>JAUPFV010000005.1:151025519-155906472 GCA_036936605.1 Limnanthes douglasii subsp. nivea | reverse complement strand
TTTTTTTGCGTTTTTGACGAATTTGAACCACTTTTTTCTGTTAATTCACGATAGGCGTTGCTTTTTATACTGGAATGAAGTATCTACTGACGATAGTTGCTCAGTTTCTGGGTTTATCGTCGAAGGCAGGGTAGAAGTTTAGTTGCATGTAATGCTAATACTTTCCTGAGAAATATTATGTATGTTAGATGTGCATTAGGTAGTTCATTGTTGATTTTGGTGTTTGTTCAATAATTCCCAGATCCCTGCAATGTGCATGTAAAAAGTGGAACAGTTCACATTCTGATCACCCATTATGCAAGCAATTCGCAGCTCGATTATATGTTTATGTCATTTATTTACAAACAATTCGCAGCCAAGGCTGCGGATTATCTGTTAAAACAATATTCATGTATATGCAATTAGCAGCTTGCCATGCGAATTGTGTGTGACTTGTTAAGCAGCTTGTGATGCGAATTATTTGTGACACTCCAACTGATTTGTGTTTGTGCAGAAAGTATGACAACAAAACCTAGCTACTACAGATCAGGGTTGGTGAGCCTTCTGAAGCTACTCAAAGACATGCGTATTACAAGGGCCCACATTGAAGCTGCAAGAAACACACCCTTCTACACACTTCTGAAAACGGTTTTCCAAATCCGTAATGAGGCAGAGCTGCCAAAGAAAAAATTCTACCAAATCATTCAGTATATCATCGAGCAATTCTCTGTGGATAGAGACGCCTTTAGGATTGGCAACAAGTATGTAAAGCTAACTGAAAACGATGTGAAGATCATATTCGGGTTGAGGCATGGCACCGAGAAAATGCGTTTAACAAAAACCGGAGCTTATCAAGGATGATGAAGAAATACTTCATGGGTAAAACTGGCAGGAAAGTACCAGCTAGTAATACCAAAACAATAACAAATGCCATTATAAAGGTACGTCTAAAATGGACTTCATCTTTATAAAGCAAGATTCTGTACATTTCTCACATAACATGTTGTCATTGGTTTTACAGGAGGGTATAGAGAAGGCCATAAACGAAGGAGGGGAGCATGAGTTGGAAGACGTTGCGAGGCTGTTGATACTGTTTTTGTGCTCCACACTATTCTACTCCGTATCTGGAGATATCCTGGGCTGGAGCACAGTTTATTACGTTGAAGACCTCAGCAGAATAAACAATTATGACTGGGCTGGATCAATATTGTACAAGCTTCGACAGTCTATCACGAGTTGCTTAGCAATAGGAAGAGCTGATAAAGTCGTCGGCTGCGTCGCCCTTGTAATTGTAAGATTGATCTATTCAGTATAAAAATTAGTTATGTACAGGGCATCTTGTTGATAAAACTTGTCCCCATGCAGCCCTTCATCATGGAGCACACAACAATCGGCCATGAGGTAGCGAAGCCAACCTCGATACCAAGGTTTTTCAAATGGTTGGGATAGAGTGCCAAGCATCAACCATGACATATCTTCTTAGAACACCCTCGCTGGATAATGACCAGGTATAATCTTTATATATGTATTGAACTGGGGGTGCAAACAGTTCACAACATATAATGCGTTTTGCTTAGAAAAATGTATCAATCATTTCGCAACCTGATATGAATTGTACTTCGCAGTTTCTTTTTCCACACAGTTCGCATCATATAGTTTTACACATATTTCGCAACTCTGCATGCATCAATCATTTTCGCAGCCTGACATAAATACTTAGTTCGCAGCATGTGGTTTACACATAGTTCGCAGCATATAGTTTACACATAGTTCGCAGCATATTGTCCCATACACATTTCGCAGCTCAGCATGTGAATTCTTTGTAACACTAACATGATTAAAATCACACATTTTGCATCATATGATGCGAACTGTTTCTAAAAAACAATTTGTTTGTCTACACCCTCATACTTTCAAAACAATTTATTTACTTACATGTGCCTCTGTTGGTAGGTTTTAGAAGGTCCATTACGTCTTACCGAGGCTGAAAGTGAAGCTTTCGGAGAACGAGAATATAGTGAAGATGCAGAAACCTTTTCTACTTCACCGGAAGAAAGACCAAGGAAGAGGACGAAAAGCACAGCATCAAAACCAAAACAAATGAGATGAGCATCACAGAATGTAATGAATAAGGTGATGTCTCCCAGACCCAAACAACCAACACCACCCGAGCCAACGATTCCACCACCAAGACTCCCCAAGAAAACGGTTCCACCACAACCGAAAGGCAAATCCAGGCAGGAGCCCGACGACGACGATACAACCAGTATGAGTGAAACAATCAGTGATTATGTACTGAAACGCAGAGGTCCTAATCCCGAGATTTCTGCAATTGTTGCTGAATCAAAGCGTTTGAAGACATACGCCGACAAGAACAAGTACGAGAGAAAGATAGAAAAACAGGCCAGAGAAGTAAGTATGACTTGAGCCTTAAATAATCACTACAATCAGCACTTAATATGTTTATAAAAAGTTTGCTATCATTGTTGCAGCTGAAAGAATTGAAACGCAAGATAGCGGAACTTGAAACACAACAACTCCACAATGTTATCTCTCAGCCAATTTGCCGGATTGAAAGGCCAGTAGTTGAGCAGGTACCAGCATTTCCAGACAGAGAAGAATCCACTGATCAGCAAGCATCTGTGTCTAATGCTGATCAGCACCATGCTGATGGAGTACTGCCAGAAGAAAGGGACGATGATGCCAACTATTCACCCATACCGATACAATCTGCAGAGATGGACATCATGGAGACACAGACAGAGAAAGAAAGACATGAGTTTCCTCCGAATGACCCAAAGGAGGTAGATAATGTAAGTGGATGATATGATGTTATCAAACAAATATCAGGACTCTTGTGTAGTCCTGTCCAAACGTTTCACAGCTTAAGCTGCGAATTGTGTAATCAACTAGTGGGTTGGTTATTACACAATTCGCATGCTGAGCTGCGAATTGTTTGGAATGGACAAGACAGATATCAAGTCAGCATGTGAATCGTGCTCAACAATGATTAACTTATGCTTAACCCTTCCACCCTTTTGTTTTTTTGGAATTTTGTATGAAACAGGAGACCGAAAGACAACAACAACAACAGCAGAAACAGCAACACCAGCAGCAACAACAAGAACAACAACAGCAACAAGAATAACAACAACAACAAGAACAACAACAACAACACCAACAACAACAACAAGAAGAACAACAACAACAACAACAACACCAACAGCAAGAACAAGAAGAACAACAACAACAACACCAACAGCAAGACCAAGAAGAACACCACCAGTAACAACAAGAAGAACACCACCAGCAACAACACCAGCAGCCACAAGTTCAACACGAAGACCGACAACAAGAACAACAACAAGAACAACAACGAGAGCAACAAGGACAACAAGAACAACAACAGCAACAACAGATAACCTTGGCAAAGAGAGAAAGGCTAACTCAAGAGATAGCACCTCAAGAGTCAGAACCTGTCCATCCCGGTGAGAAGACGAAACTACTCAGCCAGGAAGGACCATCCTTAGAAGACAACACCACTTCTTCAGTGGAACCTCAAAGACATACGGTGCTGTCAGCAAAGTTAAATTGCTAAGCCAACGTGAAACTGTAGGCCTGGTAACAAATCAACTGCAAGCTCTAGAGTCCCATGATAACACAGTAGGTTTACCCGATGCTTTTGTTGATGGTATTTACACTCAAGTTTCACAGACATTTTTAAATGAAATTGATAATGTATATTACGATTCTATAATACAACGGTCCTTGGAGAACATGTCGGAGGACGACATTAATGATTTCTACCGACACGATCCAGATCATATGCCGAACAAGTCAACGACATTGGTTGTCGCTGACCGTGCGGTAAGGGCTACTTATAATGATTTCGCATCATGACATGAGATTTGTGTTAGCAAACTGATTGGGGTATTACAAATGAATATCAAGGTAGGATGCGAACTATTCAGTGGAACCTCGAACATTTCGCATCCTACCCTGATAGATACTATGAAATTTATTCATCTGGAACCAAACAGTTCGCAGCCTAAGATGCGAACTGTTTGGAGTCGTTGCAATTACAAATACTGACACCCGTCTACTTTTGATTTTTGTTATTTACTAAGATCAAGCCCAGTAAAGAGATAGAGGAGCCAAGTTTTACTCTACTGACACAAACACAGCCTCAAGTGGCAGAGGAAGAGGAAGAGTTCGTTATAACAATACGGGAACTGCCAAAAGTATAATACATCGACTGGCCAAAGAAAACAAAAGTAACTGACTGTATCGATCTGGCAGAATACCACAAAATACAGTTAGTTAAAGCCTACGAGAGAGACACCCCTGATCCAGTGGTATGGCAGTTACCAGAGTCCAAGTTTACATACGGAATCAGAGTGCAAGCGAGTGATGTCATGGCACTAACTTTAGAACTGGAGCTGGACGTAAAGGTATCCAATTGTCAACCAATTATATTTTCAATGTTTCAAATATGTATTGTATATTTAACATAAATCTACAACTCCTTTGTTAGGTTATCGATGCTTGGATTTGAAATATGCTTGAAGAAGCAGACTTCAAAGTTCCATGCACTAAAGCTAAAGGAGAGCATCATGACGACGTACTGATTTCGGGTATGACTGCGGTAAGTCTAGCTCAGGTAAATTGAACAAAGTTTTCAGAAAATGTTCTCATTTTAATATACTCTTGCTTGGATGCAGCATCAAATGAAAGCAGACTGGCAAGTAGAAAATTTGGTGGACATGGCTTTTAGAATGGGGCGCAAAGATGCCAACATCATCAAGGTTCCAGTATGCACCGAGATGAAGGACACCGTAAACCACTGGACGTTGCTCGTCATTGACTTCGACGCCAGGACAATTTCAAACTACAATCCGCTTCTGCCTAAGCTGAAAGCTATAGACCACACCACAAGGACACCTGCCCTACTGGTAAATATTCCAAATTATACACTTAAATTTAAACACATTTTAAGTATGCATGTTGCGAACTGTGATCGGGATATGCTGCGAATTGTGAGTAAATCAATTGCTTTTTGCAGCCTGTCCATAACTCAATTCGCAGCATATGATGCGAATTATGTTGAACGGGGCATTTCAACAAAAAATGGGTTGCATATCAAATAATTCGCAGCTTAAGCTGCGAATCGTGTGACATGCCCATGTTGGATTTGTTGTCATACAATTCGCAGCCTAAAGTGCGAATTATGTTGGATTTGTTGTCATGCAATTCGCAGCCTAAGGTGCGAATTGTATGGCACCAATTGTTGTTGTTTTTGTGCTTATTCCTAACACTAATTATTATACACAGATCAAATATTTGTTGGATAGAGGATTCCTACCTAAATATACTACAGGGTGGAAGGTGAAAGTTGAAAGAGGCATCCCACAACAAAAGCGAGGCACCCTGGACTGTGGTATCCTTGTCTGCAAATATGCAAGAGATATTATCGACCATGGATCAGTGCAGAAAAAATAAGATGCATATATGGTAACTGCCTTCAGAGCAGAAATGTTTTATTACTTTTTAAATGACAAAGACCGCATCGCATATGGCTGATTCGATTTAAAACATTATGTTGTTGCTTGTAAATACATCGGTTGTAATTTTTAGTTTTGTTGTGCATACATAAACAAATTATATTTTCAGAAATTTGAATATTGCTTAGCTTATAGTTCGCATCATAACCTGATCTATAAGGGTTGATTAATATTCGATTAATTCCAACCAAATAATTCGCAGCAAATCCCTGGTATGTATGAACAGTTCGCAGCCTAACCTGATAGATGCTTATTTTTCATTAAATAATTCACAACCTAACTTATCAGCAAATAGTTCGCAGCCTAACCTGATAGATGCTTATCACTACACAAACAGTTCGCAGCCTGGTATACCACCTTAAAATCAGTTCGCAGCCTGGTGCAGAAATAAAAAATTCAAAATATAAAGTTCAAGGATACTAACAGGCTGTGGCTTATGCCTTGGTAAACGTTTTCTCCATTGAGCACACAAAAAACAATCTAATCAAGTACATAATTCATTAAATGCTGATTGGACATGGAGGCTATGTAATGATTACCTCCTTTCCCTATAAATACCTCTAGTAACCAGAGGCTAATTTTACACCAAACTCTATATTTTTTTTTAAACACCTCTTCTTCTCTTCGAATTCAAACAGACATGTCTTTTTCCACCACCACAACCACCACCTCATACTCAAACTCTGGTTCACTCGGTTCTCTGGGTGACTCCTGGTCATCCTTAACCGTTAACTAGAGTGATGAGTTGATCATGCCTGCAGCACCACCAAACAGCCTAGTATCTGTTTTTGGGTTAGACATGTATGATGACTACTACTCTGTTGACTCTCAACCAGTGGAAGTTGTTCCACTGGTTGCTGTTGAACCTCAGCCAGAAAAGGTTCCAATGCTTGCTGCTGCACCTCAGCTAGAAAAGGTGCAACCTCAAACGGCAGCGGTTCGAAACAACAAAAGGAAGAGGGAAGACGAAGCTGGTCCATCAAGGACAAAAAATTTAAGCATGATGGACGTAGATATTGAAGATGAAGAGAAAGTGGAAGAGAAAGAGAAAGTGGAAGAGAAAGAGGAGAAAGACAAAAATGATCAGCACAAAGAGGAGAAAGAGGAAAAAGATGGTGATGAATCCTCTACCAACTACTAGAGTTGGTTTTTGTTTTTTGTTTTTTTGGAATGCAACTAACTAGCAGCAGTAGCTTGTAGTGATATGTGTAAACAGTTGTTAGTGCATGAAAATATTGTAATCCTCTTTTTTGTAATCCAATTTGTTTACAGACTTTCAATCATATAAACGATTTGCATCCAATTACATTTTGCACATCATTCGCATGTTAACCTGCTATATTACTTATTTTCAACCTTACTGAATATCCTGGTATTTTTATTAAAGCACACTTTGCAGCTTATCATATGACAAATATCATGACTACTAATTGTTCGCCATTCGCATCATAATTTTGGCCATAATTCGCAGCCTATCATGCGAAACGTATGCGTATAATTATTATCTTATGTTCTGGTCAGAGTTCGCAGCCTCATGTGTTGATAAATGTTTGATATGAATTTACTAACGACTCGCATCCTAGTGAAATTTCACACAAAATCGCATGTAATCCTGATAGATGTTTGCAACAATATACCAACATATTGTACACAATTCGCATCACATGATGCGAAATGCTTACAACCCAAAGCACTTAACATTTCTTAACTCTAATAATAGCATTACAAAACACAGGAATGTAAAAATGTTTAATTTGCTGTACAGAACAATAACAGTACTACAAATAAATGTGATCTGGCCAACCAGAATTGTCCACAACACGGATTGTCCTTAAACTGGAACATCACAAGTCCTCCGGTTATGGCCTGATTTCGAACATCGGTCACACCTCAACTGCTTGGTTGAGATTTATCCTCTAGAAGGGATTCTCTTTTTCTCAGGCCTTCCGGAGCGTCTCTTAACGTTCGGAGGCAGAACTTCAACAAAAGAAGGATCGTTAGCGCTGGACCCTTCGCCGAAATCAGTTATAGCTGGTATGCTGAAAGAGTAACTTTCCCTGTAATTCTTAACCGTAAAGAAGGGTTCTATTACAGTCAATGGATCTTGGTCGGTGTATTGTAATGCTGCTAAAGCATGAGGACTTGGAAAACACTCTTGTTGCCATGATCCGCATGAACACTTGAAATCCAACAGATTAACAACAGCCACAGGATTCGAAAAGACTCCAAACATGGCGGTAGAGGACTTACGTACTACCCAACTTCGGCACATGTCAACATTCTGCTTTAGCTTCTTCTCGTACTCGGGAACCAAATTAGTACTCCAGCTGAGACGATCTTCATATCTCCATGAAACTTGAGTCATAAGCAAGACTTTAATCCAATCAATAAACTCAACAATAGGTAGGCCGCAATATTTTTTAATCTGATTGTTAAACGATTCAGTTGCAGTAGAAGCCATAGAGCCGTATCGCTTCCCTTTTACGTAAGCCTACGCATACTTTTCAGGGGGTAAATTTGCAAGAAAATCACTCATTCTGTCACCACCTTCACATAGAAAACCCGTTAGTATATCTTTAAAAAGCTCTCGACTGGGAGCATAAGCAAGACGATGGAAGAAACTCAACATCCTTTTTTTATAGTATATGTTAGTATGTTCCAGTTTGGCTTTCAAATTCTGCATGAGATGGAAATAACAGTACGCATGATAGCTGTTTGGATACAAGACGGAAACAGCATTAACGATACCAGAATGACGGTCTGAAATAAATGTGATCTGGCGATCCAGCAAATGTGGTTTCAAACACCCCCAAAAACCACATCCAATTGTCACAATATTCAATGTTAACTACACCAACAGCAACAGGGAATAGTCCTGGAAAAAGGCAGATCAAAGTATTATAAATTGTAAACAATTCGCATGCTGTCTTGGAACAAACAATTCGCAGCTTGTCATGCAAATTATGTTGGACATTTTAATTGCTCATACATGCAATTCGCAGCTTGGCATGCGAATTGTTTGTGACAACTTCAAATAATACCTAATTCAAGCTGCGATGTAAGTACAGTTTCAGATAATACCTAGTTCGCAGCAAAGGATGCGAAAGGTTAAGATCATAACACTTCTTAATTCGCAGCCTCTCATGCGAATTGCATCAGCATTTTCACACAAAAACATCATTCAGATTATCTAGATAAATGTAACTAACCGTTGTTTCCGTCCTTTGCTACAGTAGTGAGCAAGGTACCCTTGTACTTGCCATATAAGTGGGTTCCATCGATAAACAACATTGGATGGCATGAATGAAAACCCCGAAGGGACGAACCGAATGCTACAAAATAGCGTTTGAATCGGTTTCCAGCTGACAACTTCAACTGGCAGTCTGAAGTAATATCCCGACTCTTCAAGCGTTTGAAGTATCCGTTGAGTAAACTAAAAGAACTTGAACTATCTCCAAAAAATCCCCTCATAGCCTTCTCTAAAGCATTCCATGACAACCGATAAGATATGTCAAGACCGTAATCTCGTTTGACAGTCGATTGTATGGTTTTGGCTGTCAACGAATGGCAAGTCCATAGAGAATCCTGAATTTCCTCTGCAATCATATCTGATGTCAAATGCATGTGCTGCTTATGCTTATGCTTCTGGGAGAAAACAGGACTGCAAGTATGGTGCGGGACATACTTCTTGATCATCATCAAGCTGGTGCTTGAGTCAATAGATGCATAAAGCCTCCATTTGCACCCACTTGTGAACTTATTTTCAAAATAAGCAGTGATCTTATTTGCTGTGTTGTGAAGGTATTTAAAAGAAAAACCATGCTCTAACGCAAACTTGCACAAAAATAACCTCAGACCAGCAGCACCTTCTTCAAAAGTTTGACCCACTCTTGTAATAGCATCAGCCCAACTAGCAGTAGCAAGTTGTTTTTTTCTCTGATCAGAATTAACTAAACCGTTACTACTCTCCCCGCTAACTAGTTGATTGGGAGATGGTTCTCCCAAAATCAAGCTACGCTCTATACGCTTTACACCACAATCCTTACCACCAGAACTCTTATCAACAAAAATTTTATTACCAGAACCATATCGAAGACGTGCTGTTCTATGAGAAAACTAACCCGTTTTAAACGCTCCAAATCAAGATATAACACCAACCCAACAAAATCATTCAGGAGTAGGTAATTAGGTAGTTACTTGTGGCAAGCTCCTCCTATGTGTTCTCTACATAAGCTTCGATACTTTGAAAGCTTTCAAACTCCGTGAAAGGCACAATTGCGGTTTGGTGACCATATTTAAAAATAAAAACTCGTGATTTGGACATCTCTTACCCTGGACATAACAAGTTATTAGTTATTAGTCACAAAAAATATGTGCAAATAATTTACTACTGCATCAAACAATTTGCATCCTAACTTGCGAATTGTGTATACATACATCGAGTAATTCGCATCCTGTCCTGATGTTTGTGTGTAAAAAAAGTCCTGATATTTGTTTCGATATACAATACTCTAAAAAGTTATAAATATTTCGCATCATAACATGCGAACTGTGTAGAAAATTCTCTAAAGTCCTGGTATTTGTTTGAACACACACTACTCTATAGTTTCACACAGTTCGCATCCTAACATGCGAAACGTATGTCAACTTTGAACTTCGTTTATGTGATTCGCATGTCACCATGTGAATGGATCATACAATTAGCATCTTTCTCATCGAATACACCACACAATTCGCATCTTTAGTGTAAGGCCTGGACAACTAAAACTCGTAATCTACACATGAAATAAAAAACTAAACCACTACAAAAATAGTATATAACATCAGATAACAAGGACATAAGTATATAACGAACAATATTAAACAAACAATAACAGATCACTATAACCCAAAAAACAGAGAAAAGCTCGAAATCAGGCAATGGCGTCTAAAAACAGTAGAATAGAACCTATTCCAACAGAGAAAACCAATAAATAACTTCGAAATCGTTAGGTTATTACCTGAAGAGCAAGCAAAACGATTACTTCAAAGCCAACAGATTCCAAAAAACCACGATCAACTCATGTACGTAAAAAACAGTGGTTAAACAGGACTAACACCAAAACCTACATAAATAAACAAACCTTCAGCAGCTTCCGATCACCGGAAATGTGATTTCAACCGGTCTTCGTGGTGGTTCGTAGGGTTAGGTGGTTAGAGCGGCTAACAAATTCAAATCTTCAAAAAGCTAGAAAAAATAGAAAGAAAACAGAAAAATATGCTTATATAGTGGGTTAAGGGTAGTTAGGGTATTAAAATAATATTAGGTTGTAAGTGACAATAAGATAGTTGAGTTGGGTATTAATTAACAATTGATCAAACCTTGGGTAGTAAGTGACAATTGAATAGTTGAGTGGGTACTTTTTGTGCAATTTTCCTAAAAACTAAGGTTAACTCATCAAACGTTACTCCAAATATATAGTATGATAATAAATTATTAGGGCACGGCTAAAACGAGACCCCCTTTTTTTTTATAGTGAGACATCTTTTTTGGATTTTTTATGTGAACTTGAAATTACAAAAATACCCCCACATATAAAAACCTTTAATTTTTCAACCAACTCACTTTCTACCACTTCTCCTCTCTCTCCCTACCACTTCTCTCTCCAAAATTAAAAAAAACACAAAAAGCCACAAACCCAAACTCCCAAAAAATATTAAATCAACCTTAATTCGTAGAAGTAAAAACCCAAAAACTTAAACTATGGATTTGAGTGATTATAACGACGATTTCAGCTGCAAGATTGATGATTTCTGTTCGGACGACGAGGATCCACTTACTGACCATATGAGAGTGTCTTTGAGGTAAGAAATTACTTTTTTTTAACAGAACACAACATCGCACGAAATCGTGCTTGGAATTGTACACTTCCACGCAAGAACACGCATTGAAGATACAAAATCACGTACATTCATGCGTAGATTGCGTCAAATCTTCGCACGAATGTGCGTGATTTTGTCAAATCATGGCAGTGTAGACTTGACACAATCTTCGCATGAATGTGCGCGATTTGGAAAATCTTGGCATGAAATTGTGTGGTTTTATCAAAACTTGGCATAACTATGCAAGATTTGGGTCTGTCTTTGTTTTATATGCCCGTTTATTGTCGAATTTTACGTTTGTCTTCATTTTTTGAAGTGTGAATACATGTGTGAAATTGTTTACAATTGATGGAGTTATTTTTGTTGTTGGTGATATGAAAGAATGGTCATATTGTGGGAGTTAAATGATATTTGTTTGTGTAGGAACCGGGACAAGCACCATGTAACTTGGCCGATCATAGCCTAATTTTTGCTACGGATAATGTCTACACCAAAGCGGAAATGCTAGCATGAGTTGATAAGGAAAGCAAGAGTATAGGATTCATTGTTAAACTGTAAAACTCTGCGGCTATATTTTAAGTGTGAGAGGCAAATGTATTCAGCCAAGAGATATATACCGTGGATTGAAGTTAAAAGATCCGGAAACTGTATCTAGTATACGTACCATCTACATCATGCGGAAAAAATACCATTTGGTTGATAAAGCGGGCAAATCTCAAATGCAATACTTGTTCGGTAAGTTGAAAGAGCACGAGTACTATGTTTGGAAGCGAACAAACAAAGAAACTGAAGAGATCCTTGAATTGTTTTTCGCACATCCTACAAGCATCGATTTATTGTGCACTTTTCCTCAAGTGCTTATAATCGATAGCACGTACAAGACTACAAGGTATAAAATGCTTTTGCTTGAAATAGTTGGCCAAACTTCGACAAAAAACATATTTTGTATAGTTTTTGTTTTTATGAGCTCAGAGAAAGAAGAAAACTACACGTGGGCAATGAGCGTTCTCAGGAGAGTGATGGTGAACAACATGTGCGCATTACGAAATATTATCGTCACTGATAGGGAGTTGGCTTTAATGAACGCTATCGATGAGGTATATCTGGATGCAAGTCATATGTTATGTACTTTGCATATAAATAGGAACATTAGCTCATACTCTAAGAAATTCTTGGCTAAAGCGGACATGGGTGAAGAATTCTTAGAATTTTTTGACGCGGTTCAACATTCGGCGACAATCAAAGAGTATAACAAAAACCAAAGTTCTCGAGTACGTGATTCAACAATGGATAGACCCTTACAGACACAAATTCCTTAATATCTACACGAACAAAATTAATCATTTGGGCAACTAGAGTAGCAACCGTTGAGTTATATTATCATATATATACATTAATTTATTTAATTAATTGTTAAACTTTTAAATATTTTAAGTTTATGTTATAGGGTGGAGAGTGCTCACTCGAGCATAAAATGGACAATCGGCATAAGTCTATGCACGTTTGAGCAATTTTGAGATAAAGTTCACGCGTTGCTTCACATTCAACACTCTACCATCTTCGAAACGTTCGAACAAAGTTTGTTTCGTCCTAGACAAGCATCTAGGGGAGCTATCTTTAGCGACATGAAAGGTAAATTTTCATGTACGGCCATAGAATCTTAGAGAAAACTATTAAAAAGGTCGGGGATTTATGGTTCAGTCCCGCAATGTGTGGTTGTGTTATTAGGATAACACACAATTTACCTTGTGCATGTGAGTGTGTTATGATTGCGAGAGAAGGTAGGTCGATTCAAAAGAGTGAATGTGATGTTTATTCGAGTACTTTAGGAATCAAGTCTAGGGATAATGTTGGTACCGAAGATGAGCTTACAAGAAAACTATCCTTAATAGATAGTACATCTGTGGTTACGATCCACAAGTGCAAGGTCACATAATAAATAGGATGATGCAAATCCTAGATCCCGCTAGAATATATATTAATTGAAAGTAAGTAAACAAATATATTCTATGTGATTTTATCATTAATTGTGCTAGGTATTTAATCCTTCCATAATATGGAAATTTGCTTATTATCTTAGATGGACCGTTGCCGGATATATACCTATGCTGGTTTGCGGTCCGCACTAGCAATAACGTTACAAATTGGGTCATACCACTAGGTGAACGACTCAACAAATAACGACAAATTAAACCAGCACAACCACCAACATTACACGATAGGGATGATCAGTTCTATGATTTGTCCAGAGATGCATAATACAACGTAATAGTTTTATTATTTTGTGTTATTTGTTTTATTGTTTAATCCTTTCCAAACATATTTTGCTACCTTCGAATTTTATTATTTTGGTTTGTATTAATTAAGACTTTTATTTATGTTTGATCTAAGTTATGCTTAAAAGTTTAATTTAAAAATTTGGTGCAAAATGGTTGAAAACAAGTTTTTTTTAAAATATTACAGTGCACTTTTTCGCACACGCATGCGTGTACAAATAACATGAAAAATAACATATTTTTTCGCACACGCATGCGTGTGCATAGGTAATGGTTATATAACGTAACTTAAACAACTTTTGGAGTAAAATAACATTAAAAATGGAAATTATTATTTTTTTAGTTCAACACTACATCATGGTAAATGGTTACCAAATAAGACACTTGAAAGAAATACATAAAAACTAAAACAATAAGATAAGACATTAACTTAAACAAACAACACAAAATAAATAAACTACAACATGCAAATAACCAAAGAAATCAGAATGCTCAATCACCGAAGTCATATCCCAAGTTGTCGTCAGAATCAACCCCCTCTTCCCTTTCCGCAATCCTATCCTCAAGATACGCTACCATATCCTTAGTGATGTATTCTACCACCGTCATGTTCCGGACGACGGACTCTTATTGCTTAAGTTTAAATGGCAAAAACAACAAATGATCCATCGGTTTGTAAAAAAAGTACCTCTACTTGATTTTTTCACAGTTGCGCACAAGTAGACCTCTCGTTCCTAAACGGCCATAAATCCCATCTCTCGGCGGGCAAGCTTCACCACCTCAAGCAAATTGTAGTCTTCATGAGGCGTAAAATTCTTTTATTAAACTGTTTATGTTTGATGAGTGTTTAGGAATGTTTGATGGTTGTCATGTTGATGTTGTTTTTAGCATCTTTTTATAGGGGCTTGGAAGTTTAGGTGGGAGTTTTTTTCAGGGCATGAGTTTTTAATAAAGTGGAGTCCAAATTGGCGGGAATTGATGTTGGATCTCGTTATAGCGAGACCCATAATAATGGAACTTACGCTATAATGAGACCTCTATTAATGCACTACTTTATGTGCGTACTTTTGTAAGTATTATATGTCACAAAATCATTCGTCAACTTGGATTGTGTTATCATTATCTTACAAGTGTTGTTTATTAATTAATCTACTTGGATTATGTTATTTGAATCATAAAAGGCCTTTAAGTAGAGGTTGTTTGAGGCAGTAAAAAGTATAGCAAATATACAATTACAAAATTGTGTCTATGGTCTTAGTTGGAAGATGAATACCTGATGAAATCATCAATCCAAGTTGGTGAAACAAACCTGGAAGAGTATGGTAAACAATACTAGGAGGCAATGCTATGCCAGATGTATTTTCTATACATCAGGGATGGTGTCCATCCGCCTAGAATTTTAAGGCGTTTGGATGAGGTAAAAGCTGGGTGGTCAGTCATAGTCCAATTTTGTGTACATCTAGTTTCTGACCTCAACGACTTAGAACGTCGTGTTCTGTGTAACCGGTTCAACGGCCAGGTCACAAATTCTCGAACAGAGAAGCAGCTGGATCAAGTTCGATCTGACATTATTGACATCAAGGTAGAGGAAATGCGTGAATACCAGATTACGAAAGAAGAAAGGAGGTTGGTGTAATGGAACTGGCCTAATAGGTTAATCATGATTCGTACAAATAGATGGCTTATGTTTGAGTTTGTGTTTCAGTTTATGCTTGAGTTTGTGTTTCAGTTTCTGTTTTGGTTTGTGTTTCGGTTTATGTTTGAGTTCATGATTCTGTTTATGTTTGAGTTTGTGTTTTAGTTTATGTTTGAGTTTGTGCTACTTTGATGCTGTTTTTAGACTTAAATTTCGAACAATTGTTTTTTGCATGTTATAAAGCGATTATATCATTAAAATGTAACAAAATACCAAATTATATCATTAAAATGTAACAAAATACCATAACACATAATTAAACTGTAACAAAATACCATAACACATAATTTAAACTAGTCGTTATGTACATAACACATAAAAAGCCTTAAATTGTCAACCATGAAAACATAAAATCATAAAACCTAAGAATCAATCCCTATACTCGCGAGCAAGATGTTAACACTCGTCCAAAGGCTCACGAAGGTCCTCCAAACTAATGTCGGCGTGGCTCTGCTCGTACGCTTGTAAATCGAGTAGGTGCATAGTCATCTCGTACAGTCTGGTGGCACGTGTGGGTGCGGAGGGGATCACCCCTACCTCTGCATAATATCGGTGAGTCTCTGGATCGTAATTGACGTACCACAGGTTCTTTGTAACCCATGCGGATTAGATCAATTTAGTACCACCCTCCTGACCCGGAATATACTGCCCACCTTGCAGACTATGGTGAATACAGTGGGACTCCCAGTTGTCCCAAGTGAATGCGTCATAGTTGTAAAGGGTATTCACACGACAAACCCTACTAGAAACTGTAAGAATGGGACGCAGTGCACCAGGTACCTGTATTTAAACAATTAGTCCATAACACACATGCGCAAAACAAAAAATATATTTTATCGAGTATCGGAAAATATTAGCTGCTATATGCGACCCAACTCTCTAGCCACCCGTAGTGGATAGTATGATTCGACAATGTCTGAGGCCTTCAGTGTCGCATCTATCCAAACTATATCAGAATGACCTCGAGCTTCCCATATGTTTGTATAAGGCATGGATGATACTTACAAAATATGAACAAATCCTTTAACATTAGCAAATTATATTAAATTTAAATATTACGATAATTAAATATGAATATAATTATAACTTACATCGTGCTCGGTTAAGGTAGCTAGGTAATCTCGAACAATATTGCGAGCATGTTGGCTTTGTCGAAACGGTGGAGGCGCATACTTGCACAAAGTAGGATGTGCGATACTAAACTTAGGGTATTGCTGAGCTGAAAATATGGGGAAATGATCGTAAATCCATGCCTCTAACAAGCCCAAGAATCCACCCATATCGGAAGTAGAGTGTAGGCATCCTCTACGTAGCTGGAAGTAGAGCTGAGCGAGTAGCATCTGTCCCCAATTATACCTGCCCGAGCTACTGTAATCATCTATGAACTGTAAGTAGTCGAGGCTATTGTTGTTGCCCGACTTGTTGGCCAATATGGTACAGCCAAAGAAGTGCATCAAGTACGCCCTAGTAGCTCGGCGAACATTAGCATCAGTAATCACATTGTCATAATACTTATGAGGGCAGAATCTCCTCTTCAACCATGCAAGGCGAACATGCCTCTTTCCGCCCCCTTTGTTCTCCCCAATCTTCGTCATTAGCTCCTGAACACTGCACCCAAGTAAGCAATCGTATGCCGCATTACGCTCATCAGCAGTAGGGTACTCATATGTCTCACAGTTCACACCCACCACTGGTAGCCCCGTGATGATGTAGACATCATCCAATGTGACAGTCGTCTCCCCGAAAGAGAAATGAAATGTGTTCGTCTCTGGATGTCATCTCTCAAAAAACGTCTCTATCAAATGAACGTTTGTAGCCCATCGATCGAGAGTGTGAACAATGGGTCCGAAACATGTGTCGATAACCTCATCATGTACTTGTGTCTGGCACACTTTTAAGTCCCAACCACAGTGTGTCTGATACATAGCATAACACCGCATATGTACCCTCGGCTGCATAAAAAATACGATATAAACATATATGCAATATAACAGATAAGATAAACCAATAACTAATATGTTCAATATATGAAATAACCTAAAAAAATAAATTAAAACTATAAAACTTACGTCGTTTCTGAAGACACTATAAGCCTCATGCTCTTTGTAGGAGTGGAAGGTCGAATATAGGTCGATGACATGTCGGTTATATCTATGGAAGCGCTGGTCCCTCGTACGACGATGACGAATATGGGCAACTTGTAAGTCCCCTCTAGCACGGTGATGGACTCTTTGAGACGTCTCGCCTACTACCATCTCCTCGGTATCATCAGTCGTATCTCGCTCTCGTAGTGGGAGAACGGGGTGGTGGAGGCATCCTACACATGCGCAAGCCAAAAATATAATCAATATCTTTTGTCAAACATGTATAATTAATTAAACAGAATAAAAATAATTGTGTGTAGGATAACAATTGTATCATAACACGCGACAAAGTTCAACGCAATCAAAATCGGGGAAAAGGTAGAATTACAGATCCACGCACTCGATTGCATGTTTTTGGGAAATCCACACATTGTGGATTTCCCCAATCCATGCAGCGTGGTTCCGTCCAAATCTTCGCACGATTTTGTACGTGGATGTGCTGAATCCAAAATGCGCGGATTTGGTAATCCTCGCACGATTTCGTGCGAGGAAATACCAAACCCAGAATTTCGGCCCCAATTTCCTAAACCTACCCTAAACTACCCCAAATCTGTAAAAAAATCACCCGAAATCAAATCTACTTTCCTAACGAAACACATACATGCATTGAAACTTCAAGAAAACAGCTTCAACTACATGAAAATCAGTTTTTTTTCCCTGAAACCTATACTCTAAATATCTCTAAAACAAACCATGGAAATTTAAAAAAATGTACACCAACATATAGAGAATGCTTACCTTAACAAGTCTTGGCTGTTGGATTTGAAAAAATTTCGCTTAAAAAATCGAGGGTTTAGAGAGGTTTAGGGTTTGAAAGAAGAGAAGAAAGTGAATATTGGGATTTTTTCAATTTATATTAGTGGTAATTTCGTAATGAATGGGGTCTCGTTGTAGTTAAGCGGTGTCTCATAATCGAGTCTCGTTATAGAAAAAACGGGTCTTGAATTAGTCTAGCCCAAATTATTATATAATATTAATTAAATAAATAAATATTTATATCTATTTTATGTATCAAAATTAAAAATATAATTTCATATTCATTAGTAATTTCTATAAATAATTAGCATAATATATTTTAATTAAAAATATAATTTTATATATATATATATATATATATATATTAATTAGTGATTGTTTTAAATATTCGACATAAATCAAATATCTATATCTTTCTTTAATAACAATTGATAAATTTATTTTATTTTATAAATTTAGTTGCCAAGAAAGAGACATATATATATATATATATATATATATATATATATATATATATATATATATATATATTGATCGTTTTTTATGATTTGTTTTAATGTTAAAAATATTTTGTTATAGGGTAAGAATTAAATATGCAACTAATAGAAATTTTTATTAAAATAAATTCTATTATTAAAATAAACTTAAAATTTTCATATTTAAACTTTTTTGAAAATCTAATTAGACCTAATAACAATTATAATAATAAATAAAAAGAGATAAAAATATTTGATTTACTTTGATCAGTGATTTTAAATAGCGGAAGACTTGTATAAAAAAAATTTTAATCAATAGAACCTTTTCATTAAAATAAGCCCAAATAGGCAAAAATTACAAGAGACAGACCCATTAATAAAATGAGCCCAAAAGGGGGTCCAAATTGACATCGACGTCAAATTGAACCCTAACCCTAAAGAAATTAAAAAAACATCATCTTCATCGTCTTTACTTTCCCTTTCTTCTTCAGAGAACAAAATCATAACCCTAAAATCATGAAATCCACAAACTTCCACAGCCATCCTCAACCAAGCTCGATTCTACCAAATTTCATCCTCGAATCAGCCAATGATCAGCACCAGATCCAAAATCCATCACAAATCGAGACCCTCAAAACCTTCACACCTTCACGAAATCCTCATAAATGAGCGTCTTTCTTCAGATCTGTAAAAGAAAACAACTAAAGTAGTACTAGAAGCTAAGGTAGCCCAAATCAAGGCTCTCAAGAAAATAAATGGCAAGCAACTCAGAAGGAGCATTGTCCTGCTGAAAGCAAAGCTTCTGCTTGCACTTGAGGGTCCATTTGGCTAGCCAGTCGGCAGCCTGATTCTGGACCCTCGAAATGTGCTTCAGAGACATTCCATTGGTTAGATAATCTCTGCAACAGCTCAGATTACAGTCCTCCATCTCAGCCCTTTCAGAGATCTGGTTGACAAGAAGCAACGAATCCGTCTCGACATCCACAGAAGACCAACCATTCTGGTGACAAATCGCAAGACCATGGAGCAAAGCTAAAGTTTCTGCCTGTAACGGAGAAGCTTTTCCAAGAAGGAACCCTTGAGCAGCACAGATATCTCCATCCGAGTTCCTGATAATTATACCAGCAGAAGCCTCTCCATTGACGATACGGGAGGCATCTACATTCAGCTTCAGTCTACCACAATCAGGTTGACACCATCTGAGGTAAACCGGTCTGTCCTTCTTAATTGACGAATAGCAACCTAAGATATTTCCTGCATTACAAACACTAGACCAGTGCTTAAAACTAAGATTTCCATTAGTATCTAATCCTTTAACAATACTAACAATAGAATCAATTGCATTAGTAACACTGTAAAGAATCCCTTTATGTCTATAGGAATTCCTAGCCTTCCAAATCATCCAACAAACCAGTTGAGGGATGAGATAGGAAACATGAAATTTAGAATTAGAATAACTGAACCAGCATCTAAGAATATGATTTAGAATCATAGTTCTTTTAATTTTGATTTTAAAAAGATTAGCGAACCAATTCCAAATCTGCCAAGAAAAGGAGCATTCAACAAACAAATGCTTAACATCCTCACTGTTATCACAGAAAAAACATTTAGAAGCCATACTAAAATGTCTTTTAATCATTATAGAATCAACAGGAATAAAATTATGCAAAAGTTTCCAAGTTAAAAATGAAAACTTTCTAGGTACTTTAGAACTCCAAATTTTAGTGTAAATACTAGAATTAACAGACTTATCTCTTATGTGCTCCCAGGTGTCTTTAAAATTAAACTGCCCCTTGTTAGACAGAGACCAGGATATAGTGTCCTCCTTATCAGAAATGTAAGTGCTCATTATTTTTAACAATCTTTGATTATCAATCTTGTCCTGCACATTACTCAAACACCACATGTTATTCTGCCAAAACTTATTCACTTTAACATCAATGTACCAGGTCAGGCCCTGCTCAGAAGCTATTGCAGGCAAGCCATGCCAGGAGTCCTTCCAAAAATCCAGATTGCCTCTTCCTAAATTCTAGGTAACATGCTTCTCAGCCTGCTGCCTAATAAAGCATAATCTTTTCCAAACAAGCGAGCCATTTTTATTAGTATACAATGGATGAGTAGTGGTACAATATATATTGTTCATAACATTAGACCAAAGACATTTATTACTTCTAAACTTGAACCATAGTTTATAGGAAAAAGAATCTTGAACATCAATTAATTTTCTGACACCCAACCCACCCTCACTGAAAGGCTTACATACATAATACCAGGACGACCAGTGAATAGACCTTTGGCTTTGCTTAGTTCTCCATATAAACCTGTTAAGAGTCTGTTCTATTTTGAAGATAATAGACTTAGGTATATCACAACATTGAACCCAATAGAAGGCAATAGGCAACAGCACACTAGAAATTAAGGACAACCTACCACCATAGGATAGGATTTTAGTATCCCAATTAGATATTCTGTCATTAATTTTATTAAGAATAGAAGTAAAAACAGCCCCTTTATTGTTATTAGATATAATAATACCAAGATGAGAAATAGGTAAAAATCCACCTCAAAACCTGACTGCAACCTTAGATTCTGCTGCCTAGAAGCACTTAGCTTATGAGACACTATTAGTTTGGTTTTGCTCTTATTGATTGCCTGACCAGAAGATACCTGATATAAGTCAAGAAAGCCACTGAGAATATCCATAGAGTTAGCATTGCTATTAGTAAATATCAGGATATCATCAGCAAACATAATGCAAGGAACCACCATAGAACATCTAGAAACATAGTTAATAGAAGGGTTAGCCATATATAATAGCCTAAGACCTCTACTAAAGAACTCTTCACCTAGAATAAACAGGCAAGGAGATAGGGGATCTCGTTGTCTAAGACCCCTTTTCATCTTAAAGTAGTCATAGGTATCCCCATTAATCAACATAGAGACATGCACATCAGAAATAAGACCCTTAATAAGAGCAATAAACTTATTATTAAAACCAAAACACTGAAGCACTTTAAGAATAAAAGAGTGAGACATTCTGTCGAAGGCTTTCGACATATCTAATTGCACCACAGTATTACCAATCTTTGGCTTTTTATTAATATCAAACATCAATTCCCTAGCCAGAAGAATATTATCTTGAATAAGCCTATTTTTAACAAATGCAGATTGAGAATTAGACACTATGTCAGGGAGAATATTAGCTAATCTAGAGTTTATAAGGGCAGAGAATATCCTGTTTACAAAAGTACATAAGCCAATAGGCCTATAGCTGCTCCACCAAGTAGGATTAGAGTGCTTAGGAACCAAGCAGATGCCCGTAGCAAACAGCCCAGTAGGAATAGCACCACCATTGATATAGGAATTAAAAGCAGAACAAAGATCCCCTTTTATTGTGTGCCAGCAATGCTTAAAGAAAACCGGGTTATAGCCATCCACCCCAGGAGAGCTATCCCTCTTCATCCTTCCAATAACAGACCAAATCTCCTCTTCAGTAATATTACTCAGTAACTTACTGTTATCTTCATTAGTCACCAAATTAGGGATACAGTCAAAGCTATTATCAGACAACAACTTAACCTCTTTCTCTTTGTCTTTGTAGGGATCAGAAGCCAGGATACTTTTAAAATAAGTTGCAGCAGATTCACCAATATCTTTCCTATCATAAATCCAGGTAACACCATCTTTTATACATTTAATCGCATTATTCCTTTTCATCTTAGCAATATAGGCATTGGACATTTTAGAGTTACCATCTCCCTCATGAAGCCAACTGTTAAAACACTTCTGCCTTAGAAACGACTCCTCATTCCTTAAAGCTTTCAAATACATACCATTGACCTTAGACAAGTTATCAACAGACAGAGAATCATTATTAGTATAATGAATGATCTCCATTTCCTTAACCTTACAATCTGCTTCCTTAACACTGTCTAAAACATTACCAAACCTTTCGCATAATTTTGTTTCTCTTATGTCAAACAAAAATTAATATATATATTGGGATTTTAGATTCCTTATCCATAGTTGCATATGAAGAGAAAAACCACTCTGCAACCTAATAATATGTTTAAAGATATCATACGAATGAAATCGTATACTTATACTTCCTCCAATGGACTTTGTCTTGTCACTAATTGCCACCAACAATTCTCGTTGAACAATACAAAATTGACTACTCAAGTTCTTTAAACTTTGAAGTATATCTTTCAAATTCTGAATGACAAAAGAACTGAAGCATTAAAATCTAATTGAGAGAATGAAAGATAGAGCAAACAATTAAAGTTCAAAAATTAATAAACAAACAAAGAAACACTTAGGTTTGGTAGTGATAGAGATAAGATTTTAGATTTAACCTAAAATAGAATTGATAGAGAAGATGAGAGGATATAGTAAGAGAAAAAAAATGACACACATTGTATTTATAGTGATATCAGTATCACCGTCTATATTTTCCACATGTCACTTGTTAAACATATCATACACTTATTCGTTCAAAATGTGATAAACCTGTTAAACATATGATTTAATAGCTACACGTAGTTTATTCATTTAATTAAATTTATTAAATAAATAAAAATATTAAATCCAGCGAAAAGTTAATCCAAAACTACATAGCTATCCAAATCGTAGACTGTGTTGGAATTATTATATTAAAGACAAATTGTATAAAAAATAATTAAGAGTAGGTGATTAAAAGAGGGCTTATTGTTCATAAGTACAGTGAACCCCTTTTTCACTTTAGTATATATATAATATGTCTCAAATATATAGAGGATAAAAAATAACATCTCTCAAATATATAGAGGATAAAAAAAAATATGTCTCAAACTACTAACATATGTGGTTAACTATATCTTTGACTTAGTCTATCTAAGTATCTACATACGCAGATAATATTTATAGATCAATTGTTTAAGAGTAGACTAATTACATCTTTATCTGTAGTTTTTTTGTTTTGTTCGGAGAAACAAAGGAGACTAATACTATATTCTTTGAAGTCTTTCAAGGAGCTTTATCAATCTTTGTTCAAAGTAGATGTGCTTATGGACTTAACAATTGATTTTTTCCTTGAGAATGTGATATTCTACACTTGACCTTTTGCATTTTTGGTTCGATATTTTTTTTTGCTTCAACCTTCTATTTTTTTTCGATCTTCAATATTTTTTCTTTGACCTTCTAGTTTTTTGCTTCAACCTTTTGTTATGGCTGCGTCATTTTTTTTATAGGTATATCAGTATCCTCTTAGCCAATAATGAAAGATTGAGGAAAAACTTATAGATTTTTCGGTCTTATGGTAGACAACAACTCTATATCTTTTAAAAATAGACTTAGCGCAAACTGTCTCCTTGCAAGTGCCTCCTCGCATCCAATGCCAATTTTTTGGGCGAATCTTTTGTTTGTTTGGAATCCGAATTTATTTTGCTTTCAAGTTTGGCACTTGGACCTTGTGAATTTGAGTTTGGGTTATATTTTTATTTTTATCCTCGCATGGTGATTGTAATTTTTCTTTGCTCGTGGAGTTGTTCGGGCTTCACCTATTCCAGATTTGTAATGTATGGTTTTTCTCGACGCTTTCTTTTTTTTCTCATTGCTAGAATTATCCATCTTTTATTTTCTCCCTTAGTTTTTGTTTTGCAAAAGTGAATAGTTATGGATATATGGGGTTGTATTAGAATTATGATTTTCACCCTTGTCGTTGTCATCTTCTTTGTGCGCCAATATCATTTCATTCCACTTGAGAGGTAATCCACTTGATTGTCCATCAACAGTCATATTTTTATTTTCATAGTAGCTGAGTCTCAATTTTTCTTTTCGATATTCGTTGAATCTTGTTTTTGTTGTTGTCGAAGTAATCTGATATTTTAACTATATCATTTTGGCATGGTTGTGTCCTACATTATTTTCATATTTAAAAGCTTCATCTTCCACTTGGATTTGATGCTCGAGAAAGTTCATTTTTTTGCCCGCATTCTTAAAGCTGCTACAACCACTTGATCGTTAAAAATTTTGTAGCTAGGCTTTCATCCTGACAAAGCTTTTAGTGTATTCTCGAAGGTTTTCTTTAGTCTTTGCTTCCAGCCGGCTATATAATCCATGTATCAGTGTAACACGTTAGGGTCTACTAAATCATATATTGAATTTTTTGAAAGTGTTTCATAACTTTTAGTGTAGTCTTCTGAAATATCGCTGGAACGTTGCGTTGTTCTTTCTTTTTGGGTTGACGCAAATGCTTGAAGTTTGGTGGCGCCAAGCTCGTATTTTAATGTATAATCATCCAATTGTCAGAAGTGCTACTTTATAAAGAGAGTAGATGATTATGATGCTTGCGAGAATATGTTATTTGGTCTTAAGGACAGTTTACGTGATAGTCGGAAGGAAGTTTTTCACACATGTATTCTTCTCAATCTTCTGATCCTTTCAGATTTTTCATTATGACTTTTCCATTCTTGTAAGATCTTAATGGGTGATAGTCTTTGATTTTTTCTAGTATCTGAGGTTCGGGGTTTTAAAATATTTATTTCCTTTTCTATATTTTTTCTCCAGCTCTCAATTATTTTCTCGATGGATGATGTTGTATTCTTCTGGATCATGCCTTGTATCGGCATATCATTTGGCTTTCGAAACATACATGAACAAGTATTTTCTTAATAATAATTTTTTAACCGGTTCTTCATTTAGTAGTTCGATCAATGCTTCAATCTTAGTAGGGGATTTTTTGGATCTTCTCCGGTCATTGATTATTTGATTGCATAAGTTTCCAATAATTCATCTCAAAGGCGTTCACTTCCTTCTTCGTCGCTCGATAATATATTAGTTATTTTGAAATTGTTCGATATCTTTGTTTTCAAATTGTGTTTCTCTTAATGGAACAAAAACATCTAGATTCTCACATAATTAGCCAATTGATGTCGATAACGTTTGTTTGCTAGGCTTGGAAAAAGACAAGACTGATCTAAGTGCAAATATATTTGTGCTTAAGATTAATTGTGAAAATTTTAATGTAAAAGAATAGAGAAGCAAATGAATGAGAAAAGATTGAAGAAAAATACATGTCTTCTACTTATTTCTCCAACATCAACCTTTACATATGTCAAGTTACAAAATAAATATATCCGAGATATCTAGAGGATATAGAAGGATAAATGAGTATCTCTCTCTAATTACCAAGATAGGTGGTTAACTATATTTTTGACTTAGTCTATCTAACTATCGACATGTTTTGATAAAATTTATAAAACGACTTATTCATACTAGACTAATCATACCTTTTGTAAAATCAACAACAAGCATATTTTTTATTTGTTTCGAAAAATTTTACTTGAATTTTTTAGTTTTTCTTTTTTATTCTATATGGTATTGAAATTTATGTTTTTTTAATTTTCAACGTACAAAATCGTTAAAACAGTTATGATCTCTTCAGATGTGAAACGTACAATTTTTTAATTGTCGATATAGTTTGAAGAATTACATCTTATAATTTATTGGATAGTAGCTCGTATATATTTGTAAAAAATTCTATTGCTTGCAAAAAAACAAGATATTTATAAACTTACAAAAATTATGTAATTGTGAAAAGACAATACTTACAAAAGATAGGCATTTTTAGACTTAAAAAACAAGCATTTTAGATCTATAAAAATTAATCTTAAACTAATAAACAACGAAAAAGCATGCATTTTTATCTTAATTATTTTCTATGTTATTTAAGTTCAAAAAAATATTCGGCTCTCTCCAAAGTATATAGGTACTATGTGTGAATCTTTTAGATTTCTTTTTTTCGAATTAAACTTATCGATGTTTTTTATAACGTTGATGATCAAATGTCTAAAATAACATATATATATTTTTCATGTAGTGCTAAAACTTGCTCAACAAAACTGGAAAGCTGACTTCTTACAATCATAGTTTTTTTTATTATTTTCATTATAAGATCTTTGTGTTTTGGAGGAAAAATATATATTTTCTTGTAATCATATGCATCTTAAAAGATCTAGAAGAATATTATATATGTCCCGACTTGTAATTTTTTTTCTTATTTGTATTGCTTTCATTATTGTCCTTATCATGCACAAATCTAAATCTGAAAAATACTGGACCATTTACCATTATATTTTATTTGTACTAGAAAGTGAAAAATATTGGCATCTTACGGATAAAAATTCATATTTGACTTGCGAAAATATATTTTTAGTACCAAAACAACACAACACGTTAGGGGCTAGTTCATGTCATGTACTTCGAAACAACTCATATTTACTTGCGAAACCACATTTCTAACACCCAAACAACTCAACAAATACACAAACAAGTTATGGGCTAGTTTATTTCATATACTATCAACATTAATGCATATTTATTTGCGAAAACACATATTGACAACCTAAATAGCATAACAAACACACAAATAAGTCATTGACTAGTGCATGTCAAACATTTGAAAAAATATTATGCATATTTATTTGTTAAAACATATTTTCAACACCCAAAGAGCGCAATCAAAACACAAACAAATCATTCATTAGTTCATGTTAAGTATAAAAATTATGCATATTTGATGTCGTTGCACAAGCCTATAACTACCTAGTTATTCTAGACAAACGCAAACAGACCTTAGTGTAGAACAAAGTATTAGATTTGGGCGTCATAAGTACTCAAGTCGAAGATCTTGACGACCACGTTGACGAAGTCCAAAGACCTCGTCCCAAAGTGTGGGCTCCAACATCCGTTGTTTAAGGTCCCAAATCACAATTTTAATTTTTTTTATATCTTATAAAAAAAATTGTAAAATTTCCCGGAAAATCTATTTATACTAAGATTTGACTAGAATATATTTGATTAAATTTAGAACATTTCCCTAATTTTGTATTAGGGTTCGGAGAAACTTCTATTTTAGCTCTCAAAACCTTACTTGTAGAGAATTGTTTTGATAAATTAAAATATTGGTTCTGAACTTGTGAAGTTTTGTCTACCCTAGAGTTAGGGGTTATTCGTTTTTCCTTCAATTGATATTTTATATCTATCATCTTGGTATTAGAGCATCATATACCTGTTACATGAGAGTTATACCGCTGCAAATAGAACGAAAAAAGAATACCACATCAATTATTGGGATGTATAATCGGGAATATATGGACCATCGTGTAGCCTTGATGGAGCACGTCAAGGCTAATAAATTACATGCGAACGAAGAGACTTTGAGTACACTGGCAGATCAGATGAAGCAAATACAATAAGTGATGTAGAGGATGAGCACCAAATTCCAAGCTCTAGGAGGTGTTTCTTTGCACATATGGGCATACAGAGATAACCGAAAGAACTTTGGAAAACCTGTTTCATGAAGAGGTGGCTGGAAATTGAATTTATGGGATTCACGACTCTATCACATTGAATTCGATTATAACAGGCACCACAAAAGGAGTGCAGGGCATAGCTCATTAATGGTGGTCTACTAATCCATAGGACCCTATGGATTTGACATTTGTGATTATATAAATGGTTCATGTAAGGGTCGAGACCGTGATTGCTGAGTTGTGGGAAATTCACGAGAATAAGAGGAAACATCTCGAGGATACAAGCAAAAAACATACAAAGTTGTAGGTGACAATAAACTCTGGGTAGTCAAGCAACCTATCGTTAGGTTCCAAAGGAAGCTATGACGAGGATTAGAATCCTTTTTCTCCGAAAAGAGGACGTGTTCCTCCGCAAAACCACCACGAACAGGCCTTTGAGCAACATCTAGATTGTGTGAGTTAGGGCTTCGACTTGAGGTCATAGAATTCCACGATGGTCTTTAACACGAGAATTTTGTAGACTGGATCAAAAATCTAGAATAAGTCTTATATTTCAAGGACATCTGAGATGACAAGTGGGTGCAATTGGTCGCAACCAAGTTTTGGGATCAAAATGCATCATAGTAGAAACAGTTGAAACAATCCATGTTCAGGCTCAATAAGTCAAAATTATATAGCTAGGATAAGCTTGTGAACATCTTAGGTCGGAATTTTACCCTTTAATTATGTGAGAATTATGTGTCAACAGTGCAAAAAACCTTAAACATGAGTCAAAGTCTGTTGAAAAATATACTAATAAGTTTCTTAAGTTGAAAAACATGTTGATGTTGTTGAAACAGAGAATCAATTGGTATCTCCCTACATCAGGGAAATGAGTCAGCAATTTCAGGACTCATTGAAAATGTTTGATCATGTCAATGTTTCTGAAGCACATAAGTGTGTCTTCGATGTGGATAAATTCCTCTCGAGAAGACCATATGGAAAAGATAATATAAGAGCATCATCAGTGATACTCCCAAAGAGAATAATCACATGTTTTAGTCCAACACCGTAAATTACAGCACCTAGTCGTGCATGAACTTCTTAGCAAGCAAGATGTTTTTGCTTTAATGAAACAAGAAACATTGCAACATATTATCCTAAACCATCGCATCAGTTAAGGGGTTTATTCACTAAAGTTTCTGATCTTTAGTTTGAGGGTGAGCCATGGTATGATAAGAAAGAGGATAACACTGTTGATGGGCTTCTAACATGAAAAAATATATAAAGATAATGTTGGGCAACTATTGGTTCTAAGACATGTTTATTTTGTGCCTAAATTGAGTAGTGGCGGTTATGATTGGATGTGAAACAAAATATTCTGAAATACTTGCACTATTAGAGGGAAGGTGTCCAAATTCGTGATAGACTCATGGAGCTGTGAGAATGTAATCTCTAAAATTAATTGTGCAGAAGTTAGCTCATAAGGAATTTTTAGAACATACTAGTGATTTTAGAATTATGTATCCATTAATTTTTAAACAATGTACTAATTATCTATTTGATGGAGTCCCTGAGAGATTTCGCTCGCTGTTATTGGAGTTTTCTGATGTATTTCAAGATGATTTACCTAGTGATATTCCCCCATTATGGGGTATTCAACATAAGATCAACCTAATGTCTGGCACTAGTCTACCTAACTGTCTGCACTATAGAACGAGTCTGAAAGAAGATAAGGAGCAAAAGAGACAGGTTGAGGAAATGCTGATGGAGGGTCACATTTGTGATACCCTTAGTCCTTGTGTTATTCGGGCATTGTTAACACCCAAGAAAGATGGTTTAATACGAATGTTCTTGGATAGTTGGGCTATCAATAAGATTGCAGTCAGTTATCGGTTTCCCATTCCCAGACTTGACGGTTTAGTAGATCAATTTAGTGGTGTAAAGGTGTTGACGAATTGAAGATGAATGGAAAACGACGTTCAAAACTCGGGAAGGTTTGTTTAAATGGATGTTAATGTCTTTTGGCCTTTCTAGTTCACCCACTACTTTTATGCATATTACAAAACATGTTTTTTGCGCCTTTATCGGTAAATGTATGGTTATCTATTTCGATGACATGTTGATTTATAGCACTAGAAAGAACTGCTTTTACAGCATCCACGAGATGTCTTATGTATTCCGAGGTGCGAGAAATTCTAAGATGGGATGAACAAATGTTCTTTTATAATAAAGTCAGTCCTCTTCGAGATATGTAGTATCAAAAAATTGGTTGTTAGTTGATGAGTCTAAAATAACAGTAGTTCGTGACTGGCCACCGCCAATCTCTATCACTGAGATATGTTCATTTCATAGGTTGGTTTAATTAGATCGAAGGTTTATTTACAACTTCAAAACCATCATGAAACTTATTATTTATTGCATGAACTTTTAGTTAGACTCCACAGCCTGTAGAGTTGTTTGGTACGACTGACCACCGCACATATACTGGTTTTACCTGATTTTTCTGTAGGATTTGAATTGTAATTTAATGCATTTTTCATGGTTATTGGGGTTGTACTTAGCCAAAGGGGGCGACCACTCGCCTATATCAGTGAGAAGTTTAGTGAGGCAAGGCTTAACAACAACCCTTATAACTCCGAGTTATATGCAGTAGTTTAGATTTTGAAACACTAAATTTTATAAACGTCCTATATATTGATATAGAATTGTATACAAATCGCGATACATTGAAACATATGCAGAACCAAAACAAAATCTATGTACACCATCATTTACTCATCATTATAATTTTTCTATCAAGCATATCTCGGGAGCAGTTCACCATGTAGCAGATGCGTTGATAAGGAAAAGTATGATTATACGTATGGAATTAAAGTTTTTTGGGTTTGAGATGATGAAATATCTACTTGGTACAATTCTATATTTTGGTCTTCGTATGGAAGGCACTGGCTCGAGTTTGAGAACAAATTTTGTAATAGGCAATGACTACCTCTTTTAAAATAATCTATTATGTATTCTTGTTGATATTTTGAGACTATATATAATGTTTGAAAAGAGTAATGAAAGGCATGGTGGCCGGGATGAGACCTTAAATTTTATATCTTGCTATTTTTATTATCCTCTCTTGAATGCGATGTTATCCATTTCGTGGTTCGGTGTCGAACTTTTCGAATAAAAATTGTTATGACTTCGAATGTTGGTATATATTTACCATTATCTATATTGGAAAGACCATTGTAAAGTGTGAGCATGGATTTTATTTCAAGATTACAAAGAATGCAAACATGTAATGACTTTATATTCGTGGTTGTTGATAAATTTAATAAAATGACTCATTTTATCGAATGCTAGTAAATTACAAATGAAGTGAACGTCTCTACTTTGTACTTCAGAGAGGTCTATCAATTGCATGGACTGCATATGAACATCATCTATGACCAGGATCCTTGGTTTATTATTCATTTATGGAGGATTTTATGGCATTTTACAAATATGAAATTAAGTTTTAGTAGTGCATATCACCCACAAACGGATCAACAGACAGAGGTAACCAGATATTTTTATCTTACCCATGAATACAACAAAATATCAGCAAGGAAGGTGATTTTCTATGAAGTGGTGGAGAAGATTAACCCAAATGTCTAAAGGCTGAAGTTGTCCAGCCACATGAAGACCTATGGTGCCTTTAACGTGAAGCACCTGATGCTTTTTACCGATGTTGTTGATGATGATGAAGCTGATAGTCTGAGGGTGAATTCTTCTCACGGAGGAGATAATGATTTCGTAGCACAAGCTCACAACTACTTAGTTATTTTGGACAAACACAAACGTCCCTTCGTACTGAACCAATTATCAAATTTGGACACCACAAATATCCAAATAAAAGACTTTGACGAGCCCGTCAAGTATCAAGGATATGATGGTGGCCAAACGAATCGTCATGAAGTTTGGGACTAAAAACCCGCTATTTAGGGCCATAAATATTTATTCTAGTATTTTTATTTTATTTTAATACTTTATAGATTTTTGTAAAAAATATCTATGGAAATCTATTTGTGCTTGAATTCGACTAGGCTATAGTTTATTGGATTTTTGTTATTACTAAAATGTTGGATTAGGGTGAGAAACGTTTATGTAAGCTCTCAAATCCTTATTTGTAAGACAGTTTTTAATAAATTGAAATACTTCTTATGAACTTGTTAAGTTCTCTCTACCCAAGGGTTAGGGTTTATCCCCTTTCCTTCAATTAATATCTGACCTCTATCATCTTGATATCAGAGCATCGGAGGAAATTGGAGATTAGTTGAGTATGCTGGAAGATAACATGAAACAAATGCGAAAACATGATAAAGAGGATGACGACCAGATTTTGAGCTTCAAAGCCGAGCAACCTCCAATCGGGGGTTGAATGAGGTTAAGATGAGGATCATTATTCTTTCTTTCTGAGGAGAGAATGTGTACCTCCACAAAACCATAATGAATGGGCCTTTGAGCAACCTCCAAATCCTGCTTTAAATCAAAATATGGTGAGAGTCGAGGTTTAAACTTGAGATCCCAAAATTTCACGGGGTTCTTCAACGAGAGGATTTTGTAGATTCGATCGTAAATATGGAAGAAGTCCTTGATTTCAAGAATATCACGGACAACAAGAGGGTGCAACTGCTCGTAACCAAGTTTCAGAGTCGGACTACATCATGGTGGCAACAACTGAAACAAACTAGGTCAAAGTAAGATAAGTCAAATATATTTAACTAGGATAATCTTGTGAAACATCTCAAGTTAACTTGTTTACTCTTTATAATGATTATGTATGAGTAGTACCAAAACCTTAAATAGAGTTTAAATTATGTTGACGAATATAATGATGAGTTTTTTTAGTTGAAATTTTTTGTTGATGTTGCTAAAATAGAGGGTTTGTCAGTACTCGTTACATCAGCGAAATGCGATAATTATTTCAAGAATCATTAAATATGCTTGATCTTGTCAATGTTTCTGAAGCATGCATCTGGAAAAAACCCTCTAGAGAAGACCATATGGAAGGGATAATATTATAACATCACCAGTGACACTCCTAAAGAGAAGAATTAAATATTCTAATCCTGCATCGCAAATTGTAGCACCTTCTTATGCAAGAACTTCTTCTCAAGTAAAATGATTTTGTTGTCATGAGACATAACACATTGCAGCACATTTTCGTTAACCACGTCATCAATCAAGAGGTTTGTTCAGCGAAGCTGATAGCTTTTAGTTAGATGGTGACATATAGTATGATGAGCAAGAGGAGAACGTTGTTGATGGGCTTTCAGTGGAAACAAATATATGAAGGGGATGTTGGGAAAATGTTGACTCTAAAACGTGTCTATTTCACGCCTAAAGTGAATACTGACATTGATGATTGGCTTGGAAATAATATATTTCAATCTACTTGCACTATCAGAGAGAAGGTGTGTAAATTTGTGATAGACTCATAGAGCTATGAGAATGTAATCTCTGAATAGGTTGTGTTAAAATTATCATTGTAGATTGAAAATCACCCCAATCCCTATAAACTAGCATGGTTAAGAAAAGGTAGACGGTTAACCATTTCTAAGCGGTCTCTTATATCTTTTTTATGTTGGAAATTATAAAGATAGGTGTGGTGCGGTGTCACTAGCATGGATTCTTGTCACCTACTATTAGGGAGAGCATGGAAATTTAATTGGAGTTGCACGTATGATGGTAGAACTGTAAAATTACCTTAGTATCATCAAGGGAAGTGTCTCCAAAACCTGCACTCACTATGTCACAAGAGTCTGGTAGAAATTTCTTATCTTATACGTCATGTTTACAACATGCGAGTGATTCTGGAAATATGTATTTATTAATTGTTGAATAATGTACTTATAATATACTTGTTGGAGTCCCTGAGTGATTTCGCTCGCTGTTATTGGAGTTTTCATTTCCCTACTGGCTTTCCCCATTACAGGACATTCAACATCAGATCGACCTTGTGCCTGGAGATAGCCAACCTAACCGTCTGTATTGCATAATGAGTTTGAAAGAACATGAGGAGCTAATGAAGTAGGTTGAGGAATTTCTAAGGAGGGGCCATGTTCATGGGAGCCTTATTTTTTTGTGTTATTCTGGTATTTTAACACCCAAGAAATTGGTTTCATGTAGATGTGTGTGGATAGTCGGGCTATCAATAAGATTACAGTCCGATATTTATTTCTTATCCACAGACATGAGAGTTTGTTAGATCAATTGAGTGGTGCAAAGGTATTCACGAAGCTGAACTTCAAAAGTGGGCATCACTAGATCCACTTTCGAATGCGAGACAAATGGAAAATGGCGTTCAAAACCCAAGAAAGTTTGTTCGAATTAATGAGAATGCCTTTTGGCATTTCGAATGAATGAGAATGCCTTTTGGCATTTCGAATGAATGAGAATGCCTTTTGGCATTTCGAATGAATGAGAATGCCTTTTGGCATTTCGAATGCACCTAGTACTTTCATGTGCGTTATGATTTAGCTATTTTCCGTTTATTGGTAAATTTTTGTTGTCTCATTCAATAACACATTGACTTATAGCACCAGCAAAGAACTATATTTACAACATCTACGAGAGATCTTAAGTGTACTGAGGTGCGAAAAAATCCACGGTTGGATGAACATATATTATTTTTTAACAGATTATGTCATCTTCTTGGGATATGTAGTATCGAAATATGGAGTGTCAGTTTATGAGTCTAAGATATCACTAGTTTGTGACTAGCCACCACCGACATCTATCACTAACGACCTTTAATTTAATTGCTTGTTTTTATTCTATCGATGTTTTATTCAGAAATTCAGCACCGTCATTGAACATATTATCGATTGCATGAAAGAAAAGAATTCTAGTTGGACTCGAGAGGCAGAAGAGGCATCTGACAAAATTAAGGTAAGACTGACCACCACCCTTATACTGGTCTTACCTAATAATTCTACAGAATTTAGATTTCATTGGGATGTATCTGGCATGGGTATTGAGGTTGTGCTTAGCCAATAGAGGTGATCAGTCGCTTACTTCAGTGAGAAGTTAAGTGGGGCCAAAATTAACTACAACACTTATGACGTCGATTTCTACGCATTGGTTCGGGCTTTGGAACATTGGAGTTTATACCTGAATTATAATAATTATGTATTGTATACTGAGCATTATGTATTAATGTATCTGTAGATTTAAGACAAACTCTATGCACGTCACGCGCGATGGGCATCATTTACTCAGCGGTTTACTTTTTCTATCAAGCATACATCAGGAGCAGTTAATCGTGTAGCTGATGCATTGGTCAAGTAAAGTATGATTATACATATAGGAGAAGAGGTTATTGGGTTTAAGATGATGGGAAAAACAATCTTGCTACATGGTTGTATTGCGGTCCTATCTTAGAGGATGTTTGGGCACGTTTGAGAATAAATTTGTGAGTCAGAAATGGTAACCTCTTTAAAGGTAATCTATTATGTATTCGTGCTGGGAGTTTAAGACTATTTATAGTGTAGGTACACTATAATAAAGGGCATGGTGGTTGGGATCAGACCTTAAATTTTATATCTTCCAAGTTTTATTATCCACGCTTGAAAAGGGATGTTATCCGCTTCGTGGTGGGATGTTGGATTTTCCGATCGCGAATGGTATGACTTCAAATGCTAGTATGTATTTACCATTACCTATATCGGATTGGCAAGGACGAAAAAAGATAATGACGCAATATTCGTGGTGTTAACAGATATTTAAAATAGCTTATTTTATTACATAAAAGAAAACAACGAATGCATTGGACGTCATTACTTTGTACTTCATAGAGGTTTATTATTTTTATAGACTACCTATGAACATCATCTCTGACCGAGATCCTCGGTTTTTTTAGTCATTTCTGGAGGATTTTATGGCGTCTTATGAATATGAAACTGAGATTTAGTAGTGCATATCACCCACACACGGATGGGCAGACAGAGGTAACCAACAGATTTTTAGAAAACATGTTGCATGCAGAGGTGGCTGGAAATTCCAAGTCTTGGGATTCATGATTCTACCATATTGTTTGTAGTGGTCTACGACTATAATCCATGGAGTCTTATAAATTTAGTATTGCAACTATCATATTAGGGTCAAGACCGTGATTGTTGAGTTGTGGGAAATTCACAAGAATAAGATAAAGAATCTTGAGGATACAAGTCAGACATACAAAGTTGCAGCTGACAAAATACACCAACATGTCGAGTTTGAAGTGAGAGATTTCATGTGGGCTGTTTTAACGAGATAACATTATCCTACCCATGAGTACAACAAAGTTACAGCAAGGAAGGCAGGACCATATGAAGTAGTGGAGAAGATAAACACAAATGCATACATTGTTGTATTTGTCCAGCCACACAAAGACATATGACGTCTTTGATGTGAAGCACATGGTGCCTTTTATCGACGTTTCTAACGATGATGAAGCTAATAAATCAAGGGCATATTATTCTCAATGAGGAGACGATGATATTTTGATACAAGCTCACAACTACTTAGCTAGTTTGGACAATTTTTTGATAATTTGAAATATTTCTTATGAGGTTATGAAGTTCTCTACCCACGGGTTAGGGCTTATCCAGTTTGCTTTAATTGATATTCTACCTAAGTTCTCTTGGTATCAGAGCATCAGATTCTTGCTATGTGGTAATTATGCGGTCACAAAGAGAACGAGAGAAGAATACTACGTCCATATATAGGATCTAGAATCAGAAAGATCTGGACCATCGTGTAGGCTTGATGGAGCATGCCAACACTAGGTAATTGGAGAACAGTTGATTCTGGTCGGAGATCAGATTAAGAAAATCCAAGAAGAAATTCAGAGGATGACCACCAGATTTTTACTCTATGGCCGAACAACCTACCATCGGGTTCTAAATGAGGCTACAATAAGGATCATAATTCTTTTGCTCCGAAAATAGGATGTTTTTCTCCGTAAAACCATATCAACCATGATGAGTCCGAATTCTGCCTGCTCCCCGTACAGGGACAGATCGGTCCAACCTCTCCGGATACCGGACAGCTCACTTCGAATAACTAGCCTATAGGACTGTTCGAACTATGACAAAAGTACTAAAATACCTAAACACTTCTTGACTAAGCTACTTGCTCTCCTACTTAGAGCTCATGGGTCTTTTAACATGACCCGGGTCCATTAAACATGACCCGAAAGCCAATAAGGGCCCAAACATCAGGGTATAAATACCCAACCACCTGCATTAAGTGTGGGTAATGAGAATTAACTGCTACCAAGCTGCTTAATTATCTCTCTACTCTCTACTCTAAACACATAACACCCACACGCTACCTTAAAATACCAACTGAAATTACTAGCCTACCCTCAGGCGATTATTGTCATCACCAAATTGGCGACCACAGTGGGAGGAGAAGGTGCCTGAATCAAGCATTCAAAACCAGCTAAGAAAATCTGTCTGAATGAATCCGGACAATCCAGAACTACCACCAGCTTTGCTCGAAGTGGTGGAAGAGAACGATGAATACACTGTCGAAGAGCGTGATAGGCTAAAGTATGAAATAGAAGCTCTGAGGGAAGAAAAGGCCAAGATGGGCGTGAAAGAAAAATCCAAAGCATCGGTTGCACATCACACCGATAACCCCAGAGAGCATGAGTCTTTGAAAACTCATGTGAGCACCAAAACGACTCATGCCAGTTCTAAAAAGTCTCACCGGTCCAGGCCTGTGGAGAGTTCTGACTCAAGCTCAGAATCTTCTGATAGCTCTTCGGACAGTGAGGGAGTTGAAAAATCCTTGTCCTCTAGCAGCGATGAGGGTCGAACCAGAAAGAAGCAAAAGCAGATTAAAAAATAGTTAAGAAAAAGGGATAGACATGGAAGGATGAAGAGGCATATTGGTAAGGGGTCATCTCATAACCGGAGGCATGTGGACAAGATGCTGATGGATCCCTTTGCTTTCCACGATGAACCAGGTCTCTTTGCAACTCCCAATGAGGATACTGTGTTCAGTCGTGGAAGGAATTGGAGGCAATCTCCATTGTCTTCTAAAATTCTGTCCGGAAACCTCCCCAAGAGGTTTGACAGCACCAAAATAGAGAAGTACGATGGCAGTACTGATCCGGACAACCATCTGGATCAATTTAAAAACTTCATGATGAACTTTGATGACGATGATAAACTACTTTGTAGGGCATTCTCCCAATCATTCACGAGGAGTGCTCTGAAATGGTACAACAGCCTGCCTCAGGGTTGTATTAAAGATTTCGATACTTTTTGGGTAGCCTTTCAAAGGCAGTTCGTATGGAGTAAAGAGCTAAAGGGCAATGGAGACACAATAATCCATTGTGCCCAGGAACCAAATGAGTCCTTGAAAGAATATATAATTCGTTTTGTGAACACCAAGAATGGGTTGGCTAATTGCTTCGAACAAGTGGCAATAGCATCTTTAAGGCAAGGTTTGAACCCAGGCAATCTAGCTGATTCAGTGACCAGAAAGAAGGCCATGACATGGGGAGGGTTGCTGAATCAGGTTGGCAAACAGATAAATGTTGATGAAACAAAGAAAACCAGGGTGCACAGGCAGGTGAGGTCCACCCCAGTGGCACCAAATCCCAATCAAACTCAGTCCGGGAACAAAGCAAGAGAGACCAGGCAGGAACATGGTAGGCCAAAAGCTCAGTCTCAGCCAGCTGCTCCTGCTCCGAGTCAGCAATCCAGAAACAAAAAAGGGCCATGGGTCCAACCGGAGTGGTTCGCAGAGCTAAAAGAAAGTGTGGCCACCATTTTTGATAAAACAAAGGATGAGGTGCATTACCGGAGACCGGTAACGCTGCAGTCTCCCAGAGAGCATCGCAACAACTCTTTTTGCCAATATCACAATGATATTGGCCATACCACTGATGACTGTATAGCATTGAAACAAGAAGTTCATAACTTGATTAAGAGGGGAAAGCTGGGAGCTTACGTTAAAAGAAGAGGAGGCAACAGGCCTGACAACACTCATCGGGTTGGTCCAAGTAATGTTGCTCCGGAGGGGGCCATGGTTATAGTTGAAAGGTTTGACGTGGAATCTGAATACTTGGATCCTGATCCAACTCGAAACAGAGTGGGTGCTATAGAGGAATGTTCTAGATCGGTCTCCGGGCTCATTAAGTTTTTCGAGTCGCTTACAATTTTTGGAGGGGACACTATGACAGCTCCGACTTCTTCTTCAAGGAAGAGGCATGTTCATACTTTAGCCTCCCAGCTAGAAGGAGGCATGACATCCTATCAGTCACCAAACTCATTCCCCTTCATTGTTTTTTATGAAGATGATTTGAGAGACATTGCTGGCCCTCATGAGGATGCTGTTGTCATAGGAGCATCTATAGGGGGCAATGACATAAGACGAATCCTGGTGGATACTAGAAGCTCAGCCAATATCCTTTTCCTAACCACTTACAAGAAAATGAAAAATCCAGCTATAATTCATAATTCGGACAGGTCAATCGTGGGCTTCACAGGCAGCTCAGCAGATGTGATCGGAGAGTTCGAAGAAGAGGTGTTATTGGGCAAGGGCCCTTTCAAGAAAATGGTCAGAATACTCTTTATTGTGGTGGATTGTCCCACTTGCTATAATGCTATTCTAGGGAGGTCATGGCTCTCTAGGATGCACGCAGTGGCTTCAACAGTCCACCAGTGCTTGAAGTATGCTGTTCAGGGACAGGTTGGAGTCGTCCGGAGCAGCCAAAACATTGCAAGAGAATGTTATGCCACTGCCCTGGCTCCTCGAACATTGGGGGCAGTCTGTATTAATGAACAATAGCAGTTTGAGGGCCTTTCTGGGGGTGAGGGTGAAATTGATGACCCCATAGAGACCCCCGGAGTGTTGATACCAGTTGAAGAGGTAGAAACACACTGTTTGGAAGGTGGGAAAAGTGTCAAGATAGGGTCTAAAATGCCACCTATGTTGAAAAATGAAATGTTGAAGTTTTTAAAGAACCATCAGCACGTCTTTGCTTGGTGCAATGCTGATGTTACTGGAGTCCCATCCGAAGTGATATCACATCACCTATCGGTCCGGAGAGACGTAGCACCAGTGGTTCAAAAAAGAAGAGCTTTTTCTAAAGAAAAGGCTGATGTCATTGTGCAAGAGGTTGACAGACTCACAAAGATGGGGCACATTAAGGAATCTCAATACCCTTTGTGGACTGCCAATCCTGTCTTGGTGAAAAAGAAGAATGGCAAGTGGCGCATGTGCATTGATTTCACAGATCTCAATAGAGCTTGCCCAAAAGACTTGTATCCGGTCCCCCGGATTGATCAGTTAGTAGACTCTACCTCTGGGAACAAGCTGTTTTCCTTTATGGATGCTTTCTCCGGATACAATCAGATTCAAGTAGATCCAAATGATCAAGAGCATACCACATTTTTCACTGACAGAGGTCTTCATTGCTACAAAGTAATGCCATTTGGTTTGAAAAATGCCGGGGCTACTTATCAGAGGTTAGTCAACAAGGCATTTGCTGATCAAATTGGAAGAAATATGGAAGTGTACATTGATGACATGATGGTGAAGAGTGTAGATGAGCAGTTGCACTTGTCCGATCTCCAAGAAACTTTTGCCAACCTGGTAAAAGTGAATTTGAAGTTAAACCCTGAAAAGTGTGTGTTCGGAGTACAGTCCGGGAAATTTCTAGGCTATATCATAAGTGAGCATGGAATACAGCCCGATCCGGACCAGCTAAATGCTCTTTTCCAGATGGAACCTCCTCGAAACATGAAAGAAGTACAGCGGTTAACGGGGAGGTTAGCTGCCTTAAACAGATTTATCTCAAGGTCTTCGGACAGGTGCGCTCCTTTCTTTCAAACCTTGAAGGGTGCAAAGGGCTTTGATTGGACCCCGCAGTGTGATGAGGCTTTCAATGAGATCAAGAAACACTTGTCCTCCCCCAAAACTTTGTTCAAGCCAGTCGATGGGGAGACTCTCTTTGTATATTTGGCAGTTTCAAGTTGTGCCATCAGTGCTGTGCTGGTAAGAGAGGTCGATAGTCATCCCCATCCAGTGTACTACATCAGCAAAAGCTTGATAGATGCAGAGAAGCGTTACTTGAAACTTGAAAAATTGGCATTAGCCCTGGTGATAGCTGCAAGGAAGATGAGGCCTTATTTCCAAGCTCATCCTATCATCGTCCGGACCTCTTTTCCCCTAAAGAATGTCCTTCAAAAAGTAGACATTTCGAGCAGAATGACTAAGTGGTCAGTAGAGTTGGGGGACTTCGACATAGACTTTGCTCCCCGAACAGCAGTCAAAGCCCAAGCTGTGGCTGATTTTCTGGTTGAATTCCACTCCGACAGGGATTCGGAGTAAACTACTGACATAAAAGATAAAAATGTATGGGTCGTCCGAACAGATGGTGGATCTAGCACTATGGGATGCGGTGCAGGAGTATGTTTAACTTCCCCATATGGAGATAAGATGTACCAGGCTATTTGTTTTGCTTTCAGGGCATCTAATAACGAGTCTGAATACGAAGCAACTATAGCTGGGTTAAAGTTAGCCCACATTTGTGGGGCCAGAAGGGTCAAGCTGTTAAGTGACTCCCAACTACTTATCCACCATGCCCAAGGCCAATCTGAGGCTAAGAATGAGCAACTTGTGAAGTATTTACTCCTCCTAAAAAATGAAGCACTTAAGTTTAAAGGTGTTGTCTATGAGCACATTCCCCGGACAGAAAATGAGCTAGCAGACTCATTGGCAACCATAGCATATACGGAGTCATATCCATGGATCCATGTGCTCGAAAGCCCCTCTATTCAACTTAGTAAGGGTAAAGAAGAGGAAATTTTTGAAATACAAGTGAAACAACCTCAAGACTGGAGGTTTCCTCTCCTGCAATATCTCTCTGATGGTGTCGTGCCTCCAGATAAGTCACTAGCCAGAACATTGAAGCACAAGGCTCGTGGTTTCGTCATATTGAGAGACGTGTTGTACAAAAAGTCCTACAGTAAACCTCTACTGCGTTGTTTGGGGGATGAAGAGTCACAAGTGGTCCTCTCCGAATTGCATGATGGTGAGGGATCAGCCCATTGTGGGTTTAGAGCTTTAACAAGAAGAGTTTCACTCTCCGGTTACTATTGGCCATCAATCATGAAAGATGCTAAGGAATTGGTGAGGAGGTGTGACCCATGCCAGAGGTACAACAATGAAATTCATGTACCAGCCATTCCTTTAGAGTCAATTTCTGAGCCCATTCCTTTTGCTCGATGGGGATTGGATTTAGTAGGGCCTCTCCGTGTGGCGTCCGGAGGGCGCAAAACTATAATTGTGGCCATTGACTACTTCTCGAAGTAGATAGAAGCAGCCCCTCTAGCAGGGTCAACATCAAAAGCTGTTATAAAATTCATTATATCTAACATATGTTGCAGATTTGGTGTCCCACAGAAAATAACAACAGACAATGGGCCGTAGTTCGACAATAGAGAAATGGAGAGCTTATGTGCCTCAAGGGGTATACAGCATTGTTTTTCTTCACCTTTCCACCCACAAGCGAATGGGCAAGTTGAAGTGGCTAATAGAACTATACTGTCCGGTTTAAAGAAGAATTTGGAAGGGGCTGCTGGGAAGTGGCCTAGTTATCTACAAGAAGTCTTGTGGGCCTACCGGACAACGCCTGGGGCTGCAACACAAGAGTCACCCTTTGCCTTGGTCTATGGGATGGATGCAGTAGCCCCCATAGAGAAGACCCTCCCCTCCTTTCGTGTTCACAACTTCTCCGAACACGCTAACGAGGTGGCAATCAGAGGTCAACTTGATTTGATAGAAGAAAGACGGGTTAAAGCTCACCTTAGAGTTGCACACTATCAGGGCTTGATGAGAAGCAGGTTTGCTTCCAAAGTTAAAAGAAGAGATTTACAACCAGGGGACAAAGTATTAAGGAAGGTCTTCTTACACACTAAAGAAAAGCTCTTCGGAAAGCTGGCCCCAACTTGGGAGGGTCCGTATATGGTTGTTGAAAGAATTAAGCCTGGAACTTATTGGTTGGAAGACAAAGATGGCAGAGTTCTAACTCATCCTTGGAATATTGAGCATCTCCGGATGTACTTGGAATAGCACTTGTGTAAATATTTACTTGTTTAAACATCCATGTAAATATTTGGGGGCATACTCTTTCCTCCCTGGTGGCACGGGGAGGTTTTAATGAGGTGTCCTGGCAGTTGAATAAAATTCGATGCCTTCTTAAAAATTTTCTAAGTGTTTTTAAAGTTTTATCCCTTATCATACTATCCGGACTGAAATATCTAAGGGCTATTTAAACTCTAGCCGGAGAATTTAAACACTCTCACAATGCAACAACTAAAGGCTGCTTAAACTCTGGCTATCAAAATTAAAACGAACAATGAAAGAAGATGATGGTTGTACCGAACAGAGATATTCATTAAAATAAATAACTTAAAATTGCCTTGGCCTTCCAAGGACTTTTAAATAGTCAAGATACAACACAAAAAACCTGTCCGAACGAACACCGGACACCATTACAAAAAGAGTGCCTTGGCCTTCCAAGGACTTTAGTCTGAATAAAAAATAAACAAAGTAGATCGTAAGTTAAGGTTGAGCCTTTGAAGATGGCTCACCTTCATCTAACTTCTTGCCTTTAAAATCGTTTTCACCTTCATCTACCTTCTTCTTTCCCTTGGGATCATCTTCCTCCTTGTCTGGGTTCTCTCCGGTCCTCTTTTCATCATCGGATGAGCACGCACTGGAGACTCCATACTGATCGCCTTCGGCCATTGTATGATGTGGAAGGTCATCATCGTCTACATAAAGCCACAAGTCCCCTAGGTTCCTCTTCGGAAATTTTTCATAAAAGAGTAGAACCATCTCAGACCTCACATTCTCAAGCAATAGCTCTTCGCTTTTAATCATCTGGTTGGCATAGGCATTGATCTTGGCTTGGATCGTAGCCTCTTGATCCCTTAACAAAGTGGTTCTCTCCTCGGCAGCCTTGGATGCTGCATTCTCAAGAGCATTCTAGTCAGTAGTTAGGTTGGTGATAATCTTGACATTTGCCGTGGTCTCTTCTTTTGAGGCAGTAAGGTCTTTCTCCACACCGGACAGCTTCTCCCGGAGGTCTCTAATGGTTTCCTCTAGAGTGGCAACTTTTGTGGTGCTTTCCTCCTGATTCCTCTTCAACTCCTCGTTTGCTTCCTTTAGCATGTCAGCATTGTAAGTAGCAGTGCGAAGGTCTTCGGACAACTTTTCTTTCTCAGACTTAAGGTCTTTGATAATGTCTGCTTGACCCCGAACTTGTCTCTCCAACGTAAGTACCGGTTGCACGTTGCTCAGCAAGGAGTGGGCTATGGTATCCTTTTCACTAGAGACAATAAAAGTCTTACCATTGAAGTTGACCGTGTTGGAGCTGCTCGGAGGAATGTAAGGCCCTGTGAAGTCGTCTCTAGGGAGGTTGAGGAAGTATTCACCAAGCTCACCAAGACCGGTGATGTCGACTCCATCGATGTTGAGATCTCCTCCTTCAACCTCATCGGTATGAAAGTCCCTTGGGATCTCTTCAGCATGCGTTGGGTCAGAAGGGTCAGCCTGGAAAGAAGGCTCCGGATCCCGGAGAGCAAGCTCATCTCCCTTAGCAGTCTTTTTCTTCTTGGCTACCCGGTCTGCGCCTTCACTCCCCTGTTTGCGATTCCTCTTGGAAGCCCTTGGAGGTTTTGGGAGATCTGCTTCCTACCTTTCATTCTCTTGCTCCACCACTTGCAAGAGAGCAGCATCGATTTGGCTCTGGGCCGGCCCCTCCGGGTCTGTTGGAGCATCCTTCTCAGCATCAGCAGGATTAGCATCGCTCGCCACCTTCTTGCCTTTCTTTTTGCCCTTCATTTTGCTTGGGGCTTTGGCCCGGACTGGCAGGAAGAGTGTCCCATCTGGTTCATGGGTCCTCTTAAGCACAGTGTCCAGAGAAGGCTGGGTGGTGAGCTCCTCCCAAGTCAAGTCTCTCCGACCTGTGGTGTTCCACAGGTGAGACCTTGCCAAGTTTCCACTGGTGAAGGCAGCGTGGAATAGGTTCCCCCATTCCTCAGCAGCCCAGGCATTAATCCTGCCACAAGTAACCTGCCCGGCCTTCAAGTAATCACCGAACTCCTTAGGCAGTTCTGTTAAGACAAAAGAAAGACCAATTAATTTAAACCAACTTTAAGAAGGAAGAAGTAGACAAAGATTTAAAGTGGGAGATTTACGGTCACTCCTCCACCTGCTTCTGAGGAGGCTTGGATTCACTCCGGACTTGATCTTCTTTCCGTTTTCCCAAGCGCCACTAACGAACAAAAATTGGCTCCTCCATTTACTCTCAGACTCCAACAGATCATCAACAGCTTTGAAACTGTCCCCCATATTGAAATGGTAGAAGGGGAATTGGTGATGTTTGCAAAGATTGGCCACTGCAGCAAACTCTTCCATAGGAAGAGGGATCCCGGACAGCCTTGATGCTATGATGCATGACATAAGGGTATACCAAGCGTTGGGGCTCAGCTGGCTCGGACAGAGTTTGATCAGATGAAAATATCTGACAATCTCTAGGTCCAGTGGGAATTTGAGTCCCCAATTAAATAGCTCTGTGAAGATAACTATTTCATTCAGCTTGCAATCCATAGGAGTTTCAGGATCTATGGGAATCCTTATCTTCACATTTCCTGGGATCCTCCATTTCGTGCGCATTCGACCCAGTTCAGCCGTATGGATGAATGCATACTTGGTCTTCTGTAAGGCCAAGAGGTATTTAAGTTCGACCTTGTGAAAACAAGGCCCCACCTTCCCTTCAAGACACTCCGGCAGCTCCGGATGTCTCAAGCACAGTTTTTCTTTGCCTTTATCTTTGTTGGCAGCAGTATTACTAGTCTGACCGGAGGGCTCAGACTCGAAAGGGACTTCTTCAGCAGAGTCCTCCATTCTTTCCTCCATGGTCGTTGGAGGAATATCAGTGGCAGTGGCCCGGGGAGAATTCAAACTTAGCTCAGCCTGGCTTCCGGGCTGCTGATCTTCAGTGTTTCCTTGACTTCTAGCCTCAGGCTGGAGCTCTAAGGCAGAGACCTCTCTTCGAAGTGCTGGGCTGCTAGTCTCCGGACCAGGTAGTCTTTCCCGGGGAGCTCTGATAGGCACTTCAGACCCAGAGCTGTTATTTTTTGCCCCCGACTTTGAGGGAGTGTTCTTAGAGGCTTGCCCCTTAACCAGCCGACTCTTTCTTCGGTCTACTAACTTCTCCGGGGAGTGCTCCATGTCTGATCCCATCGCTATGAAGGGTGAGGGTTTTTTGAAGCAAGTGGCAGTTACTCCTGGTTCGACGATGGATTCTGATTCCTGAACCGAGGAACCAGAGATGATGGGGGAAAGGCTAGGTTGGAATAACTTTCTAGGCTTAGTACCTTTGGAGGAAGAAGATCCTTGATCTGACTCTGCAGCAGAGGAGATTGGTCTGTCAACAGGCGAAGTAGGTAACCCTGCTGCAATTCGTCTTTTCTTCTCAACTTTTTGTGCCTTCTCCAACTCAGAAAGGTTGAGCCACCCGTCTTTGATCAAAGCAGTTCTTGATGTAAACATAAACTATCAAGTAAATATTTGCTCTAGAGAGAGAAAGCTCTAAGAAAATATGCAGAGTAAATATAAAAGAGATAGTAAAACAGTAGAAAGTGAGTTTGAATTTATAGTAAATCTGAAAAAGGAAGTTGATTCCTAGGAGAATTCGAAAAGTTTGGCAATGATTAAAAGACGGCGCTGATGTCACCATCTGTAATTAAAGAGGTTGCTTTTCGAAGAAGGTGGGTTTGAAATTCAAGGTGAAAAAACGGCTGAAGCAACCAATCAGAGTGTGACACATGTCCCACGATCTCTGGCAAAAAACCGTTTGGATTCATCAAGCTTTATCTGTCCGGATAAAACCATAAAGCAAATAAACCTCTCCGGATGAGAACTACCCCTGATATCGGACTGTTTTTCAGGTTTTTGACAAAGAGAATTTGAACAAACACCTAAAAAGGGGCTCCTGATGAGTCCGAATTCTGCTTGCTCCCCGTACAGGGACAGATCGGTCCAACCTCTCCGGATACCGGACAGCTCACTTCGAATAACTAGCCTATAGGACTGTTCGAACTATGACAAAAGTACTAAAATACCTAAACACTTCTTGACTAAGCTACTTGCTCTCCTACTTAGAGCTCATGGGTCTTTTAACATGACCCGAAAGCCCATAAGGGCCCAAACATCAGGGTATAAATACCCAACCACCTGCAATAAGTGTGGGTAATGAGAATTAACTGCTACCAAGCTGCTTAATTATCTCTCTACTCTCTACTCTAAACACATAACACCCACACGCTACCTTAAAATACCAACTGAAATTACTAGCCTACCCTCAGGCGATTATTGTCCTCACCAAACCATACTTTTAAGAAACCTTCAGGTCTTGATTTCAATCAAAATAAAAAAAATTGGTGGGAGTCAGGGTTTAGACTTGAGATCCCAGAATTCCATAGGGTTCTTCCACCGGAGGATTTTGTAGATTGGGTCGCAGTTGTGGAAAAATTCCTGGATTTCAAGGATATCCTAGTTGACAAGATGGTGCAAATACTCGCAACCAAATTTTGGGGTCAAACTACATCAAGGTGGCAACAACTGAAACAAGCAAGGTTAATGCAAGGTAAGTCAAATATATCTACCTAGGATAAGCTTTTGAAACATCTTGGTCAACTTTTTACTCTTTACTTGTGCTTATGTATGAGTAATAACAAAATCTTAAAAAGGGGTTATAGTATGTTGACGAATATACTGATGAGTCTATTAAGTTGAAAAATCATGTTGATGTTGGTGAAACAGAGGATCTGTCGGTTCTCGCTACATCGGAAGAATGAGACAACAATTTCAGATCTCATAAAACAGGTTTGATCCTGTCAAAGTTTCTGAAGCACATCAGTGTGCCTTGCATCTGCAGAAATCCATTTCGATAAGATTATATGGAGGGAATAATATGAGAGCATCACTAGTGACACTCCCAAAGAGAATAATCACATGTCTTAGTCCAACACCGTAAATTACAGCACCTAGTCGTCCATGTACTTCTTTATAAGTAAGATGATTTAGTTGTCATGATACATAACATATAGTAGCACATTATCCTAAACCACCGCATCAGACAAGGGGTTGTTCACCGAATCTGATAATTTTTAGTTGGGGGTGAGCCATAGTTTGGTGAGCAAGATAATTACATTGTTGATGGGCTTTTATTGGAAAACATATATGAAGAGAATTTTGGAAAAATCTTGGCTCTAAGTCGTGTCTTCTTGACGCCTAAAATGAGTATTGGCAGTGATGGTTGGTTGCGAAATAACATATATCAATATAGTTGCACTATCAGAGGGAAGATGTGCAAATTCGTGATAGTTACAGAGAGTTGTGAAAATGTAATCTCTGAATAAGTTGTGCTGAAGTTAGTCTTGAAGACTGAAAATCACCCGGGGCCTACAAACTAGACTTGTTAACAAGAGGCAACGAGTTAACTATTTCTAATCGGTGTGTCGTATATTTTTCCTAGTTCTAAAATTATAAAGAAGGGTGTGGTGCGATTTTATTCGCATGGATTCTTGTCACCTACTATTGGGGAGACCATGAGAATTTAATAAAAGTTGCACTTATGATGCTACAACAAATTATTATTGTTTCATGTGGAATAATAGTAAAGTTATGTTAGTGTCAGCTAAGGAAGTGTCCCCAAAACCTGCACTCATTATATCATAAGAGTTTGGAAAAATTTCCCTAGGTCGTAAGGCGTTTTTAGAACATTCGAGTGATTTTGGAATTTTGTATTTAATAAGTTTTAAAGAATGTATAAATGATATACTTGATTGATTCTTGAGCGATTTCACTCAATATTATTGGAATTTTTTTTATTTATTTCCAGATGATTTGTCGATCGTCATTCCCCCACTGTAAGATATTCAACATCAGATCGACCTAGTGTATGGCGCTAGTCTACTTAACCGTCCACACTACAGAATGAGTCTGAACTAAGATGAGGATTAAAGGAGGCAGGTTGATGAATAGTTGATGAAGGGCCATGTTTGTTTAACCCTTAGTCCTTGTGTTGTTTTGGCATTTTTAACACCCAAAAAAGATAGTTCGATGTATATGTGATTGGATAGTTGGGTTATCAATAAGATTACAAACATGTATCAACTTTATATTCCCAGACTTAACGATTTGTTAGATCAGTTTAGTGGTGCAAAAGTGTTCACGAAGCTGGACTTGAAAAGTGGGTATCACAAGATCCGCATATGAATTGGAGATGAATGGAAAACGGTGTTCAAAACTTGGGAAGGTTTGTTGGGATGGACGGTAATGTTTTTTGGCCTTTCGAATTCACTAAGTACTTTCATGTGTGTTATAATTAAGGTTTTTCCTTTTTTATTGGTAAATTTGTTGTTGTTTATTTTATGACATATTAATTTATAGCATTAGCGAATAACTATATTTACAACATCTGCGAGAGGTCTTATATGTTCTAAGGCACGAAAAATCTACGGTCGGATGAACATATATTATTTTCAAGCAGAGTATGTTCTCTTCTTTGGATATGTAGTAGTCGTGACTCATCACCGCCGATATCTATTACCAGAGGTTTGTTCATTTCATGGGTTGGTGTCATTATATCGATGATTTATTCATAACTTAAGTACCATCATGTTACCTTCTACCAATTGCATGAAAAGAAAGAATTGTAATTGGACTTAGAGGTAAAAGAGGCATTTGACATAATTAGGGTACGACTGACCATCGCACCTACATTGGTCTTATCTAACTTTTATACATAATTTAAATTTCATTGTGATGCATCTGGCATGTGTATTGGGGTTATGTTTAGCCAAATGGGGTGACCAGTCGCCTACTTTAATGTGAAGTAAAGTGGGGTGAAACTCAACTACAACACTTATGATGTCGATTTATGCGCATGGGTTCGGGATTTGAAACATTGGACTTTATACCTGGCTTATAATGATTTTGTATTGTATATTGATCCTAATGTATTGAATCATCTCTACACGCCATGCGCAATGGGCAGCATTACTCAACAGTTATTTTTTCTATTAAGCATACGTCGAGAACAGTGAGCGGTGTAGTTGATACATTGATCATGTGAAGATGATGATGCATATAGAGGAAGAGGTTGTTGGGTTTAAAATGATGAAATATTTATTCGCTTCAGGTTCGTATTGTGGTCATAGTTTGGAGGATGTTGGGTCAGGTTTTGAGAATAATTGATTTATCTTTGTGATTGTTAACATATTTTATAAAAGGGCTCATTATCCACATACAGAGATCCTCAGTTTCTTGTTATTTCTGGAGTAGTTTATGGCGTCTTATGAATACAAAACTGAGATATATCAGTTATTATTACCCACAGACGGATGATTAGATAGAGGTAACGAACAGAAATTTGGAAAAAATATTGTATGCAGAGGTGGCTATAAACTTGAAGTCCTAGGATTCACGACTTTATCATATTGAATTCTCTTATATGAGACATGATAAAAGAAGTACATAGCATAGTTCGTATATGGTGGTTTACAACTATAATCCATCAGGTCCTATGGATTTGGTATTCCCAACTGTAGAAAAGGTTGATGTTAGGGTTGAGACGACGATTGCCGATTTGTAGGAAATTCGCAAGAATATGAGAATTGGAGACACGAGTCATAAATACAAAGTTACAGATGACATGAAACACCGACAAGTCGAGTTTGAAGTGGGAGATATCGTGTGGGCTGGTCTTTGACCAGAGACCGCTCTCATACCCATGAGTACAACAAACTCGCAACAATGAATGTGGGTCTGTATGAAGTGGTGGAGAAGATAAACTTAAATGCATAGAAGTTGAAGTTGCCCAGCCACATAAAAATTTATGACGTCTTTAACGTGAAGTACTAGGTTCCTTCCATCGACGATGTTGATGACAGTGAATTTGAAAATTCAAAGATAATATCGATGGGAATTATTATATTATTAAAATTCAATGAAGATAATATATATATATATATATATTAGCTTGCGCCTATAAATAAGAACTCTTCCACAATTTACTTCTTCTCTAAACACTTAGCTCTCTGTCTGTTCCAGTGACTGAGTGAACCAACCAAATTCATAGGTATGTGACTTCTGATACATTGTGTTTCATGTATGTTTCTAATCGTGCAATACTAGTTTATGTCTCCAGTTTTATCAAGTTCGCCTTGCTCAATTTACATATATATTGAAATTCTTGAAGGTTATATATGTTCATATTATGGTTAGGGTTTTGGAGCTCTTAATTACTAATTTTTGTAGTTCAATAAGTAATTGATAGCGTCTATTTACATAAACAAGATCGGTCGACCGCCTGATCAAATTATTGTGGTTATGCTCTCGCAAGATTTCAGCACCTTGTTTTTCATATTTTTTCTCTGTAAATTTGAGGTTAACTACCGCCAATTTACATGTCTGTGTAAATTTACATATATATATTGATCCACCGGACTCAGGGATCATCCATGTTTTTCATATTATCCACACAAATAAATTTACTCTCTTTTTTATAAATAAATTTAATTATATTAAATTTAGAAAAAATAAATGTATTTATATATATATATATATATATGACGCCTCAGTTCTTTTTTTATATACTAATTGAGTATAATAATGTTTTTATGCCAGTGCTAAAAAAATGTATTTTCTAAATGTTTATCTAATATTTCTAGATCAAAATAAAATCTTAATTTTTAATCAAAAATATTTTTTCAGTTAACTAACTAGATTTATTCCTAAACTAAGTAGATTTATTCTAAACACTTATGAAAGTGGAGATATATTTACCTATGAGTTTATAATTTTTAAAACAATATTTAAATCTAAGATACTTATTAAGTAATTACAGAAATAGATATTTAATAAATCATTCAAGATAATTTTATTCTATTTAAATATTTATAAATATATTCTTTTATTAATGATTCGAAGTGAAATAAATTGTATTTCTAAAAATAAATATCCCATAATATATGGATGGGATTATTATATTATTAAAATTAAATGAAGCTAATATATGCGCCTATAAATAAGAACACTTCCACAATTTACTTCTTCTCTAAACGCTTAGCTCTATGTCTGTCTGTTCCAGTGAACCAAACAAATTCATATGTATGTGACTTCTGATACATTGTGTTTCATGTCTGTGTCTAATCGTGCAATACTAGTTCATGTCTCCAGTTTTATCAAGTTCGTCTTGCTCAATTTACATATATATTGAAATTCTTGAAGGTTATATATGTTCATATTATGGTTAGGGTTTTGGAGCTCTTAATTACTAATTTCTGTAGTTCAAGAAGTAATTGATAGCATCTATTTTTATAAACAAGATCGGTCGACCGCCTGATCAAATTATTGTGGTTATGCTCTCGCAAGATTTCAGCACCTTGTTTTTCATATTTTTTCTCTGTACATTTGAGGTTAACTACAGGCTTACTGAACTTTTGAAGAGAAATACAAAATTACAAATTAAGAAAGAGAGCTCATCATATTCATATCTTTGGAAGAAGTTTTTTTAATCTTTCCGGCAGATCCATATGCAGAATCAGATCAGATCCACCGGACTCATGGATCATCCATGTTTTTCATATTATCCACACAAAATAAATATATATATATATATATATATATATATATACCAATAAACATTTATTTACTCTCTTTTTTATATATATACCAATAAACATTTATTTACTCTCTTTTTTATAAATAAATTTAATTATATTAAATTTAGAAAAAATAAATGTATATTTGTTTTATATATATATATATATATATATATATATATGACGCGTAATTGAGTATAATAATGTTTTTATGCCAATGCTAAAAAAATTGTATTTTCTAAATGTTTATCTAATATTTCTAGATTAAAATAAAATCTTAATTTTTAATCAAAAATATTTTTTCAGTTAACAAACTAGATTTATTCCTAAACTAAGTAGATTTATTCTAAACACTTATGAAAGTGGAGATATAATACAGAAATAGATATTTAATAAATCATTCAAGATAATTTTATTCTATTTAAATATTTATAAATATATTCTTTTATTAATGATTTGAAGTGAAATTTAAATATTTATAAATATATTCTTTTATTAATGATTTGAAGTGAAATATATTGTATTTCTAAAAATAAATATCCCATAATATATCGATTATTATATTATTAAAATTCAATGAAGATTATATATATATATATATATATATATATATATATATATTAGCTTTCGCCTATAAATAAGAACACTTCCACAATTTATTTCTTCTCTAAACACTTAGCTCTTTGTTTTTTTCAGTGATGAGTGAACTAACCAAATTCATAGGTATGTGACTTGTGATACATTGTGTTTCATGTCTGTGTCTAATCGTGCAATACTAGTTCATGTCTCGCTCAATTTACATATATATTGAAATTCTTGAAGGTTATATATGTTTATATTATGGTTAGGGTTTTGGAGCTCTTAATTACTAATTTCTGTAGTTCAAGAAGTAATTGATAGCATCTATTTTCATAAACAAGATCGGTCGACCGCCTGATCAAATTATTGTGGTTATGCTCTCGCAAGATTTCAGCACCTTGTTTTTCATATTTTTTTTACTGTACATTTGAGGTTAACTACCGCCTTTTTTCACTGTACATTTGAGGTTAACTACCGCCAAAAAAGGCTTATTGAACTTTTGAAGAGCAATTCAAAATTACAAATTGAAAAAGAGCTCATCATATTCATATCTTTGGAAGAAGTTTTTTTAATCTTTCCGATAGATCCATATGCAGAATCAGATCCACCGGACTCATGGATCATCCATGTTTTTCATATTATCAACACAATATATATATATATATATATATACCAATAAGCATTTATTTACTCTCTTTTTTATAAATAAATTTAATTATATTAAATTTAGAAAAAATAAATATATATTTTATATATATATATATATATGACGCCTCGGTTCTTTTTTCTTTTAATTTAATGTAGATCCGATTAATTTACAGTGAATCAAAAGAGCGATGGAAAAGGTTCAAAAGCAAACCTAAATCTGTAACTAACTAACTAATTTACGAGATGAATCGCTTGTTGAATCCATCTATTTGCAGTAGCTAAATCTGAATAACAATAAACTCATTATTCACAATCTGCTCCACGTCGACAATGGCAGCTTCTTTCAGGCCTTCTTCCACAAGCCGCTGCCTCAGCTGTTCAGTGGAGACCACCGTTGTGGTGACGGGTGAACTCACAAGTTTCATCCGTGGAAACATGCTCTTAATACTCTGTTGGATATTTTAGTGTAATTGGATTAACTAGTCGACCAATGTAGTCATAATATATTATCGAGCAAGTCGGAGAGTGTGGAGTACGCGCTTGTTAGAATATATTATGATTAGTGGGTCCAATGGACGGATCCTTGTTCGGGTTAGATTTATTTTGAATGATAAGGCTATTGGGAAAATTCATGGAAATTTGAATTTGGTAAAATAATTCGAATTTGAATTTGAATTTTTAGTGAGTTTATCATTTGAAATTTTAACCGTTTTTGGACATAAAACTGTTTTACAGTTGAGTATTTTGGTTGAATAAATAAGTATGGTTCTGAACGGAAAATAAATAAATAAACAAAAAATTCATTCAAAAGAAAAGCTCTTATTTTATCCGGTTGAAAATTTTGGAGAACCACCAAAATAATTTCAATTTGAAATTGTTAAAACAAGACTTCAGAGTTTATCCGGAAATCTCTAAACAATATTCCAAACAAAAGATTGAAATTATATGTTCTTGTTTTGTGAAGAGATTTGCACAAAGAGGTTCTTGTTTTATGATTTGTATGAAGATTGAAATGAAGAGATTTGTTGTCATCTTTGATCCATAATCAAGTATTAAAGCATCAATGGAACTCTGGTATCATGGTCTGTAAGTTTTTCTCCCTTTTTATTGGATGACTTTTAATCGTGGATGTCAGATTTGTGAGATTATGAAAATGGTGATAATCTCTAAATTCTTTTAAATTCTCTAAATAATACACACGTTGGATTAATTGTTGTATTGGTTGTTAGAAGTGTATATCTATGATTAAAAATGTATGCAATTAAGTGATGGAGGCTATGATTGATTCAGAAGGAAAATAAAAGTCTCTTGTTAGACTTTGGTATCAAAACCCATGCAGTTAAATCTAATTTTCTTCAGATTTTAATACTGAAATCATTCTTGAATTGTTTTGCATTGTGGTAGAATGAAAAAAACAGGTGAAGAGGTTGTATTCTGTAATTTTATTGGAAAATAACGACAATGGAGGCAGATGGATGTATATTGCGTGCGGTTTTATTATACAGTAAAAAACTGCATTTAATAACTGCATATAAGTTAAAGACTTCTCTAAAATTCATGGATAAAGTTTATAAAAGTCAATATCTAGAAGAAAAACTGCATAAAATTGAACTTTGCAATTGTTAAAGAAAATAAGAAATGCATGCACATGATTATGCAAGAACTCTAGGATTGAAAAATGGTGTGTAATTGCATGGATTTTACATGCAATGCAAGTGTTGGACTCTGCATATCTAAAATAATAATAATAATAATAATAATAATAGGCATGCAAACTGTAATATGAACATGCGGAGACATTTGCACATGTGCTTGAAAAGCTATGGAAAGAACTGTAAAGGATTTTACAGTTAGGCAGTAGAACAGTAAATGATTTTATAGTTATTCTTCGTTTGCCTGTGACATATATGTTGTGGAGTTTGTAAACTATGGTGTGATGCAGGGACCGCTTATAGGAAATAAAAAATAATAATGTTTCTAGGCCGTGGGTGCAGATGTACCGCTTTACTGTGCACTGTGCTCAAAGATCAAAGACGCAGCCCTGCCTTTGGAGCCTGGGTCTTTATACTTTTGGCCACACGGATTTGCAGAAATGCCACTTGTGGTTGAATAAGTTAAAGGCTCTGCTAAATAAAGAATTAGGAAGACCGAAGAGTCTTCTGTTTTTCGTCCATCCATTGAGTGGGAAGGCGAATGGCTGTAAGGTCTGGGAAACTGTGGCCCCAGTTTTCTTACATGCTAAAGTAAAAACAAAGGATGGACCAACCTGTTTGGGCATGAAACTCGCCCCAAAGTTTGTTTCCGAGATCAAATTATGTGACATATTACTTAATTGAAAAGAATGGGGAACTCTGCTCTCACTAAGGTTGTGAGGTGATGAACTTGACATCGTGAAAACCGGGTTTAATTATGTCATAACTGAGACAGTAACATGTCTTGGTATAGTTATAATGTCTTTGACGAAGAGGTTTTTAGATGTTTAAGTAGATGATAATGTTTGTTCTGAAACCAGATGGTGTCACTTTGATTAGTGATTTAGCTGCATGTAGCAGGGCTTGTGAAGGAAGGCTGGGAGGGTTTGAGTCATAGGTATGTCTCGGAAATCGAAATCAACTGGTATGCTTGCATGATTGATCTCATTATTGTTTCATTTACACTAAATAAAACATTAATAGTTTTCAAAGTGAACAATTATGGACGTCAAACAGTGGGCGGGAAACGAAATAGTACAACGTTCACTAGTTTTGTTTCGCCACTTCGCTTCCTACTTAAGGCAGCAATTCGGATTTTCTGATTACCACATTTTATTTGCTTCTCTCTTTTTGTTCGCTAATCGAAAATGCCATTGCCTGCTGCTGTTGGTTCCAATGCTGGTGTTAATGGTGCCGATGTCGGGGTTGCTCAGGCCATCAATCCTGATCGTGTTCCTCCTAGCGCTTCTTCGGGAACAAGGAACGGAAAAGGAAAACAAAGATGTGTAGCAATTATCTCCAAGAAGTAAACTACTATGATTCCTAAGGGATTGAAACGAACTTCTAAGGAGAGCAATGAAGAGGCTGTTAGGTCATCGAAAAGGCCGAAGCGGGCTGCTTCTTGTACAGATTTCAAGGAGCGATCTGTATCTGTTTCTAGAAAATCTTCCTTTGTAGCACGAAAACAAATGAAAGTTGTTGAAGTGGAGATCTTTGTAATACGCGAAACATCTGTACAACCTGACGAGGTTCGGCCAGACAGAAGGCTGACTGATTTTGTTTTGCATGACGACCTTGGTGTCCTGAAGCCTCTAGAGATGATGGAGTTAGATGACCTTTATATTACAGGTCTTATCATTCCTCATGAAGGAACTTTTGAGAAGGAATGTTCAGATTTTGGACGGATAGAATCAAGGGGCATCTTTAGCTATGAAGATGGCTCCCCTGTGATTTGGCTTTCCACTGACATTGCGGATTATGATTGTATGAAACCTGCAACAATTCTGGGCACCTTGAATTAGGTAAGCGTGCCGAAGAGATGGTGGTGGGCTAGATCGAGATGATCACTCAAATTTTGTATTGTTGTCTAATATATATGCTTATGCAGCAATGTGGATAAAGTCCAAGGACATTAGAAACACAGGAGTTTGTAGTTCTGAACCGTAAATAATTTGAAATGAATTTCGCATGCAACCGTAAATAATTTGAAAGAATTTTGCATGCAAAAGAACTGCATGAAAATATAGAAGAAAATACATGCATATTGGAAGTCTATAGTTTTGCATGTCTCTGAAAAGTGTAAAAATGCATGCATTTTATTGATTTTTTTGTTTTTAATTACATGGAAATTTATATGCTACTATTAAATTATTATTAACAAGTACTTCTCGTATAAAACAGTCCAAAATGATACGTTTATACAGTTTTGTATACAGTAGCAAATATGCATTAATTTTTATAGAATGTGTAGTGTATTTATAATAACAGGCAGATAAATATGCATGTGAGGACTAACACGAGGCTGGATATTGTATTTGATGTTGGAAAGCTTAGTAAGCATACTACAAATTCAGTTCAAATCATTGGTAAGCTTCAACTCGAGTGTTCGAGTATTTCCTGGTTTGGCTTATACTGGATTTCCTTGAGTACTTGATAAATATTCGGATGCGAGATATATTTTGAATATGGCAGATCAATTTTCCACAAGTGGATGGGTAGTTCTACTTAGAGGACACACTATATCTTGGCCATCTAAGAAATAAACTTGTATTACTGATTCAACAATGGAATCAGAGTATGTGGCATTACCAACAACTAGTAAAGAAGCGGAGTGGCTAAGAAAGTTAATGAATGAAATTCGTTGTGGCCCAAAAGATATCACCTAAATCTATCGGATGTGATAGTGAAGCTGCCTTGGCTAATGTCTATAGACAAGTTTACGAAGGCAGGTCTAGAAACTTAAGTGTTAGACAGAGTATGATTCTTGAGCGCATGACGCATGATATTATTTAAGTAGAGTTTGTGAGAACTCAATATAATTTAGCCGATTTTTTTAACCAAAAGGTTGAGTAAAGATCTTGTGCACAATCGGTTATCGGGATGTGATTAAAGTCCATTTGAAATCTCTCATGTTAAGATACCCAATTCCCATCTAATATGACATTAGGTGCTGAATTCAATGTGGAAAGCTTAACATCTAGAGATTGGAACACATTAGTAGTATTATCCCAAAGTATGTGTTCAGACATGCAAGTTGTGGAGGTTGAAGTTTATCTTCTTAATATCTCTTTTGAAAAATTGCATATGCATGTGCAAAAGTAAAAGATCTACTTATTTAAGCATGAAGTTTAGTCGCTTCAAGAAGCTAGGACTTGGCTTTGATATGCTTAAAAAGGATAAGGACACAAGGCTAGTAAAATATAGTGTCAAGTAAGAACATTTGAGAATGTAAATTTATGTGTATATTATCTTCGAGTATTCATTATGGATAGTAAAGGTTCAATCTTTAGTGATACCTTGATATTCGAATATTTGGAATGTGTAATATACTAATATGAAATTCAATCGTCACGATATTTCATTTATGCATAAATTTGTTATTTGTTGTGATTTTGTTTTAGTTAATCATGAATTGCACTAAAATGGGGGAAGATTGTTGGATATTTTAGTGTAATTGGATTAACTAGTCGACCAATGTAGTCATAATATATTATCGAGCAAGTCGGAGAGTGTGGAGTACACGCTTGTTAGAATATATTATGATTAGTGGGTTCAATGGACGGATCCTTGTTCGGGTTAGATTTATTTTGAATGATAAGGCTATTGGGAAAATTCATGGAAATTTGAATTTGGAAAAATAATTCAAATTCGAATTTGAATTTGAATTTTTAGTCAGTTTATCATTTGAAATTTTAACCGTTTTTGGACATAAAAACTGTTTTACAGTTGAGTATTTTGGTTGAATAAATAAGTATGGTTCTGAACAGAAAATTGAAAAAAAAAATGCATTCTCGTTGTTAAAAAAAAAAGCCTAGTTGAAAATTTTGGAGAACCACCAAAATAATTTCAATCTGAAACTGATAAAACACGACTTCAGAGTTTATCCGAAAATCTCTAAACAATATTCCCAACATACTCTTCAAAGGCCCACCCAAGCTCCACGATCCTCGTAACATCCAGCACGCAAATACAGCATTTTCGTGCCGGAAAATATGGCCGGAAAATATGGTGAATTTCGTATCATCTGATCTACTACTCTCTTCAATTGACGAAACCTTGAGATGGATTTCACCCAATGGTTTCGGTGATGGACCGGGTTGGGAATTCAAGAATTTGTTCTTCCAAATAAAACTAGCTGATTCACGGCCGATGACCACCGAGGATTGCTCAGTCCTGCCAGTGGAAACGTTAATCTGATCACGACCATCGATTTTGTAATACGAAAGAACTCCATCTCGTAGAACGAACCACCGTCGTTTCCATCCTTTGAGATAGTTCATCCACTTGTATAGTATCCCCGATAAACCCTTCCTTTCGATTTCGTTTATCCTCGCCGCAGCCATTCTTCTCTAACGTGCAATCTCGGTTTCCTTTGGAAACACCGATTCTCTCCGTTGTCTCTCCCCAATCTTGGTTACCTTCGCCGTTACCCATCTAGTGCTATTATCGAGCCAACCAAGGGGGTTATAAATCAAAGCAGGAGCATAATTCAATTGGGGCGTGGGAGTATAATCGAATCGGGGAATGGGAGCCTCAGTTCTTTTTTTTCTTTTATATAGTAATTGAGTATAATAATTTTTTTATTTTTTTTATTTTTTTTTTAACAAAAGATCGATTGGATTTATAGAGATTGAATGCTTCTAATAGAAGAGGATAGATCTAACAGAAGATTTAACAACTTCTCTTCTCTCTGATTATCTAATAGAAAATTGAATTAATATAACCTAAATCATTCAATATAATCAGCTAAACAGCAGGTACCAAAAATTAAACACCAAGTTTTCCTGTACAATCTTAATCTCAAATTCTAGACCTAAATCGAATATTCATACCTAGAAGCCATTACTCTGGCTGTCGATCCTTCACCTTCTCCTGTTGGTTTGAATTCGACGATGGAGATGGCGGTAGGGATGGCGTTGGGGAATGCAGTGCGAATAGTGGTGGTGATCGCGTTGGGGTTGGCGGTGGGCTTATGGGGCGCTCTGCTATGTTCCTCGTGATGATCCTCACGAGTTCATAAACTCCATGAAAATGGCGCTGATATGCAATTGCAAGTATATCGGCCCGAAGTTCATTTTCATCGAGCATTTTGAAAGCGGAAACGAGATTGTGAAACGAGTGAGTATAATAATTTGTTTATGTCACGTTAAAAAAATTGTATTTTCTAAATGTTTATCTAATATTTCTACATTGAAGAAAGCTTCTTCTCTTGCTGCTAGCCGGGTTCCTTCTGTTCGTATCTGGTTGGGTGGTGGCAGTCGCAGGCTGCGCCTGTGTGTTATGTTCTCATGGCTGTGAACTCTCTAAGCATGGGAGAGTTCCCGCCTTTGCAGTTTTCTGATAAGAGTATTCCTCCACACGAATCAATCAGCGTCATGGCTGATAGGAAGAGTTACTCTGCTGTCTTGAAGAATCAAGATTTGATGGTCGAATATCGATCAGATGAAGTATTATTTCACGAAGATCATAATGTGATCAAATTTTCAAAGAATGTGAAGACTGAGCTGCTATCTCAGTCTAGGTTTTCTCTTGTGGCCAAGTTTAATGAGGGTATTCCCAAAAGGCAATCATTTCAGGCCTTTCTTGATTCCTTTAAATTCAAGGGGATGTTCTTTTATGAAACAATCGATTCCAGGCAGATTGTGATTGAGTTTACGGTGATGGATGACGCAGACAGGCTGTGGTTAAAAAGATTCTGGAAGATAGAGGGCAGGATTATGCGTGTGGTAAAATGGTGTCCTTTGAGTAACAGAAACTTCGAAAGTCCGATGGCTTTGCTCTGGGTTAGATTGGAGAGGTTGCCTGAGTTTATGTATAACAAGTCTGTTATACTTGAGCTGGCTTCTTCGCTTGGATTTGTTCATCAAGTTGTGGTGACAGATACTAATAGAGCCAGAATAAATGCTTGTTTCGCTTTAATTGAAATAGATGTGTCTTGTATATTGAAAAGGAGGCTTTGGATTGATTTTGGTGATGGTAATGGTTTCTGGATTGGTGTAAGTTATAAAAACGCACCATTTTACTGTAAGGGATGCCACCATATTGGTCATGATTATCAGAGTTGTATAAAGAACCAAGAAAAGGATTCAAAGAAAGTGAAAAGAAATGATGTTATTAATAATGAAAGTGTTCAACCAGTCGTGCATAGCAGTGAGAATGTTGATCAATCTAAGTCTACAAAGATACAATCTTTCACTCATGTGTATAAAAGGAAACTGAAGTCTATTGTTACTGCAAAAGATAAATCTACAACTTCTTGCCCTGCTAGTCTTGCTAGCCCTGTTAGAGTGACGGACGTCCAAAGTAAAATTCCTGAGCTTATAAGCGCGCTTCAAAACCTTGAAGAGGAAGAGAATTCTTTAGGGAATGATAATCTGTCGTCTACTCCCTGTGGTGGAAATGGTAGCCTGAATCCTTCTCCAAGGACTAGTTCGAATGATCCTGATTTTGGATTTGAGACTGTAATCTCCAAAAAGGTTAGATCTGCAAACAAAAATAGTAGTTCTAAAAAATTATCTGTTAACTCTCTTAGAAAGAGAGAAAAAGGTCATATCAGATCTATTTCTGATAATGTTTAAAGTATTATGTTGGAATGCTCGTGGGATTAACAATGTTCCCACTATTGCTAGACTTAAATTCATTATTAAGAATGAGAAGGTTAATATGATTTCTATCCAAGAGCCTATGGCTAGGATAGATAAAATTGAATCTATTGCTAGGAGATTAGGTTTTGAAAACTATTTGGCTAATGTTTCAAATAAGTTTTGGATATTTTGGAAAAGTGATATTGATGTTACTGTCTTAGATAATCATGTCCAGTATTTCCACCTTGAAGTTAATTATGCTGCTTTCAGTTGTTTTTTAACTACGGTCTATGCTAAGAATCAAAGATTGCAGAGAAAATTATTGTGGAATCAGTTAGGTGGTCTTACCTGTGATGAGAAGCCTTGGCTTATTGCGGGTGATTTCAATTCTACCAGAAGCCCTGATGATCAGCTTAACTGTATGAATTTTGATGATCTTAGTGCTGATGATATGAATGAGTTCATCAGACACTGTAAGCTTGAGGTTCCTTGTCACATTGGATCTCGCTATACCTGGAGCAACAACAACATATGGAAAAGGTTAGACTGGGTTATGGTGAACCAAAAGATGCAAAATGACTTAAGCACTCAGGTTTGTCACATGGTCAGAACGTGTTCTGACCATGCTCCTCTTTTAATAACCATAAACAATAGTTCTAATACTGCTATTAAGAAAAGCTCCTTTAAATTCATAAATGCTTGGTCCAATCATCCAGATTTTATGAACTGTGTTAATAAGAACTGGACTAAGCATTGCAATGGAGATGAGAACACAATATTTTGGTATAAGCTAAAGAGGTTGAAAACTTGTTTAAAAGCCTGGAACTATAACACTTTTGGTAATATATTTAATAAAGTTAATGAGGCTTCTTTAGAGGTTGATAAATGTGAGCTTATTCACCAAAACTCTAATACAAGCATTTCTAAATCAAACCTTTCAAAAGCTAATAGCATTCTTATTCTTGCTTTAAAGAATGAAGAATGCTATTGGAAGCAAAAATGTTATAATTTATGGCTAAATGATGTTGATGGTAATACAAAAATTTATCATAATTACGTTAAAAAGAAAAGAAAGAAAAACTATGTTGCTGGTATTAAGAATAATGGGATTTGGATTACTGACCAAAATGAAATAGCTTCCTCTGCTGTTTCTCATTTTAGTCAGATCCTATCCTGTGATCATGTGAACAATAGTTTTACTAATATGCAAGACTCTATTCTTAACAATATTCCAAAGATAGTTCTGGACAGGGATAATGAGGAGGTTATGAAGCCAATCTCTAAGGAGGAGGTAAAGGAGGTCATTAATAACATGAAGATGGGTAGTGCTCCTGGCACAGATGGTTTTAATGTCTTCTTTCTCAAACATTGTTGGATGATTATTTGTGATGATTTGTGTAAAGCTGTAAATGCTTACCTTTCTGGGTGTAGTATTCCAGATGGTATCTTTGCTACTGGAATTGTTCTTGTCCCCAAAATTGCTAACCCTGTTACATGGAACAATTTCAGGCCTTTAAGTATGTGTACTCTTTTAAATAGATTAGTTTCTGCTATTGTGAACAGAAGAATATCTATCTTTCTTCCTAGAATTATTTCTAAGGGCTAGAGTGCATTTGTTAGAGGCAGGGTGATTCATGACAATATCTTAATCATAAAGGAAATGTTGCATAACATAAATAGAAAACCTTCTAAAGGTAATATGATTTTACAGTTAGATATGACAAAGGCGTTTGACAGATTGTCTCACACCTTTGTCATTAACACTTTAAAGTGCTTTGGGTTTTCTGATTGCATTGTTTCTTTGATATATAAGCTTATCTCTAAGGTTATGGTTTCTGTCTTATTAAATGGTAACTGTTCTGGATATTTTCCTCAGAAGACAGGTTTAAGACAAGGAGATCCTTTATCTCCTTGCCTTTTTATCCTGGCTGAGGAGTCTCTTTTAAGAGGCTTATCTAACCTATATGCTACTAATATAAACATGCAATTCTATTTGAAGTCTGGGTATGTTTTACCTTGTTTAGCTTTTGCAGATGACATCATTGTCTTCTCCAATAGTACTCCTTCCTCTATCAGAGACCTGAGTCATTTACTGGACAGATATCAAGCTGAATCTGGGCAATTAATTAATTAATAAAGAAAAGACGAAAGTGATTACCTCTTCTAGATGTTCCTGTGTCAACATTGCAAGAATCACCTCTAGTTTGGGATTTCAGACTGCTCATGCCCCTTTTAACTATTTGGGTGTCTCCATTGCTGCAAACAACAGAGGGAAGCTTTATATCCCTCTTATCTCTAAAATTCATAATAAAATAAATGATTGGGATATGAAGAACCTTTCTTATAGTGGCAGATTGTCACTTATAAGAAATGTTCTTCACCCTATTATCTACTTTTGGATGCATAATAGTTTAATCCCTAAGTATGTTTTAAATAAAATTGAACTTAGTTTTAATAAGTTCCTTTGGAGACCTAAGTTTAATGATAATGCCATTCATTGGACTGGTTGGAAAAGTTTATGTGTGCCCTTTGATGAAGGGGGGCTTAATATTAAGTCCTTGGCTGATATTCAGCTTGCTTTTTCTTTCAAGCTTTGGTACCAATTCAGACTGGGAAAGTCTCTTTGGTCTGAGCTGGTTATTAAGACCTACTGTAACAATGTGCATCCTTTAATGGCTAAGTGTTGTGTGAATGATTCTATGGTTTGGAAAAGGCTTTGCACTGTCAAAAATAGTGCTGATGAATTCATTCATTGGAAGGTTGGCTGTGGTAATGTGGATTTTTGGAGGGACTCTTGGCACAACATGCCTCCTATTATTAATGAGCAAAATGTTTGGTACCTTCCAGCAAAAGTAAAATCTTTTTGGATTAATAACAAGTGGGACACCAATCTTCATAACTTTCTGTCCCTTGAGAGAGTTCAACACATAAGTTGTATTAAACTTAATCATGAACAGGAGGATATGATAGAATGGGGTCTTTCAAAAGATAAAAAATTTTGTGCTAAATCAACTTGGGAAAAGGTCAGGATAAAGAGAAATAAGTCTTTTTTCTTTAAAAAAATTTGGCATCACTTTATTCCTTCAAAATTTTCTTTTCTTTGCTGGAAAATATTAAAAAAATTTGCTCCTATAGACAGTACTCTCTCTAAAAGGCATTTCAATATAGTTTCGAAATGCCAGTTTTGCTGCAATTGTGAGGATCCTACTCACTTATTCATAAATTGCAGTTTTGCCTGGCATCTTTGGAACCATTTTGGGATATTATTTAGGGTTCCTGTGCAGCGCTTTATGACTATTAGGCATATGCTTTTAACTTGGTTTAGGAAGTCTAATGCTAAATTTCATATTACTAATGTTGTGCCTCTTCTTATTTTATGGACTGTTTGGCTAAATAGGAATTATTCTAAGTTCGATAAGCCTACTGATAATCTTTATAGTGCTGTTAATAGAGTTAATCGTTTTATTCTATCTATTGATTCTAATCTAAAGCCTAAACACTGGTCTGGAGCTGAAAGTGCAGGGTCGCAACTGAATGCTATGTCTATAAGCTTGAGGAAAGTGTGTTACCTGTGTTGGATTAAGCCTGCTGCTGGAAGAATCAAAATCAACACGGACGGTGCTTGTTCCTTCTATGGAGAGGCTTCTGGTGGCTTCGTGGTGCGAGACGATCAGGGTAACTTCATTGAAGGTGCTGCTTTTCTGTTTGAAAAAATCAGTCCTCTTCAGGCAGAGAGAAGAACGTTTATGGAGGCCATGATCCTTTGCTACCGTAGAGGCTGGAGCGAAGTTGATGTCGAGATGGACTGTCTGACTCTTGTCAACAGTTTAGGCTCTGATGTAACTGATTCTTGTGACGTAAATCTCAGAAACTTGCTTCCTCCGTCGATCCGTGTGCGTTATATCTCTAGATCTCAAAACACTGCTGCCGATTGGATCTCTAAATGGGCGATTGCTGAGAAGAGAAGTGGTTCAATCACATCTGATAATATTCCTAATCAACTCCTAGCAATCATTGTTCTCGATTGCTTAGGAGTGGGTTACATTGACCCGGGTTAGGGATTTGCTCAGTTATTGTTTGATTGAAGGGTTCTTTGTTTTGATGGTGGCTGCTGATGGTGTTTCGAATTTGGTGTTTCTGTTGAAATCGATTTAGGGGTTTTGATCGGGGAAGAAGGGTTAGTGTCTTGATTCGGTTTTGGTTAAGATTTTGGGCTTGGCTTTCTTGGTCTTTCTTTTGGACCTGTTTGGTTAAAGCCCTGATTGTTCTTGTGGTCTTTTGGTCCACTCTTTGTAGAACCTTAAATTGTAGTAATATAATGACCTATTTTGCCAAAAAAAAAAAAAAAATAATAATAATATTTCTACATTAAAATAAAATCTTAATTTTTAATCAAAAATATTTTTTCAGTTAACTAACTAGATTTATTCCTAAACTAACTAGATTTATTCTAAACACTTATAAAAGTGGAGATATATTATAGGAAATAGATATTTAATAAATCATTCAAGATAATTTTATTCTATTTAAATATTTATAAATATATTATTTTATTAATAATTTGAAGTGAAATATATTATATTTCTAAAAATAAATATCGCGGATGGGATTATTATATTATATATATATATTAGCTTGCGTCTATAAATAAGAACACTTCGACAATTTACTTCTTCTCAATTTACTTCTTCTCTAAACACTTAGCTCTCTGTCTGTTCCACTGATTGAGTGAACCAACCAAATTCATAGGTATGTGATTTCCGATACATGATTTCTGATACATTGTGATTCATGTCTATGTCTAATCGTGCAATACTAGTTCATGTCTCCAGTTTTATCAAGTTCGTCTTGCTCAATTTATATATATATATATATATATATATATATATATATATATATATATATATATATATATTTTGAAATTCTTGAAGGTTATATATGTTCATGTTATGGTTAGGGGTTTGGGAGCTCTTAATTACTAATTTGTGTAGTTCAAGAAGTAATTGATTAGATATATTTAATGTATGAGTAAAATTAAGAGAATAATTTAGAAAATAATTTACTACCTAAGCTATATATTTATTAGATATATTTTAAGGGTTATGCTAACCGGTGCCCATGGGCACCGGTTAACAAGCATTTAATTACCCACTTTTTTAGTAATCATTGTCTCGTTTTTATACAATAGTAATGTTACCTAGGTTAAAAAGTTGAAGGACAAAATTATCCTTCTATTTTACCTTCAGTTTTATCTATAAACGCTACTAATATCGTATAAAGGATTCCAAACATTTAATTTTTACTCTAATAATATATCTTCTTTTTTATACAATAATAATATTTATAAAAATTAGAAAATTTTAAAGATAAGATTTAATTTTTATTTTATTTTGAGTTTTTAACTTTTAAAAATTTGGTAATTAATAATTTATAAATTATTGTATTAATTATTTAATTAGTTTTATTAAAATTATAAAAACAAGTTTTCAAACAATCAGTCTTGAAATAAGTATTATTTTTGAAATTTTGAATAAAAATTAGTTTTTAAATCATTTATAAAATTCAGTTTTTAAATCAGCTCCTTTTCTTTCATTAGACATTTTAAAAAATCAGTTGTAATTTTAGTTTTTTAAAAATATAATTTTTTTAATCCTATCTTTTTTTTTAAAGATAAGGTTTATTAATTACGATTTAATTTGAAATCTTTAAAACTTATAATTTATAAATATTATTTAATAGTTATAAATTATTTTAATTTAAAATATTATATACAATATTTTTATTACCATTATTTAAATAATTAATTAATTTTATATTTTTAATATTCAAAACTTAAAGTAGAGTCGAAGGATAATTTTGTCTTAAATTTTTTATAATTCTCATAGCATTAACGATTGTGTAAAACTTAGGTAATAATAACTGAAAAAGCGTTAATTAAATGCTCGTTAACCGGTGCCCATGGGCACCGGTTAGCCAAACCCATATTTTAATTAAGAGAATCCAGTTGTAACTTTTTTCTTATTTATAATATTAACACTCACTCACTCGGTAGCTCTTCTTTTCTATATTCTTTTGCGAATTTCTCGAGGGCTAGTATCATAAGGCTCTACACAATTTGAAGAGGCAGTATGAGTATGAGAATGGACGGTTATGGCATGGTTCGAACCACACTAGTTTTGTTGATCCTATTAGTATCAAGCCTTATCCTTTTGGAGGTCTTAATTTACATCTTTCTTTGTTTTCTGTATTCCCTGAGAAAGTCGAACAATGGTTAAGAAGATAATAATCACAAACCAAAAATATCTGTTTGAGATGGATTGAGTAAATGGTTATTTTATAGTCTGATGAGCTGTTTGGAAACTAATACTGCTTGAACAGAGTTGATGGGCAGTTCTAGATTTACTAGTTAGTACTGCTTCGAAACTAATGTGGCTCGGAATGTATTTTCATAAATAAATACAAATGGTTCAAAATCACTGCTACTAGTTTGTATTATTGTTTTTCTTTTCATATATCTACAATGATCTTTAAAAAAAAAAAAAAAAAAAAAATATTAACACTCGCTCTATATATTTTATAGATATGGTTCAAGTAGTGCTTAAAACAAATGAGGCAGCAGAGTTCCCTCTACCACCTCCACCGCCGGCAGCAGAATTCCCTCTACCACCTCCACCGCCGGCGGCTGTTATTCCATCAGATGTTGTTCCCCTTCGAGCAGCTGCAGTCTGTCTGCCACCTCCGCCGGCATTTTTTCCATTAGATGTTGTTCCCCTTCGAGTAACACCTGAAGTTACAAAGAATAAAGGAATAGAGGGTAAACAGAAGTTGCGGCAACCAATGGCTCGTCGCGGTCTTGGAACAAAAGGACAAAAGATATCCCTCCTTACTAACCATTTTAGTGTCAAAGTTCATAAGACGGAAGGAGATTTCTACCACTATAGTGTATGCTCTTAATTTGCTCCTCAATTTTATTTTAACTTTGTTTTGCTTCTTTTATAAGTTATTTCTTTCTACAAATATTTTGTAATGTGTTTCAAAATTTACAGGTTGCTATTTCATATGAAGATGGTCATAAGGTCGAGACCAAAGGTATTGGGAGGTCGGTACTTGACAAAGTCTACGAGACCTACTCGGCTGAATTGGATGGCAAATACTTTGCTTACGATGGAGAGAAAAGTTTATTTACTTTTAGATCACTCCCTCGGAAAAAGTTTGATTTTCTAGTGGTTCTAGAGGATACTTCATATAGGTTATTGCACAACATCTAAATTGATTAGGTAATGATCTTATTAAATTTATCTTCAAACTTACTTTAGATGTCTCTGTAGATCGGCTGGAGGCGATAGCCCTGAAGACTATAGTAGGAAGCGGGTACGCCGTCAGCAACGTTCCAAAACATATAAAGTAGATATCACCTATGCTGGCAAGATTCCCATGCAAGCCATTGCTAGTGCGTTACGCGGAGAAGAGTCAAATAATTCCCGAGAAGCTTTACGGGTCCTTGATATCATCTTAAGACAGCATGCATACAAACAGTAAGTGTTCTACGATATAATTACAACAAACTTATAGTCTGCGAGAGCTATAGTTAATAGTTAATATATATATATAGTATGCATTATCAGCTATTGCTGATTATAAGCTAATAGTCAATAGATAATATATATATATATTGTATGCTTTGTTAGCTATTGAGGATTATTAGTTTTTTCTGATTATATTTGAGAATTGCAGAGGATGCCTCCTTGTTCGCCAGTCTTTCTTCAAAGATGATGTACGAAACCACTTAACCATAGGTGGTGGTGTTGTCGGCTGTAGAGGATTTCATTCAAGCTTTCGCGTTACTCAGGGAGGCTTGTCGCTGAATACTGGTGACTGATTCATAACTTATAATTTTTTATGTATCCTTGTATAATACCTTATTAATACTGTTTTACTTTTCTTCTTTAGATGTCTCCACTACTATGATTGTAAAACCCGGTCCTGTCGTAGATTTTCTTCTCGATAACCAAAATGCAAGGGATCCGTCTTTGATTGAATGGGGCAAGGTAAGTATTTCTTCTTCTGTTTTCTTTCTCGTGTATGAAAGTCCATTTAACTTATAAAGCTGTGTTGTGTCTTTGTTGACAGGCTAAAAGAGCACTCAAAAACCTTAGGGTGAGAACAAAGCCTACAAATCAAGAGAAGAAGATAAGTGGAGTGAGTGATGTGCCCTGCAAAAAACTAATGTATGCCGCTTTTTTGGTTCACAATTTACTACATTAAATACTTGCGATAATTTGTCATTTATGCTTCTGCCTCATGTCTTTTAAGAGTTGTTGAATTCTTTTTATTGCTGGCTTTAGGTTTACCCTGAGAAAGAAAGATGGGTTGGGTGAGAATATTGAAACTGAAATATCTGTTTATGATTACTTTGTTAATCATCGTAAGATAGCTTTGCATTACTCCGGAGATCTGCCTTGCATTAATGTTGGCAATCCAAAACATCCAGTTTATGTTCCCCTTGAGGTACATCATTCACTAAGGTTCATTTGAGCTGAATATCTATCTATTAATTCTGATTTAACTGTTTTCTAAATGTGGTCGTGAGTATCTGCAGCTCTGCGACTTGGTTCCCTTACAACGGTATACAAAAGCTCTCACCAATTTGCAAAGAGCTTCTTTAGTTGAGAAGTCGAGGCAGAAGCCAATGGAAAGGATGGATGGTTTGTCTAAAGTAAGTTTCCATTTTCAGTCATTTTTGCTAGTGCCGTATGACATGTTTCAGTCTATATCAAGTTCGTTTGTGCAGGCTCTGAAAAACAGCAACTATGATGATAATCCTATGCTGCATTCATGTGGCATTTCGATTAACACCAACTTTTCACAAGTTGAAGGTCGCATTCTGCAAGCTCCAAAGGTATACTTTTGCATCTTCTCATGCTAATCCTTGGTTTTTCTTTGGACTTTCATATTAAATTAGTTATCGTTTTCATTCTAATGATAGTTGAAAGTCGGCGGGGGCGACACTTTCTTTCCTCGGGGTGGCCGTTGGAATTTCAACAACAAGGTTCTTTCCCTCTTTTGGATGCGATAAATTTAGGCTTCCATATCATATTCTCTTATTCTAAACATTTTCAATTTTTTATAGAGATTTGTGGAGCCGGTTACTATTGGAGTGTGGGCTGTTGTGAACTTTTCAGCACGCTGTGATACTAGAAGTCTTGTCCCAGATATTAGAAGATGCGGAGCCATGAAAGGAATTGTAAGTTATCTAACTAAGTTTTTCCTATGGTATATGACCAGGTTGAAGTGTTTAACTAATTGTAAGTTATTTAACTAAGTCCATATCCTTTTCCAGGTCATGCCGCCTCCAGTTAATGTGTTTGAAGAGAATCCGCAATTCAGGCTCGCTCCACCAGCTGTTAGAGTGGATGAGATGTTCAAATTTATGTCCTCTAAACTCAAGAAAGCTCCACATTTTCTTCTTTGCATACTGCCAGAGAGGAAAAACTGTGCTCTTTACGGTAAAGTTATCAGATCTACTGTCGTCAATCAGAGAAAATAAACATTTAGGATTTCTCTAATACTGTGACTCCTATTCGCGAAGGTCCTTTGAAAAAGAGAAGTCTTACTGAATGTGGAGTAGTGACTCAGTGCATGGCTCCCACAAAGGTCAACGACCAATATCTGACAAATCTTCTGCTGAAGATTAATGCTAAGGTTAGCTACTGGTTAACTCTTTTGTTTCATGTTCCCCTGCTTCATTCCAGTGCGGTTGGAACTTATATGCATCAGTTGGTATGAGAAACCATAACTTATATAATAATATTTTGTTACATTCTTGCTTACAGCTTGGTGGACTGAACTCGCTGTTATGCATTGAAAATACGCCTGCCATTCCTGCAATTTCTAAAGTTCCTACTATCATACTTGGGATGGATGTGTCACATGGCTCGCCTGGCCAGTCTGATATACCATCTATTGCTGCGGTAACATGTTTCTATTGGTTATGGCTTTGTATGCTGCATTTTGATTCGAAGGCTAATGTATATAATCTGCAGTGTAAGTCTTCAATTATATTTCTTATGTTTTAAATCATTTATTGTAGGTCGTCGGCTCTCGGCAATGGCCATTCATCTCCAGATATAGGGCATCTGTGCGTACACAATCCCCGAAGGTTGAAATGATAGACTCTTTGTTTCAAAAAGTATCTGAAAAGGACGATAATGGGATTATTAGGTGAGAACTTTCACATCTTATAGAAGGCACATCATTGTTGAACTGTAGGCTTTTCAAGTTTTGATCAGACTTAGAAGACTAGTAATACTAGATTTTTAGATGTAAATGCTGCCTCGCCTATTATATAGATTTTTAGATTTTTAGCTTTCGTTAACATGCAAATGGTTGGCTCAAAAAATGTTATTTGTTTTGTTGTATATTCAAATAAGTCTATTACGATTGTGTAGGCTGCCTCTATAACATGTTCTGTACTGTATTTCAGGGAACTTATGGTGGAATTCTATAAGTCTTCAAAGCAGAGAAAACCTGAGCATGTCATCATATTCAGGTATATGTTTCTTTCATCTGGCTACAAAGAGTTGCTACGGTGCTTCTGATTCCTAAAGAGCTAATATAATCTCAGTTAAGAGCGGGAACAATGACTTATATTTCTGTTGTTAAAATGTATGTTCTTTATAATATAGGGATGGTGTTAGTGAATCACAGTTCAACCAAGTTCTGAACATCGAGCTTAGCCAGATCATAGAGGTAAGGGTTGCCTTTGAATGTGCACCATCTATATACCTTCATCTTGGTTTAACTTTCTTTCCTAGACCAGAACTCGGAATTTATTTGAGGCATATATTGATATTTTTTTGCAGGCTTGTAAGTTCCTTGATGACCGATGGAATCCCAAGTTTACAGTCATCATTGCACAGAAGAATCATCATACAAAATTCTTCCAGCCTAATTCACCTCAAAATGTTCCACCAGGTAAGGACTCTTGTGTTGTGAAAATGGGGTATATATTGTTATGGCCATTGGATGCAAATTTATATATATGTCTCCCGCAGGAACAATTATCGACAATAGAGTATGCCATCCGAAAACCAATGATTTTTATCTTTGTGCACATGCTGGAATGATAGTAAGTTTAACCTCCTGACTCTGTTAGTTTTTAGTTTCGAATTCGCCTGTTCCGATTTTATGATTGGTTTTGCTCCTTTGACTTGCATTAGGGGACAACAAGACCGGTCCATTATCATATTTTATTCGATGAGATTGGCTTTTCTACTGATGATCTCCAGGAACTTGTTCATTCTCTCTCTTATGTGTAAGTACTTCAATCGGTTGCTGTTTCAATTAGCTTAGCTATTCTTATACATGCTCTATTGTTTGAAGTAACCCATCGTTTATATTTTTGATCTTACAGATATCAAAGAAGTACCACCGCGGTTTCTTTAGGTAAATTCATTTTCCCTTATTTTCATATCAAGTGTGACTCCACATCGTAGAGTACATGAGACAATGCTTTTGCAAATTATACGAGAACCTGATTAGTGTTATTCTGCTTTATTGTTGCAGTTGCACCCGTGTGCTATGCTCATCTTGCAGCTGCTCAGATGGCTAATTTTGTCAAGTTATCGGATTCTGGGGGTGTTTCTAGCCGTGATCGGGCAACACAAGTTGGACCTGTTCCGGTTCTCGCCTTACCCAAACTTGATGAGAAAGTTGAAAGCTCCATGTTCTTTTGTTAAGGGGCCTCAACCTCCTTATTGATACAATCCATTTATGGATTGCATATTATCGATATATGCCAACATTTATGGTAAAAACTATAATGTAAAAAAATGGAGAAGTAAAAGATGTAAAAGTATCGGAGTGCCAACATTTATGGTAAAAACTATAATGTAAAAGAACGGGGAAGTAAAAGAACGAATTATGATCGGAGAACAAATCATGCACTTTTATTAATCGAATGTGATCTTTATATATATATATAAACGATATCAGTTTGGGCTCAGTGAATCCATATTAGCTGAAGTACCTCTTGTGAAACATGATGATATATTATTGGACCCTCTAATTGTTGTATCACTCGTTTTTATGCTATTCGATACTCAAAAGAGATGGAGAAAGAAGATTGAATAACATAATGAACTAATCACTAAAAAGTAAAACTTAATCTAATCACTAAAAACAAACAAACAACCAACATATATAATCTAATCATCTCATTTGCTACCCAAATCCTTAATCATGCATCTAAAGTCCTAAAACATTCAAATCAAGTTTCATAAGTTGAAATAACTACAAAGTCTAAATAAATTCTCATAACTATATAGTCTAAATCAACTAACATAACTATATGCCCTAAATAAAATTGGTCGGTCTTTATGCATATTCGGAAAGAAAGACATGTTTTCATGTACCATGATTATGGCTAATGTTGTAGTTGCTTGGAAATATTGTACCGATTATAATAGAAAAACTAAGGATCTGAATTATAATTTAATTGCCCTAGTCATTACTTGATGATGATTAAAGTACAATCCTAAGGATCTAAATTATAATTTAATTGCCCTAGGCATTACTTGAAGATGATTAAATTATGATACTATTAAGCTTAGTATGTCAACATATAGTGAGTTCCCAATAATAATAAATCCAGTATCAAATCAAACAAAAAATTCTTCTAATTTAGATATATCATCCTACACTACCAAAAGGCCTCATACTAGTTTTGAGGTATGTTCTTACTTATATACCATTGATCATTCCCATGTTTAATCGATGTGGGATGTGAGACTTTGGTCGTCACCCTATCATACTTATTGAAGTTTAAAAGCAATTATTTATCTAACATAAGCTTAAGATATGATATTTAATCTATAATTTCTTAATTCTAATCCATTTTATATTTAATTTAGTATAACTTAATTATAAAATTTAAAAAATATTTATTAAAGTTTGAAAAAGCTATTTTAAAATAAAATTTATCTTTATAACCCATAATTTCTATATAAATATAGAAATGCATTTATTATCATATCATTCATCAATTTAAAATAGAATTCATTATATAAATGTATATCTCATAATACTTTCTCAATAAACTTATATAAATTTAATATAAAAAATAATAATTAATTATTAACCATCACAGCAAAAAAAACTTGAATCACAACTATAAACAAAATAAATAAATATAAATTTAATGTAAAAATAATAATTAATTATTTCTCATCACAACTATAAACTAGAATCACAACTATAAACAAAATAAATAAATATGAGTACTAATTGTTTTAAATAAATGTGAGTACCAATTGTTTTTTATCAATATAACTTTTTAAAATTTTGAAAATAAAAATAAAAACAACCTCATAAATTCATAAGCAGATATTGAAAAATTGAATCCAACTTTATTCATCTATGTCAATGTCAGTCCTAACATATGGCAGTCTCCATTGATGTCAGTCTCCATCGATGTCAATCTTTCTCTCAATTTTCGAGAAAACAAAAACACCAATTAAAACTAAAACAAAACCCACAAAATCAAATTAAAATCAAATCTAAGGAAAGGGGTACAAGCATTCCTTAAAAAACATGCACTAAAAACGATTATCAATCTCTATTTTTTCGTTCCTAATTCATCCATAAAATCGTTTGTACATCGATATTGGTTAGTTTTACATGATTTGAAACATTTTTTTATGAATTCATCATATAAAACACTTAGACTCATGCACAATTCTACTATTATTCTCTCTTAATAATTACTCAGTTAGCTGTTTCAATTGGCTTAGCTATTCCTATACATGCTCTATTGTTTGATGTAACCCATCGTATATACTTTTGATCTTACAGATATCAAAGAAGTACCACCGCGGTTTCTTTAGGTAAATTCATTTTCCCTTATTTTCATATCAAGTGTGACTCCACATCGTAGAGTACATGAGACAATGCTTTTGCAAATTATACGAGAACCTGATTAGTGTTATTCTGCTTTATTGTTGCAGTTGCACCCGTGTGCTATGCTCATCTTGCAGCTGCTCAGATGGCTAATTTTGTTAAGTTATCGGATTCTGGGGGTGTTTCTAGCCGTGATCGGGCAACACAAGTTGGACCTGTTCCGGTTCTCGCCTTACCCAAACTTGATGAGAAAGTTGAAAGCTCCATGTTCTTTTGTTAAGGGGCCTCAACCTCCTTATTGATACAATCCATTTATGGATTGTTTTTCTTCTTATGGGTTTTATGGGGCTTTTTTTGTATGCCTACCTATTTAACTGTAGAATTTTCATATGGCTAGGAAGAATGGTAGAACATATATTTTATGTATAAAGGATTCTAGTTGTTATGAACGAGAATTTACTTTCTGAGTTCAGTTTATTCTGGTTTATACATAACTTCTCTTTTGTTAGGACACACATCTTAAGAAAATTAGTTATTTTATACTACTTTTTTATATAAAATTTAAATCGCATCAAAAGTTATCTTCCTCTTAAATGATCAAAGAAATTACAGTTTATACATAACTTTTCATCGGTTAGGACACAATTTTTAAGAAAATTAGTTATTTTATACCAAATTTTAAAACTTTTTTTTTCGTTATGTGATTGTAAGTTCGATTAAACGATTTTTATTTTAACTATAATTATCTAGATTGTTTTTTTTTATCTATTCTTTTTTTTTAAGTAAAGTCAATTTATTTGAAAATTTGAAATTGTTGTTTGGATACAATAGAAATAGCGCCAATTTTTCCCTCCCAAACCCTACAAAGGCTAGCTTTAGCAATTTATAGGATTTAGCCTCGAAGTAATCTAATTAATACAATGAAACTCAGCCTCATTTAATGATCTATCAAACAAGTCAAGACCAAAGCAACTTCACTCAGTCAGCGCATCCTGTTGTATAGGGCAATACCAATCTTCTAGACTTTGGGAGCTCCACTGCTTCAGTCAGCGACAAACAACAGCATTTCACCATTACAACGGATATCAATTGGACCATTGTTTCCCCGTCGGAGCTACCAATTGAACCCCAGCACCACACCCTGAAATACTGGATCCTATATCCGTTCGAACAATCCACCTTGAATCTACAGGCAAAACTTTTTTACTTTCTTCCTCATCCGATCGACTTAAGTGGAACTCAACAACAACAAATCAGCCAGTGCATGTGCCTTGATCGTTGTTCAAAGTGTAAATAAAATATCATAATCACCCAACTCCACTGACCATTTGGCCATCCTCCCCGAAATATCAGGTCGTTGTAATACATTTTTAAGGGGAATGAATTTCGGACTTCTATAGTATGAGCTTGAAAATATGGACGCATCTTCCTAGCAACAATCACCAATGCTAAAGCCAACTTCTCCAATTTCATATATCTTTTTTCTGCTGCCACCAGACTTTTACGAACGTAATACACCGGCTTCGGAATTCCTGAATCTTCACTAACTAACACTGCGTTGAGTGCAAAATCTGATACGACGATGTACAAAAATAATTTCTCCCTATTTCGAGGCTGTTAAAATTTCTCGTGATGACAACATATTTTTAACGTTTGTGAACGCTGCTTCGCATTCCGACGTCCATTCGAATCTGTTGGGTCCTCGTAACACTTGAAAGAAAGGAAATCATTTGTCAAAAAATCTTGAAATAAATCGATTAAGTGTTGCTGACCTTCCTTTCAAAATTTGCACTTCTTTGATTGATCGAGGTGAATTCATTGTTATCAAAGCTTTTAACTGTTCTGGGTCGGCTTCTATTCCTTTTTCACTGATAATAAAACCCAAAAACTTCCCCGACCGAACTATGAAGGTATACTTCTCATGATTTAATTTCAACCTGATCGCTCTTAGATTCAAAAAAGCTTCCTCTAGATCATCAAGATGCACTTCGTCCCTTGAACTTTTCACTACCATATCGTCTATATATACTTCCATATTTTTTCTGATGTGCGTAGCAAAAGCTCTATTCATTAATCTCTGATAACTGGCTCCAGCATTCTTCAATTCGAAGGCCATCACTCTATAACAATGCAGGCCCCTATCAGTTATAAAAGTCGTGCACCCTTGATCTTTTGGATCCATTTGGATCTGATTATACCCTGCGAAAGCATCCATAAAAGTCAAAATTTTGTTGTCTGAAGTGGAATCAATCAACAGATATATTCGAGGAACAGGAAATGGATCTTTGGGGCAAGCTCTATTTAAATCTGTAAAATCCACACACATCCTCAATTTCTCATTCTTCATTTTAACCACCACCAGATTCGCCGTCCACAAAGGATACTGTGATTCCCTTCTGTATCAGACCTTAGACAACCGATCCACTTCTGCAACAATTGCTTTCGCTTTTCCGAGGAAAACACTCTCCTTTTTTGAATTACCGGCTTGACCTTCAGATTTATGGTAAAGTTGTGTCGAATTACCTCAATAGGTACTCATGTTACATCTTCTGTCTTCCAAGCGAAGACATCCAAATTCTGAGATAAAAAATCAAGCAGTTGTTGACGTAGAAAATGGGTCAATAAAGTTCCAATTCGAAGCATTTTTCCTTCTAAAAAAGTAAACTCCTCTATCTCTTCACTCGCCGTTAAAGACCCGAGGTTTCCCTCGGATCGTCAACCCTTTCTTCCAAATCCGAGGGTACCCTCTCTAACTGCTATTCTCGCATCAAATCTCCACTTTTGGATCCTCAGACCCAAAGCGCAGTGGCATAGTATTCTCTGGCAACCTTTTGATCGCCTCAAACCACTCCAACTCTGTCTCCAACCACGTACTTAAAACATTGATGAGCTGTTGAAACCACCCCATACATTCTTGAAAGCCATGATCTTCCAAAAATAGCATTATAACTTGTGGGACAGTCCACCACCACAAAGAGTACTTTGACCTTTTTCTTGAATAGTCATTTTCTCAAACTAACTTCACCCTCAAATTCTCCAACAACACGAGCTGTTACACCCGTGAATCCGATAATTGTACGATCTGATTGAGTAATCCGAGGTGGATTTTTCATCCTATCATAGGTGGACTTAAAAATAACATTAGCAGAACTACCAGTGTCAATCAACACACGTCGAATTTTGATGCGAGCCACCTCAGCTCCAATCATCACTACATTCTCATGTGGTCTTGTAGTCCCTCTCAGATCATCTTCATCAAACAAAATGAAGGTAATATCTTTCTTTTCATACAAGTGTGTTGACATCCTCCCTTCAATTTAAGTTGTCAAGTTGAAAACATCCCTTTCCTCGAACTGTCTGAATTTCCAGTCATTGAATCTCCCCTAAAAATTGCCAACAATTCAAAAACTTGCATAATTCCCGAACATACCCTTTTCCCACAGGCTCTTCGACTGCCATCAGAAGCAACCTGTTCGGATCCTTTTCAACATATTCAGTAGAAGCATCGAATGATTCAATCTGTGAATCCATAATCATCAAGTTCTCAGCTGGCGGTGCAGCCTTCGAAGTTGATGCGTCATTATTCTTCGATGCACTCCCATGTGACTTCACATAAGTTAGGAGATTTCCATTCTCAATCAAATATTGGATTTCTTTCTTCAGAGCAATACAATCATTTATATCATGCCCAATATCATCATGATACCTACAAAATTTATTATTCCTCTCCTCTTTTGGTCTGCTGATAGGAGTTGGCTTCCTAAAGTTTACAGAATTCTTAGACTTATCCCATATGACAGAAACACTCTTTGTCAAATCAGCATAGTACTCTGGCCTGACCCATGTATTTGGTCTAGGCCTGTTGTAATTGTTAGATAGAGTGTGATTTGAATAACCACCACTCCGAGGAGGCAGATTGTTGTTCTTCTGCCTCGACTGTTGATTACCATTTCCATTGTTATTAACATTCGAGGGCTGCCCCTGATTATTGGCTGCCTGTCCCGAATTTTTCGGAGTGTTAGCTGGTCCACCTCGGACTCTACTCGACTCCTCCACCCTGACCTGATCCTCAACTTTAGAATCATGTTGTACCACTTGAGAGTTGTTCCCTTAAAAGTTTGAGAAAAATCACTACACACAAGCCGGTCGTCATCCTCGAAGTTCATCATATAATTTTTGAATTATTCGATGTGGTCATCGGGATCCTGCATCGCATCGAACTTTTCAAACTTTGAACTGTCAACACACTTCGGAAGCGTCATGGAACGAATTTCATCTGTTAATGGAGAATTTATCCAATCAAAGCCTTGAACGAATTGATCATCGGTTCCCATTGTGACATATAGATTCGTATCAGTTTCAGCATACTGATTCGAAGGATTCCCTTCATGCCAAGTTGATCAAGGAGCATTCTTAGACTTACTATCTTTTTTATACATCCTCGAATAATCTCTTTCTGATTCCCCTTTGAAAGAACCTCTATACCTTTTAAATCCCAAGGCTGAACTTTCAACATCCTCGTCACTGGAAGTTATTAATTTATGTTTGTCTTTTTTTCCTTTCGAGACGAATATCGCTCTTTAGGAGACACAAAACGTGCTTTCTTGTGCTCAGACTTAGCATGTCGATCATCAAAAGATCAATCTGACTGACCTTCCACATCGGTCTTTTCAATTTCTTGCCTAACATCGGATCTTATTCATGCAGAAAGTATCTTTTGTTCTCTTCGTTCATATTTTTCATTCAAAACATTAATTTTATCTAAGAGCTGATTCATTCTTGTCTCAACATCAGATCGAACTTGAACCGGAGACGATCCGTTAGTTCTATTCCCATCAGTTCCATTCTTTTGCAAATCATCTCTCACAGTTTCTATCGCTGATTGAAGCGTAAGATTATTATCGGGATTCATCGTATGAATTTTAAAATCAAGAATTACCACTAGATAGTATCACTTTCGAACAGAATAAGCCACTGATTTTTCTTATTCAGTCCCCAGTGGAGTCGCCAATTTGATGAGTTATAATTCAGCTTTAGTAAATTTCTTAGAAAAAATTTATAGTGAGAGAAACAACTAGAGAATATTTAGAGAGAGAAACACAAGTACTAATGAGTGTTCAAGTAAAAGTGTTGAACCCCTTTATTAGAGTAGTCTAGTCCTTTATATAGAGGAGCCAAGACTTAGTCTCAAACTGAATCTGTTACAAGAGTGGACTAATTTCCGTTTAGTCCTTATAAATTATACAAAGTTACAAATATCCTCCAAAACCTACACCAGTCACGAATTAAGGACAAAAGTTATATTAATTACAATTAAATCCTTAAAGTTACATTATTTACAATTAAATCCTTAAAGTTACATTATTTACAATTTGATCCTTAAAACTATATTTCCATATCAACTTCAACATTCAAGTTTTTAGGTACATGACTATTAATCATATGATTAGGGCATGGTTTTGGTCGACCAACAAGAAGAATCATTTGAGGCATGTTATCCCTTCCTTAATTTACAGCGTTATTTGGAAATTCAGGAATATGTCTAAGTTCAAAGGTATCAAGGTTTCCGCCAACATGATCATATATGAGGTGCATAGAATCCTAAGCTACATGAACATATCTGGTTCTTTTAACTCCTCTCACTGGTCCAAAGATCTGAATGTGGCCAAGGACTTTAGTTTCTTCAATCTTTGTCACGAGCTTTAAAAAATGTCTTCTGTTCTCAAGTGGATTCATCCTAATATTGGTCGTTATAAGCTCAACACTCATGTATCTGTTCATTAGAATGGTAAGGCTAGCGCAGGTATTATCATCAAAGACTATGAAGGTAATCTAATTCATGTTGCTGGTTTCTATTATGGAAAGCTTACATCTTTAATGTGTGAAGCTCGTGCGTTAATGGATGGTCTGTTGGTCTGCAATAAGAAGGGCTTGCACAATCTTGATATAGAGTATAACTCTCTAATGCTTGTAGATTTTGTTAAGCTTGGTAGTCAAAGGTCTGTTCATTGGGCTCTTATTCCTACTTTAAACTATTGCAGAAGGCTTTTAACTCCTTCGATGGCTCTCAATCATATTTTTCAGAGATCATAATAGAGCATACGATTGGCTCTCTCGTTTGACTTTAAATTGCAAAATGAGAAAAGAATTTGACTTTACATCATCTCCTGTTGATTTAAAATTTATTCTTGTTCTTGAAAGTCTGGATTTATCTTATATCAACAATGAATCATAGTTCTAACATTTTGTTCTCGAGCATGATCTTCCTGACTTTTTTGTTATCTTTAAGACTAGTAGTTTGCAGCAGTTATTCGGGGAAGGGAAACTTTTGGTCGAAGATGGTCAGTTCCATATTAAAGCTTGAAGTCAAACAACCTCTACTCTGTTTCATTCGCAAATCTTGTCTCGATGACTATCAATTGCTAGTGAATTGTTTTGGAGGATTTCAGTTTGCTGCTTTAACTTCTTGCAAGTAAAGTGATGACACGAAAATTCAAGAATGGTTCTTGTTTAGCTCCTTGTGTGTATTTAGCCTAAATTAAACATTTCATTTTCTCAAAATTTGGCTCCTACAATTTAGGCCAAAAGCTTGTGTTCAATCTTTATATTTCTATTCAATAAATCGATTTTAATTAAAAAATAATAATAATACAAAATTGAAACATATAAGAATAAGTGTGATTTTTAATTTATAAACTGAGTGAACACGCGTCGGAAATCTATTGGTTACCATGAGGTACTGAAGAATCGCAATGTAGAGAAACCTAGAGGAACCGCTACTCAAAAAGACAAAACCAGTAAGGCTCAGTTCGGGGAAACTCGTCTCTCTCAGTTCTCAACTCTCTCAGCTGTTAACAACACTTGTCTTTCCCGTCAATCTCTAAGCTAAAAATCAAGCTTAGTACTGGAAGAAGATGGGTACTTTAGGGAAAGCAATCTACACCGTCGGCATCTGGATCCGAGGAACCGGGCAAGCGCTTGATCGCCTCGGTTCTCGTCTCCAAGGAGCTCAATATATTCAAGAGCATAGTAAATTCTCTCTCCTTCTCTCCAATAATCATCACTTTTTTTCCTTTTCGTTCTGTAGAAACCCTAAGACTTTCAATTTACATTCGGCTATAGATGTGACGCGAACGCTTTTCGCTGTACTTTCATGAAAGAATTGAACTCTCTTGGTAGTAATCGATTGTTGATTCAGCTGACATCTACTGATAAGTGCGAATGAAGTGATTCATCTTCTTCATGGTTTGGGAGCTGAGAAATGTGACTGTTTCTGATGCGAATCTGAAGAAGTGCTTTGATTGGATAGAATGTTGATGAACTGACTGTTTTACCGTGATGTAGCAAATAGTGCAATACTTTCAGAAGTTTTCTTGTTTTTGAATTCATCTATTCTTATGTATTATTGGCTGTTTAGTGTCCAGGCATCGGACGCTTATGAGTATATTCGACAAAGCTCCTATTGTCGATAAGGATGTATTCGTTGCCCCTGGAGCTTCGGTTATCGGTGATGTGCATGTCGGAAAAGGTTCTTCCATTTGGTATGGTTGTGTTTTAAGAGGTAAGACTGTAGTAATGTACCACTGTAATGATGATTGTGTTTCCCCCCCTCTCTCTATATATATACACACTAGAATGCAGTCAATACTTACACCTAGGGTTGGAGCCGAGCCAAATATCTGGCTATTCGATCTCGGCTCATTAGCAAAAAAGAGGTATTCTTGCTCCAGCTCGATTTTTATCTCTTTGGTTTGCTTCGCTTAACGAAGTTCCGAGTACTCTTGTGCAGCTAGAAATCCTGACTTAAACCAAATTCCAGCCGGATCTTGCCTAGTTAATGTAGAAAAAATGAGAATTTTAATATTTTCATACAGAACATATCATGAAATATATCATATTTCAATATTACTCACTCCAAGCTCTAGAAGAGCCGACATGAGCTCCAGCTTGGTCTAGATCTTGATCCACTTGTGAATAGTTTGCTAGTCATACAGATATATTCAACCATCGCTCGGTAAGATATTTAGGCTATCTAGAAGTTTAAATCGAGCTCGAACGTTATTGGCCGAGCTTTTTTCGAGTTGATCCCGAGGCAAACTCATACAGCCTCTTTGTTAGCCACCCCTGCTCACATATATCTCCTCTCTCACCCTTTTTTTCACCTATGTTTGCAATCGTTTGAGTGCAGGTGATGTCAATAGCATCCATGTTGGTTCCGGAACCAACATCCAAGACAATTCTCTTGTTCATGTTGCGAAGTCTAATATAAGCGGGAATGTCTTCCCAACTATAATTGGGAACAATGTCACCATAGGTTTGTGATGCATACCCTGCCAAATCATATAAATAAGTACATTTTTCTTGGATGATAGTAACCGAGTGAACTGAGCAGGTCATAGTGCTGTCTTGCACGGATGCACTGTGGAGGATGAAGCTTTTGTTGGCATGGGTGCAACACTTCTAGATGGAGTTTTTGTTGAGAAACATTCTATGGTTGCTGCTGGAGCTCTTGTAAGGCAGAACACCAGAATCCCTACTGGAGAGGTTTGTGATTACTTCCATGTTGACATACTGGTCTTAATTTGCTAATTTGTGAATAGTTAGAGAAGCCCATGGATCGATCTCTACTTTATTCCTTGGATATATAAATTATAGATACCATGTGTGATTATGGCTGCTAGAGCATATAAGTAAGTTGATAGTAGTCATGGGTAATAAACAAATAGTTAACTTTGGGTTGGGCTTGGTACGCAATAATCTCAGCTCTTGTTTGGTTTGAAAAGGGTCGACTTGATTCTATAACTATCGAGCTCAAGCTTGACCTTGAACTTCTACAAGAGATTCGACTTAAGCTTGAGCTTGAACTTCTACAAGAGGCTCGGAATTTTCATCTAGTCGAGCTCGAATATCAAGCTCGTGCTCGAATAGGCTCGAGTGTGGTTTGAATAACTGTAAAATGTAACAAAGTTGATGACTTTTTAGTATTAAATATTAATGTATCAAAATTCTCAATAAGTTGCTCATATACACACACTGCTTTGGCTTGAGCTAGGCCTCGAATGTGGTTTTATTTAGGTATCAAAGCTGACCTCAAGTACTGTCGAACATGCCCTACAAGTTATTGATCCCAGGCTAGAACTTGAATAACTCTTTTTGCTCACTAGCCAAGCTCGTATAGCTAGATGTTTGGCTTGGCTTTGTTCAGATCCAACCCTACATGAGGGCCTACTCCATTGGAGAATAGAATAGAGTTAAAGAGGAAAGAAACTGGGAGTAGTGTCCTAGAAAGTCGTGACTAGAAGAGCAAAGTGCTGGATTAGAATTTGAACTTTTGGTTCATACATGTTTCTGGAGACTATCATAGTGGTATGTATAGAGTTCTGTGGAGAACTGATGATCCCACGCGAAGGAATGACTTTCAGTGATTTTATGTTTTATCTTCCGTAGAACTTGACATCATAAATCTAGTTAATTAGAATAGTTTGCAGACAAGGAACAATGTAGGCTATGAAGAGAGGAACAAAACTCTTTAGAATTTCTTTATATACCAGAAAGGTCGAGATGAAAGAAAAAAGTATCAGGAAATATGAAGGCAAGAAAAAAAACTTTAGGGTTTTGGCAAAGTGTTTCCAGATTTACCTAGGTGCTATGGAGTAAAGTTCTTCTTTCGCTTACATATATGTGTCTCTTTACAATCTGGCATATTTGTGTCCCTTCGGTAGTTATTATCACCTACAAATTAAATATGAAAATATAAGAAAATTCACTAGCAATTTCTCCCTATCATTCTTTTCGTGATCCAACCTGATCGTTAAAGTTTTTAATAACTTGGCTGTGTAGATATTTGTTTCATTTGGAGCTAGAGCTGTTTCAAGTCTAATATTCTTCTTCATTGTCAATTGAAGTGCAGATCTGGGCAGGCAATCCAGCCAAGTTTCTAAGGAAGCTAACAGCAGAAGAGCTAACATCCATTTCTCAGTCAGCCATAAATTATACCAACTTAGCGCAAGTTCATGCAGTAGAAAATGCAAAAAGCTCTGACGAAATCGAGGAAGAAAAGGAGCTCCGCAAGAAATTTACTAACCGTGATGAGGACTATGAGTCAATGGTCGGTGTTGTCCGTGAAATACCTCCCCAACTTATCCTTCCTGATAATATTCTGAAGGGTAATTTATCAAAATCTGCTTAAAGGTACAGTTATATCTCCTCTTCTAAAGATATATATTTACGCATGGAGTCTAAGAAAAAAAAACATTTTGTTTCAAATGTTTCTGATAAGTTTGTGGGATTGTAACCAGAATTTTAATTAAAGCAGGGTGCATACTGAAACATGTAGCCATTCATACTGTTTTTGGTTCGAAGAACTTCATTTGATTTGCTAAAATGGAGCTTATAAGCGTTTTGAAGCATCGAAGAAATGTCTGTTGTGTTTGGGTTTCCGAAAACTCAATTGCTTTTTCTTTCGATTTACAATTAATAAAAATGATGAATTGTGAATGTTGTACAAGTTTTTTAATTTGTGTACGGTATGGGCATTGGGTTGTCTCTTGCTATATATTTGTACACTCACATCTGCACCATCTTATGTTTAAGAAACTAAGACTCCTGTATGAAACTAGAGGTAGCTTGCAGCTTGGTGACTATGCTGATGTTATTTGTCCACAGGGCTTGCTATCTGAGTTAAGTTTTGCAAAGTACGTTTTAAAACGAGACTGAAGTGCTGTTTGGTTTGTTAGTTGTAACTCCGCTGGTCTTATAGATGGGCTCCATTTACCCAATTTGGGCTCAATTTTGTTCTAGAATACTCTTTTCCGTTTAATATATCGTTTAAGATGATATTTAATTTTTTATCACTAGGACACGTAGGGTTTTAAAATCTGAGGCTGTTTGAAAATTTTCGTTGAACATAATTTTGATGGAAAACTTGCTGATTGCTAAAATTTAAAATTGTTTAGGAAGCCTTTTTATTCTTTTTTTTTTTTTTAATTGGCAAATTATATTAATAAACGAAAAACCAGGTTCTACGATCAGGGCCCAATCAAAATAGGCTAAAATAAAAGAACAAGACCCAATATGGCTTAGACTCAAATAAACAGACTTGGCCAAATTAGAACACCCAATTCAGAACTAAACCCTAGTCCCAAATCAGAAATCCAATTGGAACCCTAGCTCAATCTACACAGATTCAACTTCTCTCCTTCTTCAAATGTCGCCATTTTAACACAGCAACCCTAGCTTATCGACTTCCAAAACTTCCATTGATATTTCTTTGTTTCAACAGTAGCTTCTTCTACATTTGCTCACCACCACAAATCATAAACCACAAAACCCTATCCTGGGTCTATGTAACCCACACCAATGCTTTCAAGCACAACTATTGCACGAAGCTGGTTGGGTATGTCCTGGATTGTGAATGAATGGCTCGATTTTTTGTCAAGAGTCCACTTGGATATGAAATCGGCCACAGAATTTTCCATTCTGGAAATGTGGTCGATCTTCATATTTGGGTGAATTAGGGATCTACAAATCTTCTCATCGTCTGTGTTTGTTACGTACGTGTTGGCATTGAGTCTACTGACCAGAGTCCAACAGTCAGACTCAATGTCAACGCAGCTCCAGCCTCTTCTGTTGCAAAGGAGCAGTGCCTCAACCAATGCTCTCCTTTCAGCTTGAAGAGGACTGAGCTTTCCAAAGAGGAATCCAGCTCCTTCAACGCAGTTTCCTCGTTCGTCACGTACAATTAGCCCTCCGGCAGATTCCCCAGTGTAGCAGCAAGCAGCATCAACGTTTATCTTTAATCTGCCCACAGTTAGAGCCTTCCACATCCGGTAAGACATTTTCCTAATACTTATAGACATAGCACCAATAGACACTCTTGCATCAATAACATTTCGCCAATGCTTAGTTTTCAACTTCATATCCACAGCCAAAATCAATCTGTTAATTCTGCATATTGCATTATAGATATTATCAGTTGGTTTACCAAACTTACAGTGATTCCTATTGAACCATATTGTCCATAAAATCAATTGTGGAACAATATGATTAATGTGGAATTTACTGTAAGTTGAATTAAACCATGTTAGAAGCATATGCCTAATTGTCATAAATCGTCTCACTGGTACTTTAAACAGGTTCCCATAGTAATTCCATATTTGCCAGGCATAACTGCAACTGATGAAGAGATGCAGTGTCTCTTCACAATTGCAGCAGAACTGGCACTTGGACACAATTGCTAAGTGTTTCTTTTTAAGCTCACTGTCAGTAGGTACAAAGTTCTTTAGTATCTTCCAAGTTAAGAAAGAGAACTTGGCTGGTATAAAACTATGCCAGATTTTTTTAAAAATAGAAGAACAATTGTTTTTTGCTCTGATGTTTTCCCAAGTAGTTTTTGTGCAAAACTTTTTATTTTTTGAAATACTCCACTCAATACAGTCATCCTGCTCATGATTAAGTATAATACCACATACTTGTTGGTATCTTTCATGAGACAGAAATGATTCAAGAGATGGATCCCAACTGTTTTGTTTCCAAAAAGTTTTAATCTTAGCTGGAAGATACCATGAACTTGGATCAGTGACAATAGGGCCAGACTGTATCCATGAGTCTCTCCAGAAATCAGCATTGCCTCTGCCAATTTTCCATTGAATAAACTGATCGGCCTTTTCTCTAATTGAACAAAGGCCTTTCCAAACAATGGAGTCATTTATACCACACTTAGCATTTAGGGAATGTTTATCTTTGTAGTAAGTATTAGTAATTAAGTCAGACCATAGAGAGCCTCCTTTTCTAAACAAGTACCAAAGTTTGTAAGCAAATGTGAGTTGAATATCAGACAGAAGTTTGATATTCAACCCACCTTCCATAAATGGCATGCATAGGTTCCCCCACACAGTCCAATGTATGGCTTTTTCATTAACTTTGGGCCTCCAAAGGAACTTGTTAAAGCAAAGCTCTATTTTGGTCAGTATTGTTTTGGGTATAATGCAGCTTTGCATCCAGTAAAATACAATGGGATAAAGAACATGTCTAATTAGTGATAGCCTTCCACTAAAAGACAAGTTCTTTAAATCCCATTCAGCAATCTTATTATAAATTTTACTTAGAAGAGAAATATAATTCTTCCCTGTGTTGTTTGAGGCTATTGTAATGCCCAAATACATGAAAGGTGCATTTTCAGTCCTGAATCCCCAAGTTGCATTGATTCTGGCTGTGTTTATATTTGAACATCTTGAAGATGTTATAACCTTTGTCTTCTCACTATTTATCAGTTGCCCTGACTCTGCTTGATACTGGTTTAACAGGTTGCTTATGCTCTTGATAGTGGAAGGATCACTGTTAGTGAAAATAATCACATCATCTGCAAAAGCCAGGCATGGTAAGACACTTCCAGACTTAACATAGAATTGTAGTTTGTTATTTTGCAAATATAAATTCTCAAGGCCCCTTAAAAGGGCCTCTTCAGCTAGAATAAACAGACAAGGAGATAAAGGATCTCCTTGTCTAAGGCCAGTTTTCTGAGGAAAGTAACCATTAGAAGTCCCATTTAGGAGTACAGATATCATCACATTTGAAATGAGCCTATATATAAGTGAAACAATACACTCAGAGAACCCAAAACCTTTTAGTATTTTAATAACAAATGTGTGAGATAGCCTATCAAAAGGCCTTAGACATGTCTAGTTGTAGGATAATGTTGCCTTTAGAAGGCTTCCTCTTTATGTTATGCAGCATTTCTTTCAATGTCAAGATATTATCATGTATTAGTCTATCTTTAACAAAAGCAGCTTGCCCTTTAGATATAATTCTAGGTAGAATAAGGGATATTCTCCTATTGATAAGGGCAGAAAACAACCTATTTAATATAGTACACATACTCAGTGGTCTGTAGTTATTCCAAGTTATTGGGTTTGCCATTTTAGGGATTAGAACAATCCCAGTGGCAAACACACCTTTAGGAATAGCTTTACCAGCTAGAAAGGCATTTAAAGCTCTACATAAGTCAGTACTAATAATATCCCAGCAATGTTTAAGAAAGAAAACATTAAACCCATCAGTGCCAGGGGCACTATCTTTCTTCATGCTCCATATGACTGCTTTAACTTCCTCAGCATTTGTAGGCTTAGCAATTTATGTATTGTCACTGTCAAAAACAAGCTTTGGAATGTTTTTCAGTATAGACTCACTATCATTTTCAATGTTCAAAACATCAGGTTCAATTGAAAGGATCTTTTTGAAATGCTCAACAGCAGAGACAGCTATCTCACTTTGATCAGTAAGCTAGACCTCTTTGTCCTTAATTCCAGTAATAATACTTTTCTTTCTTTTCTTAGCAACAAAACTGTGATACAATTTTGTGTTTCCATCACTTTCACTAAGCCATGAATTGAAACATTTTTGTTTCCAATAGCATTCCTCATTCTTTAATGCAAGTATGAGAATGGAAGCCTTTTTATTCTATTATTACATTACGTGCCCTTTAATTACTCCGGTATTAGATTCTTTTACTGTCAAAATGTATCTCCATTTTAATTTTTAAATTATTTCTACACCATACATTCCAAATCTGAAATCTAGTTTTAAACACCAAGTCGCCAACTATATAATCTTTAAATATAACAACATTTTAGAAGTACTAAAAAAGTGAATTTGAAATTAAGTTCTATCTATGATTTAGGTTTGAACAGTAACACTTCAAACTCATAGTATTTATCATGCGGATATTTTAAAATATTATTTTGATTTATTTTCTATGTATATATTAATAATTGGCATTTGAAATATTATTTAGTAGTCATATTATGATGAAATAAAAAAATAGTAGTATTTTATCCAATACATCCGAATGCATGGTAAAAGTTATTGTTTACATTATCATCTAACAATATATGATAAAATAAATATTTTATAATATTTTTCTGGAAACAGAAATAAAAATAGTTTGGGAAATTTTCACCTAAATTGGATATAATTTGTAAAGTCATAAAAGTATTTGAGTTTATAATTGTAACACATTTTTTTGTCCTTCAGCGAGGATTGATGAAAAAGTTTGAAGTTCATGTTTCGGGAATTTTGGTTAAAAGTTTTTTAAAAAATATATTAATTATATGTAAAATTATTTGAATTTCAAATAAATCATTTTTATTTTAATTATTTAGTTTCTCTCAAATATTAATGGTGTGATATTTTTTATATTTCCTCCCACACCGTTGTATATTTGTTTATAATAGTTTGAACAAATTTTCAAACCATATTTTCACCAACTCTTTTTCTAAATCTTTAAAATCTTCCACCAATTTTAAACTCTTTTTTCTGATAATAACTTTTCTTCCAAAACATAATTCTTTCACCATGAATCAGTCCAACACAAATTCATCTCACCAAATTAGCACTTTCTATAGGAAACTTAAATCTCTAAAGACGAATTCTTAAAACCTTCATAAAAATTACTCACGTTTCTTACCATCGTCGATCTTACAAGGCTATCGGTCAGTGAATAAATAAAAATACACTTACATGCATTCAGTTGCACAATGACATGGTCACAACAACCATTAATATATTTTTTATATGGGTAAGGAAACCGATATAATTTTGGCTCATATCCTACTTCCAAGGCCTCAACTTTTTGAATCCCCACTAGCACGAGAGATCTTGTATATAAACTTATCACGTAAATTAACCCACTACATGATGTACAAGCATGGTGGGACATGAAATCCATAACCTCATATAGAGCAATTAAAAATGAGGTGTTATCCATGACCTCAAAGAGATTACATTAACTTGGTTCAATTGTCTTCCTTCAAACAATATCTGAAGCTTCAACATGATATAGACTATTTTCAGAAACAAGTTCGTTGGTTCAAAATTCATCAAGAGATATGGTGATTATATAATCCATTGCAAGCAATAGCTGAAGGATAATCTTCGAGACTACACTCAACGCTTTGTCCAAATAAAAAACAGACTTAAGGATTCTCATGACTTGGTGATCATTGCATCGTACAAGCAAGGAATTATGTCATGGCTTTTAGCGAAAAATAAATGGAGGAGCAAATCAAAGTAGACGAGACCATTAGAGAAACAATAATGGGAGTAATAAGCGCATACCCTTCCTACCATCTATTGGAAAATTCAAATTAGATGCTCACGCTAATGCAAGTTCAAACAACAAAACCTCATCACGAAGTTTCAGCTCACAAGTGACATACATCTAACGTCCCGACAATGCTGAGAAATTATAATAATTAACGTCAAAGTTTGAGGGGTAAATCAGGATAAAACTTTAACAACAACTAAAAACTAGCTAAAAGCCAAAATGTTTTAGCCGAAGACCATATACTGAGCTTAATGAGAGCTTGAGGTTCATTTATGAAAGGGCTAATAATGTGTTCATGTTTCGACATCATGTGGAGATGTGGACTTTGAGAAAGATAATAGACAAATAAAAAGTTTTACAAGCTCCATAATGACATGAGGCATTACATCCAATATTGGACCGCTGTGAATGATAAAATTCAAAATTTTATTGATGAGGAAAAGCTTCATAAACTAGTTTAAGCAAAGGATTGAGCTAAGATATGTTGTAGTTGAGCCTCAACCCCCAACAAGACATGAACCATAAGTTGCGGTTGTAGCGGAATCTCCGAGAGCCTTAGAAAATAATATCATTATGGATATAAAAAATACTTACATGGACCCAGATCCGAACAAACATGTCATCGGCAGAACTATAGATGGAGAATCACTTTCAGTTATTTTAGAAACAAACAAATTGATGACTTAAAATTTCAATGCTAAGGCCGACCATCGTCGTACTTGTATGGAACCATTACTCAATGATTGATTTAACTGATGATGACTTAAGAGAAGTTGTGATACCATACCACAATATGGTGATAATTATAGTGAAGATAGTTGTGGTTGAAGTGAAAAAAAATATAGAGCATACCACCTTCATCACCCAGAGAGGAATGATGGTTAATAAAACCTTCTCAACCCAACTTGGCCAAACATACAATATATATTCTGACATATTTGACTTGTGCATATAAAATATCATGGATAATTCTCTAAAAATCCTTCAATTACTTTTCGAAACATATTCTTGTCAAATGTTTTTAGCCTTAGGGGTTATGTTAATTGAAATGAAGAAATAGAAAGAATATTGGTGATCCCTTACCAGAGAATACCTTATGGAAGACAAACTACTATAAGATAATACTAAAAGAATTATGAAATTTACAAGATACATATGGATAACCAAAACTCTATATAAGAAGGGACACATTAAACATCTACTTTGATGTCTTGGACATGAGATGCAACCTTTATAGTATAAGAAATCCATGATTGAGAATGAATTACTCATTATGGGTATAAGCCATTGCATAAAAGAATCCTACTGCAAATAATTACTAGCCTACAATCAAGGAAGACACAAAAAAATTTGTCAAAAACTATGACATCTACCAATGCTTTGCTAATACAATACAAGTCACACGTTTCCTTTTGGAAACTATTTCATAGGTTATTCCTTTTGAAAATCCCTTCCAAATTCTTCACAGGGAATAAAATTGTTGTTGGTTACTAATGATTACTTCTCAAAGTATATAAAAGCATAATGCCTAGTAAGTATCACAACCAATGAATTATTATTTCTTGAAAACAACATATGTTGTAGATACGGGATTCCAAAGGTCACTACAACTGACAATGAAACAAAATTTCAGAATGATCTCTGATTATTCTGTAAAATAAGAAGTATAGAGAAAATATTATTTTCTCATTTTATCCACATATAAATGTACATGTGAAGGTCATAAATTTACAATAATTTATAATCATAAAGATAATATCGGAATGTGTAGCTCGAAAGTGACACTAGTTCTTGTAGGAAGTACTATGGTCATACAAAACAAGTCCAATAACTTCCACGACTGAAACTCATTTTTCTCTGATATATGGAAGTAGTAATGTCAGACAAAACTGGGATTTCTTCATATAAATTATCAAGAAAGGAACACCAAAATCTAGAAGATATGAGTTTAATGTTATAGAAGAGATGATGAATACTCACTTAAGATCAAAATACTACAAAAACCTCAGAAAGAACAAATAAAATTCAAAAGTCTATTTCAAAAGCTTTGAAATTGGAGACAAAGTTCTCATGAGATTGTTCCTTCATACCAAAGAAAAAAAATTCGGAAAGCTTGCTCAAAACTATGTAGTGCCTTATATAATAGAGTAAAAAATCAAGCCTTGAATATAAAACTGTAGAGTGAAGAGGGACAACAACTTAGGCATTCATGGAACACAAAGTATATGAAGCTCTATAACTTTTAAATACATTGTAGCTTTAACTATCATATTTGTTAAAATTATTATTTTACATCTATGATACACTATTTCCTACCCCAGTGGCGCATGGGGGTTTTAACGAGGTATTTGTATTTCACAGAATAGTTTTCCATTTATATATGAGTCTAATGTACTTCATTGTTCTTATCAATCACGGATTCTTTGTATCCCTTCAATAAACAAGAAGTAAAGTATTGTGTGATTCCACATATAGTCCTAAACACTTTAAGAAGTCCGTGTACCTTTCGAACAAATAAAAAACAAAGTACGGGATGATCTAAATGTACTCTTAAATAATTCATGGAGCCTTCGTACCTTTTCAACAAACAAACATAAAGTATGGAATGATTCCAAATGTAGTTCTTTATGGAGTTCGTGTACCTCTAAATTTAAAAAAACAAAGTATGGGATGATCACAACTTCAAGCATAGGCTAAATACCAGAATGGCGGGAACATGATTTTCACAAGACTGATGCACAAGTACAAAACTATTGAACAAATATTATAGATAAAAACCTAAGTTTATAAATTACTAGTTAAAGTTGTTAATAAACAATCAAATTAAAATTACTTCAAAAACTAACTCATCTTCTTCATGGACAACTCCAAAGAGAAAAAATGAGTTGCCAACACCCTCAATAGTACTAAAATAGTAAAGTGGCTAAAAACCTCTAAACTTTTCTCTAGGGATGACAATTTTTTCCGAGCCTGTTGGTACCCGACCCGAGCCGACCCGATACGATGGGTTATGGGTTCAAAAAAATTCCAACAGATGGATTGTGGGTTTGAAAAATTACTACCCACTGGGTTTGGGATGGGTTATAAGTTTAAGAAAATTCCTACGGGTACCCAACCCGAACCAGACTCACTAATGCTACTCGATGGATACCCCTTAAATTAATATTATACGAAATAATATATTATTTAATATTATTTATAAAACTTTATAATAAAGTTATTAATATTAGTATCTCTATTATCTAATATCAAAACTATATAGTATTTGCTAATATATACCATATATTTTGAAAAAAAAAATATTATTCTATATTTAAACATTAAATTTTTTATTTATTTTTTAAAAAACATTGTCTACAAAACTGATTCCATAAGTTTCGGTCTAATATTATTAATTACATTAGTTACATTAAAAAAAATACTAATATATATCAAAATCATATATTAATTGTTAATAAACATAACAAAAATATAAAATATTTGCTAATTATCACTAGATACCGTATATTTAGAAAAATATCATTTTACATTATTAAAATTGATTTTTTTATTTATCTTTTTTAAATATATTTTTTCTTCAATCTTATAATAATATTATTAATTAAGTTAAAGATTAATATTTACTAACATATACCAAAACTATATATTTATTTTTAATAGATAACAAAATATTTGCTAATTATTTGTTAATCAACATTAGACAGTAGGTACAACATAGTTTGAAAACAACATATTATATGTAAACAATGAATTTGATTTTAAAATAAAATCATAAAACATATTTCTTTTGTTTTTCAAATATCATAGCTTTAGTGGGTACCCGAACTCGACGGGTTTAGGTGGGAAAACAATATTGTCACCCAACAGGTAAGGGTTAGGGTATGAGTTTGAAAAAATATAGACGGGATGAGTTACGGGTTTAGCTATACCCGCACCCATCTCGGCCTATTGTTATCCATATTTTTCTCTAAACGAAAGCTTTTAATCGAAGCATAAGAGTTTTTTTTATAAAATTAATCATAAGTATCTACTTTATCATTAGATACAACTACATGAGTTGTATTATTTCAAACACCAGGAGTGTCCGAGATTTTAGCTAACAGTCCAAGAGGAATGTTAACAAAATCAACAACACTGATAACAACATTTGGGGCCATAAAAATTCGTCAGTTATGGCATAAAATGTATTTTCAAAGTACTAAAAGGCTAATCAATCATTTCCTTCTTAGTTTTAGACTCTTCTACTAATTATAGTTTTTGGTGTTTCAGCATCAACTTCTCATGCAAAACATCTAAGTCATTGTGTAGCATGTGTGACATGACAACAATTTTCAATTTACGATGTTCAAAGCTACCAAATGCATGGGATGTTTCATCTATGTTTTATTATCCTTACCCATCATGAACATGAATTTTTCAGCAACATGAGGAACACATATAGTAATAGTAACCCATTTAAGGGTAGATAAAGTAATGTTTAATATTGAATCAATGCGTTCATTAATAACTTCATGACCAATAATTAAAATATTAAACAAAAGCTTTTATATCTCTAATATGACTCTTCAAGATAAGAGAATTAACAACTCAAATTTTGGTGGATAGAGGATCTGAGAAAGATAACTTGTTATAAGAAGATGTTTCTTCAGCCTCAGTGTCAGCATGATAAACATCAGTATCAATAGATCTGGTTTCAAAATTCTTTCTTGAAGAACAATCATCACAAACGGGAATTTTGGCGAATGAAAAATTTAAGGAAGGTACATTCTTAGAATTAGTTTCTAATCTAACTTTTGGATTAACGTATTTCACATCTGGATCATCCACTTGGGTTTCTACAGCTTTATTAAAGGATGGTTGGAAACTTGGATAGAAGGTTGGCTACCAATTGTCATACTTAGAACTTGAAACTGATCGGGCACGTGTAGCTCCAACGAGTAGTTACACATCGCACATTATATTCCAATATCTTCTTCTATTTATAGGTTTAGAGAAACCTTAATTCATCATCAGATGTCCAGATCAAGGGTAATTAATCAACGACTGAAATAACTCATACTGCATTATATATGAAACCTCGTAAACAGTAAGTCATAATTAATATAGAAGACTCAATTAATATAGGGAATCTAATTAATATATAAAGACTAAAATATAAGACATAATTATTACAGGAGACCTGGTAAATAAAATGTTATGCCCCGGCCTAACATTGGTCATATGGTCTAGATCGCTTTAGATCATAATGCTTCAAATCAACTCACTTCGGATCATCTTGCTTCGGCTTAGCACATATTTCCTTCGACACAATAGTCACTGTTCTTCGACAACTTGTCTCGACCTTTAGGATCAACAAACGTCTCTGAAACTAAGTTATGACTCAAGCCCCAAATTTTTTGAACCATATTTATACATGCAATGACGGATCCAACACCCATATAATCATACGACAATTCCACTATTATAGCAAAAATAATATTCTGTTTTTTTTTTATGTTTTTCTAATCTTTTTTTACCATTTAGACATTTAAATATATTCTCCTCGTCCTTACCTTCACTACTAAGTTTCCTTCTCTTTTCTAAACTCTCTTTTCCGGTGATGACTTTCCTTTTAGCTAACGTTCACCATAAATAATCCAACACAAATTCACGTCACCAAAATCCAAAACTAGTTTGAAGACCTAAATGCAGTATCAAACTAATGCTAACCTTTTAAATAATGTTACCATATTAGATATGGTATTGCACTTCTTCCTAATATCATATACTCTCTTTTATCACATCGTTGAAGCATAAAATTTTATGATTTTAAAAGTTGCGCTTCTGTCTGTCCATAAATAAATGATATAAGTATAAGGTATGACGAACATCTGACCAGTGAACAATAACAATATGTATGTCGTGTCCCAATCGGTATATGCTCTCCTACTCATCAATCAACTGAGCGGATTGGCGGGTCCAAAGGTACAATTTTGTTTCTTTCAGACTTATACTCCAAAACAAGTAAAAGAAACATGTGATTCGTTTCTAAATAGTACTCCAAAATCAGCTAAAATTTCTAGCGTCATTCAGAAAATAATTTGGGAGAAGTAAAACCATACTAGCTCAGGGTTTTCTATATCTCTTCTTCAATATGGATTAATAATTTGGTGCAAAATATATTCATGCATTGTAATTGTAAGCGAGATTGAATTACTGGCCAACCAGATGGGACCCAACAAGAAGGATGTCTGAAAAGATTGTAAACATTTGTTTTTCATTTTTAATTTCTTTGTTAAATTAAGGAAATTAAAAAGAAAACTTTGATGCTCTATAATTGGCTATTGTGTGGTGCTGTCAGGTAATACGGAGACAAAAGGAAAAGTGCTTTATATGGAAAAATCGAAAGTAGATACACTCTTTAACATCTCATTTCTTTCCGATACTCTAATTTACTATACAGTACCTAGTTCTACTTTTACTCTTTTCGCGGCTCGCTTTTTTTCTATATAAGAATATTATAGGAGGAGTAGTATGTTTTTTTGGAGAGAGATGGATTGTTTTAATTATTATATACTACTATTACATACAAGATTCCACTTAACAACTCTTTTGTAAACCATGCCAAGCATGGTGTATATAGTCATGATGGATGTTTTGAAATCATTTTGGAATTATTTTATTAATTTTATAAAATTGTGTTAGTTGACTGATTTGAATTTGTGCCCCGCGTTGAGTTTTAAATTTTGTTAATTTTATCGTTCATAGGGTTCAAGTTCTATTATCCAAAAACAAACTCAGCTAAATGAATATTTCATTTTCTCGATAGAAAATAATAAGGATTCGGTTAAACAAATATTGACAAATCATAGATGGGTAAAAAAAACTATATGAAGATATTGTTAGAATAGAAAATAATAAGGATTCGGTTAAACAAATATTGACAAATCATAGATGGGTAAAAAAAACTATATGAAGATATTGTTAGAATAGAAAATAATAAGGATTCGGTTAAACAAATATTGACAAATCATAGATGGGTAAAAAAAAATATTGTTAAAAATATTAATTAAAATATAATCGTCTTAAAAGGAGATCATCGAAAATAGAAAAATTAATATAACATTTGGTAAATTTGAAAATGAAAGCTTCGGTTCAAACAGATTCGTCGGGTGATCGACGTGATCAATCCTATGTTAATCGCGGCGAAATCGATTTCACCGTAGTAAGCTTCGGTTGGACAAATACAGTTAAAATTTAATATTAAATATTAATCTACATTTTGGTCGCTATCAGCAAAGATTTATTACAGCGAGTCAATTATTTACGAGTTTTTTTTTTCTCGAAAAATCACTTTTTGCATGGAGCGTTGTATAAATAGGTAATCATTTAAAGAAGGGTTAAGTACCGGTTAAGACCCCAAAACAAAAACTTATTATCATTTAAGATCCATATTTTCATGTATTTTTCAGAAAATCAATTTCACACAAATATTTACCATCTAAGACCCAATAATACCATAAATACTCATACTTAACCCTTTATGTTTTTACTGAAACCCTAAACCCCCAATTTTAAGATAAATACTTCCAAGATGATATCACACGTCGTTTTTCTGAGAATGGCGACCATGTCACCTCTTGTACACAGAAACTTCGTCGTCATTCTAATACCCAGAATCGGGTCTATTCTAACTCACCGGCCGGCGACGAACCAATTGCAAGCCAGAGTATATTCTCGGCTCCCTCGATTTATCAAGAAAGTAACATAATGTAAGGTGTCTCATTCTTCAATTAAAGTCGTTTCTTCTCCTGCTTATGCTTCGATGAACATATCATTGGTTTCAAGAATTGGGTTCGTTGGTTGGTATTTAGGCATGGTGAACTTGTATCATGTTCTGACGAATAGTATTACTACATCATTCATCTACATTGCTGTTGATTTATCTCTCGGACTATTGCAAAAACCTTATTAGAATCTTACGATTGGGTTAGGATTGCACGTATGGGCGTGTACACGTTACTAATTCTAGGGCCAACTCTTCACTTTTGGTTCAACTTTATGTCGTGCCTTTTTCAAAAGCAAGATTTGATCTCAACGTTTAAAAAATATGTTTTTGCGGAAAAGTGTATATGGACCTATTATGACTGTTGTTTTCTTCTCGTTGAATGCATACCTACAAGGTGAGAATTGTAGAGAAATTATCGCCAGATTAAAGAGAGAATTGCTACCTATATTTTTTAATGGTGTTATGTATTGGCCTTTTTGTGATTTTATTACTTTTAAACTTTTTTCAGTCCATTTAGATCCATTGGTGACCAACTCGTTTTTGTATGTGTGGACAGTCTATGTAACATATATGACAGGTTTAAACAAAGCAAGTTCAACATCATCTATTAGCTGATCAACACATAATACTGATTTAGCAGCAAAAACATACTCATATTAGGGCTTGGGATTTGTTTGTCAATGTTATAATAGAGTGGGTTTCTTTTTTTATTGCAAATTTGTAAGTGTCATGATATTGAATGAAATTATAATGTCAAACCTTCTTTGTTTATCGACTTCTTTATTTCTCTAGATGAGAAACCTTCTTTGTTTTGCTAGATGAGAATATTTTTGCTTCGCTAGATGAGAAACCATCTTTGTTTCGCTAGATGCAAAACCTTCTTTCTTTCGCTAGATGAGAAACCTTATTTGTTTCGTTAGATGTGAAACCTGCTTTGTTTTGCTAGATGAGAAACCTTCTTTGTTTTATTAGATGTGAAACCTTCTTTGTTTTTCTATATGTGAAACCTTATTTGTTTTGTTAGATGAGAAACCTTTTTTCTTTTGCTAGATGCGAAACATGTGTAAAATATATTTTATTTTTAAAAATCCAAAACCTATCTTGAGTTGTACTAGTGTTGTTCGTCTTAAAAAAACATTGGTATTTTCGAATTTGTTTTTTCAGTTACGGTTTAAAAGATATGAACCTTTTAAAATTTTAAATTAAAAAAGAAATAGAAAAAAAATGGGTCGAGTTATTTGCTAGATTGTATATAGAGTGGTTTTTTTAGGTATAATATATCTTAAATTTTTTGTGCCTTTATCTGTAATAGGTTTGTTGGATGGGTCCTAAATGGTAAGTCTATCTTTAAACAATGCAAAAATACAATCTAAAAGTCTCAAACTCTCTATTAAGAGCTCTCCCATTTTAATCTTACTTTGTCAAATCTGAACTTAAATTTCTTATTATTTGTATTTAAGTTCATAAAGTTTGTTATATCCTAAAATAATTTCCTTCAAAGATCAAACATTAAACTGATCATAATTTTAAAATTATATTGAAAATCATAACTTTACGCGTCTCAAACTTCTCCATTGTTTCCGATAATATTTTGGTGATTTTTTTGCGAATCTTCTCTTCACCTACTGTTGTAAGTTTTTGCTTCTAGCTCTAGTTTCTAACAATAAAAAAGATTTAGCGATCATAGAAGTGGAAACAAGTATGTTCATGAATGAAAGACCAAGTTCAATTGTATCGGTCTTATGGAGAAAACCGTACAAGGTGGAAAAATAAGGTGGCATTCTCGACATTGGAATTTAGATATAGAGCATGATAATGAGAAATATAAGTACGCCTAAATCTCTTATAAATATATATGTAGTTAATAAGGTTTTGGTAGGAAAATGTTTTCATCCCCAAACTCTTGAATGTAGAAACATAGTTAAAGTATTCATATCCATAAAGATAAAAGAATGCTCTAAGAAAATTAGTTTTAAGAGTATTAACATAAGATAGTTCCAACCGAGTGGAATATGTGTTTTTATGATAAATTAGGTCAAATGGAAATCTTAGAAAGAAAAATGAAATTGTAAACATTAATAAAGAGAAAATTATTGTAATTGTGATAGAATTCAATAGTATGTGAGATAAATTATTTGGCTGGTGGTATGATACATATGCATTAATACGTGTTGCCGATTATAGAGCTTTATTCAAATCATTTGAAATAAGTAGCAATGCATGTTAGGTGCAAATGAGAAACCTTAACATAGCAAAACTTGAAGGACGTGGAAACATCGAGTTAGTGCTTATAAAGGGAAAAATTATAACTCTCACTGCCAATGTTTTATACCTTCTGAAAATAAACAAAGACTTTTCATCTGGTGATTGTTTGGCTAGATCAGAAATTATTGTATAAGAATTTGGTCAACTCATTCTAACCAAATAAAATATTTTCGCTGAGAAACGATACTCAAGTGATAAAAATATGAAACTATGTACTACCAAAAATTCAATAAGTAGAATGAAGAAATTTATTTATGTTTTCTCTCGTAATGGTTATTTGCTATGATATGGTAGACTTGCTCATATAGGATATAAGACGATAAATAGAATCGGTAAAACCGGACTTATAAAATGTAATATCGGTTCGTATGAAATATATATTTTGTATGTAATATAAAAAATGATTAAGAAGCCTTATAAGTTTGTACAAAGTTGTAACGTTTCTAAACTTAATACACATTAGCATATGTGATTTAAATAGTATCTTAATGCGTGGAGGTAAAATATACTTTATAACTTTCATTAATGACTACTCTAGATTTAATTATGTTTATTTGCTTAAACATAAGCACGAGGCTTTTAGCATGTTTAATATCTTCAAACTGGAAATAGAAAATTAATTAGACACTAAGATTAAAATCTTACATAGTGATAACCATGAGGAATATTTCTTAGAATAATTATGAAGAACATGAGATAATTCATTAATGTTTGGCGTGTTATTCGTTGCAACAAAATGGATTGGATGAGCGACTTTGATTGAGATGACCAATACCATACTAGTTAATTCGAAATTTCAAATTAATTTATGACGCGTGGTTGTTTTAACTACATGTCATATTTGTAATCGTATTTTCAATAAGAAAAACTGAACGTTTCCATATGATTTATGCAAATGAACAAAACCTTCAAAGTGTGGGGGTGTTTAACCTACTGAAAAAATAGATCTAAAAAGAATAAAATTAGATCATAAGGCTATATGATGTGTATTCATTGGTTATGCAACCAATAGCAAGGCAAATAGGTGATTAGATTTGGAGTCTAATGTGGTACAAAATTTAGGAGAGACAATTATTTTAATCTAAATTATTTAAAGATAACATGATTCATATCATTGTATAAAAAGAGGTGAGGACTTCGAAATAAGTACTTCCGACTAATGAGCAACCACGTGAACCTCGTAGGAGTCAAAATAAAATAAAACTAAAAATATATGATCTAATGAGATAGACTCTCAAGGGATTTCATTCTATTTTGTATAATGAAGTTATGAATAAATCACCCGAAAGATTATTGTAATATATTATTTGTAAGACGACCCTAAATCTCATAAGGAATCAATAGCGTCCCCATATTCAGCATTTTGGCAAGAGGCCATAAACAATAAAATATATATAATCATATCAAATAACACTTGGGAATTGGTTGATCTATCTTCGGAATCAAGACTAATTGTTTGTAAGTGGTCGTTTATAAAGAAATGCAATATAGATGGTACCATTCAAACATTTAAAGTAAGATTGGTAGCTAAAGGTTCTCGACTAAAAACATTAATATATTATTTTGACACATATGTTTTGGTTGCAAGAATCACGAGTATTAGGATGCTCTTTTCAATTACATAGATTTTAAATTTGAAGATTCATCAGATAGATGTTAAAACAACGTTCATAAAAGAATATCTCAATGATGAGGTCTATATGGAACAACATGAGATTTATGTATTTCCAGAGAATGAGTCTAAGGTGTGTAGGCTTGTTAAATCATTGTATAGTCTTAAATAAGGGCCTAAGAAGTGGCATGAAAATATTTATCTTGTAACTATATCTAATGAGTTTAGATGATGGACAAGTATTTAATGATAAAGTATAACCTTTTCACCATATTATACCCATCGACCATGACGAGGAACCCTCAGTCATATAGCGGATTCGGAAGGACATCAACTATTAAGAGATATACACTGAGCTATACCCATCGGCTTGAATATGGTATGTTCGATTATTTAGAGTACTTGGAGGGGCATCGATAAACTAAACGCAACTTTTGATGTCGTTCAGGCTATGCCTCGAGGAATGCATAAGATTCTGTTAACTGGAAGCACTGATGGACGAGCGATTATCAAGAAAAAAAGGCCATTAAGGGAAGTAACAAGATGCGTAAGGAAAGTGAGAGCAAAATACGAACCCACGATCGAGCACAACTAGGAGTGGAGAATTATTGGAAGATAGTTGAAAAATGTATAAGGTTTTATAGTATATATATGGATTGAAACCCCAAAACAATGTAAGATCTTTCCAATTAAGAAATAAAACAGTTTTGAATTTATTTCTTTTGATATTTATAGCTATTCACTATCATTAAAATCCCTTACCATGTATACATTAAACCTCGTGATGATATAAAAATCATTGTATCTCTATGTGTAGATGAATTTTGTATACTAAGTAATGATATAAAAGGATTATTGAAATAAAAAGGTTTATGTCCTCTAACTTTAAGATGAATAATCTTAATAGATTTTACACTACTTTAGAAATAAAAGTATTTTAAAATAACGGGGTTATGTCCTAAGTCAATATCATTATATTGAGAAGCTTTTTAGAAATTCAAGTATCTAAAATTTTAAGAAGCACATATGTCATTTCATCATAGTTTGAAAATTAGGAAAATTTAAAGAATAGTAGTAACTCAATTAGAATATACTAGTACAATAATGAAGTTTATTGCATGTATCTTTGTGCACCTGAGCTGTTATATCTTTTGTAGTAAGTAAATTAAGTAAATTTACATGTAATCTAAGTACAAACGATTGAAATGAAATTGTAAGGGTCTTGGAGTACTTGAAAATACCAAATACATATGCCTTCATTATTTTAACTTTCCTAGAGTACTTGAGGGATATACAGATGAAAGTCGCATCACCAGTCTAGCCGATAATAAATCAACTACGGGGTGAGTGTTCATTTTTTAAAATGGTGTTGTTTCTTGGAGATCAAAAAAATAAACATATATATCCCATTCCACTATAGATTTTAAGTTCATAGAATTGGTCGTAGTGAGTAAAGATGTTAAATGGTTGAGAGAACTGTTGTTCGAGATATCATTCACCTCTAAAGGGAATATAGAAATACAACTACATGGTGATAGTAAAAAAACATTAGCTAGAAAATTCAATCGATTCTACAATGGGAATTCTAGACATATAACCCCAAGACATAAGTATGTTAGAAAATTAATTCAAAATGGAATAATATCGATCTCATACGTACGTTCTAGTTAACCAAACCATTAGCTCGAGAACTAGTAAACTCTATATCTAAAAGAATGGGACTAAAAATCTTAAAATAACATTTTGTAAACAATGGCAACCCAATTCAACTATAGAAAATTTAAACATCGAATTTGTAATGGATAACAACAAGTTATGTATGAAATTTTTAGTATATATATAAATTATCGTTCCATTTATGATGTGTGTGAAATATGTTAGTCGTTATAGTGGAGGGATAAATTCAAGGGAACTTTTAAAACAATCTGGTCTACATGTGACATGTGTCTATAAAGATAACACCGTAAAAATGTACTTATGCAAAATCTAGAGATAGTTCTGCCTCTCATTTGAAAATGAGTTTCTCTCAATTTTTGGTTCTTGAAATTGATAAAGCACACAACCAAAATAGTACTATGTGTGACATGGAAATATATTTTGATAAAAAGAATGTGTGTGTGATCGTCGGTTATATCAAATGGGAGGTTTGTTCAAAGTTACGACTACCAATGTTGTCTGATTTAACTTTGCTATCTTTGTACTAAGGTAAAATTCAAATTTAAATATATTTTAATTTATGTAGAAAAATTATATCAATAAGGAGATAAGTGAAGTTAGTTAAGCAAGTGGGGGTTGTTGGACATATTTATTAAATATTGTTGATTTGAAAATGATTTCATATCATTAAATCTAGATAAGTCGATGAGAATATTTGAAAAACAATAAAATGGTCAGGCAAAAGCAACAAGTGGTTCCGCCCAGTGCTCGCCCTAATCAGCTATATGTTGATTGCGCTGAAGTGGTTATGCCAAATAAAAATATGCTTTGGTCCAGTGCTCTTCATAGCGAGGCGAAGCAAAAAAATGTTTTAGTCCAGTGGTTGTCGCGATCAGCTATGTGTTAATCCGGCGAAGTCGACTTCACCATAATGAGCTTTTACTCGTTGCAATCAGTTCGCGAAGATATTAATTTTAAGAGAGCAATTAACAGTTTAAAATTGAAATTTTAATCATTAACCAACATCTTTGCTGACATCAACAAAGGTTGGTCGTAACGAGCCTGAAACATTTTGTCTTTTTGAAAATAAGAATTTTCAAAAACAATTACTTCTTATAAAGATATGTCTCTACCTAAATTTTTATGATGATTCAAACTCTTTAAAAAGGTTTTAATCAGTTCTATAAATAGTTAGACATTTTAAGAAATAAAAAACATAATCTGAAAATGTTTAATTCTCTCTTAAGACCATCTCTCTCATTTTCATCTTACTTTTATCAAATCTAAACTTAAATTTGTTGTTATTTAATTTATTATTTAATTTATTTTTAAATTTTACTATCAGATATATCCATTGGTTTTAGATAAAAATTGACATGTATATGTCTGATGGTTTGTGGTCGTATTCGATGTGTTGGTAGGTCGTTTTCTGACTCCAATTTGTATATGATGTTTCTGGTAACCTTTATTTTGATTTTGAACTACTTGTAACTCAACAAGTTTTATTGATTAGAAAAACAAATGATTTAAGTTCACACGAGAGACAAATACTTATATCTTATGAAGTTTAAGTGTCACGAAAATGTTATTACATATGAGTTGAGATATAGGTAAGTATCTTCGACAATGTATAGTTAATTATTCCTAAAATATAAGATTTTTAATTATGTCAAAATTAGCAAGATGTATTTTCTCCACCATACATTGAATTGATGTGTAACGTGCATTTGCATCCGTTTTATAATTGATTTTTTTAAGTTCGACATATTTTCTTTAGTGAACCAACGCAAATGATATGTGAGAACTATAATATTTTATTTTGCTATCATGAAACACACTTAATCCATATTTTAAATCCATGATATCTAATTGAAAATCAAAATATTATAATTTTGTTTTCATTATCTTTCTATCATGCTAAATGTACATATTTATAAAAACAGTAGATCTTAATTGATTTATAACTAATTGTAGTAAAATCATCTAGTATTTTCTTATTAATCTTATAGTTAATTATAGTCAAAGATTATATAATAAAGTATAGTCAAGTTTTCTCTAATCTTGAACTATTCATCCAATAATTAATTATAGTCAAAGAATGTATGATATTTGTCTATTAATTTAAAATGTTAACGTCTTAAATCATATATAATTAATTAATTATCTTCAATCATATTAATTAAATATTTCAACATGACTCATCCACGCATATAGTAGCATTATGCAAGCTCAAGATGATCAACTTTACGACGTCATTCTATATATTGATATATAAATAAGACTAACTCATCTTTTTCCAACATGATTTGAAACCCAACGAAATGCTAATTTGTACTCCTTAAAAAGATGGAAGGATGGTTGAAGTGGTTTATCCAAAATGTCTTATATGTGGTACTTGTTATCAATGCCATCGAATTCATATATGAAATAAACTGACCTTTTAGATACAAATAGTGAGTACTTCTATTATATATATGGACTTTTGTGTACTTATAAATTTTGTATATGTCTTTATTTTATCTTAAGTTACTATTATATTAGGTTTTACTTACTAATTTTTATTATTATTTTTCAAATAAATACAAACTCAAGAAGTTTTTAACTAATGGATGTGAAATACTTACTATCTAAGCTTAGATAATTGTTTGAGATGAAAGAAACAAAATATGGACTAAAAGTATTTTGGACCTCAAAATATTATAAATAATGTTTTTTAGAGTATGGAAAAGAAATAATAAGGCGATATTAAAGTGTTTAAGTATGTAGTTCTTTTTGCGTGGTGGATTTTGGGTAAGGATATACGGTTGTTTTATGATTAAGTCAAGAAGAAGAGTCCTGATAAAATTATTGTTATCTTAGGCAAAAAAATACAAAAAACGAAGAAGAATATGGATATGATAAAATGATAATGGATATGAACCTTTTGAAATTTGTTAAATTCCATGAAACGGAGGTTCAGAAGTTCAAAACTATGTTTTGATTCGTTATGATACATGTTCGTTCGGGGAAAAATTGATCGTATTTTGTTGAATTTTCTATCCATAAAATAAGACGTTTGAGAGCTCAAATGTGGCTCTATAAATTTATAATAGGGTTTGACATTTAACCATGACATGCATTTTAAAATTTTGACAACTTCAATACTTGATAGTTACGGGTGTAATATTTATGATTTTAAGCATAGGCAACTTAACACACTGAATGAATTATATAACATTTTTCATTTGGGTGCATATATATATATATATATATATGAAATTATGGGTATTTTTAACAATATTATTTTTTTATGAAAAGTGAAGATTGATTTTCGTATAATGAATTAATTAAAAAATTCAAAAGAGGCTATTATAGGTGGGGCGAAAAAAGCTAAAATTGGTAGGATATATAATTTTTTTATACTTTAAAAAACAATTCTAAAAATTGACCTACAAAATTGAATCACTATTAACGATAACAACGAGCTTTTGTGCCTAAGTACCAATTAAATGAGCCATGATGAGGTCTAAAATTATCAATGGGTGTAAAAAGTACAATTGAGATATAAAAAAGAGGTTGAACTTGCAAGAATGAAATGCAAATTACAAATTTAGGTTTTCTGGAGATAATACGTACCAAAAATTTAAAAAATTATAACATAAATACAAAATAGTTAAGCTAAATATAAATTATAATTTCTCATTATTTTAATACAAAATTTCTACTATAACACTATATTAAAAACCAAATAAAATAAAAATATATATAATTCACTATCATTTTAATTCATAGTTTGAATATATAGTAATATAAAAAATTAAATTAAATAATAATATTTGGTGATGATAATTTGTGATTGAAGGGTATTTTGGAAAGTTTATGAGTTGAATCTTATTTTTTGGATAGTGAGTAGTGAGATAAAGGAGGTATGTGCTTGCATTTAATGTTTTCTAGAAAAAATCCAACCTATTAAATTGATGACGCGGCGGAAATAGAAGAAAAATCAACGATAGATGAAACCATAATTCAAGGGTAACATGATGAAACTCTAATCTAAGGGTAACAAAGATTGAAATTTTCAGAGATAAAAAATATATTATTCCAAAAACTTAAAATAACTTAAGATATATGAGGCTTTATATAAAAGCTTCTCAAAACCCTAAATTATAATACAAGGAAAATAAATATTTAAAAATCAAATAAAATCAAATCTTAATATAATTTGATTTGATTTAAATCCTTAAGATATTTGAATAAATTAAAATAAAATAAAAAATGCTTTTGTTTGGACTTTCTGGGCTACATCATCCTCTCGTGGTTATCATCCTCATCCTCTCCTGGTTGACAAGAATTCGTCCTCGAGTTCACAGCACCATCACCATCAAGAACCCAAATTATTTATTTTATTTTATTCAATTGTTACATTGGGAATTATAATTGTCGACCTTATCAAAATAAGATAAATTATTCTCGAGTGTTCCTTATTCGAAGTCACATTCAATCCGGTTGAAGGAAAAAAAATAGTTTCGAAAACCTTTTCATAGCCTGAAGACAACATCCTCATGTCCAGTTGATGAAAAAAATGGTTTTGAAAACCTCTTCATAGCCTGAGACAACATCTCGATAAGTAATTTTTACCTTGATTCGACGATTGGTAGTCAATTTAAACTCCTTCAGTAACCGGTCAATACGATCATCATTGAAACGTGTGGTATGTCCCCTCATACTCAAACGATCTTCCCGATCTTCATGACCATGTGTGTTGTTCTCTTCTTTAAACCTTGAATCAGAATAATAAGGTTTAGAAACATGCTTCCCCATAGCAGGAACTGAGGCTCTGATACCAAACTGATGGCATGACGGAAGATTAGAAAAAGAAACCATTAAATATGACCCTAACCCTAGGTTAGAGAATAAAGGAGACTCGGAGAAATAATCTCAAAATTATATTAATCAAAGTCTGACGACAAAATAGGGTATATGATACTTTATATAGCACTATGCAAAACCCTAATTCGAAATAAAGAAAATTACATAAATGTCTATAATAAAACAAATAAATAAAATAACGCCTAATATAAAAACTAGTTTTTCAGGGATTTAGGGATCGAATTTGGGAATCAACCTCTGTGACAAGTCACAATTTTAAAATCTGATGGGATCGTCGAAATCTTCGCTTTGAGTACCTGTTTGACCCAATTCCGATACCTGAGCGAGAAACCAGTATGTCTGCGGTCTTAGCTACATCATAAATGAAGTTGGTTGGGGTATTTATAATATTTCTTTGACCCATGGACCTTATGGATCAGATCCTGAATCCGGTTCAATGTTAGCACACAGCTGAGTCACGTATTGTCTGTTTGGATTATTTTTAGTTGGTGTTTTACCAGATATACCCGAACTGCCTCTCTTGTTTTCCTAGGATTGTCTCCTATCAGTATTAATTCAACACTATTTCGATAAAAAAATTGATTGCATAATTAAATTTAATAATAAATACCGAACTGCCCCTCTTGTTTTCATAAGATTGTCTCCTATCAGTATTAATTCAACACTATTTCGATAAAAAAAATTGATTGCATAAGTAAATTTAATAATAAAATATAAATTATAATTTATTATTATTTTAATATAAAATTAGAAAATTGTTATTTATCCTTTTTTACACAAAAATTAATTTTACAAAAACCTGTGGATCGTTATTTAGTTGGAAAAAATTATTAATATATACATGTTAGGCATGTAAATAAATTAATATAAAATGAAAATTTATGTAAATACACATTAACAATATATGTAAAATTTAAAAATACGTATTGATGGATATCATGTCACTAAAATAACTCAACTCAAATTACCATATGTAAATTGGGAAGCCAAATTTTGTTTGGAAGATTAGTTGGTAATATGACAAGAGGTGAATAGTTTTTGGTGACAAGTCGAGATATAATGGAGCAGTTTAAGTAAATGTTTAGAAAGGGAGAGAGAGTGTGAGCACGAGTAAATATTTTCATCCTTTCACAAATGTATCGAAAATCATTTTTTATAGACTTAATAATCCTAGTGGACCTGATGAGCCGAACAAAATCTGTGGGCAAATATTTACTTACTCGATCCCAAAGCCCATTTAACTAATAAATAAATAAAATTTTAATTATATATATAAAATACATGATAAAATAAACATGGGTTAAATAATTCTTTTATTAGATCTATTCTTTGAATATTTCTCTTATTATCACATAGCCTCCTTAATATTTTTAAAAATAGTTTTGGAAGGTCTAACACGTAAGCTCTTCATGTATGAGTTGATTATATATCCGAGTATAGCCCCTCGAATTTTGTTTTAGACTGTACATAGAAATAACTTAAATTTATCAAGTAGAGCTATTCTGACATATTGGTGGTACTCTGTTTATGACTTTTAACTAGACACGTCTTTGGACACATGTCATCCGTTCATTAGACCCACGATTTTGTTATGCCATTGAAGAGGCATGTCATCAGTTGGAAACGGTTCCACTCTCCTAAACATTTTAACAGTTTGTGGCTTTTCTAATTCTTTGGAACCAAGACTAATGGTCTTCTACAATCCTCATATATAAATCATCCCCTCATTCTCTTATTATAATAATTTTTAGAGAGATAAAGTTTACTTGTAGAGAGAGAAGCTGTGTTTTTTTGCCACCGCAAAGATAATTATTGGATGTATTTCCTTTTTCTTTCACCGCTACTAATACCGCTAACTCAATCTCCGCTAACATTCTTTAGTTTTCATGTTCACTACCTGTACTGCTTTAACTGACTGGTTGTGTCTATCCAAAAAAGAGAAAGAGAAAAAAGAGCTAGGGTTGCAACAGGATTTTCCGCACACATCTAAGTTTGATCAAACCGCCTAAAGTCCACAGAAACCCACCTTTCGATGACTTGTAAACTATCCAACATACTCAACCTTCTCTTGGTTCTCCATCACAATACCTGACAGAGAAAGAGGTACTTTCTCTCATCGAACACAAGCTTATGTATTCAATCTGAGGGGTTTCTTGAAGATTAAGATCTAAGTGAGGAATCTTCGAATTCATAGGAGAATATCAAGACTTCAACGTCATCTAGGAAGAAGAGTTCGAAGGTTAAGGGTGGTTAAAGTGGCAAGGCTTGGTGAGGGTAATTATCGCCTGAGGGTAGGCTTGTAATTTGTTTGGTGTTTAGTAGTAGTATTTGGGTGTTATATATTTAGTGTAGAGAGTAGAGAGATAATTAAGCTGGCTGGTTGCAGTTAATTCTCATTACCCACACTTAATGCAGGTGGTTGGGTATTTATACCCTAATGTTTGGGCCCTTATGGGCTTTCGGGTCATGTTTAATGGACCCGGGTCATGTTCAAAGACCCATGAGCTCTAAGTAGGAGAGCAAGTATCTTAGTCAAGTAGTGTTTAGGTTTTTTAGTACTTTTGTCATAGTTCGAACAGTCCTTTGGGCTAAGTGTTCGAAGTGATCTGTCCGGTCCGGAGGCCTTGGACCGATCTGTCCTTGTCCGGGGAGCATGCATAATTTGGACTCATGGCCTAATGCCTGGTTGACTTAGACTCCCCTTAGACCCTGAAATTGTCAGATACTTCCATCTGATAAAGCTTTGCCCGAGCCAACTGAGCCCTAATGCCTGGTATACCCTCATGGCCTGCATCATGGCTTCAAGGCTCTCCGGGATTCCTCTGCTAATGGAGGAGTTTGCTGCTGTGGCCAGTTTGTGCAGTAACCCCAACATCCCCTTTTACCATTTCAATATGGGGGATGATTTCAAGGCTGTGGATGATTTGTTAGAGGCGGAGAGGAATTGGAGGACTCAGTTCCTGTTCGTAAGTGGAGCTTGGGAAAATGGAAGGAGAATCAAGTCCGGGGAGAACCCAAGTCTTCTCGGAAGCAGGTGGAGGAGTGATCGTAAGTCTTCCGCTTTATTCTTTTGTCTTTTTTTTAGAAGTAGTTCGAACTAATGGGTCTCACTTTTGCCTTAACAGTACTGCCCAAAGAGTTCAGTGACTATCAGAAAACCGGCCAGGCTACTTGCACCAAGATCAATGCTTGGGCTGCTGAGAGGTGGGGGAACCGATTCCATGCTGCTTTTACCAGTGGCAACTTGGCAAGGTCTCACTTGTGGAACACCACAGGTCGGAGAGACTTGACTTGGGAGGAGCTCACCACTCAGACTCTTCCGGATGTTGTGCTTAAGAGGACCCATGAACCAGATGGGACACTCTTCCTGCCAGGCCGGGCCAAAGCCCCGAGCAAGATGAAAGGCAAGAAGAAGAAGGTCAAGAAGGTGGTGGGTGGTGCTAACCCTGCTGATGCAGAGAAGGATGCTCCAATAGACCCGGAGGGGCCAGCCTAGAGCCAAATCAATGCTGCTCTCTTGGAAGTGGTGGAGCAAGAGACTGAAAAGCAAGAAGTGAACCTCCCAAAACCTCCAAGGGCTTCCAAGAGAAATCGTAAACAGGGAAGCGAAAGCACAGACCGGGAGGCCGAGAAGAAGAAGACTTCTAAGGGAGACGAGCTTTCTCTCCGGGCTCCAGAGCCTTCTCTCCAAGCTGATCCTACTGACCCAACGCATGCCGAGGAGATTCCGGGTGACTTTCATACCGATGAGGTTGAGGGGGGAGATATCAATATTGATGGAGTAGACATCACCGGTCTTGGTGAGCTTGGTGAATACTTCCTCAATCTTCCCAGAGATGACTTTGCCGGGCCTTACCTTCCTCCGAGCACCTCCAACACGGTCATTTTTAATGGTAAGACCTTTATCGTTTCCAGTGAAAGGGATGCCATAGCCCACTCTTTGTTAAGCAACGTTCAGCCTGTACTTGTGTTGGAGAAACAAGTCCGAAACCAGGCCGATATCATCAAAGATCTCAAGTCTGACAAAGAGAGGCTGTCCGATGACCTTCGCACTGCCACTTCCAATGCTGCCATTTTAAAGGAAGAAACCGAGGAGTTGAAGAGAAAGCAAGAGGCAAGCACCACAAAAGTCTCCACTTTAGAGGACACCATTAGAGAGCTCATGGAGAAGCTGTCCGGTCTGGAGAAAGACCTTACCACCTCAAAGGGAGAATCCAAAGCCAAGGATCAAATCATCACCAACCTGACCAATGATAAAATCGCTCTTGAGAATACAGTGTCTAAGGTTGCCGAGGAGAAAGCTACTTTGCTAAAGGAGCAGGAGGCCAAGATTAACGCTTATGCCACCAGAATGATCGACAGCCAGGAGGAAATGTACGCCAAGGTGAGGTCTGACATGGTTCTACTCTTCCACGAAAAGTTTCCGAAGAGGAACCTAGGGGACTTATGGCTTCATGTTGAGTCTGACGATCTCCCGTATCATACAATGGCTGATGGAGACTTGCATGGTTATTCTAGCGCTTCCTCATCTGATGACGAAGAACGTGCCGGAGAGAGCCCAGACGAAGAGCAAAATGATCCTAAGGGAAAGAAGAAGGTAAACGAAGCTGAGCCATCTTCAAAGGCTCAGTCTTAATTTATAAACCATTTTTTTACTCTTTATTCAGACTAAAGTCCTTGGAAGGCCAAGGCATTCTTTTTGTAATCGTGTTCGGCAACTGACCGGATAGGTTTTCTGTTCTGTTTTTCATAATTCAAAAAGTCTTTGGAAGGCCAAGGCACTTTATTTTAATGAATATCTTTGTTTCATGCAATTCTCATCTTCTTTCATAGTCTGTTCCAATTTTAATGGCTAGAGTTTAAACAACCTTTAGTTATTTCATAGTGAGAGTGTTTAAATTCTCCAGCTAGAGTTTAAATAGCCCTTAGTTATTTCAGTCCGGATAGTATGACAGAGGACAAAACTTAAAATACTTTAGAAACTTTTTAAGAAGGCATCAAGTTTTATTAAAAGCCCGGACACCTCGTTAAAACCTCCCCGTGCCACCAGGGAGGAAAAAGTATGCCCCCAAATATTTACATGGATGTTTAAACAAGTAAATATTTACACAAATGCTATTCCAAGTACATCCGGAGATGCTCGATATTCCAAGGATGAGTCAAAACTCTTCCATCTTTGTCTTCCAACCAATATGTTCCAGGTTTAATTCTTTCAACAACCATATACGGACCTTCCCAAATTGGGGCCAGCTTTCCGAACAGATTTTCTTTAGTGTGTAAGAAGACTTTCCTTAATACCTTGTCCCCCGGTTGGAAATCTCTTCTTTTAACTTTGGAAGCAAACCTGCTTCTCATCAAACCCTGATAGTGTGCAACTCTCAGGTGACCTTTAACTCGTCTTTCTTCTATCAAATCAAGTTGACCTCTGATTGCCACCTCGTTAGCGTGTTCGGAGAAGTTGTGAACACGAAATGACGGGAGAGTTTCTTCTATGGGAGCTACTGCATCCTTCCCATAGACCAAAGCAAAAGGTGACTCTTGTGTTGCAGCCCCATGTGTTGTCCGGTAAGCCCACAAGACCTCTTGTAAATAACTAGGCCACTTCCCAGCAACCCCTTCCAAATTCTTCTTTAAACCGGACAGTATAGTTCTATTGGCTACTTCAACTTGCCCATTTGCTTGTGGGTGGAAAGGTGAAGAGAAACAATGTTGTCTGCAACAGATTTGTCGAACTGTGGCCCGTTGTCTGTTGTTATCTTTTGTGGGACACCAAATCTGCAACAGATGTTGGATAAAATGAATTTTATAACAACTTTTGATGTGGTTCCTGCTAGAGGGGCTGCTTCATTCCACCTCGAAAAGTAGTCTATGGCAACAATTATAGTTTTGCGTCCTCCAGACGCCACAGGGAGAGGCCCTACTAAATCCAATCCCCATCGAGCAAAAGGAATAGGCTCAGAAATTGATTCTAAAGGAATGGCTGGGACATGAATTTCATTGCTGTACCTCTGGCAGGGGTCACACCTTCTTACCAATTCCTTAGCATCTTTCATGATAGATGGCCAATAGTAACCGGACAGTAAAATTCTTCTTGTTAAAGCTCTGAATCCACAATGGGCTGATCCCTCACCATCATGCAATTCGGAGAGGACTACTTGAGACTCTTCATCCCCCAAACAGCGCAGGAGAGGTTTACTGTAAGATTTTTTATACAACATGTCTCTCAATATGATGAAACCATGAGCCTTGTGTTTCAATGTTCTGGCTAGTGATTTGTCCGAAGGCACAATACCATTGGAAAGATATTGCAGGAGAGGAAACCTCCAGTCTTGAGGTTGTTTCACTTGTACTTCAAAAATTTCCTCTTCCTTACCCATACTAAGTTGAATGGAGGGGCTTTCCAGCACATGGATCCATGGATATAACTCCGTATATGCTATGGTTGCTAACGAGTCTGCTAGCTCATTTTCTGCCCGGGGTATGTGCTCATAAACAACACTTTTAAACTTGAGTGCTTCATTCTTAAGGAGGAGTAAATATTTCACAAGCCGCTCCTTTTTAGCCTCAGATTGGCCTTGGGCATGGTGGATCAGAAGCTGGGAATCACTTAGTAGCTTGACCCTCTTAGCCCCACAAATGTAGGCTAACTTTAAACCAACTATAGCTGCTTCGTATTCGGACTCGTTGTTGGATGCCCTGAAAGCAAAACAAATAGCATGGTACATTTTGTCTCCATATGGAGAAGTTAAACACACCCCTGCACTACATCCCATAGTGCTAGATCCACCATATGTTCGGACGACCCATACATTTTTATCTTTTATATCAGTAGTTTGCTCTGAATCCCTGTCGGAGTGGAATTCAACCAAAAAGTCAGCCACAGCTTGGGCCTTGACTGCTGTTCGAGGAGCAAAGTCTATGTCGAAGTCCTCCAACTCTACTGACCACTTAGTCATCCTGCTTGAAATGTCTGCTTTTTGGAGGACATTCTTTAGGGGAAAAGAAGTCCGGACGATGATGGGATGAGCCTGGAAATAAGGCCTCATCTTCGTGGCAGTTATTACCAGGGATAACACTAACTTTTTGAGTTTTAAGTAACGTCTTTCTGCATCTATCAAACTTTTGCTGATGTAGTACACTAGATGGGGATTACCATCGACCTCCCTTACTAATACAGCACTGATGGCACAACTTGAAACTGCCAAATATACGAAGAGTGTCTCCCTATCAACTGGTTTAAACAAAGTTTTGGGGGAGGACAGGTGCTTCTTGATCTCATTGAAAGCATCATTGCACTGTGGGGTCCAATCGAATCCCTTTGCACCCTTCAAGGTTTGAAAGAAAGGGGCACACCTGTTCGAAGACCTTGAGATAAATCTGTTTAAGGCAGCTAATCTCCCCGTTAACCGTTGTACTTCTTTAATATTTCTAGGTGGCTCCATCTGGAATAGAGCATTGAGCTGGTCTGGATCGGGCTGTATCCCATGCTCACTTATAATATAGCCTAGAAACTTTCCGGACTGCACTCCGAATACACATTTTTCTGGGTTTAACTTTAAATTCACTTTTACCAAGTTGGCAAAAGTTTCTTGGAGATCAGACAAGTGCAATTGCTCGTCCACACTCTTCACCATCATGTCATCAATGTATACTTCCATATTTCTTCCAATCTGATCAGCAAAGACCTTGTTTACTAACCTCTGATAAGTAGCCCCAACATTTTTCAACCCAAACGACATTACCTTATAGCAATGGAGACCTCTGTCAGTGACAAATGTGGTATGCTCTTGATCCTTCAGATCCACTTGAATCTGATTGTATCCGGAGAAGGCGTCCATAAAGGACAGCAGCTTGTTCCCAGAGGTGGAATCTACTAACTGATCAATCCGGGGGACCGGATAAAAATCTTTTGGGCAAGCCCTATTGAGATCTGTGAAGTCAATGCACATGCGCCACTTGCCATTTTTCTTCTTTACCAGAACCGGATTGGCAGTCCACAAAGGAACTGAGACTCCTTGATGTGCCCCATCTTTGTGAGCCTGTCAACCTCTTGTACAATGGCATCAGCCTTCTCCTTAGAAAAAGCTCTTCTCTTTTGAACCACTGGTGCTACGTCTCTTCGGACTGATAAGTGATGTGATATCACTTCTGCTGGAACCCCAGTAACATCAGCATTGCACCAAGCAAAAACGTGCTGATGATTCTTCTAAAACTTTAACATTTCATTTTTCAGATCGGGTGGCATTTTGGAGCCTATCTTAACACTTCTTCCTTCTTCCAAACAGTGTGTCTCTACCTCTTCGACCGATATCAACACTCCATGGGTCTCTCTGGGGTCATCAATTTCACCCTCACCCCTAGAAAGCCCCTCAAACTGCTATTGCTCGTTGATGCGAACTGCCCCCAGCGTCCGGGGTGCCAGAGCAGTAGCATAACACTCTCTTGCAATCTTTTGACTGCTCCGGATGACTCCAACCTGCCCCTGAACAGCATATTTCAAGCACTGGTGGACTGTCGAAGCAACTGCATGCATCCTAGAGAGCCAAGACCTCCCTAGAATAGCATTATAGCAAGTGGGACAATCCCACCACAATAAAGATTATTCTGACCATTTTCTTGAAAGGGCCCTTGCCCAATAGAACTTCATCTTCGAACTCTCCGATCACATCTGCTGAGCTGCCTGTAAAGCCCACAATTGATATGTCTGAACTCTGAATTACAGCTGGATTTTTCATTCTCTTGTATGTGGTTAGGAAAAGGATATTGGCTGAGCTTCCAGTATCCACCAGAATTCGTCTTATGTCGTTGCCCCCAATAGATGCTCCTGTGACAACAGTATCCTCATGAGGGCCAGCAATATCTCTTAAATCATCTTCATCAAAAACAATGAAGGGGAATGAATTTTGTGACTGATAGGAAGTCATGCCTCCTTCTATCTGGGAGGCTAAAGTATGAACGTGCCTCTTCCTCGAAGAAGCAGTAGGAGCTGTCATAGTGTCCCCTCCGAAAATTGTAAGTGACTCAAAAAACTTAATGAGTCCGGAGACCGACCTTGAACATTCCTCAATTGTACTCACTCTGTTTCGAGTTGGATCAGGATCCAAGTACTCAGATTCCACATCAAACCTCTCAATTATAACCATGGCTCCCTTCGGAGCAGCATTACTTGGACCAACCCGGTGAGTGTTGTCAGGCCTGTTACCTCCTCTTCTTTTGACGTAAGCTCCCAATTTTCCCCTCTCAATCAAGTTCTGAACTTCTTGTTTTAATTCTATGCAGTCATCAGTGGTATGACCAATATCATTGTGATTTTGGCAAAAAGAGTTATTGTGATGTTCTCTGGGAGACTGTAGTGTGGCTGGTCTCCGATAATGCACCTCTTCCTTTGTTTTACCAAAAATGGTGGCCACACTTTCTTTTAATTCGGTGAACCACTCCGGTTGGACCCATGGCCCTCTCTTGTTTCTGGATTGCTGACTATGAGCAGGAGCAGCTGGCTGAGACTGAGCTTTTGCCCTACCATGCCCTTGTCCGGTCTCTCTTGCTTTGTTCCCGGACTGATTCTGATTGGGAGTTGGTGCCACCGGGGTAGACCTCACCTGGCTGTGCACCCTGGTTTTCTTCGTTTCATCAACATTAATTTGTTTTCCAACCTCATTCAGCAACCCTCCCCATGTCATGGCCTTCTTTCTGGTCACTGAGTCAGCCAAGTTGCCAGGGTTCAAGCCCTGTCTTAGGGATGCTATTGCTACCTATTCGAAGCAATCAGCCAACCCATTCTTGGTGTTCACAAAACGACTTATATATTCTTTCAAGGACTCATTTGGTTCCTGGGCACAATGAATTATTGTGTCTCCATTGCCCTTTAGCTCTTTACTCCCTACAAACTGCCTTCGAAAGGCTACCCAAAAAGTATCGAAATCTTTAATACAACCCGAGGCAGGTTGTTGTACCATTTTAGAGCGCTCCCCGTAAATGATTGGGAGAATCCCTACGAAGTATTTTATCATCGTCGTCAAAGTTCATCATGAAGTTTTTAAATTGTTCCAAATGGTTGTCCGGATCAGTACTGCCATCGTACTTTTCTATTTTGGTGTTGTCAAACCTCTTAGGGAGGTTTCCGGATAGAATTTTAGAAGATAATAGAGATTGCCTCCAATTTCTTCCACGAGTGAACACAGTATCCTCATTGGGAGTTGCAAAGATACCTGGTTCATCGTGAAAAGCGAAGGGATCCATCAACATCCGGTCCATATGCCTCCGGCTGTGAGATGACCCTTTACCAATATTCTACTTCATCCTTCTATGTCTATCCCTTTTTCTTGAATATTGTTTGATCAGCTTTTGCTTCTTTCTAGTTCGACCCTCATCGCTGCTAGAGGATAAGGATTTTTCAACTCCTTCATTGTCCGAAGAGCTATCAGAAGTCTCCGAGCTTGAGTCAAAACTCTCCATTGGCTTAGACCGGTGAGACTTTTTGGAGCTGGCATGAGTCTTTTTGGTGCTCACATGAGTCTTTGAAGACTCATGCTCTCTGGGGTTGTCGGTGTGATGAGCAACTGATGCTTTGGACTTTTCTTTCATGCCCATCTTAGCCTTTTCTTCCCTCAGAGCTTCTATTTCATCTTTTAGCCTATCGCGCTCTTCGATAGTGTACTCATCATTCTCTCCCACCACTTCGAGCAGAGATGGTGGTACTTCTGGATTGTTCGGATTCATTCGGACAGACTTTCTTAGCTGGATTTGAATGCTTGATTCAGGCACCTTCTCCTCCCACTATGGTCGCCAATTTGGTGAGGGTAATTATCGCCTGAGGGTAGGCTTGTAATTTGTTTGGTGTTTAGTAGTAGTATGTGGGTGTTATATATTTAGTGTAGAGAGTAGAGAGATATTTAAGCTGGCTGGTTGCAGTTAATTCTCATTACCCACACTTAATTCAGGTGGTTGGGTATTTATACCCTATTGTTTGGGCCCTTATGGGCTTTCGGGTCATGTTTAATGGACCCGGGTCATGTTCAAAGACCCATGAGCTCTAAGTAGGAGAGCAAGTAGCTTAGTCAAGTAGTGTTTAGGTTTTTTAGTACTTTTGTCATAGTTCGAACAGTCCTTTGGGCTAAGTGTTCGAAGTAATCTGTCCGGTCCGGAGGCCTTGGACCGATCTGTCCTTGTCCGAGGAGCATGCAGAATTCGGATTCATCAAGGCTAAGCCGACAAAATCCGAGGTAGAAACACTTCCACTATCATTTGTCCGACGTGTATGGCCCAACTTTCAAATAATTAGTCCAACGTATCTTCTAGCCGTTGATAAAATATTTTATAATTATTTTCAAGATAGTAAGCTAAATACCATTCGTGAGAAGTGGGAATATTCAAATGAGGTAAGGTTTTGGTTACCTAACAAGGCGAAACTCTCATCAATTCTGGTCTAAGGAAGTTAGTAGTTTATCCGGACGTGTTGAACTAGGGACTTTGGTTTCCCTTCGGTCCAGAAATTGTTAAATATTTTGATTTGGTGGGACTATGCCCAAGCTAGGCTAGTCTGAATGCTTGGTTTAGCCTGATATCATGTATCATAACATCTAGGTTATCAAAAAATCGAATGTCAATGGAACAATTTGCTGCCATTGATGGGTTATCTTGAAATTATTAAATCCTATTTTACGTTGTCAACATGGAAGATGAATACAATATCCTAAATGAATTGTTAGAGCTTGACAAACTATGGAAAATTCATTTTCTCTTCGTTAGTGGTTGGTGGGAGAATGGGAAGAATATCACTTCAAAGGGCAACCCGAGTCGGCTTGCTAGGTTTTGGAAGAACACATGTAGCTCTTCGAATCTATATTATTGCTTTATCTTTTATTATACGTAACTTACCTCAAATTTTCTTTCTACATCAATACTGAAATCAGATATGCACATCTAGAGGATGTTAAGGCTTGGTAACTACTTTTGAGAAACAACACCAATGGATTGAGGAGAACTGGTCCAATTCCTTCCACCAATGTTTTACTTCTAATAATATGGTTCGGAGTCACATTTGGAGGACCAACCCCGAACGGTCTATGACGTTGAGCAATTGAGTACTCCTCGTTGTTCAACGATTATCTTCAATAATATAGAGGTTACAGATGATAAATTTTTCTTCCAACGAAGACTAGAGCCCCCAACCAACAGGCTAAAAAGGGTAAGACTTCCAAGCAAGGTTATTTGGTGTTTAAATTGTAGAGCAACCTAATGAATCTTTTCCAGCCACAGCCTATGAGTATTTGCTAGCAACACTTAATACTAATATCAAAGAGGGTTACATTCATGTAGAGCTTCCTATCTTGAAGGAGAAAAATACGTATAAGAGAAGCATACATAGAAGCGAGACGAGTCAAACAAAAAAGAAGAAAACTACTACCAGTTCGGAGATCGTTCCCGCTTTGGTCCCATAAATTGTCCCTCTGGTATCCGACCCAACTTCCCATTTGGATCCAATAACAGAGAGAGAATCATTTAAATAAGACGATCTAATGCGACCTATAGAAGGGATATATTTTCAAGCTTTCGAGAAAGATTTCCTCACATCTACTATGTAAGGTCACAAATGTGCTTTATGGCGACGTGCCCTTTGAGTTGATAAATGAACATGATACGCTAGTGTATATGATGTTGTGATCCATAAAACCTAATTCTGAGTTGGAGAGGGAGGTTAAGTCATAAAAATAGACAATTATTTTGGTTTATGAAGAAAGAAAAAATCACAAATAGTCATTCGAAAAATAAAAAACTTGCGCTGATGGTTTATCGAATGAGGCAAACTGGTCATTGAATAGACACTGAATAGACAAAAAAAATAGGAATTAGAAAGTGGTGTTGATCTTCCTATTTTTTCAACTATATTTCAGTTTTATCTCGTCGGAGTCGAGATCTTCTCAGCAGAGGAGAATGATGCGGAAGAGAGAAGCCAAAAGGCTTGGTAACTACTTTTAGAGGGAATTTTAAAAGTATTTAAATTTTAAGATTCATAATTAATATGAAGCTCTTATTATGCATTTCTAATAAGTTATAAATTCAGATTCGTTTGAAACTACAATAAACCTTAAGCCAATTACAAGAAATCGCAATCGTCTAGATCTGGGGAACTTCGGAAGCTGATAGATCAATAAGTCAGAGATAAATCTATTATAGAGTGTTTTCGAATGATCTAAATAAGCAAGAAGCTCTTACTAAGAAATACGAAGAGGAGCTAACCATTATTAAATCTCAAGTTGTTAAAGACAAAGAATATGCAATGGATGAATATGCCGATGAGATCTTAAAGTATTTATCTAAGCGGGACGCTTCAACTAAGTATGACATGGTCATAGATTTTTACAAGTAATTCCTTAAGATGAACCTCAGATCTTTGTGAGAGTTGGTCCCAGAATAATTGTGGCCCATTGGTATGCCCATAGTTGATCAGTTAGGCATATCCATAGACTCCTCTAGCGATTGTTCTTAAGAGAGTGATGGAAGAAACTTCAAATGTGGGAGTTCAGAAGAATATAATATCGATGGGAATGACCCTGCAAGCAAATGAATTTGTATTTTGTTATTGTGTAAGTCCTTAACATGTGGAAGAAATTTTATTGTATTTCGTTCAAACTTCAAAATAAGTCTTTGGTTGATCCATGGTATTTTTGTAATCATATTCTCATAAATGTATCAGTGTTATTTTGTTTCCTTTAAACTTCTTATTTTATTCTAAAGGATATAAATTAATTAATTTACATATTCGAAGGTAAACCATTCGAAAGTTCACAAATCAACTATTCGAACCACTCAAAGGTAATTAAGAGGTACACAAATTAACTACTTTAACCATGTGAATGTCATTCATTGGAAGGTACACAAATCAATTACTTTAACCATTTAAAGGTATACAAATCATTTATTTTAACCATTCGAAGGTAAACCATTTCAAAGTATATAAATAACTTATTTTAACCATTCGAAGGTAATTCATTTGAAGGTATACAAATCACTTATTTCAACCATTCAAAGGTAATCCATTTAAAGGTATTCATGAGTATAAATATATACTAAACATAAAAAAAAAATAAGCTAAAAATGGTTCAAGGAAAATGTGATAGATTGAAAGTAGCTTGGACACCTCATTAAAACCTCTCAATGCCACCAGGGTAGGAACTAGTATGTCCCAAATATTTACATAAGTGAAAAAAGAACATAAACATTATATACAGTTATTCAAGATAGAGTCTTAAGTGTTCGATATTTCATGGGTGCCTTAGAAAGTTGTCTTCTTAATCTGTCAGCCAATAAGTTTATGGCTTGATTATTTCCTTTGTTTTGTATGGCAATCTCCAATTTCGTGCTAGTTTTCTTAAACTTTTACTTTTGGTATGTAAGAAAACCTTTTTTAGTACTTTGTCTTCTAATTGGAATTCCATTCCTTGGATTCTAGACGTGTATATGCTTCTCATCAAGGTTTGATAATGGATAAGCCTTAAGTGAGCTTTGATTCTCCTTTCCTTAATAAAATTTAATTAAGCTCTTATGGATGAATCGTTATCTTTTTGGAATAACTTTTAATTCAGAAAGATGGGAGGGTAGATTTAACTGGTGTTACCATATCCATACCATAAGCAAATGGAAAAGGAGATTCTAGAGTGGCAGTTCAAGGGGTAGTACAATAGACCCATAACATTTCATGTAAATAATTTGGTCATTTACATGTTGCCCCATCTAAGTTCTTCTTCAAACCCACCAGAATTTTCCTATTGACACTATCTACTTGACCATTGGCTTGTGGGTGAAAAGGTGAAGAGAAACAACGTTGAATTCCCATGGAATTACAGAAAATTTTAATGTCTTTTTTTCAAACTGAGTATCATTATTTATCGTAATGGTTCTAGTGATCTGAAATATACAACATATATTGGATAGGATAAATTTTATCACTTCTTTGGATGTGGTACTAGAGAGAGGCGCTGATTCCACCCATTTGGAAAAATAATCAATTGTTATTATTATAGTTTGATAAACTCCAGATGTCGTTGGTAGGGTCCTACTAAATCAAGACCTCATTTATGAAGATATATTGCTTTGAATATTGATTCTAGTGGGACTATCGATACGTGTATTGCATTTGTAAATCTCTGGCAAAGATCACATCGTTTGACTAACTCTTTAGCAATTTTCATGATTGAAGGTCAATAATATCCTGCCAATTTAACCCATATGGGTAAATTTTTATAGCCACAGTGGGCAAAAAATTCCTCATCGTGTAATTCAGATAAGATTACTTAGAACTCATCGTACTCAAGGCATCATAACAAAGGCCTACTAAAGTATTTCTTATAAAGGATATCCCTCAAGACCAAAAATCTATGTGCTTTTAACCTCAGTTTTTAGCCAACACTTTATCAAAGGGAAAACTTCCCTTAGTAATAATCTCATGCCTATATCTCTGTTGTTACCGTTGATATTTTAAAACTTTCTTTACTACATGTCCCCATTTTAAAATTTTATAAAATTGAAGGGAAATCTTGTATTAAGATCCATGGATAGGCTTCAAAATAAACAATAGTTTCCAAATAATGAACAATCGAATTTTTAGCTCGTGGCACATGCTCAAACACCACATATTCGTATTTCGTTAAATAACTGTAAATACTTTACCGACTGCTCTTTCGTAACTTTAGATTGGCTCTAAGCATGATGTGTGAGTAGTTATGAATCATTTATTAGTCAGACTTTTTTGGCACCACAAATATGGGAAAGACTTAGCCTTGTTATCGCTACCTCATACTCAACTTCATTATTTGATGCTTTAAAACCAAAATGTATTGCTTGGTATATCGAATCGCTGAAAATGAGATAGTAAAAAAAGTTCATGTTTGAACTATCCTATTCTTTCATTTTTTTTAATAGAGGATCCAATATACGATCGTTCCAAATGGAATTCAACCAAAACGTTTGCTAAGGATTGTGCCTTGATTGTAGTTATAGGAGCAAAATCAGTATCATAATCTCCTAATTCAACATATTACTCGGTCATCTGACCAAATACACTAGATTTTGTAGAATATTTTTAAGTGTAAAGAGGTTCGAACAGTAATAGAGCGTGCTTGAAAACAGGATCTCATTTTTCTAGTTGTTATCATAAGGGTTAAAGCTAATTTTCCGACTTCAAATACCTTTTTTCAGTATCCAACAGACTTTTGCTAACATAGTAGACGGGGCGAGGGTAACCATCGACTTCCCGAACCAATACTGCACTTACCACATATTCGGATACTATTAAGTAAATGTTGAGGCTTTCACCCGTTAATGACTTGGTTAATGTCTAGTTGAGATAAGTGTTCTTTAATTTTAACAAAAGCTACAACACAATCTAAAGACCAATTAAATTCTTTGGCTTTTCCTAAAACTTCAAAAAAAATGCAGACTTATCTGAAGACCTTGATATGATTCTTTTCAACGCATCTAGTCACCCAGTTAGTATTTGAACTTCTTTAGTAGATCTAGGAGGGTCCATGGTGAGAAATGCACCCAATTGCATTAGCTTGAATCCTTTTTTTCACTTATAACATAACCCAAAAAAATTACGAATTGTACTCTGAACGTGCACTTCTTCAAATTTACCTTCAACTTGATAGTTTTCAAACTAGAGAAAGTTTATATGAGACTGAACAAGTGATCCTCATCCGTTAAACCTTTTACCAGCATATCATCAATGTAGATCTCAATATTTCTTTGAATCTGACTAGCAAAACATTTATTCACCAGAAGTTGGTAAGTAGCCCATCATTCTTCAAACCAAATGGCATAACTTTATAACACTGAAGACCCATATTTGTTATGAACGTGGTATTGTCTTGGTCCCTTGGATCCATCTGTATCCGATTGTACCCAAGAAATGCATCCATGAATGATAGCAGATTATTACCAGAAGTATAATATATTAATTGATCTATTCGGGAGATAAAAAACGAATTATTCGGACAAACTTTGTTTAGGTCTGTAAAATAAATACACATACGTAATTTTCCATTATTATTTTTTACAAGCACTAGATTTACAATCCATAACGGGTATTAAGACTCTCACATATGCCTACGGAGAATGCTCTCCATTTTTGTATGACAGGGCATACATTGGGTTGTATAACTAGTTTGTGGCAAATAATGCTTGCTGAGACACTCATTATATCCTCGGTACAACAAGAAAAAATATGCAAATTCATAGATAAATAGAATAACAACTATCCCTCACTTTGGATGAAAATTTGGCCCAAATATTATCACACTTCCTACCTGGAAAAGTATACAATTCAATATATTCATCAGTAATAACTGCACTAGGGGTCTCTCTTGGATCCTCCATTCTACTTAAATCCGAAGAGGACCCTAGTAATTATTATTATTTCTTGGCCTTTACATTCTCTAATGCTTTAGGGGCCAAAGCAGTGACATAATATTCTCTAGCCACTTTTTGAGTGCTTTGAACGACCCCAACCTGGCCTTTAACTGCATATTTCAAGCATTGGTAAATTGTTGATACAACATCATGCATCATTGATAACCAAGATACACCAAAGATATAACTATAAGGAGTTTGAAAATCAACCACCACAAAAAATACCATAACTATATTCTTAAATTTCATTTTATTAAATCTTATTATGCTTCTAATCGATCGGAAAATGACATGTGGGTTTTTCATTTTCTTATAAGTTGATAGAAACAAAACATTAGTTGAGCTGCATGTGTCAATTAAAATATTTCAGATTTCCATTATGTAAACTGCAACTCCAATCACCACAACATCCTCATGTGAGCAACATCTTTTATATCATCCTCATCGAATACAATAAATAACATTGGTTTTTTAATATAGATGGGTAGATAATTTTTCTTCTAACTGACTGGTTAGGGTGACTATATGCCTCTTTCGTGAACAACTGAAGGTTGGCGACACAGTGTCTCCCCCAAAAATAGTCAATGATTCAAAGAATTGGCATAACTCAAAGACTTTTCCTCTTTTTTCACATATCATCATGATCCAGTCTCGATTCAAATCGGGATCTAAATACTCTGAATACTCATCAAACTCACTATATTGTTTCGTAATTACCGTAGTGCTTTCTTGTCTATGTGTCGCTTCTATGGCTTCCTTTCAAACAACAGGTTATCCCACTTGTGCCCCGTTTGTGTTTGGTAGCGATCTATTACCTACCGGTGCTTTGACAAAAGTAATTAGTTTTTCTTTCTCAGTTAAAGTTTGGATTTCTTTCTTTAAGGAAATGCAATGTGTGTCATTCCCCATATCATTATGATACCTACAAACCTGGGCATTCCGATTTTCCCTTGGGGTTTGAATAGGTGGTGGCCTTCAAATTGTACAAAATTCTTTGATTTGTCATAAATAGTTACAACATTTTCAGTTAACTCTGCAAAATGATCAAGTTGAACACACTGATTTCCTCAAGGTCTAAATTGTTGTCCCTAAGAGTAATGGTGGACATAGTTTGATAGAAATCTTGTCTAAAATCATTTGGATGATAATTAGATGTAGTTTGTTGTTAGGAAGCAGAAGAACTACTCATGGATTGACTGGGAAACTTTAATATCTTTGTTTCTTCATTTGTAATTTGTTTTCAAATTTTGATTATAGACCTCCCCAAGTCAATATTTTTTTGGGTGATAATATCAACTAATTCTCCAATAAGGAGCCCTTGTTTAAACGCAGTTATAGCTACTTGTTCAAAGTAGTCTTGCAAACCATTTTTAGTTTCTAAAAAATATTTGGTATATTCTTTCAAGCTTTCACCAATAAACTCTTAACAATGGATTATTGTGTCCCCATTTCATCTAAGTTTTTTTCTTCTCACAAAATGTCTTCGAAAAACTATCTAGAATATATCAAAGTTACTGTATGATCCCTGATCACTTTAAGGCATTGCCCTTAAAGTTTTAGGAAAAACATTACACAATAACTTATCTTCAACATTAAAATTCATCATGAAAATTTTGAATAGTTTGAGGTGGTTATCTAGATATTTTCTTCCATCAAACTTCTCTATTTCAAAATATCAAACCGTGTGAGAAAATGACTAGACAAAATTTCTGTAGATAAGGGTGACGATTTCTAATTGTGATATTTCCTGAACTTTGTGGTCGTCATTATATGTGGCAAATATATATGGTTTGGATTGGATAACAAATTGATCACTCACCAGATTATTTATGCTATGATTTCTTGACCCCTTCACTTTTTCCTGCCAATTTCTATTTTATTTATTCTTTTGGTGCTTTATTTAATCCGAAGATTACTGTTTGTTTGATTTATAACATTGGTTAGAACATTTGTTCTACCGATACTTATCATAGTGATTATTTCTCTTCTTGTAATAATGATCACTACTAGAAGAAGACGGGGATATTTAAGATTCAAACACTGAAGTTTTACTAGATTTTGTAACTATAACAATCTATGTATTTACGATCCCTTTTTTAAGCTTGATGAAATTTTTTAGATGTCCCTCTGGTGTTTTTTCAGAATATGTTGGGTATTACTCTTTTCCCATTGGATTTATGAGTTTCTGGTTGAACCTTACCTTTAATATCCACCTCAGCTTCTCTTAATTGGATGACGAATATCCTCGTAACTGGTTTCATTCTTCTCACATGAGCAACATTTCCTAGTTTTTGTCATTTACATGTGGGGTCTGGAGAGATTCTTCTTCATTCTTAAATCTCTCATTATTCGTGGGGATCTATTTGTATTTTAATATTCATACTTCAGACGATTCCAAAGGCAAAATTTTGTACATTAGTTTTTGGATTTTTTTTATCCCGACACCTCTTTAAGCCTCCCACTGTGGTTGCCAATTCGGTAAACCAAATTTTGTTCGAAGGGTTAGTTGGTAATATGAAAAGAGGTAATTAATTTTTGGTGACGGGTAGAAAGATAATTAAGCAGCTTAAAAAATTGTTTAGAGAGATAGAGTGTCAGCGGGAGTAAATGTTTTCATCCCCTCACAAATGTCTCACAAAGCCTTAGGCTGAATAATCACAATGATTCTAATGGGTCTAACAAACCCCGTGGAATTATCCTTACTTACTCAAGCTTAAAGCTTATTAAACTAGTAAACAAATGAAATTTAATTATATACATAAAATACATGATAAAATAAACGTGTATTAAATAATTCCTTTGTCTGATTTGTCCTTCAAATATTTTTGCCACTATTGCAAATAATAAATAATTAGAAAATTAACTATATAATAAAATAAAAATAAAAAGATAAAGTGTTGAAAGAAATAAATCAAAATATATTATAAACTTGAAGGATTTTAACAAAATGTTTTGTTTCAAAAAAATCAAAAATATGTAATTTTTTAGAAATTTAAATAAATATTTTATTTCAAAGAATTTGGAGAAATGTTTTTTAGAGAACCTAAGACGTATTATTTTTATAAAAGTTCAATGAATAAATTATTTTATGAAATTTGAAAACCTTATATTCTAGGGAATTTGAAGATTAATTTATATAAAATAATGAGAAAGTATTATTATTTTAGTATTACGCATATTTTATATTGATTATAATATTTATAATATCAATTTTATATTATAAAAAATTAGATTAAGATACATTTTAATTTGGAAATTTTATTCATGAAATAATTTATATTATATAAAATAAATAAAAATTAATAAGATACAAGGTTGAAGATAAATGAAGTTCAAATTCAGAAACTTGAGAATATTCACTTGTAAGTAGGTTATGCATAAATTAAAAATATAGTATATATATATAACATAGAAATAAATAATATATATAATCATACATAATAAATTTGAGTTCATACATGATTTTTTTTAAATTGAGTATGTTAGTTTTTTATGGTCTTACACCTGTATAGTAATTGTACGAACATTCATATACATGTACTATATTAACGAAGTATGATCATGTGTAGACGAGATATGATATTATATAGTTGATGTGTGATCATTTGTGGATAATGTGTAATATTACATAACAATATGTAGTCATGTGTGGATGATGTGTGGTCATATATGTAGGGATGAAAATTTTATCCGAAATCATGGTATTCATACCAAACTGATATGATGGGATGGGTTGTCTAAAAAGAAAAATGATAGTGAGACGAGTTGTCATTTTATTTTATTTCTACTTATTATGGTTTGGTTTAGATTTTGATTTTATACATCATACCATGGAGACTTACCCAACTATGTACGATGGTTATTTATCTCAAGAGCCTTATATACTTATCCAAAAATTATAAATAAAATAATTTTTTATTAATATATTTTATTTTATTTTTAGTTTTTATTTTGATTTTATATTAATATTATTTTATTTTTATTTATTTTTATTTTATATTTAAATTTGGATTCAAATTTGGTTGAATATCAGTTCGATTCATGTAATTACTTTAGATTTTCATCCATCTGTATCCATGTGAGTAACCCACAATTACGAGGTCACCTTTGATATTAATATTTTAATATGGTCGAATTCGGATGAGATACTACTAGGTATCAGTTTTTTCTTTCAGTTCGGCTATCAAGCATATAAATATCTTTTATCGATCCACCATGTTCCCATTTCTACCTACGAGAACGACTTTTGTGGAAATGTATTGTTATTAAATTACTATGCAATTATCACAAAATGGCTCAAGTACAAAATATATGGGAATGAAAAACTTGAATGAACACAGGATTTAATGTGGTTCGACAATTGTCTACGTCCGCGGGTGCCGCCAGAGAAAGAGTTTCACTATGATAGAAAAGGTTACAGATTTCAGATTGTGTTTTGTGTCGTCCTAGTAATTTATTTATAGGAAATTAATAGACTTACTATACTATGGGCATAATGGGCTCATACCACAAGACTAACTCAAGTGATTGCACAATATCACTATCACAGACACAAAACTGTACTGCCGGACACAGTACACTATCAAGGCACTATTCGACTCATTCACAACAAATCTTCCCCTTGAGGCGAATATCTTTTCTTCACTATCAACAAAGAACCTTCTCTTCTTCTGACTCACCAAATGCCCACTTTGCCCTCGGCTCAAGCTTACCATCTCTGACATGAGCATACGCAGGACAACCGAACAACCTCAAATGTTCATAATCAGCCGACGATCCAGACCAAATCTCAAAAGGAGTTTTACAATCAATAGCCGTTGATGGAGACCGATTCACCAAGTAACACACTGTATTGATAGCTTCAGCGCAAAAATCCTTTCCCACACCGGAATGCAAGAGCATACTCCGTGCCTTGTCACAAAGCATTCTGTTCATTCTTTCTGCGACTCCATTCTGTTGTGGTGTTCTAGAACAAGTGTGATGGCGCACTATTCCCTCAGCTTCGCAGAACTCGTTGAACTCGCGACTGCAATATTCTAACCCATTATCTGTCCTAAGACGTTTGATTTTTCTTCCTTGTTTGCTTCTCAATCATCGTCTTCCATTAGACAAAGGTTGAATATGCCTCATCTTTCGTTTTCAGAAAGTAAACCTACACCATCCTTGAATAATCATCAATCAAACTCATGTAGTATATGGCTCCCCTCTTGGATGGAATTCTGTTTGGACCCCAAAGATATGAGTGAATGTAGTCCATTGTCCCTTTAATTTTTCTTATAGCCGATTTGCTGAATTTGACTCTAGTTTGTTTACCAAACACACAGTGCTCACAAAATCCCAATGATTCTACTTTATACCCTTTCAACAAATCTCTCTTTCCCAAAACAGCTAATCCTCTGTCATTCATGTGACCTAGACGCCAATACCATAATTTATTTTGATCCTGCCTACTTTGGCTATTACTCCCTGATGATGCTACTGCACCATCGCCCATAACAACACTCCCCTGGAGAATGTAAAGACCCTTCTGCAAACTGCCTTTCATGCATACCATTGAGCCTTTTGTCACTTTGATTACACCATCTTCTGCACGATACTTGTAACCCCGAGAGTCTAGATTCCCAAGAGAAATCAGGTTTATCTTTAACCCGGGAACATGCCAGCACGTCAAGATTCTAACAACCCCGTCAAACATTATGATTCTGACGTTACCAATACCACCAACAGTCAACAAATGATTGTTCCCTAAATAGACAGTTCCCTGTATTGGCTTGTACGTATCAAACCACTACTTGAACTGAAACATGTGATATGTAGCGCCAGTATCCAGTACCCAATAGTTTTGCGCAAAGTCCGAACTCACGGAAAATACATCTCCTCTATCACTGTTTTCACTATCGTCGGAATCGTTCACACCTTCAACAATGTTTGCTGCATTTTCCTTTTGATTTCCTTTCTTACCATTCAGTTTCGGACAATCTCTCCTATAATGACCCTGCTCACCGCATTCATAACAGTTTGAATGCTTTACCCTTGACTTGGACCTCCAGTACTTCATTCTTAAAGAAATCGTTTTGCTTCTAGATCTTCCCCTAGTTATAAGATCTTCCCCTTCAGCTTGATTGGCTGGCTGCAATTGTCTCATCTCCTTTGATTTCAGTGCCCCTTTGACATCTGCTAGCGATACCTTATCCTTACCATACATAATGGTATCTACGAAGTTTTCATATGGAGCTGGTAACGATCTCAATACAAACAAAGCTTGATCCTCATCCTCAATATTGATATCTATGTTCTCCACGTCCATTATAATTTATATAAAATTATCTAGGTGCACTGCTATGGGCATACCTTCTTTCAACCTGAAATCATACAAATGTTTCTTCAAGTATAATCGGTTTACTACTGATTTCTCTGAGTAAAGATCTCCTAGCTTTTTCCATGCGTAGGCAGCAGTCTTCTCACCACTAATCTCCCGAAGCACATTGTCTTTCACACTCATTAAAATCCAGCACAAAGCCCTTTCTTTAAGATCTTGTTTCTCCTCTTCTTTCATCTCTTCTCGTAACTTATTCTCCACAGCCTTTCACAGCCCTTGCAGTACCAATGGAGATTTCAGTTTAATCTTCCACAACGTAAAGTTGGATCCCCCACCAATTTTTTCAATCATGTATTTGTTTTGCTGTAGACGTCATTGTGAAACCCTAATTGCAAAAGCCCTAATTTCAGTACGTGGCTCTGATACCAATTTTTTTATTAAATTACTATGAAATTATCACAAAGTGGCTCAAGCACAAAATATATGGGAAGGACAAACTTGAATGAACACATGATTTAACGTGGTTCGACAATTGTCTACGTCCACGGGCGCCGCTAGAGAAAGAGTTGCACTATGATAGAAAAGGTTACAGATTTCAGATTGTGTTTTGTGTCGCCATAGTAATCTATTTATAGGGAATTAATAGACTTACTATACTATGAGCCTAATGGGCTCATACTACAAAACTAACTCAAGTGATTGCACAATATCACTATCACAGACACAAAATTGTACTGCCGGACACAATACACTGTCAAGGCACTATTCGACTCATTCACAACATGTATGATGTAAGTTACAAATCATCTCATACACGTTTGATCATATGTCGACAAAGTATGGTCTTGTGTGGATTATATTTTATATCGAAGGTGTGTAGTCATGTGTGGATGAGTTATTGTTCTACATGGACAAGACATATATGGTTTTATTGATAACTCATAACATACATAAGTATTGCTATCTGTACGAGGAATATATGACTTAATTCATGAAACACCACATTCATGACATTATTAGATATTTTAGTAATACAAAAAGGAACCAAAAGTGAAATTTACAGTATATGATATTTTGGTATTTTGTGAATATATTGTCTATATTATGTTATTTATTCGCGGTGCTCACCTTCGTATCGTTTCATGAGAAAGTTGCATAATGAGACTACAGTCGTGGCTTTGTCTGATCATGTCAGGAACCTTAGAGGATACTTAGTGTTGTTTTTTTGGCAACTGGCCTTGTTAATACAAATGTAAATTTGAGCTTGTGTAGAAGTTTTAAGTTATATATAAAATTCTATGTTGTTACTTATATTTTCATACAATAGATGTTAAACGTTCAAACTCTATTTTCTTGGATATATGTATAAGACTTTAAGGTCTACTTCTTTCTTCTCTCGTTATATATGAGTATCGCGTATATTCGTATTTGAATATACTAAAGTTGAGATGCGATAACAAAATATTTAAACATAGTTTAATAAAATTAAACATAATATTTTTTATGGTCGTGTTGTTTTTTAGAGTCATACCATTTTTATGATTAAATTACTTAAAAACATGCACAGTATTATATTATAAAATATGAAATAGATGATAGATAGATTTTGTTAAGATTCGAGTAAGAAATCCTTATTTTTTAACATTTTTGAACTAGGTTTAATGTCTAATGTCAGCATTCAAGCTACATTGTAGCATAAATAAATATCTATAAAAAACGAGTATGAATTGTTTTACAAGTAGGTATATTAGATGTTGCAACCTCATATATGGTTCCCGAATCCGGCATGTAATGGTTCAAGAAGGTTCACCTCTCTCTCCTAAATGAGAAAATACAAGTAAATTAAGAATCATTAATAGTCAAGTCACAAGTAAATTACGAATCATTAATAGTCAAGTAACTAGGTAAGTTCATTATCAAGTCAAACTTACAATTACCACATTATATTTATCATAGATCTAAAATCTACGATGACTGTCGGCCAATAATACATAAGAAGAAATTTTTTATGATTATTTTTATTAAATCCATATTTTTTCTACATTCGCTTTGATGGATATCATATAAAATATATGATGATTCATCAGTTATAATAAAATATAGATAGGAACCGGTCACACCATATTGATTTAAAAAATTGGCCAATATGCTGAAGTGAGCATTTATGACTCTGATATTTCTTACATAATAAAATTGTATTTCAATAGTTTATTTAACAACTTATGACGAGCTTTCTTCAATAATATAGGATGTTGATGACGTAGAATATTAATGGATTGTCTTTATCAATGTAGACGATTTATTTGTATGATGATTAGGTGCATCTTTATCCTAAAAATGGCAACTAACACATTGATGTTAGTATTTTCTGTTTGAAGGACCTGCATAAATTCAAAAAATTTGAATTATTTGGTTAGAAATTTCACCAAAATATGGTATATGTGCATTTTCTTTAGAAATGCTTCATTTTTTCCAACAACACAACCTACTACCAAATTGGAAATAACTGTCAACTTTATTCCATCAAAAAATTTAGTAAGTTATAAATCAGTAAAGAGAGCCTAGCATGCAACTTGTTATTAGTACTAGTAAATTTATATTTGATGGGTTGTTGGATTTTATCTCTCATCAAAGTGGTTAGGATAATTTTAATGTAATAATCTAACTCATCGAAGGTCTCGTCGGTTTGAACTATATAATGAGTATCTTATGTACGCAAGATCAATGATATTACGAGTATTGTTGTTTATAAGCATCTCACAAGTATAAGCTTTCTTATTGCATTTAAAGGTTGGTTTTGAAATATGTAATTAATGAGTTGTTGGACATGGCCCCAAAAATGTTAAATGAAAAAGTGTAACATTGAAACAATACATATCTTTTTTATATAAAATCAATTCACTCCTCATCATGAGGTATATTCTGATTTTTTTTATAGCCATAGTAAGAATTCTTTTTTTATAGTCATATTGCATTGTCTTCGTAGAATCGACGAGTTCGCCAATTTTGGACAACGAAACATGATTTTTAATAAATGTAATATTTAATGCACATATTTCATTTCTAAAAATCAATATGTGTGGAACAAATCATTTGTGTGGTTAATTTTGACAAGACAATTCACCTCGTCGGATATAACATTTAATTTCTCAAAAACAGTGTTTGCCATTTTAAGGGAACATATGAAACCAGTATGTCAATTATGAGTTGATGGTTGATAATTGTACTAGATACTTCTAAAATATATTTGACAAAAGTAAGCGAATACGTTCATGTTATTTTGAAAAAAAACATTGCATAACATTAAGAATACTTCTCAAATTCTCACTCTTATGTAATTTTTTATTGCGTGTGGTGTGGATAATAATCGCCTGATGGTAGGCTGGTAATTTCAGTTGGTGTTTTATGGTGGTGTGTGGGTGTTTAAGTGTTTAGAGAGTAGAGAGATAATTAAGCAGCTTGGTAGCAGTTAATTTTCATTACCCATAGTTAATGCAGGTGGTTGGGTATTTATACCCTGATGTTTGGGCCCTTATGGGCTTTCGGGTCATGTTTAATGGACACGGGTCATGTTTAAAGACCCATGAGCTCTAAGCAGGAGAGCAAGTAGCTTAGTCAAGAAGTGTTTAGGTTTTTTAGTACTTTTGTCATAGTTCGAACAGTCCTAGGGTCATTGTGTTCGAAGTGATCTGTCCGGTCCATATGATCTGTCCGATCTGTCCGGTCCGGAGGCCTTGGACTGATCTGTCCCTGTCCGGGGAGCATGCTGAATTTAGACTCACCAGGAGCCCCTTTTTTAGGTGTTTGAGCAAGTATTCTTGTCAGAGACCTGAAAAACAGTCCGACGTTAGAAGTAGTTTTCAATCCGGACAGGTCTATGGGTTTACCCGGACAGATAAAGCTTCATGAATTCAAAACGGTTTTTGCCAGAGTTCGTGGGACACGTGTCACACTCTGATTGGTTGCTTTAGCCGTTTTTTTCACCTTGAATTTCGAACCCACCTTCTTCGAAAAGCAACCTCTTTAATTACAAATGATGACATCAGCGCCGTCTTTCAATCATTGCCAAACTTTTCGAATTCTCCTAGGAATCAACAGCTTTTTCAGATTTACTATAAATTCAGACTCACTTTCTACTGTTTTACTATCTCTTTCATATTTACTCTGCATATTTACTTAGAGCTTTATCTCTCTAAAGCAAAGATTTTCTTGGTAGTTTATGTTTACAGTAAGGACTGCATTGATCAAAGGCGGGTGGCTCAACCTTTCTGAGTTGGAGAAGGCGCAAAAAGTTGAGAAGGAAAGACGAATCGCAACAGGGTTACCTACCTCGCCTGTCGACAGACCAATCTCCTCTGCTACAGAGTCAGATCGAGGCTCGTCCTCTTCCAAATGTACTAAGCCCAAAAAACTATTTCAATCCACTCTCTCCCCTATAGTCTTTGGTTCCTCAGTTCAGGAGTTAGTGCCTACTGTCGAGCCAGGAGTTACAGTCACAAGTTTTAGGAAACCTTCTCCTTTTCTCGCAATGGGATCAGACATAGAGCACTCTCCGAAGAAACTGGTGGTTAAGAGGACAAGCCGGCTGGTTAAGGGGCAAGCCTCCAAGAACACTCCCTCAAAATCGGGGGCAAAAAATAGCAGTTCTGGGTCTGGAGTGCCTATCAGAGCTCCCCGGGAAAGACTGTCCGGAATGGAGAAATACCTTACCGCCTCAAAAGAAGAGGCTAAGGCAAAGGACAAGATCATCACCAACCTAACTACTGATAAGATTGCCCTTGAGAATGCAGTGTCCAAGGCTGCCGAAGAGAAAAATACGTTGCTAAGGGATCAAGAGGCTACGATCCAAGCCAAGGTCAATGCTTATGCCAACCAGATGATTAAAAGTGAAGAGCTATTGATTGAGAAGGTGAGGTCAGACATGGTTCTACTCTTCCATGAAAAATATCCGAAGAGAAACCTAGGGGACTTGTGGCGTTATGTAGACGATGATGACCTTCCATATCATACAATGGCCGATGAGGATCAGGATGGAGTCTCCAGTGCGTCCTCATCCGATGATGAAGAGCATACCGGGGAGAGCCCAGATGAAGAGAAAGGCGATCCCAAAGGAAAGAAGGTAGACGAAGGGAAAGGCGACTTCAAAGGCAAGGAAGTGTATGGAGGTGAGCCATCTTCAAAGGCTCAACCTTAACTTATGATTTACTTTGTTTATTTTTTATTCAGACTAAAGTCCTTGGAAGGCCAAGGCACTCTTTTTTGTAATGGTGTCCGGTGCTCGACCGGACAGGTTTTTTGTGTTGTATCTTGACTATTTAAAATTCCTTGGAAGGCCAAGGCAAGTTTAAGTTATTTCATTCAATGAATATCTCTGTTTTGTGTAACCATCATCTTCTTTCATTGTTTATTTTAATTTTGATAGCCAGAGTTTAAGTAGCCTTTAGTTGTTGCATTGTGAGAGTGTTTAAGTTCTCCGGCTAGAATTTAAATAGCCCTTAGAAATTTCAGTCCGGATAGTATGACAAGGGACAAAACTTTAAAAACACTTAGAAATTTTTTAAGAAGGCATCAAATTTTATTTAACAGCCCGGACACCTCATTAAAACCTCTTCGCGCCACCGGGGAGGAAAGAGTATGCCCCCAAATATTTACATGGATGTTTAAACAAGTAAATATTTACACAAGTGTTATTCCAAGTACATCCGGAGATGCTCAATATTCCAAGGATGAGTTAAAACTCTACCATCTTTGTCTTCCAACCAATAAGTTCCAGGCTTAATTCTTTCAACAACCATATACGGACCCTCCCAAGTTGGGGCCAGCTTTCCGAAGAGCTTTTCTTTAGTGTGTAAGAAGACCTTCCTTAATACTTTGTCCCCTGGTTGGAAATCTCTTCTTTTGATTTTGGAAGCAAACCTGCTCCTCATCAAGCCTTGATAGTGTGCAACTCTAAGGTGAGCTTTAACTCGTCTTTCTTCTATCAAATCAAGTTGACCTCTAATTGCTATTTCATTAGCATGTTCGGAGAAGTTATGAACACGAAAAGAGGGGAGAGTTGCCTCTATGGGAGCTACAACATCCATCCCATAGACCAAGGCAAAATGTGATTCTTGTGTTGCAGCCCCAGGTGTTGTCCGGTAGGCCCACAAGACCTCTTGTAAATAACTAGGCCACTTTCCAGCAGCCCCTTCCAAATTCTTCTTTAAACCAGACAGTATAGTTCTATTGGCCACTTCAACTTGCCCATTTGCTTGTGGGTGGAAAGGTGAAGAAAAACAATGCTGTATACCCCTTGAGGCACAGAAGCTCTCCATTTCTCTATTGTCGAACTGTTGCCCGTTGTCTATTGTTATTTTCTGTGGGACACCAAATCTGCAACATATGTTGGATAGAATGAATTTTATAACAGCTTTTGATGTTGTCCCTGCTAGAGGAGCTGCTTCTATCCACTTCGAGAAGTAGTCAATAGCCACAATTATAGTTTTGCGCCCTCCGGACGCCACAGGGAGAGGCCCCACTAAGTCCAATCCCCATCGAGCAAAAGGAATAGGCTCAGAAATTGATTCTAAAGGAATGGTTGGTACATGAATTTCATTATTGTACCTCTAGTATGGGTCACACCTTCTTACCAACTCCTTAGCATCTTTCATGATTGATGGCCAATAATAACCGGAGAGTAAAACTCTTCTTGTCAAAGCTCTAAATCCACAATGGACTGACCCCTCACCATCGTGCAATTCAGAGAGGACCATTTGTGATTCTTCATCCCCCAAACAGCGCAGGAGATGTTTACTGTAAGACTTCTTGTATAACACTTCTCTCAATATGATGAAACCACGAGCCTTGTGTTTCAATGTTCTGGCTTGTGACTTATCCGGAGGCACAACACCATCGGAGAGATATTGTATGAGAGGAAACCTCCAGTCTTGAGGTTGTTTCACTTGTATTTCAAAAATCTCCTCTTCTTTACCCTTACAAAGTTGAATGGAGGGGCTTTCAAGCACATGGATCCATGGATATGACTCCGTATATGCTATGGTGCCAGTGAGTCTGCTAGCTCATTTTCAGCCCGGGGAATGTGTTAATAGACAACACTTTTAAATTTAAGCGCTTCATTTTTTAGGAGGAGTAAATATTTCCCAAGTTGCTCTTTCTTAGCCTCAGATTGGCCTTGGGCATGGTGGATAATCAGTTGGGAGTCGCTTAGCAGCTTGACCCTCTTAGCCCCACAAATGTAGGCCAATTTTAACCCAGCTATAGCTGCTTCGTATTCGGACTCGTTATTAGATGCCCTGAAAGCAAAACAAATAGCCTGGTACATTTTGTCTCCATATGGGGAGGTTAAGCACACTCCTGCACCACACCCCATAGTGCTAGATCCACCATCTGTTCGGACGACCCATACTTTTTTATCTTTTATACCAGTAGCTTGCTCTAAATCCCTACCGGAGTGGAATTCAACCAGAAAATCAGCCACAACTTGGGCTTTGACTGCTGTTCGGGGAGCAAAGTCTATGTCGAAGTCCCCCAACTCTACTGACCACTTAGTCATTCTGCTCGAAATGTCTGCTTTTTGAAGGACATTCTTCAAGGGAAAAGAAGTCTGGACGATGATAGGATGAGCCTGGAAATAAGGCCTCATCTTCCTGGCTGCTATCACCAAGGCCAATGCTAACTTTTCAAGTCTCAAGTAACGCTTCTCTGCATCTATCAAGCTTTTGCTGATGTAGTATACTGGATGGGGATGTCCACCAACCTCTCTTTCCAGCACATCACTGATGGCACAACTTGAAACTGCCAGATAGACAAAGAGAGTCTCCCCATCGACTGGCTTGAACAAAGTTTTGGGGGAGGACAGGTGTTTCTTGATCTCATTGAAAACCTCATCGCACTGCGGGGTCCAATCAAAGCCCTTTGCACCCTACAAAGTTTGAAAGAAAGGAGCACACCTGTCCGAAGACCTTGAGATAAATCTGTTTAAGGCAGCTAACCTCCCCGTTAACCGTTGTACTTCTTTGATGTTTCGAGGAGGCTCCATTTGAAATAGAGCATTGAGCTGGTCCGGATCAGGTTGTATTCTATGCTCACTTATGATATAGCCCAGAAACTTCCCGGACTACACTCCGAACACACACTTTTCAGGGTTTAACTTCAAATTTACTTTCATCAAGTTGGCAAAAGTTTCTTGGAGGTCAGACAAGTGCAACTGCTCATCCACACTTTTCACCATCATATTGTCAATGTATACTTCCATATTTCTTCCAATTTGATCAGCAAACGCCTTGTTGACTAACCTCTGATAAGTAGCCCCAGCATTTTTCAAACCAAATGGCATAACTTTGTAGCAATGAAGACCTCTGTCAGTGACAAACGTGGTATGCTTTTGATCCTTTGGATCCACTTGAATCTGATTGTATCCGGAGAAAGCATCTATAAAGGAAAGCAGCTTGTTCCCAGAGGTAGAGTCTACTAACTGATCAATCCGGGGGACCGGATACAAGTCTTTTGGGCAAGCTCTATTGAGTTCTGTGAAGTCAATGCACATGCGCCACTTGCCATTCTTCTTTTTCACCAAGACAGGATTGGCAGTCCACAAAGGGTATTGAGACTCTTTGATTTGCCCCATCTTTGTGAGCCTGTCAACCTCTTGTACTATGACATCAGCCTTTTCTTTAGAAAAAGCTCTTCTTTTTTTAACCACTGGAGCTACATCTCTCCGGACGGATAGGTGGTGTGAAATTACTTCTGATGGAACTCCAGTAACATCAGTATTGCACCAAGCAAAGACATGCTGATGGTTCTTCAAAAACTTTAACATTTGATCTTTCAAAATAGGGGGCATTTTAGACCCTATCTTGACACATTTTTCATCTTCCAACCAGTGCATTTCTACCTCTTCAACCGGTATCAACACTCCGGGGGTCTATCTAGGGTCATCAATTTCACCCTCACCCCCAGAAGGGCCCTCAAACTGCTATTGTTCATCAATACGGACTGCCCCCAGCGTTCGAGGAGCCAAGGCAGTGGCATAACATTCTCTTGCAATCTTTTGGCTGCTCCGGACAACTCCAACCTGCCCCTGAACAGCATACTTCAAGCATTGGTGGACTGTTGAAGCCACTGCATGCATCCTAGAGAGCCAAGACCTCCCTAGAATAGCATTATAGCAAGTGGGACAATCCACCACAATAAAGAGTATTCTGACCATTTTCTTGAAAGGGCCCTTGCCCAATAACACCTCTTCTTCGAACTCCCCCATCACATCTGCTGAGCTGCCTGTGAAGCCCACGATTGACCTGTCCGGATTCTGAATTACAGTTGGATTTTTCATTTTCTTGTAAGTGGTTAGGAAAAGGATATTGGCTGAGCTTCCAGTATCCACCAAGATTCGTCTTATGTCATTGCCCCCTATAGATGCTCTTATGACAACAGCATCCTCATGAGGGCCAGCAATGTTTCTTAAATCATCCTCATCAACACAATGAAGGGAAATGAGTTTGGTGATTGATAAGATGTCATGCCTCCTTCTAGCTGGGAGGCCAAAGTATGAACATGCCTCTTCCTCGAAGAAGCAGTAGGAGCTGTCATGGTGTCCCCTCCGAAAATTGTAAGCGACTCGAAAAACTTAATGAGCCCGGAGACCGGCCTAGAACATTCTTCTATAGCACCCACTCTGTTTCGAGTTGGATCGGGATCCAAGTACTCAGATTCCACATCAAACCTTTCAACTATAACCATGGCTCCCTCTGGAGCAACATTACTTGGACCAACCCGGTGAGTGTTATCAGGCCTGTTACCTCCTCTTCTTTTCACATAGGCCCCCAGATTTCCCCTTTCAATCAAGTTCTGAACTTCTTGTTTTAATGCTATGCAATCATCAGTGGTATGACCAATATCGTTGTGATATTGGCAAAAAGAGTTGTTGCGATGCTCTCTGGGAGACTGCAGTGTTGCCGGTCTCCGGTAGTGCACCTCATCCTTTGTTTTATGAAATATAGTGGCCACGCTTTCTTTTAACTCTGTGAACCACTCCGGTTGGACCCATGGCCCTCTCTTGTTTCTGGATTGTTGACTTTGAGCAGGATCAGCTGGCTGAGACTGAGCTTTTGTCCTACCATGCCCCTGTCCGGTTTCTCTTGCTTTGTTCCCGGACTGATTTTGATTGGGATTTGGTGTCACCGGGGTAGACCTCACCTGCCTGTGCACCCTGGTTTTCTTCATTTCATCAACATTTATCTGTTTGCCAACCTGATTCAGCAACCCTCCCCAGGTCATGGCCTTCTTTCTGGTCACTGAATCAGCTAGATTGCCTGGGTTCAAACCTTGCCTTAGGGATGCTATTGCCACCTGTTCGAAGCAATCAGCCAACCCATTCTTAGTGTTCACAAAACGACTTATATATTCTTTCAAGGATTCATTTGGTTCCTGGGCACAATGGATTATTGTGTCTTCATTGCCCTTCAGCTCTTTACTCCCTACGAACTGCCTTCGAAAGGCCACCCAAAACGTATCGAAATCTTTAATACAACCCTGAGGCAGGCTGTTGTACCATTTCAGAGCACTCCCCATAAAAGATTGGGAGAATGCCCTACAGAGTAGTTTATCATCGTCGTCAAAGTTCATCATGAAGTTCTTAAATTGCTCCAGATGGTTGTCCGGATCAGTACTGCCATCGTACTTCTCTATTTTGGTGCTGTCAAACCTTTTGGGGAGGTTTCCGGACAGAATTTTAGAAGACAATGGAGATTGTCTCCAATTCCTTCCACGACTGAACACAGTATCCTCATTGGGAGTTGCAAAGATACCTGGTTCATCGTGGAAGGCAAAGGGATCCATCAGCATCTTGTCCACATGCCTCCGGTTATGAGATGACCTCTTGCCAATATGCTTCTTCATTTTTCCATGTCTATCTCTTTTTCTTGAATATTTTTTAATTTGATTTTGCTTTTTCCTGGTTCGACCCTCATCGCTGCTAGAGGATAAGGATTTTTCAACTCCGTCACTGTCCGAAGAGCTATCAGAAGATTCTGAGCTTGAGTCAGAACTCTCCACAGGCTTGGACCGGTGAGACTTTTTAAAACTGGCATGAGTCTTTTTGGTGCTCACATGAGTCTTCGAAAACTCATGCTCTCTGGGGTTATCGGTAGGATGAGCAACCGATGCTTTGGATTTTTCTTTCACGCCCATCTTGGCCTTTTCAGCCCTCAGAGCTTCTATTTCACCCTTGAGCCTATCATGCTCTTCAATAGTGTATTCATAGTTCTATCCCACCACTTCGAGCATAGCTGGTGGTACTTCTGGATTGTCCGGATTCATACGGACAGATTTTCTTAGCTGGTTTTGAATGCTTGATTCAGGCACCTTTGTGCTCCCACTGTGGTCGCCAATTTGGTGTGGATAATAATCGCCTGAGGGTAGGCTGGTAATTTCAGTTGGTTTTTTATGGTGGTGTGTGGGTGTTTAAGTGTTTAGAGAGTAGAGAGATAATTAAGCAGCTTGGTAGCAGTTAATTTTCATTACCCATAGTTAATGCAGGTGGTTGGGTATTTATACCCTGATGTTTGGGCCCTTATGGGCTTTCGGGTCATGTTTAATGGACCCGGGTCATGTTTAAAGACCCATGAGCTCTAAGCAGGAGAGCAAGTAGCTTAGTCAAGAAGTGTTTAGGTTTTTTAGTACTTTTGTCATAGTTCGAACAGTCCTAGGATCATTGTGTTCGAAGTGATCTGTCCGGTCCATGTGATCTGTCCGATCTGTTCGGTCCGGAGGCCTTGGACTGATCTGTCCCTGTCTGGGGAGCATGCTGAATTCGGACTCATCAGCGTGGAATAATTCCAACCTCTGGTCCAAAACCATGTCTTATACATTAACGGAAAAAATGTATGATTTCATTTTGTGCAACCATAAGCATTATAAAACACATAGATGAGTTATCTTTAACGGCCAGAAACAAAAAATAACTTTTTTAAAACATGGGTCAATTCTTGTAGATACATTAATCTCAACATTTCCAAAAGATTGTCAATTATGGCCATCAAACCATGATAGAGTCGCTGATTTACTTATCCTAACAAGTATAATATTATATGCTAAAAGTAACTTAAAATTATATTAACAAAATGATTTTGTGTTGATCATGACACATCCAAAATCGATATTACTTGTTTGTATATTGATGATTATTACATCATCATGAGGTTTCAACAGACAAGACCCCTTAAGTCATCATCGCAATAATTAATTTTTAGCGTTATGTTTTTGTCATAGAAATAAGATTCTCAACCATGTGCTATTTTAATTCTTAACTATATGTTATATACAATTCGTTCGTTCAGACATAGAGGGAGTCATCCTATCGAATTATATATATATATATATATATATATTGTAAAAACATGTTATTTTTCTTCAATTTTTGTTACTTTTCTAGTTTATTTTGGTGGTTTTTACAAAATTTGCTGATCAAATCGATTACTGTAAGTTTTGGTTGAGTGATCGATAAATAAAATCACATGTGTATGATTTATTCGTTATATAATAATAATAAGTACTTATCCTAACATGTAAAATATTATATGCTAAAAGTAACTTAAAATTATATTAACAAAATTATTTTGTGTTGATCATGACACATCCAATATCAATATTACTAGTTTGTATCTTGATGATTATTACATCATCATGAGGTTTCAACAAACAATACCCCTTAAGTCATCCAATAATTAATTTTTAGCGTTATGTTTTTGTCATAAAAATAAGATTCTCAACCATGTGCGATTTTAATTCTTAAGCATTACTTATCCTAACATGTAAAATATTATATGCTAAAAGTAAATAAAAATTATATTAACAAAATTATTTTGTGTTGATCATGACACATCCAATATCGATATTACATGTTTGTATCTTGATGATTATTACATCATCATGAGGTTTCAACAAGCAATACCCCCTAAGTCATAATCGCAATAATTAATTTTTAGCGTTATGTTTTTGTCATAGAAATAAGATTCTCAACCATGTGTGATTTTAATTCTTAAGTGTATGTTATATACAAGTCGTTCATTCAGACATAGATTGAGTCATCTCATCCAATTATATATATATATATATATACTTAGTAACATGTTATTTTTCTTCAATTTTTGTTACTTTTCTAGTTGATTTTGGTGATTTTTACAAAATTTACTGATCAAATCGATTACTTTAACTTTTGGTTGAAGGGTCGATAAATAAAATCACATATGTACGATTTATTCTTTGAATAATAAAAATAAGTACTTGTGATTCATGTATGTTAATTATAATTATAAGTGTTGAATGTAATGCTTAATTACGTGTTAATTAAATTAATTTGTAATATGAAAATCAATGTGGGATTGTTTGATACAATAAAACAAAAAATAAAACATAACTCGTTTACAATAAATTAATATTAAAATAATTCATGGTTACTAAACATTCACTAATTATATTGTATGTGATTTGTTATAATGTAATCAATTTAATTATAAGTTTTATTATTTTCTTAAAATCACGTTCTCTCAAATTTTGTTATTATCATCTCTTAATCTAAATAACATATCCTCTTGTAAAATGCTTATATACTTAGTACATTATTACTTACGAGTTGATTATGAACACTAAGTACCTAATTCATATTTCAATCGATAGTGAAAACTATATTCTACTATTCACTCAACCTATGATATATTTACTACTTCATAAATAGATTACACCTCTTGCTCTCAGCCTATATCTATAATTAATAAATTCAACACATAAGTAATTTAAAGTATTACATACAATAACAATACTAAATAAGATATATAATTGATTTAAACTAATAAACTATATATGAATCACATAACAACCTTATAAATCACGGATAAATATTCATTGATCGTGTATTAACATGATGAGTATTATTACCATAGTCATTCACTATTATATAGACTTCATTTTGATTGCGTATGTTGGATTATGAACATGTTGCTCTAGGAATATTGAATTGGACAATGTATTTAGGTTTTGAGAATGTTGTTGTAATATATTTTTAGTTTAATAGAGGCGTCGATATCAGCACCATGATGCTGATATTATAGGAAATGAAGTGTTTTGGGAGCATAATCTTGCACGACCTTCATTTCTTGAAATGTTGTTCAATTTTATTATTTTTAAAATATAAGATGTTCTTATAGTTAAGGATTTGATAAACAAGACGAAAGTGTGGTATTGTACTTACAAACCTAGACGTAAACTATGTCATTGTGCTCTTGAAGTCTAGCCCAAGAAATGTGGCTTTGAAAGTTCTACAAGTTAGAGCTTTAATCAAACTTTATGGTAGCTTGAGATTGTTTGTTTTGGTTAAGTATCAAGCTAATTATCTATCATGTATTTTTATGCATGAATGAGTAGTTTGACTATACTTATATAAGTTTTATTTCTTAATACTAAGTCTAAATATAGTAACATCACTTTATGTTTTGAATGATGGCGTGAGTTATTTTATCATTTAAGTCTATGATATTATATATTTCATTTGTCAAATGTTTGGCATATTCGTGAAGTTATTTATTCATTTTATGTTTAAAATAATTCATTAATGTGAACATGAAAATACGTCAAATCATCATAAAGTTTAATATAAATATAATCATTATTTCCCCATACCGTTTTAGTGATACTAAAAAACATTTAATTTATTGATCCATTTTATAAATGTTAAAGCCATCATGGACGATATTGATGAGCATTTTAAGGACTAAAGAATATATAATGCATAACTTGACTTAAGATTTAAGATTATGTATACATGCTCAATATCTCTTGACAAAATTTTAACTATCCATGTAATTAACCTTTAATAATTATACTATTGTACAAAGAAAATATTGTATCGATGAACCATTCGGTCGGGAGGAGATGCCAAACTGATTTGGCCAGATGGGTGAGCGGATGAATTCGTTGCGCCATCAAATAAAGAAATTGATAGATGATATTAAAAGGATAACCACCACCAGATTCCAAACTCCAATCGGAAATTTAAAGTCGAAAGTATTTTTCACAACATTCAACCACGTCCATAGCTACAATTTGGAAAAACCAGAGGGGAAGGAAATTCATCTATTAAAAACCCTATATTTCAATTTCTACTGAATAAATTGTTAAATATTTGGTTGATAATTTTTTCTCTGACCCTAAAGATGATCTAGGGTTAAGAATACAAAGGAAATCCAAATTATCAAAAAAAAGTAGTGTTTTAATAGATGAAAATTATGATTTTTTATTAGAACCTGAAGGAGGTCGTGAGAAGGTCTCGGTTCATTTTCTCGAGCTGGATTGTAGTGCCTTTGATGCTTTTGGTAGAGTTTATAGTGGTAGAATTCAGATGAGACAAACAAAATGTGTGTTAGGTGAAGGTTATTTGTCGGATGATGAAGCATACATGACTGTCAAAGAAGTGTAAGTTATGGATTTATCAAGCTCGATATATGAAACAATATATGGATTTATTCGTCGGATGATGAAGCATATATGCCACTTCAACTTGAGAAGCCATATGTTATTCAACAAAAAGGAATTATTCCTTTCTGCAATGGTTTGGATGTGATGTCCAAAGTTATAAAGAAGCAAGATCATTTGCTTATTAGAAATAATATCTCCCAGATTTTTCAGATTCTTGAACCATGTTTCAAGTACAGAATGGTAGATGCTGAAAAGTCTTTGTGTTCCTTGCTGAAGATAGTTTTTGTAGTTTTTCCTCTAGATGCAGCTAGTACTCCACCAAAATGTGAAGCAACTATATCAGAAAGTGAGTTTTAAAATGCTCAAGGGTGTTGTTGTGCTTAGTAAATGGGTTGGTGAGGCTGAAAGACAACATAATTTTCTTTTTGAGGAGGCAGTTCTTTCGATATTTCTTCATTTTGAATTCGAGGTCGAATTCTTCCCAACCGAAGAAGGATGGTGTAGCAAAGAATGCAGACAAACTTGTTTCTCGCTCAGGTATCGGAATTGGGTCAAATAGGTACTCGAATCGAAGATTTCAACGACCCTGTTAGATTTTAAAAATGTGATTTTGTCACAACGTTTGATATCCAAATTTGACCGATAAAGCATTCAAAACCAGTATTTATATTTACGCGTTATATACATATTTATTTATTATTATTATTATTTTATTCTAATATTTTATGTTAAAATACTTTTGTAATTTCCCTATTTTAGGATAAGGGTTTTGGGTAGTTGCTGTATAAAGCATCTTATACCATATTTTGCCGTCAGACTTTTATTAAGTATATTTTAGATTTAAAAAAAAACTGATGCAGCGGAATGACAAAAAGAAATAAAGATTGATAAAACCCTAAATTATAATACAATGAAATAAAATAAATGTCTTAAAATAAAACAAAATAAAATAAAATCTTAATATAATCTGATTTGATTTGAATAATAAAAGATATTTTAATAAAATAGATTAAAATTAAAAAAAGGTTTTTTTTATGGTCTTCTGGGCTACATCAGCTGGTCACAATGTTGAGATGCAACATAAATATGACGGTGGTGCACTTTAAAAATTGGTATTAAGACTAAGGCATGACCTTGACATGATGATAAAATGCGGTATATTTATCTCTATGATAAAAAAGACATCAAGTTTGGTTCTTTATAAAACATCAGGTAGGAAACTTGGAATTTGAGAAAAATAACACTATAAAACTCCAAGTTGTTGAAAGACTAACATATATATTGCAAACATTTGCCACAATAGTGACATAATTTTAAAGTTTGGACCATATATTTTTTTATCATATATACTTGTACAAACCAAATATACGTATTAATATCAACATTTGAAGTTATTAACATTGGGGTAACAAAATGAGGTCGTTTTAGGACACGCAAATCTGTCCTCAACTAAAATAATGGAATCTAAGTAGATGGTGTGACTCTAAGTGAGGGTTGATATCAACTCAAATATATCTCATATTAAGGCTTTGAATAGTAATTACTCCATTGACTATTCATTTTCTTGATAAATAGTCAATCGACTATAAATCATCCAATTTTAGTCTTTTGATTTTCTACTGTCGTGACAGATAGTCCACTGACTAAAAAATGTCCAGTTTTAGTTCATTGACTATCTATTTTGGATAAAGTTAGTTCACAACATGTATTGAATATCCATTTCCATGACAGATAGTCTTTGACTATCTATTTTTTTTATAAAATTAATCATTTGACCATCCATTTTCGATAAAATTAGCCGCCCAAATAATTAGACGATGAAAGAAGTTGTGAGTTTTTAAAAGTTTTAAAATATTCGTAATTTTTTCCAAATAGATACTAATTATCGATTTTTAACTTTTCTAAAAATGGATAATAATTGATCAACTTGATAAAGTAATAAAGAAATAAAAAGGCTAAAAGAATAAAAAAAATTGTAAAAATTAATTATTATTTTTTCGAGTAATATTTTTTCATATTTTTTTAAATTAAATTAATAATTATTAATGATAATGAATAATACAAATATACTTACATGATCCTTACATGTATTAGATTTCATTAGAGATTTATCCACGCGGTTTATAAACGTTTTAATAAAACACATATCGGAACTTACTTGTTTGTTATCAAAACACATATCGTGACAGAAATTCTTTTGATTTCATTTGTCACATTAATTTTAGAATTTCTTCATCTCCATGTCACTTTACTATTTTATCTTTAATATTTTATCAATTTTGATATCACCCATTCTCTTAGACCAATTTTATCATACACATGTAATCAAACTTACTTCAGTCTAAACTAACTTAAATTTTTATCGAATTTCTTCCAAAAATAGTGAAATTTTGTTTATAAGCCCGAAGACAAACAAACTACAAGCAAGTTATAAAATATTTTTTTTGTATGGTTAACACTTATTTCATCAATTTTTAAAACAATTACGAATTCAAAACTATTGTACCAACAAAAGGTATTGAATCCCTAGGACGACATTCTCATTGTTGTGCAACAAAAACTAATTTTCATTCATCGGGTTGAAATTAGGTCATTTATAATAATTTTTATATCACATAAATAGAATCACTATCAATAATTCGTTGTATAAACTCGAAATTTGAATGAAGCTTGATTTGAATTCCATAACTTACTCATTTTTTATGTTAGGTTGAACATTCTTCAACCCTCTTATTTCGTCATAAGTGCACTCATGCCAATCTTGTTGAATTTTTTTGTACTCTCACTAATTTGTTGAATTTTTTACCGGTCTATCCGATCGAAACGTTGGGTTCAATCATTCACTTAATAAGACATTTTTTATAACTTTTGTGGTTACATCATGTTATAATAAAAATAATCATATATAATAAAAAAACCAAACATCTAATAACGAACAATAATATATCAATAAAACTGTCCGTTTTGATAAAAAAAAACCGAAATCACATATTTTTCAGCTCAAACAATTTTGAATATTTTCAGCTCAAACAATTTTGATATGTTGGTCGAAGCCTACACCTGAAACCAAAATAAACTACAACGATGAACAATAATTTCCAAAAATTAAACCATCTTAAAACAACAAATCGAAATATAAAACGATAAATCGACTTTAACTAACAATTAAATGCAAATGCCAACGAATTTTAAACAACTAAAACCTTAAAAAATTATTATTATTATTATTATAGATAGAAATTTCAAACTAACATTTTTTATCTTTTCTAACAAAAAAATAATATATATATATATATATATATATATATATATATATATATATATATATATATATATATATATATATATATATAAAAGACAGATTGATATAAATATTTTTTTATAATTGAAAAAACGCTGAAATCAAAATTCGAAGTGGTGTTATTATTAATATCTTGAAAAAATTATATTAAAAAGAATTCCAAATTTAATAGCAAGTTTTTTATAAAAGAAAATTTGTTTAGAAATAAATAGTTTAATCAGCGACGGATTGTTACTAATTGTCATTTTAGTGAATGACGAATATAACAATTTCATACTAAAATAAAATATCACCTACTTAAGATGGTATGCATCAAATACCCCTTTTCAAAGTCAATCCCATAAAGAAAGACTTATTGATCTGGTCTGATTCACCTAATCTGGATTTTGAGTACAAGACATACTTGGAATAACACAAGGCAACACTTCAACAAATCATCGTTGTTAAAAAAAAAATTGGAATCAGCTAACTCCAAGGAAGTACTCTTTCTTTTTGTAGAAGATCATTAGAAACTATATACCAATTGAATATATTCTGCAAGATAGGCATGTTAGCTTAGCTTTTAAATGTATTTTCTGTTAAAATTGTGAATCCAAAAGTCATTCGTTTGTGAACTACAAATACGCTTGGAGCATTTGGAATCATTTTAGCTTACTATTTAACATCAAAATTAAGAGTTATATGACTTTAACACATATGGTTCGAGAATGGTTTTGGTTTTCGAATTGTAATGTTCATATAACTCATGTTATTCCTCCGATTATTTGCTGGATTGTTTGGAAAAGTAGGAATGATCTAAAGTTCAAAAATAAAAGTCCTTCAACTGAATCTGCAATATACCATGTTAACAAAATTATGTGGAGTTTGGACATTTCCAAGAAGCTAACAAAGAAATATTGGATTAAGGCTTATGATGCAGGAACAGTCCTGGGTTGTAGTTCAATGTTGGATAAGTTCATTAAGATGACTTACATCAAATGGCCCCAACCACAAGAAGACAGGGTGAAGCTGAATGTAGATGCCGCTTGTATACAAAACGGTGAAGCTGAATGTAGATGTCGCTTGTATACAAAACGGTGAAGCTGTTGGAGGCATGATTGTCAGAAATTCAAATGGAGATATGGTGAAAGGCATGGGAAAGACGTTTGGAAAGTTGTCCCCAATCGTAGCGGAAACTCGAGCTTTAATGGAAGGCATGTTGCTTTGTCGTGAGAAGGGTTAGACAAACGTGGACATTGAATCTGATTATCAAGCTTTAGTGGAGTACCTTGCTATAAGGAAGAATCCTTTGATTCTGAAATTTTTAATCCCAATCTGCAGAAGCCTCATCAACCCTTTCTTGACCATTAAATTTGTTCATCGTATTCAAAACAGAGCTGCTAATTGGCTCGCGAAGTGGACACTCAAGTGTAAGAAGAAAATTGAAGTTCACCAATTTGATGCACCACCGGAACTTCTATCTATTGTTCTGTTGGAAAGTCTGGGTATCGGTTACATTAGCTAATTCTATGAAGCTTGGTTGTTGCTCTGTTTTCTTCATAATCTAATTCAAGTTTTAGTTCTTCTTCCTTCTTGTTCCAAGACTGCAGTCTAAGGTGTAGAGAGTCTCTCTTGGTATATATTTATACTCGTCGATGAATGGTTTGGTTGCTGGAGTTGAAGAGAATGATATGTTGTCGATAGATAGGGTGAAGTTACTGTTTTGGTAATAGATACTTGGACTTTAAATTTTGACTTTTGGAGAAATTTTGTTTGAGTCCCTAATGTCTTGGTCGTATTGTAATCATACTCTGGTATTAATATATTTTTCAATTTTGAGAAGAGAAAAAAAATCACCTACTTAACATAAATTTAGACACTTATACCCAAAAGAAAGTGGGTTTTTTATACGGTATTTATGTTTCCAAATGAAGTGTCAAAGATATTCTGACTAATCAATCTACATTCTAACAACGTCCTATAACAACCAATTCAATTTTATAATGGCCAAAGCTATTTCCTCCATGAGAATTTTTATTTCCTCCATAATTTGAAAAAAACTCATGTTGTTATTTCCTCCATAAAGGAAATTACATATTTGTCCTTCTACCCATTTATTCTACCTCTTTCATTTTCAAGGACGCCATTATTCTACCCATTTATTCTATTATCCTACCCATTCACAAATTCAAAGAAAAAAACCATACTTATCTATTTCTTCGGTTTTTTACCTTTTGTTTTCCACTTTCCTTTCAAAACCCTAATCGAAGAGAGAGAGAGAGCCCTTCCCCAAGGTAAGATTTCTTCATTTTTTTTTGTGTTTTCAGTTTTCAGCTAGGTTGTTGTTTGATTAGGGTTCTTCGGTTTTTGTTTTTCTTCATTTTTCGGTACTGTCTTTTGCCTATGGCTGTTCTTGTTAGGTTAGGGTTCTTATTTGGTAGATTTATGGTTCGATTATGGTTCTTACTTGGTAGATTTTGGGTTCGATTAGGGTTCTTATTTGATATATTTAGGGTTCGATTAGGGTTTATGCTGTTTGTTTGGATCTATTTTCGAGTTTGGTTCGGTTTTGTGTCTATATGGCTGCTCTACTGTATTCTGTTCTCCTATAAAAAACAACACATGTACATGTTATGAATTTTGAAACGAAAGGTGGCGTACTTAATTAAAGATTAAGTTCGTCCTATACTAGGCTCACGATTCTTGTGTATGTTGCTTGGTTTCAACTTCGATTTACTTATATTAACAAAGATTATGTAAGTCACTGTTGTGGTTGGTTTCAACTCCGATTTGTCATGCTAGATTGGTTTTATTGTGTATTTCATTCACTTGTTTTTTGGTGTTTCTGGTGTGGTCGGTTGTGCATAAACCGTAATCTTGTTTTTAGAACTGTAGGTAGATGATGCTAGATTAGTTTTAAAATATTACTAGATAAGACCATAGATGATAATGCTAGATTCGTTTTGTCACGCTAGATTGTGAGTAAATGCTAGATTAGTTTTAAAATATTGTTATATAAGACCATATATAATAATGCTAGATTAGTTTTGTCATGCTAAATTGTGAGTAAACGCTAGATTAGTTTTAAAACATTGCTAGATAAGACCATATATAATAATACTAGATTGGTTTTGCCATGCTAGATTGTGAGTAATTGCTAGATTAGTTTTAAGACATTGCTAGATAAGACCATAAATGATAATGTTAGATTGGTTTTGTCATGCTAGATTGGTTTTGCATTTGCCATTTGTGAGCAAAAATGGTTATGCTAGATTGGTTTTGTCACTTACATTTGTAGAATCATGGGTATATTGTCATAGCGATTCTAGTCGATTTAACTAAGATAATGCTAGATTAGCTTTAAAACATTGCTATATAAGACCATATATAATAATGCTAGATTGGTTTTGTCATGCTAGATTGTGAGTAAATGCTAGATTATTTTTTAAACATTGTTAGATAAGACCTTAAATGACAATGTTAGATTGGTTTTGTCATGCTAGATTATGACTGAATGTTATATTAATTTTAAAATATTACTAGATAAGACCATAGATGATAATGCTAGATTGGTTTTGTCATGCTAGATTGTGAGTGAATGTTAAATTAGTTTTAAAACATTGCTAGATAAGACCATATATGATAATGCTAGATTGGTTTTGTCATGCTAAATTGTGAGTAAAAGCTAGATTAGTTTTAAAACATTTATAGATAAGACCTAAATGATAATGCTAGATTTGTTTCGTCATGCTAGACTATGAGTAAAATAGGTCACGCTAGGCTGTATCTTGTATGTTGGTAGGACTTTTTAAAGTGAGAATGCATTGGATAGATGTAGTAGTCCTTTGTTCATCAGAAGCATTTATGATACTCTTGTTTGTATTATCTATTAATAATTACATGTTATTGCTTCCCTGAGCAAGACCCCTTTGAAGACGATGAAATATAAGGTGCTCAGAAAAGATCATTGTAGTTTGATAGTTTCCAATTTCTCTTGAACAACTGGAGATCATTCGTACAATCTTTTTTATAATTACAAATTTCAGTGTATCTGACCTTAGTATTGCAACTTAATTTGTTCAACAATCTATGTCAATTGCGTTATAATGTCAAGAAAATAATTGTATTGCTACAAAAAAGGAATAATAATACATATCTTAGGTAATGTTTGCTAGTACTGAACTGCAACCAATATTCACATAATCATACACTACTCAAAGCCCAAGTTTTTTCTTATGTTCCAACATGAATCCATAGATTTTCTCTTGGTAAGTTCGAAAGACTTTACTCACAAATCGCAAGACCAATCTAGCATCACTTATTTTACTCATAAATCTCAAATACAATACCAATCTAGCATGAACTATATTACTCACAAATCGCAAGACTAATATAGCATCACCTGTTTTACTCACAAATCCCAAATTCAAGACCAATATATCTTGACCTATTTTACTCACAAATCGCAAGACCAATTTAACATAACTTATTTTACTCACAAATCTCAAATGCAAGACCAATATAACATATCGTATTTTACTCACAAATCGCAAAACCAATCTAGCATGGTATAATTTACTCACAAATCTCAAATGCAAGACCTATCTAGCATGATCTATTTTACTCAAAAATTGCAAAACTAATCTAGCATAATGTGTTTTACTCACAAATCGTATGATCTAGTTTACACATAAATCTCATATCCAATTTTACACCTAAATCGTGCGATCTATTTCACACATAAATCTCATGACCTATATTACACATAAATCGCAATCTCATGACCTATTTTACACATAAATCGCAATCTCATGACCTATTTTACACATAAATCGCAATCTCATGACCTATTTTACACATAAATCGCAATCTCATGACCTATTTTACACATAAATCGCAATCTCATGACCTATTTTACTCATAAATTCCAAAACTAATCTAGCATCACCTATTTTACTCACAAATCTCAAATGCAAGACTAATCTAGCATGGCCTATTTTACTCACAAATCACAAGGCCAATCTAACATAACCTATTTTACTCTCAAATATCAAATGCAAGGCCAATCTAGCATGACATATTTTACACACAAATTGCAAGACTAATCTAGCATGGTATAGTTTACTCACAAATCTCAAATGCAAGACCTATCTAACATGACCTATTTTACTCACAAATCGCAATATAAATCTAGCACGACCTGTTTTACTTACAAATTGCATGATCTATTTTACACATAACTCGCATAATCCAATCTAACACATAAATCTCATGACATATTATGCACATAAATCACAATCTCATGACCTAATTTACATATAAATTGCAATCTCATGACTTATTTTACACATAAATAACAACATTATAATTTTATTCCTAACACGTATCCTCTACCGATGCAATCACATCCTCTACATGCAACACTGAAAACTAGATTTAGGCTATTGGAAATCCAACCAAGCCAGAGAAAGCCATAATAAGTGTATTATATACACAATACAACGTATTACTAACTTAGCGATCAACATAAATACATGAAATTGTACTGTTACAAAATCAGATTTTATATATATAAAACAGGAAAAACCAAATAGTCATCGTGATAAGAACCCTCGCATGAGCTTCAAAATGATATGTATAACAATAATTGCCGATGAGACCACTTGTAAACATAAACAAACTAGTTAAAAACAAAAAAACGTGAATTCAATGGACCAACATGAAGAACATGAGCGTGACCATAAACACCTTAAACGGAGTACTACAGACTCAACTACAAATTCTAACCACTGTATGTACTTGTGCTTATATTTCGATCCCTAAAACTCGATTCCGGCAATGAATAGGCTACGACTTAGTGAGTTATCCGACCTGAAAAGTTAGAAGGCGTTCACTGGATACGACTACGGTGGTTGAAAATCTAGTTTGTCGCTGGTTAGGGTATGAAGAGGGAGGCGGCTGAATAAATTCAAATTTTAAAATATCTGATTCGGTTAAAAAATCAGTCATTCCTAAAAAAAAGGCTTATATAGTTGGTAGAGGACAGTGAGGGTATTAAAAATTATTGGATATTGAGTGAGATTTATTTTAGTGAGATGGATTAGTAAACATAAATGATAGTTTGGGTGTTTGATGACAATATATTTGGTGAGTAGGTGTTTATGGGTTAATTTTTTTTTTTAAAATTATGGTAGTCATTAATTAATTTAATTTTTTTTAATTGTTGAATATTTTATTATAATAAAATTTATGATTGGGAGAAGGAGATAAATATAATCTATGATTTTAGAACAATAATCATAGTAATTTGAACCGACTATTAGTTTGAGAAAGAGAGGATCACGGTTTTCTTACGGAAATTAGTATGTTTGTCATGTGATGTGAGATTGAAGTTGAGACATCTCCATCGAAATCCATCAATCCGTTTACAACGTGTCACTAATCGATTCTAAAACAGCTCCTTCGATCCTAGTATATCGATATTTCATTAATACCCTCGACTACATTTCCCGCGAAATCACCGGTTTACCGGCTTGCCCGGTCACAAACCTATTTCTCTCTCATCTCTCTCGCAACAGAACGACGCTCCAAAAAATTTAAATAAATCGAACTGCAAAATGATTCGAGTCTTTTTTCGTCTTTTCATTAAATCTCACTGTCTCTCCTCCTTCTGACTCTTTCTCTTGCCTGCAGACTGAACTCTCTCACACAGAGAGAAAGAGAAAGAGAAAGAGAGAGAGAGAGAGATTGGCAAACGGAGCTGAAGTAGAAAATCATTTTCCAAAACCCTAATTTGATTCCCATGGAAAATCTCTCACATTCTCGGCAACCAAACAGGTCTATACCAAAACTCCCCAAAAAACCTTACACTGGAAACGGTTTCACCTCAGGGAAGTCCACCGCATACGACGATGTATTCGGTGGTCCTCCGAAATTCGGAGCTCCGATTCTCTCTCCACGCCTCGAAGACTACAGAGAGATTTTCGGCGGATTCCACGCCTCACGCGCCTCCTCGATTCCCGTGCTCGATCTTCCGGTGGTCGACGATGAAGAAGATATTTCTTTCTTCGATGTACGGAGCTCGGGATTCGATTACCGTGAGGTTTTCGGTGGTTTCGATGGTCTAGATTTCGCGGCGTCCTATGAGGAGTTGATGATGGAGAAACCGAAATACAAAGACGGTGATGTAGATGCTGATTCCTCTGAAGAAGAATCTTGGTTTGTATTAATTCTTTTTACTTTCTTAATCAGCTAGTTTGTTTATCATGTGAAAACTTGTTTTGCTTTTTTCTTTCGCTTTGATCATTCGATTTCTTCCTTTTTTTGGCTTGATTACTTGAAAAATGAGACTGCATTGACTATGTATATACAAATGTCATACATGTATGAGTTTGTTTATGAAAAAGTGAGGGAATGATATAGTTATAGTCTTTCAGTAATGTTAGAATTTTTAGCTGAGCTTGGATTTGATGGAGCTGTTGATATTTAACTTTTAGGAGTCCAGAAGGAATCGAGTCGGTATCTGGAGTGACTGATGATTCTAAGAAGAGTCATTGCTTGTCGAATCGAGATTCTTTTGAGTCAGTCGAAGGAAGCACTGAGTTTTGTATCTCATATAACAAAGGTAGTCAAGGAAGCCGTGTAGATGTGTCAAATGACATAACAACTCAAGTTACCGAGGAACATGCTATTCCGAGTTATACTAAGTTTTCAGTTGATAGAGAAAAAGTGTATCTCGAACAAGCAAGTCGTTATAGCAGTGATGGTAATACCGAGGAACTGACGGTTAGAGAGCAGAAGTATATTAGGAATAATTCTTGCCCGACTAGAGGATTTGTAACTGTTTCAGATATAAGTCTCAAGACTCGGCCGTTGGATTTGCCTCCACCGGCTCGTCCGCCACCTGTCAAAAACAGAGATTCTAGTAGCTCAGCTTCGAACAGTCGAGTTACGGGCTCTAATGAGTCTATAGATGGTTGTTCGCCTAATTACTTTGATGTAGACATCGGTGGAAGCCCGGTGAGTGCTGCTATGAAAGACGCTATGGAACAGGCGCACGCAAAACTGAAAAGTGCAAAAGAATTTATGGAGAGGAAAAAGGAAGGTGTTGTTCAGACCCGTGGTAAGACAAGCTCAACACCTGGTAGAAAAGATAAAGAAGGAAAGTCAAGCAAGAGTAATGATAAAGAGCAAGTCTCTTCGAAGAAGCAAGCAAAAAAATCTTTGTCGTTGCAAAACATTGATGATATTAATGGGAGTGATGAATGGAAAGAAGCAATCCAGTTTTTCGAAGTGGTCAGGAAAGATCAATCCGGGAACACTTTTGAGCAGATAAATGATGAAGTGATTGCTTCGGACAATTTGGAGAAGCAAAGAGAATATATAGAAATCGAGGCACGTCCTTATAAGAAGCATGGCAGGAAGTTAAGGTTGTCTAAAGAGATTTGTGATGAAGAAATAGAGGAAAAACATACAATGAGATTACAGTCTGTGGAGTCGGAGAAGAAAAGGAATGGTGTTGGTCTGTCAGAAAGGCACCAAGAGAAAGAGAGGAGCGTAAATGAGACTTATGGACAGATAAGGAATGAAAGAATGGTAAAAGAGGCTCTTGAACAAGAAGAGAACAGGGGAGAAAGAGAGGGTATTGATGTAGCGAAGAGTGAGAGGAGAAGAGAAGAGGCTCTTGACCGTAAAGCGAGTGGGAGGAGACAGAAAGAAGCTCTTGAGCAGATAGAGGGTGAAATGAGACAAAAAGAGGCTCTAAGACTCAAAGAGAGTGAGAGAAGAAGATGCGAACAGGAGGAAAATGAGCTTAGACAAAAAGAGGCTCATGAGCAGACAGAGAGGAAGATGAGACAAAAAGAGGCTCGTGAAAAAGAAGAGAAGGAAATGAGACAAAAACAGGCTCGTGAAAAAGAAGAGAAGGAGATGAGACAAAAGGAGGCTCTTGAACGGGCGGAGAGTGAGAAAAGAAGAAGAGAGGCTCTTGATCGTGCTGAAAGTGAGAGGCGAGAAAAAGCAGCTCTTGAACGGGAAGAGCACGAGAGGAAACTTCGTGAACAGGAAGAAAGAGAGAGGAGAGAAAAAACAGCTCTTGAACAGGAAGAGAAGGAGAGGAGAAAGAAAGCTGCTCTTGAGCAGGAAGAGAAGGAGAGGAGAGAGAAAGCTGCTCTTGAGCAGGAAGAGAAGGAGAGGAGAGAGAAAGCTGCTCTTGAGCTGGAAGAGAAGGAGAGGAGAGAGAAAGCTGCTCTTGAGCAGGAAGCGAAAGAGATGAGAGAGAAAGCTGCTCGTGAACAGGAAGAGAAGGACAGGAAAGAAAAAGTGGCTCTTGAAAGGGAAGAGAAGGAGAGGCGAGAAAAAGCTGCTCTTGAGCAGGAAGTGAAGGAGATGAGAGAGAAAGCTGCTCGTGAACAGGAAGAGAAGGAGAGGAAAGAAAAAGTGGCTCTTGAAAGGGAAGAGAAGGAGAGGCGAGAAAAAGCTGCTATTGAACAGGAAGCGAAGGAGATGAGAGAGAAAGCTGCTCTTGAACTCGAAGAGAATGAGAGGATGCTGCGTGAACAGGAAGAGGAGAGGATAGAGAAAGCGGCTCTTGAGCAGGAAGAGAGTGAGAAAATGCTTCGTGAACAGAAAGAGAAGGAGAGGAGAGAGAAAGCGGCCATTGAACAGAAAGAGAGTGAGAGACGGCGTCATGAACAAGAAGAGATGGAGAGAAGAGAGAAAGCGAGTCTTGAACGGAAAGAGAGTGAGACGAGGCTTCACGAACAAGAAGAGGCGAGGAGAGAGAAAGTGGCTCTTGAACAGAAAGAGAGCGAGAGGAGGCGCCGTGAACAGGAAGAGAAGGAGAACAGACTGGCACAGGCTTTTGAGCAGGCAGAGAACGAGGGGAGATTGAAAGAGGCTCTTGAATCGGAGGGGACACATACTAGGCGGGGAGAGATTCTTGAAAGGGAAGAAATGGAAAAAGGATTAAGAGAAGCTATTAAGCAAAAAGAAATGAAGCAAACTGAAGCTGGACAAAGAGGTGAAACTCAAATGAGCCTCAAAACAGAACATATCGGGCAGAGAGTTGAAGATGTTCATGAAACTGCACTACCTGAAGAGGCGTCTAATAACAACAATGAACAATCAGAAGAAGATCAGGAAACAGTAGACCCTGCAAGAAAATTTAAAGAAGCATCTAACGAGGAAGAAAGTACAAATTTAGCTCAAAAAGCTTATATAGGGAAAGAAACTGAAAAGAAGCTTACTGATGTTGCTAATCGAACAGGGCGAGAGGAACTAAAAGTGAATGAATTCGTGGTTTCCTATAAGTCCTGTAGAATGGATGATAATAAGAACCCTCAGGATGGTAAGTTAGGTTCGAAGCAGGAGAAAAATTGTAACAAGTTAGGAAAAACCCAGCAGGCATCTGTTCGTGAAGGAAATGGCTTATCTTTTAAACATGAAAATAGCGGAAAGACAACACAGAGAACGGAGGTCGAATATGTGAATCTTGGTGGAAAGTATGGTTTTGAGAAAACAAAAACATCTCAGCTAAATAATAACACAAGTCAGACTGCTGGAAGAAAAGATAAGAACTTTAATGAGTCCCCAGTTTATGAAGCTAAAGAAACCGACAGGATCAAAAGAGAAAGGGAGCTTGAAAAATTTCGTATTAGAAAAATCGAAGAAGAGAGAGAGAGGGAAAGAGAAAGGGAAAAAGATAGGATGGCTGTTGACAGGTTAAACGCTGAAGCACGTGATAAAGCAGAGAGGGCTGCATTAGAAAGGTTAACTGCTGAAGCTCGGCAAAGAACTTTGACAGAAGCTCGTGAAAGATTAGAGAAGGCATGTGCGGGGGCTAGGGAGAAGTCATCTGCTGATGAAGCCTTCATCGATGCTAGGGTGAAGTTTGAGCGTGCTGCTGTTGAGAGAGCAACTGCAGAAGCCCGTGAACGGGCTGTTGAAAAGGCTGCTTTTGAAGCACGACAACGAATGGAAAGATCTACTTCAGATAATTTTTCTACCGCTCCAAGATATGCAGTAAGGATAATGTCATTGCTATTTCTTTTTATACACAAATTTAAAGTAGAAATAATGTGTAAATATATATATATTTACAATTAACAGGATCTACAGGAGAAGCAATTTCATAGAGCAGCCACCTTTAGTGGGTCAAGATTTTCAAATTCTTCAGCTCAGGGTACTAACTCCTTAACAATTTGTCTTCTTTGTTATCGGGAAATTGTAACGGAAAAAGTATTATTGAAATTCAAACTAGATGTAATTTTGATTGAATCAAAGTTTCTTCTTTGCTTATCGATTTTCTTACTAATGCTGCGTTCAGCTTTGTATCATCCTGAGAGGTACGAAGGTGTTGAAGGCGAATCAGCCCAAAGGCATAAAGCTAGACTTGAGAGGCATCAGCGAACAGCTGAACGTGCTGTACGTGTTTTTACTACTCTGACGCATTATACATGTATTCAATAAGGTGAGAAAATTAGTAGATATTAAATGTTGTTTGCAGGCTAAAGCTCTTGCAGAGAAGAACACACGTGATCTTATTGCTCAAAGAGAACAAATAGAGAGAAATGTACAATTCTCACCTCTAAAAGCTCTTTTTCATTGCGTTGAAATGGCATAAAGTTATTACTGATGTTTTTGGTGTGTTGTGTCTTTGATTCCACTGTGTTTGCAGAGGTTAGCAGAAACACTTGATGCTGATGTCAAAAGGTGGTCTGGTGGAAAAGAAGGAAACCTACGGGCTTTGCTTTCAACGTTGCAATACGTATGTACTTGTTTAAGTATTAAGAAACCATTTAGTGTTTGATTGTTACATGAAAACATAAATTGTAAAGTGTTTCGTTGTTGCATGAAACATCAAATGTAAAGTTTTGAATTGCTGAACTCTTTGTTCTCAGATTCTTGGCCCTGATAGCGGTTGGCAGTCAGTTCCCTTGACAGAAGTCATAACTTCAGCTGCGGTAAAAAAGGCTTACAGGAAGGCCACTCTTTGTGTTCATCCCGACAAAGTACAACAACGAGGTGCAAGCATTCAACAGAAGTATGTTTGTGAAAAAGTTTTTGATCTTCTAAAGGTATTTAGTCCGCACTCTATTTCTTTAGTCTTTACAAAATTCTTGGGTATTATGTTCAAGTTTTGAAGAATATAAAGTAAGTATGTGAATATTGTAAAACTGGCACTAATCTAAAGGTGTTAAATTCGCCGAGTTGGGGCTCAATGGTACTGTAAGTACACATACTGCTAGTTTTGCATTGCTGGGCAAGAAAAAGTTGAGGAGCAATAGATTCTTCTTCATCAGTTTGCTTTTTATACATGACTGATAGGGTAGTGTTTTACATGATTTTACTGGTTTTTGATCTTTAGGAAGCTTGGAACAAATTCAACTCTGAAGAGCGGTAGTCTCAGGTTTTGAACTACTATGTAAATTCAAACCGCAAGCTAGTATATTATCCTTGATGTAGTTCTTTAATTTTCTATTTATTATCATTTTTTTGCCGAAAGTAGTTATAAATCGATGTTAGCAAGCAAAGGTATGCTGTTAAGCCCCAGTTTTGCATGATTAATAGCAGTATTTGTAGGCGACTATGGTTATATCTATCTAATATAATGGCATCGTAATTAGGAATATGATTGCAAGAGTGTGTCTAATATGGAGGATTGTCTTTTTCAGAAAATTAGACAATAATAACAGCACTACAAAATAATATGAAGAAAAAAAGAGAGGTTAAATTCCAGATTCGAGTAACGGTTTACCAACGATAATTAATAACCATGATATATCCATTTCTATTTGGTTTTGAGGCAGATTCACCTTGATATGAATTTTCACATTTTCATATTCATTTTAATTTCAAAAAATAACTATACCTCTGATCTGATGACCATCCAATGATAACAAGCATAAGTTACAAAGTCCTAGCAAAGTCCAAAGTCGCAACTGTCCCTTACTTTTGAACAATAAATGGGTGGGTTTAGTATAGCGTTTAATTGACATATGTGTTTGTAGTTGTTGGCTTTGTCTTAAAAGTCAATAAAACACAACAGACTGGTCTTTGTTTCTGCTGCAGAAAATATGTCATTCAAACAAAGGCAGCCAATACAATACCAAACCAATAGTCTGTTTACACTTTTACTCCTTTCTTCAAAAGAGGGTTGAGAATTTGTATATATATGGTTATTGCTATAATTCCTTTTTATTATATGTACTAGTATTTTTTTCTTTTAATTATTGTTTGGAGGGGTACTAACTTTTTTTATTGTTTGTAGTAGAGTTTTAGATGAAATATACTTTTATAGAAAATCATCATATTAAACAAACTAAACTCAATTTTTTCTTATATATATATTTGTGTCAAAATTAAACTCAAACCAAAAATCATTGTTTATTTTTTTCGGCAACTCCATCTCTAACTATTAGTTTAGAGGTTAATGGTTTCAAATCTTTAAATTTTTTTTAGTCAACACATAAAAAATTCGATTTTTTTTTTTAAAATCACGGGTCAATAGTTTGTAATATTGGTTATTGTGTTTTGATATTGGAAAAAATTCAGACCATACCCAACCTGATTTGCAACCTGATTTACATGTTGTAATAAATCCGTTGTAAAGTTGATTATCAATAGTTTAAAAAAAACTTAAAAAAGAGTAAAGTTTTGTATGATTCTTCACACATTAATGGTTTAGAAGAAAATATTATACATAAAATTAGTCTATATAGGTTATGAAACACCGTCTACTTAACTTGATAAAGTTTCACATATCAGTGTTAGATATTTATTGTAAATTAATCTTTTTTAAACTTATGATATTTTAAGTTCAAAACTGGATGCCGTATTTGAATCGCTAACCATAAGTAGCACATGCCATGCCATGCGAAATTAGTATGTTGAAATCATATAACAAATAACTTGTGAAATTGATATATGTACGTTTTTGACATAGTATTTTAACACATGACATTGAATCATTGTGAATTAGAAAACAAAACCATCAGGATTCAAGCGATTCAATACCATATTTTGGTACATTACATTAGCGAATTTCAAATTATTTTGCCACATTGGCGATGGATAAAACTAACTATCTTGCCAATGCAATGGTGAATTATTTTGGACCATTAAGACCATCAATCAAATGGTCTTTTAGGATCCATTTTTTATTTTTGTATTGTGGTAGCAAGATTTACGTGAAAAATTGACTTTAAAAGTTTGTTCTCATCGTTTTCCAATATAGACCACAAATACGAAAATACCATGCTAATGCTTGCGAAATTTAATGTAATATACGTGCGAAACCTTGTATAAATTATATACAAAAGATGCAATAAATATGATGCAAAATAAATAAGAAATGATATATGCGAAATATTCCCTACTTAATTCTCTATATTGCAGTGAATTATAGTAAAGTCGAAAACAAAATCGCTCGAAACTTGTAAATTTCATACAGTATTTCGCCACATCACATTGTGAATTTTCATACTTAATTTTCCACATCGGTGACAAATAAAACTAACTATCTTGCCATTGTAATTGTGAATTATTTTGGCCCACCATCTATTGGTTTTTATAGGACCCATTTATTGTTTTTGTGTTGTGGTAGCAGGATTTACGTGAAACATTGACTTTAAATGTTTGTTCTTGTCATTTTCAAACATAGACCAGGAACACAAAAATACTATGCTAATGCTTACAAAATCTAATGTAATATACACGCAAAATCCTTATATGAATTATATACAAAACATGTAGCACAAATGATGTGAAACAAATGAGAAATGATATATACGAATATGCCTTACTTATTTCACCACATCAGTGACAAATAAAGTAACTATATCGACAGTGTAATGAAAAATTATTTTAGGTTTCGAACCACCAATATATTGGTTTTGTTAGGATCCATTTGTTATTTTTGTGCCATGGTAACAATACTTAAGTGAAATATTGACTTTAGATGCTTGTCCTTATCGTTTTCCAAGATAGACTAAGAATACAAAAATACTATGTTAAAATGTTTGTGATGTAATATACAGATGAAATTCTATATAAATAATATATAACATGTAGTTATATGATATAAAACAAAAAAGAAATGATATATGCAAAACATGCCTTACTTATTTTTCCATATTGCATTGGATTATGGTGAATTCAAAAATAAAAGCGCCAAAATCCTAACAAATTTCATACCGTATTTCATCATATTGCATTGGTGAATTATACTTATATTGTCACATCAGTGATATATAAAACTAACTATCTCGCCAATGTAATTGTAAATTATTTTGGGCCACTCCAGCCACCTATCTATTGGTTTTGTTGGCATTCATTTGTTGTTTTTGTGTCATCGTAGCGCGATTTACGTGAAACATTGAGTTTAAATGCTCGTTCTTATTATTTTCCAATATTTACCAAGAATACAAAATACTATACTAATGCTTGCAAAATCTAATGTAATATACACACTAAACCTTATATAAAATATATAAAATATATATAGTACATATGACGCAAAACAAGGGAAAAATGATATATATAAAATATACCTTACTTATTTCTCAACATGAGTGACAAATAAAAGTAACTATGTCAATAATGCAATGATAAATAATTTTTGACTATTCTAATCATCATCAATCTATTGGTTTTGTTAGGATTGTTTGTTATTTTTATGTCGTAACAAGATGTAAGTGAAATATTAACTTGAAATTCTTATTCTTATCAATTTCCAACCTAGACCAGGAATACAAAAATCTATACTAATTCTTGCGAAATATATTGTACTATACACAAAACCTTAAATGATTTATATAGGAAATATGTATTAACTATGATGCAAAATGAAGGAGAAATGATAAATGCGAAAATATCTTACTTATTTTGTCATATTAGTAACGAATAAAAATAACAATGTCGCCAATGCAATGATAAATTATTATAGGTCATACAAACCATTGATCTATTGGTTTTTATTAAAAGTCATTTATTGTTTTTATATCGCGATCGCATGATTTTGTGGAATATTAACTTTAGATGTTTGTTCGTATTGTTTTTTGATCTAGACATACAGTACTAAATCTTAAGCTAATGTTTGCGAAGTCTAATTAAACAAATATGCGAAACCTTATATATTTATATGCAAAATTTGTAGTATGTTTGTTGGGAAAAAAAAATAGAAATAACAAATGTGAAACCTGTCCACCTCATTGCAAAATGATAATAAATAATTTTTAGAAACCTTAGTGTGTTTCAAAATTAAGTTGGTTATATATATATATATAAGTTGTTTTTGATTATAGATGAATTCTATGGATCGTTTACCAGACGAGTCAATTGAATTTTTTTGAGGAAAAATCAAGCTAGTATTTTTGCACAATCGTAATTGGTAGATAACACCAACCGTGATCTGGCCATGATATAAGATTTTGTTCAACTTCAAGATATAAGTGCTCTGAATCTCGAGCGGGTCACTAAGACACCTACATAAAAATAGATATCTTTCCAACTCAGATACCATAGTTAGTCTTGAGTTTTAAAAAGTATGCGGCCTATAAAATATTGACACCGAGGTAATACTAAAGCTTAATTTAAATTTATGGAACATAGTATATTACACTTGAAAACATATGGTCATATATGTTGATCTTACTAATTATATTCTAACATATGTAATTTTTATATCATTTATGTTATATGAGAGAACAACCATGCGATTATACGCTCATTATATACTGGATTGAGATCATGGAGTCCCATAATCAGAAACGAATATGAGTCGGTTTAGATGCAACGTCATTTGGGAATCTTATGAAGCCTTTTACTAAGTTTAGTCTGAACGTTCCCATTATTGAGATATTCATGGAGGGATGACATCCAAAGACCAATATATTTCATTTATGATATGATGAAATGAACATCATGTTAGAGGATTTGCATGCTATTACCGAGTTGAAAAGTCACCGATTAAATTGTGAATGTCTCTTACAATATCCTTAAAATAGAGCTTCATTATCGGGTTAGCAATATGCTGGGTGTAGGTTACAAATAATTATACAAGGTTATTAAAAATTAAAAAGGTGTTAGAATAATTTTGAATTATCTCTGACGTTTGGCAAGCTTGGATACCGTGACAACAACCCTGAGCTTACCAATGACGACGTGACCCATGCAATGCAATGCGAGTATATTCGTTGTACTTGTTCGTATGAACTATATTTAATGAGAAACTAAATTGGTACATATCACCTAAATATGTGCTCCTCATTGAAGATATTGATGGTAAAAGTTTTTACGCATGAGGTGTTTGCATATTGATATGTATGTACCATCATTTAAGTAGAGTTTTCAATAATATATGATGATCATCTGCAGTTTTCTAGGTATGCTAGATACATGAATCAACGACCACTTCCTTAATTTTGTCTTGTTATATACTCGAATTACATGCGCGAGAGACCATCCATAGCAAGGTGGCATATATACCTCATCAATGCCCACTCTAACTCCAAACTGAACTGGAGGATTCAGATAAGCAACGTGGATGTGTCTGACGTAAGTTGTACTAGGTGATGGCAAAATGATTAGAAGTATATGTGAAAAATATCAGAATTATTAGTGGTAAAACATAGTGTTATACACTTGTGAAGTGCCATGAGACCTTGGTGTGAAATTATATACTTATTTTTTGAATTGTTCTACAAGGTTGTGTTTTAGTCATATGTAGCCAACCACAGATTTTTGCTTTTCAGGAAATAGCATGATACTGTGGAAATATAATCGAGTTAACTCATGTACAACCATACTATCCAAAATGAGTAGTTCGCGAGTTTTGATGGGTACAAGGCATTCCTATACTTAATATGAGTAATAATTTCCTAAAAGCCAAACAAAAGCAAAGGACGTCCATATAGAAGTGAAGTGATAAACTTGAGAAATTGTTAATTTTGTAAGAGGATCACATGAGGTCTTTAGTCTCCAAGGGGATAATACGATACACTATGGATTATACCGACTGTATGCGTAAAATGGTTTGCATGGAAGTTGTAAATCCTTAAATCGTAGACATTGAGTCGTACGTCTACAAAGATCCTATAAGTGCAGTCACACGATAACTGAGAGTTGTGCACCAAATAATTTCTATGAGCCGTCAAAACTTTCCCAGAAATTATGATGAACTCTATGTTGTGCTCCTTCATAATTGCGACAATGCAGAGAAACATTGATAGTAGTTTGTGTAGTACTTTTTGTTGTTGTTGTATTTGATGTTTAATATTTTATATTATAGCTACAATATGTTACTTAAGCACCATTATATGTTATACTTCCGCATCATCATTTATGAAACAAATAGTTTATGTAACAATCATCTTATTGGGAAACTTCTAGTATATAATTTCTTCCTAAATACCTTTTGTAAAGCCTTATTTCACCACCATTTAGGAAATAAAAACTTCTAAAATATTGTAATACTTGCATAATATGGATGTAGACCCTTGCGAGATACATACCTTTAATATTTCCTCACTTTTTCTTTATTTATTGGTGAATACCAATTCCCCGGTCACTATAACGTCCTATCCCCACCTTAAATATGATCTTAAGTACAAAATTTTCTATCAATCTAAGATAATGCAATATCTAAGATAATTATTGCATGGGTTAGAATCAACTAGAATATAATTATTTGAGATAATGTTTACTGTGGTGCAAAACACCATGCCACATAGTTCTTGTTTGGTTGATCTTAATACGATACTTTGCAAAATGTATCGACTTTATGGTAGGGACGGGGTCGATCTGTCCATCATTTCACATACAAGAGAAGATACATAAGGAATATGGACAGACTTATATTCATTAGTTAAGTATCGCGTATTCGAACTTACCCACTACGATAAGGTGTTAGCAAAGAGTTTATACGGTAATGAGTTTTGGCCTACTATTAATGAGTCATAGTTTGAAGTCATAGTTTGAAGTCATTCAATAAATGATTTTTAAGACAAACAAGTTCGTCACGAGACCATGAAATATTAGTTTAGTGACGGAGAAGACAATTACATTTAGTATGAAGATGTTTGTAATTTTATTTACGAAATTTGGAGTCTGTGTAATTATGAAATGTAAACCTTTTCTGCATGTGAAGCGTGAACATATCCAATACTTGCGAAATCATAAATTCCTCGTACTTATAAATATTACAATGGTTCGTTGCAAAATATGATGATAGCTTATTATGAATGTTACGTTCTATAAATTACAATTAAAACTTGTTAGTGTCACCTTCAATTTTTTCTATGTTATATACTTCGTGTTCTTTTTTTGTTGTTCTTGTGAACCTGCTATGTCATATTTTTGCAATTCATCTTCTATTTGTTTTTCAAATGCTTCCATGTAGTATACTTTCCATTATTCTTCTTATTGTCCTTGTGGACTCACCACATCAGATTCTATAAATTGATATTCTCTTTGTCTTTCAAATGTTGTCATGTCACATTCTTCACATTCTTTTGTATCAATGTCACTTTTAACTGAAACTTATCCACTTTTAAGTGCCATTATTTCAACATGTCTAAAAGCAAGAACTAAAAAAAAATCTTACATTCAGTATATAACTCATGAAATGCTATTTAATTAAGCCTGGAAAAGATGTTGCGAAACCTATGATTAAAAGTGGTGGGTAACATAATATTATAAATATGATGTAATGCATTTACCGTATAACTGCTAAAATATGATTTAAAAAAACCTGTTATTTTCGAAAATTTCTAAACACATCACGTAACATATCTATGTTCATAAAATACCACTTGAAGAATCACGGTATCATATGTAATGTGTATGATGCTCGTATTCTAAAGATTATATTTCCATGAGAAATGATTGCACATTAATTAAATAATGTTGTTACATAATACTTAGAATTAGCTAAAATTTATTTTTCTTAATATTTTTTCTATGCTAACCGCAAGCATTGTTACACAACCAACCATCTTTTCAAAGACGATCATGCAACACTTCCTCACCGAGTTTGTTAGATTTTCTATGATTACATCTGCCTAATCATAATCGTTAATTTTTAGAAGTCTTTAACGTAATAACTTGTGGATGCAACCACGACTTCCCCAGGTGTAGTTAAAAGCATAATTTTGGAAAAAATATAGATTTATAAGTATAACTACATATTTGATAGATTGTTTTCCTTCTAGTTGATACTACTAACTCAATTGCATCATATAATAAATAAGATTGTAATTAAATGTTACTTTTAATATATTTATGTTCAAGGTTTGTTACTTGCAAAACCCATACATGTGTACATGAAGAACATATATGTTTGTTCATGAAAAACCACATAATATATGCTACCCAAATATAAAAATATATGTTTGCTAAACCTAGTATGACTGCTTACAAAACCTACACACTCTTGCCATCTTTTTCTTTCTCATTATCTACAAAAACACTCTTATTCCTTATATTATCTCCAAAATACATGAGAAATAGCTTCGAACGATTCTAGATTCTTCTCGTTCGTTTGAAAAGAGCTTATACCTTTGTATGTGGAAGTTACTTTGTTATTTTAGGTTTGACGCCTAAAGTAAGCATTACATATTTGGATGTAAGTGCTAATACGAAATGAAATATCATCTAAGTGTGGCATGACCAAAGCTAAGTAAGGATCTACAACTTGAACCTTGTATGATTCATTTAATTAAGAATGACCCCAACTTGGCCTAATGGACAAACGTAATCTAACCTAGCCTCATGTCCAAGTTCTTGATTAACAATGGTCGGGTGTAATAGCACGACTAAAAGCTTGACCACAAAGCCAAAAAAACATACCTATTATGACACACATCATAGCATGACTAGCCAATCTGGCCAAGCTTTCCTCGAGACATGGCCAAGCTGGCATCGAGACCTGGCAAAGCTTGCCTCGAGACATGTCCACAAATGCCTCACGAATAAATCTAAGTAAACTAGCCAAACAAAAGACCAAGTAACCTACCCATGCTACATCAAACAACTAGAAGGAACTTGGTCGGAATGCCAAACCTGATTCCCAAAAGCTCGGCTTCGGTGACTACCTCGGCCAGTTTGGCAAAGGCCAAAACGTCTAGCTCAACCAGCTCGGCCAAGACCAAGCCAGGCCAAGCTTGCCCCATGACATGGGTGAAATTGTCCAGATGGCTAAACTTGTCCCACCATCCTGAAGCAACCAACTGGTCGCTTAAGGCCTAGTTGGCCTAATATGAAAGAGTCATCCTCATTTGGTCCCTCAATGCTGTCCAAATGGAGCGGCTCACGAATTCGTGAAATTTGGTCACAACAAGCATGTACTTGGCGCCCTTACAATTATTAGCCAACAAACACTTGGCCTCCGTCATTTCTCCCTCTTCCGAGTGTCGTCAAAGCGTATAGAAACAGTGTCCGTATCTCACATTGTACGATAAAAGAGCCCCTAAAGACGTACCTCAATTTGCTAAATCATATCGAGAGCCAAAAAAGGATGCACCAATAAGGCGGCAAAAATCAAGACCACTCCAAATCAAGACCACTATATAAAAAGATAATGTCTTATTTGTAATGTTATGTGAAAACTAGAGAGAATAATAGCAACATAAATAGATATCATTTTATAATCCATATCATAAATAAAATACAAGTGTTCTTCACATATTCATTTCAAGTTCTTCCAATCTATTGTTGTCAATCTTTAATTGTCAAAATTTTCCAAGTTTATTAAGTTTAGGTGATTTTCCCCCACTGTTTTGGTTCCGTTGTCGGGAACAAAATCAACCAACATCCAAATCACTCAATATCTCAAACTTATAATTTTGACATCATGAAATTAAGGTCAATAAAAATGTCCACAACCAGCTCACCTCGTCCCGAGAGGTAAGCACCAACGATGAGCCAATCTTTTATGCCGAGATGGAGAGTGCTTCATACAAAGAACCTCCCATCGTTCTATTCATCGCTCACATGGACGGGATCACTTTCATTCTCTCATATAATAATAATAATAAGGGGGATGATGATCCCGTGATTATCATTAATGAGAGAATCGATGATCTAGCTTAACAAGTGAGCGAGCTTGTACAATTTTTCAAGCATCGTGACAGCACAAGAAGTGGTAGGAAATTCATGTCCCCCACCTACCCGTTCAAGAGAGAATCGTCATGGTCTTAACCAAAATGACATGACCTGGAAAATTAACGCAACCCCCCACAATAGCGGATCACGCAATACTAGGCCCGACCCATTTTTATTAATAAAAAACCGACTACTAGAGAAGGAACATAGGAATGAGGAACACCCTACGACGATTTGAAAAAACACTTCAACCTACGGGCCATATTCGTAATGCGATGATCATGAGACGATGGCATGAGACCTACTATAGATCAGTTGGAGCTCAAACATATATCATAACCAACTATCAAGATACTTGGAGATTGATCTAGCATCGGGGCCAGCCTTCTGATTAAGGGTTTTGCCATTATACCATCATATAGTCTACCATACCACTGCACCAGGAGACGGAGATGGCGAAATTCATAGTGCTTGGTTCAACACCCACTTCAGAATCTTTTATTAGGCCGACATGGTTGCTTCACTTCAAGGAATGTAATAGATTTATGCTTTTGAAAGGTAAACATATCCATCAAATGCAAAATCCATACATTACATTTCAATTTAAAATAAGAATTACTCGTACATGCATGCAAAATCTTACATTGGTCCGTTGTGAAATAAGAAGTGTTCTATTAGTTTAGAAACATATGAACTTCAAAATGTTAAGTGTTACCATCACGTTCAACTACTAAATGCCACTATTTAGGCATTAATAAACATTATATCTCTAACAATAAGTCTACATTCATAACATAAATTATGAAATTAAATCGAACATAGAGAACACATGTTTCCAAAGAGTAGCTTATATACATTGCATAAAAAAATATTAATAGTGTTGTGTAATAAACATACTTTATCTATTTTAAGAGTTCTAATAAAAACCAACACCGTATAACTTTCTCGGTCCACTTAAAGAATCGTGGATAATTACAAAATATATTAAGTTTCAATGGTATTTTCCATGTTGTTGGCATTCCGTAGTCCATCGAGTGTATTCAATGAGAAATTATTGCACATTGTTAAATAGTTTCTTTACATATTATATGTAATTGATTAAAATTTATCTAGATTAATATTTTCAGTATACTAACCATAAATATTTATGCACAACCATTCGTATTTTTAGAGATGATTGTGCATCATTTTTCACTGATTTCATTAGATTTTCCCTGATTTTATCTGTCCAATCATAGTCATTAATTTTTGAGAAGTCTTCGACGTAATATATTATGGATCAAACTATATAATGACCAAATGTAGTTAAAAACAACATTTTACAAAGATATACAACTACATCTTTGATATTTTATTCTTTTGATTTTGATACTGCTAACTCAATTGTAGCATATGATAAATAATATAGGAAATGATTATTGGTATTAGTATATTTTACTATAATTTTTGCAAAACCTGAATACTTATGACTTGTGAAACTATGAAATTTACATGCTATATATTGTTTTCCCAAATTGGAACCAATGCATTCTTACCATTTATTCTTCGTTATTTGAAGAGACATTTTTCGTCCATATGTTCTATACAAAGCAGTTGGGAAACAAATAGTAGCAATTTTACATTATTCTTCGTTCGAGCTGAGCTCATACAATTTTCCATGAAAGTTAATATTTTTTACGGATTTGACGACTAAAATAACTATTTTAAGCAATATGGCATTAAGGTTTTCCAACTAGATTTGTTCACATTCTCTTATGGTCTTAGCATATATAGATACACCGAAATATTGTAAACAATTAGTAAGATAAATTTATTTTATATAAAATTTTATAGTAATATAAATGATGAGTTACTAAACACCTACATCATACACGACCTATAGTTTTCTTGAGATTGTTGGGTTAACAATTGCTTATTGAATTTAATAATTTCTCCCTTATCACTTCAGCCTAATAATTGCCATTAATTTTATTTAATTTTTGGTGTAATGAACTAGTGTTAAAGCTGGTGAGGATAATTTGTGATTAAAGGATATTATGAGAAGTTTATGAGTTGAATCTTATTTTTTGGATAGTAAGTAGTGATATAATGAAGGTGTGTGCTTGTATTTAATGTTGTCTTGAAAAAGTCTAACCTATTAAATGAAATTGGTTGGGGTATTTATACTATTTCTTTGACCCATGGTCCTTATGGATCGGATCCTGGATCTGGTTCAGCGTTAGCACACAACTGAGTCACGTATTGACGGTTCAGATTATTCTTAGTTTGCGTTTTACCAGATATACCCGAAATACCCCTCTGATTTTCATAGGATTGTCCTTCAAAAAAATTATGATCCTATCAGTAGCCCCTTTGGATCTTTCAAAAATGTGTTGGAAGAGCTAACTTATTTATTGACAAAATACGGATCCGATCCAAAGGGTTTAGTTTTTTTAAATGAAAAAGTAACGGTTAGAAAACTAAAGGTTGACACGTGTCACGTTTCGATTGAACCTCTCAACCGTTCTTCTTTTTTGGGAGTTGTACCTATTTAAAAAAAGTGATTAGGGTAGGCTTAATAGCCCCTAATCATTGTTCGAACCATTTCATCTTCCCCATGAGAAACACTCAAGTGGTTTTAATCTCTATTTAAACTTGTTATACTATTTATTTTTTTTATAACTAGAAATCTTTTCTTAGAGAGAGAAGGCTTGAGATTTTTATTTCCCTTTGTCTTTGAGATGTTATACGTTCACTACTAGAACATCTTTGATTAAAGGAGGTTTGTTGACCTATCAGACCTAGAGAGAGAAAGAAAAAAAGAAAGAAATGAGGCAAGAATCACAGTCAGACTCCCCGTTTCTCATGGTTAAGTAGTTAGCCCCGTGGTTCCAGAACCTGATAAGAGCACATAATCATCTCGAACATCGGTACCGCGAAAAACCTCTTTCATTTCTACCCTATCTGCTTTAGAATCTGAACCCTCAGTTCAAGCGTCTTTAGATTCTTCTCCTACGAGAAAAACTATTTCTAGTGTTAAGAATCCATCATCCTTCATAACCATGAGATGAGACGCAGAAGAAATCACGCCCGAATAGGTTACTCAGATATCTAAATCTAAAAGCAACTCCTCATCCAAAAATATCAGTTCGGATGCCTTAAAACCTATTGCCCAATCCCAAAATAATCCAGACAACACGTCCATCCTTGATGAGACCACTCAAGTTGAAAAAGAGGTCACTCGTGCTAAGCCAACCGATCAGTAATCAACTATAATGGAGGAAGCCATGGATGATAGTGGGGAGGATACCCCAATGGAAACATCCGGACAGACCGAAATCCCACACCAGTTTAGTCCAGAAGTGAAAAGGCAGGGATGCCTAACACTAAAACCCTTCCTGAGTGTTTAGAAGGGAGAGTTGGGCCAAATCTTCGTAAGTTAAACACAAAATATTTGCTGGCCCTTCAAAAAATTAACTATGTGTATACATATACTGCTAAACTGGATCGGATACAGATGAGGCGGGGCTTCCCTGAGTCAATCAAAGTTTGGATTCCAGTCACTCTAGAGACTTCTCTAGACTATAAAGCCAATGAACTAGTGGTATACACCGAAGTGCTAAATTGGGGACTTCATTTCCCCTTGGACCCAGAAGTAATTCGGTACTTCCAGGTGATTAAGCTTTGCCCTAGCTAGCTGAGTCCGAATGCGTGATACATCCTTTTAGCCAACATTATTGCTTTTCGGCTATCTAAAATTCCATTGTCTATGGAGCAATTTGCTGCTGTTGTTGTTTTATGCTATAGCATGGGGATTGATTACAAGGTGGTAAGCGACCTGCGGGAGGCTGAGAAACCATGAAGGACCCAGTTTCTATTCATCAGTGGTGCATCGGAGAAAGGAAAAAAGATCAACTATCAAACAAATCCGAGTCTACTAACTAGGTATTGGAGGAGCTCATGTAACACTTCTTTATTCTTTTAGTTATATTTAACTTTCTAATGTTTAGACTAAACAGACTATGGTTTCATCATGCAGTGCTTTCGAAGATGTTTCCTGAGCACTTAAATACTGGAAAAGCTACCCTTGCCAAATTAAATCAATGAGCAACAAAAAAATGGGGGCTTTGTTTCCACGAGTGTTTCACTTTGGGAAACATGTTAAGATCCCATTTATGGAACTCCATCGGAAGCAGAGATCTTACCTAAGAATAGTTAACCACTCCCCCTCCAGCAAATGTTATATTAAGGAGGACAGAGGCTAAGAATGGCAAGCTATACTTACTAGCTCAGATTAAAGTTCCTAGTCATCTTGACAAAATCAAGAGAAAGAAGAAAGAAAAGTCTGAAAACGAACCACCTTCCCAGAATCTCGAAGCAGTCAGTTCGAAGAATCCTGAAAGGATAAATTCTGCTTTATTGGAGGTTGTGGCTGCAACACTCAGGGAAACTGGGGAATCAGATCAACCCCTTCAGGCCAAGAAAAAAGGTAATAAAAGGATACAAAAAGGTGATGACAAAAGAGCAAGAAATAAAAACAAGAGCAACCTAGGGTCATAGGTAATTCTCCGACCTCTGATAGAAAATCCTACATTGCCACTTGATGCTCCTTCACAAGTAAAGGTACCTACCGATCCTCCTCCACCAAGGCTTCCTACCGTTAACAACCCACCTAATGAGGGAGAAGTTAATATGAATGAGTTTCACAACATGTACTTCAGTGACCTGGACAAGGATGATTTTGGATCCTACCCTCAGTTCACTATTCCCAACGCCGTTATTTATAATAACGAATCTTTCAAGGTGTCAGCCGAACAAGACACCTTAAGCCATGTAGTTTTGGGCTTTATGAGGCAAATAGTAGACTTGGAGAGGCAGGTGAGGGAAAAAATTGTAAACATTGACACTCTTACCACCTCAAATTAGAATTTGACTGCCGATCTCAGTACTGCTTAGAATAATATTGAGGCTTTAAACAAAGAGAAAGAGGATTTGGCAGCCTACCTTCGACAGTCTAAGAGCGTTGAAAAGGAGATTCAAACCAAATAATCCACCTTGGAAACCAATTCTTCCAACAAAATCAAAGCCTTGAAAGAGCAACACACCACCAACACCAATACAATTACCATTTTAACCGAAGAGAAAGAAAAGATAGAAAAATCTCTCTCCAGAAAAGAAGAAGAAAACAAATCTCTAAAGGATAATAAGGCTCAAGAAATAGCTGATGCCATAGAGAAGTATGCTACCAGGCTGGTGGATTCTTTGGAAAAAAGAGACAAGAGGGTCAAATCGGACTTGGTTTTTCTATTCCATGAAACCTTTCCAAACCGGACCCTTGGTCCTTTGTGGAAATTTGTACCACATGAGGAGATTCCTTTCCATACTATGGTGGAGGGTGATAAGCATGCTTATTCAAGTGGAGAATATTCTGCTGAAAGAACTGGTGAATGTTCAAGCGCTGAACTCAAGAGTCCCAAGAAAGATGAAAGTGATGAAAAAACCAAAGGGAACAAGACCTAAGGTTATAATGTTATTTTGTGTTTTAGAACTAAAGTTCTTGGACGACCAAGGATTTTTTTATGTTTTTGAATTCTTTTTTTATGAACCAAAGTCCTTGAAAGGCCAAGGCATCTTCTGGATTATGGGTCAGACTCCTTCCGATCAAGTTTAAATATCAAATATTTCTTTTGTACATGCTCCATTGTCTTATAATAGCTAATATTATAAGTGGTTTTTAATATTTTCGACTCATTTAATAAATGTTTAATAAGTGTTGAACGAATCCAATCATGAGTGTTTAATGAATCTGATCAAGTGTTTAGTAAATCCGGTCGACTCAAAGATACTTCATTTGAGAGTCGGGGTATTCAATAAGTATTTAATTTATCTGATCTCCTCATATTATTCACAAGAATTTTGAAGAAGGCATAAGATATTATAGAAAAAACCTGGACACCTCATGAAAACATCCCCGCGCCACCAGAGTAAGAAAGAGTATGCCCCCTCAATATTTACACTGAGATATGAGAAAATAAATATCTACAAGAGATTTCTATTCTAAATATAACATGAGATGTTCAATGTTTCATGGGTTCTTCAAAACCATGCTTTCTTTGTCTTAAAGTCTATATGTTCATGGTTTGACTTTTTCACATACCACATAGGGACCTTCACAGTTCGGAGCCAGCTTTCGAAACTGCTTTTCTTTAGTATGCAAAAATAATTTTCTTAAAACTTTGTCTCCCAATTGAAAATCTCTTCTTTTAACCTTGGATGCAAATCTGCTTCTCATTAAACCCTAATACTGTGTTGTTCTTAAATATGCGTTGAATCTTTTCTCTTCAATCAAATCCAACTGATTTCTTACTGCCATATCATTTGCCTGTTCGGAATAGTTTTGGATCATGAAAGATGGTAAGTAACTTCTATGGGCGTGATTGCATCCATCCCATAAATAAGGGCAAAATAGGATTCTTGTGCAGCAGTCTGTGGAGTAGATCGGAAATCCCACAATACCTCTTGCAAAAAACTTGGCCATTTTCCTGCAGCACCCTCCAGATTCTTCTTTAATCCTGACACAATCGTTCGATTTGCAACTTCATCTTGCCCAATAGCTTGAGGGTGGAAATTAGAGAAGAAAAACAATGTTGAATTCCTCGGGAAGTGTAAAACATCTCCATGTCTTTATTATCAAATTGTGACCCATTATTTATCGCGATCTTTCGGGGAACTCCAAATCTACAACATATGTTGGATATAATAAATTTTATAACCGCCTTACAAGTGGTTACAACTAAGGGTGCTGTTTCTATCCACTTAGATAAATAGTCAATTGTAATTATTATTTTATTCGATATCCTTCGGACGCCATGGGAAGAGGTCAAACCAAATCCAAACCCCATCTATCAAAATGTATGGGTTCAGATATGGACTCCATAGGAACTGCTGGCACATGGGTTTCATTTTCACATCTCTGGCAAGGATCACACCTCTTGACCATATCTTTGGCATCTGCCATTATCGTTGGCTAGTAGTACCATGCTAACAAGACTCTTCTGGTTAAGGCCTTATAGCCACAATGTGCAGAGCCTTCTCCATTGTGTAGTCCGTATAGAATATTTTGGGATTCTTCAAATACTAAGCAACGCAAGAGGGTCTGCTAAACGATTTCTTATAAAGAACTTCTCTTAATACCAGGAAACCACGAGCCTTATATTTAATTTTCTTAGTTAGGGCTTTATCCAGAGGTAAAATTCCATCGGAAATAAATTGAAAAATATCATACCTCCAGTCTTTGGGTTAAATGAAAAATATACTCATACTTTCTTCATCCCCTTTACCATTTTATTGGCTTGAATCTATTGATGGACACTATATCATCAAAATCCATGGGTAAGATTCAGAATAAGCTACGGTCGATAGAGAGTCAGCTGAAATATTCTCCGATCTAGGGACATGTTTGTATTGGATATCTTTGAAGCTTGCAGCAACTTTTCTCAATATGAGCAAATATTTTATCAATTATTCCTTCTTTGCTTCTGACTGCCCCTGAGCATTATGAATAAGTAGTTGTGAGTCACTCATCAATCAGACTCTTTTTGCCCCACATATAAGGTCTAGTGTGAGACCGGCTATGACTGCTTCATATTCAGATTCATTGTTAGAGGCCCTGAAACCAAAACATATAGTTTGATACATAGTATCACCATAAAGAGAAATTAAACAAACTCCGGCCCCACATCCCATAGTACTGGATCTGCCATCAGTTCAGACTACCCATTCTTTTTTAGACTAGTTTTCTTGTATTTTCCTAGGAGACCTATTAGTATGAAACTCTACTAAGAAATCAGTCACTGACCGAGCCTTGACTGCAGTTCGGGGCACAAAATCAATATCATAATCACTCAGCTCAACTGACCACTTGGTTATCCTGCTTGATATATCAACCTTTTGGAGAACATTCTTCAAAGGAAAAGATGTCCAAACAACAATCGAATGTTCTTGGAAGTATGGTCTCATTATACTGGCTCCTATTACCAATGCCAAGGCCAAATTTTCTAAATTCAAATATCTCTTTTCAGCATCCAACAGACTTCCTAACATAATAAATCAGACAGGGGTAATTATCCACCTCTTTTACTAGCATAACACTTACTGCATACTCCGATACAATTAAGTATATATAGAGTTTCTCCCCCTGAATAGGTTTGAACAACGTCTTAGGGGAAGATAAATGTTTCTTGATTTTAAGGGAAACGTGTTCGCATTGTGGAGACCAATCAAAGTCTTTGGCATTTCTCAACACTTGGAAAAATTGAGCACACTTGTCAAATGATCTTGATCAAGAGCATTTAGTTGATCCGAGGAGGATCCATAGCTAATAGAGCATTTAATTGAGCAAACTTAGTACTCCGAGGAGGATCCATAGCTAATAGAGCATTTAGTTGATCCGGATCAAGCTGAATCCCTTTTTCGCTTATGATATAACCAAAGAATTTTCCAGATTGGACCCCCAAAACACATTTCTCAGGGTTTAATTTTAAATTAATGGCCTCTAAGTTAGAAACAATTTCTTGAAGATCAGATATGTGCGCATATTCTTCAAGGATTTTTACCATCATGTCATCTATATATACCTCAATAGTTCTACCAATTTGACTAGCAAAGGATTTAATTACTAATCGTTAATAAGTGGCCCCAACATTTTTTTCAATCCAAATGGAATCACATTGTAAGAATGAAGTCCTCTGGCTGTAATAAAAGTTGTGTGGTCTTGATCATTCAGATCTACTTGTATTTGATTGAACCCTGAAAATGCATCCATGAAGGACAATAACTTATTCCCAGAGGTAGAGTCCACTAACTGATCTATCCGAGGAACGTGATAAGGATCTTTGGGGCATGCCTTATTAAGATCACTGAAGTCAATACACATGCAAATACATGTAAATTTTTGGGACAAATCACTTCAACAGGAACTCCGGTTACATCATTATTGCACCATGCAAAGACATGTAAATTTTTTAAGATAAGAAAGACAATAGCCTTTATTTTAAACTTGGTGGCAGTTTCATACCAATTTTGACATTTTTACCCTTGGCTAGAGAATGAATTTCAACTTCTTCTATAGGTATTATAACACTAGGAACCTCCCTTGGATGATCGATTTCATTTTCATCAGTGGAAGGCTCCTATAGCTTTCATTTTTTGTTAATTTTGACTGCCTCCAACGACTTTAAGGAAATAACTGTTACATAACATTCTCTAGCTATCTCCTGGTTGTTTCGGACAACACCCACTTGTGCCCCCACATCATATTTTAAGCATTGATAGACAGTAAAGGCTACAACATGCATCCTAGAGAGCCAAGACCTCCCAAATATAGCATTATAAGATGTTGGGCAGTCAACCACAACAAAAAACATCTTTACTGTTTTCTTGAAAGGCCCTTTGTCCAACAATACCTCATCCTCAAATTCTCCAATTACATCTGCTGAACTCCGAGTCAACCCCACAATAGTTCTGTTCGAACGTTGAATAACTGAAGGATTTTTTATTTGTTTATAAGTATTCAAAAATAATATGTTTGCCTAACTGACCGTATCAATCAGGATTCAACGTACATCATTTCCTCCTATTGATGCCCCTATCACCATAGCGTCTTCATGAGGTCCAACAATATATCTGAGGTCATCCTCTTCAAAAACTATAAAAGGAGCTGGAGTTTGGTATAAATGTGTCAACATTTTCCCATCTAATTAAGTAGTCAAGCTATTGACATGCCTTTTTCTTGAACAACTTGAAGACGCAATCATAGTATCTCCTCCAAATATGGTTATGGATTCAAAATATTTAACCATATCGAAAATAGCTGGAGTCTTGTCCGCTATCACCCCTACCTAATTCCGACTTGGATCAAGATCAAAGTAGTCAAAATCCACATAAAATCTTTTAATAATCACCATAGTATCCTCCTGTCTAGACGTTCCAAGAGCTACCGAAGGGGTAGTTCGCGGTGTATTGGTACTGGATGGTGTAATATCTGGCATGTTTCCCCCTTGTTTTTTAATATAAGCCCCAAATTTACCCCTTTCAATGAGATTATGCACCTCTTGTTTCAATGCTATGCAATCATGGGTTTCTCGTTATGATATTTACAGAAACGGGTACCCGGGTTTCTAGGAGATTGTAATGCGACCGACCTTCTAAATTGTACATCATTTTTAGTTTTTTCATATATTGTAGCCATACTTTCCCCCAACTCAGCAAACCATTCAGGTTGAGCCCAAGGTCCCTTTTTACTTCTAACTTGCTGGTTCTGGTTAAATTGATTATGCCTGGCCCGATGAGATCTATGCTTAGTTTCCTTTGACCTATAACCGGACTTGTTAGTTTTTTGAGGTGTTGATGCTGTAGTAGTAGGTCTAACCTGGCAAGGTACTCTGGATTTATTAGTCTCTTCAAGATTAATCTGTTTCCCGACTTGATTTAACAATTCTCCAAATGTCATCTCTTTCTTCCGGGTAACTGAATCAACTAAGTTTCCCAGAATCAAGCCTTGTCTTAGAGAGGCAATTGCAACTTGTTCAAAGCAGTCATCCAACCCATTATTTGTATTTACAAACTTGTTGATATATTATATTAATGACTCGTTCGGTTATTGAGTACAATGGATAATTATATCGCCATTAACCTTAAGCTCGTTGCTTCTAACCAATTTCCTCTAGGAAGCAACCCATAAATATCAATTTTTTTTATAGATCACTGGGGGAGACTATTGTACCATTCAAGGGCACTCCCCTTGAAAGTTTGAGAGAAATACCTACATAGGAGTTTGTCATCATCATCAAAGTTCATCATGAAGTTTTTAAATTGCTCAAGATGATTGTCCGGATCTTTACTTCCATCATACTTTTCCATCTTGGAACTATCAAATCTTTTAGGAAGATGTCCGAAAAGTATTTCTGAGGACAAATGTGACTGACTCCAATTTTGGCTACAACTAAACACAGTATCCTCATTCGGAGTAGCAAAAATACCAGGTTTGGATTGGAAAGCAAATGGATTAATCAACAAATAGTCAATATGTTGATTGACTGAACCCTCATTTTCCCTGATACATTTTGAGCCTGCCATGCCTATCATTTTTTCTCGAATGCTTCTTGGTCAGGCTTATTTTCTTCTTTAAACATCCTTCATCACTACTAGATGAGACTGAATCTTCAAGCTCCGCATCATTAGATGAACTGCTAGAAGATTCCGATGTGGAACTCTCAATTTGTTTGGATCGATGCGTTTTCTTGGAGTTGAGATGAATCTTTAAGGACTGCTCATTTTCACTAGGATTATTGGTATGGTGGAGCGCTGAGGAACCATATTTTTCTTTAATTCTTTTTTCTGCTTGCTTCTGGGCCTTCAAAGCCTCAATTTTAGCCCTCAATTGATCACGCTCCTCAGTAGTGTACTCGTTATTTTCTTTAACTCCTTCCACCTCTGGAAGTGGAGTACTCTGTGCATTCAGATCCATCAGAACTGATTTTTTTACTCGTTTTAAATTTTTAATTCGAGCACCGTCGCCTCCCACTGTGGTCGCCAATTTGGTGAGGATAATTTATGATTAAAGGGTATTCTGAGAAGTTTATGAGTTAAACTTATTTTTTGGGTAGTGGGTAGTGAGATAAAAGAGGTGCGTGCTTGTATTTAATGTATTATAGAAAAAGTCCAACCTATTAAATGAAGTTGGTTGGGGTATTTATATTTTTTTTGACCCATGGGCCTTATGGATCGGATCTTGGATCTGGTGAAGCGTTAACACATAGCCGAGTCACGTACTATGTATTCGGATAATTTTTAGTTTTTGTTTTACCAGATATACCCAAATTCCCCCTCCCATTTTCATAGGATTGTCCTTCCAAAACGTTCTGATCCTATCAAAAGCCATCACATATCCTGAAGTAATTAAGAATAAGATAAATCATGCTAATAGTAAAATGAATACAACTACATCACATATACTTTAGGTATTTTCTCCAGTTGCTGTTATTTTCAACAGTCCATCATAAAAAAACGATTAAGTTAAGTGGTAGATATTTAAGTAATATTAGTTAGGTTGTACTTAAGTTATATTTATTATATTTATATTCTTTTTTATTAGCCAAGGGGTACACCATTTTATATTTTTTTTCTTCCATATCATTGAAGTATGTGGTAAAAATACACCCGAATTATATTCTTCGTCGCCCATCATCCTATCCTCAAACTTTTTTTTATGAAATGATATTTGTTTTGTCCCATACTTGATACCAAAAATTATTTTGACATCGTTTTTAATGAGATTCATCCTTTTTTCACCAAACTTAAACGCTGCTCGATCATTGTCGTACGTTTTAATAACTACAGATCTTAACTGCTAACATTTCCTTTGGACATGCATACTATCAAATATCTTATCAAACCATGCTTTAAAGAGAGTATATAAGACATATTCCTTAGACACTCAATATACTATTTCTTTATTGTAGCATAAAGAGTCCCGCTCTCTAAATTATACAGTCCCGATCGGTATTGTACTAATCTGTCAGATTTTTCTGCCAGATGGTCTGATAAGAAAATTGTCCCATCTTTCATACATAAAGATGTTGTATTATGAATGAAACAAAAATTATTTATTATGAACGGAACCAATATCATTGTATTGTATGTGAAACCAATATTGTTTGGTATATACCAAACAAACACTATTTATTGTATGTAAAATCGATGATGTTTATGATATATAAAAACAGTAATATATTATATGCAAAAAATTCATGCATATGTGTGTGTTTTATTGTATACAAACATGTACTAATTTAAAAATGTAAAAATATCAAACTTTGTGAAAGGTTACACAACACTAATTTAGAAAGTATTAAACTTGTGAGATGTTAATCAACACATAATTGAAAAATCTGCATACATGAAATACTTGTGCAAGATCGAGCAATTTGCATTCGTAATAAGTTTGAGAACTTAAATTAAAAATGTTTTTTCGACATAAACGGTTTAAATGAGGGTTGCGTCACTAAACTATCATTAAAATAAACTATGTTGTATAAATTCGAATATGTAAAACGAAGAAATACATCAAAATGATAAAATTTGAAATTTAATAAAAACAAACTTTGTTGATGATTTTGAACTGAAAAACGAAAATGTTCTGAGAGAGAGAGAATATGAAAAAACTGTCACAATTCGAGTTTGTATTATATTAATATTTTTTAAATATTTTTTTCTAAAAACATACATATTTTAAATTTAGAGTCAAGGTTACGCAGTGAATATACCTTGATTCAATGAAGTTTGTGTCCAATTTTACTTAGAAATTAATCTTAATATGGTTTTGTATACGATATATAGATGTGGTTTACATACAACATCCAAGTAGGTTTCATACATGAAATTTCTTTCTAAATATCTCATGCATCATGTTTCACATGTCATGTGAAATAATGCGTCACATATTTTTTTTATTACAATAGGTTTAAAAAGTGTTGTATACAATAAGTTTCCTAAATATTTATGAATTAAATAAATTGAATCATGTTTTTTCAAACTATATACATAAAAATAAATCATTATGAAGAATACTTATTCTAGACTGCATTATCTTTAATCTGGATATTGTGCATATAAAAACTATATTTTGGTCGAAAAATCATGTTATATATAACAATTTGAAAAAGGTATCAATGCACACCTTAAACAACAACACTTTTTATCAAAGGCTAAAAGTTGAAGAATATGATGACCTTTTTTAAGTAAATGTATTTGAAATAATTTCGGCTACTTGAGAGAGATTTAGAACAAGCTGCCTAGAGAGAGACTTTATTTAGAGAGAAAGTGTGGACATAGAAACCTGATAAATAATTTTCCAAAATCAATATTTCAATTTACAAATTCTCTTGTACATCATGGTTCACAACACAAAAATAAATGATTTCGCATATATTGTATGCATTATAAACTACTGTGTAAATATTTTGTAAACTATATTTTACAAATATGACATAGTAATTATTAGTTTCACTCAATGATGAAATAGAGGTTTACAAAATGGTGAGTGCTCATGCAAGTGAAGTAAAATGGTTTAACAAAATTAAAATAATCACTATCCTTCTTTTGTTAAATCTTCGACTTATGGTGAACAATTAATATTTTTTGGAGGTCAAAGTTTTTGGAACATCGCAATCCTTGTGACCGGTAACAAATACCATGATGATTCATATTAATTATATGTATAGTATGCAATATTTATAGTTGGTAATCATCTACCACGACATATTTTGACCTATAAAATGGTTAATAGTTGAAAGATAAATAAAAATGATAGGACATAATAATAAAATAACTATTGAATAAACAATATAAAGATGTACATGAACGAAATGATCTCCCATCCATCATATATTCATATGAAATCTATTTCGGTTGTCCATTTCAGCGGTATATATGCAGCGCACCCTCTTCAAGTGGCAACATAATAAAAATATGCATTGAAAAATAGTTGTAATAAGTAGCCCACTAGTAGGCAACCTTATCTAATATTCTAGTCGAGCATGTACTCAATATTGTGGAAACGTGTTAATTCATTATCATACTGAACTTCACTAACATAAACCTAAAGATAGAAGTCTATATTCTTTTAAATTTATGAGATAAGTTTTTCCTTAATACTACTCCATCCATGTTTAGTTTTAAGAAACCAACTCATAAAATATCTCAAAAGTCAACAATCTTGATCCGATGAATTTCCTCAGGCTAGCGTGCACGCCTTCCATTATGAATTATTGTTAATTTTTCAAGTCATTAACACATCCGTCTCATAACTATAGTTTATGTAACTAAGCACTGCACATTAAAAATATTATAAAACAGTACGCATTATTGCTGATATTTCCAAAGATATCCGACAGGTACTTTGCATAAAATTGATAATAAATAAAGTCTGAACAATGTTTAGAGAGATAATTGAGTTGCTTGAGTTTATACGTTTGAGAGGGTAACAAAATAAAGTAGTTGGAAAGTGAAAAACTGTATTAACTTCTCTAAAGCCTAAAAATATCTTTACATAATGATATTGGGCCTTTGTGGGATTACATTATTAATGGATCCATATGGATAACCTAAGCTCATACAACACAAGCCCATAACTATAATTTATTACATGAAGTACACTTACTATTATATATTTATTACATTGATGTCACAAAGTAAATTATAGTCTAGTAACTTATCGGTCCGACTTGCGTGTCGGATAATTTGGTCCTTATCAATTGCTACTCACCATCTTTCGCAATATAACCACTTCAATACATTTAAAACAATAATTTTCCCTACAAAAAATTGAAAAACAATCATATGCCTTGTTTCGAAATCATTTAAATTTTGTTTCATAAACATTTTTAAATAACAACAATGTTACCAAGTTATCGTTCATGTTGACGCTAGACCAAACCATGACCCTCCAAGTGTCCATAACTTTTTTGTTTTTTAACTCCTTAATTTATATGAATTTTTTTTATTTGTTGGAAAATTGGTTCTTGTTGATATGTAGTTTGCATAACATGTGCATTACGATCATTTTTTATCAATATTTTTCATCAAAGAAAGTTAATGATCGATTAATATAACATAAAAAACTCACAATCGTTCTCTTCTGTAATCGTTCTTAGACTCCAATGCTCATTCAGTAGTTATCGTGCTTCCTCTTAGTCATGAATGACAACTCAACGTAAAATATCATATTAGTGGAAGTAATCCCTATTATTTTGAACATTGATATTCCGTATCTAATAGTCTTATTGCACTATCCATGATAAGCACTCGTGAGAATGTCCATAATAAATCTATGCAAATTAGCTATGCAAAAAACAAGTCTGTTATGAAATTGTATCATATATTCATGGTCCTATGTTATTGCATGCATGTATGCGTTTGTAATCTAGACAACAAACATTGCATTTGTGAATGACCGTCTTTTTTAATTTTTGTTTTTGCGGTAGTTATATATGTTATGGATGTTAGAGGAATTCTCTCGATCGATAGTCTTCAGGCCATACTATATATGTCAAGGACGTGTTTCCAAAGAGATTATATGATCTAGCATTAGTTTCTTATGATTTTAAACCTCTTCATGAGCGTATGTCCTTCAAAGTATATGACCGGTGGGTAGTTGTGCATGACGAAAATCACGCTTAAAGACCACGTATTATCACATTCGACCGATCGGCCTACTAATCTAAAATGAAAATTCATTTTCTTGACACATATTGATTTTCATTTTTGATATTTGTCTGCGAAAACATTATATAACATTTGATTATCTTGCATAGGCACATAACTCTATGGGTTCTACCAACCTATTTCACACAGACGATCATCAAATAAAATTTGTACTACTGTGAGTCATAAACTCATGTTTTTAATCAACTAACTTTAATATCTTACCGATATTTTCTCCCATAAAAAATATGGAAGATATGATTTTGTAATAATAAATTTAGAGTTTGTAAGCATGGTCGTTGAAATAGTATACATGATATAGGTTTGAAAATTCTTTGAACAAACAATAAAAGTTAATATTTCACGTAAATATTGCTACCATGATATAAAATTAACAAACAGGTTCTAACAAAACCAATAGTTTGATGGTGGGAATGACTGGAAGTCATTCGCCTATGTTTTTCCGATATAGGTAGTTTTATTCGCTAACTATATGGAAAAACAATGCATGTCATATTTTGCAGATATCATTCTAATACATTTTGCATTAAACAACATGTTTCACATACAAAATATATAAGGTTTGCACATATATTACATGAGATTTTGCATCGTTACCGTAAAATTTAGTATTCACGGTATAAGTTGAAAAAAGATAAGAACAAATATCTAAAGTTAATATTTCATGCAAATATGATTACCATGACAGAGAAACAACGAATGAGTTCTACCAAAACCAATAGATCGGTTGTTGGAACGACAAAAAATAATATGCCATTTCACTGTCGATATAGTTAGTTTATTCGTCACCGACATGACAAAATAAGTTAAAGCAGGTTTTCAAATTCCATTATTTAACATCATATATACTACACATTTTACATATAAGATATATAATATTTTGTACGTGTATTATATTATTTCGCTAGCATTATCCTTGTTTTTTATTCCTCATCTAGGATGGAAAATGATTAGAACAAGCATAAAATTTAATATTTCACCAAAATATTTCTACTACGACACTAAAACAACCAATGGGTCATACAAAAAACTAATGGATTTGTGACTGGAATGACCGAAAACAATTCTCCATTACATTTACGACATATTTAGTTTTATTCGCCAGCAATGAAGCAAAATAGTATATATGATTCCCGAGTACTACAAGTAAATACAATATTATGCGCCAAAATAGATGGTGCATTATGTAGAATTCATCATTTGCCGAAACATTTCTAGGTTAATCGTCAATAAAATGATGTAATACCTTTGGGATTTTGTCACGTCCAAGTGATATGCACGACATATATAAGAAACATTTGATATATATATATATATATATATATATATTGTGAGACATATATGTTTATAGTTGTATTTTTTTCGCAACCAAATTACACCATTATTCGGAAACCAAATTACACCATGAATTATCAAGCCTAACAAAAAACGTTTAACAATATGCACCCATATCATAAAATGTATTTTTAAAATATACCTAACAAATGTCATCTGAAATCTTCCATTGTACATTACGCAACGTAATACCACTACCTTTTGTAACGTATTTATAACACGTTTTACAAATATCACATTCTTCTTGAGTTATATGTATTTACATATCTATTTTTTATATAAAAATTAAATAAAAATAATTATATATTTTTCATAGTTTTTTTAAAATGGTATGAATAAACATCATTTCAATTACATGTTTAAATTTTTTAAATAAGAAATTTTTGAAAATAATATAAACGGTTTCCTGATTTTCTCTTAAAGTTTTGGGTTAGATTTTGAATTAAAAAATAAAAAATTCCATAATTCAGTAAAAAATTGAGAGTTCATGAAGCTTGCGTGTATGTTATGTAAATAAGTTCAATAAACAGTAGTAGTAGTGAATATAAATAATTCGAAAACAATAATATTTTATTCTTTTATTTTCAATAATAATATTTTAAATATTTAAGAATAAAATTTTATAACTACAACCAATAAAAAAACAAACATGTATACACATATATATCTTTTTTGTGATTTTTATAATCAAACCGCTCCTTCCAAATACTTCAATTTTATATTTTAATATCTAAAATAATATCTTTTTTGAATCATATAAAACAATTACATTTATGTAAACAACCAACTCTTACTTTTCTTAAACTAAAAGAAATTTGAAAGATTTACAAAGATGAAAACTATAATTGAATTTACAATTTTCTTAAATCAAGTGACACAAATTTTTCTATGAAATTTTATTTCCCTCCACAAAAAATTGAATTTGGGTGAAACTACTTAAATAGAGAATTATCTATTCAACTTCTTGTCCAGCTTTCTACTCAGCTCAAATTTCCTTAGAGAAGGTTCAGTGTCTTGTTCGAGTTTCATCTCTATGGTTTCACCTGAGAATATCGAAGATACATAGGACTTATGAATACAACTCCACTTCATGTTCTGTAAATTCTGGAGGATGTCTTATTTTTTATTCAAGATTGAATATGTTCATCTTTAGAAAAATATTTCGATCTCTACTACCTGGATTTATTATATTCTTTTGAGTCTTTCCATTTGGGAGCAAGAAGAAACAAAGAGTTATGTTCACTAAGAAACAACATCTTTTCCCGGATTCCTGCGATTTGATAAAGGTAAGTGATTATTCAACTCTAACATTGCCTATATGAAGAATTTCTAGAAATACTATTGTTTCCATGTGAGATGGAGGTTTAAAGGTTTGTAATATATATTCATCTTGCTTCTTTGAGTCCATCAAGCCATCCCATCAGCTGCTCGATTTTGTTCTCTATAGATGTGATGAAGAGTCATTTTATTAGTTAAGAGAGATATTATATTATTAAGTATAGATTCTAAATGATTAGGATAGTTCCCATATGAAATTAAATATACTAAAATTTAAGAGTCAGTTTCAATGCCGACTTCCATGATTCCTTTGATTTTTCATAATTATAGTCCATCATAAAGAGGTCGTGCTTCTGCCTTTATAGTAGAAATCTTTTCATAGTTGTTTTCATATCCTAGAACAAAGTTTCCGTGACTTTCTCTAATTACAACTGCTCTACTTGCTTCTCAAGTTAACAAGTAGCTTGCATCAGTGTTAACCTTGAATCTACCAGTTGCAGGAGGATACCATGAAAGGTAAGTCACTTTCTTATTAATCTTTTGGTGGTTGATGCATCCTAGAGTGATTGGTGCTTTCTTATTTTGTTTCAAGTGCTTATTCTTTAAAAGGTTTGAATAATCGAGATTCATTAGCATAAATTTGATGTACTTGATTGTTGTGTTTACTACTAGTTTTTTCCCATCCATCTTGCTTTTGTTTCGTTGCTGCCATATAACCAAATTTATAATTATAGGTAGAATTTTTTTGATGTGAATCTTGGTAGATGCAAACTAGAACCAGACTTTGAACATATGTTTCACTGTCATGAAACTACGTATTTCTACTTTACGAATTCCTGCAAAATAAGACCAGATTCTCCACGCAAATATACATTATATGAATAGATGATCTTGGATTTCTAGATTTTGACAAAGCTGACATTTCGAAATAAGAGTTATATGTTTAACTTGCATAATAGAGTCTATAGGTAATTTGTTTTGAAATAATATCTAGGCAATGAATGAACATTTCCTTGGAGATATATGATTATATATATTTTCATAGAGAGAAGATTTGTTATTTGAACTTCTTATGATCTGCAAAGTATATTTTATATTGAAGATTTTATCTTTTGATAGAATCTAGATAATAACATTTTTAGCTTGATCATTGATTCTAAGCTTAGATATGAGATTGATGTTATAGTCAATTACAAGTTGTTTCATCTTATTCAAATTCCATGAATTGTTTTCCCACAAAGAACTGACCAACATGCTTTTAAACCACGTGTTATTACAGTTGGAATTAAGAGTAATGAGATGAGGTCTACCATACCAATTATCCAACCATATGTCAAGCTTTCCATTACCTAGATTCCACTTGATGTTTGCCTCAACAAAGTCCTTAATTTTGGATAGCATTTTTCAGGTTTATGAACTTTGTTTTGAGTAGTCAATCTGGAGAGGATGGTTGCCTTCAGTAGATGTTGTGTAGAAGATTAACGCGAAGTGAGTTATTTTCTCTGAACTTTATCAATAGCTTGTAGGATAAAGCTTTCTGAATATCTTGGAGACTACTAACATTGAGCCCTCTTTCACAAAAAGGTTTAGAAATTGCAGGCCATGAAGACCAATTCAACTTGTTTCCATTAAAATTGGCTGACTTATTGTATGGACTAAGGGTTATTCCCAGGTAAGTTGTAGGTAACTAGATTGTCTTGAAGCTTGTTTGAATATTAAGAGTTTTCCTTCTAAGCTGAGACATGTTGTTTGTTGTAATTATCTATGTTTTCTCTTTATTTAATGCTTGGCCAGAAGTATCTTGGTATACCTGCAAGAACTTTCCATTTTCTTCAAGGAAAAGGTTAGTCTATTACTAAATATTAATAAATCATCTGCAAATGCAAGAATTGGTATGATGATATTGCCTCTACATGAGAATTTGAGACTTCTGTTAGATTCGAACATTTCATTTAAACCTCTTAACAGAATTTCCTCTGCTGGAATGAATAGACTAGGGGACAAAGGGTCCCTTTGTCTCACTTATCTTTTAGTTTTGAAAAACTTAATAGCCTTCCCATTTATTAGTATTGATACAAAAACTGACTTAATTAAGTTACTGACAAGGCTGATAACTTTGTTATTAAAACCAAAACTCTGCAACACTCTTAGAATGAAACTGTGATAGATATTGTCAAATGCTTTAGACATATCTACTTTAATCACAATATTGTCTACCTTTGTTTTCATGTTTATATCATGAATACGTTCTTTAGCTATCAATACATTGTATTAGAGAGCTCTACCCTTTACATATGCTCCATGAACTTCAGAGACCAGTTTAGGTAGTAATAAGAAAAATCTATTGTTTAAAAGTTTAGAAATTATTCTATTCATCAGTGTACATAGACTGACTGGTCTATACAGATTCTCTGATGTAGGATTTTCTACCTTAGGAATTAAACAAATTCCTGTGGCTAGTATTCCTTTAGGTATATCTTGACCTTGTATGAAAGATATCAATGCTTTGCACATATCACTTTCGATGATTTTCCAACAAGTGATGAAAAAACATCTATTAAAGCCATCCATGCTTGAAGCCCCAGATGGATCTAGTTGCTGGATAATATTCCAAACTTCAAGTTCAATATGAATAACTAAGAGAATTTTATTATCTGAATCTGTTATAATTCTAGGAATAACATTGAATATGTTATTTTCTATATATTCTAGCTCCTGAATAATGTTACTATAAGAGGGAGAAGAGAGTTTATCTGTGAAGTAGGATTATGCAGATGAATTGATAGCCTCTTGATCAGTACACCACATGTTATTAAGTTTTATGCCAGTTATCCTTATTTTTCTTCTTTTTTTCATAACAAAATTATGGTAGACTCTGGTATTTTAATCTCGGTCTTGTATCTGATTGGCATGGCACTTCTGTTTCCAGAATTCTTCCTCCATGGTAAGTACAAGTAGATGCTCTGCTGTTTCTTTTGATCGAAGATTCTTGTCTTGTATGCTCTTAGATTTATTGTATCTTTCTTCACAAGCAACAACATTTTCTTCAGCATGTTTCTCTTAGATGTATTTCTGCTTTGACAGTTTGCATATACACATGTTATATTGGATGATTTAACTAGCATGAAGTGTTTGATGGTAACATGATTACGTTGGACCTTGTCAGCCAGTATGTTAATTTCCAGTTTTTCATTCTGAAGCATCCAAATATTGTTTGATGTGCTTGCATAGAATTTTAGGAGTTTGAGCTTAACATATATTGTTCTATTTGATTACGATCAATCATTGGCTCCTGGATGAATACAAATTTTATCTTTTCCTTATTAATTATTGATTTTAATCTTCTCAGTGAAGGATTGTTGTCAACACCCTTTATGTTCCATCTTAAGGCTTTAATCATTTAGGGATTGTAAATGGAGTTCTTATGATCTCATCAAACTGTAGAGATTTGATCACCAATGACTTTATTCTTTTGTTAGTTCTTTATTGTTTTACTTTTGGTCTAGGATTTTTTGAAAATTGGGGTCAAATTTATTCTTTTTCAGGGTAGGAGTTGGTGGAAGGCTTCCAGTGTTATCTTTATTGGGTGATAGCTTACCAGATGATGGAGATTCAGTTTCAACTGGTTGAAAAAGATTGAAGTCATCATCGAGGGATTTAATAGCATCAATAATGGCATCCTCACATGTTTTCTTTTTGTTATATTATTCTTTTACATATTTCAATAATTGAAATATTTCTCTATCTCTTTTGAATCTTGCTTTACTGGGCTTTTGTTGAGTTTCTCACGAGGATTAATAATAATGGATTTGAGCTTGGTTTTCTGCAATGAGTTTTGTATCTTTTGGACTGGTAAAGTATTTGGTGTTTAGGTGGGCTCATTCTCTGGCTTTTGTCTATTGTTGGAGCTTGTCATTCCTGATTTCATCTTTAGTTTGCTGCATGAGGGAATGTCATGACCTACATGAAAGAAATTTTCAAAATATTTTGGTACCTCTTTGTAGCTGATATGAATCGAGGCACCTTTGTTGTCTCCAAATCCTAACCATATCTGTTGCAGGTTCTTGGAGATATCAATCTCTACCCAAGCATAGAAGGTATTATACATTTCTTTGTTTGCTTTGGTGGAATCCAAGATTTGATGGGATTTCCAATTGAAGATGATATTGAGGTAATGATGTATGTATTATAGAGATGCTCATGTAGTTTTTCAATTCTTATCCATATTGGACTATCGGGCATTCGTTTTTTGTGCTGAAAGATGGAAGCCATTTCGGTATACGTATGAAGTATTCTCCAACTGACCATACGCCCCTCCACCACATTTTACTTATGTCGTCTTTTAATGAGAATTCAAGAAACAAGTGTCTTGAATCCCAATTAGAGTAGGAAAAGTCACCATCAAATTTCTGGGCTTTAAAGAATCTGTCTAGAACTTGTTTCTTGGACAAACCTTTTGTAAATTTTCCTATTAGAGTGTATGATGAGGGATGTAGAAAAGAATCATTGATTTGATCTTTGAATTGTAAAAAAATATGGTTATCTTTGTATTGGGTGTAGATTGGCTCGAAGGCTTAGGTTGATTTTGATTTTTGAACTGCTGCAGAGTATGATTTAAGGTTAGTGTAGTCTACTGTTTGTGGCTGATAGATCACTGATGATTTTTGTAGGTTTGGGGTTGTAGAATGAAAAAGAGAGGGGAACTCTTCCTGGAATTGTTGTCGTGAATCGTTCTTTTGCTGCATTGCCTGCTTTGCGTTTTAAGTATCGCAAGTAGCCATGGATAAAGAGATAGAAAAATTTGGTTGATTTCTTGAAATTCAAATAACTGTTTTTTGGAAAGCATGATCAAATCTTACCTTGCTTGGAATCTCGTAGAATTCATTACTCTTATATTAGAATATGAGAAAATCGGTAGGTAAACAACCGACTCTGAATAGAAATAAAAATCACATTTACGACATGTTAATTATTTGTTAAAGACTACAAAGATGTTACTTTTGTCTAAATCTCTCCAACTAATTAAAATTGTCACACCAACATATATTTAAAATAAAGCTTTCTATTCTATTTTTAAAAAGTTGATTTAAAACTATATATTAGAAACATAAATTAAAATATTATATAACATTTAAAATACTCTTAAAAGATGGTTTAAATGCAGAATTTGAGAGAAAATAAGACGGTTAAAGGTCGTAAATAGAATGGCTTCAGAAAGTAGCAATCAACTAAACTAATAGTTGTTTATAATTTTGTTGTATTCTTCTCCTTCTTGACAGTTTCTCACCTACCTACCGCTATCTACACAGTCATATAAATCCTCCATAACAAATGCAAAACTTAAACACAATCATTTCACTAAACAAGAAAGCAAAAACGTGCTTAGAGCTTTAAGCACAAGAAGACCCTGGTCCGGATACGAACGGTTGGACGAAGACCCGTTCTTAGGTCCGGTGGTAGACGGAGAATTACGAAGATCAAGGAGTGTGTCTGCAAAATTATTTGGCTCATCAAAAAAATCTAGACGTGTTATATTTCGGGTCGAAAAACTATGCGGGTCATCATTAAAGAAACATAATAATGTTAATGAATCAAAGAAGAAAACGAGCAATGGACATCCTTTGTTTAGCTTGTTCGGAAAGAAGAAGTCGACGGCCAAACCTGAGTTTGCTCGGTATTTACAGTATGTGAAAGAAGGTGGTGTTTGGGATATTGGTAAGAACATGCCGGTCTTATATTATAAATAAAAACTTTATTGTAATTTTTATTTTTTTATTCTTTATTGGTATTGGTATTGATATTGAGTATGTATTAGGGTTATGAAATTTTTGGATTGAATACTACTTTGTAAGGATCACTCTTGAAATAACAACAGCAATTTTTTCGGTGTTTTTGTAGTTCTTAGTTCTTCCAAGAAACGAGAACCCATCATTATTTTTTATATTGAGAGGCTATGATAAAATATTTGGATGTTTTTGTGTTTTTTCTCTCAGCCGTAATTCGTAAATGTCAGAATAAATCGACGTGATGGAACACAATCCTTTTTGTATTAACTATTCTATATCTCCGATAGCAATATGAATTAATATAATATTACTCAAAATAAGGTTTTGTTGCTTAACAATTCATAATACTTCAATATTAAATCAATAATTTAATTTTAAACTTACAAGTTAAATTTTTATGGATCATAACTTGAATTTATATTGTTCATACAAAATTATCTTAAAATTTTATGTTTTGTGGTATCTATCAAATTAACTATATAATACATATGTTTTTATGTATTAGTTTTGTATAATTATCTTTATTGGCATAATATTAATGATAGTACAATACGTCAATAAAATGTGTGAAGATCCAATTAATGAAGAAATTTCCACAATCTCTCATTTAGATCATCATATGCTACTATATAATGTATCTATTTAACGAGCGTTCTTAATTTTTATCGTTACATAAATTATCTTAAAAATTCTGTATTTGACCATTAACGACATAATATTAAAGACATCGTCAATGTATTAATGATATCAGAACAATCAATTGCATGTATATATCATGATGCATAACATAAGAATAATATGAAATGTAATCTACATATCTAGTCTCAATTGGTCCTACTTAATTAGAGGTCTATTTTCAACAGAGTACGAATGATAAAAAAAGGGCTAAACTGTATATATGTGGGTTTTTGTATTAATGATCTTAAGTGTAGAATTATCATAATACAAACACATCCTTATAACTTGATACAAACTCCCACTAAAACTAACAATCCTCCAAATACAGAACATTGATGTTAATAGTGTGTTAAATAGAAGCCTTATACACTAGTGCCTTCGTAAGAGGATCCGCTAACATTGACTTTGTCCTTATATGCTCAACACTAATTTGACAACTATGAACTCTATCTTTAACAGACAATAACTTGATATCTACATTTTTGGACTTAACAGAGATCCAGTTAATATTTGAATATTGAACCGCCAAATTGTTCTCACAATACAATCTAAGAGGTCTTTCTATCCCTTCCAGGATTCGTAGTCCCGTCAAATTATTTTGTAGCCAAAGCTAGTCGGAATACACTATCACCTCCAATTTATCTGACTTACTATATGTTAAACTATGATCTTTTGTTTGTTGAGAATACCGAAGAACTCGTTTGACTGCTTTCGATATACAGAGTACAACATATCTCCATATTACACCAACAACAAAAGAAATATATGACCGTGCACAAACTTGAGCATGCGTTGGACTTCCAACAACCGAGGCATATAAAACCTTAGTTATTTCAAAAATGTTAAGTTTTGTATTTGGGCATTGCTTAAGGATAACAGTTTCACCTTTTGATATATAAGTTTCATTTTTTAGTTGTCAGCCATCCCATAATGTTGCAACATACTCTCAATAAACACCTTTTGTGATATAGTTAACATTCCACGGGGTCGATTCCTAGGAATTTGAATTCCTAACACATAAGACACATCACTAATATTTTTCATATCGAATTTGTTTGAAATAAAGTTATTAGTCACATGTAATAATTCTCTATCGTTTGTGGAAGATAATAGGTCATCGACATACAACTGTAGAAATATAAATTTACTCGTACTAATTTTTTATAGAAACAATCCTCCACTTATTTTATCTCAAAACCAAACGAGACAATAACTTCGAGAAATTTTTGGTACCACTAGTGAGACGCTTCCTTAAGTTCATAAATATAGTTATTTAGTTTTTATACCATCAAATTTGGATCAACAAAGACAAACTTTTCGGGTTGCATCATATAGATAGTTTTCTCAATGTTTTCATTAAGAAACCGGTCTTCACATCTATTTGATGGAGCTCAAGATCAAAATGTACAACGAATGCATTATTGTCCAATAAGAATACTTTCATGAAACTGGAGGGAAGGTTCCTTAAAGTGAATCCATTCACGTTGAGTAAAACCTAAAACTGCAAGTCGCGCTTTATGCATCTCCACATTAGCTTAGAACTTTGTCTGGTTTTCAAAATCAATATACAACCAATTAACTTCTTTTTTTCCAAGTAATGGAACAAACTCTTATACCATGTTACCTTGCATCAATTTGAACTCTTCATTCATTACTTGAACGCACAGTTGAGAATGAGATCTTTTTGTGGCTTCATAGACACTTAAGGGATTATTTTTCGTTGTACCATCAAATCCTCATGTTCTTGAAGATACATTATATAGTATGATAATATAGCACTATTACTTTCTCTAGTAGACCTTTGTAAAGATATAATTTCTTCAGTTTGTACTTGATTTCAGAATATAGTATAAAAGCGAAAATACCTTTAGCTTTCACCATAGCTCTTTATTTTTCAAATTCTACTTAAAATGCCTTGGTTTATTAAAATAGAAGCAACACTCTCTACTGGATGAACCCTTATGCTTCTTTTATCGCGAACTAGATTCGTGTGCATCTGAACCTTCTTTACTTCTCTTAATTCTCTTATCCATATGAGCATTCACCATCTGCACCTCTGTACGTTCTTGATCCTCTCATGCTGACTGAGAATGAGCTCGTTCAGAGTTTATTTCTCTCACTGATAGTTATAAGAAGTTTTGAAGTTCTTATAATGAGGAGGGAAAAATGAAAAAAAAACTTACCATAACATCTTCCAGAAGGTTAATCTTGATGAGACAATAAATCACCGGGCTCGAGATTAGAAATATTAATTATTGAGTAAAATAAATGTATTTGTACTCTTCTTATATTTATTATTAGGTAACAATAATTGGAGGAGAATATCCCCAAGTATAGAAAGTGAGGTATGAACTTGTAAAGGTAAACTAGAAATGTAAAAGGACCACAAAAGAAAAAGGTGGGGACCACCTCACCCACTATATAAGGCAACCCTTATTTTTCTGGGTTGGTGGACATTATTAAATACACTATCTTTCTACTTTCTCTCTACACTTTTCTCTTTAGTCACATCAAACCCTAAATCCAAGATATATATCTTAGTCACTTTTAATCTTATTATTGGCGCCGTGTGTGGGAAAGAGTGATACTGAAGGCCACATTTTTCCTCAAAATCACGACTAACCGAAATATGAACGAAAAAATAACTAGGGACAAGATCGGGAGAGGTCCAACCTGAGCTGGATCATTGTCTGAAGGCGAGAGATTCCCCGACCATGACCACTACGGACGGGTTCGGGACAAGCGATCAACTTTAATCATGACGAAGAGACAACTAATGAACGAGATTGTGAAGCTAAATACTGAAAAAGAAAAAGCGTTGAACGAAAAAATGATCCGAGAAGGAAAGGGCAAGGAGCATGCGATTGACACCGACATAGAACACTCTTCGGGTGAGGATCAAAACAAGAAATATTCCCGTGGCAAAGGACGTTGTGAACTAAAACCCGTACAAGAAATGGAAAGAATGGTTAAACGTCCCTCAAAATAGGATCGAGACGATTCCACCAATTTCACTACCGATGAATCCTCGGGACGAGAATCCTGACGCAGAATCAGACGCAATAAGCTGACCAGAAAAAGCAGATCCATATGCAATAGAGCAAGGATATTCAACTCACCAAAATATAAGAGGGATAACACTGAAAAAAGAACGACGAACTCTCATCAAAAAGAGGAAATTGTGACAGCAAGCAATGAAGAGCGAGTAGTACTACCACAAGTGCAATGGCAACCGTCAGGAAGCCAAACACATGGATCGGGGTCATCAGCAGTTCATCAGTCTAAATAATGAGGGATTGTACGTAATCTTCACTGAAGGCCTCGGTGGTGGCGCTTATAGTTTCGGACTCAATTAGAGAGCATCCTCATTGTCGGATGAAATACTGTCGGGACATCTCCCAAAAAGATTTGACATATCAAAGCTGGAAAAGTACGATGGCAAAAAGGATCATGATAATCATATGTAGGCTTTCAAAAACTTCATGCTAAGCTTCGACAACGATGACAATTTTTTGTGCCAAGCCTTCTCAATGACTTTCAAAGATCGGGCCTCAAAATGGTATAACATATTGCCGCAATGCTGCATAAAAAAACTTCGAGATGTTCTGGGTAATGTTTCGACAACAATTTGTTGGAAGCAAGAGCTTTCGGGAAAATGGAGATACGATTGTCAACAAGTGTTTCATTGATGCTAAAACAGACCTAGACCACTGCGAAGAAAACGTGGTGTTAACATGGTAACGATTATGATTGCTTCAGGGACCAATGAAGCAATCTGTAATAAAGAAACATGTGTTTACTTTTTCCACTTATTTGGCTCGGGTGGAAAAACAAATATTGATTGAGGAGACAAAGGCATCCGAGTTGGCCGCCAAAGTCCATCAGAGTGCGCATGCTACAATCGTTACTAGACAGAATACCCAGTCAAGTTATATCCCGCAACCTCAACCAATTCACTTCCCTCCGGTGCCTAGCCCAATCCAGTTAAAACCCAAGCATCTCAGGTACAGAAGGTCAAGCAAAATAACCAAGTGGTCACCCGACCCATTTATAACAAATGGATCCGACCAGCTCATTATGCCGACCTGACCGAATGTGTGTCAACCATTTATAAGAAGACAAAAAAGAGTGGAATCTACCGAAGACCATTTCCAATCCAGATCCCTCGGGAGAGTTGGAATAATCGATATTGTAGATACCACGAAGACGTGGGGCATGCCACAAAGGATTGTATCTCTTCGAAAAAGGAAATACATATGCTAGTGGAAAATGGGAAGTTGCATGAGTACGTAAAAAAACGAGTGCAACAAGGAGTTGCATCCAAAGAAATCGTGGCAGTATAGAAACCGGAAACAATGATGGCCATAATAGAGGTTACGGACCTCTTTGATGTATCAATAGAGTACCTCGATCCCGACGTCAATCAAAATATCATCTGAGTCATTGAAGAAGAGATTATGGAAGGTTAGAAGAAGGTAAGTAGTCTCTATCAGATTATGGAGGAGACTCAATGGCAGGAATTACTAATTCTTCCCGAAAGCGGCACATTGTGAATCTGGCGACCCAATTAGAATCTCGGATGTCTCCTCATCTGCGCGGGAGTCCCTCACCCATCCTATATTTCAACGACGATGATATAAGGGATATAACATGCCCTCACAAAGACGCTGTCGTAATTGGAGCGACAATCACGGGAGAGGAAGTTCGTCGTATACTTGTGGACATCGGAAATTCCACGAATATAATCTTTTTGTATACCTTTGCTCAATTCAAGAAACCACTGGTAATTTCAAGGTCAGATCAGACCATCGTCGGGTTCACAGGTTCAACGACAATGGTAATTGGCAAATTTGAAGACATTATGCAGCTCGGCCGCGGGCCGTTCAAAAAAGACGCCACAGTTCTGTTCGTGGTTGTTGATGCACCAGCTTCGCATAATGTGATTTTTGGCAGATCATGGATGTCACAAATGCACGCGATGACATCTACAGTTCATCAGTGTTTAAAATATGTGGTCGACAATAATGTAGGAGTCGTGTGAACTAGTCAGAAAACGGCCCGAGAATGCTACCGAGCCGCGCTGGCGGCAAAGTGCGACTAGGAAATGGCACAGGAAAAAGACTAGCAGTTAATGGGGCTTACTTTTGGATCACTACCGGTGGACGATCCCCGAGAAGCCCCTGGTTTTCTAACTACCGATGAAGATTGTGAAAACTACAAGTTTACAGAAGGGAAAATTTTGAAGCTCAAAACCAATTTATCACCAGACTTTCGAGAGAAGTTGATTTCGTTATTGAAGGAAATGCTACATCTATTTTCTTGTTGTTCGGAAGATGTAACCGGGGTTCCAAACGATCTAATTATCCACAGTTTAGCAGTTAATCGCAACGTCTGACCTATTTTGCAGAAATGTGAGGCCTTTTCATCAGAAAAAGTAGAAATCATACTATCGGAAGGTGAGAGGATGATAAGTGTCAGACATATCAAAGAATCAAAGTATCCACGGTGAATGGCCAACCCTGTTTTAGTAAAAAAGAAAAATGCAAAGTGGAGGATGTGTGTGGACTTCACGGATCTCAACAGGGCATGTCCCAATGATCCATTCCCGATGCCGAGAATCGATCAGTTGGTTGATTCAATGTCAGGAAACAAGTTAATTTCTTTCATGGATGCTTACGCCGGTTACAACCAAATCAAATTAAACCCGCTCGATTAGGAAAACACGACTTTCATAACTGGACGATGGCTATACTGCTACAAGGTTATGCCCTTTGGGCTGAAAAATGCAGGCGCAACGTATCAGAGACTAGTGAACAAGGCGTTTGAGAAACAGATCGGGAGAAACGTGGAAGTTTACATAAATGATATGCTCGTCAAAAGTGAGACCGAAGATGATCATCTTGCTGACTTGAGGGAAACCTTTGACAGCTTAAGGGATATAAACCTCAAGCTAAACCCTGAGAAATGCTCTTTCGGCGTTCGGTCAGGAAATTTTTTAGGTTTCTTAGTCAACGAAAAAAAGATTAAAGCAGACCCGAGCCAGTTTCAAGCTTTAACTAGCATGGCACCCCCAAGGAACATCAAAGAAGTGCAGATACTAACGAGGAGGTTGGTAGCTTTAAATCAATTTATCTCCCATTCCTCTGACATGTGTGCCCCGTTTTTTCAGGTTTTGGGAAATGCCAAAGTATTCGCATGGACACTAGCATGCGATGAAGCTTTTTTGGGAATCAAGAACTACTTGTCGTCCCCGAACCTTTTAACAAAGCCTCTGAAGAGAGAAAATTTATTTTTGTATGTATCGGTCTCTGATTATGCAGTAAATGCGGCTTTGGTCAGCGAGGCAGGGGCGGTCCCCAAAGCGGTTTACTTCGTAAGAAAAAGTTTGTTATATGCTGAAACAAGATATCTGAAGCTTGAAAAGATGGCTTTAGCTCTGGTTACCGCGACGTGAAAAATGCGACCGTACTTTCAGGCTCATTAGATAAACATCAGAACATCTTTTCCTCTAAAATACGTGTTGCAATGACCAGACAACTCTGGACGGATGTCCACGTGGTTGGTCGAATTAGGCGATTTCGATATTAATTTTGAACCTCAAACGGCTATAAACGACCAAGCTCTGGGCGATTTCTTGGTAAAGTTTCATTCGAGCCTGCTGGAGGAAGATGAATTTCCCGAGACCAGCAAACCAGACGAATGGGTAGTCCGAACTGATGGAGGGTCAAATATCAGCGGATGCGGGGCTGGCGTGCAGATCACTACACATTTGGGAGTAATGATGCACGAGGAAATTCGTTTCGGTTTCATCACATCTAACAATGAGGGTGAGTACGAGGCCACGCTGGTCGGTCTGAGATTGGCACAAGTATGTGGCACCAAACACGTACGTCTCATTAGTGATTCCCATTTGTTAGTAAACCAAGTGTCGGGTGCATCAGAAGCCCGGAAAGAGCACCTGGTTCTGTATTTGGCCGCGCTGCGCGTTATGGCTGCCTCTTTCATAAAAGTTACATACGAGCACGTCCCTAGAGCTGAAAATATGATCGCGGATTCCCTAGCATCCGCTTCTTGTTCGAACAATTACCCATGGATAATAAATCAGGAAAATCCTTCAATCATCAAGAGAACATAGCTAGACAACCGACCTGAAATCGCTTGTCAAATATCTTCGTTAGCCTTGTCCGACTGGAGAAGAGATATAATAAATTTCCTAGTTGACATTCCTTACCCAATGACTGATTAGCAGCAAGAAAGATACAAAAAAAGCTCAAGGGTATGTCTTTTTGGAAGATGTGCTTTACAAAAAATCTTTCAGCAGACCACTGTTAATATGTTTGGGAACAAACGAGTCACAAATAATTTTGTCCGAGCTCCACGAAAGATAATGAGCCGCTCATTGCGGTTTTAAAGCGCTGATAAGGAGGGTTTTTATCACTGGATTCTATTGGCCGACCATAACCGTCGACGCAAAAGGCATAGTGAAAACGTGTGATGCATGTTAGAGATTCGCAAACATAATTCACACATCCGTTGTTTCTATGGAATCAATCTCAGAAGGCCTCCCTTTCGACCGATGAGGAATTTATTTGGTTGGTCTATTACCAATGACATCTGGTGGAAGGAAGATGATAGTAGTCGCGGTGGATTACTTCTCCAAGTGGGTCGAAGCCTAGCCATTATCGGGAACAAAGACTAAAGACATCATCAAATTCATCTGGTCAAACATCTGTTGTAGATATGAGATCCCTAGAGACTCACCATGGACAACGAACCACAGTTTGAATGCAATGAAATGAAGTCTTTTTGTTCACCCTTCCACCCGCAGACCAATGGCTAGGTCGAGGTCAAAAATGGGACTATCATAGACGGGCTCAAGAAAAACTTGGAAGGAAAAGCTGGAAAATGGTCGAACTACTTACAATAAGTAATTTGGGCCTATCACACAACTCCCCGAACAGTAACAAACGAATTACTTATGCATTGGTTTATGGAATGGACGCGGTAACCCCTGTCGAGACAATTTCCCCCTCCTTCAAGGCCGGGAACTATGATGAGAACAGAAGTGGAGACGACCGATCTTTGGCTCTCGACTTGGTAGAAGAGAAACGAAGTCGAGCACATTTAAATTCACTACATTACCAGACCCTAATGAGGAGTCGATATGCGTCAAGAGTTCGCCGGCGAGAATTGAAAATTGAGGATATGGTTTTGAGAACATTTTTTCTGCATACTAAATATAAAAGCCTCGGTAAACTCGCACCGAATTGGGAAGGCCCATATCAAGTGGTGGAAAAAGTCAAGAACGACACCTACAGACTTTAAGATAAGCATGGGAAACTCTTGCGACTCCTTTGGAATATTGAGCATCTAAAGATTTATTTGGATTGAGCTTGTTCTTTTTATGATTAATTATGACTTTGTAAAAACTTTTGATCGGGGGTGCACTCTTTCCTACCTTGGTGGCGCGAAGAGGTTTTAATGAGGCACCCATAGCAACCGATCTGTTTAATCTACTTGTTTTGCCTTCAAAATTACAGACGCGTTACCAAAGGGGACGACCTCTAGGAAAGTCCATCAACTGATGAGTTGATGAACATAATCCTTGAGTTTGGCAATGCAACTTTTTCAGTTTCGACTGATCCACAGTTATCCCGAACCTTAACAGATTTTTCAGTTTTAACTTATCCACAAGTTATCCCGAACCTTACTCGTTTTTTCAGTTTTAACTGATCCACAAGTTATCCCAAACCCTAACAGGTTTTTCAGTTTTAACTGATCAACATATTATTATGAACTTTGATAAGTTTTTCAGCTTAAGCTGATCTACGATTTATCTTGACCCTCGAAAGGTTTTTTCAGTTTCAACTGATCCACATGTTATCACAAACTTTAATAAGTTTTTCAGCTTAAGCTGATCTACATTTCATCCCGACAATAGAGATCGAACAAACCCATAACATTACGGACGACGTTTTCAGTTCGTTTCTACAAAACATGCCTCCGCGGGTGAAAATTACAAAAAAAAAATACAACGACATCACAAAAGATACAACTCCAAACAAATTCACGCATTTTCATCATCAAGATCGGTATTAGACATGTCAGTGTCATATTTATTGTCATCTTTACAAACAGCACCGTGCGGGCGATCCTCTTCTGGAACATCCAACCACATCGAGCCCAATAAAAGGTCGGGAAATTGGCTATGCAAGTTTAAAACGTAAGCGGCTTTAGCATCGACTACTTCCCTTTCCATTAGTGTTTTACACTTGGCGGCAAAACGGGCGTTTTCACCCTTGCCAATAGCCCGGAGCTCGTCAAGTTCCTTGTTTTTCTTTCCCATAAAATGGTGGAGAAACTGGTTCTGGAACCTCAGTGCTGCCAAGCGGCGTCCCTTATTGTCACGATATTTCCTGACTCGCAAAAGAGAGGAGCTCAGGGAATTATACTTCGCCTGAAGAGACGTCAGCTCCGCCTTGGATTTTCTCGCTTTCTCTTATGTGCCTTTAACTCTATCCTCCAGAAGATTTTTACCCTCATCCCTCTTTTTAAGTGCATTTTGCAACTCAGCTATACGATCGTTCGCATCGGAAAATTATTGGCTTAGTTGCCCCGTCCGTCTTTCCTTCATGGCCAACGGCACGATCATGCTATATCGCGATAGAGAAAGGACATTATTACATTGAAATGGAAAATTATTTGAACTCCCAGGCACCCAAAGCACGGGCAGTTTCGTTCCACTAGACGAGGCTCCATCAACTCTCTTTCCATCAGAGGGGCCGACTCTCTTTTTTCTCTCGGGTAAGCTTACCAGTCTCGTCTACATCAGCAATCACCACTACGGTGGCGTTATCCGCAGAAAGCACGGCTGGCACAAAAAGATCCCTAGTTTTGGCACCTTCTCCGTACTGTTCGAAGAGAGCTGGAATAGTAGTATTTTCGACGACTGGCAGAGCCATTCTGACCGCTCCCAATTTAGAGTCTACCTAAATCTTCGTAATTTTTTACCTCTTGGCCTCATTACCATCGGCCACAGATTTCTTCATTTTCTTCTTAACCTCATCCTCCTTACCACTGAAACCCTGATCGCTAATCTTCCCAACATCCGTAGCAATTACTGGCTTGTTTCTCTCAACCTCAGCTCCGTCCATGTTCTCTTGCTCGACAATTTCATTAGACTTGGAACGCTTACTTGGCGCCCTATTACGCTTTGGTAGAAATAGATGCGCGTCAGGCGCGTCGGTCTTTGCAACCAATTCTACCAAACTGGGTGGCTGGTGCAACTGTTCTGCAGTCAGAGGCTCGTTGGAGCACTGCCAGAGGTTACTAGCTATCAAGTTGGTATTATTGAAAGACCGATGGAACGCCCGACCCGAGTTCTTCCGAGCGTAGTCTTTTAGTATTTGGAAGATCACCTTGCCAGCTATAAAATGATCCTTTTTCAGCTCCTGAATATGCTGCTTGCACATTGAAACAATGGCTCAGATATGTAAAAAAATGTATTACTTACCTCATGAATCCATGCGTGCATCAACCGCCTCGGGTTTTCAGCAAAATAGGTCCGTCTGTTTTCCCTAGCACTACTGACGAAAACAAACCGATGCTTCCATGACTTGTCACCTTCCAAGAAGTCATTTACTATCTTCCAATTATTTTCCATAGAAGAGTAAAAGAAAGGCAACTTTGGTGATTTAGAAAGGCCGGACATGGCGAAGTACTCTTTCATTGGCATGGGATGGTTGGACAGTCGGGATACCATAATACATGATATTAGTGTGTACCAAGCGTTGGGAGTTAGCTGAGACGGGCAAAGACCAATAACCTCAAAATAACTTACAATGTCGGGATCTAGAGGAAGTCTGAGACCCCAGTTGAAGAGAGCAGTAAAAAAACGATTATCTCCCCGGGAACGGGAAAACGTACGTTTACGTTTTGCGGTATGCCCTATCTGATTAATAGGTCGGATTGTTCCTTCAAAGTATAATACAAGTACTTGCCTTCAAACAAGGTGATAACATTGAATCTGCACAAGCTCTGGTGATATTTGGTCGTCATCACTGCCTCGACCTCAGGTGAAATATGTTCTTAGGGAGGAACAGCGTTAGCAGCCCCTTCGCCTTTGGCCGCAACCTCTTCTTCTGCTTGGTGTCCCTTTTCGGGATCAGTTGCTAGATCAGCTACGGGATCAACCTCAATCGACGGCTCCGTGTCCTTGTCAACAATAACCGTTTTCTCTTCAACATCCACGGAGTCGGCTTCTTCCAAATATTTTGAGCGAGATTCGATTTTGGTCTTGGACGAGGCAGGGTTAACAAAGCTCGAGCTACTACCGATGCGCTTATGCTGGGGGTCACTCTTTTGCAGGTTTTTCAAGGCGTCTCTTTCCATCCTCTGATGCTCATCGTCTCTTTGAGCAACGCCTTGAGAGGTAGTAGCGGTGTTAACGTCTGTCCAGAAGCCGACAATAGTCTCGGTCAGCTGCACCATTTCGGTTGTGGATGAGGCGCTGGAATCACCCATTGTAAGAAACTTGGGTCTAGTTTTGGTTTTTAAACGATTTTCGGGAGCAGAAGAACCGGCAGGATCACCAGTAGGAGTTACTATTTTGGTGTTCAAGTGACCAGAAGGATCGGCAGGAGGGCTCGGGGTAGGATCGCTTGAAGAAATAAGAACGGGTTCTGGGGTCTGGACAGTAGGCAACTCTTGTGGCAAAAATGTCTCGACAGGCACTGATGACGACCGAACATGATCATGAGGAGGGGGAACCGACGTATGAAGATTTTTGGCAGAATCCCAAATTAGTCTCGCAGCACGGTATTCCTCAGCCCTGTCAGTGATTCTGGCGTAATCTATGAACCCGAACAAAGGCTTCTTTTTCTCCTTGGGCTTTCGATTTCTCGTCGATGATTTTTTTCTCACAAACATAGTGGTTTCTTTCTTTAGAACGAGTAAGGATGGCACTTTCTCTCACTAAAATTTCTCTAAGGATACAAATTATGAGTGGAGGGAGGGAATATTTATAGGCAACCATGTGCCTTAACTTCCTTCTGTATGGGGAAGTCCAAAGGAAAAGAGCCGCAGGAAGTTGAAGAGTCTCATGGGGTGGCATGTGATCAGACACGCTTCAAATAAGATCGTGACACGTGGAAGCCATCATCAGCTACCAGAGAGATAGGTAATCATTGAGCTATCCTAGTAGATGTACGGCGACGTCTGAACTTGCGTGTCCCTCAAACGAGTTCCATGTGTACACCAACGCCAAGGAACGTGACTGTCCGTTTTTGCAGATGGGCTGGATAATATTTTTCGACCCTAGTCAGGCCCATCAACAAGAGCCCTAAGATATAACGGCTGAAGACTAAGCCAACAGAAACAGAACTGACTTCTCTCCTAAGTACCGAGAGGATTGTGAGCGGATCGGGCACGAATGTCTCATGAGAGAACGGACCATCAGCCACAGGATTGTGAAGCTAGAGATGCTCAACGATAAAATAGAAATCTCGACGCGACCGCAATTTCACGTTTTTTCTTGTGAAGGAACCGTTCCCGAAGCAGTGACACACCAAAAGCTACTCGAGCCAAATTACAATAAGTCTTCATTCCCAAGCTCTTAAAGATTGTGAGCTGCTGATGAGGTAATAAATCACCGGGCTCGAGATTAGAAATATTAATTATTGAGTAAAATAAATGTATTTGTCCTATTCTTATATTTATTATTAGGTAACAATAGTGGGAGGAGAATATCCCCAAGTATAGGATAACGAGGGACCAACTTGTAAAGGTGAACTAGAAATGTAAAAGGAGCACAAAGGAAAAAGGTGGGGACCACCTCACCCACTATATAATGGAACCCTATTTTTTTAGGTTGATGGGCATTATTAAATACATTCTCTTTCTATTTTCTCTCTCTACACTTTTCTCTCTAGTCACATTAAACCCTAAATCCAAGATACCTACCTTAGTTACTTTTAATCTTATTAAATCTTAAGTGCATTAAACTTAGAAGCGATGTTTGACATTTCCAAGATGTGCTCACGAATAATCCATTGACAAGATATTTTTAGAGGCTAACTTGATAAGTATCAACTTAATCTCTATTTTATATTTATTGACAAGATATTTATCGACCTCATCGAGAAATATTTTTGCATTGACAAGACATATATCCCTTTAGAATGTTTTTTAGTTTAATTCTTAATCAATAATTCATGAATAGTTATCTTGTGTTCAAGATTAATTATATTAAACTTTAACCTACATTTGGGTCGATTAAATTTTACATACTTGTCAATCAAAATTTTTTCAAAATTCTAAAATAATTAAGTTCATCAATAATGGTCATTTTAGCAATATATTACTAGGGTTTATCGTTGCTAGGACTAACCTGATAAAGGAAAACTAAGACATTAATTTTAAAAAAATTATATGCCTTGTCGCGACCAAGGGGTGTGGATCGCGACAATATCCGTTTTTTAAGTTTATCGCAATCAACTTCCTTTCAATCACAATATGCAAGCAGTTCTATTTAGTTTTTCGTGGTCACGAGGTACTGATCGCGGTAAAAAACCCGATTCTTTAGTTTGTCGCGACCAACACTCCATTGGTCGTAGAAAACATGACCTAACTCGGATTTCTAACCCTATATTTTACACATATCTAACACATCTATAACATTAATATAATCTAACTTGTTTAATTCGAAACAAATCTAATTTAGAACCTATATTTTATACATATCTAACTAACACATCTATAACATTAATGTAATCTAATTTATTTAATTCGAAACAAATCTAATTTAGATATAACTAGTTTAAATACACAATACAATAATGTAGAAGGTAAAGTTTGATAATTTAAGAATATAAAAGTTTAACTATTTATATTAATTATAATTACTCATTAAAATAAACAATATTATATAACTATAAAAATACTATGTTAAACGAGAACATATTATATATATTTATTGAAAAGATCGTTCAATATTACATAAACACAAAAGAACATTTTATATTTGGTATCTCACCATCACTTTGTAAGAAAACATATTTTTTACCACTTTCACAAATAATGATGATTAATGATTGCCATCAAAATAGCCATACCATATATTTGAACTAATTCATGTCAAGTTAGCTGTTACATGGAGTTTAATGATCTTAGTTATTTTAGCGGGAAGATGAAGACCAACATATTTCTTACTTTCCTTTCTAGATCTTGACTTTCTACATTTAAAATTTGGATCAACATGTCCATCAACCTTAATTTGAAACTCACGTGTTAGAACTTACAACAATGATAAGTGAGTTTTTGTAGAGTAACATCAAACATCTTGTAAGTAAGAGATGGAAGACTAGTTGTACCAGGATATCTTTTGTTGTTCCAGTTTCAATTTGTATAAAAATATATGTGAATTCTCTTTCAAACCCTAAAAAGAGATTCGGAAATTGAAAATAAAATTTGTCAGTTTGTACGGCCTATCGTGTTCAGATTTGGTACAACAGTATTACAAACTTCTCTTTCAGATTTATCAGCATTTATAATATAAAACCATGGATTAATATTTTTTTAAAGATTTATTTGGGACAAGAGACACATTTAAACCAAATATTCATAGAACCACTAAATACCCTAATACTTGATAAGAAAATTAAAACCGAATAAATAATAATTACACATTCTTAAATCACAAAAAAAAATTTATTTCGAAATAATATAATTTAAAATTTAGAAAAGGTAACTCAAAATAGCATGTGAATATTTCATAAACAATATCGGTAAACATTGATGAATCCACTTGCACAATAGTTTTTCAAGAGGACATCAATGATTGGACCATCAAAATGTCAAATATTCTCTCTATGTGGTAGAGATGTACCCTTATAAGTAAACTTATATAGTTTATTATATATGAATTTTTTTAAGTTCAAATGTTATTATACAATTTCATCTAAAAATTTAGAACCAAATAAATCTGAACTATTTATAAATGATCTATAAAGTTTTTAAACGATAACCAAACTAATAAAAAAATCTAAAAATCTAACTATACAAATCTAGTTTGAATTAGATTTGGTTTATGATCAATTTTTTAAATAGATATGAGATACATTCATATATAAAATTGAACATAATCATAAAATATATTATTTTTTAATTAAGAAGAAAATAATTTACAATTTGCATAAGAAAAAAACTTATAAACTTGAGACAAAAATGAATTATTTTAAAGAGAAAAACTCACAATTATTGAATATTGATAAATGGGAAAACTTTATATAAGAACCATAAGAACTAAAATTACTTGACATATTAACCTCAAATATTATTTTTAAACCAAAATAAAATATTTATTTCATTAAATGACTGATACAAACAAGACCAAAATTAGGGATCAAAACAGTCTGAAGAGTTACAAAATTATGAAATTACTATTTGGCGGAGAATGTTCCCCCTAAGAAAAATTGCAAGCTTGAAGTCTGAATTCAGATGAGAGTGAAGAGTCTAGAAAGATTAAGGGAGAGCTAGATAAAGATTTTAAGGATTAAAGTATCAATTTAGGGTAAAAAACAATTTCTCAGAGATTGCTTCAAAGATACAGAGTCATGAGAGCTCGAGCTATGGAGAACAACAAGTCTTGATTTGAGGAATATTGACATAATCGATGTTGATAGATTATTTGAAAGACTTGATCCTTTGGAAGAGAGAATCGATCACTTTGAATGAGCGAGATGAGATGGATTAAGGGCAAGAGCCAAATTGATCAACAAACAGGATGCATAGTAAGATTGAATATCTGTTGCTAATAAAGATAAGACTACAAATTCCCTAAAATATTTTAAGTCAAAAGAATAACTTTGCTTGAAAAGATGTAAGTTAATCGTAGTCATGTTAAGTAAAGCATAGATGAATTAGGATATTAGAGTCCTTAAATTTTTAAGAATTTTTTAATTGTTCCCAATTCAAGGCTGTCTAATATTGCAATAGCTTTAAGATGATTTGATAGATTGATGATATTCATGTCATGCTTTTTTTTTTTTGCATTTCAAAGTCCATTTTGTTAACCAGTATGAAACCCTATTATGCTTCTTGTAAATATGGATGATATTTGATGTTGGAGATACGAGTGTCCTGCAACATTCTAAATGTTCTGTGAGAAACTAAGGAGATTTACATCTTGGAAACATATCATATAATATTTTTGAATCAATCACAATGTCGAATATCATTTAGATGCATTTTGTAGCAGAGAATAAAACCCTCCATTAGGGCTCTGCATTCGGCAGAGATGAGAGTCAGCTTTCGATAGATTCTGTCTATTGCAGCTATAATATCACCTTTATAATTTCTAATTATGGCACCATCTAAGGATTCACCACTAGTTAGGCAACTAGCATTAGTGTTTAGTTTAAATATGACTTCTGAATGAGGAGATCAACTAGTAATAATAAGATTTCTAGGATATATTAGGTGATTAAAGAAACTTAGGTAAAAAGAAACATCATTTTATGTAATCCAATGCTTTCTTTTAAGGAGACAAGATTGGTATAAGCTTATAAGAATTATTTTGACATGAATAAAATATTATTTATAGTAGTTTTTTCTTAATAAAATTTAGCATGGTTTTTGGATTTCCAAATAGACCGGGTAATTGTAAGAGAAAATATCATTAGGAGAGGGTTCAAACCAACAATTCATCATGTGTTTTAAAGTCATATGCTGGCCAATTCTTAGGTTGAGGAAACAACCAAAGTGACTCCAAACCTACCAGACAATTTGAAAATTAACAAATACACAATTAAGGGTTTCTAAGTTCTTACAATGCTGACAATTATATGCTAAGGTGATATGTTTGTGTTGCATGATATTGTCTGTAGAAATCCATTTGTGAAGATTCCTCCAAAGAAGGCATGAATATTTCTTAGTAGTGATGTTGTTCAAGAATCTTTTATAATTTTTAAATCCGTCTCTTTTAGTTCTGATTTTGTCTCAGGTTTCACTAGTATTGAAAGAACCATCTTTATCTTGTCCTCAATATGGTCTTTGATTGTAATACTTAGGATTCTGATGATATTAGAATGGATGACCAAATCTTGCAGTTTATTGATATTCCATGTACCATTAGTGATGAAATATTTAACCTCATCTTTAGAATACTATGAGTTATATTCAGTCAAGTTGAGAGAGATTAAAGGCCATGAGTTACACCAACTATCCAACCAAAACTCAATATTACCTTTCCAAGCAGCCAAAATATGAATTTCTCTATAATAAGTGTGATTTCTATAGCCTTTTCCAAGAGTAAGAGTTGTTTAAGGTCGAATTGACCTGCATAAGATGTTTGTTTCTGCAATATTTGTTAGGCATAGAGTTAGACTAAAGAGAGTTGTTTTCCCTTAATTTATAAGTTAATATATAATTTATTTTGGAAATTATGATTTTATATAATCAAATACTGGAAACAAATATTCTAATATCCAAAAGGTTAAAAATTAAAAAAATATTTATAATTAAAACTTAAGATTATGTCCAAATTCTTATAAACTACTTTAAATCATATAATCAATAAATTAACACACTAATATGTTTAGTATTTTTTACTTTATAAATATAATAAAATCTCCACTAAGACGTTCTTATTTTAGAAAGTATTGATTAAAATATAGTATTTTTACCAATATTTTATTTTCGTACTTTTCTTAGAGTTTTTCTTAAAACCCAAATAAAAGATAGGTTTACTAACATTATTTTATATACTAACCTTATTTCTTTTACGTATTAATCTATTTGTTTTCCAAATTCTAAAAAAATATAAATTGAAAAACATTAAAATGAAATTCTAGAAAGAAAAAATGGTAAAAAAAATTAAAATAAAAAATTTATAGCTATTAAAATGTTAATAAAAAACTGAATAAATAATGATCACACATTCTTAAATCACAACAAAAAGGTTTTTTTCGAAACAATATATGTAGAACTAAAAAAAATCAAAATAACATGGAAATACCTCATGAAAATCACCAGCAAGCAAGCGAGTAATTTATTCGTTTCGGAACTTTTTAAAATTCTAATTAAACTTATTGTAGGTTTTTTAAATCTCTTTTAACTTATTATAAGGCTATGTCATAATATTTTCATTATGTTCTTTTTATAATTAGAAATCCATTCCAACCTTCATTGTTGCTAAATAAAAAGTTTAACACCATAAAAACTCATAATATGAACATGCTTCACAACCCGATAGGCGTTCAATCACTTTTTGCACAAAAAATTCTCAAGCTATCATGTTCAGTACAATAATTTGACTAGATTTCTAGCGTTGATGGTAGCATCAGAATGAAATTCGTCTTCTCGATAACATAATGCTACAAGAAATTGAGCATATCATCTAGGTATAAATAAAACCAGTTGGAAAAAGACACTAAAACTCAACCGAACAAAAAAATTGAAGAAATGAAAATTAAAAAAATAAATTTGAATTTAAAAAAAAAAACGGTGAAGATAAAAATCGTTAAATATGTGACAAACTAATGCGTAGAGTTAAAAAACAAAATAATTTAATAACGTCATCTGTCAAATTATATTTTTGAGCATATACAATAATATATATTGACTCGACTATACCGCTTTAATTTATTTAGTTTTTTTATTTCAAAATTATTGGTGAGGATTGTTTAACTTGGCAAAATGTGTAAATTCAATATGTGATTTGCAAAATTCTATAAATTTAGTCCATGGCGATTGATCATTTTCTTGACGTCAATGAATAAATTTATAGATTTTGTAAAATCGTGAGACAAAAATTGTAAATATAAATTAATAAATTTTGTAAGTTATGGATTAAATTTATAAAAAAATTCAAATCTAAATTTTTTTAGCGATGATTCGAAAGATTAAATGAAAAAACGTAATAATCGATCAACTAAAACATGATAAATTCTAAAATATAATTTGTTTATAATATATATAAATTTAAATCTAAATTTCACAAAATTTACGTTACTTTTATTTCTTTTCAGAAAAAATTGTCTAAAATAAATGGGAGAGAAGTAAACGTGTCCATAAAGATTAGAAACATTATTTTATACTTTTAACTTTCATTAAAAGAACAAAATAGAAAATTTTGGTTGGAAAAGAAATTAAATTTGAAAGAATGGCATTTATGAAGGTGATATAACTTCTTTGAATATTAATATTACTACTTCCATGAGAATGATATGAAGAAAAGTAAAAGGTTAAATTGAGCAGCCTATACAAGTAGTCAGGTCATCTTAAGTTGGTGACTCATGGTTTACCAACCACAGTTGATAACAGTAATATTGAGTCAATTTCTATTTGGTTTTGAGGCAGATTACTTTGATATGATTTCACACGTATTGAACAGTAAATCGTCCATTGACTATCGCGTTTGGTGGCAGATAGTCCCTTGACTTTCAAATGTCCGTTGACAGTCCCTGGACTATTGCGTTTGGATAAAGTTAGTCCACCAGATCCTCTAATCCATGAGAGGCTGCCACCTGTCACCATAGTCCCCAGATTTTTGTATCACCACTAGTCCCTTGAGTTTAGGTCAAACTCAAAATGTAGAAAATTACAGAAAAATAAACTCAAAGGACTAGTGGTGATACAAAAATCTGGGGACTATGGTGACACGTGGCAGCCTCTCATGGATCAAAGGATCTGGTGGACTAACTTCATCCAAACGCGATAGTCCGGGGACTGTCAACGGACATTTGAAAGTCAAGAGACTATTTGCCACCAAACGTGATAGTCGAAAGACGATGTACTGTTCACATGTACATGTAACATGTTCATATTAAAATGAATACATCTGAGGATCATCCAAAGATAACTAGCATCATAAGTTATCACTGTCCTAGCAAAGTCCTATGTTACAACTATATTCTATATATTATATATATAGAGCTATGCATTACTCTTAAAAAGTAAATAAATGTGAAATGAACATGTTTGTCTTGATTCTTAAATAAAGAAGTTCTTGGATAGTGTCTTCAGTTGACAGGTGTTTGTTATAGTTAGACCGGTTATCGGTCCTTTTGGGTAAGGATATCGAGAGAAATAAATTGGACAGTTAAGTTTATCCGATAGACGAGTTGTTGGTTTCAATTTTTGAAACTGGATTCAATTTTAAATTTTTGGTTTGGTTCGGTTTGAATCCAAACGTTTTCAATTTAATTCAGATTGATTTGTTTCGATTTTGGTTTTATTTTGTCCGGTTTTCGTTACGTGTTTATTATGGATTCGGTTTCAGTATGATTCGTACCATTTTATAAAAATTTAAATTATAACTTATATTTAAATTTTTTTATTTAAATAAATCATATACAAATTATAATTGAAAAATTATATTCGTTTTTATTTTTTTAATTAGTCACTACTATACAATTTAACAATGTATAAGAAATCAATAAATAAACCAACGTTCTAACGGTTTCATCGGTTCGGGGTTTTAACGGTTTCATCGATTCGATGGATTTACCAATTCTATCGTTTCCCAATCGATTTTATCGGTTTATTAATTTTATTGATTCGGTTCCTAACCTAGTGAATTCCGTACAGATCTCGACTTTTAAACTAAAAACTAAAATCGTGATCAAACTATTAAAATTCGATTTGATTGTCAATCCAATTTTTACTGGTTCGTTTATCTGGAACTAGAGGTGGCAAATGGTTCAGGAACCGCGGTTTAAAGCTGGAAATCTGTTTATGAACTGGTGGTTTAACTGCGAAACTGGCCCATTAGGACTGCAAACCGGCAGGATAGCATAAGGAGTAAACCGGCAGGACCGCAAACTGACAGGACCGGAAACCATTAGGACTGCAAACCGCCAGGACTCCAAAACCACGGTTTATTTTTAAAAAACCGCAGTTTATTTGTAAATATTATAAATATTTTAATTATTTTATAACCAAAATCATATGTTAAGTTATATTTAAAAAATATTGAGATATTGCATATTATTATAAAATTATTATTACATTTTGGTTAGTATTAATTTGTTTTGGTTATTAATATTTTAAGTGTTGATTTTAATATTACAAACCAAAACTATATCCATTTTATTTTTACTATTCATTTTCGATCAGAATAGATAGTTTATATTGTTGATAATGTTAATCTCCTAAATAAATATATTTAATTAATTATATTTAATTATGCCATCGGAATATAATTTTTTTTAGGAACCAAATTACACATAGTTAATTGAAACACAATTGATATTTTTGAATTTATTTCAGAACCAAATTACATGTGTTTACGCAATTGGAACATAATCCAAATTTATACAATTTTAAAAACTTTAAATTTATACTTCAAATATTGAATAGTTCGAAAAATAACCCTAATATTAAATAAAACATCGTAATTACATAAACATCTTAAATATCTAGTAATATTAAATATTGAAAATTGTAATCGAAATACAATTAGATGTGTATATTTTATTTAATATCTACCTAATATTAAATAAAATATCTTAAATACATAAATATAATCAAACATATCAAAATCAAATTACAATTATTTTTTTAGAATATAATTGATTGATTATAAGCATCTCCACTTAAAAGTTAGGCTCGTACCTCTGTTTTGAAGGATCGACTTTAGGGCTCCAAAAACCTAAAGTCCAATTCTTGAAAATCAGGCCGTATGGGCTTTGGCTGATCGACTAAACTCTTCTCAGAGTCTTCTCATTCCCAAAACCCTAGTATCTCTATCGTATCAGCGTCTTCTCTCACAGCCTCCCTTAAGCCACAATTTCCCTCACATCAAATGTCGCTACAGAATCCAGTTCTTCATCTTGAAGAACGACACCACACATCAAATCCAACAAATCCATCTTCAAAAACCCTACTTTCATCTAACCATATCTCTCAGACTCGATTTTTCGAAAACCCTACCTTCAAAAAAGATGAGTCTCTGCACAAAGTCGATTCTTGCAAAGATCAGATGGTTCAAAGACCATTTTCAAAGCAAACATATGCAAAAGTTGTAAAGATGAGCAAGGGGTTAGCTCCAGCAAGGTCTGTTGATGGCTACATGCACGAGAAGGTGGAGATTGGATCTGAGGATGGCTACACTTTTGTTAAATTCGGTGAAACAGATAAGTCTCATCTTTCTTCTTTATCTAAATTTACACTGGTTGCGAAATTTTCATATGGTTATCCATCTGCATTAGATTTTAGAGCATACTTAGAATCTTTAAAAACAATAGGTAACTTTAGTATATATAAATGAGATTATAATATTTTTGTAGAATTTGAAAACATTATTGATGCTAAAAGTTTCTGGAAATACAATGTTAGAACAATAGGTCAATACACATTTAGAATTTTGAAGTGGACACCTGAATTTAATTCCAAACGTGAGTCTCCTTTGACTCCCGTTTGGATTTCATTCCCTAAAATGCCTGTAATAATGTATAATAGAGATACAATAGAACATATGGAAAAGGCAATTGGATTGCCTTTGCAATCTTGGATTCCAAATAAAAATAGAGCTAGTTTTAATCTCTGTAAAGTATGGACTATTATAGATGTTTCAAGTCTCCTTCCCCAAAGACTTTGGATAAGCTTTGGAGATCGGGACGAATACTGGCAAGATGTCATTTATAATGACAAACCTGCATACTCTAAAAAGTGTAGACATTTAGGACATAAAGATATTAACTGTAAAGCTGAAGATTTGGAATATAAGAAATCACAAAATCTAAAAAAGAATGAAATAATAGCTAAGGAGAAATATAATGGTAATAGAGAAATATGGATACCAAAACCTGTGGCTATAACTAATAAAGATCAAGTTTCTAATAAATTGATAAATGATATAAAATCTGATAAGGACCAGACTTCCAAAAAACTGAATAATGATACAGATAACATGAATGATATAGGAAATCAAGTAACACAGATAGTAGTTAAAGAACCTAATCACAACATGGCAACATAAGATTTTAATATAATCAATCAACATATAGATGTAATCAGTGATGATAAGAATTTATTAACATTTAAGCAGTTAGAATCTAATGTTGTTACAGAAAAAGAAATAGAAGCAGCAATTGAATCTATCCATTTAAACAATTCTTTTAATGTTTTAGTGAATGAACATATAGATGAAATAATTGAATCAGATTCTACTTCCCTGGTTAGAAACAGATTAAGTCTATCTCCTAACTCACATAAAAATAAAATTTCTAATTCTAATCTAAGTTTGCCAGTTTCACCAGAGCATAAGAAAACTATACCTTCTACACTGAATAGCTTTTTAAGAAGGTCTTCTAGAAGTAAACTTTTAATTAAAACCAGGAACAGTAAAGGATCATTAGGATCCTCTAAATAATCATCAAAATATCTTTAAAATTGTTAAACTGTAATGTAAGAGGAGTAGGCAATATAAAAACAATCAGAAGAATAAAGAATTTGTCAAAAAAACATTCTATTGATATCATAGCTTTGCAAGAACCTATGATATCAATAGATAAAATTCAAGAAATTTGTTCTAAATTGGGTTTTGAATCTTGTTTTGCAAACATAAACAATAAAATCTGGATTTTCTGGAGAAAAGGTTTTATAATTAGCTTTATTGATAATTTTGATTAGTTGTTGAATGCTAGGGTTAGTCATTTTGCTTATAGGGAAGTTGTTTTGCTCACTATTGTGTATGCTAAATGTAACATTACTCATAGATTTTCTCTATGGAATCAGTTAAGGACCATATCTACAACTAATTTACCTTGGCTTGTTGTTGGAGATTTTAATACAATCTCCCACAAAAGTGAACAAAGAGCCTGTAACAGTTTGCATTCTAAAAGTTTGGATGATTTTAATGAAATGATTTTAGATTGTAAGTTAGAAGACCCTGGATATGTAGGATCAAACTTTACTTGGACTAATAAACATAAGTGGAAGAGGTTAGATAGATCTTTGTATAATGAAATATGGAGAGATACTTTTAATATTACAAGGGTGGATCATTTGGCCAGAACTTGTTCTGACCATTCACCCTTGTTAATAACTATTTTGAAACAATCATTATATAAAAAAACATCTTTTAGATTTCAAAATATGTGGATAAAACATGATGACTTCTTTAAAACTGTTGAAAGCAATTGGTCCAAACCTATAAATGATTCATCAGACATTTACATATTGTTGTCGAAACTTAAAAGGTTAAAAAAGCATTTATAAGGATGGAATAAGAATGTGTATGGTAACATTTTTGTAAACTTGAATAAAGTTGAGGAAGAAATCAAATTAGCTGAAATAAAACTGGAGGAAAACAATAGTATTGAGAATCAAATGAACGTGAATAACCTAAATACTACTTTAATAACACTACTTGAAAGGGAAGAAACTTATTGGCATCAGAAAAGCTATGTGAATTGGACAAAAGAAGGGGATAATAATTCTGCTACATTTCATAATTATGTTAAGAAAAGAAAAGTTAAGAACAGAATTAATGGGATTCAAGATAACAACATATGGATAGAAGATGAGGATTTGATAGGTCTTTCTGCTGTAGAATATTTTACCAACCTTTTAAACAAAACCTCTCTTATGGAGGATCTTTCTGCTGTTAGAAACATTGTCCCTGGAATCTTAACTGAGCATAATAATGAAAGTATTTTGAAAGAGCCCACTATAGAAGAATTACATTGTATAATTAAATCCTGTAACAAAAATAGTGCCTCTGGAGTTGATGGATTCAACTCCAGATTCTACTTATCTTGCTGGCCAATAATCAAAGATGATCTACCTAAAGCTATTAAAGATTATTTTTCTAGCTGAGACATACCTAAAGGAATTTACTCTACTTTAATCTGCCTTATACCTAAGGTTAAATCACCTAAATCATAGACACAATTCAGGCCTATTAGTTTATGTTCTGTGCTTAATGTAATAATTTCAAAACTGATACAAAGTAGGTTAGCCAAGCTTCTTCCATTAATCATTTCAGATGAGCCAGGTGCATATATTGAAAATAGACTTATTCAGGAAAATATTTTAATAACTCAAGAACTAATAAAAGAATTAAATAGAAAAAACCAGAGGTGATAATCTAATTATAAGTCTTGACATGACAAAGGCTTTTGATAAAATTGAATTCAGATTTATATATGAAGTTATGTGTTCTTTTGGTTTCATTGAACAAGTAATAGACTTAATAAGAAAATCTATTGAAAATATCTCTTACTCAGTAATAACTAATGGGAAAACTACTGGTTTCTTCAAATCTAAGAATGGTCTTAGGCAGGGTGATCCATTATCACCCTGTCTTTTTATAATTTCCGAGGAATTTCTTATTAGAGGCATAAATATGTTAGTTGATCAACAAAAAATTAGACCTTATAACATTAAAAGTACTTTAAGAATTAGTTGTTTAGCTTATGCAGATGATATAATCCTATTTTTGAATGGTTCATTATCTAGTGTAAATAACTTATCTAGTTTCTTAGACTTGTATCAAAATCTGTCTGGCCAACAGTTGAACAAAGATAAAACAACCTTTTTAGTTTCTTCAAAAATAAGTAGAAACAGATTAGAGTATCTTAAAAACTACTTAGGTTTTAAACTATCTAAGTTGCCTTTTACATATTTAGGTATTCCAATTCATTCTAATAACTTTGCAGAACATTTTGAATGCTTAATAAATAAGGTTAAAAATAAAATAAATGAATGGAATTCGAAACATATTTCTTTTGGTGGCAAGATTACTTTAATCAATTCTGTACTTATGTCTTATCCTGTCTATTATTTGCAATCCACAAAACTGCCTATAAAGGTAATAACTAGAATTAATAAATTGTTAAATAAGTTTCTTTGGGGTTACAATGAAAATAGTAGAAGTTTTATTTGGTCTAGTTGGACGAATCTATGTAAACCATTTAATGAAAATGGACTCAACTTTAGAAGTATAGAAGATATTCAGTCTGCTTTTTCTTTCAAACTATGGTTTAACTTTAGAAAAAACAAGTCTCTTTGGTCAAAAGTCCTACATTCTAAATATTGTAATAACATACATCCTTTACAAGCTACTATAAAGAATATTGATTGAAAAAATTTGGAAAAAAATGCTTGAGAATAGTAAAGAGGCTGAAAAGCATATTAGGTGGAAACTTGGTCAGGGTAATGTAGACTTTTGGTTAGATCAATGGAATGATTTGAAACCCTTATCTTATTAACAGAGGTTAATCCACAATATTATCAGCAAGCAAAAGTTAAAGAATACATTTCTAATAACACTTGGAATATATCAAAACTTCTAAACAGTTTACCTTTACAATATGTTGATACAATCATTAAAACACAGATAAATCATAATTTAAAGGATTCCATCATTTGGAAATTGTCCTCTGATGGTTCTTTCAAGATAAAGGATACAATTATAGAAATAAGACAGAAAAATCCATCATCTATAATCAAAGATAAAATCTGGAATAACCTTTCTTCTAAAAAAATGCTCTTTCACTCTTTGGAGAGTGTTAAATAATATTATTAGTATAGATACTGTCCTTCAATCTACAGGTTTTCAGTTAGCATCTAGATGTGTACACTGTCAAAACATTGAATCTTTGCATCATGTGTTTGTGTCTTGTGAAATTGCCTGGTTAGTTTGGTGTTTTTTTGCTGATAAATTTAACATTAACATAGGAAAACATATGACCATTAATCATATTGTTAACCTTTGGTTTTTATCCACCCCCAAAAGAATTCACATTAGGACAATCTTGCCATCTATGATAGTATGGAATATTTGGAAGGCTAGAAATAAATATAAACATAGCAACATTTCTACATCTCATAAGCAGATTGTGAATCAGGTCTTATTCATGCTTACATCATTAGATTTAGCATCTGCACTATCTAGAAAGCATTGGTTCCTTGATTCTCATATAGCTAAACAGTTAGGTTGTTATAATCATGCAAAGCTATCTAAACCTTTCATGTATGTTAAATGGATTAAGCCTTTGTGCAATCATTTCAAATTAAATTGTGATGGTTCTACGTTAGTTAATGGTGAATCTAGTTTTGGATTTATAGTAAGAAATGATTCAGGTAACTTAGTAATGGCTAAAGATGGTGTGATAGGTAAAAGTTCTCCTATATGTGCTGAACTAATTGGTTTGTTAAATGGTTTAACCTACTGTAAAAAGGCACAGCTTAATTTTGTAGATATTGAAATTGATTGTCTATCTTTATTCAACATGTTAGCATCTGGTCAATATCCTTGGTATTTAGAAAATAGTCTACAATGTTGTAGACAACTGATCACACCTCAAATGACAGTCAAGCATGTATATAGAGAACAAAATTTGGCTGCGGATTGGGTAGCAAAACATGCTTTAGAAATAAAGAATAGCTTTACAATTCATACTAATCATCCTTTTAATGTTCTATCTGCCATATTACTGTTAGATTCCATAGGTTTAGGTTATATTAGATATACTTAAGTTAATCTAAATATATGCTAATCTTTTAGCAAGTTGAAAAACTTGACTACAAATATTTTTGTTTGCAGGTAATCCAGGAGGCATGCTGAGGATGGAAGGACACAAGAAGGGAGATATGGTGTTCATGAAGATGTAGAACACAAGTATGAAGAAGGGAGCTGCAAGAAGATGAAGATATCAAGCTGAAGATAGGAAGTTGCAGGAAGGTGAAGTTATCAAACAAAATGAAGAGCTAACTTACTAAAATATGTAATCTATTTCATTTGTGTTACACAATGAGCTATTAGCTCATAAACAGAGTTTCTAAATCTTGTAAAACAATTCTTCAACACCAATAAGATATGCATTTTATTGGAAAAAATAAAATAAAATAATAATTGATTGATTATAAAATTTCGATTAAAATGATAACATATTTAAATTAAAATACATTAAATAGCATAATTAACTTGTATATGTGGTACATATCTCAATTATTGAAATTAGATTCAATTAACACCTACAAATTAATTTTAAATAACATTATAAAATATTTTGATAAACGGTTCCTAAATGGTTTGTCTGATAGTTTGAACTGTTAACTGCGAAACTGGTCCATTAGGACTACAAACCAGCAAAACCGCAAACCGGCAGAACCGCGTAAAAAATAAACCGACAGGACCGCAACCCGTCAGGACCACAACCCGCCAGAACCGCAAACCGTGGTTCTCGGTTCTAATGGTTCGCGGTTCAAACCCTTTGACACTTCTATCTGGAACTAGTAACGGTCGTCGTTGTAGTGGTTGAGTTTTCTTAAAAAGTCAATAAAACACGCTAGGTTGGTCTTTGTTTCTACCCCACAAGTGAGTCATCTCTTCTTGAGTCCTGAACTAATTGGTCTGTTAAATGGTTTAACCTACTGTAAGGAGGCACAGCTTAATTTTGTAGATATTGAAATTGATTGTCTATCTTTATTCAACATGTTAGCATCTGGTCAATATCCTTGGTATTTAGAAAATAGTCTACAATGTTGTAGACAACTGATCACACCTCAAATGACAGTCAAGCATGTATATAGAGAACAAAATTTGGCTGCGGATTGGGTAGCAAAACATGCTTTAGAAATAAAGAATAGCTTTACAATTCATACTAATCATCCTTTTAATGTTCTATCTGCCATATTACTGTTAGATTCCATAGGTTTAGGTTATATTAGATATACTTAAGTTAATCTAAATATATGCTAATCTTTTAGCAAGTTGAAAAACTTGACTACAAATGTTTTTGTTTGCAGGTAATCCAGGAGGCATGCTGAGGATGGAAGGACACAAGAAGGGAGATATGGTGTTCATGAAGATGTAGAACACAAGTATGAAGAAGGGAGCTGCAAGAAGATGAAGATATCAAGCTGAAGATAGGAAGTTGCAGGAAGGTGAAGTTATCAAACAAAATGAAGAGCTAACTTACTAAAATATGTAATCTATTTCATTTGTGTTACACAATGAGCTATTAGCTCATAAATAGAGTTTCTAAATCTTGTAAAACAATTCTTCAACACCAATAAGATATGCATTTTATTGGGAAAAATAAAATAAAATAATAATTGATTGATTATAAAATTTCGATTAAAATGATAACATATTTAAATTAAAATACATTAAATAGCATAATTAACTTGTATATGTGGTACATATCTCAATTATTGAAATTAGATTCAATTAACACCTACAAATTAATTTTAAATAACATTATAAAATATTTTGATAAACGGTTCCTAAATGGTTTGTCTGATAGTTTGAACTGTTAACTGCGAAACTGGTCCATTAGGACTACAAACCAGCAAAACCGCAAACCGGCAGAACCGCGTAAAAAATAAACCGACAGGACCGCAACCCTTCAGGACCACAACCCGCCAGAACCGCAAACCGTGGTTCTCGGTTCTAATGGTTCGCGGTTCAAATCCTTTGACACTTCTATCTGAAACTAGTAACGGTCGTCGTTGTAGTGGTTGAGTTTTCTTAAAAAGTCAATAAAACACGCTAGGTTGGTCTTTGTTTCTACCCCACAAGTGAGTCCTCTCTTCTTGAGTCCTGACTACTGACCAGCTTTCAATTCAAAGAAGGGCAGCCAGAGCCAGCCAATTCAAAACCACAATAGTCTATTTATACGTAAGTACCCTTCCTTTTCCTCTTCTGTTCTAATCAAATCACTCCCTTCCAAATAAACTTACTCACCTTTGTAGAATGGTTTAACATAGGCTTTTATTTCTGATTGGTTCAGTTCTGTTTATTTACTTTGGACATTTAGTGTTTTACTTTTTTTGATATTTAATTTTCGATATTCTAAAACTGATCATATCATTTTTATATTTACATAATTCACTTTCGAATATATTATATATAAAAAATTATTTATTTAGGATGTTTGCAAAATAATAATAATAATAATAATAATAATAATAATAATTGAATAATTATAAATGTCAGTTCAGTAAAGTGTGCCGATCAATATAATATTAAATATAAAATATTCCAAAGTCACTAAATTTATCCGATTACTGCAAAAAATATATATCTAAAGAATATCCGAGAATAAAAAATAAGCATATTAAGTTAAGTAAATATTCTATTTCGTATTCAAAAGAATTAGAGTCTCTTAATACAAATATTCTAAATGAAATATTAGGTATTTTATTTTTTTGTTTTTCTGATTTTTTTCATTTTTTATTTTTCTATTTTTTTTTTAAATTTATTAGGAGGCCGATTGATTCCTACTCGTTCGGCAATCATTTGAATGCGCATCTCATCTGTCCGCTGGAAGAACCATCTTCAAAACCTCCGCCGAAGATCCTCCAAAACTGAAATGGAATATGTCTAAAGGTATATAATGTATTTTATTTGTATTCATTATATTTTTATTTATCTTTGTTATATTGACACATCAAGGATTATGTTCATTGATTAATCAAGAGGTACTGATACCATTGTATTTATTTTTATTATACAATTGGTTTCAGACCGAGTCTAATTTCTCTACGTGTGAGATTGAAAGCTATTAACTAAGTCTCTCGAAATCTCAACTTTTTAATTGATTTAGCTCGGGAGGAATTTATTTATATATTTATGATTTATGACCTGGAGACCTAAACATGTAAGTAAATTTTGGTTATTTTTGTTTTAATTCTTTGTGTGTAGTAGTTGCTCAGTACTGATTCAATAATTTTATGTCATATGTATGCATGTTTGTATGTTTAACATTTTCAGTTCAGTTACATATGTATGATGAAAATCACGTTTCTCTTGCGATTGTATAACATGTTTAGAACATGTTCAGATCAAGCACGTCTAGGTTTGTTTTTTTGGTTGCATGTTTGCTATATTTAGTGGTTTACACTGATGTAACCCCATTATATGCATATTGAGAAACATCTAGTCATGATGAATGTATCGCCTAAGGATGTGATGTAATTACCTATTTTTGCTGACACTTGGACTATGTGATGTACGAGATGATGTCCTGCATGCCAATGGATTGTTTTCAGAATATTTCACTAATTTAATAATTTTTGACTGTTTAGTTAATGAAAACTTACTGCAAAACACACTTCAAGTCACCGTTCTTTTGCAGGAAAAATTTAATAAGTAAAAATAAGATATTTTAGTATTTTTGGGACTCAATGACATAGATTATTGGCTTAGAGAGGACCAATCACATCCTTTTATCGAAAACAACACTCCCAAAGAAATGATGTGCTATAAACGGTGGAAACGGTGGGAATATTCTAACCTACTTAGTAGGTATGTCTTGTAGAATAGAGTCCCACAAGTTTTCTTGAGTTCTCAGACTGTCGATTTGAAACTGGCCAAATATATATTTTCCCATATTGGGAAAAGTTTCATTAAGTCCCCTCAAGTTTAAATCAAGAACTTGATTGGGAAGATATCTACTATGAAGAAAAAAGGTTATGGAAAAATATATAGCATATTTTTAAGACATGTTCTATCTATAAGAAACTTAAGATACTAGATGTTGAGCTCCATGAGAATGTCGTAGTGTCCTTGAAATGTATTATGATTGCCTAGAGAATAACTAAGACATGACCACTCTTATTACATAGTTGGTCAATGAGGAAGAAAAACATCTAGAGTAAGGTATTTTGGAGGCAAGTATGGTTGATGACATCTCAAAACAAAAGGAAACACCCATCCATTAAAGCTGCATAAGCTAAACCTTCAGGATATAATAAGGAAATGAAAGACCCAAAGAAGGAAAAATGCAAGAAATTTTCATATTTCTATTGTAGAAGCAAGGATCACTAAAAGATAATATATCATAAGTTTAAAACATAGTAGGGAAATAAAATAAAACTATCTTCTGTAGTAACTTCAGAAGTTAATTTAGTTTTAGTTTCAAAGGACACATGGTGGGTCGATACTAAAATAAAAACTTACGTTTATTTTTTTAAAGCTCAAACTAAAGCATGCTTCTCAATGGTGGAGAAATTCATATTTTCACTACGAATGGTGTGGCTTGCTCGATTGAAGCTAATTTTCAATTTAAGCTCTGTTTAAATTCATGACATATTTTATCAATTAAGATATGTTTTGCATGTTCCCTCATTTATGAGGAATTCACTAGGTTTTTCATTATTGGACAAATATGGTTATTTTTCGTTTGGAAATGAAAAACTTTAAATCTTTTATAATAATTGTTTAATTGGTATAAGTGTTCTTAATTGTTATGATAACCTGTATAAATTAAATAATAGTTATATTCATTTAGTTGTAATGAATGTAACATATGAATTAACATTTGAAAAATGCGCTTAATTCATAATTCTAAAAAGAGAATAGATGATATTATTGTTGAGGGTGCTTTATGTCCCCTTAATTAAACAGATTTAGAAAAATGTGTTAAGTGTATCAAAGGGAAACAAACCAAGCAAAAAGTTTTAGAGTCTTTTGTACTAAATATGTTTTGAAGTTAATCCATACATACACCTGCCACCCATTCCCTATAATATCATGGAATGACCACATATACATTATTTAATTCATAGATAACTTTTACATTATGGATAATTATACTCGCTTCATGATAAATAAGAGACTATTGACACGTTAAAATCCCTTAAAAGTGAAGCTGAGTTATAACAAGGCAAAGATATTAAGGCTTCCATATCCGATCGTGATGATGAATACTATTGAAGTTATGATGTATAAGGGGAACATAAAAATAGGTAATTCGTTCTTCAGGAGTGCAATTGCTTTTCTTAATATACTATGCAGATCTAACCCACGAAAAATGATATATTTGAGTGTCAAAATCATATATTAATGAATATGTCCATGAGCATGGTTATTCATACATCTGTACCAGAATCACTATGGTGGGGGATCTCTTAAGTGTGTAATATATATCCTAAAAATTGTACCTATTTTAGCAACAACTATTAAAAAAACGTAACCCCAACCTTAATAAATTTTATATGTGGTGTTGTCTTGTAAAGAAACGATTTATAAGCCTAATGAACAAGAGATGGAGTCCGAAACAGTTAGTTTCAACTTTATAGGTTACTTACATTACTCTAGGGGATATACATTTAAATCTTATATTAAGCAATATATCTTTGAAAGTGAAACTTTAATATTTTTTGAGGATGTAGAATTTGACGAGAATAATTCATATAACAACACCGTATTTGAAGAATAAGTAGAACCAATTCATTTAGTCTCTAATGTTGATGATTTGATTATTGTTAGTTTACCGACTATCGATAGTATGCCAGCGAATTCAGTTACAATTTCTCAAACTGATGTTGCGCTTCCACTTTAAGTAGAAAATGATGATGTTCTTGGTGATAAACAATTTCATCAACCTCGAGAAATTAAACAACATAACAAACCAACCTTTTGTATGTCCACATATTATGTCTTTAGGAAAACGACCCTTGATACTTTTTGAAAAGTGGAAAGATACAAAGATCATCTTGTAGTGAAAAGGTATAGTCAAACTTAAGGGATTGATTAATCATAGATCTTTTCTCAAGTATTATCAAATGAGTCATTCACAACAGTCATGACTTTTGTTGCTCATTTTGATTTACAAGTCCACCACTTGGATGTTAAGACAATGTTTCTCAATAGTGACGATGGAGAAACGATTTACATGAATCAGTCAAAATGATTTATGGTTAGAAACCCAAATTTGATAATGTAAACTAAAGATATCCATCTATAAAGTTAAGAAGGTGTTTTGTCAATAGTAGCACAAGTCTCTAGACACTCTTACCTTTATTTGATTTTGAGGTAAACTCTATCAAAGATTGTGTATACCATAAGATCAGTGGATTAAATTTATATATTTAATGCTTTATATCGATGACATACTCATAGCCAATAATAACGTAGGTTTATTACAAGATACCAAGGAATTTATAAAATTTTAATATGAAAGACCTTCGTGAAGCTTCATATGTGCTAGGGATCTGTATTGTAAGGAACCACATTAGGGGACCCTTAGGTTTCTCACAAAAGACATACTGTACCAGTATAGTTTGGATAAATGAAAACCTTTGGATACTCCTATTGAAAAAAATAAAAATTATCACTCCATCAGTGCCCTAAAACAGAGTCAAAGAATTTACTTCATGCAGACGATACCATATGTTTCGACATTTGGAAGTCTCATGTATGCTCAGGTATGTACCAGACCGGTCATAACATTTATAATTGCAATATTGGAAAGGTATATGGGCAACCTAAGAGTTTTCTGTTGTAATATGATGAATATGATACTATTGTACTTGAAGAATACCAAAGATTTTGGCTGACATACAACATATCAGATAACCTAAAGATTGTAATCTATTTCGATCCAGATTTTATGGGGTGTGTAGATACAAAAAAAATATACCACTAGTCATGTATTCATTCTAACGTGATGTGCTATGTCGTGAAAGAGTGTGAAACATAATTTCATCATGACCTCGACCATAGAAGCAGAGTATGTGGCATGTTTTACTTTACAAACCCATGAATTCCAGTTAATAAATTTTGTCATAACATTACATGTAATGGAAGGAATTGAAAGATACCTCATAATTTATTGTGATAACAATTCAGTTGTAATGTTCTCAAACGGTAATATTAGCGCCAACAAGTCTAAACATTATACATTAAGTTACAGTCCGTAAAATAGAAAGTTTTTATTGACCAGTTAAGGGTGGAGCATATTGATACACACTCCATGGTTGCAGATCACTAACGCATTGTCATCCTTAAAATTTTAGGAACGCATCATTCAAATAGATGTCTTTAGTTTATAAGGTATTTAGGTTTAGTGGAAGTTGTGTATTTTATTCCAAATCGTATGATTACTTTAGACTATTTGTATATATTTTCAGTTTAAATATTACAATGATATATTTCTCATATTTCCCTTATTATTTAAATGACATTAAGCTATCTCAATTCACTAAATATGACAAGTTAATAAGTTGACACATGTTGATTACAGGGCCGTGTCACATTTTTATATATAGTAATCCATGAGAATTTAGGGTTCACTAAGATGGTGGTTAGCAATGTATTTATTTTAGAACTATTATGCGAAAAAAATTCATGATAAAATCTTTTTGGTCCATTATTGATTATTGTGGGTAATGAATAAAAGCATAAAAAAATAAGATGTTAGATGCCAGATGATACCACAAGTAAAAAAATGGGAGATGATAGAAAGTACTTAAAGATATAATAGGATTTGAGATAAGTCTAATTTATTAGCAGAATACCCATGACAGTTAAAGAGTAAATAGTAATTTATGTAATAGATGAATGACACATGTCAAATGATACACGTGTCACCCATCCCAAATATTTAGGAATAAATTAGCTATAAATAGAAGACCCAATCATCATGAAAATGTTGATTATTTGATTAATAAAACTAACTTTACGATTATTGTTGATCATTTATAGTCTTATCATTTTAAAAATATTCTGAAGAGGAAGTTCCCTCATCATATTTGGCTGCATTTATTTGAACGATATCCAAATAATTCATCAGCTTACCAAATATATATGACTAGATCAGGAGTGAATACATGTTTACTTAAAGGATACACTCTTGGATCTCAAACTGTAAATTCTCGAACTGCTTCGCTAGCATATAAAAATAAAAGTTGAATTTATTGCAAAAGCAATGAGAAATATAAAGTCGAAGTCCGTTTGAGTTAATGACCAAAATCTTACAATTGATAATAATAAAAATTACTCTAGGGGACGATACAGTTTAGTTGAAAATATGGATAAAGGAAAGTTAATTCGTGGAAAGAAAGCCGATTTTAAGAAATTAGAATGTGTAAGTAGGTACCTGAATCAAGTAATGAAGTTTCGTCAGCATAGAACAAGGACAAATGAAAATAAAATATGTTTAAAGAAAGTAAAAAAAGAATATAAGACCAAAAATAGATTTTTACACAATTGTTAAGCCTTCGTTTACACAGTAATGTTTTGAGAAAACATTACGAACGAAATTTGACTCTTACAGGATGAAGATTTATGATGCAACAATGGATCCATAAAATCACCTCGAACAGTTTTGAAATATTATTTTAGGTTTGAATCCATATGATATTTTACTATATCTTGGTATTTTAAATGACATTCAAAGAGAGTACATTGGATTGGTTTAACAACTTGACACCGATATGAGTTGATAACTTTATTTAATTATCGACAACATTTTGACATCATTTTGTTGCTCATAAAACATTAAAGCATGAATGAAATCAAATCATGATTCTATTTCAAAAGTCTGAAGAGTTCTTAAGGAATTATGTTCAAAGATTTATAAAAAAAATGAGTGCACTAGAAGGTTACAATGAGAATATAACTTTATCAAAATTTAAAAGAAATTTTCCTTTGTGACAGTTGTCATTTGATTAAGTTTTTTCAGGATTTTATGGAAGATCTTTTGTAAAGAATAACGTTGTGTATCAAATTAGAAGAAACAAAGGAAAGTAGGCTAATGCAAATTAAAATGGCAAATAAAAGGGAGATTTGTTAGAGAAAAAAAAAGAAACGACGTTAAACGAATTATGCAAATTGCAAGCGATCTTGTGAACAAATCACGTTTTTCTTATTAATATAGTCTAAATTGTTGACTCAGTCAGTTAAATGCACAAGTGGTGGTCTTCAATGATTATACATAGGACCATTTAAACTACACAACTTCTAGAGTTATGTTTACACCGGTTAATAACAGAATTTGTTGATATTATTGTGCATATCACAATGATCATGGGAATTTAATAGGAGGGTTATTTTCAGTTAAAAGATAAAATTCAAAGATTATTGACAATGGATAATTGGTGAAGTTTGTTAAAGGAAGAGAATAAGAAAAAATAGAAGAAAAAAATGAAAGAAGGAAGTCCAAAGTGATAGAATAAAGATAAACAACGATAATTATGCACTATTGTTTAGGGAGATACGTTGTTAGGAACTACTAATTCATCGAGAAAGAGATATATAAAATATCAGGAAGTTTATATAGTTAACGAGTCATCTGTGCACTTACATCGTAATCCAACTTTAACCTTATCATATACTGATGATAATCTAAAGGGATTAGTGACACCTCATGGAGTGGTAGTGAGAAGGGTGATGATTGATACTGGAAGTTCAACCAATGTATTTTACAAGTTATGATATGAACGAATGATACGAGTTTCACCCTTTAAGAAGACTGAGATGAATTTAGTAAGTTTTACTTGCCGATCGACTGATTGCATCGGAAAAGTGAATTTAATCGTGTCTCGGGAAATAAAAAACATAAAAAACTATAATTATATTATTTATGATATTCAGTGCTTCGAGTTCTTATAATATAATTTTAGTGTGACCTTAGTTACACAGAATGGATGAAATTACCTAATCTCATCATCAATGTATCAAATATGTGGTTTATGGAAAAGTATAAGTATGTTAGTATTGACAATGGTATTCGGGGGCATACTGATGGATCAATATTTTAAATCCATAATATTGGTAAAATAGAGTGATGTTGAAAATAATAAATTAAAGAAATTTATGTTTCAAAAAATGATTTTATAATAATATGGCTAGTTGTTTAGGTAAGTGTGAAATTCAATATTAAACTCATGATAAAGACAAGGAGTTGATTTGAACTAATGATAATTGACTTGAAAGATACAAAAAAATATGAGATCTTCAAGCTGATGAGTTTCAAATGTAAATGGTTGTGAAGCCAATGTTATTCTAATGGTTCTAGGAGGATATGAAATTAAGATCAAATTCCTCACTACTAATTACGAGGCCAAATATGAAGTCATGTTAGTTGGGATAAAATTAGCTTGAATTTGTAAAGGAAAAAGTCTTTTAATTGGTTATTAAAGTTCTTAATTGTTTGATGGTATTTTTTGAGTAATTCAATCAGTTAAATATATTTGGAACTGGTAAAAGAAATAAAAAAAAGGGTTGAAAAAGGTTGCGTTTGAGCAAGTATTTTAGCAAAGTGTGGTCATGTAGAAGATAATAGTTGTTTATTAAATGATGATGTTTTATCGTCATATGAATTAAAATATTGAATATTATGTTTGTAAATTACAAAATGCATTGTCCTTGATGGAATTCCATGTCAAAGAAAAAATACACAACCATTACTAAGATGCTTTGAAGTTTCAAATTTAATGAGTTTTGACGATTAAAGTGATGATTTCTATTCGTGAGGTTTCTTTGCAAATGGTATTTGTTAATATAGAGTTAATAAGTATGATCTCTGTCAAGTGCTTTACTAGTATCATTAGTTTTTAAGTTTTAACCATTTTGAATGTTGCAATAGGAAAGCTTATTGATTCCTATATTTTGGTACCGACATAACCATTATGAATTAAATTTTATACTATAAAAAAGTGTCAAATGTTAGAATATTATTGATCAGTATATATTCATATAATAGTTATCAATTTGTATTACATAATTATATCATTCAAAGCAATGTTTAATCAACGGTTGTTACTAATTTGTGTGTTCCAACCAACGGTTAACAATACAAATAAAACATTATAACATACGTTTTACATCGATAATTTTCATAAAATAAAAAAGTTACATGAGTTAGAAAATTATAATAAGCCAATCTTAGCTGATAAAGTGTACACTAACAGATGTCCAATTAAAGAGAACATGACTATAAATAAATCCCTACTGAAAAATATAACAGGCCACACTACTTTCCAAATATGATAAGAAATTATAATATACAACATATGGTCATAGTAAAGCGACGTCGGCAAGATTAGTTACATTTTGATAAAATGTTAGAAGAAGAAGTAATGTTTGAATATCATTTATTAACTATCATTTGTATGTGAATTAGAGTTTTGTTTCACTTAGTAGTAACATCATCAGAAATAGAAGTTCCAATTCTGAAAGAAGCTAAGAGCCTTGTAAGAATCAACAATAACATCACCGTGATAAGTAAATATGCGACAAATATTCTAGTACTTTCCGGGAAGATAGTTCCAATATAGTCATACATATGAAGATTGTCTTAGGTTTGTTGTGATCAAGTATTTACGTTAACATCGGTATACAACGTTCTTTTACAACTCTCATTGCATCATCTAAAACTTTTCCAGTCAAGCTTTTCTTAATCTTTTCAACGTTAATATCTTTACCCTTTTAAATATTTTTTAATTTATATTTAAGTTTGGTGTTTTATTCTTCCAATTGATTGTTGGAAGTTGGAGTTTGATAATTCTTTTATCCTTTGATGTTACATATTTTTCAATATCCTATTTATCTTTTAACCATTTATTTTCATTATGCTTCCATTTGTCCAAAAGGTTAGCTCGATTTATTACTTTGTAATTATAATGATCATTATCTAAAGTAAAGATGCGGGATTGATAAATCACTTAAAAGTATTAGTTTATCAGATGAAAATTATCTACTAGCAAGTATGGTAGAGTTGAGCGAACTCTACAAAGTAGTTCTGAGAAAAATTATAATTCAGTATTATTAAGGAGAATATGGTGGACATAAGTTAGTAAAATTTTATACCTCAATTTAAAGTTCTATTTGACGTTGGAGAAGTTGAACATTGGTAAGAGTAGAAGAGTATTGCTTATGACTATTGAGAGCAAAACGACCAACAAAAGACCGATGGTTTAATATAAAAGAATCACCTCCAAAGGTAGTTGATAATGAATATTTTTATTATTAGCGGTAAACATTGGAGATATCTATTAAAATCAATACGTTAGTCCTTACGATAGTGAAGATTGTTTGAACCAACAAAAAAGAAGAATTATTAGTAACTGTTGGTTTGTTTTTTGGTTTGGAGGAGTAATTTTATTTGAGGAAGAGTTGTCAATAATTTTTTCTTTTTATCAAATGTTTTTGGCTTTTGGAGGAGTTGGCACAGGTACCAGTGCACCATTTTTTTTATATATGTTAGGCATGTGGTTTAATTATTTTTTCTTTAGATAGTTTGATTTCTTTCTATTTGAATTGTTTTGTTCCTTGGTGTTCAAAAATGTTAACCTCAATATCTCATTAAGATTCTTATCTAATAAGACTCTTTAAAGTATTCGTGTAATTGTTTTGAAATTCGAAAGTTTTGATACTAACTTCCATTATACCATAGTTATTAGAAATATATAATCCTTCTATTGGACGAAACAAAGATCGCAGTAGGAGTTTTTGTTGGGAAATGGCTCTGAGCTTTATTTTTTTAAAACTGATTAAGCAGGAAGGTTCAAATATAACATACGATTAATATATATTATAAATATTTAAATATGGAAAAAAATAGTAACATATGAATACAATCCTTCTTCTTTATCTTCTTTCAGTATCTTCAATAAGCTGTGAAGATTTAGACTCCCATTTGACATTCATACGTAAAACATTACTTATAATAATGGTCAATGATGCCAATAAAATTATACTTATGCTTTTTAGAAGCATTAAAGTAATAAAAAACGGAACTAATATTCACACATAATGTTGGGAATCTTAAATAGTATTTTTACAAGATAGATGCAACAAATATACTAGTCAGTATTCGCTAGTTGATTGTGTGTTGATTAGAAGATGATGACATATTTGTATTAGCTTTTAGGCCAATAAGAAGGAATATATTGATTTTTTAAGGGTTTGAGATACTTTGTTCTAAAATAATAGGAAGAGTATAATTTTTTTGGCGTCAAACAACTTTAGGTAAAATAATATCGTCTTCAGATTGACCATTGCGATGGTCATTTTGAGAATTTAATAGATTTTTGTCATAATCCCATTATTTAACTATTAATATTTTACCTAGTAGATGGATAACAAAATACAAAATGATGAATGATGATATTTAATAGAATTAAGAATGAGATTTTTTACCTCAAGCGAAAGGAATGGATATACGGTCAATTACAAAAATTAAAAGCCGAGAGTAGTATAAAGTAATTATAGAAACAAGTTTAATAGATATGCTATGAAAGATGAAAAATTGGAAAAAAATGAAATTAAAAAGTTCACTAAATTTATATAGAAGACATAAGTGAATGATAGACATTGATTTAAAATGAGATGAATGGTTTAGATACAATGACTAGCGTGTCAGAAATTTATTGGTATAATACATGTTACTGATGTAATTTATTCATTTGTTTTAAAATTAATACAAATTTAATTAAAATTATAGGCGAATATAAGTCACGATAAAGTTAATTTAAAAATAATAATAATTGTACTTTTTATTATATATTTAGTGTTTAAATCCATGCAAATATGCTGATAGGATAAGATTATTCATAGTAAAGTAAACAACGTGGGTAGAATTTGTCATCAAAATACTCGATTAAATAAGAATATAGTGATGATGATACGAAAAAGGCATCGTCATAAATTATTATAACTATATGATGTGATATTTTCAATTACTTTATTTTAAATATTATATTATATATATATAATATTTAGCAAATAGGACGACTGACATAGAATTAGAATTAATATATATAATATATAACAAATAGGATAGCTGGCGTAGAATTAGAATATGACTTTTATCTTTCTTGTTTTGATAATATTTTTAAACATATTGATAACTTTAAAGACTAAGCGGAATTCTAATAAGGTTATATGTATCTAGGACATCATTATCTTTTTTTTTGTTGAGAAAGTTAAAGATTCATAATGTAAGATAAATCATTTTGTTGAATTACTTACAAAAGCATCGACAAAATATAAGTATTGAGTAGCACATGAAGAAGAAGTCGATACAATTATTAATTAATGACGCCGGTAAAGGATAAAAGCACAAAAAAAGATGTTAACTCTCAGCTCATACAACAAGTAAATGAGGTGATATGATTGAAAGTACTTAAAGATATTAGAAAAATATTAATCAAACTAACTTCACAATTTATTACTGGAATACCCATGATGGTTAAAGGGTAAAATAGTCTAAAGGGTTGATTATTTGATTAATCAAACTAACTTCACAATTGCTCTTGATCATTTCTAGCCTAATTTTTTTACAATATTCTTAAGAGGAAATTCCTTAATCAATTTGGTATTTACCAAAATTTTGATGGATCAAAGGTTTGTGATGTTCAAAATTATAGAGCAACAATCTTGGATGTAGAAGGTTCACGGATTGGTGCGTATGGAAAGATTGTTGCGACAGAGTTCACGGATTGCATGAGCCTTGATCATTGTAAAGATGTAGATGAATAATTTATCTCTGTTGAGTAGTTGGATCATCAGGGTAATAGATGCTGGAGCCATAGAAAGCATATATGGAGAATTGTTAAGTATAAGCTCAAAGTGATTGCGGCAAGATCAGTTCCGAAAGCTTTCACTTGGAAAATATGTGAGTAAGCCGAAACATAAAGAGCTGAAACTTCTGACTCTCTATGTGGCTGGATGCTCAACCGTATTTTGATGTGGAAGTCTACTCGAACCTAAAATTTGAGTATAACTAAAGATAAGTGTGTTTGTTACTACTGGAACCGAATGTGTATGTTAAACTCTTGTTCGATTTAAAGTGTAGTAATTGGTTAGTCGAAAACTAATCAATATGCTTCTATGTTCATGAAAGGAGCATAATCCCTTGGATGAAAAAATTATGAATTAAATGGAAGATTTACCCCGTTGATTAAAAAGACGAATCTAGAGCCTCCATTTGGTGTACTTTGTGTCATTTTTTTGTTTAAGAAAAAAGAAATCTCACTTTGTGTACTTTTCGGTTAATTTTTTTTTAAGAAAAAATAAAATCACACTCTGATTATCTAGTGCGATCTCTCGTCAAGTATTAATTGACTGCGTTAATTTACCGTAATTAAGTTTCAGTTTAAATAATTGTGGTGGTTAAATGTAAGTTAAAACTTTAACTATTATTAGTTTTTATAATTATTTATAAAAAAAAACTAATAATTCAAAAATTAAATAATAAAAAACCTATTGAGGACAAAAACCCCAATCGTATAATACTACTTAAAAAAAGTTATGAGTTCGAGTCCCTCTACATACGCTTTCTCGGCTGAGTCTGTCACATTATTTCTGGCGTTGGTTTGCAGACTAGTGCATCAGATTGAGAGTTTATCCTATACGCATTTATTGCACTAAGAAAAAAAATACTAGTTAAAAAAAGAAAAAAAAAACATAATAGGAGGTTTATGTCAGAAAAAAAATAGTTTAATGCAAAATTTGAGAAAATAAGAATAGTTAAAGGTCATATATACAATACAATGACTTCATAAAGTAGCAATCAACTAAAGTAATAATTGTTTATAATTTTGTTGTATTCTTCTCCTTCTTCACAGTTTCTCACCCACCGCTATCTACAAAGTGGTATAAATCCCCCATTACAACTGCAAAATTTAAACACACACAATCATTTCAGTAAATAAGAAAGCAAAAACATGCTTAGAGCCTTAAGCACAAGAAGACCCTGGTCCGGATACGAACGGTTGGACGAAGACCCGTTCTTAGTTCCGGTGGTAGACGGAGAATTACGAAGATCGAAGAGTGTGTCTGCAAAATTATTTGGCTCATCAAAAAAATCTACACGTGATATTTTTTGTGTCGAAAAACTATGCGGGTCATCATCGAAGAAGCTTAACGATGTTAATGAATCAAAGAAAAAAACGTGTAATGGACGACATCCTTTGTTTAGCTTGTTTGGAAAGAAGAAATCGACTGCTAAACCTGAGTTTGCTAGATATTTACAGTATGTGAAAGAAGGTGGTGTTTGGGACATTGGTAAGAACATGCCGGTCCTCTATTATAAATAAAAACTTTAATGTAATTTCTTTTATTGATATTGGTATTTAGTATGTACTATAGCGTTACAGAACTTTTTGATGTGGTATTATTACTTCATAAGAAGTTAAGTTTTGGAATCACTTGTGAAATAATGTGCTGTACAAGATTGAGAGGAAACAAAAGTAAAAAATAAAGAAAGAAGGAAGTTTGAAGATCATATGAGTTTTAATAGTTTCAATACAAAGCACAAATTACTAACTCTCTCTACAAAATTTGAGAGGGGTAAATCATGTGAGGACTGCACAACCCCTATACAAGCATATTTTGAAGCTGCTTTTTGGAAGAACCATATTTTAATATCACTGATTCACTTTTTAGTTGATGTTCAGTAAAATGAAAATTTGTTCTAGTTACAGAATGCCCCGAAGTGTATTTATATCTTTGTAAATACAGATTAAATTCTTTTAAGTTGAATTTGTAGATTCCTTCTTTTATTCCAACTCTCTAGCTATATATATATATAACAATTATTAATTCGTTAAAAAAATAATGATATATTTTAGATATTGGGTAACCACTCTTATAAAGAAATCAATCTAAAATCAGGTAGGTATATATGAATTACTTTACAAATGATTTGTTGGAAACATTTTCTTTTTTAGCCATGGTTTTTATATTTGCTATGAGTGTAAGTAATATAAAGAGTATTGAAGACGATCTTAAAATGATGGATCGGTTAGTGGTAAGTTTAAAGTTGAAGCATCATGACACGCATAATTTTTAGGGAATAAATCTATAACGTGTCTTTCCATAAAAAATCAAATTTTTGGACCAATTTTTTTATTTTAGAAAACTAATAGCTCTACAATTATCAAAAATAAAACATGAACACAAAATTTTACGTGGTTGGAGTTATGACAATCCTACGTGTGCGGGTAGTAGATATAATTATAATTTTATAGATGCAACAACTAAAAACAATTACAAAGACACTCGATACAAATTACATTTTATATACGAATCATGAGAAATCAAATTAAGAAAGAGTAGTTGTACACTTCGAAAAGATATGAAAGGTTACAAGAATCGGAGCCAGCTGAAAATAAAATCTTAAGCAAGAAATAAAAGTTGAACTCAAATGATGATGATTCGAAAAAATAACTTGTGGCTAAACGAGTAATTTTGTGTCTATAGAGTACTCAAAGAAAATTTTATTTATGTTTTGGATCACGGGTAAATGAGTCCACAAAACTCTCAACATATAATTAAAGAATTAGACTCAAGCCCAATAACTATAATTGAAGCTTAACTTCATGAAATATTACAACATTTTTATTTGTGAAGTTGTTAAGCGTAATTGTTTTTACAGATAATATTATTCCTTAAGGTACATAGTACAATGTAGGGTAAGGTTAATCTTGGTGATCCAAATGCTTGCGTGAGACAAATCCTTAACCTTTATATATTTTATATAATAATAAAAAATTATTCAATCATTGATATAGAATAAAATACCTTAAAAGCTTCTAAATCAAAATGTGTCTTTCTTTTCATATTTTATTTTGGTATCAGAGTAAGTCCTTTATCTGAAAATGCTAACTTTGATTCTCCTAACATGAGATTAGATTTTTTTGGATTTGGACTGGTAAATGCTGACTATGGTTACAACAAATAAGATCATGTAATGTTGTGCGTACATTCCCTTAACCCAATTAGGGTTAGACATTTCCTGAGAAAACTTCGTCGGTTCAAGTAAATTGTATGTTGAAGCGATGTACATAGAAATTTAAGCTTCACTTACCTCAAACTTCTCAAAATAGAATATAAGTTTTCATAAGTTTCTCCCAACTCTCATTATTTCTCTCAATATTTTTTTCGCGACTCTCTCTCAAGAATTCATCAATTCTAAAATCACTCAAATTCCTTCAGTTTTTTTATCTTTTACGCTTGTTCTGCGATAACAAATATCTCTACTATCTCAGGCTATCTTGTACATATGTTGTTCCTTAATATATGTAAGATATTCAATGGGGCGTAAGATGAAGATATAGTTATAAGCCAAGATTCCAAAATAGTAGAAAAATGAATTTATCATTGAAGATGAGTGACAAATTAAGGTGGGATAAATAACATCTAGTAGCAATGATATTTTCCAAATGATGCTCTCTATATGTTCTCTTGATGAAATTTATAAACGACACTTAAATATGTTATCCAAAATATGATTTCTATATATTTTTTAGACGACGTTTATGAACAATACTCAAATATATTCCCCAAATAATGATTCCTAAGTGTTTTCCAGAATATATTTATAAACGAAACTTAGATATGTTATCTAAACAAAGAGTTCCATATATTCTTCAAACGAAGATCTCCATATCTTCTCCAAACGAAACTTAGATATGTTCTCCGAACAAATATCTTTATATAAAAAGATGACGCAATTCACAAAACCACCTCTTCAATGTTTATCTATTCTCTCACTTATCTCTTAATGTACGTAGAGCTATTTAACTATTTTTGGAAATATAAAACTCGCAAAATCATATCACACATTGCATATCAATATATTTTTCTATTTATAGATTTAAGAAAACCCTTAATTCTTCATCAAATGCTCCATAATAAAGTCCATTAATCAACAATTGAAATAACTCTTAGTCTATTTATGTGAGAAACCTCATAAATAAGAAATCCTAATTAATATAAAACATTCAATTTATATAGAGAATCTAATTAATATAAAAACACCAAAATAAGATACATAATTGTTATAAGAGATCCAATAAATAGAATACTCAGATTGAGTCTGAATATGGTGTTACAGTCCAACTTACTTATGATCAGAGTGGTGTTACATATCAAGTTGGTTGAGCCATTATGTTTCGGACCAGTCTGCTTCGGCTTAATACAATATGTTTCGACACAATTTTCATTAATCTTCGACAACTTGTCTCAATCCTTAATCAACAAACATCTCGGCAACAAAGTCACAACTCAAGCTTCACTAGAAAGTATTAATATTTCTTTCCTAATACATGTCGCAGAAGATCCAAGTATGCCCATGTAGTCCTACTAATGTACATAAGTTGACGAGTTACTTCTAGCTTATACCTAAAAATTCTCCACATAAGATTATACTAACTCCAATATCCGTTCCACATAATGTATCACTTTTTAGAGACCAGATCACATGTATCATTGACTTGCACCATTCTCGTGCTCATAAGCTTTAAAATTAGCATTAACTTGGTTAGAGCATACAATGTTTTTGACTCGCTATAAATTTTAGCCACCTTTCCTTGCTCATTGTCCATCACTTCTCAAATTAAGTGCATCTTAATATTTAAGTATTTAGTTCAATCATGGAACTTCAGATTTCTATATGAATGGAACTAGTGTTATTATAGAACATAAACACATCTTGATCCACACTAGTGAGTTCACTCAATAATCCTTTTAGTCAAATAACTTCTTTCATGGTTTCTGTATTATCCATATACTCGACGTTCGTAGACGATAGCATAACAAACTTTTGCATACAAGACTTTCATCTAACTACTCTTCCAAGCACAGTAAACATATAACCTAATTATATTTCTTTGTATCCTGGAAACCTGAACAATAAGAGTCCATATACCCTTTTAACACTATATTAGCAATATCTTTCTAATTATAACACATCTCTCAACAGCCAAACCCTCCAAGTATCTCATGATGCATTTGAGTGCATGCTAATGCGACTTCCCTAGATTTAACACGAATCTACTCAAAATATTTGCGTGTATCGTGTAAATCATAACATACATAATACTATCAATAATATTGACATAAAATAATTCCAGCATGTACTTCTTATCTATTACTTAAGTTTGTGTTTAAGTGACACTAAGTTTAAATTGGGTACCAATAGAAGTTCTAACCGTTTTTGCTTCGAATATCGAGAACTTTTGTATTATTTTATGTATATATGCTCGTTGAGATAAGAATAAATATCCCTTTAGCATGTTCGTTTTTTATCTAAACACCAAGTATCCTCTTAGGCTCTCTCATATGCTTTATCTCAAGTTATTCTTTTTGAAGAGTCTTTATCGTTTCAATCTTCCTCGTATCGCTTATAGTTATTACTATGTCATCCACATATAACTCCTATAAAACTTATATATCCATGTGTATTTCCCCATTATAATAGACACAATTGTTGTGGAAACTACAAACATATTTAGTATTTTCATAAAAGAATCAAATATTTGATTCTACTACCTCAACAACCCTTTAGCTCATAGAAGGGTCTTTTAACAAATATATATATAATCCTTATTTCACTCTTAAAACCTTTTGATTGAGACATGTAAAGTTTATCTTCCAATTCAATATGAATGAAGGCAATAATAACATCAATTTTCTCAAGGTCAAGATCAAATCTAGAACAATTAAAAACAAAACTTTTATGGAGGTTTGTTTCACAACTAAAGATAAAATTTTATTGAAATCCACACCTTGCTTTTATGTAAAACCTTTAGCCATAATCCCAACCTTGTATATGGGTAGTTGAACACCATGAATAATTGGCTTCCACTTTAATATCCATTTATTCCCAACCACTTTCTAAGTATTCGTTGGCTTTACAAGAATCAAGATGTTCATCTTCTTGAAAGATCTCGTTCTTATTTCATGGTCGTAAACTATTTTTCTTTATCAATGCTTTTGACAGTATCGTGACATCTTCTGGGTTCAAGAACATGTACATGCATTTCAATCAATAATGGACAACCAATTATATCAGCAAAATCATACATATACGGATATTTCTTGGTCTTTTTGCCATATCTTTTGCCAACTCATAACAGTTAAAATCATGTTGCTTTCTCATATGATCATCCGTAAGTTCTGGAACACCAGAACCTCATTTTGCTTCAAATTTATGCAACGGCTCAACTGTTTTTTCTCGAAGTGAAACCAGACCCAAAATATTCTTCGACAAAAACATTACCAACTTTTCTTTGTTGATCAGATCCATTATCAACTTCACATCTCTTATCGACAATACTAGGCTGAGTATTTATCATCTTCTTCAATGACATGTCCTCCTTACTGAAAACCAATTTCTTGAATATGAAAGCCTTCAGACGTTCATATTTAAGGCAGCATAACCTATATATTTTTACTTTTATTTGGATAGCCAAAAAGAAACATTTAAGTTATTTTGGACTAAGATTATCTTACTTCACACATGCGTATATAGCACATCAAAACATTCTCAAATGTTTTAACTTAGATTTCTCTCTATTTCATGCCTCTTGATGATAAGTAAACTTAAACGTCATAGATGGAATCGTGTTGATGATATATGTAGCCATTATTGTGACTTGTCCATGGAACCATCGACCTACACCAACTATATAAAGCATAAATCTAACTGACTCTAGCAAAGTTTTATGTATTCTCTCAGTAGTCTATTTAGTTAAGGAGTCTCACTTACAATTGGGTGTCTAAAAATTAAATGTTTTGCATAATAGCTAGTGAACTCATTTTTCACATATTCCAAGCGATTATGAGTCTAAAGCTTCTTCAACTTCACAAATGCAACAAACACTTCATCAGTAAAACCTATACTTTCATGAAATAGTTATCGATAAGTGATATTAAGTACCTTGCACCACCTATGACAGGTTCTCATGTTGGACCCCAAAGGTTTGAATGAATATAATCAAGCACTTCATTGGATGTCTGGTTATTTGGTATGAACTTCACCATCTTGCTCTTACCCAAAACAAAGCTTTCACAAAACCTCAGCTTATGAACTATTGTAACAACTAACAATCCTTGTTTACTTAGTTCATTATGTTCATTCTCACTGAAATACCCTAACCGATGATGCCTCAACTTGGTAGAATATCTCACCACAGTAGACACATACCTTACTACTACAGAACCATGAACACTAAAATAACACTAGTCATATTATCTTTCATAACAATAAAGGAGCCTTGCAGGACCTTAAGTCTATCATCTCACCTCTATAAGTAAAGTCTTCCTCATCTAACATCCTACTAGAAATAAAATTACGTTTAACTTTAGATATATACTTTACATTGTTAATAACTCTCTGAAGTCTTGTAGACAATTTGAGTCATACCGTTCTAATCCTTTTAATATTGCACGATTCATCATTCTTGAGAATGAACCTTCTAGATCAAGCATGCATAGGTCTTCAAACCAATTCTTATTGGAAGTCATGTAAAATGGTGCACCTGAATCCAATACTTATTTATCATTATACCTTTAAAAATAAGAAGTCATTAACTAATCAGTGTACTCACAATCATTAGAATTACACCATCTCCAACTTCAGTTTGGTTAGTTATACTTTCCTTTCTCCGGGTAATTTAGTATGATATACGATATCTTCTTGCATTCCCAATTTAAACTAGTCTTAGCCTCTTTATAATTTGAGAGAGTGTTTTATCTTATTTGACTTGAATCTCTCTTCCATGATCAACCCCTTAGACTCAGTCTATATCTTTCAAAATCACCCATTAGAACATTTTTCTTTTAAAGATATTTGAATTTCAAGACGCTTTTGAATTCTACCATCATAAGTGAGTTACCCCGTATATCATGTTGTTCATGAAGTGCTCATAATCCTTCATTGAAGAGCTCAAAAATATGATTAGTTGATCCTCCTATTCCACTTTCACACCATTTAAGTCGAGTATGATTAATTTATAATCATCTAGGCTCTTTCGTATCTATGTGCTACTATCCATAAAATGTGTAGAAAGCTGTTTTGAAGATATAATATGTTTTCCAAGTACTTTTTCATATAAATTTCCTCCAATCAATTATATATTCTTAACGCCATAGGCTTTTCAGATACCCCTCGTAATACTTCATCTTCCACGCTCTATATGAGGCCACTATGAGTTTTAGATAATACCACAATATCATCATATGTAGATTTACCGTTGATAACAACAGTAAGTTTAACCTTAATTCTCCAGAGATTGAAATTATTAGATCCATCAAATATTTCTTGACTAAGTTTAATGAAACTTATATTTTGTACCTTTCTGGTTTCCAGGTGAGATCTACATCTCTAACCTTCAGGTTTGTAACCAATATACTCATTCTACTATTTCTCCATGCTCACTGCATTACCCGTTGGGGAAACCAGTATCGTTCATCTGAGGCAGAACCCGATGTAGAATTAAACAAACCTATGGAACAACGATCTAATTATAATATCCAAGATGATCAACAAATAAAAGAAAGCATAATAAAACCAAACAAAAAATACAATATTTAATGTTGTTCAGATTGTGAAGACATCCTAATTTCACATACAACATACACTCCTTTATATATAAGTTGGTCACATAAAGATCTCAAATACAACTCAATCACTTATTATTACAAAAGATGACGTGATTCACAAAACCCTCTCTTCAGTGTTTATCTCTCACCCAATTTATTTCTCAAAATACCTAGACTTATTTCACTATATTTAAAAATAAGCAGCTGAAATAACCACATCACACACTGCATAATAACAATATCTTATTCAATTTATAGGGTTATAAAAAACCTTAATTCTTCATCACATGTTTTAGATTAAATTCCTTTAATCAACGGTTGAAATAACTTATAGTCCATTAATATATGAAACCTTATAAACTGAAAATCATAGTTAAAATAAAAGAGCACATTACTATATAAAAACCAACATAAGAGACTTAATTAATACATGAGACCTATCAAATTGAATAATCTGTTTTGGTACAGTTGTGGTGTTACAATCTAACTCGCTTCATATCAACTCACTTCAGACCATCTTACATCGAACCGGTATTCTTGGGCTTATTACATATTTCCTTTGATACAATGGTCACCAGTCTTTGACACGTTTTCTTAGCCTTTAGGATCAGCAAACGTCTCTACCACTAAGTGATAACTCAAGCTTCACGAGAGATTTTTAACTGTTTTTGCCTAATACATGTTACGATTAATCTAACTATGCCGATATAGTTTTACAATAATACATATGTTTACAAGTTACTTCTAGTTTACACCTAATAACAATATTTAGTTATGATTTCCAAATACGTTAACAAACAACATCCAAATATGTTCTATACGATGGTTATGAAGAACAAAAATTGTATAAGACTATGAATTACGCGATCCTTTTTAAAATGACGCTTACAACATAAAAAAATAAAATAAGTAGATGAATTATAGAGGATGGCATAAAAGAGTAGGATGTAAAGATGTAGTGAGTAAGATATAAAGATTTAAATTAAGGAATTGATGATGATTTGAGCAAGGAAAAATAACGTCTTGAGTAGTGATGTTTTATTCAAACGAAAACAACATCTTGAATAATAATAATAAGATAAAGGTAAAATGAATATCAAGCCAAAACAACATCTTGAATAATAATAAAGTAAAGGTAAAATGAAGTATTCAGTATGGAATATGTGATACATTATATTGTTTGAAGGTAAGGTGAGACGATTTTTTAGGAATGATTCGTATGAAGTATCATAGAAACATAACAATATGAAACATTGTCATAAGTTTGTACAACACGACGGTTTTGAAGGCAAATGATATAACATAAACAAAATAAGAGAAAGGAGATAATTTTTAAAGTCAGCTGATAATCGAATATTAAACAGTTGGACGACATGAAAGACGTTCAACGTAATAAACTATAACAGAACTAAATCGACATTTCGAAAAGTTCAAAACAAAATGGTTAAACCAAAAACAACAGAATATTTATACTTTACATAAATAAATGTTTATGTAATATTTTAGACCAGAGAACGAGAGTATAGAGATTTCGAAATCTCTATAGATAGACAAAAAACGTAAAAAAATAGTTCTAAATAAAATATAAAGAAAAACTTAAAAACTATTAAGTTTCATCTTACCCCAACTCAAAAATCATAAGAAGGCAATAAGGATACATGAATCCATTTATGCAATTAATGAATATTTATTTTATATAAAAACATATATTTATAATTACAACTTTTAATATTTGATATATATAAATAAATAGATTATTAAAAACTTGCGCTTTGAAAAAAAAAAACTCACTCATTTGTCATTTAACCTTTTTTTTCCTTTTTAAAAACTCCATTTCTTGAAAATATAAAAACTCACTCATTTGTGATTGAATCTTTTTTTTCCTTTTTAAAAACTCCATTTATTGAAAATATAAAATCTCACTCATTTGTGATTGAACTTTTCTATTCCTTTTAAAAACACTATTTTTTCTTAAAATATCTAAAACGTTTCTAAACCAAGTTTTTTTTCCCTTTATCACTGGCAAACTCCAGAGTCACAACCATTATATTTCTACAGCTATACCTACTTTTAGAAAAATAAATAAAATGTGAAATGAACATGTTTGTCTTGATTCTTAAATACAGCAGTTCCTGGATAGTGTGTTTAGTAGTATAATGTTTAAATGACATGTGTTTGTTGTAGTTGTTGAGTTTTGTCTTTAGAAAAGTCAATAAAACACACCGGGTTGCTCTTTGTTTCTACTCCACAAGATAGTCCTTCTGAGCAGACAAAGGCGGCCATATAAAAAAACGATTTTTTTTACAATTTTGATCAGTTAGTAACTAAAAATATTCTAGCTAGCTGAAGACACATTTCGAAATTCAAGTCTCAGCTAAGAGAGGATGATGGAGGGACCTTCGGAAGTATTAGGTTTAAACTTTACAGTAGCCTATTTATTTATTCACTACCAAGTACCAAACCATTAGAATGGTTACATTTTTACTATTTATAAATGCACACATATCCCTTTAATGTTCTTTTACTAATCAAATCACTCCCTTCCAAATAAACTTACACTTACTTTATATTTTAATATACCAGAAGGTAGAGTTTTCATTTTGGAATGTTATATAAATGAATCAAATTTATGTAACTAGCTTTCAGTAGAAGTAAATGTATATGCAAGGGAAAAGGATAGGTTATTGCAAAATCTGAGAATATAACAATAGTTAAAGGATATATATAATATATTAAGGCAATCATCCAAAGCAATAATTGTTTATAATTTTGTTTTATTCTTCTCCTTTTTGACAATTTCTCACCTACTGCTATCTACAAAGTCATATAAATCCCCCATAACAACTACAAAACTTGCACACAATCATCTCACTAAATAAGAAAGCAAAAACATGCTTAGAGCTTTAAGCACAAGAAGACCCTGGTCCGGATACGAACGGTTGGACGAAGACCCGTTCTTAGGTGCGGTGGTAGATGGAGAACTACGGAGATCAAAGAGTGTGTCTGCAAAATTATTTGGCTCATCAAAAAAATCGAGACGTGATATATTTTGCGTCGAAAAACTATGCGGGTCACCATCGAAGAAACATAATAATGTCAATGAATCAAAGAAGAAAACGAGTAATGGACATCCTTTGTTTAGCTTGTTTGGAAAGAAGAAATCTACTGCTAAACCTGAGTTTGCTAGGTATTTACAGTATGTGAAAGAAGGTGGTGTTTGGGATATTGGTAAGAACGTGCCTGTCTTGTATTATAAATAAAAATTTCATTGTAATTTTTTTATTCATATTGGTATATATAGTATGTAATATTGTGTTATGAAATTCTTTGATGGTGTATTACTTAATAAGAACTTAAGTTTTGGGATCACACGAGTTTTAATAGTTTTGATACAAAGCATATACAAAATCTGAGAGGGGTTACTCATGTCTGAGGACAGCACAAGCCCTCTGTAAGCATATTTGCAAGCTGTTCAGTAAAACTAATATTTATTCTATCATTTTATATCACAGTAAGTATGAATTTGGATAGGATTTATAAGAACAAACCGAAAAGTTGTAGAATTTTTATAGAAAGATTATCTCCGTCAAGAATGTCGTTAAACTATTTCAAAATTCTCTAATATATATATATATATATATATATATATATATTAATAACAGTATATAATCAACCTGGTAAGTTCTTGAAAAAAGTTGACTTTGTATTAAATGATGGATCTTTAGAAGAGTTACTGACAAGAAAAGTGTACACACTAGTTGACAATCAACAATTCCATTTTATTGACAATACTTGCCTTGGGTAACAAGAAAAGTATTAGAGATAAAGTTAGTGTATAAACTAAAAAACACACATATGATATAGATATGAGGAATAATAGTATTGAAAAACATAAAAAATGAGTAATTTTTTTTGTTTTATTTATAAAATTTGAGCTAGTTTTAGAAAAGAGTTAGAAAACTATTGAAGACAGATTAATTTATATTTGGACACAAATAGTGTCATAAGTTTGCCTTATTAGGATAGAAATAGCGTTGTAATCTTGCCTTGCAAATATTGTTATTCTATCAATTTGATCAGATCCAACTCTCGTTAAGCTGAATTTTAGTTCATCAGTCGAAGCAGTGGTCAACAATTGACGATAATTGTCTGAGAGGTTGTAGAAGGCAATACGAGCTTCGGCTATTACTTTATTTCAATAACAAAGTTAACAAGGATGAATAAAAAGGAAATAATCATATAACAAGAGATTTAACATGGTCCAGATGGAGAAGAAATCCTACATCCACACGCAGCATACACTTCTTTTATAAATAAGTAGGTTACAAAAGACTCAAAAGACTCTCAAACACAAAAGACTCAATCACTCTTTGTAACAAAAGATAACGTGTTATCTTAAATGGTTAAAGACAATCGTGTTATGATAATTCATATGACCGATAAGGGATGAAAAACCTTAAAATTTATCATGAAATAAAAATGTGGCGAAGATGAACTCGTGGAGAAACAAATCTTGATGATAGACGGTTTGGTTCGCCATTATGATTGGGGATGGAGGCCTTATATGGTAAATAAGGTTCTTGAACATGATACAAATTTAACTAATAACGGTCCACCCAAAGAAATGACGAGAACGAAAATAAGTGCATAAAATGTTAAAGCTAGTTTGACCAAACAAGAGAATTCATGTTTTGAGCATATAATTGAATACAACGGTAACACAACCACACCTCTAACCATCTAGGGATTACATGAGAAAAAAATGATTAGCCCATCTAACCGAGATAAGGATTTTGCTTAAAAATAACAAACCCCCCTAAAGACACTAAAAAATCAAAAAATTACAAATGAGCGGACTTGTTATCCTAAAACGTTATTCCCCCGTACTTGAATCTGTACACTTTTGAGGTAGCATATATAAAGATAGATGATCATTGTTTTTTAGGGCTATAGCTCACTCTTGTATAAGGATTCAAGATGCAAGGTCGCATCTGAGACAATAACTAATGAGGAAAATCCGTAACGAATTTCCTCTGTATGATCAGTTTTATAATACATGCGAAATGTTAAATGTTGAACTAGTTAGTCTATATTACTTTTCTCTTGTTACTTGTTTTGATAACTAGATGTTAGTGCCTAATATTTATTTTGTTGTGAGGAACTTGTTTCGATGCATCATTTCTACACTTTCTCTATAAGGATGTTTGACCTATTTACCTCTCAAAATGTCTCTCACAATAATATAAAATATATTTTAATTCTCTACGTGAACGTGAATCATTTCGTTAACGTAAATAAAAAAAATACTTATTTATGTTTTTTCCTATGTTTAATCTAAAACGTTTATTTTTAATCATATATAAATGGATAGATAGGTTTCATCGAATCGAGCAGACCAAGACTAGTCACTCATCATATGTAACATTCAATAGTTTGTATATAAATTCATTGGTGGAATGATGCTTTATACTACCGTATACCAGATTTCATCCAAATCCATAAACTTATATAACCAGATCATAGGGTTACGAATCTTACCCAAAACTGAATAATATATATATATATATATATATATATATATATATTGTGACACAAAGTGTTTGTATTTCCAACTATGTTTTTTAATTATTTTTATTTCTGTAATAAAATTATTTCGAAAAAATGATTCTTAAAACAAAAAACTTTTATCTCAAAATCTGAAACAAAATGTATAACCAAACTAATGGAATTTTTTTATTTTTCAGTTTTACAACTGACTTCTTCCCATCCGGTCAAAGTCTATTAAATTTAGGAAAGTAGGATGCTAATTTATTTCCACCCACGCGTTCAAATTAGTTGTTTATGATTTTGACCCAATAGATCGAAATATGAAGCTTTTTTGAAAATGCATTTGATTTCGACTACGTGGGTCAGAAATATATGCCAAGTTAATATACATAATACAATTATCTTTTAGTTTTATGGTGTGTTAGAAATTTAAATTTATATAGTTTTGAAATTTAAAAGATAGATATTGATATGTATAACATATTTTATACAACATATCGCATACTGGCATCCTAAAATCCAAAACATACGTATGAATAACGTACATAAATCTAAAAACATTAATGCATGTAAAATTTGTGTAGATCAATTAGAATTATAATCAGAAACAACATCATCATCTACATACGCATAACATATCATGATCATATCGTGTGATATAGTAAAAATTTCTTCGAGCGTTACACTATTGTACTTGCAAAACACCCTCATATACCTTTTACGTGAGCTAAACCCATGCATCGTGTGCACCAATTCAACCACAGGCTCTTCCTCAGCAGAACTCACAGTGAAAATATACCAAATATTTCTAGTAATTTAACCATCGTACTCCACATCCGTAGTATGTATGCTGAAATATTCAAAAACATAATGAACTTTTGGCCTTCCAATCCATCCAAATTCCATCGTTCTAACATGTAGAAATGTTGGTCCTTATCTCTTCTCCAAGGAAACTAATTTGTAAGACGGAGCAATATGAGTTGTATATGGCCAAATTTCTAAAGTATGCGATCCAATTGATGTACATCGATATTGTCACCAAACTTAATAACATAGTGATATAAAGATATATCCTCAAACAGTTTGATCCTCCTCGTATACTTGTAAAGTTGGAAATAAATTTAAAGTAACAAAAATTAATATTGTAATATATATATATATATATATGATACAAAACTAAGTAAATAACAATACTAGTAAATGTATTTTATCAAACACTTTACTGCCAGTTACATCTTTTTAAGATGATGAAATAATACTTTTGGTCGGTGTCATGTGGGTCTGTAGCCCAAATACAGATATGCATCATGTGTACTTGGTAATATCTGTAATACATTGGTTTCAAACTTTAAAATTTTCATATACCCAACACCTAGCCAATGTCTTAAAGTCATTCATATTCTTTGTACCGTATTTAGAAGCGGGACGTAACGCACTATACAAGTCTACCACAATGTGCATCCCCCATAAGTATTAATTAATTGTTTTTAAGTCCTCAAGGTCGTACAACCAATCAAAATTTATCTTTATCCTAATATTCTTGGTGAAAATAATGGTGCAAAATAAGAAAAGTATAAGCTCATGCGCAAAGTCATACCTCATTCGAAGTTGCTCGGCAGAGAAAAAAAATATGGTGAAAGTTTTCGTTAACCATGTCATCCTTAACCTGGTACCTTTGTAAAGTTAATCTTCTCTATGGTTGTTGTGGTCAAAGATACCAGATAACCTTGAAACCAAACGAGCATATACCTCTCGTATTTATTTTTACTTAGGACGAAAAATCGTCCCCTTACCGATAGGTTTGTAATTCTAGCCACGTCGTTCAGTGTAATTTTCATATCTTAGAGAGAGAAATAGAATATAGTGGTATCTACATTCCATCTTTCTACAAATACACCTTCCAGTGGGATATTCGGTGCCAGTGGTACAACAAGTCCAACATTAGACTGAAGACTATACAATTGATTGCTTCATCAACATTTGGTTGGTTGCTCAAGTCTCAAGTCAGTAGTTGTTCATGTGTGTTGTAAACCTAAAAATATTTACCTTATTTTCATTCATACAAAACAACATATATTGTTCTAAACTAGAACATAATATATATAATATTTATTAATAAACTTGTTATAAAATTATATATGCTTACATTCCGGTGATAGACATGGTATACAATGTTATTCAATTAGCGCTTATATTGTCTTGAAATACGAGGGTAAGTTGTTATAAACTGCATAACTTCCTCTTGGTTTATGCTTCCCTCAACGTTAGCCTCCTCTGCCTTCTCCTCAGACGATGAAGGCTCGAGCTCTGTCTCTAGCACTGGCTCGAGTTCTAGAGGTGGGGCTTGAGGTTAGGTGGAGATGGTGAAAGATCCATATCACCGTTTTTATCATTGATGTCTGCTTACTCTTTCATACCTTTACGCAAATTGCTACAATTTTAATAATTTTGAATGGTCAAAATAAAGTGTTGTGAATATACTACTTTTGGAAAAAAAACTTTGGTATGAATATGGTACAACAAGTCCAACATTGGTTTAACGACAATACAATTGATTGCTTCATCAACAATTGGTTGGTTTCTCAAGTCTCAAGTCAGTAGTTGTTCGTGCGTGCTCTAAACTTAAAAATGTGTACCTCGTTGTCTTTCATACAAAACAACATATATTGTTCTAAAATAGAACATAATATATATAATATTTATTAATAAACTTGTTATAACATTTATATATGCTTACCTACCGGTGATAGATATGGTATACAATGTTATTCAAGTATCCCTTATATTTTCTCGAAATACGATGGTAAGTTGTTACAAACTGCGTAACTTCCTCTTGGTTTATGCTTCCTTGAACCTTAGCCTCCTCTGTCTTCTCCTCAGACGATGAAGGATTGGGATCTATCTCTAGCACTGGCTCGGGTTCTGAAGGTGTGGGTTGAGGTTAGGTGGAGATGGTGAAAGATCCATATCACCTTTTTTATTATTGATGTCTGCATACTCTTTCCTGCCTTTACGCAGGTTGCTACAATTTTAATAATTTTGAATGGTTAAAGTGTTGTGAAGATGCTACTTCTGAAAACAACTTCTTTAAAAATTTCTTTGGGACTATCTTGTTACCTTCAATATAAAAATAAAATAATAATAAGATATTATAGATCAAAGTTAGATTTATTTTGACCTAAAGGTTCGAAATCAATGGGGGTGAAACTGCATCTGATTTTGAACCATGGGTAAAAATCCTACACTTGAAAAAAAACACGAATAAATGATGAACCCTAATTCTAATTTGCCCTAATTAAATCTTAAATCAAAAAATTTAAATATTTAATATTTATCCTTGAAAATTGAAAGATCGAATCTTTAGAAATGAAAAAGAGTGATATTTTAACAAAGACTTATAAGTATTTATTATATTAAAAAATAGATATATATTTTTGTTTAACGTTTTAAATAATTTTGGGACATTTCTAAAATATATGCTTATTGTTGGGAATATGCGTACCGCATATTCTTTTTCATTATATAAGTAAGAACAACCAATCCTCACACTAGTATGATATTGTCCGCTTTAGGGTCAGAAGACCCGCACGACTTTATTTTTGGTCCACTTTCAAAAGGCCTCATACTTGTTGAGATATGCTCTTACTTGTATACCACTTATCCTTCCTATGTTTAACCGATGTGGATGTGGGATTTTGGTCGCCACCCTAACAATCCTCCTCTCGAACAAAGTACGATTTGACCTCCACTTGGCCTCCTCAAAATTCACATATCATTTGTCCACTCTGGTCAGGTTGCTTTCTCACCTGACCCATTAAGCATTATAACTAATCTCTATATTCTCACTCTTATCACCATACCGTCTTGTTCTTTAGCACAACTTTTGACTGATGATACACGGGAAAACCGAACTTGGTCACAATGATGATCTTACTCATAACCATATTTCCTTGTTCTTTAACGCCACTCTTGACTGATGAGCCATAGACAAACCAAACTAGGTCACACTGGTAATATTATAAGAGCAGATCATTCACCTTGAGCATGACTATTGGTTCATCATGTTCGACATCCTTCGAGAATTTCACCACATCATGTTCTTTCTGGGTCTGGAGCTCTGATACCACTTTTTAGGAATATGGGTACCATATATTCCATCTTCTTATATAAGTAAGAACAACCCAATCCAACAGTAGTATGATATTATCCGCTTTGGCACCCGAAGGCCCGCAAAATTTTTCTTTTGGTCTACTTCAGCGAGGCCTCATACAAATTGAGATATGCTCTTACTTATATACCATTGATCCTTCCCATGTTTAACCGACGTGGGATGTGGGACTGTAGTCGTCACCCAATCAAATCCTCCACTCGAGAAAAGTACCACTCTACCCTCCTCTCAATTGAATTACATGTGCTTGTTCTAGTCAGGTCCATGACAGATCTATATGCTCACTATTAGATGATACTATGTCGCTTCTTGATCAAGCAACCTGTTTGATGAGCTTTCAGGCACTCCATCTATAGATCACACTGTGCCACTCCTTGATCAAGTCACATGGTTGATGAGCTATCAAGAACTCTATCTATAGATGACATTACACTGCTCCTTGATCAAACCACCTTGCTTGATGAGCGATCAAACACTCTGTCTATTGGTGACACTGCAGCGCTCCTTGATCAAGCCACCTGCTTGATGAGCCATTAGACGCTCCATCCATAGATGACACTGCATTGCTCCTTGATCAAGCTACTTTCTTGATGAACCATCAGAAACTCTATTTATAGATGACATTGCACTGCTCCTTGATTAAGCAACCTGCTTGATGAGCCATCAGGGGATCCATCAATAGAGCAGATCATTCACCTTCAGTATGGCTCATGGCTTCTGGTAGCATGTTCGACATCTGAGAATTTTACCCACATCACCCACCATATCGCGCTTTGTTTGGGCATATTGCTTTGATATCAACTCTAGATCCCAAATCAACGACAGTAAAAATAACTAGCGGAAAAACAAAAACAAAATGCAAGATGTATACGTGGAAAACCCCATTTAATGTGAAGAGTAAAAACCACCGTCAGATGAGGAGTCCACCCCCAAACATTTCTATTATTATAGTTTAGTGTATAAGTAATCTGAATCAATCTTACAAATATCTACAAACCTATTAACGATTACACAGAATAATAGATAACAAAAGAGAAGAACAAAAGAGAAAAATATCACCAAAACTACTGGTCTGTTCCAGGAGTGATTTCTCCCCATATGTAGCACCAATTCACTATCCAACCGGTCAGATTCAAGCCTCAGATATCCCAAACATTGTGTCTAAATATCAGCATAAACAGATATCGTCTGCCTTTCTATCCAACCTCTTTACTGTGGCTGTTGTGCACAAATCCGAAAATCGAAAATAAAAAATAATCACTATATATATGTATTTTCAAAAAACTACTGTCTCTCTCTTTTGTGTTTCTTTTTGGATTTCTCCTCATCTCTAATAACTTGAACTCATATATATAATCATAAGGAGATGAAAATCCCAGGTTATAAATTGGGCCTAGTTGGGCTGGACCCTAACAATCTCCCCCAGCCTATCACGGGGAAGATAAAATCATGAGATAATTACTTGAACCTCATCCCGGGGAGCTTACTGTAAAGCTTAACCTTGCTTACGGGAACAACTTGTTTCATCATATCTTCACTATTCTTTTTGGTGTGAACTTTCTTCAATTTTATTTATTTTGTTTCGATCATATCTCGCAACCAATGATATTTCACATCAATATGCTTGGTGCATGCGTGATACATTGGATTCTTGATTAAGTTCATAGCACTTTGACTATCACATATTACCATATGCTCTTCTTGCTTCAACCCCAACTCTTGAAAGAACCTCTTAAGCCAAAGAATCTCTCTGTTTGCTTCTATTGTTGTAACATAATCTGCCTCAATTATTGTTAATGCTGCACTTTTTTAGCTTGGATTTCCATGAAATGTCTCCCCTTAAATATGTAAACACATAACCTGAGGTAGATTTCCAGTTATCAAGATCACCGACCATGTCAGCATCTGTATGACCTTTAAGTATAGGCTTTTTAACTCTATAACACAAAATCAAAGTAGAGGTATCCCGCAAATATATATAAAAATACACTTCACTACTTCGCAATGAATTTTACCCGGATTTGATAAGTACCTACTCAGGGAACCGACAACATATGTAATATCTAGTCTTGTACACACCATAGCATACATCAAAGAACCAACTACAGAAGAATAAGGAATAAATGGCATACATTATTTCACTTTATCTATTGTTGAACACGCGTCCTTGCTTAACTTTAAATGTGTAGCTAATGGTTTATTAACTGGCTTGGCATTTTTTATATTGAACCGTTTAAGTACACGTTCAATATATTTCTCTTGTGATAACCATAACTTTCCTGCTTTCCTATCACGAGTAACCTCCATGCCTAAGATTTGCTTTGCTAGACCCAAATCTTTCATGTCAAATGATTTGGCTAAGTCTTTCTTGAAATTGATAATCATCTCAGTATCTTTCCCAATTATCAACATATCATCTACATATAAAAGAAGTATAATAAACTTAACTTTAGGGAACTCTCTGAAATAGACACAAGGATCGACATGACTTCGTTTATAACCATTATTTGTCATAAACGAGTCGAATTTCCGATATCACTGCCTTGGCGCTTGTTTAAGCCCATAAAGATTATTCTTCAGCTCACAAACAAGCTTTTCTATCCCTTTCTCTTCAAAACCTGTAGGTTGCTCCACATAGATTTCTTCATGCAAGGCACAATGTAAAAATGTGGTTTTTACATCAAGTTGTTCTGACTCAAGATTTAGAGTTGTAGTTAAACCCAATATAGTTTTGATATAATTCATCTTGACAATAAGAGATAACTATCTCATCAAAATCAATGCCTTCTTCTGGTTGCATCCTTTTACTACAAATCTAGCTTCCGCTCAGCAAGTTTCTCACCATCTCTTTTGTTCTTGAAAACCTATATGTTATTTAATACTTTCTTTCCATTAGGAGGTTTCATTATCTCATATATTTCATTTTTTTCAATAAATTCATATCTTCATTCATAGCGTCAAGCAAACTATTTTTCTCTTCATGAGATAACACTTTTTGATAATTCGCTTGGAGACTTTGTTAAATGTTTTCTCTCTCTAGTTGACCTTCGAACCTGTGTATCCTCCATATGAGGGATAAGTTGCCTCCTGCTTGTAAATCTCCGCTAGATGGAACATCCTCAATATCATTAGAAATTACCTCAACATATCCATTTTTCGTCTGATTTACATAAGGAAAAATAGAAGAAGAAATAACATTAGTAGTATTAAAAGATACATCAAAAGTAGTAGTTTACCTTGATGAGTTATTGTTTTGCCTTAGTTAGTTGTCAAGAGTGTATTCTAGAGAGAGAAAGAGCTAGAGAGGTTTTAGAGAGATAAAACGCAAGTGCAAATGAGTTTCAAAGTAAAAATTGTTTAACCCCTTTATTAGAGTAGTCTGGTCTTTTATATAGAGGAGCCGAGACTTAGTCTCAAACTGAAATCTAATACAAAAAGTGGGAGAATTGCTGTTTAGTCCTTACTAATTCCACATATTTACAAATATCCTCTAACACTTACATTAGTCACGAATTAAGGACAAAACTTACATTACTTACAATTAAATCCTTAAATTTACATTATTTACAATATAGTCCTTAAATTCCTATTTCCATATCAGAAGCCCCCGTAGTTCTCATGTCAGTAAATGAATGAGAATTAAAAAATCTTCAAATCCGTTTTGTCTTCGAATCTTGACATCTTCGAAAACTCCCATGTGCTATGTAACCTGTGATAAACTTAAAAACAATCATTCGAAGCAGTTACCTTAAACGATCATTCGAAACACTTATGAAATTTAACATTTCAAAAAGTTATTCAAATCAAACAATAAAAACAAAATGGCTTCGAAATCCCTTGACATTAAAATGTTGGCTTGAAATTTCATTCGAAGTATTATGTAAGAAAATCGTCTTCGAATAATCATCCTCGAATATAACTGTTAAATTCATTATAACCCTAGAAGTATAGCTTGAAAAATGTCAAGCATCTAATCAATTCACCGATTCATATTCCAACCTATCATCACAAAGGTCTTTCCACATTCACACGCCTTCACTCGCTTTAGTATAAATACAACCTTCTTTTCATTTCCACTCTCCTCATACAAAAACCTTTTTAGAGAGAAGTTAAATTTTTGGCTACCTTCATCGTGTTCCTCCCATTTTCTCAGGATTTTCTCCAGAAAACTTAAGCTTTCTGACCAATCTTCATCATCTCCGATCAAACCGTATTTGGTTTATGAGAAATAAACCAAAAACCAAAAAATCGAAGGCCATTCTATCCAAAAAACCAGAATCTTCTGATACTGACAACAATATAGTGTTCGGATCTTATGATTACTTTTGTATTATACAAAGGGCTGAAGAATATCGAAGAGGAGGATTAATTCGAGGAGGTCCAATTGGAACTACTACTGAAACGTTCTATTACGGTAACTTCGATCCTACTAAAGTTCCAACTCTTTCACCTTCCCCCACGATCGAAAAACAATCATTATCTAAAATCTTTGGGCCAAAAACACCTCGAGTCTCCTTATCTTAGAGTAGAATTTCTCTTCTGATTACTGAAAAATCTCCTCTAAAACCAAAAACAAATAACCCTTATTCGGAACACTCTTCAATAACCAGAAAAAGAAAAACTTTCATCGCCATGGGAGATGAATCAACAATTCTCCAAACTCCTTCCCCTCCAAATCCAAATACTGACAATCCTCTTCAAAGAGAAGAAGTAGAAGAAGGTCCTCGAATTACTAACCCTTGTTCAGAAACTATTATCCTAACTTCTCAAAACCCTCGAAAAGAAACTTCGAAAGCCAACGAAGTTGATTCAGAAGCTACAAGAACCGATCTCGAGGCTGATTCTGACGATGCTTGCTCCATTTCCAAAGAAGAAAGGGAAAAAATTGGGAGGAACCTAAGAAACCTTGAAAATAAATAAATTATTGCTTTGAAAAACGTCTGCTACATATACTATAGGGATAGCCAAGATTAGGCTCTTAGAAACAATAGGGAATGTCAGAAAACATAACTCTTCGTCTGCCAAAGGAAGGAGAAACCCCCTGGACGGCAAAGATGATGAATTGGTAGTTTACCCTGAAATCATCAAATGGGGTTTTCGGTTTCCACTGGATCCAATGATCGTGGAATACTTTGAACTCGTCAGCTTATGCCCTACCCAGGTGACACCGAATTAGTGGTTCACCCTTATGTCAGTGATCATGGCGTCTCATTTGTCCAAAATTCCCATCAACTTCAAAGACTTCATCTCACTGACCCAACTATTGAAAGGTCTGAAGCTTCCCTTTTACTACCTCACCTTGATGGATGACCTCAAGATCATCGATGATCTCTTAGAGGCTGACAAATTCCTGGAAACAGAAATTCGTCTTCATATCAGGAGCGTGGGAAAATGGTAAAGTGATTTCCAAAGCCAACCCTTCAAAACTAACTCTTGTCTGGAGAAGCAATCGTAAGTTCTTCGAATTTTTATGTTCTAATATAAAATTTAGCTTTCATTTTTTCCTTAACATTTTGTTTTACTAATTTATATCAGAATTTTTGAAGCGTTACTCAACATGTCGAGAAGCTGTTAAGGAAATTTTCCAACAACTCGATGCTTGGGCTAAGAAGGAATGTATTAATACATTTCATACTGCCTTTCAGTCCATAAATTTCCTCCATAGCCACATGTTTCCAATCGTCGAAGGTGGCTTGCCTCTTCAAGATCTATCATCAGAACCAGATCTGAAGCTTGTGTAACAACGAATACCTCAACATGACTGCAAAGTCTTTCTTCCCATTCGTAACAGATAAAATAGCCATTTGCAAAAAAAGAGGAAAGAAAAGGCTGCAAAAGAAAAGAAAGGTAAAAAGGCAGCTGGTAAAAAGGCAACGGGTAAAAAGGCAGCTAGCACATCTGGTGCTAGCCCTTCCACACCATCAAAGCCAAAGTGTAAAAAACGCAAAACTGCAGAACAACCTCTCTCACCCATCGAAAAGGGAAGAGACCAAGAACCATCATCAAATAAAAAGAAAGTTTCCTCTGGTTCCCAAGGAAAGAAAAAGAAACAGATGAGAATCACTTCGTATGATGTGGTTGATGAGGACGAAGTCACTGCTGCTGAAAACCCACAAAACCCTTCAATCGAAAATCAATCAAACAAAGACAACCCTGTGATAGTCATTGAAGATAGTACCTCGAATGAGAATCAAGCCACTGCATCCTTCGATCCTGACATGTTTATCCACTTTGAAAATACCGATGCACTTATTGGTGATGAAGACTCTGTTCTTCAAGTAATTCAGAACCACATGCTTAACTTTGCGAGATCACCACCAATCGAAGCATCTTTAAAAGCTATCCGCTCTCTCAAGCCTATCACCCCAATGGTTCAAGGTCCTAGCACATCTAAACTTCATGTTCCTACTCCAAATCCTACAATTTATGTCGCACTTCAGCCATTTTCCGAGCTTGATACCGCAACAAAGAAACTTGTTTCCCAAGTCGAAGCTTCTCAGAGCCATCTAAAGCAACTGGCCAAATATATGGTTTACTACGAGGAAGCTTACGAGGCTGAGAAAAAGTTTAGAGAAAATTTGCACGGCAAAGTAATCGATCAATTTCACGGTTACGAAATGACACGGTCCAAGCTTATAAAGGTTGCTCTCTGCATAAAGAATCATTTGCGAATCACCCATATTGTGGATACTGAATTGCTGACGAACGCTCATGAAGCAGAGTTGAATAAATTCAAATCTAGCTATGCTACTGAACTAGCCACAGAAAAATCCAACTCCAGTAAGCTTTGAAATTCTCTCACTCTTTGTGAAACAAAAAACAAAGAGCTAACCGATGACACGACTAAATGGAAGAAGAATTTCGAAGCTGAAAAAGTTGATGCCGTAGCTGCCACCGAAGCTGATCTTTCAAAAAATATGCAAACAACTATTAACGTCGGAAAAGAAGATGCAACTATTCTACTTCTTCGAGAGCTTCATGGTGCTTACCCAAAAATGGACCTTACAAGTTTTTGGAATGACATCCCTGAAGAAAAACGCCCAAGTCAAGCTTTCGACCATGTTCTTGGGACATCGTCCTCTAAAGACGAAGCATCTGAAGAGGAAATGTCTTCTGATTAATCCAATCACTTTTAGTCTTATTACTTTTAGTCTTTGTCAGATTAAAAAATTTCTCCTTGTACCTTAACGAATTAATCTAAATAACAAATGGTTTTCTATATTTTATCATTTTCTTTACATATTATTCGATGTTAAATTTCAAAAATACAATAATTACAAAATATATACTTTCCACGTTGAATACCTTAACGAAATTGATGAATATAATAGTTCTTCGACAAATTCTTAGTGTGTTGTTAAACTTTAATGGCTCTTCGAAAAAATATTAGTGTGCTATTAAGCGTTCACTTCGAAATAAAAATGTAATGTGATTATTAAACATGGTTGTTTCTTTGAAAAGTTTCATAAACACTTCGGAACATTCTATTCTTAACTAATCTCAAAGGTGATCAGTCTTTGATGATTTGTTAAGATAGTATTCAAACATATGTAAACAACAATTGGCCAAAAAACTAACTTTATTGATAATATTGAATATGTACACGACGCCTCGTTAAAACCTTCATGGGCCAATAAGAGAGGAAAGAGTGAGTCATTCAAAACAAAAATTCCAAAGCATAAAAACATGTCTAATCTCAATAAAGCTTCAAGTGCTTAATATCACATGGATGTTGGAGCATTTTCCCTTCGAAATCAAAAATTCGATAGGACCCCGGCTTAATTCTTTCAACAACTGTAAAAGGCCCTTCTAAATTTGGAGCCATTTTTCCAAGGTTCTTCTCCTTTGTATGCAAGAAAACGTTTTGGAACACCTTATCACCTTCCTTAAACTCCCTTCTCTTCAACTTTGAATCATATCTACTTCTCATAAGAGTTTGATAATTAATTACATCAAATGAGCTTGAATTATTTTTTCCTCAATCAGATCCAAATTAGCCCTTCGAACTTTATCATTAGACCTTTCAGAATGTTAAGATATTCTAAAAGATGACATCGTAGATTCAATGGGGCTGAATGCATCCATACCATACGCCAAAGTAAAAAGAGTCTCTTTTGTAGCCTCTCTTGGAGTTATTCGATAAGTCCAAAGCACCTCTTGCAAATAGTTTGGCCATTATCCAGCTGCTACTAGTAAATTATTCTTCAAGCCATCTAAAATTGTTCTATTTGTCACCTCCACTTGTCCATTATCTTGAGGATGAAAAGGAGTCGAAAAAGATACAAAATGCAGCCATCTCTTTGTTATTAAACTGAGGGCCATTATCTGTGGTAATCCTCCGAGGAACCCCAAAACGACAACATATACTGTTTACAAAATGACATCCTTTGCTTTTATTCCTGACAACGGTTCTGCTTCTGCCCATTTTGTAAATTAATCAACCACTACAATAATCATCTGTCTTCCCCCCATAAGCCATCGGCAAAGGTCCCACAAGATCAATCCCCCATCTATCAAATGGTATTTCCTCGGATATAGACATAAGCGATACTGCTGGTGTGTGAATAACGTTGGCAAATGTTTGACAAGTATCACAACCTCAGACTAAATTCCTAGCATCGTTCATGATTGTAGGCCAATAAAACCATGCAAGAAAAACTCGACGTGATAAAGCTTTGAACCCACAATGAGCCGACCCTTCACCATCATGCAACTCTGACAATACTTCTTGTGATTCTTGTTTGCTTAAACATCGTAATAATGGCATGCTCAATGCCTTTTATATAAAATACCGTCCAGTACAATATATCCGAAGGCTTTGCCTCTTAACGTTTTGGCCAATTGTGAATCATCTGGCAGTATTCCTTGAGTAAAAAAATTATGAATATATGATCGCCAATCACGTCGGCTTTCATCAATGGTAAAAAACTCTTCTATGTATTCACATTGGTTAGGTTGAGTAACAATAGAAGGATTTTATTGTAGCAAAATCCAAGGATATTCTTCCTTGTAAGCAACATTTGCTAAAGAATCAGCCACCATGTTACTCGCTCTCCTAATATATTCCACAACAACGTTGTCAAACAGAAGCATTAAATTCCAAAGCTTTCGAAGATATAAAATCAAACGACCCTTCCTTGTTTCGGAAAATCCAGATACCTGATTTGCCAATAACTGAGAATCCATTTTCCAACGTACTAAATTTGCCCCGCAAATTTTTGCCAATCTCAAACCCCCCAAAGCAGCTTCGTATTCATCTTCATTGTTCGAAGCATGAAAACCAAATTTAATAGATTGAATCATTGTTTCTCCCGTCGGAGCTAAACCTGAACCCCGATACTACATCCTGAAACACTAGATCCCCCATCTTTTCGAACAACCCACCTCGAATCAACACGTATGACTTTTTCAGTTTCTTCCTCGTCTGATCGCCTTGAGTGGAATTCAACAAAAAATATTCCAGTGCTTGCGCCTTTATTGCTGTTCGAGGTGTAAACAAAATATCATAGTCCCCCAACTCCACTGACCATTTGGTCATCCTTCCCGAAATATCAGGTTGCTGTAAAACATTTTTCAAAGGGAATGAAGTTCGGACTTCAATAGTATGAGCTTGAAAATATGGGCGCATCTTTCTAGCAGCAATCACCAATGCTAATGCTAATTTCTCTAATTTCATAAACCTCTTTTCTGCTGTCACCAAAATTTTACTAATGTAATACACCGGTTTTGGAACTCCTGAATCCTCACTAATTAACATTGCACTTAGTGCAAAATCCGATACCGCGATATACATAAATAATTTCTCCCCATTTGGAGGATTTGACAAAATCTCTGGTGATGACAACAAATTTTTGATGTTTGTGAAAGCTGCTTCATATTCTGATGTCCATTCGAACTTACCGGGCCCTCGTAACACTTGAAAGAAAGGAAAGCATTTATCAGAAAATCTTGAAATAAATCGATTAAGTGCTGCTAACCCACCTGTCAAAATTTGCACTTCTTTGATTGACCGAGGAGAATTCATTATTATTAAAGCTTTTAATTGTTCTGGGTCAACTTCTATTCTTTTTTCACTGATGATAAAACCCAAAAACTTCCCCGATCGAACTCCGAAGGGGCACTTCTCAGGATTTAATTTCAACCTGATCGCTCTTAAATTAAAAAAAAATCTTCATCTAAATCATCAATATGCACTTCATCCTTTGAGCTTTTTACTACCATTTCGTGTATATATACCTCTATATTTCTTCTGATCAGAGTAGCAAAAACTTTATTCATTAATATCTGATAAGTGGCTCCAGAATTCTTCGATACGAAGGGCATCACTCTATAACAATGCAAGCCTCTATCAGTTATAAAAGTTGTGCACTTTTGATTTTTGAATCCATTTGGATCTAATTATACCCTACAAAAGCATCCATAAAAGTTAAAATTGTGTTTCCTGAAGTAGAATCAATCAACTAATCTATTCGAGGAACATGAAATGAATCTTTGGGACAAGCTTTATTTAAGTCCGTAAAATCCACACACATCCTCCATTTCCCATTCTTCTTTTTTACTACCACCGGATTCGTCGTCCATAGAGGATACCGTGACTTCTTTATGTATCCGACCTTAGACAATCGATCCACTTCAGCAACAACCACTTCTGCTTTTCCGAGGAAAACACTCTTGTTTTCTAAATTACCGGCTTAACCTTCAGATCTATGGCCAAGCTGTGTCGAATTACCTCAAAAGGTACTCCTGTTACATTTTATGTCCTCCAAGCGAAGACATCCGAATTTTGAGATAAAAAAATCAAGTAATTGTTGACGTAGAAAAAGGGTCAATAAAGTTCTGATTCGAAGTACCTTTCCTTCCGAAAAAGTAACCTCCTCTATCTCTTCACTCACTGTTAAAGACCTCGGGGTTTCCCTCAGATCGTGAACCCTTTCTTCTAAATCCGAGGGTAACCCTTCTAATTGCTATTATCGCATTAAATCTCCACTGTCAGATCCTCAGATCCGAAGTGCAGTGGCATAGCATTTCCTGACAACTTTTTGATCGCCTCGTACAACCCCAACCTTGTTTCCAACCACATAAATAAAGCACTGATGGATTGTAGACACCACCCCATACATTCTTGAAAGCCAAGATCCTCCAAAAATAGTATTATAACTTGTGGGACAGTCCACACCCCAAATAGTACTTGGACCTTTTTCTTAAATGGTCATTTTCCCAAACTCACCTCACCTTCGAATTCTCCAACAACACGAGTTGTTACGCCCGTGAATCCAATAATTGTTCGATCCGATTAAGAAATCTGAGGTGGATTTGTCATTCTATCATAGGTGGATTTAAAAAAGACATTGACAGAACTACCAGTATCAATCAGCACACGTCAAATTTCGACGCCAGCCACCTCAGCTCCAATCACCACAACATCTTCGTGTGATCCTACAGTACCTCTCAGATCATCTTTATCAAACAAAATGAAAGGAATATTTTTCTTCCCATACAAGTGCGTAGATATCCTCCCATCAATTTGAGTTGCCAAATTGACAACATACCTTTTCCTCGAACTATCCGAGTTCCCAGTCATTGAATCACCTCCAAAAATAGGCAACGATTCAAAAAACTTGGACAACTCCCGAACTCGTGCCTTTTCCAAAGATTCTTCCACTGTCATCAAAATAAATCTGTTCGCATCCTTTTCAACATACTCAGAAGAAGCATCGAATGGTTTAGCCTGTGAGGCCATAATCATCAAATTCTTAGCTGGCGGTGCAATCTTCGAAGTCGATGCACCATTATTTTTTGATGATCTCGCATCTGATTTCACATAGGTTAGGAGCTTTCCATTCTGAACCAAATATTGGATTTCTTTTTTCAGAGCAATACAATAATTTGTATCATGTCCAATATCATCATGATATCTGTAAAATTTATTATTTCTCTCCTCTCTTAGTCTACTAATGGGAGCCGGCTTCCTGAAATTTATAGAACTCTTAGTCTTCTCCCAGATGACAAATACATTCTCTGTCAGATCGGCATAGTAATCAGGTTTGACCCATGTATTTTGTCTTGGCCTGTTGTAAGTGTTAGATGGAGCGTGATTTGAATAACCACCACTCCGAGGAGACAAATTGTTGTTGTTCTGCCTCGACTGCTGATTGCGATTGCCATTGTTGTTACCATTTGAGGGCTGCATGTCCCAAATTTTTCGGAGTACTGGCTGGTCCGCCTCAGACTCTACTCGACTCCTCCACTTTGATATGATCTTCAACTTGAGCCATCAAAGCTCCAAAATTCAAGGCCCTTCTCTTTGTCGCCTCGTTAGCGAAATTCCATGGCAATAACCCTTGGTGAAAAGCTACTATTGCCACATTTTCCTCACAGTTGTCCAAACTAGCCTTGGTTAACACAAATCTCTTCGTATAGTCTTTCAACTTTTCTCCCAGTGCCTACTTGCACTGAATAATAGTATCATAATTTTCTCTCATCTTTTTGCTTCCCACAAACTACCTTCGAAAAGCAGTTTAAAAATATATGAAATTTGATATGGACCCCCTCAGAATCCTGTTGTACCACTTAAGAGTTGTTCCCTTAAAAGTCTGTGAAATTTCACGACACACAAGCTGGTCTTCATCTTCGAAATTCATCATATAATTCTTGAATTGTTCGATGTGATCGTCGGGATCCCGCATCCCATCAAACTTCTCCACCTTCAAAATGTCGAAATGCTTCGGAAGCGCCATCGATCGAATTTCATTTGTCAACGGAGAATTTCTTCAGTCAACACCTTGAACGAACTGATCATCAGTTCCCATTGTGACATATAAGTTGCTATCAGTTTTAGCATACTGATTCGAAGGATTTCCTTCATGCAAAGTTGAACGATGAGCATTCTTAGATTTACTTTCTTTTTTATACTTCCTCGAATAATCTCTCATCATATTCCCCTTTTGAAGAACCTTTGTGCCTCTTAAAACCTGAGGCTGAGCTTTCGACCTGCTCGTCACTAAAAGTCACTAAGTTCTGTTTATCCTTTCTATTCTTTCGAGACGAATATCGCTCTTTAGGAGCCACAAAACGTGCTTTCTTGTGTTTAGACTTAGTGCGTCGATCATCAAAAGATCGATCTGACTGACCTTCCACCTCAGTATTTTTTACTTCTTATCTAACCTCGGATTTGAGCCTTGTTGAGAGTATTTCTTGCTCCTTTAGTTCATATTTCTCATTCAAAGTATTAATTTTATCTAAAAACTAATTCATTCGCGCCTCGATATCAGATTGAGCTCAGATCAAAGATGATCCATCAGTTCTATTTCCATCGTTTTTCTCAGCATACATCGCTAACTAGAGCGTAGGATTGTTTTCAGGATTCATCGTATGAATTTTAATCAAATAATACAACTAGATAGTATCAATAATTCGAAGAAAATAAGAGCACTGATTTTACGTCCCCAGCGAAGTCACCAATTTGATGAGTTATTGTTTTGCCTAAGTTAGTTGTCAAGAGTGTATTCTCGAGAGAGAAAGAGCTAGAGAGTTTTTAGAGAGAGAAAACACAAGTACAAATGAGTTTCCAAGTAAAAAGTGTTCAACTCATTTATTAGAGTAGTCTGGTCATTTATATAGAGGAGCCGAGACTTAGTCTCAAACTGAAATCTAATACAAAAAGTGGGATAAGTGCTGTTAGTCCTTACTAATTACGCATAGTTACATATATCCTCTAAAACTTACATTAGTCACGAATTAAGGACAAAACTTACATTACTTACAATTAAACCCTTAAATTTACATTATTTACAATTTAGTCTTTAAATTCACATTTCCATATCAGACCTTAAATCAAAACATCAACACCCTTCTCGTGCTTAAAGAATACCACATCAATACTTATCACTACTTTCTTCCTCTCAGGATCATAAAGTCTGAATCCATACTCTTTATCATCATATCCAACAAAAAAACAAAGATTAGTTTTTAATCAAGTTTGGATCTTTGTTCTTTTGGAACATCCATGTATGCTTTGCATCAAAAAACTCATAAATGTGAATATATATGATCTTTTTCTTTCCATGCTCTCTCAAGAATATCAAAATTAAGAGTTTTTGATGGAGCTCTATTAATCAAGTATAAAACACAATTAACCACTTGAGCCTAAAATGTCTTATGCAGCTTAGGCATTTCTTGCATACATCTCACATTCTCTACAATGGTTTGGTTCATTCTCTCTACAACTCCATTGTGTTGTGGTGTACTTGCTGTTGTCTTTTCATGTCTAATACCATAACGTGAGATATGATTTTTAAAATCATTCGAAATATACTCACCACCATTATCGGATCGAAGACATTTCAACATTCTTCAGTCTCCCTTTCTACCATGACATGAAATTTCTGAAAAATCTCGAATATTTGATTTTTTTCTCTGCAACATGTATATCCAAGTTTTTTCAAATAGCATCATCAATAAGTGTAACAAAATACTTGCTACCTCCAAAATAATCCTTCATTAGTGTGAGACCTTTTAGAAATAGACGAAAAATAAAACCTTACGGACCAGTGAGTTCAAAACGAACAATATCACACTAGTGTGGAGATCAAACTATTCTTATGTACAAAAATAAATATAAGGACGATATCACAATCATTGATTAATATAAAACACTTACGAAAACATTCTTATTCTATATGGTGGCAATTAATAAGTTACAACATTATCAAATAGATTTTTAGTTTAGTATTAGCCTAACTACATATTAGTTATATGGGAAATGACATACTAAGTACCTATTTCCCAAACATATTAGTATCTAGTACCCAAAAATGGGTTAATGCTCACTTAATATCCACCTCAATAAAACAATTCCCTTTCAAGACCTTTTTTTTAATACCACAACTACCCTCATCCTAGTATATAAGCCTTATTTTGTGAAAAAGAAGGTATTTTCACTCAATCAACAATTTTGGATTTTGAATTTATGACCAGCCATCACTCTCTCTCTCATCTCTCTCCTAACCTAACAATATACCCATTTTCCAAGAAGGGTCTATTTTTTTGAAAATTTGTTACTGTGATCAGGTTCTTGGTGGCAACCACCGTAACCACCGAAGATCCTACATAAACGTCGTTCAGCTTTTTAAACCACTATTCACTAACGATAACTGAAAAAATTTGAGCCCCGTTTATCCACACCGTCAGCAATAATCATCGCTCCAGACCTGTAACAAACCTTCCAGCATAACCTGAAATTGAATCCCGGCGATAACCTAAGATTGAATCCCGGAGATAACCTGAGATTGTAATGCTATTTCACGGTGATAACCCATTTTATTCCTCAACCTCAACCACTTGAATTCACTCTCAAGGTTTGTAATGTATTGCACGGTATTTTTTCCGTTTTTGTTATTCCAGCTCAACCTGAGATCAAACTAGTCGAAATCATGTACGTTAGTCGATTTTTAACGTTTAACTATTGTTTAGTTTAACGTTCTGGTCGATTAACGAGCGATAAGTTGTTCTTTAACTTTCCGGTAAGCATACTCTAGAAATTCAGTCTGAGCGAACATGATGCGATTGTTGTCTCTTCAGTCTGAGCGAGCAGTCTGGGCGTTTTTTGTGTTTAATACTTACACTGCTAGATACAGGCACCATTAGCTATAGTGCTTGCGTTTTTACTTGGCACTGATACTTGTCGTTGCGTTTTGTGTATGAATAAAGTCATCACTAGATATGAGTACAGCCATTGCGATTAGTCTTGGTTAGTGTGTGTGTGTGTGTGTGTGTGTTATTGTTAGCTATGTGTTTTTTTCTATTGTCATTTAGATTTGTACATGATTGATAGCGATTTGTAGCGTCAACAAGTACAAACATTGCTAGAGATAAACATTTCTTATGAAACTCAGAAACAATAGGTGCTAGATTACGCATAGACATTGTGATTTACTAGTCTTAACACATATTGCGATTTACCAGACTTGGGCTTACTTATATAGCGATTTTACTTTTGAGACATTGCTAGATTAGTTGAAGAACGAGATAGATTTATTTGTTATGTAACCCAGTCATGTTTTCTACTTATTGGCCTACAACAAACTAACCCAATCTTCTACAATGTAGGGTAGTACATGTCGAAACCCAAAGTTTGCATTTTCAAATTTGGTCAGGAAACAACTATTGTTCCGTTGTCCGAATTTGAAAATTTTGACACTCTTCAACAGTAAGTTGAAAGCACATGGCAAGATCTTGTTAAAGGGAACTACACGATTAGCTATTCTTGTGGTGCTCAGAAGAATTTTTTATTTAATAACGAGACATATTTTATTGGTTTGGAAGTATATCTTGATGTTGAGCGTCTCAAGAGTGTTAGTTTTGTTATCGAAGAACAAGTGGTCGATAAAGGGTTTGCAATTAAACGTAAATAGCTTGTTCAACTTTTCAAAAAAACCTACCATAACCAACGAACTGGTAGTGAAAGTAGAAATTGTTTAGTTAATTTAACCCTGAAGAGAAGGCATCTTGCTACAACTGGATGGTCTGAAGCTCTCGTCAGTGTTGGTCAGTCATTTGCTGATGGTGCTGCAGGTCTAAGGTTATCCTTATCCTGGTATGCATTAGAGAACGGTTTTTCCTTGAAGTGCATGCATAATACATTTAGGAAGATCACAGTTTATTGTGTGAACAAAGATTTAGACGGCTGCAAATGGAGGCTCTATGCTTCAATTGATTCTAGAACAGGTTTAATGATCATAAAGAGGTTTGTTAATACCTATACTTACAGTCCTGTATTCAAAAAAAAAGAAGAGCATGAATTTGTCATCTGATTTGATTACCGATGAGATTCATGATTCTATTAGGAACTTCCAAAGTGTGACAGCTATAACTATACAGTCCTTTATCAAGCAAGAGTACTGTTTAGACATTTCTTATCGTCTATCGTGGAATTCTTTAGAAAAAGCAAGGCGTGTAGTATTTGGAGATATCAATACTTCTTTCGGATTGTTAAAAGGATACTTCAAACGTCTAAAGAGTCATGATATTACAACGGACTGCCATTTGGATTTAGTGTCCGACAATGTTTTTCAACGCTGTTTTATAGCGTGCGGCGCGTGCCTTCATGGTTTTTATTCGTGTCTCCCTTTATTGTACGTTGATGGAACCCATCTAACAAGAAGCATGGTGGGGTGTTGCTCTCAGCAGTGGAAAAGGATGGCAACAATGGTTAGTTCATATGTTAGTTTACATGTTGATAGATATGTGGTTTCTGGATTTGCTCATATATTATCAGTAAAGATTGCTAGATTGGCTATATTAGATTGCGATTGCTGCCTATATGTTTTTCTAAACACATCCCAACCATGCTAGATTGGTATATTTAGTTTGCTAGATAGGTTAGTCTCGAGTTTGCGATTTATGGTCATTCAAGAGGGGTAGATTGAGTTTCAAAAGTAATTTTAGATGTTGTTAGATAACTTGTATCTAGCTTGGGATTTATGGTCATTCAATCTAACAATCTAGTAATGTTTTATTCGTGCACCGTTTATGTAGAACCCTGGAAACAAATGTAATCTTACGTATTGCTGCAGGTCTATTTCCCATTGCTTTTGGGATTTTTGGTCGTGAAGACTCGGACAATTGGTTTTGGTTTTTGCAAAGTCTAAAACTGTATTTGCTACGGTGCCAGATAACGTTTATTTCAAACCGTCATACTGGTATTATTAACGTTGTAGCACTCTATATCCTAATGACTACCACGCTTATTGTATCTTCCATCTAGTTCAGAATTTGGATAAAGCTCTTGAACACACAAACATAGTCCATATAAACAATATGCTAGTGATGTTAAAGAGCTGTGCTCATGCCCCGACGGTGGACCTTTTTAACGAACGACTATCACAGTTTCAGCGTGAATGGGGTGATCGTATCGCCAAATTTCTAAAGAATTTTCCACCAGAAAAGTATGCTCAGGCATACGTCAAAGGCTAATGGTATTGGGCAATGGCATCACCAGCTTTGGAATCGTTCAATGCACAGATAAAAAATTGTGCTATCTGCCTACAGTGGAATTGGTCGATGGTATTAGAGTTCTTCTAATGACTCACATGTCTAGACGTTAATCAGAGGGTCTAAGCTGGAACACCCACTTATGACTCGAGTTTGACAAGTTTTTTAAAGAGAATGTACAACGCGGTCGAACGTGGTTAGTACGCAAGTCTTCTGCTGATTTTTTGAGGTTTTATCAAACCCAGTAATGGCGGTAAACATCCTTGATTTCAAATGTACATGCGGTTCTTGGAAGCAAGAATGTTTCCGGTGCCCACATACATTGGCTGCAATAGCATCTTTAAGCGAAGATCCGATGACTTTAGTAGAGCTCTTTTTTCACTGCTGCAAATTTCAGTTCCAGTTATTCTTTGAACATATCGGCTATAACAGATTTCGGTGAAGCTACTACCACTAACGATGATGGAGAGCCAGTGGTTAATCCACCGAACGTTAAAAGATGAACGGGACGGCTGAGAAAAAAACATATTCCATCAAGAGGAGAGGTAACCACCAGCCAGTCCCGGTGTGGCCGCTGTTTCAAATCAGGACACAATAGGAGGTCATGCGATGCTCCGTTTTGAATATTACACAATAGGAGGTCATGCGATGAATTAAGTTTGATTTTTATTTTTATTTTTTTGGATATCCTTGGATAAACACTCCTTATCTTGTGATTTATATGTTTTAAAACTGTTAACATTGCTACATACAACGTCTGTTTGACTCGTTAATTCTATTCTTTACTCTTACTTGACATTGCTAGATAGGCTATGATGACATTTCCAGATACTTGTTATATCATTATTAGTTGCACTGAAATTAAATTGATGATACCAAATTGCTAGATACAGTGCAATATCTCTGCGATTGTAAGTCTAAACTGACATTGCTAGACATGTGGATATGAATTTTCTAGATACTCCATTTTTACAGAGATGAACATTCGACTAACGTGAAATACATGGGTATCATATTGTAACATTGTTGGATATAGAAAATTATCCCTGCGACTTAAAGGTTTATATCAAATTGGTAGAGATACACCTTAGTTGGATTTGATAGACTCATATGTGAGATTAAAGAATAGTCACAATGCAAGATATGCTTTATACCACATTGCTAGATACATGTACACAAGTAGCTAAACTAATTGACATTCCTAGATTTATTAATATACCATTGTTAAAAACCCTATTATGACATTGCTGAAGGCCCATGAATGATATTTGGAGATAGTCTACTGTTATATTGGGGGAAACATTATAAAGCCACTGCCATATATGCCTTACATGACATTGTGATATACTAGTTAATTTGGGTGCTTACATTGCAATTGCGTTTTATAACCGCCTTTACAACTGCTTTATTAAACCACTTTCTCTCTAATCTTTAGTGAAACTGTTAAAATGGCAACAACATGTAAACTAATATAGATCACAAAAAAAAGCAAACATCATAATTAGATTAGAACATCATTCACGGCAGTAACCCCATACAAAAACCATCCCAAAAAATAGAACTGCTTAGAGGGTTGGTTTTGTTTATAGCCCATCAAAACATAAAAAACGTACTAAAAAGAAAATGTTGTTGCATGAACTTCCATAAACCTAATCAGAATCATTGTCGTCCTCCTCCTCATCAGACTCTTCAGCTTCCTTCTTTTATTCTTCTTCTTCTTCTTCTTCTTCTTCTTCTTCTTCTTCTTCATCCTCTTCGTATTCCGACTTCTCATCGCCGGCTTCATCTTCATCATTTTTGTGTCTGTTGACAGACTCCCATCTATCTCTTTGTCGCTTCCGTTTTAGAACTTGTTTAGGGTAAGACTCGTAGCCGTCGTCGAGTGACCATGAGTCCCATGAAGCGTAGTTTTCTTCGTAATCGGATGACCAAACTGAGCATTCATCCTCTTCATCTGAGGAGTACTCATAAGTTATTGTATGCTTGTATGCTTTGTTTTCTAGGTAGTAGTCGGAAGACCAGCTGTCATCCGACGAGTACCTGGGTGTGACTGGGGACGAAGGGACCATTTTCAAAAGTGGTGTTGTTGCAAAGTGGTGTTGGATGAGTTCTTACAAAGTGGTGTTAGATGAATAGCCTAAAATCCTATCCCCTACTTATAGCGGAATGCAATGCCCAATGCTAAGTCCAATCTAGTAAATGCAATTAATTGCAGACATTTAATTGTACACGTCTAGTTAATGCATGTAATGACTGAACACATCTACCTTTGTCTTTTCAACTAACACGTTATCCAATAGGATAAAAACATGTATGTGTAATTACTGACGGATGTAGTTAACAGTCATTTCGATATCATTTAATGTACTTGTCTCCCAATTATCTATCTAGAAATGCATTAATATAATTGGTACAATATAAGTATATCATTACGATCTACTAAGACTTGAAATTGCTAGATAAGCCACATATGACATTGATAGATACAACAGCATATCATTGCTAGATACTTTATAACGATATTGCTAGATACAACATCAAAACATTGCTAGATACCTTATAATGACATTGATAGATATAGAGCATAACATTGATAGATACATTATAACGACATTGCTAGATACATCATCAAAAACATTGCTAGATACATTATAACGAAATTGATAGATACAACCTCAAAACATTATTGTATACATTATAACGACATTGCTCGATGCAGCATCAAAACATTTCTAGATACATTATAACGAGGTTGATAGATACATCAACATAACATTTTCTAGACATTTTATAAGGATTTTGCTAGATACAACAATATAACATTGCTAAATAAGTTATATGGACATTGATAGATACATGAGTAAACATTACTAGATACGTTATAAGGACATTGATCGATACATCAATATTACATTTCTAGATAAGTTATAACGATATTGCTAGATACAACAGGATAAGATTGCTAGATATGTTATATGGACATTGCGAGATACATACTAATTGTTAAATTTTTTCATACAATAATAATGGCAGGATCTTCCTAGATACTTTAAAAATACATTGCTAGATACACGTAATTTGACATTGCTAGATACATTAATGTTGAATTACATTTCGATTGCCAACTGTAGGTGAGTGTATAATCCGTTTGCAAAATATTTTTTCATCCGTAATGGATAGTAAGTCTATAAAAATGACATTGGTATAAATGAATTACACAACAATTTTGACATCATTAACACTGATGAGTCCAGATTTTATCACCACTCATTTTGAGGACCGGACAGGGCCAATTCGGACAAGATCCTCCCACTAAACCATCCGAACTGAACTAATGTATTAAAAACTTAATCACTTCATGACTAAGCTAATTACCTACCTGTTTAAAAACTAATGGGTCATTGAACTCAACCCGAATTCATAATCATGACCCGAAAGTCCATGTGGCCCAAGATTAAGGGTATAAATACCGAACCACTTTCATTTAAGGAGGGTAATGAATATTAAATACAACCAAGCAGCTCAAATCTCTCACTGCAATCTACTAAACATTAAATACCCTTGAAATACCTCAAAACTTTAGACAAAATTACCCTTAGTTGAAATTAATCCATACCAAACACAAGCAGATACATTGCGATTGTTACTACAGTTCCGAGTAATCGTTGAATACTAGCATCCAATTTTAAATGAATTGCACAACACTTATCCCAAAAAATGAATTACATAAAAACATTTCTCCCAACACTACCATCGTCAATTTGTGTTTGAATCATTGAGGAAATGCTTAAATATTTCAACTCTTCTTTTAGCTTGCATATCCTTTTTATATTATTTAGGAACATACCCTTTCTCAAAGATGTCTTTCGCGTACTCACAAAAAAAATCCCACAATCAAGGTTGTCTTTTTCTTGTTGTGGGATATCTCTCATTATCTTGATTTTGTATCTACCCTTCACAGCGGGTATGCATTTTTTCTTCATGCAATAGGCCAACTGTAATATCAAGGAACCCCTTGAGATATTATGATTTAGGCGACTATATCATTGCTAGATACGATTTATAGAATTGCTAGATACATTTATGAGACATTGCTAGATACAAGGAAATATCTGTTGGATTGTAAGTCTAATATCACATTTCTAGATACATTGATATGAAATTGCTAGATACACTAAAAAAACATGGCCATAAACACTTGCAATATCATACACTGCTGTCTCTCTAACATTCATTCAAACACTAGGTTGGTAGCTCTTGCAAGATGTAAATAAATATATTTATAGCATAGAATTTATTACCAGGAAATCGGTTGTATTTCTCGTCTTATCTGGAATGTATTTGCTTTTTGGCAACAGTGAGTTGTAGCTACTAGCAGTCCCATTCTCGATATCAATAACCAGTAACGTCTGGTGGTTGACGCCGGACTTGTTAACGGTGCAAAGAGGAACAAGGACAACGTATGTGTCTAGTTTCATTGTTTCAAAAACTTTATCCATAATGTTTGACATATCTTCCTTTATAGCCAGTGTTTCTTGTAATTTTTTAACATTACTATAGGAAGTAGATTGTTTTTAATAACATAAATAATACTTAATGCACTTGCAGTTGCAATTCCAGATATTTGAATAGCGTTGACCATAAATGAATACTTATCATCAAAACCTTTCACAGGGACTCTCCAATTTGCATTGAGCAGCTTATATATCAAAGCATCTATGATCTATCAATTAACAATTAATTTCTTAAAACATGTAAATGAAAATGATTAAAAACAAACAACGCTGTATACATAGACAATGTAGATAGTATTTCTAGATTCCCTACTGGTAGATACTATATTTGTACATTTCTAGATACCCTATTGTAACATTGCAAGGTGGACTAATTAGACATTGCTAGATATATTAATGTAACATTGCTAGATACCTTTAATTTAATAGTGTTATATGCGATGGAATGAAATATTACCTTGAAGTCTACTTCAGTTTGGTTTGGGAGTTCCATTATCTCGCTCACACTAATAGCAATCCTATATGAGAACTCTCACATTGGCAAGTACCATACTTCTGGATCTTCATGTTCTTCTTCTCTGCTTATTTTCAACACTTTGTTGTACTCACTGAGATCTATGAGTTGCGTCATCGTTGTACACTTTGAACAATCTTTGTACGCAACATGTGGTTGTCCCACCTGCGTCTGACTAAGTAAGTTCTACCTTGGGAAATCATCAGCGTGCACCTGTAATATATCAAATTAATTCCATAACATTACTTTTGTCGTTGACAGCAAGACAAAGATCCACTTACATCGAGATTTGTTTGACCTTCCTCGATGGATTCCAAAGTACGTCTCTTCTCATTTGAATTTTCTACAGCCTTGTCACATTCTTCGTAAAAGGATTGCGTGTAGTCTACAAAACTTTCGTCAGCCAACGGTATAATAGAACTTACAATCAGTGCGTTAAATGTTGCTTTATCTTGTAAGGGTGTTGCATACTCAACTCCCCCGACATGTTTGACTTTTTCATCGTGCGTAATAACTACAGTCTTTGTCACGGATTTCTATTGTTCGTTACGAATTTGAATAAACTTGACGGGAGACACTGCTTGTGATAGTTGTTCACACTTTGCTGCTTATTCAACACCATGGTACACCAACGTTGGTACAGTAGATTGACGCTTACCTTCTAGGCCTGCTATTTGCACTCCTTAATAATGTAAGACAATAAAGTTACCCATATGCATTGCAATTTTAGTGCAAGACTCATTGCTAGATTAGTTATTAAAATGGTTGCGATTTACGCCCAATTGACATTGCTAGACACAACTATTTAGATTTTCATGAAAAATCCCAACTCAGTTCAAGCTTGTGATTGCACCTAAATACTTCATGCGATTTGTTTGGTTCAAGTATTATTAATTTAATCTATGTTTGCTAGACACCATCTCTTAATGATTGTGATTTGTACGACATATATCTATCATATAAAAATGAATCATGATGCAAAATACAAAAAACCATTTCAAGTCTTAAACTTTTCTTACACTGTCAAAACAATATTTTTTAAAAACAACAATCCATCTTAGTCATTATCAAACCTAGTCTTGGAGTACTTCAAAACATTCCAAAACATAATACTAAATATTGATGAATCTTAACGATTTTAAGATCCACTTACATCTTCAGGCACATTCTCCACCACCTTCTGAATCCCAGGTTCTGGCACTAGGACTTCTGGGGCTGCATTCTCCATCCTAGTAGGTGCTTCTTCAATGTCATTGGTTGAATCTGCAGTGGTTTCAACTTCTTGTTTGTCAGCTTATTCTTTACCCTGACCCGTCACTACATTTCCTCCTTCCTCTATATTTTCTGGGTTCTCCACCTGTTGTTCCGTAGTTTTGGTTTCATCGTTGCACCATATGTCGAACGGCTCACGTGTGTCCTCCACTAACTCCTGTCCATCAACCTCGTTAGATCCAACTTTGTATCCTTGTTCAGCTAAGACAACTTCAGTTTGTATGCCGAAAATATGAGTTAGGGGTGATAATTCTGCATCCACATCCCCTTTCTCATTATCAGCATCACACACAAGTATGGTAGGCCCTATCTGTTTCCCAACGACATCTACAATAATACTATCCTCTAACGTAGTCTCTGGCCTAGGTTCAACAGGTGTTTCAGAGTCAACCAACCTTGCAACTGCTTATAAGTTCGCCTCTTCAAATCCTTCATTCTCGTTTGCCTCAACTGTCTCAAATTTCATCTGTTCTTCTATTGTTTTCTCTACCTCAACATCCTCTCTTTTAGTAATTATTGAGGTCTCTGAAACTTCTACACTCCTCTTCGGCACAAATCCATGCATGCGAGATTGGTAAAAAACTATTTTCTTAATTACTTTCTCGCTAATATTTGTAGCCATAGGTTCAATATCCTCCTTATCTTCACAGCAAAACAGCATAGATAAGGTGTTGAGAAGTTCGGCATTATCAGCATCTACAGTGTCCTCTGCCTCCTCGAGATTCGCTTTAAACTGATTTAACTCTTTCTACAGTCCTTCAACCTATGTCAAACAAGCATGTTAAATAGTCTACGTGATTTCTTATACATGTTTTGTCCGTAAAAAGTATAGCAATACTCACTTGTTGGTTTCTCTGTTCAAGCGAGATTTTCACCTTTTTGTTTTAAACTTTCAATCGGTGTATCCTACTGTGCTTTTTCAGCACCCGCTTGTCGCGTAGCACCGACTGTGACAGTCCCTCGAAACTTGGAATACTCGACCTCTGGTGCTCTTTTTTTCCAACCTTTTGGATTTTGTTGCACCGACTGTCGACTTCTTCTTCACCATGAATACACGCAGCGTAACATCATAATTCTCTCCAGCTGCTGGCGGTGTTGTGTTGTCCTCAATCTCAATGTTTGATCTCATTTTACGACTTGTTCCAGCCTCGTCATGGAACTGTTTATTTTGCCTTCTTACAGTTCTGTTTGCAACAAACTTCTTTCTTTTCCGACTCCTTGGCTCACTGGTTTCTGCAGCACCTTCACAGCTCTCCTCCAATTCATTTTCTCCAAAAGCTTGACATTCAACCTCTGTCAACGATAACGCATCATCCATAACCTAACAAATACAAATTGACAGTATAATAGACATTCTGATAGGCAAATGCGATTACCTCACAATAATTTAATCATGGTTGCGAGTTATGAATTACTATTATTGCATACTCAGGTCCAAGTGATTGCGATTGCTTTGAATATGCAGTTGATAGATAATAAACTTTAAGTGGTTGCGGTTTATGGCTTCATGTCACTGTTAGATAGGTACGTTAAATCTAAACATTGCTAGATAATTTAAATCTAAACATTGCTAGATAAGTTCAATCTAAACATTGCTAGATACTTAGTAGGAATACCATCCGCTACCCAATAATATTTATCATACCTGCGCGTCTCTAAGTTGGCTGACCATCTGGATCATTTCAAAAGTTGACTCACTTCCCTCCAATCCCCACCACTTATAACACCTATGGATTATGCTTGGTCTTGGTATTTCAACGTCGATGAAACTGTGCTACATCAAAAAGGGCTGCATACAAAATAACACAACATTCAAATATGGTTTTAAAAACTAACATAATAACATAAGCCATCGTCCTTACAAATAGAAGAGCAATGCATCCGATCACTCTACCGGGATTGACCTTAATACATTTGTCGAGTGACTTTTACAGCTTCTCAACTATAGCTCTAGACTAGTCATAGTCGTTTATTTTCTTGAGATCCTCCACGTTGAATATTGTTGTCCAACCGACTACATCGTCTGACACTGAAAAGAACAGTGTCGAGCATATGAAAAGTATCACCAAACGAGCAACATCCTTCGCCTCGTCCTCCCCTCCGTCGCTTATTGCTTTCTCTATCGATTCCTAGAAAAAAAAATAACTGCATACTCATATACTACAACAATAATTCAAAACAATTACTCCTATTATGGCATTGCTAGATAGACTACGATAACATTGCTAGGTAGATTTAAAAAACAACAACATACTAATATAATACAACAGTAATTCAAAACAAATACTCCTATTATGATATTGCTAAATAGACTACGCTAACATTGCTAGATAAATGTAAAAAAATAACATCATACTAACATACTGCAACAACAATACGAAACCGATACTCTTATTCTGACATTGCTAGATAGACTACACTGACATTGCTAGATACATGTAAAAAATGACAACATACGGATATGCTGCAACAACAATTAAAAAAAGTACAAATTTCGAGAATTCATTCACCTTTATCAATGCATTAGACACTGATTTGTCGTTCGTCGGCCCGCTCCTTCTTGTGCGGGGACTCAAAAAATACTTCTGCATTAACATCGAATCATTCTCAGCTCCATCAGCAAACCGACCAATAAAGGCTCATGTTTTATTCATAGGCATCTCCTCGTTCCCGTGTTTCAACCCAACTATAGCCTTCACATCCTTCGTAGTTAGCTTAGCATACTTACGACCGATCTTGAAAGCCTTCTTTTTCACATCGTAAAAACTAAAAATTTCCTTGATCAGGTTGTGGAACTTTTTCAGCTTCAGATTCTCAGTCCTTACGTCGAACGATGTTTTCAGAAACGTATAAAACGGGGTATCTCTTGCATCTTCTATGTGTTCTGTTGTAATTATATTCTGCCTTAGTAGGTTGATCATACTGACTACCCCAGACCTGTAGAATACGCTCGTCTTAGTCAGGAAGTCTATAGCTCTCCATCTTTCAAAGAGCCTCTGGATACTGAAAGACGTGACAAAAAGCTTGAAGGAATAACTTTTGCAGAAGCTGTTAAAGAATCCCATCTCAAGGACGTTGATGCTTTCAACGTTGAATCTATTTGTATAAAGAAAGACCATGTTTCTTTGCAATATGAAGAGAATATCTTAGTGTTAAGTTTTTCTGAGCTTATCTGCATTTCCAATGAAGCCAGTGCTTGCCATCACTTGAGTAAAATGTATCATAACCTTCAAGTAGAATGTGAAGACAGTGGAGATGAGGCAAGTGCTAAGCATATTAAAGAGAACTTGAGTGAATTGAAAAGACAGTGTAATTTTAGGGGGTTATAAATTACACATTAAGGACTGTAATATTTTTTTTCCCTTTTTTAGTGTTACAGTCTCTATAAAACCTAGTGTTAGGGTTTTTGTGTATGGACCAGAAACGGCAGTCACTGTGTTCTTCCTAATAAAATCGATCTGCAGCAGGTCCGGAGACGTAGGCATAATTTGCTGAACTCCGTTAACAATTGTGTCTTTGATTTCACTTTTGTTTTTGTGCTTTCCTTTTCTTTTTTTTCTTTTGATCTGATTTGACAGGAAATTAGCATATTTCCCTTAGAACTGGTATTAGAGCCAAGTTGGTAGCGATCCAAAGGAAATCAGATTTGAGTGTGAGCAATGGCTACAGACGAAGGAAAGGTGAGACTCGAAAAATTCGATGGTGTAGATTTTGGGTTCTGGAAGATGCAGATTGAAGATTATCTGTACCAGAAAAAACTTTATCAACCCCTCTCAGAAAAGAAACCAGAAGGTATGAAAGATGAAGAATGGACACTTCTTGATAGACAAGCTCTTGGAGTCATCCGATTGACGCTATCCCGCAACATTGCTTTTAACATCATAAAGGAAACAACCACGGCGGGTCTTATGAAGGCTCTCTCCAGTATGTATGAGAAGCCATCAGCGTCTAACAAAGTTCACTTGATGAGGCGTTTATTCAATTTGCAAATGATGGAAAGTGCTTCGGTAGCTCAACACCTCAATGAACTTAATACAATCATAAGCCAGTTGAGTTCAGTTGAAATTGATTTTGAAGAAGAAATACGAGCATTGATACTGTTGTCTTCACTACCAGATAGTTGGAATGCTACTGTCACTGCGGTGAGTAGCTCATCAGGAAGCAATAAGTTGAAATTTGATGATGTTCGTGACCTAGTTCTCAGTGAAGAGATTCGAATGAGAGAATCAGGTGAGTCATCAATCTCCTCAGTCTTACATACAATATCGAGAGGAAGAAATTCAACCAGAGTATATGGACGTGGTAAGTCGAACTACCGAGGCAAATCAAGAGATTGGAGGTCCAAGTCTAGGAATCCTAAAAATTCCCAGGGGTTGAGAAACATGGAGTGTTGGAATTGTGGGAAGACCGGGCACTTAAAATATCAGTGCAAGAGAGAACCAAAGGAACAAGAGAAGAAGACAGAGGCAAATATCACTTCAGAAGGAGATGATGCGTTAATATGCTCCTTAGAAAGCAGGGAAGAGTCTTGGATATTAGACTCCGGAGCATCGTTTCACGCGACTTCGAAGAAAGAATTCTTCGAGAGGTATGTCCCTAGTAACCTTGGAAAAGTATATCTTGGTGATGATCAACCTTGTGATATTATTGGTAAAGGTAATGTGAAGATTAAGTTGAATGGGTCTGTATGGGAACTGAAAGATGTCAGACATATCCCCAGTCTGAGAAAGAACTTAATCTCAGTTGGTCAGTTGGCTAGCGAAGGCTATAGTACGATCTTCTATGGTGACAGTTGGAAAATTTCAAAGGGAGCAATGACGATTGCTCGCGGAAAGAAGAGTGGTACTCTTTACAAGACAGCGGAGACGAGCTGTTCAATTGCAATAGCAGCAGGAAACGAAAATCCAAATGTTTGGCACCAGAGGCTTGGCCATATGAGTGTGAAGGGTATGAAAATTATGTACTCGAATGGGAAGCTTCAAGGTCTAAAGTCAGTCGATGTAGACATGTGTGAAGATTGCATACTTGGAAAACAGAAAAGGGTCAATTTTCAGACGAGTGATAGAACCCCAAAGAAAGAAAGGCTGGAGCTTGTTCACTCTGACGTTTGGGGGCCAACAACTGTTTCATCTATAGGAGGGAAACACTATTTCGTGACCTTTATCGATGATCATTCTCGAAAGGTATGGGTTTATTTTCTGAAGCATAAATCTGAAGTGTTTGATGTTTTTAGGAGATGGAAATCTATGGTTGAGAATGGGACAGGTCTGAAGATTAAAAAGCTGAGAACTGATAATGGTGGTGAATATGAGGACACCAAATTCAAGAACTTTTGCTATGAGCATGGTATCAGGATAGAGAGAACCATTCCAGGTATGCCTCAACACAATGGTATTGCCGAACGTATGAATAGAACGTTGACAGAAAGAGCCAGAAGCATTCGAATACTGTCTGGTTTACCGAAGCAGTTCTGGGCAGAAGCAATCAACACATCGGCTTACCTAGTTAACCGAGGCCCGTCAGTTCCCTTAGAACATCGAATACCCGAGGAGGTATGGAGTGGTAAGGATATAAAATTATCACATCTAAGAGTTTTTGGTTGTACAACATATGTTCATATAAGTGACCAAGGCAGGAACAAGCTTGATCCGAAATCGAAAAAATGTTTCTTGATCGGCTATGGCGAAGATGAGTTCGGTTATCGTGTTTGGGATGAGGAGAACAAGAAGATGATACGAAGCAGAGATGTGATCTTCAATGAAACAGTGATGTACAAGGACAGACATAAAACTGAAGCAAATGACTCAAAGCCGTATGAATCAGTATTTACAGATATCGAGGGAGTCCCAAATAGTCAAGAATTAGAGCCGATCAGATTAACCCCTCAACAAGGAGAGTCCGTTGGACAAACCGATCGACAGCAATCCGATACCTTACAGCCGACCGAGGCAGTTCCTGTTTTGCAAAGATCTTCCCGACCCCATGTACCCAACAGGAGATACTTGAACTATCTGTTACTTACCGATGGAGGAGAACCTGAATGCTATGATGAAGCTTTCCAGACCAGTGATGCTAGTAAGTGGGAGTTTGCTATGAAAAATGAGATGAAGTCTTTAATCTCAAATGATACATGGGACCTAACTGAGTCACCAATGGGTAAGAAGGCACTTCATAACAAATGGGTGTATCGGGTGAAAGATGAGCATGATGGCTCTAAGAGATACAAAGCACGACTAGTTGTCAAAGGGTTCCAGCAAAAGGAAGGAATTGATTACACCGATATTTTTGCTCCAGTTGTAAAGCTCAATACTATTAAATCAGTGTCGAGTATTGTTGCCATTGAAGACCTTTATCTTGAACAGTTAGATGTGAAGACTGCATTTCTTCACGGGGATTTGGATGAGGAGATATACATGTATCAACCAGAAGTTTTCTTAAAAGAAGGGAAAGAAAACATGGTATGCAGACTTAAGAAAAGTTTGTACGGTTTAAAACAAGCTCCAAGACAGTGGTACAAGAAATTTGACGGTTTTATGCACAAAGAGAGTTTTCAGAAGTGTAATGCGGACCACTGTTGCTATTTTAAAAGATGTAAGTCCAGTTATATCATTTTGCTACTCTATGTTGATGATATGTTAGTAGCAGGTTCAGATATGGATGATATTAGAAGATTGAAGCTATAATTGTCAAAATAATTTGACATGAAGGACTTGGGTCCGGCGAAGAAGATTCTTGGAATTCAAATCATAAGAGATAAGCATAGAAAAGTTTTGCAGTTATCTCAGTCAGAGTACATCGATCGCGTTTTGAAGAGATTTAACATGTGTGATGTAAAGCCAGTTAGTACACCATTGGCAGGTCACTTTCGTTTATCCAAGGATCAATCCCCTAAGACGGATGAAGAAAAAGACTTCATGGCTAAGGTTCCTTATGCCTCAGCTATTGGAAGTTTGATGTATGCAATGGTCTGTACGAGACTAGACATTAGTTATGCAGTGGGAGTTGTGAGTAGGTTTATGTCAAACCCAGGGAAACTTCATTGGGAAGCTGTCAAATAGATTTTGAGGTACCTACTAGGTACCATAGAAAAGTGTTTGTACTTTGGTAAGGGTGAGTTAAAGGTACAAGGCTACGTAGATGCAGATTTTGGAGGTGGAGTTGATCACCGGAAAAGCACTACCGGTTATATATTTACTTTTGGAACTACAGCTGTTAGTTGGATGTCAAAATTACAGAAAATTGTCACTTCATCAACTACAGAGGCTGAGTATGTAGCAGTGACCGAAGCCAGTAAAGAGATGATATGGCTTCAAGGTTTGTTAACCGAGTTTGGATTCAAACAGAAGAACAACGTTCTGCATAGTGATAGTCAAAGTGCAATTCAATTGGCGAAGAATTCAACATTTCATTCAAGAACCAAGCACATCAGTCTTCGTTATCATTTCATTAGATCTTTATTGGAAGATGAGGTGCTAATACTGGAAAAGATCCAAGGAAGCAAGAATCCAGCTGATATGTTGACAAAGACAGTAGCCATTGAAAAACTGAAGTTGTGTTCAGCTTCAGTTGGTCTACAAGAGTAATAAGACCAGAAAGATCTGCTGCATAGATCAAGGTGTGAAGACATGTTGAAACCAGTCTTCAAGTGGGAGATTGTTAAGTTTTTCTGAACTTATCTGCATTTCCAATGAAGCCAGTGCTTGCCATCACTTGAGTAAAATGTATCATAACCTTCAAGTAGAATGTGAAGACAGTGGAGATGAGGCAAGTGCTAAGCACATTAAAGAGAACTGGAGTGAATTGAAAAGACAGTGTAATTTTAGGGGGTTATAAATTACACATTAAGGACTGTAATATTTTTTTTCCCTTTTTAAGTGTTACAGTCTCTATAAAACCTAGTGTTAGGGTTTTTGTGTATGGACCAGAAACGACAGTCACTGTGTTCTTCCTAATAAAATCGATCTGTAGCAGGTCCGGAGACGTAGGCATAATTTGTTGAACTCCGTTAACAATTGTGTCTTTGATTTCACTTTTGTTTTTGTGCTTTCCTTTTCTTTTTTTTCTTTTGATCTGATTTGACAGGAAATTAGCATATTTCCCTTAGACTTAGACCATCTCAAAGCCAAGACGAAGTTCACTCTTTTTGGCAAATGCTCAACTGGGCTGCCTAAGAAATCGCATCGTCTTGAATTTCCTGATAAGTTTCATTTTGTTCAAGACTATAGTTTTACTGTCAAAGACTCCAGGCACATATTCATTTAATTCGATTCTCATGATGGTCTCTGTAAGCTTTGGAAAAAGAATGTTTGGACAGTTGGAGCATCTGTTATGAGACTATTAAAGTGGACAGAAAACTTTAATGTCAAGTACGAATGCCCATTAACGCCAATATGGATCAAGGTTGAAAATTTTCCAGAACATCTATACAATAAGAAAATCATCACTGATATTGCTTCAGCTATAGGTAGGCCAATGCATATTCGGGTTCCTAATGTGAATAGAGCTTTTTACAACCACTGTCTTGCTTGGGTGGAAATGGATATTGTAAAAAAACTTCTTCATGATGTCTGGATTGGTTTTGGTAGTAACCAAGGTTGTTGGGTTCGTATTACTTATCTAAATCTCCCTCGTTATTGTGATTCATGTTTTCACATTGGGCATGGTTTTGAGCAATGCAAGAAAAATAAAAGCAAGGAGAGGGGGACAATTGAAGATCTGGATAACTTACAAGATAAAGAGAAGGATAAGTCTGTTGAAGATCAAGATAACTTTCAGGGAAAATATAATGTTAAGACTGTTAAAGATCAAGATAACATTCAAGAAAAAGAAAATATCAAGTCTGTTGAAGATCAAGATAAAATTCACAACAAAGAAAATGATAAGTTTAGTGAAGAGCCACTTCAAGTTGAAGAGTTTCATCAAAAAGCCAATGGAACTGTGCCTTCTCCTTTGGTTCTTGAAGGTGCTATTCAAACTCTTGAATTTGGGTTCAGTCTTTCGAAGAACAACAGAAATCAGAAAGATAATTCTTCTCCTAAGAATTATTCTATTGGAAGCCTTCCGTCATCTCCAAAAATGTTTGATTGTCTACCATCTCCAAGAATGATTGATAGAGATCGTAATCATCCTTCACCAAACAAGATGTTAACATGAGCCATCCTCTTGACTCTAACATCAATAATAAACATAAAGAGCTTATTGGTGTTTTACAAGCTCTTGAAAATACTTCTACTAACATGGACTATGAAAACTTAGCATCGGAATGCTCTTCTCCAAAAGCTGGTAATGATAACCCTCAAATTTCTCCAAAAAACAATGGAAAGAAGTTGGTTACAGGAAAGGATAAGTTGTTTGATAAAAGGCTAACAAGGAGTCAACTGCAAAGGAAGGAATTATCAGAAGATAAGGATGGATTCAATACCATTATATGCATGCAAGTTAAACAAGCTAAAAAGAAAAGGATTTCCAGGAAAACTCTCCAATTCCCTACATCAAGTAACACTAAACGTTCTTTGAATTATGATTAGCATTCTTAATTGGAACATTAGAGGCATTAAAAATAAGTCTTCTCTTAGAAGGCTTAAGCATCTTTCTAAAAATAACAAATCTCTTTTAGTTGTTATTCAAGAGCCTTTGATCAGTAGTGATAATTTGATCAGTATTGCTTCCAAAATTGGTTTTAAACATAGTGCTGCTAATACTTCTAATAAAATATGGATCTTTTGGCAAGACAGTGTTTCTATAAATATATTGCTAGATCATACTCAATGTTTACATATAGAAGCTAATCATAATATTTTAAACAAAAATCTTTTGCTTACTTTTGTTTATGCTAAATGTCAGCATTTGAATAGATTGGATCTTTGGGAAACTTTAAGTAGAATTTCTTGTAATGATAAGCCTTGACTTGTTTGTGGTGACTTTAATTCTATTCATTCTATAGATGACCAAATAGGTTGTTCTACATTTTGTCAAAATAGTGCTGATGATTTTAACAAGATGATAAGTGACTGTAGGCTCTTAGATGCTGGGTATGCTGGATCCAGGTTCACATGGTCCAATAAATCGAAATGGAAAAGGCTTGATTGGGTTTTTATAAACAATGCTTGGAATGACTTCTTTAATAGCACAAATGTTATTCATAAGGCCAAAACTTGTTCTGACCATATGGCTATTCTTATTAACATTTCTTTTATGTCTTACAATTCTAAAAAGAATTTCAGGTTTCAAAACATGTGGCTCCTTGATGACGATTTTATTCCTTTTGTTACAAGAAACTGGCAATAAGAAGTTGAGGGTGATCCTTTGTGCAAATTCTGGTGTAAGTTAAAAAGACTTAAGATAAGTCTCACTGCTTGGAATAAGAATCATTTTGGTAATGTTTTCAGTAAGCTTAAAGACATTGAGGATGAAGTTCTCAAGATGGAATCTGACCATCAGCAGCACAATACTAATCAAACTAAGGAGAGGCTTAATAAGACTAATGCTTTGCTTTTGAATGCATACAAAATGGAAGAAGAATACTCGCTTTAAAAGTGTAATGTAAACTGGATCAAGGATGGAGATAAAAACTCCAAGCTCTTTTAGAATTATGTGAGGAAGAAAAAAAGAAGAACTCCATTAATGGTATCAAGGAAAACAATAATTGGATCTTTGATAAAAACCTTATTGGTGATTCTGTTGTATCCTTTTTCACTAATGCTCTTGCCAGTAAGCCTTATAGAGATACTCAAGATGAGATGGACAGATTGAACCATTCTATGTTTAATGTCATTCCCAACATCATCTCTCAAGAAGATAATAAGTGTGTGCTCAAGCTTCCTCAAGAAGATGAAATTCTCAGAACTATTAACAAGTTGAAGGCTTCAAGTGTTGCAGGTATGGATGGTTTCAATCTATTTTTTTTTATAAAAAGTGTTGGAACATTATTAAAGTCGATCTTATTTTGGCTCTCCATCACTTTATTAGAGGATTTACCATTCCCAAAGGCATTTTAGCTACTGGTATTTTCCTTATTCCTAAGACAGCTAACCCTACTACTTGGAGTGACTATCGTCCTATCAGTTTATGTTCTATGCTTAATCGTATTATATCTAAGATTCTGAATAATAGGCTTGTTCTCCTTTTGCCTAAAATAATATCTAGCTCTCAAGGTGGTTTGTGCCTGGTAATAACATTCATTCAAACATTTTAATAGCCAAGGAATTACTTCATGATTTAAATAGGAAAGTCAAAGACCAGAATATAATTATTCAATTAGACATGTGTAAAGCTTTTGATAAGATCAGTCATCCTTTCCTCCTTAAAGTTTTGGGTTGCTTTGGTTTTTTCAAAGCGTTTTAGAACTTTAATCAGTAGTATGATATCTAATGTTAATATTTCTATCTTAATAAATGGGGCTTATTTTGGCTACTTTAAAACTGCTAAAGGGCTGAGGCAAGGGGATCATCTTTCCCCTAGCCTATTTATTATTTCTGAAGAGGTCTTGCTTAGAGGCATCTCTTTGCTTTTTGAATATAACAATTTTATGAGATATAGAAGTCGAAATAGTATGTGTATCAGTAGCTTGGCTTTTGCTGATGATACTTTTCTCTTCACTAACAACAAGGAAGCTACATTAGCTTCACTTAATCTTTTCTTGCAGGAATATCAATTTTCTTCTGGGCAAGTCATCAACAAAAATAAGACTAAAGTTATTATTGCTAATGGTTTGGATGATATCAAATTAAACTCCATCTCAAATATCACTGGATTCAACAATGCCTTGCTTCCCACTGTTTATCTTGGCATTACTATCAGCACAAACAATAAGGGTGTTATTTATATAAATCTTATGAAAACGATAAATGACAGAATTGCTCATTGGGAATCTAAGCATTTGTCTTTTGCTGGTAGAATTACATTGATAAACTCTGTGCTTATGAACATTGTGCTCTACTGGATGCAAAACAATGTTATCCCCTATGTCATCATCAACAAAATTGAAAAGGCTTTTAATAGCTTTCTCTGGGGTTCCACTAGTATTGATCGTAAAATCCATTGGTGTAGTTGGAAAAACATATGTAAAACTTACAGGGAGGGTGGTTTAAATGTTAGGAATTTGGATGATGTTCAAATGACTGCCTCTTGTAAGCTTTGGTTTCAGTTTAGGGAAAACAAGTTGTTGTGGGCTAACCTTTTTCATGATATTTATTGTAAGAATAAGCATCCATTGCAGCTTCTCTCTGATGGTAAAGGTTCAATGGTGTGGAGGAGATTAATGAAGATCAAGCTTGTTGCTGAGAAGTACATTTGCTAGTCCTTGGGTGATGGCTGTGTGGACTTTTGGTTGGATAGATGGTCCAACTCTGACCCTCTTTTATCTCTTGATAGCAATATTGATAACAACTGGTATCATCAGGAGAAAATTAATCAATATTAGACCAGCTCCAAATGGAACCTTGAGAGTATTGCTAATCTGATCAGCCAGGAAGATCTTCATCGAATCTATAACTGTCCTATCAACCACAACAACAAAGATAAGATTGTTTGGAGCATATCAACTACGAGTAATTTTAGCTTTAAAGATACTTGGGATAATCTTCGTACCCTCCATGCTGAATCTAGTTTATTTTCTAACATTTGGAATGATATTACTCCTAAAAAGCATGCTTTGATTCATTGGAAATTGATTAATAACTATATCTCTACTGATTCAATCCTAAGGAGTAGGCACTCGATCATTGTTTCAAAATGTCAATTTTGCCAAAATTGTGAAACAACTAATCACATTTTCATTGCTTGTGATATATCTTGGGCTGTTTGGTTTCATTTTGCTAATCACTTTAATGTTAAGATCTTTAGATATATGACTCCTAAGCACATGTTTAGAATTTGGTCATGGTCAGCTTGTAAGAAGAATCACATAAGAAATGTCATCCATTATTTAATCATTAGCTCAATTTGGAAGTTTAGAAACCAGTCTAAGTTTAAGAATATTAAAGTGCATTCTAATTCTATCATAAATGAAGTGTATAAAATTCTTAATCATATGAATATGGCTGGCATCTTTAAGTCTTCTCACTGGTCTAATAATAGAACTATTGCTAAGTGGTTTGGCTTTTTACAATTATCTTGTAATGTTAGTAAAAGACCTGCGATCCTTGAATGGAATCACCCTGCTATCAGAAGATTTAAGCTTAATACAGATGCTTATGTGCTTCACAATGGGGAGGCTAGTGCTGGTATCATAATTCGAGATCACGAAGGTAACTTGATTCTAGCTTATGGTAACGTATACGGTAAGTTATCTCCTATTATAGTTGAGGCACGGGCTCTTATGGATGGTTTGTTAGTTTGTAACTCTAAGGGATTAACTAATATAGATATTGAATCTGACTCTTCCTTGTTAGTCGATTTTGTTAAGAATGGGTTCAATGAGGCCATTCATTGGTCTCTTAAGCCTATTATCGACTGTTGTAGATTAATGATAGCTCTCCATGTCTCTTAATCACATATTTAGAGATCAGAATAGAGCTGCCGACTGGTTGGCTCGTTGGACTTTAAAGTGCAAGATGAAGATTGAATATAACTTTAGGACAGCTGCTGCAGATCTTAAGTCGATTTTAGTATTAGAAAGTCTTGGTTTGCATTATTTAACTTCAGAATAAGTATTGCTAATCTTGTTCATTGTAAGTTTTAGTCCTTAGGATTCGGCTTGTCTTTTGAGGAGTTAATGGTAGCTGTTCTTTTGTTGCTGATTGAAGAGTTGTGATCTTTGCTGCTCATCTAGATGTGAAAGACGTTGCTGATTTTTTGGTTTTGTGTTGATATAGAAGTTGTTGTTTTGGAAGCAGTATCTCTCTATGTTTGTTGATTAAGAGTTCATCTTCAAAGTTGCGGTAGCTGCGATTCAAGCTAAGGACTGGGAAGTCGTGGTGGTTGTGTCTTTCCAGTCGATGAGAGAGTTGTTATCTTTGCTGATAGTTGCTGTTATTGTCTGTAACTGATCAAGATGGTCTATGCTTGCTCTTCTTCAGCTTGCTAGCTTGTGTTGGTTAAGAAGCAATTGAAATCTTTCAATTCTATGGAGTCTGTCTATGGTATTGAGCTTCATTGGTTCAGTACTTTAATAGTAGTGTTAGCCTATTCAAATGTAATTTTGTTCAAATTTTGGCTTTGATTCTAAAAGCTGGCGCCAATTTTGTATTCAAATTTTATATATTAAATATAAGGTCTTTGCAAAAAGAAAAATAAGTTGACTGAGAATATTGGTCCAAGTATAGTATTTGGAATATTTTTTATTTGTATACTGGTTCGATATCATGACGTGGAATAGGAAAAAAAACAAATACATAAAATAAAAAAAAACATTATCCTAATTATGTTGCATGATATGTATCTTATAACTACGAATTTGCAATTATTTGTGTTTCCATTCGATTCAACAGCTTCATTTCTTCCATAAGACGGTCATACTCCATTCTAGCCGAAGCCAGTTCACTCGCAAGCTTACATGTCTGTACAAATTAGAAAAAGACGTATCTAATTAGTTCGTAACAATGACATAATTTGGTCCGGCGTTCAAATTAGTTTTGGTGCCATTATGAATTACCTCGTGCATGAGTTTGTGAGCATTCTCCTCATAGGCCGAGCATCTGCATCCACCAAGTATACAAGAGTTCAAAAGTTGATAATGTTTTTCTATTATTTACTTCATTTGTTAACATAAAACATGACTTATTCTGAATATGGATTACTTATGTGGTTTTTCATTATACATTATACATCGTATCATTCGAAGACAACTAATGTCAACACAGTATGCCGTCCACATTCATTCGTTGTTTTGCACCAAATAACTGAACAGGCTGTGTCGACATTAGTTGTTTTGCAGCAAATAACGGAATAGGCTGCAAAAACCGTAACGTCTACACAACCTGTGTTGTGTCGACATTAATTGTTAGGGGAACGATAGTACGAATGACGTATCTAGTATCTTCCTCAAAAGGTCGTTGAGAACTCAAACCAAATTTTTTTGGTTAAAGAAACTAACGAAGATAGGTGCCAAAACGTAATGTACAAAAGTATAAGCAATTCATTCACCTTGTCTGTAGTTCCTTGTTGTCGTTTATTCCATCGATAATTTCCCGATTCTGAGGGGGGTCCTCTTTCAACTGTACGTCCTGCCCAACAATCGGAACATTTTCAACAAGTAATACCTGACGGTCAGGCTTTTTCTTCGTTGTCCGTCGCCCTACAACGAAAGCATACCATATCATGAATCGAGAATGAAATCATATTAAAACAGATTAGCGTTAGAATTTATGAAGACACCCGATCATCCGAAGAATACGACGAACTGACAGTTTCGGAGTTCGGTGTCCGATTTTTACCTACATCATCTTATTTTGAAGGGAACGACGCCACGAGTTGAAGTCACCAGCTTAAGTTCGTGACATATGGTGTTTTTTAGCATTCAGAATCGTTACTACTTTATTTCGAATTTTACTACTTTCGGCATTTTTGTAATTTTTATATTTTCGTATTAGTTTTCATTCGAAAACTTATTTAAACAGAATTTGTTTACAATATAAGCGAGTTGTTTATTTTTTATAAAGAAAATTAGGGTTTTTCCGCTTCTCTGTATCATATTGGTTTTCGATTTTGCCGCTCTGATATCAATATGATACAGAGTAAAAGCACAGAAGGCAATACAGGGAAATCCTAATTTTCTTTATAAAAAATAAACAAATCCTTAAATTATAAAAATGCCAAAAAGTAATAAAAATTCAAAATAAAACAGTAAACTATACTGAATGCCAAAAATACCATATGTCACTAGGGTAACTCGTGGCGTCGTTTCCTTAAATAAGGTGTTGTGGGTCAAAATCGGACACCGAACTCCGAGACTGACAATTCGCCGCATTCTTAGTCGGTCTTCATAAATTCTACCGCTAATATGTATGCATAAGCAAAATATGGTTTTGAACTTACTACAAGGTGTGTTTATTTACCTTTCTCTTTCCAGTTTCCAAAGTTGATTGATGTCGAATCAGTCTCTAGTGGTTTCGCTGTTCCAACCGAGAGGTGAGAGGAATCAGTCTCTAGTGGTTTTGCTGTTCCAACCGAGAAGTGAGAGGAATTAGCCTTCCGGTAGTCAATGCTTCCGAGTACACTTGCTGACGCTGGTGGGTTTTCTGTTCCAACCGAGAGGTAAGAGGAATTAGACGCTGGTTTTCGTCTAGCAACACTAGGTAAATTCTTAAGTTCATCGTAGCTGTGTGGTGTGAGAGTTGATGAAGCCTGAGATGGCGACCATTGCTTTTTTTTTCTTTGAAATCCAATTAGTTGACAGTAATTATCCCTGCAAAGTAAGTAATGTTATATCAGATCAGTTTTTTGATAAATATGTACAGATTAGCCTATGGATGGAAATTCATACTGAGTAACTCGAACTCTTGTATTTCTATAAGCTCATTTAGCTACGTGAGATGAGCTTGAGCATCATGCTCTTTAAGCTCGTTAACGGCTCGATATACTTTATAAAATGATAAATTCGATTTGTTGACAATTTTTCTGTTAGCTTAGAGCCCCAGCTTAACATCCAAGTACTAAATGAGTTGTGGAGCCTGAGTTTGAGAACTATTCGGCTCAATGGGAACTAACTATTTTACACAGATGCTAGTTTCACTCACCAATATTCCAATGTCATATCCTTCAAGCGGATTTCAAGTTTCTGAAAGAGGGAAGTTCTCTCGAAATCTTGTTTGTTATGAGTTGGCTGAAGAAAAGCCGCTTCTAGAGCACCTAAAATAATGTAACAAAAATTATCACGTCTACTAAAAAACACATGTATATTTTCAATGAAATATAGACAAGAATTCACCAAAAAAAAAAATGAATGCTTGAATGAAGTAAGTTTTCGGAAAAGACTTTTACCTACAACACCTCTGCCTATGCGGTCTGAATTACTAACCACCTTCCAATATGGCTATCAAAACAAAAATAAGAGGGTTTTGAGGTAAGTAAAAAAGAATTTAGCAGCTTATTTATGAACAGAACCTTTTATCTCCTTAGAAGACAAAGGCTGGAAATAAATAATATTGTCACACGAAAACATTTTCAGGAGTATTACCAGTATAAGACGGTTATTGTGGTACACACAAAATCCGTGGATATTGGCTTTGGGAGCTTCTTTTACAAATCCAATTGTTGTTACTACTTTTGCCTGTTGGATAGAAATCAGCGGCAACCGTATCAATGAGAGTGGACGCGGTATCAAAGAATCATATTGAATATGTCATGGAGTATGGGAATAATTATAACGAACCTCTTTCAACTTGTTGCACTTAGGTTTGTACAAGATGTATTGAGGAAACATGACATCATCGGTAACATTCTGAAGCTTCACGACTTTTCCCCGCAATATCATTTTGAAACTTGTAGGAACCCGCAAGTACAAAATTGATAGATATGTCTGTTTCAAGACTCGTAGATTTAGTATAATACCTATAATTTTGGTATTTATATAGCTTTATGCTTAGATGCAAGTGCGTACAAACGCCCGATAAAATAGACAAAAGTATCACTAAGCTTACCCGCAGAGAATAAAGCAAGCGATTTGCCAAATGCCGCTGTTCATGTATATGTTGCCATCCTCGAATTTCCTGATTTTTTTCGGAACTAATACGAATATCCTGCAAGAGACAGGAAAATCTCTTAAGAAATGTACCAAAGTGCTTCTGGAACAAAAGAAAAACATAATATATGTTGTTAACCTCATGGTCAGAATCGAAGTCTAGCTCCAACTTCCCATCATCACTTGACCACAGGTTATAAATTATAACTTTTGTGCCATGTGCTCCTACATTGTCGAACTGCAAAAAAGTTTCAGATACATATGATTAAAGCATCATTACAGATGAGCTGCCACAAACATTTTAGCTGAAGTGATGACTTGACTAAAAAAATTGAGGATTTTTGTAGACTGTGGTTACACTACAGGACATGTAACTTGCTTACTTGTTTCAAGAGCTCTACTTCTGTAGTGTACGGTGACCACTTCAGTAGTATGGAAAGATTCGATATAAGACGTTTTTTACCATGTAAAGCTTCAAATTTTCCAGTTGATGTATTAAACTCATAATCCATCTACAATAAAAACGGGACAGCGAGGTTTTCAACAATAAGAATGTTAGTTCCACGGATAAAGTGAGAGATCTTAGTATAGATGGGTTTGGTGAATTTAGATCATGCACACTCACAATAGGAACAACTATTCTATCAAGGCCAGTTCTTGTCAAGAATGTATATGACAGGAGACCAATGCTTTGCGTCATCCTCCTGCACATGGTTTAAACTGGTAAGTATACAAAATTGTTTCCCCAGGCTTAACTTTGAAGGCGTGTTTTAGAACACTGAATAGACTAGAGTAGAGTAGAGTAGACTAGGATTAGTGGCTTCACGAAATAGTAAAAAAAAAAATCATCAACCTGCATTAAAGATGGATAGAGACAAAACGGAAGTAGCAAAGGATTTTAATTCGGAGTATAAGACATACTTCTTTTTTACATGGCGGCTGAAGACAATAGCGTCTGCTCCAAGTCGCATAGAACTGGCCTTGAAGCCATTACCATCTGAAAAGCCACAACACATGTAATAAAAATGTATATATAGAAAACAAAACACAGTGTAAGAGATGCAAGCAAGATTAGTACATTGTCCAATAGCTGATGTAGATTTGCTTGTAAACCCAAAACTCATACACTTCCGGATGCCCTCGGGGTCCAATCCACCTCCATCATCTAACAGCAGGATAGGATTTTCAGAATTAGGAGTTAGACACTTTGTTAGTCTTTTGCCGAAGCAATATCTATGAATATTATTTGAAGTTGAGTAATCTTCTTATCATTGGTATGAATAAGAAAAACAAGTACCTTGAATTAGCAATGCTGAACTCCCATCTCTTGGGTTCGAGATCCTATCAATGTTGACGTAAGTGGCTCCATTATCGATCTGACCAATTAAAGTGGAAATACTTGAACATCTAGTAGCCGGACTTTAATCGAGAATAAAAACCAAAAAAACAAATACGAAAAACTGAGACTCACCTCGTCAAAAGCATTGTCAAGCAACTCTGCAATGGCTGAAAAATTGCAAAGAAACAAAAGATAGTTATAAGACCATAGCCTATTGAATTCAAGGGCCGTAACTAGAAATCTACATTAACTAGACATACCGCCAAAAGACCACTTGTGCGAGGTAGCATTTGAATGAAGAAACATAGGGTGGACATGTAGATGATTTTTGCCATCTGATAAAAAGAAAAAACAAATTAAGGTACTACAAGAAACCGTATTCTAGGATCCAAATAGTAGTATATCAAATAGCGGCAAAATCAACTTCAAAACAATCAATCAAATAAGCAAGAAATTCAATTCACCGTCAACGATTCAACAATTTTTTAACCAAATAAACAACGATCCTGATGTTTATTTTTATTAAAAGATTTATGGAACGTTAATGGCGAATTGAATTTCTTGTTTACGTGGCTACTTGATATACTACTATTTGGATCCCATACCTCCTTCTCGTAAAGGTGGAAAACACTAGTAAAGTTGAAGGTAGTAGTAACACTTGCATACTTTTGATGGAAAGGTTTGAATCATGATCGTTGTAGCTCCCTGCTTTCCAAAATTGTCGACATAACGGCGGTGACATTGTAGATGTAGAAAACGTACTAGTATCATCAACAAAAGAATTAACTAATTTCTCTTTTTTAGATTGGTCTTTATACACGATAGGGGTTTTAGGGAGTCCTTTGATTCTGACCCCAACTACACCTTGTTCAATCTTCACACGTTCAGTCTTTACAGGTTTGACTTCGATCTTGTCCAGTTCGTCATCACTAGTCAAGTCCACAAGTTCTAGCTTGACAGGTTTCACTTCTGCCTTGTCCAGTTTGTTTTTGCTCGTCAAGCCCGCATGCTCTACCTTAACATCTTTCACTTCGGTCTTGTCCAGTTTGTTTTTGTTAGTCAAGCCCGCATGCTCTACCTTAACAGGTTTCACTTCGGTCTTGTCCGGTTTGCCTTTGCTACTCAAGCCCGCATGCTCTAGCTTAACAGCTTTGATTTCGATCTTGTCCAGATCATCATCACTAGTCAAGTCCACAAGTTCTGGACAGCTCATCTTGCAGGCTGCAAAACAAATGAGCGCACCATCCTTAGAAACTTGATAAGGAAAAACCTCAGGTTTGGCAGAGCAAAGACCTTAGGTACTGTTAGGTACTAGCCTCCTAATATACTCAATTCCACTAATGTACACAAAAGGAATGTTGAAAGCTGCTGAGTTATAAGCAAGCTTAGTTTAAGAAGAAAGCTTAATTTAAGAAGAAGAAACTTAAGAGCTTAGCTGCTTATATATGGAGTTATTAATTAAGGTAAAAACATTGAACCAGGATTTCAAATTAGGGGGTGGGGGTAAACAAAATTTTCAAACCATGTAATTGGAAACTTCGGTTCTTTTTTCCAAATTTTGTTTTAGGAAAAATATGATTTTTTGATTGGTAAGGTTCTTTTGAGATCTATTCTCGTCGTATTTCATTTGGAGAATTTATAGTCCGGATCATTCACTATATCTTTCTTCTGATCAAATTCCTAATATGTTGGTATAGTCCGGATCATTCACTATATCTTTCTTCTCATCAAATTCTACACTATCAACGTTATGGACATTCACTATATCTTTCTTCTCATCAAATTATTATCTTTCTTCTCATAAAATCAAAATGGCTATATAAACATATTTTTTAAATAAAAAAAAAATTATGTAAAAAATATATGGATCAATTATAAATAGGCATTATAAAAAAAATAAAAATTATAAATAAGCATTAGTTAAGGTATTTGGCTTGAAGTTTTATCCACTTTTTTTACCTACCTTTAGAAAAACCTATTTATTGATCCAAATAAAAAAACCAATATTTTAGGCCTCTAGCCCTTTAATACATCCTTACAAGAAAGGCTAAAAAGCACTATTAGTCCTCATATTTACCATTTGTATCGACCTACATAAAACTCATCTTTTTCATTTTAAATTTTTTTTCATTTTAAAAACTTGCAGTATTAGTTCCTCCGCATATTTTGGAGGACCGAAAGTGATACAAAACTTAGAATTTAAATGTCAACTGGTTATTTTGGGATTATATTTACAAATTTTTAATATAACGAAGGGGAGGAGTTTTATGCAGAAATAAATAAAAAAGATACAAATAATAAACATGAAAGACTAATAATATTTTTTTACCACTTCCAAAACGTGTATTTTAAGATGTCTTAATGATTGAATAAAACAAAATCAAAGTGAATAATAAGATGTCTTAATGATTGAATAAAACAAAATGAAAGTGAATAATAGAAATGTATTTTAAGATGTCTTAATGATTGAATAAAACAAAATCAAAGTGAATAATAAGATGTCTTAATGATTGAATAAAACAAAATGAAAGTGAATAATAGAAATAATAGTTCTGTCGAATAAGACAAAATCGAATAATAGAGATAATAGTTCTATATTTTTTAAATCCAATTTAAAGAAAGATTTTAAACCAAATACCAATGAAATTGATTTATTTATTTTTTATAAATTATATTACCAAAATAATAGTTAATTATTTTTATTTTTTTTAAATATTAATTAATTTCTAAACTTTAATTTTTATGTTATTTATTTAAGTTAAAAAAATTAAAATTAAATTAAAATTAACCCGACTAAACTAGTTTGGACAAAACCGAAAATTTAGTGAATCAAACTATATCCTGGATAGACCGAAAACTTAATGAATAGAACCGAAAACTTAACCGTCCTGTCCGATTCAATAAACTTAGCGTTCTGGTGCCGTTTCGAAAAAAACCGAAACTAACACCTCTAGCCCTATCACTTTATCGCACTCTATTGCTAAAATTAGTTGCCAAAAATTTTATACAGAAAATTAAATTTTATTAAAAGAAGCTTAAGAAGAAGATCAAAGTCAAGTGTTTGGAATAAACATACAGCGGATCAGGCGGACAATGCCTAATATACTAACGGGAAGCATAATATACTAGTTAGTTTAATTTCTTTTACAATTAATTTGCGATGAAGATATGTCCCAAACTCTAAATTTGGGACAATCTTATAAGAACTCTGATTTTAGTAATGCTTATAAAAAAAGACACTTAGCTTTTTTTAATATCGAAACCCTAACAAAAAGTTTGGGTCTAAACTTTTCTTAAATTTATAAAACACAAAAGAAATTCCAACGCTAAAACTAGAGGAAATCAATAAAAGTAGAAGAAAAGAGCAGAAAAATTTATGAAAATACCGGGAAGAAGAAGAGAATAAGATCACTAACCTTTGGAAGGAAAGGAAAAATGCAGCTATGTCCTCTCGACTTTTTGTTTTGAGAATAGTAATAGATATCTGAAAGATGTAACCCTTATTTAAATAAAAGTTTGGCATGGATATGGAAAATAATGATATGGAAATCCAAAGCATAACTTTCCACGAAGCGCAGCATCCGATATAGTAACGTTAAAGTATCTTTGTATTTAAGTTTATTAAACATAATATATAATATATATATACTTACTAATAATGGTTTCGTACGAGATCTTTTACCATATTACTCTCTACACCTCAGTACTTTAAACAATATATTATGATTTGATTTCTTAATTATATTATAAGATTAGTTAATGATAACAATATAAATTAAATGTTAATATAAATTAAATGTTAAGACTTTAATGTTTTATCTGAAGGATCCAAAGGACACGCAGAAGTATCTTCTTACATTCTTTAATGTTTTATTTGGTTAAGATAGGAGTTACATTTCACTTCAAGTTTTTGTCCTTTTAAGTGTGATTCTTTTTTTTATTGTCCTTTTAGTTTATGTTCTTAGCTGTCTTTTTTAGTACTTAATCTTTGACTATTTAATAGTCATTCTATTACCTAATAAGATCATCGAAGCTTTTCATAGCTTTTGTTTGAGATTTATTCATCTGAAATCAACATTAAATTAGCGAAAATCAACCCGATTTTAAATTTTACACAAAAATTATATTTAATGTAGAAAAAATCAACTGGTTAGTCGTCAATCACAAAAAAAATTAAAATATTATTCCGATAACTATTTTATTCTTATTTACGCAACATATTTACGGTCAACTAAAATATAATTTCTTCTTATCAACCAAAAATAACATAATTTTGTTTTTACGAATAACCCAATTACACCTAATTACGTAACTAAAAATATTTTTCATGAATCTAGTTTTGTTTGTTTTAAAAATAAAAACAATAATATTTTTTGATTTTTTATCAACTATGATTTCAAAGATATCACATCTAAAAAAACAAAAAGTAAAACAAGTGAGAGAAAACTATTAAAAAATATTTTTTAGACTATTAAGCTCAAATATTTTTCAAATAAAATGTGATATCTAGAGATGCCAGATAGGTCATGACATTTCATAAATCTGAACTTAAATGAGATCATGCAAAAATAACACAGTTGAACATGCAAACGACACGTTAACGACACGCAAAATATCTGACAAGCCAAACACATATACGTCATGCATGCACACGCTAACTACACACAGGACACACCAGATGCGCCAATCAAATTTTATATTATATTTAATAGTAAGAACATTATTTTATAAACTAATTATTATATAAATCATATATTATGATTTTAAAATATTTTAAGAAATATGATTATAATTTTATTATTACATTATTATTATTATTATTTGGTTATAAATATTATAAGTGTTCTTATTATAATTTATTTTTATTATAATTAGATTATTATTATGATTTAAGTATAAAAATTATAAATGTTGTTGTATTTTGATGTTATTTACAAGTATAAATGATGTTATTATATTGAAAGTTAAATAATTAATTTTATTTTATTCAGTGGTTCCGTTTATACTCTTACTGTCTTACTGGGAACGTAGATTAATAAATGGTAAATTAAAAATAATATTAACAAATATCACCAATTAATTTTTTTAAATTAACAAATAACAAATAATAGAAATTAATATTCAAAATAATATAACAACCAAACAAATGAAATAATTACATAAAACCATTAATTGAACATATATAATGTTAGCGCAATCAAATTTTGATTGATTTTATGGAATATAAATTTTGATTTAAAAAATTTTAAGTATAAGCAATGTTGTATATAAATAACTAGAATCGAGAATTATAGTTTTTATTAGGACTGTCAAACAGATATTTCGGATACTTCGGATACGAATCTGCTTATATCCGAATTCGAATCCGAAATCATTATCCGAATCCAAAGTTTTATACAAAACAACATCTCAATCCAACAGATATTAGATAAGGATAATATCTGAATTCAAATTTCCACTAAATATTAGATGGGCTACTTTTAGAAGCACTTTAGTAGAAATTCATACTCCCATTTTAGATGTGGGATAAGACTAGGAAAAATATACTTATTTTGAAAAGCTACCATGTCTTTTATAGAAAATTTGTTAGCATTTCTTTTCCACATTTTAAATGTGGGATAAGGGTCACAAGACTAAAAAAGACTAAAAAAGATATACTCGTTATAGAAAGCAACCATGTGTTTTATAAACAGCTTGGTAGCAATTCTTTTTTCCAACCCTATATATTTATAGCCAACTTTGTTAGTAATTTGTTTTGCTTTTTACAATGTGGGATAGCTAAAAAATATGCTGAAATATAAAAATATTATATATATTTATTTATAAAATTCGGATATCGGATATTTCGAATACGGATATGACTATATCCATATCCGCTATTTTCGGATACGAATATTATCCGTTTTCTTTCGAATACAAATATTATCTTTTTTATTCATATTCGAAATCGAATATTTCAGTCGGATATCGAATTTTTCAGATTTTTTTGACAACCCTAGTTTTTATAAAATTTGTAGAAGTAGAGAGATTGAGAGTAGTATTGAGAGGTGGGTGACTAATGAATATGTTTATCCTCTATAATTAAAGGAGAAAAAAAATTATAAAAAATTATGACTTCAAAATGCTACTTTTATTAAAAGGTAAAATACCATTTAAGACCCAAAACCCGAACTATTATCTATCTAAGACCTATATTTTCATTATATTTCGCGAAAGACCTGTTTTAGTCAAATATTTATCATTGAAGACCCATTAATTCCTTAAATACCCTTGTTCATTTATATATAAGGCTTTTAGACTCATACTTCACCTTTTTTCCTAATTTATTTTTCTCTCTATCTATACGTTAATAGAACAGCTCTAATGTTAGGCGATTCTTCATTTTTCTTACTCAATTTTCTTGTTTGTCTTTTGTTTTTATATATATTTCTGTTGTGTTTTTAGTTTATTTCAAAGTTTGATTTTGGATATCTGTTTAGATAAGTCGATTTGTGTGTGGTAAGTCAAATTTTGATTTCGAAATACTAGAAGTACTCGAGATATGTTTTTGTTTCTGATTCTTGGTATTTATCTGGTTTTTACGTTGCTAATGTAGTTTATTTGTTGTATATCAGTTAGTTTTTCGTCGATTTTAGTTTGTTTTGAGTTTTTGAGATTTTTGTGTCGAGTAAAACAGTTCAGAGAAGAAGATGCGAAAAGTTTGTACTCATACCTACTGATAGTTGCGAAACATATAATTCTTCTGTAATAGTAGATGCAAAAACACATTTTTAACAGATATCATTAATTCATAACATATCATGAGTGCTACCAGTTTGTTCGTATTAAAAAAACAAAACCAACAGTATTTTCGGATTATTTTTTTCGAGTTAGGGTTTAAAAGACACAAACTTTTAAAGTTTTAAAATTTAATATGGATTTCGCGAAGAAGATGCGAAACCTTCTTTGTTATGATAGATGTGAAACCTGATTTGTTGTGCTAGATGCGAAACCTTCTTTATTTTGCTAGACGTGAAACCTTATTTATTTTGATAGATGCGAAACCTTCTTTATTTTGATAGCTACGAAACCTTTTTTATTTTACTAGATGAGAAACCTCTTTGTTTTGATAGATGTGAAACCTTGTTTATTTTGATAGATGCGAAACCAATCACTAAAACCATATAACTGACAAACGTCTGTAAAATATATTTAAAAAAATCAAAACATATCATGAATGATACTAGTTTTGTTCGTCTTTTCATGATACTAGTTTTGTTCGTCTTAAAAAAAACAAAAACAATGATATTTTCGGACTCTTTTTCCGAGTTACAGATTAAAATATATGGAACTTTAAAAATTAAAATTAAAAAAATAAAGAAAGAGAAGGTGTTACTGTATTTTATATGTAAGGGTATTTAAGATATAAATTCTAAAAAAATTACAGGTCTTTATGGTAATAGGTTTGTTGATTGGGTCTTTAATTGTAAGTCTCCCTTTATTAAATTACATATCTTAACTATTGAAATTCGATTTAATTAAGGCATATAAATTATTTAAAAAAATACAAAATACTTTTAAAAAAATAGTATTGAAAGATCTAAATAAAATTGAATATCGAATAGTTAGATATTATAAATAGTTTTTTTAATATTGAATAAACTTTTTATAATATCTAAATATAATTACAAAATAAGTATTACAAGTATTTCTTTTACTATATATATATATAGATCTTAATTATAGATCTAATAGTTTACTATATATCAATTAACGCATATATTTTTTTTTATAAATGTATAATTTTTTTTTAAAGATAAGGTTTAAATCTTTTAATAAAATTATATTTTTAATATTTAGATATTATAAATAATTATTCATAATATTAAATAAACTATTTATAATATTTAAACATAATTACAAAAATATCAAAATAAATATTTCTTTTAATATATATTATTGAAATTTGAATTAATTAACACATTTTTTGTATACAAAATACTTAAAATAATGTTTAAAGAATATTAGATATTGTAGTTTTTTAAATATTAAATAAAATATTTATAATACCTAAATATTATTAAAAATATCGAATAAAAATATTATAAGTATTTCGTTTAGTATATATATCGTAATTAATAAAATTCGAATTAATTAACACATACAAACTATTTTTAATAATAGTATTAATAATATTTTAAAAAATAATGTTTAAAAATCTAGGATAAGTTCCTAAGGGGTACATCAAATATTTTAAAATTCTTATACATACATCAAATTTTAATAATTCCAATAGGTGTATAAGATTTTTTATGTACAAAAATACCCCTCTAATTAAAAAAAACATTTAATCATTTTATTATTAAAAAAAACAATCAAGTTTAACATTCACCGCCACTGCCGCCGCCGCCGTCACCACTGGTACCGCCACCGACACCGGCACCACCACCGCCACTATCGGCACCACCAGCACCGCTGCCACGGCCGTCGCCACCACCACTAGAACCGTCGCCGCCACCGCCGGCACCACAACCAGCACCGCCGCCGCCACCGCCATCATCGTCGCCACCGCCGCCGCCGCCACCACCGCCGCTGCCGCCGCCACCACCGCCGCTGCCGCCGCCACCACCGCCGACGCCACTGCCACCACCACCGTCGCTGCCACCACCGCCACCACCACCGTTGCCGCCACCACCGCCGTCGCTACCACCGTCGCCGCCGCCACCGGCACCGGCACCACCACCACCACCAACACCACCGCCACCGGCATCACCACCGCCACCACCGGCACCGCCACCACCGCCACCACCACCATCGGCACCGCCGTCGCTGCCACTGCCACCACCGACACCACCACCGTCGTCGGCGCCGCCACCGCCACCGCCGGCACCACCACCGCCGTCGGCGCCGCCACCGCCGCCACAATCATCACCACCACCACCACCGCCATCGGCACCGCCACCACCACCACTACCGCCACCGCCACCACCGCCGGCACCACTGCCACCGCCGCCGCCACGCCACCACCGCTGGCCCCGCCACCGACCCCGACACCACCACCACCACCGCCACCGCCACTTCCACCACCACCACCACCGGGACCACCACCATTGGGACCACCACCATTGGGACCACCATCACCGGGACCACCGCCACCGTCACCGCCGCCGCTGCCACCTACACCACCACCGGCACTGCCACCAACACCACCACCACAACCACAATCATCACCACCACAACCACCATTATCACCACCACCACCACCATCACTACCATCACAACCACCACGATTACCATCACCACGGCCGCTGGCACCACCACGACCACCACTACCACTACCACCATCACAACCACAAACTGCACCAACATTACCACAAACACCAGTACGACCCAGCTACCATCACCACAACCACGACCAATGGCACCACCACCACCATCACCACAACCACGACCAATGCCGCCACCACCACCATCACCACAACCACGACCAATGCCGCCACCACCACCATCATGTTACTCTTATTAGGATTATTTGTAGTAAGATTGTTACTTTATTAGGAATAACAGTAATAAGACTATTACTCTGTTAGGAATAACATTGATAAGACTGTTAGTCAAATAGGAATAACAGTAATAAGACTGTTACTATGTTAGGAATAACAGTAATAAGACTGTTATTCAAATAGGAATGCTATTCTTATTTGAATACACATAATAGTAAAAATCCATTTTTTAATTTTGGATAATAAGGCCTTCTCAATGAGAATTTTAAAAGTTTTAATACACTTAATAGTAAAACCCTCTTTTTCAATTTCAAGGGGAAAGATGAGACATTCATCAATGAGACTTAAACATAATCAAATTGTTTTACAAGTGAACGGATTAAAGAGAAATCACAACATAAATACATTGAATACTTCTCCCATTATTATTTTAGTTATCGAAAACAACAACCAAAACCAGCATCTACTTCATATCTTCCTCTTCCTCCTCATAGTCTCATCAGAAACCACCTTAAAATAAATCTAAATAACCACAAATGGCTTCAACCTGAATCAATTTATAATCACAGGTAATAACATCTTCTTACATATCTTCCTTTTCCAACTAAGTAAACAGTTCGCATTTGTGAATATGTAAATATGTCTGATGTCGATTTCTATTGTTTCTTTGTCTCAAGTGCAGAGTACAATGCTAACCTGCATAGCTCGTTCCAAGCGATACGGTGATGACTTATTGAGTCAACAACCCGACGACATAGATGTAACTAAACAAAACACGCAACCCAAGTTCGTCAAATCTCTCACCTCTTATATAAATTCATATCAATGTAATGACAAACACAACCTTGTTTGTGATAGTTACTGGACAATGTTGCAGGATATACTTATTCAGTTTTCCATCAGGGATAGTGCAAAAAGGTTAAAAACACAAATGAACAGGGATGTAAAGTTAAGTAAGTTTGTATGTCAGTCACATCAAACAGAGAACAGTTACAGTCTTACTAATTTTTCAAAAAAATAAATAAAATGGTGAAGCAAATGATGAAATTGAAATGTAATCAACCAAAATAACTTACTAATTTTACTTAAAATCAAGTAAACTCTAGAAGGTACACAGTGGTGAATCAGAATTATGACAGGAATTATATCATCTAGGCCATTTAATGTGTCTAACTTCTAACAAGTTTAGTTGGTATATATTTACAAACTCATCTCATCTTAATCAAGACCGAATAACAATAATATTAAACATCGAATCTAGTGTAATAAATTCTTAATAAGTGGTCAATCTCTTTATTGTAGAGAAAGGAAGATATTAAAGCGATCGAGAAACGGAAACAAGAGAAAATGAAAATGAGAGAAATGAAGAGATCAAGACCTTGGTGTGACAGAGAAGTAGTTCCGACGATGACGGTACGAGACATCGTAGGAATTCTGGAATCGAATTCCATCGGAAACAGTCCATACAGTTAAGAATGTCACCGAGCTATCACTCTAAAATTATCACCCGCCAAAAAAAACCATCCGCGGTTGAAAGACCACCGCAACGATCGGTTGAGAGAGCAACGAGAGGGAGGAGAATTGAAGAGTTCTAGAGAGATAGAGGATGTAGAGAGAAAAAGAGGGGAAAGGGGAATGTAGAGAGAGAAAGTGAAGATATAGGAGCTGTGTTGAGTTTTGTAGGAAGTGAAGCGTTGTGTTCTCCACTCCACTGAAAAAAGGTAAAAGAGGAGAGAGAAAGAGAGGGCTCCTGAAAGTCACACAAAAAACGGACGATTCTTTCTCTCTTCTCACTCGCTCCTTTCGGTGCGAAGAACAGTGCGAAGAGCGAGACGAAGAAGACAATACGAAGTATTTCAGTTTCTGTGAAGCTTTGTTAACGTAAATTAAGGGAAATTTTGTCAATAAAGAAAAAAAACGATTCACATGGAATTATGTTATAATTAGATGCATGTTTTAAGAATTAGGCAAAGTTAGATCCACTGGACCAAAAATTTTATTGTGCTGCTGTACCTTAAGGGAAATATCCCAAAAATCTAACTAAAATTAGATGTCTAATTTCTAGATATTTTTTAAAATATTAAATAAACTAGTTATAATATCTAAATATAGTTAAAAATGTCAAATAAATATTATAGATATTTCGTTTATATATATATATATATATATATATATATATATATATATATAATCAATAATAAAATTCAAACTAATTAACACATATAAATTATATCTAATAACCCATAAAAAAATATTTGATTAAATATAAATATTATTTTTTTTAGAAAAAAAAATTCTCTTTTAATTTTCGTTTGGTAATATTAATGGAGCAATTAATATGTTTTACCTTTATTGTTTGTTTCCTATTATTAAATTAATAACTTTGACCCAATAAAATTAGATTGTATTTTATAGGAGAGAGAAATTATCATTGTATTTATTTGTTTCTACTCGAAAATCTTAAACGACCTATATTACGGAATGGAGAGAGTATAAAGTGAATTAAATGTGATACGCGCTCACATACATAATATCATGCTTTTGTCCCGTCATAACGCGCTCACATACATGATATCATGCTTTTGTCCCGTCATAACAGGGTCATAGCACTGACATGACACAACACGACAAGTCACGCACGCCACACAAGTTTTTGACACTCCACTCCATTTCACGCTAGAAACTAGTAAATAAATTGTGTATGAGATGGGCTGACAAGTTTACTACCCAATAATAACTTGTGGAGATGGTAAACTATTTTATTGGTTGAAAGTGGAATATATGTAATCAATATTGCATTGGAAAACAAGAACGAGAATAATAACTTCTAAAAATACTTATATTATGAAATAGAGGGAGTAATATTTTTGGATTATTGACCAATTAAGTGTCATCCATTAGAGAGGTCAAATGATTTAACCTTAAAGTATTCAATAAAAAGTATTACGTTACTAAAAAAATATCAGTCTATTTTGTTCAAGAAATATATTTTGTATTCATTATTCAAGAAATAAAGTAGTCGAGTTAGTGGAGTAAAGCATGCTTGTGACCAAAGATCATGAGTTCGAGTCCCTCAACAAACACAAACGCTTTTTTGGTTGATCCTGTTGTGAGTTTGCTCTGAACAAATCATATAAGGCAACAATGTCACAATGGATTCCTCCGCTTATATTCCTACATCATATGGTTTGAGAGCAAAACGCTTCCACTTGGTTGTTACTCCGATTATGCTATTGCAACATCTCCCACAGCAAAACTTCAATGGAGAATGTAAAGTCATTTTGCAAAATGCTTTCTACACCATCACATGCATGATAGTTACCAGAAAGATTTTATAGATTTTTTTTTATAAAATATTTTTTAAAGATATATTCCAACCTACATGGATTGAAAAGGAGTATGAATTAGATCTTTGAGTACTATAGATATGAGCACATGAAGCTTGTCATGATTGTTGTACAATTTTCAAAGAGTGCTCTTATTTGGTGGGATAAAGAAGTCACCCAAAGAAGAAGGCAACGTCGAAAACATGATTTTTCTTTCTCATGATTTTTCTTTTAATAAAGATGTATGTACTCATTATCACCCAGATTTATAAAATTATATTAAGGATTTTTCACAAGGAATCAAAATTGTTGATGAGTATTTTTTTAAGTTTAAACATCTCAAAAATGGTGTGGAACCATAAGAGTCCGAGGAGGCGGTGGTAAAAAAAATTAAGGCCTATATTTATATTCTAATGTTGTTCTTCAGAAAATATTAACATTACTTTTTAATAATTCTGTTCAAAAAAATCTTACCACGAATTCTTTGATTGCCAAGTTGGTGTCTTGAGAATTACATGGTGGAAGACTATATGGACATTTTGATGCTGATATCAATGCAAACTTGGAATTTTACTTAGCACAATAAATTTTGACCATACTCTTTTTTCTTTAAAGAGTAAGAGAATGATATAGGGCCCAAGGCATCCACTTTTAAGTCAAGTCATTTTAGCAATATGAATCCAGCCTACATAGGAGTCAAGAAGATATATTGCATATTTATTTTTATTTTCTATGTTTTTTCATCATATTGCATTGGAGTTAATGATAATTGGTATTTAGTATCCAATATTTACTTTTTTTATTATCCAAGATTTATCTTTTCCAGCGCAGTTAAAAATAATTATTTTATTTCTATTAGTTATCCCTCTTTGGATGACTATATATATATAGCATTTACTCAATCTTTTTGTTGTGAATGAGTCGAATAGTGCATTGACAGTGTACTGTGTCCGGCAGTACAGTTTTGTGTTGTGATAATGATATTGTCCAATCACTTGAGTTAGTCTTGTGGTATGAACCCATTAGGCCCATAGTCTAGTAAGTCTATTAATTCCCTATAAATAGATTACTAGGGCGACACAAAACACAATCTGAAATCTGTAACCTTTTCTATCATAGTAAAACTCTTTCTCTGGCGGCGGCCGTGGACGTAGACAATTGTCGAACCACGTTAAATCCTGTGTTTCATTTAAATATTTCCTTCGTATATGTTTTGTACTGGAGCCATTTTGTGATAATTGCATAGTATTTTATAACAAAATTGGTATCAGAGCCACGTGGTGAAATTAGGGCTTTTGCAATTAGGGTTTCACAATGGCGTCTACAGCAACAAAATACATGATTGAAAAATTTGATGGGGGATCCAGCTTTGCGTTGTGGAAGATTAAACTGAAATCTTCATTGGTACTGCAAGGGATGTGGAAGGCTGTGGAGAATAAGTTACTAGAAGAGATGAAAGAAGAAGAGAAACAAGATCTTCAAGAAAGGGCTTTGTGCTAGATTTTAATAAGTGTGAAAGACAATGTGCTTCGCGAGATTAGTGATGAGAAGACTGCTGCATGCGCATGGAAAAATCTAGGAGATCTTTACTCAGAGAAATCAGTAGTAAACCGATTATACTTGAAGAAACGTTTGTATGATTTCAGATTGAAAGAAGGTATGTCCATAACAGACCACCTAGATATTTTTAAATCAATTATAATGGACTTGGAGAACATAGATATCAATATTGAGGATGAGGATCAAAATTTGTTTGTATTGAGATTGTTACCAACTCCCTATGAAAACTTCGTAGATACCATTATGTATGGTAAGGATAATTTATCGCTAGCAGATGTCAAAGGGGCACTGAAATCAAAAGAGATGAGACAGTTGCAGCCAGACAATCAAGCTGAAGGGGAAGGTCTTATGACTAGGGTAAGATCTAAAAGCAAAGCGAGTTCTTTAAGAAGGAAGAACTGGAGGTCCAAGTCAAGGGTGAAGCACTCAAACTGTTATGAATGCGGTGAGCAGGGTCATTATAGGAGAGATTGCCCGAAACTGAATGGTAAGAAGGGAAATCAAAAGGAAAATGCAGCAAACATTGTTGAAGGTGTGAACGATTCCGACGATAGTGAAAACAGTGGTAAAGGAGATGTATTGCCCGTGAGTTCAGACTTTGGGTAAAACTCTTGGGTACTTGATACTGACGCTACATATCACATGTGTCAATTCAAGCAGTGGTTTGATACGTACAAGCCAATGCAGGGAACTGTCTATTTAGGGAACAATAATTCGTTGACTGTTGGTGGTATTGGTAACGTCAGAATCAGAATGTTTGACGGGGTTGTTAGAATCTTGACGTGCTGGCATGTTCCTGGGTTAAAAGAAACCTGATTTCTCTTGGGACTCTAGACTCTCGGGGTTACAAGTACCATGCAGAAAATGGTGTAATCAAAGTGACAAAAGGCTCAATGGTATGCATGAAAGGCAGTTTGCAGAAGGGTCTTTACATTCTCCAGGGGAGTGTTGTTATGGGCGATGTTGCAGTAGCATCATCAGGGAGTAATAGCCAAAGTAGGCAGGATCAAAATAAGTTGTGGCATTGGCGTCTTGGTCACATGAGTGACAGAGGATTAGCTGTTTTGGGAAAGAGAGAATTGTTGAAATGGTATAAAGCAGAATCATTGGGATTTTGTGAGCACTGTGTGTTTGGTAAACAAACTAGAGTCAAATTCAGCAAATCGGCTGTAAGAAAGACTAAAGGCACATTGGACTACATTCACTCAGATCTTTGGGGTCCAAACAGAATTCCATCCAAGAGCAGAGCCAGATACTACATGAGTTTGATCGATGATTATTTAAGGATGGTGTGGGTTTACTTTCTGAAAACAAAAGATGAGGCATATCCAACCTTTGTCAAATAGAAGACGATGATTGAGAAGAAAACAGGATGAAAAATCAAACGTCTTAGGACAGATAATGGGTTAGAATATTGCAGTCGTGAGTTCAACGAGTTCTGCGAAGTTGAGGGAATAGTGCGCCATCGCACTTGTTCTAGAACACCACAACAGAATGGAGTCGCAGAAAGAATGAACAGAACGCTTTGTGACAAGGCACGAATTATGCTCTCACATTCCGGTGTGGGAAAGGATTTTTGGGCTGAAGCTATCAATACAGCATGTTACTTGGTGAATCAGTCTCCATCAACAGCTATTGATTGTAAAACTCCTTTTGAGATTTGGTCTCGATCGTCGGCTGATTATGAACATTTGAGCGTGTTCGGTTGTCCTGCGTATGCTCATGTGAGAGACGGTAAGCTTGAGCCGAGGGCAAAGAGATGTATATTTCTAGGATATGCTACTGGAGTGAAGGGATATAGGTTATGGTGTACCACTCCAAAGTCTCCAGGTTTTCTCATCAGTAGGGACGTTACTTTTAATGAGTTTGCTTCGATAGACAGTCAGAAGGAAGTAGGAGAAATGGTCGAATCAGGATTGGTTATGAGTAAACAGGTGGAGCTTGAAGTAGAATCAGTTCCTAGCAAGTCCAATAATTCAAGTGGTTCTGAAGTGGATCCAGAATCAGGAGGTGAAGCGTCAGCATCGGATGATAGTGACGATGATGCGCCCGAACCAGAACAACAACCTTATAGCATAGCATTGGGCAGATAAAGAAGAGATATTATACTTCCAAAAGGTATGCGAATCTAGTTACATATGCTCTGTTAGTTGCAGAAGAAGTTGAGATGCAGGAACCTAGTAGCTACAGAGAAGTTATAGCGAGTTCAGAGACAGATCGATGGATTGGTGCTATGGGGGGAAGATATTGAATCTCTTCAAAAGAATACTGTGAACGTTGGCTTAACTTTTAACAAAACCGATATTGGTGAATCGTTGAATGATGTTGCAAGATCATTGGTTAGTTTTGGTGATTCTGATTTTGCAGGTGATATGGATAAAAGAAGATCTCTGACAGGATATGTATTTACTCTAGCTGGGGGTGCGATCAGTTGGAAAGCACAGTTGCAAGCTACTGTAGCTTTGTTTACAATAGAGGCGGAGTACATGGCGGTAACAGAAGCAGTTAAAGAGGCAATATGGTTGCAAGGTTTGGTGGCAGATTTGGGCTTGGATAGGACTACTACAAAAGTGTTTTGTGACAGTCAAAGCGCCATACACCTTACAGGGAACCAGATGTACCATGAGCGTACAAAGCACATAGATGTTAGGTATCATTTTATTCGTGATATAATATCAAAGGGAATTGTTGATGTGAAGAAAGTGTCTACACACGATAATCGAGCAGATATAATGACCAAAGCAGTATCAGTTTGAAAGTTTAGGGAGTGCCTAAACTGGATCGGTATTCGCAGCATAGAGTGAATGCCTTAAGGGAATTTGGTGAGTCAGAAGAAGAGAAGGTTCTTTGTTGATAGTGAACAAAGGATATTCGCCTCAATGGGAAGATTTGTTGTGAATGAGTCGAATAGTGCCTTGACAGTGTACTGTGTCCAGTAGTACAATTTTGTGTTGTTATAGTGATATTGTCCAATCACTTGAGTTAGTCTTTTGGTATGAGCCCATTAGGCCCATAGTCTAGTAAGTATATTAATTCCCTATAAATAGATTACTAGGACGACACAAAACACAATCTGAAATCTGTAACCTTTTCTATCATAGTGAAACTCTTTCTCTGGCGGCGCCCGTGGACGTAGACAATTGTCGAACCACATTAAATCATGTGTTTCATTTAAATCTTTCCTTCGTATATATTTTGTGCTTGAGCCATTTTGTGATAATTGCATAGTATTTTATAACATTTTTTGTTTGGGATAAATATACCTTTAACTATTCTTGTGAGAAGAATTTAGTTTCTTCCCATCAAAGTTCTGTTTATCAAAGACGTTCCATAATTTATTATTTAGAAAGTGTATCAATTACATAAAGTATAAAGGTCTTATTTATAGATAAACTACATAGGCCTAGGCCTTATATCTTTAACACCTATATGGGCTAATGGGCCTATGCCTTATATCTTTAACACCCTCTTTCAAACTCGCGATGCTTATTCTTGTATTATTTGTTTGTTACACAAAATAAAAAACAAAATTGTAGCAAAAAAGAAACAGCAAACTTCAAAACCATAATCGAAAACCAAAACCATAATCGAAAGCCAAAATCAAAATTGAACCGTTAAAACCCAAAATCAAACTCCAATCTCCAAATTCCAATCTTCAATTTCCAAACTCCAATCTTCAAACTCAGCCTCTAATCTCCAAACTTCAATATTCAAACTCCAGTCTCAGTCTTCAAACTCTAATATCCAAACTCTAAACTCCAATCTTCATTCTTCCAAATCCAAACTCAAATCTCCAAACTCCGAACAAATCCAAACGAAATCTAAACACCAAACGAATCCAAAGAATCCAAACAAAGACAAATAAAGCCCAACAAATCCAAACTAAATCTATAACAAAATCAAATCCAAACGAAGAACGAAATCTAAACACCAAACAAATCCAAATTAATAAAAAAGACATGTAGATCTAAGAAAAATTCAGCCATAATCCAAATGTCAAACAAAATCTAAACACCAAAACGAAATCAAAACAATAAACATCGAGCTAACAAACGCAAGATAAAGTCCAAACGTCAAAAAAAATCTAAATGCTAAACAAAATCCTAATGAAATCTCAACGCCAAATACCCAAACAAAATCCAAACAGATTTGAATGTCAAATTCCAATACCAAATCCAAATTCAAATCTAATTTCCAATCATAAAAAATTGAATTTACGATTTTACCGACAAAAATATGCATTGTACCGTAGCACCAAATCATAATCTAACTTGTCAGATTAAAGGAATAGATGTATCGAACCCACTGTCCAAAATGGAGAAAGAATAGATAATGTTTACCTCTCTATAAGGTCTGTTGATTGTGGTTACACACACCAGATCCGAAAACCGAATCTTTTTTACTTTATTTTTTCTTTCGGCAGACAACTAAAACAATTGCCCGCCGGCATAAAGGAAGACACGAAAACTTCAAGATCTAAACCTACGCTCTAATACCATGTAGAAAAAGGTAAAACAAAGAAAGACGACTAAAGAAATAAATAAACGACTATGATTTATTATTTAGAAAGCGTACCAATTACATAGAGTATAAAAGTCTTATTTATAGAAACAATATATAAGCTAATGGGCCAAGGCCTTATATCTCTAACATCCCGAACATTAACAAGTAAAACCAACACTCTATCCACCACTACACACGTTATTACCAACACTTCATCCACCACTACATACATCATTTTTGCTCATGTTGTGAGTGTTCTCCGAACAACAACTTCTATAGCTATGTCGCGGTAAATAAGTTGGATGTTATATGGTTATTGATAGATTACCCTATTTTATATTATCCATATTTAACTATGTCAATAAAATGTGAGATTTAATCTATTATTTTATTAATATTTTTGGATTATTGACCAATAAAGTGTTTTTGTCATCTCAAATAACAAAACATATGCGAGGTCAAAAGTTTTAAAAATTAAGGTATTAAATTAAATTAATAATATTCAGTAATGTGTTTTTATTTTTGATATTCCAAAACCATCTATTTTCACTGTTAACTGATTGAAGTAATTCGATATGCTTTCTAGATGTGAAATATTGTTTTTATCTTTATTTTTTTAAGATTTTTATTTACTCGATTTCATCATTTATCATAAACCTTGTTTGGATAGACTTTGATTTGAGAAATCGATTTTGAAACCTTGTATGCATAAACTTTGATTTGAGAAATTGATTTTGAAATCTTGTTTGTATAAACTTTGAATTGAGAAATCGCTTTTGAGTGAGAAATTGATTTAAGAATGTGACAAAACCTTATTTTTTGTGTTTTGATTGCTCGATTTCATGTTTTATCCATCATTCAAGAAACGTTTTGAATTTTGTTTTTCATTTTCAGAGCCAAGCTATATTTTTTTATTCTAATTCAAAAAGTAACATGTTTGGTTTTATGGAACAGGTTAGATTTTATGTAAGATAATTTAAAATTTTCTAAGATTTATATGTTTTAATAGACGAGTATGCTAAATATATATTATACATAATTAATTAGATATTGGGAAATGCTACGATGTCTGAATTGGAAGCAATAGACTCGAGGTTCATTGGGTGGCCATGGGAAAATTTAACACCATTAGGCATTCAAGTAAAAAATGGGGTTGTACAGACCTTTGTACCAACTCCATGCTATCTTTTTCAAAAACAATTGGTCTACTATTAGCCATGACTTTTGCAAGGCTATTCATCACTTTTCAAGATTGGAAAAATGGATCCCACCTCGAATGAGACGATGATAGCTCTTATTCTAAATTCGAGCTCCCCCACATCCCCTGCGGATTTTTATCGTATCGCCTGCTGCAATGTTGTCTACAAAGTGATTTCCAAAATTTTGGCTAACAGAATCAAGGAAACATTCCCATCCTTAATTGATTCTACTCAGACTGTTTTCATTCCGGGTAGAAACATCACGGATAACATTATGTTTTCTCAAGAGATCTTTCATAGTTACAACACGAATATAAAAGTACCTAGATGCACCCTCAAGATGGATCTCATGAAAGCTTTCGACAATATTAGATGGAGACTGTTGCTCGATGTCTTTTATGCTATGGTTTTGCCTCTCAAAACGATTGGATGGATCATCCAATGCATCCCCACACTCTGATAATCCATCAGTATTAATAAAAGTTGCACAACCTCATTCAAAGGTAAGAAAGGTCTTCGCTAAGGAGACTCTCTCTCCCTATATCTGTTTATAATTGTCATGCAGATCTTATCTAGCATCATGAAAGAGAAGGGTAACAATAGACAATTCTGATACCAATGGAAATGCCATAAGAAAAAAATCATAAACCTCTACTTTGTAGATGGTCTTATGATATTTTAGCGTGCCAACAACCCCTCCATCGATTCATTAAAGAGGGAATTGATGAGTTTACCTGCCTCTCTAGTCTTAATTTCAACCCTTGCAAGAGCCAGGTCTTCTTCTCGGGCACCTTGGATGTAGTCAAGAGAGAAATCACCTTGAAGCTGGGTTTTATCGAAGGGACGCTTCCTTTAAAATACCTTGGATTACCTCTCATCACTTCTGGGCTCAAATTTCTTTGTATTTCTGAGAAAGATCTAATTCACTCAAATATTTACCATCTAAGACCCAATAATATTCTAAATATCCCTACTTAATTATACAAAAGCTTCCGTCTTTTTCTTTCAGTCGACAATACCATAATAGTCTTAGGTTCAATTTTTAACTCGATTTCTTGTTTTCGTTTTATTTTCATACGATTTTGATTGTGTTTTTACTTGATTTTGAAGTTTAATTTTGGATACATGTTTAGATAAGTCGATTTTTTAATTCGAAATGGTAACTCGATATCTGTTTTTTGTGATTTTTGGTATTCTTCTTGTAATATGTTTGATAATGTAGTGTAATTGTTGTAGTTCAGTAAGGTTATCGTCGATTTTAATGTGTTTGTGTGTTTCTGGGAATTTATGTTCGAGTTATGGGTTCATGTTTTAAAATGCATAAGATGCAGTAAGAAGATGTGGAACCTTTTTTAATTTACGTATTGATAGTTGCGGAACATGCTTATTCTTCTGAACTAGTAGATGCAAAACTTATTTTTCGATAGATGCGAAAAATTAGTATTCTTTTGTATTGCTATATGCGAAACATTAGTATTCTTTTGTACTAATAGGTAACTCGAGATCTGTAAAATGTAGTTTTTTAAAAAACATTTCAAACATATCATGAGTGGTACTAGTTTTGTTGGTCTTAAAAAACACAAAGCCAATGATATTTTTGGATTTTTTTGAGTTACAATTTAAAAGATACGAACTTTAAAAAATTTAACTTTACAATGTAACGAAAAAGATGCAAAACCTTTTTTGTTTTGCTAGATGTGAAACCTGTTTAAATTTTTTACTGCTAGATGTGAAACATGTTTAAATTTTGTATTGTTAGATGCGGAACCTTCTTTGTTTTGCTAGATGTGAAAACTGTTTAAATTTTTTAGTGCTAGATGCGAAACCTCTTTAAATTTTGTACTCCTAGATTCGAATTCAGGCCCACTATAATAGATGCTAGATACGAAGGCTCACTATGATAGATGCAAAACTTTCTTTGTTTTGCTAGATGCGAAACCTTCTTTGTTTTGCTAGATGCGAAACCTTCTTTGTTTTGCTAGATGTGAAATCTGTTTAAATTTTTTAATGCTAGATGTGAAACCTGTTTAAATTTTTTACTGCTAGATGCAGAACTTATTTCAATTTTGTACTGTTAAATGTGAAACCTTCTTTGTTTTGCTAGATGTGAAAACTGTTTAAATTGTTTACTACTAGATGCAAAACCTGTTTAAATTTTGTACTGCTAGATGCGAAACATGTTTAAATTTTGTACTACTAGATGCGAAAGTGTTTAAATTTTGTACTGCTAGATTGGAATTCAGGTTCACTATAATAGATGCTAGATGCGAAGGCCCACTATGATAGATGCGAAACCATAAACCTCTGCAATATATATATATATATATATTAAAAATGAAACTTACTATGAGTATTACTAGTTTTGTTTGTTTTAAAAAACAACAAAAATATTTTCAGATTTTATTTCCGAAATTACGTTTTAAACGATATGAACTTTTGAAAGTTAAAATTTTTAAAAAAATGGACATAATTGTTTGCTTGTTATGTTCTATATATAACATTTAAAATATAAAATCTTTTTAAAAAATTGGGTCTTTATCCTAGTAATAGGTTTATTGGATGGGTTCTAAATGGTAAATCTTACGCATCTATTATTTATATATATTATAAAATACTTATGAGTTTCCGATTTTTATAATTTTTTTATAGGATTAAAATCTATTTATTATTAGGGAAATGATAAAAATGTGAATTTTTATCAACAAAATATAGTTGTTTGATCCAACATCGGAGGGAAAGGTCTTCTCCAAGAATCGGTCTCTGAAGAATTGGCTTGATATCATCACTTCGCTCGTCGGGAGCGTCTGGGTTTGCCGGTCTCCTGGCCGGAATGAGCTTGGGTCGCTTGTCCCTCTGCTTGGGAGAAGTTATAGCCTCTGTTCTTGATATCACTGTTCTGATTTCGGTTCCTCCTCCATTTGATTATGTGGTTTCTTACCATGAATTCAAATGATGATAACATTCTGGATAAAGAAGAGTTCCCTGCTCTTCAAACTAACAAAAACATTGCTACCCAAATGCAATTCAAGAAATCTTTCGGTGAAGTGATGAAGCCTCATACTCTGTTTCCTGAGACAAAGCCTGAGTTTGTCAAAGAAACAAAGGATCAAATCATAATTCAATACACTAAAGAAATGAAAGAATTACTCAAACAACAATCAAGAACTACTCTAATCGGGAAGTTTAGTAATAGAATACCGAAAATATCATCCATGTGCAACTTCTTAAATTCATTTGGATTCAAAGGTTCATTCAACTTCATTACTCCGGACTCGCGACATATCTTGATAGAATTTTGTTTAAGGGACGATGTCAACATCATATGGTCGAAAAATGTTTGGAACATTGATGGGAAAACCATGATAATTTTCAAATGGTGTCCTGAATTCAACAAAAACTATGAAAACCCGATATATCTGCTTTGGGTCCTGTTTGAAAAATCCCTAAGTTCATATACCATTCCTATGTTATTAATGACCTCACTTCTTCAATAGGCACCACTTATAGAATCATTATCCCAGAAATCAATAGAGCCAACAGTAACGTGTGTTACGCTCAAATTGAAATTGATATTTCTAAAGGCTTAAAGCATCGAATGTGGATAGGTTTTGGGGCTAACGACAGCTGCTAGATTAGCTTAAGTTACAAAAATATTCCTAGTTATTGCAATAGATGTTACCATTTAGGTCACAAGAATGATGAGTGCAAAAAAATGGATTTAACTACTAAAGAAGATACATAAAGAGATAAAGTGGTTGAAGATGCTGTTATTGAAAATCAAAGAATTGAATAGAATCAAGATTCTTCATATAATATCCATACACCAAATGTTAATCAGTATCAAACGTTTAGTAAAGTTTATAGAAGGAAGTTAAAATCTATAATTACAAAAAAGGATCAAGACATTGATCCTGAAGCTGTGAGTACTTCTGCTAAAGATAAGTTAACCTAAACTAGAAAAAATCAACACTGTCTTGAAGATGTGAGCAACTCTGCGAAAGAAGATTTGGAAATAATAGGTGTTCTCCACAAGCTTGATCAAGATTACGCTCATAGTAGCCTTCAGATTCAGACTGATGAAAACACTTTGTCTCCACAACAAGATAATATTAGGCAATAATGTTTCTCCAATAATCAACTCCCCTGGCCCTGACTTTAGCACCATTATCAGCAACAAACTGAAGTCTACAAACAAAAGCAGAAACATCAATAAACTTACTATTAACTCTCTGCAAAAATAAGAGAAAAAATAATTAAAATCTATATCAGATAATGATAAAGATACTTAGTTGGAATGCCCGTGGCATTAACAACAAACCTACCGTGATAAGGCTTATCTCTATGGTCAAGACTGGAAAGTTTAAAATTATAGCTATCCAAGAGCCCATGGCTAAGGTGGACAAGATTGAAAGAATTTCTACTGTGTTGGGTTTAAATAAGCATGTTGCTAACTGTTCTAATAAAGTATGGGTCTTTTAGAGTGATGATATTAAAATAGATATTAAAAGATATCATGAGCAATACCTTCATATGGATGTTCATTATCTTGATATGAATTTTCCGTTATATTTACCTCTGTTTATGTCAAGAATCAAAGGTCTCTTAGAACTGATCTCTAGATACAAATGAAGACTATTGCAAATGATGATCTTCCTTGGATCCCTACTGATGACTTTAATTCCATTACCAATTCTGAAGACCAGTTAGGGTCTTCTACTTTTGATGAAGCTAGCTCTGATAACTTCAATGAAGCTATGAGGCTCTGCAATTTGGAAGATGTTGGTTACGTGGGCTCTAGATATACCTGAAAAAAAAAACAACCGTTGGAAAAATTTAGACAGAGCATTGATTAATGATAAATGGATCTCCACTTTCAATAGATTTCAGGTCTTCCACATGGTCAGAACTTGTTCTGACCATGCCCATCTTTTAAACTCTTTCTATAATAATCCTAGTATACAATCTAACTTTAATAAATGCAGTTTCAAATTCTTGAATGTTTGGACTAATGATAACAGTATTTTAAGTATTGTCAAGCAGAACTGGAACCTTAGCTGCAAAGGTGGTCATAATAATTTTTTTTTGGTTTAAGTTAAAAAGATTGAAGAGGTGTTTAAGAGACAGGAACTGCAAGTAATTTGGCAATATTTTCAACAAAGTCAAGTTCGGTGTTGAGGAGGTTAACAGCATGGAGTCTAAGCATTTAAGAGAGTACAATATCACTTCTAAAACTAATCTTTCTAAAGCTAACAATGTGTACATTCAGGCTCTTAGAAATGAAGAAAACTACTGGAGGCAAAAGTGTTATAACATTTGGTTGAAGAAAATTGAAAGCAATACTAAGCTGTATCATGCTTATGTTTCTAGGATAAGAAGGGAAAACCAAATTAAAGGCATTAAATATGGAGGTGTCTGGATTCAAAGTCCTGATGAAATAGCTAAGTCTGATGGAAAACAAATTATGAATGCTTTCTCTACTGATTCTTATATTAATAAAGATGATCAAGATCTTAAAATGCAGGATCCTATTGTTATGGGAAAAACATAAAACACCAAACTGCCAAGATAGTAATATTATTAATTTGAGAAGATTTCTGAACATGTTCTTTTACAATTTCTTTTATCCCTTATATATACTTCTCTTGGCTGTAACTCCTTTATTAATTACAAATATTTATTGGGCTAAGACCCGCATTAAGTTGATTGCTATATATTCTCCTTAATCAATGATCCCTGAATATTTGACTATTGATTATTTATTCTTGATTAGTGGTCTTTAATACAGTCCACTATGCTGACTTCATTTATACTTGTTGACGTAGTTGTTAGTTTTATAACTTATCGTGTAGAGCAGCTTTTGTCGTTCTGCTCGGTCGGCGTTGGGGATGTCATGTCTGCCCAGTTAGGTCTGATGCTAACTCGTCCTTGATCGAGTGATGTTGCACGCCAACTTCCCCACCGACTCGAGCTGAACGTGCCTACTTCTAACTGTGCTCTGCTCGACTAAACGCTGAGCGCGTCTTAGCCTTCGTATCTTCTTTTTGACGTATTCGTTTTGGCCGAGCGTGCGTACTTTAAATCGTGCTCTGCCCGACTTAGATCAAGCGCGCCCAGTCTTATATTTTTCCTGATTGGATTGAATGCTTTGTCTGCTCTTCTAGTCTTTCATTTTGCTCTGCTATATGTTATCATGCTTGGCTTTGTTCTGCCCCGCTCCGCTCTATTTTGTCCTGCTCTGCTTAATTCTGCTCTGCTTCGACGTGTATTCTTGATATTAGTTGTGAGTACCTACTCCCTTATCAGGTTTCCCTGCTAGTCCAATAAGTAAGTGTGAAATAATTACTGATTGGAATAAAAAGGAAATGAAAAAAATGAAAAAATGTGTGGGTGACGTGTTACTCTCTGATTTGATAGCGTGTGTCGATTTGGTTTGATTTTCTGACAATTTAATGTATAAAAGCGTGTTAAGCATTTGAGTTCTCGATGCATGATTCAACTGGTTTCATCATTGTGGTGACGGTTGGGTAAGTGAACCGTTTCTCGGGAATTGAGAGGTTTTCTTTTTTTTAAATAAAATCTAAGACTTTCACTCTACAAAGACTCTTTTCGAAAAATTGCTTGAGAAAGACTTGGAGAGGAAAATAACAATTCTCGTCGTGACTTAGCAACACTTTGACTCACTATCGGGAGAGGTTACTTGAGATACAATGAGAGAGCGGAGTACTAAAACAGGTACGCAATCTCTATTTGGTCTTCCACTGTAAGTTTGGTTAGATAGCCTAGGGAAAGTAAAGTTTAAATAGTTTTAGAAGCTTTTAGAGTTCTGAGAATGTATGATTTGTTGTACTAAATACTGGGTTTATTGAGAGTAAGACCACGTATCATGCGGTAAAACCCTATTCTGATAACCACTGTTGGGTAATTGTAGTCGGTTTATAAATGACGCAAAAGAAAACAATGAAGAAGAAAACAATGGAACTGAAATCGGAGTATGATGAGATGGACTTATTAAAGAAGTGCAATTGAGAGTGCAATTGATAGAGCTATCAAAATCATAATAGGAATAGATATGAGCAACTTGTTAACTGTTAAGCACTGGATGAATGCTATTGATGCAGGTACAGCTCTGGGTTGCAGAACTATTAATAACAAAAAGAAGAAACCTTGTTACCTTAAGTGGATGGCCCCAAATCCAGGTAGATTAAAGCTCAATGTGGATGGTGCTTGCAATTCAAAAGGTGAATCCAGCAGAGGCATTCTGATTAGAAATTACGGAGGCGATATAATCATGGGTTCTGGCTGCTTGTTTGGGAAATTAAACCCTTTGCTAGCTGAATCCAGATCGTTTTGGAAGGTTTAGTCCTTTGCAAGCGTAACAACTGGATTGATGTCGATGTAGAATCTGATTGCATGATGCTAATAAACCTCCTGGCCAAGGGTGTTGTTGCCCCGTATCTTGAATCTACAATTTCTGTGTGTAGAAACCTAATTCATCCTCGAATAACGCTTCTTCATATCTCCAGAACCCAGAATGAGGTTTCTGACTGGATAGCGAAATGGATCCTTACATATAATCAAAATGAGTGTTTTAAGGATTTCAACGCCCCTAATGAATTGTTGACAATAGCTCTTTTGGAGAGTCTAGACCTGGAGTACATTGATTCGAGCTAAAAGTTGGTTTGATTTTGCGTGATCGAAGGTTTCTGATAGAAAATGAAGAAGAAGACCATCTGTTAAAGAAGAAGACTGTGGGTCATTTGTTATTTCATTAAGAGCATATTAATTTTTGTCCCTTTTTTTCTTTTGTTTTGCAATTTGATACAAACTATTTTGTATTTTCCATTTTCGGCATTACATAAATAAATCGTTAACTGCTTAAAATAAAATAAAAAAATCTATTTATTATTAGTCAATACTAAAGGTGGAAAAAATATGAAGAAACCCTTGCTTCTCTCTAAAGAAACCTCCAAGAAAGGGTTTCAGTTTCTTGCTTAAGAAACTTTCTCTTTAGTTTTTATGGAATATTGTTCTTTAGATTAAGCTTGCAGAAGACCTTGTATAGTATTGGGCTGCGCTGTGTATGCAGGCGTCTGCCTGCAGTTCGGTTTGTGAAATCATGGAGGACGACTTGGCTGGTTTTCCACCTCTGAAGACTACGTCTGGCGTGGCTGCAACAGTCAAGAATGATGCTACGAAACGGCTGTATACTGATGTTGTACTACAGAAGGAAAAGTTTACAGAATATTGTTCTGATAGTGTATCAATGTTTGATGATTTCAATATCATCAAGTTCGCAGGAAAAATAAGGTCTGATCTCAGGTCTAATTCAAGAACTACGCTTGTAGTTAAATTCAAGGATGGTATACCAAAAAGGCAGGTCTTTCAAGACTTTCTTGATTCGTTTAAGTTTAAAGGTGCCTTCACTTACGTCACAATTGACTCAAGACAAATTCTAGTTGAATTTTCGGTGTTAGAAGATGCAGGTAGGTTATGGGTTAAAAGTTTCTGGAAAGTTGAAGGAAGGATGATGAGGGTAATCAAGTGGTGTCCTCAAAGTTCAAGATCATTTGAATGTCCAGAAGTGCTACTGTGGGTAAGGTTCGAAAAAGTACCAGAATTCATGTATAACTGCTCTGTTATACATGCTCTGGCTTCATCTTTGGGTCATGTTCATCATGTGGTCATCCCTGAGATAAACAGAGCTAGTTGGAACGCTTGTTTTGCTCTAATAGGGATTGATATTTCAAGATTACTAAAAAGGAAGTTGCAAGTTCAGTTTGGAGAAGGTGATATGATTTACATTGCTGTTAGTTATAAAAATGCACCTGTCTATTGTAAGTCTTGCAACCACATAGGCCATGAGTCAGACAAATGCAATAAGAATGTATTGATGGATGCAAAGAAAGCTACTGATGTAAAGATAACAGATGAGAAAGCTGAACAAAGCCAAGATTCATTAAGAGAAGCAAGCAATGGCATTAATTTGAAAAAGACTGAAATGGTCCAATCGTTTACACAAGTGTACAGGAGGAAGTTAAAGTCAATAATAACAAAGCCTATTACTACTGTATCTTTCCCCTCTACAAGTGTGGGGAGTCCAGTAAAGGAAAGCAATACATCAAAAAATGAACCTGATATTATAAGTGCACTGCAAAATCTGGAGGAAGAAGAAAATGGGTTGAACAACTTGCAGGCATCTCCTTGTAAAAGAAAGTTTGGCAGCTATAATGCTTCTCCAAGAATGAGCACAAATGAACCTGATCAAGATTTTGAAACTGTTATTTCAAAAAGATTAAAGTCAGCAAACAGAATTAGCAATTCAAAAAGATTGTCAATAAGCTCTCTAAACAAGAGAGAAAAGGGTCAACAACATTCTCTATCTGATAATGATTAATGTTATAAGCTGGAATGCGAGGGGAATTCATAACAATCCAACGATTGCAAGACTTAAATATATAATTAACAGTGAGAAAATCAAATTTATTGCGATACAAGAGCCAATGGCTAGGGCTGATAAGGTGGATCTGGTTGCTAGAAGACTGGGTTTTGACAATTATTTGGTTAACTCTTCTAATAAAATTTGGCTTTTCTGGCCAAATGACATTAGAATTGTTGTGGTTTTGGATCATGATCAATTCATGCATGTTCAAATATGCTATGCTAATTTTTCATGTTATTTTACGTCTGTCTATGCTAAAAACTTGAGATTGCAGAGGAAAGTATTATGGAGCCAGCTTAACTCTATTACCTGTGATAGTCCATGGATATTGGCAGGTGATTTCAACTCTACCAGGTGCCCTGATGACCAAATGCATTGCGTGAATTATGATGGAGGTAGTGCAGATGACTTCAACCAGTTCATAAGAGAATGTAATCTTGATGTTCCTGGGCACGTGGGATCTCGCTACACCTGGAGCAACAACAAAAACTGGAAGAGGGAAAATGATGACATTATTAGGCCTACAACTAGAGAGGAGGTTTGGAGTACTATATGTGGCATGAAGCAAAATAGTGCACCAGGCACAGATGGTTTCAATATCTTTTTTCTAAAGCAATGTTGGAATATTATCAATTATGACTTATGCAAAGCTATAAATGCATATTTAAGTGGCAAATATATTCCCAGTGGGGTCTTTTCTACTGGGATTGTATTGGTGCCTAAAATGGCTAATCCTACCACTTGGAGTAACTATAGGCCTTTAAGCATGTGTACTATCTTAAATAGGCTGTTCTCTGCTCTTATTAACAACAGAATATCTAGTGTACTACCTAGAATAGTGTCTAGAGGCCAGGGGGCATTTGTAAAAGAGAGGCTAATACATGATAACATACTAATAATAAAGGAAATGCTACATCACATAAGGAGAAAGCCTTCTAAAGGCAATATGATTATACAGCTTGACATGACAAAGGCGTTTGACAGATTGTCTCACACCTTTGTCATAAAAGCTTTAAAGTGCTTTGGTTTTTCTGAAAACATTACCTCAATAATTTATAGTATGATTTCAAAGGTTATGCTATCTGTGCTTATAAATGGAGCTAGTTCAGGGTATTTCCCTCAAAAAACAGGTTTGAGACAAGGAGATCCTTTATCTCCTTGTCTCTTTATACTTGCAGAAGAAGCATTATTGAGGGGTTTAGAGAACCTATACATTTCTAATACTAATATGCAGTTTTATATAAAGTCAGGATTTACGTTACCTTGTATTGCTTTTGCAGACGATATTGTTGTGTTTACAAACAGCACTCCTACAGCAATAAAGGATTTGAGTAGCCTGCTTAACAAATACCAGCAAGAATCTGGTCAGTTGATAAATGTTGAGAAAACCAAAGTGATTATATCATCAAGATGCTCTAGTGCAAATGCTACAAGGATAAATACTACTATGGGATTCAAAGCAGAATATGCCCCATTCACCTATCTGGGGACCACCATTGCTGCTAACAACAAAGGAATGCACTTCTCTACTCTCTTAGCTAAAATCTATAATAAAATAAATGAATGGGACTTGAAGCACTTGTCTTTTAGTGGAAGATTATCACTAATTAGACATGTGCTCTATCCCATTATCTATTACAGAATGCAACATAGTATAATCCCTAAAAATATACTAAATAAAATTGGTCTTTACCTGAATAAGTTTTTATGGAGGGCAAAAGTGAATGAAAATGCCATTCACTGGTCTGATTGGAATGGCATTTGTAAGCCTTTTGTGGAGGGAGGCTTAAACATTAAATTGCTATCAGACATTCAGTTGGCTTTTTCCTACAAACTTTGGTTCTATTTTAGGAAAGGGAAAACCCTTTGGACTGAATTAATGTCTAAATCTTATTGCAAGGATAGTCACCCTCTCAGTGCCAAGTGTAGTACTGGTGACTCTATTGTGTGGAAAGGGCTCTGTGCAATTAGGTATAGGGCTGACCAGTTTATCCACTGGAAAGTGGGAAGTGGTGACATTGACTATTGGAGGGATTCTTGGCACAGAATGCCTCCTATTGTATCTGATCAAAATTCTTGTTTTCTACCAGCAAAGGTTAAAACGTTTTGGAAAAATGGAACATGGGACTCCAATTTAATGTCCTTCCTTTCTCAAGAGAGACAACAACACATTCAATGTGTGAATGTCTGTCCTGAGAAGGAAGACATTATTGAATGGAGTCTCACATGTGACAAAAATTTTTGCACAAAAACAACCTGGGAAAATATCAGAAAAAACAGTAGTACTTCATATTTTTATAAAAAAATTTGGCATAGCTTCATTCCAGCTAAAATTTCTTTTCTTTGCTGGAGATTACTAAAGAAATTTGTTCCTACTGATGACATTATGATTAAAAAGCACTTCAACATTGTTTCTAAGTGTCAATTCTGTTCTAATAGTGAGGAATTAACTCATCTCTTTATAAACTGCAATTACGCTTGGCATCTATGGAACTATTATGGGCTTTTATTTAGAATACCAGTGAGGAGATTTATGACGATTAGACATATGCTATCAGTTTGGTTTAAATCACACTATACTAAATTCCATGTTAACCAAATTGTCCCACAACTTATAGTTTGGACAGTTTGGTTTAACAGGAATCGCAGCAAGCATGATAAACCATTTGACAATTTCAAAAATGCAGTAAACAGAATTAATAGGCTTCTAAATGCTATTGATTCTAAACTTAGGTCTAAACACTGGCTAAATGTGGATGATGTAGGTGTAAAGTTGGGTGCAGTATCGATCAATAGGAGAAAGATCACTTACCAGGAGTGGAAGGCTCCACCGATGGGAAGACTCAAAATAAACACCGATGGAGCATGTAGCTTCACCGGCGAAGCCTCTGGAGGGTACATTGTCAGGGACCACTTGGGAAACTGTATTCAATGGGCCAGCTTCTTGTTTGGCAAGCTGACCCCCCTGCAAGCAGAAAGACGAGCGCTTATTGAGGCTCTGTTAGAGTGTAAAAGAAAGGATTGGCGACACACTGACCTGGAGACAGACTGCATGACTCTGGTGAGATGCATCAACTCAGAGTCTCATGAGCATGGAGTAGACATTTGCAGATCTCTTATCCTCCCCACGATGAAACTCTGCCACATTACCAGATCGGCAAATGTAGCAGCCGATTGGGTGTCGAGATGGGCTATTTTGGAGAAGAAGAGTAAAGTGTTTGGTGCTAATGAGTTGCCTAATCCATTGCTAGCTATAGTGGTGCTTGAAAGTATCGGAGTTGGCTATATCGATCCAGGTTAGGGATTTGAAAGATATCTGTGAGTAGTTGAAAGAGAGAAGCAAGGGGCTAGGGTTTCGAATGAAATTGAAAGGGATTAGGGTTTTTTTTCTTTTATTTCTGTGAAGCCTTTGGTAGGCCTATGTTTGATAGTTGTAGCCCATTGCCTTATGGATCAGTCTTGTTTGCTGATTTGGGCCCTAAGCTGTAATCTTTCTTTATCAATATAAAGTAATTTTGCTGGGAAAAAAAAAATACTAAAGGTGGATTTTTAGGCCCCACATATACCTCACGTTAGCTCCGCCTATAAGTTACTAAAATTAAAATAGATAGTTTTGTAATCACCAAATATCGAAGATGGTCGCTGTTGGCCGCGAAGTATGGCTTTGCCGAAAAAATAACCAACCCAACCTCTCCGCAGCAACAAGAGCCTTACGAAGAATGATCTTGAAAGAACTCAAAGGATTGATTGAGCTGGGCTTCAGTTTTTTACCAGAATCTCAAGAGTTGGAACCGAAATTGGCTGATACCTTACCGGCCTTAGCGTTTTACTAGCGATGTTGATAGCACTAGTACTATCTTCGACCTAAGGTGATGAGGAGACGATGAAAATGAAGCTAGCACAATGGGCCCATGTGGTGGCTTCTTCGGTGAAACAGCTGTCCGAGGAACCAATCTCTAATTGAAATCTGGGAGCAAGAGATAGCTTGTATAGCACTACCAAATTGATTATGTACAGGATTTCGTAGTTTACCATTGAAGAAGAACTATGAGATGTAGAAGCACAGAACAGTTTGAAATGTAATATATATATATATATACATTGGTTTTGTTGTAAAGTGGATACATTAAACCCATGCCGTTATGGATAGTGAACCCCTATTCTACTGGTTTACTCCTAAAAGTATTTAATATATTATATATTAATATTTTATGATTATAATTTGTTTAGTGTTTTAAGGTGTGTCGTATTTTACCGTTTAATTAAACCAGTTTTTTTTTTTGCTAACAATTAATTTTATTTCAAAAAAGCTCTAAAAGAGCTATATCTGGATACAAATGAAGGAGGTCTCTATTAAACATTTATACAATTAAAAGGTCTTCAAAGCTTAAAATTTAAAATACAACTCTAATTCATAAATCCAGCTTCTTCATCCTCGACTTCAACGGTTTTTTAATTTTTAAATCTGCTTCTAAATATCCTAATTTCCAACGAGCTTAATTGAGCAAAAATTACATGTGGGGAGAAACTGAAAACAAAGCATTTGATTAGAATACTTGTGAAGGTAATTAAACAGATGAGAAAATATTGTCCCTGATGTAGCCCAGATTTTGCTGCTCGAAGTGAATGATTGCTTTGAGAAGTGAATGAGCGTTAATAGAGTTGAGTTCAAGCTTCATCTTACACTTGTTGGTCCACTTCCCCAACCAATCAGCGACATTGTTCTGCGCTCGACTGATGTGCTTGAGATTCATAGAAGCCTTGATAAGACTACGACAGCAGGCAATGGTTCGACCAATGGGATTGTTAAAGGAGCCATAAGCTAAAAGGGAGATAATAATCTCGAAGTTTGATTCAATGTCGAAATTGGTTTAGCCATTATGATTGCAAATGATGAGTCCGTCAAGTACGACTCTGGCTTCAGAGTACAAAGGGGAGAGCTTGCCATACGGGAAGCCATGAGCAGAAATAAGGAGACCTTTACTGTCTCTGATGATTACACTGCGCGGAGCATCATCATTAGGAAAAGAAGAGCCATCGACATTAATTTTGAACCTGTTAACTTTGGGAGGACGCCATTGATGGAAAGTTGGAGGCTTGCTTCTACTCCTGATATTGATACAGCCTAGCTCAGATGGGGCAGAGAGGAAAGAATGCCAGATTTTCCAGAAAGAAGATGAGCAGAGTCCAGACCATAGATTATTTTGTTTATTTGATTAATGGCAGAGGAAATTGTGTTAATTTTGGCTTCCATCTTGGCTTTGTTGCATAACTTCCAGATAACCCAACAAATGATGGGGGGACGAATGAAACAAATGTGAATCTCTCTGTTGGAGGTCCATAACCAAGTACGGAGTAAGTGAGACAGGGTCATGAATCTGCAAATTGTGATTTTGAAGATCGATGAGAAATGAATCTAGATATGCCAAGCTAAAGAACACTCCACAAATAGATGCTTGATAGTTTCTTAGATCCCACATAATTGGAATTTCGAGGCTAATTGAAGGTGGCGCCTCTACATGGAATCATCAGTTGGAACCCAATTGTGGAGCAGTCTCTAGAGAAGATATAAGCATTTCCTAGGATTGATTCTGTTCCACAATTTTCCAAAAAGATTCGACTTATTATGCTTGGTTCTGAGGTGGTTCTGGGTATCTCTGGTCTTGAACTTTCCATCCTTAAAAATTATCCAGAAAAGGGTGTCTTGTTTAGTAGCATTGATTTTATGATTGTTGATGTTCTGCAGGTCAGAGGAGGAGATAGAGGCTTTCAACTTATCTTCATTCCACTTGTTGAGATTCCAAAAATCAGAGACTTTAGCATAGGTAATATTTTCATCAATATTTTGGTTGATATCAACTTAAATGAGAGTGTAATCCCTGATCCAGGCATCAAGCCAGAAATTGAGGTCTCCATTACTAATACACCATTTGATATGGAGCTCAGCTTTATCTTTAATTGAAGCCAGCCTTCTCCAAACTTTAGAGCTGTTTTTGTTATTGAAATTTGCTAACAGGGGGTGCTTATTGTTGCTGGTAAACATCCTGAGTGTATCTTGCCCAAAGAGAGGGGTTCAATCTGAAATTGATCCAGAGATTGCAAGAGGCTATATCTTGAAGGTTTTTTAGGCTGCGAATGTTGAGGCCACCTTCCTGGTAAGTTTTGAAAACTTTTCTCCATTTTCACCAGTGTATTTTTGAAATGTTTTGAGTATATCCCAAAAAAACCTGTTAAATTTCTTCTCAATTCTTTCGATGATACCATTAGGTAAGATATTACTCTGTAACCAGTAACTAGGAAGGGACATAAGAACATTGTTGATATGCATTAGTCTACCAGCAAAAGAAAAATATGTTTTTCCTACATATTGATCATGTTCCTAATGTTGGAGATCAGGACTTCATAGTTACTAGCCTAGTTAGTTTTGTTAATGCTAACTCCAAGATAAGTAAAGGGCAAGTAGGCATTTCTGAAACCAGTGCTATCAGCCATGGTATTAGCTTTAGAGGTAGGAAAGTTGTTGGCAGTAATAATGGTAGTCTTGTCTTTGTTAATAAGTTGTCCCGATGTCCCTTGATAGTCATGTAAGAATTTGCTTATAATGGAAATAACATAAGATGAACTATTAGTAAATATTAAAAAGTCATCAGCATAAGCCAATGAGGGAATGTATATGGTCCTCCTAGTCTTGTACTGGAAAAATTTATTATCATAATAAAGCAAATTGAGACCTCTAATGAGGATCTATTCAGCAATAATAAACAGACAATGAGATAGAGGGTCTCCTTGTCTGAGGCCTCTGTTGGTTTTGAAATAACCCACAACATTTCCATTAATGAGAACAAAGATGTTAACATTCTTAATGATATTATTGATAAGGTTTGTGCTTTTGTTGAGTCCAAAAGTCAGTACAACTTTTTCAATAAAACTAAAAGACATTATGTCAAAGGATTTTGTCATATCGACTTTAATAATAATGTTGTCATTGTTTCTCTTGTTGTTGAGGTCATAAATTAGCTCATTAGCTAGAAGGATATAATCATGTTTTGATCTGTGAGAAACAAAGGCACCCTGGTTATCAGAAATAATGTAATGAAGGATAGGCTCAATTATGTTGCATATTATTTTAGAGAGAATTCTATTAAAAGTATAGCACAAACTAATGGGTCTAAATTGACTCCAGGAAGTAGCGTTGAAAACTTTAGGAATTAAAACTAAACCTGTGGCTAACACCTTGATGAAGCGTGTAGCCAAGGAAGAAAGAGTCAATAGCATTCTTCATCTCATCTTTAATAATGCTCAAACAAGTAATGTAGAAAGTGATGTTGAAACCATCCATGCCCGGGGAACTTCCTTTGTTAAGTCCTTTGATAGCTTTCTGAATTTCTTCTTCAGTGGGAATAGCCATATGGTCAATGTTATCCTCATCTAAAACCAAGTTAGGGATAGCATTAAACAAGTAGATGTTTAAATAGTTAACTTCTCATTCTTTGTTAATGTAAGGATTTTCAGATTAAATGGTTTTAAAATATGACTCGGCTGATTTGTTTATAAGATTTTCATCAGTGTTCCAGTGAGATCCATCTTTAATCTTATTAATTCTGTTGTTCTTGGTTTTATTTTTTATATAGGCCTGATAAACTTTGGTGTTGTGGTCTCCATCCTTGAGCCAAGATGAATATGTCTTCTACTGCCAATAACTTTCTTCATGAGCTAGAACTTGAAGGAGGTAAGTATTAGCTTTGAGCCAGTTAGTTTTATTGGTGTTTTTATTGTTCTCAATAAGGAGCTTCTCCATTTGATTCACCTCATTTTCAGCCTCATCTATTCTATTGAAGACATTACTAAAAACAGCTACATTCCAACTTTTGAGAGCATCCTTCAACCTCTTAACCTTGTTCCAAAATCTGTGAGAATGAGTGCCCTAAATATCCAAAATACAATTAGAGGTAACAAAATGAAGGAAATATTCATTTAGGCACCACATGTTGAGAAATTTAAAACAAGATTTTTGATTAGTTTTATTATTGTAAACAAAAATAAGAATTGGCATGTGATCTGAGTAGGTCCTGGGGAGATGCTTGATGATGGTGTTGTTAAAGAGATCACTCCAGTCACTATTATGGAGAACACGGTCTAGTCTCTTCCATTTGGTATGGTTGGTCCATGTATATTTATTACCAATGTAACCAGCATCATCCAGATTGCAAAGGCTAATAGATTTGTTGAAGTCATCAGCACTATTGGTGCAAACATTTCTACAGCCTTTCTGCTCAGAGGGATTGGAAATGGTGTTAAAATCACCAAAAACAATCCACTATTTGGAAGTATCAGCAATGTTGTTAAGCGAAAGCCAAAGAGACTTTCTGATAAGTCTTTGGCAACTAGCATAAACAACAGTAAGGGATATAGTATTATTGGTATTGGGGTGAATAATTTCAACGTGAAACAACTGGGGTTGATTAATAATGATGTTGAGGTTGAGCTAATCTCTCCAGAACAGCCATATTTTGCTGTTTCAATTTGAGAAGTAGATATTAAAGCCTATTTTATCTGCAAAAGAAGAAATTTGATTAGAATCAACTATAGGTTCTTGATTGAAACAATACAGATTTGTTTTGATAATAATATGATTGAGCCTTCTCAAAGAGGCATTGTTAGCAATGTCGTGAATGTTCCAATTAATGATGTTTATCATTCTTGGAAGTAGATTTACTTTGATTTTTGTCTCCAAATGAAGACTTGTAGACTCTTCTTTCTGTTTTACTTTTGAATTTAGCAGTTTTCAGTCTTGTGTTTAACATGTGCTGGAAGTTGATGTCAGTCTCTTTCTTCTTCAAAATAGGGGAAGGAGGTAAGCTTCCAAAATTTTGGTAATTTGGAGTGTAATTCCCAAGATCATGTTGATCTTGTTCAGTATTCAAACTGCCTCTGTAGTCTTTTTCCAAGTATCTAATAGCCTCAATGATTTCATTGCATCTGGTAGTGTTGATGGTGAGAGGTGCAAAATCTTGATTTTGATTTGACGAAATCTTGTTGCAATTTATAGTATCTTGTTGATTTAAATTATAATATGTTTCAATATCAGAGGGAAAGGACTTCATTAGGAGATGTTGACTTTCTTCAGTAGTTGCTGGTTTTATAATTAGGGATTGGATTTTGGGCTTTTACATCTTTGTGGATACTGGGTGATGAGCAGGGTTTGCAGTATTGCAGTTATCCTCCATGTTAGTGGTATTTATGGCTTCTTGATTCTTAGTGGCACTTTTTCTGCAATTGGATTTATCGTAGCCTATGTGAGAGCAGCGAGTGCAATAATCAGGAACATCTTTACAGCTCACATGGAGCCAGCAACCCTGATTAGCTCCAAATCTAACCCAGATTTTGTGCTGAAGATTCTGGGAGATATTAAGCTCAATGAGAGCATAACAGGCATTATGTAATGCTCTATTTTTATTTGGTATCAAACATTTCAAGATATCTCCTAAGGATCCAGCAATCGTGCGAATAGTTTCTTCTTTAAACATAAATTCAGGCACTCTTTCAATTCGAATCCAAGTAGGTACTATAGGATTTTCATAGTTCCGGTTAAAATCAGGAGACCATTTGATGAGTCTCATGATTTCATCCCCAACATTCCATAGAGTTCTGGACCAGAGCCTCCACATATCATCTTTGTTGTCAAATTCAATGAGTAAATGTCTGGAGTTCCAGTTACTCACATTTACTTCACCAATGAATTTCCTTGTTTCCATAATTTGATTAAAGATTTGCCTTTTAGGAATTCCTCGAGAGAATTTGGCAATCTAGAGTAAATTTTCTGTAATTTTCCAGAAAGTCTTTAACTTCTTCATTGAATTGAACAGAGATATGGGAATGAAGATGTTTGATTGATGAAGGCTTCAGATTTCCATGCTTATGAGATTGGTTTTGGGGCTTGACAACATCAATAAATCTTTTGGCAAAGGGCTATGGATTCATGACTTGAATGTGAGGTTCTGCAAGACTGGAGGTTGCATTACAAAGAACGTGGAATTCTCTGTCAAAGTTTGAGGTGTGTTGCATCAGGGGCTAGAGTGGAGCCGGGGAAGAGATAGGAGGAAGAGAACAGAGTAACGAAGAGCCAAACTAGCATGATCGATGGAATAAAGAGCTAAAAATCAAGAATGGGCCTTACCAAGAAGAGATGAAACTTTATGAGCCTTCTTTTGTTCTCCTTGCCAATAATTCTCATCCATTTTATAACTTCCTTAATTTCTGACTCTCTATAGAAAAAAATATCACATTTAGGAGACCCTAAAATCTCTATGGTACGAGTTCTTGAAGAATGGGTCAAAGAAGAGAACACGATGAGCAAACAACAGTTCTAATAGGGGATAAAGGAACTTACTAGGTTCAACGGTACAAGTATGCCTTTGAGGTTTGGATCATAGTTTTTAAGATTTTGATTTATGTTAATATACTGATTGCGAAAATATTGTGTTTTTATCTTGAGATTTTTGTTTTTTTTTATTTAAAAAAGGGTTTGGTTTGGTCAATAGAGAATAATGTTTTAGTGATATTAGACTTAAACAAAGTATGGTATCTTACTAGATGCGGTTGGTCAATAGAGAATAAAAAAGGTTTACTGGTTATATCCTTCTTCATGAGGAAACAGAAAGGTTGAAACCTCTAATATGCTACTAGACGCGTTTGGTAGCGAAATTGATGATTATAGTTGAATATCATATCTTACAATTATGGCTTTACTGACTTAAAATGGTTGTTTCAGGATTATAATGCTAAGCATTCCGATTTTAGACTTGCTAAAGATTTTTCGGAAGAGGCCACGTCTCATGCATCGATGTGTATAATGGGAACATATGGGTATGCAACCTCACGACTATCTAATGATTGGTAAGTTTTAGTTATTCAAATCGTACAAAACAAAGTCTTACCTATAACCAAACAAAAAAGTACATGGTTCTTTTTTTTAGATTTTATGAACAAAACAAAATCTTGCCTATAACAAAACAAAAAAGTACATGATTTTGCTTCTAGATTTTCTGAAATTATCTATATAACCAAGTAATGAATAATATCATAAGTTAATTTTATAATTAATCTAAATTTTAGAACCTACTAAATTAGTAAAGTTCAAAATTATAGAACATTTCTATTATTTGAAGGCTTTGTTTGGGATCTTAAAAAAAATATTTTGTTTTGATTTTCTTGCTTTTATGCAATTTTTGGTAGATGTTCTTGCTTTTATGCAATGTCATCTGCTATTGGACCACCATTAAATATGAAATATTAAATATAATGGGATATTACTTTATGTTGTTGTTGGTGTTTTTTTTTGTAGTAGCAAGTGATTTGAGAACGATCTAGGAGGTCATTACTGTTGGCTATCTGCGGACCAAGTTTTTATATATTTTTTGGCATATTACCAATGGATTTAATATATGCACGGGTGGAATTGGCAAGTGAATATTAAAGAAGTAGTAAGATAGGTCATTACTGCTGGCCATCTGCGGACCAAGTTTTAGTATATTTTTGACATATTATCAATGGATTTAATATCTGCACCGGTGGAATTGACAAGTGAATATTAAAGTAGTAGTAAGATGCATTAAATTCATTATATTACTGTAATTAGGATTATCCGGGGTTAAACCTTAGAAACAACAATTCTAAAACACGAATGGGTAGACTAACACCAACCAACACAATGAAAGTTGAATTGGTATTTTTTTTACTCATGTATAATATTTTGAATAATGTTTGTAATTTTTTAGTTTTTGTGATTTTTATTTATTTATATAACCATCATCTTGATATATTTTTACAAATGTATAAACATTTATTTTATGATTTTATATATGTGACATGCGGCAACGCCACAGGAGTTTTATATAGTGTAAATAAAACTAATATTTTATATATAGATTTATCGATAATTACCTAAATTTTATTTTTTCATATATCAATGAAAAACAAAAAAAACATATATCTCATAATTTAGATAATATATACGTTTTATCAGTATAATATATTCATTATCGATTCACTTTTAATTATTTAGATAATAAATTTAATATATATATATATATATATATGAAAAAATCTTCAAATTAAAAAACATGTTTAGTCACCTCATCTTTTTTAAAATACCACCACGTTTAAGACAACCTTGCCACTTCATTTTCAAAAATAACACTACGTTTAACACCACTACCAAATATCACCACCACCAATCGTACGGATGTTAACCAATATATAAGCACAACATTAAATTAGTGTAGCTATTGTGAAACAAATATTCAAAAAAGAATAAGATTTTAAAAAAAATTCCAAAACCAAAACACCATTTTTAGATTCATGTTTGTTTCTTCACCAAAGATTCAATTTTTCCTAAAGTTGATATGCAAAATCAGCTAGATGGCATGCAAGGCGTCCATATAGAGAAGCCCGTGATGATCTTTTGTGATTGATTTACGCCCAAAGGTTGATATAGTTTGCGCTATATCATCTCTTCATGGTAGTCTCGACAATTCTCACGAGAGAGACGATGTGATTATCTTTATGCTCGGGCAGTGCTATCAACATTCTCCCTTAGGTGATCATATATCATATCACTATTGTCTCTTGTTTCTAGATTTCTTAAGATAGTTAATATGAATTCAAATCAATCATAGGTCAGAGGCATCGTTTTTATCGTGAACACTCCCAAACTAGGAGAAGAAGTTGAAAACCCTCAGTCTTATCATTGCATGGATAAAAAGAGTGGCACAATACACATTGTCTAGCCTTGTCTATTCCAACGCTCATATTCAACCCACCAAAATTACCCAATCAATCAACATCTAGATAAACTGATCTATTATGTTGTAGGTTTTCAAAAGGCACGTTTTGATCTTGGCCTCGGTTTGGTATCTTCTGGCTCAATCAACCTTGGCTCGTACACATTTAACCTCAGCACCTACGACCTTAAGTTTGATCAACTTTGGCTTTGGTTCAGCCTGCTTTCCATTGGCTTTGGTTTGATCTTTTCCAACCTCATTTTGCCTCGCTTCTATTTGGTCTATACTGGTCTCGGTTCGGCCTCTTACGGTCTTGGTTCGACCTCTTTTAGCCTTGGTTTGGCGTACATTCCCTTCAATTCAATTCGTTATCTTCCAATTTTGTTCAACATCTCCTTACATCAACATTGATGAGGTATGATTTTGCTTTAGTAAATTGCTAAGGAAGAATTTTAGAGAGAGAAAGAGCTAAAGAGTTTGTAGAGAGAGAAAACACAAGTACAAATGAGTTTCCAAGTAAAAAGTATTCAACCCCTTTATTAGAGTAGTCTGGTCCTTTATATATAGGAGCCAAGACTTAGTCTCAAACTGAAATCTGTTACACAAAGTGGGCTTATTGTTTTTTAGTCCTCACTAATTACACATAGTTACAAATATCCCCTAAAACTTACATCAGTCACGAATTAAGGACAAAAATTACATTTCTTACAATTAAATCCTTAAATTTACATTATTTACGATTCACTCCTTAAAATCTTATTTCCATATCAGAAGCCCCCTAGTTCTCATGTCAGTAAACTAATGAGAACTAAAAGATCTTCAAATCTGTCTGTTTTCGAATCTTAACATCTTGAAAAATTCTCATATGTTATGCAACCTATGATAAACTTAAAAAAAACATTCGAAGCAATTATCTTAAATGGTCATTCAAAGATTTTTGCTCAATCTAACATCTCAAAACGTATTCAAATTAACAAATAAAAATAAAATAGCCTCGAACCAATGTAGTAATATGTTGCCTCGAAAATTCCTTCGAAGTATTACGTAAACAGATCGTCTTCGAATAATCATCTTCGAATATAACTGTTACATATGTAACCGTTAAATTCATCATAACCCTAGAGGTCTAGCTTGACAGATGTCGAGCATCTAATTAATTCACTAATTCGTATTCCAACCTATCATCATAAAGGTCTTTCCACCTTCACACGCCTTCACTCGCTTTAGTATAAATAAAATCTTTCTTTCATTTCCACTTTCCTCACACAGAAACATTTTTAGAGAGAAGTCAGATTTTTTGGCTACCTTTATCGTGTTCTTCCCCTTTTCTCAGGATTTTCACCAGAAAATTTAAACTTTATGACCAATCTTCATCCTCCCCGATCAACCCTCACTTGGTTTATGAGAAATAAACCAAAAACAAAAAAATCGAAGGCGATTCTACCCAAAACACTAGAATCTTCTAATATTAACAGCAATTTTGTGTTCGGATCTTACAACTACTTCTGTATTACACAAAGGGCTGAAGAATATAGAAGATCAAGATTAACTTGAGGAGGTACAATGAGAACTACTACTGAAACATTCTATTACGGTAACTTCGAACCTACTAAAGTTCCAACTATTTCACCTTCCACCACAGTCGAAGAACAATCATCGTCTAAAATCTCAGGGCCTAAAACACCTCGAGTTTCCTCATCTCAGAGTAGAATTTATTCTCTGATTACTGAAAAATCTCCTCCAAAACCAAAAATAATAACCCCTCTTTAGTAACCAGAAACAGAAACACTTTCATCGATATGGGAGATGAATCAACAATTATCTGAACTCCTTCTCCTCCAAATCCAAATGCTGGCAATCCTCTCCAAAGAGGAGTAATAGAAGAAGCTCCTCGACTTATTAACCCTTCTTCAGAAACTATAATCCCAACTCCTCAAAACCCTCGTGAAGAAACTTTGAAGGCCAACGAAGTTGATTCAGAAGCTACAAGAACCAATCGTGAGGCTGATTCTAACGATCGGAACTCAGCAAATACTAAAAAACATCAAGAATAAACAAATGCTTGCTCTATATCCAAAGAAGAGAGGGAAAAAATTGGGAGGAACTTGAGGAACCTTGAAGAAAAATATATTATTGCTTTGAAAAAGGTCGGCTACATATACTATAAAGATAGCCAGACTTCGGCTCTTAAAAAACAATGGGGAATGGGAGAAAAACATAACTCTTCGTTTACCAAAGGAAGGAGAAACTCCCCTCGACTGCAAAAAATGATGAATTAATAGTCTACCTTGAAATCATCAAATGGGGTTTTCGGTTTCCACTAGATCCGTGGTTCACCCTTATATCAGTGATCATGGCGTCTCGTCTGTCTAAAATTCCCATTAGCATCAAAGACTTCATCTCACTGACCCAACTGTCAAAAGGTCTGAAGCTTCCCTTTTAGTACCTCACCTTGATGGATGACCTCAAGATCATCGATGATCTTTTAAAGGCTGATAAATTCTGGAAACATAAATTTGTCTTTATATCAGGAGCATGGGAAAATGGCAAAGTGATTTCTGAAGTCAATCATTCAAAGCTAACTCTCGTCTGGAGAAGCAAACGTAATCTCTTCGAATTTTTTATGCTTTAGTATAAAATTTATCTTTTCTTTTTTCCTTAACATTTTTTTTACTAATTTATATCAGAAATCTCGAAGCGTTACTCAACTCGTCGAAAAGCTACTAAGGAAATCTTCGAAAAACTCGTTGTTTGGGCTGAGAAGGAATGGAATAATGCATTTCATACTACCTTTCAGCCCATCAATTCCCTTCATAGCCATATGTTCCCAATCACAGAAGGTGGCTTGCCTCCTCAAGATTTAACATCAGAACCAGATCTGAAGCTTGTCTGCCAACGGATATCTCAACCTGACTGCAAAGTCTTCATTCCTATTCACAATAGATCGAATAGTCATCTCTTAAAAAAGAAGAAAGAAAAAGGTGTCAAAGAAAAGAAGGGTAAAAAAGCAGCTAGCACATCTGGTGCTAGCCCTTCCACACCATCGAAACCAAAACGTCGAAAAAGAAAAAATACAGAACGACCTCTCTCATATATCAAAGAAGGAAAATACCAACAACCATCATTGAAGAAAAAGAAAAATTCCTTTGATTCTCAAGGAAAGAAAAAGAAGCAAATGAGAATCACTTCGTATGCTTTGGTTGATGAAGAAGAAGTTACCGTTGCTCAAAATAAATAAATAAATCCTTCAATCAAAAATCAATCAAACAAAGAAAATCCTGTCATAGTCATCGAGGATAGCACCTCCAATGAGAATCAGGCCACTGCACCTTCGATCCCGACATGTTTATCAACTTCGAAAACACCAAAGCTCTTACCGGTGAGGAAGACCCTGTTCTTCAAGTCATCCAAAACCATACGCTTCACTTTGGGAGACCAACACCAATCGTAACCTCCCCAGAAACTACCCGCTCTCTTGAACCCATCACCCTAATGGTTCAAGGTCCTAGCACATCGGAACTTCGTCTTCCTTCTCCAAATCCTTCCAGTGTTGTCAAACTTCAGCCATTTGCTGAGCTTGATATTGCAGCAAAGAAACTTGCTTCCCAAGTCGAAGCTTCTCAGAGCCATCTAAAAGAACTGGCCAAAGATATGGTTTACTACAAAGAATCATACGAGGCTGAGAAAAAGTTCAGAGAAACTTTGCACGGAAAAGTAATTGAAAAATTTAATGGTTATGAAATGGCTAGGTCCGAACTTATAAATGGTGCTCTCTGCATGACGAATCATATGCGAATCACCCACATTGTGGATACGGAATTGCTGACGAATTCTCACGAAGCAGAAATAAACAAACTCAATACTAGTCATGATACTGAACTAGCCACTGAAAAATCTAACTCCACTAACCTTCGAAATTCTCTCACTCATTATGAAACAAAAAATAAAGAGCTGAGTGATGAGATAGCTAAACTGAAGGAGAATTTCGAAGCGGAAAAAACTACTGTTGTTACTGCTGTCAAGGCTGAACTTTCAAAGGATATGCAAACAGCTATCAGCGTCGGAAAAGAAGATGTAACCATTCTTCTTCTTCGAGAACTTCATGTTGCTTATCCAAAAATCGACCTTATAATTTTTTGGAACAATATCCTTGAAGAAAAACGCCCAAGCGAAGCTTTCGACCATGTTCCTACTTCATCGTCTTCAGAAGATGAATCATCCGAGGAAGAAGAATCTTCTCAATAACTTTTTTATCATCGTTTTATCCTTGTCAAATTAAAATACTTCTTTTTGTACTTTAATGACTTGATCTAAATGACAAATGGTTTTTGTATATTATTATTCTCCTTCTATATTATTTGATGCTGAATTTTAAAGACAAAATAACTACAAAACCTTAATAAACTAATGTAAACTTATCTTCTCAAATACCTTAACAAAATTGGTGGATATTGTAGCTCATTGAAAAATTATGGCTCTTCGAAAAAGTGTAGTTCTTCGAAAAATATCAATGTGCTGTTAAGCTTTGGTAGCTCCTTAAAAAATTATCAGTGTGTTGTTAAGCGTTCACTTCGAAATAAAAATATAATGTGATTAATAAACATAGTTGTTTCTTCGAAAAATGTCATAAACACTTCGGAACATTCTACTCTTAACTAATCTCAAAGGTGATAAGTCTTTGATGATTTGTTAAGATAGTATTCAAACAAATATAAACAACCATTGGCCAAAACACGAAATTTATTGATAATATTGAATATGTAAATGACGCCTCGTTAAAACTTTCCTGGGCCAACATGATAGGAAAGAGTGCGCCAGTTCGAATGAAAATTCAAAAGTACAAAAACATATATACTCCCAATAAAGCTTCAAGTGTTGGATATTCAACGGATGTTGAAGCATCCTCCCCTCGAAATCACAAAGACGATTAGACCATGGCTTAATTCTTTCAACAACTGTATAAGGCCTTTCCCAATTCAGAGCCATTTTTTCGAGGTTCTTCCCCTTTGTGTGCAAGAAAACCTTTCGCAACACCTTATCACCTTCTTTAAATTCCTTTCTCTTCAACTTCGAACCATATCTATTTCTCATAAGAGTTTGATAATGGATTACATTCAAATGAGCTAGAACTCTTTTTTCCTCAATCAAATCCAAATTAACCCTTCGAATTGCATCATAACACCTTTCAGAATATTAAGATATTCTAAAAGATGACATCGTAGATTCAATAGGGCTAACTGCATCCATACCATATGTCAAAGAAAAAGGAGTCTTTTTTGTAGCCTCTCTTGGAGTTGTTCGATAAGCCCAAAGCACCTGTTGCAAATAGTTTGGCCATTTCCCCGCTGCCCCCCAATAAATTCTTCTTCAAACCATCTAAAATTGTTCTCTTTGTCACTTCCATTTGTCCATTAGCTTGAGGATGAAAATGCGTTGAAAACCATTGTTGAATTACTTTAGAAGTATAAAATGCAGTCGTTTCCCTATTATTAAACTGAGGGCCATTATTTGTTGTGATCCTTCGGGGAACTCCAAAACGACAACAGGTAATGTTCACAATAAATTTGATGACATCCTTTGCCTTTGTTCCTGATAGTGGTTCTGCCTTTGCCCACTTCGTAAAATAATCCACCACTACAATTATCATCTGTCTTCCCCCAGAAGCCATCAGCAAAGGTCCCTCCAGATCAATCTCACATCTATCAAATGGTACTGCATCAGATATAGTCATGAGTGGTACTGCTGGTTTGTGAATAGCATTGGCAAATCTCTGACAAGTATCACAACCTCGGACTAAATTCTTAGCATCGTTCATGATCGTAGGCCAATAAACCCTACAAGTAAAACTCGACGCGATAGAGCTTTGAACCCACAATGAGCTGACCCTTCACAATCATGCAACTCTGACAATACTTCTTGTGATTCTTGCTTACTTAAACATCGTAATAATGGTCTGCTCAATGATTTTTTATATAAAATCACATCCAGAACTATATATCTGAAGGCTTTACCCCTTAACTTTTTGGCCAATTGTTAATCATCTGGCAGTAGTCCTTGATTCAAAAAATTAAGGATATCTGATCGTCATTCGCGTCGGCTTTCATCAGTGGTAAAAAATTCTTCTATGCATTCACATTGGCTAGATTGTGTAACAATGGAAGGATTTTCTTGTAGCAAAATCCAAAGATATTCTTCGTTGTAAGCAACATTTGCTAAAGAATCAGCCACTGTGTTACTTCATCGCCCAATATATTCCACAGCCACATTGTCAAACAGAAGCATTAAATTCCAAAGCTCCCGAAGATACAAAATCAAGCGATCATTCCTTGTTTCAGAAAATCCAGATAACTAATTCGCTAATAACTGAGAATCCGTTTCCAAGCGCACTGAAGTCGCCCCATAAATGTTTGCCAATCTCAAATTTTCCAAAGCAGCTTCGTACTCAGCTTCATTGTTCGAGGCATGAAAACCAAATTTAATTTATCGAACCATTATCTCTCCCGTCAGAGCTATTAACTGAACCCCATCATTGCACCGTGAATTACTAGATCCTCCATCTGTTCGAACAACCCACCTCGAATCAACATGTATAGCTTTTTTAGTTTCTTCCTCATCTGGTCGGCTTGAATGGAAGTCAACAAAAAAATCTACCAGTGCTTGTGCCTCTATCGTTGTTCGAGGTGTAAATAAGATATTGTAATCCCCCAACTCCACTGACCATTTAGTCATCCTCCCCGAAATGTCAGGTCGTTGTAAAACATTTTCTAAGGGGAATGAAGTTCGGACTTCGATAGTATGAGCTTCAAAATATAGACGCATCTTCTTAGCAATAATCACAAGTGCTAATGCCAGCTTTTCTAATTTCATATATCTCTTTTCTGTTGCCACCAAACTTTTACTAACGTAATACATCGGCTTCAAAATTACTGAATCTTCACTGATTAACACTGCGCTTAGTGCAAAATCCGATACCGCGATGTACAAAAATAATTTCTTCCCATTTTGAGGCTTTGCCAAAATATTTGGTGATGACAACAAATTTTTAATGTTCGTGAAAGCTGCTTCACATTCTGATGTCCATTCGAACCTACCGGGCCCTCGTAACACTTGAAAGAAAGGAAAGCATATATCAGAAAATCTTGAAATAAATCGATTAAGTGCTGCTAACCCTCCTATCAAAATTTGCACTTCTTTGATTGACCGAGGAGAATTCATTGTTATTAAAGCTTTTAATTGTTCTGGGTCAGCTGCTATTCCTTTTTCACTGATGATGAAACCCAAAAACTTCCCCGATCAAACTCCGAAGATGCACTTCTCAGGATTTAATTTCAACTTGGTCGCCCTTAAATTTAAAAAAGCTTCATCTAGATCATCAAGATGTACTTCGTCCCTTGAGCTTTTCACTACCATGTCGTCTATATATACCTCCATATTTCTTCCGATCTGTGTAGAAAAAGCTTTATTCATCAGTCTCTAAAAGGTAGCTCCATCATTTTTCAGTCCGAATGGCATCATCCCATAACAATTTAGACCCCTATTAGTTATAAAAATTGTGCATTCTGATCTTTTGGATCCATTTGGATCTGATTATATCCTGCAAAAGCATCCATGAAAGTTAAAATTTTATTGCCCGAAGTAGAATCAATCAACTGATCTATTCGAGGAACGGGAAACGGATCTTTGGGGCAAGCTCTGTTAAAATCTGGGAAATCCACACACATCCTCCATTTCCCATTCTTCTTTTTTACTACCACCGGATTCGCCGTCCACAAAGGATATTGCGACTCCCTTATATGTCCGACCTTAGAAAATCGATCCACTTCAGCAACAATCGATTCTGCTTTTTCCAAGGAAAATGCTCTTCTTTTTTGAACAACTGGCTTGACCTTCGGATCTAGAGCCAAGCTGTGTCGAATTACCTCAGTATGTACTCCTGTTATATCTCCTGTCCCCCAAGAAAAGACATCCAAATTTTGTGATAAAAAATCAAGCAATTGTTGACGTAGACAAGGGGTCAATAACGTTCCAATTCGATGTACCTTTCCTTCCGAAAAAAAGTAAACTCTTTTATCTTTTCGCTCACCGTTAAAGACCGTAGGGTTTCCCTCGGATCGTCAACCCTTTCTACTAATTTTGAGGGTGCCCCTTCTAATCGCATTAAATCCCCACTGCTGGATCCTCGGATCCGGAGTACAGTGGCATAACATTCCGTGGCAACCTTCTGATCACCTCGAACAACCCCGACTCTGTCTCCAACAACGTACTTAAAGCACTGATGAACTGTAGAAACCACCCCGTACATTCTTGAAAGCCACGATCTTCCAAAAATAGCATTATAACTTGAGGGACAGTCCACCACCATAAAGAGTACCTGGACCTTTTTCTTGAATGGTCCTTTTCCCAAACTAACCTCACCTTCGAATTCTCCAACAACACGAGTTGTTACACACGTGTATTCGATAATCGTACGATCTGATTGAGTAATCCGAGGTGGATTTGTCATTCTATAATAGGTGGATTTAAAAAGAACATTAGCAGAACTGTCAGTGTCAATCAGCACACATCGAATTTCGACGCCAGCCACCTCAGCTCCAATCATCACAGCATCCTCATGTGGTCCTGCAGTACCTCTCAGATCGTCTTCATCAAACAAAATAAAGGGAATATTTTTCTTTCCATACAAGTGTGTTGACATCCTCCCTTCAATTTGAGTTCTCAAGTTGACAACATGCATTTTCCTCGAACTGTCCGAATTTACAGTCACTGAATCGCCTCCAAAAATAGCCAACAATTCAAAAAACTTGCATAGCTCTCGAACACGCTCCTTTTCCACAGGCTCTTCGACTGTCATCAGAAGCAACCTGTTCGGATCCTTTTCAATATACTCAGAAGAAGCATCAAAAGGTTCAGTCTGTGAATCCAAAATCATCAAATTCTCAGCTGGCGACGCAGCCTTCGAAGTCGATGCTCTATTATTTTTTGATGCCTCCCATGTGACTTCACATAAGTCAGGAGCTTTCCATTTTCAGTCAAATATTGGATTTTTTTCTTTAAAGCAATGAAATCATTTGTATCATGACCAATATCATCATGATATCTAAAAAATTTATTATTCCTCTCCTCCCTTGGTCTACATAGAAGCTGGCTTCCTAAAGTTTACAAAGGTCTTAGTCCTATTCCAGATGACAGAAACATTCTCCGTCAGATCAACATAGTATTCTGGCCTAACCTATGTATTTGGTCTAGGCCCGTTGTAGTTGTTAGATGGAGGGTGATTTGAATAGCCACCACTTTGAGGAGGAAAATTGTTGTTCTTCTGCCTCGAGTGCTGATTTCCATTGTTATTACCATTATTATTACCATTCGAGGGTTGCCCTTGATTATTGGCTGCATGTCCCGAATTTTTCGAAGTGCTAACTAGTCCGCCTCGAACTCTGCTCGACTCCTCTACTTTGATTTGGTCCTCAACTTGAGCCATCAACGCTCCAAAATTCAAGTCTCTTCTCTTTGTCGTCTCATTAGCCAGATCCCCTGGCAATAACCCCTAGCGAAAAGCTGCCATCGCCACATTTTTCGCACAGTTGTCCAAACTTGCCTTGGTCAACACAAACCTTTTTTTATAGTCTTTCAACTTTTCTCCTGGTGCCTGCTTGCACTGAATAATGGTATCACCATTTTCTCTCATCTTTTTGCTTCCCACAAACTGCCTTCGAAAATCAGTATAGATATGGACACTCTAGGAATCCTGTTGTACCACTTAAGAGATGTTCCCTTAAAGTCTGTAAAAATGCACGACGGACAAGCCGGTCGTCGGGATCCTGCATCCCATCGAACGTTTCCACCTTCGAAATGTCGAAGCGCTTCGGAAGCGTCATGGATCGAATTTCATCTGTCAACGGAGAATTCCTCCAGTCAACACATTGAACGAACTGATCATCAGTTCCCGTTGTGATATATAGGTTCCTATCAGTTTTAACATACTGATTCGAAGGATTTCCTTCATTCCAAGTTGAACGAGGAGCATTTTTAGATTTACTCTTCTTTTTATACTTCCTAGAATAATCTTTATCAGATTACCCTTTTGAAGAATCTTTGTGCCTCTTAAAACCCGAGGCTGCACTTTCGACCTCCTCGTCACTAGAAGTCACTAATTTCTGTTTGTCATTTCTCTCCTTTCGAGACGAATATCGCTCTTTAAAATCCACAAAACGTGCTTTCGTATACTTGGACTTAGCGCGTCGATCATCAAAAGATCGATCTGACTGACCTTCCACCTTGGTCTTTTCTACTTCCTGTCTAACCTCAGATCTGACCCTTGCTGAGAGTATCTCTTGTTCCCTCCGTTCATATTTCTCATTCAATTTATTAATTTTATCTAAAAGTTGATTCATTCGCTCCTCGATATCGGATTGAGCTCGGATCGGAGATGATCCTATTTCTGTCAGTTATATTTCCATCAGTTCTATTTCTATCGGTTTACTCATGTATAATATTTTGAATAATGTTTGTAATTATTTATTGTTTGTGATTTTTATTTATTTATATAACCATCATCCTCATATATTTTTACAAATGTATAAACGTTTATTTTATATAAAATATTTATATATGTGACCTGCGGCAACGCCACGAGAGTTTTATCTAGTGAAAATAAAAGTACAACAATTATTCTATAAAACTGAATTAATAATATTCTATAAATAGACTTATAGATAATTACCTAAATTTTACTTCTTCATATATCAATAAAAAACAAAACAAAAATCATATATCTCATAATTTAAATAATAAATACGTCTACCTTTAATAAACTTTATCAGTATAATCTATTCATTAACGATTCACTTTTAATTATTTAGATAACAAATTTAATATATATAGGAAACAAATCTTCAAAATAAAAAACATGTTTAATCACCTCATTTTTAAAAAAATACCACCACGTTTAAGACTACCACGCCGCTTCATGTAACACCACCACCAAAAATCACCACCACCAATCGTACGGATGTTAACCAAATATATAAGCACAACATTAAATTAGTGTAGCTATTGTGAAAAAAATATTCAAATAAGAATAAGATTTTAAGAAAATTCCAGAACCAAAAAAACCATATTTTTAGATTCATGTTTGTTTCTTCACCAAAGATTCAATTTAACCTAAAGTTGATATGCAAAATCAGCTAGATGGCATGCAAGGCGTCCATATAGAGAAGCCCGTGATGATCTCTTGTGACTGAGTTACGCCCAAAGGTTGATATAGTTTGCGCTCCATCATCTCTTCATGGCAGCCTCGACAATTCTCACGAGAGAGACGATGTGATTATCTTTCTGCTCGGAAAGTGCTATCAACATTCTCCCTTAAGTGATCATATATCATATCACTCTTGTCTCTTGTTTCTAGAATTCTTAAGAGAGTTAATATGAATTCAAATCAATCAATAGGTCTAGGAGGCATCATTTTTATCGTGAACACTCCCAAACTAGGAGAAGAATTTGAAAACCCTTAGTCTTATCATTGCATGGATAAAAAGGAGTAGCACAATACACATTGTATAGCCTTGTCTAACCAACGCTCAGGTTCAACCCACCAAAATTACCCAATTAATCAACATCTAGATCCAGTGATCTATTATGTTGTAGGTTTTCAAAAGGAACGTTTTGATCCTGACCTCAGTTTGGTATCTTCTGGCTCAATCAACCTTGGCTCGTACACATCTAACCTCAGCACCTACGACCTTAAGTTTGATCAACTTTGGCTTTGGTTCAACCTGCTTTCCATTGGCTTTGGTTTCATCTTTTCCAACCTCATTTTTCCTCACTTCTATTTGGTCTATTCCGGTCTCGGTTCGGCCTCTTACGGTCTTGGTTCGACCTCTTTTAGCCTTGGTTTGGCGTACATTCCCTTTAATTCAATTCGTTCTCTTCCAATTTTGTTCAACATCTCCTTACATGAACATTGATGAGGTATGATTTTGCTTTAGTAAATTGTTAAGGAAGAATTCTAGAGAGAGAAAGAGTTAAAGAGTTTGTAGAGAGAGAAAACACAAGTACAAATGAGTTTCGAAGTAAAGAATATTCAACCCCTTTATTAGAGTAGTCTAGTCCTTTATATAGATGAGCCAAGACTTAGTCTCAAACTGAAATTTGTTACACAAAGTGGGCGTATTGTTATTTAGTTAGGGATGGCAACGGGGCGGATCGGGGGCGGGTACCTATATATCCACAACCCGCCCCGCAGTAAATAACTGATACCCGAACCCGCCCCGAAATCCGACGGGTATTTTTTTTTTCATACCAAATCCGAATCCGTGGGTTCGGATTACCCACACGGGTACCCGCGAACTACCCGCGGAAGAAACCCGTTGTAGATACCCGAACCGAACCCGAACCGAACATAAACAAAATATGTAAAAAAAAAAATATAAAAGTAAAAATCTAACAATAAATTTAACAAAATACTACCATAAATTATAATCTTCATCGACTTGATATTCTAAATAAAACAAACGTATAAAATTAAAATAAACATTTAAATAATTTTTTTAACATTTAAATATTTTAAAGTAAAAAATAAATGTCTTCGTTAGCTTCCGTCCTTAAAGCACCAACAATCGACCATCCATTGCAAAAGCTTCAATTATTCCTATTTAAAAATAAATTTTATTAAACATAAGATTAAATAATGCACCGTAAATCCAACAAGTTTATATAGAATAAATAAATATATAGAAAGTTTTATATATATATTCAGAATTAAATATTTTATATGAATATATTCGAAAATAAATTTTAAAATCTATATAGAATATATAGATATATCTAAAAAAATATAAAATTGAATATAAAATAAATAAATATATAGAATATTTTTATATATATTCAGAATTAAATATTTTATATGATAAAAAAATTGAATTTTAGTATTCAGTATCAGATCTATGCATATTCAGTATCAAATCTATGCATAAACAGTTTATATATACTATATATATATATATATATATATATATATATATATATATATATATAAATAAATTAGACAAAGAGAAATAAGTTATTGTAAAATCATTTTTTAGATAACATGAACGATTTTTAGAGAAAAAAAATAAAAAGAACCGATTAGTCTCAAAAACATAGAAAAAAAAAGAAAAAAAAATCATCGAAATAAAGAAAGAAACCTGAATATTAGGAAGGAAGCGAGTGACAACTGAAAACCAAAGAACGGAGCAACAAAAAACCAAAGAACGGAGCAACAAATCGTGGCGGTCGGTACAATAGTGATGGTTCTATGTGAGGAGATAAAAACGAGAGAAGTGATAGTGAAAATGAGACAGATTAGATATTGAAAGGTTTTTTTTCTTTTAGGGTTTGGAATATTATTGGGCTAGATTACATAGAGATTAGAGACGGTAATAAATAATATTTATAACGGGCTATAATTAATAATAATATTATTAAAGTTGAATATTTAGTCTTTATAACGGGCTAAAAATAAAATCAGTAAATAATATTTATATATACAGAGATGGAAGGTATTTTTACGGGGCGGGTTCGGGGCAGTTACCCGTGGTTTAATATTCAAAACCGAAACCGAACCCGAACCCGAACGGATAGTAAAAATAAAAACCATAACCCGCCCCGTTTATTTTTTTCTTTTTCGGGTAACCCACCCCGTCGGTTCGGTTCGGTTCGGGTACCCACGGTTTCGGTTTAAATTGCCATCCCTATATTTAGTCCTCACAAATTACACATAGTTACAAATATCCCCTAAAACTTACATCAGTCACAAATTAAGTACAAAACTTACATTTCTTACAATTAAATCCTTAAATTTAAATTATTTACGATTCAGTCATTAAAATCCTATTTCCATATCAAACATATTTCGGTTTATTCTAGATTTGTTTTGTCTTTCGTTACCATCGGTCTGACCTTTTTTAGCTTTCACTCAAGCTTTTTTAGGAATCTCCCATATAGGTTTGGCCTCACTTTTCCTTGGCCTTGATGTGTCATTTGTTTGTCTTAGTTTTACCTTTGATGGCATTGTTTTGGTATTTTCCGACCATAATTTTCCATTTTCTAGCCTCAATTTGAATTTGGATCGGCATCATGTGGCTTTGATTCAACCTCTTCTAATTTTGGTTTGACCTCCCTTTCTCTAGCCTCGGTTTTGACTTCTCTTGTTCTTATTTTTTACTCTTCGATCTTGGTCTTGGTCTCATATCGCATCGCCTTACCTCAGTTTAGCCTTTTGGTATGTTTTTCCGTTGCATGGACTTTTTTTTTGCCTCATATTGCCTCGATATCAGTTCGGCCTTTTCCAAATTTGGCTCGGTCTTCTATTGCCTCAGTCTCAGTTTCGCCTCTTTTAATGTTTTTTATGTCTTGGTTTTTCCTCTTCTTTCTTTAACCATTTTTATTTTTGGATTGCCATCTTCTAACCTCGGTTTCACCTCTTTCATACTTTACCCAGCCTTAATTTACCTCTATTTCTTCCAGACCTGGTTTAGCCTCCCTTTCCTCACTTGTTTTAGCCTCATCTAGCCTTAGTTTGGAATCCCCTTGTCTCAACCCCGGTCTAGCCTCTTTGAGCCTCAGTTTGACTTATTCTAGCCTCATTTTGATTTTTTATGGCCTTAGTTTGGCTTCTCCAGGCTCTTTATTCATACTAAATGCTCTTTTTACCTGGCAACCTGCCTCGATCTTAGTTTGACTTCTCCTTCCTCGGTGGCTTCAGCCTTGCTTCTTACTGTCTTAGCTTTAGATCTTTCTACCTTGGTCCCACCTCTATTGATATTTGGCTCATCTTTGCTTAGTTTCACACTTGGCTCTCATTGTTTCAGCATTGACTCTTTATAAAAAAAATTACCTCTGTTTAGGTTTCGAATTTGCTTCATCTGTTTTAGATTATTCTTATTAAAAGTTGGCCTTAATTTATCGTTATTGTATTCATATATTATATTAACACGAATAAAATACATATAATATACATCGATTATCTCTCGCCCAATAGGATTCCTCAAACACCGCATGCGTGTTATAATATAAAAAAGATGATTTACGATAATATAAATGTCAGTAATATTTAAATTTGGTATATCTTAACATTTTGTGAAAGTTGTATATGATTTTTATTTTAGCATTTATTTAAACATTTATCCTTCTGTAGGAAAAAAAATTCATCTTTAATAATTGTGTGATGAAATCCTTCCACTTTTGGAACCAATCATTCTATTTGGCTTGACTCTAAAGTTGATAAAAGTTAGCACTCTATGTTAGATTTGCAAAGACATGTAAAAACAAACATGAAAATCCAACAATCATGAATCGTCTTTCGTGACGGGGTTTCATCAATCCAATAAGTAGTATTTTTTTTCGAACTCGCTTATGGATGGTTATGATAAGTAGAGGCATTAAAAATATTACAACTGAGTGAGAACCAAAATTTGGATGTTATTTGGCGTCAAGAGAACCAAACAAAATCATATTTTTTTTATTTTCGAACTAACCTATAGTTGGATAAGGTTACTAAAACCCTCATTAGGTGTAAGCAAAATTTTAAAAAAATAGTTTGGAAAGCTAAAATGTATTTTCTTATAAGAGCGGTTAGTTCATATAAACTCATTATTTAGTTATAACCAATGTGATATTGAGTTTTGTATTTACACGAGGCACATTTAGTTCATTCAGTTTATATGATTTAACGACTAATACTAGACTCAAATAATAGCGTTTAGGTTCGACTTGCGCTCAGTGAAAGCTCAAAAGTAGATAAGTTTAATTTTAACGGTCACGTCGACCCCTTCTATACATTTTGGCATGATTTTTTAGATATCTAATGGTTTTGTCACTTTAAATATTGGCGTGAATAATCTATGACATTTTAGAACTCAAATAGTTTGTCACCCCAAATTTTGGCGAATCAAATGTGTCACTTGAATTTGGTCGACATGAGCTTCGAATTTGTGGTAAATATCACCACTTTGGCTTTTTGATGGCATATTTTCGGCTTTGGTTTTATTTAGTCATTCTTTGTATGTCAAAAAACTTGAGAGCTAGAATCGGCAGCTACAAAGAAATTTTCAAGCTCATTCGAATCCAAATTGGATTATAAATTTTTATGATGAGATACCAGCTACCAAGAAATCAAACAACATATAAAATATAACTCACACTTTTATTTTTTATTTTCGTAAAATATATAATTTTTTCTTAATATAGAATTTGACAACAATGGTTTTAACGGGCCAAAACTTATAAAATAAACCTGAAAACTTAGAATTCCAACCATAATTGGTTTGGTAGCTTGGTTCGGTCGAAATCTTTTCTCTCACATCACAAATTCAGACAGATAACCAAAACAAAGATCGGTCAAAACATAAAAAATTAGTTATATGATGTTAAACATGATTTCTCAAATTATTCAAAAATGAGCTTTCATGGCTCGGACTTAATAATTATTATGTTCAGAAACAAAGTACTTCAAATTATAGTTTTACCTCGATTCTGTCGTAAGGACTATGGGCCAGTGATAAGTATATGCAATTAAATGGATTAGAATATTAATATGAGGTTGTGAATAAGGCTTCTACAACGAAGTAAATTATGGATCTTTGTAATTACAACCCGAGCTTTAGAAAGATTTGAGGTTCGTTTGTACAACTTATAAATAAAAACAGCTCCTTCATATTTCTGATAGTTGAATATTTTACAAACTTTGTTTTTTCTTACTTTCTGGTTAGTTCGCAAAAACAACGCTATATTTCTCTGTATGAGTTACCATTACTCCACCAGCCCGTTTCCGGAGCCCCGATTCTCGACTTTTTCTTATGATCAATCATCAACCGGACAATAATCAACGTATAAACATACCATAAAATTTAGTTACATATTTTTTATAAATAACTATAAACATAGATCATGAAGTTAATTAAATTTAATGTGTATAAAGATAAATTATTATATAGTTTTCAAAATATTTATTAGTTGATTTCAATATATTTTTGCGGAAATATAATTTTTTTTATTTAACTTGTGATTCTGATATATTTTTTATCTATATATTTTATTAATTTTTTTAAATTATTTTTAAAGTATTATTCTATATTATAAGTAAAATTTAAATTATATATTTTATTTAAAATTTTAACAAAACATAAGATTACTTATAAATATATCAATATTTTACCAAAAAAGATAAGTACGATATGGTAATTTAAATTACAATACCATACCCAAAAAATTGGAAAACAAATATACAGAATTCGGTAAACCGTGAGTATAGTAGGAAAATATAGTAAAATATTTCACCTTAATTTAAGTTAGGGATAATATATATTTTACTAGATATTTTGATTAGAGAGATGGGTAATTCAGAGTGATATAATTGATCCCCCAAGGGGGTAGCCGAGTTGGTTGAGTATGGCATTCTTATGACCAAAAGGTCGTGAGTTCGAGTCCCTCTACATACGCTTTCTCGGCTGAGCCTGTCACCTTGTGTGGTTTACCTTCTGGCGTTGGTTTGCAGGCTATCGCGTCAGACTGAGGGTTTACCCTGTGCGCACTCATTGCACTCTGAGTAGCGGCTGCGGGTTCCCTCCGAAAAAAAAAGAGCGATATAATTGTATTACCATGTGCGCGCATATTATTTCACCTAAAATTAAGTTCTCATGTATAGTTGGATTTTAGTTATAATAGTTACATGAATTTCACATTAAGTGGTCATTATGTCATATGTTGACTAACAATAATAGCTTAATAGATTGCTTATTGCTTAAACGAGTTTTCAAACCCTTAATAAATTAAAGTGTGGTCACGGTACATATAATAGTGCTTACCTGAGCTCTTTAATAATACTAAGGCTCAAACATATTACATTATTAGCTTGGCAACAATTTGAATTCAAACATGATAAAAATCTACCATGTATCAACCTTGATTTGTGATTCAACCTGAGCTATCAAGGCTTTGAGTTTCAGAGTTTTTTTATTCATTACGTCTTCATCCAACAAGCTTCAAAGAATAAATTGCAAATATGAAGCACACTCCACGACTTCATGGAAATTTTCAATACTATTCTTCGTTTCCATAAAGGACTGAGTATAATCTCTCAAACTTTCATTACATTCTTGTTTGTAAAACATTATTTAGTCACCATTATATTTGATTATCTTACTCCCGATGAACTAAACTATGAGTAAGGATGATAATACTTCAAAGCTTTAGATAGATCCATTAGGAAAATGGTTAAAGTAAATCAGGGTACTTTCTCTAAAAATTATAATGGAGGCTCATCAGAATAGTCGGTCATCCCTTTCGAAGCTGAGCATCATATTTTTCAATACGATATTACAGATCTTCTAACATATCGTACTTTTCCATCTTATAATGGACAAATATGAAGAACGTTTCATACTATAGTAGACCTTAATGGTTATACATTTGAAGGTAGGAAGGGATCTCAACGGCATCATTCCACCCAGGATATTGAATGGAACATTTGAAGATATTAATACGAGTTTGATAAGGATTTGGAAAGTAAGTATTAGACAAATAGGATGGGTGACCATAGGGATTAGGCTGGAACTTCTCAGCTCACAAAATTGCTCGCAAAGATGGATTCAGCACCGAACGAGAAGGTTGAATATGTTGTTACATTTGGTGATGAAGTGACTGCAAAGTATGTTAATTTGGCTGATGATAAAGCTGCAAAGGTTATTGATATGGTTGATGATGAGGCTGTTAACTTACCTATGTAGGTTAATTTTAGGCTAGATTTTCTGGTTCATGGACGCGACACTACTCTATTATATATCTCTTTACAAGAGACATCTCCTAATATCGTCGACTCTTAACCCAGTTATGGTACCGGGAGAAGGAGGACTAGTGAAGTCTTCTTTGAGGGAACTTCAATTCCTAGCTAAGATCAATAGATTTATCCCATTATGAAAAAAATTGTTTATGTCGTGATCGACATCCTCTTTAATAAATATCTTAGTTTGGCCAGATCAGAACCTACAAAGAAACTCTCAGACTTTGTAAACTCTTCATCAATGTTAAGCTGCATGACCTGGTACCTAAAAAACGGAGATCTCGGACCCATGTTCATGACTAGACCACGAAAATATCTCGACAACATGAGAATTACATACTTTGGTTAGCTGTATTTGAAGGAAGACCAAATCACGTAGGTTGGAAGTCCTTTGCGGGAGCTTGTGCCTCACCGAGTCTTCTATTCTTTAATTAGTATGATATGAATAGCTTGTAACTTAAGTTGATAGTTTAGGAAAAACACTTCCAAATACCAGTTTTCCACTAATAACGTTATTGATGAAACCTCGTGTCTCGACAAGGGATGGCAATATATGTTTTGTCCAGCCCGACCTGGTGTGGCTCGACCGAGTTTTTTCCGGCCCGAACTCATAACAGGTCGGGTATGGGTATTTAAATTATATCTCGTTGATGGGTCAAGACAATTTTGAGCATTAACATATATTCGGACCAACCCGGCCCGTAAAGATAATATATATATATATATATATATATATATATAATATTTAAAGAACAAATAAAAAAACTAAACCTAAGACGACCTAGACAGACAATTATTTTTAGTTTTCAGACTTTCTCTTCTAGCCGATTAAGCACTAGATGTTTCTTGGAGAAACTTACCAACACCAGCAAAATTGATTCGATTCTTTCTATTGGCGAAAGCTACCAACACTAATAACGTTTTTTCTTGGCAAAATTGATTCGAACGGATTTTTCTCTTGGCGAAGTCGATTCGATTAGTCTTTATATATGGGTTTGTCTTGTTGTCTTCTACTTTTTCTTAGTAAGTTATTTTTTCAATTTGCCTTGTTATCTTTGTTTCTCGACTTTAATTACTACGCTGGATATTGTGTTTTCTCGCATGTATCAACCTCAATCTGTGATTCAACCTGAGCTATCAAGGCTTTGAGTTTCAAAGATTTTTTTATTCATTGTATCTTCACCCAACAATCCTCGATTCTATTGTAGATATGAACCACTGGTCACGACTTCATGAAAATTTTCGATACTATTCTTTGTTTCCAAAAAGGACCAAGTATAATCGATCAAACTTTCATTATATTTGTGTTTGCAAAACATTATTTAATCACCTTTATATTTAATTATCTTACTTCAAATGAACTAATCTATGAGTAAGGATGATAGTACTTCAAAGCTCCAGGCTGATCCATTAGGCAATTGGTTAAACCAAATTAGGGTACTTTCTTTAAATATTATAAAGAACGCTTATCATAATAGTCGGTCATCCCTGTCTAAGCTGAGCATCATATTTTTAAATTTCACAATATGATATTTCAGATCTCCTAACATGTCGTACTTATCCATATTATAATGGCCAAATTTAGAAAGAACTTTCCTTACTAGATTAGACCTTAATGGTTATACATATTAAGGTAGGAAGGGATCTCAGTGGCATCATTCCACCCAGGATACTGAATGGAACATTGGAAGATATTAATACGAGGTTGATAAGGATTGGAAAAGTAAGGTTAGAGAAATAGGGTGGCTGACCATATGGATTAGGCTAGAACTACCCAGCTCACAAAGATAGAGGCGGCACTGAACGAGAAGGTCGGATATATTATTGCATTAGGTAATAAGGAGGTTGCAAATGATGTTAATATAGCTGATGATGAAGTTGCAAAGGTTATTTATATGGTTGAGGATGAATATTTTAACTTACATATGTAGGTAAATTTTAGGGTAGCTTTTCTAGTTCATGGACTTGACAGTACTCAATTTCGGATCGTCATATAGGGCACATCTCCAAATGGTGTCGACTTTTAACTTAACTATGGTACCTCGAGTAGGATAACTGGTGAAGTCTCCTTCTAGGGGATTCCAATTCCTAACTAAGATTAATAGATTTCTCACATATGAATCATTTATATCGGGATCGACATCCTCTTTTATAAACATCTTCGGTTCGGCCAGGTCAGAACCTCCAAAGCAACTCTCAGACATTGTAAACTCTCCATCAATGTTAATTTGCATGACCTCGTACCTAAAACTCGGAAATCTTGGACCCATTATCACGACTAGACTAAGCAGATATCTCGACAACATGAGAACAACATATTTTGGTTAGTTGTATGTGAATGGAGACCAAATCACGTAGATTTGTCTTAGAGAAATCTACCAACACTAGTAATGTTTTCTCTTAGTGAAATCAATTCGAATATATTTTTCTCTTGGTGAAGTCGATTCGATTAGTCTTTATATATAGTCTTGACTTGTTGTCTTATGCTTTGTCTTGGTAAGTTATTTTTTTTATTTGCCTTGTTATCTTTGTTTCTCAACTTTGATTATTACCCTGGATATTGTGTTTTGTATCTACAAACTTTATTAAGGTCAATTTTACATGTAGGATTTCTCTTTATTGATTTTTTTATTCTTTCTCTACAGATTACAGTCACAAACTTATTAAGGTTTATTTGATTTTGCCACACATTGACAGGGTTCTTGTGATTCTTTTTGTTCTTGCGTTTTCATTGTTCTTGTGATTCTTTTTATTCTTGCGTTTTCATTGTTAGTTTTACCGGATAATTTCTAGATATACATAAACTACACAAAGTCTAAATATGGTTAGTCCGATGTTTTGGTGCTTTTCATAGTGTAATGTTTTAGACATGGCCCATGACCATGAGTAATAGTCTTAGTTTCAAAACTTTATAGATTATGTTTATTGTCATTGTTTTTAATGAATATTGGGACGCCACATGCTATGAAAGAACCCTCAGTCTGACGCAATAGCTTGCAAACCAACACCAAAAGGTAAACCACACAAGGTAACAGACTCAGCCAAAAAAATGTATGTAGAAGGACTCGAACTCATGAACTTTGGTTACAATTATACCTTAATCAACCAATTCGGTCACCCCTTCAAAGGTTGTGTTATGCAATATTATCATTATAAGTATTGGTTACTATAAGTATGAATTGCTATATTTCAAGAAATTGAATTATTAAGTAGAATGTTATTCATTTATTGCTTAAAGGCATTTTCACATTTGGAGAATCTTTTCAAAATAGAAGATTGTTGGTTTATGGAGTGAAATAAATTTACTTTCATATGTGTTTATGTGGAAGTTGGTCAAAAACATATTATTTGGTGCGTACTAGATAGTTTTGTGTATAGTAATGATCTCATATTATTATATGTTTTTTTAGGTGAATGTTGTTATCTAGTAAATCTTATGTTTGATTAAAGTTTTTTGAATTTGTGACCGATTTTAAATTTCTCTTATCCGTTAGCGTCAACTTTGTAATTAACCGAACGTCTAAATAATCAGTTGTATGTATTCTCAAATTATTAGTTTTAATAAACAAATTAGTTCGCTCGTTCGGTCGCTGAAGTTTCAACAGTAGATAAGGAACTTAATACCATTAAGTGGTAGTTGTAACATAGTTCAAAAATTTATCTAAGGTATTAAAATATAGATGAGGAACTTAATACCATTAAGTGGTAGTTGTAACATAGTTCAAAAAATTATCTAAGGTATTAAAATAAATGGTAACATTAAAATAATAGATTATAAAGTACTTTAGAGTAGTATATTAACTTTAAGTCGAGTAATTGAATTTTAAAGTGAACACTTCCATAGATATTAAAAATGCATTTATTTAACCTAAACTAATTTTGGGTGTCTGAATTGCACAAAATTCAATACTACGAAAAAGAATGTATGTCTTTCGAGCTCTTTCTACACTGCACTTTCTAACTCTAAATTAGTAGATTTTTTATTTTTTTTGGTGAAAAGAAAACTCTGAATTAAAAGTAAATAGTTTATACAAAAGACCTGGGGCATACCCCGAGGAGATACAATTTACTGAGGTAAATCAATAAGTGACTAAGATCCGGAACAGCAAAGGCTAGAGAAAACTGCATAAAAATAAGAGGCAAGTACTATTCGAATAGAGGATCCGAAATAGATATAGCGCGATCTTCCTACTGGATCAGATCACCGGGAGGCCACTGTCAGACATGGAACGAGAAGAAACGTCGTCGTCTAGATGATAGTGAGCTAACGTCACCTCCGACCAGTCCTGAATCCCGCTCCAGTCCATACGATAGGTACCTGGAAAATAAAAATTTAGATTAGTTAGAATTAAGTTAAGATAGACTATGGAGGCCAGACAATCTTGGTACCCTTAAATCTGTATCGAAGATCAGATAAGATTTGAAAGGTTATTGAGGAGGCAGGAGCTGGGGCGGACCCAAAAATTCTTGAATTCCGCTCTTTCCAGGCGAAATAAACTACTGCGTTGAAGCATGATCGCCGAATGCAGTTGTCTGGTGATTTAGACCAACTGGAAGCCTCAATAATCCAAGATTGCCAGTTAGAGGAATGGATAGTAAAGCCAAGTTTACGGCTTAATAGGGACCATATACTCTGAGCGAAACTACAATCAAAGAGGATATGATCTGTGGTTTCCGGCTCAGAGTTACAGAAAGGGCACTCAGTCGGGGTGTTAAGACCCCAACTGAGAAGCTTGTCTCTGGTGGCAAGCTTTCCCTTAATTGCTAACCAGGATATGAAAGAGTGACGCGGGATATTGAATTTGTTCCAAACTAAACCTGCCCAACCCTTTTTTGGGTTAGACACACGAATGGAGTTGTAAGTGTCTTTGATTGAGAATTTGGAGCGGCCTTCCTTTGTAAACCAGAATGGAGCATCGTTGTAGAGAATGTTTGGGCGGGGAAGAGAGAGAATCAGCCTGTTAATTTCTTCGAGATTTGCGCGACTACGAGCACGCGCCGGTCTTAGATTAGCCGGCCAGTTCCACTCTCCATTTTTGATGATGTCTGAGACCATTAGATCATTCCCCATCCGGGAATCACTGATGAGATCAAGACCGTAGTAGATTGCCAGAGACGGAGAGATAAGCTACGGGTCGTGCCAGAACGAAGTGTTTTGACCGTTTCCAATAGCCATTCGATACAAATTAATCGCCATTGGGCGAAGACGAAAGATTTTCCTCCAAGTGATGAGATCAAGACCGTAGTAGATTTTCCTACAAATTAATCTCACTGATGAGATCAAGACCGTAGTAGATTTTTTATTTGGTTTAAACTTTGAGTGCTGTGACTAAGTGATTGTGCCTTTCAATACTTTTTCGCTGTAGTCAAGAATTATACGGTAATACATTTTCTCGTAAACATAATTTTATTTTTGTATTTATTAGCTGATTTTTTTATTTACAAAATTTTAAATTTATATTTGAAGGAAAATTAGTAAAGACTAGAGAGTAATGCTGCACGCCACAATGTCTTATGTATTTTCCAAAAGTTATAAACCTTTACAGCTATTGACTTAAGCTCATTGCATTACAAAATTATGTGGGTCCATAAATTCTTGAGCTACCTAACACGACTTGGTATGTACAGTGTATCCTAATAGTAGTAGATCGGCATTGTTCTACGATCAAAACCTTTTTAAATTGTCGTTAAACCAGCAATCTCCTTCCTCCTTATCTCCAATTGTGCCTTAAGTTTTGCGCATTTGTCTTTCGTTTCCGCCAAAGTCTTTTCTAGTTCACCTACCTGATTCATGAATAACAGTTTTTCAATTCAGTAACCAAACATTTGTTTGTTTTCACAGGCAAATAGCAGTGTTACTGATCAGAGTACTCATCACAGAGTGTTGAGGATATTATACATACCGTCACTTTTAGCTCAGTTTCTTTCTTTGCGTATTCTTCGCACCTGTATTAGGAACTACAAGATTAGCACGTCCAAGAATGTGACGCTTTTCCCGCTTCCCACGAGAAGTTAATAGACTTCATTGCAGCAATTAGCTCGATAAAGTTCATAGTATATGATGTATCATTGCAAAAATATACTTAATGCTAAATTGACTATATGAACTATGTACCTGATATAAAGATTCAAGTTTTCTTCACATAATTCTTCAGCTGACATTTCTATGTGTTCATCTTCACATGTGACAGGATCGGGAGACGTCTGCGAGATAGACTGCATTCAGACAGAATAAACAGTTTAACTCAAGATTGCAGTCATTCCCAATAAGAGAGAGAGAGAGAAGAAGAAGAAAATTATCCCGACATAAAAGCTCTAGAGATGTCGAATGTTTGTATGATATTGGTATATCAATTAAGTCGGTGTAGTTTGATAAAGGGTGAAAAATATTCAGGCCAGGATAAAAAAAATGTCTATGATAACATGATGAGACCTCCCTTTATGCCATAATCTTACCAAAACTGTCAACTAATGTGGTATACTGATATACTTTAAGAAAAATGTGAAAAGATTAATTAGGGAGAAAAATTATTAGCTTGAAACCCTACTACTAGCTGAAATCAATAGCTAATTGTTTACAAGAAAACTATGAATATATTAACTAGAGAGAATCCCATTACCCTGAAACACTATTACCCGAAACTGAATTTTGATTTTGAAAGTTCTAAAGTAACTTTTTTCTTCAGTAACTGGCCTGAAGAGTCTGGTTTGGTAAATCAGGAACTGACCCTTATTAGTAATGTAACCCAACCAAAAGAATTCAGTCAATTCTGCAAATGAACTAGAACTTAGGGTTGCTGAATTCTAACTAATGTCCAAAACCAACTTTGTTTTGCCCAGACATGCAGGACAGTCCCATTGTAATTAGAGATGCAATCTGATAAAACCAAAACTTACACTAGGAAGTTCAAGAGGCTGTCCAACATCTGAATGATTCTCCCTGTGTTCCTGCCTCAAAACCTGTGGTACACTGGCTGGAAGACCGACTATAGACTGATCTAACTGTACTCGTTGAAACATAGAACTTCCAGTGTCCTGTTGGATACCGGGCATTTCTTTCTGTTTATTGGTAGGAGTCGAATATCCATACAAGTGACAGTGACCGTACCTGCATCCTCCGAATTCCCACAACATAGAAGAGTCTTAATTATGGTACCAGAATCTTAAAGACATCATGCTATTCAACCTTTTTTTACTGTTTGATTATCAAAAAAAATATGACGCAAGGAGTTGACTGAAATCTTTAAAGCACGAATTCAAAACCCTACATGACTACATCAAACAACAATATAACTTCCTTTATCCTCCCTCTTTTTCCTTTATCTTTCCCCATTATTTTTTTGTCAAAACTTCTTTTACCCAAACGAAAGCCTTCGCGTGTTCCATGCAATAATCAAAATATGTACTAAGAATAAATACAGTACAAGTAATTAGTTAAAAGATTATAAGCCTAAGAAAAGGTCCAAAATAGTTATAGTAGATAAAATTGGCATCAAGAAATTTCTCCGTGGAAAGTGAAAAACAAGAACGAAAATCAAAATTGAAAAGTGTGAGCATGGAAGATGCAGTATGCGGTACAAACCAGTAGTCCATCAGTATTTGCTTCAACTTGGATTCTAGCCGAACAAAGAGTGATGATCTCTCAAAATCTTGTTTGTCATGTGCTGGCTCTATAAAATTCGCTTCAAGAACTCCTGGAGCAAATCAAATCTGGTATTGAATAAAATACACTCAAGTGAAAAAAAAAAACTTGACCAGTGGAACATTGAGCGATATATATACCTACAACACCATGCCCTTTTGAAGATCCATCAGCAGTTACTTTCCAGAAAGGCTGCAACAGTCACCGAAGACATACTTTAACAGTTATGTAGTTTGTAAGTGCCTCTTTACTAACATGTAATGCAAAGCTCTCTTATCATGCAAACAGCACAAGTTAGCGATTTTCCATTTACAAAGCTGATTTAAATTGTCAGGATATAAGGGTGCTATCAAAACTAAAGCTTTGCATATGCAAGACCTCTAACTCCCAATAAAAACTAAGAAATCCCAACCAGGACTTAAAAAGGTTGTATTCTAGTGGTCTGGCCCCTGAATATCCACCTGGGAAAAGTTGACATATAGCCTTCTTGTGTTTAGTTACTCCATTGAGAGTTTTATGAATTGATTCCATCGGAAAAAGAGACGAGACAAATGCCTTGATGCTATATTCCCAAGAAACTAGGAATAGATATTCAAAATTAGAGCCAATACATGCGAGTGCATCCATAGACATAAGTAAAATAGAGTATTATAAAAACATACCCTAATCAGGCGATTTTTATGGTAAACATTGTATCCAGTAACTGCAAGAGAAGGCGCCTCTTTGAGAAATCCGATGGTAGCATCTACAACAGCCTAAAAACAAAACGGATAAGCCATTTGGTATATGCTTTCGAAATAGGCACAGTGTCATTATCATTAGCCAACAACATGACTCTAAAACCCTACCTAATACATTTTCATCCCATTTTGATAACTAAAAGTCGAAAACGATGGTTTCCAAGTTCTATAAACTCTGTAGAAGGTTGAGCATATATACTTAGACATTATACATGCACATGTATTTTTGCATAAAAAATGTTTTCAGCAGCTTGAGGCTACTTTACATCTTTCTATATCACAGGAAAATATATAAAATTTTCTTGTTCATCTCCCAATTTACCACTAAAATTAGGACTGTCTACTTTGTCGAACTCTAGTCTAACATGGTATATTTGTTCCTTTTATTGTTTTTCATCCACCAAGTTGTAAACAAGTGACGGTTTGGTTAGTTCGGCTTTTGTAAGAAGAAGTGCAAGAAATAGATGTTTCCTTTACAACATTATCTTACCTCGCTTCTCATAGCTGATTGAGGCTTGTATGTCACAACTTTTGGATATTTTAACTCATCAGCAATATTAAATTGCTCCACGGGTTTGCCCCTTAATATAATTTTGAAGTTCTTGAAAGCTCTGAGGTATAAAATGGAAGCATATGCCTAACAAGAGAAACAAAAGTCAGTTGGAAAAGAAAACATTCAGAACCTTAAAAATGAAGACAGAGGATACAAAAAGGACAAAATGGATGGATACCTACAAACTTACCCTTAAGGAGTACCTTAGGCGATAAGATATATGGGATTGGAGTTCAGCTACGTTTCTGCGTAGCTTTGTCACTTCATTGTTAGATTCATCTCTTAGTCGAATATCCTTATCAAAGAGTAGCACGAAATGGTATCAAACATGAGCTTCCTTTTAGCCAAACAATAAAACATTATGGAAATACTGTAAAGCTGATTGAAACTTTCATGCCATGATAGTAAACAAATAAAGTGGTATATCTGGCATTCATCTTTAGATGAACTTTTACCGTTGAGGTGACTTTGAATTAGAAGTTAATTTGCATATGATGTGCAAATTATGTCAGCTTTGGAAATTAATAATAAGCGCAGCATGAATATCTCATACCTCAGCATCATCATCAAGACTCAACTCATAGATGCCTTCATCATTCAGCCACAAGTTGTAAATAATTATTTTTGTTCCATGAGATCCGATATCTTGGAACTGTATATACAAACCACCAATTAGCCAACACATAGTAACAGTAACATTTAATATGATCAAATTGGAAACCAGGTGCAAGCCAGAGCAGCTTCACAAAAATTAATGCTTAAAGTAGCAAGGAAACTAGCAAAAACCCAAAAAATCCTGGGTTTCAATAATTTCTGATTTCTCCTTCCACTATATTTTTAAACTTTATATCATTGGATCCTTTTAATAACAGTATCAGAGAAAGAATGTAATATATCTTAGCATGGACAAGGCATTCTTAGCTCCAGTATATGAACGCCAAACAACGAACTAACCTGCTTCATAAGCTCATCTCTTGATGCAAAAGGACCCCACTCTATGATAATTTTCAAGTTAGAAATCCAATCATCTCGAGTACCATAGATTATTGGCTCTGCACGATCACCAGAAACATCGAAATCGACCTGCAAAAAAGAAAATAAGTAACTTAAAGAGCACAACTCCACAAAATAAAACTTAACTGAGAAGAGCCACTAGAAGACGTGGGGAAAATTATTACCATTGGAACAATCACATCATCCTGGCCAGTTTTTCGTAGAAATGTGTAAGATAAAAGACCGATGCTTTGGGTTGCTTTGCTAAAATCAGACCATCCAAAATGAAAAAAAATAAATATTAAAAGTTGAAAACAAAATATGATAACGCCAATGGTATAGCAAAATTTTCTCCTTGCAGCTTATAACCAGCTTAAAGGTACTACTGCCTTTGGATGAATACCTTCCACGTGTTGCACAACTGAAAACAATGGCATCCGCACCAAGTCGCATGGTGCTTGTTTTAAATCCATTACCATCTGGAAACATGCAAGCCATTCTTAAGTAAGCATCATCATTATGAAAAATAGTGGACGGTTTTTACACCTATAGAAGCTAAAACAATATTACACACAAGCACAAAAATAAGAAAACAGAGAGACAACAACTAAGCTGAGATTTCAGCATTCACATATCTCGTCAGTTTAATCAAGATAGATAGCTTATGCAGTAGTAAAAGCTTCTTCTATGTTAGTAATAAGGTGGAGCAATACACTAACAATTAACTTCGGCGTAAGTATACGGGGATGTATTTACTTTCTAGTATTTTTCTAAAGTTCATGTTGGAAAGAGTCATCATATGACAAGCACAGATTTTATGTCTTTGCTTTGATGGCATATCAAGATGCTATTCCCTCATCTATTTTTTGTATGTAAGCTATATCTGAATTAAATTAAGTATGTTTCTAAGAGAGAAAAATGCAAAACCGAAATGCAAATTGATAGGCATATACAACATTCCATATATGTAGTATTACTCCATGCAATCGCGAGAGGACGAGAACCTTTTGTTTGAGAATATCAAATGAAAGACCCTGTAAATACGAATACAATGATGAATATCAAAAAAGACATTGAAGACAAGATATAACTAATTACACTGGCCAATCGTTGTGTTTGACTTTTTCGACGAGTAACCCAGGCTCATGCATTTCCTGATGGAATCAGGATCCATTCCACCACCATCATCTGCACACCCAAACTTGTAAAGTAAGGTCCTGCTGAAATTAAACAAACCACACTGCGTATAACCTCTCCAATTACACATACTAATACTATACCTTGGAAAGTCAGAGCTGGAGAATTATCTTTGTTAAGATCGATTTTATCGACCTTTACGAAAGTAGCACCGTTTTGAATCTGAAAATACAGCCGAACTTAAATTTTAAAGCCAATTTCCCTAACAAGCATAAATAATAACCTGAGAGAAGGTTAGCAGCATCAAAGTCGTACCTCATCGACAGCATTATCGAGAAGCTCAGCAATTGCTGCAAATACATATAAAGAATTCTTTATGTGATGAGCAATGATCAGCAAATATAACCTCCTAAATTCATGGGTTTCTTTACACTTCAAACTTAAGGTTTTAGTAAAAGCAATGAGAAGCTTACCACCAAAAGCCCACTTATGAGAAGTAGCATTAGAATGCAGAAACTTAGGATGAACACGAGCATGCTCCAACTCACCTGTAAAATCGACACAGTTAAAAACGTAAAACGTAAAACGTAGATACATACACCCAGATACAAATATGTATTGTATGTGTGTATACCTTCAGATGAAAAGGTTTTAGGGTTGGAACGAATGTCGCAGGCACCAGCCTTCCAGAAACTCCGGGACTCTAGGGTTTCATCGTGTAGAACAGCATCTGCAGACCCTTTTCCTAGTGTCGGTGCCATTTGTTAGAACTAGAAGAATCAAGATCAAGAAACTTATTTGTGTTGTGGTTTTTGTCTTTTTGTATTTGTCTTGCAAGAATTTCAGTTTATAACCAGGCTTTTGGATTTTATACTAGATTTTAAATATATTTTCCAAATGTTTTTAAATTTTATTTTATTTTTATCCCAAAAAAAGAAATAACAAATCATGTTAGTTTTGTAAAAAAAAAAATTCCTTTTCATTTTTTTCCTTCAAGTAAAAGACGAATCTTATTGAGAGACAAAGTGACATTTTTCTTCTCCAATAGAAGAATCCAGATCATCGAACAACATATCGTTGGTGCCGGAAAGAGCAAAACTACACATTGCCATGGTGATTTTCTAGATGGGTTATGCGGGTAATCATGTGATTATGAGAGTTGCTCTTAATATGGGAATCGGTAAACCTATCTTCTCACTTTATAGCAACATCATATTTGTTCTTGCCCCAACTGCATATGTCTTAGAGGAGTAAGAGTGTAATTCAAGAGATTAAAAAAAGTTAGTCCAATTTTTGTTTTACAGTTTTGATGTCTCATGTGTTTTGCAGGAAGTACAGACCTCTTTTGACTGTTCTTTTTTCTGATTCAGTTCTTCCTTCTTAGATTTATTGGGTACTTTTTCATGTAAGAAATCCTAATAAATACCCAAATGTGAGACCCTTTAAACTATTATTAATAAACCAATTTTTTTTACCAAATTATCTTTTTCAACTCGTCTAACGTCATATTACACTAACATCTCCCGTGATGTTGGCAAGTTCAACTCATCTAGCGTCGTAGTACATGTAAATCTCGCGTGCTTTGGACAAGTTCAACTCATCTAGCGTCATATTACACGAACATCTCGCGTGATTTAGGCAAGTGCAAATCATATAGCGTCATATTACACGAAGATCTCGCGTGATGTTGGCAAGTGCAACTCGTCTAGCGTTATAGTCAATGGACATCTCGCGTTATTTAGGCAAGTAAAATTTGTCTAGCGTCATAAGTACAACTCGTCTAGCGTCATATTATTTAGGCAAGTACAACTCGTCTAGCGTCATGAGTACAGCTCGTTTAGCGTCATAAGTACAACTCGTCTAGCGTTATAGTCAAATGTTGAGGGTATTTCAGGAATGAAAATATTAGCTGGGTATTAAAAAGAAATTAGTTTGCTCAGATGGGTGTTCAGTGGGCATATAAAATAAGCGGGATACTAGATGGTAATAAGTTTGGTGAGAAGGTAACTAGTGTGACATTTCCCTTTAATCTATTACTAAGCCTCTAATATATATATATATAGATAAAATCGATATTTGGAGCTTGATTATTTATAAGAGTGCCTTAATTATAGTCCAGGCTTTATTTCAAGTTTCAACTTGTTCAAAGCAAAATTTGAACATTTTACTCTTAACGAACAATCATTTTTAGTCTAAGCGACAGTGAGTCTTGATGCGAATTTTTAAATTTTTTAAAAATTTAAATTTGTTGTAGAATAACACTAAATCAAGGATTCTACATATTTGGTTTGGACAACACATCACCAACACTTGCTTCAGCAACCTAGAATGTTGTTCTTTTGGTGTCTTGTTTTTTTCGACTAAGTTTAAAAACCACGCGAAGAAATTTTTAAAAAAATATATATATATTGTTTTTATATAAGATAAAAAGTCTAAAAAAATTGAAATTTTAGCAACACCATTATAAACATACAACCAAGATCTGGATATGGATAATAAAATACGCAATAAAACATAAAAATGCATACTAATGAATTATTCATCGTTTATTAACTCGGTAGCGGAGTAAATACGCTGGAAAAATGTCGACAAGGCAAAAAAAACAAGAGACGTATTTTTGGATTAGTGACGGTTATCTTCATTCAGATCACGAACAGTCCTTTATTTATATTTATATTTATATATATACCAATAATATTATCGGAATAACCAGTGGGATCTTAACCACAAACTCATTTGATATTTTTCTTAAACTGGCTTATGCAATTTTGACAATTATCGACATTTTTAACCATTAAAATAGCTATGATAAAATAGGTGTTGGTGTGCCATGATGATTCATTAAAATATCTACCAATTCAAATAATGCAGTATATTATTTTTTTTGTATTTATTGTTATAATATTGTGCTCTTAGATAATCATAAGTTAATTTAATGTTGCGGTGTTTTAGGATCTTTAATAAAAAAATCTAAAAAAATCTTTTAAGTCAAACAATACGGTATGTTAAATTACTTTTTTATTGTTATAATACCACTGTTCTTACACAATCTATAGACAATTTAGAGTTTTTGGTTTTTGATTTATGATAAATTCATGAGGATGAGTTATGACTATATCATTAATTTTTATTTTTCTGCTTTTATCGACAACTTAAAAATGAAAGTGTTGTGTACCTCGTATAGATTTTTTTCACGAGTATAGCATAATAGAATATCTTCATCCTCTAAGTTGGGGTTGGAGTACTTCTAGTTTACCCATGGTTAATTCAATTTTTGTTTTTATCTGCGTTTATCAGAGTGCTATAGTTTTTATTCGTTGTTGTACGCGGATGTTGTTCCTATTTTCATTAAGTCATCTAATGTTTTTTTTATCGTCTCCGTGTGCAACTAATACAATCTTAAAACGATCAAGTTCTATCGAAGGTCATTTGTATAAGCATATTCATGTGAACTTTCTATTTTATATTAAGACAATGTGGTTCTTTATTACTTTTTCAAGTTCTGATCGAGAATAAAGTTAATATAAATATTGTCAATGATAAGAGATTTTATAAAACAAATATAGAGCTAAGATTATAAAGGACAATCAGACAATTAATATATTAATTTTTCATATCTAAAAAATATGATCAGTTCTTACTTTGATGCTTTAACCCTTATTTATACAATTTAGAAGTTATTTTTTCTACATTTACTCTATAGCTACTACACATTTGAATGTGTTATCGTTCCTTCAATAGTACTTACGTTTTCAAATAAATGCGTAGACTCATTTCTTAATAACGTATAATGTAATAACACATGTCGTTCAATCATAACCGTTCAGATGTTCCTTATCTTGTGCCTTATTTATGACCATCATCGCGTATTTCTTCATGACCCTTGTCTGGTAGCTTCTTTATGACCTTCGATTGATGTCTTCTTTTATGAACCTCATCGTGTGCTTCCTTTTGTGACCTTCATTTTTTTCACTTTATAAACCTCTTCTTATTCCATACAATCTTCATATACCTTATTTTTTAAAAATCCTCGTATTACACTTCTTTGCATGACCTTCGTCTTTTTCTGTTTTGTAACCCTCATCTTAATCTATACCATCTTGTTTACCCTACTTATTACTTGCAACTTATTCTTTTGTTAGCCTTACGTATCTTTTCATTGATTAAAAATATATATTAGTTGTATTATATTTTCCTTATAAATGACTCTCTTATAGTCTTTAGAGTAATTTGCTTTAATATTTTATTCAAAAACTACTATATGAATCATACGAAGTAATATTAAAAAAAAGTATATATTTACTATTGAACAATTTTGAGTGTGTCTCCTTAATGTGACACGTGCTAATAAGATTGTCATTAGTCTTCGCAACAGTTACAAATTTTGATACGTGTTAGGAATAGTTTCATATTTTTCTTATGAATCAAATCGTAGATTTTACTTTCATCCAGTGACTTATATCTATAAAAATTGTTCGGTTACCGTTACAGTGGAAAACCCTATCTTTACCAATTATACTTCTTTGTTAGTTTTGATCTATTCTAAAGTTTGTTTGCTGTTCTTTTTCTTTCTCCATCAAAGCTTCAAACTCAGGATTTTGTTTTCAGGTTCAACTCTTTGTAATAGGTATCTTATATATCCTCTATACGCTTTAATGTTCGATGTATCTAGTTAATTTCTTGCTAAACCGTATTTGGAGAATTTGTCTGCATAATTTCTAGAAGAAAAAATATTCTTAAGCTCCATAGTCATGTTGTTCGAATGATGATATTACTTCAATTTTATATTCCCGTGAATCCTATAATTGATTCTCTGTGAGGAAATGGTTGCTAATAAGAGAAAAATCATCAAGAAAAAACCCTCTCCAAAGCCTCCTACAAGTGAAACACCAACATACACAGATTAAATAACGTCATTTGGTCGAAGATGTAAACGTTTTTGGAAGAATTGTTTAGTAACCTGTCTGGACCATATAAGTACATGTCTTTACAAGATCATCATTTTTTTATACGAATATGGCATCCCAGATTATGTAACGAATCGTCCTCATAAAACTGTAAACTTTCCTTATCATGCTAAAGATAACGAGATATGTTTCTTCCTCGCTCCATTTCAATAGGGTCTTTGATTACCTCTCCATCTTAATATTTTTTTTACTTATATAAACATGTGCGAAGATGTTCTACTCAACTAAAAACTAATTGGTGGCGCATTCTAATAAACATATTGTTACGTTTAAATGTTTTGGCAATAATTGTACCTCTTGAATATGTTTTGTCGGCTACTAAAATTGTGAGTAATTCGACCCGAATTATCAATCTGCCTTCATCTGACTATTTCTAAAAATCAATTTTCATCTATCTAACCGGCATCTGGGACTCTAAAAATTCTTCTGGTGGGTTTTTCCAAATAGAAATGAGATGGATACATACACGTAAGACAATATCTACTTAGTTGTATTTTTCTCTTTTCTATGGTTTATATCTAATTGTTTTGTAGATCCAAATAAAGTTGTCAAACGTTTCAACAAGTTTTATTATGATGACAAGCCTCTAGAATAATTAGCGATTATTGCCCATCCAATATAACAACTTCACTTCTATTATATATTCATAACGATAAATTTCATCCAAGTCGGTCTTTGGTTTATTCAAGAGATAAAAAATAAATATTGATGGTAAACCTATTGTACGCAGGAATCAAGAACCAATTACAACCGAAAAAGCTTTTGTTATACTCTAACAATGAATGCATCGAATTTCATGTGTTAAGCATAGTTACAGTGACACAAATCTCTTTGATCAAATAGTGGAAGCAGCAATCCCTATTGCGCAAACCATGAATCAATCTAGAACTAGACTGGTTGTTCCCAAGAAGAAGATAATAAAAGATACTGAAAATATCATCGTTGTTAACATTTCTCAAAAAACATGTCCCAACTGAACAAAAAATCTTTCCACCGGTTCTAATTCTACTCCTTAAGATTATGATCGCAAAAAATATTTTCTGACTACAAAATCATCTTCAACAAACAAACAATCTTGAGGAACATCAAGAAGATCCGTTACTTCATGAATAACATCTGACAAAAAAATAAAGAATCAAGTGCACCATCTTGGGGTTGACTACCCCTATATTGCACATCGATTGGTTGACCACCCATCGCTACGCTGACTACTTAGGTATTTTATTCTTGACCAGTTAGGGTGTGCATGGCAGTTGGCTTGCCCAAAAATTGGTCTTACCCTAGATTACTTTGATCAGCCAGTAGATTTGTCGTGATTCATGGAATAGTCACCAGATTACCTCGAATAGGATGGATCCTCAAATTTTCTTTTTCGATTCCTGATCTATTCATTACAATTGGAATGCTAAGGCTTGAAACTTTGAAAAAGAAAAGGTTTCTTATAGACGACACCAAATTTCATAATGAACTTTCTTCTCAAATACAGAGCCAAAATGATGAAGGACAATCGAGAAAGAATATGACAACGTATAAATTTGATTCTTCTTATTTAAGATATGTAATTAGTCCTTACATCGAGGGTTTTATCTTTATATATACAATTTACAAGTTAATGTATTTTTCCACATTTACTCTCTAACCGTTACACATTTTAAAGTTTTATCGTGCCTTAATTGTTAGCCGTGTATTCTAATAAATTCTTAGACTCGCTCCTTAATAACTTATAATGTAACTATATGTGTTTTCTATCGTAATCGTTCGAATATTATCTTCACGCGCTCGTCTTGTGCCTTCTTTATGACCTTCATCATATATTTATTTATGAAGCTCGTCTGGTAGCTTCTTTATGACCATCAGTTAATGTCTTCTTTTCTGAAACTTGTCATGTGTCCCTTTATGACCTTCTTCTTATTCCACATTATAACCCTTGTTTTATTCCATAAAATCTTTATAGTTTTATTTTATTTGCAATCCTTGTTTTACACCATTTCGCATGATCTTCATTTTGTTTCATTTTTAAGCCTCGTTTAAATCCACATAATAGCCTGCTTATTACATGCAACTTATTATTTTGTTAGCTTTATTTACCTTTTAATTTATAAGGAATATATACTACATGTAGGATATTGTCTTATTAGTTAAATATGTCTTCGAATGATAATTAATATTTTCTCAAAATCATAATCATGAATAACATTAGTAAAAATATGTTTCAAATGTTTATTTTTACTTTCACTAATATAATTTTTAAATAATAAAATGATTATTTATGATATGATATGTTTTGAGTTTATGATCTACTGCAATTCTGTATTAATATTATTATTCATATGAGGAATAATAATACATATACTGTTATTCCTAATATAATACTACTATTCGCAATAAAATATATAAATTTCTAACCGTTTTTTATGAACATGAAAAAAAAATTATAAAATTAAATCATATGCTGTTAAAATAAGTAAAAACTCAAAACAATAAAACAATCTCGTCAACAAACTATATTTGGTCAAAAGCAAACAAATAAGAAAAAAGTGCTCACATACTCATATGAAACAACTTCATAAGTTGTATTCTCCGAGGCAGAAATCTTATGGATAAAATATAATATAAAATATTGTGCCCCCAATAGTATAAGCTATAAGTTAAGTATGGTTTTGGGCCATACATTTTTTTTTATCGTAAGACTAAAATGTAATAGAAAAATACTTGTTGGCTTGTGATTGGTTAATATCTGAGTTTCATATATGATATAAATAAGTATATTTGAATATATCTTTTGGTTTGACTCGATTGAATTATTTTGAATTTGAATTGAAACTTTAACCAAGATTCGAATTTAGTTTTAATATTTTTGCTATTGGCTTTTGCGCACTTTCTGTTTTAATTGTGAATGTTATTTCAAATTTATATTATTTTTTGTTTTGGGTTATAGACTTTTTTGAAAATTTGGGTTTTTGCTAATATTGTTATGCATACAAACAATAACAGTGCTAATAAAGTTATTCTCGATTAATCATTTGTTAATCATATCAATAACAATGCTAATATTGTTAATTCTAATTACTGGTATCATTCTTATGAAAATAAAAAACATATAGAAAATAGAGTCACTATAAACTACAACACTCAATTCAATATACAAAAAAATGTAAGAAACTTTATCGAGTGAACGAAATACCGATCGAAATAGCTAGTTAATTTCTCGTTAGGCTTCAACCTTATTCAATTACTGATACATCCACACAAAGTGATACTTGTAGTCTTTGTCACCTAAATCTGGTATCAAATTAGATTTCTTATCCCATGGGTTCCAAACAACTGCAGTTGACCAATATTGAATCAATTAATGTCTCTCACTTGCATTCTAAAATATATCACTATACTCCTACTAAAAGCTTTATGAGAAAAATATGAGACAAATTATCATATCTTTTAGAGTTATTCAAAATTGATCAATAAGTATACTTGTGAATGTAAAATAGAAAAAAAAATTGGATGCTTAACAATATATATATGGACCATAAACTAATTGTAACAAAAACATGTCTAAATAAACATTTGGTTACATCAAAACCACAATACTATTTAAGGTAAAAAAAACGAACCAAACATATCATTTATGTATAGTTGAAGTTGTATAAACCATCTTCGCGAATCATGTCATTTTTCTTTACTTCAGAACTTGATCTAGAAAATCTATTTGCATATAACCATTACCTCTGTCTAACTTTTTTATAATTATGGCACTACATAGCTCCTTTTATATTAAAAGTTTGCATAACATCACCAGCACACGGAAAGAATATAAAATATCGATAAACCACAAAGTATGGCAACATAGATAGTATAGTAAAAGTCAAATAAATAGGAAAAACAAGCCAAGTATGTGCATAATCTTTGAATAAGTATACATTATTATTAATGTAGTTTAAACTGCAATTGTAGAAGTTGAAGTTGGCGTTTGTTGTTGCCATACAATAAGCAAGGACGCAACTCAATGTTGCTTTCAGATTGAAAATGGTTCCATACATGAGAAACTAAGGGTAGATAATTTTATCTGAGCCATGAGAAAGAACGAAAAGCATTGTTTACAAGTCAATTATTCGAAAATAACTTCATGATTATGTTTGATAAGGGGAGAAAAATATAGGTGATCACTAGGTAAATTATGCCAAGTAAAAGCCTAGGTTTGTAAATTTAGTGATTAAGGACCAAAGTAAATCAAACATAAGGAAGTAGAGGGGTTAAATGATATACCTCAAGAACTTATCTGTATATAGTAAAAAAGTGGGGTGAGAAATCCACTTTAATGGTGGTAATTATGTAATTTTACTACCCATTTCATGTACTATATAAAGGACATTCTCTTTTTGGGAAAAAGGCCAATAATTAGTCAATATTGCTACATTTATTCCTTTTGTCCTTTTTTATTTATACAAAATACTGATCTAATTATTTACTGTCACTTCCTACAAACATTTCTTAGTCAGATCCTCTCCAACGAATATTTCCGCTTCTGAACTTCCTTAAAGTTTTTTTGAGTTCATCAGTGGCGCCGTCTGTGGGAACCGACTGATACCCAAAATTAACGTTCTATAACCTTGAAAACAATATTTTAAAAAAATGGATACAGAAATTTGTGGAGAGACTGAGGTGAATCCGACCAGAGATCTATTTGGTGTTGAATCTAGCGATCATCTGATGGAAGAAGAAGTCACAAACAAAAGAAACGACCCAAACTGATATGTCGAGGAGCTTCTTGAAGAGTTAGTCCCGGTTGTCAGGCGTAAAGAATTGTTGGAAGACATCGAAAGACTAAATGCGGAAAAGGAAGCGATAGTAAGCTCCAGGAAAGTCAGATATGAAGTCCGACAAGAGAGATTTGTGGCTGATCAAATCCAAGATGTCATTCAACCTGAAGAAAGACAGCAAATGAGAAGTCATTGATGTTCCAAAAGGCGAGCTAGATCGGTACAAAGATATGAGCCGTCAGAATCTAGTGAATATACTTCCCTGAGCTTAGATGAATTTTCATCTTCGGATACCGATGCTAGATACAAAGCAGATCGGAGGCAAAGAGATTCAAAGATGCTCAAACACTCTCATCGGACTAGTCGAAGAAAGATGGAGTCAGGGAAGAAAGGTGATCATGGGAAAAGGAAGATGTATTCCGAGGAGCACGATAAAGCATGGAATGTTCGAGTTGAACATGCCACTCCTTGGAGGCAGCCTCAGTCCGACAACTATAATCAAGATTACCGAATTAGTAATCGATTTACTTCTCCGGCCGAGAAAAGACTTTATATGACCACTAATGATGGTCCGGGGGGAGCGCTTATAAAGTCGGACATAACTGGAGGTCATCCTCACTCTCCCCGGAGATCATGTCCGGAAATCTCCCCAAGTGGTTTGATATTTTTAAGTTAAAAAAGTTCGACGGGACTCAGGATCCAGACAACCACATTGAGCAGTTCAAGAACTTTATGATAAATTATGATGATGACAATAAGCTATATTGTGTAGGGCATTCTCCCAAACATTCAAGAACAATGCATCCAAATGGTATAATTGTCTACCACATGGGTGCATTAAAAACTTTGATATGTTTAAGAGTATGTTCCAACAACATTTCATTGGAAGCAAGAAATTCCATGCAAATGAGGATACCATCATCTACTGTAGGCAGTAAGTTGGAGAAATCTTAAAAGAGTATACAAAACGATTTATTCAAGTCAAGACATATATGGAGTTTTGTGAAGACAAGGTAGCGTTGGCCGCCTTCTGAATGGGTCTGCTTCTGGGGGTAATGAAGAACGATTCCGCAGACACACATGCCATGACATTCGAATCTTTGTTGGATCAGATAGAGAAGCGGATCTTAATTGAAGAAATTAGAGCCTCAGAGATAGAGTCAATGTCTCAATTTTATCAGGATCTGACCTTGATTAGAGCTAGTACAACAACGGTGAATTCTCCGACCACAAGTTTCACAACCAACTACAATTGTCCGACCCGAGCACCAGTTCAAGAAATAAGCCAAACTCCTCAACGAGCAGTACATAATCAAAAATATGCACCGGTAGACAAGCATCTCAACAATATGTTAGACCCATGTCCAACAGATGGGTCCGACTTGCTCATTGTGCCGAGTTGACTAAGTGTGTATCAACAATTTTTGAGAAAGCACGTGCAAATGCGTATTTTCGCAAGCCTTTCCCGTTGCAGACTCCAAGTGAGCATTGAAAAGGTTTTGATCTGCTAAAGTAAATTGCTAGAGAGAAATTTTAGAGAGAGAAAGTCCTTAAGAGTTTTTAGAGAGAGAAAACACAAGTACAAATGAGTTTCAAGTAAAAGTGTTCAACCCCTTTATTAGAGTAGTCTGATCCTTTATATAGAGGAGCCAAGACTTAGTCTTAAACTGAATATGTTACAAGAATGGACTAATTGCTATTTAGTCTTTACAAATTATACAAAGTCACAATAGTTCCTAAAACTTACATCGTTCACAAATTAAAGACAGAACTTACACTAATTACAATCAAGTCCCTAAATTTATATTATTTACCAATTAATCCTTAAAAACCTATTTTCATATCAGAAGCCCCCATAGTTCTCATGTCAGTAAATGAATGAGAACTAAAAAATCTTCAAAACCGTTTATCTTTGAATCATCAACTTGTTTCGAATCAAAAAGCAATCTATTCGAAGTTATTGTCTTCGAATAACCAACCTGCCATTTTAAAAATAACTATTTTAAGTTGTTAGCTTAAATTATTATTCGAAGCATATATGCAATATCAAAGCTATAAACTCTCAAAACCATATCCGAACTAATCTTAATAATATATTTGAAGCCATGGACAAATAACCTTTGAATAATAACCAAATGAATCGATGTGATTACTTCGAATAAAAATTGCCCTTAACATATTGTGTAAGTGTTCATTTCTCAAATGTAACTTTTACATGTGTAACGGTTATATTCATCTGTGATGTAGACCTGACAAGTGTCGAACATCCAACCCACCCAGCAATTCGTATTCCCACCTATAACCAAATGGGTCTGTCCATCTTCACACGCCTTCACCTATCTCAGTATAAATACCATGCATCTCTCATTTCAACTCTCTTTACACACTTTCATTCTAGAGAGAAGTCAGAGCTTTTTTGGCTACCTTCAACTACTCCTCCCCTATTCCCAGAATTCTCACTGTGAAACTCAAATATTCTGATCAATCTTCATATTCTCCGATCAACCCATTCCTGGTTTATGAGAAAGAAACCGATAACCAAAAAGTCGAAGGCAATTATACCCAAAACAACGGAATCTTCTGATACTGATAGCAACATGGTGTTCGGTTCTTACGATTATTTTTGCATAACGCAAAAAGCCGAAGAGTATCGAAGAGCAAGGTTAATTTTTGGTGGCCAAATTGGAACTACAACTGAGACATTTTACTACGGTAATTTCGATCCTACCAAAGTTCAAAAGCTTTCTCTTTTCTCCCAATATCAAAGAACAAACGTCATCTAGAATCTTTGGCCTTAAAGCCCCTCGAACTTCTTCAACTCAAAGCAGAATTTCTCCTCTGAAACTGAAAACGAATAACCTTTCCTCAAAGAAATCTTCTTCAATCAAACCTAAAAAGACCTTCATCGCAATGGGAGATGAATCTATAATTGTTCGAACTCCATCTCCCTCGAAGACCACCACTAACGATCTTTCTCAGAGAGAAATGACAGAAGAAACAGTTCGAACTGTTATCCCTCTTCCAGAAGAAAACATTCCCACTTCCCAAGATCCTCGAGAAGGTACTTCCAAAACCAATGAAGCTGACTCGGAGGCTACAAAATCCGATGCTGAAGCTGAATCTCAAGAAGAAGCTGACATTTGTTCCTTTTCCAAGGAGGAAAGAGCAAAGATTGGGAGGAATTTGAGAAACCTCGAAAGCAAATATATTATCGCCTTGAAAAAGGTTTGATATATATATATATATATATATATATATATATATATATATATATATATTACAAAGAAAGCCAAACCTCTATTCTAAAAAAGGAATGGGGGATGGGAGAAAATATCACCCTTCGAGTACCAAAGGTAGGAGAAACTCCCCTTGACTACAAGGATGATGAACTAGTGGTTCACCCTTCGATTTCCACTAGATCCGATAATCGTAGAGTACTTCGAAGTTCTCAGCTTGTGCCATACCCAGGTAACTCCAAACCAATGGTTCACCCTCATGTCAGTGATCATGGCATCTCGCCTATCCAAAATACCGATCAGCATCAAAGACTTCATTTCACTGAATCAGCTTTCAAAAGGTCCAAAGCTTCCATTTTATTACCTTACATTGATGGATGATCTTAAAATCATCGACGATCTTTTGGAGGCTGATAAGTTCTGGAAACAAAGATTTGTTCTCATCTCTAGAGCTTGGGAGAATGGCAAGCCGATTTCCGAAGACAATTTTTCGAAGTTAACTATGGTCTGGAGAAGCAATCGTAAGTTCTCAAAAAAAATTCATTTCTACTTTTTTTAATACATATTTTATTTTCTTACTTAATATTTTATTTTATTTTTTTATACTAGAAATTTTGAAGCGCTACTCCACTTGTCGGGAAAGCTGCTAAGGTGATATTCCAAAAATTGGCTGCCTGGGCTGAAAAAGAGTGGAATAATGCCTTCCATACCGCCTTCCATCCCATTAACTTCCTCCAATGTCACATGTTTCTGATCACAGAAGGTGGGCTGCCTCCCAAATATTTATCTTCTGACCCAAATCCGAAGCTCGTATGCCAACGAATTCCTCAAGCCGACTACAAAGTCTTTCTCCCAATTCGGAACAGATCAGACAACCATCTCCCTAAAAATAAAAAGGTAAAAATAACCAATTAGGTGTTTAAGGATTAATTGGTAAATAATGTAAATTCAGGGACTTGATTGTAATTAGTGTAAGTTCTGTCTTTAATTTGTAAACGATGTAAGTTTTAGGAAGCTATTGTGACTTTGTATAATCTGTAAGGACTAAATAGCAATTAGTCCATTTTTTGTAACAGATTCCGACTAAGCCTTGGCTCCTCTATATAAAGGACCAGACTACTCTAATAAAGGGGTTGAACACTTTTACTTAAAACTCATTTGTACTTGTGTTTTCTCTCTCTAAAAACTCTTAAGCACTTTCTCTCTCTAGAATTTCTCTCTAACAATTTACCTTAGCAAATCAAAACATTATCAAGCATAAGAAAAATAAATATTGTAAGTTTCATGAAGATATTGGGCACGATACGAAAGATTGTGTGGCATTGAAGAAGGAAGTCCAGTAACTGATAGAGAATGGAAAGTTAATTGATTTTGTGAAAAATAATTCCTCGGCCATACCAAATCAAGAAGATCATTCTAAACAATAGGGTACTATGATGATATCTGAAGCTGTTGATGAAGAATTTGTTGATGCGTTTGATATCATTCTATAGTATCTAGACCCAAAGTCGGGCAGAAATAGTGTGAACATGGTTGAAGAACCGATTGCTAGAGGAAAGGTTAGCGAATTATGTGCATTTTTTTGAATCACTAATAATGTTTAGTGGGTACACAGTGGCACGAATATTAAACTATTCTCTGAATAGACACATTGTTAGTCTGGCGACATAGTTGGAAGTAGGAGCCTCATCAAACCTATACAGAAAACCATCCCCGATTCTTTGCTTCGAAGATGATGACATAAGAGACGTAGCTGGTCCGCATGAGGATGCAGTGGTGATCGGAGCGGAGATAGTAAGAAACGAGATAAGAATTTTTTTGATTGATATAGGGAGCTCAACTAACATAATATTTATGTCAATTTATAGCCAGATAAAGAACCCACTAACAATCTTATGAAGTATCCGGATAAAAGTGGGATTTACCGGAGAAACTGCTGATGTGGTCGGAGATTTTGAATGAATGGTATATTTGGGTTGAGGGTCATTCAAGAAGATAGCCACGGTACTGTTTGTAGTGGTAGATGCTCCCACATCATACAATGCTATCTTCAGAAGGTCCTGGTTGTCTAAGATGCATGTTGTGCCGTCCACTTTTCATCAGTGTCTGAAGTATGTGGTAGATAGCAATGTCAGAACGGTAAGAAGTAGTCAAAAGATGGCCAAGGAATGTTATATACCAGCGCTGCCCCCTAAGTAGGTGAAGGGGGTCGGATTGAAAAAAGAATAGCAATCAGAGGGGGCTCATGCATATTCCAATCCTGTTAACGATCCGAGGGAGTCCCCCGGGTTCATGGTCTCTGATGAGGGTTTTGAGGATCATGTTTTTTGCCCCGGTAAAAGTCTCAATATTGGTACAAGGATATCCGATGAGGTAAAAGAAAGTTTACTCAAATTTTTTTCTATCAAATTATATTTGTTTGCTTGGTGTACATAAGATATAACAGGGGTTTTAGCAGATATCATTTGTCACAGGTTAGCAATACGAAACAGTGTTCGTCCGATTATCCAAAAGAGAAGATCATTTTCTCAAGAAAAAACTGAAGCAATAATGGCAGAAATAGACCATCTGACAAAAGTGGGCCACATCCACAAATTACAATACCCTTTATGGACGGTCAACCCAATCTCAGCAAAGAAGAAAAACAACAAGTGGTGAATGTATGTGGACTTTACTGATCTGAACAGGGCCTGCCCCAAATATCATTTCCTGATACTAGAATTGATCAGTTGGTTGACTTGACGTTCGGAAATAGTTACTATCCTTTATGGATTCTTACGCTGGGTACAATCAAATCCAGATGGACCCAAGGGCCCAAGATAATACAACTTTTATCACTGGAAGGGGTCTGCACTGGTACAAGGTGATGTTGTAGAACGCTGGGGCAACATATCATAGCTTCGTAAACAAATCTTTTGCGAGTCAGATTGGTAGAAATGTGGAAGTTTACATCGATGACATGTTAGTTAAAAGCGTCAGAGATGAGGATCATTTAGCTGACTTGGAAGAAACTTTTTCCAATTTGGCCAAGATAAATTTAAAGTTGAACCTAGAGAAATATACGTTCGGGGTAAGATCCGGCAAATTATTAGGTTACATAGTCAGCGAACAGGGCATTGAAGCTGACCCAGTATAGTTAAATGCTCTGTGTACTATAGACCCACCAAGAACAATCAGAGAGGTGCAAATTCTGATTGGAAGGTTGGCAGCATTAAACAGATTCATATCAAGGTCCTCGAATAAATGCGCCCCTTATTTCCAGGTACTGAGAAAAGAAATTTGCTTCGACTGGACACAAGAATGCTCGGATGCCTTTAATCACATCAAAAAATACCTCTCACCTCAAAAATCTTGACAAAGCCACATCTGGGGGAGAAATTGTTCATTTATCTGGTAGTGTCAGATTTCACGGTTAAGTGCAGTCTTAGTCTGAGAAGAATCAAGCGTTCTGAGACCGGTTTACTATGTGAGTAAGAGTCTTTTGGATGCAAAGAAGCAATACCTTAAGTTAGAAAAGTTAGCACCCACATTAGTAACATTTGCGCGAAAAATAAGGCCCTACTTTCAGGCTCATTCAATTGTGGTATGAACATTTTTTCCGCTGAAGAACATGCAGCAAAGGCCTGATATATCGGGATGAATGACAAATTGGTCGGTAGAACTTGGTGACTTCGATATTTAATTTGAACCGCGGACCGCTATCAAAGTACTGGCACTTGCCGACTTCTTAGTTGAATTTCATTCTAATCGGAATGAAATGGGTATTGATAAAGAAAAATCCGGCTCAAAGTGGATAGTCCGAACCGACGGGGGATCAAGCTCATCTGCCTGTGGTGCAGTAGTAAAGTTGATATCTCCGGAAGGAATTGCGATGTATCAAGCCATCCGACTCGGGTTTAAATCATCAAACAATGAAGCAGAGTATGAAGCAGCTTTGGTTGGATTAAGACTTATACAAATTTGCAGAGCCAAAAAAACAAGTTGATAAGTGATTCCCAACTCTTAGTGACCCATGCCTCAGGGCGATCACAAGCAAAAAAATATCATTTAGTGAAATAATTGGGGGTTTTGAATGCTTTAAGCTTAGATTTTGAGGATGTGAGATTCGAACATGTTTATAGAGCAGAGAATTTCGTGGCTGATTCTTTGGATAAGACATCTTCCTCACAGGAGTACCCGTGGATAATTGTCCAAGAAAGTTAATCAATTGCTAAGGGATCCGAATTGGTTGAAGGAGGTATCGAGGCCTTCCAAATCTCTACAACTATAGTGAAATATTAGAGAAGTGAGATACAAGAGTTCTTAGTCCACGATATATTACCCATTGATAAAGTAATGGCAAAAAGAATACGATTCAAGGCATATGGGGACATGGTACTCAGAGATGTATTGTATAAGAAATATTTTAGTCGGCTTTTACTTCGTTGTTTGGGGATAGACGAGCCACAACTGATACTTTCAGAGCTACACGATGAGAAAGGGTCAACGCACTACGGTTATAAGACATTGATACAAAGAGTACTCATGGTTGGCTGACCATCTCATCGGACACGGAGGAGTTAATACAAAAATGTGACACTTGCCAGCGATTTGCTAATTCGACCCATACACCCAGTGTTCCCCTTGAGTCAATATCAGAGTCTCTGCCATTTGACAGGTGGGGTATCGATCTAGTCGGACTACTCCCGATGGCTTCAGAAACTCGTCAAACGATCGTTATTGCGGTGGACTATTTCTTCAAGTGGGTGGAGGCAGAGCCATTAGCGGGAACAAGAGCGAAGGATGTGATTAGGTTTACCATTTCCAACATTTGTTGTCGTTTTGGGTACCTAGATAAATTAAAATGGACAATGGCCCGTAGTTCGATAATAATGAGATGAGAGCTTTTTGTGCATCCAAGTGGATACAACAATGCTTCTCAGCACACTTCCACCTTCAAGAGAATGGCCAGGTCGAGGTAACTAATCGGACAATCTTAGATGGGATGAGAAAGAATCTAGAGGGTAAGGCCGGAAAGTGGCCGGATTATCTACAATAATTTTTATGGGCTTACAGGACCACTCCTCGGACTGCAACGCACGAGTCGCCCTTCACACTTGTTTATGGAATGGACGTTGTAGTACCATCAGAAACTATTTCCCTTCTTACAGATTGAGTGAATAATCTGAGGAAGCAAATGATAAAGGGAAGCGTACCGAGTTGGATTTAATAGAATAAAAGAGAAGAATGGCACAGTTAAACTCTTTACACTATCAGACTCTAATGAGGAGCTGGTATGCATCAAAAGTCAGAAGAAGAGAGTTTGAAGTTGCAGTAAAGTTTTACGGAAATTCTTCCTTCATACAAAAGAAAATAGGTTGGGAAAGTTAGCTATAAATTGGGAGGCTCCATACACGGTAACCAAAAAGGTAAAGTCGGGGACGTACAGATTAAAAGATAAAGAAGGAAGAGATCTTCCCCACCCTTGGAACATTGAGAACCTAAAAATTTACTTAGAGTAAATGTGTAAATATGTAAATATTTTATTTACCAGTTTATGTAAGTATCGGTGGCATACTTTTTCCTACCCTGGTGGCGCACGAAGGTTTTAATGAGGTGCCCTAATTGCTGACTCGTATATAAAATTCCATTTCCTTCTCAAAATGATTCGTACAGAGTTCATCTTTTTTAACTCAAAACATATTCCAAAAACGTTTGGACAAGAAAGTTCATTTTTTCGAACTCAAAATATACTCCAACAAAGTTTGGACAAGAGAATTCATATTTTTGAATTCAAAACACATTTCAAAGAAGTTTGGACTAAAATTCATCTTTTTGAATCATAAGATAACAAGCATCAGACGAACTGATTCAGGAAAGGAATGTTTTACGTTAAGCATTACTCAGAATTGTTCGAGTCATTTGTTAACTAAGGAACTTCTTGTCCGATAAGAACTGCTTTAGGGCGAAAATAAAGAAATACATCATAAATCCTCACAACAACAGGATAATTTTACATAACAAAAGTTTTAACAAATCATGGATACAAACAATTAGCAAAATAGCAATAGGAATATTCAACGTCTGTTAGTCAGATGCAGAGTTTTCTTTGCTGCCTTCCGGGAACCAGATTCCAATGAAGAACTTTCCGAGTTATCGTTAGACTCCAAGTCTTCTGTAGAAACGCCCGCAGAGCGATTCCTTTCAATGACTCATAGCCAAAGGCTGCCTAAATTCGAATCCGGAAGCTTCTCATGCATCTCCAACACCTAAGCGGACCTCATATTAACATCTCTTTCTTCGAGGCGAGTGACAATACCACCTGCATATGCATCAAGTCGTTTTTTCTGCTCCGCTTCAAAGTCTTCCTTCATATATTTATTCTCCGCCAGCAGCTTTTCAATGTTCTCTACAACTCTCTGAAAGTAGACCTTAGTCTTAGCACAAGACTCGGTAAGTCCATCAACCAAAGAATTCTGCTAAATGTCCCTGGTAATAAATCGTTCCCGTTCATCATCAAATTTTTTCCCCTCATCGGAAAGCGCAGTCTTCAAAGAAGTAATTTTAGACAAACGTTCAGTAGAAGTCTCCTTTTCCTTGGAAAACTCATCTTCAACATTTTTTAGTTAGGATAATAGTTTTTTCTTCTTGGCGAGCTCATCCGTCAAATCTTTTACTTTCTGCTTCAGTTCAGTCGCCTCAAAGGTCAACGTTTCTACTTGGGATGATATTGCCGATTTCTTAGCAAGCTCATATGCAAGTCCTTAACCTTCTGTTTCCATTCAACTGGTTCACTCTTGTAGTGATCCTTGCGGTTGGCTTTCTGTTCGAGGAGGATAAAAACACAGAGAAATTTGTTTAGCTCATTAGCAACATAGTCATTCTCATAAACGTAAAAATAAGCTGAGGCATAGGAGGGATATCCTCCGACCATGAAATTCTCTTCTTGTGGTTGTCTTTTCTGAAGGACAAATTACCCCCCGGAGTCTGAGTCGACTATGATAACCTTTTTATTGGGAGGCAAGCTTTGACAAGTGGTATTGTCACTTTCCCCTTCACTGTCAACCATATTTTTTATTTCTCTTCAGCAGTAAGTCTTATCGGTCTCAAAGCCCCAGCTCTACCATGTGGTCTTACTTCAATAGAGTTATCAACATCTTTTTGATTGTTGGTTGGAGGATTGATCTGAGGGCCCACTAGATCTTCTTGCTGAACTTCCGGTGGCCTTTCCTCATGAGTTTCATCCTAATGACCCTCTTAGATCCCAAATCCTTGCTCATCGGGACATGTTTGGATCCTAACTCCTTGCTCTTCGGGATCTCCTTGGATTTAATTACATGCTCATCGGGTTTTTCCGCATCCTGGTGACTCGGAGCCCAAGCTCGGGTAGGAAGATAAATAACATTATTCAAGCACTCTATGCGTTTGAGGATGACATCATTTGGAGGAGGAATTATCAGATTGGATATGGACCTTTTCTCCCCAAGGTCGGACCTCCAGAGGTTTCTCTTTACGAAGTTCATTGGTAGAAAACTTTGATGGAACTTATGGTCCCAATGTTCGCCCGCCCAGACCCTCAGCTTCACAAAGATATCCTTTTCGGTTTTGGCATAACGTTTAAAGGGTTTACTAATTCCCTTCATAATTGTTAGAAAGAAAGTGTTAGGACTATCCGACCATAACCATTAAAATAGAATAGTATGTAAGGATACTTACCCTGCTTGGACCATTTTAGAGTCAACCGATGGGGAAGGCCATTAGAGTTCTTAAATCTAGTCTCCCATAATCCGGAGATGAAGACAAATTGTTGTTTCCATTTCTTATGAGCCTCTAAGAAATATTTGATGACTTTGAACTGCCTTGCAAAACTAAGAGAGTAAAATGGTAATGATAATTTTTAGCCACACCTGAGATGGAGATAGGTTGTTCCATGGAAAAGGCTATCTCGGAGATTCTAGAGGCAATGATGCACGCCATAAGCGTGTGCCACATGTTGGCGCCAGCTTGAGAAGGACAAAGTCCGATAAGATGAAATTATTCGACCAGAGCAGGATCAAGGGGTAGAAGAAGGCCCCAGTTCATGAGCTCGGTATAAAGGATCAACTCATTGTTTCGAACAGACAACGGAGTCTCTCTGACGGTGGGAAACCGAATCGTGATGTTCTCAGGAATTCCCCATCGGTCTCTTAGCTTTAGTTCCTCAGTTGGATGAAATTATTTTTAGTTCACTCTATACAGGTCAAGAATATGCTTAGACTTTATATCGCGAAGATTTTCACCTAAAACATCATCTATGTTTGAGGGCAAGTCTATTGTGTGTTTCCTCTTATTTTTACCTTTCTTCGCTAAAGAATCTTTCTCACTCCGAGGGGGTAGATCAGTGATAACCTCTGGGGGAGGAGAGGAAGTATATTGGCTCGGCCCGGATGGTATGAGGGGAGGTATTGCAGCGGGAACCACTTGTAAAGGTTGTGCCTCAACCACTACCATATCAGGCCGTTCTTTGTCGCTGTCAGGCTCATCGCGAAGAGTCCTCTCTTGAATTTCAGGGATAGATGTTAAAACCTGCTCTAACCGGACATCCCGCGTCAAAGGCTTCCTGTGACTCACTTCTAGAGTCGTCTGCGGTGACCTCTGTGGAGTCACTTGGGGAGTTGCAGCAGAAGAGGAGATTTTGACTCGAATAGATTTTACTAATGGGTCTGGGGACCTTTTTCTTTTAATGCATTCCTTTGTATTCATATTAGTTGGGTTTCCATTTTCATCACCCATGATTATGAAAGGAGAAGTCTTGGAAGGAAGATCAGACGTCGAAGGGTCAACCTTGTTATCACTTAAACAAGCTCGATCGGGGAGCTGAGTAACAAGATTGAAGGAGTGGTCTCAGATAGGGGACCAGTTGTCACGAAAGTTTGATTCCTAAATTTCTGCAGGTGTGGGATGCCCTCTTCTACCGGAAGGTCTGAGAGAAGTAATCTGATTTGAGATATTAAACCACCTCTAAAGTTTATACCGTTTGAGGTTGACAAACTCTTTAGGCATGAAAGTGCAAAGCGGGAATTTGGAGTTGAGACTTTCTCTCTCTAGAACAGACACTCTCGATTTAAAGTTAGATAAAAATTGAAAAACATAAACCTATACTTAGATACGGAAGCAAGTATTTATAGTAAATGGGGACAGAAGGCGAAAGGTTATAGGGAGCTTTGACACGCCTCCCCTGTCACAAACCGCTTTGAACGACGCGCTGGCAAGTTAGGGTAAGGGCGTGACACATGGCCATAAGTGACCTCACCATCTAAAAATATCTGACTCGATAACGGTTGGACAGAAGCACGTGATTTCAAATGAAATGATTATTTAGGTGAGGTCATCATGACCAAGGGTGAGGTCATCATTTCCAAGGGGTCTCGGCCCAAATAATCCGAAGAGCAGCACATAAGCAATTTATAGGAGATCCTCACTAGCGAAGGCGTCCGATCCGAGGAGGTCATAAAATCCAAGAAAGTTCGAAGAATAACTACACTCCCGACTCAGATATCTTCGTGAGGACTGGGGCGTTACTGATAAGCGGAGAAAAATATAGGTGATCACTAGGTAAATTATGTCAAATAAAATGCTTAGGTTTGTACATTTAGTAATTAAGGACCAAAGTAAAACAAACATAAGAAGCAGAGGGGTTAAATGATATACCCCGAGAACTTATCTTTAAATAGTAAAAGAGTAGAGTGAGAAATCCACTTTAATGGTGGTAATTATGTAATTTTACTATCCACCTCTTGTACTATATAAAGGACATTCCCTTTTTGGGAAAATGACCAATGAGTAGTCAATTGTTGCTATATTTATTTCTTTTGTCCTTTTCTCTCTCTATAAAATACTGATTTAATTATTTACTCTCACTTCATACAAACATTTCATAGTCGGATCCTCTCCAACGATCATTTCCGCTTCTGAACTTCCCTAAGGATTTTTTTGAGTTAATCAATGCTCAACCTTTTATATTGTTTCATCTGATCATTCTTCTTCGACCGATTTTGGTATACGTTTTGTTCAACCTTTTACATCTGTAGTCGTAATTTTCAAACCTTTGCATTCTTGAAATGACTTCTTCTTCATTTAGGATCTATTCCAAATAAAACACTTCATTGTCTAGTACATACTACAACTGTAATTGATAAGAAATACATAGTACATAACACTAAATACAAACAAAATCTTCAATTGACAATTTTGTAAATATATCAAACATGAATTCAAATAACCAAAAAAATACCAATAATCAATAAAAAATCTAGTAAACCTTAACAGTAATACAAACATACTACCACGATCGATATCAACATAAAACTAATCCAACGATCTTAAAATAATAAAAAAATAATTGTAACCCAAATAGTTTTTCAAGTAATACAATATTTGACAGTATAAAAAATCAAAATAGGAAGAATCGTGAAATCAAGTAATGGAAAGAGCAAGAATAGAAAAAATGGAAGAAAAATTACTTACAAGGGACGAGATAGAGACAAAGAGAGAAATGAGTGAGAATCGTGAAATTAAGTAAGAAAAAGAGAAAGAAATAATACAAATTAGAAGAAGTTTTACTTATGTTAGATGAGTCAGAGAGAAAAGAGATTTTAAAAAACAAACCTCACATTTAAATATTTATTAAACAAAACCTGATTTAAGGTTGACAGAGCTCTGATTGAGGGGAAATCAGAGTTATAATCACTAATGAAAAAATATATTATATTTTCAGATAGGATGGTTTAGAAGAAGCTGAGTCGACTAAAGAAATGTATTTTAGGTATAATAATGGAACTATGTGTTGAGCTTAAGGGCTTATTTTTTGTCGGATTTAGTTGGATTAATTATTTGTTAACCACAAGTCCAATAAAAGATTCTTTATATCTACGAGCAGATAGATCTCAAAGACCCACACTGGTTGCTATAAATACAACTTATCTATGTATATTAACTAGATAAGGTAATTTTGCTTGAACCGATCCAATGGGTTATGATACCTACACCTTTTATTCTATAACGGATGGGTAATGTATTTTAAAATATATATAACCATAAGGTTTGGGATGTGTTTTGGGTTTAAAAAGTTTCCTACATAAAAACTCGAATCTGATCCACACGATAGTCGTTAACTTTTCTTCTATTAGAAAATTAATACATGATATATTATTATTTTATGAATTCTAAAATTATATTATAATGTGATCCAATTTAATTTTGTTTATTTATGATTTATGTATTCATTTTTTTGATATCTTTATCATTATTTTTTACTTTATTATATTTTATATTAGCTTATACTTAGCAAAGCAAAGCTAAAGATTTAAATTGAATAAATTTTCTAAAAGTTATATTTTTTTAATAAATTATATATTTTATAAACAAATAAAATTTATTAAAAAAGTAAATAAATATGAGTTGAAAATAATAAGTACATTTTATAAATTTGTTACTGAAGTTTTAAATTCATTACTAATTTTTTAAACTTGTTACTAAATTGAAGAGTTTATATTCGGTATATTATTATTATTTTATCAATATATTATTTTTTGTTTTGTTCAATTTTTTATTGGATAGTTAATTACGAGAAAATATATTATATATAAATAAATTATCAATGGGTACCCGTGGGTGGGTACTGGTAGTCATCATCTTTCAAGAAAGCGAACTGAGCCAATATTTCTTTAAACCGGGACTATCGAGTGAGATCTCGATACCTATCCCCACACACAAGTGCGCGTTCATCCCGTCATAGACGAGGCCACTTAAGAAGAATTCATGAGCATACTAGCCGCAGGATGCACTTGATATTTCAGGGTGCGATGGATTTTAGGGGAAGTTCCATACATATCACGAAGTTGATCAAAAAGGGCAGGGCAAGAAGTCCAAACTACGCTCTTAGAAGTTGAGCAAACCGAACTCGATCTAGTAGCTCAGAAGCTGCTCAAAATCGTCAAATTACCGTTCCTCACGAGGTCCACCAGCATGTAATATCGCTCCTCTCCCAAACCACAAATCAGGTTACCACCTTCGGGACGGAACCCCACAGTGTATCAACAAGAAATCCCGGAGCAAGGGCCACTGTATGGCAACCAAACCCCAATATCTTACATAGAGTCGCAGTACCACGTGAACTGTTACTCAGCTTCGGAAGATAGATTGAAAGATGTTACCTACAATGAAGAGTATATAGAAAATGTTTTCTCTTTGATTCCAGAGATGTGGTGGTTAACGCGATGCAAATACATGTCCCTGACGAGAATGCCAAAGATAAAACTCAGACCATGAAAGATTTAAACAAAACAGAGATAAATCAACACGAGAGGCAGCAAGATTAGTCAAGTATGTTTTTCCACTATCAACACCATAAACATCCACATCTATTACTTCGAGTTTCTCTAAAACATAGAGTTCCCCTATTTTACGACTTGTTCCAATCACTCTATAATTCTGTTTATTTTGTATAACACAAACAAAATCATAAAACAAGATACAATAACCAGATTTACACAATGTGGCTAACCAAAACAAGATTCAAAGTAAGGGTGGGAACGTAGTAAACATCGCATAGCGATATATGAGGGTAACAATAAATCCAATATCCTCTACCAACATTGGTGTAACACTAGAATATAGAACAGATATGAGTGAAATATGAGACAATGAAGCAAAGTTCGACATGTGAGGTGATATATGATGATAGTCACCCGAATCCAAAATCCACAATGATGAATCAATACCTAAAGTGGAAGAAGAGGAATACCTGAATGGTATGCATATGTAGACATAACAAAGTTCTTCTTATTCAATTTGTTACTAGTAGATTGTAGAAAATCATATTTTTCTACCATATTCGCAACAAGATCCACGTTATCTAATCGAACAAAATTAAACAATCAGAAGATACAAAATCCAAATCGGAAAAAAATAAAATCTTAATCAAAACCTAAATCCAAAATCAAACCAAGTCCAAATTCTAAATATCAGTGTTCCAACAAAATCAAATCGAATACTCAATCAGATCCAAATCAAAGTCTGAATACCAAGTCCAAATACTAAACTAAATCCAACTTCCAATTTCCAATTTCCAATTTTCAACTTCCAACTTCCTATTTCCAATTTCCATTTTCCAATTTCCAACTTCCAACTTCCAACTTCCAATTTCCAACTTCGAACTTCCAAGTTCCAACTTCCAATTTCCAATTTCCAACTATCTAACTTCTAACTTCCAAGTTCCAAGTTCTAATTTCCAATTTTCAACTACCAACTTCCTATTTCCAACTTCCAATTTCCAACTTCCAACTTCCAATTTCCAACTTCCAAGTTCCAAATTCCAACTTCCAATTTCCAATTTCCAACTATCTAACTTCTAACTTCCAACTTCCAACTTCCAACTTCCAACTTCCAACTTCCAACTTCCAACTTCCAATTTTCAATATAACCAAAATTAAAACCAAAATCAAATTGAATTCACGGTTTTACCAACAAAAGTGTTGCATTGTTCCAGTAACGGTTTCCCCTGAACCGTAACACTGAATTATAATCCAACCGGTCGCTCTCCAAAATTCAGTCAAAACGAACACTGTTTGCTTTTAGATCGGACCGTTTGATTGAGACTGCACACAATAGACACAAAAATAAAAAACCAAATCTCTTCTAATGATTTTGTGATCAGATTATTATACAAATAATTATCAAACATTTATCAAAAAATTAAATATAATTTTAATATTATTTAATTACAAAATTACACTAAGCACTCAAATCAATTAGTGGAAAATCACTGTAATATTTAAATGCTAATTCCAATTAATTCCTTGCAATTTCCCAAATTAAATCTTTGCGATTAAATCACTAATACAATTCCACCGATTTTGTTGTTTTAGCAATTTCAAAAATTAATTACTTCAAATTTTAATTTCAGCAATTAATTTTTTTGTTATTAATTTACATATGCAATTTCATCAATTAATTACTTTCTATTTCACCAATTAATTATATTGCAAAAATACGGCGTTTACCAATTAATTCACTTGCAATTCCACTAATTAATTCAATTGCAAATTCCCAAATAACTTAGTAGATTACTTCCTCCAAAATGAAAACAATAATATAACTCAAATAACTCAGTAGATTATACCTTTATTATCGAATGATAACTCAGTAGATTATACCTTTATTACCGAATGATAACTCAGTAGATTATACCTTTATTATCGAATTATAACTCAGTAGATTATACATTTATTATCGAATGATAACTGAAATAACTCAATAGATTATTTCATCCCAAATCAAAACAATAATGGTAAGGATAATTACCGCCTGAGGGTAGGCTTGTAATTTGTTTGGTGGTTTAAAGAAGTATGTAGGTGTTTGATATTTAGAGTAGAGAGTAGAGGGAGAATTAAGCTGGCTGGTTGTAGTTAATTTTCATTACCCACATTTAATGCAGGTGGTTGGGTATTTATACCCTTACATTTTGGGCCCTTATGGGCTTTCGGGTCATGTTCAATGGACCCGGGTCATGTTTAAAGACCCATGAGTTCTAAGTAGGAGAGCAAGTAGCTTAGTCAAGAAGTGTTTAGGTTTTTTAGTACTTTTGTCATAGTTCGGATAGTCCCATTAGCTAGGTGTTCGAAGTGGTCTGTCCGGTCCGGAGAGTTAGGTCCGATATGTCCCTGTATGGGGAGTAATCAGAATTCGGACTCATTAGGAACCCCTTTTTTAGGTGTTTGTTCAAATACCTTTGTCAAAAACCTGAAAAACAGTCTGATGCCAGGGATAGTTTTAATCCGGACAGGTCTGTTTGCCTTATGGTTTCATCCGGATTGATAAAGCTTCATGAATCCAAACGGTTTTTTGCCAGAGTTCGTGGGACACGTGTCGCTTTCTGATTGGTTGGTTCAGCCGTTTTTTCACCTTGAATTTCGAACCCACCTTCTTCGAAAAGCAACCTCTTAACTAAAGGTGGTGACATCAGCGCCGTCTTTAATCATTACCAATCTTTTCGAATTCTCCTAGGAATCAAAAATCCTTTTTTAGATTTACTATAAATTCAAACATTTTCTACTGTTTCACCATCACTCTCGTATTTACTCTGCACAACTTCTTTAAGCTTTCTCTCTCTAAAGCAAAAATTTACCCAGATAGTTTATGTTTACAGCGAGGAACGCTCTGATCAAAGGTGGGTGGCTCAACCTCTCTGAGTTGGAAAAGGCGCAAAAGGTCGAAAGAGAAAGACGTGTCGCTGCAGGACTACCCGTTTCGCCCATCGACAAACCATTAATTTCAGCCACAGAATCTGATCAAGGTTCTTCTTCTTCGAAAGGTACCAAACCAAATAAGCTATTCCAAACTAACCTCTCCCCCATTATCTCTGGTTCCTCGGTTCAGGAATCGGAACCCGTTGTCTAGCCAGGAGTAACAGTTACCAGTTTAAAAAAACCCTCCCCCTTCATAGCTATGGGGTCAGATATGGAGCACTCTCCTCAAAAGCTAGTTGACCGGAGAAGAGGCCGGTTAGTTAAAGGCCAAGCTTCCAAGAGCACCCCCTCGAAATCAGGTGCTAAAGACAGTAGCACAGGGTCAGAAGTGCCCATCAAAGTTCCCAAGGACAGGCTGCCCGGTCTGGAGGGCACTAGTCCAAGTCTTCAAAGAGAAACATCTGCATCGGAGCCCCAATCGGAGGCCAGAAATCAAGGGGACACTGAAGCCCATCAGTTCGGAGTTCAGGCTGAGCCAAAGCTAAACCCTCCATATACTACTGCTACCGAAAACCCTTCATCAATTATGGAGGATGTAATGGAGGACTCTGTCGAAGAGGCCCCATTTGAGTCTGAGCCCTCCGGTCAGACTAGTAGTGCTGTTGTTGCCAAAAAAGACAAAGGCAAAGAGAAGCTGTGTTTGAAGCATCCGGATCTGCCGGAGAGCATAGAAGGAAAGGTGGGGCCTTGTTTCCACAAGGTCAATGTCAAGTATCTCCTTGCCCTGCAGAAAATTAACTACGCATTCATCCACACAGCTGAGCTGGGCCGGATGCGTACAAAGTGGGGAATACCGGAGAATGTGTAGATCACGATCCCCATTCACCCAGAGACTCCCATGGATTGCAAATTAAGCGAAGTTGCCATCTTCACGGAGCTGTTCAATTGGGGACTTAGACTCCCCCTGGACCCTGAAATTGTCAGATACTTCCATCTGATAAAGCTCTGCCCAAGCCAACTGAGCCTTAATGCCTGGTACACCCTCATGGCCAGCATCATGGCTTCGAGGCTCTCCGGGATCCCTCTGCCTATGGAGGAGTTTGCCGCTGTGGCCGGTCTTTGTAGAAACCCCAATATCCCTTTTTACAACTTCAATATGGGGGACAATCTCAAAGCTGTGGATGACCTGCTAGAGGCGGAGAGGAACTGGAAGACTCAATTTCTATTTGTAAGTGGGGCTTGGGAAAATGGAAGGAAAATCAAGTCCGGAGTGAATCCAAGTCTTCTCAGAAGCAGGTGGATGAGTGATCGTAAGTTTCTCGCTTTATACTTTTGTCTTTTTTTTAAAGTTAGTTTAAACTAATTGGTCTTACTTTTGCCTCAGCAGAACTGCCCAAGGAATTCAGTGATTATCTGAAAGCCGGGCAGGCTACTTGCACCAAGATCAATGCTTGGGCTGCTGAGAGGTGGGGGAACCGGTTCCATGCTGCTTTTACCGGAGGCAACTTGGCAAGGTCTCACTTGTGGAACACCACATGTCGGAGAGACTTGTCTTGGGAGGAGCTCACCACTCAGCCTCCTCCGGATGTTGTGCTTAAAAGGACCCATGAACCAGATGGGACACTCTACTTGCCAGGCCGGGCCAAAGCCCCAAGCAAGATGAAGGGTAAAAAGAAAGGCAAGAAAGTGGCGGGTGGTGTTAACCCTGCTGATGCAAAGGAGGATGCTCCAATAAACCCGGAGGGGCCAGTCCACAGCCAAATTGATGCTGCTCTCCTGGAAGTGGTGGAGCAGGAGACTGAAAGGCAAGAAGTGCACCCCCCAAAATCTCCAAGGGCTTCCAAAAGAAATCGTAAACAGGGAAGTGAAAGAAAAAACCGGGATGCCAAGAAGAAGAAAATCTCTAAGGGTGACGAGCTTTCTCTCCAGGCTCCGGAGCCTCCTTCCCAAGGTGATCCTACTGACCCAACACTAGCGGAGGAGATTCCGGGCGACTTCCATATCGATGAGGTCGAAGGGGGAGATCTCAACATTGATGGGGTAGACATCACCGGTCTTGGTGGGCTTGGGGAGTACTTCATCAATCTTCCCAGAGACGACTTCGCTGGGCCTTATCTCCCTCCGAGCACCTCGAATACAGTCACTTTCAATGGTAAGACCTTTATTATTTCAAGTGAAAGGGACGTCATATCCCACTCTTTATTAAGTAATGTTCAGCCTGTGCTTGCGTTGGAAAAACAAGTTCGGAATCAGGCAGACATTATCAAGGATCTTAAATCTGACAAAGAGAGGCTGTCTGATGACCTTCGTACTGCTACTTCAAACGCTGCCATCCTAAAGGAAGAAAATGAGGAGTTGAAGAGAAACCAAGAGGCAAGTACCACAAAAGTCACCAACTTAGAGGACACCATTACAGAGCTCCGGGAGAAGCTGTCCGGACTGGAGAAAGATCTTGCCACCTCAAAGGGGGAATCCAAGGCCAAAGACCAAATCATCACCAACCTGACCAATGACAAAATCGCTCTTGAGAATACAGTGTCTAAGGCTGCCTAGGAGAAAGCTACTTTGCTAAGGGAGCAGGAGGCCAAGATTCAAGCCAAGATCGACGCTTATGCCAACAACATGATCGACACCCACGAGGAAATGTATGCCAAGGTGAGGTCTGACATGGTTCTACTCTTCCATGAGAAGTTTCTGAAGAGGAACCTAGGGGATTTATGGCTTCATGTTGAGTCTGACGACCTTCCGTATCATACAATGGCTGATGGAGACTTGCATGGTTATTCTAGTGCTTCCTCATCCGATGACGAAGAACGTATCGGGGAGAGTCCAGACGAAGATCAAGATGATCCTAAGGGGAAGAAGAAGGCAAATGAAGCTGAGCCATCTTCAAAGGCTCAGCCTTAATTTATGAACTACTTTTTTTACTTTTTATTCAGACTAAAGTCCTTGAAAGGCCAAGGCATTCTTTTTTGTAATTGTGTCCGGTATCTGACCGGACAGGTTTTATGTTCTATTTTGACAATTCAAAAGTCCTTGGAAGGCCAAGGCTCTTTAAGTTATTTTAATGGATATTTTTGTTTTGTGCAATTCTCATCTTCTTTCATTGTTCGTTCCAATTTTGATAACTAGAGTTTAAACAGCCTTTAGTTATTTCATAGTGAGAGTGTTTAAGTTCTCCGGCTAGAGTTCAAATAGCCCTAAGTTATTTCATAGTGAGAGTGTTTAAGTTCTCCGATGACGAATATTTAAGTGGTCATCATTCTTTTATTTCAATCCGGATAGTGTGACAAAGGACAAAACTTAAAACACTTCGAAATTTTTTTAAGAAGGCATCAAATTTTATTCAAAAGCCTGAATACCTCATTAAAATCTCCCCGTGCCACCAGAGAGGAAAGAGTATGCCCCCAAATATTTACATGGATGTTTAAACAAGTAAATATTTACACAAATACTACTCCAAGTACATCCGGAGATGTTCGATATTCCAAGGGTGAGTCAAAACTCTTCCATCCTTGTCTTGTAGCCAATATGTACCAGGTTTAAGCCTTTCAATAACCACATAAGGTCCTTCCCAAGTTGGAGCCAATTTGCCGAACAACTTTTCTTTAGTATGTAAGAAGACTTTCCTTAATACCTTGTCCCCTGGTTGGAAATCTCTTCTTTTAACTCTGGAAGCGAATCTGCTTCTCATCAACCCCTGATAGTGTGCAACTCTAAGATGAGCTTTAACTCGTCTTTCTTCTACCAAATTGAGTTGGCCTCTGATTGCCACCTCGTTAGCGCGTTTGGAGAAGTTGTGAACACGAAACGATGGGAGAGTTGCTTCTATGGGAACTACTACATCCATCCCATAGACCAAAGCAAATAGTGACTCTTGTGTTGCAGCCCCAGGTGTTGTCCATAAGGCCCACAAGACCTCTTGTAAATAACTAGGCCACTTCCCAGCAGCCCCTTCCAAATTCTTCTTTAAACCGGACAGTATAGTTCTATTAGCCACTTCGACTTGTCCATTTGCTTGTGGGTGGAAAGGTGAAGAGAAACAATGTTGTATACCCCTTGAGGCACATAAACTTTCCATTTCCCCATTGTCGAACTGTGGCCCATTGTCTGTCGTTATCTTTCGTGGGACACCAAATCTGCAACAGATGTTGGATAGAATGAATTTTATAACAGCTTTTGATGTTGTTCCTGCTAGAGGGGCTGTTTCAATCCACTTCGAAAAGTAATCTATAGCAACAATTATAGTTTTGAGTCCTCCGGAGGCCATAGGTAGAGGCCCTACTAAATCCAATCCCCATCGAGCAAAAGGAATAGGCTCAGAAATTGACTCTAAAGGAATGGGTGGGACATGAATTTCATTGCTGTACCTCTGGCATGGGTCACACCTTCTTACCAATTCCTTAGCATCTTTCATGATAGATGGCCAATAGTAACTGACCAGTAGAACTCTTCTTGTTAAAGCCCTGAATCCACAATGGGCTGATCCCTCACCATCATGTAATTCAGAGAGGACTACTTGAGACTCTTCATCCCCCAAACAGCGCAGGAGAGGTTTACTGTAAGACTTTTTATACAAAACGTCTCTCAATATGATGAAACCACGAGCCTTGTGTTTCAATGTTCTGGCTAGTGATTTATCCGGAGGCACGATACCATCGGAGATGTATTACAGGAGAGGAAACCTCCAGTCTTGAGGATGTTTCACCTGTACTTCAAAAATTTCTTCTTCTTTACCCATATTTAGTTGAATGGAGGGGCTTTCCAGCACATGGATCCATGGATATGACTCCGTGTAAGCTATGGTTGCCAATGAGTCTGCTAACTCATTTTCTGTCCGGGGTATATGTTCGTAAGCAACACTTTTACACTTGAGCGCTTCATTTTTAAGGAGGAGTAAATATTTCACAAGCTGCTCCTTTTTAGCCTCAGACTAACCTTGGGCATGGTGGATAAGAAGTTGGGAGTCACTTAGTAGCCTGACCCTCTTAGCCCCACAGATGTAGGCCAATTTTAAACCAGCTATAACCGCTTCGTACTCGGGCTCATTATTGGATGCCCTGAAAGCAAAACATATAGCTTGGTACATTTCGTCACCATATATGGGGAAGTCAAACACACCCCGGCACCACATCCCATAGTGCTAGATCCACCATCTGTTCGGACGACCCATACCTTTTTATCTTTTATGTCAGTAGTCTGCTCCGAATCTCTGTCGGAGTGAAATTCAACCAAAAAATCAGCCACTGCTTGGGCCTTAACTGCTGTTCGAGGAGCAAAATCTATGTCGAAATCCCCTAGCTCTACTGACCATTTAGTCATCCTGCTTGAAATGTCTGCCTTTTGGAGGACGTTTTTCAAGGGAAAAGAAGTCCGGACGATGATATGATGAGCTTGGAAATAAGGCCTTATTTTTCTTGCAGCTATTACTAGGGCCAATGCTAATTTCTCGAGTTTCAAGTAACGCATTTCTGCATCTATCAAACTTTTGCTAATGTAGTACACCGGATGGGGATAACTATCCACTTCTCTTACCAAAACAGCACTAATGGCACAACTTGAAACTGCCAAATATATGAAGAGGAGGCTCCATCTGGAATAGAGCAGATGCTTCTTGATCTCATTAACTGGTTTAAATAAAGTTTTGGGAGAGGACAGATGCTTCTTGATCTCATTAAAAGCCTCATCACATTGTGAGGTCCAATCGAATCCCTTTGCACCCTTCAGGGTTTGGAAGAACGGAGCGCACCTGTCCGAAGACCTCGAGATAAATCTGTTTAAAGCAGCTAATCTCCCCGTTAGTCGTTGTACTTCTTTAAAATTTCGAGGAGGCTCCATCTGGAATAGAGCATTAAGCTGGTCCGGATCGGGCTGTATCCTATGCTCACTTATAATATAGCCTAGAAACTTCCCGGACTGCACTCCGAACACACATTTTTCTGGGTTTAATTTTAAATTCACTTTTACCAAATTGGCAAAAGTTTCTTGAAGGTCTGTCAAATGCAATTGCTCATCCACACTCTTCACCATCATGTCATCGATGTATACTTCCATATTCCTTCCAATCTGATCAGCAAAATCTTTGTTGACCAATCTCTGATAAGTAGCCCCAGCATTTTTCACCCCAAACGGCATCACCTTGCAGCAATGAAGACCCCTGTCAGTGATAAATGTAGTATGCTCTTGATCCTTTGGATCTACCTGGATCTGATTATATCTGGAGAAGGCATCCATAAAGGATAGCAGCTTGTTCCCAGAGGTGGAGTCTACTAACTGATCAATCCGGGGGACTGGATACAAATCTTTTGGGCAAGCTCTATTGAGATCTGTGAAATCAATGCACATGCGCCACTTGCCATTTTTCTTTTTTACCAGAACCGGATTGGCAGTCCACAAAGGATATTGAGAATCTTTGATATGCCCCATCTTTGTGAGCCTGTCAACTTCTTGCACAATGACATCAGCTTTTTCCTTAGAAAAAGCTCTTCTCTTTTGAACCACTGGTGCTATGTCTTTCCGGATAGACAGGTGATGTGATATTACTTCTGCTGGAACCCCAGTAATATCAGCATTGCACCAAGCAAAAACGTGCTGATGGTTCTTCAAAAACATTAACATTTCATTTTCAAAACGGGTGGCATCTTAGACCCTATCTTGACACTTTTTCCTTCTTCTAAACAATGCGTCTCTACTTCCTCGACCGGTATCAACACTCCAGGGGTCTCTCTAGGGTCATCAATTTCACCCTCACCCCTAGAAAGCCCCTCAAACTGCTATTGTTCGTTGATACGAACTGCCCCCAGTCTTCGGGGAGCCAGAGCTGTAGCATAACATTCTCTTGCAACCTTTTGACTGCTCCGGACGACTCCCACATGTCCCTGAACAGCATATTTCAAGCACTGGTGGACTGTTGAAGCCACTGCATGCATCCTAGAGAGCCAAGACCTCCCTAGAATAACATTATAGCAAGTGGGACAATCCACCACGATAAAAAGTATCCTGACCATTTTCTTGAAAGGGCCCTTGCCCAATAGCACTTCTTCTTCGAACTCTCCGATCACATCTGCTGAGCAGCCAGTAAAGCCCACAATTGATCTTTCCGAACTCTTAATTACAGCTGGATTTTTCATTCTCTTGTACGTAGTTAAGAAAATGATATTGGCTGAGCTTCCAGTATCCACCAGAATTCGTCTTATATCATTGCCCCCAATAGATGCTCCTATGACAACAACATCCTCATGAGGGCCAGCTATATCTCTTAAATCATCTTCATAAAAAACAATGAAGGGGAATGGACTTGGTGACTGATAGGAAGTCATGCCTCCTTCTAGCTGGGTGGCTAAAGTATGAACGTGCCTCTTCCTCGAAGAAGCAGTAGGAGCTGTCATAGTATTCCCTCCAAAAATTGTAAGCGACTCAAAAAACTTAATGAGTCCGGAGACCGTCCTAGAACATTCCTCAATTGTACCCACTCTGTTTCGATTTGGATCAGGATCCAAGTACTCATATTCCACATCAAACCTTTCAATTATAACCATGGCTCCCTCCAGAGCAGCATTACTTGGACCAACCCGGTGAGTGTTGTCAGGCCTGTTACCTCCTCTTCTTTTGACATAATCCCCCAGCTTTCCCCTTTCGATCAAGTTCTGAACCTCTTGCTTCAAAGCTATACAAGTCATGAGTGGTATGGACAGTGTCATTGTGATACTGGCAGAAAGAGTTATTGCGATGCTCTCTAGGAGATTGCAGTGTGGCTGGTCTTCTATAGTGCACCGCCTCCTTTGTTTTATCATAAATGGTGGCCACACTTTCTTTTAATTCTGCGAACCACTCCGGTTGGACCCATGGCCCTCTCTTGTTTCTGGATTGCTGACTCTGAGCAGGAGCAGCTGGCTGAGACTGAGCTTTGGCCCTACCATGCCCCTGTCCGGTTTCCCTTGCCTTGTTCCCGGACTGATTCTGATTGGGATTTGGTGCCACCGGGGCAGACTTCACTTGCATGTGCACCCTTGTTTTCTTTGTTTCGTCTACGTTAATCTGTTTTCCAACTTGATTCAGCAACCCTCCCCAGGTCATGGCCTTATTTCTGGTCACTGAATCAACCAAATTGCCAGGATTCAAGCCCTGTCTTAAGGATGCTATTGCCACTTGCTCGAAGCAATCAGCCAACCCATTCTTGGTGTTCACAAAACGACTTATATATTCTTTTAAGGACTCGTTTGGTTCCTGAGCACAATGGATTATTGTGTCTCCATTGCCCTTTAGCTCTTTACTTCCACCGAACTGCCTTCGAAAGGCCACCCAAAAAGTATCGAAATTCTTGATACAGCCTTGTGGTAGACTGTTATACCATTTCAAAGCACTCCCCGTAAAATACTGGGAGAATTTTCTACAAAGTAGCTTATCATCGTCATCAAAGTTCATCATAAAGTTCTTGAATTGCTCTAAGTGGTTGTCCGGATTAGTACTGCCATCATACTTTTCCATTTTGGTGCTGTCAAACCTCTTAGGGAGGTTTCCGGACAGAATTTTGGAAGATAATGGAGATTGCCTCCAATTTCTACCACGACTGAACACAGTATCCTCATTGGGAGTTGCAAAGATACCTAGTTCATCGTGAAAAGCGAAAGGATCCATCAGCATCCGGTCCACATGCCTCCGGCTATGAGATGACCCTTTACCAATATTCCTTTTCATTCTCCCATGCCAATCTCTTTTTCTCGAATATTTTTTAATCTTCTTTTGCTTCTTTTTATTTCGACCCTCATCGCTGCTAGAGGATAAAGATTCTTCAACGCCCTCATCGTCCGAAGAGCTATCAGAAGATTCTGAGCTTGAGTCAGAGCTCTCCACTGGCTTAGACCGGTGAGACTTTTTGGAACTGGCATGAGTCTTTTTGGTACTCACATGAGTCTTTGAAGGCTCATGCTCTCTGGGGTTATCGGTGTGATGAGCAACTGATGCTTTGGATTTTTCTTTCATGCCCATCCTAGCCTTTTCTGCCTTCAAGGCTTCTATTTCACCCTTCAGCCTATCGCGCTCTTCGATGGTGTATTCATCATTTTCACCCACCACTTCGAGCAGAGCTGGTGGTACTCCTGGGGCGTCCGGATTCATTCGGACAGATTTTCCTTGCTGGTTTTGAATGCTTGATTCAGGCAACTTCGTACTCCTACTGTGGTCGCCAATTTGGTAAGGATAATTACCGCCTGAGGGTAGGCTTGTAATTTGTTTGGTGGTTTAAAGAAGTATGTGGGTGTTTGATATTTAGAGTAGAGAGTGAAGGGAGAATTAAGCTGGCTGGTTGTAGTTAATTTTCATTACCCACATTTAATGCAGGTGGTTGGGTATTTATACCCTTACATTTTGGGCCCTTATGGGCTTTCGGGTCATGTTCAATGGACCCGGGTCATGTTTAAAGACCCATGAGTTCTAAGTAGGAGAGCAAGTAGCTTAGTCAAGAAGTGTTTAGGTTTTTTAGTACTTTTGTCATAGTTCGGACAATCCCATTAGCTAGGTGTTCGAAGTGGTCTGTCCGGTCCGGAGAGCTAGGTCTGATCTGTCCCTGTCCGGGGATTAATCAGAATTCGGACTCATCAAATAATACAACCCTCTATCAAATTTTAACTTACTTTGTTAAGATCAATACCAATACACAACCCAAAATGGTCGAACAAATCCATTTTTTTAAATAAATCTAATTCCAAACTGAAACCCAATACTAATACGAAATCGAATACCTGTTAGATCCACGAAACAGGGGGATCGCTACGCTTCTATGAACATATTATTGTAGACTCTGATACCATGTTAAATAAAGAACGAAAGAGAGAAAATAAAGCGGCTGGAGGTTTTGTATTATTTTAAAAGTGTGTCTATTACGTAGTGTATACGATCTTATTTATAGATATAATAAAGGGCTAACGGGCTTGGACCTTATACCTTTAACAAGAGTGACTTAACTCGACAAGTTATTGGCCAAGTAAACATGAAAAAGATAGACATCTTCATTCCAACCTAATAGGAAACTCAGATCAAAAATTTTAACTTCCAACAATCTTAATCAATTCAAACGAATAAAATGGTAAATTCATCCCTTCCGAAGTCTTTAATTCAACTATATGTTATACACAGTGGTGTAGCCATGATCGAAAAACCTTATGGTGTCGTGGTAATTGTCTAAAAATAGAATAGAAGCAGCTGCTGGATTTTCACATTCAGATAAGATTATCTTACTATTTTTGTATGCTAATTAATAATATATACATAAAATAGTGGGTTCCTGAACACCCACAAATTTCATTGTAATTTCGTCCCTCACTATAAGCCTTTAAGTTTTTAATAAAAAAATTATCAAGTTTAAACCAGAAAAGAATTAAAATCCAAAACTTAGAAATTAGAAAAAAACGGCAACAAATATACGCGCACGAACAAAAACATTAAAATAAAAACTTAAAAATGAGAAATAAAACGACAATAAATTTAGAGAAAAGTAAGAGTAAATATCTTCTCAACTATTTAATTACCCACTATTACCCATTTTTTGATAGTGTCACTTGGTATCTCGAATTGAAATTTGGACAAAAACACCCCCGACCATATATACCCGTTGGTACCTTCACCAGTACTAACCTGAAAGTTGTTTGAAAAATGAACCTGAGAGTTGTTTGCAATTCTCTCGATTTCATGAGAGTTATTACTCGTGAAATTTTATTTTTTTAAAAAATCAAAAAATATCATCAATGGATCTAGTTTTGTTCATTTTCAAAAAACAAAAATGATGATAATTTTATTTATTTTTTTCGAGCTCCGGTTTGAAAGATATGGATCTTTTAAAAATAAAATAAAAAAAAGTAAGAAAGAAAAATTTTGATTACGTGGTTCTTGACGAAGGAGGAGAGTAGTTATGGTATTAAAATAATGTTAGGTATTAAATGGTAATTAGATAGTTGAGATGTGTATTAAAAAATAATAAATAAAACTTTGAATACTAGATGACAATAAAATAGTTGAGTAGATATCTTAACTGTAATTTCTTATAAATTTACACCGTCTTTTTAAACAAAAATCATGTTCAATAAAGTTAAACAAATAAACTGAACATGTGATCTTTTATTTCAATTAACAAAACTTTTCATAAAAAGCCGTCCCATGCATTTTCGTTTTAAAAAAATTAAATTATTTATTCCACTAAAAACTTACAAATTAAATTATGATATTGAAGTCAGATGCTTTTAGATGTTTACCAACCCAAACCAATATCTAAATGGAGAAAAGAAAAAATAAATTATTATGGGTTAACCGTTCTCTTGACTTCTTGGATTATATTTTAACCATTGGTCATAAGATAACTCGATTTATTATTAGTTCAAAAGATTCAAATCATGCTACATTAAGCGAGATATTATACGAATTTTCAAATGTACTACTACACAATAACATGTAATCATTTTTCTTTATAAATGTTGAAACAACCGCGACCCTAAATAGAGCACTTCGATTTTTTGTTGTAGTGGCTAACAGTAGTGACGTGAAGGCTGTTGGGTTACTGGGGAAGTTCATTTGTACTGAGAGCAGGAATAGCTCTAAACCTCTAAACCTCAAGTCCGTCGGAATCCGAAAATAATATAAGAGGATTGACCAAGTATTAATAACATTTTTTTTATCATTTCGAATACGGTCAAACAAAATCATATCTACTATAATTATTGTTTTCATCGATTATGGTATTATAAAAAAATATTTTTTTTGAAAATTTCATCGAACACCGATCATAGCATTACAAACAACCAAATATATTTCATTCTATTTTATTACTTTTTTACAAATTCGATTTTTCCAATAATAATATGTTTGAAAAAGTATTCACAAATATTAGTACAGTTAGTTAAAAACAGAAAAAAATTAAAATTTTATTCTATTTCAGTCATTTCAATGATAAATCTCCTAACACCGTGCATAAATATTTTTTTAATTAAAATAATTGATAAAATATAACTTTAGTCTATCAACCTTTTAATAAAATATTAAATAAAATCATTATACACGAATATTGTCATATAACTCTTAAATTAAAGTAATTGATAAAATAAATAATATTTAATTTAGTAATATTTTATTTAATGATATTTTTTATAAAGCATATTAAAGTAATTAAAAAGAAATCCCTACATCCACAGCCACTGCCGTCCCGTAAGAGGTTCTTGAAAAGCTCATACGAATAAAAGCGAGCTTCTTTTGAAATCGAACTCGGTCCATAAGAAAGTCTCTGTTCTTATTCATGGTGATAAGCCACTATGTGAATCACTTGTGATTGTGGAGTACATCGATGACCTCTGGTCTTCCGGTCCTTCCATCTGATCCATATGATGGCGCACTAGCTCAGTTTTTTTGCTGCTTATCTCGACAATAAGGTGACTAAAAGTTATTAGTTTCTTCTTACCATATTTTGATATAATGTATTTCATATAATACATAGTTGGTTCATTTTAAACTATCTAAGCATTTTTGTTCGTATCTTAAGTACTACACATTATAAAGTATTACTTTTAGTGGTTCCTGTCAATGAGAGGAGCAATAATGGGTCAATAAGAAGCTTTTGGCAACATAAGAAAAGGTAAACTATTTTTCTGTGGTGATCGAATTGGTTACCTTGACATTTCATTTGGGTGCTACTTGAGTTGGCTAAGGGCCACTGAAATAATGATCGGACAATTGCTGATTAATGAAGCTAAGACTCGTGGTTTGGCAAAATGGGCAAATCATTATTCGTCTGCTGACGCTGTCAAAAGTCTTTTGTCTGAGCCTGCGAAGCTTGTGGAGTATGTCAAGATGCTTCAAGCCAAGCTTCGGCTCCTTAAGTGATTTTATGAAACTTGAGCTAACTGAATTGTTTCTCTTTTTGTTATATTACCTTCTTGTTTAAAGTTTTGGTATTCAGTTGAAGAATAAAAGTTTTGACAATTTTGATTTGTTTGTCCATCTGTTGTTTTTTTGTCTCCATGAACATAATATATCCCAAAGTAATGGAATAAATCAACATATGCCATATGTGAAATCCGATATTATACACAATATCCAATAATAAATCATCTATATATATATGTTTTGTTTGAGCTAAAACATACAATTATGAATATATCCGACGAAATGGCATAATCATAGACGTGAAATAATATACACAATATCCAACAACGATGTTCTTATAAGAAAATTTAATAAATCCAGGAAATATATGTTTTTTCTTCAAAATTTAATTCATTAAAACAATCTGTATTTATAAGAATGGATTTATAGATGATAATAATAATAAACATATTATTAAACCTCATTGAATTATATATAAATAAAATATAATATAGATATTAATGGGTAGGTGATAATAATAATAAGAATGGATTTATAGATGATAATAATAATAAACATATTATTAAACCTCATTGAATTATATATAAATAAAATATAATATAGATATTAATGGGTAGGTTGGAGATGAATCATCACTAGTCTGCTTTGGGCCAGTTGCTTTTGGTCCACTTCCAAAAGGCCTCAGACTAATATAGATGTATTCTTAACTTATATACTGATCTTTCTTTCTATGTTTAACCGATGTGGGATGTGAGACTTTTGGTCGCACCTAACAATCCTGAACTCTAGAGCTTTAGGGTGGATCTATCTGCTCACTATCAGATGACACTGTACCGCTCATTGATCAAGCCACCTGCTTGATGAGCTATCAGGCACTCTATCTTTAGATGAATCTGCGCCGCTCCTTGATAGAGCCACCTGCTTGATAAGCCATCTGGCACTCCTGCTTGATAAGCCATCTGGCGCTCCATCTATCCGGCAGATGAATCACCTTGAGTATGGCTCAAGGCAAGATGTTCGCCATCCTGCAAATTTCACCCACATCATCACAACCCGATCTCCACAATAGTGTGATATTGTCCGCTTTGGACCCACTAGTCCGCACGACTTTGCTTTTGGTCCACTTCCAAAATACCTCACACTAATAGAGATGTATTCTTAACTTATACACTGATCTTTCTTCCCATGTTTAACCGATGTGGGATGTGGGACTTTTGGTCGCACCTAACAACTCCATGTTAGGATATATATATATATACGACTTAGTCTCCCCAAACCCCAATATAATGACTGATCTAGTTGGGGAAAAAATTCCAGATTTTTATTTTCTGATTTTGAGACTTAAAGCATGTTAGGTGATAAAAAACATAGAATCGCGTGTTTGGGATTAATTGGTGCAATCGATAGCACATGATTGTTTATATGCGATGTATGCTAAAAACTTCATGTTTGATTATTAAAACATTTAAAGCAAAACCCTAATTTTGACCAATCTGGGACTTCGTGGTTTTGAGATTCAACAGGTTCACCGCTATCAAGGGTTACATCATCTCATAAAATTACTTTCAAATGAGATGCTTGTTGTGGTGAAGTATACTTTGTTGAGGCGAAGATCATCGCTCATGTGATTGTGGGAACTAGAATATTATCGATTTTTTTTTTGGATTGTGTTGTGATTGGGTGCGTTGAACCCTTTTTAGAACACTAACAAACCAATTCATATCTTAATTATTATTTTTGTATTAAGGTATGCTTCTTTATTCGTTTGTATGACATGGTTAGGACAAATACATTCATGATGGTTATTTTAGTTGTTATGTCGTGTTTGTGTGCAATTTTAAATCTTTAGGGGTTAACAATTATGTAACCCCATATATGTGCACATTGAGAAGTGTCCAATGATGTTGAATGCATGACCTTCGGGTTTACCCATTTTTGTTGGCACTTGGAATATGAGAAGTACGGAGTGATGTCATGCATGCCATGGTTGTTTGTCTCAGGTTATAAAGTTTGATTGACACTCATCTAATTTCTAAATATATAAGCACTTGATGGGATATTTCACATCCCCGAGCTGATTCAGAAGCTCACATAGCATTGAGATACAATACATTGAGCTCTGGTTTGTAAGATAAATGATTCAATAACGTTTGCATATATTACAATATAAGCATTTCAGACTTCCATTCTCTAGAATTGATTGACTAACTTATTATCCCACATGTATGGTCAATATCATACCTTAAGAGAAAGTTATTGTGAGTGAATGTCGGCCCCAATAAAATATTACCTAATATATTTCCTAATGCTGAACACATGGTGCAAGATGTCGTTCTTGCGTTTATACGTACCACACTCATGGATAACTATTTTTTCAGTGTTGAATGGTTCGTTCATCTTACCATAAATTAGTTAAGTAAGGTTCCAATGGAAGACCTGATTGATTTCATATATGGCCTAGAACCAACAATATCTACCTTAAAGTACTAACTCCAAAGATAATGTATATTACTAATCCTATACCATTTTTTCCGTCAGAGTTTGGGTTTTTGGTAGTGCTATATAACTAATCCTATACCATTTTTTCCGTCAGAGTTTGATGAATAAAAATTAAGAATTTTCTCTGAGTCTCTAAGTCTCTTTATCTCTAACCTAGGGTTAGGGTTTATATATTCTTTGTTTTGTCTTCTTCATTCATGTATTTTGTAGCCGTTTGTTCTATCTCTTATATTGCTGACGCCATATTGGTATCAGAGCGACAAAACTCCTACGATATGGGTTAAGAGGATATGCCGCCTAAGAGGACCGCTCGCAGAAAGTCCACTACTCCAATCATAGAACCAATCTATTGGGAGGAGATGGAATACCGATTTGGCCAGATAGGTGAACAGATGAATTCGTTGCGACATCAAATGAAGAAAGCAATATAAGATATTAAGAGGTTGACCACCATCATATTTCAAACTCCAACCGGAAATTTAAAGGCGAAAGTATTTTTCACAGGATCCAACCACAACTGTAACTACAATTTGGAAAAACCAAAGGGGAATGAGATCCATCAAGTAGTTGTTGGTGACATTGAGGGTTCGCTGATACTCGACCATCCACTCCTTGATGAGTATGAGACTGACTACCGGGTTGAAATTCTTGATGAAACTTGGCCGGAATTAGGAGATCTGATTTATGATGTATACGACAATGAGGGTGAAATCAGTGTTAAATACGAAAACGATTAGGTAACACAAAAAAAAGTCTCTTGTTATTTTAATAAGGTAAACAATAAAAAAACTCTATGTTTCAATTTCTACTGAAACAATTGTTAAATGTTTGGTTGATAATTCTTTCTCTAACTCCAAGAAAAAAAAAAGGATGTATGATTAAGAATAAAAATAAAAACCAAACTATAAAAAAAAGCAAAAAAAAATAGAGTAGTGTTTTAGTCGATGAAAGTTAAAAAATTTCGATTGGAACCCGGAGGAAATTTTTATGATGAAAACTATTAAAACGATGATATCATGGAGGAAACTAAACAAAAAAAAATATGTTGGGTAGCCAAAAATATTCAAAAGATCCAAGTTTTACCAGATACGTACATGCTTGATTTTAAAATGGGAAAATTTGTATATGATCATCTTTTAGAGATGATTTTCAGATCGAATTTGTATGTTGGCAATGCTTTGATAGATATGTATACAAGATTTGGTTGGATAGGTATAGTACGCGAAGTGTTTGATGAAATTCTTCACAAAGATGTTGTGTCGTATAATAGTTTGATTTCTGGGTATAGTTCAAATGGGTATTGGGAAGAAGCTGTGGAAGTGTATTCCCAGTTGAGAACAAAGAGATTGGTATCAGATGTATTCATGGTTATTGGTGTTTTACCCGCGTGTGAAGGATTATTAGACCTTATGAAGATGGAATATACAAAGGGGCAAGAACTTGAAAAGTGATATGTTATTCAACAAATAGGAATTGTTCCTCTATGTAAGGGTCTTGATGTGATACAACAGGCGCTATTTGGAACTGGAAATGCATTAACTTTTTACATGCATAAGAGTGTTGTTGTGCTTAATATATGAGTTTGTGAGGCTGAACGACAATTGAAATTTCTTTTTGAAGAGGCAGTTCTTTCAATATTCTGTCGTTTTGAATTCGAGGTCGAATTCTTCCCAACCTGAGAAGGATGATGTAGCACAGAATAAAGACATATTGGTTTCTCACTGAGGTATTGGAATTAGGTCAAACAGGTACTCAAAACGAATATTTCGACGAGTCCGTCAGATTTCTAAACTGTGACATGTCACAAAGTTTGATACCCAAATTGACCCATAAAGCTTTCAAAAACCAGTTTAAAAATTTACGCGTTATTTTTATTTGTTTTATTTCTCTTATTTGTTTTATCTCTTATATTTCTGCCACCAAAGAGGTTGATGAAATACCCCATTATTTTAAATTTTGTGAGTTTATTTCTAAACAGTTTGTGAGTTTCTTTTGGTATGCAACTGTAGTGAAGTTGTATACCTAATTTATAGGCAAACAAATTAATGAAATAAGGCATTTTTATTGGTGCTCTAACCCTTTCTCGGTAGTCTTTTTGTAGTTATTTCTTTATTTATCATTAGTTATTTACTCTTGTCAAATCAAACAATAAGTTACCCAATGGTAAATGATTAGCAAGATTAAATATTGATATGAAAAAATTTGTTGAAAAATGGTGACTTATAGTAATTACCATCGAGAACAATGTATGTATTACTTAAATAGAATAGCTAAGACCAAATGAATAATATACAAGACTGTATGGATTAAAGCATGCGGTTCATGAAGTAACTAAACATGAAATTTTAGTGTAATTAAACATGTGATTCTAGCACAACCAAACATGCAATCTTAGTGTAACTAAACATGCAATTCTAATTTAATTACACATGTGTTTCTATGATAATTAAACACGTGACTCTAGTAGTAATTAAACATGCGCTTCTAGTGATATTGACCATGCGCAACTAGTAGTGGTTTACAAAAACAAAATTATGTTTCTTTACTTACAAAATAAGAAACATAAAAAATACTTTATAAAAACTATATAATAAAACATTTATATTCTTCTCAACTGAAACATGTTTTCACTGAATTTTTTAGGAATAAACCCATTCTAAATAAAGTTTTTAGCGTATTTGCAACACCAAAAACACCACGATCTAGGCTTCCTGATTTTTGTTATGGGATATATCTTTGTGTTTTCACCTTAGGGTCTTTTTAGAACATATAAAAAAAATTCGTACAATATGCCAACTATAACCAATAGTCGAGACCAGTTAGGAGGTTAGATTTAAGAATTAGCAATAAGAAGCATGCATTACCAGTGACTCCATAGTTATTCTACATTCGTCTGCTGTGTATTTATTGTCAGCCAACAGTGGGTTATAGTTTGTTGTTATTCCTTTTTCAAGGTCAATAATCAGCAATGTCGAATGGTTCATTGTATTTTCTGACACAGTGCATACTAGAACCATCACATAATACATGTCTTGTGGTATAGTGAAGAATACTTTGTCAACCATCTTTGTTAGATCTTGTTTCATGACTACTAGATTCTACATTAAAACAAAGGATTACAAATATTTATTTTGCAATAATTAATACCTAGTTTTTGGTATACTTACCATTGCATGAGCATAAAGTTCTATCGCGTGGAATTTATAACTTTAAGTGTCAATGTATGTTTGGGCTCGTACTTTGTAATTGTTTTATTTAAGCTTTTTCTAAATCCAAGCGTTAACAGTATACCAAATTACTAATGAGGGACATGTAACTAAACATGGGATATTAATACTACTAAACATGCGACTTTACTGTCAAATAAATATCATGCGGTTCCAGTGTTACCAAGCATCCGTTTCTACTGTAACCAAAACATGTGATTCTACTGCAACCAAACATCCAATTATACTACAACTCACCATGTATTTCTAGTGTTACTCACCATGTGTTTCTACTGTAATTAAACATGCCATATTACTTCAATTGAGCATGCTTTTCTACCTTAAAGTCCACTATTATAATAAAACACTTGTATATTTTCCCTTAAAGCAGGTCGTGTTCATTAAATAACACTATCGAATCGTGTACACAGACATTCATTCTATAGGACCTTTGTGATATTAGTAGATACCATACTTCTAGATCTTCATATTTTTTTACCTTTGTATCTTACAAATGTTTTGGTACTCACGGACGACAATCAACTACTTTGTGACTATATTTATTTCTCAATCAGGAAAGTTTACCTCATTCTCTTGTATATGAGATTGTGGTTGTTCAATTAATGACCATGCAGACCACTAATGGTCCTCGTGCACTGGCTCTTTGGTTTCTTGAAAGGTGGAAGGCATGGTGTCAAACATTATACATGACTAACTATACATAAGGTTAACGTACGAGTCAAGCTATTTATGAAGTAAATATGTGAGACCTTTTATACATTAAGTAAACATGTGATACATCGACATGTATCTTTAATAAACATGTGATTTCAGTTATAATAAGCATATGATTCTAAGTATAATTTAATGAGGGGAGAAACATTCTAATGGAAATTCAGGGAAAGAAATTATTAAGCCAACGTTTATTTTATTATTTATTATTTATTATATATATATATAAATTTATTTTATTTATTAATGGGCTTTGGACCTTGGGCTTAGGTAAATAGAGATTGGCTCATAGACTTTTTTCAGCCCACTAATCCCATAAGGATTAGTTATGATGAGTCCGAATTATCTCACCACTCACTGAGGGAACCGGACAGGGGCAATTCGGACAAAAGCCATCCATTGAACCATCCGAACAGGACTAAATGTATTAAAACTTAAATCACTTCATGACTAAGCTAATTACTTACTTGCTTAAAGATTAATGGGTCATTGAACTCGACCCGAATTCATAAGTTGACCCGAAAGCCCATGAGGCCCACAATTAAGGGTATAAATACCCAACCACTTTCATTAATGAGGGTAATGAACATTTAATACAACCATACAGCTCAAGTCTCTCACTACAATCTATCCAAACATTAAATATCCTTGAAACACCACAAAACTCTAGACAAAATTAACTTCAGCCAAAAATAAACCACACCAAGTTAGACTATAAAAAGACTTTTAAAGGCATTTAATGGGGGACGAAATATTTATTTATTAGGTCATAATCTGTGTCTAAACATTTACTTAAACTTCTCTATTATCTCTCTACTCACTACCAAAATTAATTACCTCTTGTCATATTATTAAATAACCCTTCGTCTAAAATTTATCTTATCATAATTAACATGGGATTCCAAGTATATTTAGCATGCGATTCCAAGTATAGTAAACATGTGATTCTAAGTATAATAAATAGGTGAAACGTATTATAAATAACATGAGATCTATTTTTTTACATCCTTACAGTATATGACTTTTGAAACCTATAGTATATGAAAATATGTGTTACATAAAACGTGAAATATATTATTTTAAAACCCTACAATATATAATTATAGAAACCTACAGTGTATGAAAATATATATTCAAAGTTGAATCTTAATCTAATTAAGATCCACTTATATCTTCACGAACTTGTACCCTGATGTGGTTTATGTCCCTTTCAAGTCGTGTAAGCAGTAGCATCCATGATAAAATCCCAAGTTTGTTCCATGATACCATCGCCCTGAAGCTTACCAATCTCATCAAAATATGAATGTGTAGGCTCTATAAAAAATATCATCATACTATACTTTTATACATATTCTGAAGTCACACGTATTATCTAAGTTTGATGGTGATGATTCTTTTTGCACTTTCTTTTTGATAGTTGTTCGAGTTGTCTGCGTTGGCCTTCTGATGCCTATGGGTCGGCTGGTCTTGATCTGGTTAACTGATTTTGCATTTTTCTGTCTGTTGACAGGCTACTTCATTGTCTTGTTGTCTCGTTTGGGGTTGGAGGTAATGGACTTGGGCTTTTTCTCGTTTGGATTGAAAAACTTGTACTTTTTCTTGTTCGAGTTGATGAAGTTATTCTTCTTGTTGGTGTAAACACGGTTAAAGTAAACAAACAATAAATATATTTTTATTCAAATAATTTAGAATAAGATCCCTGTATAAGAACAAATGGATGATGAAACATGTGATTCCCTTGTAATTTATAAGCCAGACCTGTATAAGCACATATCAATGATGAAACATGTGTTTCTGATTCACTACTATTATGCAAGACTTGTGAAAAAATATAGATAAAGCCATTTATAAAACAACGGTACGAGACTTGCACATAATACTTACCGGTTGTGTGAGGGTGGTTTAGTTGGTCTGTTTGGTTGACTTGTTGCGCTTGTTGCAATCTAAAAAAGAGAGCATATCTATTTTTTTTATTTAAGCTTTATAAAAACTAATTTAAAGAAAACTACCTTAGAATTTCAACACTGAAAGTTTCAACACTGAAACATATTTAAAAGTATGATGTGGGCTAGCAGAAACCCAAAAAGTGTTCTGATACGAAATGGAACAACAATGAAATTTTAAATAGATAAAAATGTCAACGCATGAGTAACGATTTGAAAAGATAATCAATAACACTTAATATTTTAAGATAACCCGAAACTACAAAGATATTGATGAATAACTGTTAGAAAGATAATAAAAAGAATTTAGTGGAAAAAGCTAATAAAAAGAATTTGGTGGATTTGTTTTTCATATTTTTGTTTGTTGCCTATATTTATATACAAGGCTAATATTTTATCATATATAATTATGCAATAATAATTATTGATATTAATGATCTGTTGAATCTCTTAGCCATCCTCTCTAATAATGACATTGATGATATGTGTAATATCCTAGTCTTCCTCTCTAATAATAACATTGATGATATGTTAAATCGCATTGTCTTCTGAATTAATATCCAATTAATATCTTGGTGTTCTTCTAATAATTTTAATATTTAACACTACCCGCTCAAGTTGAATGGTTGAATTTACAATATTCAATTTGTTCAAAATTTTAGTGAATATTCACCATATTATATATTTAGTAAGGAGGTTTGCCAACTGATCCTCTGATCTTATAAAAGGAAGTTCAATTATACCATCTTTAATTTTTTATTTTAGAAAGTATCGATCTACTTTCACATATTTAGTTTTGTCGTGTTGACTATGATTTTTTGAGATACTTATTGATGCTTTATTGTCACACTTCAGCTGGCTCGAAAGATATGGTGGAAATCTAATTTCAGTCATTAATTTCTTGATCCATAATATTTATGTTACTCCTTTAGAAATTCCTCATAATTCTACCTAAACACTCAAAAGTTCCACCATTTTATGCTTCTTGCTTCTCCATGTTAATATGTTTCCCCGTCTATCGTAATGTACCATGATGTACATTTGTGATCATTTGGATTACCAGTCTAATCTGCATTGGTATAGGCTTCAACATTCTAGAGTCCCATTTATTTTGAACATAATTCCATTCCCCAACGTGTCTTTTAAATACCGTGATATCCTAATGACTGCTTCCCTATAATCTAATTATGTTTGTTGCCTAAAATAACTTACAACCTCAACTACATAACTTATGTCTAGTTGAGTATGTGCCAAGTTTATTAGTTTTCCAACAAGTTGCTTATATCTTTATTTTTCTACTAGGTCAGCACCTTCGATCATTCTGAGCTTATGATTAACCTGCATTGGAGTCTCTATTGGTTTACAATTAACCATTTAGTATTTTTGGAAGTAAATCAAGAATATACTTCTACTAAGATATAAATATCAATTTGTTGGAATGTAGAATCTCTATTCATAAATAATATTTTAACCATCCTAGATCTTTCATTTTAAATTATGTGAACAAGTTCTTCAATAACCTTACAATATTTTATTATATTTGTACTCATACTTCTTCATTACCATAATATATTTATTTTAAACAATGATCATTGGGACTATTTAAGCCCATACATTGCTTTCCAAATTCGTCATACTTCATCTTTCTGGAACCTATCAGAGAATCCTGGTATTTTTTCCATATATACTTCTTCTTACAAGTATTCATACATGAATTCATTTTTTTACATCAAACTAGTGATATCCGATAAATTTGTGTTTGATAGTGAAAACCCATATACATCTGATCGGTTTTTCTCCTGCCTGAATCTTGTATTTCTCGAAAGTAAAATTATTTACAATGGAACTGGTTTCGGCATTTATAGGCAAACTTTGTTCCTTCTTTTCTGTTTCTTCTTGGACCGTGTTTGGAATTTCTTAGATTTAAAGAACCGTAGTAAAATACCTTGACCTCTTCTGACATGCTCTCTCTAACCAAGTTTCTCACATGATACTTGATGACTCGGGAAACATGTCTGGGTAACTAATGTTTAGGTGGAACTCCACGATTATTCATGTGAGGGAAAACATATCTACAATTATAGGGGAAGAAAATCGAATCATTTGTTCATTTACCTCTTGTTCAACATCATTTGAAGGTTGATCTTTGGTAGGTATGAGGTCATAGTCTGTTCTACGTTGATGGGTGGCTATGTGGATACAATATCTGGAAGAATTAGGGAATTTAACGAATCTAGTGAGTCACTTGTACTCTCCCTCTGAACACAGGTTGAGTAAGATAGTAGAAATATGAACATATATGCAGTCTATGTTGACATACATGCGATGATTGACTCGATTATAACACTAATACTTTTTTGATGAAGTATTTATACCAAAATAATGCATTATATGTAACAAAGATTAAGTTTAGATCAATCATATTTTGGAATATAAACAAAGAACAACCAAAGATACTAGGTTGGAGAGTTAGGATATGTGGTATATGTATTTGGGTTTCCATGATTTAAAGTGCGGTTTTATGGCCAAATGTTTTTGTGGGTAAACGGTTGAGTAGCTAGGCTGATATGACAATCGTTTTGGGCGAGAACTGTTTGGGAACTTAGACTCAATCATCATAACTCTAGTTATTTCAAGAAGAATCTTTTTTTTCTGTTCCACAACCCATTTTGTTAGGGTGTATTTGTGAAAAAAAGTTTGATGAATAAAACCATTTTTAAAAAATGGTTCTTGTATCATTGTTAATATATTTTCCTCCATTATCAAACCAATAAATTTTATTTTTCTGTTTGGATTGGTTTTGATTAATTTAGAAATACTTAACATATTTCTCATACAATTCATATTTATGTTTTACAAAGTACACCCAAGTCACGTGAGAGAAGTTATTAACAAATAGTATAAAATATTGAAAATCATTCTAATTAGAGTACGATAAAACCCCCAATACATCTCAATGTATAAAATAAAATATAAACTTAACTCAAATATTACTTGAGCTAAAAGAGGTTAGGTGAATTTTTGCTAACAAATAGGTTTCACATGACAAATAAGTAACATCATTCTTAAAAAATATAGAAAATAAAAAATAAAGATAACTAAGGGATGGGTGACCTAGGCATTGCTTCCATAATCAAATAGTAGATGTCCCGTGATAAAGTAAGGTTGTTCCCTGGTGAACCACTTTATCAACGTAGCGGAGAACTTCGTGTTCGGTATCACGTCCAATGATCTTCTTTATGTGAATGTCATGTAAAAGGAAAAACTAAGAATATATCACTACTATACATTTTTTTCCATGTGTTACATGACTCAATGACAAGAGTTTTGAAGATAATGATGGAGCATAAAGGCATTTAAAAAATATTAACTATTGAGAAATAACAATGGATCATTCTCCCTTGAATTTGGCTAAACTCCTATTTGTAGTTTCAACATAAGCCTTTGAAGAAGGTACTCGGTCGATAACATCCGATGGGTGATGGGTCATTGTGTTTGTAGCCTCACAATCCAAAATCCATTTTATTAGTTTACCTTCGTGACTTGGTTGTGCAAATTCTTGTTGTCCATTATCGCCTCTTTCATTTTTTGTTTTTTTGACTATTTTCACTATATGAGATAACGTCTAGGATGATATTAACGACATGTGTATTGACTTCTTTATGATATTCTTCCCACCATTCTTTGTACCTCACTAATTAAAAATAATTTTCCTTGGTATGTTTTTGCATTCCATAATGTGTATATTTTAACTTGGATTTATCCTCTCGTGATGAGGACTTTCACTACCTTATAGGTGATTGTGAATGACCATTTTTTCTATTTTCACGTGTTCCGGTTTATTTTTTAAGCCTATTAATTTTGATGCTAGTCTCATTACGGTTTCTCTTGATAATAGAATAACCGCATTATTGGTTGTTGAATTCAAGATTTGTAATATGGCTATCTTTCTTCTCACCATTGCGTAGGATGAACTGAAGGAATGAGATCTTATATCAAAATACCTCTCTCAACTGTTTTATATTTGTCATCAATTGTTGTAAAAAAACTTATATAGTCTTTATTTAGCCAAAACTTTATTGAAATTTGGGATATTTTGGGTAAATTTAAATTTTATTGAATTTGAGGTTATTGTAAAGTAACTTGATAAAATTAGTACCATTGGCCACACAAATAATGTTCAAGAAGCAACCAGTATAAGGTAGCATTGATCTAATGTTGATTTTATAGTCTTGAGCTTAATAAGTTTGAAGATTCATACTTGATGATAAGAAAACCTTATTCATTCCTTAATAACTAGTATTTATGTTGTATTTGTCATTTTTAATGATGTGAGGATCTTGAATATGAATGTACTTGAGACAAAAGAAAATTAGTTTGATCATGGAGTATCTTGTTAAAAAGTTAGTATTTTAATAAACACCGTATGATACATTAGTAAATGATTATTTGGTTAATCTTAAATAGCCTAAATTAATGTTTTCCACATAAACTATAGCTTTAAGCTTCGCATGAGTATTATATATTAGAATATTGTAATTTTATTGGAGTGAGTAACCTATTTAAAGATCCAATATACAGCCAAGTTCTGCTCAGGGTGGATATGTTTTAAGGTCATGTGAGGTGTCATAAATTTTATGTAGCAATGTAAAAGAGAGGAAATGAACCGAGAGGATTTTCCCGAGCCTAACGTGTTAATTAATAATAAAGAATCAGACTCGATGTCTACATCGGAAAACTTGCTATTATGGTATATAATTAATCATTCTAAAAGAGTTCTAATCTCAGCAATAATAACAGTATTTTTACCATAACAATGACCAATGGCTTTTATGATGTTACCAAGATGGTTTCTAGTTATAATAACACTACCAGGTTCACTATTTATTAAGCAAGAACCGTCATAATTTAATTTAATTATGTCTCCAATATGAGGAAACCATTTAACATGCATAGGATATTTGAGACTAGGATGATGATTGAAACAGTTAATGGCTTTTGCAATGTGATAATCACTATGCCAATGCTTATTCTTAAACAAATATGTACTATTTATTTTAACTAAGAAGTAAGTTATATTGTATATTAAAGATTTCGAAAAACTTCTTTTACCTTTGTGTTTCATATTGTTTCTGGAGACCATATGGTCCAGCTAATGATTACCGGAAGAATGGATCTGATATGAGTAAGACTGTTAGTGAATGAAAACCCGTTTAAACTAATATATTTTATAGACATATATTGGTGAATGTTAATGTTAAATAAGGTAGAGAAGTAACTTTAAATGTCCAATTAAGTTTGACTGGTAACAAATAAATGAGGAATTTATTCTATATTAAGGAAATGTTGGCATTTTAAGGCAAGGGAGAAGTTTTTAGATTTCATTATAGTGTCTACATGAGTATAACTTTTTTAAAGCCTCCAAAGAAGGAATGAGCATTTTTTTTAGGGCAAATGTGATTTCATAATTTAGAGTGGATATAAGATTTTAGATGACAATCTCTAAGATATTGGCAGGTGTTTAAAAAAAATCATTAGTAGATTTGCTCAATATCAGAGAATCATCATGATTAACGTTGATGTCTTAATTTAAAATTCTCTTAATATCAGAGGAGAAAACATTAGCTTTTAATTTATCATACTTCTAAGTATTTTTATACTAAAAATAAAAAATTGTCACTTCTGTAGTAGTAATTATTTTTAAGGAGATTTAGGGTTATAAAAAGGTGAGAGTTATTCCAATTGTCAAGCTAGAAATTTGTCAGACCTTTACTTAAATTCCAGAATATGTTAGGTTCAGCAATGTGTCTTATTTTCATTAATCATATCCAAGTTTTAGAATCAGTTGGTTTAGAGTTAACTTGGATAGGATGATGAGATTGTAATATATATAGTGTATTATGTTATTCATTAGAGTTTTATTAGCTCTGAAATTTATCCAAAGTTTACAAGTGCAGGTGAGCTTAGTTCTTTTAAATTTCCTCAAATTCAGACCATCTTTATCATATGGGAAACAAGAAGAATCCCGGTTAGACCAAATAGTTGCATGCGAGGTCGATGTACGTATTTTAGTTGTTGTTTCTAGTAATGTCTGAATTTTCTTCTGACATTTTGGTTTGTGTTTTTTAATTTGATTGTTGGATAATTTTGGTTTGTGGTGTTGGAGGATGAATGTTGGTTAATTTGAAGGTTAGCTAATTTGAATTCGAAGGTTGGCTAATTTGTGTTTCTCTTGGTAGATGAATGTTTTTGAATCCTGAAGGATCAAAGAACACTGCTCTGCGACCATGTTAGAAAGATAATAAAAGAAATTTGGTGCATAAAGATAAATTTGATGGAAAATATGTTCATATTATTCTAATTGCTTATTAGGTATACAAGGCTAATCTTTTAAGTACATTAGCAAGGAATAGTAAAATTATTGATATTGATGATATCTTGAATCTTTAATCTCTATATATAATAATGACATTGATGATATATGGAATCCATTAGTCTCCGCCCCTAATAATGACATTGATGATATGTTGAATCTCATGGTCTTCCTTTCTAACAATGATATTGATGATATTGTTGAATCTTATAGCCTTCATCTCTAATAATGATATTGATGATATTGTGAATCTCTTAGAATTCCTCTCTAATAATTATATTGATGATATGTTGGATCTTCTAGTATTCCTAATTAATCTTTTTGTATTCTTCTAATAGTGGTAATCTTCAACACTAATTCCATCATTTTGATATGCTACCTTTATATACCATGGAATGCTTTCTTCTTGCCACCATATGACTCAGCAGGTACAACTTTCAACATGTTAAATAGACATATAAAAAAATATGATTCTAAAATCTAGTCATGATAACAACAATGCTTATTACAACATCAGACACAAAATAGTAAAAATAATCCGATCAAACTAATATGCAATGTTATAAAACTCACCACTAGTCATCTATTCTTCGTGTTTGTCTCAAACTAGTACTCTTCGTTCACTTTTGTCTCGCACTGGTCCTTCACGTTTTAAAACTTTTCATGTTTAGCCCCTCTACACGTGCGTTTGCTTATGACCTGCTACGTGGCAGCTCAAATAATAGTGTTATGAATGAGTCGAATAGTGCATTGACAATGTACCGTATTCGGTGGTACAGTTTTGTGTCATTGACAAGCTGTGATACAATCGATGATTTTCTTAAAAGAGTATATGAGCCCATTAAGCCACTGTCTAGTAAGTCTATTAATTCCCTATAAATAGACTATTACAGCTACACAAAACACAATCTGAAATCTGTTCCTTTTCTACCATAGTGAAACTCTTTTCTTTGGCGGCGCCCGTGGACGTAGACAATTGTCAAACCATGATAAATCCAGTGTTCATTTAAGTTTTTCCTTCGCATATGTTCTGTGCTTGAGCCATTTTGTGATAATTGCATAGTAATTTAATAACAAAATTGGTATCAGAGCCACGTGCTGAAATTAGGGCTTTTGCAATTAGGGTTTCACAATGGCGTCTATAGCAACAAAATACATGATTGAAATTTTTTATGGGGGATCCAACTTTTCGTTTTGGAAGATTAAACTGAAATCTTCATTGGTACTGCAAGGACTGTGGAAGGCTGTGGAGAATAAGTTACCAGAAGAGATGAAAGAAGAGGAGAAACAAGATCTTCAAGAATGGCCTCTATGTTGGATTTTAATGAGTGTGAAAAATAATGTACTTCGCGAGATTAGTGTTGAGAAGACTGCTGCCTGCGCATGGAAGAAACTAGAAGATCTTTACTCAGAGAAATCAGTATTAAATCGATTATACTTGAAGAAGCGTTTGTATGATTTCAGATTGAAAGAAGGTATGTCCATAATTGAGCACTTAGATAATTTTAAATCAATTATAATGGACTTGGAGAACATAAATATCAATATTGAGGATGAGGATTAAGCTTTGTTTGTATTGAGGTCCAAGTCAAAGGTAAAGCACTCAAACTGTTATGAATGCGATGAGCAGGGTCATTATAGGAGAGATTGTCCAAAACTGAATGGTAAGAAGGGAAATCAAAAGGAAAATGCAGCAAATATTGTTGAAGGTGTAAACGATTCCGACGATAGTGAAAACAGTGGTAGAGGAGATGTATTGTCCGTGAGTTCAGACTTTGGGCAAAACTCTTGGGTACTCGATATTGGCGCTACATATCATATGTGTCAGTTCAAAGAGTGGTTCGATACTTTCAAGCCAATGCAGGGAACTGTCTATTTAGGGAACAACCATTCGTTGACTGTTGGTGGTATTGGTAACGTCAGAATCATAATGTTTGATGGGGTTGTTAGAATCTTGACGTGCTGGCATGTTCCTGGGTTAAAGAGAAACTTGATTTCTCTTGGGACTCTAGACTCTCGGGGTTACAAGTACCGTGTAAAAGACGGTGTAATCAAAGTGACAAAAGGCTCAATGGTAAACATGAAAGGCAGTTTGCAGAAGGGTCTTTACATTCTCCAAGGGAGTGTTGTTATGGGTGATGCTACAGTAACATCATCAGGGAGTAATAGCCAAATTAGACAGGATCAAAATAAGTTGTGGCATTGGCGTCTTGGTCACATGAGTGACAGATGATTAGCTGTTTTGGGAAAGAGAGATTTGTTTAAAGGGTATAAAGCAGAATCATTGGGATTTTGTGAGCACTGTGTGTTTGGTAAACAAACTAGAGTCAAATTCACTAAATCGACTGTAAGAAAGACTAAAGGAACAATGGACTACATTCACTCAGATATTTGGGGTCCAAACAGAATTCCATCCAACAGCGGAGCCAAATAATACACGAGTTTTATTGATGATTATTCAAAGATGGCGTGGGTTTACTTTTTGAAAACAAAATATGAGGCATATTCAACCTTTGTCAAATGGACTACGATGATTAAGAAGCAAACATGAAGAAAAATCAAACGTCTTAGGATAGATAATGGGTTAGAATATTGCAGTCGTGAGTTCAACGAGTTTTGTGAAGCTGAGGGAATAGTACATCATCACACTAATTCTAGAACACCACAGCAGAATGGAGTCGCAGAAAGAATGAACATAACGCTTTGTGACAAGGCACGAAGTATGCTCTCGCACTCCGGTGTAGGAAAGGATTTTTGGGATGAAGCTATCAATACAGCGTGTTACTTGGTGAATCGGTCTCCATCAACGACTATTGATTGTAAAACTCATTTTGAGATTTGGTCTGGATCATCGGCTGATTATGAACATCTGAGGGTGTTCGGTTGTCCTGCGTATGCTCATGTGAGAGATGGTAAGCTTGAGTCGAGGGTAAAAAGGTGAATATTTCTAGGATATGCTAATGGAGTGAAGGGATATAGGTTATGGTGTACCTCTCCAAAGTCTCTAGGTTTTCTCATCAGTAGGGACGTTACTTTTAATGAGTTTTCTTCGATAGATAGTTAGAAGGAAGTAGGAGAAATGGTCGAATCAGGATCGATTGTGAGTAAACAGGTGGAGCTTGAAGTAGAATAAGTTCCTAGCAGGTCCAATAATTCAAGTGGTTCTGAGGTGGATCTAGAATCAGGAGGTGAAGCGTCAGTATCGGATGATAGTGACGATGATGCACCTGAACCAGAACAACAACCTTATAGCATAACATTGGGCAGAGAAAGAAGAGATATTAGACTTCCAAAAAGATATGCAAATCTAGTTGCATATGCTCTGTCAGTTGCAGAAGAAGTTAAGATGCAGGAACGTAGTAGCTACAGAGAAGCTATAGCGAGTTCAGAGGCAGATTGATGGATTGGTGCTATGGGGGGAAAAGATTGAATCTCTTTATAAGAATCAAACATGGAAGTTTGTTGACTTGCCTAAAGGACAGAAGATAATAGGCAGTAAATGGGTGTTCAAGAAAAAGAAAGGTAATCTAGTGGTTGAGGCATCTCGATTCAAGGCAAGACTGGTCGCTAAGTGTTTTACTCAAAGGGAAGGAATCAACTACAATGAAGTATTTTCTCCATTCGTGAAGCATAGTTTGATTCAAGTTTTGTTAGCCATAGTAGTTTTGCAATATTTAGAGCTTGAGTAGTTGGATGTGAAGACTACCTTTCTACATGGTGAATTAGAGGAGCAAATCTACATGAGACAATTAGAGGGATTTCTTGAACCTAATATGGAGGACAAAGTTTGTCTGCTGAAAAAGTCATTGTATGGTTTGAAACAGTAACCTAGGTAATGGTACAAACGTTTTGATACATTCATGGTGTCAAAATGGTTCACGAGGAGTCCATATGATATTTGTGTGTATCATCAAAAGATGTCAGATGATTCTTATGTTTACTTGTTGTTGTATGTGGATGATATGCTTATTGCTGCTTGTAGTATATCGCACATTGTGTAGTTAAAGAAGCAGCTTAGTGTCGAGTTTGAGATGGAGGATCTATGTATAACAAAGAAAATTCTTGGTATGGAGATTATCAGGAACAAAAGTTTAGGATCATTACACTTGTCTCAGTGAAGCTATATTGAGAAAGTGTTACAACGATTTAACATGTTTGATGCTAAAGCAGTTAGCATTCCATTTGCTACTCATTTCAAGTTGTCTGTAGTAGGAGCGGCCAAGGACGATGCTGAGTTGGAACAAATGTCGAAGGTTCCATATGGAAGTGTAGTTGGTAGTACCCTGTATGCTATGGTATGCACACATCTTGATAATTCACATGAGGTTAGTGTAGTTAGTAGGTACATGGGATGTCCTGGGAAAGAACACTGGCAGGTAGTGAAATTGATACTTCGGTATCTTAAGAATACAGTGAATGTTGGCTTAACTTTTAACAAGACCGATATTGGTGAATCGCTGAATGATGTTGTAGGATCATTGGTTGGTTTTGTTGATTCTGATTTTGCAGGTGATATGGATAAAAGAATATCTCTGACATGATATGTATTTACTCTAGCTGGGAGTGCGATAAGTTGGAAAACACAATTGCAAGCTACTGCAGCTTTGTCTACAACAGAGGCAGAGTACATAGCGGTAACAGGAGCAGTTAAAGAGGCAATATGGTTGCAAGGTTTGGTGGCAGATTTGGGCTTGGATAAGACTACTACAAAAGTATTTTGTGACAGTCAAAGCGCCATACACCTTATAGGGAACCAGATGTACCATGAGCGTACAAAGCACATAGATGTCAGGTATCATTTTATTCGTGATATAATATCAAAGGGAATTGTTGATGTGAAGAAAGTGTCTACACACGATAATCCAGCAGATATAATGACCAATGTAGTATCAGTTCGAAAGTTTAAGGAGTGCCTAAACTGGATTGGTTTTCGCAGTATAGAGTGAATGCCTTAGGGGCATTTGGTGAGTCAGAAGAAGAGAAGTTTATTTGTTGATAGTGAAGAAATGATATGTGCCTCAAGGGGAAGATTTGTTATGAATGAGTCGAGTAGTGCCTTGAAAGTGTACCGTGTTCGACGGTACAGTTTTGTGTCATTTTCCTAAAAGAGTACATAAGCTCATTAAGCCCACTATCTAGTAAGTCTATTAAGTCCATATAAATAGACTACTAGGGCTACACAAAACACAATCTGAAATCTGTACCTTTTCTACCATAGTGAAACTCTTTTCTATAGCGGCATCCGTGGACGTAGACAATTGTCGAACCACGATAAACCCTGTGTTAATTTAAGTTTTTCCTTCGCATATGTTCTGTGCTTGAGTCATTTTGTGATAATTGCATAGTAATATAATAACAAATAGATTCTTCATCTCACATTTGGTTCACGAATCTTTGTCAACAATACATTCTTAATATTTTTCCAATCATATTCAAATTTAAAGGGTGGATATTATTGGGAAACCAAAAGTGAGACGAAAAATATATTGTTTGAACTGCCATGTGGCAACTCAAACAATAGATTTTTCATCTCACATTTGGTCCACGAATCTTTGTCAATGATGCATCCTTAATATTTTTCCAATAATATTCCAATTTAAAGGGTGGATATTATTGGGAAAGCAAATGTGAGACGAAAAATATATTTGTTTGATCTGCCACGTGACAGCTCATAAACAATTGTATGTCTAAAAAGACAAAACATGCAAAAAATTTAAAAATAAAAAACTAACGAGAAACAAAAATAAATGAAAGAGAACAACTTACCGTAACTACAAAATACAAAGAATTAGTGATTTATTTCCTTAAAAAATACATTATCTCCTATAATATAAAATTATTTCTTTAAAAAACACATAATCTCCTATAATTTCGGTGTGAACTGTAGCAATGAACCTGCTGACGTAGTGTAACATGTTCATAGAAATCCGCCGTTCTTTTTCTCTATTCATTTATTTATTTATTCATTTATTTATTTATTTATAAAAATATTTTAGATTTAGAATCATATCAACATTTGTAGAAAATAATTTTAAAAAAAATATTTTATTGCCGGGTTTTTTAGTCAATATCAAAATTTTGTTAATTCAGACCGATTCAAGTGAAAGCAATAGAACAACAAATATCACCCAAAATAATTAAAAATAAAAAGGATTATAAAACTATCAACGTTTACAAACCTAAAATTTAAGTTTGAATATTAAATTGTCAAGGGCATTAAAAATTCATAAAGATTAAATATGATACGAAAATGAGATACTTCTAATAGTTTACCAAAACTAAAAAAGGTATATAAATGAGAGAATAAAAACATATGATGGGGTTTGACCATTATATATACATTTTCGGCTATATTTTGACCATTGGTCTCATAATTTGAGCTCTATCCTGATATCGTTGACGTGGGCCGTATGGATAAACCATACAATTAATCAATTTAATATTTATTAATTGTTAAAACGATTCGAATCGTGCTAAATTAAGCATGATATTATACGAATTCCAGTACACAACAATAGCGTGTTATCATTTTTTCCTATAAATATTGAGACAACCGCGACCCTAAATGAAACACTTAGAACTTTTGCTGCGATGGCTAACAGTGGTGACGTGAAGCTGTTGGGTTTCTGGAGAAGTCCATATGTAGTGAGAGCAGGAATAGCCCTAAACCTCAAATCCATCGAGTACGAGTTTCTTGAAGATTCTTATACCAACAAAAGCGAGCTTCTTTTGAAATCAAACCCGATTCATAAGAAAGTCCCTGTTCTTATTCATGGTGATAAGCCACTCTGTGAATCACTTGTGATCGTGGAGTACATCGATGACCTCTGGTCTTCCGGTCCTTCCATTCTTCCATCTGATCCGTATGATCGCGCATTAGCTCGGTTTTGGGCTGCTTATCTCGATGATAAGGTGACTAAAAGTTATTAAATTTTTTCTTGCCATATTTTGATATAATACATTTCATATTACATAGTTGGTTCGTTTTAAATTATCTAAGTGTACTGAAATCTCATTTTTGTTTGTATCTTAAGAACTAAACTTTATAATAATGTATTACTTTTAGTGGTTCCCGTCAATGAGAGGAGCAATAATGGGTCAAGAAGAGGCAAAGCATGAATTACAAGAAGGTTTATCTCTATTAGAAGAAGCTTTTGGCAACATAAGCAAAGGCAAAGTCTTTTTCGGTGGTGATCAAATTGGTTACCTTGACATTGCATTTGGTTGCTACTTGAGTTGGATAAAGGCCACCGAGATACTGATCGGGCAAACGCTGATCGATGAAGCCAAGACTAATGGTTTGGCAAAATGGGCAAATCATTTTTCGTCTGTTGATGCTGTCAAAAGCCTTTTGCCAGAGCCTGCGAAGCTTGTGGAGTTTGTCGAGGTGCTTCGAGCCCACGCGAAAGCTTCTCCTCCTTAAGTGATTTTATGAAACTTGAACTAAATGAATTGTTTCTCGTATTATTTTTTTCTACTTTGAAGTTTTGGCATTCAGTTGAAGAATAAAAGTTATGACAAATTAATTTGTTTTGTTTTGTTTGTGGATCTGCTGTTGTTTTGTCTCTAAGACAATTAGTAGAATATCTCACCGTAAAGGCATAAATGAACATATCCAGATGTGAAATCCGATTTTATACACAATATCTGATAATAGCACATCTATATACTTATTTTGTTGAATTAAAACATACAACTATGAATATATCTGACGCAATACCTAGTTTAAAAAAATACACAGAAGATATATTTTGCTTTTAATAGCATTTTCATAAATTTATTATAACTTGTATAAAATAAATCTATGTTCACCTTTTACAAGGTATTTAACAAGGAAGAAAGGGATATCGCACCCATTCTATTTCCAAGAATGTAAGGAGATTTGCTAGAGGGCTAGATGAGATTTTACAATAGTGGCTCAAAATGCAAAAAGCTTACCAAAATTATCCTTTTGTCCCGAAGTTTGATCCGGCGGAGGAGAAGGATTCAAAAACGTCTCATTTTTTGGACCGGTTAAATCCAAATTTAACCACAACGGTTAACATTTTCTGAACCAAAACCTTTTACAATTCATAACCTGTTTATTTATATATATATATATATATATATATATATATATATATATATATATATATATATATATATATATATATTAATTAATTAATTAAGAACGAAGTACAATTAGTTTCGGAATCACATCCAACCTCTTTTTCTTTCCTTGCTAATTAACCTTAGCCACGGAAGAAGCCGGTATTGCCTCTCGCTCATGGAACCTTTCACTTGAGTTTGATTTATCTCTTCCTCCATTAAAAGAAAAGGCGATTAAATCAGTCAAATTTTGTTTTTGAAAAAGTGAAATTAACTCTATGCAAATGGTTTAGTACGTAAATTAGTTAGCTAATTACGAGAAGGGCATACTGGATGCTAAAGGTGTACTGGATGCTAAAGGTGTCTTGAATCACCTAATCTTTCACAAAATGAACGTTTAACTCGATATTGTCCAACTCGATAGGTTTCGTTTTGGCATGAAACACTGGATTTAAAGCTAGAGAGTTAGTTCCTAAATTATCACACTAAATCATTGGAGAGCGTGTTATCAAAAACCAACTTCAGTTAATAATTTTAAAGCAAGATGATTTCTGCAGATAGGTTGGTAAGGGTAAGGGCATGATATTTATATTTAATGCTTGACATTGCCATCTCATTCGGTTCTTCAATATCCATGACACCAAAGTGTCTCCAAAGAATGTGATTTGGTTTCAGAGAGAATGACGGGTGCTGGATTGGTGTTAGTTATAGGAATGTTCCTAATTACTGCTACCGCTGCTATCATTTACGCCACAACTTTGATAAATGTAGAAAGACAGACTCAAAAGACAAAGATAAAGAAAGATGTAATGACATTGTGAAAAAAGATGATGTTATTATTACAACTGATCCTATTCAAGGAAGCTCCACAAATTTACATATACAAAAAATAACTCAGTTACAAACATTCAGTAAAGTGTACAAACGGAAGATTAAATTGGTGCCTAGTCTTGAAGATGAAGAAAACTCTTCAAAAAATGAGCCTGAAAGAATTGAGGCTCTTCAAAGATTGGACCATGATTATCAAAATAACTTTGAAAATCAGATTGTTGAATCCTCTCCATCTCCTCAACGTGATAATATTGGCAGCTGTAATTTGTCACCGTGTATCACCTCCCCTGGCCATGACTTCAATACCATTATCCGTCGTAAGATCAAATCTGCATACATAAACAAAAGTGTCAAAAGACTGTCTATCAACTCTCTGCTTAAAAGAGAGAGGAACTATAACAAATCTTTATCTGATAATGATAAATATTGTTAGCTGGAATGCCTGCGGTGTCAACAACAATCCAACCTTGTCAAGGCTTATATCTATGATTCAAACTGAAAAGATTAAGGTGATTGCTATTCCAGAGCCTATGGCTAGGCTTGACAAGATTAAAAATGTTGCTAAAAGATTTGGTTTGTGTAAATTTGTGGCTACCTGCTCCAACAAAGTGTGAGTTTTCTGGTCTGAGGACATTAACATCATTGCTAATGTTGATCATAACCAGTTCCTTCATATGGAGGTCAATTTTATTAATTTTACTTTTAACTTTACCTCAGTTTATGCTAAGAACCAAAGATCCATTCGCAAAGATCTCTGGAGCCAGATGTTGTCTATTGCTAGTGATGCTCTGCCTTAGATGGTTGTTGGTGACTTCAATGCTATCACTAGCTCTGAAGACCAGCTTGGATGCTCCACCTTCGATGATATTAGCTCTGATGACTTCAATGAAGCCACTAAACTATGTTGCCTTGAGGACACTAGTTATGTGGGATCTAGATATACCTGGAGCAACAACAAATGCTGGAAAAGATTAGACAGGGCCTTAATCAACAACAACATGATCTCTTCAATGCATTGTATTCAGGTTTTTCACATGGTCAGACTATGCTCTTTTGCTCATATCTCTCTCTAATAATCCTAGTAATACTTCTAATTATAACAAATGCAACTTCAAATTTATTAATGCTTGGGATAATGACTCTAACTTCCTGAGTTTAGTTAAGCAGAATTAAAATCTATACTGTAAATGTGACATCAACAATGTCTTCTGGTTCAAGCTTAAGAAACTTAAAAATTTTCTTAAAGAATGGGACATTAATCAGTTTGGAAATATCTTCAACAAAGTAAAAGCTGCCACTGAAGATGTTAACAGCAAGGATATCATTCACCAAATTGAAAATAACAGGATGTCTAAGGCTAACCTATCTAAAGTTAACAGCTCTCTTATTCAGGCTCTTAAGTATTCAGGCTCTTAAGAATGAAGAGAGCTACTGGAGAAAAAAGTATTTTAACATTTGGCTTAATGATAGTGATGGTAACACTAAGTTGTACCATAGTTATGTATCCAAGAAGAGGAAGAAAAAATTAATTAATGGGATAAAAGAGAATGGTGTTTGGCTCCAAAGTCATAATGAAATAGCTAAGTCTGCTGAAACCTATTTTAAAAAGGTTTTATCTACTGATTCCTACATTAGCAATGATGATTTAAATATGAAAATGCAGGATCCTCTCTTTGGCAACATTCCTAAGCTAATTATAGAAATTGATAACTATACTATGCTCAAGCCTACAACAAAGGAAGAGGTATGGACTATTGTCAGCTCTATGAAGAATGATAGTGTTGCAGGCACTGATGGGTTCAATTCTTTTTTTCTTAAAACTTGTTGGGAGATTATGAATCTAGAACATTGCAATGCTCTCAATGCCTATCTTAAGGGCTGCAGTATCCTCAATAATGTGTTTGCCACTGGGATTTGCCTTATTCCTAAAGGCCCTAATCCTATTAGTTGGAATAACTATAGACCCATTAGCCTGTGCACTATTTTCAACAGGCTGCTTTCTAGTTTAATCAATAACAGAATTGCTGATTGTTTTCCTAATATTATATCTAACAATTAGGGTGCTTTTGTTAAAAATAGACTCATTCACGAAAATATCCTTATAGCTAAAGAAATGATTCATAACACTAACAAAAATCCTAACAAAGGGAACATTATGGTGCAACTCGATATGTCAAAGGCATTTGACAGAATATCTCATGCCTTTATCCTTTTATTTTGACTTGTTTTGGTTTTTCTAAAGAGTTAGTTTCCCTTATTAGAAACATGATTTCTAATGTCATGATATTTAATCTCATAAATAGTACCAGTGTGGGTTACTTCCCTCGGAAGAATGGTTTAAGACAGAGAGACTCGCTATCTCCCAGCCTTTTCATTCTTGCCGAGGAAGTTCTCATTAGAGGTCTATTTAATCTTTTTAAAGATAATAACAGTATGAAATTTCATGTGAAATCAGTATATATCTTACCTAATTTGGCATTTGCAGATGACATAATCATCTTCACCAACAGCCTTTCCTCCACCATTGACAAGCTGAGTTGCCTGCTTGATCAATATCAATCAGCCTTTGGACAAGTTATTAACAAAGAAAAAACTAAAATAATTACCTCTGCAAAATCTTCTCAATCTTGCACTGCTAGACTGAACATGGTTACTGGGTTCAATGTGGACATTGCTGTTTTTACCTATCTTGGCACCACAATCTCTGCAAACAACAAGGGGAATAATTACTTACCTTTAATTGAAAAAATTCATAACAAGATTTATGAATGGGATATGAAACATCTGTCATTTGGGGGCAGAATGTCTCTTATCACCAATGTTTTACACCCCATTATTTAATACTAGATGCACAACAGTGCCATCCCTATTTCTATTATCAACAAAATTAAGCTTTGCTTCAATAAATTTCTTTGGAGGTCTAATTTTAATGATAAATCTATTCACTGGACCTCCTGGAACCAGTTGTGCAAGCCTTTTGAAGAAGGTGGATTGAATATCAAAAGACTAATTGATATGTAACACACTTTCTCTCAAAATCTTTGGTTCTTATTTAGAATAAATAATTGTCTTTAGGCTAAGCTTATGCACTTCATTATAGCCCAGACACCCACCCTCTTAAAAAACTATAAATCTACTGACTATATTGTTTGGAAAGGACTTCATTCAATTAAAGATGATGCTGACAAAAATTTGAAATGGATTCTTGACCATGGTTCTATTGATTTCTGGTTTGATGAGTGGCATGATATGCCTCCTCTTCTCAACAACTATAGCTCTGATAAATGGTTCATATCAGCTAAAGTTAAGACTTTTTGGAAAGAAAATGGCTGGGACAACCACACCCTCTTGAACTTTTGCCTCAGGAAAAAGTTAAACATATTAATTGTTTCAAACTCAATCCTGAACAGGAAGACAAGATTGTTTGAAAGCTGTCCAATGATAGTAATTTTAATACCAAGTTAATTTGGGACAATATAAGAAAGAGAAACAACAAATCAAATTTCTGTAAAAAAAAAATTGGAACCATTTTATTCCTAAAATATTCTCTTTCTTATGCTGGAAGTTTGTTAAAAACTTTATCCCCATTGACAACATTCTTTCCAAGAGGCACATAATCACTGTCTCCAAATGTCAGTTCTGTTTCAGTTGTGAAGAGAAAAATCACCTCTTCGTCAACTGCAACTTCGCTTGGTCCATTTGGAACTATTTTGGGTGTCTGTTCAAAATTCCTCTGAAGCGATTCATGACCCTCGATCGTATTCTCCATTATTGGTTCTGGTTTTCTAAAAGCAAGTTCCACATTACTCATCTTGTCCCATAAATAATCTGTTGGACAATTTGGTATAATCGGAACTATTTCAAATTCAATAACACTCATGATGACTTCAAGAGTGCTATTGATAGAATAACCAGAATCATTATGGGAATAGATTTTGGTAACACACTGCTCACTAAATACTGGTCTCATGTCATTGACGCAGGTTCAGCGTTGGGGTGTAGAACCATTAACAACAGAAAGAGCAAGCCTACTTACCTGAAGTGGATGGCTCCTAATCTTGACAGGCTCAAAATCAACGTTGATGGTTCTTGTAACTCTTCTAGAGAGTCCATTGGTGGCATCCTGGTCAGAGATGAGAATGGAGATATCGTCATTGGTATTGGTTGCTTATTTGGCAAGATTAACCCCTTCCAAGCTGAATGCAAAACTCTAATTGGAGGTCCCATCCTTTGCAAGCGTAACCACTGGCAGAATGTTGATGTAGAGTCTGATTGTTTGACCCTAATCAACATTCTTGCTTCTGGCATTGTTGCTCCTCTTCATGAATCTACGACTGTTGTTTGTCGAAGTCTTATCCACCCTTGGATGGCCCTCCGTCATATTCCTAGAAATCAGAACCACGTTGTCAATTGGATCGTAAAGTGGGTCGTGACCGTTCGTTAGGACCACACCTTCAAAGGATTCAATGCTCTGATCCCTCTTCTGGCAATCACAACTCTTGAAAGCCTAGGAATTGGATACACTGATCATGGCTAGCTTCTGATTCTGTTCTTGTTTCAACTCCGGTGTTTTCGTTATATCGAAGAAGATGAGTGTAATTTATTGTTGATGGAGAACCGAGCCAACGACAAGCTTTTGTTGACTTCATGCTTTGCTGCTTGGTAGTCACTGTACTCGATGATGGCTCTGGTTCGATAACTGTGATGGGTGGATGTTTCCTATGTCGGTGGGTCTTCAATTTAGGGTTTCAGTCATTAATTTGGGAATTGTTCAAATTAGTTGTCTTATTTAGGCTTTGGGCCTCTCTCTTCTGTGAAGCTCTCAATTCGAGCCTTGTTTGATGTAAAACTCTTAATTTAGTAATATAATTACTAACCTTAACCTTTAAAAAAAGTGTCTCCAAATAACACATAATACATTCTGACAGAGTGTTAGTCATCAGAGAAAGAAGTCCAATATGCATTAGTGAACCCACTAAGATGAAGATCATGATGGGCTTAATGTGAAGACCTAGCAAAATACTTCCAGATAATTACCTTATTACTCACTTTACAGCTTGTAGGTTTATGTTTGTAGGATTATGATGAGATTGGTCTAATTTATTTACTGCAAATGCAATATCTACACATGTGTGTAGGAGGTAGATGAATGATCCTAATAGACTATGATAGAGTGACACACAGTGGCGGACGTACATAGGGTGTGGAGGAGCGTTGGCCCCCGTTTACTATAAAATATGAGTTAATTTATATAATTTAGTTTAGGATAATATGTGTTTTTAAGGAAAGTTATGATTTAAAACTCTAAAATAATGATTAATTTTTAATAAAAAATAATTTAAAAATATAAAATAATGACTATTTTTTAAAAAAATTCTAAATTAAAATCTTGAATAATAGCGGGTCATAAGGAAAATTTTAAGTTAAAATATTTCTAAATTCGACGATGTAGTCCATATCTACGTCTCAGTCTTTTCAAGATAGGAACCCATTCTTTAAGTGTTCTTATTTTTTATTATTTTTTGTAGTGTTTTGTTTGGATTTTATTTGGTTTAATATTTTCTCACAAAATTGATTTTTTCTTTATCTTTGTCATATTCTATTGTTTTATATTACTAACTTGATTTAAAAGTTAATGAATCATGGTTTATAAGGAGATGTTGTAATTAAATCAATTAAAGAAGATGGAGATTTTAAGTAAATAAATTAAACAAATAGATAAAATAAAGAAGATGAAGATTTTAAGTAAATAAGTTAAACAAAATAGATAAAATAAAGAAGATAGAGATTTTAATAAAAATAAATTTAACAAAATAGATAAAATAAAGAAGATAGAGATTTTAATAAAATAAATTAAACCAGAAAAAAATGAAGAACGGATGTTAAATAAATAAATAACATTGATAACTTATATTCAAAGTTAAATATATAAAAAACTTACATATTAGTGAGTATATTTATTTATTTATTTCACTTAGAAAATTTGTATTTACTAAAATAACAATTTAAATTTTATTTTTTCATACTTTTTAAAATATTTTTTAATTAGCAATATATTATGATTTGCTGTTACAAAATAATTAATTTTATTTTTGAATATGCTTACCTACATGTTCTTTAAATAATATATTTTGAAATATTTTGTAATTTTATTTCAATAAAATAATTTACTTGTATTATAAATTATTTTTGATACAAATTTAATCGTATATCCATATATTTTTTATATAAAAAAATTGATTTTATTTCCATATATTTTAAAAAAATATGTTTTACATAACAAATTTGATTTTGTTTCATCTATCTTTAAAAATATATTTTATGTAATAAATTTGCTTTTGTTATATTTTATTTTTAAAAATCTTTTGAAATAATATATTAAGAAATTATTAAGATTTATTGTTAAATATTATTTTTATATGTAATAAATACTATATTAAGATATATTAGAAATACCTTAAAGTAGTTGTATACAATGAGGGAGAAACAATTTTTTAAATGATAATTATAATTGATAATGAAACCATTTTACGGCGAAGGAATCGTGTAGAATGAATTTTATAAAACAAAATTAGCCTTCGCTTATTTTGTTTCCTAGATCCGCCACTGATGACACGTACGGGTATGGAGAACGAGTTCGATGTGGTACGACATTCACTCGGTGGTATATATCTGATATATTGTTGTTTTGATAAGTGAAACCGAATAGAGTCCCTACATACTTCAATTCTCAGAAAATAGTGTAGGTTTCCAATATATATATTAGCACGATAAATTATGAACCTCCATAGTATTAGTAGCCCATTCGGGCTTAGTTTAAAAAATACAATGTTGTTGGCATCTATGAGAGGGCTTCTTAGGGTCTCCAAAGCCTTCAGGCTGTTTCATAAAGATGTTCTCAATGAGTTCTTCATTGATAAAAATGTTATTGTTTTCCAATTATCGTACATCCCAATCCTTAGAGACTCATATTATCAAGATGAGTCTAATAATAAATGCTTTTATTACTGGACTGTAGGTCTTAGTAAAATCGATTCTTGATGTCTGGTGAAAATCTGTTGTCACTAGCCAAGCTTTATATGTTTGAATCGATCCATCAGAATTATACTTAATCTTATAGACCCACTTGCGACCAGTCATGTACATTATCGAAACCTAAGAAACTAAGGACCATGTTTTATTCTTTAATAAGGTATCAAACTAAACCTGGATAGCTTTAATCCAATTAGGATTCGAGACAACATCTCAAAGCTTTGTAGGTTCTTAGAAGACCTATATTGTGGTAGTAATGAAAACAGAAAAGTGATGTTTATGTTTGCCGATTGCCAGACTTTCCTATAATGATCATAAAAGAGAGTGTTGGTAAGGTAGAAATGTTGATTAGTTATATGATAGGGTGGTTGAAGTTCAACAATAAGATTAGTATCGTTTGTATGTGTAGTGTGACCAATATTATTTGGTTCAAAAATAGTTGATATTGGTTGTTGTAATGTGCTAAATGTTGAGTTGGAATATGAATCATATTGAGTGTGTATCTGGTGTGTTGTAGATGTGGTCATGGATGGTTCTATTTGTGTAACCTCTTGGGTTGGGTGTTGTAGATGTGGTCATGGATGGTTCTGTTTGTTCAGGTTGTACATCGCTTGTAGGAGACAGTAGTTGTCCAGGAGCACATTCAGGTCTAGTAGTAGGAAATATGTTGAAATAATCTAAATGTCCACGTTGTGTAGGTAACAAAAATAGAGATTCATGTAGACACAAGAACTTTGGTATTTTAAAAACTTTCAAAAAAAGGAAATTCTATCTCATTAAACACTATATTTCTAGACACATGTAGCCTTCTTGCACGACATAAGCATGCAAAACCCTTATGAGTATCATTATAGACTAGAAAGATGCATTTGATAGAGTTGAGCTGAAATTTGTGTGGTTGATAAGGTCTAAAACATTGAAAGCATGCACATCCAAAATCTTTTAGAAACATTTAATTAGGTTTGCATGTAAAAATATTTTCTAAGGTGATATGTCTTGTTGAATAATTGTATGTAGTCTATTAATTGAATAGGTGGTTGTAAGAAAAACTTATGGCAAAAAAAGTGAGGAACATTTGATTGGCGTAGTAGTGTGAGACGTAACTCTAATGCATGTATATGTTTTCTCTCACTTATGCCATTTTAGGCAGAGGTGTGAGGGTGATATGTTATAACTAGCATCACACATTCCTTAGCAATAGGAGAAAACCCTATAAATTCACCATCCCAATCATATTGAAAAGCTTTTATTTTCTGCCAAATTTATTTGCAACAAAAAGTTTAAAGTTTTTAAAAACAAGTAATGCATCACTTTTCTATTTTAAAGGGTACAAGTAAGTATATTTGGTGCATTCATGCAAAAAAATAATGTAAAACTTAAAAATAAACTTAGACAATATAGGGTCAGAACCTCATAGGTTATAGTGTATTAGGTCTAAGATATTTTTCATATTGACTATCACACCTAGGGTATAAATTCTCCCAATTGGCAAGAATCACAAAAAAAAATTGTTTGATTGATAAGGAAAATTATAATGCTTAAGAATTAAAGATATGACTCTTTTTGAAGGGTGGCATAATCTCATATGCCATCCTTCTAATAGGAAAACTGAATGTTTTGATATAACAAACTTATCCTTAGGTAAAATAGTTTTAAAATTTCTAGGATTTAAATTTTGACCCTTAAGACTGGACTAGTTAGACCTAATAGCATTTTCCAGTTTGTATAGACCATGCATAGTTGTCCATGTAAGCAGCACTGTCATGGTGGCCTTGTCCTTAACAAAACAAACATCATGATGAAATTCAATATAAACAGGGTTAGATAAAGTGAGTTGAAAAACATATAGTAAAGTTTTGTTGACTTTAGGAACATGTAAGATATTATATAGGACTAATGTTTTGAGAATATATGTTTTTAGGCTAGATTTACCTACATGTTTGATTTCTAGGTGTTCACCGCTACAAACAGTTACGTATAGTTCATGAGGGTAAAGGTTCATGTGACATAATGGCTGGCTGCATTGTCCAAGAATCCAGCATTATTTGGTTGATTTCTTGTGTTGCCATGAATGCACTATGTCCCATTCTTGTCATGAGAACTAGGTATAGACCCATCAGAGTTGGTTCATCCCTAAAGTAGTAATATAACCTGAGTGACCCAAGTTTCTGCATACTTGACATGTAGGTTTGTTTGGAGTGGTATACCTATCACCGCTGCTTCCTCTATAGCCAATCCTACCTCTATAGTTGTTGTTTATGCCACACTAGCCTCTAACTTGGCCCTTGAAGCTATTTTTGGCATCTGTAACTATTGACCTATCTTTCTGATAGCTAAGTTGTTAGAAAGTTTGTTGAGTTGATCCAACTTCCTCTCAACTGTGATAAGAGTATACTGCAAGTCTAACCAGTTATTGACCTATCTTTCTGATAGGTTGATTGTAATAAGAATATAGTTAGTATCCAATTCAGCTAGGACCTGATCCATTAAGTTATCAATAGACATGGATGAACCTGCAAATGTTAAAATGTCATCAAAGTTGTTCATTTTATTAAGTAGTCTTCCATAGAGGTGTTGCCTTTTTTGGGAACTCAAATTTAAAAATAGTATCCTAAACTTAGTGTGTGAACCATAAATTTTGGAAACAACATCCCTTAGGTTTTTGGAGGTTTTTTTCTCCATAATTGAGCAACTATATTTGAGGTCATAGAGCTATAAAAAAAACCCTAAGAGAAGCTAATCTTTTACAATCCAATCTTCAAATGCATGGTTTTTAGTAGTATGACCATTTGTTTCAGTAAAGTGTTTAGGAGAGTAGGGTTTATCACAATTGAAAACCCTCCTAACTTGGTGTATCTTATTATTGACAAGACCATGGTTTTCCATAACATAAAGTTATTTATATCTAACCTGATTGAGTTAAGTATATTCATTACATTCATTTGTAGGTGTTTGTTGTTGTTGAGGAGAATGCAGTGTTGTTTGAAGCATTGCTTGGGTCTATGTAGAAAGTATTGGAAAATCAAGAGTTTTTATTAAATGTATGAATCTAGCTCTGATACCAAATTAAAATAATACCCATAAGATAGCTTTTTGATAAATTTATTATAACTTTTCTAAAATGAATCTATATTCATTTTTTACAAGGTATTTAACAAGGAATAAATGAATATTTTACACATTCTGTCTCATAGAATGTAGGAAGAACTGTACTATATACACCTCACTCTTATCCTCTCACATTTGTGCAGTTATGAGTTGTATTTCTAAAGTTGTAACGTTAATACAAACACTTATAGTAATATGGGATGTTTTTGTTGTTTTTTCTTCTTAGGTTTGGATGAAAGTAGTTGATCGTTTTTGAAAGGCTTGATTGAATTTTACTTATTAGAGTCAAACTGGGACAATCCATGACCCAAAATATATATAAGTTAAGAGAAAAGTAAGATTAGGTCTTAACCACATCGAGTATTTTCTTCTTCTGTGGGAAAATAAATCTAGCTAGTGAAACTAGTTACGAGAGACTTGCGTTGAAGCCGTCTTTCGCTCATTGAACGTTTCACTTGAGTTCGATTTATAACTTGACATAAATTGATAAATACATAAATTAAATATTATTCATCATATCCAATAATATCACCTTCAACTATGTTAACTATACTATTGGGCTTAAATTAAAGAATAGTTCTTCAATTATTCTGTTTTATTTCATTTAGTCCCTCGATTTCAAAATCCTCAGTTTGGATCCATAGACTTGGTAAAATCTATAGATTTAGTCTTCAGCACGTGATCTCTTCTCAGATGCAACCATGTGTCACCCAAGTCAGTTTGGAAAGAGTTAGACAAATAGTCGTTCAACTTTAATTCTATTTTTACCCTTCATATTTAATATTTTTAAATATTTTTTTATATTTTTAAATATTATTTTTTATTCTTATAAAAGCAGAGTATCGTAAATTTGCAATACTATGTTTCCATCTTTTTTTCTTTCTTTCATGTATACAAAGAATCGCGTATGAAAACATGACATTTTAGAATTAATAAATCATAAAAATTCATTCCAAATACAGAAACAAAGCACTGCTAACACGATGACTCACCGCTAACCAAATCGAATACGACTTTTCTTTTCTCCATCTTCTTTATTACTTAACTTCCTTCTCATTTTCTTACTACTAGTTTAATTTTCATACAAAACTATAAAAAACATTATGGGCTTTTCGATTCTTGTTATGTTTGATTCTTTTTAAAAAAATTGAATTTCCAATCTTTATTCTGCATTTGGGTTTTTGTTTTCTCAAGCTGATTTCTGCTCATTTTTCTATTTCATGCTAGATTTGCTCGGCATCCAAACAAACAGTTTGCGATGTTTTTGGGTTATTTTTTCTTTCTCGCCCTAATTACTTTTTCATAGTTCACCAAATTATTGGTCGTTGCAAGAAATGTTGATGAGAAATCCAATATCTCGAGTCATTCCATAATCAAATTTCCAAATCCTATGAGAAGTTTCAATGAAGTTTCTTCCTCTACAAACGATGATTGTAGTTTTTATTCAACAGAGAAATCAAACCCATCACTTAAACAAACAACGAAGCTCTATCTAAGAAACCGGTCACCAACAGAAAACCAAAGAGACCACAAACAAAGATAGGTGAGATAAAGAGGGGAAAATGAAAAAAGAGAAAGAAAAAAACAGAGTTTTTAGAAGAATAAAAATTTAAGAATAAAAAGTTAAAAATATTAAAAAATATAAAATTTGAAGGGTAAAATCGGAATTAATTTTGAAAGAATATTTATGCAACACTTCCCAAATTGACTTTGATGACATATGTGACTGTATTCAAGAAGAGACCACGCATCATGAATTAAATTTATAGATTTTACTAAGTCGAGGGATCCATCCAGTGATTTTGAAATCGATGGACTAAATGAAAGAAAATGGGATAATCGATGGATTATTCCACGATTTAAGCATATACTATTGTAAGAAAATAAAATATACTTTTGTAAGAAAAATCTGGATTCAGAAGGTTTTATCATATATATTATTGTTATAAATCGAATTAATTAAAATAATCAGTATTTATAATATTATTCTTACATATAATAATAATTATAATATATATTATTAAATATCATTGAAGAATGTATAAGTGTATACAGATTATAATCTCATGCAACGGATAGTATATCACATTATAACAAATTTCAAAACTTAGAGGTTAATTAAGAAATAGAAAAAGAGATTAAAATTAAATTGATTAAGTCCACAGACCGCTAGATAATTTAGTGAATAATATTAACTATAAATAAGATTTTTAATTAATCCTAAATTCAATATCGTTAACATTCTGGTTATTTTCTCTCACTTTGTTCTCTCTTCTTGCTTCCTACCTAATTCTCGATTATCCATTGCTGATCCATCAAGGAATCTACAATTTATCCTTCGAGAGTAGACTTATGAGCACTTAGCTTTTGTAGGGAGATCCATATCGTGCAAGTCGTCAGATTCTCTCTACATATCAAGCTTCTGCTACAAACTTCTACAATAGTTAGACAAGAAAATGCAAAAAGATTAGTTCTATGTATCATTAGAATTGAAGGATTAGATTCTTGGGATGTTAAGGTTTTAGAAACCTTGTGACTTTATAGTTTACAATTGGTATCAAAGTGATCTGATTACTCTATGTTCGGATATATATATATAATTGGGTCTCTTAAAATCCTGATCTAACGATTAATTTAGTTTGGGATAAAAAGTCTTAGTTTTTTATTTTCTGATTTTGAGAACTAAAGCATGTTGGGTGATAACGAACATAGAATCACACGTTCAGGTTAATTGGTGCAATCAAGAGTACATACTTGATTATATATAATGTATGTTTAAAGTTTCAAGTTTGATTATTGAAACATTCAAGACAATTTGGGGCTTTGTGATTTTTAGAATTAGGTTCATTCGCGATCAGTGGTTAGATCATCATGGCAAACAACCTTCCCGGGGGAATGTTCATTGTGGTTAACTATAATTTATCGCAGCGAACTAGAACAATGTCTGATATATATTTTTCATTTTTTTGTTTCTCTTGTATGTGGTTGGGTGCGTTGAATCTATTCAAAATATCAACAAACTAATTCAGATCTTAATTAGTATTTATATTAAATGATTATTCTTTATTCTTTTTTATAACATGTTTAGAACAAACACGTTTAGGATGTTTGTTTCGGTTCTTATGTCATGTTTGTGTGAATTTCTATATGTTTAGGGGTTTACAGATATACAAACCCATCAATGTGAGTATTTAGAAACATCTAGTAAACATGAATGCATGGTATTGAGGATGGGATGTAATTCTATTTTCATTGGAACTTGGACTCTAGGAAGTAAGGAGTGATGCCATGCATGGCTACGGATTGTTTATTTTAGTTTATAGAATTTTGTTGGCACTCACCTTCCTTGAGATATTTAAGCAATTGATGGAATATTTCACGTCTCTAAACTTCTTCAAGTGACCGTATTGTATTGAAATACAACACATTAAGCTCTTATTTATTCAAATAGATGATTCAATATTGGTTGTATAAATTAATATATATATATATATATATAAGTTTAACAGATACCCATTCTTTGGATATGATTGACGGACATGTTATCCCACATGCATGGTCAATTTTATAGCTTAAGGAACATTTTTTATAAGTTTTGGTCGACCCCAGCAAAATATTACCTCATATATTTATTGTCAGTGATCACATGTTCCATGATTTCGTTGTTGTGTTCACACACACGATACTCATGCATAACTAGAATTTTAGTGTTGAATGGTTCATTCAGTTTACCATGAATTAGTCACGTACGGATCAATCGGAAGACTTAGTTGATTTCAAATATGGCATGGAACCAATAATATCTACCGTAAATTATTGACTCCATAGGTAATATATAGCGCATTGGCGCCAATTGTCTCTGCTAACAATTATTATGAGTGCAATAGATATGAATGCCATATCACAACTCTCAACTTGATAAAATTCAACATGCGTGTTTATATACATTTGGTATTATCCATAAAGTGTTTTATTAATTCAGTTTTTTCTTCTTTGGTTGTTCAACGAATGACTCACAGCTAACGAACACACTTCAGGTCCCCATTCTGTTAACAGGAAATTTAAGGAGTAAAAAATAGATATTTTACTCATATTGGAACTCAATGACATAGATTATTGCTTAAATATAAGCAATCACCTTCTTTCAAAGATAAGAGAACTCATGAAGAAATTATGCACTCTGAAATATGGGAACGTTCTAATCGCATTAGTCAATATGTCTTATAAAATGGAGTTCTACAAGCGTTCTTGAGTTCCCAGATCACCGACCTAATGCTAACTAAGGATATATTTTCTCATTTAGTGAAAATATTTGTTAAGTTTTCATTATCTACTATTAAATACAAGGGCAGCGGTAACGTTTGTGAACACATCTTCGAGATGTTCAATATCCATGCAAAACTGAAAGTACTCAACGTTGAGCTCCCAGACTATTGAGGTGTCCTACAACTTTTTTTTATCTCTCTTTCCAAGATTTGATTATGTAGAAACAACTTATGATTTCTTAGAGAATAAGTAGGACATGATCACTCTTATTACAAATGTAGTGCAAAAGGAAGAAAAAGACGTTCAATGGAATAAATAGGCTAATATCGTTTGTATTAGCAAAAATACTCCTTAGAACAAGATAAAACACTCATTTGTTGCAGTTACACAAAATTCAACTTCAATATTTGACAATGAAGAAGGAGACACTAGGAATACAAAGGCAAAACCACAACTCGTGTCTGTATTTGTTGTAGGGCTCAAACCAAACATGCCTCTCATAAAAATAGAGATACTAATTTTAATTTTAATGGTTTTTATATTTACAACATATTTTGTTGTTAAGAAATGTTTTGTTTGTTCTCTTTTTTTTATTATTCGATAAATTCAGTTATACCTCTTTTTTATAATAAAATATTATAACTCTTTGGTGACAACCGTTTAATTGGCTCAAGTCTTCTTGGTTGTAATGATAATTTGTATAAGTTGAATAATATCACTAATTATCTAATAGCAATGAATGTAACAAATATAGAAGATTATGAGAATTCATCATCTTTATGACCCAGGTGTTTTCGGTCATACCTCTAGAATAAGAATAGACAAACTTGTTGTTGAAAAGTCTTTTAAATCGTATTCATTGCACCGATTTAGATTAATATGTGGGGGTCTATCCATAGGAAACATACTGACAAGAAAATTCTCTCGTTCTAAATATGGCTCAAGCTTCACATTTCTACCATCACAACCCTTACCTTTTAGTCTGATAGCCACAGAAAAATCATTCTTCGGCGACCGTCTAAGTTTTGTTTGTGGATTTATATGTTTCATGCTGTCAACGTTCTAACCGATTGGTTGTGTCTGTCAGATAAAGTCGAAGAGAAAAGATACTCCGTAAAATATGGTGGGGCTTCCAGAAACCAAATATCCCAAACTCATCATTCAAACGTTCGACTATAGAGGCAAGTGTCCTAATAATAGGCATTCCATAGCAGTTGATCCCCCATCCTCTAGTACTCAGCATGCATCGTAGATAGCTCATTATCCTAGGTTGAGTTATTTCTAATGAGACTCTAATAATACTCTTCGATCATGCTTTATCACGATAGGGTCCTCGGTTACCGAAGACAGATCACCTGCAAAGAAAACCATAATAGATGTTTGTCCCGATGTGCTTAATAAAGGGCACCAATTTTCCTTGGATCTATAAGTAGTTCAGTATTTTGATCTGGTTGGCCTGTGTTCTAGTCAAGCCACCCCAAATTCTTAGTTTACTCTAATGTCATGTATTATGGAATTCTGGATATCAAAGCTCAAGATGCCGATTGAGAAATTGGTAGTTATCACCAGGCTATTGAGGAATCTTCGCATCCCTTTTACTTTATCACTCTGGAGAATGATTATAAATTAGTAAGCAATTTTCAAGAGGCTGAAAAAGTATGGAAGCTACAAATATTCTTCATTAGTTAATCCTGGGAGAATGGTAAAAATATCTCGCAGAAGAGCAATCCGAGTAGAGTACGAAGGTGTTATGAAGTGCATGTAACTTCTTCTATTATTTTTTTAACTTTAATCACTCTTAACCTTCAACATTCTAAGCTTATTATCTTTTTGCAGCTATACCGAAGTCTCAATTGTATTATTTGGAACCTCCCAAAGAGATTTTAAAAAAACTACACTAGTAGACTATAGAGAATTGGTCGAACGGATTCCATAATTGCTTCGTACTGATTAGTCTAGTTTGGAGTCACTTCTAGCAAACTCAAATCAAGCTTAGCTTATCATGGGAGAAATTCACAGATCCATCACGTGCATAGAAAATATTAAATCAAATAAGTTATACCTTCCAACTATGGAGAGGGCTCCAAACCACAAGGTGGAGAAGGATGATACTAGCGGCTCGGGCCCCAAAAAAGTAAATGCTGGTGTCACGGAGGTGAATCGATCCGATGAACCATTGAAAGAAATTGTTGATGTTGATGCTTAAGTAAGAAAAATACCCGAAGAACCTTCGTACCTGAAAAAATAAGAAAACATCAAACATATCAAAGGATCACAATAGGGAAAGACACGATAGTGAGAACACAAGAAAAAAGAAGAAGAATAAGAAAAAGATAAAGACAAGCTTATAAATTGTTCACACCATAAATCAGTCTACAGTTCATTCAATGTTTGAGTGATACACTTCTCACACATCATAGAATCACATCTCCTTTATTCTGAGGGTAGATTACCAAGTTGGTGTAGGTCAAAGTCCGATAAGTAGTATGAAGAAGCTAGATATTGAGAACTGAGGACAAAAGTTCCCAAATCTTGAAAATTCTACTGAAGTTGAGCTCTTTAAGCTTCAGAATGGGCACACCCTTGTTATTGCTCTGTTGAACTTGGCCAAACCCATTATTGAACTGGAAAAGGATTTAGGAAAGTAGAAATATATCATTTTTCTCATTCGAGAAGAATGTGATATTCATAAGAAAACTTCTAAGGAGAAAATGGATCGGGTTGACGGTTTAGAAAGCTAAGTCGTATAGACTGGAGGAGCAATTAGGAACTAAAAAATAGATCTTGAAGCTAAGATTACTGAAGTATAGGTGGCCTCACCAGAAGAAGCTCTGAAATATAAATATTATAAAAATGAGCATAACAATATAGTAGATCTCTTACAGGAAACGTTAGACAAGCTAAAGACGGGAACTAAGAAAGTCGAGGATGAGCTATCTGAATTTAAAATTCACTTTGCAAATGACTAAGACGATATGGTTGATACGTATGTCGATAAGTTCTTGAGCTTCTTAGACAAACAGGTCACTAAGACTACATTTTATTTTGGGACTTGTTACATGAAAGAAAACGACCACTTGATCTTTCTTTCGCAGATTAGCTGGAACCACGCTAGATAGGGAGTGCGAAGATAACGCCGTCGAGAATAGGAATGAAGATAAGGACTCCGGATGTGGGAGATCCAAAGAAGATCAAGAGGCCAAGATTTCTAAGGGTAACACACACTGTTTGAGCCAGTGGAGTAGAAGGCAATTATATTATGTTCCTTTCACATCTTCTTTGTATTATCATATTTTGCTAAGTCCGTGACATTGCTGGGAATTTTGTAATCGCATTCAGAATTTATCAGTATTAATTTTATATTTTTTACTTCTTATAGTTACACAAACTTAGTGTTTAGTAACAGTGTAATTAGAGTTTTCCTAGTTGAAGATAATCAATCCCCAACCATGCACCGAACTAAAATTCTGACCAGATCATCATTCCTTCGAATTTGACCAACCAATGTTGGAATGTTTTAATTATGAACAACTACTGTTGGATCTTTTACATTTAACCAAGTAGTGTTGGAAAAATTTAATTATGACAGGATCTAATACACTTAAGAAACTAGTGTTTGAACCTTTTAATTGCGACCAACTATTGTTGAATCCTATACACTTGACCAACTAGTGTTGGAAAATTTTAAGTATGACCAACTAATGTTAGATCATTTCCACTTTACTAACTACTGTTGAACCCTTTTAATTGATACCAACTAATGTTGGATCCTTTACACTTTACCAACTGGTGTTAGAACCTTTTAATTTAATTGTTTTTTGGGTTGAAAGTTGCTGAATGAACAAACAATGAAATAGAAATATATATGGAAAAATGATTTATAAAAGATGACTTATTCCGACACCTCTCTAAGACTATATTGTGCCACCAGGGTAGAAAAGAGTGTGTCTTCTGATATTACATCATAAAACTAACCAATATACACTATCTTTTATAATTTTTTCATATACAACCTTAAGTTCTCGATATTTTATTAATATCAAACATGGTTACCTTCTTGATCGGTCGGTCGCTAAGTTCTAGGCTTAACCCTTTTAATAACCAAATAAGGCGTCATAACTTCCCTAACCGTTTATATTTAGTGTGCATGAAGATATTTTTCATAAATTTGACCATCACTTTGAATTCTCTTCTACATACCTAGGATGTATACCTTCATTAGAGTTTGATAATGTAGGGATCTTAGATGCATCATTGTTCTTTTTTCCCCAGTTAAATCTAGCTCAACACTTCTACCCTTATCGTTACTCGCTTCGGATTAATTTGTGATGCGGAAATATGGGAGAGTATACTCAGTTGGGTTACCGCATCCATCTTGTAAACCAACGCAAAAGGAAATTCTTGAGTTGTTTTCTAGGGCGTGCTTTCGTAAGCCCATAGTATGTCTTGTAAATAATTTGGTCATTTCCAGCCATCCATTTTCATTATCAAGCCATTGAGGATGGTTATGTTTGTCACTTCTACTTTCTCGTTAGTCTGAGGATGAAAAAATGATGAAAAACGAAGTTAAATTCCCCTACAGGAACAAAATGCTTCCATGTCTTTGTTTTCAAATTAAGGGCCATTGTTTTTTGTGATTGTTCTTGGAATTAGTTACATGTAACATATGTTAGATAAGATGAATTTAATAACTGCTTTGGTTATAGTCCAAGATAGAGGCTTTGCTTCCACCCATTTAGAAAAATAATCAACAGCCACAATGATGGACGTCATAGGCAAGCGTCCAACCAAGTCTAACACCCATCTGTCAAAAGGAAATGTTTACGATATTGAATCAAGTAGTAAAACTGGTACATGTATTGTATTGCAAACGGTTAGTATGGATCACATGTTCACACTAAATATTTGGCATTTTCCATGGTAGACAACCAATAATATATGGTCAACAAAACCTGGCTTGTCAATATTTTATAGCCACAATGAGAAAATCCCTCATCGTCATGAGAAAACCTGGCTAACTTAAAGATTTTTTATAAAGCACATCCCAATGATCGTGAAACCATGTGTTTTGAACCTTATAAACTCGAAAAGTCCCTATACTTATAACTCTTTAATCTCATATATCCAATCTTTTTCCAAGCTCATAAAAATTTGAAATGCTTCGTTGGTGCGTAATTTCTACTCAAGGGCTAATGCTTCGACCAATGATCTTGTTGTAATATCAACGGATACCATTTAGTGTATTCAATAATCTCTAAGGAATCAACCATAAAATTTTCAACACAATGAACGTGTCCGTATCTGATGCCATCGAAGATAGTTGTCATTCTCTAAATGCTTTTAGGTATTTTTTTTTCAAGTTATTATTTCTTGCTTCGGCATGGCCAGGCACATGGTTAATTAGGATTAGGGAATCACTTATCAAACAAACTTTCTTGGAAACATAGATTTGCGTTAATCGTAACCCTGTCAAAGTTGCTTAGTACTTTACCTTGTTGTTTGATTCTTTGAAATCAAAGTGCATTGCTTAATGAATTGAATCTCCAGAGGGAGATACTAAGTGAAATCCTGATCCATAGCCTAAAATGATTTAACCTCCATCAGTTCGAACTATCCAATCATTTTGAGGCTCATCAATATCTGGAACGAAACTCAACCAAAAAGTATTTCAATAGTTGTGCCTTAATTGTTGTTCGAGATTCAAATTTTATATCATAATATCCCAATTTGACTGACCATTTAGTCATCCAACCCTATATATCTGGTTTTGCAACATATTCTTAAGTGGAAATGAGGTTTAAACTATAATAAAATGGTCTTGGAAATATGACCTTATTTTTTACGATACCACTACGAGCTTTAAATATTATATTTCAACGTCTAACAAACTTTTACAAACCGGGGGCATATAAGCGTCAACTTCTCTGACCAAAACCACTCTTATTGTATAATATGACACGGCTATGTAGATAAATAGATTTTCTCCCACAGTTGGATTGGTCAAAATCTACGGAGAGGATAAGTGTTCTTTTATTTTTGTAAAGGCATAATCACACTCTGGAATTCAATTAAATTTATTTTCCTTTCTTAGTACTTGAAAAAATAGTGCACACTTATCTGAAGACCTTGATATAAATCTGTCTAAAGCTGCTAACCTTCTAGTTAAAATTTATACCTCTTTGATGGACCTTGGGGGTGTTGTGGTGATTAGAGCGTTTAATTGTACTAGGTCAACTTGAATTCCCTTTTCACTTACTATATAACCCAAAACGTTTATAGATCGAACACCAATCATACATTTTTTATTGGTTCATTTTTAAGTTAATAGCTTTCAAATAAAAAAAAGATCCTCATCTCTCATGATTTTTACTAACATATCATTATTGTAAACTTCAACATTTCTTCTGATCTAGCAAGCAAAGGCTTTATTTACCAAGCGTTCATGAATAACCCCAACATTATTTTAACTAAACGACAGCACTTTGTAACAGTGGATCCTCCTACCCGTTATGAATGTGGTGTTGTCTTGGTCCATTGAATCCATCGATATTTAGTTATACCTTGCAAAATACATCGATGAACTATAAGAGTATCTCCTGAGGCCGAATCTATCAACTGGTCAATTTTAGGGACACATAAAAGATCCTTAGGACAAGCCATGTTTAAATCTATAAAGTCAACACACATGCGTTATTTCCCTTTTTTTTTCTTAACGAGTACCAGGTTTATTTCCCACAATGGGTATTGGGACTCTTGGATATACTACATCTTTGTTAGTCGATCTACATTTATCATAATTTCTTCATACTTCTTTTAGAAAAATATCATCGTTTCTGGATAATGGGGCGTACATTGGAACATAATGTGAGTTTATAGAAAATAATACTCGTAGGGACACCTGTTACATCTTTGGGTCACCAAGCAAACATGTGTAAATTTCTTACCAGGAAGGATAACAATTGTTCCCTTCTGATTGGAGGTAACCGAGTTACAATATTCAAAAAATTTACATTTGGAAAAGTATATACATTGATATCCTCATCAGATATTACTGAACTAGGAGTCTCTCTCGGATCATCTACAGTATATGTGCCCAAAGTGCACTCCGATGATTGCTATTCTTTCTTTGTTTCAGCACTCTATATTGTTTTAGGAGCCAAAGTAATAATGTAGCATTCTCTAGCCACTATATGGCTGTTGTAGAAAACTCCGACTTAACCCTCAATTTCATATTTCAAACACTGATGGACAGTTGAAGCAGAAGCATGAATCCTTGACAACCATGATTTGTAAAAAAATAGAATTGTATGAGGTCTAACCATCGACCACTATAAACAATACTCTCATCATTTTTTTAAGGTCATTTTCCTAATAGTGCGTTTTTCTCAAATTTTCCAATTACTTCCGAAGTGATACATGTGAATCCCATTATTTTTCAATTCGACTGGAGTATAACAAGAGGGTTTTTCATTTACTTGTAAGTAGACACGAGCAAGATGATTTCTGAATTACCCATATCAATCAAGATTCTTCCGACTTCAGTTCTCTGAATTTTACTTTGATGGCAACACCATCCTCATGTAGCCCAGTAACATCTCTCAAATCATCACCATCAAACATAATAAATGGCATCATATCTTGGTAAAGATGGGTAGACAATTTTTCTTCTAACAGAGTCACCAAACTTACAACATTCCTCTTTTACAAACAACTAGAAGGCCATGATGCCATATCTCAATTGAAAATAGTCAATAATACAAAAAATTCGCACAAACTCTTAACATTTCCTTCCTCGTTGGGTTCATCAGTCACCTTAATACTCACTCGGTCAGGATCGAGGTTGAGATACTTAGAATCCACATCAAACTCATTGCAGGGTCTGATTATGACCATTGCATCTTCTTGCTTCGTGGCACCTTCTATTTCCTCCCTTCAACCTATGGTTTGATTCCACACTCGAGCTTGTGGCTCACAACCAGATTGTGTTTTGAAAAAATGGCCAGTTTTTTCTATTTTAAATCAAAGTTTTGATCTTTTGTTTCAAAGCGATACAATCTCTTGTATCATGGGCTATTTCGTTATGATACTTGTAAAACTTGTTATTTTTATTTTCTCTTAGACTTTAGATTGGAAGTGGTTTTCTAAATTAAATAAAATTATTTAGTATGGAATAAATAGTAGCAACGCTCTCTGTTAGTTCAACATAGTTATTGGGTCTGACCCATTGATTTACTTTGGATTTATATTGTTGACCTTGTGGGTTTTAATTAACCCTAGGTCGAAAAGGAGTCTAATTCGTGCCCTTTGGATGAAAAATAGTAATTTTATGAGGTTGAATGTTTTAGGCATGTTGTAGTTCAAAACATATCACAATTATTGATATAACCCTATGGAAACCAGTTGTACTATTTTAGAGCATTATCTTTGAAAGTCGGGGGAAATAATAACACAACAACTTATCATCGTCGTTGTAATTCATCATAAAATTCTTGAATTACTCTAAATTATTATCCGGATCTTTACTTCCATTAAAATTTTCAATTTTAGATACATCAAACATATTCGGTGCGTGATCGGGAATAATTTCTACAAATAGTGGGGACTGCCTCTAATTATGTCCCTGAATATATTGGTGACCCTCATTAGTTTCTCCAGAAATACCTTGCTCAGACTGATACAAAAATTGGCTATTTTCTTGATAATCAACACTCTGGTTCCTCGAACCTCCTTGTATCAAAGTTCGGCTTCCTCGAGTCGACTTCCGTTGTTCGATCATTTCCTCAGCTTCCATTCTATCTTTGCCGTTCAAACACTCTTTCTTATTAAAGAACCAGATTATCTATATCCTCCGCTTTGAATAGCATTGAAATATGACTGCATTTATGCTTCATTTTCAGAGGATTGATCACATTATATGTGTTTTTGTTACCTACTATTTCAGCGTAGGTTCCATATCTATTGTTGGTGAATTTTAGTTTACGAGATTCTCATTTTGCAGCAGCGTGGACTGAAGGCTTCTTGAGAGACACATGTTGAAGATCAAGATAATCTCCACTGCTGTTGAAGATCGGAATGCTATAAAAAAATATCGATGATTGATAAGATATAACCACCACCAAACTAGAGATGAATAAAGCAGAATAACCAAAAAGATATGTAGGTTTCTTGGAGCTTTTTTGAAAACCAAAACACACATATTAAATAAATAAATAATCAAATTTTTTTAAAAAAAAGCGCAAAATAAACTTAACTAAAATATTTAAACTCTACATGTAAATATATAAAACAAGGTGAAACTAGATAAAATATCTAATTTTTATCCAAATATATAATATATATATAAAACAACTAATTCGCCCCCAATGGGGTAGCCGAGTTGGTTAAGTATGGTATGCTTGCGACCAAAGGTCATGAGTTCGAGTCCCTCTACATACGCTTTCTCGGCTGAGCCTGTCACCTTGTGTGGTTTACTTTCTGGCGTTGGTTTGTAGGCTATTGCGTCAGACTGAGGATTTACCCTATGCACACTCTGAGTAGCGGCTGCGGGTTCCCTCCGAAAAAAAATAAAAAAACAACTAACTCCAAATTCAATATCATACGTTATTTATTTTTGTTTTTGGTAGTTAAAAAGTTCAGTCTCTCATAAAATAATTCCATCCAATCCAAGTAATATAATCCAAATAATAAATGATAAAAATTAATTAAAATATATATATTATCTATGTGAAATAAAGAAATAGAAAGCTAACTAAAATTCTCATAATTGTTTAGATGGTTTTCATTTTATACTGGACGGCCCATCTCTTTTATATAATTGTATACTTAAACGTAACAAAGATACTTGTGACATCTCCTTTATAAAATTTTGTGGTTGGACATTTAAAAACAAAGATATTTGTGATTATAAAATATGTTTGACTTTGGGCATGTTTTGGTAGTCACACATTCAATAGTTTGATTACTATTTCTTACGATTGATATTGTGCGTTTATTTGTATCCTAAACCTATTCATCCACCGAAATGATTCTTATTTATGTATGTTTATTTGTATCCTAAGCCTATTCATCCACCGAAATGATTCTTTTTTATGTATGACCGGCTTTTGCCATTTCTAAAGAGACATAATCATTTTCTAGTCAAAGGAATATTTTATTTTATTTTATATCCGAAGCCTTTTCTATTGTGATTGTAACCCGTTTATTATAATTAAATTTGCAAGTTTCACTCAATGAAACTTATATTTTTATTTATTTTTATTTTAAAACTAAAAAGAATATTATGTAGGGTAAAATTATAGATTTTTACAACGTTGGGAGCTCAATTATATTACAATAGAAATTGAGAGATTCAAAATTAAGTTTTTAATGTTCCCTCTCAACTTTTGGCTCCATAGTTATAAAATCGAGGGTTATGAGTGCTTCATCTTCCTCATTGTGCAGCTGTTTTTCTTCCTTCTTACTTTTCTTGTTTTTTGAAGATATGCTTCTCTTCCGATCTTTTTGTCCTTCCCATTTATGCTTTTGCTCTCTGATTCTACAAGACAAAGAATTGAATTGTTAAGTTACTTTAATATATTCGGTACCTGATTTTTTCAGTTTTAGAATAGCTTCCAAACATGGAGGAGGTTTAAACCTCTTATAATCAACTTTTATTTTATACTTTAAGGTGCAGTGAGCTAGCCAGTCGGCGGCTTCGTTCTGTTCCCTAAAGATGAACTTTATAGACATATTTGTTGTTATAAGCAGCCTTATTCTATCAATTACAGATTCCAAAAAATTTTTGTTTTTCCCATAAGTAATTAGAGAGATAAGAGTGCTACAATCAGATTCGATGTCGATTTCCCTTAAGCCCATGATTTTGCATAGTAGTAGCCCGTCCAGTATTGCCTTAGCTTTAGTTTTTAGTGGTGTGAGTTTTCCATTTGTGTTTCCATAGCCACTAATTAGTGAACCATTGCAATCTCTAATGATTATTCCTCCACTTGATTCTCCAGAAGGTAAACAGCAAGCGTCTAAGTTTAGTTTGACTCTTCCTGGTCCAGGAGGCAGCCATTTGAGGTGAGTGACTTTGTGTTTAATGTTGAGAAGGTTTGTACAGCCTAGTGATGAAGCTTCGTTTTCACTTAATTTGCAATGCTTTATTTGTAGCAGCTTTAACTGGTCAAGAGTTGATAGCATTGTTGTGATGTAATTGATGGTGGAGCTTGATGAAAAGATTTCACCATTGATTTTTGATTTGTTACGTTGCTGCCAGATTGACCAGCAAATTATAGGGGGTAAAACTGTTTTGACATGGATTTTCCCAGGAGAAGACCAGATCCAGGTTCGTAGCAGACATTGTGTAGTTATAAACCCTCTTATATACACCATTAATATCCCTGCAAAATGAAACCATATGCTCAACGGGAAGTTACAGTTTACAAACAAGTGGTCTTTTGTTTCTTCATTAAAACAGAACTGGCATTTTGATGCAAGTTTAATGTGTCTAGTTTTGATAATTGAATCAATAGGTAACTTGTTTTTCAACAATCTCCAAGTCAAAAAAGAATATTTCCTTGGTGTAATGTTGTTCCAGAGAGACTCAAAAAGAGAAGAATTAAAGTTTACTGGTCTAAGTCCTTTTATAGTTTCCTTTAGATTGAAAACACCATTGTTTGATAGACTCCAAACAAGTTTATCTTTGGTATTTTCTGTGATTTTATTCTTAAGGACTTTGCTAACATTGTAACTATTGAGGTATTGATGCAATTTGTTTGTGTTCCACTCGTTATTTTCCCAAAAAGAACAGACATGAATGCCCTTAGACCAACTATCGTTAGAGTTGTGGTCTAGTTTGATTAGAGGGTTAAAGTCATATCAGTTATCCAACCATAAGTCGACCTTACCTTCACCCAACTTCCACTTTATTTTCTCTTCAACAAACTCCTTTATGTCAGCCAATCTTTTCCAGGTTGAAGAGCCTTTTTTGAAAATTTTAGTTGAAGAGGGTGCTTCCTCTTACAGTATATACTATGCATTAGTCTAGCCCATAATGAGTTCTTTTCTCTGAAGATTATCCATAGTTTACATGAGAATTCTTATTGAATATCTTGTATACATCTAACATTCAATCCACCTTCACCATGTGATCTAAAGATTCTCTTCCAAGAAGCCCAGTGTATCTTTGTTGTTTCGTTGGATGATCCCCACAGGAACTTATTCAATAGCCTTTCTATGATTGAGATGACTGAGATTGGGAGCCAACAGCTCTGGATCCAATACATGGCGATAGGCATGAGCACTGATTTTATCAAGATTAGTCTTCCTCAAAAATACAAGGCTTTGTCATTCCAACTTTCAATTATTGTCTTGATCTTCTCTATCAGAGGAATGTAGTTTGATATTTTGTTATGGGCGCTGAGTGTAACTCCAAGATATGTTGTTAGTAAGTTGCTGATGTTGAAATTAGTTTGAATGGACAATGTATTTCTTCTGTCTTGGGAAAAATTTGATGCAGTGATTATGATTGTCTTATCATTGTTTAAGGATTTCCCAGACACATCTTGATATACCTGCAAGAAATTCCCAATACACTCCAAAGAAGTAGATAAACCATTAGAAAAAAATTAAAAGGTCATCTGCAAAGGATAGTATAGGAATGACTATGTTACTCCTGGTTGAGTAACGTAATGACTTTTATTTTAAGAATAGTTCTTGCAAGACTCTGAGAATAACATCTTCAGTAAGGATGAACAGACTAGGGGACAACGGGTCCCCTGGTCTAATTCCTTTTCTCATTTTGAAGAAACCAGGACTTTCTCAATTAATAAAAACTAAAACATTTACATGCTGAACAATGTTAGACATTAAGGATCTAACTCTATTGTTAAACCATAGCATTCCAAGACATTTAAGATAAAGCAGTGTGATAAGTTATTAAACGCTTTTGACGTGTCCAGTTTTATGATTATATTGCCTGCCTTCCTTTTTCTGTTGATGTCATGAATCAATTCCTCAGCAATAAGGATTTTTTCATGAATCATCCTTCCTTTTACAAATGTTTCTTGAAACTCAGAGATTACCTTAGGAAATAAAGAAGATAATCTGTTGTTTAAAAGCTTACACGTTATTCTGTTAAACATTGTACATAAGCTTATTGGTCTTAACTGGTTCCAATTTTGAGGAGCTTCAACTTTGGGAACTAGACAAACACCAGTAGTTAAGATACCCTTTGGTATTTATTGACCTTGGTATTTATTGACCTTTAATGAAAGATTCCATGGCTTTGCATAGATCTGTCTTTATGGTATGCCAGCATGTAGTGAAATTGTTTTTGTTAAAACCATCAACACCTGGACCTCCTTTAGGGTTTAAACTTTGTATTGAGCACCAAATTTCATGTTCTGTGGGAACAGCTAGAATAGAAGCATTATCAGAATTTTCAACAAGTTTAGGGATAGAATTTAAGATTTCATGGCTCATGAAATCAGGTTGCATATTAGAATCAGAATAAGAAAGAGATGAAAGGATATTCTTGAAGTAATCTACTGCAGAGGCTTCGATGGCTTCATTGTCTGAAATCCATTTGTTTTGTAGTTTTATACCAGAAATTTTAGCTTTCCTTCTCATCATTTCGACAAAGTTCTGGTATAACTTTGTATTTCGATCACCATCTTGAAGCCAGTTTGAATAACATTTTTGTTTCCAGAACTCCTCTTCCATAGTTACAACAATGAGGTGTTCTGCTTTAGCCTTTTTCATAGCTTCTTTATCTTCATGGTTGTTAAAGTTGAGAAACTTTTGTTCTTAAATGATTACATAGTCTTCTGTTTGTTGCACCTTGTCAAAGATGTTCTTGAAGTTGTTTTTGTTCCAACTTTTCAGCGTAATTTTTAATCTTTTCAACTTGTTCCAAAAGATGAAAAGTGGGAATCCCTGCATTGGTTCATTCCAGCTTGTCTCAAACACATATTGAAATTCATCGTGAAGTGTCCAGGAATTTTAAAACTTGAAACTTTTGATAATGTTGTCCTTTTCTTTGATAATGGTAAATACACATTGGAGTGCGGTCTGAACATGTTCTCGACATGTGAACCACTTTAGTCTCTACAAAAAACTCAGCCCAAGCCTGATTGATTAGGATCATGTCTAAGTATTTTCACCTTGTCTTGATTCTCCAAGTGTAATGAGTCCCTGCAAAGCCTGCATCCTCAAAGAATACAATCCTTAATTGTATCATTAAAGTCAGTTGAACTTTGATTACAATAATTTATACAGCCAGGTTGTTCAGAGGGAGCTGACGCAGTGTTAAAGTCTCCCATTAGCATCCATCCACCTACATATTTAGCTATCTCCCTTAATTTTTTCCAGAGATAAAGCTTATTTGACTTTTGACATTTAGCATATATACAAGTAACATAAAAAAAATTTATCTAAATGTTTGTGGTTTATTAGTGTGTGAATACATTGTTCATTGTCTATAATGATGTCTATGTGATAGTCCATTGACCAGAATAACCATATTTTATTTGATGTATTAGCAAAAAAGTTAGGAAAACTTAGCTTTAAAGATAAGGGCTCAATCTTGATGCCCTCAACCATAGGTTCCTAAATGCAAAGCAGCAAGATTCTTTCATTCTTAATGATAGACTCCAGTCTTCTTGTAGTACTCTTATTTCCCACTCCTCGAACATTCTAACATAAGGACTTAATCATTCTTTGGATTGATTATGGTAGATCTTCTTGTCTCTTTACAAGGGAGAGATTGAATTTTGAGTAGCTTTTTTTATTTTGCCAATTTCAGCTTTCTGTTTGGTACATTTTGGAAGCTTAAGTCAATATCTTTGTTGCAGAATGTTTGTGAAGAGGGGAGACTGTCAATGTTAGCTCTCTTAGGTGTAATGTAACCAGAGGATAAATCATCTTTAATCTCTTCATAGAAGTCTTCAACATCAAGAGATTTGAAGGCTTCCACAATATCATCTTCTGTGGTATCATTTGTGATCATCTTCTCATGGATTTTAATATTTTTTGTAGCATTGATGATAAATATCTCAGAGGAGAGTCCGATAAATTCTGACTAGGGAAAATAAATAAACACTATACGAAGATAAGCTAAAAATCTTTATCGATTACCTGTATTTGACACATTTTACAAACTTATTATTAAAGTGTGTTTAAATTATTTATGATTAGGAATGTTGCAGGTATCTATTTTATGCACGGTCATTGTCTCGTATTAATTAAATATGTGTCACACGTGATCTTTAAAGATATAACCTTTTTAAATACAATAATTCAGACCCACGGAAAATGTTCATGTTCCTGACTTAATGGGTTAATGGTTCACTTTTATTTTTATCGGTAACACTTTTACCGTTTACTTTCACTGATTCTTCCATTTACTTTTATAAGTTTACTATGTACTATTTATTTTTTGCCAAATTCAATTATTTTTTTATTTTAATTTGATAATTGTTCATTTTATTATATTTTTATTTTTATCATTTAAAGCATGGCTATTTTGAGATCCTCTTTCTTTATAATAAAATACTAAAATTATTTTTTTTTTCTAAAAATGTCAAAATATTATTTTGTGCCTCACATATAAAAATTCAATTTCAGCCTAAAAACATAGATTTTTCCTTTCTTCTCCAACCCAGATACTCCTAAACACTAACTCTAACATAAAAAAACTCTAAAATTATCCTACATTATGGATTTGAGTGACTTGAATGACGATTTTTCTTACAATATTGATGATTTTGCATCAGAGGTGGAGGAACCTTTGACAGACCATCTCAAAACACAAGTAGAGGTAAATTTCAAACTTCTTTTTTATGGTCAATAAAAAAACGCACATATCACGCGCTAGAATGGATGAAACGCGAACATAGAGCACACAATTTTGGCCAAATCAGACACCCAAAATGCGCGATTTTGGTCGATCATGTACACAATTTTACCAGATTTGGTACTTAATTAGAGTAGTGTAATTACACAATATTACTCGAATTGGTTGTGTTGTACGCACGATTTTGACTAGTTACGTGCACTAATTTACATGATTTAAGCAGATTTCGATATAATTATTTAGAATTAAGTAGCTATTGATACATTTTGTATTCTAACCCTCCCTTGATATGTGATACTAAGATTTATAACTGCATGGCATGTGTATTGTTAAGTGCAACAAAAAATATGATAGTAGTTTGGGTGGTATTGAGTACATATGATGTTTTTACCGTTGTGTTTCATTTTTATATCAAGGTTACCACAATTTACTGTATGGATTCAAATTGGTAAACATAAAATAAAGTTATCCCACATAAACATAGTTTGATGCATTGAGTCATCAACGCATTCTTTAGTCCTATATGTAATGCTTGTAATTTTTGTAGTATTGTTTTCCAATGAGTTGTCTTTATTAATCTAGCTCGAAAAACTATATAAATGATCAGCACTCACATGACTAATTAAGAATGTAAGACACCACCATTAGATTAAACTTAAAGTTATATATGATCATGAATTTGAATATGTTGTAATATTATTCTTGTGTTGAAATTCTCTCTATGTTTTTGTTGTCTTTGTTGTTTACTATAAGAGACACAAGTATACACAGGAAAAATTATGAATGATTGACACAAATATGGATGGTTTTTAGAGACACAAGTGGATAATTGTATTTTTCAACATAAAATTACAAGTGAAGATATAAAACAATTAGTATCCAAAAAAATCGATAACATCCAAAACTGATTGCTTTCAATAAATTAAGTAAACAAAGACAAGGTTACTACAAAAATAAATGTAAAATTATATAAAATATATAAGAGGGAATCATGTGGAAACATATTTTTTACATATAAATTTTTATTTTAGTAAACAAAAAACCATGCATCATCTATTACACTATAATTTTAGTGTAACTCAGTTGTTCTTAGTTGGATGGGGCCTAGGCTTGCTATAATCAGCCGTAAAAGCATTCAGTCTTCCATCTTCATTAACTTTCGCGAATTTGCGACATTTATTACCCTTTTCTCTATCATCCTAAGAATAAATAGAAATTTAAGTTGTTCAAAGGAAAAGTTCTGAAATATAAAGCAATCAAGATGAAATCGATGACAAGATATACCTGATTGAATTTGTTTAATGAAGAGACTATAACTAAACACAATAGCAATCATGCCCAATGTGTGCCCAATTTGCGCTAGAATGATGCACACATTGTGAACAATTTAACACACAAGATGGTGTGAAATCACGAACTTCGGATACCATGGTTAGCCGGATTTGTAAAGCCAGAGTGCACAAATTCGATTAGCCATGGCCCCCAGAGTTCGCGAAATAACATGAACCAGTAACTATACCCACCAATTCGAGATTCTCCAAATCTAACCAAAATAATGCAAATAGCATACCAAAACAAATATATAAACCTAACTTCACATATACAACTAACTACAATTTGAAACAAAAAATACAAAGATACGAAAAATTGATTTTTCTAACTAAACTTTAAACTCTAAATATCACTAAGACTGTCTATTAAAATTCAAAAAAACATACATCATGATGTTGAGTAAACATACCTTAACATGAACGTAAACTTGAATTTAAAAAAACTGAGGTTTTTAAAAATCAAAATTAGAGAGAGCTTAGGGTTTGGAATAGAAAAAAGGTGATATCTATAAATAAAATGTATTTATATCAATAACATTATCGTAAATATTGAGGTCTCATTATAAGAAAAAAAAGTTTTATTATAGCGGGGTCTCGTTTTAAAAAAATGACTCTCAATTTAACATAAGCCTATAATTTATTTTTAACTTTTAACTGAAGTACGTAATTTAAAGTTCATAATAAAAAAATTCAATCAAATAGTTTTGTTCCCTCACTCGCACCTTCTATCATGTCAGCTTATCAACATTGGTTCAATCTGGACCGGACCTTTATGGTTCTGACATCCTCCTTGGTGATTCAACACACTACTCGATGCTCATACATGGGTCCTACATCAAAACTCATGATCAGCACGAATCACCTGATCAGCCCAAGAACGAATAACCTTATCAGCCCGATGATGAAACCCTAGATACTGGAATTCACCATGAGGCTGAGAAGCCGATCGCAGCGATATCGTAAATGAAAACACAGTTGGTACTAAAACTTCTAACAAGCCTGTGACTCCAGAGACGTCTAATTTGAAGTCGCGTAAGCGTGCAATGAGAAATACTAGTTTTCTGAATGGAAGATTGAACGGAGAATGAAAAAAACATGCGATAGTTGATAAGTACTACATCGATCTGGTCTCAGATAAGAAATCCAAATCTAAAAATGATGTGTTGTATTATTTGAAGACAAGGAAAAATCTTATTGTTGCTCCTCAATTTGAACATTTGAAAATTAGTAAATCTAAATATATCCATCATGATATATATTTTATTTATAATTTAAATAATACGTTTTATGTTATAATATATCTAAATTACATAATAATATTATTATTTAAACCCATCAATAGCTTTATGATATATATAATAAGTTTTTTGTCATAATAATTTCACCCTACTAATTAATTGTTTGAAACTAAATATTATATCATTGAGTAACTTAATTTATTTTGATATATTAAACAAATATATTTAATTATATATATATAAGTATTAAAAATAATATGGAATAAAAAATAATACTATTTGTTGTATAAAATAATTTTCCTTTAATTTAATTTACTATTTTTTTAAACAGGTTTGAGTTGTGTCGAATGTTTCCAAAAGCATTAAGATATTATATATTTATAAAGACTCATCGAGAAGTGACAATTCAAAATAAATAATGAAAATATGATCGTAAGGGGAGGAACGAGACGAGTACAAGCGCATACCAATCAAATGAGCCAAAGGATCAAGTCCCAAAATTCAAGTTAAAAAGAGACATATTGTGTGTGACGAATAGAGCTAACAAGTACTCTTAGCATCAAGCACTAATCGTTGGCTGTTAGTTGCATGAGACATATCCTAATATATTTATAAACTCATTGATAAAATCTGATAAGGCAATCACAATTCTTAGTAAAAAAGATCGTAAAAAACATGGTTAAGCATGGTTTGTCTTCCCGAGCATGGTGAGGTTGTTCACCCGGCTCAGGAAGCCTAGTTATTACTGAATTAAGGTCGTATATTATCCTAAATATACGGTACCAATCAAAATAATTATTCAAAAAATCTTCATCTTCCACGTTATAATCTGGTGGAAGGCCGTGAATGGTATCCATATCAAATTTCTTCTTCGTAGCTCATTTACGAGGAATTTATGGGGTCAAATAGATAACTTATCAACAAAAGATTGGAAACCCATAACTAAAGAATTTAGGGTTTCCCGATCAGAATTCAGAGTATTTTACGGTCACTGCGATAACGGTAACCAATATTATTCACCAATCAATAGAATGAGGCAGTAAAATGGGAAATAAATAATTTCGATCCCTTACCTTTTTACTATATCTGAAAACTGGGAAAGCCTGGAACAAAGAAACAAGAAGAACAGAATAACTCCGTCTCCAAAGGTGATTCGAAAAAGTTTATTAAATTAACCCAAAGATAATTTATACTAATTTATAAATTAGCATAACAAGAGCTACCTAAGGGGAATGCTCATAATGTTATAATGGGCTTGCAAGTTGTAGAAGTGTTTACCAATTAAATGGCTAGACATATGAAGCGTTATTTTGTTAAAAACACACAAGTAGCAGTTACAACTGTCAGACATAGGTGCATGATATACGACGTGTGGCAAATAAGTATTGACATCAGAACAACGCACACCTACTGTAATATATTAAAGGTAAACCATGTATGTGGCATATAGCAAATAAATAAGAAGCACGGTATGTAATACCTCATCCTAGTCAACTTTTAATATTTTCAAAAGTCGAACTATCATAGAATTTCACATTCAAAAAGACTATGGGGATTCCTTATAAGGCATAACCCTCCAACCAGATTATATTCATCGACAAGGATGAGGTACGTTCGATCTGAGAGCGAATCTAGTGTAGTATCGGCAAAAAAACACAGCTCGATGTCATCAATAAGAAGCTCGACCTGTACCATGAAGAGTGTGTGAGTTACTGCTAACCGAGAGTACCTACTAATAGGTGACTGTTAAGCGGACGAGGCCGTTAAAAGTACTACCAAGATAAGATGAAGAACGTAGAGGTATATCACTTACCCACAATTGGACACAACTAGGTGCGGGAGACTGTTAGGAGATAATGAGATAATGCATAAGACTTTGTAGTATATGAAGAGATTGAAACCATATGAACACGTAAGAACTTTTTAGTTGAGTAAATAGAAATCCTTCACCAAATTTCTTTGAGTGGAACTTGACCCACTTCGAACTCTTGTCGACCCTTATACCTTAATTTGTTCCTCAACTTGAGACATTAAAGCTTCAAATTTTAATGCACTTCTTATCATAGTGTCTCATTTTCTAAATTACCTATAAGTAATCCCCCCCCCCCCCGAAAAGCTGTCATTGCAACAAGCTCTTCACAATATTCCAATTATGTCTTCATTAACACAAAGCGTCTCGTATAATCTTTTAATTTCTCTCTCACTGCTTGTTTGCATTGTATTATAGTATCACCATTAGCTCGCATCTCTTTACTTCCCACAAATTATCTTCAGAAGGCAGTGTAAAAGACCCTAAAACTGGTTATAGATCCCATCGAAGTTTTATTATACCACTTTAAAGCGGTGCTCTTACAAGTTTGTGAGAATTCTTTATATACCAACCTATTATTGTTTTCGAAATTTACCATGTAATTTTTAAAATCCTCAATATAATCATCGGGATCTTGTCTTCCATCAAATTTTTCACCTTTGAAATATCAAACCGCCTAGGAAGAGGTATCGACCTAATTTCAGAAGATAAGGGAGAATTTATTCAATCCACTCCCTGCATGTATTGATTAGCCCCAGTTTTTCCCATAACTGCATACAGATTTTGGTCCGTGATATTAACATATTGGTTGGATGTGTTACCTTCGAAAAATGGGTTGTCCCTTATATTCCTAGACTTACCCTCCTTTTTGGGTTTATGCTCTTTACAATATTTTCGATGTCTATTTCCTTCTTTTCTTGAAGAACGCCAATATATTCATTGTTTAAACGAATCACCTTTCGAATTCGAACTATAAAACTCACTATTACTGGTTTAAAAATACCAATATTTATCTTTATTTTCTTTTCGTGAAGAGTGATGTTCCGTGTATGACTGGAAATGTGATTTTCTACGATTACTTTGAACTTGACGAGCAGTATAAGACTCATCAGACGAATTTTCCAACTCATTTTTCTCATTGGCTCGTCGTACCTCGGATCTCAGCCTACCAGAATGAATTTGCTACTCCATTTGATCAAGTTGATCATTAAAAATAACTATCCTTTCTAGTAACTGATTCATCTGATCCTTCACATTATATTGCTCACACTGTTTTTTTCTTAACTATCTACCCGATTTCTTTCTCTAAGAAAACATGACTCAAGCATTTTATTTTCCATCAAAACCGTGGGATTAGTTCTGATTACTGGTTTCATCGTAACTTCCATCGTAAATTTTGTGGTTTTAGATTTGTTATCTATGTACCTCACTAAACTCTCACTATGGTTGCTAATATTAAGTATTAAATCTTCTATGTAAAGATAGAATCATTAAAGTGATAGTAGAGAGAACATAACCAACAATAGTTATTCGTAAGAAAAATTATCAAGAACCTTTATTTCCAATCCATTATCTTATTTTTAGGCAAGGGTGTAAATAACATTTCAATTACAAATTATAACAAATTGTACCCTTAGTCCATAACTTTTACATTGTGTATTAAATCTATTCTTTAGCTATAAAAGAATTAAATTAAAATACTTTGTACAATTGATTTTACTCCTAAATTATTTAATCTTTATCAAGATCCAACTATAACAAACCAACATATACTAGTATAAAAAACATGAAATCCAAAATTAATTTTACAACCCTACAATATATGACTTTAGAAACCTATATATATGACAATATATAATCAAAGTTGAATCTTAATATAGTTAAAATCCATTTACATCTTCATGAACTTATACCACTCGTGTAGTATCTGTCTCATTTACAAAATATTCATTTGTTACCCCTCCCAATTTGTATGGTACCAATGACACTTCTTCGATGACCGATAATTTTGTTGTGACTCATTTATTGACTTGTGGTGTTTGTGTTACTGGGACAGATATTTCTGGAGAATACAAAGGTAGATTAAATATTTTTTTTAAGTTTTCGTCGTTCAAATTGTGGATGTAACTGAGTTATCGAGAACTCTAGCTCTTCAATATGTCAAAAAATGACAAACATATTGGTATAAGATATGTGAGAATTGAACAAATAGAACATATATAACAAGCCAGACCAGATAAGATACATATACTTACTTGTTTTTCATTTTGAAGCAAATGCTACATACTTGCATACGATTATTTTAAACGAACCCATTGTAGGAAATGATTTTTCTTTTACGTTCCAGTCTCTGACGTAAAAGATAACTGTTGTTGAAGTTGGTCATATTATTTGTTCGGGAGTTGGTATGACTTTTGAATATCGTGCCAACGTTTTTTGAGGGTGCTGAAGTCTTGTTCGAGGGCGTTGGATTCTACCTTTGTTGAATGATATAATCATTTAGGGTTCAACCAACATTAAAGTTATCTCTGAACCCCCAGTTTCAGTTAGGGATGTCCGACTTTGTGTTTCTTTGCTGGTTATGGGCTTTGTTTGGGGAGTGGTGGTTGGTGGTTACATTGGATGTGCTGATCTTTTGTTTGGTTTTTTGCTATAGATTTAGTCCTCTTCATAGCACTTTCATTCGATACAAGATTAGAGTTGTTATTGGGCCTCCCAACCCGTTAAACCGCCCGAGACCGAGTGGTAACCTAGAATACAAAAAGCTAATACACGACTCTAACACCCCTGACATAAACCTATGAAGGGTTTGAGATTATGATTCATGAATAAATCTACTAAAGACACGAACATGATGCACTACCTGCATTTTGAATATTATGGGCAAATGGATTGGATTTATAAATTATAATATTGGAGATTTCTTTTAAATTATGGAGAAGTAAATGATATTAATTTTATATGAACATCCACGGTTAGAAAGTACCTGTGTAGTATTTGTGTATAAGTAATTATGAAGAAGTACATGTGTATTACCTGTGTAGTATTTGTGTAGAATTAATTATAAAGAAGTAAATGAAATGTATTTGTGTTAGTGTGTAGTATTTTGTAAGAAATCTTGTTGATGGTCCTTTCAGGCTCTATAATGTCCTATCATTTAAAAGTATAGTGCAAAGAAAATCAGGAAATGAATAGAAAGACAATAATGACAGTTTAAGCCAAATTATTTCACTTATTATCAATACATTTTAATTACTCATTCAGTTTAGCTTCTTACACATAGTATTGCATGAATTCTGATTCAATAGCAGAATTTGACAAACTAGGAAAATGTATAAACCGTGGTTTTGGGTGTCACATACTATTACATGAGTTCTTTCTGTCACATACCATCACAATCCTTATGTATATACATTTATTTTATTAAATATATCACTTTAGCTATGAAACAATTCCTATATAGTAATGGTAAAAAGTGTCTTCTTTTTTTCCAGCTAAAACATTGATACAGCTTGTTCTTATTGTTCATGATGTAGCTTTGTAAAAAATTTACAGTAGCATCCAACTAGCCACTAGTAGAATTTTACAGTAAAATACATAAAATAACTAATAATATAAAATTCGGTTCATACAAACTCATTTTTTGTATCTAATAAGTTTGAGCTAAACTTGTACGAAGTTCTTAATGACTATAAACATGCGAAAGAGTAGTATGACGTAGCAACTATAAACTTTACATCGTGAAGCTCAATGTTTATTACTATTTCTATTGTTACTAAATCATACACACGAAAACTACTTGTTTATATTTTACAGATGTAGCTACTCTTGCTGTTGTTATTAAAATACACTCTTAATTTTGACAGGCCTTACACAACTAAAACTAAGTAAAAAAAGTAGTTAACTTTGACATCTCCTCATTCGCAAGAACTTCATTCGCAATAATGTACAGTCTTATATGTTAATAGTAACTGATTTGAAATAATCATTTTGCAATTATTAGTAGTAATTGATTTCAAATTTAATGTATTTTCAAGACTCTTCGAGTTCTCCGGTGATGAATTTTGTTAATGAGGGTGAGGTTGATCTTGATTCATTTGGTTTTGGTAACGATGAGACTGATGAGGATGGGATAAAGTTAGGGGAGCGTCTTGACAATGTTGACTATATTAACGAATCCTAAACAGACGGGTCAATAACTGCTGCTAGTTTAGTCGATGTAGTTATGGATGACCCATCTAATTCAACTAAAACTAGAAGTAGGACTAAGAAATCCATAGTTTGGAAAGAATTTGAACTAAAAAAGATGCATGATGGTCAGACTAAAAGAAACTGTAAGTGGTGTGGTAAACTTTATGTATTTGACGAGACGGGGAAAAGTACCTCTAGCGCTAGAAGACATCTATTTAAATATGGTTAAATGAAAGCAATCAATGAACCCACCACGGCTGGCGCACAGAGCGTGTTGACTTCTAAGTCTTTTGGTGAAAGTGGTTCAAGTCTCAGTACTTGGCAATATGACCACGTGAAAGTTAGAAAATTGGTTGCTCAATTTGTCTTAGGACATGAACATCCTTTCAATATTATTGAGGAAGTTATATTGAACAAGTTGTTGAAAGAATCCTCACCTTGGTACGAAAAGATCACTAGGCACCGTCTCAAAGCTTATTGTGAGACTTTTTATGTTGAGGAAAAGGCAAAAATAAAAAACATTATATCTAAGATTAGAAAGCTAGGATTGACAACTAATTTGTGGTGGTCTGGTAAACAAAAAATAGGCTAAATGACAGTTACGGTTCAATTCATAGATGATAAGTGGAAATTACACAAGAGATTTGGCTAAAAACCCTGGTTAGTAACCGGCGTTTGACACCTGTTACATTCGTGCCACTAAGCTTTAGTCGTCACCAAAACGAATCATTCAACTTTAAAATCGTTGCATTCTTGCCACTAGCGCGTGAAAATTAACATGAAGCTGACACGTGACAGCCCAATGTACAAAGATTTGTTACATATGAGGTCACTCCATTTTTTATTCCAAAAACACCCCTCTTTACTATTTACCTTATTTACTTTTTACTTTTTACTTTTTACTTTTTACTTTTTACTTTTTACTTTTTAACCTTATTTACCTTATTAACTTTATCTTTTTACTTTTTGCCCTAACTTCTTCATTTATCGGTCAAACACTAATAACCCGACCCATTTAACCCTTGCACCCAAATCATCGACCCGTCTTCTTCTTCGCCATCGCCTTCTCTCTTTCTCTCCTTCAATTCCCATCGAACACCCAAACACTAATAATTAATTTTCTCCATCGTCTATGTTTTATTAACTTGTAAAGCCCCGTGTTTTGGAAATAGTAACCGAGACATTCCTCATCTCTTAAAATCCAACCAATTTCTTGCTCAAATCGTATTCTAGAAATGTTTCGCTTTCTGTTAGTTTTTGGATTTTTGAAACCCGTCTCTCTTTCTTCTTCACTTCGTCATTCGAAGCTCCATCTATGGATGAAGAAGTACCTGAACACAAGCTATGTGGTTTCCTTTCAGCTGTTCTTTGCACCAATCATCCCAATGTCACCGAAACCCCAAAATTTGGTACCCCTGTTTTCTCTTCGAGGACACCACCGGAGTTTCTTTCCAATCAGAATGCGGCATGGTTCTAGCCAGCATCGGCTAGTCAAAGACACCGGAGCATTGCATTGCCGGAGAAATCGTGAATTACATTGTCGTTGACGGATACCGAATGGGAGAATTTCCTTGGTGGTTTCATTCTGCCTGGAGTTTTACTTTGCAGCTTTTCTTATCGATTTTTGTCCTTTTCGGGGTAGTTGGTACTGGTGCTCTACCGGGTTTAGTCCCTTTACTAATTTGTGGCCTATTAAATCTGTCGTTTGCTAAAATACTTCAAAACTGTCGATCCCGGTTCATGATTGCGCAAGATGAGCGGCTGAGAGCTACTTCTGAGATCAAAATCATTAAATTACAATCCCGGGAAGAAGAGTTCAATAAGTTTATTGAATCAAAGCGAGCCGAGGAATACAAATGGCTTGCCAAAGCACAATTTACAAAAGCTTATGGTACTGTTTTGTACGAGATGTCTCCTACTATTGTTTCTTCAGTTATTTTCTTAGGTTGTGTTTTGTTCTCAAGTGCTCCATTAAATGCGGTGTGATCGAAAGAGAGACGATTTCAATTGAAAATTTGGAGCAGAGTAGCCAAAGATTAAAACAAAATCTCGATGTTGTCGTCGTGGTCAACGCAGCGGCGTTGGTGGTCTTTGAAGATCCCGTTGATTTGGAGTTTTTTAAAGCAAAAGCTCTGTTGAACCATTTCTTCACCCTGATGAAGAAAGGATGAGGAACAGAGTTCTCCTCTCTGCTATGGGAAATAAAAATTAATCAACTTCTCGTTGATTAATCTTCTGTTTCTTTTTCATTTGTGCTTCTTCTTTTTCCGGGTGTTCTCTTCCTTTGGTGTTCTTTGTTATTGCTTCCGATTTGGTTTGCTCTGTTTTTTAGTGTATACTCTGTTCTCGCAGAGTCTGTTTTTCGTTGATTAATGTTTTCTGGGTTCTTTGATTCATGATGCCTAAGAATATGTTTAATTCTGAAGATTTTCCTTCTTTGAATGCTGCGAATATGAAGTCTTCTGCTGTTGTTAATAGGGAGAATATTGAGACAAAATCATACTCTGAAGCGTTAAAGAATGATATTGTTTGTAAAGATTTTTCTCCTGATTGTGTCAAGACTTTTGAAGATCACAACGTGATACAATATTCAAACAAAATTAAAAATATTCTTCGGAATGATTCAAGATCGACTTTAGTTGCTAAGTTTAGCCAGGGAATTCCAAAAAAGCGGCGTTTCAATCTTTCCTTGATTCTTTTAAATTTAAAGGATCTTTCTCTTATGCTACTTTTGATTCAAGACAAATTTTTATTGAGTTCAGTTTGCTGGAGGACGTTGATAGAATTTGGTCGAAGTGCTTATGGAAAGTTGATGGAAAGATTATGTGTATCATAAAATGGAGTCCTGAAATCAGTAAGAATTATGAATGTCCTATCACCCTGTTTTGGATGCGATTCGAAAGATTGCCAGAATTTCTGTATAACAGAAATATAATCAAGGATATGGCTGATTCTTTCGGGCTGGTTCATCAGATTGTGGTTCCTAACTATAATAGGGCATTGGTGAATGCCTGCTACACTTTAATTGAGGTTGATGTGTCCAGATTGCTGAAAAGAAAGTTGTGGATAGATTTTGGTGAGCAGGAAGGTTGTTGGATAGGGATTAGTTATAAAATGCTCTGTATTACTGTCATAGATGCAAGCATTTGGGGCATAACTTTGAGGAAAGTAAAAAGACTGTAAATAAAGAAGATTTAGATGCTAAGACTTATAGTTTAGATGAAAGGCAATTGGATTCCAGAAAAACAAGTGATTCAAGCTCTCAAATTCCTAAGGATGATTGTGTTCAACCTTCTCGTCAAGTTGTTATGAGGAAATTGCAATCCATTATTATCCCTCAGGTCAATTCTGTGCTTGCTCAAACAATGATATCTCAGCAAGCCCAACAAAGGAGGTCTTATCTTCTAAAGAAGGTCAAAACACTCAAGATCGTGATAAGGATGTAGACTGTTTTCAACAACATGAAGAGATAGAGATTATTGACGCTATCAAGAATCTTGATCAGGGATGCTATCGAAGGGATTCTTCTGAATTTAACAAATCAAATGATGCGGTCCTCCGTGATTCTGATTGTAGTACCCCTGAGGATCAAATTGTGAAAATATCTTCACCTGTGTTTAAAGAAATTCTTCTAAAAAAGTTAAAAGCTAATAAAAAATAAAGAAACCTGATCAGAGGATCGTTAAATCCTTACATTTTAAGGACATTCGTAACAAATCATACTCTAATAATGATAAATCTGATTAGTTGGAACCTTCGGGGGATCAACAATAATCCTACCATTTTGAGGTTAAAGGACATGATTCACTATAATAAAATCCAAATTCTTGCTTTACAGGAACCTTTGGTGTCGGCTGATAAGATTAAGGATTTTGCTTATAAGCTTGGCTTCAACAACTATGCTGCTAATCTTTCTAGTAAGGTTTGGTGTTTCTGGAAATATGATGTCAGAATTAAAGTGTTGATCGACCACGAGCAATGTTTACATTTGGAGGTGTTGATTTCTGATTCGGGGTTTAAGTTTATTCTATCGATCGTTTATGCTAAATGTAATAGATATGATAGGAGAAATCTTTGGAATCTACTTCGTTCTATTTCTGTAATGGACAATGCTTGGTTGATTGTTGGAGATTTCAACGCGATTTCCTTCTCCGATGATCAGATTGGCTGCACTTCCTTATGTGTAAACAGTATGGAGGAGTTCAATGATTGTATAAGTGACTGTTTGTTGGAGGATGCGGGTTATGGAGGCTCGAGCTTTACTTGGAATAGGGGTTCTAAATGGAAGCGTTTGGATAGGGCTTTGGTTAATAATTCTTGGAATGCTTCTTTTGGTAGTACTAAGGTTCATCATTTGATCTGAACATGTTCTGATCATTCGCCATTGCTGATTAAAGGGGATAAGATCATAAATGTTAATCTTAAGAAAGGCTTTAAATATATGAATATGTGGGAGAATGATGAGTCTTTTTTATGCATTGTTGAGGCTAATTGGATGCTGCCTATTTATGGTTACTCTAATCAGATTTTTTGGCAGAAGTTAAAGAGGCTTAAAGTGTGTTTGAAAGACTGTAATATAAATAGTTTTGGTAACATTTTTAACAAGATTAAAGAGGCTGAAGACTGTGTTAGGATGTTGGAAGACTCGTTAGTGAACAATTTTGATGTTACTTTGAAGACTGAGTTAGATAAAGCCAATTGCTTGTACATTAAGTATCTCAAAAAGGAATCGGATTTCTGGAAGCAAAAGTGTTATGGTGATTGGTTTACTGATGGTGATAAGTACTCCAAGCTTTTTCATTCATTTGTGAATAAGAAGAGAAGGAGGAGTAGGGTCAACAGCATTAAGGATGGTGACTGTTGGTTAAATGATGATGAGAGCATTGGCTTGTCAGCTGAGAAGTTTTTTAAAGACACTCTTGCTTCTGAGTCTTATACCAATAAGAATAAGGAAACCCTTCTCCTCAATGATGATATTCTTAAAGTCATTCCTTCTTTGATCTCTAATAAGGACAATGCTGCTTTGATGAGGATAACTACTGAGGAAGAAATTTGGTGTGTTATCTCAACTATGAAGTTGGATAGTGCTGCTGGTGTCGATGGTTTTAATCTTCATTTCTTTAAGTTCTATTGGAGGATAATCAAGAGTGACCTTTGTGATTCTTTTAATTCTTTTATCAGTAGCAATTACATTCCTAATGGCATGTTTGCTACTGGTCTGTGTTTGATTCCCAAGACTAAGAATCCTACTACTTGGAATGAGTACAGGCCTATTGGCCTGTGTACTATGATGAACAGAATTTTTTCCAAGCTAATTAACTCACGGTTGGCCATTCTTCTGTCCAGGATCATTTCTACTTCTCAAGGGGCGTTTGTTCGTGGGCGGTGTATCCATGACAACATTCTTGTGGCTAAGGAAATGGTCTATGACATTAAGAGGAAGCCTAAAACTGGCAATGTTATGATTCAGCTTGACATGACGAAAGCGTTTGATAAGATGTCCTTCTCTTTTCTATATAAAGTTTTATCTAACTTTGGTTTTTCTAATGAGTTTTTGAGGCTGATTAACAGGTTAATTTCGAATGTCAGTATCTCTATTCTGTTGAATGGTGGATCCTTTGGCTATTTCAGAACTAAGAAAGGGTTGAGACAAGGTGATCCCCTGTCTCCTAGCCTTTTTATTATAGGGGAAGCGGTCTTGTTACGTGGAATGCAAAGTTTATTTGAAAACAATATGAAGATGATATACAATACTAGATCTCAGATTTTATTGCTTTGTGTGGCTTTTTCCGATGACATTCTTATATTCACAAATAGTTTACATGAATCTATTGACAAGCTTAGTATTTTTCTTCATAAATATCAGCTTGTTTCAGGTCAGTTGATAAATAAGCTAAAGACTAAGCTAATTGCATCATCTTCCCTTCAACATTCTAGGGCTGCTTACTTGAAGAATCAGACTGGCTATAAAACTGAGCATCTGCCAACAGGCTATCTTGGTTGCATCCTGAGTAATAGTAACAAAGCCTGCAATTTCATCAAAATCATTGACAGTATTAATGATAAGATTTCGGTTTGGGACTCTAAATATTTATCTTTTGGTGGCAGATTAGTTCTTATTTCTAATGTTCTTATGGTTTTTCTTAATTATTGGCTTCAGAACAGTATTCTTCCTAAGAGTATTATTATAAGAATTGAGAAGATTTTGAACAAGTTTCTTTGGAGGTCTAATTATAATGAGCCTTCTACTCATTGGGCTAATTGGAAGTCGATCTGTACGCCCTTTGAGGAAGGGGGTCTCAATATCAGAAGAATTATAGATATTCGGTATACCTATTCTATGAAGTTATGGTTCTCCTATAGGCAAAATGAATCGATTTGGGCCAAGTTGATGCATTATACTTATTCAAACAATACTCATCCTTTGTATGCTAATCTTAATAGGTCTGGGTCACATATTTGGAGAAGGTTGATTAGTGTTAAGAATGATGCTGAGAATCACATTGGTTGGGTTTTGGGCAAGGGTGATATGGACTACTAGAGAGACAATTGGCATAATTATAAGCCCATTCACAATGATCATAATAAAGTCAGTTACCTGGAGGCAAAAGTGAGCTCTTTTTGGAAGAATGGTAGTTGAGATACTGATGTCATGGTTCCTTTTCTTTCACCTGAAAGATGGAGAAATATTCAGAATTTAAAAGTGGACAGCTCAAAGAATGACGTTATGATATGGACATGTTCCAATGATTCTAATTTCAACTGCAAAAATACTTGGAATGCAATCAGACAAAAAGCTAATTACTCTAGCATGTTCAACAAAATTTAGAGTCCCATCATTCCCAGGAAGTTTTCCTTCCTTCTATGGAAACTTATAATGCATTACATCCCTATTGACTCTATTCTTCAAAATAGGCATTTACAATTGGCTTCTAAATGTCAATTTTGTAGTAATAGCGAAGACATTAACCATGTTTTTATCAACTGTACTCATTCATGGCAGATCTGGAATCATTATAGTGTTATTTTCAGGATCAATATCAAAAGATGCATGACTTTTACTCATGTTATCAAAATTTGGCATGATTTTTCCAGTAGTAATTCTCATATTACTCATCTTATGCCTGCAGTTATTTGCTGGTCTATCTGGTACAACAGAAACAAAGCTAAATTCAAGGGAGTTTCTTATAATTTTGTCTCTACTATAAACAATATTAATCGCATCATCTTATCTCTAAATGTTTCTGTTCTTAAGAAGAGGCATTGGATTAGCACTAAGAATGCAAGTATGCTTATGGGATGCCCTATTTTCTGTTCTAAGCCAAGATATAATACCTGGAAGCTTCCAACTGAATGTCGTATCAAGCTGAACATTGATGCATCAATGTTGAGAAATGCGGAGGCTAGTGGTGCTGGTATCTTCAGAAATCATCTTGGAGAAGTTTTGCAGGGCTTTGGAAATACTTATGGGAAAATGTCCCCCTTGTTAGCTGAAACTCATGCGTTACTCGATAGTTTGCTGATTTGCAAGCAAAACCACTGGACTTTGGTTGACATTGAATCTGATTGTCAGATTCTTGTCAATTTTATTGCCTCTGGTGTTTTGCCTTGGTATCTCAACCCGGTCATCAGGATTTGTCGCATGGCGTTTTCTTCTTCAATGGTGTTTAAGTTCATCATAAGAATCTAGAATCAGGTCGCCAATTGGCTGGCCAGATGGATTCTCAGATGCTTCATTAAGCCTTCTTTCAATCAATTCGTGATCCCCTCCGAATTGAATGCGATTCTCTTTCTGGAGGGTTTAGGCTTGGGTTATGTATCTTAGTAAATCTGAGGTCTTGCTTATCTATTTCAGGTTTAGGGCTTGGCTTTTCTGACTGGAAATTTCGGAAGTTTGGTTCGAGATGCAGATTTGTTCGAAGTTGTTGATGGAGGGCTATGGCGATTTGGTTCGTGGCTGTTCTGAAGAAGTCTGAGGCTATGGCGAGAGTATAATCTAGAAGGTGTAGAGGAAGGGTCATGTTCTCTGGTGCACTGCAGCCGGTTCCGTCCTCTCTCCTCTTGAAGAGAGGAGTACTTTGGGTGGGCGTCGACCAAGGAGAAGCAGAAGATGGGATCTTCTGTTCTCTGGTGCACTGCACCCAGTTCCGTCCTCTCTCCTCATCAGAAGAGAAGAGTTATTCGGGTGAGCGTCGACCAAGGAGAACAGAACGGAGATTCGGGTGGAGAAGAAGAAGAGTTCTTTAGGAAATACAGATTGTAAGGTTGAAGACGCGTTAGTGTCGATTTAGGGTTTAGTAGTTGATTTAGGGATTTTTCCTTAGGTCAAATTTCTTTTTAGGCCCTTTTTAAGAGTTGTTTCTCAATTGTACCTTTTATTCTGTAAAACTCTTATTTTGGGAATAAATTGATTTTTGCTTTAAAAAAAAGCAAAAGCTCTGTTTTTTGAGACGGTTTTAGGAGAGAGAGTGGTGAGTGGGGTTTAGAGATGGTGTGCCCGATAGGAATGATTTTTCTTTGAGAGAGAGAAATTGTTTGGTTTGTGGGTTTGAGCTCTGTTTCATTTGTTGTTTTGAAGAATCGTTTATTTCTTCTAATTTAGTGTTGTTTGTAATTTCGGGCTCGAAGAAAGAGTCGTCTCCTCCGTCTGAATCTAATTAAGGATAGAGAGGTTCAGATTGGATTGTTTTGTTGGCTGGTATCCAGAACTTAGAAAGCTTGGAGCTTCCATGGTGTAAAAGCGGAGGGGGAGAGAGAGCTCTTGTGGTTTTCTTCTTTTGAGAGGGATAATTTGAGAAAGAAGAGATGACGTATGGCTTGTTATATATAATCTAGTTAAAAAATATTAAAATCTAATATCAAATGAGCCCATTTAATATAATAAATTGATCTAGTTAATATAAAAATAATAAAGTGGATTCATTTTAAAGTCAAAAGTAAAAGTAAATAAGGTAAATAACAAAGAGGGGTGTTTTTGGAATGAAAAAGAGTGATAGTATATGGAACAAACTTTGTATATTGGGCTGCCACGTGTCGGCTTCATGTTAATTTTCACGCGCTAGTGGCAAGAATGCAACGATTTTAAAATCGAATGACTCATTTTGGTGACGACTGAAGCTTAGTGGCACGAATGTAACAGATGTCAAACACCGGTGACTAACCAGGGTTTTTAGCCCAAGAGATTTATATCCTTTTGTAATGCCCCCCTCCCCATACCGGCGAGGTACTTGCTTAGGAGTTGTTAAAACTTATGGATGATTGGAGGATATGAGATAAGATCGTTTCAGTTTCAGTGGACAATGCCTCTACAAATGACAATTCCATTAATAGGTTGAAACTGGACTTTAGTGATAGAAAGAATATGCCCCTAGATGGTCAGTTATTTCATGTCCGTTATTGTGCTCATATCTTAAATCTGCTAGTTCAAGATGGTTTGGAAGTAATTGGTACAACAATTGAAAAAGTTAGAGGAGGGGTTCAGTATTTCCTAAATTCAGAGGCAAGATCTAAATAATTTGATAAAATTGTAAAAGAGTTAGGTTTGAGTAGAAGATTACTTAAACTTGATGTTAAAACGATGTGGAAATCCACTTGGTTGATGTTATCAGTTGTTATGTATTATAAAGATGTAAGGCTAAGATATGTAGAAGTGAATTTTGAGTTTACCAATTATAGCCTGATAAGGAAACTTGGATCAGTGTGGGGGAAATCTGCAGTTTTTTTGAAGTATTTACAAAAGTTACGAACCTAATAAGTGGTACGTCATATCCAACAGTGAACCTGTTTTTGGCTGAAATATACTGTGTGAAGTAAATGTCGGATAAGAATATCGCAGATGAAAGCAAGTCCTACCTATTAAGAATGGTTGTTGTGATGAAGGAAAGTACAACAAGTATTGGGTGCAGTCTAATGTTTTGATTTCTATCGGGGTCGTGCTTGATCCGAGGTATAATACTATTATTTATGATTATATTTGTTTTTTTTTCATGTTATTATCTAATAGACTTGATGCACTTTGCATGTATAAAATTATGTTTATTGGATGGGCCTAAAAACAATTGTCCCCTACCAATCCTGAGGAAGAAATAAATAAACAAGAGTCTTCTGAAGCTAAGCGTGAACAGTTATCCTTCGAGACCAAATTAGCCAGCTTATTCTCATTGTACCAAGAAACCAATCAACAAACAGTTGCTTCCGAATCCAATGTTAATGCTACTGCTGGATCCTTTAGTGGCTATTATGGGTTGGGGAAGAGATCTTTTGATGATTTTCTTGAATCAGTTGAAGCTTCTAAAATTTCTAAGAATGATCTTGAATTGTACTTATAAGAGCCCCCATTCAGAGTACTTGAAGTTAAGTTGTTTGATGTGTTGCAATGGTGGATGGTGAATGGGTCTAAATATCCAGTATTGAGCATCATGGAAAAAGATATATTATTGACTATAACAACAGTTGCTTCATAATCAACTTTCAGTGCCGGAGAGCGAGTGATTGATCCTAAACATGCATCAATGAAAACAGAGACTGTAAAAATGTTTCTGTGTGGAGGTGATTGGGTGAAGGAAATTCACAGCTTAAAAAAGGAACAGGGCTAAAATATCGTAAGTATTTACTTAACCGTTTAATTTTATTTCATTATTTATATGTATATTTTCTAATATTGTAAAAAAAAATGGTAGCTTGAGAAGGTGGAAGTTCGAATGCAGTAACATGTGGACAAATTGCGTTGGAAAATTCAACGGCTTAGATTACGGTATGTTTTATTTAACGCGCGTGTCAGTGCGTGTTCTTAATGTTTACTCACTACATATCTATGTTATATTTATATGATAAGCACATTTTTTTTACCATGTCTTGTCTTGTGTCTGCAGTACCTAAATAAGCACACAAGTTTTACTCCAGTAAATAAGTCCAAATGAGATAATAATATTGCATATGTGCAAAATAAACTGAAATTAGAAGAATAGGCTTGGTTGGATCAAATGATTGTACAAAGTAAAAACATTGGCAGAGACTTAAATGGATTGGTTAGATCAATTGAGTCTCGAATCATATATGAGAAACTGAAACTAGTTTCATTAGCAAGAATTATGTTCTTTATAAAATTGGAATTAGGTTATCTTTATACATTGTTCATTTTACTTTTTCTAGGTAAATCCCTGATTTACATAGTATATTATTTTCTGGGTAGTATAGTATCTATCTATAATAATTATATTATATATATATATATATATATATATCTTCTTTTATCATATAATGTAGATGGCTCAAGATTTCTAAACATTTAGATAATAGATCAAGTATATTTTATGTTTTTTCTGTCCAAACCCAAACATGTTCATGTCTTTTTTTGTTATTTCAGTTTTTGTTAGGTGCACTTTTATAGAACATCAATATTCAGGATGATGGAAATTGGATAACAAAACTGCTTAGTTACCATGGATGTAACCTGTTTCACTTTTTACTTTCAAATACAAGTTATTGTGTTCTCTGCTTAGCTACAAGTGATGAGTGAAGTATCAATTTAGTCAATATAATTTAAATCGTTCTTTGTTTATTTTGTGCTGCTTTAAGCTATAAAATAAAAACGAACTGGACCATACCAAACCGACTCTTAACGGGCCGGTCTCGTGCTGGATCGGCCTGATAGCTTACTGAGCCGGTCTCGGGCCATAATACATGACTCCCTTTTCTTAGCAGTCCAGGCCGGACCGGTCCGTTAGCTTACTGAGCCAGTCTCGAGCCAGTCCAAACTCGGACCGACCCGACCTGATAACAACTATATATAAGATTTAGGTTCCCACTTGATTCACCCTCATCAAATGATGTTCTTTCATTCTTTGTCAACGTCAACTCACCCTCCAAAATCTATCCAATGAATAAAAACTCTGTAAAACATTAATCACTAGGAATTTATGAGATTCTTATTGACCGTACAATTCTTTTAGTTTTCATATCATGCGAGTTCTAGTTTACTAAAAACGACCTTACGAGTTCTATGTTATATACCATGCGATTCTTTCTCGCAATAAAGAACATGCTATGCTAGTGATTTTAGCCATGCGTTTCTAATCCGAATACAATAACCTTCGAGAATATATACTTAATACCTCATCATATTTGAGAATGAGAATGTTTTTAATCATCTCAATGGTTGATGATCCTGACTCTAATCCCTACCATTTGTAGCATTTTGGGATCATGTTCGGCTTAGTTTATGCTTACGCAACAGTTGTGTTCTCCATAATGAAGGGTCGCATCACAAAATTTATTAGCATCATTACACATTCTTTTAATTTATTTAATTATGTAGCAACATTCTTACCATTAAAAGTGCAACACAACCAATAACGTTATCGGGGTTTTCTGTAATAACACAAGCTTTAATTGACACAATAAGCGTCTCTTTTATTGCTCTAGACCAATCATAGTTTTTTATTTTTTTCAAGGTCTTTGAAATAATATACCACTATCCAATCCTAGTATATATCATGATACCAAATAGAACCAGGTAAACCAAAAAAACATGATCAATAAAACAACAACGTCCTTCACAGCATGCTCCCCGCCTGCCTTGATGACTTTATCTATTGCTTACTGTAAAACACCACACAACATGAAACTTCAATGTTAATTACCATGCTAGATATATAGACATGCAAGTTCAGTATACTAACCATGATAGTTTAATAGATATACAAGATTAGTACTAATGAACATGCTAGTTATACCAAACGTGCTAGTTCAATGTTACCTACCATGCAAGATTAGTACAACTGAACATGCTATTTATAATAGACCAAGATAGAGACGTACCTTTATCAAAAAAAATTATATTGGTTAGATTTTTTTGTGCCCACTTTTCTTGAACTTTCGTCCAGAAAGCATGTTTGTGTGATCCTTGACTCTGTTTTCGCGCCATTGGTGTAGCGGAGTAAGAATCCTCCAACTTTGTTTAAAAGAATTTCCTTTTTGTCGTGTTTAATCCCGAAAACAGCCTTGACATCATTGGTCGTTAGTTTGACTAGTTTTGACCTAATTTTGAAAGCTTTATTTTTGACCGAGGAAGTCTTTATAATATATGTTATTAGTAGATGATGCTTTTTTATCACAAACATTTCATTATGGAGGCCATAAGAAGCCTTCAAGATTGTATAAAATGGGGTTTCCTTGGTAGCTTCAATGTGTTTCGGAGTGATAATATTTCTCTTATCTTTCATCAAATGGAGGATGCTAACTAATCATAATATGTAGAAGCAAGCTCTAAGAGACATATTTCCTGCAAAAACAAGATTCAGCACAGGTTCATTAAACAAACCATAACAATGTTTTTTCATTTGACCTTGCGATTCCAGTTAGATTAACCATGTTATTTCTAGTATATTAACCATGTGAGTTTAGGCATACTAACATATAATGCACAATCACAAATGTAACAAGCGTTTCCCGTGAATGATAGATAACGAAGATGCAAGATTTGTGTATTCCTGATGATGAAGATGCGAGATTATGTTCGTATCTCACATGCATGTTGACAGAAAATAAAAAATGGAGTCTGAAAACACTAAAAACAGAAACCATACAATACATTACAACAAAGTTATAAAATTTAACACATTATATGCACCTAAGAACCCTATAAAATACTCCAAAATAGTATGTCTACCAAAACCAAAAACTACAAATGATCAACGAAATACTTAAGAACAATCTGAGTTTAACAAAGAACCTAGTTGCAATGAATACATCGAAATACACTTTAAATACAGTATATACTTAGAGATACAAAATCTACTTGACATGAACCATCAAAATACATTAAAAATTATGGTTGGTACCATGAGTACCTTTCAAATGTTTTTACTAGATGTCCAAACTCTAAATGAAGTTTGAAATAGGTTTTATAGGACGAGAAAAAACGACCTGAGATGTCTTGATTGGTTTGTTTGAGTTTGAAGCTGCCTTCGGAGTCCAACATCGTCAATTTTTGGTGTTTTAGGTTTTGTGGTTTATTGGGTTTAGTGAGTTTGAGAGGGAATAATACATAAAGGTTTTAGTTCAAGAGGCAAAAAAACGTTTTTCATTATAAAACATTCAATTTTTTTAAATGGGGTATTTTTGTCCACTTTGATAATCTAAAATATTTATTATTAATATGCATTTTTTGAATATTAGATAGTAATGAGATAGTCGATCGAGTATTTATAGATACTTTTTCTTTATATATTTAATATTTAAATAAATATATGTATAAAAAACATTATAGTACTTGCAGGATCATATAAATATTATTAGATATCGTTGAATTTATGTAATGTTATTCTTTCAGATTCTTCACATATTATTTTGAAAAATTTTTTAAAAAATCCCAAAAATTTAATTAAAAACTTATATTCTAAATAATTTATTATACACATAATATTATAGATTATATGGGATTTGGCTAAATGTGGTCTCAATATGATAACCAACCCCATTTTTATATACCCCCTAAGAAATTTTAACCATCCTCAACATTATACCCAAAATACCTCCGACAGATTTACTAAGCCCTAACCCTGAACTCTAACTATCTCCAAAATAAAAAATAAAAAAAACAGCCCCAACTCTAACTTATTCATCTCCTCTCCTTCACCAAAGCTCCAGAACCCAAAATCATAAATACAAGATTTTCAGCTAACTAAAAAGGGTTCTTCAACAACTTTAAAATACTCTAATCTAACAAACAACAACGAATGGGCAAGAGAAAATAGTATGAATCTCTTTTAGTTACTTTTTTGTTATATTTAGTTTTTTTATGGTTCTTGTAGATTTATTCAATTTATGATGTTAAAATAAGTAAATGTATGTTTATATATGTGTTCGAAGTTGTATGTCGATGTTAGAAGGTTGGATTTGTGTTTAAATAGAGGTTTTAGGGTTGGATTCGAGTTCGGTTTGGTGTTTTTCGCGATTTTGTTCTTGATCCCTGCCGAGTAAGAACTTGTCAACCAGCGGGGGACTGTTATTTTCCCATATTGTTTTTTATCTCGACCGGTTGAGCTTAGGTAGCCCCGGCAGTGAACTTGTTGAATTTTGTCATATTTCACATATTCCCCGTTGGGGCTACCCATGCTCACCCGGGGGGCCTAATTGATTACAAACTGTAACCCTATTTTATTTGATTTTTGCAGGCAGAAAGAGAAGAGGCAGAAAGCAGGAAGGCGTGAACGAGAAGAAGTTTGTACGTCTCAAAAAGGTAACAGTAGTGGTAGTCGCTCGAAGGGGGATCAAGTCGACCGTGGAGCGGGTAAGGTGCATACCAAACGATCTGTAAGGTGTAAAAAGTTTGTTGACGTGAGGAGTACAATTTACAACCATCACCTCCACGAGAGGCTCGTGGCCTTAGAGACTCCAATGAGGAGGAAGATGCGGATGTCCCCAAGTTACCCGTGTGTAGCCAAGGTGTCCAACCGATCCGGAGAGATAAAAACACCTCTTCATGGCGCATAAAAGTATTATTTAGTTCCCCGACTATATGCACCACGAGGCCTATTTCACTTTCTTGGATGACATAAGTTTTTTAATTAACGACTTAAATAATTACTTTGTTACTTAACCTAATTTTTTTTATGGTATATTGATGTTTTTTTTTCTTTATTTCATTCTCGTTCCGACATCATGGTCCATTCCAAATAAGGCCTAATAGGTAAATGAGACCTTAGCAAAAAATAAGAGATGAAGGAAATATTAAAAGGTATTCCGTTCTGGCCACTTATGCGCCACTTACCAAAATTTAGTTCGCACCCATAGTTGAACGAGGTGTTCATTAAAAGGTGGCACCAACAGACTAACACCTTTCTGTTTTTTTTATCAAGATGGCTATCACGTTGGTCGAGGTGTATGTGATTACTAGCGTCCCAGTTGAGGGGAGAATTTTCAACCTTTTCGAGACCGAGACGATAGATCAAACCTACGCTCGATATGCCCAGTTGTAGGGAGTTTCAACCGAATTCTTGCAACTAGAGATGGTGGCGCACGATGGGAGTGGGTTCAGCTTTTGATGGCTAAGGGAAACATTTTTGGGAGCCGTGTATCCGGGTTCGAATACCGCCCTTACTGCAGAGCTCACGAAGCAAGTCGTTCATGTGTACATCCTTTTCTTTCTTAGATGTACCATATTCACCAACACAAGCCAAAAAACATCTAGTGCGAATTTATTGTACATCTCGAGCACTTTGAGAAGCTTGATGAGCTTGCATAGGGTACATGCGCATTGACTTGGTTGTACAAGAGTTGGGGAGGGATTTTGAAATCACTCATTCAAGAGTTTGGTGGGTTTTTCGGCTTTGTTGGAATACTGGGTATATGACAATTTCCATACCTTCCAGGTTGCGGTGAATAGAAATTATAGCCCAACTGAACCAAAAATGCTATCATGGTTGCCAAAAAAGCTTAATGCGACAACTACTCGAGGAAAACCGTACTACCGTGACTGCCTCGCGGCTTAAAAAGATATAAATGTAAGTGTGTTTGTTTACATCATCGATTAATATATGTGTTTTTTTTATTATATTTTTATATGTGTGTATTGTTGTTTATTTGCAGGTGTTTTCCATCCCTACGTTGATATGTGTGAAACATTCTCGGCACATGAAATTAGATTGTATCGCAACCCATTAGGCTTATGTTTGTTACCGAGGCATACCACCCGGATCGAGTGATGCTGCAGTTCGGTTAGGTTCAAGAAAATCCATGGGTCCTCTTACCGCTAGATCTGGTCTGACAAGAGGGGACAATCTATGATATGTGGTTGGGGGTAGACATTAGGCCAACTAGAGGGATCACTTGTTCGTGATCGATATGTATTCACGATGGTTGGAAACAAGCAGTATGACATTCTCCCCTCAGTACAAAGTGTATGTGAAGAAATATGGTTGGTTTAACATCACGCCTTGTATCCTAGACGAGCAATCTGCGGTTGATGTGGTTAACACGATAAATCGTGTTCATCTGCTCGATAGTACTCCACAAAAGCTCATGTCTTTTGCTAGGAAGGTGCTTCAAATCACAAGTCTGTGGCTTGTTATCATGCTAGGCTTGTTGATTGTTTGTTTGTTGTTTTAGTTTTTCGAACAATGTCTTTATTATTTTGGTTCACGCTACGTTACGATTTTTCCAATTGGATGTTGATCGGTTTTAGTTTTATCGTTCTAAGTTTGAATTACATTTGTTTTATTTTGAATTACGGTACGTACGTCGTATTAGATGTTTGTTTTAGTTTGTGTGTGTTGATCTACGTTACATGTTGGACTTGTATGTTTCATGAACTTCTTGCCGAAGGTTAAGAATTATTGGATCTAATACGTATTGAAAACTGCTTCTTCCCGACGGTTTAACAATTTTCAACTGACAGGGAACTTTCCACTCGCCCGGTTGAAATCATACAACCGTCGGGTGACAATTCCCAGAAACAATACCAAACCACCAATTTTAGTTCTTCCCTGATCCCGACAGTTCAAGAATTATCAATCGGCGGTTAATAATCCACCTGTCGGTTGATAATAGTTGAACCGTCTGTGTGGGTATGATACTCAACCGCCGTTTCTGAGTGCGCGATCCGGCGGGTAGATAACTGGTGGTTGAATAAACACAAACCAACGGTTAATTTCTCAACCACCGAGTGAGATATTACCCACCGTCGTGTGGTTATTATACATTTAAAGATCATTTCCTATTATGAAATGGTCTTCATCCCCGACGGTTAGAAAATTTTCAACCGACATGGAATATCTCAACCGACGGTTAAAAATATTTCAACCGGCAGGGAATATCCCAACCGACGGTTGACAATATACACCCCGTCGGGTGAATATTCTATACTTGGAGACCATTTCCTATTAGGATATGGTCTCCATCCCCGGTTAGTGGAAAATATGCAACCAGTTGGGAGATTCTTAACCGTCAGATGATAATATCCCACCCGTCGGTTAAGAATGTCCTAACCTACAAGTTGATGCTATTTTTAAGTCTTTCATAAAATTCCAACCGAAACTAGTTTACCCGCCCAAACGTTATTTAATTCCCGCTAACTTTTTAGGGAATTCCTGCCTACTACACATCTATAAGTAGTATAACCACACTATATCATTATAATTGAAAGAATAAGAATGGGTGATTTAAATTGGAATGTGCACGAAGATGTAAACCTCGTAAAATATTTTGAGTTCGTGAAAGACACGATGCTGGAGGAGACTCATGGCTTTGTCGATGTTGTTTTATGCATGATATACTTCATGCACAATAAAGAAGCATCGTGTCCGGGCTGTATGATGCCCCAACTAGGCGGGCGCAAAGAATTAGCCGGCAAGTTAGCTTATCTGAACACTATTGCGAATATAGCCCTGAAGTCACTACCTTACGAAGTCCAACACGAAACCCACGATGTATTCAGTATGGAATTTCAAAGTATTATTACGAAATAGATGTTGGAACATGCGATGCATGAACTGCAAAATAAAGCAGACGTGATAGCCACCAGCGTTAGAACTAACCCAACTCCTGAAGAAAGTAGCGATGATGGGGAATATCCTTTCGAGAAACGCTTCGAGCATGGATGGAACTATCCGTTTCCATGAACTGAGTCTGCTATGTCAACTCTGTCTACTATCTATCTATCTATCTATTTCCGTTGTTTGCATTTGTAATTCTAATTATGTAATGTCTTAAATTAATTTGTAATATCTTAAATTAATGTGAACCACCAATTAAGAAGTGAAAGTCTTAATGTTTTTAAGATAAGCGTCATCATAAACTACAAAACACACAAATTTTAAGCGTGACAAATGGTACATATGTTACAATGACCGAGTGATGACCTACTTCTCAAACAAAAGCGGTTAAATCGGTTACTTCGAGGCTACAATTTTTAAGTTCTTGGTATCTCTTGAAACGAGAGAGAATCGGTAATGCCCAACCTTTTTCTTTTTGTGAACGCAACTTTAAGCAACAAGGTTGTATCCTTGAACATGGGGCCTCTGCCCTAATCCCAAGCGACAAAATGAAAACACAATAAAAATGCATGTTGAAAGGTTTAAACTAACCATCAATGTAAAAAACAATACTTACTTCACAAAATAGTTGGTGTTGACCCAACCTAATCTGATTTTCAACCGGTTTGACATCTGAGGTGGTGCAACTCTCAACTGAAGAAAAGTGAAGCCAACATCCATGGTTCAATATTTTCCTATGAAGTGGAGTATGCAGTTCAACGCAGATGTGATCGCAACTGCCATCTCGGGTATGAACATCGAATGATCGATAGTAGCCACATCACAACTGCCATCTCTCCGTAATATCTATCAAATCCTCCATGTTGTAAATATATTCACGTACACGGATGCGTAATCCATAAGCTCATTGTATAGGTAATACTTAATCAACTTTCATCCATCTTGGTACCCGTTCAAGGCAAACACAATTGAGCGGTACCCGCAGTGACCATCAGATTTAACGTTAGTGATGGAATATATGAAAGGCCTAACATATATGGGGAATTGGTTTGTGTATCCTTTGGGATCAACCAAACTTGCCTTGACTGGAATCGTAGAGCTTGACCTACAACCGACCGTTCCACTAGAAAACATCGTCTCGCTTGCTTCATCAATTGCTATGATAGGGAAGTTGTTTTGGGATGTACGACAGCAAACCATTTTTTATAAACGTGCTTTATGTGTGCTTAGTCATTGGAGTCCATGACATCGCATACTAGTTTCTCGATTTTTGCTTTCAATTGCTCGATCGTCGTGAGATTGGTACGAACAAGAATGTCTAACCTCTTCCAATATTCATGAAATAACTATAGAGACACCTGCATTTGGCAACAAATTTCATAGATATCGTGCGCGTAATACATACCATGTATAGTTCGTATTGCACAACTACAAGATATATTGTCCGCGATTCTCATGTTACTGGCACAGTCTACTTCTTTGGAAAAAAGTTCCAAAACATAGTGGGAGACGTTGTTTTTTAGATTACCGTACACATGTTCGCGAATTCATGTTGGGCTAACATGTGACTCTTTCCAAAGGACCCCTTGATGTCCCCATGTTGCAATTCTATCAAAGTATGTAACTTCAACAAAAAAGAATCGAAATTACCTTTGCTCGTACCGATGAAATATTTGAGGCTCGAATGAGCGCTCTCCACGCGGTTTGTGGTTTGGTTACCAAAATGCATCCAGTTGTTAGTTCTTCACCTGACAAACTTATCACCGTACGGCCCTAACCATCTTTTGGTATATTCAATTGCTTTCGGATACTCTTTGAAGTCACGGTACAATTCTGACCGATAGTCGTTGAAGGTTACCTCCGTTTCTGGCAACATCATTTTATTCCAAACTTTGAAAAAGGTGTTGGACACTTTCTTCTCCTTGATGATTTTTTTTCATTTCCCCTAAGACGTTCATGTTATGTGTCATCGACACAACACGTGTGTTGCACTGGGGAACATTTTTTTCACCGGTTTCAGAAGCGCTAAGTCTCTATACGTCAAAATGATAAATGGTGGTTCGATGGAGTGAGTTACTATCAACGAATGTAAGCATTCTAACACCGATTTGTAGCTCTCAAATTTTTCTCTGGACATAAACTTGAATCCGATGTAGAAAGTTTTCCCGGTACAAGTGGCTCTGACGACCTCATACAATGGCATCCCATATTTAATTACCTTCTACGTGTTATCCATATCAATGATATTTGGTAAGGTTCATAGCAAATCCAAACTAACCGGGTGCGCGAAGAAAAGCTCACCTATGATATCATTTCCGTATTCAGACTTTACGATGGAATTCGTAATAGTTTAACCTCTTTTGTTCACCTAAGAAGTATTAGAATTGTGACCGACCGTCTTTTCCGATCTTCTGGTATTTTAGTTGAGCGTTGTACACGGTGCGCATGGATGACGAATTCTTAGGGTTCAATTTTTTCGCTCCCCCGAGAATGTCATGAGGACGGGATCCCATTTTCGTATAACTAACTACAAAATTCATCTCTTATTTGTTTAATTGTCCTAAGTACGAATTACCTTTTTTTATAGGATGTAGTATCGTGACTTTGAACGCCGCATGCAACCTCTAAGCCCCACAAATCATCATCTACCTTCTTTTCTTTAAGGGTGAAAGGACATCCACATTTTTTTTCCGGTAGAATTCCTTTTAAGATCCTTCGTATCTACCAACTTTGTGTAATTTCTGAATCTTTTGCACACAAAAATGATTTTCGAATTTTTTCGAGCAATTCTATCACGACGACGTAATCTAACCACAAACCTATTGTCTATCGTGGTTTGCTTAACCCAATCAATCAATTCTTGTTGGGTGTAGTGAGATTTCGTGTCGAACAAATGAGTATAATCAACTGAGCAAGGGTCCGACGTTATCTCCTCTTTTACCATACACAAATTATTTAACTCGCCCGGAAATGGGTAGCCGAGTTGGTGGAGTAAGACATGCTTGTGAACAAAAGTCATGAGTTCGAGCTCATCTACAAACGCTTTCTTGGCTAAGCTTGTCACCTTATGTGGTTTACCTTATGGCACTAGTTTGCAGGCTATTGCGTCAGATCGAGGGTTTACCATGTGCGCACTCATTCAGTAGCGGCTGCGGGTTCCTTAAAAAACTCATCATTTAACTCATGCTCCTCCTACATTCATCAAGCATAATAAATGATGTCAGAACTTGGTTTTCAATTGAAAACACAAATTCGCACATTGTGACCCGGCGGTTGACCAATTCTCAACCCCCGAGGAAGTTTCTATCCGACGCTTAAAAATCACCACCCCGGGGGAAAGATCCTAAAACTTAGTTATATGGTCAACAAGTATGGGGACTCACATCCGCCGGGGAAACAATTATCAACCTTCGGGGACGTTCTCAACAGGCAGGTGAAAAATGCTTCCTTGGCGGTTGATAATATTGCAATAATTGGGGACCTAACACTTAACAAATTTAATATTTTCAAATATTAGGTATATCTAGACCCGATAGGTGGACTCGACTTCTCCGGTTGGTAGACATGGCCTCGTCCGATTGTTGGTTATGGACAAAACTGGCTGGGTGGGTTCCTAGAACTAAAAAGATTTCTTCCTTCCCGCCGGGAACAGGGCCTCAACTGGTAGGGGAACACGCGTTCAATTCTTTCCAAATAAAAAAGAACAACAAAAATGCAATTTTTTTAACAAATTGGTATGAAAGACTACCTTGTTTGGAGTTTCATGGTCATCACCAAGTTTTTTCTCGCCTAAATCCATCCGAAAATCAATTTGGTTTTTTTTTTCAGTCTTCGAAAGGTTTTAGAGTTTTTTTTTATGTTTTAAAGTGTTTGAATGGTGGGGGAAAGCAGTAAGGGAACGCTCCAAGATTTCGCTCAAAGAATCCCGTTTTTTCTCGGAAGTCTTCCTTCTCTGCTTGATTCTCTGGGCTCTTTCGAGTTTCATTCCTGCCTCTTCTTCTTTGTCGGTGTTTCTCTGCAGGCTAAGGTTTCGTTTTTCGGGTTTATAAAGCTCTGTTCTTCAGAGTTTGTTTCTCTGTTTCTTTTTGGAAGTTCTCTTGTTTGCTGGAAGGCTGTTCTGGGCATTGTTTGTTGAATCTGTGCGGGTTTGATTCTGGGCATCTTTGACTTCTCATGATTTTTCACTGATCTCTGTTTCGTTCTTCGAAATAGAGTATTGAGTTTGTGGTCTGATTGGTTATTTCCAGTTGTTCCATGGCGTTCAATATTCTTGATAATGAAGAGTTTCCTACTATTCTTCAAGATTGTAGTAAAGGAAATCCAAGCATTAAGAAATCATTTGTTGATGTAGTATCCTCTGTTCAAGAACGCTCTGTTCCTAAACCTCAGTTTATCAAGTAAGCAACTGATCATAATATTATACAGTTTGATAAGCAGACCCAGGACGTGTTACTAAAGCAATCGAAATCTACTTTAATCGGCAAATTTAGCCAAGGGATCCCTAAAAGATTAGCTTTTCAATCTTTTATGGATTCGTTTAAGTTTAAGGGTCAGTTTTCGTTCATAACGTTAGACTCAAGACAGATCTTGATAGAGTTTAACTTGCTGGAAGATGTTACTAAGTTGTGGTCGAAATCGGTCTGGTTTGTTGATGGGAAACAGATGAGGATTTTGAAGTGTTCTCCTGAAGCTAATAAGAACAAAGAAAGTTTGATTGTGTTGCTCTGGGTACGTTTTGAAAACATGCCAGAATATCTTTATAACGAATGGATATTGGGTGATCTTGTTGCTTCTTTGGGTAAAGTTCATCGAACCTCTGTGCCTAAGTATAACTGTGTTAGTGACAATGCTTCTTACGCTCTTGTTGAGATAGATGTTTCCAAAGTGTTAAAAAGAAAGTTATGGATTGGGTTTGGAGACAACGAAGGGTGTTGGGTGGGTGTGAGCTACAGACGTGTTCCTGATTATTGCTTCACTTGTTTTCACTTGGGGCATAAAGATTCTGACTGTAAAAAGAATGGTGTGCGAAATAATGATTCATGAAGAAAGTAAATCTGGTAATGTCTCTAAGGAGGATATTCATTCAGATTCTGTTCAAAATGTTGTTACATCAAAGGAGAATATTCAACCTAAATCTCCTAAGGTTCCCTTCATTAAGGTTTACAAGAGAAAGTTGAAATCTATTATAACTGCTAAAGATGTGGTTCCTGTTGAAAGCCAGTCTACAAATATTTGTAGTCCAAAAACTGATATTGCCTTCAAAGCCATTGAAGACGTTGTCGTTGTCTCCAACAAAGAGCCTGAAATCATTGAAACTCTTCAGGATTGGGATCAAGATGCTAACTCTCAAATCCTGATGCAAGAATCTACAGCTAAGATTCCAGGCAGCTACAATTCATCTCCTAAAGATAGTGATTCTGACCAAGGCTTTGATGTTGTCATTAATAAGAAAGTTACATCTGCAATGAAAAACAAAAGTGTTAAAAAGTTGACTATTAACTCTCTGCGTAAAAGAGAGAAATCCTACAATAAATCTCTATCTGAATGATAAGAGTTCTAAGATGGAATGCTCGTGGAATTAGTAATAATGCTACTATGGCTAGAATTAAGTTCATAATCAAAAATGACAATGTTAAAGTGATTGCTATTCAAGAGCCTATGGCCATGTATGATAAAATTGATTGTATTGCTAGTAGGATTGGTTTACCTAATTATACCGCTAATGTCTCTAACAAAGTTTGGATATTTTGGACTGATGACATTAATATTTATGTTCTGCTAAATCATGAGCAATTTCTTCACTTAGAAATCAACTATGCTACTTTTACTTGTTTATTTACCTCTGTGTATGCCAAGAATCAAAGAGTGCTGAGGAGACTACTCTGGAATCAAATTAAGCTGTTAGCTGGAACTGACAAGGCCTGGATGGTGGCTGGTGATTTCAACACCATTTCTTGTCCTGATGATCAGCTCTGTTGCTCTTCTTTTGATGATGGTAGTGTCGAGGAATTCAACGAATGCATCAGATAGTGTAGTCTTGAAGATCCGGGCTATGTTGGATCAAGGTATACCTGGAGTAACAATAAGATTTGGAAAAGGTTAGACAGAGTTTTAGTGAATCAAAACTTTAGTAATATTTGGAATGTTCAAGTCTGTCACATGATCAGAACGTGTTCTGATCATGCTCCCCTCTTGATTACTATCTCTAATATTCATAATAGAGGCGCTAATTATAATAAAGGGTTTTTCAAATTCTTAAATGCTTGGACTAATCACCCTGATTTCTTGAGTTGTGTAAAGCAGAATTAGGATAAGAAATGTAATGGCAATCCTAATGTTCTTTTCTGGTATAAGCTTAAGCGCTTGAGAAAGTGTCTTAATGAGTGGAATTCTTCTATCTTTGGTAACATTTTCAACAAAGTCAAGGAGGCTTCTAAAGAGGTGGACTACTCTGAGAGCATTCATCTTCAGGATAACAGTAATATCTCTAAGGCCAATGTTTCTAAGGCTAATAGCTTGCTTATTCTTGCTTTAAATAATGAGAATGCTACTGGCGTCATAAATGTTATAATAATTGGCTCAATGATAGTGATGGCAGCACCAAATTATATTATAGTTATGTTAATAAGAAGAGGAAAAAGAATATGGTGACTAATATTAAAGATGAGGGTTCTTGGCTTACTGCTCAGGATGACATTACTAACTCTGTTGTGTCTTATTTCAAAGGGATATTATCTGATAATTCTTTTAGTTGTAATGATGTTATTTCTCAGGATTCCATTCTTCACAATATTCCTAAGCTAATTGGGGATGGTGACAATGAGGAGCTTCTGAAGTTAACTACTAAAGATGAGATTTGGTCTATTGTCAAAGGCATGAAAAATGAGAGTGCCCCTGGCACTGATGGGTTTAATTGTTTTTTTTCTGAAGTCTTGTTGGGACATTATTAGTAATGAACTTTGTGCTGCCTTAAATTCGTATCTTAAAGGTAGTAGCATTCCTAAATGTGTCTTTGCCACTGGGATTTGTCTAATACCTAAGTGTTCGAATCCTATAAATTGGAATAATTTTCGACCTATTGGTCTATGTACCATTTTTAATAGGCTTATTTCTGGTCTTATTATGAAGAGGCTTTCTTATATTCTGCCTAACATTATCTCTAGTGGGCAGAGTGCTTTTGTCAAGAACATAATTATACATGATAACATTCTGATTTCTAAAGAAATGCTTCACAACATTAAGAGAATGCCTTCTAAAGGCAATATGATCCTTCAGTTGGATATGACAAAATCATTTGACAGAATGTCTCGTGATTTTGTCATTAATTCATTAAAGTCTTTTGGTTTTTCGGATGGTTTTTTAGTTCTAATTAACAAGCTTATTTCTAATGTCATGGTCTCGATTTTGATCAATGGTAGTAGCACTGGCTACTTTCATCAGAAGAATGGTTTAAGACAAGGAGACCCTTTGTCTCCTTGTCTATTCATTCTTGCTGAAGAAGCCTTAATTAGAGGATTGTCTAATTTGTTTAACAGTAACAACAGTTTGAGATATTATTTAAAATCTGGTTTTATCTTACCTTGCTTGGCTTTCGCAGATGATATAGTCATCTTTTCCAATAGCTCTCCTGTCTCTATTGCCTGCATTAGTTCCCTGCTTGAGAAATACCAAAAGGAGTCTGGTCAGTTTATTAATAAAGAGAAGTCCAAGATCATTGTTGCTTCTAATTGCTCTTATGCTAAATCAGCCAGGATTAAATATACAATTGGGTTCAATACAGATACTGCTCCTTTCACCTACTTGGGTGTTACCATAACTCCTAATAATAAAGGGAAACATTTTCTTCCTCTCATTACTAAGATTCATATTAAAACATTTGAGTGGGATATGAAGAACCTTTCTTTTGGGGGAAGATTATCTCTCATAAAGAGCGTTCTTTATCCTATTATTTTCTCTTGGATGCAGAATAGCCTAATTTCTAACAGTATTATTAGCAGAATTGAGCATTGCTTTAATCAATTTCTTTGGAGATCTAAATATAATGACAATGCTATTCACTGGTCTGCCTGGCACAAGTTGTGCAAGCCTTATAATGAGGGTGGTTTAAATGCTAAGCTTCTATCTGGGAAATGGTAATATTGACTTTTGGAGAGACTCTTGGCATGGATTGGAGCCTATTGCTAATGATTTTGGTTGTAATAGTTGGTTACTTCCTGCTAAAGTAAACACTTTTTGGAAAAATGATAGCTGAGATATTCCCACTCTAAGCACCTTTCTTTCTCATGATAGATTAAACCATATCTGTTGTGTTAAAATCAGTCATGAGCAAGAGGATGCTATAGAGTGGAAGATTTCTAGTAATAACCTGTTTAATACTAAGGATACTTGGCAAATAATCAGGTCTAGTTATCCTAATATTTCTATTTTTAAGAAGGTTTGGCATCAGTTTATTCCTTCAAAGTTTTTTTTTAACTTGGAAGTTACTTAAAAATTTTGCTCCTATTGATAGTGTTCTCTCCAAAAGGCATTTGGTTCTGGTGTCTAAATGTCAATTTTGCTGCAACTGTGAGGATAAAAACCACCTCTTTATCAGTTGCAGTTTTGCCTGGTCTTTATGGAATTATTTTGGCTTATTATTCAAGGTGCCTGTGAGAAGATACATGTCTCTTAGTCACATGTTGTTTTGCTGGTTTTGGTCTTACAAGAGTAAATTTCATATTACTGATTTGGTTCCTCAAGTTATTCTTTGGGCTATTTGGTCTAATCGGAATCACAGCAAGTTTAATAATTCCTACGATAATTTCCCTTCTGTTATTACTAGAATTCAGAAAATAATTCTAGGGATTGATTCTAAAAATATGCTCAGAACTAAGCACTGGAATGGTGCTACTAATGCAGGTGCCTATTTGGGTTGCCTAGCTATTGGTAAGATCAAGCCTAAGTACCTGGAATGGCGCCCTCCGACTGCTGGTAGACTGAAGGTCAATGTTGATGGAGCTTGTAGCTGTGTTGGTGAGGCCTATGGTGGTCTGGTGGTCAGAAATTCTTTGGGCAACATAGTTGTTGGGGCTGGCTTCGTCTTTGGCAAGGTGGATTCTCTTCAGGCTGAGAGCAGGGTCTTGCTTGAAGCACTTCTTCTGTGTAGGGCTAACGACTGGAAAGAGGTTGATGTTGAGTCGGACTGCTTAACGCTTATAGCCTCCATTGCTTCTGGAACTTTGAATAACCCGATTGCTTCGATATGTCGAAGCCTGATTCACCCTTCTATGACTCTTCGCCATATATCTCGCACTCAAAATGCTGCAGCTGACTGGATTGCGAGCTGGGCTTTGGAGGAGCGCTCTGACAAGAAGTTCACTAACACTGATGTTCCTAACCCTCTGCTGGCGATTTTAACTCTTGAGAGTCTTGGAGTGGGATATATCGATCCCGGTTAGTCGATTTTGGTCGATAAAGAGACAGGGGTATGTTGTAGGCAGTTGTTCAGCTTCGTTGTTTCGAATCTGGTTGGTTTGAAGGCTCGGTGGGGGCTGTTGGTGCAAGATTTCGATTTTGTGCTAGGTTTCGATTTGGGGCTTGGCTGTAGTGGTTGAATCGTCTGATTTCTTGGTACACTCACCCAGTTCTAAACCAATCTCTGCAAGACTGTAGTGATAAGGTCCTGAAAGTGGCGTCGACCTTGAATCAGACGATCTTGGTAGAAGATTTGTCTGATTCCTTGGTGCACTCACTCAGTTCAACTTATCGATTCAGCCTGAAGAGGTAGGGTCCTGAAAGCGGCGTCGACCTTGAATCAGACGATCTTGTTGTAGATCTGTGGTTTCAATTTTGGGAGTTTTGGGATGGAGAAGCTGAAGAGAGGAGATCGGAGTCGTGAGAAGGAAGCTGTGGAGGCTTGAGCCCTATGTGTGTTTGGATCGATTCGATTAGGGTTTGGATTGACTTCTAGTGTCAATTTTGACCCTAATCTTTAGTTAAATTTTGGTCTTTTTTTTTTCTTAAGACCTCTAGTTTGTAACATTGTTACGATTTGGTCCTTTTTTTAATATAGTGTTCTTTTTGCTTAAAAAAAAGTTTTTGAATGGTTTTTAAGTTTTTTTTTAAATTTTTTTAAATTTTGTATATAAAAAAGAGATTGGGAGGAGTAATTATACATTTTTTTAAATTTTTGTTACTAAATGAAAAAAACAAACGAGATTGATAAAAAAAACAAAATAGTAAATGACTAATAATTAAAAAGATTTTTTTTTAAAAATTACTGTTAACATTAATTGGAACTGGATTTAGTCCTCACCTGGTATTTTATTTGTTTAAATATGCATTACATTCATTATTCGATTCAGTTTGGACTGAATAATAAAAGTCTAGAAAAGATACCGTCTTTTAGATATTAGGAAAATAAAAGAACAAATACAAAAAAACGTGTCAATATTTCCTATTTGCTAACAATAGAAGAAGAACAAGCGTTTGAATTACTTGCGGAGAAGAGAAGCGGAGGCGGTCGTTGCGATAGAAGACTTGGAGGAGGGATTAATTTCCTATTATACATATATATATATAAATATACAGCACTTCCTGTATATTTCTATATATCTTTTCTCTGATTCCTCCCTTTCTTCTTCTTCGCCGACCTATCTTTGATTCTCTTCTTATTCGATTCAACAATCGCTTGAACGGTAATCTACTTATATCTCGTTCTCTTATCGTCAATCCTAATTGTCCTTGATTTGGAATCTGTTTGGTTCACATGTTACTTTGATTAGAGAATCTCTGTAGAAAACTAATATCGAATTCGAATTTCTGTAGTAGGTTGAGTTTTTTTTTAATGTTCTAAGGTGCTTGATGTTTGGTTATGTTTTATTGATGTTCTGTTTTCAAGTTTTGGATTATTTAAGGCAATGGAATTGGTTTTCCAGTGAAGCGCTGATGGGCACGTTGGTGAGGTTATTGGTTTTAGGCTATGTTTTTGTGGTGCATAGCGTGTGTAGTATGCTGGACTTACTTTCTTAGCTACTGATGCCGGAGTGGTTTTAATTGTTCTTAGGTTATTAGTATGGTGTGGAGGTGCTATATGTATGATTTAGGGTTTTCCACCTTTGAATTTCCCCTTTTGCTGAAGAAAGTCTTTTAGGCTATGATTTTGTGGTGCATAACGTGTGTAGTACGCTGGACTTACTTTCTTAGCTACTGATGCCGGAGTGGTTTTAATTGTCTTAGGTTATTAGTATGGTGTGGAGGTGCTATATGTATGATTTTAGGTTTTCCACCTTTGAATTTCCTCTTTTGCTGAAGAAAGTCTTTTGCTTGTTCTCGAGTTAGGTCAATATGTTTTCCAGACGAAATTTTGATATGCTATTTTGATTGGTTGAGATTCTAATCAAATAGGCGTCTATGGTTGTATATGAAGCACCCTTTTTTCGTTTGTTGGAAGAATAATTACTGATTTTGCTTTATAATGATGCAGAAGATGTCAGCTTTTAGTGCTATAGCATTGGATACGTTGTTAGAACCTGGAATTTCAAATTCTGCCAAACAGTCTGTTCATGGTGTGAAATCTTCCAATTCAAGGCCTCCTAATCCGAAGCTAGAAAGGAGCAAATCGGCAGTAGAGAGTAATGTCCCTCGGCCTCAAATGTCGCCAGCTCTCTATGCGACTCCTAAGGTCACCCTGCTTCCTGATCCCCCATCTTCATTCGCCCCATCCCCTTACATTGTCAATCACAAAAGGCGCGGGGCAGCCCTTTCCAAGAGCTTGTCTGAGGTTGATGTCTCTATGGGTCAGAAAGAGGTACTCGATGGGAAAACTAATGGGAAAGTAGAAAATACAGGAACTGATGGTGCCAACCTAAAGAATTTTAACCCTGTTACTTTTTCTATCACTGAGCCTACTGCGCAAGAGAATGCTCATATGATTCATGAAAGTCCTTTGACGGATGGTGGATATGAAAATTATGTTTCCTTAGGGCATGTGGATGGTTCCGTTAATGGCAAACTTGTAAGTGATGATGCCGACAATGGTTTTGTAAGCGAGAACACTTCTCCGACTTCTCTTGCACTCAAGTTAAATGGAGATGATGATTTTGATGATTTCTACGACCCACGAGAATGTATGAGTGTCACTAGTTCTATGAAGCTTGGAAGCCAGATGGGAGAATTTTATGATGCTTATGAAGGTACGTAGTTAGTTTTTTAAATGCTACAAACTGCTTATACTGTAAACACTTTCGAATCTTCTGTGGGTGAATTCTCACTTCTAGGTACCAAGATGTTGGAGAGTTGCCATGACTAGGTTACTCCAACTTTAGATGGTTTAGCTGTCTCCTTTGACTTGAAAAAGATGAGGAGGAGCATTGGTCTCCGTTTCGTCATGTCTTTTGCTTAAATTATATGTTTTGGCACATGCAATATTTTGACATCACTTTATACTGCAAAATAATGTATTTATAAATTTTGTCTTTTTGTGTGTATTGCTTGGCATCCTAAATTTATGTTGTTATATCACATCCCTAATATTAAACTAGGCAATGTATTCCATGGAATGTTTCCAGATGTTACTTGAGTGTTCTTGTTTAAAGAAATCATAACATATATAGCAGCTCATTTCTGTTGTTTCTTCCAGATCTGTCTGACAGTGGGTCCCAGTCATCTTTTCGCGATTTTGAAACAGAAATGGGTGGAATAAGGTTGAGTTTATTGATCGAGATAGAGAAGAGGAAGCTAGCTGAAGAAGCACTGAATCATATGAAATGTAATTGGCAGAAGATCAGGCAACAGTTGGCCCCATTCGGTGTGGCACTCTCTGCTGATCCAACTGCGGTACTGGAGGGTCAGCAACTCGAAATTAATGTTGCGGAGGAGCTGCATCGCCAGTTTCGCATTGTTCAAATTGTATCTGATACTATTGGCAGGAGCATCGTGAAGGCTGAGGTAGAAATGGAGATGAAAGCTCAGATTGAATTAAAGAACTTTGAAATTGCTCGCTTGACAGACCGAGTTCACTACTACAAGGCCGTGAATCATGAAATGACTCAAAGGAATCAAGAAGCTATAGGTGAGATTTCCTTTACCGAACCCTATATATCTTTCTGGGCTGCCTGTCTAACTTTCAGTATTATCTTAATTTTCCATATAGTGAACTAACTGTATACATTATACATGCATCACTTGATTAAAACTAGCTGTATATGGCCACAAAGTTAAATTTAGAGATATTTAATGATATTATTTTATGAAATTATCAATTGGTGTCTAGTTTAGGTTGATTGAGTGGTATACCTTTGTTTAATCTAAAACCCCATAAGCCTTCAAATTTTTATATACTGTTCGCCAAATGTTTTTATCATCTTTTGTGTAGGGATGGCACGGCTTGATAGGCAAGCAAGGAAAAGAAGACAGAAATGGATCTGGCGTTCAATCGGTGCTGCGATCACACTCGGTTCTGCAGCTTTGGCATGGTCTTACCTCCCATCAGGAAATAGGCCCTCGTTTACTAATGATTCTGAGGTTCACTCTGACCTGTGAATCTAAATGGTTATCGTCACAATAGATCAAGAGTGAACCGTGGTTCCTGTAGGGTTAAGACAATAAATATAAGTATAAAAGAGAAGAAGGGCAGGGAATCTGCCCTTGTGTATACAGATCTCTTTTGGCTATCTTGAAGTTGAATGTGATAGAGATAAACTGAGTTTTCCTTACTAACAAACTTAAAGCTTTCATGCATTCATGTGCATGGAGCTCTCTTTTTGCACACCTGGTTTTCTGTCCAGCGGATTAACGTAAATCTGAACCTTATTTGTTAACCACAGCTTGTGTCTGAGCTCTTCTTGATTTTGAATTATGGTTTTGTAATTTAGTTTGGTTTGGTTAAAGATTGATTGTATTGTTATGCTGTTCTGCGTCTGCTAGTTTAATTTATTGCTGCTAAATTTAACTGTAATTGTTGATTATTAAACTTCTAAGAGTGTCTCCTGGAATTACAATTACCCCAAGGCCCAAGCTAGAGCAAGCTTGTTGATGCAGGGCAGTTAGCCTTGACACTGCCTTGATCTAACTGTAATCTGAGGAACACTGAGCAATTCTACTTCTAAAGTTGTAGGTGTTTGAATAGTTTACCTTTATAAATTTTGAGTTACGAATGAATAATGAATGTATATATTTATACTGTCAATTTTTTTCTACATTTTAATATTTTATACCTAAGAAAATACAGACTTTTAAGCGTTAATAGTCTATGAATATTTAAAATTGTAAAACTAGTTAAGACAATATTAGTGAAAATAACTTCACAAATTCAAAATATTGAGATCAGCCGATATTTAAAAACCATTAAAATCATAATAACACAAATAGTTCTATAATATTAAAATCAATCAAAGTTCGTAATCTTTGGAGTTAGTTAACGTTAATATTGTTACGTCATTAAATATGTTTTTAATTTGGAGGTAGGTTAACTTTAATATTGTTATGTTATTAAATATGTTTTTAATTTAGGAGTCACTAAATAATTTGTCCACTGCCAGATAATATAAAATTATTAATTTAATTAGAAAAATATAAAATTTAGTTAGGTTTTTCTAAATGTCCAAATGAATTGACTTTTGTAATAAAAGAAATTATTTAAAATAATTACTTACAAAATTAATATAAACAAATATATTTTATACTTAGGTTATCTTAGTACTATCAAAATCAGATCTTTTTTTCCATTGCTGATTTAGTACAACCAATAAGTATAATGAAACCCTTTTAATTTCACCATCAAAATCGTTTAAAAAATCAAGTGTGGCGCGAACATTGTGCGTAATTGAACAAATAATTCTTTTTTCAAATTTGATTATAAACATACAAATAACAATCATACCATAGAAATCAACATTACATAACATATTTTAGAGTTATTTTAAAACACTAATATATTTTATATTCCAATTTACGAAGCTTATAATAGAGAAAAGTTAATGTATATTCCCATACCTTTTTTCAACCTTATATGAGAAAAGCAATGTGTATTTTCAGACAATTTGAATGTTATTTCCATTGAAATGAACATGTTTATCATGTTTTTAATTTTATTGTTGTTGTTCTTTAACTTTCATAAAAATTTCAAATTCTCTTAAATCCAACTTCAAAAACTATTAAAGACAGAGATACAATTTAGGAAAAGGGGTTCAATTTATATAATAAAAAGTAATTACATTAGTTTTCAAAAGTTGTTTAAGTTTATATAATGGATACTAGTGTTATTAGGTAACCTCTCAAATTCCAATCAATTGTTTCAAATTTCCTTTTGATTTTACAGAAAGGTAATCTAAGAAAGTACACCACACAAGGTAATCCAAAAAAGTACCTCACACCAATAATTGTTAACAATTTACTCTGGTGTTTGTTTCCACGAACCTACAACACTCGTGAGATAAAATAGAAAGTTATAAGACACAGAATGAACTCACCAAATGGCCCCCAAGGGGGTAACCGAGTTGGTTGAGTATGGCGTGCTTGTGACCAAAGGTCATGAGTTCGAGTCCTTCTACATATGCCTTCTCGGCTGAGCCTGTCACTTTATGTGATTTACCTTCTAGCGTTGGTTTGCAGGCTATCGCGTCAGACTGAGGGTTTACCCTGTGCGCACTCATTGCACTATGAGTAGCGGCTGCGGGTTCCCTCCGAAAAAAAAATGAACTCACCAATTTAAATAAACTTAAAATGCAGTTACATTGAGAAGATAAATTTGAATCTAGGAAGTTCCTTATTATGTTTCATGAAATTTAAAATTAGGTCCAACATTGATGATGAACATGTGGTATAGCGATTGCATTTGTAAAGATGATACACATTTGGTATAGCGATTGCATTTGTAAAGTTGATACTACCAAAAGAACATTCCTTAAAAAATTGTTATATAATATTATTAATCATATTGAGAGGATATGGCTCAGGATAGTTTTCTTCATCCACCTTTTGGAGCCACATAATTAGTTCTCTTGCATATGAAGTTCTTCAGACCCTAAATTATTAAATAAAAAAAACAAATACCAAAAAAAATATTCATGTAAACTATTACTTGTAAAATAAAATTACTCGTACAAAAACTGAACATAGAATATATAATCAAGTAGCGTTAAGAAACATACCATTCATTGAGCATTTAGAATTGTTGTGCTTGAATAAATATGTCTCGATGCAGAAATAGTGCAAGCAGAAACTTGATAACAAATATTTTTTCAAATTCTTGGACATAGTCTCCTCTCCTTATCCAAGAACTCTCTCTTCTATGTTAATTAGTCTAAAAATTACAAATAAAGATGTACAAAGATATGTTTTTTAGTATTTTAGTAACATATCGATCCACTATTTGTTAGATTTCTTTTGTGAATTTTTTTTTTGAATCGACTATATAATATTGTTTTCATTTGTTTTATGAATTGTTCTTATTTATTATGATCTTTCAAATTTTTAGAGTAATTTAAAACCCAGGTTTTGCTAAATAATCAGATATAATGGTTCAACGACTCAAAGGTTCAACGGTTCAACGGGTTAACCATTTTATAGGCTCAAATGAGATCAAAGGATAATGGTATTATATTCTATTATAAGAGAGAGCTAATGAAAGTTTGAGAAGTATATCAATCGTTTTGTGGAAACAAAGTCCCATTTTACAAAATTGCCATGATATGGAGGCTAAAGTAGTATTTTGACAAAGATTCCGAGAAGGTACCCTATCTAATACAATAATAAAGAAGAAGGATTTGATTTTTTGGGGTCTGTATATCAAGGTAGACGGAGTGTTCAGAGCAAAAAAAATAAGGGACACCAATACTTCAGCCTTATACCCTTTGACCAGAAAAATAGACAGTGGGGCACATATCAACACAAAATATGACACATTAAGGAGTAACGATGCTTCAAATTTGGCTAGACCGAGATCCAGTCAGTCCTAGGTTACAATGAGAAGTCTAAAAACGACTACAGCACTAGCAAAAGCAAGGAGAGGACCGACCATCAAGAGCACAATTTACAGATTTAACCGAGTTGTTGGAAAACATTTATGAAAATTCTAAGGATATAATCAAGTATTAAACTGATATGGAAAGTCTTATAGAGAAAAAAAAGAACAGGGATAAAAATAAATACTGTAAATTCTATGATGATATAGGTAATTTTACTACAAATTGTTAGGTTTTAAAAGATCAGGTCAAGACTTTAGTTGATGATGGAAATCTTAGTAAGTTTGTTAAGAATAAAGGAAAAGAGGAACTGATGCAAGGTTACAGTGATGTTCCAAATCAAGTCTTTAACCGGTCAAAGAACAAAAAGCCATGGATACATATGCTATCATAGTGGCTGATATAGATGATGAAGAAGAAGAATACTTAGATCCATATCCAAACATACAGATTATAAGAGTAATTGGTGGAGGAGATCCATACTCAAGAGTCACCAAAAAGTCTATAAAAAGGTATGCATATGAGATCAAAATAATATGTCAAGTGTATACGTTCCCACACATGTACTGGAACCCTTATCTGAACCTATCAGTATTGAATAATGATCTAAGAGGAGTGACTTCACCATACAATAATGTAGAACTAATAAAAGTAGATTTCACATGAGTATAGATTAAGAGGATGATCATCAACATCGGAAGATCGGAAAATATCTTGGACAAAAGTACATATGAAAAATGAGATGAGCTTGAATGTTGACTCCAAGTCAAAAACTTTGTATTGGTTTCACCGGAGCAAATGTAACTGTTTTAGATGAATATTATTATCTTACTCTCTTATACAGTGTGTCTAAATTCCAGACGAATCTTGATGACTTCTAGAAAGAGTGATACCCGAAGGCAAAATGGAAGCGCAAAAGATAAAGAAGAAGTCAACAAGATTCATTTGTACTTCAAATATATTGTATAAGAGAGGTTTAACCAAGCCTCTACTTTGGATCTTAGGAACATATAAAGAAACCTTAATCGTGGAAGATAAAGCCTCTAATATTGGCTAACAATCATGAATGACACAAAGAAAAACGTAAAGCAATGTGACACGTGCCAGCAATTTGACATATTTATTATGCTTAGTCGTTTCCTTCACAATCTTTTCCATACTTAGCCGTTTTCTGGTCTCTCATATATCTATTATCAATCTCTTCAAAAAATGTTGCAAATGATTTACCATTTTTAGTCTAACCTAACAATATAAAAAGATAATTAGAAAAATTATCACTCTAATCCAGGTCTTTTGGTCATTCAGCCTAAAAGCATTATACCATAAATGATTCAAGTTACAATTCATAGCGTAATTTTACAACAACTTCTTAAGCAGTAGCTAGCATTGAAGTACGGTAATCATCAACATTACCAGTCTAAGATTTACGTTTAGTAATAATTTGTTCTAACACAAAGTTATACTTTGTGGTAAAATTATTTAATTTCACTTAAAGTTTTAAATTAGCAACCTCGACTTATGCCTTAACATATAATTTATCTTGCATATTTAATTTAGCAACCTCAGCTTCTGTCTTGGTTTCCATAATTATTTTATGAAAATAATACCACAGTTCATCGGCAGTAGTAACATAAGCTTTAGAAGTAGTCAGATTATCCATTTGTATAACAGTTACATTCTTCAAAAAAATTACATGTTGGCAGTTAGCCGAGAAGCTTTCATAGGCATGCACCAATGCACTCCCCACCTCAAGTAATACAAAATATTTGTTCTTTAGCTCTCATATTGGAGCTACATTTCAAGGATTAACAAAATTTTCTTCTCTCGTCAAACTTCAAGCTCTACCTTCAATTGATTTTCACTATCAAACTTAGCTTCAAGAGCGTCTCTCAATGCAGATTTTCCTTTTATAGGCTTATTAGCACCATACAAAAGGGCCCGAATATTAGAAACATAGTTCACTAGATTAACTTTGGCTTGATGGTCATGGTTAAAAGACTACAAATAAACTAAAAAACAAGATAGTATATAACAAATGTTTATGAAATTGAATAAAATAGAAAATAAACAATAAACTTAAAAAATTCATATTACCTAAAAGCCCAAACTTAAGTTTCTCTTAGCAAGATCAATGAGAGATAAATGGATGGGAAGTTTCATATGACTCGCTAGAAGATAATATCGAGTCACAGTCTCATAAATTTGGTCTAGCGAGACAATAAATGAGGATGAAGTACTAAATTTAGCTAAAATAGAACGATTACCATTTTTATTTAAAGCCACAGTATTTGTAACGATTTTACTTAAGATGGAATGTGTTATTAGAATATTATTGGCCCTTTTGAAGGATCATCATCAACGATGATATGAGGATCTGAATTAACCTCAGGGTCAGTATCAATCTATATAGTAACAACTACATTCTTTTCCAAATTAACCTCAACACCTAATGTACTCTTCAGCTCTATAGACCCACTCACTACATTATCGGCTTCCCTAGAAACCCTAACAATGGTTCTATTATCAGCTTTCCCCAAAACCTCAATAGTGGTTCCATGATCACTATAGAGAAATGCATCCAAACGTAAAGGTCTAAGATCTTTAGAAGTGTCATTGACCTTGTGATGTAGAGAATGCAAATTCCCACCATGGTCTCGCTTGATGGCTACCCTGCCTTTGGTAAAGATTTTTTGGCTCATAGTAACAAATGTTTTAGCAAAAATCTAAGCAAGGTTTCTAACTCCTTCCCCTAAATACCATGGACTAATATTGTTACAGTTCTATCAGATATATAAACTAATTTAGACATAATCAGAGAAAGTACTCACATGTTTAAAGTATTAAAATCACTTAAACCATCTCCAAAGACTATAAATTTAGTAAAACCAGGGTGGGTAAAGAAAGAGGCATAAACAAAATCCTCAACAATATTTGTCTCCATCAAAGGATTTAAAGTAGGAGGTCCTTGAGAATAAAAATAAGGATTAAAAGTCGAAAGAGTAACCAACGGTTCAGCTGTATAAATTAGAGGTACATAGTGTTCAGATTCAATAATTTTTTTAGTTTCAATAATAAAAAAGTTATTAGAAAAATAATTACTTTGGGTTACAATCATTTTCACATTTTAAGAGCCACGTAATCTTTTTTAATTTTGGCCTACTGTTCTTCAGAAGTAGTAGAGCTGAGACCTATATTACTTAAACCAACAGTTCTACAAGAATCAGGGACCTCAAATTCAACGATGGAAGAAGTAATATACATTTTCTCCCAACTCCACTCTTTTGCTTTGCCACTGATTTTGGTTAGGAAGAACACTTTTCCAATGATTTTTCGTCAGGTGAATTATTCCTTATAACCTGCTTTATAGAAAACATCTTTTTAAACTTCTTTTGTTAAGGAGAATGTTTTTTCATCCACACATATTTTTGGAAAAAAAAAGATGATAAGAAACCTTCCTCTGGCATCAGCACTGGATCAGATGTCACTGCTAATAAATTGCAAAACCATTAGAATAGAAGAATAAGACCAAAAAACAAATTTCGGTCTTTTCCACCAAAATAATATATATATATATATAGAGAGAGAGTATGCTCTAACCTTTGGATATAAAAGCATATTTGCAACATGGGCTGAAAATATGAAAAATATAAACAAAAATTAAATAAATAAAATATTGAGTTAAAGAAAGACAGAACACAAAACCTTATGATTGGAATCCTAAATTCATTTAAAAAGAAGAATGATACCCCCACCTTTAATTTTTGAGTTTATATTAACGAACGTGAAAGTATCATTAAACAGAGTTAAGAAGGTCAATTACATTCTTTGTAAAGGGTTTCGCCATGAAATTTTTAATAATGGGCTCGTCGTTCGGCCTTCTACCTTGAAACTCATTTACAAAGAAACATGTAAAATAGTGTTTTGATAAATTATAGCCGAAAAAATCAAGAGAGTGTCCTTACCAATCTTTAGAAACAGATGGTGAACATCATTAAGAATTCTCGATCATAAAATTTCTAAATAGACTTATCTTTGGTCAAATACTAATATGAGTGTTCTATAAAACTCAATTTCTATATTTGGGTCAAACTTCCATCTTTACCTTGACTTCAATTTTTTGACCGTCAGAGCCACCCCCGCTACTACCTTCTGCCCTTGATGAACTCACACCTTCACAATAAAAAAGAATAACATGAACATATTGTAAAAGAGTATAGTCTTAAAGGTTTTTCTCTTCTAGTAAGAATTAACCTATTTATTTTTTGAACTAGTTAAAGATCAAACTGTTAGAGTTTCTTCTTCTCGATTCGAACGACTTAATAAATTGTTTCAACTATCATAATACTTTCTTTTTCGTTGTTTTCACCCATTTATATATGGAAAATCAAAGGTTCTTTACAATAGAAATATCAAACTAACATAAATTTGAGAAGTTCAAAAAAGTCGAATAAATAAAGAAAGAAATTAAAGAAACCGCGAATGGAGGAAATGCATAAAAGAAACAAAAAGCAGAAAAACAAGTTATTCATACCCAAAGGTACGATATAAATCAAGTCATCGATAATTTCTGTTATATGGCTTGAATTGACTTGTAGGATAAATGGTTTGGATCTAAAAAAGATTGGACGACCAAAATTGCATAAGGTGAAGAAGGTGCAAGCGCGTAATTAAAAGAGGCAGTTTTTAACACGTGTAGCATTTCTGCCATCAACTTGTGTGCTCCCATAAAATTAAAAAAATTCCTCAAACTTCAAATATCTGACCATTTGCAAACAAAAGTAAGCCAAAATATCATTAATACACAAAATATTTTACAAAAATAAATCTCATTTCAATACAACTTTGGCCGAACCGATATTGCAAACCTCAGCTTATTAAGCAAAAACATATATATATATATATATATATACACACAATTTTAGCCTTTAACCTCAATCTTCAACAAGGACTAGAGGGTTACTTATGAATTTCAATGAAGAAATCAAAGCTTAAGGTATAAATCAAGTCCTTGAGCAAAAAATAGATAACAAAATACAATAATGGAGCATGTCTAATTCTTTCACATTGTTCGTCAAAGGCTAGAGAGAATGCTGAAATACCTTCATAACAAACTCGGATGAAAATATCCATAATCACTAGAAAGAACTAAAGCAATAACAACATTTCACAAATAAATGGCACTTCCCACTTCGTCCTTGACTAAAAACTATGGGGGCTACTCAACTACAATCAACAAAAAATTAAAGTATTTCAAAGTTACTCCATATATGAAGAATTTGTTTTAGAAAAATAAGGAAGATTAGAAGAAATCTTCAGCAAACACTAAAATGTATCTCAACAAAGACAATAGACTAGTCATTCTTTGTTACTTATATAAAGACTATGGAGATACTGCTAAGGATATACATAGTTCGACCTAAATAAATTGGCACACTAACAAGTCAAGTACCTATACGTAGTCAAATATATGGTTAAATAGAAAATAGAAATGGTTAGAAAAAATAAGATGTAATTTTACTTATAGTTAAGAGATAGTTATTATAACATTAGACCCCATAAATAGAGGTATAACAATAAGATAATATTTTTTTCAATTTTACTTCCTACAAGTTGACTTTTATTCTTAATCTATTTAGTTTGTTCTTAATCTGACTATGGCTTGGGCTCAAGTATACTACTTGGAAATATAAAAAAATAAAAATAACAATAATAACAACAATAATAATAATAATATACAATAACTTGGATAAAAAATGGTATGAAATCAAATTTCAGGTTACAAGGCTAATTGAGTAGAATCTATGGTAGCAAGCAGAGTTGCTAAAGAGAAACAAGAAAAAAATCTATTATTAAGAGGATTCAAATTTAGGTACAACACCTAGACGTTTCATATAAACCATTTATCATTCATAACTTATATTTACAACTGCACAATAAGTTGTAAACCCTAATGATTCATGATAAAATTGAAGTGGTTCTGGCAAAACAAACAGGTAGTAAGGTAGGAACGGAAACCAGATGCATTTATGGTAAATTACCTATTCTGATCATGGCTCTTTCATAAGTTCCAGATTCAAGACCTTTTACCATCTATAAACGAATTGAAAATTGTTCAGATGCTTAAAATATCTAGTTGAAAAGAATGACAAATACAATTAGACAATCTCTCATTTAACTCGCTAGAAACAAGCAAAAACACAATAACTAGAAGAATATGAAAAGTTGTATAACATTATATATAAGACATCAAACCAAAATTCTATTTCAAATTGCTTACAACAATACCTGAAGTCAAAAGTATGATACATCTGATGAAAAACGAATTCACCCTAATAAGAAACAATCAAACTAAGTTACTTAGACAAGCAAATAAAACTAGTTTTTAATATATACTTAATTTTTTTGTTCTTTCCACTAGAACGTTGCACATCCTTGCACATGATTTCATCTTGAACATATTCATCCCAAAAAATTGTTCAAAATTATAAGAGAAGCAGAAATAGAAAGTACCAGAGGCTTGGAAATCACTATTGCGCAACCAACACAATACACATATTACAAGGATCATCGATCATAAGAAAACAACTATCATATTTATACAAAAAAAATTGTCCAAAATTACAAAAGCAATATAAATAGAAGGTACTAAAAATTTGGCTATCACTATTTGGCAGCACAATATAAATATTTCAAGGATCAACGATATTAAAATAAAAAATATTATATATATATATATATACCTCCTCATGACTTTGTTGTCCCTTGGTGAAACTTCTTGTATGCCCAATATTTATATTGACAACTAAATGTCGATCTTGAAAACTAAATTTGTAACTTAACAACTATATATATATATATATATATATATCTAAATATGAGAGGTAAATGTCTAACATAACAACTAAATATTTACATTCACGTCTAAATATTGACTTTGACAACTAAATGTTTACCTTGAAAACTAAATGTTTCTCTTGACAATTAAATATTTACCTTGACAACTAAATATTTAACTTAAGAACTAAATGTTTATTATGACAGCTAATATGTTTGCCTTGTAAACTAAAAGGTTAACTTGATATCTAAATTTTTTACTTCACAAGTAAATATATAAATTATGACATCTATTATACTTATAATACAAAACAGAAGATCTTTGTCTATGTCAATCCGTTTTCATCTAACGAATGTATTAAGAAGTCAAATGTCTACATAAAATCAATTGAGTCAATCGTTAAAATCCTATAACTGTTAAACTTGATGTATTCTTATATCATTCAACCAAAAATCATATCCTTGTTTATCTACTCAATTTATATTATATTATGCTACTTCAATTCAATCGATACTTTACCAATAATTCAAGAATAAAATTTTGAAAACTAAAAAAAAGAAAGCACACATTCTAAACTTGTAGATTTTGTTAGTTCATGCGGTTTTCCTTTGAGTTTATGACTTACTAGAAACTTGACATTAAACAGAGTAAAAATATAACAATAAGGACTACACATATATTGATACAGACATTACATACATTATTATTATCCCCACAACTACTATCTGGGTTGCTAAACCTAAATAAGTTTCACAAATCAAATAGTAGAATAATTATATGATAAATCCTACTCAGTGTGCATAAACACAATGATTTATCCCATGAAATGACTTATAAGATAATGATTATAATAGTTTCATATGATATTATTTATGTTCCACCGTATAAAATTAGTAAATATCGGTTAATCAAAACCAATAAACGAACATGTAAAATGTCAATATTGACACAAGTAATTATTTTATGTATAGATAATGGTAACAACTAAATATTGACACAACTAAATCCATTATGTATATTTAAGAGTAACAACTAAATGTTGACAAAATTAAATCTATTATATATATAGTTAGGGGTAACAACTAAATGTTGACACAACTAAATATATTATGTATAACTAGAGATAACAACTAAATTTTTACACAACTTACTTTTATTTCCTCATCTGATGAATCCACACTGGTGTATCATAATCACTTCTCATTATAATTGTCACATTTGAATCATAAGTCTCGCATTCATTCACTTGTCTCTGTATATTACACAAAAAACATAGAAAATAGTTGCATGGTTGATAATTATACTCCTCAAAACAATATTAATATTTCTCTCGACTTTGATATTACCACCATCAACAACTACTTTCAATTTCCTCACAACAATTTCCAAATTTTTATCCAAAATACTGATGTAATTCCCTAATTTACAACGTTCTTTATCTGATAATTCCTTATTTATCTCTTCCACAAATCTTACAATACACTTTTCAACTCTTACTCATTTTCATTCTAATTCTTAATCTTTCCTAGATCCACTACCTTCCTCGTGACACAGTCAATTAAAAGATGAACTAACATAAAAAAATATCGGATTTCAATAAATCATTTGTAGAATTAAAGAGTTAGGTTTATTATTGTAAATTTTTGAAATGGGAAGAATAAACACGGTTTAAGTTTATATGTGGATAATTTGATAATTTGATTAAAAAGTGTCTCAAATAGTCAGAATTGTTTGTGATGTCCTATAATTTTCAAAGTTTTGTCTTTTTATTTTAAAATTAATTGATTCACAAATCTAACAAATCACCTAAACAAATATAGAAATTTAGATTCACAATTATTTAAATACTGGTAGATATTAGATTATCCAAACAATCTTTCTACATACTAAATATATCTATTAGTTATAATAAAAAAGAAGAGTTACCGATAACCATTTGGAAAAATAAAATTACGGATAACCACATAGATTTTGAGCTTACGAAAAAATACTTGCAATATAAATTCTTTCAACAATACTTACAACTTCAACAATTAGTTATTTTTAATCTTCAAAACTTCATATCTTTCAAACCCAAACTTAAAAATATTAATCTAAAAACACATATATGTCTATTTTTTAAAGAAGAACAAAACAAAATCCATTAGTGATATTTTGAAGATTTTATTATTATTTTTGCAATCAGATTAAATATAATCACGCAACTAGAACACAATTTTTTTCCAAACTTATTTCATAACCAAAATCTATTTACGTAACTATTTTATTCTTATTTAAACAACTTTTTGTATGTAATTCCGTAATTGGACAAATTTATTTTTTCGCAACCAAAATCATATTTACGAAACTATTTTCTTCTTATTCACAAAACTCATATTAATTCCGCAACTGAAACACGATTTGTTTTTGCAATCCAACTACACATAATTTCGCAATTGGAACACGATTATTTTTTTTGTAACCCAGTTACGTTTAATTCTACAACTTAAACATAATTATTTTTCTAGACTTATTTGCAAAATCCAATTACACATAATTATACAACTACGAAAAAAATTTAAAAAATGTATTTCATGGATCTAGTTTTGTTCGTCTTAGTAAAATAAAACCCAGCGATATTTCAAATATTATTTTGGAGCTATGGTTTAAAAGATATGTTAAGTATATTTAAACTATGATGGTCGAAGAAGTCATTTCTTTCTTAAAATCTTGGTGAGGGATTGCACAACTGAACGACCCTTCTATATGGCCTTGGTTAGCTTGAGTTTGCGGCGAGATAAAAGGAGGGATCACACAATTGCACAACCCATATGTAAAAGTCATTTTGGTATATGGGTCAAATAAATAAATTGCGTGACCCCTCCTTACAGGGCATTTTGGCATCTAGGCCAAATAGTTGCACAACCCTTTTATAAAAGTAATTTGAGCAGCTTCTCCAGAAGGATCATGGGGTTACGCGACTTGTTTATGAAAATCACTTTGATATTTATACCAAGTAAAATGATCATGTCCATTTAGACCAAATAAAAGGATCGCGTGATTGCAGAGACCCTTTATATAGGTAATTTTGACCTATGAATCGGGCTTAAATCAGAATGTAGTTCTTCCATTATCGCGTTTTCTTCCATTTAGTCTATCGACTAAAAAATCACCGGTCAGGGTCTCTAGACAATTCAAAATCGATAAATTTAGTCACTTGCGTATATGTGTCCCTATAGTTAAATGGTACGAGTCTCACAAATAGTTCCTCAAGTTTTAATACCACTTTTATTTTTTAAATTTAATATTTTTAATATATATATTTTTATTTTATATTCTTCTGAAAATAGAGTATCGCAAAATAAATATTTTTTATAAATATTTTATCCTCGGCTTTTATTTATTTTTTATTTATATATATTTTTTTTAATACTCCGTTTTCAGAAGAATAAAAAATAAATAAAAAATAAATAAAAAATAAATAAAAAATATAAAAAATATATTAAATTTAAAAAGTAAAAATAAAATTAAAAAGTTGATAAACTTTGTGGGACTAATACCATTCATATATGAAAACACATAACTAAACTAGAAAAAATATCGCACGATGACTAAATTTATAGCTTAAATTTTGAATAATAAAAAAACCCTAACAATGGTATTTTAGTCGTATCACTAAATGAAAAACGTGATAGTACATATGGGTAAAATGATCCGGACCTAGAAGGGACACGCAACTATAGAAGTTTGGTACTTGGATAAAAAAGACTGCACGAACATTTTATAAGAATTAATTTTGTATTTAGACGAAATAAAAGGGTGCGGTCTTGTTTTGTTTTTGAATTAATGGCCTAATGTAGGTCATGCATGATGCAACTATATAAGTCATTTTGGTACTTGGATCGAATAGAACTGCAGTAACATTTTTTAAGAATCATTTTTGTATTTGGACGAAGTAGAAAGGTCTAACCTTGTTTTGGTTATGAATTAATGGCCTAAATCTGATGTAAGTGATCGTATAGGTGCGGGAATCTTTTACGAAGCTATAAAAGACGTAATGTATGTGGCTCTTTTGTTATAAAAAGTTTAACAAAACTGAAATTTAAAAAATACATACCCGACAAGTTTTGAAACGCAGATTGGAACCGAAACGTCGTCGTTTGGGGATGTTATCTGTTCGTTATTCAAGAAAAGCGCAAAAAAAGTTGGAGACCGAAAACAACAGTGAAGAAAGCAAGCTCCCCTTTAATGGAGATATCAGTACAATTTTCTCCAACGTTTTCCTTTTGCAAAGCCGATAAAACCGCTATTCTCTCTCCTAGTTATGTCACCTACCTACACAAAAACCCCAGCTATACCTCTCAGGCTAAAACGAAAACCGCCGTCTCCAGTTTCTCGACGAGACATCAGCATTTGTGGATTCGAAAACGAAAAGTTGAAGAAAAGGTTGCCGTTGAGGAGAAAGAGGAAGAAGAAATTATAAATGTCGAAGAGGCGAGTAATAGCGGTGACGAATCGGAGTTTCTATCTCTAAGTGTTAAACCTGATAGGAACATGGCGTTGCTCGACGATTACGAGATGGAGGAGCTTGTTCATTTTAGTCCTCACCATCGTAGCGGTTAGTTTGATTTTGTGAGATAAAATAGTTTTTGTATCGATGATAGTTGGTTTTAATTTTCTGTAATTTCGTTGAATTGTTTGCTATGAAGATGTGGATGAACACTATATTATTAATCGAGTAAAGCTGTTCTAATACGTTCTTCGTCTAGTTAATCAAGTTTCATTTGTTTCAGTAGGTTCAAATCGTTTGCCACTAAGATGTTTTCAAACATTGTTAGAGATTCAATAATTTCTACTGAAACAATTGGTTCAATCGGTAGAGTAGTTGAAACCAAGGAGAAGGAATTTCACTGATACATCACTTAAGTAGCCTCAAGTAATTTGTTCTAATATGTTAATCATTGTAGGAAGTTCAAATTTTCTGTTATAGTATCTTCAAATTGTTGCTGTACCAGGTTGAATTGGTCATTATTTGCGTTGAACCCATTGTGAGATCTCGTTTGTTTGAGATTTCAGGATTTGTGGCTGTGCTTGGTAAACCTAATGTTGGAAAGAGTACATTGTCGAATCAAATGATAGGTCAGAAACTATCCATTGTAACGGATAAACCTCAGACAACAAGGCATCGAATTCTCGGTATATGTTCTGGTCCAGAATATCAGGTTTGATTATCTTCTGCTGTTACACTCTTTTACCCAATTTCCCCAAACGATGTTGTCTGACCGAAATTCCACCTGAGTATCAAGCTTTTGAGTGCATTATCTATTGTGGTGTAAATGATGTATAATATGAATTGCACTGCCTCTTTAGTAGAACTGGATTTTATGGATTTACAGTGTGGTATCTTCATTTTACATTGTGAATATGCGTTAACGTTCCAAGTCAATTATTATTAAACAAGAGAGATTGAGAAGAAACTCATTTTTTCGGAGTTTGTATTGATTTATATCAATGCATATTAGTTACAGTTGCGGATTTTAAGGACTTTTTTCTTATGTTACGTTTGCTCTTAGCTCACTTCAAATACATAATTATTTTTTGGCTTGCTTCACATTGAGAGGATGAGAAGTTGTTTTATGACTTGTATAGAGTGCGTTATGTTGCTATGGAACTAAATCTGAAAAGAAAATGCTTATATATGATGAGACCTAAGATTCCAACACTTCTTTTCTTGTTGAAAGATTTAAATTAAAGAGTCTCTTCTGTTTCTATCACCAAGCAACCATTGCAAATCTCACTGTGCCTTTAAGAGCTAGATGAACTATTTTGTCAGTAGTTTGACCTTATCCTTGCAGATGGTACTATATGACACACCCGGTGTCATTGAGAAAAAAATGCACAAGTTGGACTCCATGATGATGCATAATGTTCGAAGTGCTGCTGTTAATGCCGATTGTGCACTAGTCATTGTTGATGCATGTAAAGTGCCTGAAAAAGTATGCTTCCTTGTTTTTTCTATTTGCTTATGAAGGTTTAAATCCTCTCAATGAAGTTAATAGCTTTGTTTTAGATTGATGATGTGCTGGAAGAAGGTCTGGCAAGCCTCACTAGTAAGTTGCCGACTTTACTTGTTTTCAACAAGAAAGATCTGATCAAGCCTGGTGAAATTGCAAAGAAGCTGCAGGTCAGAGCTTAAAATATATTTATTATGTTGTTTCTGGTTGATGAATTTGTGATCGTGGTTACAGTTCCTCATGTTCTGTTTTCTATTTAGCTTGACGGTATTATAGAATACCGCCTGTAGTAGTTTTTGAGTTTCTTAAGTGGATGAAGTACTATTTATTACATCAGAGAGTTACCCTGATTTATTGTTACGTTCACATGAGATTGACTTTTTTTTAAACTTAATTGCCTTTTGGTTCATAAAAATATAGCAGTAATTGTTTACTGATGATCTATCTGGATTTTGGGAATTTCAAAGGAAGTAAACTGTTGTTTACAGAAACTTTTTTCATATTGTGCTATGAGGACAACATAAGCATAGCAGAGAGAAGATTAAAAAAGAAAAAAAATAGTCTAATACCTAACGAAAACCTATGAACTCATTTATCCAACAGCTTGAGAATTCCCTTAGTTATTTTCCTTGAAAAATACGAACTGAGCGCGAAAAAAAAGTAGAAAACCCATTGCCTGTGTTTCTGCCTTCTCTTTTCCTTAGTAGGCTTGGCCGTTATGGTGCGAACTGGGGAATGGTTGTATTATTATTATTTTTTATCGTATAGTTTGCATTTTGCTGCATCACTAGCTGTGATTCCTTGATCTCAGTGATTTTTAAGAACATAGTTGATTTCAAGGGAGACTGTGAAACATAAGCATTGAACTGAGATGTCTACCTATAATAAACGTCCGTCTTTTCTTATATGCCATACACTTGTCCAAAGATTTTTATTTCCAAGTATATTGCAATCCTTGCAGTGGTACGAAAAATTTACGGATGTGGATGAAGTCATACCTGTTAGTGCAAAATATGGTCAAGGAGTGGAGGATGTCAAGGATTGGATACTATCTAAAATTCCGCTTGGGCCAGCTTATTACCCCAAGGTAAATTAAAACCTAGCACATCGATTGTGTCCATAGATAAATTGGTAAAGGTGCTATAACAAAGAAAATCTAAAAAGTGGGCAACAATCAAGCTTCTCTTGGGTATTAAGCTTTTCCTTGTCAACATGCACATAAACTGTCGCATATTGGTGTTTTGTGTATGCATGCATCCTATTGTTCATGATTTCCATGCGGAAGTTTCACATGTTTCTTTCACATGAATAATGGTGGTGATAAATGTCAGGATATTGTGAGCGAGCACCCAGAAAGATTCTTTGTCTCTGAAATCGTCAGAGAGAAGATATTTATGCAATACAGAAATGAAGTTCCATATGCATGTCAGGTATATGACTAAGCACCTTTTTCAATATGCCTCTTCACAAATCGGAATTAAATCTAATCTTGGTCCCTTAAAGAGTTCAATTCTTATATCACAGAGGTTCAGTGTTTGCCTTGTCATTCTCCAGGTGAATGTGATAAGCTATAAAACTCGACCGGCTGCAAAAGACTTTATACAAGTAGAAGTGGTGGTCGAGAGAAACAGTCAAAAGGTCATCCTCATTGGAAAAGTGAGTATGACTTGTGCTGTGTCCTACACATCCTATTAATTCATGCTAGATGCACTGTTTTTTTTATCAAGTTTATGAGTTTGAAGCACTGCCCACCTCCTATATAATAGTACCACTGTCTTTTGTTTGATCAATTTCTCGATTTTTCATCTCAAATTATAGGAAGGGAAGGCCCTGAAACTACTTGCAACAGCTGCAAGACTCGATATCGAAGATTTCTTACAAAAGAAAGTGTACCTTGAGGTTCTACTTTAATCTTTTATCTATTTGTAGCACATTCCTTGCAATTTGCTTAGGCAATTTAAATAAGCATTATAGTTTCTTGTTCTCGGTTTGAGAAAGAGGAATCTTAAGGGCATATTTTGAACACTGGATATGTTTAGAGGGGATATGATAAAATAAATGGGATTTAATTGGATTTGATAAGATTAGAATGAGACGGATTCTGCAGTCTCCTAATCAATCCCAACCCTCTCTACGAGACTAATTAGTAATGTGAGATCAAACACCAAACACCAGATTTGACTATTTTATCTAGTCCTAGTCCAAGACATCAGCAAACAGTCACGGAATCTAAGGGCATGTTTGGAACACCCGATATGGTTGGAGGGGATATGATAATATAAATGGGATTGAATTGGATTTGATAAGGTTAGAAGGAGATGGAATATTTAGTCTTCCAATCAATCATACCCTCCTCACCAGACTATTTAGTAATCTAGGACCAAACACAAAATACCTGATTTGACTATGTAATTGTCCTAGTCCTAGACATCAGTACCAAACGCAGGACTGGACTAAAAGTTATCCAATTTAGTCTTAATCCAGTCAAAATCTTATGTAAGAAACGACTTATGAAGATAACAAAGTTCTCTTGAAACAGGTCGAAGTGAAAGTCAAAGAGAATTGGCGACAGGACGAAGGGCTTTTGAAACGTTATGGATATACAGGGCAAATTCAAGCATTGTAATTTTTGCTGTGTACAAATCAGAATGTAAGTCATTTTTGTCTCTTATGCTAATTAATCAGTGTCTTTTGTATCTATCTTCCTTTTTTGATTGCTTCTGTTAAAATATAAACTTGTATTAGGTGTGTTCAACTCAATAGGTACCCTCTCTATTATATTTTATATATTGAGTCACACCACGGAACCGTTCTTTTTCTTAAACCAACCTTCAATCACCACTGGCGTCTATAGTTCTTCCAATTTTGTTTATCATTAAGGCATGTTAACTCCTCCACGAAAACAAAGCTAAATTTCCGATTTCCGAAGGAGTATATTAGCATCACATAATATAGTCCATCTTCCTTTACCCTCGTCTAGGTGAACATGCTTCCTTCTAGATACATAGGGAGAAGAATAATCCACTGAGAATCAATGGAGAAGACCGGAGTAGTCTCTCTTTATTAGCTGGAAGGAATTTGTCCCCCCTATCATTCCAAAAAGATAAGAATCCAAAAAAAGAAAAAAGTTAATGTAGGGGTAGGGTAGATGGATGTGGACATGTAGTCGATTGAAGAAAAGGTAATTTGATTTTGTGAAAAAGAAAAAAGAAAAACCGGACTTGTTTGACAAAAGGCCGATAACCAAATGCTACGTATTTGCATACCTTTTTTTGCATGGCATGGAGGGAACGTGATACATTATTAAGCCGGACCATAGGGTTAGTAAATCACAAAATTGGCCAACAGGCAGAATCGGTAACTCAGAATCCGGGTGCTAAAAATTAGTCTATGACGCATAATTTCGAATAGGGTATGAAGACCTAATCATGTCGGAATTTGATAGGGGTATTATTTTTTTCTTTATCATGGATGTTAACTTTTATGTGGTGACGTATTTATCGGTAAAATTAGTCTTATGTTTTATTTTTGTTTCATCTAACACGGAAAAATTTATTAAATTTTAATTTTACGTTTAGTTTAAGTTTGAAATTACTAGGAGATATTTACGGGAAGAAAACTCAATTCTATGAATAGTATGAACCTTAGGCCAAGCGGATTTTTGTGATCTGATGATTATTTTTTGGATAGAGGCTTTAGTTTTGAAACTTTAAAAGCTCAACAGTAAGATGAGAAGAAAGTTTGGAAGGAGATACACATGAGTACGAATCGCGCTTTCATTTAATATATATTACGATCAAAATTTAAATAAATACAAACAAAATATCACGGACGTATGTATGGTCAACAACAATAAATGCTATCTTGGAATTTTGAAACTACAAAATCTCTATAACGTCTAGATCTATTTTTTTAAACGTCTCTTATAAAAACCAAACCACGCTTCTTTTTAGGTCGAAAAATACTTTTACTTTTCATGAATCACGTTTTCATTTAATACGCATCACGGACAAAATTACATAAACACAATTAACTACACATGGTCAACATCAATAAATGCTATTTTCTAAAGCGATTCCTAATTTAAACTAAATAACGCTTCTTTTTAGATCCGCAACAATGTTAATCACTTTTGAAATCGATTGTTCCTTAGAAATAAGATTTTAAAATTCGATCATTTTCTTGAAATAACCGTGCTTATCAGTTAATACTCACTGACCAAAACCAAAATGATATAAAAAAGGGCAGTTAATACTCGGATCAATGTTAATCACTTTTGAAATCGATTATTCTTTAGAAATAGGATTTTAAAATCCGATCATTTTCTTGAAATAACTGTGCTTATCAGTTAATACTCACCGACCAAAACCAAAATGAATAAAAAAAGGCAGTTAATACTCACCGACCAAAACCAAAATGAAATAAAAAAAAAAAAAAGGATGCAACACGAGGACATCCCAGAAGGTCACCCGCCCAAGCGCTTAACTGTGGAATTCTGATGGGATCCGGTGCATTAGTGCTGGTATGATAGCATCCGTTAAGTACTGCACGACCAATGTATATAACCTAGCATAACCGAATTTTCCATCGCACTCCAGACCACCTTTTTCTTATTTTACCCATTAAATACTCGTAACAAACGATCTCATGCGGTAAAATCTCACGGATATTTATACACCACGGTTTCGACCCATTAAATAAGGAAACTATTTATTAACTTTGAATTAAAGAAGCATAATTTTACTATGCATGAATCGCGCTTTCATTTAATACACATTACAAACAAAATTTAAATAAATACAAACAAAATATCAGGGGCGTATGTATGGTTAACAACAATAAATGCTATCTTGGAATTTCGAAACTACAAGATCCCTGTAACATCTAGATCTATTTTTTAAAACGTCTCTTATAAAAACCAAACCACACTTCTTTTTAGGTCGAAAAATACTTTTACTTTTCATGAATCACATTTTCATTTAATACACATCACGGACAAAATTTAAATAAACACAATTAACTACACACGGTCAACGTCAATAAATGCTATTTTCTAAAGCGACTCCTAGTTTAAACTAAATAACGCTTCTTCTTAGATTTGCAACAATGTTAATCACTTTTGAAATCGATTGTTCCTTAGAAATAGGATTTTAAAATCCGATCATTTTCTTGAAATAATCGTGCTTATCAGTTAATACTCACCGACCAAAACCAAAATGAAATTAAAAAAAAGGGGATGTAACACGAGGACTTCCTAGGAGGTTACCCACCCTAGTACTACTCTCGCTAAAGCACGCTTAACTGCGGAGTTCTGATGGGATCCGGTGCATTAGTGCTGGTATGATCGCCTCCGTCAAGAAAAGCAGATTAATATTGTTTTAGTTTTCAGAAGTAGTAAAGATAAATAATTATAAAAATAAAAAACGTTAACAAGTTTTCTTTAAAGCATATTTTTTTATAAGAAAATTGCATCTAAAATATCCATTCAACTATTCTATTGTCATCTAGTAACCAAAGTTTGCTCTATTACCTCTTAATATCCATCTCAACTACCTAATTACCACTTAATACCTAAAATTAATTTAATACCATAACTACCTTCAACCCACTATATAAACACAATTTTCTGTTTTCTTCCTCCTTGAAGATGCGAATTGTTTGATGTATCTAACGAGGAATATGCGAATTGTGTTACCAATTCTCAGGGTTTCCTGAGAGTTGCAAACAACTCTCAGAATATCCTGAGAATTTCAAACAACTCTTTGCGAATATAAGAGTTGCAAACAACTCTCAGGAAATCCAAGAGTTGCAAACAACTATTAGGAATCCAAGAGTTGCAAACAACTCTCAGGAAATTCAAGAGTTGAGAACAACTCTCAGGTACTATTGCGAATTGTTTACATTTTATTCACGCTTGAGTGCTAAAATACTTGATTTGCAAACAACTCTCAGGTAATCCTGAGAGTTGTTCTCAACTCTCAATCACTTTGCGAATTGTATACATTTTGTTCATGCTTGAGTACTAAAATAAGATGCGAATTGTGCAACTCCGTTGTAGTAGATATAAAACTGCGAACAATTCGCATCTTATAGTTATACACTTCTCTCACGAGAGGATGCGAGTTGCTCAGTGCATGAACTAATAACTTGCTTTATGCTTGTTTAGTGCAAGATAAGGTATGTCTAAATCACGAGTTTGTATTTTTAAACATGGTCGCTAAACCAAAATTGTGCCTTTCACGGAGTTTGAAAGCTTTCAAAGTATCCAAGAGTATGTCGAGAGCACATGGAGGAGCTGGTCACATGTGATTACCTAATTACCTACTCCTGCGGGGATCAAAATAATTGTTTCTTTAATAACCAAACATATTTTGTTGGGTTAGTATTATATCTTGATTTGGAGCATTTAAAACGGGTTAGTTTTCTCATAGAACAACACGCTTTCGATAAAGGTTCTGGTGATAAGAGTTCTGGTGATAAGGGTTGTGGTCTAAAGCGTAAACAGCATAGCATAAGTTTGGGAGAACCATCTCTTAATCAACTAATTAGCGGGGAGAGTAGTAACGGTTTAGTTAATTCTGATCAGAGAAAAAAACAACTTGCTACTACTGGTTGGGCTGATGTTATTACAGGAGTGAGTCAAGATTTCGAAGAATGTGTTTGAAGTTCTAAGGTTATCTTGGTGTTGATATGCTTTAGAGCATGATTTTTATTTCAGTTACATGCACAACACAACAAACAAGATCACTGCTTATTATGAAAATAAATTCACAAGCGGATGCAAATGGAGACTTTATGCATCTATTAATTCCAGCACCGACTTAATGACGATCAAGAAGTATGTTCTGCACCATACTTGCAGTCTCGTTTTCTCCTAAAAACATAAACGGCATAGGTATTTGACATCGGATTTGATTGCGGAGGAAATTCAGGATTCTATCCGGACCTGCCATTCGTTGACAGCCAAAACTATAAAATCGCTTGTCAAACAAAATTACGGTCTTGACATCTCCTACCGTTTGTCATGGAATGGTTTAGATAAGGCAATGAGGGGAGTTTTCGGAGATAGTTCAAGTTCTTTTAGTTTACTAAGCAGGTACTTCAAACGGTTGAAGAGCCGCGATATTACTACTGACTGACGGTTGAAGTTATCAGTTGGAAACCGGTTCAAGCTTTATTTTGTAGCATTTGGTTCATCCCTTCAAGGTTTCAATACATGTCGTCCAATGTTGTTTGTTGATGGAACATTCTTATATGGCAAGTATAAGGGTGTATTGCTTACTGCCGTAGCAAAGGACGACAACAACGGTTAGTTTCATTTTTTAAAATCTGAATGATTAGGATGTTCTGTTGAAAAATTGTAAACAACTCGCAACTTATAGTTGCAAACAAATCCCAATATATCTTGAGAGTTCAGAACAATTCGCATGGATATACAAGAGTTACAAACAACTATCAAGAATTCATGAGAGTTGTAAACTACTCTTTGCAAATATAAGACTTGCAAACAACTCCCAGGATATCCTAAGATTTCAGAACAATTCTGTGAAAATACAAGATTTGCAAACAACTCTTAGGTAATATTAAGAGTTGCGAACTATTTGTTGTAAATATAAAACATGCAAACAACTCCCAAGATATCTTGAGAGTTCTTAAAAAATCTCAGGTAATCCTGAGATTTGAAAACAACTCTCAGGCACTCATGCGAATGGTTTCTATTTTTAACATGCTTGAGTTCTATTATATTGTTCATTTTAGGTGCCTTTTTTAGGAGTATTCCATGTTGCTCTTGGTATAGTTAGCATTGAAGATTGTGACAATTGGATGTGGTTTTTAAGGTGTTTGAAACCTCATTTGTTGGAGCGCCAAATCACATTTATTTCAGACCGTTATTTTGGTATCGTTAATGATGTTTCTGTCTTATATCCAAACTGCTATCATGCGTACGATTATTTCCATCTCATGCAGAGCTTGAAATCCAAATTGGATCACACTAACAGATACTATAAAAAAAGATGTTGTGTTTTTTCCATCGTCTTGATTATGCTCATAGTCGAGAGCTTTTTAAGGATATACTAACAGATTTTCTATGTGAAGGTGGTGATGGAATGAGTTATTTTTTTGCTAATTTACCCCCGGATAAGTATGCGCATGCTTACGTTAAAGGGAAACGATACGGGTCTATGGCTTCTACTGCAGCCGAGTCTTTTAACAATCAGATAAAAAAAATATCACGACCTCCCGATTGTTGAGTTTATTGACTGGATTAGAGTCTTGCTTATGACTCAAGTCTCACGAAGATACGAAGAGAGGTTAAGGTGGAGTACTAATTTGGTCCCCGAGTATGAGAAGAAGCTAAATCAAAATGTTGACATGCGCCAAAATTGGGTAATACGTAAGTCTTCTACAACCATGTTTGAAATCTTTTCAAATCCTGTGGCGGTTGTTAATCTGTTGGATTTTAAATGTTCTTGCGGATCATGGCAACAAGAGTGTTTTCCATGTCCTCACACTTTAGCGGCAGTACAGTATACCGACCAAGATCCCTTTACTATAATAGAGTCGTTCTTTACGGTTAAGAATTACAGGGAAAGTTACTCTTTCAGCATACCGATGATAACCGAATTCGGCGAAGGGTCCAGCACTAGCGATCCTTCGTTGGTTGAAATTCTGCCTCCGAACGTTAAAAGACGCCCCATAAGGCCTAAGAAAAAGCGAATCCCCTCTAGAAGAGAAACCTCAACCAAGCACTTGAAGTGTGGCTGTTGTTCGAAATCAGGTCATAACAGGAGGACTTGTGATGTTCCAGTTTAAAGACAATTCTTGTTGTGGACAATTCTCGTTGGTCACATTAATTTGTAATACTGTTATTGTTGTGGACAATAAACTAAACATTTTTAGAGTTGTTTGTTCATTTACACATATTTCTCTTGTTTGTATTACAATAATGAAATGTTAGGTGTTTGGTATATAAAGCTATTTTTCCCAAGCAACTTTCAGGAACATAGTTTCACACAACTGTCAAGAAAACCCGCGAGTTGCAAGCAATTCACATACACTATGGAGAATTGTTTGCAATATCTGGATATCATATTGCAAACAACCGTTTGGTGTTGCGAATTGTTTGCGTTTCCAACTTATAGAGTTGCATACAATATCTGGGTATAATATTGTAAATAACTCGAATGTCCTCCTGATAGTTGTTTGTATCTCCTACTAAAGTGGGAATTGTTTACATGTCCACTATCTGAGTATAATCTTGCAAACAACTCCCAGGATTACCCGAGAGTTGTTTGCAACTCCCACTAGGGTGCGAATTGTTTGCATATCGACTAACTGAATATAATCTTGCAAACAACTCCCAGGATTTCCTGAGAGTTGTTTGCAACTACTAATAGGATGCGAATTGTTTGCATGTCCAATAATATTTAGAAATAACTCGCAGGGTTTCCTGAGAGTTTTTTGCAACTATTAATAGGGTGCGAATTGTTTGCATGTCAAACATATGGGTATAATATTGCAAACAATTCACGAATTTACCTGAGAGTTGTTTGTAACTATTAAAATTGTTTCACATACACACACGAGGATGGGAATTGTTTGCATGTCTTTAACTTGAGATTTGTTTGCAAAGTAAAAATACTTTATAAACTTTTTACACTGATTAAAAGTTTATACAAAAAAGGATTACATAGCCATAACAAGCTTCATGCATTAACAACTTAGAAACAAACACTACCGCCTTTAGTGTTTGTTAGTTTGCATTAAAAAACAAAAAAGAAAAGCAGTGACTGTCAGTCATCACTAGAAGATTCTTCACCTTCTTACTCCTCTTCATGATCATCATCAGCCTCTCCATTACGCTCTTCCTCCTTGTTATCGACGTCCATTATGCTTATATATTTGGTCCTTGATGGACCAGCATCGTCCTCCCTCTTCCGTTTCCTGTTTGGAACCTCTGCTGGCTGAGGTGCAGCAACCAGGGGAACCACTTCAACTGGTTTAGAGTCAGCAGAAAAGTAATCCTCGATATCAAAGTCCATAACAGAGGCTGGGCTGTTTGGTGGTGCGGCCGGAGTGATTAAGTCTGAGCTTATGTGGTGGTTATGGAAGACCATGAGTCACCTAAAGAACCAGAGGTAGACATGATGATTGTAAATTGAAGATGTTATGCGTGTTTGAAATATAGAGTTTGTTTTTAAATTAGCCTCTAGTTACTAGTATTATTTATAGGCATAGAGGGAGTCTTAATGAGGTGGTGGTGTGGCTATATTTAATCATTACATAGCATTCTCTGTCCAATCAACAATTAATGGCCGTGGTGATTAGATGACTTTTTGTGTGTTCAATGCACTTAACGTTTACCAAGGCAGACGCCATAGCCTGTTCGTATTCTTCAGCCATGTTTTCTAATTACTTAATATATATATATATATATATATATATATATATATATCAGGATAAGATATGAACTGTTAGTGGCAGTTTACTCATGAGAATTGTGTATGATGAGGGAAGAATTTACACGATTCGCAAGTCAGATTTTTGGAATATTTAACCAATATGTACTTTGTAATAAGAAGTAAATATGTTTTTACTTAGTAAGTTTGTGGGATGAATTAGCCTCTAATGGACCAATTGTTTAAGTCCAATGACTCAATAGGCCAAAAAGCCCGCAACAATTGCTATATAAGCTAACTGATCTTTTCTTATAGAGAAAAAGATCATTTTTAGCTAGGGTTTCAGTGAGGATATTTTCTTGTGGATCTTTCTAACTTTTCCTTTTATATATATTTTACAAATATCTTTCCGTTCTTGATATTTTTCTTCATCAAATGGCGTCGTCTGTGGGAAGATGACCGGTACCCGGATAACATATCCAAAACCATTACGAGCATCGTTTTTATCAATCGAGTCCTAAAGGATTACCATCTGACTCGCTACTATGTACTCAAACTCTCCTTCGAGAGAGCCAAAGCTCCATCGGCCTTCTCACCATGGCCATCGCCAACCACCACAACCTCTCCCTTCCGAACCAAAGCTTTAACGACGATCATTCTTGCTATTCTCTCTGAACAATTTTGGACACACCACTGCTCGCTATTCTCTCTTTGTTTATAATATTTCTTGATTCATCTAACAATTTTGCAGGATCTATTGTTTTGTTAATATCTTCATAGAATTTCGTATTACTGTTTGTGTTTGTGTTTTCTTTGTATTTTACAGATATGGATCCAGATCCTTCACACATGATTCCTAGATCTAGAAATCCACTTCAAGACCAACTCTTTCTCACCAGAAGGCCTTCGAAAGAGAACTTGGTCCATAAACCAAAAGAGAGAGGAATCGGAGACTACTCTCGCTCTCTAACATCGACCTTCTCTGTTTTCCCAGAGTAAAATCTATTGTTTTGCGTTTTCGATTCCAGTCTTGTAGTATAGATTTTATTCTCTGTGACCTGTTCTCTTCCGTCACCGTCTCTCTTTATCTCCGGTGGTCATGTTTTATAAATTAGGGTTTGTCAATAGATATTAGGGTTTTTCTTTTCGATATCGAGAAGTACTTTGTTTTGTAAGTTACTCGTATTCAGATTGAGGTTCGGATATCTCAGTTGTGTGTTCGGTTAGGTTGTTGATTGCTTGTTTGTGGTTTTGGTTTAGAAATGGATAAAACTTTCAGTGATTTTTAAAGCAGTTTGGTTTTAATTAAGTTTTGATCCATTTTCCGAATTCACAAAAAGAAAACTAATATGATCTATTTTTCTAAAAGTTGTACAAGTTGCCTTTGTTTCTGTTACTTATTTGGTGGTCAGGTTTCAAATCTTCAGGTAGCTGAACTCTTGGCGTGTATGGCAAAAAATCCTGGCCTATCATACTGCAAAGTGGTCAAAGTCATTGTAGAAACAACCGCACCATTTACTCCTTTCGAGAATCTTCTTGCTAACATTTCATCTAAACGAGTCTAGAGAGAGAATACGTCTAGAGACAAGGACCAATCGACGACGCACCACCACCACCACCATCACATCAGCAGCCTCATTGTCCGGCCATCTGTTAGCGATGGCGGTGGAGGAGACGCCGGAGGTAGAGGTGGCCGTGGAGGCAGCGACTACGAGCCCGGCGAGGTGCGGCGGGAACTACCCCCTTATCCTCGCACCGATAGGTTCAACGATGATCCGGGTTCGTTGTTGGTTCTCCCTCTTATGGTGTGGATTTCGTTTTTAAATCTCGATTACTAACCAATAAACTAGGTTTTACTCGTTTTAATTTGTATATCCAATATAATTATACTAATTAGAATTCCTAGATTGATGTTTGTATGTGTGTTGTGATCTAAGCGAGTTACAGATCCTTTCTTAGCTGTTCCTGTTATTGTTCATCTTGACTTCGTTTTAGTGAAACTTTGATCATAGACGGATGGATAAATAGATTCCATACATGACTAGAGCAGGCTGCTATGTCTTGATTTGTATGATTGATACAACTCTTTGCTGGTATACTGGTCTTTCATGTTGCATTCTCTTTCATGTATCATGTATGTCAGCTCAGCTGGTTTCTTGTTTTTTCCCTTACCTTTCTTTGGGTATGTACTCGCTGTGTCTTTAAATATGTTTGTTGTCAACTTTTTAATGGTAGATGGTTCACAACCAATGAGCTCATAACATGCAGTGTTGATAGTGATGTAGTTCAGTTCATGTTCCAGTCACTCTGCACTCTTGGAATTATTGCCATAATATACCGGTGCTGAACGACATTGCCGTGCTGTCATGTCAGCTAAATATTTGTTTTAAAGACTTAGTTCTTCTTATTTCTTATTTAGACAGACGATCTCATCATGGTCTAGTAAGTAATTCAGAATCCTTAGAAATGAGGAAGTGATTGCCTATATGTATTGAAATTTCCATAATATGCGAAAGCTTAATTGTCCATGGAAAGACGGTAATAAATAGCATAGCTTGGTAATAGGCTTTGAATTCGATTATTATACTTAAAACGATATATTTTAGAAGTATTTCGTGTGAAAGATCTGTTAGTAGCGAATCTGGCGCAAAACAGCATACTATTAGCTCTAAGTATAATATCTACGGCTGAAATACCGTGAGTAAAAAATATTTCCTTAGTGAAGATGTTAAATGACTTAAAGCTTCAGTGACTAAAATAGGAACAAAACCTGCTAAAAGTACAGCCGAAACAAATCCCGGAAAGCCAAACGTGAAGGGAGTATCATTAACCGAATTGTTCACTCCAGATCAAGTCAGAGAGCATATTAATGGTCTTCGGAAGTGGGTTGGCCAGCGGCCCAAACAGATACATAATTTTCAGCTAGGCACTACCAAAGCATGCTACTAGTAAATTAACTGATAGCCAAACACCTTCACTCTCTGGATTTGCTAGGGCTACCGGAGTTGCGAATTAGGTTGAAGACATCACATTCCTTGCTTCATTCAGGTATTGATTTCTATTATTTCTAAAACCTAATTGCGTTTGTTGCTTATTTGATTTTGTTTGTATCTGCGCGATCGATGCCTTCCTATGCTTATTAAGTTCGTTAATTTTTAGCAGTAGTTAGATACCCATGTCGAGCTATGCTTGATATTCTCTGTTAAAGGTGTTCAATCGATGCTAATACCAAAGTTTGTGTCCATTCATGTCCATTTATGGTTGATATGAAACTGTTTCTTTACTGTGTTGTTGAGGTTTTAAGATATCCCTGTCAAACTTTGCTGAACTGTATCCATCTATTGAATGAATTGGGTTTAAGCCAAGCCAAGTGTACATTAACATATTTTTAATTCTTATTGGAAGACTTGGTCTTCTTACATATTTGAAATTATTAGTAACTAACTAAGATGTCCGGCTGCTGGTTTTCTTTTGCTACTACGTGTGTAATCTTACCTTGATTCTGCCTGATTATTCTGCTGGCTAGTTTTTCTTACCCTGGTACCTTCACCTTCATGTCAAAATTAACTAAAGTGCTATGATTGTTCTGTATTGCTATAGTTTTAAGCTTAATTAATGATGGAATCCCACTATGCATTAAATTGTTCTAATTTCTTATTAATTAAGTTTAGTTCATTGCCAAAATATCTTGTCAGAAACAAAAGAATTGTTATAGATCATATTTTGTGGCATTTAGAGAATTGAAACCGCAACCCCTCTAGCGAATTCAAGTATCTAAGAAACTGTTGCATGCCTTTCTCTGATATTTGCTGTTATGCTATCTCTTATGGTCTGTTACTAAAGATTCACACATGCCTTGTATCCAATCTGGTATTGAGTGCCACAAATATAGTATTTTTATATGTTGAAATTCATTATTATTTTGGATCTAAAGGATCTTCCAACAGCAGTTGGTCAACATTTGAAATTCATTATTATTTTGGATTTAAGGGATCTTCTGATTTTAATTTGTCAACACTTGAAATTCATTATTATTTTGGATCCGAAGGATCTTCCAACAGCAGTTGGTCAACATTTGAAATTCATTATTATTTTGGATCTAAGGGATCTTCCAATTTTAATTGGTCAACACTTGAAATTCATTATTATTTTGGATCCGAAGGATCTTCCAACACTAGTTGGTCAACATTTAAAATTCATTATTATTTTGGATCTAAGGGATCTTCCAATTTTAATTGGTCAACATTATTATTTTGGATCCGAGGGATCTTCCAACACTAGTTGGTCAACACTTGAAATTCATTATTATTTTGGATTCGAGGGATCTTCCAACACTAGTTGGTCAACACTTGAAATTCATTATTATTTTGGATCCGAAGGATCTTCCAACAGTAGTTGGTCAACAATTAAAATTCATTATTATTTTGGATCTAATGGATCTTCCAATTTTAATTGGTCAACATTTGAAGTTTATTATTTTGGATCAAAATGATCTTCCAACTATTAGTTGGTCAACATATGAGATTTTTTATTTTGGATCCGAAGGATCTTCCAACATTAGTTGGTCAACACTCAAAATTTATTATTTTGGATCTGATGGATCTTCTAACATTTGTTGGTCTACATCTGTTGGCCAAGACATTTTATGTTTTCACAGGTAACATTTGAAGCAGCGCCAAAATTACTCATCTCTCAGAATTCTTCGCAACGATTGGGGGGCTACAAATAAAGAAAAAGTAAAATCTGAAGTAGTGACAAAACTAGTCCTTCCTTAGAATTCTTCGCAAGGACTAGGGGGGTACTGATGAGGGAAGAATTTACATGATTCGCAAGTCAGAATTTTGGAATATTTAACCAATATGTACTTTGTAATAAAAAGTAAATATGTTTTTACTTAGTAAGTTTGTGGGATGAATTAGCCTCTAATGGACCAATTTTTGAAGTCCAATGGCTTAATAGGCCAAAAAGCCCATAATAATTGCTATATAAGCTAACTGATCTTTTCTTATAGAGAAAGAGATCATTTTCAGCTAGGGTTTCAGTGAGGATATTTTCTTGTGGATCTTTCTAACTTTTCCTTTTATATATATTTTACAAATATCTTTATGTTCTTGATATTTTTCTTCATTAGTGTAGAAGTAGTTTCTCGTGTACATTGGAAATTGTTTAGTAAGAAATTTATTTTTGTATATATCAGGGAATGATGCGAATTGTGCCAAATACCCACTGTTCTTTAAAGTGAGTTTGAAAATGTCATACATTGCACATTTTTTAAACAAAAAAACTCTATATACACCAAAACATTACAAGGAATATATGTACAAAAAAACTTTACACTGTCACAAAAAAAAATTAATGCCAGTACGAGTTGGTGTTAGCATCATTTAGGAAAAAATAAAACATTTATGCTCTGAAGTCTCTTACCATATCTTTACGGTCAGTCTCCTGCACGCATCCTTGTTGGATAATATCTCTGGGGTATTGACAGATGAACATTACCATAGTCGAAGGCGCCTGGTTTTTGTTGTGTATTTTTTCTTGAATTTCTCACCTTGTACCCTGTCTTTGAAGGAGGTATGTATCCTTTATCGAGTAAATACTTAATCTGGTTATAATAATTTGTCATGGGTCAGCACAAATACTTATACTCTAGTTGTAAACAGCTCTCAGGATATCATGAGAATTGTTTGGTAATCAAATCAAAAAGTGTTGCAAACAAATCTCAGGATAACCTGAGAGTTGTTTAAAACTCCAACGTATTAGAGTTCCAAACAAATCTCAGGATTTTGACTTGCAAACAATTGATTATTGGCACAATTCGCATGATATCCAGAGAGTTGTTTGCATTTAAAGACAACTGATTTGGGCACAATTCACATGATATCATGAGCATTGTTTGAAAAATGTGTTTTACAGTAATTGTAGCAGTTAGGTGTTTTACTAGCAGTACATGTGTCTTTGTTGTGTGGTATGGTGCTTTGAGTTTAGGCAGGAGTCGGTTGTAGTTTGTTGTCGTCCTGGCGTCTATATCAATGATGAGCAACGTCCAATGGTTAATTTGGTCATTCTTCTTGCTGCATATTAGAATGAGGATGAGGTTCACGTTTCCAGGCGTTTTTGCTAAAAATTATCGTCGACTACATTTTTTATTTTGTCTCCTTTTTCCATTGATGTTGTATTCAAGCAAGAATATATTACAACGAGAACATGCGAGGTTTTTGTAGTTTATAGCTAAACTTACCGTAGTCATGCCAGAAATCTGTATGCAGTCAAATTTCGCTTCTGGAAAAAGTTTTCCATGGAACTTTCCAATTTACTTCTTCGAGCATCTTTCGAATCCAAGCGTCCAGAATCTATGAAACGAGTTGTTTATTTACGTCAAATATATGAGACTTCTTTGAAACATTCACGAGATTTGGTTGACAATTGGATACCTTGTAGTCCAGGTCCTTTTCAAAAGGTAGCGCCAGCACATCAGTCATTTGCACATTAAGTCTATAGGCAAACTTGGACGTTGGTAAATTCCATATTACTGGATCGGGTGAGTTTTCTTTGGCTTTAATTATCAATATTTTGTGGTATTCACGGATATTGATCAGGTCAGTTGTCTGTGTTGTCTCTGGCCAGCCGGTGAGAGTTATTTGTGCCTCTGGAGCTTTTGTCACACTAACCTCTTCCTCTGCCTCTGGCTGCTGTGTTAATGTCAGTAGATTAAAATTAGGATGCTCTGTCTCTTCCCTTGACGTGAACATATAAAATAACAAAAATTAAAAGAGTTTGTGTCAGGCATCATAATATTACCTTCTCCAAACAACTCTCACGATAACATGCGAATTGCTTGAGTTTCCAATTAAATAGAATACCAAACAACTCTTGGGATAACATGCGAATTGTTTGAGTGTCTAATTAAATAGAATATCGAACAATTCTTAAGATATCTTGAGAATTGTTTCTAACTCTTAATATATATCCACGCAACTCTCATGATATGCTGCGAGTTGTTATAAAATTGTTATACATATATCAAAACACTCATAAAATCCTAATACACATGTTGCAAAATCATTTAAAATCTCGTTTATCACACGGTCGGCGACAACCAATGTCATTGACTGCTTCGGCATAATCTCTGGATCCCGTCGACAAAAATCATTTATCGCATCCTCCGACATATTCTCCAAAGTACGTTGTATTAAACCATCGAACTTAACATTATCAATTTTATTTAAAAATGTCTGTGAAACTTGAGTGTAAAAACCATCAGTAGATACATCAGGTAAACGTACTGTGATATCATGCGTTTCGTTTGACTCTAGAGCTTGGCCTTCTATGTTTTGCGCTTGATTCAGTACTGGTACTACAATTTCACCTTGGCTTAGTGATTCTGACTTTGTGTAAGCCATTTTTTGTTTTTCAGGTACATCTCTGTCTCGCTTTTGGTCTTCTGCTGGCGCTTCACCCTGGCTAAGTAGTTCTGACTTCTTACAGGGATTGGCAAACTCTGACTCTTCCGGAGCTACGTCTGGTGTTAACCTTTCTATTTTTGCCAAGGTTAGGTGTTGTTGTTCTTTTTTATTATGCTGCTCTTGTTCTTCTTGTGGGTGTTGTTGTTTTTCTTGATTCCGTTGTTCTTGTTCTTTTTGTGGGTGTTGTTGTTCTCGTTGTTGTTGTTGCTCCCCTTGATTTTGTTGTTCTTCTTGTGGGTGTTTTCTGTCGGCATGTTGTTTCATACAAAATAAAAAATAAAAAGGTGGATGGGTTAAGCATCACTACACTCTGAGTTGCAAACAAGTTGCAGGATAACCTGAGAGTTGTTAGAATATCGAACAACTCTCACGATACCTTGCGATTTGTATGATACCCAATTCAACAGAATATCGAACAACTCTCAGGATATCTTGAAAATTGTTTGGACTAACATAACAGTCCTGAGATTTGTTTGAAAGTTAACATATATCGAATTCTGTAAAAATATATCATAACAGTACGCGAATTGTTAGTAAGAGAAAACCGCGGACTGTTTTAAATACATACACTGATTTTGTTTGGATATGTATACAATAATAAACATTAGTAGAAAATTTCATCACAACAATATATTAACATATTGTAATCTTAGTGTACTTTGGATTCACTTACATATTCACGGTGTTTAGCGTCTGGCATGTGAGGTACGAGTTGTCGGTCATTTGCAAGAGACTCGTGTTTTTCTTTCTCTTTTGGAGGACTCAGGCCTGTCGCTGCCTCCTGTGTAGGAGGAGACTTGTCTGTCTATCTCTCCATGGTGTCTGTCTATGTGGATACCAACAACTCTTCCTGTCTTTGTTCAGATGGCTCGTCTGCCTCTTTTTTTGAAACCACAATTTCCGCAGGACAATCATTTGTATCGTCCTTTTCGGGTACAACGGATGGTACCTGTACGGGTGAATTGTTCTCATCATCATCCTTCTCTTTTGGCAGTACTCCATTATTCTTTTTAGCCTCCTGATTCTGGTCTTTATCCTGAATTTCAGATGGCACAATTGTCTGCAATTTATTGGACGCCGTTTCTGCTGGCAATGCCGGTAAACCAGGTTCTTTCTCCTTTGTAAGACTTCCAATCTGGAAAATGGGCTGAGAGAGAGCATTGCGGAGTTGTTGTGCTTCAAGCTCCGATATCTTCAATTTTAATTATTCAAGCTGAAGAAGTAATAGCAGACGTATTATAACATATTTGTGCTGATTAAAGAGATTAAATCTATGTGTACGTAAGGCTCATTTTCCTACATACTTCTTTCGCCTGTTTGTCGATCTTCCGCTGGTACTTGTTCTTATCGGTATATGTCTTCAAATGCTTTGATCTTGTTTCAGTTCCAGCTTCTTTGGAGTAGCCTGTCTGCATTTTAGGAAAAAATTACTGATCGTGTCACTCATACTATCGGTACCCTCGTCCTCGGCCTCATATTGGGAAGTCCCGATCGGCGTTGGTGGAATCACTGGCCGGGGGACTGGTTGTGGTTGGGCTCTGACTGATATCTCATAATTGGATTCTTTCTATTTCTGTGTCGCCCGTTTTGTTATTTTTGGGGCTGCGCTTTTCTTCGGTCTTTCTTCGGGTAAAATCAGTGCAACATTTGGATCTCAATTACCTACTGCTCCTCCGAATGATTTGCTTTCAGCCTCAATAAGACATAGTGTACCTTCCAAAACCTACAAAGGGAGGAACGTTAAAGTAAATAGATGCACGCGGTTTGTTTGGAAAATATCAGGTTATAGCACGGCTATTTTTTGCAAACAAATCGCATGATACCTTGAGAGTTGTTTGGAACTCTATCAGATTGGAGTTGCAAACAACTCTCAGGATACCCTGAGTGTTCTTCTCAACTCTATCATCTATTGGGTTGCTAACATCTCTCAGGTTTTCCTGACCATTGTTTGCAAATTATAAGTTGCGAATTGTTTGATATTATAATTTAATAGAATATCAAACAAATCTCAGGATATTCTGCAATTTGTTTTATAAACCAATCTAATAGAATATCTAATAACTCTATGGATATCCTGAGAGTTGTGTGGTACTCTGACAGAAAAGAGTTATCTGCAACTCTAATGTTTGATAGTTTTCTATTTAACTATATGTTTCATACCTCATCATCTTTCAGCAGAGGTAGTCTTAAAAGCAGCGATACGGTCTGTGATAGGCACTCCAATCCCCACCATTTGAAAAACCTTGGGATCAAGGTTGGTTTTACGACCTCTAGCCCGATTGTTGAATGCTCCATGACGAAGGATTGCATTGGGACAAGTATTATCATCATGCTCTGTATATAACTAATATTTACACGAAATAAATCAATCTTACGATTAGAAGTACGACGCAACCGAAGACTCTATCAGCTTTTTTGATAGCTAAGCAACTCCTAATAGACTGGAGAAGCTTCAACGCTATTAATCCAGACCAGTCGTAATCGTTTATTTTCTGAGGTCTTCAACAAAATAAAGCACACTCCAACCCAATACATCTCCAGATACCGAGTAGAATAGGGTTGAGCACAAAAACAGTATCAATAGCCGTGCAACATCCTCCAACTCATGCTCCCCCCTCCATTGATGGCTCTTGCTATACCTGCCTGTAAAACCCACAACAACATGTTATGTTATTAAAGTTCAGCATTCCGCTTATAAAATAAAATCCATTTAGAGGTACCTTCAAAATGTTGTTCGTGATGGTTTTAATATTCGTCAGTCCTATCTTCCTCGAAGTTTCACCCATGAAGTATTTCTTAATCATATTTGATTCGTTCTCCTTGCTGTTTACGTATTTGCTGTGAAATGCTCCGGATTTTGTTAACGACATTTCATTTGTGTTGTGCTTTAGCCCAAATATAACCTTCACATCGTCCATCGTTAGCTTCACAAACTTTGACTCAAATCGGAAGGCGTCTTTATCGACTGAGAACCTCTCTACAACCCACTGAATGTTTGAATAAAACTTCTTCTTCGGAAGCTCTGCCACATTCCGGAGGTCGAACGCCGCTTTCAAAAGCGTGTAGAAGGGTGTGTTTCTTGCAGCTTCAATGTGGGCAACAGTAATATAGTATTCTTTCAGCAATTTAAGAAGGCTCGTCAATTCTGACCTGTAATAGCTTAGTTTTGTTATCATACTTTTTGCAAAAACACAAATCATCATTTGCATATGAATTGTTCCCACCAAGGGACTCTATTAGCTTGTAGTTACAAACAACTCTTAAGATAGGCTGCGAATTGTTTAGAACTCTATCAGGTTATATTTGTAAACAACTTTCAGGATAGCCTGCGAATTGTTTGCAAATATAAGTTGTGAATTATATAAAAAATAAAGGCAATCAAGATACAAATTTTTTTGCAACTATAAAAAGCGATGAAGCTGTGAATTGTTTGCATTCCAACGTGATGAATATGCGAATTTTATTACAACGCACATGTACAAGACGCAACTTTTTCTATTTTTTACATACGCGTTGCAAGGATCTGGGAAATATCGAAACAACACCAAAATCAACAAACAACCACCTAATACACATCTAATATACATCACAACTCTCAGGAAAGAATTAACATTACATGCAACCCAACAAATCCCTGGTTTCAACGATAAACCCAGAAACTAACATACCAACTGCCATTATTAAATAATTGATTTTGGTAGAATTAAGCGACGTCGATCATCAAATAACAGCAACAAGTGATTCAAAGTCACCTCAAATGCAAAAAAAAAACATTTTCCACAAGAAAAAAGTACATGGTTACTGTAACACTCTGCCGCTTCACCGGTCAGTGAACACTTAACGCAACTCATTGAACGTATGCTGGTTACTGGCTTGATGGAGTAGAAGACGGTAACCGATCAAAATCCGGTGAGGAACGACTGGTTTTTGGGTTGAAGGTTGGAAGGGTTTGGCTGGAAAGAGAGTTTCGCAGAAGTCGGACGGTTTTCTGGTGGTTTCTAAAAAATTATACGTGTTTGAGTTGGTTTAGGATGCTGAGAAGGGGGAAAATGGGTTTGAAGTGAAAATCGATATATATATATATATATATAGTCGGGGGTAAATTTGTCCAAAATTTAGGTGGAGGTACTAAGTGACACTATCCAAAATTTGGGTACTAGTGGGTAATTACATAGTTGAGTGGGTATTTACTTGTACTTTTCTCTTTTTTATAAACGATAAGAGTTTTTTTCTAAGATTTTCAATGACGTAGAAAAACTAAACAATTCAAAAACTTAAAAAGGTAAAGTATCTGATTAGAAAACTGTTAGCTAGGTTATAGATCATGTTAAGGTTGAGTTCAGTTGTATTTATAGGCTATAAAATACAAATTGGAAATTGTTTTTTTGTATTTGTGGTCCATTAGCGCAACTGAGAAAAGTACAACAACAATAATTTATTTTTAAACTATTTATTTTTTGTCTTTAGTTATTTTTTTTTTGAATTTATTAAACATCGGTTCTATTGAGTTGGATCAGAATACTGAACCAAATCTTATCAATGACGACCACAATGGGAGTAACATTTTGTTTGGTATTTGAAAGTTATTTCCTAGAATCAGGTCGAGGTGTAGTGACATATACATTAATATACGAATATTCATAAATGGTAAAATGTAACTTTCCAGAGCTTTTATTACTTCGTATTTAATCGTCATTAATATTGTAACTTCTGCCGAGTGTTATAAGGCATCGACTGGGAGGAGGCATCGACTAGGAATATGCATCGGTAAAGAAGAAGCGTCGGCTGCGAGTGTATTATTGATGAAGAGCGTCGACTGCGAGGTGTGTTGTTGATGCAGAGCATCGGCTGAGCAGGTGAAATCTATTCTTATCATACTTAATAGTATCTAACTATATTGTAAGTGCACTCATGATAAAGAAAGAATGTAATTGTCTGAAGTCCGTTTATAACGTGAGTATAAGCTTATTATCAGTAAAATTGGGTGTTTTCAGCTTGAAAAATTAGCTTCGGTATTAATCGTCGCTGATGAGAGAATAAATGACAAGAGAATAATATTGGATTTTGGACCTGATGTGACTATGATGTGACTTTCTAGAGAGAATATTCTAGAGAGAGAAAGTAGAAAGAGAATATTATATCCAAAAATTGTCCCACCTACCAAGAATAATGGGTCTCCTTTTATAGTGGGGAAAGGTGGACCCATTAATGTCCTTGGTGGTCTTGCTTTATTTCTCTTTTAGTCCTTTATAAAATACTTTATTTACACATTATCCTATAATAAACAATAAATACTGTAATCGATTTATTAACTTCCTTCTATTTACAATTGACTCATATTTATTAATATTACCGAATTACTCCCTTATCAGTAGTCCCTCCAGTCTTCAAGAGCTGCGGGAATGAAGACTTGTAGAAGACTCAGCTCGGAGCGCCTCTGTCGCTTCGCCTCTGGTGTCGATTGATTGGTTCACCTAGGCCGGACCTTCTCTTTCAATTGATGTTCGGACCTCCATATTTTTATCAAATGGTCGGCCGGTTTAGTCCCGACGCCGTTATGAGTCATCTTGGGTCTGCTTCCAATCTCCCTTAGTGACTTCTACACGGGCTTAAACCGGGAATCAAGTTTTGAAAAGTAAATCGGGCAGACGAGGCCCATCTAATGCCTCTGTCTGAGCTAGCTAGTACATGCCTACTGTACTAGTCTGATTATGGGTGACCAGTGTCGATCGATTACTCGAAGCGTGCCTGTTTGCACAGTTTCTCAAGAAGTCCTTTCGACTTCCCGCTGTTTTTCGTCGCTTGGACTTCCCCGTACGTGTAACGGCTAGGTGAGGTTGCCTATAAATACCCCACAAATATGAATCACTCTCAGAGGCGTTCTAGAGAGAGAAAGTGCTGTCCGAATTATTCTAGAGAGAGAGAACTTGTTTTATGAGAAATAAGTACCCGAAGCCAAAACCAAAAACCAAGAAAAAACCAGTGTTCGGATTCAAAGATTGGGCTAGCATTGGTGACCGCGCTGAAGAGTACCGAGCCGCAGGATTGATCTGGAGTTCTAATTCGAAACCCTTTGTACCCGTACCACTGCCTCACGATCCCGTTCTTCCCGAACCGTTTCCTGCTAAGTCCTTAGTTATATCAATCCCATCCGACGCGAGTACTCTTGACAACACCGTTAGCTCTTCAAGCAGCAGTTTGCTACCCTCACCTGCTACTCAAACTAATCGCTCGATACCTTCGTTTGTGAATTCCTATACCACTCCGACTCCTTTTCCTCCCCGCAGACAAAGCCAAGCCAAATTCCTTTCTATGGGTGACTCTCCGACCTTTGCTTCGCCTGTGAGGGAAAACTCCCCTGAAATGGTCAAACTCACTCACGATATTAAAGGGTACCGGACCGGCACCAACACCGCGCATACCTTTCTGGGCCTTAACCGACAAGCGCAACTTGCTCGGATCGGGAGTAGTTTTGGTGCTGCAGATCCTCCTATTCAGTTGTCCGACCCTCCTGCGGTTAGCCCCCTATATCCGATGCAGTCCTAGTAGACAATGTCGATGAGCCAGAAACAGATGTTGTGGCTGCGGACGAAGGCACTGCCGCTGCTGGTGGCGAAGCTACTCCTCCCGAAGAGCCGCTTCTTGAGGAGGCAGTCAATACAACTAACTACCACCATTGGTTGCCCCGGGACGATGTCATTTCCCTCTTCGAGGGAAAGTATCTTTATTTTTCGGCCGAAGAGCGGGAAGAGCTTTTGAGTCGATGGGGTATCCCGTGGTGCGTGAATGTTCGATTTCCCGAACCTGGGGAGACGCTGGTGCATGTGCGGTCACGGGAAATCGTGATCTTCACCGAACTCTTCAACTAGGGTCTCATGTTTCCTCTGGATCCCGAGATAGCTCTGTATTTTCAAACCCTCAATATATGCTCCTCACAACTGACGCCCAACGCATGGTATACGCTAATGTCGTGCATCATGGCTTCGCGTTTATCGGGTCGGATTATGCCGATGGTCGAGTACATAGCCACGTCAGGGATTTCGAAATCCCCTAAGTCTCCCTTTTTCTATTCTTCTTTGGCCAACACCTGGAAGATCGTGAACGACTTTCTCGAGGGTGACAAGGGTTGGAAACATCGGTTTGTCTTTCTCAGTGGCTGCTGGGAAAACGGCCGCCCCTATAGCAAGGAAAATCCGAGGCGATTGCTGCGGACTTGGGTTCCTAGCGGTACGAGCTATATATATATATATATATATATATATATATATATATTTAAATGGTCCGACTTGTTCTGCAGTGTCTAAGGAGTTCATCCAGGGGCTTAAAAAAGACCACTTCAAGCCCGACAAAGTGACCTTTGAGATCTTAAAAGATTAAGCAAGGAAGCATTGGGGTCGGGCGTTCCACCTAGCTTTCAAGGATACTAACCTGATTATGAGCAACCTCTGGCGGTGCTCGTCGGAGGCATTGACAATTGAGGAACTGCACCAACCCCCAAGCTTGGTGGACTTGGTTGCGAAGACAAATGCGCCCGACGCGCATCTGTTTCTCCCGAAGTGCAACAAAGCGCCCAACAAGCGCCCTAAGTCAGATGAAAAAGTTGAGCAAGCGGACGCTGAGGCAGAGGGGGACGTCTCTGTGGGACGGCAAGGAGAGAACGCTGGGGTGGATGACGAGGCCCATCAGTCCGAGGCGTTGGTTCAGAAGCGGAAGGGCAAGGCTAAGGCAGACGAGGCTCCGAGTAAGAAACCAAAGCGTGCGAAGAAAGAGAGTCGGGCTGTTGCTGTTTCTGTGGCTGCTAATAACGCCACCGTCCCCGAGCTTTTTGAGCAATTCTAGGGGGTGAAGGGTGCGACTGCGATCGATCCCATTGCGGTGCTGCCCAATGATGCGAGCCCCAAAGCTTCGTCGAGAGACGTCGTGGCGTCCTCGAGTAAGTTGCCAGTCCTCTCTGTGTCGGGGAGTCCGCACGCATTCCCTCTTCGGATCACGGATGGCATGTCCACGTCTTTGTACAACATGATTGTACCCTTGGCCATGAAGGAACGGCGTGCGGCGGAGCTAAGCCAGAAGCTAGGGGACACAGAGGGGAAGGTTGCCGCTCTTGAATTTGATGTGAAGAAGGGGAAGGAAGCTCAGAGGCTATTGGAGGAGAGACTGGATTCGGCCGAAAAAAACTTGGCGCTTGTGACGAAAGACTCGGATGATAGCGTCAGAAATTTGGGTCAGGAGATCACCGGCCTGAAGGCGGCTAATGCCCTTTTTGTCGAGTAATGCCAGAAATGGATGAAGAAAGAAACAGCTGAGGCCAAGGCGGCATATCTGCTGACCTTTCATTATCGCTTCCCCGACCTGCCTCTGGGGTTAATGTGGCTGGACGTTCCCGAGGCCGGCCATCCCGAGGGCGTGATTTGTGAGGATGATGAGACAGACGATACCGGGACGGAGTCTGAGGGAGAGGATGCTTGACCTCTGATGCCTCTATTTTTTTTTGTTGATTTGACGTTTTGTATTTATAGGGTCGGTAGGACCTTCTTGTTGAACTATGATTGTAACAAGTCTTTTGTTGAAATTCAATATTCGTTAATTTGCTGTCATGTTTCCTGGTCAACCGAAAGTGGTCACAGGGTCGGTAAACGGAATATGTTTAATCACTGAAACTAGTTAAAGTGTTGTTTGATTAATTTGAATTGAATAATCTGCCCATAGGGCTTGTAAATCGATATGTAGATCAGTTTAATTATTGAAAAACCGTTTAAAGTTCTGTTGATCAATTTAAATTGAAAAATCCACCCATAGGGTCGGTAAAGCGATATGTAGATCAGTTTAATTACTGAAAAACCAGTTAAGGTTCTGTTGATCAATTTAAATTGAAAAATTAACTCATAGGGTTGGTAAAGCGATATGTAGATCAGTTTAATTACTGAAAACCGGTTAAGGTTCTGTCGATCAATTCAAATTGAAAAATCCACCCATATGGTTGGTAAAGCGATATGTAGATCAGTTTAATTACTGAAAAACCGGTTAAGGTTCTGTTTATCAATTTAAATTGAAAAATCCACCCATAGGGTTGGTAAAGCGATATGTAGATCAGTTTAATTACTGAAAAACCGGTTAAGGTTCTGTTAATCAATTTAAATTGAAAAATCCACCCATAGGGTCTGTCAGCTCGTCAGCTGGCAGGCTCCTTTTGAACAATTCAGAGATATAAAGGCAAGAAAATTTTTAATTAAAAAGGGTCGGTTTCCGTAGATGCCTCATTAAAACCTTCTCGCGCCACCGAGTTAGGAAAGAGTACACCCCCGACCAAAAGTTCGTTTACAGAGATGGTTGCAACAATTAACAAAGCTATTCCAAGTAAAGTTTTAAATGTTCAATGTTCCACGGGAGTCTCCGCAAACGCCCGCGCTTGTCCTGCAAACGGTATGTTCCACTCTTAACCCGCTCTAGTACTGAATATGGCCCTCACAGTTTGGGGCAAGCTTGGCGAGGCTCTTATCCTTGGTATGCAGAAAAAATCTCCGTAAGACTTTGTCCCCTACTTTGAACTCTCACCGACGTACTTTGGACGCATACCGGCTTCTCATCAAGGTCTGTAAAGAATTTAGTTGAGCTCGGCCCCTTTTTTCTTCTATCAGATCTAAAGCTAAGCGTCTGGCGGCGTCGTTTTCACTTTCCGTATAAGTGCCGACCCTGAATGATGGAAAGATTGATTATGCTGGGGTGACGTCATCCATTCCATAGACTAAGGCATAAGGTGACTATTTGGTTGCCGTTCGAGGCGTTGTCCGGTAAGCCCATAACACTTATTGTAAGTAATCCGGCCACTTGCCAGCTTTTCCTTCCAAATTCTTTTTGAGCCCGTATAAAATGGTTCGGTTAGTTACTTCAACTTGCCCGTTTTCTTAGAGATGGAAGGGGGCGGAAAAATATTGCTTAATCCTATGGGTCGTGCAAAAATTCTTCATCTCATGGCTATCGAACTGGGGTCCGTTATCCATGGTGAGTCTCTGAGGCACCCCAAATCTACAGCAGATGTGCGACCAAATGGATTTGATGACATCTTTGGTCTTTGTAGCCGATAATGGCTCTGCTTCCACCCATTTGGAGAAGTAATCCACAACCACCACGATTGTCTGCATCCCACCGGATGCCATTGGTAATGGTCCGACGAGATCGATTCCCCATCGATCGAAAGGTAAGCCTTCAGATATGGATTCTAAAGGGGCCGCGGGAATGTTGATCACATTCGCGAATCTCTGGCATGTGTCGCATGTTTTCACTATCTGTTGTACATCGGTCGTAATCGTTGGCCAATAAAACCCGGCGAGGAAGATTCTCCTGATTAATGCTTTGTAACCACAATGAGCCGCGCCCTCTCCGTCATGTAGTTTGGATACAATTATCTGTGACTCGTTTACTCCCAAACATCGCAGTAAAGGCCGGCTAAATTATTTTTTGTATAAAACGTCGCCCAATAATATGTAGCCTCGGGATTTGTTTCGTATTTTTTGAGCTGCTAGACTATCGCCTGGTAGTTTCCCTCGGCTAGGAAGGAAATAATATCCCTTCGCCAATCCGAGATGGTTACCGAAGACTAGGAGTGGCAATTCGGGTGGTGCCCGGCCCGACCCGTCCCGGTCGGATTTTGTCCGGCCCGAACTTAGAACGGGCCGGGTTCGGGTTCAGAAAATATAACCCGCAACCGGGTCGGGCCGGGTTCGGGTTTCAAATTTGTCCGGCCCGTTCCGGCCCGAAAATCATAAAATATATATAAAAATAATATTTCTATATATATAATATAAGTAATATTTTTAAAAAATAAATTAATATATTTAAAATAAATTAAAAAATATTTTAAAAATATTTAAAAAATATTAAAATTAATGTCCACGGGTCGGGCCGGGTTGACCGACGGACATTAGCGGACGGGCTCGGGTTTGGAAATATGAGCCCGGGAGCGGGTCAGGTCGGGTTCGGGCTCAAGTGCAAAAAAAGCGGGCTCAAGCGGGTCGGCCCGAACCCGGCCCGCGGGCGGCCCATTGCCATCCCTACCGAAGACACCTGACAGGCCATTTCTGGTCGGTCATCCAGCTCTCTCCTCCGTATGATCGATGGGTTTGCTTGCTCGGTCACCCAGGGGTAACTGTTTGAGCATGAAGCCGATGCTAGCCAATCGGCTATCATATTTTCGGTCCTTGGTACATGCTCATATGTTATCTTGGCGAAAGACGCGGCTAAAACTTGTAGCGCTGCTAAGTACTGAACCACATGCTCTTTCTTAGCCTTTGATGCTCCCGAGGCTTGATTGATCTTGAGAATCACTGATAAGGCGCACATGTGTAGCTCCACATACCTGCGCCAGTCGCAAACCGGCCAGGACGGCCTCGTATTCGGCTTCATTGTTCGAGGTTCGAAAACCAAATCGGATTGCCAGATGAATACTTATGCCCGTCGGTGTAACTATTTGTACGCCTGCGCCGCACCCGTTGACGTTTGAGCCACCATCGGTTCAGATAATCCACTCATCTGGTTCGGTCGATTCATGTGGTGGGTCTTGGTGGGGTTGATCAGAATGGAATTCCACTATAAAATCAGCCAGGGCTTGGCCTTTGATGGCTGTTCGCGGCTCGAAATTGATGTTGAAATCGCCTAACTCAACCGACCATTTGGACATTCTCCCCGACATGTCTGGTCGATGAAGTACGTACTTTAGTGGAAATGCGGTTCAGACGATAATGGGGTGTGCCTGAAAATATGGTCGCATTTTCCGCGCCGCGGTCACCAACGCTAGAGTCATTTTTTCCAATTTCAAATACCGCGTTTCCGCGTCAAGTAAGCTTTTGCTTACAAAGTATACCGCTTTAGGCACCGCCCCCGATTCGCTGATCAGAGCCGCACTTACTGCAAAATCCGAAACTGCTAAATAGAGAAAAAGAGTTTCTCCCGTCAGAGGCTTCGTTAAGAGGTTCGAGGAGGATATATAAGCTTTGATTCCCGAAAAGGCTGCGTTGCATGCCGGCGTCCAAGCAAAATTCTTGGTATTTCTCAAAAACTGAAAAAACGGAGCGCACTTGTCGGACGAGCGAGAGATAAACCGATTCAGGGCCGCGAGGCGCCCGGTTAATATCTGGACTTCTTTGATATTCTTAGGTGGTGTCATATCGGTAAGAGACCGCAATTGAGTAGGATCTGCCTCGATTCCTTTTTCGCTGACATAAAATCCCAGCAACTTGCCCGACCTTACCCCAAAGGAACATTTCTCCGGGTTTAGCTTGAGATTTATTCCCCTTAGATTATCAAAGGATTCCCTTAAATCGTTGAGATGGTCTTCGTCTGTACCGCTCTTTACCAACATGTCATCGATGTAAACTTCCATATTTCTCCCTATTTGGCAGCCGAAGGTCTTGTTAACTAACCTCTGATAGGTTGCTCCAACGTTTTTTAACCCGAAAGGCATCACCTTATAGCAATACAAGCCCCGACCTGTAATAAACGTCGTGCTTTCCTGATCCGTTGGGTGCAATTTGATTTGGTTGTAGCCCGCGTATGCGTCCATAAAGGAGGGTAATCGATTACCAGATATCGAATCTACCAACTCGTCGATTCTTGGCATCGGGAAGGGATCCTTGGGGCATGCTCGATTGAGGTCGGTGAAATCCACGCACATCCTCCATTTCCCGTTCTTCTTTTTTACCAGGACGGGATTGGATGTCCAGAGTGGGTAATTGGATTCTTTGATGTGCCCGACGCTGAGCATTCGTTCGACTTCTTTCATGATGATTTTTGTTTTTTCCGGCGAAAAAGCCCGCCGCTTTTGTGAGATGGGTCTGACATTCTTGTTGATGGTCAGTTTATGGATCACATGATCTTCTGGGACTCCGGTCACATCCTTCGAACACCACGCGAATAAGTCTAAATTTTCCTATAGCAATAACATCAACCGTTTCTTGAAGATCGACGACAATTGAATTATGATCCGCAAAACTTTTCCTTCGGTGAATTGGTGTTTCTCGCACTCCTCGTCGGTAGTTAATAAAACTGGGAGCTTCTCTAGGATCATCGACGGGCAGTGACCCCAAGGGAAGCCCTACTAATTTCTAGTCCCGCGCTGGCTCCATCTCATGATCCGTTTTAGGGGCCAAAGTGGCTCTGTAGGATTCCCTTGTTGCTTTCTGGTTGGTCCGCACTACTCCCACGTTGTTCCCGACCACGTACTTCAAACACTGGTGAACTGTAGAGGTTACAGCGTGCATTCGTGACAGCCATGATCTCCCAAATATTGCATTATGAGAGGTCGGCGCGTCTACCACGACGAATAACACAGTGAATTCTTTTTTAAATGGTCTGCGGCCAAGCTGAACAATTCCTTCAAATTCTCCAACTACGTCGGTTGCTGAACCTGTAAACCCTACAATAGTCTAATCCGAGCGTGTAATGATTGGCGGTGACCTGAACTTGGCCGAACTCCCAGTGTTGACCAAGATACGTCGGACCTCTTCCCTCGCAATGGCCGCTCCGATAACGACAGCGTCCTCATGAGGTCCGGCGATATCCCTTATGCCATCATCGTCAAAATACAGATTTGGTGAAGGAACGGTTTTCGAATGGGGATAGGGCCGAGCTTTTAGCTGAGTAGCCAAGTTCACAATATGTCGCTTTCTGGAGGAGTGTGTGATTTCTGCCATAAAGTCACCTCCAAAAATAGTTAATGATTCGAAAAATAAATAAAGGTTTCTTACACTCCTGTTACTCTCCGCAGCCCCCTCCTCGATGACCCTGATGATGTTACGATCGATATCTGGATCTAGATACTCGATGGAGACATCGAAAGGGTCGGACACTTCGGAAATTATCATGGTTGTCTCGGGTTTTTGTATTGTCACGATTTCTTTCGATGCAGCGACCTGTTGTGATCTCTTTTTTACGTACTCGAGAAGGTTCCCGTGCTTTATCAGCATTTGTACCTCTTTTTTTAGGGCAATGCAATCTTTGGTATCGTGTCCCACATCTTCGTGGTAGCGACAATACCGGCTGTTCCTGTGCTCCTGAGGTGTCGGTGTGGGGAAAGGCCTTCGGTACATCCCACTTTTCTTGATTTTCTCATAAATGGAAGACACACATTCTGTGAGGTCAGCGAAGTAAGCGGGTCGGATCCACTTATTAGACATGGGTCGCGAGACCATTTGGCTTGTCGACTTCGCTTTCTGGCTCTGGGGAGCCAACTGTTGGATATTTTAGTGTAATTGGATTGACTAGTCGACCAATGCAATCGTAATATATTATCGAGCAAGTCGGAGAGTGTGGAGTACACGCTTGTTAGAATATATTATGATTAGTGGGTCCAAGGGGCGGCTCTTGTTTGTGGTTAAATTTATTTTGAATGATAAGGCTGTTGTGAATATTCATGGAAATTTTGAATTTTGAAAATTAATTCAAATTTGAATTTGAATATTTTTGCCCGTTTTTATCATTTAAAATTATAGCCGTTATTGGACTTAAAACTGTTTTACAGTTTTTGAAATTTGGTTGAATAAATAAGTATGGTTCTGTTGAAGAAAAACACAACAATAAAAAGATTCATTCTCGTTGTTCAAATGCATACGCTCTGATTTTATCCGGTTGAAAATTTTGGAGAACCACCAAAATAATTTCAATCTGAAATTGTTAAAACAAGACTTCAGAGTTTATCCGGAAATCTCTAAACAAAATTCCCAACAAAAGATTGAAATTATTTTCTTGTCTTATGTAGATTGAAATGAGGAGATCGGTATAATATGGCTTCTCCTTTGGATAACTTGAAAGAGAATTTTTTGACATGGATGAATTCATTATCAAGTATTAAAGCAAGAAATGAATTATGGTATCATCCGTAAGTTTTTCTCTTTTTGCTATTGGTGGACTATTATATATCGATTTCTAGTTTTCGGTTTCTAAAAATGGTGATGATCTCTGTTTATAAACATACATCTGTGATTTAAATTGTTCCAAACTATTTGGAAAATGAAGAGGAGGTTATTTGTTTAATAACTACTTCTGCAGTTATTTTGATCTTACATATGAATATTCTTTAATGGTACTTGAAAATATCATTTAGAAAAGAAACACAGAAGCAATAAGAGTTTGATTTTTTTGTGGCTTGTTTAAAAACTGGAGTTCATATGTCATAATATAATTTAATAAAGTGAAGGATATCAGACTAGACGTCCATCAGTACATAAATGTGTTTCTTGCCAATGCATGGCTGCTCTATAAAGCTAATACACTAGATGAGGGCTTCCTCTCTGCGACATTGAAGGGATTCACAGTAATTGATGATCGTGAAGGAACTGAAAATCAATTTAGATTGGCGGTAGGCACACCATCAAGCACTGTTTATGCTGATTTAAGTTCCTCAAGTGCTATTGGAAGCCTGTCTATGGTCGGTGGTAATCTTACTGAAGGAGATAGTATTAAGCCCATTCCTTCTATGCTTATTCTTGATGCAAAATTTGGCAGAACCTTGACATTTGTCTCTGTATGTGTTCAAAGGCCGCAACTTCTTGTTGCGCTTGATTTTCTGTTTGCTGTTGTAGAATTTTTTGTTCCTACAGTTGGCAGTCTGCTATCAGGTGAAGAAGAAAATAAGTGTTTAGATATGGCCGATGCAATCATTATAGATCAGGCAATATACAAGCAACCAGTTAATGAGATCTCGCTCTCTCCACACAGACCAATAATTGTTGAAGATGAAAGGTCTGACTATTTTATTTATGATGGCAACGATGGAACATTGTTCCTTAAAGACAGAAATGACTGCAGTCTTTCATCACCAAGTACAGAGGCTCTTATATATGTGGGAAATGGGAAAAAGTTGCAATTCAAAAATGTTACTATAAAGAGCGGGCAATACTTGGATTCTTGTATTTCACTGGGATCCAACAGCAGCTATTCGGCTTCATCGAATGATGGGGTCTATTTGGACATAGGGACTGAAGAGGTCCACCTGGAAAGGGCAGAAGAAAATGTTAATGTACTGAGTTATTATCTAGTGCCAATAGGAATACTGATTTATTGTCTACTGCTAATGCGAATACAGAATTGTTATCTGGTTTTAGTGGGATTGCTGATTTGACATTAGGTGTTAAGGAACATCTTACCCCGGCTGTTGCAGGTCAGAAAAGTGAAAGGAGTTGTCAGGATCATATAATTGAAGAACCTATTTCACTGAATTTATCTCTGAGAAAATTGGGATGCAGTACTTATGACTATACCAATAAGTTGCAGGGCAGCTGCATTCCTATTAATAAATACATTAAGAGATCAAATTGGAATTTAAATACTAGCATGGATACTTGGGATGGAAGTGATCAAAGTGATAATGTAAGTCAAGTAGGTGTTGCTTGTTTGAACACGAGTGGTAGCACACATGACATGCCGCCAGCAATTGCCTTTGATCTGCCCAGTATTGTTGTTTCTTAAAAAATAGATAAGGAATTGGTTGAACAGAAAGCAGGTAATGGGACATCACTTCCTGAGTGTTCTCTTAGTTTAGGACTCCGTCCTCTTTGTCCCAGTGGAGAGTCTTCTAGTTTGTCATCCGGAATTTATTTGGCCGAAGTTGCTCAAAATATAAGTTTGTCGAGGCAAATTGTTCCTTCATGCAATGCGAAACAAAAAGTACTTTCCACAGGATTCGGGTTAAAAATCAAGGTGACGTAGTAGCCTTATACCATAGTGGTGGCAGCAGGAGACAACCAAAGCGGGCTCGAGAGGCACTGAAGTGGTAAGTATATTGCGATGGCTTGTTGTAATATATCATATAAGTTGTTCGGGATTGGCAGACCTATGGAAACCGGAATCTGTATTGCAAAATCATATGAATTTTGCATGCTAGGTGGAATTTCGCCAACAATTGATGTTGATTATTAATTGATTTGCATGCGGTCCACATTATTTTATAATATAACAAGTTATCCGTAAAATAAAATTTACGATATTGGTAAATTTTGATGTTATTCATGATTTGTTTATACATGGATGACATGTTGATTTTTGGTGCTTACCAAATTAAGTTGGATTTGTTGTTGAAAAGCTTAGTAGTATATTCGGATGCGAGTTATATTTCAAATATGGAAGTCCACTCTTTCACAAGTGAATGTTTATTTATACTTGTGGCATTAGAGACAGCGAGTAAAGATCTGTCAGATGTGATAGTGAAGATGCCTTGGCCAATGTCGATAGACAAGTTTATAAAGGCAGGTCTAGACACTTAGTTGTTAGACAAAGTAAGATTCGTGAGCGCATCACGCATGATATTATTTCAGTAGAGTTTGTAAGAACTCAACATAATTAGTCGATTATTTAACCAAAGGGTTAAGTAGAGAATTTGTGCACAAATCAACTATTGGGATGAGATTAAAGTCCATTTAAAATCTCTCATGTTGAGATACCCAATTCCCATCTAATATGACGTTAGGTGCTGAATTCAATGTGGAAATCTTAACATCTAGAGATTGGAACACATTCGTAGTATTCTCCCAAAGTATGTGTTCAGACATGCAAGTTGTGGAGGTTGAAGTATATCTTCTTAATAGCTCTTTTGAAAAATTTCATATACATGTGCAAGAGTAAAAGATCTACCTATTTAAGCATGAAGTTTAGCCGCTTCAAGAAGCTAGGACTTGGCTTTGATATGCTTAAGAAGGATAAGGACACAAGGCTAGTAAAATATAGTGTCAAGTAAGAACATTTGAGAATGTAAATTTATGTGTATATTATCTTCGAGTATTCATTATGGATAGTAAAGGTTCAATCCTTAGTGATACCTTGATATTCGAATATTTAGAATGTGTAATATACTAATATGAAATTCAATCGTTACGATATTTCATTTATGCATAAATTTGTTATTTGTTGTGAGTTTGTTTTAGTTAATCATGAATTGCACTAAAATGGGGGGAGATTGTTGGATATTTTAGTGTAATTGGATTGACTAGTCGACCAATGCAATCGTAATATATTATCGAGCAAGTCGGAGAGTGTGAAGTACACGCCTGTTAGAATATATTATGATTAGTGGGTCCAAGGGGCGGCTCTTGTTTGTGGTTAAATTTATTTTGAATGATAAGGCTGTTGTGAATATTCATGGAAATTTTGAATTTGGAAAATTAATTCAAATTTGAATTTGAATATTTTTGCTCGTTTTTATCATTTAAAATTATAGCCGTTATTGGACTTAAAACTGTTTTACAGTTTTTGAAATTTGGTTGAATAAATAAGTATGGTTCTGTTGAAGAAAAACACAACAATAAAAAGATTCATTCTCGTTGTTCAAATGCATACGCTCTGATTTTATCCGGTTGAAAATTTTGGAGAACCACCAAAATAATTTCAATCTGAAATTGTTAAAACAAGACTTCAGAGTTTATCCGGAAATCTCTAAACAAAATTCCCAACACCAATGGCTTGACGGGCAAGGACTGGGTCGGCACAATTGTGCTGACTGGCTGGACATGCTGAGCATAGCTAGATTGAACCCCTTGTTTTATGACGACCGACGCTTGTGCGCTCTGCTGAATTTGCGCAGCCAATTTAGACGCCTCAGTTTCTTCTATTAGTATCTGTTTTTCCACCTGGGCCAGAAGGGCGGAAAAAATGAAAGCTTGCTTTTTGGTGACCGTTTGCTTCATCGGTCCTGGCAACAATCCCAAGCGGTACGACGTTAGCGCCACGTTTTCTTCGCAATGGTCCAGGTCGGTCTTAGCGTCAATAAAGCGCCTGGTGTAATCCCTGAGGCTCTCTCCTAGCCTCTGCTTACAGTTCATGATCGTATCCCCGTTGGCTCGGAAGCTTTTTCTCCAGACGAAATGCTGACGAAAAATCATCAGAACATCCCGAAGTTTTTGATAGTGCCCTGCGGTAGACGGTTGTACCACTTTGATGCTCGATCTTTAAATGTCATGGAAAATGCCCGACACAAAAGCTTATCGTCGTTGTCGAAGCTCAACATAAAGTTTTTGAACGCTTCCAGATGGTTATCTAGGTCCCGCTTACCGTCATATTTTTCTAATTTGGAAATATCAAACATTTTCGGGAGATGTCCCGACAATATTTTGTCGGACAACGGCGAGACTCTCCAATTCATTCTGAATCCAAACGCACCGCCCCCAAGTCCCTCGGTCTGAATCCCATACAGACCTTCATCTCCCGGGCTGATGAATTGGTTGTTGACTCGGTACCCTTGGTTCTGTCTGTTCGATGGTTGCCACTGGGCCTGAGGCAGGACCACCCATTCTTCTCTACCGCATGTTTGCACTTCTTCATTCTCGAAAGACACCGGCGTCTTTTTCTCAGAGCTACCCTTTTTTAACTTGGGAGAGTCAGAACGAGGCGCCCTGTTTCGCCGAGAGTGACTCTTCTGCGCACGCTTGTTCAGTCTTTCCTTACGTCGGTACTCTTTTCCTGACGAAGCATCCGAAGCTTCATTCATAGAGATCCCCTGACTATCCTTGGTGTACGGCCCTGTTCTCCCATTCTGCATGTCCTTTGGGCGAGATTCCCGATAATATCTAACGGGACGGGCGTCGATACGAGGGTCAACAGTCTGGAAGTCTTCGCCGCGGTTATCTACAATTGGTTCTTTCCCTTTGGCTTCCCGACCCCTTTTATCGGCTAATGCCCGCTCCTTTTCAGCGTTTAGCTTCGCGATATCTTCCAGCAGCTGTCTCCGAGTCATGATGAGGGTCGACCGCTTATCCCGACCCTGCAGGTAATATTCTCGACCCGGTGCTTCCTCACCTTTAAACACCGAAACAGCTCGGATTACTTCTCTCCCGACCCTCTATCCGATAGCTTGGTCATTTATCCTTTAAGGTCAGATCGCGATTTTAAAAGAAAAAAGATTCCTTTTTGGTATCACGGGTTCCCACAGACGGCGCCAATGATGAGAGAATAAATGACAAGAGAATAATATTGGATTTTGGACCTGATGTGACTATGATGTGACTTTCTATAGAGAATATTCTAGAGAGAGAAAGTAGAAAGAGAATATTTATCCAAAAATTGTCCCACCTACCAAGAATAATGGGTCTCCTTTTATAGTGGGGAAAGGTGGACCCAAGAATGTACTTGGTGGTCTTGCTTTATTTCTCTTTTAGTCCTTCATAAAATACTTTGTTTACACATTATCCTCTAATAAACAATAAATACTGTAATAGACCTATTAACTTTCTTCTATTTACAACTGACTCCTATTTATTAATATTGTCGAATTGCTCCCTTATCATTCGCAACACAAAAAATGACGCTTAATTTTTTAAAGGCAGTCTCTTGTGGTCCATACTTTATTTCCCTTTCAGGATATTCTTCAAAGGATTTAATATTTTGCACCTCTGTTACCTCACTCATATTGTATAGTTTAGTCGTTTAAGAAATTGATTTTCTAAAATTTATTTAAGGAACTATGGCAGAGTCCCGATAAGGTTTTATTCTACAGGTAGCATACACTCATTATAAAAGCGAGGTAAGATCATACTAAAGACTAACAAAAAAAATGTGGCGAGTAATATGAGGTAATCTGATTCGGAGTGAAACGCAAAAGAAGCTAAAAGAGGGATAAAAACCCTAATTTTATTAATCAAAACAACTCCCCAAACAATGTAAAGAAGATATGTTTATATAAGGTTTCAATTGAAACCCTAAAACTAAAATAAGAAAATTACTAAAATATTCTAAAGTATTAAAAACTCGAAATAAGCTGATAGATGACCCCAAATGCATAAAAAGCCCATATGTCACAAGCATAGCTGGTGACTTGCACTCGTGGCGTCGTTTCCTTCGAAACAAGGTACCGTGGGTCTAAATCAGACACCGGAGCTCCAAACTGTCTGCATCATTCCCGCCGGGGTCGAGAAGATTCGTCCTCGAATCAGAACCAATCTCCTCGTCAGAAGAGTCACCTGCATAAGGAATCATATGCTTGACATTAAAGACATCAGACGTACGAACATGGCTAGGCAAACGCAGTCGATAAGCATTCGGGTTGATCCGCTCCACAATCTCCACCGAGCCAATCTTCCGGGCGGCCAGTTTGTTGTACTCACTAGCAGGGTACCGATTTTTCGTTAAAACTACCCACACATAGTCACCAACTTCGAACTGAACAGGACGACGATGAGAATCTGCCTGAGATTTATACTTGGCGGTGCTCAAGACAAGCTGATCGTAAGTCGTCTGGTGGGTTTGGCGAATCTGCGATACAAGCTCCTCAGCAGTTGTGTGAACACGAATTTTACTGGGCAGGGCGAGCAAGTCGACAAGACCCCGGGGCACAACACCATACATCACCTGGAAAGGACAAAGACCCGTCGAGCGGTGAAGGGCATGATTGTGGGCAAACTCTGCATGCGGTAGACGCTGATCCCATGCCTTCGGGTGATCTCCCACCAGGCTTCGCAACAAGTTACCGAGGGAACGATTAACCACTTCTGTCGGACCATCAGTCTGGGGGTGGTAGGTACGACTGAAAATGAGCTGCATATTCACCATACGCCATAAACTGCGCCAGAAATGACGCACAAACCTGGTGTCACGGTCAGAAACAGGAAACACATCTGTAAACATATCAGTCCCAATAGGGCTAGCAATAGGAAACACATCGGCAAACACATCAGTCACAACAGAGCTAGCAATGGGAAACACATCTGCAAACACATCAGTCCCAACAGGGCTAGCAACGTGAAACACATCTGCAAACACATCAGTCACAACATGGTTAGCAGTAGGAAACACCTCTGCAAACACATCAGTCCTAACAGGGCTAGCAATAGAAAACGCATCTGCAAACACATTAGTCACAACAGGGCTAGCAACAGGAAACACATCTGCAAACACATCAGTCCCAACAGGGCTAACAACAGGAAGCACAGCTGCAAACACATCAGTCCCAACAGGGCTAGCAATGGGAAACACATCTGCAAACACATCAGTCCCAACATGGCTAGAAATAGGAAACACCTCTGCAAACACATCAGTCCTAACAGGGCTAGCAATAGAAAACGCATCTGCAAACACATTAGTCACAACAGGGCTAGCAACGGGAAACACATCTGCAAACACATCAACTGTCACAACCTCCGCCGTAACTTCCGCCATATCATCTTCATATGTATCAAAATTTGGGAGACCATCAGGAACAATGGGGGCCGATTCAAATGCCTCGTGAGAGAAAAGACCCCTAGCACCCACAGCATTCGGACATTCTACCTGACAATGCCCTAATTCTCCACAGTCAAAGCAACGTAACTTACCGGCAGAACGGTTGGTCGCACCAATGGAAACAATGGGAACGGTTGGACGTGGAACTAGTTTGGACGCCGAAGTCCGTGAAGGAGCACCAGTCCGTACGCCAATCTGGGTCCGGCAAGCCAACTGTTTTTCTGCCTGGAGGGCACGCTGATGGGCTTCGGAAACAGAGCACGAGTCGAACATGTTCAACACATCTTGAAGCTGAAGACGCAACCCACCAATATAGCGGGATACCCGCTGATGCGGCGGCTCGTTCACATCCGTACGAGCCAGCAGCTGATAGAATTCTTTTGTATACTCGTCCACAGATCGTGGTCCTTGATGAAGATTCTGGAGTCGCTGGAATAGTTCCCGCTCGAAGTTGTAAGGTAGGAAAGCCTTGCGGATTTGTTTTTTGAACTTCTCCCAACTGCGGACTTTTTCTTTGCCTTCACGCTCACGGTTCTTCTTCACTTGCTGCCACCAAGCCTGTGCCCTGCCGCGCAGGTGGATGGTGACCGACGCGACCCTTCTCTCTTCAGGAACTTCCTTGAAGTCCAGCACTTCCTCAATCTGGGATAACCAATCAACAAGCGCATATGCCTTAAGGCTACCATCAAAGTCCGGGATGTCTACCTTAAATCCAAGCTCCCAGCGGCGGCCATGATAAGTATTCTGTTCGAACCCCTCCCCAAAAGGGTTATCGATACCTTCAACCTCCGTGCCTTGTTGCCTCGTGTTAAGATCAGCCATCTGACGGGTAAGATCAGCCACATGACGGCGTAGGTCAGCAACTTCACGATCACCGAAATCATTTGTATCTCTAGCCGCTGCAGCGCCACCGCGACCGCTGGTTCTTCCTCGCACCATCTCGCAGGACTGCCTGTGTCTGATACCAATATGATTCAGAGTGAAACGCAAAAGAAGCTAAAAGAGGGATAAAAACCCTAATTTTATTAATCAAAACAACTCCCCAAACAATGTAAAGAAGATATGTTTATATAAGGTTTCAATTGAAACCCTAAAACTAAAATAAGAAAATTACTAAAATATTCTAAAGTATTAAAAACTCGAAATAAGCTGATAGATGAGCCCAAATGCCTAAAAATCACATATGTCACAAGCTTAGCTGGTGACTTGCACTCGTGGCGTCGTTTCCTTCGAAACAAGGTGTTGTGGGTCAAAATCAGACACTAGAGCTCCAAACTGTCGGTTCACCGCATTCTTCGGGTGATCGCCAGTCTTCATAAATTTCAGCGCTAAACTGTCTGCATCATAATCTAATAAGAAAGGAGATGCACATGAAACAAGGATAACGAGCCAAATATGATGAGAAGTTCATTGAACGAATGATAGGGTTCGTTATATAGTACGAGGTTGCTAAAGGATGGAGAAATGGAATACGAGTCGAGGGTGACGGGTGGAATAGGACGAAGATCAGGGAGAAGGTGATGAGTTTGAATACGAAAAATGACATAAGTTGAGGAACATGAAACAATCAATATGAACCTTCCCTTTGAAGAAGTCACACGCGTAAGATGAAGGCAATAAGCAATATATACGAGAATCATGACGAGAACACAATACGAGCACATAAATCATCATAAGAATCATGATGAAGTAATGTATGTTGTCATCTTTGTCAGTTACCAAGCAACTTGTCTTTACATTTATTAGTGAGTGTGATTGGCATTAAAAGTTTTTCAGTATGTTTAAATATGTAACGATTATATATTAAATTCATAGAGAAAGATTTATGTAAATAGTATAGATAATAGGAGAACACCAAGGGGAAAATTATTATCAAAAGTTAAATAAAATAACTTAATACATAGAATTTCCAATTTCTTTCTCGATTTCATGTACGTTATCTTGGCTATAGGTTTGAGAAGGAAATCCTTTAACACAATGTATATGCATGGTTCGTTAAAATAATAGGACAAATGATCTCACATAATAGTTATTCTTGAATGTAGATTATATTTTAGCTTTTGTAGCTCCTCAATAAGTTCGTATTGCCTATTGAGCATGAATTCTTTTAACTTCTATTTTTTGCATATCCTCAAAACAAATATGTATCTATTTTTTATGGCACTAAGAAGGTAAGAGATAGATTATAAGATATCAAGAATAAGATATGAGGATCAATTATTTTTGGTGATTTCCATAAGATGTGTGGCGTGGATTATTTCTGATCGAAGGGTATTTTAGGAAAGAGTTTTAGGAATTTAATATTTAGAGTGAGATGTAGAGAGATGAAGGAGGTGTGTACTAACAGTAAATTTTTATCACCCTCATAAATGAAAGTAGTTGGGATATTTATACTTGTTTAATGACTTGTGGGGCTTCAGGGTCGGATCATGGGATTGGGTCAAGTTTAAAAGCTCATAAGCCCACGATAGGAAATTACTAGCAACCAACTGAGTCACGGGCCACTTGGTTGTACTGCTCCGGGGGGCATGGTATTGGATATGTCAGAACAGCCTTTCGGATATATACGATAGTCACTGTCAAAGAAATCCGACCTCATCAATGTGCAATTATATTTAATTTCTAGCTAGGTAGGTGGAGAAATGTATGAAGAAATATTATATTATCATAAAGCATGGTATTATATTGTCAAACGTTAGTGGGTGGGCGGTGTAATAATCCAAACCAAGTATGATCTTATATTATCAAAAGTGAATGGGTGGGTGATGAAATAATTTAAACCAACCATGGTCTAATGAGTTATTTATGGATTCTAAATTAAGAAGTAAGAAAAAAATTCATATGTTGTCATAAAGCATGGTCTTATTTTATCAAAATTTAGCGGGTGGGTGGTTGAACAATTCAAACCAAGCATGGTCTAATTAACTGCCTACGGATTCCAAGTAACTTATTAAATAAATTAAATTTGTAGTTAGTGGATGGTGGAAACAAATTAAGAATAGTTCATATCTCTTCGTAAAGCATAATCTTATCTTGTCAAAATGTAGTGGACCGATGGTTTAATAATTCAAACCAAAGATGGTCTTATCTTGTTAAAATTTAGTGCACATGGGTGGTGTAATAATTCAAACCAAGCATGATCTTATCTTGTTCTCTCCGAATTCCAAATTAGTTGACTAAATATATTGAATTTGTAGCAAGTGTATAGTGGAAACAAGTAAGAAGAATTCATATCTCGTGATAAAACATGGTATTATCTTGTCAAATGTTAATCAGTGAGTGGTGTAATAATTCAAACCAAATATAATCTTATTTTATCAAAACTTAATTTATGGGTGGTGAAATGATTCGAACCAAGCATTGTCTAATGAGTTATTTTTGGATTCCAAGCTAATAAGTAAGAAAAATTATATGTTGTCATAAAGAATGGTTGTATCTTAGCAAAAGTTAGTGGTGGGTGGTGGAATAATTCAAACAAGCATGGTCTAACTAGTTGTCAACGGATTTGAAGTAAGTTTATTAAATTAATTGAATTTGTAGCTAGGGGGTGGTAGAAACATGTAAGAATAAATCATGTCTCGTCGTAAAGCATGGTCTTATCTTGTCAATATGTAGTGGACCGAAGGGCTAATAATTCAAACCAAACATGGTCATATCTTGTCAAAATTTAGTGCATGGATAGTGTAATAATTCAAACCAAGCATGGTTTTATTTTATTGTCTCCGGATTCCAAGTTAGTTGATTAAATAAATTGAATTTATAGCTAGTGGATGGTGGAAACAAGTAAAAAAAATGATATCTCATCATAAAGCATAGTTTTATCTTCTCTAAAGTTAATGGATGAGTGGTGCATTATTCAAACGAGATAATTTAAACAACAACTTTCAAATCCGCAAACTCGTCATTAATTATACTTTTTGTTGTTTTACCTCCTTTTTTATTCCTACCTTTAGAGCGTATAAAAAAGAATATTTGACGACTCAACCGAGTTATTATCACTTTTTGTATTTGATCCACTGCTACTATAATTTCTTGCTCCCAACATATATCTTGGCTGATGACGAACTAACTTCCACTCTTCCAATAGTTGAAACTTTGTACCTTGCTACTCTTGATAAATTTTCTCAGCCTGAGAAATGTAGTTATTCTCAAACCAGCAGTGCCTCTCTCTGCATGTTGTATTGTAATAACAAATAAAACTATTTTTTTATTGATCACATGAAAATGAATTTTGGTTTGTACCTGGGTTTTTGGATTTCCAGTTTTCTCAGTTACAAAATGTGCAATTTTATTCGAGAAAGTTCTACATTTTTGGTTCGTCTCAATTTCACTATTATTACCAATGTGGAAATAACAACATAATAAAGATTTATTATCTTATGTAATCCAGACCTCGTATTGTTTTTTTATTGGTTGATATATGGGTTTGAGCTACATAACTAGTAAGGATATCCTTTTCATTTCTACTAAAATTTGAATAGAAAATTTTAGTATATCTAAAATATAAGTGTTTAGATAGTTCATAAAAGCATAAATATAACTTTATAAGAGCATATGTGAATATACAAAAGACATGTGAGTTGGTTAATAAGATTTTGCATGAGAAACTTAAAAGTAATGAAAATGATAAAAAATAGAAAAATAATGAAATCAAGTGAATCAAGTTTTTTTAAACTAAATAAATTTATATTAAAAAACAAACTAACATGTTTGTTTTACAAAGAGTTTAATAGGGGACTTCTGAATCCCTAAAATAGAACCCAAGACACAAACAGTCTCCTTTTTCACGTTTTTATATTCTTCTTTAGCTTGGACTATTGCAGTAGATGAGAGCTCCTTCAGTTCAGTTCTGAGAACAACACCCTCGCATATCAAATTTGATGAAGATTTGCTTCACTAATTTTGACAATTCAACGATAGAATTCATCCACAGAGAAAGCAAATCAATAATACTGGAAATTTCAGCTCCGAGGTAGCAATTTTGGGGCTTCGCTCAAGGAAGTTTTCGTCTTCAATGATGGATTCGGTATAATTGGTTTTTGGACTCCGAAAGCAAGCAATTCCTCTTCTTTGTTGAAAGCCTCAATTGAGAGGCTAATCTAGAAAGAATCCAGCTCAAGCAACTTTTGTTACTTCACAACTTCAGGGAAATCCATCTTCAAGGATTGAGATACAATTGGTATTGCTGAGCTGGGTGAAATATCATTCTGAGAAGAAAAAACATCAATCAGCTGAGTAAGATATCCAAAGGCTAGCAACTCCATTGTTGAGCTTCTGTCCAGGGAGAATCTAGATGAAGAACTTCAGAAGTCTCATGGTTATGAATACCACATTTCACTTCTAACTTCCATTGATCTGGTCGGCAGTCAATCTTTTTCGTTCCTGTAGACTTCCGTTTACGGTCTTTTTCTGCAACTCTTGGAGTATATTCCCCCCCCCCTCTCTCACTGGAAATACATCCTCGGACTTTTTCTACTGTTTACTTTGTCGCGCCGACTTATGTTGATAACCATACCATAGAGTTTTCCTGTCTTCGTAACCCATTTCACCAACGCGTCGTGTGTGGAACTCGGTAGTGAAGAACAAATGACTGTAGTCAGTAGTGGAAGGTGCCTCAGTCCCACTGGCGACATCCCTCCCCTGTTACACAACAACAAACCACAATAAGCATTCAGGTATAGTTAGAAACGGAAAAAAACCTTGATTTTTTTTCGAAAAATCTGCGCGAACCCAAAGTTAAAAGGCCTAAAACCGGTGGTTCTAGATCTCAGAACCGGCCGGACACGACCATGTGCAATACCGGCTCTGAGGACATGAACCGGTGGTGCAGGGGCCTCAGAACCGAGCGGACTGAGGCCCTGCACCACCGGTTCAAGGCCTCAGCACCGGTGGTGCTTAGGCCTCGGTACCGACCGACAGATGGCCTTAGCACCATCGGTTCCTGGCCATGGAACCGATGGTGCGTAGGTCACGTATTCTACGGCCAAGAACCGTATACTAGTTAAGTTCGTGCTCCCATTATCTTATTTTTGGGTAAAATCTTATATTTTGGAATTATCTTATTTTTGGGTAAAATCTTATATTTTGGAATGGTTTCCCAATATAGAAGTTTGGTACTTCATTTTTCTTATGGGTTTAGTCTTATCTCTTGGTTTTTATTATCTATTTAATTTAACTCACATTGATTTTGAAATTTTCAAAATTAAAGTTAATAAGAAGACTTATCTTTTATTTTTCAATGATCGGTTACGCGGGAAGGAAAAAAGGGGTGATGGTAATGGTAGGATTCTCTCCACTAGCAGGCCGCTATGGTTCTCTTCACTTATTTCTACCTGGATTGTCCATAAAATTTGACTATTCACTTTCATGGCATATAAACTAAAAAGTATTTGATTTTAATTCCTCGACTAATTACAAAAATTACAGATAATTTTTTTTTTTTCTTTTTATTTGAAATTTGCTTTTTGTTACTATCCGTAAACTAAATATTAAACGACTCATTTTATGAGGAGGAGGAGGGAGTATATACAATCATAGTTCTGTAAAGACACGTCTTCAAGTTGAGTATAATTGAAGCAAACCATTCCCTTCCAGACAAATTGGTCTGATAAGCATCTTCTAATCCCGTTGTAAGCCGGCAAATAAATTATTACAGAAAACGAAATAAAAGCATAAATATTAAAGCTAGGTCACAGCTTTCAAGAATATGGAGGACAAAATAATTTGGAACACTAATGAGAAATAGCAGCATACCCCACCATTCCTGTGAACAAAGCTTCATTCTTTTTTACCGATCCCATGAGACATGTTATAGACTCCTCTTACCTGTAAAAACCAAATGGAAACTAAGGAGTGATGGTTGATAACCAAGAAGAATGCACCCTTCAGAAATCAAACTTCAACCATTAAAGGGAATCGAAAAACTAGGATATGATATATGATAATCAAGAAGTATGCATCATTTCGAAATGAGGCTTCTCTTCTACTATAAGAAGGTTATATAGCCTATAAGCAATACACAATAGGTTATGAACTGTGTTAATTTGTAAAAACTTCTACCATTTAGAGATGAAACATGCACTTATATAGCTATATAGAATTAGATAACCGAAGGACTTATTAGAGATAAAAACATACTATTAAGAATATAGAGCTAGCAGCCAGAGTGAGAGGGATTGCAACAGAGGTGATCTTGTCCATAGGCTTTTTCAAGTGTGTGTACTTGTGGATGCTTTGAAAATGTTTCTGCTGCTCAATGAGAACCTCACGTGCTCTGAAGGGTGTTTCTGACATCCTGAAAAAATTATATAAGATGAAGATTAGCAATCTTTAGTGTTTCCTGGAACTGTAGAGTCGTATCAATAAGGATTCGCGAAGCTGAATTTAATCTCGACCCCTCTTTGATCTAAGAATAATATGCCTCTTAGGCCAAATGAAATTCAAACAAATGTCGATTCAGATCTTCAATGAAATTCATCTGTCCCACGGTATTATGAAGCTTCTTTTATGTACAACAATATGTACCATAGTAATAGCCTTCTATATGCAAAGTTCGACAAGCAAGAAGTAATTAAACCTTAAATCAGTCAAAATCACACTAATAGAGTCTGAAATTATACATGATCATAAACCCAAAAGGCACTTGCTTACTTCTATTTCCCCCTTCCTGGCTTAGTAGTTCCTTCAATGAATATATACCAAACAATCTGATGGATTTATAAAATTCAAGTTCACCTGCTATCACACGAAAACCCAAGAGAGAGTAGAGCTTCCACAACTAATATAACGGAGCAACCCGTTTAACATGATCGATGCAAGACCAACACCAATATAACCAATCATCGCCACGACATTCCCCTAAGTTCTACCAAGCCAAGCCCGCGTGTGAAGACATAGACACAGCGGCTATGAGCTAGACGATTGTCCTAGTCTAAAAACTTATTCAACCATGGCTCTAATACCAAATCTTACAGGCCAAGTAAAAGATAGTAGTTTATAAATTATAAGAAACAATGTGCTCGGCCTAGCTTCCCTCTCACCTAGCGATCAACCATTTTAGTCCAATCCAGTTTCGATTAATTAGGCGTGAATTCTCCGTAAACCAGTACAGAGTGAAAAAGGAATCGCAAAGTCGACTCAACCAGTACGAAATCAAAACATGCATAAGCATAATCAAAACGTATACAAGCCAAAACGTGAAACCAGAAAACACTAAAACAATCTGTGGGATCTCCCTATGGAACTGATGAGCAACTGAATCAAGCGATAACGAGAATCAAACGTTTAAAATGCAACTTGAAGAGGAAATCGATGGATCTGAAAGTGTAAAATCTGAATCTCGAGCGAGGAATCACATAAAATGGGAACTTACGTCGAGAAATGGAGAAGAGAGGCTAGGTAAGTGGCTGATTGGATAAAACTCGAGTGTGTGAGGGACGATTATATGCATTAGAAATTTACGTGGGATTTTACCTCCACCTCCATTATCAAGCACCAGTAAAGGAATCTAGACTATCCAGGTCAATGCACCCGATTCCTAGACTTTCAAGAGTTGCGATAGTTACTAGAGGAATGTGGACATTGTAACTGGTAATCGTTTGATTCTTTCGCTCCGACAAGACCTATTTAGTGATCGAGTCGGTGGCGGCGTTTTGTGTTTTGGAAATATGACGAAGACTCATACTTGGAGAGATCAAACTGCGACATATTGTAGCTATCGGAAGGGAGGTGACATTCCCAGAAGCGATGATGTTGATTAGAGTGAGGTAGTCTCACTCTATATCGACATTATGCCAATGATTTCTTCTGCAGAGAATTAGAGCTTCCATCAATGCATTACCCTGAAAAGAATCCATTTTTCTAAAGAGGAGACCAGAGCCAGATATAATATTCCCTTGATCATTCCTGACCATAATGCATCCATCCACTGGCTTCACCGAAGTAGCTGCTTGCTCTATCCATATTGATTTTGAGCCTTCCAGCAGTTGGCGCTTGTCATTTCAGGTACTTTGGCTTCCTTTTTATGTTGTTTATAGTAATACATCCCAAAGCTGCTCATGCGTCCGTTACACGAGATCAGTGGTTAGCTTTTAATGTGTTATTCGAGTCAATTCCCAAAATGATTCTGTTGATTCTGTCAATGGCACTCTTGAAGTTATCATGAGTGTTATTAAACTTACAGCAGTTTCGATTATACCAAATTCTCCAGCAAATGACTTGAGGGACAATGTGGGTAATGTGAAACTTGCTGTTCGAGAACCAGAACCAACAGTGAAGCATGTGGCTTAAAGTCATGAATCGTCTCAGGGGAATCTTAAAAAGAACCCCATAATAATTCCATAAAGGCCATGCAAAGTTGCAGTTGATGAAGAGATGGTTTTTCTCTTCACAACTGCAACAGAACTGACATTTAGAGACATAGACAAAATATATTTTGGTAAGAATGCTATCGATTGGGGCAAAGTTTTTTATCAGTTTCCAACATAAAAAACAGATTTTTTTTGGTATGAAATGGTTCCAATTTTGTTTTAAAAATGAAGACTTAATGTTTTTATGTCTGATTGTGTCCCATGTTAACTTGGTGCTGAAATTTTTATCTTTTGAAAGCTTCCACTCAATCTTATCTTCCTGATCATGAATGATCTTGACACTATTAATGTGTCTAACTCTTTCATGAGACAAAAAGTTGAGTTGAGTGGGATTGTCCCAACCATCATCTTTCCAAAAGGTTTTGACCTTAGCTGGAAGATACCAATTGTTAAGGTCTTGGTTACTATTGATAGGGGGCATGTTATGCCAAACGTCTAGCCAGAAATCCATGTCCCCTTTACCAAGATTCCAATTCACATTTTGATCAGCTAGATCTTTAATAGTGTGAAGTCTTTTCCAGACTATAGAGTCTGAAACTTTGCAAGCAGATTTGATAGGATGAGAAACAGGGCTATAGATTTGGTGCATTAAGTCAGCCCAAAGAGATGATATTTTTCTAAACAAAAACCACAACTTTTGAGAGAAAGTGAGTTGAATATCAGACAGTTGTTTGATATTTAACCCACATTCCTCAAATGGCTTGCAAAAATGTCTCCAAGAAGCCCAATGAATGGCTGTATCATTAAATTTGGACCTCCAAAGAAATTTTTTAAAACACATTTCAATTTTGCATATAATAGTATTGGGGATGAGGCTGTTCTGCATCCAGTAGTAGACAATAGGATGAAGAATATTCTTTATGAGTTTTTCATGAATCCCAATCATGAATCTTGTTATGAATTTTAGCTATTAAAGTTGAGAAATTCTTCCCTTTGTTGTTTGCAGCTATGGTGATGCCCAGGTAAGTAAAAGGAGCTTGGTCAATATTGAATCTAGTAGAAGATTTGAGTCTAGTAGTAGAGGGTTGAGCACACTTCGATGAGGTAATTATTTTCGTCTTTTCCTTATTTATCATTTGACCAAAAGCTGATTGATATCTTTCCAACAGGTTGCACAACTTGTTAATAGTGGAAGGAGTGCTATTTGTAAAAATAATAATGTTGTCAGCAAATGCAAGACTAGGTAAGATGTAACCAAATTTTAAATAAAATTTCATACTGTTGTTTGCTTTGAAGAGGTTAAAGAGGCCTCTTAAGAGAGCTTCATCAGCGAGGATGAAAAGACTAGGAGACAGAGGGTCTCCTTGTCTTAATCCATTATTCTGAGGAAAATACCCAATACTAATGCCATTTATTAGAATATAAATCATGACCTTAGAAATCATGTTATAGATAAGGGGGACCAACTTATCAGAGAACCCAAAACATTTCAAGACATTAATAACAAAGGCATGAGACATTCTTTCAAATGCCTTTGACATATCAAGCTACACCATGATATTACCTTTAGAAGGCATTCTATTTATATTGTGAAGCATTTATTTGGTAATTAAAATATTTTCATGGATGAGCCTGTATCTGACAAAGGCACCTTGACAATTGGAGATAATGTTAGGTAAAATGTTAGAGATTCTACTATTAATTAAACTAGAGATCAGCCTATTAAATATTGTGCAAATGATGATATGCCTGAAGTTATTCCAGGAGATAGGATTGGGCCCTTTGGGGATAAGACAGATCCCAATGAAAAAAACACCACTTGGGATTCTATTACCCTTAAGATGAGAATTCATAGCATTGCATAGATCAAAACAGATGATATCCCAGCAAGATTTGCGAAAGAAGCAGTTGAAACCTTTAGTGCCAGGGGCACTGTCATTTTTCATAGCTTTAACAATGTTCCGCATCTCCTCCTTTGTAGTAGGCTTAAGGATAGCAGAATTGTCCCTGTCATTAATAAGCTTAGGAATATTGTTAAGAATAGAGTCATGAGTATTAGTATCATTACAAGTATAGGAACCATTAGAAAGAATCCATTTAAAATAGGACTCAGCAGATCTAGCAATCTCATCCTGATTAATAAGCCAATCACCATTATCTTTAATACCATTAATAAAGTTTTTTTTCCTCTTGTTAGAAACATAATTATGGTAAAGCTTAGTGTTACCGTCACATTCATTTAGCCAGGTATTGTAGCACCTCTGTCTCCAGTAGCTCTCTTCATTCTTGAGAGCTTGAATAAGAATACTGTTTGCTTTAGATAGGTTAGCCTTAGACACACTATTGTTGTCCATTTGATGAGTGAGATCTTTGTTGTTAACATCTTCAGTAGCCTCCTTGACTTTGCTGAATATGTTTCTAAAGTGATTGGAGTTCCACTCTTTGAGGAACGTTTTTAATCTCTTAAGCTTTGACCAGAAAACCATGTTGGCATCACCATTACACTACATATTCCAATTCTGCTTGACACAGTTTAAAAATTCAGTATTGTGAACCCAAGCAATGATAAATTTGAAGTTACATTTATTATATAAAGAAACGTTACTCTGAGAATTAGAGAGAGTTATGAGAAGGGGAGCATGGTCAGAACAAGTTCTGACCATGTGAAAAACATGGATGTGATACATTGATGATGCCATTTTGGGATTGATTAGAACTTTGTCTAATCTCTTCCAGATCTTATTATTGCTCCAAGTATATCTGGATCCCACGAACTCAGGGTCTTCAAGACTGCAAAGCCTAATGGCTTCATTGAAGTTATCAACACTGGAGTCATCAAATGTGGAACATCAGAGCTGGTCATAAGAGCTGGTGATAGTATTGAAGTCACCAACAACAATCCAAGGTATGTCATCACAGGATAGCTGAATCATCTGGCTCCAAAGGGCTTTACGCAGGGATCTTTGATTCTTTGCGTAGACAGAGGTAAGATAACAAGTAAAAGTAGAGAAATTAACCTCCATATGGAGGAATTGATCATGATCAGTATTAACGGTTAAGTTAACATCATCAGTCCAAAAAATCCAAACCTTGTTTGAACAGTTTGCCACATAATTAAGAAACCCGATTCTCCTAGCAATCTTATCAATTTTGTCGTACCTAGCCATAGGCTCCTGAATAACAATCACCCTGACTTTATCATTTTGAATAATATACTTTAGCCTAGACAATGTAGGATTGTTGTTGATACCACGAGCGTTCCAACTAACAATCTTTATCATTATCAGATAGAGATTTGTTATAGGATTTCTCTCTTTTAAGAAGAGAGTTTATGGACAATCTTTTAACACTTCTGTTTTTGTATGTAGACTTTATCTTGCTGTTGATAATTGTATTGAAGTCTTGGTCAGTGGAGATGGCATTCGGGGATACATTGTAGCTTCCTATATTGTCACGTTGAGGAGAAGCTGATTCAACATCCAACGATGAAGCTGCGAATTGTTTTGCATTCCAACGTGATGAAGATGCGATTTTTATTACAACGTACATGTACAAGACGCGAATTTTTCTATTTTTTAAATGCACGTTGCAGGGATTTGGGAAATATCGAAACAATACCAAAATCAACAAACAACCACCTAATACACATCTAATATACTTCACAACTCTCAGGAAAGTATTAACATTACATGCAACCTAACAAACCTCTGAGTTCAACGATAAACCTAGAAACTAACATATTAACTGCCATCATTAAATACTTGTTTTTTAATAGAAATAAGCAACGTCGATCGTCAAATAAAAGCAACAAGTGATTCAAAGTCACCACAAATGACAAAAAAAAGACATTTTCCACGAGAAAAAAGTACATGGTTACTGTAACACTCTGCTGCTTCACCGGTCGGTGAACACTTAACGCAACTCGTCGAACTGATGCTGGTTACTGGCTTGATGGAGTAGAAGACGGTGACCGGTTGAAATCCGGTGAGGAATGACTGATTTTTGGGTTGAAGGTTGGAAGAGTTTGGCTGGAAAGAGAGTTTCGCAGAAGTCGAACAGTTTTCTGGTGGTTTCTAAAAACATTAGACGTGTTTGAGTTGGTTTAGGGTGCTGAGAAGGGGGGAAATGGGTTTGAAGTGAAAAATTAGCCAGGTTTTAGATCATGTTATGGTTGAGTTCAGTTGTATTTATAGGCTATAAAATACAAATTGGATATATTTTATTTTTTGTATTTGTGGTCCGTTAGTGTTTAAAAGTTCAATTTGATCACTATACATCCAATTTGTAGCGCAACTCGGAAAAGTACAACAACAATAATTTATTTTTAAACTATTTATCTTTTGTCTTTAGTTATTTTGTCTTTTTACTTTATTAAAACATCGGTTCTAGTGAGTTGGATCAGAATACTGAACCAAATCTTATCAATGACGACCACAGTGGGAGTAACATTTTGTTTGGTATTAGAAAGTCATTTCCTAGAATCAGGTTGAGGTGTAGTGACATATACAATAGTATACGAATATTAATAAAGGGTAAAATGTAACTTTCCAGAGCTTTTATGACTTCGTATTTAATCTTCATTAATATTGTAACTTCTGCTGAGTGTTATAAGGCATCGACTGGGAGGAAGCATCAACTAGGAATATGCATCGGTTAAGAAGAAACGTCGACTGTGAGTGTATTATTGATGAAGAACGTCGACTGCGAGGTGTGTTGTTGATGCAGAGCATCGGCTAAGAGGGTGAAATCTATTCTTATCATGCTTAATAGTATCTAACTACATTGTAAGTGCACTCATGATAAAGAAAGAATGTAATTGTCTGAAGTTCATTTATAACGTGAGTACGAGCTTATTATCAGCAAAAATCGGGTGTTTTTAGCTTGAAAAATTAGCTTCGGCATTAATCGTTGCAACACAAAAATGACGCTTAATTTTTTAAAGGCAGTCTATTGTGGTCCATACTTTATTTGCCTTTCAGGATATTCTTCAAAGGATTTAATATTTTGCACATCTGTTACCTCACTCACATTGCATAGTTTAGTCATTTAAGAAATTGATTTTCTAAAATTTATTTAAAGAACTATGGCAGAGTCCCGATAAGGTTATATTCGACAAGTAACATACACTCATTATAAAAGCGAGGTAAGATCATACTAAAGACTAATAAAAAAATGTGGCGAGTAATATGAGGTAATCTAATAAGGAAGGAGATGCACATGAAACAAGAATGACGAGCCAAATATGATGAGGAGTTCATTGAACAAACGATAGGGTTAGTTATATAGTACGAGGTTGCTAAAGGATGGAGCAATGGAATACGAGTCGAGGGTGACAGGTAGAATAGAACGAAGATTAGGGAGAATGTGATGAGTTTGAATACGACAAATGACATAAGTTTAGGAACATGAAACAATCAATACGGACCTTCCCTTTGAAGAAGTCACACGCGTAAGATGAGGACAATAAGCAATATTATACGAGAATCATGACGAGAACACAAGACGAGCACATAAATCATCATAACAATAATGATGAAGTAATGTATGTTGTCATCTTTGTCAGTTACCAAGCAACTTGTCTTTACATTTATTAGTGAGTGTGATTGGCATTAAAAGTTTTTCAATATGTTCAAATATGTAACAAATATATATTAAATTCATAGAGAGAAGTTTATGTAAATAGTTCAGATAATAGAAGAACACCAAGGGGAAAATGATTATCAAAAGTTAAATAAAAGAACTTAATACATCTTTCTCGATTTCATGTACGTTATCTTGTCTATAGGTTTGAGAAGGAAATCCGTTAACACAATGTATATGCATGGTTCGTCAAAATAATAGGACAAATGATCTCACATAATAGTTATTCTTGAATGTAGATTATATTTTAGCTTTTGTAGCTCCTCAATAAGTTCTTATTGCTTATTGAGCATGAATTCTTTTAACTTCCATTTTTTGCATATCCTCAAAAAAAAATATGTATCCATTTTTTATGTCTCTAAGAAGGTAAGAGATAGATTATAAGATATCAAGAATAAGATATGAGGATCAATTATTTTTGGTGATTTCCACAAGATGTGTGGCGTGGATTATTTCTGATCGAAGGGTATGTTAGGAAAGATTTTTAGGAATTTAATATTTAGAGTGAGATGTAGAGAGATGAAGGAGGTGTGTACTAACAGTAAATTTTTATCACCCTCATAAATGAAAGTAGTTGGGATATTTATACTTGTTTAATGACTTGTGGGGCTTCCAGGTCAGATCATGGGATTATGTCAAGTTTAAAAGCCCATAAGCGCAAGATAGGAAATTACTAGCAACCAACTGAGTCACGAGCCACTTTGTTGTACTGTTCGGGGGCGCATGGTATTGGATATGCCCGAACAGCCTTTCGGATATATACAATAGTCAATGTAAAATAAATCCGACCTCATCAATGTGCAATAGCCTTTTCATAATGAGTTTTTTCTGGCTTCTAAATAGTTTATCAATTACATTTAATTTCTAGCTAGTGGTAGGTGGAGAAATGTATGAAGAAATATTATATTATCATAAAACATGGTATTATATTGTCAAACATTAGTGGGTGGGCGGTGTAATAATTGAAACCAAACATGATCTTATATTATCAAAAGTGAATGGGTGGGTGATGAAATAATTTAAACCAACCATGGTCTAATGAGTTATTTATGGATTTCAAATCAATAACTAAGAAAAAAATTCATATGTTGTCATAAAGTATGTTCTTATTTTATCAAAATTTAGCGAGTGGGTGGTTGAATAATTCAAACCAAGCATGGTCCAATTAGTTGTCTACGGATTCCAAGTAAGTTGATTAAATAAATTATATTTGTAGTTAGTGGATGGTGGAAACAAGTAAGAATAATTCATATCTCGTCGTAAAGCATGATCTTATCTTATCAAAATGTAGTGGACCGATGGTATAATAATTCAAACCAAAGATGGTCTTATCTTGTTAAAATTTAGTGCACATGGGTGGTGTAATAATTCAAACCAAGCATGATCTTATCTTGTTGTCTCCAAATTCCAAGTTAGTTTACTAAATAAATTGAATTTGTAGCAAGTGTATAGTGGAAACAAGTATTATCTTGTCAAATGTTAATCAGTGAGTAGTGTAATAATTCAAACCAAATATAATCTTATTTTATCAAAACTTAATTTATGGGCGGTGAAATGATTCGAACCAAGCATGGTCTAATGAGTTATTTTTGGATTCTAAGCTAATAAGTAAGCAAAATTATATGTTGTCATAAAGAATGGTTGTATCTTAGCAAAAGTTAGTGGTGGGTGGTGGAATAATTCAAAAAACCATGGTCTAACTAGTTGTAAACGGATTCGAAGTAGTTGCAGCTAGGGGATGGTAGAAACAAGTAAGAGTCAATCATGTCTCGTCGTAAAGCATGGTCTTATCTTGTCAAAATGTAGTGGACCGAAGGGCTAATAATTCAAAGCAAACATGGTCTTATCTTGTCAAAATTTAGTGCATGGATGGTGTAGTAATTCAAACCAAGCATGGCCTTATCTTATTGTCTCCAGATTCCAAGTTAGTTGATTAAATAAATTGAATTTATAGCTAGTGGATGGTGGAAACAAGTAAGAAAAAAATGATATCTCATCATAAAGCATAGTTTTATCTTGTCTAAAGTTAATGGATGAGTGGTGGATTATTCAAACGAGATAATTCATTCAAATCCGCAAACTCGTCATTAATTACACTCTTTGTTGTTTTACCTCCTTTTTTATTCCTACCTTTACAGCGTATAAAAATAATATTTGAGGACTCAACTGAGTTATTATCACTCTCTCTATTTGATCCATTGCTACTATAATTTCTTGCTCCCAACATATATCTTGGCTGATAACGAACTAACTTCCACTCTTCCAGTAGCTGAAACTTTGTACCTTGCAACTCTTGATAAATTTTCCCAGTCTGAGAAATGTAGTTATTATCAAACCAACAGTTATGCCTCTCTCTGCATGTTGTATTGTAATAACAAATAAAATTATTTTTTTATTGATCACATGAAAATGAGTTTTGGTTTGTACCCGGGTTTTTGGATTTCCAATTTTCTGAGTTACAAAATGTGCAATTTTATCCGAGAAAGTTCTACTTTTTTTGTTCGTCTCAATGTCACTATTATTACCAATGTGGAAATAACAACATAATAAAGATTTATTATCTTATGTACTCCAAACCTCGTATTGTTTTTTTATTGGTTGATATATGGGTTTGAGCTACATAACTAGTAAGGATATCCTTTTCATTTCTACTAAAATTTGGATAGAAAATTTTAATATATCTAAAATATAAGTGTTTCAAACATCCAAGAATATATCTAAAATATATCTAAAATATAAGCTTCAAACATCCAAGAATCGCAGCCTCAAACATGAACAACCTTCGCCAAATATCAGAACAACACATAGGGACTTCGTTACAGAACTACACAAGTAGCTCCACAGCAAACTTCGCCAAAATCAGTGCTTCAGACAGAGACTCGCAACATCACTATGCAAACAGCTCCATAGCTATCCAAACTAAAGCTCCAATAGCTGCATTTGGTATTCAAAACGACCAGGGTCCAGAGAAGAACCTAAAACCAAAACTTACAAACAACCTCAATCAGAAATGTTTATATAAGGTATGCCAAGGCTTTCAAGAATAAGAATTGATTTCAGATTAGCATGAGCAGATGTATACTTGCTTAAGTTTGCATTTTAAGGTCCAACGAGCCAGCCAATCGGCAGCTCTATTTTGGTCTCTATAAACATGCATAAGAGACATAGCAGAAGTGAGCATCATTCTACAACAGTTTATAGTTGGTAAAATGGACCAGTGAGAGGCACCCAGATTATCATTCTTCACAAAATCGACTAGCAAGAAAGAGTCTGTCTCAATGTCGACATTTAGAAGACTTTTAGAGTAATAGATAATCAGACCATCCATTAGGGCCCTGGCTTCAGCCATTAGAGGAGAAAGCTTACCATAAACATTACCACTAGCATATACTAGATTACCTTCATAGTCTATAATAATGAAACCAACATTAGCTTCTCCATTGAAAATCACAGAGGCATCTGTGTTAAACTTATATCTACCGATGGATGGAGGGATCCACTTAAGCACAGAAGGTCTTATGAAAGAACCACAACATAAGTTTAAGAAACCCAGGTTTTTAGCAACAGTTCTATCATTAGACCAATGCTTAAATTTGAAAATACCATCAACATTCATATAGTAGATGATCATGTGGACATCCTTAATAATAACATTAGAAGAAACAGTCACATTTTTAAACTTCGAATGATTTATGTATTTCCAAATAGTGCTATAAATAATTGAAGGAATGACATTTCTAATGTGGTTTTTCTTACTAGTATACCTAAACCATGTTCTAGACATGTGAATTGGAATCATGTATCTATAAATCATGATATTGAAGAGGTTTGCAAAATAGAGCCAAACTGCCAAAACAACTTCACAAGAAATAAAAACATGATCAGTAGTTTCACAACTTAAGCAGAATTGACATTTGGATACAATAAACATATGTCTTTTCCTAAGAACAGAATCAGTTGACACAAAATTGTTGACAAAATCAAGTGAATCAAGTTTTTCTTAAGCTAAATAAATTTATATTAAAAAATAAACTAACACGTTTATTTTACAAAGAGTTTAATAAGGGACTTCTGAATCCTTAAAATAGAACCCAAGACACAAGCAGTCTCTTTTTCACGTTTTTATCTTCTTCTTTAGCTTGAACTATTGCAGCAGATGATAGCTCCTTCAGTTCTGAGAACAACACCCTCGCATATCAAATTTGATGAAGATTCGCTTCACTAATTTTGACAATCCAACGATATAATTCATCCATGGAGAAATCAAATCAATAATACTGGAAATTCCAGCTCCGAGGTAGCAATTTTGGGGCTTCACTCAAGGAAGTTTTCATCTTCAAAGACGGATTCAGTATAATTTTTTTAGACTCCGAAAGCAAGCAATTCCGCTTCTTTGTTGAAAGCCTCCATTGAGAGAGTAATCTAGAAAGAATCCAGCTCAAGAAACTTTTGTTACTTCACAAATTCAAGGAGATCCATCTTCAAGGATTGAGATACAATTGGTATTGCAGAGATGGATGAAATATCATTCTGAGAAGAAAAAGCATCCATCAGCTGAGTAAGATATCCAAAGGCTAGCGACTCCATTGTTGAGCTTCTGTCCAGGGAGAATCTAGATGAAGAACTTCAGATCTAATTTTTAAAACACAAGACTATTCTGATATATTCCACAACCGAAGCAATGACGAATGTCGATTAACTCCAAGCGGGATTGGGTAACAAAAAAGAGATAAAGATATTAGTCTCTGATATAGCCAACATCAATGCTTTCCAGAAAGATGATTGCAAAGAGGGTAGGAGTAGTGTTGATATTTCTCCTTCAACAATTTAATACGTCCAATTCCATTTTATTTATCAACAAAACTACTTCTTCTTTTGATGGAAACATTGGTTTATGCAGCAAATAGTTGAATAATTTATGCCCTATCCCTTTATCTTTATCTAAACCGTCGGACAACTCGATCATCACTAGAAATTGCAATAATACCCATATAGTCGAACACCATCTCTGCAGTACAAACTGGAAATCAGGCAAGCTAAGGAAATTTAAAACCAAGAACCGTAACGGTTATTGTGATTACAGATATTTTAGGGCTATCCCTTCTCGGCAAGGGGTTTTCTACTTCTACAAGCTCAAGAAACATAAAAACAAACATATGAACAAACCCAAGAACTTCTGATTTTCATTTTGAACCGGAATATTTGGACAATTGGTAGCTTATTTAGCTCAAGATCTAGCGGACATCAGTTTAGTTATTCGGGTCGATCATCTTCATTGAATAAGAGATGATTTGGCCGATAAAATTTTGAAGGTTGAGACTCGAATGAAACATGAGGTATGAGAGATTCAATCTCTTAACACTAAATAGAACGATGAGCAGCCAAGACTTTTTAATTAAAATCCAGAGAGTTCTAATGCAGAATATCGTCAATGAATTCAAATTACAGTCATTCAGATAAGGAACTCTTGTGGGCACAACTTTGACCTCTAGCCAGCTGTTATGAAGATCATCTCAATTGTCAGCATTTATTCGGCTAAATTGATTTCATTTTCATATATGATCTCTTGCTCTATAAATATTAAGATGAGTTTTAAGAATTCCAAACAAGCAAGGCTGCTAGATGCTTAACCTTCACCCGCATGCAATAACTCAATGAGATATTTTAATGATAGAGTCGCAAAGAGAAGATCTAGATGAAGAATATTTGAGGCTGATTTGGAAGATGAATCAGAGGGAAGATAGGCTTGAGCTTGAGAGATTTGGTCCAGACCAGCAACCATCGAGGACAGATAAACATCATCGATGTGATGTTTGTACGAAGGTAACTCATACCAAATTTTCCTTCTCTTATAATCTTTTAGCTTCTTATTAAGTAATGTTTTGGAATTCAGATCAACCTATGTTTCCTATTCTTCAATAGTCTCAATGACGTCAGCATCAGAGTGAAGATGTTCATCTTTATCTTTCTTAACATTTTGGTTCTTAGGTTGTCTCAATTTATTTTTTGAAATCTTCTCTAACTTTAGCGTCAGTGTACAAGATACATGTTTCTGTTATTTTTATTGATTTTGAAAGATCATAGTCATTGATCTTATTGGTGTCACTACTTGATCATTTTAGGAAAAATATTTTTGGGTCCATAGCTTCAATGACATCTTCATCTTGAGAAGTTTTGAGATCTTTCAGGTGAGTTTGATTGTTTTTTAGAGATTCCTCATTAGGTGTAATCTGGTATTCAACAGGTAAGTTGTCTTTGTGGGTTTGGTTTGGTTTAAATATGTTAGAATTCAGATCCTGAGTGGCTTCAATAATCTCAGTTTCTTCCAGAGTGTTGCTATCATTTTGAAGGTTGTTATCACTGTCTATCTGTTTACCTTTGGAACCCTTACTTATCTGGGAGTTTTCGGAAACTTTAATAGTCTGTTGATCACAGTTCAGTCTAGATTTTTCTTCATCCTCCATAGCATTATCTTTCAACTTATCATAATCAATTAAGGACTTTACTTTGGGAAGAGCATAGATAGTTGAAGTAGTAATCTTATCAAGGACATCATTGTTGTTGTCTCTTTGGTTAGGTTGAGTTGAATTTTGTTTTTTCATGCAAGATTCTAGAGAGTGACCTATGTGAAGGCAGTGAGAACAATACTTAGGAAGATCTTTATAACTTAACTGAGGAAAACTTTCCAATAAATGTGTATTTTGTTGTAGAGATAAGTTTATCTTTATCTTGCATTGTGTATTGCAATAAAATATTTTATCTGATTTTTCCTTGACTTCAACAGGAACCAAAGCTTTGATAGGCTTGAAAATCTCAGCAAAAGATTCAGAAAATGTATTGTTGATTCCTTCAGAATTATCCTTTGTTTGAATGATTCTTGAATTGTTGTCTGCTTTGTTGTGGATCAAAGTATTCATTGCCTGATGCAGATGAGGGAAATTCTCATCAATAACTGCTGTATTTTGGTCATCTTTTGACAAAAAACAGAGTGTTCCCTTGCCCGGTGAAAAGTTGATATTGTTCATTTGATTCTCAGACATTTTGATTTATCATTGGAGATTCAACACCCATGGAAAGTATTCAGAAAATGTTGAGAACTCAAAAAGACTCCCCCAAAGACATAGACAGGCGTCTGAATTGAATAAATTAAATTTGTAGATAATGGATGGTGGGAACAAGTAAGAAGAACCCATACCTGGTCATAAAGCATTGTCTTATGTTGTCAAAAGTTAGTCGGTGAGTGGTGTAATAATTAAAACCAAACATAATCATTATTGATCAAAAGTTAGTGTGCAGGTTGTGAAATGATTCAAACCAAGCATGGTCTAATGAGTTATTTTCGGATTCCAAGTTAGTAACAAGTAAGAAAAACTCATATGTTGTCATAAAGCATGGTCTTATCTTATCAAAAGTTAGTGTCGGGTGGTGGAATAATTCAAACCAAGCATGTTCTAACTATTTATGAGCCGATTCCAAGTAATTTTATTAAATAAATTGAATTTGTAGCTAGTGGATAGTGGAAACAAGTAAGAATAAATAATATCTCGTCGTAAAGTATAATCTTATCTTGTCAAAATTTAGTGAACCGATGGTCTAATAATGCAAACCAAAAATGGTCTTATCATGTCAAAATTAGTGCATGGATGATGTAATAATTCAAACAAAGCATGGTCTAACTTGTTGTCTCCAGATAACATTGATAACAGCTTACACACAAATATTGAAAATAATTCACACACAATAATTGTAAATAACCAACACATAATAATTGAAATAAGCACACACAACAACAATTGAGAACAACACATACAACAAATATGTTACTACATAAATATTTGTTTCACTATATATATATATATATATATATATATATATATATATATATATTTGTCTACATGATCACTATTATATATATATATATTTGTCTACATGATCACTATCTGGTTCATTCTTCAATTTCATCCAGTGAACTTTTGAATATTCATGAAGAAGTTCATTTTGGCATTGCAATGTTGGAATCTCATCTTTCTTGTAGTCATGTCGAGCAACTTTCAAATCCGCAAAATCACCATTAATTACACTCTTGTTTGTACCTTCCAAATCCTGATAATGTTTTACAACCTGAAAAATGTAATTATCATCAGACCAACAACTATGCCTCTCCCTGCATGTCGTACTGTAATAACCAATAAAACTAATATATTTGTTTATTGACAACATCAAAATGAATTCTGGTTTGTACCCGGATTTTTGGATTTCCAGTTTTCTGAGTTATAATATGTGCAATTTTATCCGAGAAAGTTCTATCTTTTGGTGCGTCTCAATTTCACTATTAATTATCTTATGCACTCCAATCCTCGTTTTTTTTTTGTTGGTTGATGTATGAGTTGGAGCTACATAACTAGTAATGATATCTCTTTTACTTCCACTAAATTTTAGATATAAAATTATGGCTTATCTGAAATATAAGTGTTTGGGTAATTCATAAAAGCAAAAATATAACTTTATACGGAGATATGCAAGTATAAAAAAGATATATAGAGTTGGTTAATATGAATTTTGCATGATAAATTTAAGAGTAATGAGATGATAAATATTTTTGGAAAATAATGAAATAAAGTGAATCAAGTTTAAAAGACAGTGTCTGAGAATAAACTCGAATCCTTACCCAATCAACTGTCCCACATCGTTTCAGTTAAAAATATGATAATGCTGCTCATTTAGGATAAAATATATAAATACAACTAATATGAAACCCTTTAAAAATACACCACGAATTGAAAATCTTAGTAAGTGAGACTTGATTCGCAATGTATGTCATTTACTTTTATCATATTTTATGGTTCTATGCATTAAAAATATGATTTTTTTTATCTTTCTTTTTCTCTAACCCCAACAAGATTGTTTTTTTTCACTTTCGAAATCCATATTTGCGTTTCTATCTACATGATAATGCTGCTCATTTAGGATAGTTCCATAGCCTACTTTCTATTCCCATGATAATGCTGCTCATATAGGCTAGTTCTATAACCTACTTCTTCAACTTAAGATCAATCTTTGGGTGTCTGGGTGTTTTATTTTCTATTTGTATTTGTAAAAGTTGATTTCTTTTGCTTCTTCTATTAATACGCAACTGTCAGGGTGTGTAAAAAAAATAATTTAACTTCCTTACTAAAGTCGGTTGATTTCCGAAATTTTTTAAACCAATTTTTACTGTTTAAATAACTTTAACACGCATCTAATATACATTATTAGTGTGTTGAGTGATATTTTGTTGTCTTAATTTGATATTAAGTTGTCCTGGTTTGATTTTAAATCTTTAAATACTTTGGATTTCTAACTTATAAAGTTGAAGAATATATAAGGTTAAATAGGTCTTAATCTCATAATTTGTATCATAATCCTCTATCACAATGATGAAATTAACTTTTTTACATAATTGAATGGCAAAATAAACATAAATTTGAATTCGAGTAGAAAGTTAAAAATTAAATTCACGTATTGAATTTTGTTCTTAAATGTTAACCAGAAGGCACCTTCTGTCCAGCGAACACAATTGCTTTTATTTCACTGATATTTTATTCTTAATATACTAGTAGAGAATATATCAAAACACGGGCACTAGCTAAAGAAACAATAATATATTATATCAAGAAATATATTATAATTACTTGTCAAAACTTAAGTAAATTATTGCTTACAAAATAAAATGTTTCTAAACATAGTATATTATTGCTCCTTAGCGAGTGCCTTTACACCCGTTCGCATATTCCATGATAAAAACAGCAACTCATTCATATGACCATTTCACTCTTAGCATTTAGCAAGAATACTGTACGAGATGGATCACAAGTTATTTAACCCAAAAGTCAACAAAATGAGGTGCAAAAATGAAACATACTCAAACATAAAGACAAAAAAAAAAAGCAAAATACAAAATCATAATACAGTGGAACCAACCAAATCCATAAATTGTATACCTTTGATGTGTTTAGTTTAGTTTGATTGTGTTCATGGAATCAATATCACAAAAAACAAACTTTTTGTCCAGGGGATTCAAGATCTAAGAACGAGATTGATAACGGAAGTAACAGACTTACTCTTCCATATCACGCATTTCCGATTTGTTTTGGTCTTGTGAAGCAGGCACTTTGAGTTTTGGTAGAGTGAGACTGCTGTCTTTTGCTAAAAGTGACGGAGCTTTGACCAAAGGGATTCCTTGTTCTAACTCTATCCTTGCCTCCCTCATTTCCTTTGATTTTTTCGGTTTCATCCTGCCAAACAAAAACAGCATACAATCATATTAATATTTTCAAACATTTGAGAATAAAGTCAAATTTTATAGAAGATGGTGGTGAACTTATTACCTCTTCTCGATATGGTTAGCTTCCCTCTTGCTTCTGATTTTATCAATCTTCTTTATGGCTTTGAGGGTACTCTCAGTAAGGTTCCTATCGTACCTCTCAGGCCTATTTCGCTTTCTTTCAAACTCGAAGGTAGAATCCTGACAAATTACAAAGGTAAATAAAACAAAATAAGAAACAATATTATATACGTACAGAGGAGTTAGTATCATAAAGTAAGAAGATAAATTTATGAAAAACGAATTTGATTTACCTGTGTCATATCCTTCCCATGCACTTTTCTGTAGGCCTTTGTCCACTCCACTTTACGTGGGTTCCTCTTCATTTTGAAGTTTTTGTGGCATTTAGACCTGCAAAACCGAAATATCTGCAACCAGATTTGCTGTCAGGGACTCAGAACTATTAAACTGATTTAGAAATATTAAATAGGTTAAATCTAAAAGAAGATCTAGAACATCTTTTTTTCTAGGAAACCACGAGAAACAATTAGTGTGCCCAAAGTTTCTAAGCGACTATATATACTAAGCAGAAGTTTTAATCAAACACTGTGTATCTTGAATCACATATGGAAAACCATTGCAGTGGATGATAATGTAATAAAAATTATTCTTTTGGGGGTGACGTTCTAAAAGCCCTGACAGACAAATCATTTAACAGTTTGGTCACAGTCCACATTACATTATGGTACAAAAGTCCATCAACAAATGTTCTAATTTTTAAGAGTCAAAATGGCTATGTATTTTGTCAAAAATTACTTGCCAGACAAATTCAGACAAAATTGAGGTTGAGTAGCTAGATCAACAATTAGTAGAGACACAAACCATGGTCAAATGCTGTGTGCTTTATATTATATCTAATATATATAGTTTATTTATAGTTTGAATATTTTGCAGGTGCTATTTAATTATATATTATACTATATCTTAATCACCACCTCATTGTAAAAAACGTAGTCTGGTTCTGTTTTAATGAAGGATTTGAAACTGTCTAATTTTTGTTCTAATCTATATTTATAACATTCGTTGCAAATTTGGTTTAGCACAAAATGTTCAACAAAGCTAATGAGTCTACATTAGAACACTGAAATAGACAGTTTGGATGTGTTCCATCCCTAAATCAAACATAGGACTACCGGTCAGGTTGTTCTACAAGTTTTGCGGTGTTACAATATTGATACACAAAGTTTTGGTTTTCCTTTCTGCTTTTTGTTTCAAGTCGGGTTAAAGGAAAAACAATTTTTAGTATTTACGCCATATTATACTTTTTAACTGTCTTTTCCCCCTCACTGTCTCTAAAGAATGACTCTTAGACCCACATGGTCTGTAGCAAGTGAAACCTAAAATACATTTTAAGAGTCCCTACTAGTTGGGTAACTTGAACTTGGATGCAAAACCAATTTTCAACAAAAAACTAATAGTGTTAGTTACAAAGGTTTAACCTCACAGCAGGAAAACAAGGTAAAATACTAAGGTTTAACTTTGCGGGGGTAAATATGGCCCATCAATAGAAGGAAGAGCCAAAACAAGTTTCCACTACAACATAAACTGCATTTGTTCGTAGCTTTCTGATGTAAAGTGAAGTATAGAAATAAAGAAAAAAAGGGGATCTATATACCTTTGCATCATTGCGTACAAACTGGATGCCGTGTCCAGGATACACAGTTGAAGAGCAAAACCAGCATTTCTCCAATCTCATTTTGCCAACAGAATAGATTCCCTAGATCCCGAGGCAGAAAAGAATACTATAAAACAACATAACAAAGCTAATCACAACTTGTTCTATGGGAAGTTGAATAGAGAAAAATGAAATAAGTACTTGTAAAATTTCAGATTTCAGAGTCAAAAAAATTCCAAACACGTATACATATTAAAGCTGCTAAGCATACGAGGCTATCGCAGAGACAATTGAAGACCTATTAACGCTGCTAAGCTATCGCAGAGACAATTGATGACCTAAACCACGTATATACACAGAACCTGCTACACAAGGACAAACCCTAAAACCGTCAAAATACAAATACACAAAACACAGTAACTATACTCCTCCTGCAATCTAACAAAATAGTTTAGCAATTAGCTGGATGTACGATGAATCAGAAACAAACAAAGTGTGATTTCGATTAGGAGAGAAATCCATACTGTGTGTAGGAGTAGATATAAACCTTAGAGAAAAGAGAGAGACTTACAAGTTGTGAACCGATGCCTCCTTCACGACTAAGTGGAGGTCGAGGGTTGGGGTTTAAGCGAGTTTTAATATAAGGAGTGGTGTGAGATTACTAATTTATCCTTGGACTTATGGCCCAATTATATTTCATCGTGGCCCAATTATTGATTGTATGATTGAAATTGGCCGCTACGGTATAAATTGTGACGGCTAGATTAAAAAAGTGAAAAAACAATTGTTATTAAAGTATGTCAAAAAAGGACGCAATCTAAGAACAAGCTTTCTGTTCTCCCTTTGATCTTCCGTTTCTTTTCTCTCCGTTTTATCGTTTAACAAGGAAACTGGCAGTTCACTCTGCTTCGTGGGGCAGATTGTCAAAGTGGAAGGTGTAACGTTTTTGGCTCCTTTTATGTCTGATCGTGCTTCTCTTTTTCTATCATCGATCGGATTACTTGGAGAATACTGTCCTATACCTAAGAAAAAGAACCGTCATTCCTATCTCAAAGTTGAATGCAATCATAACCAAACTATAGGAATTGATAACACTCATCATCTGGGTTTTAACTTTACAGAAGATTTTTCTGCTCATAAAGGTACTAGAAATCAAGATCCACAACATGCAAAACATTGGTGCTGCCAACCGTGACGATGCCTTCTACCGGTATAAGATGCCAAAAATGGTATCTAAAACCGAGGGGAAAGGTAACGGCATCAAGACTAATGTGGTGAACATGGTTGAGATTGCAAAGGCGTTAGGACGTCCTGCGTCCTACCCCATAAAATATTTTGGCTGTGAGCTCGGTGCCCAATCCAAGTTTGATGAGAAAACTGGTATTTCGTTGGTGAATGGTGCCCATAGCACTGCTAAACTTGCAGAACTTCTCGAGGACTTTATCAAGAAGTATGTGCAGTGCTATGGTTGTAAGAATCCCGAAACAGAAATCATTACCACGAAGACTCAGATGCTGACTCTTAAATGTGCTGCTTGTGGGCATATCTCTCATGTTGATATGAGGGATAAGCTAACTACGTTTATCCTCAAACACCCTCCTGAGACGAAGAAGGGTAAAGATAAGGCCATGAGACGAGCTGAGAAGGAGAGGCTCAAAGAGGGAGAAGCAGCTGATGCTCGAAAGAAGGAGGCTCGAAAGAAAGGCTCTGCTGCTAATTTAAAGGATGCTGCTACTATTTCGAAAGGTAGTTCCAAGAAGAAAGGCAATGGTGATGCTCATGTTCGGTCCCCGCCTCTCTCTCAATCTGATGACAATGATCAAGTCAGCGAGGTTGAGGATGAAGACGATGATGGTATCCAGTGGCAGACAGATACATCTCGTGAGGCAGCTGAACAGCGTATAAGGGAGCAATTGAGTGCGGTTACTGCAGATATGGTTATGCTGACAACTTTAGAAGAGAAGAAAAAGCCGGTAGTGAAATCTCCCGAACCTTCCATTGCTAGAGAGATTAAAGAGTGTCTGGAAAAAGGACCATCTGCAGCCGAATCCAAAATTTTTGTCTCTTCTCTGACTGGCTCTCCTCAGGATGTAATGGATGCGATCTTTGTTGCTCTGTTCGAGGGTCTCGTAAACGGACTGGAGAAAGAAGTGTTGAAAAAGAAGAAATACTTGGTAATCGCCACTCAAGTGACCGGATCACAACTTCACCTGCTTCATGCTATTGAGTTGTTGTTTGAGAAAGTTAGCCCTACGAGATTTAAGGAGGTGGCGCTGTTTCTGAAATCGCTGTACGACGAAGATGTCTTGGAAGAAGAGTTTATTATCGAGTGGTACAATATGGGGCTGAAGGGTGACAACAAAACCTCTCCGGTCTGGAAGAATGTCAAACCCCTTGTGGAGTGGCTCCAGGAGGCCGAATCAGAAGAGGAGTGAAGCTGTCATGGATCTTACTTACTACAACGATCCAAAGCCCTTATTTCTGTGTATTGAATAAATGTGGAACATCAGGCAGGTTGTCTGTTGTTTTCTACTGCATTATATCTTAATTACTCTGGTCATCTCAGGATACTGTCTTTCAGGGTCTGGTCTTCAGTTTGCCTCTTTCTCAGTTTCTGTCTTAGGACTTCTACAAGTTTCTCAGTTTGTGTCAAACGTTTAAGTTACTTTTTTATGTTTTATGTTTTTTTTTTTTTTTTTAAAAAAAAAAAAAAAAAAAAAAGTATGTCAAAAAAGAATTTGATCATTTAAATAGTTTTTATGTGAAATACTTTGTATATTTTTTATATTATAGTTTAGATTTTTTTTCTTTTTCTAATATAATTTTTTTTTCCACAAAATCTAACTTGTTTTTTTTTAAAATAGATTAAATTAAAAGTAATCCATTTTTTATTAAGTTAATTAAGAAATATATTTAGTTAATGCTGATTGTATAATAATATTTATGTTAGTCTGTTTAAAAATAAACTCAATTGATAATGAATATGTTTTATAAATGGTTAAAAATAAAAGAGAATATATTTAGTTATATTTTTTTTAATATTATAACGGAACTTGAGCTGTTTTTTAAAATCAAGTCCAAACATAATAATATTTATAAAAAAAATCACTCAATCTTTTTCTCGATATTTAAAAAAAAAAATTGAAATTTTGTCTTACCTAATATCTAATATGGTTTAACTAAAATCTTATAGAATCTAACATGATTTAACTAAAATCTTACAAAAATTTAATATATCTTACTTAACATCTTAACAAAATCTAGCATGTTTTACCTAATATCTAATATTGTTTAACTAAAATCTTATAAAATCTAATATGATTTAAGTAGAATCTTATAAAATTCTAACATATATTACTTAATATCTTAACAAATGTTAAATAAATCTAACTTGTCTTACCTAATATCTAACATGGTTTAACTAAAATCTTATACAATCTAACATGGTTTAACTAAAATCTTATACAATCTAACATGATTTAACTAAAATATTATAAAATTCAGCATATCTTATTTAATATCTTAACAAAATCTAACATGTTTTAACTAAAATACTTACAAAATCTAACATATTTTAACTAAAATGAGGCAAGAGGATAATATTGCATGAAAATTGAACAAATTTCTTTTAATAACAGAAAACATGTTGTTTACATTATGCAATAATCAAAATCTTTAAAGTTGCCTTACCTAAAATCTAATTTCGTTTAACTAAAGTATTATAAATGACATCTTATTTATTTTAAAAAGATCTAATATGCCTAACTTAAAATCTTAACAAAATCTAACTTTTAACTAATATCTCATAAAATCTAACATGTTTTAATTAATGTTAAAATCTAACTTGCATTGTCTAATATGATAAAATCTGAATAATACATAAGTCAAAAACTAACAAACAAAAATTGAAATCAAACTAAAACTAAAATTATGTGATGTCCCTTAAAGCCCACCAACTTTCTATACAAATGATATATATATAGGGTCAAAATAATTGTTCTTAAATGTTATAAAAAATAAACTCTAGTTTGTGAAATAGTTAAAACTTATCTACATATTGTATAACATTTAAATTAGATAGCATATTTAAAAATATCATAATTTGAAAGTATAGATCATTATTAGTACTTAAATTGGATAACTATTGAACTATGGAATTTTTATGCAAATGAAATGTCATTTGCAATACTTTATTTTTCTTTTTCATATTATAAAATAAGAAGAAAAGTTATCATGCATTGCACATACTAAACATACTCAAGCTACTGGATCACGTACTCACGTGTTTGGAACCGCGAAGTGGTGCATAAGACGACTCTTGTATTATAAAAACTATTGAGGGTGATGATCATATTGCGAAAGATGACGATGTTGAGGATGGTGTAGCCAAACCACATTCGATAGAAATTGTTCATCCTCCCTCTGTGTAATGGTCAAGATCTGTGCATGGACGACCACGACCAAACTAGGTTGTTGTCTTAAGCGTTTAACTTTATTTTTTTGTCCGAATTTCAAAATACATGTAGCATATGAAGTATGGGAAGACGAGGTAAATTGGGTGAATTTTAGTTTGATTAGTAATTATAATTTGTTGATTATTAAAAATATGACATATATATTTTTTACTTTAATATTGTAGGATAGGTCTATGCGCTTATAAGCTGTAAGTAACTTGAACCATAATATTCTATTTAAATCGGTATTCCATATTAATTAGATTTCTATATTAAGTAAATCTTCTATATAAATATATTTTTTATATTAATATATTCAATCCTAATTAGATTTTCTATTGATCTAGTATTCATTATTAGTTAGATGGTTATATTAAAGATCTTATATATTAATTATATTTTTATATTAATTTGACCTTATATATTAATTAGATCTTCTATATTCATTAGATTTCCTATTGATTTGGTATTCTATGTTAATTAGATTTCTTATTAATTGATGGTTATATTAAAGATTTTATATATTAATTATATTTTTATATTAATTTGACCTTATATATTAATTAGATCTTCTATATTCATTAGATTTCCTATTGATTTTTATTCTATGTTAATTAGATTTCTTATTAATTGAGTCTTCTATATTAATTAGATTCCTTAATTAATGGATTAGGAGTTATCACAACCGGTTTATAAATAGAAAATGATATTGGTATGTAAAGTTTGAGGAAATTCATGAGCATTATATTTTCTAAAAGAGAGAAGTAATGAGAGATAAACATTGAGAGAGGATTTTATGAATCACGTCATCTTTTTTTACAAAAAGTTATTAAGTTATTTGTGTTTGAGAATCTTTTTGTAACCTACTGATTGATAAAAATAACACAATTTTCCTGTGGACGTATGATTATTTCAACAATCCACACCACGTTATATATGTCTTGTGTGCTTGGTTTTACTTTGTTTTATTTGTTGCTTATCCTGCACAAGATAATTGTTTTCTTTGAACGTTTGTTAATTAATACATACCGCCTCAGCCAAATGGTGGTTTTACCCCAACAAGGGGTGCGGTGAACGTGAAGCAAAAGTAGAAGAATTAGAACGATTACCGATTTAAATGTTAAAGAAATAGATCTCGCATAGAAACCGGAAAGGCACGAAAGATAATCTTCATGAATCTTAGCCTTGAAATTTGTTGGTGGATCTAGTGATTTCAACATCTAAATAATTAAAGTCAAGGCTTACATACTATACGAGAGATTGGTTGATGTTATCTATGATAAATCTACACAGGTTGATATTGTGTTATTGTCTAAATCTCATAATGCCCTTATGTTAAGCTTGATAGATGAAGTGTTATAGAGGTTCTGAAGAACGTACAACGTTGGGATATATAATATTTTTGAAGATATTTAGAATGCAAAAAATCTTAGCAAAAAGATTATATCTGAAGAAATAGCTTTACACGTTGTCTATAGATAGTAGCATAGACATTTGAAGGTACCTAAATGATTACAATTGAATCATAATCGACTTTAGTGCAATTGGTGTACAGGTGGAGGAGGATGACCAATCAATCATATTTATAAGTTCTATGTCAAATGAGTATGAAGACTTTATGGACATCATGCTCTAGGGTAAAGACAACTTTATGATGACCAAAGTTAAGAATGCTTTGAACTCTGAAGATCTTCAATATAAGAATGTATGTTCCGAAGGGTGACTCCAAATGGCACAATTTTAATGTAAAGGGTCGATCAGGGAAGAGATATTCCTGTGAGATGAGAGGAAAATCTCGGTCAAAGTTCAAAGAGGTTGGTATGAGTTTAAAAGTAATATGTTTGACATGCAAGAAAAAAGAACATATTAGTTGAAATTTCACGGTGAAGAGAAATGACAACAACTATCAGAAGACCGAATCTAAAGATGATGCAATTGTGTCTGATGATTGTGAGTACGCTAATGGTTTAACAACTTATTATTCTTGCAAGTATAACAAAAAAATGGATGCTAGATTTAGGTGCGTTATTTCACACAACTTCCAATAAGTATATATTTGAAGACTTGTCAATGCTTGATGGTGGTAGGGCCATCTTCGAGAATAATGAATCATGTGATGTCAAAAAGATTAGAACGGTTCAGATCAAGTTATCTAAGTGACTTGAGAGAGTGATTAACAACGTAAGATATATACCTAAACTTAAACATAATATTCTGTCTATTGGGATATTAGATGAGTAAGGGTTGGCCTATAGGGGTAAATATGGTAGACTTAGGATCTCATAGAGCTACCTTGTTTTTATGAAATCCAATAGGACCAATGTTGTGTTAGTTCTTGAATTTTATTTAATTGGTGTGTCTAGTGCGATAATGAATTCTACCAGGTCGTGCCATCATCGATTGGTGCATTTAAATGAGAATGAACTTAGCGAACTAAGTAAAGAAAGGTTGTTAGATGGTACCGCAATTTGGAAGCAAGGAGTTCACTGATATTTTGGTAGAGAATCAAACCAGTACATTACTAAAGAAGATTCAGACTGATAATGGCTTTGAATATATAAACAAGGAGTTCACTGCTATTGTATAAAGCTTGGCATTTCTAAACACCAAATTTTAAGTGGGACTTCCCAAAGAAACTAGCTTCCTCAGAGAATGAATCGAACCTTAGTGTAACAAGTTAGATGTATGCTTCATATAACTTGAATGTGGCGAAGGTTCCACGGAGAAGTTATGACAACGACTACATATATTATCAACATGAGTCGATCTATGGTGTGTAAGTTTCTTTGTCCTTAAGAGGCCTAGACGGGAAATAAACCTAAGTTATGACATTTGTGATTGTTTAGAGTGTTTAGATGTGTTGCATGCGTACATTTGAAGTTTAGGCCAAGATCATTGAAATGTTTGTTCATCGACTATCTAAAAGAAATAAAAGGGTATAGGTTATGGTGCCTTGAACATGAGCATCTGAAAGCTTTGATAAGTAGTGGCGTTTTCAATGAATATGAAATTCCATTGAAGAACCGGGTGAATACTCAACCTAGTACTGCCAAGAATATATGTGAAGTTAATGATGAATCTAATCTACAAACGATTCGTTAATAGATACATCGCCATGACCAAGTGGTGGCTTTACCCCCAACACAACTAGAGCATGTTAAATAATAAATATAATGAGATTAGGCTAGCGACAAACTAATTAATTCTAAAAATTATTAAAAATTATAAATTTTTTAAAAAATAAAAATAATTTTATGATATTTTTCTATACTGATAAAAAAAATTATACCAAAAATGGAATCAATCATAGCTTCATCAATTGAGAATACTCTAAAAATAAATTAGAGAATGTAAGAAGCATATAAATAATTTGATGTTGAATTATTATCTCACTAAAAAAAACGTTCGGCCAAAAATGCAAACAATCCTAGCTTGAAACGTTTTTCAAAAAATTGAATCCTTAAAGTATATAACAATCTCTTGATTAATTGGTGGATAAAAAATTTGAGAACCCATTACTAAGTGTGTATTTAAAGATAATACTTCCTCAATTTCATCAAAAAATAAATCGGTTAATGCTTTTTAAAGATATTAATAAAACCAATAATTATTTTTAAAAAGTTTAAAAGTGAACTACCCACAAATGCTCAAGAAAGTATTTTATTACCACATAATATCTACAAATTACAAACTACAAATAGATACGTGCCCATAAAATTGAATATAACTACCCTTTTAGTATAAATAGGTTGTTTGACAAATGTTTTTCTCTCATTTGATCCAAAACGTTTCAAATACTTCTTTTTCTCTCTCTACCATGATTCCCTCTTAAACCAACAAAGTAAATAACTAAATCTAACTTCGATGAACTCTAATTTGAGGTGCAATCTATCATTTGAGAAGACTGATTATAATCTATAATATGTGTTTGAAATATGATTAATTTCGTACGTCCGCCATTGGACCTATATTAGAAGCACATGACTGTAGAACTTTGAAATTAAATATTAATACTAGATACCAGTTTTTCTTTTATATGTATTTGGATGGTGTAGGTAGTTAACTTAGTTTGCAAGTCCTGAATTAACATAAAATAAGTTTTTAGTTAGAATTCATTAGTAATACTCACCTTCGTACTATAATTTTGGATAAACACAGAGTTGTAGAGCCTGAGAAGGTCAAACTATTTGGATATGATGTGTTACATTTTAGTAACCAAGTTCAAATGTATTGTTTCGTATCCTATTATTTTATGTTTTAATATTCTATTTTTGGTTTTATTCAATGCGAAGGTGAAAACAAACAATGTCTCACAACTTCTTTATTTGTCCTATACACGTCTCGCATTGGTTTGCATGTTGTTATTCGTTTTTCACGGGAATCACATAGTTTCATGTATGATTGTGCATGACATATTTATTTACATAAGTCACGCATGTTATAAATATCCATTATGTCTGGTCTTGCATGGTTATGTTATGTAGGTATTTAGTTTTGCTTGTTTCATCACCCCGTCTCGCATGGTTTTTTTTTGCAGGATAAAATATATTTTAAAGCTTGCTTTTTCATATTGGGTTTTGGTTAGCATAATTAATTTGATGAAGGAGAAGAGTCACATAATTACCAACAAATACATAGAAGTTGCAAAGAAAACACATTTCTATATAATATTGAGGAATTTTTATGATATCCGCAATGAAAGTCTCTTAATTAAAAAATATTATCAGATTATAACCAAGATCATAAAGACATACTCGGTCGAAGAAAACGCTTTCCGCTTTGGTTCCAAATCTGTAAAACTAACCACCAATAACGTAAATACTATTTTTGGGTTGAAACATAGTAACGAGGAAATATGTTTAAACTTAAGAATATGGTTCAAAATGCATTACACCGATGGTCAAGAAATAGAGTCCATGATCATGAAAACATATTTTCTCGATGAATATTCTAAAAAGGTTGGCAAAAATAAATTAAAACCAATATCTAATAATTTGATAAAGGTATGACTTTATCATTGGTAGCGCATGTTTGAAGACTAGCATGTGCGTTCTTCACCAGGATCGCATGTTATATTGCACTAGTCTTGCATGGTCTGTTTGATCTTGACTTGCATGAAGGTTTTTCACCAGAATCACATGTTTACATGAACCTCTCTCGCGTGGTTAATCTGCACTAGTCTAGCATGTATTATTTTTCACTAGGATCGCATGTTGTATTGTACTAGTATCACATGGTCTGTTTGATCAAGAATCGCATGTGGTTTTTTCAACATGATCGTATGGTTAAATGCACTACTTTTACATGGTTTACTTGATCCAGATTTGCATGTATTTTTTTAACAAGATCACATGTTTAATTGTGTTGTGTTTTAAAAGAAGCAATAGACAAGTCCATAAGTGCGAAGTGGAGGATTAAGTTGTGAATGATGTGGATATTTTGTTGATCATGTTTATGTACTCTATCCTATTCTATTCAATATCAGGAGATATACAATGGGTACAACAATGGGTTTTTTATATTAAAGACCTTCAAAAAATAAACAACTATGATTGGTCTTGAGAAATAAAAAAAGAAGCTACTTGGTTTAGTTTGAACTAGTGTCTCCAAAAAAACCCGATATATTTATCAGATTTATTGCACTTTTAATGGTATGCATATTGATACATAATTAAACAAGTAAAAAACAACTACACCGGTGATGATATATTTTTTGATGCAGTCATTCATCATGGAACACACAACCATTACGCAAGTAGAAACGAAGGCTACCATGATATCAAAATGTTACAAATTGTGTGGATTAGAGTCAAAATCATCAACCTTGGATATAATTCAAAAGATAAGTCAGCTCAGTGATGAAAATGTATCAAATGTTTTAGTCTTAAACGTTATAATTATATGAGAATCGCATGTTCAGTTGCAGTAGAATTGAATGTTCAGTAGCACTAGTCTCGCATGGATTTTCTTGCACTAGAATTACATGGTTTAGTTTTAGTATAAGTATTATCGCATGGTAAGTTTGCAGTAGATTCGCATGTTGAGTTTAACATATTTACATGTTTTATTGAGTTGTTGATAATTTTATAGGTTCTTGAAGGTGAATTAATAGTAATATCGTTTGGAATATGAGCATTTTGTGGGGATAAAGCTACCAGGTATAATCTAGGACATTAGGACATTATCCAATTGAGAACCCATATATTGTACCAGATCCAAAGCCTAATATGATGACTAAATCAATAGCAACAAAACAAATAAGAGATCCTTCACACTTCAGACAACCACCCACCACAACAACCGATACAAATCCAATAAAATATGACTTTAATGGTGGTTGATCCCTAGGTGAATTCATCCAATAGAAAAAGAAGACTACAAGACCATCCAAGCATACTCCAACCTATTTAAAGAACATTGCAACCACCTTCATAAAAAATGCAACTATATCGAAAAAAGTCGAACCACCTCGGATTTTTATTTTACGTCAGCAACTAGAATATAAAAGAGAAAGAATTACATATAGGTGGTCTGTTGTGTTCTATCAAATGGAGCGTTTACTTGAGAAACATAAGAAAAAACTTAGTATATATTTCTCTTATAGTCTCGCTTGTTATATCTGTTCTATTTGTTGCAATCTGTCATGTCTCATACCAATATGTCTTGCACTGTTTTTACAGGTTAAAGAGCAAGAGAAAATGATAGTTGAGTTACACTGCAAACTGGGACTTCAAGAACTTTAAAAAACACTATATTTACTTATTTGTGATCCTAAACTAACAAAATCAGTACTACCACCATCACCAGTCAACGAAGAAATCCCACCAGTACCACACGAAGAACAAGTGAACCCAGAAATCTAATAAGTCAACCAACCAGATCAACTAAACCACCTAGTCTCACAAGAACAAAGAGAAAAAGAAGAAGAAAAACATCATAGAAAACAAGGGAAACCCTTACAACATTGGTAAGTATTATGTGCAAGTCTCGCATCTTTATTTTATAACTGGTCTATCCATATTTTTTTACACAAGTCTTGCATTATAGCATTACACCAGAATCCCATGTTTCATCTTCCATACGTGCTTATACAAGTCTCACATTAGAAATTATCTGGTCTGACGTATATTTATTGTTTTCTATTTTAACTTGTTTACACAAACAAGCCTAACCAGTGAAAATACGAGTCTATCAACTTTAACCCCAAGACATACAAAAAAAACAAGAAGCAGTCAACCCATATGTAGAAGAATCCCAACTCCATTAGCCAGAACTAGCACCAGTCTAAACACATGCTTCAGAAGCCCAACCAAAAAAACCCAAACAACTAACACCACTAAAACATAAAAGAGAAGCATCACCATCAACCTTAGCTAAAACACTCGACAAAAGAGCATGTATAAAAGTAGAAGAAAATGATGTTTTTTATAGAGCCTACACAGTCATATTTGATAAGATCGAGGCTAATATTGTTGTCAAACAAACTTGAGATATTATGATGGAGAACTTATAAGATGTTATTTTAGTGGATATTACCACTAACAAGGCTCCGAATAAGACAAATACAACATTACAATACAAGTTTGTGAAGATGTAAATGGATCTTAATTATGTGAAGATTCAACTTTGAATATATTTTGTCATATAATTTAGGTTTTTAAAATACTAGATTTTTCATATATTATAAGGTTATAAGAGAATAGATTTCATGTTTTTTATAACACGTTTATCTTGTTTATTATACTTGGAATCGCATGTATATTATACTTAGTATGCATGTTTTTTTTCATTTGGATTACATTCTTTTTTCTAACAACGAGATGTGTCGATGTCTCAAATCAATTTTGTATGTATATCTAATCTCACGGGTTTCTTACTGAGCCGTGTGGATGTGTCACATATTTTCTTCATGGATAGTTGGTCTCGTATGTTTCCTTTGTGGATAACTTGTCTCGCACGTTTACTTCACATATAACTAGTTTCATACATTTCTTGCATATTGTTTAACACGAGATCTTCCATCTTTTAGAAAAGCAAAGAACCAATGTATGAAGATGATGAATGTCTTGGATGACCATTTCATGAAAAACCATAGTGTAAGATACATGAGGAAAATGTGACTTTCCCTGATTGGGAAATAAATACGAAAATAAAAAAATTGATTGACGTCCGTGAACCACAAAGTGTATAAGATACAAAAGACATAAAAATAGGAAGATCTAGAAGTATGGTATTTAGCATCATCATATGAGTTGATCGAATGAATTTTTGTGTAAGTGATCTGATGACGTTATCTAATGAACGCGGTCTAGACTTTAAGGTAAAATATATGAGTCTCACATTATAGTAGTGACCAAGTATTGCATGAGTTATTTATAATATTTTTAGTCTCACATATTGTATAACATGTCCCTATTTGTTATTTGCTATATTATTAGAGCTTAAATTTATGAGATGCTTAAAGAAAATAACTGGGAAATTCCAACCATAGATTTTGATCGGAAATTTACAGATAGATAGCACATGATAGCACTTTTCGCTCATACAACAGTAAGTATACCTAAGAATGAGTATTTATTATTAAATAAAATCTGTTTGTAATCCTCTGTCTTAATGCAGATTTCACTGCCAATGAAGGAAGATCCAACAAGAATAGTTGATGAGGTATTTCTCACTAGGACTTCAGACGCGTATTTTGTGTTGATTCTAGTATGCATCATCTTGAAAATACAATGAAACATTAGACATTGGTGATTATTGACATTGAAACAGGAGTAGCAACAAACTATTCCAATCTTGCCTCCCAGTAGTTTTTCACTTGATAAAATAAGAAAAACTGCTGAACCACTAATAAGTATTTAAAGTTACGCATGTTTCTTAATTTCTACTAGAATAACATATAACATTTTCATTAGTATCACTTGTTGTTAACAGGTGGCGTACCTTCAAGAAAAAAATTTCTTACATAAGAATAAGAAGCCATCTAAAGTACAAACCCAAAAACATATCCAACAACAAAAACCAGAAAGCCTCCTTTGCGGTGTTTTTGTTTGCGAATATGCCAGAGACTTTAATGAGAATGAGTTTATTTACTAAAAAATACAGTAAGTGTCCATTATCGAAATCTTTCATGTTTTATTATTTTCTAAATGAGAAAAACAGAATCGTTTATTGGAAGGTCTATTGATATGGTATTTTTTTATATTACATATTTTGTAAGTAATATATTTTGTAAGTAAACAAATAGATTTGTTTTTTTCTAAAACTGCTTGGAAGTCTCGCGTGTTTGTTTGTGGTAGTCTCGGATGTTTAGTTACAATAGGGACGCAAGTTGATTTATAGTAGTCTCGCATGGTCGTTACTTGATTAATCTCTTAATGATTCGCGTGCTTAAATCCATATAGTTCCGCATATTATTCATTGAGTCTTACCTATTTCTTAAATTAAAAAATAAAGTGGTATCGCGTGTAATTAATATAAATGACCATCTTCCAACCAATTTTATCATATTAATATTTAAGGTTGTTAATTATTTTCCGTTAGGTAACCTATTTAGGAGATGATGAGAACTTGTATAACTTACCTTCTTATGCGCTTCCACCCATAAAGAGGAAGTGTAGCGAAGTGGAGAACTAAGAAGATAAGGAAGAATAAGAAGACATACGAAGAAGGGAAAGACAAAAAGTATGACGAGGATGAAGATGAAGAGAAAGATGATGAAGAAGAGGAGTATACCGAACGAGACTCTTCTTCTGACATTTGAAAGTTTATATTTTTAATGTTTTTGTTGTTTTCTCGCACGATAACCTGATTAACCCTAAAATATTTTGTTCTTCTTGTTTGGGGTTGAAATTATGAACTTTTCTTATTTTTCAGTTGGGATTTTGTAAATACAACAACATCTTTGATCTCACCTCACTTTGTTTTGCATATCTAGTATGTATGGTCTAATGTAGTTTAAATGTTGCAAGTTTTCTAATAGTTTCTTTTATATTTTCTCAAGTCTCCAATGCCTTTATAGAGAAAATCACAAGGTTTTAATTTAAGTAGAATCGCATGTTCGGTTTAAGTAGACATGTAAATAGGTTGTTAGTTAGGGTTCATTATTAATTAAAATTGCATCCTTAGTGTAAGTAGAATCACATGTTTAGTTTAAGTGGAATTGCATGTTTAGTTTAAGTGGAATCCCATGTTCAGTTAAAGTTGAGTCATATGTTTAGTTTAAGTAAAATCATATGTTTGGTATAAGTAGACATATAAATAGGTTATTAGTTAGGATTCATTAGTAGATTCACATGTTTGGTCTCATTAGGTAGAGTCGAATGATTAGTGTAAATAGAATCACATGTTTAGTTTAAGTAGAATTACATTGTTAGTTTAAGTAGAGTCGCATGTTTAGTTTAAGTAAACATGTAAATTGGTTGTTCGTTAGGGTTCATTAATAAATTTGCATGTTTGGTCTTATTAAGTAAAACCACATGTTTAATTCAAGTAGAATCACATGTTTAGTTTAACTGGAACCGTATGGTTCTATATTATAAGTTAGTCTTGCATGTTTACGATTATGGTCTCGCATACTTTGTAATACTTTGTAACATGAAAGTTTATAATATCTCAAATCACAAAAAAATTAGTAAGTTCATTGAAAGTCCTTTTATTATGCCCTAACTCTGAACAACGAGCATACTTCATCTTCTTGGTTGTTATTTTTCCTCTAAATAGAACACGATTCTTCTTAGGCCTTCTAGACCATCTTTTCAGGTTATGAGGCATAATTTCCGGTGATTCAATAGAGTTTCCTTCACAAAAATTGGTTAAAGAAGGTATGCTGAAAGAGTATGTTGACATATAATTTCCAATGATGAATAATATATTTATTAATGTCATAGGATCTTGGTGAGCCGAATGTATTATAGCAAAAACATGAGAACATAAAAAATAATCATGTTGCCAAGCACCACAAGAACATTCAGAATCAAGTAAATTAACAACCATAACAGGTTATGAGAAAAATCCAAATATGGTCGCCAAATACTTACAAGCTAGCCACATACAATCTTCTTCAATATTGATCTTTAACTTAGTTTCATACTCGTAGCATGATTTACGGCTCCAACTTAGCTCATCTGAATAATGTCATGAAATTTGAGTCATACGTAAGATTTGAATCTTGTAAGTTAATTCAAGAATAGGTAGACTACATAGATCTGTAATCTGGTGGGAATATTTGACTAAAGAATATGTCATAGCACCATATCATTTCCTTTAAACCAATGCTTGAGCATATTTGTCTCGAGGTAAATTATCGAGAAATTTAACAACTCTCTGACCTTCTTCACTAATAAACACTTCAAGTATTTCATAATCAAACATCTACAATTGGAGCATAAACACATTATCTAAACCTATAAATCATCATAGAATTCAATTTTTCTTCAGAATGACTGAAAGCATACTCAAATTCTGAACAAGATGAAAATAACTATTGGCATGATAACAATTTGGATATAAGACAAAAATAATATTTATGATACCTAAATGACGGTCTGAAATAAATGTGATTTGACGTTCCAATAAAGGAGGTTTCAAACACTCTAGAACCATAGCCAATTTTCACCTTCTTCACAACTAACAATACCAAACGCAATAGAAAACAAATACTTGAAAGCAAATTAAAATGGTATTATATGTATATATAGTCTCGCAAGAATCATTTCATAGGTCTCTCGAAACCATCTGGTAACGAATCGCATGGTTTATATAACATATCTTGAATGTTGGTAGGTAAGCCTATTATATATGTAATTGGTCACACATGTCTTACATAGCCTATTTTGCATGTTGGTCGACGTGACTATTATATACAGGTCTCGCATGAATCACTGTAGAGATACTTAAGTCACGTATATTACATGTATATAATATAAACATGAAATTTATCATTGTTAACATATTTTTTATGACAAAAAACAATACTCTTTTATGCTTGCCGATAAAACAATTTCCATTGATAAATAAAAGCAGATGTTAAGAATGAAAATATTAAAGACACAATCGAATGCTATGAAACACCACTTGAAGTTGTTTCCCGAAGTATATTCGAAATGACAATGGGTCATAATATCACGACTATTCAATCTTTTGAAGTATCCCCTAAGTAAATTAAATGAAGTAGAACTATCTCCGGAAACTCCCCTCATAGCTTCTCTAAATCATTCCATGAGAGACGGTAAGAAATGTCTATACCATACTCATGTTTAATAAACAATTTTACAATTTTTTCTATAATGGAATTGCATGACCTAACAAAATCATGAATTTCTGTAACAATCAACTCAGATTTCAAATATTTCCTACATTATTTTAAAAAAATAGACTGCAAGTATACAATTAAACAAACAGCTTAATGATCATGGCGTCGGTGGTGGAGTCAAGTGATGCATAAAGTCTCCATTTACATCCATTTAAGTCTTTATTTTCACAATAAGAAGTTATGTTAGATATTGTATTATGCATGTATTTGAAACAAAAACCATGCTCTGAGGCATAACAATATAAAAATTACCTTAAAACTACATCACATTGATAAAAAAAACTTGACCAACACCTGTAATTGCATTAACCCAACCAATAGTAGCAAGTTTTTTTTATGATAAAAAAACCATTATTACTCTCTCCACTAATTAATTGATTATTTGAGGCTTCAAATAAACTTAATCTAGACTCTTTATGTAATTTTTTAGAAACCTTATAAACGATATATTGTTACATAAGAATACTAAAAAAAATTAAACGCTTTACGTCAAACAGTACTAGCAACCTTATAAAATATGTCTTAGTCGTAAATAAACAATTCATATTATCACCACAACCATAGGTTATATGGTAATTACATTTAACCAACACATCCTATTTACTTTTACCACAACAGTAGGTTATATAGTAATCACATTTGACCATTATGTTTGAAAATGCACACTCGAACTTTATACATTGCTTACCTGCATTGAACAGTTTAGAAGTAATTAGGAGCAATTAATGCATTTTGCATAATATATATGCCTAATATCGCATATGACATGTACAGGTATGTGCGACATATGTATACCCACACAATCTCATGTTTTAGTAGTACACATGCGAGACGTGCGATATATTCTAAACATTTTGCATGTTATACCCTAACACGTCTCGCATATTCTTCCCTCGTCGAATCACATCTTCAACAAAAATACATGCAAACTCTAAAATCGTCTCCCTAAATATTTCATAACTTAAAAAAGACTACTAACTCAAATAAATACCTAAAAATAGATTTTGAAAATAAAAACACTTGTATATCTTATTACAAAATTTGGATATTAAATAAATAATAATATCAAGAGTACTAAATGATAATAAAGTTCAATTTAGATACATTTGTTTGACATTTCTCGAAATTATAATTGGTGAAATAATATATACACTAAAATGCTAGTGGTGTAAATTATTGCAAATACATTTAATTTTCATTGGAACAGTAAAACACCATTTAATAGTATAAAAAGACTTTCTTTAAATTGGATGTTTTCATGTATGAGAGAGTAATTATTTTTGTTAAAACAAAATATAAGATTGACCCAAGTTATATAGTATTCCGTATGACTTTACATAATGACATACAACCCCCACCCTCCCTGCTTATATTTTGATGAAAAAAAAACTTTGAAGAATCAAAGAAGATTCTTTCTCTTTGCTTCTCATTTTTTGATCGAGTTTTTTATGGTTTTTTGTTTGGTTGTTTATCAAATATTTTTCATTATTCGAATTCTTCTCCATAATGCATCTCTTCTTTGAATATGTTATAGACCACTTCACTCTTTTGGAAAGTTCATCTTCATCCAACAAGCAGAGTAGAATCGATGATAACTTACCTGGAAATACTACAACAATGCTCGCGGAAGTAGTGAACTCTTCAAACAAGATGCCAAGATTCAAACCAATTTATACTCAGGAAAGTAAAGACCATATATCTCTGCAATTTCATGAAAGAGATAAAGATACAATGATTGATTTTTCTAAACATACATTGATTGGTAAGTTTTCCAAATATTTGTCGAAAAGGCAAGTCCTCAACCAATTCTTTTCGGAGAAAAAAATCATCGGAGAGATTACTTATTCTAGTTGGGATTAAGGCATATATTCCTTGAATTCTCATCAAAGAATAACCTATGCAAGATATAGTCTAGAGGAGTTTGGACAGTGAGTGATAATTTAATGGAAGTCTTTAAATGGATCATTTCTTTCAACCCAAAGTTTGAATACCCAATAGTGCCAATTTTGATAAGGATTGGAAATATCCTGGAACACCTCTACAATGAAGAATTCATACACTCTACAGTTGCTTCTGTTGGACATCCCTTGAAAACTTGGATTCTTTCCGAGAATCATACCATGTTCAATGCATGTTATGCGTGGATTGAAATTGACTTTTCCAAGAAACTTTATCATTATATAAGGGTTGGCTTTGGTAGCAACGAAGGAAATTGGCTTCACATAAGTTATGAAGATTTGCCAACATACTGCTCTTATTGCTTCCATGTTGGTCACAACCACAAAACCTATAAAAAAATCAACTCCACAAATCAAGAAACTCCCAAAAAGACCAATCATCAAATTCAGAAATCATGAAAGATAACATCTTTGTCCAAAATGATGATCCTTAACCAAAAAAAGAAACTAACAAAGTGCAGCCTAACAAAATCAAGTTTATCATTGTCAATCCAATTAACAATGATAATTCTAGTAATCTTGCTATCAAAATGACCACTTCTAAAAGAAATGCCTCCCCTGTCTCTTTTGAAAAGAATGAAGATCTCATTTGCGCAATCAAGAACTTAAAAGATGATTACTCTCTCAACATGAAATCTGAAATAAACACCCAAAACAAGATAATATTGGCAGTTTACCTCAAACTCCTAAACTCAAGAAGAAAGAAGCAGACAAGGACTTTCAAGCTATCCTAAATTAGAGACTCAGAGAACTAACATCATGAAAAAGAAATGCAATGTTATCATCAAGTCCATCTTTCAAACAAGTCAATCCTCTCATCCTAATCCTAACAATGATTAAGTTCATGTGTTGGAACATTCAAGACATAGGAAACAAGACCTCAATCAGAAGGCTTAAATTAATTATCAAAAACTAAAAATTGAATAGTTTGGTTGTTCTTTAACCTTTCATTAAAGAGCAAAACATCCATAACATTGCTATCAAGATTGGCTTCCCTAACTACAGCTCTAACATTAGTGTTATGATCTGGTTTTTTTTGTCAGAGGACTTCAGCATCAACACAGTTATTAACCATTCTTGGTTCTTGCATTCTATAATAATTCAATTTTTTTTTAACAAGAGCTTCAACCTCACTACTGTCTATGCAAAGTATCAAAGACTAAAAAGATTTGATCTCTGGAACTCCCTTAAAGCTATCTCTAATAACATAAAAGAATGGTTTGTTATATATGACTTTAACTCTATTGTTTCTTTTATATGAACATATGGGTTGCTCTACTTACTACTTTGAAAGTGCCGAGGATTTCAATGACAACATCAAAGAATGCAATCTGGAAGATGCTGGTTATGTGAGAACAAGTTTCACTTGGACTAAAAAATTCAAATGGAAAAAACTAGATCGTACATTATTTAATTCTGAGTGGTCTGACTATTTCAGACTAACCAAAGGCCCTCATCTAGCAAAAACCTACTCTGATCACTCCCTTCTTCTTGTCTTTATTTATAATACTATTAATCCTCTTAAATCTAGTTTCAGATTTCTAAACATGTGGGTCTTAAGTGAAGATTTTCTCCCTACATTTGAAGCTAACTGGAATCTTGAAATGCAGGGTTATCCTTGATTCATATTTTGGAACAAAATCAAAAGGCTCAAAGATGCTCTCAAGTCTTGGAACAAGCATAACTTTGGTAACATCTTTAAAAACATTAATAAAGTGGAAGAACATGTCAACATCATGGAGCAAACCCTCCAAGACAATAACAATCTAGAGAACAGTAACAATTTTTCCAAGGCTAATGATATGCTTTTCATGCTCTGAAGGTTGAAGAGTTCTATTGGAACCAAGAAACCTATACTAGTTGGATCAAATATGGGGAAAAAATACAAAGGTCTACCATTCCTATTTCAAGAAGAAAAAAAAGAAAAACTTAATCACTTGCATCAAAAAAATTATACTTGGATAACTGAGGATCACCTAATTGGTAATTCAACTCTAGACTACTTCAAGACACTTTAACTAATAATTCTGAATTTAATCATAAGAGTCACAATTTTTTTTATCAATAGCCCATTGTTCAAGAATGTTCCTAATCTTATAAATAAAGAGGGTAACACAATGCTCATAATGCTTCCCGATGAGGATGAAATCTATAATACAATCAAGAGCTCAACCTTACAAGTGTGGCTGACATAGACGGATTTAACCATTGTTTTTTCATTACCTGTTGGAAGATTATAAAGAAGGATATTTGTGAAGTAATCAGCTTATTCTTTCAAGGTCAAGTCATTCCAAGTCCAACAACCCTACAACTTGGAATCATTACAGATCCATCAGCCGTTGCACCTACATCAATAAAATCATTTCAAAATTTATCAACACAAGGCTCTCCTTTCTTCTTCTTAAAATTATATCAGAAGTTTAAGGAGGTTATGTTAAAGATAAGTCTATTCACGAAAATATCTTTATTGTTAAATAAATGATAAATGATATTAATAGATTAGTGAAAGCTGGGAACATTCTTATTAAGGTTGGCATGGCTAAAGCCTTTGATAGAATGTCCAACATATTTATCATCAAAGTTTTATATTGTTTCGGCTTTGATTCCAAATTTGTATATCTTATTGAAAGTATCATCATAAACATACATGTTTCCATTCTAATCAATGGTGAGACTACTGGTTATTTCAAAACAAAAAAAATGCCTAAGACAAGGGGATCCCTTATCCCCAAGTCTTTTCCTAATTGCCGAAGAGGTCTTTAGAGTTCTAAGCAACCTATTTGATCAAAACAAGACCTTGAAATACAAAACCAGAAATTCCATCATCATCTTATGCTTAGCCTTTGGCGATGACATGCTTATTTTCACTAATAGTTTACCTTCTACAATTATCTCTCTTAGAAATTTTCTCCAAGAATACCAAGACCTTTCGGGGTAAATTATTAACAAGTACAAGACCAAGATTGGTGAGGTTAATTATTGTCTGGGGGTAAATTTGTAATTTGTTCGGAGTTTTTGTGAAAGTATATGGGTGTTTAATAATTAGAGTAGAGAGTAGAGGGAGAATTAAGCAGCCTGGTTGTATTTAATTTTCATTACCCACATTTAATGCAGGTGGTTGGGTATTTATACCCTTACATCAGGGCCTTATGGGCTTTCGGGTCATGTTTAATGGACCCAGGTCAAGTTCAAAGACCCACGAGCTCTTAGCAGGAGAGCAGGCAGCTTAGTCAAGAAGTGTTTAGTTTTTTTAGTACTTTTGTCATAGTTCGAACAGCACAATGGGCTGAGTGTTCGAAGTGTCCTGTCTGGTCCGATGAGTTTGGTCTGATTTGTCCTTGTCCGGAGAGGAGGCAGAATTTGGACTCATCAGGAGCCCCTTTTTTAGGTGTTTGTTCAAATACCTTTGTCAAAAACCTGAAAAACAATCCGATGTCAGGGGGAGTTTTAATCCGGACAGGCCTGTTTGTCTTATGGTTTTATCCGAACTGATAAAGCTTCATGAATCCAAACGGTTTTGTGCCAGAGTTCATGGGACACGTGTCGCTTTCTGGTTGGTTGCTTCAGCCGTTTTTTCACCTTGAATTTCGAACCCACCTTCTTCGAAAAGCAACCTCTTAATTAAAGGTGGTGACATCAGCGTCGTCTTTAATCATTACCAATCTTTTTGAATTCTCCTAGGAATCAAACTCCTTTTTTTCAGATTTACTATAAATTAAAACACTTTCTACTGTTTTACCATCTCTCTCTCATATTTACTCTGTAACTTCTTAAATCTTTCTCTCTCTAAAGCAAAAATTTACCCAGATAGTTTATGTTTACAGCGAGGAACGCTCTGATCAAAGGTGGGTGGCTCAACCTCTCTGAATTAGAAAAGGCGCAAAAGGTCGAAAGGGAAAGACGCATCACAGCAGGACTACCCGTTTCGCCTATCGACAGACCAGTAACTTCAGCCACAGAGTCAGATCAAGGCCCTTCTTCCTCTAAAGGCACCAAGCCGAAAAGGTTATTTCAAACCAATCTCTCCCCCATTATCTCAGGTTCCTAGGTTTCGGAACCTGTGGTTGAGCCAGGCGTCACTGTAACCAGTTTCAAAAAACCCTCCCCCTTCATAGCTATGGGGTCAGACACTGAGCACTCCCCTCAAAAAATAGTTGACCGGAGAAGAGGCCGGTTAGTTAAAGGTCAAGCTTCTAAGAGCACTCTTTCAAAATCGGGTGCTAAAGACAGCATCACTGGGTCAGAAGTGCCCATCAGAGCTCCCAAAGACAGATTGTCCGGTCCGGAGGGCACCAGTCCAAGTTTTCAAAGAGAAGCATCTGCATCAGAGCCCCAATCGGAGGCCAGAAACCAAAGGAACACTGAAGCCCAGCAGTCCGGAGACCAGGCTGAGCCAGATTTGAACCCTCCCCCTACTACTGCTACTGAAAATCCTTCATCAATTATGGAGGAAGTAATGGAGGACTCTGTCGAAGAGGCTCCATTTGAGTCTGAGCCCTCCGGACAGACTAGTAGTGCCATTGCTGCCAAAAAAGACAAAGGCAAAGAAAAGTTGTGCCTGAGGCATCCGGATCTGCCGGAGAGTCTCGAAGGAATGATGGGGCCTTGTTTTCACAAGGTCAGTGTCAAGTACCTCCTCGCCCTGCAAAAAATTAACTACGCATTCATCCACACAGCTGAACTGGGCCAGATGCGTACGAAGTGGGGTATACCGGAGAACGTAAAGATCAGGATCCCCATACACCCAGAGACTCCCATGGACTGCAAATTAAGCGAAATTGTCATCTTCACGGAGCTGTTCAATTGGGGACTTAGATTCCCCCTGGACCCATAAATTGTCAGATACTTCCATCTGATAAGGCTCTGTCCGAGCCAGCTGAGCCCCAATGCCTGGTACACCTTCATGGCCAGTATCATGGCTTCAAGGCTCTCCGGGATTCCTCTACCAATGGAGGAGTTTGCTGCTGTGGCCAGTCTCTGCAGAAACCACCACATCCCCTTCTACCATTTCAACATGGGGGATAACTTCAAAGCTGTGGATGACTTGCTGGAGTCAGAGAGGAATTGGAAGACCCATTTCCTGTTTGTAAGTGGTGCATGGGAGAACATGCAAAAAATTAAGCCTGGAGTCAACCCAAGCCTTCTCACAAGCAGATGGAGGAGCGATCGTAAGTCTCATGCTTTACACTCTTATCTTTTTTTTAAAGTTAGTTTAAATTAATTTGTTTTATTTTTGCCTTAGCAGAACTGCCCAAGGACTTCAGCGACCACCTGAAAACCGGGCAGGCTACTTGCACCAAGATCAATGCTTGGACTGCTGAGAGGTGGGGGAACCGGTTCCATGCTGCTTTTACTGAGGGCAACTTGGCAAGGTCTCACTTGTGGAACACCACAGGTCGGAGAGACTTAACCTGGAAGGAGCTCACCACTCAGCCTCCTCCGGATGTTGTGCTTAAAAGGACGCATGAACCAGATGGGACATTTTACTTGCCAGGCCGGGCCAAATCCCCGAGCAAGATGAAAGGAAAAAAAGAAGGGTAAGAAAGTGGTTGGTGAAGCTAACCCTGGAGAGGTGGAGGAGGATGCTCCAATACAACCGGAGGGGCCAGACCCCAGTCAAATTGATGCTGCTCTCTTGGAAGTGGTGGAGCAGGAGACTAAAAGGCAAGAAGTGCTTCCCCAGTCAAATTGATGTTGCTCTCTTGGAAGTGGTGGAGCAGGAGACTGAAAGGCAAGAAGTGCATTTCCCAAATCCTCCAAGAGCTTCCAAAAGAGATCGTAAACGGGGAGGAGAAAGCAAAGACAGGGAGGCCAAGAAGAAAAAGACCTCCAAGGGTGACGAGCTTTCTCTCCGGACTTCGGAGCCTCCTCCCCAAGTTGACCCCTCTGACCCAACACAAGCAGAAGAGATACCTCGTGACTTCCAAACCGATGAGGTCGAAGGGGGAGATCTTAGTATTGACGGTGTGGACATCACTAGTCTTGGTGGGCTTGGTGAGTACTTCATGAATCTTCCCAGAGATGATTTTGTCGGGCCCTATCTCCCTCCGAGCACTTCAAACTCAGTCACTTTTAATGGTAAGACCTATACTGTTTCAAGTGATAAGGATGCTATAGCTTACTCTTTGTTAAGCAATGTTCAACCGGTGCTTGCGTTGGAGAAGCAAGTTCGAAATCAGTCAGACATTATCAAAGACCTCAAGTCTAGCAAAGAGAGGCTGTCCGACGATTTTCTTACTGCCACTTCGAATGCTGCCACTCTAAAGGAAGAAAACGAGGAGTTGAAGAGAAACCAAGAGGTGAGCACCACAAAAGTCACCACACTGGAGAACACCATCATAGAGCTCCGGGAGAAGCTGTCCGGTTTGGAGAAAGATCTTGCTACTCCAAGAGGGGAGACCAAGGCCAAGGACCAAATCATCACCAATTTGACCAGCGACAAAATTGCACTTGAGAATACAATGTCTAAGGCTGCCGAGGAGAAAGCTACTTTGCTAAGGGAGCAGGAGGCCAAAATCCAAGCCAAGATCGACGCTTATGCCAATAACGTGATCGACACCCAGGAGGAAATGTATGTCAATGTGAGGTCTGACATGGTTCTACTCTTCCATGAGAAGTTTCCGAAGAGGAACCTAGGGGATTTATGGCTTCACGTTGAGTCTGACGACCTCCCATATCATACAATGGCCGAAGGCGACAGGTATGGTTGCTCCAGTACTTCCTCATCGGATGACGAAGAACACACCGGGGAGAGCCCAAACGAAGAGAAGAGTGGTCCCAAAGGGAAGAAAAAGACAGACAAAGGTGAGCCATCTTCAAAGGATCAACCTTAAATTATGATTTACTTTTTACTTGTTTACCCAAACTAAAGTCCTTGGAAGGCCAATGCACTCTTTTTTGTAATTGTGTCCGGTATCTGACCGGATAGGTCTTTTGTTCTGTTTTGACAATTTAAAAGTCCTTGGAAGGCCAAGGCACTTAAGTTATTTTAATGAATATCTTTGTTCTGCACCATTCTCACATTCTTTCATAGTCTGTTCCAGTTTTGTTGTCTAGTGTTTAAATAGCCCTTAGTTATTTCATAGTGAGAGTGTTTAAATTCTCCGATGACAAATGTTTAAGTGGTCATCACTCTTTTATTTCAATCCGGATGGTGTGACAAAAACCAAAACTAAAACACTTCAGGAAATTTTTAAGAAGGCATCAAATTTTATTCAAAAGCCCGGACACCTCATTAAAACCTCCCCGTGCCACCAGGGAGGAAAGAGTATGCCCCCAAATATTTACATGGATGTTTAAACAAATAAATATTTACACAAATGCTACTCCAAGTACATCCGGAGATGTTCGATATTCCAAGGGTGGGTCAGGACTCTTCCATCCTTGTCTTCCAGCCAATATGTTCCAGGTTTAAGCCTTTCAACAACCACATAAGGACCTTCCCAAGTTGGGGCCAATTTTCCGAACAGCTTTTCTTTAGTGTGTAAGAAGACTTTCCTCAATACCTTGTCCCCCGGTTGGAAATCTCTTCTTTTAACTTTGGAAGCAAATCTGCTTCTCATCAAACCCTGATAGTGTGCAACTCTAAGGTGAGCTTTAACTCGTCTTTCTTCTACCAGATCGAGCTAACCTCTGATTGCTACTTCGTTAGCATATTCAGAGAAGTTGTGAACACGAAACGATGGGAGAGTTGCTTCTATGGGAGCTACTACATCCATCCCATAGACCAAAGCAAAAGGTGACTCCTGTGTTGCAGCCCCAGGTGTTGTCCGGTAGGCCCATAAGACCTCTTGTAAATAACTAGGCCACTTCCCAACAGCCCCTTCCAAATTCTTCTTTAAACCGGACAGAATTGTTCTGTTGGCTACTTCAACCTGACCATTTGCTTGTGGGTGGAAAGGTGAAGAGAAACAATGTCGTATACCCCTTGAGGCACAAAAGCTTTCCATTTCCTTATTATCGAACTGTGGCCCATTGTCTGTTGTTATCTTTCGTGGGACACCAAATCTAAAACAGATGTTGGATATAATGAATTTTATGACAGCTTTTGACGTTGTTCCTGCTAGAGGGGCTGCTTCAATCCACTTCGAAAAGTAATCTATAACAATAATTATAGTTCTGCGCCCTCCGGATACCATAGGAAGAGGCCCTACTAAATCCAACCCCCAGCGAGCAAAAGGTATAGGCTCAGAAATTGACTCTAAAGGAATAGTTGGGACATGAATTTCATTGCTGTACCTCTGGCATGGGTCACATCTTCTTACCAGTTCCTTAGCATCTTTCATGATAGATGTCCAATAGTAACCGACCAGTAAAACTCTCCTTGTTAAAGCCCTGAATCCACAATGAGCTGATCCCTCACCATCATGTAATTCGGAGAGGACTACTTGTGACTCATCATCCCCCAAACAACGCAGAAGAGGTTTACTGTAAGACTTTTTATACAAAACGTCTCTCAATATGATAAAACCACGAGCCTTGTGTTTCAATGTTCTTGCCAGTGATTTATCCGGAGGCACGATACCATCGGAGAGGTATTGCAGGAGAGGAAACCTCCAGTCCTGAGGTTGTTTCACCCGTACTTCAAAACTTTCCTCTTCTTTATCCATATTAAGTTGAATGGAGGGGCTTTCCAGCACATGGATCCATGGATATGACTCCGTGTACGCTATGGTTGCCAATGAGTCTGCTAACTCATTTTCTGTCCGGGGTATATGCTCATAAATTACACTTTTAAACTTGAGTGCTTCATTTTTAAGAAGGAGTAAATATTTCACAAGCTGCTCCTTTTTAGCCTCAGATTGACCTTCGGCATGGTGGATAAGAAGCTGGGAGTCACTCAGCAGCTTGATCCTCTTAGCCCCACAAATGTAGGCTAACTTTAATCCAGCTATAGCCGCTTCGTACTCGGACTCATTATTGGAAGCCCTGAAAGCAAAACATATAGCTTGGTACATTTTGTCACTATATGGAGAAGTCAAACACACCCCTGCACCACATCCCATAGTGCTAGATCCACCATCTGTTCGGACGACCCATACCTTTTTATCTTTTATATCAGTAGCCTGCTCTGAATCTCTGTTGGAGTGAAATTCAACCAAAAAATCAGCCACAGCTTGGGCTTTAATTGCTGTTCGAGGAGCAAAATCTATGTCGAAATCCCCCAGTTCTACTGACCATTTAGTCATCCTGCTTGAAATGTCTGCCTTTTGGAGGACGTTCTTCAAGGGAAAAGAAGTCCGGACGATGATAGGATGAGCCTGGAAATAAGGCCTCATTTTTCTTGCACCTATTACCAGGGCTAATGCTAACTTCTCGAGTTTCAAGTAACGCCTTTCTGCATCTATCAAACTTTTGCTAATGTAATACACCGGATGGGGATAACTATCCACTTCTCTTACCAAAACAGCACTGATGGCACAACTTGAAACTGCCAAATATACGAAGAGTGTCTCCCCATCAACCGGTTTAAACAAAGTTTTGGGGGAGGACATGTGCTTCTTGATCTCATTAAAAGCCTCATCACACTGTGAGGTCCAATCGAATCCCTTTGCACCCTTCAAGGTTTGAAAGAACGGGGCGCACCTGTCCGAAGACCTTGAGATAAATCTGTTTAAAGCAGCTAATCTCCCCATTAGTCGCTGTACTTCTTTAATATTTTGAGGAGGCTCCATCTGGAATAGAGCATTAAGCTGGTCCGGATCGGGCTGTATCCCATGCTCACTTATAATATAGCCTAGAAACTTCCCGAACTGCACTCCGAACACACATTTTTCTGGGTTTAACTTCAAATTCACTTTTACCAAGTTGGCAAAAGTTTCTTGGAGGTCTGCCAAATGCAATTGCTCATCCACACTCTTCACCATCATGTCATCGATGTATACTTCCATATTCCTTCCAATCTGATCAGCAAAAGCTTTGTTGACCAATCTCTGATAAGTAGCCCCAGCATTTTTCAACCTGAATGACATTACCTTATAGCAATGAAGACCCCTGTCAGTGACAAATGTAGTATGCTCTTGATCCTTTGGATCTACTTGGATCTGATTGTATCCGGAGAAGGAATCCATAAAGGATAGCAGCTTGTTCCCCGAGGTGGAGTCTACTAGCTGATCAATCCGGGGGACTGGATACAAATCTTTTGGGCAAGCTCTATTGAGATCTGTGAAGTCAATGCACATGCGCCACTTGCCATTTTTCTTTTTCACCATAACTGGATTGGCAATCCACAAAGGATCCTGAGACTCCTTGATATGCCCCATGTTTGTGAGCCTGTCAACCTCTTGCACAATGACATCAGCCTTTTCCTTGGAGAAAGCCCTTCTCTTTTGAACCACTGGTGCTACGTCTTTCCGGACGGATAGGTGATATGATATCACATCTGCTGGAACCCCAGTAACATCAGCGTTGCACCAAGCGAAAACGTGCTGATGATCCTTCAAAAACTTTAACATTTCATTTTTCAAAACGGGTGGCATCTTAGACCCTATCTTGACACTTTTTCCTTCTTCTAAACAATGTGTCTCTACCTCTTCAACCGGTATTAACACTCTAGAGGTCTCTATGGGGTCATCAATTTCACCCTCACCCCCAGAAAGCCCCTCAAATTGTTATTGCTCGTTGATACGAACTGCCCCCAACGTCCGAGGAGCCAGGGCTGTAGCATAACATTCTCTTGCAACCTTTTGACTACTCCGGACAACTCCCACCTGTCCCTGAACAACATATTTCAAGCACTGGTGGACTGTCGAAGCCACCGCATGCATCCTAGAGAGCCAAGACCTCCCTAGAATAGCATTATAGCAAGTGGGACAATCCACCATGATAAAAAGTATCCTGACCATTTTCTTGAAAGGGCCCTTGCCCATTAGAACTTCTTCTTCGAACTCTCCGATCACATTTGCTGAGCTGCCAGTAAAGCCCACAATTGATCTGTCCGAACTCTGAATTACAGGTGGATTTTTCATTCTCTTGTATGTGGTTAAGAAAAGGATATTGGTTGAGCTTCCAGTATCCACCAAAATTCGTCTTATGTCATTACCTCCAATAGATTCTCCTATAACAACAACATCTTCATGGGGGCCAGCTATATCTCTTAAATCATCTTCATAAAAAACAATGAAGGGGAATGGATTTTGTGACTGATAGGAAGTCATGCCTCCTTCTAGCTGGGTGGCTAAAGTATGTACATGCCTCTTCCTCGAAGAAGCAGTAGGAGCTGTCATAGTATCCCCTCCGAAAATTGTAAGTGACTCAAAAAACTTAATGAGCCCGGAGACCGTCCTAGAACATTCCTCAATTGCACCCACTCTGTTTCGAGTTGGATCAGGGTCCAAGTACTCAGATTCCACATCAAACCTCTCAATTATAACCATGGCTCCCTCCGGAGCAGCATTACTTGGACCAACCCGGTGAGTATTGTCAGGTCTGTTACCTCCTCTTCTTTTGACATAAGCCCCCAGCTTTCCCCTTTCGATTAAGTTCTAAACCTCTTGTTCCAAAGCTATACAATCATCGGTGGTATGGCCAATATCATTGTGATATTGGCAAAATGAGTTATTGCGATGCTCTCTGGGAGATTGCAGTGTGGCTGGTCTTCTATAATGCACCTCTTCCTTTGTTTTATCATAAATGATGGCCAAACTTTCTTTTAATTCTGCGAACCACTCCGGTTGGACCCATGGCCCTCTCTTGTTTCTGGATTGTTGACTCTGAGCAGGAGCAGCTGGCTGAGACTGAGCTTTGGCTCTACCATGCCCCTGTCCGGTCTCCTTTGCCTTGTTCCCGGACTGATTCTGATTGGGATTTGGTGCCACCGGGGTAGACCTCACCTGCCTGTGCACCCTGGTTTTCTTCGTTTCATCGACGTTAATCTGTTTTCCAACCTGATTCAGCAACCCTCCTCACGTCATGGCCTTCTTTCTGGTCACTGAATCAGCCAAATTTCCAGGGTTCAAGCCCTGTCTTAGGGATGCTATTGCTACTTGTTCGAAGCAATCAGCCAGCCCATTCTTGGTGTTCACAAAACGACTTATATATTCTTTTAAGGACTCATTTGGTTCCTGGGCACAATGGATTATTGTGTCTCCATTGCCCTTTAGCTATTTACTCCCTACGAACTGCCTTCGAAAGGCCACCCAAAAAGTATCGAAATTCTTGATACAACCCTGTGGTAGGCTGTTATACCATTTTAGAGCACTCCCCGTAAATGATTGGGAGAATGCTCTGCAAAGTAGCTTATCATCGTCGTCAAAGTTCATCATGAAGTTTTTAAATTGTTCCAAATGGTTGTCCGGATCAGTACTGCCATCGTACTTTTCCATTTTGGTGCTGTCAAACCTCTTAGGGAGGTTTCCGGACAGAATTTTAGAAGATAATGGAGATTGCCTCCAATTTCTGCCACGACTGAACACAGTATCCTCATTGGGAGTTGCAAAGATACCTGGTTCATCGTGAAAAGTGAAAGGATCCATCAACATCCGGTCCACATGCCTCCGGCTATGAGATGACCCTTTACAAATATTCTTCTTCATCTTTCCATGTCTATCTTTTTTTCTGAAATATTTTGTAATCTGCTTTTGCTTTTATTTAGTTCGACCCTCATCGCTGCTAGAGGATAAGGATTCTTCAACTCCCTCATCGTCCGAAGAGCTATCAGAAGATTCTGAGCTTGAGTCAGAACTTTCCACTGGCTTAGACTGGTGAGACTTTTTGGAGCTGACATGAGTCTTTTTGGTACTCACATGAGTCTTTGAAGGCTCATGCTCTCTGGGGTTATCGGTGTGATGAGCAACTGATGCTTTGGACTTTTCTTTCATGCCCATCTTAGCCTTTTCTGCCCTCATAGCTTCTATTTCACCCTTCAGCATATCGCGCTCTTCAATAGTGTATTCATCATTTTCACCCACCACTTCGAGCAAAGCTGGTGGTACTTCCGGGGCGTCCGGATTCATTCGGACTGACTTTTCTTGCTGGTTTTGAATGCTTGATTCAGGCACCTTCTCCTCCCACTGTGGTCGCCAATTTGGTGAGGTTAATTATTGTCTGGGGGTAAATTTGTAATTTGTTCAGAGTTTTTGTGAAAGTATATGGGTGTTTAATAATTAGAGTAGAGAGTAGAGGGAAAATTAAGCAGCCTGGTTGTATTTAATTTTCATTACCCACATTTAATGCAGGTGGTTGGGTATTTATACCCTTACATCTGGGCCTTATGGGCTTTCGGGTCATGTTTAATGGACCAGAGTCAAGTTCAAAGACCCATGAGCTCTTAGCAGGAGAGCAGGCAGCTTAGTCAAGAAGTGTTTAGGTTTTTTAGTACTTTTGTCATAGTTCGAACATCACAATGGGCTGAGTGTTCGAAGTGTCATGTCCGGTCCGGTGAGTTTGGTCTGATTTGTCCTTGTCCGGAGAGGAGGCAGAATTTGGACTCATCAAAGATCATCTCATCAAATAATACTTCTACTATTAGAATCTCTACAATATCTAATATGAATGGTTTCAGTTCTGATTTTATTCGAACTTCCTAGCTTGGTATCACCATCAGCAATAATAACAAAGCTTCTAACTATGAGCCTCTCCTTAATGCTATCAGACATAAAATAACAGATTGGGATGAAAAACTTCTCCTCTGTTCTCATGGCCATTCATAACTACTGGCTCCAATGCTGCTCTATTTCTAATGGCATCATCAACAAAATTAAAAAGATGTTCAATAGATTTATTTGGGGCTCCAGTCAGGACATCTCTAAAATCCACCAGTCTAATTGGTCTAAGATTTGCAAGATTTTCAAAGAATGAGGTCTGAACATCAAAATTGTCAAAGACATTCATGATACATAATCTTGTAAGCTATGGATAACTCTCAAGAAAAACATGTATATTTGGGCAAGATTCACTCAAATAATTTACTGCCATAATATTTATTATCTGCAAGCTAATTAGACTATTAAAAATAGTTTTCATATTTGGAAAAAAATGGCTGCAATCAAGAACACTGTTGAGCCTTTTATCAAGTGGAATGGTGGTTGTGGAAAAACTGACTTATGGCTTGACAACTAGTTTAGAAAATCTCCTCTTATTATCCTTGACAACACATGGGATAATAGCTGGTATAAAAGAGACTATGTTGCTAACTACTGGGAGAATAACATGATAATATGAAAATAGACTCCTTAATCTGGCTTGCATCCAAAGATAGTAGACAACACTAAAGACACATGAGACAACATCAGGAACCATCACAACTCATCTAATCTATTTGGAAAGTTATGGAACTCAATCACCCATATGAAGTGTTCCTTCATCACCTAGAGACTTATCAATAACTACCTTCCTATTGATATTATTCTTAAAAAAATACATATCAGCTCGGCCTCAAAGTATAAATTATGTCCTAACATTGAAACAGTTAATCATTTGTTTATGGAGTGCAATTATTCCTGAGACATCTAGTCTTATTTCTCCTACATCTTCAACACCTTCAACATCTTCAACATCAGCACTAGCAGACACATGACCACTACTCACATGCTAAGAAATTGGTTTTAGAATTCTGGAAAAGAAACTGATATAAACTTCATCCTTTCTCTTATTATATTTTAGGCTATTTGGCAGGCTAGGAACAAAACCAAAATCGAAGGTACGTATATCTCTACTTCAGCTACCATTAACTACATCACGCAGATTATTCAGGGCTTAGATCAAGCATTAATTCTCAAGCACAAGCACTAAAAAAACTACAATCAATACTTCTATCGAGATGGGCTGTTTTAACATAAAAAACTTGAAGAAGATTTTCTATCATACCTGGATTCCTCATTCAAAAAAGAGAGTCAAGTTCAGCACAAATTCCTCTTCTCTTACGAAATGGCGAGGCTTTCGGTGGTATCATCATCAGAGACTCCAATGGTCAATTAATCACTGGATTCGGTAATGTCTGTGGCAAGCTCTTCCCGATCTTAGCTGAAGCTCTTGCTCTTTATGATGGTCTGCTTACTTGTAAAAAAAATGGGCTCGTTAATATGGGCATCGAGACCGATCTAAAAATCATTGTTATATTTTTTTTCTAAAGGTAATTATCCTCAAACTTTAACCCCTCTTCTTCAAGGTTGCAGAGAGCTCATTAGCTCTTCAATGGTGATTTACCACATTAGCAGAGTCCAGAATAAAGTTGTCGATTAGCTAGTTAAATGGACGTCGAAATGTAAGATAAAATCAGAATTCAACTATAGCAATGATTCTAATCATTTGAAAACAATCATTTACCTTGAAAGCATAAACATTGGCTATAGCAGAAATAATATATAAAACTGTCACTAACGTTTCTTTAAGCTCTTATGGCTGCTGCAGATTCTTCTGATAAGCAAAAGTCTAGTTCTTAATTTCTTTGGAGATGATATGTTATCTTCATTGTTCCTCCAGTTCTCTTGCACAAAATCATCCCTGATTTTCTACAGTCTCTGAAGTTGCCCCATACTCTCAGCTTCAATTTGTTCATTCAAAATCATCACCGTTGAATAATCTTCGTTGATATTTCCTTGATCAAAGGCTTAGCTAGAATCTGAATCGTTTATGAGCTTCTTCTTCTCTGCTAAATTTAGCGGTGAAAAAGAAAAATTTAGAATTCTTAGTGGAGGGAAGTCTTATTTGGAATCCTGTTTTATTCAAAGTACACTATTCTTTGGCCTGGTTTTATATCCCATCTACTTTTCTATAGTGGCCTTGTAAATTGCCTCATATAAATCCAAGCCTCAATTTATTTTTTAAAAAGAACAAGATTTTACCCTATGCCGTATCGAATGCATTTGCTTTAATTTACACGAATACATTTTAAGGAACAGAGAAGTTAATGTATTCCACCTACATCACTATTATTTTTTTATTTTTTTGAAATTTGTATTTTTAATATACGAAAAAAATATTAAACAATTTTTTTATAAAAATTACGAAATCCATATTAACCTCATTCATTATAACTTCAATATAAAAGTTCTAATCATATTTCGACTAGTTATCAATTTATAAATCTGGAGAGAAAATAAATATTTCGTTAGAGCATCATTCTTCAACTCCTTTTTTTTAAAGAATCCGAATATTTGGAGTTACTCATTTTTTTTGGAATAATTTGGAGTTACTCATTTTTTGGAACAAGTTAGAGCATCATTCTTCAACTCTATTTTGGAAAGAATCCGAATATTTGGAGTTACTCTTTTTTTTGGAACAATTTGGAGTTACTCTTTTTTTGAACAAATCCGGTGCGTAGCTCGAACACATATCATGTTGCTTGTTGGCCGTTTTTTTTGGAAGAAAATTGGATATTTGAAGCTGCTCTTTTTTTTTTCTGAACAAATCCTATTTGGAGTTGCGTAGGTGTAGGAGGAACATATATTATGTTGTTTTTTGGTTGCTATTTGGTATTGGGTGTATTCGGATCTCGAACTATTTTCCGAAGAATGTAGATGAAAATATTTTTTAAGTTTGTCCATTTTTTTTGGAATTTGTTATTTTTTTCATCTTTGTTTCTGTATGCATTTCATGTAACAGGATGATATGATTATGGGTGCCCGATCCTTATGGACTAACCGGAATGCGGAGGGTTTTGATCCTTTTGTTCCGAATCCTACATTAAACAACTCATCTTATGAGACGGATGAGTATATACAATCATGTATATGTAAAGACATGTTTTCAAGTTAAATATAATTGAAGCAAACCACCTTCCAAACAAATTGGTCTGATAGGCATCCAAACCCGTTGTAAACCGGCAAATAAATTATTACAGGAAACAAAATAAAAACATAAATATCAAAGCTAGGTCACAGCTTTCAAGAATATCTAATTTGGAACACTAATGAGAAATAACAGGATACCCCACCATTCCTGTGAACAAAGCTTCATTCTTTTTTACCGATCCCATGAGACATGTTATAGATTCCTCTTACCTGTAAAAACAAAATCGAAACTAAGGAGTGATGGTTGATAATCAAGAAGAATGCACCATTTAGAAATAAAACTTCAACATAACAGGGAATCGAAACTAAGATATGATATTTGATAATCAAGAAGTAAGCATAATTTCGAAATGAGGCTTCTACTACAACAAGGTTATAACCTATAAGCAATACACAATAGGTTATGAACTCTGTTTATTTGTAGAAAACTTCTACCATTTAGAGATGAAACATGCACCTATATAGCTAAATAGAATTAAAGAACCGAAGGACTTATTAGAGATAGAAACATACTATTAAGAATATAGAGCTAGCAGCCAGAGTTAGAGGGATTGCAACAGAGGTGATCTTGTCCATAGGCTTTTTCAAGTGTGTGTACTTGTGGATGCTTTGAAAATGTTTCTGCTGCTCAATGAGAACCTCACGTGCTCTGAAGGGTGTTTCTGACATCCTGAAAAAATTATATAAGATGAAGATTAGCAATCTTTCGTGTTTCCTGGAACTGTAGAGTCATATCAATAAGGATTCGCGAAGCTGAATTTAATCTCGACCCCACTTTGATCTAAGAATAATATGCCTCTTAGGCCAAATGAAATTCAAACAAATGTCGATTCAGATCTTCAATGAAATTCATCTGTCCCACGGTATTATGAAGCTTCTTTTATGTACAACAATATGTACCATAGTAATAGCCTTCTATATGCAAAGTTCGACAAGCAAGAAGCAATTAAACCTTAAATCAGTCAAAATCACACTAATAGAGTCTGAAATTATACATGAACATAAACTCAAAGGACGCTTGCTTACTTCTATTCCCCCTTTCCTGGCTTAGTAGTTCCTTCAATGAATATATACCAAAAAATCTGATGGATTTATACAATTCAAGTTCACCTGATATCACATGAGAAAACCCAAAAGAAACCACGTTCTACTTTTACTAAGGTTAGCATTTCTAATGTAGCAACCGAGTAGAGCTTCCACAAGTAATATAACCGAGCAACCCATTTAACATGAGCAATGCAAGACCAACACCAATATAACCAATCATGGCCACGACATTCTCCTAAATTCTACAAAGCCAAGCCCGCGTGTGAAGACATAGACACCCTCGGCTACAAGCTAGACGATTTTCCTAGTCTAAAAACTTATTCGACCATGGCTCTATAACCAACAGGTCAAGTAAAAGATTTCCTACAAATAGTTTATAAATTATAAGAAACAATGTGCTCGGCCTAGCTATCCCTCTCACCTAGTGATCAACAATTTGAGTCCAATCCAGTTTCTCATCAGATACTTCTAATCCTCAATCGGCAATTGTACAAAAGAAAAGAAAAACGGACAGTATAAACATGAATTCAAGATCGATTTTCAGATCGAATACGAGCCCGAACTCGATTAATTAGGCGTGAATTCTCCGTAAACCAGTACAGAGTGAAAAAGGAATCGCAAAGTCGACTCAACCAGTAGGAAATCAAAACATGCATAAGCATAATCAAAACGTATACAAGCCAAAACGTGAAACCAGAAAACACTAAAACAATCTGTGGGATCTCTCTATGGAACTGATGAGCAACTGAATCAAACGATAACGAGAATCAAACGATTAAAATGCAACTTGAAGAGGAAATCGATGGATCTGAAAGTGCAAAATCTGAATCTCGAGCGAGGAATCACATAAAATGAGTACTTACGTCGAGAAATGGAGAAGAGAGGGTAGGTTAGTGGCTGATTGGAAAAAACTCGAGTGTGTTATGTGTTAGTTGCCCCAATTCGTTTTTTTCATTATCGATGGTTGGTGGAAAAAATTAAAATACTCATGATCATCTAAACTTTAAAATCCTTCAAAATTTATGTAATATAAAATATTTATAACTATATTTTTGAACACATAAATTATTTTTAATTTTTAATTTTTTTATATTTTTAAAATTTGATTTTTATATTTTTTCAAAAATATATATAATTTACTTTTAAAAAAACAAACAATAATATTTTGAGAATATTTTTAATTTTTTATCATATTTTCGTAATTAAATTAGATGTAATTACGCAACTAAGATACTATTGTGTTTAGCAATCAAATTACACGTTATTCTGCAATTGAAACGAGACTTATTCCGCAATCAAAATCCTATTTACTCGACTATTTTCTTTTTATTAACGCAACACATTTGCACATAGTTTTGCACGTGGACACAATCATTTTTTGCAACCAAAGTCCTATCTACGCAACTATTTTTTTTATTGACGTAACTCATCTGTACGTAATTTAGCAAATAAAAGACATTTATTTTTTCTCAATTCAATTACATGTAATTCCGCAACTGAGCACCGATAAGAAATAGAACATTAGGGGATCAAAATGTAAAGGAATAAAACCTTTTATGATAAATTGTATAGTTGTGGGAGAGATTTAGAGCTTTGTGTATAGGTAAACTAATATGCAATTAGACCCTTCGTGTAACCGCTTTCATTATACTCAAGTCCTTGTGAGGCTAAACTAAATAAAGAATTCTGACTTTGAGATCAAACTACATTCACTTCTTAATTTTCTCTCTCTGGAAACTACTTCTCTTTACTTTTCTCTACAAACCATATTAAATCCACATCAAATTGGCAAATCCACTAGGGACAATTTCGATTGGTGCCTTGATCGTTCTTGTTCGATTTCTTTTCCTGTTACATTTTGATTGTTTTTGTTTAATCTGTGAAAGTTGTTTTAATCTAGATCTAAGAAATGAAAGTGATCATCTGGTTCGAAAAGCAGGTTAAACGCTAAAACTTGATTTGCAAGGAGGAGATGATAAACAAAATGAGTTTGTTCCAGCTCGATAAACTCAATCAGACATTGAAATGCAAATGAATCAGCTACTGGAGAAAATCACAGCTCTAAATGAAAAGTATGATCAGAGACAACAAGATATTCAATCAACTAGATTGAGATGAGAGGTGAGACAGATGGATGCCAATAATAACGATGACAATCAGTCTGATCAATCTTACATAGTTCGTCAAGTTCAAAGTGAGTAGAAAAAGCCCATTTTGAATCTTTTAAAGAGCACCACATTTCATGAAAAGAGAAAAAATACAAAGAAATGTATGTTACATCTAGTGACAAAGAGATGGAAAGTTCAGGATCTGAGTTTAAAAGATACCGAGGATCTTCGAAAGAAGAAAAAGGTCGACCTAGAAAATCATGAAAAGAATATTGGAAGGAAAATGTACCATAATTCTTGAGGGAAGCTGAACTGTGTGAAGGGAACACATCAAATCTGTACAACAGAACGAATGAGCGGAATTTATACGCCGTCATGAGAACGAGAAATGATAATCAATATGTTTAGGGAGTTTATTGGAGAAATTCTCCTTTGACAACTGAGATAAGATCTATCCTTCTTCCGAAAAGGTTTAATATCTCAAAGTTTGAAAAAATCGATGGGATGCAAGACCCCGACGACCACATCGAACAGTTTATAAGATTACATGATGAATTTTGAGGACGATGATAGGTTGGTGTGTAGAGTTTTCTCTCAAATGTTCAAATGAACAACCTTGAAGTGGTACAACAAGATCCCGAAGAGGCCCATTTCCAATTTCAAATATTTTTATATAGCTTTCCGAAGATAATTTGTGGAAAGTAAAGAGATGCGGGGAAATGAAGATACAATTATAAAATGTAAGTAGTAGGAGAGAAGCTGAAGGACTACACTAAGTGATTTGTGTTAACCAAAGCTGGTTTGGACAATTGTGAGGAATTGGTAGCAATGACAACATTTCGACAAGGATTGTTACTAGGAGATCTAGCAAATGAAACAAAAAAGCGAAAATATTTGACTTTTGAAGCGCTGATAGCTCAGGTGGAGGATCAAATTAAGGTAGAAGAATCGACTAGAGTTTGAAGAGTGGTTGGGACTAGTCAAAAGAGCTCAAGACAGGTGCCAAACAATCAAGGGCAGTCTTCCAACTCAGCCCAACCAACGTGTCCGATGAACAATAACAATTTACCTTCTCGAATTGGGGGGGGGGGGGGTATTAAACTTAGGCAAGAAGGTATCAGTTTCATAGACCGATGCCCAATCAGTGGATAAGGTCGAAGTACTATGCCAATTTAACTTAAAATGTTGCTACAATCTATGAAAAGGCAAAGGGATACGTGAGTTTCAAGAAGCCCGCTCCAGTAAACAGGCCAAGGGAAGAGAAAAATAACAGGTTATGTAAGTATCATAATGACATCGAACATGATATTGCAGACTGTATTACTTTAAAGAAGAAGGGGCAAGCTCTAATTTGGAATGGTAAGTTGTTGGCCTATGTAAAAGGGAAGAACAATGCATAAAAGGCTCCTATTGCACTAACTTTACAGGTAGCGAATCCAAATACACAAGCAGAAAATTTAATGATTCTAGATTCCAAGATTGATGATTTGGATGCTGCATCTGAATATTTAGATACAGACCCGGATTAGATGATTTTGATGGTATTGGATGAGCAACTGAAGCAATGACGAGTACAAAGAGTTCTTAATCATACTGTACGATAATTGGATTCACAAGAGTTACAACACAAGTAATTGGGGAGTTCGGGGGAGAGGTGTGTTTGGGAAAGGGACCTTTCAGAAAGAAGGTTCAGGAGCTGTTCATTGTGGTGGACTGTCCAACAAGCTACAATGTCATTTTTGGGAGATCTTGGCTTGCGAGGATGTATGTAGTTGTATCAACAGTCCACTAGTGCTTGAAGTATGTCATCAAAAATCGCGTGGGGGTACTTCAAAGTGATCAAAAGATTGCTGAATAATGTTATGCCACAAATTTTCGAATTTGAAGGTCAAGTAGTGGTGATAAAATGAATGAATAACAATAAGGGGGTTGACCTCGAATATCGAGGAAGGGGTTGATGATCTGAGGGAAACCCCAGGTTCTCTAACAGTAAGTGAAAATATAGAGGAATATGTTTTTCCTGATAGAAAAGTACTTCGAATAGGAACCTTGCTGACCCCAGCTTTACGTCAGCAATTGTTGCAGTTTTTATTTCATAATTTGGATGTTTTCTCTTGGAAAACAGAATATATGGTAGGATTTTCAGTCGAAGTGATATGTCACATCCTAACAATTAATCTGAAGGTCAAACTTGTTATACAAAAAAATATGCTTTCTATTTTGAGAAAGCAGAGGCTATCGTTGATGAGGTGAGTCGTTTATCAAGGATCAGACATATAAGGGAGTCACAATATCTTTTATGGACAACAAACCCGATGGTGGTTAAAAAGAAAATGAGAAATAGAGGATGTGCGTTGACTTTACAGATCTGAATCGAGCTTGTCCTAAAGATCCATTTCCCGTTCCTCGAATAGATCAATTTATTGATTCCATTTTAGAGAATAAGATTTTGTCTTTTTATGGATGCCTTTGCAGGATATAATCAAATTCAAATGGATCAAAAGGATCAAGAGAGTACCACCTTCATCACGGATCGACGCTTGCATTGTTAGGGTTATTCCCTTTGGGTTAACAAATGATGGAGCAACATATTAGAGGTTAATGAATAAATTCTCTGCTTCTCATATCGGAAGAAACATGGAGGTGTATATTGATGATATGTTGGTCAAAAGTTTAGCAGATGATGCACACTTGGAAGATTTGGATAATATTTTTTTAACTTTAAGGGCTACTATACTGAAGTTAAATCCTGATAAGTGTACCTTTGGATTTCGATCAGAAAAATTATTGGGTTACATTATTAGTGAAAATATGATACAAGCTGACTCAGAATAGCTAAAGGCTTTAGTATCAATAACTTCACCTCGAACTGTCAAATAAGTGCATATCTTAACAGGAAGGTTAGCTGTTGTTAACATATTATGCTAAATGTTTTCCTTTCTTCCAAGTGTTACAAAGACTAAAATAATTTGAGTGGACCTCAGAATGTGAAACAACATTTTCAAGCATTAAAGAATTGTTGTCATCACCAGAGATACTGTCCAATCCTTGAATTGGAGAATAACTCTCTTTGTATATTGCAGTATCAAATTTTGTAGTAAGTGTTGTTTTGATGAGTGAAGATTTGGGAATTTCAAAGCCAGTGTATTATGTTAGCAAGATTTTGGTGGTAGCAGAGAAAAGGTAACCTAAGCTCGAAAAATTGGCTATGAATTTAGTAGTGGCTGCTAGGAAGATGTGACCTTATTTTCAAGCTCACATTATTGAGGGTCCGAACTTCGTTTCCACTAAAAAATGTTTTACAATGCCCCGATATTTATGGGAGGATGAACAAATGGTCAGTTGAGCTATGAGATTTTGATATCATTTTTTTAACTCGGACAGCTATCAAGGTCCAAGCCTTAGAATATTTTCTTGTTGAATTCCATTCAAGTATATCAGACGAAATAATAAACAAAGAGGTCTTGCCCAGTTGTTCGATATGGATAGTTTGAACTAATGAGGGTTCTAACATTTTAGGATGCAGTGCATGAGTTCAACTGATTGCTCCATTTAGAGAAAAAATATATTTCAATCCATTAAATTTGGCTTTCGTGCATCGAATAATGAAGTTGAATATGAAGTTGCATTGGCTGGTTTAAGACTTGCGAACATTTGTGGGGAAACTTCAGTTCGTTTAGAAACACATTCCCAATTTTTAGCAAATCAGGTGGCTGGTGTTTCCGAAGCTAAAAAGGAACATTTAATTTTGTATCTTCGAGAACTTTGAAATTTGAATCTTATGTTTGATCACATTACAACATAGCATATCAGTCGAGGAGACAATACAATTGCTGATTTTTTGGCAACCTGGCTTACACAGAAGAATATCCTTAGATTTTATTATAGGAGAGTCTTTCGATTTTAAGCCGCTCAGAGTAGTGTAAATATTCAGATGAATTTTTTGTCACTCTAGATGTAATTAGAAGCGATTGGAAAACTGATATTTTGAATTTCTTGTTAAGAGAAACGTTGCCTCAAGATGTGCAAATGACTAAAAAGTTGAAAGGGTAAAACATGTGTCTATTTAGTGTTAGATAGGGTTTTATGAAATGTTTTTGTTAAGTATGCTATTATTGCTTTACTTGAATAAACAAGAGTCACAGGAAATTTTGTTAGAATTGCATGATGAGGAGGGTTCAACACATTGCGGGTTCAAGGCATTGACACGTCGAGTTTCGCTGGTAGGATATTATTGGTCTTTATTATAAACAACACTAAAAAGTATAGTTTGAGGCTATGATACTTGTCAATGATTTTCCAGTTTTATTCATAAACATGCAGTTCCGCTTATGTCCATTACCGAAACCGTCCCTTTTGACAGATGAGGAATAGATTTAGTAGGACCATTGCCAATGACTTTTACAGGATGCCAGATGATTATTGTGGCGGTAGACTATTTTACGAAGTGGACGAAGGTTGAACCACTGTCTAGAACAAAAGCCAATGATGTAATTAACTTCATTGTGGACAATATTTGTTTTAGTTTTTTGGCACCTCAAAAAAATTACCACATATGACGCACTACCATATTCGAAGTGCTACATTCTTTAAACGCACTAATATATTCAAAGTGCTACGTTCTTTAGACGTACTACCATATTCGAAGTGCTACGTTCTTAAAACGCATTACAACGTTCAGAGTGTTATGTTCTCAAAAACACATTATTTTGTGTTAAAGGTGTTGACATTTTTTAAATACACATTGTAATGAGTTTAATCTTTCGAAGAAAATATGCCTTATTAGATGGAAAATAATGAAATTTTAAGAGAAACAAATTACTATTGCATAAATCCGATGAACATACAAAAAAAATTTCAATACCAAAAAAATGACATTTAACAAAGTCAAATCATCCTACAACAATTGGATGACAAATACAAAAAAAAGAGAAAGCAAAGCTATTTGTCATCAGATTTTTCCTCGTCAGACTCCCCTTGGTCAGAAGAACTGTCCTCTGATTTCGCCTCTTCGGATAAAGAAGCAGGTACAGGGTCAAATGCTACGTTGGGGCGATTTTCAATGAGAATATGCTCCCAGAAGTTTGAGAGATTAGCCTTAGAAAATGAGGCATGAGTTTCACAAAGAAGATTAATAGTTTTTTACTCTTTGGCATTTTTGATGGTCGCTAACATGTCATTCCCACATTCTTTCTCAGCAGCAGTTACATCAAGTTTTTTCTCTTTATTAAACTGAATTTTGAGAGCATTCATGTCCTCTTTTAACATTTTCTTTTCATTTTCACTTGTGTTTACTGAAAGTTGAAGAGTGAATTAATTTTGCTTATCCTCAGATAACTCTTGAGCATGCTTAGATTTGAGTTGTTCTATCTCATTTTTGTGAGAAATATTAAGTTCTTATGTCTCTTTCTTATGCACAGATCTCAGATGATTTTTGAAGAAAATGATTCCTCTGAGCAATTCTAATCTCGCAGCTTGGAATTCATGAAATTGGCTCTCCATCATACCACCAAATATTTCCCCCATTTTCTTCTCACTAGAAGTAATTTTATTTTTATGAACCATGTCCTTCGCCATTTTCTCCAAGTGGCTTCGAGAAGATCCAAATTCTTGGCATTATTTTTGTGCTACAACGCCAAGGTTCGAAAATGGTTAAAGACCAAGTGCAATGTCTTCAGATGGCTCTTCGGTAGGTATGAATACTAGACTAGGGTAAGGCATAAGAGCAGAGGAAGATGGAGGCAAAGAGTGCTCTCGTGAAGTTGCCTCGGGCTAAGAAAAAGTAGATCTTTTACCATAATGTTGTAGTTGGTCCTGAATCCCTTGAAAAAAATGGATCTTCATCTCTTACAAGCTCTTGAGATTGATCCAGGTTGATGAAGCTATCAGGATCAAAGTGATCATCACCTCGATCATTGTCTGCAATAGTCTCTCCTTGTTGATTGCCCCCTTCTTCATCACATGCTTCACTTTCTTTTTTATGATCTTCCACCACAAAAATTTCATCAGCATCAGAAAGCACCACCTCTAAGTAGTTTGAACAACTTTCTTTGTTGCTCTTTTTTGCAGAGTTTTTTAGTTGTGCTCTTCTTTTTTATTAAGACAACTGTATTTTTCCTTTTTAGAGAAGGCTCAACTTGTTCTCCTTCTTTGATAGTGGGGAGGCTCTTTTCTGTTGCCTTTCTTTTTTATTTTACTTGTGACATCAAAATTTATGAAAGGCTAGCACCAGATGTGCTAGCTGTTTTTTTTATTCTTTTATTCTTTTTCTTTTTTGGGAAGATGACTTTCTGACCTATTCCGAACTGGAAGAAACATCTTACTATCAGGCGCCACTAGTCTCTTCACAACTTGAATTGGGTTTAGAGTATCCATCGGATTTTCTGAGAAATCACCGCCCAGTTTGATTTGCCACAAGTGGCTGTTGATAAAATTAATGGGCAAGAAAGCTAAGTGGAACTCATTGCCTCACTCTTTTTCCACCCATGTTTCCAGCTTTGAAAAAATATCCTTAACATCTTTTTGGCGAATCTTATATCGCCTTGGAATTTCTGGAATACAATGCAAAAACTAAGCAAACTTATAAAACAAGATAATTAAAAAAACAAACAAAAAGAGAACCAACTTACTGTTATTCCTCTAGACGAGGTTGAGTCTTGATGGATTCACCTCGGAAATTTCCTTTCCATTTTCCCAGGCCCCTGATATGAAGACAAATTTTTGGTTCCAAAATTTCTTAGCCTCGAGTAGGTCGTCGACAATCTTCAGATCATCATCAAGTGTGAGATAGTAAAAGGCAGAACAGTCACCTTCAAAAACTTTGTCATGACAATGAAATATGTGATAGAAAGAGGAATTTGCACAAGTCTGGAAGCCATAATAATGGACAGAAGGGTAAACCATTGATTGGGAGTAGCTTGCGTATGAAAGAGGTCGATGAGCTTAAAATTCTGTTCAATCATTCGGGTAATAGAAACCAAAGACCCTGGTTGATAATCTCTAGGTACACCACCAGCTTGTCCTTTTCACAGTCAAGTGGAGTCTCTCATTCTTTGGGAAGCTAAAGTAAAATGTTGTTTGACATTCTTCATTGCTTTTTTAAGGAGCCAACCTAAGACTCTAGGTAATATATATATATATATATATATATATATGACACATTTTTTAGTACCAATCTATATTGAGGGTTGAGTGGTTTCAGATTTTCACCAACCGAGGCAACTAGATCTTTAGAGAGCTCAACAAGAGATTTTTTTTATTTGTCCTATGTTTTTTTCCTTGGAAACACCTTTCATTGTTTCAATGTACGTTTCCTTCAAAACATAATCTTCTGTATTAGCCTCGACGTTCGATTGTGTGGCTTCAGAGTCAACTTCCTCATCGGATGAATCATCTACGAGTCGAGGTGATTTAGGATTCAAAGTTGGTTCTCTATTATCGTTACTTGAGAGATTTTATTGAGACTCTGTAGCTTTCTCAACAACTTCCCTTGGGGGAGGAGAAGAGGTTGAAGGATTCGAGGTGTGGTCAACATCGTCCCCCATGAATATGAAGGTTTTTCTTTTTAGTGTTTGAAGAAGCTGAGTTTTTGTATGAACTGGAATGGTTTCCTTGCGTAGTGGATGAGGGGACTCAAAGTTAACCGGAGAAGGCGTTTCCTCAGATCTCCTTGAATAAAATTTAGTTTGGGTTACTTTACGATTGATTTGAGGATTTGAGTTTGCAGGAGGGATTCGAGGGGATGATATAGTTAGAGAGGGTGAAATTCGAGGCGTTTTCGGTGTTTGAGTTTTGGATGACTGACTTTCTTCTTGAAGAGAAGAATTTGAAAAGGAAAGAGGAGTTCGATCATGATCGAAGTTACCGTAGTATATTGTCTATGTGGACAAACCCTGAGGTGCGTTGCTTATTGGTCAAAGTACTCTATATTCATTTGCCCTTTCACTTATGCAAAAGTAGTCGTATGATCCGAAATGCATTTTTTATTTGGGGAGGATGAATTTCTGGGTTTTTTGGCTATTTGGTTTTTGAGTTTTGGATATTTTCTCATAAACGAACTTAAAAGACTAGAGATGGATTTGTGTTTTCTGGTGAAGGTACCTTAAAGGTTGAAGATTCAAATGAAAGTAACCAAGAAAATTTAGAAACAATAAACTCTATCTCTCTCTGTAAAAAAAAGTGTTGTGAAGAAAAATAAGGCACAAAGAGGTATTTATAGGAAAAGTTGAGGGAGAGAGCAGTGCAAGAGGTTGAGATGATAATTGGGTAGAATTCCAAACGGTTGCGTAAAGAAGAATTTGACACCTGCCATATTGCAAGCCTAGTGGCAGACCTAATACATATGGCATCGTCACCTATTTAATCTCTACTTCGAACTTTTATGACTGTTAGAAAGAAATAACTCCATATGGAAACGTCCGAAACTTTGAAGAAATTATTATCAATTTGAGGATGATATTTACCCAAAAATATTGAGACAGTAAGTTTGAAGTAGTTCGAATCCTGGATAAATGGATTTTTATCCATTAATAAAGACTTTCGATGCCAATTAGTTCTCATTCATTGATTTTCATAAGAACTAAAGGGGCTACTGATAAGGAAATAGAGCATCGGGGATCAAAATATAAATGAACAAAACCTTGTATGATAAATTGTATAGTTGTGGGGGAGATTTAGAGCTTTGTGTATAGGTAAAGGACTAATATGAATTTAAACCCTTTGTGTAACCGCTTCTGTTATAATAAGTCTTTGTGCCTATATATAAAGATCAAGACTAAACTAAATAAAAGATTTTGACTTTGAGATCAAACTAATTTCACCTTTGATGTTCTCTATTTGGAAAGTATATCTTTCTACTTCTCTCTCCTTTCTCTACAAACCATATTAAATCCACATCAAACAAGATTGTTTTTCCATACTTATTTTGTAACTTAATTACACATAATTAAACATATATATATATATATATATATATATATATATATCTTTGATTGATCTATTTTTCTCCGTCTTAAAAAAACATAAGCAATGATATTTTTGAATATTTATTTGATGTTGTGTTTAAAAAGCTAACTATAAAGAAAAACGATTAAAAAATATTTCTGACTACCAAGTTGTTATTGTCACTTTTAATTAAAATCAAATGTTACCCGTACTTTATCAGTCTTGGGCTAATATTGATAAACAAGTTTCATGTTGAGTTGTTATTAAATGATTATCCTTTTCAGTGTATACCACGAATCTGCCGATCAATTTGTTTTTTAATAGCATACATTGTTAAAAGTATTTTCCTATCTGTATTTATGTATAGTTTTTACTTTTGTATTTCAATTTCAGTTAATTATATAATAAAAGTTTTGAAACCATTTTATCTTTCTCTTTTCTTATAATTTTAGATATGCATTTATATTCTGGATGCCTTTAGTGAATCTGACAAATTATATATGAGGTGAAATTGAAAATGTATATAGAAAGTTAATTTTATTTTTAATTTGGACTAATTAGAATTTTTTGTGGGATCATTTATTCGTTTTTAAACTTGAAACTCTAAAATGCTTCAAACAAAACCACTAATTGCAGGTATGCTTTTGAGTTTTAAAACATATTAATAGATTTCTAAATCGAATATATATATATATATATATATATATATATATATATATATATATATATATATATATATATATATCGTAAATTATATTTTTATATTATCCTAGTATCCCGTTCGAGTATAGAATAATGGAATCAAATTATGCCATGTCAAACTTTTAGAAAAGTCACAAATGGATGTAAGCTTTCGAATTACGTTATTAGATTTCATGTTTTCGCTCACAACGAGCCATAATGTTTCTAGAGTCGAGCGATGAACTTTGTCAAGATCTCTAGTGTCTAAAGAATATACGAAGATTCATATCCACGAGAATACATCCAAGATGCACACCATCTATAAGCAAAAATATAATTTTTATTGAAAAATCCGACCAATCTCAAATGCAATACTTGTTATCGAAAATGAATGAATATAATTACGTTGTGTGGTAGCAGACAACTAAAGGAATGAGTGTGATCACCTAACATTTTTTGCACATCGTACAAGCATTGAATTGTTGTGCATATTTTTACAAATACTTATCTTGTATAGTACTTATAAAAGGACGAGATAAAAAATTATATTGTGTGAAATTCTATGTGTAACTTCAATAAAACTGATATTTTGCATTGTTCGTTATTATGATTTTGTATAGATAATTACACTACATGTGGGGTTTGAGTGTTTAAAGTTTGGTAATGACGGATAATATATGTATTTTTTTAGTATTATTTTAACCGGTTGGGAGTTTGGATTAATGAAAGCTATCATAGATGTATTTCGTGACACAATTAACATATTATTAACTTATTTTTTTTAAATCAATATTACAATGCAATTTTTTAATTTGTATTTTATAGAGCCGAGAGCACTGACGATAATAAAATGTTTTGTCCGTTTGAGCCAACTAAATTTTAAACGTTTTTAAGTTAAAGTTCACGTATATTTTGAGCTTTGACATTCCAATATTTTTGAATCATTTAAGAGAAGTAAGTTCATTATTAAACATGTATATAATACTGTTTATATGTTTGAAATTTATAAGGTGAATTATCAAGTTTGGCCTTAGATAAGATGGTGATTAATTATCAATTGCTTAAATATATAATTGTCAATATGGTAGCATGTGGTTGTGTTGTTACAAAAACACACGGGTGACATTGTGCATGGGAAATAACCATGATGAATTAAGAATATAGGCTCAAGGACATATGTGATATATTTTTGAAAAGAGTAAATATTGTTCCTCAATATAAAACTATACCTGAATATGATCTAACAAGAAAAATAGAATAGACAATTATATTCGTGATAACAAGTTATAAATTCAAAATTATATTATAAAGATGGTGATGCAAATCCTTAATCCCGAAATGGTCATGTGGTACCACAAAAATAACCGATTAATACTAAAGATAGAAAAAAGTTGGTCTAAACCTACCAACTAAATGGGAAAATCTTAGTTCGAGCATGTAATTGAGAACGCGGAAAGTGCTAGTACATTCGGTACGATAGGTAGCACGAAGAAACAAAACTAAATTGATTCTCGATACATAAAATTTCCATGAAAAACTAAACACTCCTGAAAAACAAAAAGTACAAAAACCTCATAATGTGAAATATGGGTTTGTTGTATGCACTTACAACCCCATATATGTACCTCATTTTTTCTCGTGTGAAAAATATTATGCCAGACGGACACTACGGTTATCAGACTGTATCTAGATTCATATGATGTCGAGGAAAATTGGCCATATGTGAGATAGAATTTTATTACCAAATTAAATGAGAATTGTGATTATGGTTGGAAGTGTATGGTTCAAAAATGGCTTAAGATAAAAAACTATATGACTTAGCATGGTTCAATATCCATCGGGAGAAGTATTTTTGGATGGTCTTGCCCGACATCGCATTACTTATAGCCACTCAAAATTAATAGGCGGTATACAATTTCTCTTTCCAACATTCGTTAACGTATTTACCATTACACGAATGACCATCGCATTTGGAACCTATAAAAAAGATTAGAATTGCTTTCGTGCATAGTTTCCATTTTGTTCAAATAAGTAAATCAATTGTGTTATGTTATGTTGATAATTTTCTCTAATTCTTAATTTTGTTTAAGGTTCATGTGGTTCCAAAAGCATGCTTCCGATATTACATAATGTTTGACGACTTACCTTACCAAAGAATTAAGTGCATGAATAATTTTGTATTACCAAAACCCAACAAGTATAGACAAGTCGAGCCTCCGGTTTTTCATGACCAAGAACCAGTAGTGACCAATTTAACAAAAAATGTATGAGACTTTATCATGCAAAATATGTCTATTTTTTAATTTATTGTTGAAATTTATTAACTATGTTATATTTAAACTTGATTTAGATTGTGGTTAATTATGTCACTTTTACTTTCGAACTTAATTATCTATTATTTTTATTTGCGTTTGATCATGCTTTCATTTGTTTACTGATTTCAAACTTATAATGTATCATATTAGGGTGATACATATAGTAAATTAGTAGTATATAGATCATGTAATATTAAAGTGATATGTATAGTAAAATTGAATTTTACTTACCACGTGTTGGAAAAGAAGCAAATCCATTGTAATACGACGTGTGTCGGTAATTCATTTTTCATCGTTTGTTACATTATCCTTATCCAACATATGTTGTTCTTTGATTTGTCTTTGTGGTTTACGATATCCTTACCTGCCATGTATTATAATTTGATTAGTCTTCATGGATTATACTATCCAAAATCTATATTATATAAATAAATGCTTCATTTGTGGTAAAAAGTAATGCTACAAAATCTAAGTAGTGATGTGGCTTTTTGTCGATGATTTATATTTCAAGAAAGTTTTCAAAGTGTTAACAAAATCATGCAAGTTGTACTAGTTCCACGATAATGACCATATTTTTCTACCGCAAACCTCACACGATCATGAAGGCATCAAAACCAAATGAAAATAAGTAAGAGTGTCAAGACACGTTTAAACTGTGCAAGGATAAATTCACTGATACATTTAACCAAAAAACAGACGAATTACGTGAATTTTCGCATCGCAACATAAAACCTATGTTCATATATCAACTTATTAAAAATAAATTAATATGGAATAGGTACATATAGCAATAAAATTGGTTGGATGAATAAAAAACTATTTCATTTATTTTTTTATTTAACTTTTTTTTATTATCAATGTATTTCATTTTGGTTGTATTTCGTTTCTTATTGTTATAACCTTTAATTTTATTATAACTCATTTGAAATATCAAATTAATTAGTAGTGTTTTCTAGAAATATGAAAAAGTGAGAAGAAACAAATTAACAATAACATAAATTTTATAGAGATATTCACTCAAAACCTAGTACAATTCCACGTAACAATAAAATAAAAAAAGAAAACAATATGGCTAGGGATCAATTTATAAAAAAAAATAAAGAAAAATAAGTAGTATAAAGATTGAATTGGTCAAACAGATTAATTAACGTATGGATTTGGCTAAATCGTCGACCAAAACGATAACCAACCCAAATTGCAACCTATTTATATAACCAATGCTAATTTTTACCCAAAATACCTTTACTAAAATTATTAAGTTCTAACCTAGTTTTATAACCAGCTCCAAAAAACAAAAGAACCCCAATTTCAAACCTCTCATCTTCCTTCCCTCATAACCTTATCTACTAAAACCTAAAATTCTACCACAAATCTCAAAACTCATTTTGGCTCACTAAAATTTGTTCTTCATCAATAAAGGAGTAATCTAATCTACTCAACAACATCAAATGGGCAAAGGAAAAGAGTAAGCTTCATGTTTTCTTAGTTTTTGTTTCTATATAGGTTTTGAAATGGTCTTGGTAGATTTAAGGTATTTAAAGTGTTTAAATATATAAATTTATGTTTATATAGGCGTTTTAAGTGATATGTTGTTGTTGGATGGTTTGATTTGTTATGGAATATAGATTTAAGTTGATTTTTGTCGAAGAACACTTGCTATTTTTGGGTTTTGTTCGCAAGTGTTCTTTGTCCTCGTCGGGGATGGTCTTCTCACCCATTGGGGAAGTGTATTTTTTGTAGGTTATTTTTATCCCCCTCCGGGTGAATCTGGGCAGCCCCAGCGGGGATCAAATATTCTTTTTGCAAGTTTTGCACGTTCTCCGTTGGGGCTTCCTAGATTCACCCGGCCGAGACATAGTCTTTTACACATTAATAATATTTTTGTTGTTGTCGCAGACAAAAAGTATCCAAGCCCGAGAAGGATAAAAGTCACAAAGGACAGCGTGAACGGGAAGAGGCCCTACCAACGTAAAAAAACTTTCGCCCACATTCCGGTAGTGGCAGTGGGAGTAGTGCCTGAGCCGTGGAACCTACAAGGGAAGATCAAGGAGAGCGAGAAGAGTGTTCGGAGCATTCAGACCGATCTGTATGCTGAAAAAATTTAATAGCGCTAGGGATCGTACTTTGATAGACCGATCATCTCGATATAAGAAACTTACTCTTAAAGTCTTGCCATGCGATGAGGAGCAAGGAAAGGATGTACCCTAACTACCCGTTCGTAGCCAGGTTATATATTAAGTTCCAATCTTGGTCCCATCCCCAGCGGGTGAAATATTATATGTCGTCAGTTTAATTAACCCCAGCCGGTTAAAAATTTGGCACCCAGTGCGGTTGATACACAATTGCAACTATAACGTGGCCAAGTTGTTGGTTCTCTCCCTACCAGAGCGAAATACGCGATCCAGCAGGTTGAACCTCGCCGGTTGAAAAATTCCATCAGCGGGTTGCACCCCAGCGGTTGAGAATTAGTAGCTCTCCGATTGGAAACCTATTCTGAAAATTTGAAGAGGTCGTTTATTTATTACCTCTCCCCGTTGGTTGACAGATGGTTGACCGCTAGTTAATTAGCCCTCGACGGTTGATAATTTGTACACTAGCAATTGATAAATTCAATAGCGGGTTGCACCCATTATAAGTAATTTAATACTTATAGTTTTTATGACTCACAACCGTATGGTTAAACATTTATCAACCGCTGGTTAATTTTGTACCCGGAGCTTGAGAATTCATGGACTGGTGGTTGAAAATTGCCACCCCACCGGGTGAAGTTTGGTAACAAATTTTATAAATATTCCTGCCAATTTTGGGTAGCCCGTAAAATGTTATTGGATTCGTGCTACAGTTTTAAGACATTTCCATCGAATACCCATCTATAAATAATGGAACCACGATCGAGGATTATACGTAAAAAGTTACCAATGGGTGATTCAAATTGGAATATGTACGAATATGAAAACCTTCTTAAAGCTTGTGATGTTGTAAAGGCACGATGTCGCAAGAGACGCTTGGCTTCATCGATGCTATTTATGAAGAAAGTAATTCATGCACGATAGGGAGGTAACATGTCTAGATTGTATAATTCCCCGACCAAGCCGACGTGAAAAATGGCTAAAAGGTTAGCTTATTTGAACATTGTGCCGACTATACCGATGAAGTCAATACCTAACAAAGTTTAATGCAAAACTCGCGATATATTCAATATGGAGTTTAAAATTACTATTACGAAAGATATGTTAGAACATGTGATGCAGGAACTGTAGGTAAAGCAGACGCGATAGCCACTGTCGTTAGAACTTACCCAAGTCCTGATAGAAGTAGCGAGGATGAGGAATATCCTTTCGAGAAATACTCCGAGTATGGATGGATCCATCCGTCACCATAAGCGCACCTTATGCGTATATTATGTCAACTATTTTTAATATGTCAACTCTGTCTACTATCTATCTTTTTCTGTTGATTGCATTTGTATTTCTAATTATGTAATGTCTTAAATTATGTACACTAATGGTTTAAGTTACTGTTAATATTTTTAAAATTAAAGTCATCAGAAAATCCAAAGTGTACAAGTATAGTGTGATAAATTATACATATATTACAATAACCGAGTGTTTAAACAAAAGCGGTTAAATCGGTTACTTCGAGGTTACAATTTTTTATTTCTTCGTAACTTTTGCAACGAAAATGAATCGGTAATGCCCAACCTTCCGCTTCTTCTGAATGCAATTTTACGAAACAAGGATGTATCCTCGCAAATGGGGCATCCACCGCGATCCTAAGGTACAAAACGAAAATAAGATAAAACAATCAAAATGACATATATTGTGTGGGATGTTTAAAATTTTAAAACGAACCGACAATGTAATGAAATACTTGCGTTCACAAAGTGGTTGCAGTTGACCCAACCCAATCCGATTTCCAACCGGTTTGACATCGTAAGAGGTGCACCTCTTAACATAAGAAAAATGAAACTAAAATTCATGGTTCTATATTGTCTTACGAAGTGGAGTATGAAATTAAACATAAATGCGATCACAACTCCCATCTCAGGCATCAACATCGAATTTCAATAGTAGACACATCGCTAGAGCACTCCATACATTCCATAATATCAATTAAATCATCCATAATTGTAAATATCTTCACGTACATAGATACGTAATCCATAAGCTCATTGTATAGGGCATTCCTAATCAACCTCCATCCATCTGGTTGCTCGTTCAAGGAAAACGCAATCGAGCAATACCTACAGTGGACATCGGCTTTAACGTCGGTGATGGACGTTATGAAAGGCCTAAAAAAGATAGGGAATTGATTTAGGTACCATTTGGGATCAACCAAACTTGTCTTAGCGGACTTTGTATCCCTTGACCTACGACCGATCGTGTACTAGAATGCATCGTCCCACTTACTTGTTTTGGAATAATGTTTTTTTCTTTTCGAGCGACGTTTTCCCTATCAAGTTTGGGACCCAGTGTTTCGTTCTCTTTACGCAAAATTACGGTCGGAGTTTTGAACATTTTTTCTAGAGATTCCGTACTCGCTTTCTCTGAATATAGCACATTCTCATGGTACGATTTGTCACGTTTAACCGATAATTTGGATATGGTAATATACAACTTACATTTAGAAGGTGGACGATCACACACTTTTAGTTTGACTAAAAGCTCTAAAAAGAAAGTTGTTTCCTGATGTACAATAGAAAACTATTTCTTATAAACATGTTTTATACGTGTTTTTTCCTTTTCGTTGATTATTTTGTTCGTTTTCCCTCAGATGTTCATGTTAACGTGCCATGGACACAACATGTGTGTTGCATTGAGAAACACTTCCTCGATTTCCTTAACCATCGCTAAGTCTCTATCCGTCAAAATAATAGAGGGTGGTTTAATGAAGTGACTTACCATCAATGATTGTAAACATTCTAACACTTATTTGTAGCTCTCAAATTACTCTCCGAACAGAAATACAAATCTGATGTAGAAATATTTCTCGGTAAAAGTGGCTCCAACAACCTATACAACGACATCCCGTATTTTATTACCTTGTATGTGCTATCCATTATTATGATTTTTGGAAACGTTCATAACAAATCCAACCTATACTGATTCCGTCTTCGCACGATCTATTCCATTTGTAATAGTTGATTTTTTTTAGTTCACCTAACAAGTATTAGAATTGCGATTGACCACCTTTCTTGATATTCTGTTGTTTTACTTGAGTATTGTATATTGTGTGCATGAACAAAAAATTCTTAGAGTTTATTTTTTTTCACTCCACCTAGAATACCACGAGGACAGGATCCCATTTTCATATAATTAACTACAATATCCAACTCTTCTTTGGAAAATCGTCCCAAGTACGAATAACCTTTACTGAATTTTGTAGTCTCGTGATTCTCAACCCCGCATGCGACCTCTAAGGACCATATATCATCATCTACCTTATTTCCTTTAAGGATAAAAGTGCATCCACATTTTTTGGTCCCGATAGACTTCCTTTTAAGATCATTCAGATCTACTAACTTTGTGTACTTTTGAGATCTCTTGCACACAAAAATGATTATCAGAGTTTTCTACTTTTGGCATTGTCGCGACAACGTAATATAATTACAAACCCGTTGTCTATTGCAGTTTTCTTAACCCATTCGATCAATTCTTTTTGCGTGTAGTGAGATATCATGTTAAACAAATGACTATAATCGACCGAGTATGACTCCTCTTTTATCATGCAAGAATCAATAAACTCCTCCTCCTACATTATCAAAATAAAAAACATTTAACAATAACTATAACAATTTTACTCATTACCACTCCGCCGAAGGAAGGTCTCCGCATCGGCTAATGTAATATTCAAAACTCTCAGGGGAGTTTCCCCCCGACGAATGAAAATACCTCAACACTGGTTGTAAATTATAACTCGTCGGGTATCATTTCTAAAAAATGACCTAAAACCTTTTTTTTTGTTCTTAGCACCTGCAAGGAGGGTCCTAAATGCCGACATTTAAACCATCACACCCTAATGGGCTGCACTACACTACACCGGCGTGTTAGATATACCAAAACTGGCGGGGATCAAACCTAATTCTAAGAGAAATTAAATCCGAACACTATCATGGTGGAGTTTCTCAACCGGAGGGCATGAAGGGTTTCAGTTCTTTCTAAATCTGGAAGAACTGCGAAAATGGAAACTTTATAACAAAATGAAAAAACTACATTATTTGGATATTCAGGCTCCTCACCAAGGTTCTTTTTATTTTTCTTACTTTTCCTTTCAAAATCGGTTTCTAGAGTTTAGAGATTTTTTGGAGTTTTGGTTGTTTTTGAAAGGTTCTTATTTTATTTTAAATTTTTGTTAGATTTTGTATATAGACGGAAGGTTTGGAGTTTTTTTTTGTTTTAGTTAAATTTAGGTTAAGGGTTTTCACTAGAAGACAAATCTTTTAAATCGAATAGATAAAATTAAAAAAAAAAGTTAAAAAAATTAAATTTTTAGAATGTGTGATAATATTTGTTGGCTAAATTTGGCCAAAACCTCTGGTTTATTATCAACTGATTCAATAAATTGAATTAGTAAATAGTGTTTTCTTTTGGAATTATGAAAAAGTCGAATTTTGTGTATATGATATTAGACATTTCGTGGAAGATTAAATAATTAAATGTATCGTAATTCGTAAACCGACTCGAATTGATCTTAGTGGATTTTGTGTGTATGATATGCCACGTTAGCACATGTCGATTTTGTTATGTAGACCGACTAGCAGATGGTTTGTTCGCCAGGTGGGATCACCCTAAACGGACACGGAAGAGAATATAATCCTTCGCCGTGTTGTTTTAAAGACAAAGACGTCTAATTTGTAAATCAATTCAAGAGTACGTTTGTAGATAATTCGGGACCGACATGTTTTAGGTTTTGCGTATTCATTTTGTACAAGTCAATGCAATGTCTTTTAGTGTGTAATTTTTTCACTTTTTTACCATATGTGTATGAACAGTAGAGTCCATAAAATTAGTTTATCCTTATAAAAGAAAATACGAAAACCATGTATCCTCCACCGAACTCTCTCAAATGAATCATTTGTGTTTTCTTATTCTACTAGCCATTTTGTTAAACTCTCAACGCTCCCAAGCTTTTGCACAAAAACAAAGTGACGGTTTCGTCCAAACAAGAGGGTTTCAGTTTACGGTAGACGGAAACCCTTACTATGCAAATGGGTTCAATGCTTATTGGCTAATGTACATGGCGACTGATCCATCACAGAGGTTTAGAGTCTCTGTAGCTTTTCAAGAAGCAGCAAAACGTGGTCTCACTCTTGCTAGAACTTGGGCTTTTAATGATGGTGGTTATAGAGCTTTACAGTCATCTCCTGGGTCTTACAATGAACCAACTTTTCAGGTAATTGAGATGTCTGAAAAAGAAGCTCTGTTTTTTTTTATTATGGAGATATTGATATGTTTCAGTTTTTACTTTTGGTTGAAAGGGCTTGGATTTTGTAATAGCTGAGGCCAGACGGTATGGAATAAAGCTGACACTGAGCTTGGTTAACAACAATGACGATTATGGAGGTAAAAAACAGTACGTTAAATGGGCTAAAGATCAAGGTCAGTCCTTGACTTCTGACGATGATTTCTTCACTAACCCTCTTGTTAAGACTTATTACAAGAACCATGTCAAGGTAAAAACATTACTAATTTTGTCTCTCCAGTTTGTAGATTCTCGTTCTGCTTCTGTGCCACCTCTAATAAATTTAATTGATGATTTGAGCACTGATGTTGTATGTGAATTTTTTCGCAGACTGTTATAAACAGATACAACACCTTCACCAAAGTTTACTACAAAGATGACCCAACAATCATGGCCTGGGAGCTTATCAACGAGCCTAGATGCTCGTCTGACCCATCTGGTAGAACTATTCAGGTATAATCAAGGTCTTGGCTTTTGTATTCTAGATTGCCATCAAACTTACATGTACGAGATAGGCTTAAATCCTTTATGGATCCACGATTTTTTTTCTTTCACATCGTTCCTCTTCGAAACATGAGTGTCGAGAGTCCCTCCACTATAACGATTTTTTCTCCATAGGCTTTTATTTAAAAATGATCTTGTAAAGAGGATTTGACTATGATAATTTTGATAAATTTAGTGCCTCCTAAGCTGAAATATATCTTTTTTTATCAAAATTGTCGTAGTGGATGAACTAACTTTGTAAAAAAATAATCGCTCTGTCCCTTTTTATTTGACGTTATAGCTCTTCCTCATCTCATCAATTAAGGAAACTCATTATTGAAATGGTAAAAAGTATTTATACTTTCCATAAACAACCCTCTCATTTAATACACATAGAAAACACAATAAAGTTTATTTGCTCATAAGAATTCTTCTAAGGATAAATTTCTTGTCTCTCAGTATAAACAAATGTTTTGAGTTTTAAGAATATATGGCAATGTTGAAGTACATTTCTCAGCTTCTATGTTCTACTTTTTGAATTAAAAGTGGTTCGTTGTTCTACTTTTTGAATTAAAAGTGGTTCGTTTTGTTAATGGTAGACTTGGATAATGGAAATGGCTTCTTATGTGAAATGCATAAACAGACGTCATCTGCTAGAAGTTGGTCTAGAAGGTTTCTATGGTCAATCAACCCCTCACCGGAAGAGTCTCAATCCAAGTTTTGATAGTGGAACAGATTTTATTGCAAACAATCAGATCCCTGACATTGATTTCGTGACGGTTCACTCTTACCCCGACCAATGGTAAATCATATCTAATTTGAAGATTCTAAACTATGCCTTTTATATTAGATTCGGGTTAGACCATGATCCGGTTGGACCGGGATTTCAGACACACGTATGAAAGCATGTCAGTATCTGTTTTTCTTTCTATAGCAGACAAAATCTATCAGCTAGGACAAGATTTTGCCACTAATATACCACTAGGGGTCTGCGATCCACGACCTTAAACGATACTTAAGTTATTATCTTTCCACGCAGGTTATCAACACCAGATGATCAAACCCAACAATCTTTCTTAAATAGTTGGCTCACCTCCCACATCGAAGACGCTCAGTACATTCTCCGGAAACCGATTCTCATAACAGAATTTGGGAAATCATCAAAATATTCCGGATTCAACACTTACAAGAGAGACCGCATGTTTAACACCGTGTACTCCAAAATATATGCCTCGGCCAAAACAGGAGGAGCAGCTGCTGGCGGGCTGTTTTGGCAACTTCTTAGCCAGGGAATGGAAAGATCTTTTCAAGACGGATATGGTCTAATTTTAAGCCAAGGGTCTTCTACTTCCAATATAATCACTCGAGAATCTTACAAGCTGGTTCGAATACGTAGATTCTTTGCAAGAAAGAGGAATTTGCCAGAGGTGCAAACAGACAGGAGCTATTAGGAGAAGCAGGGTTCTTGCTCAGGATATTGGCAATTGATATCAATACACTTGGAAGATCTGTATGTACAGTTATTAACATATAATTCATAGGCGCAGAACCGTGGATATCTGTATAGGGAAGCAACCAAGGAGCTAGGAAGACTTGTTTATACCGTAAAACAAAATTCATGAGCCTGTACGTTTTTTTGAAACAGTAACTTTTATTTCAGGATAGTTTATCCACTGAAACGTTTTGATGTTCGAGTTTCAGTCGGATAACAATTTATTTTTAAAAATTGTATGAACAATATTTAAAAAAAATTGTACTAACAGTGTTTTTATAAAATTTGTATTAAATAAATATAAAAATAGTATTTATAGATAACATATGAAGAGTCCTAAAAAAGCAATTGGATGAAAAAGTGACTTTGATTTGATGGAAAAAAACAAATGCAAAGATCCAGAGAAACTAAATAGTAAAATAACAAATGCGAACAAATTAAAAAACAAGAAAAGACCAAGAAAATCAGCCAAAAAAGAGAAGGCACTAATTAAACAACAAGCCATTACACCACAGAATGGGCTACAAACAGCGAATCAAATTAAAATTATAAAGATCATAAAAGTTAGAGATTACAAAAATTCGAATAGACAAAAATTATTTATATAATAAAACAAAATGAGATAATTATAACGATTTTTTAAAGTAAAAATGAATTTTATTAATAATTGAAAATGTTTTGAGTCCAAAGAAAAGAGGTGGGATGTGTCAAAACATTCAGGCAAAAATTAAATTATCAGTGAAATTCAGCTTCTAGTTGAAGGAGGTTAGAGACGAGTTTTTACATTTTCAGAGTTCTCAACTACAAACCAGAAAATGATTTCGATGACAATCTCAATCTAATTAAGCAAAAATAAAATAAAATCAAAGCCCCAATAGAGCTTGAAGATAGAAGAAGATGTCTTTATAAACAAGATTTCTAAAGAGGGAGGTTGAAAGAGAGAGTAGCAAAACTTGCTTTCTCGAGCAACACCTTCCATCAACAATTTGAAGGTATAATTTCGTAATTTGAATATGCTTCGTCTGCCAGGATTCACAGAGTACCTTGATTATGCAGAAAAGATCTTGGGAACGACCAATGGAATGCCAATTGTTCAATAAATTTCCTCAACAAGATGACCTTTGAATAAATAGCCACGATTGAGCCAGAGAGAGCAGAGGATCTTCAAGGCTCAAATTAGAATGAAAGCTTCAATATATCCAAGGATTGCTATTCTCAATACAGAGAGAAGAGCTATAAAAGCACCAGTAAACTGCTTCAAAACTTTTCATATGGTATGGGTTTCGATGAGGCGGTCCCTTTGACAGAATTGCTTGTGCTGGAAAATTCGTTCTTCTGGAGCTGGAAAGGATTTATGGTATTTTCAAAAGTTCTTTGAGTTTCCATCAAAGCTCATATCTTTTCTCGATCTGAAATTGAATTCTCAAATCTATAATTTTCTAACTGTTTAGGAGGAAAAAAACAGGAAATCAACCATCATCAAACCATTTCATATGTAACCAGGTACGAGATTCTGAATTTTCTCAGTTCAAAAGCTCTTTTCTTATATTTAAAATTCTTTTCTTTCTGTTAAGGTCCCTTTATTGGATTATAGACCTGACACATCCAACTAGACAATGTACAAGAATTCCATTCCAATTTAAAATTGAAAATGTGTTATCAATCTAACTGGGAAGAGGAGAACATATAGATTGTAAGGAAAAGACAAACCCTTGCTATCTTAATGATTCAATCCTAGAAATGATGAGAACAAATAATAGGAAAATGCTAAATTGAAGGGCAAGACAATCCTGAGAAAATCAATTAATTTCAGTTAGTAGTGAAGCATACAAGGTAATATAATCAAACAATGAAATTGATATTCTCTTATATAACCCAATCCCACGCTTTTTAAGAAGCAAATAGCTTCAAGCGTGATAGGTTCCTGGAAGGTTTTGAAATTCATCTTCATTTTACACTTTAGATTTCACCTTGCGAGCCAGTCGGTTGCTTGGTTTTGTTCTCTGAAGATATGATGAATATTCATTGAAGAAGAGATTAAATATATTATATTGTCTAAGATAGAATTCAAAGAAGAAGTATAATGGCCTGAAGAGGTAGGAGATACTAAAATCTCTTAATCGGTTTCAATATTTATCCGATTTAAACCCGCAATCTTGCAGATTTGAAGGCCATTGTGAGGAGCTCTGGTTTTATATTGAATGAAGGAGAGTTTGTCATAGAGATTGCTATGACCACGAGTGAGTTTACCATTGTTTTCACAAATGATGATACCTCTATTGGATTCGCGTAAAGGTAGACAATATGCAATATTGAGTTTACATATACTAAGAACATGAGGGTTCCAAGTGTTGGGAATATTGTTTAGAGATTTCCGGATAAACTCTGAAGTCTTGTTTTAACAATTTCAGATTGAAATTATTTTGGCGGTTCTCCAAAATTTTCAACCGGATAAAATCAGAGCGTATGCATTTGAACAACGAGAATGGATTTTTGTTGTTTATCATTTTCTGTTCAGAACCATACTTATTTATTCAACCAAAATACTCAACTGTAAAACAGTTTTATGTCCAAAAACGGTTAAAATTTCAAATGATAAACTGACTAAAAATTCAAATTCAAATTCAAATTCGAATTATTTTTTCAAATTCAAATTTACATGAATTTTCCCAATAGTCTTATCATTCAAAATAAATCTAACCCGAACAAGGATCCGTCCATTGGACCCACTAATCATAATATATTCTAACAAGCGTGTACTCCACACTCTCCGACTTGCTCGATAATATATTATGACTACATTGGTCGACTAGTTAATCCAATTACACTAAAATATCCAACAATCTTCCCCCATTTTAGTGCAATTCATGATTAACTAAAACAAAAGCACAACAAATAACAAATTTATGCATAAATGAAATATCGTGACGATTGAATTTCATATTAGTATATTACACATTCCAAATATTCGAATATCAAGGTATCACTAAGGATTGAACCTTTACTATTCATAATGAATACTCGAAGATAACATATACATAAATTTACATTCTCAAATGTTCTTACTTGACACTATCTTTTACTAGCCTTGTGTCCTTATCCTTCTTAAGCATATCAAAGCCAAGTCCTAGCTTCTTGAAGCGGCTAAACTTCATGCTTAAATAGGTAGATCTTTTACTCTTGCACATGCATATGCAATTTTTCAAAAGAGCTATTAAGAAGATATACTTCAACCTCCACAACTTGCATGTCTGAACACATACTTTGGGATGATACTACTAATGTGTTCCAATCTCTAGATGTTAAGCTTTCCACATTGAATTCAGCACCTAATGTCATATTAGATGGGAATTGGGTATCTTAACATGAGAGATTTCAAATGGACTTTAATCTCATCCCAATAGCCGATTTGTGCACAAGATGTCTACTTAACCCTTTGGTTAAATGATCGGCTATATTATATTGAGTTCTCACAAACTCTACTGTAATAACATCATACGTACGAATCATAATCTGTCTCACACATAAGTGTCTAGACCTACCTTTGTAAACTTGTCTATATACATTGGCAAGGCAGCTTCACTATCACATCCGATAGAATTATGTGGTATCTTTTGGACCACAACAAAATTTCATACAATAAATTTCTTAGCCACTCATTTTCTTTACTAGCTGTTGATGCCACAAACTTTGATTCCATTGTTGAATCAAGTAATACAATTTTGTCTCTTAGATGCCCAAGAGATAACAAGTCCTCCAAGTAGAAATACACATTCACTTGTAAAGGAGTGGACTTCCATATTCAAAATATAACTCGCATCCGAATATACTACTAAGCATTCTAACAACAAATCCAATATCCGACCTAATGCTACTCATGACATACATAAACCAAGAAGTCTCTCAACTTCCTCAAAATCTTTCGTTAACCTGATTTTGGTCCATACCAAAAATTAACATATTATTAACATATAGACAAATCATAACTCCTTTACCAAAATTATCAAATTTGCTATACACACTTGTCTGCTTCATTAAAATTAAAACCATATAATAATATCATTATAAATTGTCAAAAGGTACTTGTTTCATATAATATATTTGAAGTAAACTAAATATAAAATTCAGTGTCATATAAACTGCACTACTACTTATGTTTAAACTGCACACAAAACTGATTCAGATTTTTTACCATATAAATATAACATTCAGTGCTATATAAACTGCACTACTATTATATTTTAACTGCGTGTAAAACTAATACTGATTTTCTACTATACAGAAAACCTTTTCATTATTTTATACAACTACAAAAGTACTTGTTACCATTTCTTTAATGGTAACCTTTAAGTTCACATGAAATTAAAACATTAAGTCGTATGGCACCTTTCAGATACATGCAAAATTAATCTCAGTTGCGTGTAGTAGGCCTACGTTTTATTTATATATTTATAACGGAAGAACTGCTTATCAGTTGAGTTTTAAAGAAGGCGTATAACAAATATCTCTGTACTCGCGGGGCGGTACATAGAGTCAGCACCCAAGACTCTCACTTACTCTTTTCTGTGACGCTCTAGTGTTATCCTGATCTTTGTGTTGCTAACCATGGCCCAACACCTCAATCCCGATCAGGCTCATATTCTTCCACCCCCTGCAGGTGGGGCAGATTGTGTCGGTGGCGCTGGCCACCGACGTGGCGTTGGTGGATGCGGACGTCGTGTTGCTAACCGTGCAACTGACGTTAACGTCGCACTTCCTCGTCAAGCGAACTTGCCCCCTCCCAGAGGCCTTCCCCGTCCAACTCACGCAACCGCTGTTGCAACCCCTGAACGGAATGATCCTCTTTGGATCAGGGGGTCGGAGGGGCGGAGCTGGCTCCAGCGCCGAATGTGCATTATGTATATTCTGGCGCTGAAGTCCTCCCCCAGCTCATTTCTCTCATCCATTCGACGTATACTACGTCGTATGCGAGTTACGAGCACCGAGTCTCGGAGAGAGTGCTCGGCTATTACTGCACCGTGCTCGTCTGGCATCGAATGTTAGCTCTCCACCGCGGCAACGGTCTGGACACGACCGATGACGAGGATCGCTTCCTGGAGTAGGTCTCCACACTACAGCTACAGGCACCATTGCTGCTTGCCCACTACTTATCGGGGTTCGGCAACTCCAGGGTCCCTTCTGGTAGAGAGCTTCGATTCCGGTTGGCTTCGCGCCCCGTTTTATCTGTCCACCAACAGATTCCGGGATGGTTTGGCCGCGTTTCGGCTGAAACAAAACCGATGTACCAGAATTACCCGTGCCTGGCTGTATTCGCCCATGTTGGAGGGCACCATCACCAATGGTGCTCGCTGGCCTGAATTACCCGCCGATATTCAGCCTGTTTTCTCATATGGCGAGCACGCCTCCACTGCACTGCTCGGTTATGGTCCACGAGAAAGCCTGTTCCGTTCTCAACAGGACTTTCCAGCTTTCATGGAGTTTCGTACTCCTAGCTACTTTGTTAGGCAGCGCCTAGAGGCATTAGAAGTCGCTTTGACCCGAAGCGGCGGCTAATGCGCCCAAACCACCTCGTGCTGGGGTTCTGTTCAGCACCTTGGAGTAATGACCCCGGACCAACGGTCGTTTGACGTAGTATGGAAAGACACCAACTGCCATATTTAGAGATGACAGGGATATATAACTCCATTAACGCAACTAAACTTAATTAAGGCAACAACAACTTGTTAAAGCGACATGTATACTAAAGTCATACACATATAACGGGGTTTGTTTTATATATATTCACCAACACTAATTAGATAAATTATAGGCAGTTTATTTTTTTTTTAAATTTTCATGGAACTATAAAATAGCAATTACCATAAAAGCGGCTGCATATACCAAAATCATTTTAACTTAATATATAAAGACGACAATTTAAACAACAAAAAGACTTTATTTGCCAAATAAATAACCCAATCACACCTGCACTTATTTTCCAAACAAATAACTCAATCACACCTGCACTTATTTACCTGCACTTTATGAATATAAAGTTGCAGAATGTGTGAATGTATACCAATTGCTTACCAATCGCCAACCGTAAAAGGTAACTCTTGTGCCTTTTTTTTTTTCACTAACAATACACTAGAAACCCATAATATCATTTGTTACCGAGAGATATCATTTTCTAAAATCGATAATTGATATCCTTATACACGGTAAACACGGAAACCCATATATAAAAAAAAAATCTAAACAATGTTTTTTTTTCTCACCAAATCAATTCAAGCGCTTTTCCATGGCATATAATAAATTCAAAGTCTGAAAATTTAAGACTTTAATTTTATGGTTGGTTCTTATACCACTTTTTTAGAAATTCGGCAGAGTTCTAAATTAAACTTATTAAACCATGAAATTGAATTATCGTATAACAAGATGGAAAACTTACAGGATGATGAAGTTATTTTTTATTTCCAGATCTCAAACTTGATGTTGTCCAACTTTGCAAACTTGTTCTTTATTCTCTGTTTAATTTCAATCTTCATACAAATCTCTTTATAAAACAAGAACATCTTCATACAAATCTCTTTATAAAACAAGAACAATTAATTTCAATCTTTTGTTGGGAATATTGTTTAGAGATTTCCGGATAAACTCTGAAGTCTTGTTTTAACAATTTCAGATTGAAATTATTTTGGCGGTTCTCCAAAATTTTCAACCGGATAAAATCAGAGCGTATGCATTTGAACAACGAGAATGGATTTTTGTTGTTTATCATTTTCTGTTCAGAACCATACTTATTTATTCAACCAAAATACTCAACTGTAAAACAGTTTTATGTCCAAAAACGGTTAAAATTTCAAATGATAAACTGACTAAAAATTCAAATTCAAATTCAAATTCGAATTATTTTTTCAAATTCAAATTTACATGAATTTTCCCAATAGTCTTATCATTCAAAATAAATCTAACCCGAACAAGGATCCGTCCATTGGACCCACTAATCATAATATATTCTAACAAGCGTGTACTCCACACTCTCCGACTTGCTCGATAATATATTATGACTACATTGGTCGACTAGTTAATCCAATTACACTAAAATATCCAACACCAAGTAAGGTAAGCTATTTTATTTTCCAGATTAATATGATTAATGCAGTCCATTGTTGTACCTGCATGAAAATTAGCATGATCAAGGCTAGAAACAATATGGTTAATGTAAGGGTAAAAAACACCACTCATGGTCACGTGTGTTTCAAAAAGCGAAACAAATTAAACCCGAAAACAAACACCATTTTCAATTAAAAATAATAGATTAATTTTAGTAAAATTAAAATATCCATTTATCAAGGGTTATGATATTGTTTGTACGGTGTTGATATATAACCACCTAAACATCTTAGTTTGAACCGATGCGGGATACGAGAAATAATATTGATAATAGCAGCCATTTGTGCGTACTCTTGATGTGTTTTAAAGACGTCACCTTACAAACCATATGTTGCATTTTATGTATTTAATCTAAACATGTTTTATTTATTTAAGTTATAGTAACCGTTAGTATTAAACTGAGTCTTAGAGTTTTACGTGGGTGTAGGAGTTACGTAACGGGCATTAAGTGAAGAGAGAAGTGGGATTAGTGGATCTTATTTTGTAACTCCCACCTCGTTTATTGCCTATTTATTTCCTTTGTACGTTGCATTTCATCAATGAAGAAGTACCACAGTTTCACTTTCTCAAAAGGGATAATAGATTTGTAGGGCGACATACACTTTCTCTGTGTACCCGCGGTCTATCACATTGAACACAAAAAAAGGCTTATACTTGGTATCAGAGCTTCAGGAGGTGTTCATAACTTCAGATGGAGACGACAAGCAAAAGCTCCTTTGGTCTCAGCTACCCGATGTTGAGCAAAACCAACTACACTGCATGGGCTCTCAAAATGACGGTATTCATGCAAGCCCACGGAGTGTGGGAGGCAATCGAACCCAAGGACCCTAATGCTCCTGTGGAAGACAAGGTCGACAAAAAGGCACTCGCTGTTATTTACCAGGGAGTTCCAGAAGATGTCCTGATGTCACTTGCAGAAAAGAAGACGGCCAAGGATGCGTGGAAGGCTGTCAAAACCATGTACCTGGGAGCAGACAAGGTAAAAGCAGCTAGAGCCCAGACCCTCAAGAGCGAATTCGAAGCTCTAAGCATGAAAGACGATGAGCCATTAGACGAATTCTATCTGAAGCTGAACAGCCTGGTTACCAATATTCGAGTGTTGGGAGAGAAAGTGGAAGAGACATATGTGGTTAAGAAACTTCTCAGAGCGGTTCCCACAAAATTCTTACAGATTGCATCTGCTATTGAGCAATTCAGAGATCTGGAAGAGATGTCGGTAGAAGAAGTCGTTGGTTCTTTGAAAGCCCACGAGGAAAGATTGCGAGGGACAACGGAGAAACACCAGGGACAATTGCTGTTGACAGAAGATGAGTGGAGGAAGAAAGAAAGCGGTGAGGGGCAGCTTTTGTTGACTCGAGAAGAATGGTTAAGGAAAACCAATAGAGAAGGGACTCGAGGTGGAGGAAGTACTCGTGGAGTACGAGACAGAAGTAGAGTGAGGTGCTTTAACTGTCAAGCACTGGGACACTTTGCTGCGGACTGTCGTAAACCAAGGAAGGAGAAATACATGACGAGAGAAGCAAATTTCTCGAAAATCCAAGAAGATGAGCCAGCCTTGTTGGTTGTTGAGGTCGGACAAATGGATATCGAATCTATGCTTCTGAAGGAGGATGGAGTGGTTCCAAAGCTACAAACAAACGCAGGTGAACAAAAGGAGTCACAGGTGTGGTACTTGGATAACGGCGCCAGCAATCACATGACTGGGCAACGTGGAAAATTCAAAAGCTTGGATGAGCGTGTCTCATGGAAAGTGAAGTTTGGCGATGGATCGACCGTGTGTATCAAGGGAAAGGGAACAGTGGCGTTCCAGTGCAAGAATGGTGAAGAAAGGATGCTTGAAGAGGTATACTATATCCCAAATCTCTATAATAATATTATAAGCTCGGGACAACTTTCTGAGGCAGAGAATAAAGTCGTACTTGATGGGGATTATTTGTGGATTCACGAGGCGAGTGGAAGACTATTGATGAAGGTGAAAAGGACAGAGAATCGACTATATAAGATCAGTCTTGAAGAAAGTAGAGCAACATGTTTGTTTAACAAGGCCGAAGAAGATACTTGGTTGTGGCATGCTCGTCTTGGGCACGTAAATTTCCAAGCTTTGGAATTAATGTCGCGAGAGAAGATGCCATACGGGATTCCAAGCATGACTCAACCACTTAAAAGGTGCGAAGGTTGTTTAATGACGAAGCAATCCAGAAAATCCTTCCCACATCAAACTAGCTCTGTGTCGAGGAAAGCACTCGAGATAATTCATGCTGATATTTGTGGCCCTATCACACCAACGACAACTGAAGGTAATCGTTATTTCCTTCTATTTGTTGATGATTTCAGTAAGAAAATGTGGGTCTACATGTTAAAGGAGAAAAGTAATGCTTTCGAGATGTTTAAAATTTTTAGAGCTTTAGTTGAAAAGGGGAGCGAGAAAAACATAAAGATCTTGAGGACAGATAGAGGCGGTGAATTTTGTTCCAAGGAATTCACCTTGTATTGTGAGAAGGCTGGTATTTTTAGGCATTACACAGCACCATACACTCCGCAGCAAAACGGGGTGGTGGAACGAAGGAATATGACTGTGGCTGCTATGGCAAGAAGTTTTCTAAGGGGAGCAAACCTACCTGCGTATCTCTGGGGTGAAGCGGTGCGTCATTCGATCTATGTTCTCAATCGACTACCAACTCGAAGTTTAAACGGAAGAACACCATATGAAGCATGGAGTGGGACTAAGCCGGACCTGACACACTTAAGAGTGTTTGGGTGTATTGCATTTATGAAGATACCTTCGATACATGTCAAGAAACTGGATGATCGTAGTAAGAGGGTGGTGTATCTCGGTAAGGAGCCGGGAACAAAAGGGAGTCGCTTATTTGACCCACAAACAGGGACTGTACACGTCAGTAGGGACGTGGTATTTCAAGAGGAAGCCTTCTGGTCATGGGAACAAGAAACAGGTGGTGAAGTAACTTTCCCTGGGAGCTATGTTGATGTAACCGAGAACACGGAAACTAAGGATAGTGTGGATGCAGATTATGAACCCACAACTCCTCTGCAATCCATGACTTCACAGTCATCGGCATCGTCACAACAAACTACGACGACCAAAACAGCTGAAACTGTTGGAACTTCATCTACCACGAGCAGTGAACCTAAGAGGTTCAGGCCTTTGGCAGATATTTATAATGACACTGAGGTCATTGAGCTGATTGATGAGCTGATGTTATTAAAGGCTGAGGAACCAACATCATATTTCGAAGCCATAAAAGAGAAGGATTGGCAAGATGCTATGAAGACGGAGTTCGAGACAATAGAGAAGAACGAAACCTGGGTACTCACAAGTTTACCACCTGGGCATAAACCAATAGGTTTGAAGTGGGTATATAAGTTAAAAAAGGACCCAGATGGGAATGTGGTGAAACATAAGGCACGACTCGTCGCAAAGGGATACGTTCAAAGGAAAGGAATAGATTATGATGAAGTTTTCGCTCCCGTAGCACGACTTGACACGGTTCGACTCTTGCTAGCACTTTCAACGAAAGAAGGTTGGGAAGTTTATTATCTTGATGTAAAATCAGCGTTTTTAAACGGAGATCTCATTGAAGAAGTTTATGTCATCCAACCTGAGGGGTTCGTCAAGAAAGGACAGGAACAGATGGTGTATAGACTGGTGAAGGCTTTGTACGGGCTGCGTCAAGCTCCTAGAGCGTGGAATGCGAAGCTAGACAGATGCTTGAAAGAGTTGGGAATTGACAGATGCTTACACGAGCAAGCGGTGTACATGAAGTACAAAGAAGGGAATATACTCATAGTGGGTGTGTATGTTGACGATTTATTGGTGACAGGTTCAGACAAGCAGGAAATCGAAGCATTCAAGCAGCAAATGAGCAAACGGTTTGAGATGAGTGATCTGGGTTTATTGTCGTTTTATTTTGGAATAGAAGTAAACCAAGGAGAGATGCGTACTACACTGAAGCAGTCATCATATGCCAAGAAGTTACTGGAAAAATCTGGAATGATGAATTGTAACGCGTCCAAATTTCCTATGGAGCATAAGTTACAGTTGGACAGAGATGAAGAAGGAGTAATTGTTGATGCCACTGAGTACAGATGTATCGTTGGAAGTCTGCGATATCTAACTCACACTCGTCCAGATATTTCATACGCTGTGGGAGTGGTGAGCAGATTCATGGAGAAACCCACAGTGAAGCACCAACAAGCTGTGAAACATATCTTGAGGTACATTCGAGGGACAATTGAGTATGGGCTGGTTTATGCAAACGAGAAGAGTAGTAGGATGTTGTATGGGTTTACAGATAGTGATCTTGCTGGAGATGTTATCGACAGGAGAAGTACTGGGGGCATGTGTTTCTACCTTAACAGGAGCTTAATATCTTAGACATCGCAGAAACAGAAAGTGGTTGCTCTATCTTCGTGCGAGGCGGAATACATGGCCGCCACGACAGCAGCTTGTCAGAGCATATGGCTTCGTGGACTACTAAAGGAAATCTCGGGACAATCGGTTGGACCAATGATACTCCACATAGATAACAGGTCAGCCATCGAGTTAACGAAGAATCCGGTACTACACGGGAGGAGCAAACATATCGACGTACGGTTTCATTTTATTCGAGAGTGTATTAAAAGGGGTGAGTTGATCATTAAGCACGTGGTGACTCAAGAACAGAGGACAGACATCTTAACTAAGGCATTGGGGAAGGTTAAATTTGAAGAAATGAGGAAGGCAATAGGGGTTGAGGATCTTACTGCGAGCTCAGGAAGCTGAAGTCGAGGTTTGAAAAACATGTTGAGATTAGGGGGGGACAAGCGTACTCTTGATGTGTTTTAAAGACGTCACCTTACAAACCATCGGTCTCAACATTGATTCTATCCTTATATAAAATAAGTTACTCACTATTAAATGATAATAATCATACCTAAAACCCAATAGTTGTTTCATTAACCACGGATCTAAAGAAAGCTTCTCTGGAAGTTTCCAGAAGAAAATCGGGATGACAAGTTTTGAGCCATATTATCTGTGTCGAGCTTGACCGATTGTCTTCCAGCAGTGAGGTCCTTCTCGCGATCCCAAGGTTTCCACGGGTGCTGGCCGGTCCACTCTGTTTCTTTCTCACCTGACTGCTGTTTTGACTTTTTTTTGCACGACCTGAAGATTCTTCACGATGTTTTTCTACCAAAGATTTTGATTGTTCCTCCTTGTTGTATTTATCTACCAACTCTGCATCAACGCTCCTTTGTAGTTTTTGGTCTTCATTTGAAGCAAGTGCTGCAGCTTCATTGTATTCCTGTAAGTAACTTCACAAAACAGAAACAATATCTTTGAATATTTACTTGGAAATTAAACCAATATTCGACACTCAGGATGGCACCTGTGTATCGGCTCTGTCTGAAGGGGTATCAGTCCATGCACTAGCATCTCCGCGGCCTTCTCTATCCGTTCTGCTAAACTGTGTGGACTGCATGGTCACAGAAGAAGTGAGTATTTGATTTCGGGTTGAAACCGTTTATAAGATTGTTGAGCAGGTGTGGACTTCTTAATTGAAATGAGTATTTGATTTCGGGTTAGAAATTAGGACTGGTGGGTATTGAGTCATAAAAGTCGGGTCTTTTTGTTGTTTGGGCCGGGTTAGAGTTGTTTGTGCTTGATTAAGGTTAAAATATAGGTTAATAGATTAAGGTAAAAGTAAAACATAATTTTACTATTTTTATTATTGCCACATCAACGATCCACGTGAGACGCTGATGTGGCTGGTCAAATGGTATTTACGATAGAAAATATGGGCTGAGGTCAATAAGGACTACTTTGTTCCACTTTTTGAAACACAAGTGACCAGTTTATTACACCAACAAAGGAAAATGACTAACTTGTTACAAGTGGAAAAGATGAGGGACCAGTGGTGTTTTTTACCCGTTAATGTAATTTATAGATATAGTAGGATAGAAAGAACTCTCTTCAATCTTAGCTCTGTTTCTAGTTTGCCAAATAACCATATTAATGATAACTGGCAAAATAGTTTTAATATGGACCTTGCTAGAGGATGACCAGAACCAGCACCTTAGGATATAAAATTGGGGACATGAATTTACTTATTTTTATCTCGAATATGTCTTCAAAAGTAGACCATAAACTCCAAACAAAACAATAAGAAACAAATAAATGATCAGTAGTTTCTAAGTTTCTACAAAACTAACATTTTGAAACTAAAAGAATGTGTTTAGCTTGCATAATGGAGTCTATAGAGAGAAACTTGTGAATAAGTCTTTAGTGTAAGAATGGACATTTTCTATGAGTAATTGGTTCCAAATCTTGGTGATAGGGATGCCATGTTAAATATGTGTCTAATGCTATGAAGAGTATTTTTTGAGTTGAAGCTGCCTCCTTTAGAAAGTGTCCAGATAATAAAGTCCTTCACTTGGCCAGTAATTGTTAAGTTAGAAATGAGATTTATATTGTTAGGAGAAAGAAGATGAGTTATCATATTCAGGTTCCACTCATTTTTGAGTCAGAATCTGTTAACTTTGGCTCCCTTAAACCAGCTATTGTTCATGTTATCTTTAAATTGAATTAAGGGATTCTTGTCAAACCAATTATCTAGCCAAAAATCCATGTTTCCTCATGTTCCACTTGATATGTCTTTCAACAAAAATTTTAATCTTAGAAAGTCTGTTCTAGGTAGAAGATCCACACTTAGAGTAGTTTAACTGAAACGAATGACTACTGTTACAATAAATACTATGAAGAAAGTTGGCCCTAAGAGAGCTGTTCTAAATCTGATCCAAAGCTTCCATAAGTAAACCTTTTGTATGTCATCAAGGTTTCTCATGTTAAGCCTGCCTTCACCAAAAGTTTTACAATTAGTTTGCTAGTTTAAAAAATCAAATAGTAAAACAAAAAATCAAATAATAAAACAAAAAAGTGAACAAATTAAAAGATAAGCGATTAAACCAAAAGGTTCTCAAACAACAAATAATATATTTGATTTAGAGATTATAAAATTTATATAGGAGAGACACTTGGCATTAGATGTAGATACATGTAGTTATCCCATAAAAAGTCAATTCCACGTGGTTTAATATTTTGATATTGTTTAATCCGATTAGGATGATCTAATTTGAAATCTGTTAAAAAATCAGTAGTGTTTTTTAAAGAAAAAAATACCCATAAAACTTACTAAACTATCTCATTACCATTTAATACCTACAAATTGCATAGTATGAACAACTACCTCCACCAGACCGAAAACCAAAGTAACCTTTTGTTTCTTTTTGAACCAAATTTCTCATTCTTAATTTTTCATTTTTATTTTTATTTTAAAAAGTCTGTATGTTTCAATCCGTTGTTTGGAAAAAAATATCCGAAAGTACCATTGTATTTGTTCTTTTATGACAAACAAAAGTATATCAATTAATGGTACTTTTTTTATTGTTAAAAAAACTCGCATGATTGTTTCTTCTAAGAACTCTCATGATTGGTTATTTCAAAGAATTCACATGTTTAATTTTTCAAAGAACTCGCATGTTTAATTTTTCAAAGAACCCTCATGATTGATGTTTCAAAGAATTCTCATGATTGATTTTTCAAAGAACTCTCATGATTGATTTTTCAAAGAACTCTCATGATTGATTTTTCAAAGAACTCGTATGTTTAACTTATATGGTTGAATTTTCAAACAAAATAAAATTGTTAAGATCATTTGTATAACCTACCATCATGATTTTTCTAATTCAAATCACCAGAATGATAAAAAAACCAACATCTATTAGTGAGCCATCACCAAAATCCCCACACACTTATGTCGCGACCTCAAACGCATATCTAAAAAATATGGTAGGCTAGTCGTTGGCGATGAACCGCTCTTCATTTTTCTTTTGGCCAAAGCTATTTCCTCCATGTTATTTTTTATTTCCTCCATCATTTGAAAAATCCTCCATGATGTTATTTCCTCCATAAAGGAAGTTACAAAATTTCCCTTTTACCCATTTTTTCTTCACAAAACTATTACCCTAACAAACCCATCTAATTTAGTACAACAAAACCCATTCTTCACCCTACAGAACTACCTTACAAAGAAGAAAACCCATTTTTCACTTATCACTACCTTACAACAGCTGATTCGAAGATAGAGAAAGCTTGGAGAAAGAAATTCTAGGTTCTTCCCCATTATCAAATTTAGAGTTTGTAGTTAGATTTTGTTGTTCGATTTCGATTAGGGTTTGAAGTTAGATTTCTATGTTAGATTCGATTAGGGTTTCATTTGGAGTTTGATTTCATTGTTAGAATCGATTAGGGTTTGATCTTGGGTTCGCCTTGGGATATCCTACTGTTCTGATTTTTTTTTGCCCACTGAGCATGTGATTCCGAGTAGGGCACTCAGAATCACATGCTCAGTGGGCAAAAAAAAATTCAGAACAGTGTGTGTGATTGATATTGTAGATGGATGGTAGAAAAAAGAAGAACCTTTTAGGTGGTTATAAAACAGGGATTAGAAGTCTGTACTACGCCTCCGTAAGTGCACCTTTGGTTGAACTATTGAATACGGTAAATGCTAAAAGATCGTTAACACTTGGTAGCAAACATGTTTAGGTGTAGACATGTATACAAATAAATTATGTTGCCTACTTTTTTCGTATCTTATTTATCACAGAATTGAAGACGGCAATAGGTTGATTATATTTAATAGCGAGCACCATGATTTTCTTACACTGGTGTTTTACACTTGATTCCGAGAGGGCCACTCGGAATCAAGTGCAATGTCCCAGTGAACAAATTATCACATAATATAACAAGACAGAGGGTTTGCAACTGATTCCGAGTGGCATTCTCAGAATGAGTTGCACATTTTTTTTTAAAATTGCAACTGATTCCGAGTGGCCCTCTCGGAATCAGATGCACATTTTTTTAAAGAAATTACACCTGATTCCTAATTCCCGGTTCGGAAATAGTTGTTTTTTTTTTTCTTCAGAATTGTAAAAACGGGTTTAGCTGAAAAAAATAAGTTTCGAAATAGGTATTTTCAAGCTACGAAGTTGTAAAACGTAAAAACAAGTTTAAATTACATTTTTTGTCTATTGAGTGCTGTTCTCCGGCTTTGTTTGGGTTTCTTCATTTTCCATGATTAATCTTCAATAAAATTGAAGTTCTTTGTTTTAGGGTTAATTTTAGAGGTAGAATCATATATCTTGGATTAAAGTTAGGTTAATGCTGTTTTTTCATATAAAACTTTTAATTAGATAAATGGCATCTAGTGATAAATTTGAAATAAAAATAAGGGTAATTTGGTAAAAGCAAATCACTAGTGTTTTTGAAAGTTTGAAAGATGGAGGAAATAAAAAATAACATGAAGGAAATAGCTTTGGCCTTTTCTTTTAACCGTGGTACCCAAAACCTTTGGGGTTTACCAATTTTGGATCGGTCATGCATGGCTTGATTTCTCTTGTTGCTAAGGTTCCTAGAAGGTTCTCATGTGATCCAAAAAAGTGAGTCTTAAGTATCGTCTAAAGAGGTCATACTTTCGTCCCCATATGGTGGTATGTTTAAGAACATTAGTGGCCTCCTAACCAAAATTTATATATTTAGTCCAGTTTGGTTCACCAAAAGTGGTTAGATTATAAATATGGATAGAAAAAACTATTAGAGAGAGAAATATAATAATTAATGCTAAAATAAAATTATGATTGTCCAATCATTCCAAATGGTGATAAATTATACTATAGTGACCATTACCAACCTTTGAGCTCTATTTACCCATATACACAAAAGAGTTCTTTATAAGATTGTTAATAAAGTTTAACTATAAAACCTAAAACGAGCTTAAAAATTAGGCTTAAGGCCCAACAAATAATTTCGGTATTAGTAGCCCCTATGTTTTTGGTGAGCTCGTCGAGACTGGAATACTAAGATCCCCCTAGTGAGGTTTGAAGATGTCGGTCCAAGAGCTCCAAAATGTACTAAACTTTCAAGGTATTGGAGCCGTCGTAGTCATACTCTTTCTCTTTGAAGTGTCATTTTCAAAGTTTATGGCTCGACTCACACTGTCTTTCATATTTTATGCCCACTTAGAGCCTTGATCCTTCCCAAAATTTATTATTTTTTCTTTTATTTCAGAGTGCAATAAAAGAAGAATAATGGCTAGTCAACGTGATGCATGATATTAAAATCATGAACAACCTCATCTATGCTACAACATATAAATTGACGAAAAGCGCTCAGAGGCAAAGGGTTCGAGCCCTCCAAAAAGCCCTCCAAAAAGCCCTCCCCGAGTCGAGAAATCAGATGTGGTTTCTGACATTCAGTCTCATAATTATATAATTTTTGAAAGGGTTATATATGAATATCTACTCCCTGAAAATCTCCAAAGAATGTGGGACAATTGGAATACTTCTGAAAATGTTAGACTGAGGCTTCCAATCAAATGTGAGACCCCTCATTTTGTAAAGTCAGACAACTGGTCTTATTTGCTAATATATTCGACTGATGCTTCCTGTTTCTTTTCCATCCCACTCTCAAGTAGTTCTTTGGTATACTCGACATCTGTCATAACCAAGCCAACTCAAATACGTGAATGACCTTAATGTCCTTCAAAATTTCCTCAAGTATGTCGGAGATTCCGCTAACCATGGGACAATTTATTTCTCAATGTACTATCTATAATAACGATAACTACCCCAATTACTACATTAAAAGTGAGAATGATCTCAAGCTGGTGACTGATCTGGTGAAGTCTGGCCATTAGTGGAAGATGAGAGTTTGTTTTGCTTAGGGTGACTGGGAAACCGAAGATTCTACTAATTCAAAAACCACGAGCTACCTCAAAAACTCATGGTGCAGCAAACTTAAGAAACCCAATCCTATAAACTAACCTACCACTATAAGATAAATTTCCTTCCAACTTTTCCAAGTTTAACTACCGTCTATATTTCTATGTCTCTTTTGTAGAATACATAAGTTTGTTTCAAGATATAACCGATTCGACCAAGGAATAACTCCTGAAATTGAACGGCTGAGATGAAAAAACTTAGGGTTGCGGTTTCATAAGTGCTTCACTGTGGACAACCTCGCCAGTTCAAAGTTTTAGATCCTAGAGAGATGGTTACTTCTCGAGATATAGTGGGGTATTAAGGAAGCTGACATCTCAAAGCTTAAGGTTGTTCCAGAGAAGTACCTTAAACTAAAAACACAAGTTAAGGCTCTTAGTAAGCACTTTTCCAAGAAAAAAAATTGATATTTTTCGAAAGAAAATAAAGCACGAAATTTGTTCAGAGTCCTTTGATGGATCGAGGCAGACCATTGTTTCCAGAGTGGTTGCGATGACTCGCTAAAAGAATCTCTTTCAGAAGAGATGAAGAAGAAAACATAAAAGGTTGAAGAGAAGAAAAGGAATATTAATTCTGATGTGTTTCATGGTTCTACGATCTGATTGGGAGCCTCAAGTCTAGAAGGAGAACTTCTGCCTTCATGGTAGATTTTCAAAACCTACACTAGGTCGTCCATCTTTCATGAACCATTATTTTAAACTTACCTTTGCGATTACTCTTTGGATTATTGCTAACGCAGTGGCTTGGCATACAACATTAATTAATAAGGTACCTTATTTATATTATTACCTTCTGGTGAACCTGCGCCACCCATCATTTCATAGACCGCTCACTTTTCTGGTTGGCTTAAACAATACATAGGCCATGCTGCAATAAATTATTGAGGAACCTGGGGCAAAAATTCCCAACCTATCATAAGCAAGACGACACATGGAAAAAACCATGCTTGAGTGTAGACGGGTTTAACTTCAAAACCCCATCTTTTATGATCAGAAAATTTATGACATTTGAGCCAAGGTTCATAGAGTTTGAGGTTAAATTCCATATTGGGTGTCCATAGAGTTTGAACCTATTTTTTATCCAACTTCAAAGGGGAAGAAGAAATGGGGACCAAACTTGAAGGTCAACCGGTCATGAGTCCTGTTTGTAAATATTCCGCCACTCAGGGCTCTGAGGCCGATGTAACTGCCTCTACCGCTCTTCTTACTACCGGGATTGTTCCCAATGCTAGATTCAAGTAGCTGTTTGTATTATCGTTATTTTTTTTTTTTTTGAACTTAAAGTCCCCAAGCAACCCGTGCACATGCTGTATTTTTATTATCTTCTCAAACCGCTGAAAGTCCACGGGTGCATGAAGCATTTTGTATTATGTTCCCACACTTGTTTGTAATACGTATGTAAAAATAAGCAAACAATTTCTTTAGGCCACACCAGTTTTCACTCTAAATTTCAACCATGGTAGAAGCTATCTCAATCGTCACACATAGTCGGAAAAGCTACTATTCTATTAAAGGATTATTCCCTCCCAAAATAAATTGGATCACATGACACTCGAGATCTGAATCGAGTATTTAACTTATGAAGACGACTTGCTTTTTGCGGCGGTCTAGACCATGATCTAGATGACCGATAGTCAAATCACGTCCAACTACCACACCATTTTGCTCATGCACTAGTACAACTCGACGAATCCCTTATCATCGTATTTTGGCGGATCCCAGTCTATTCATACCATCTCTCTAAGCCTTGTCATTATTTGTTACATACTGCAATAACTTGCCACTATTTATTAGACTTTGGATTTCATCTCTTAATATTGTATAGTACATCGTCCAATGATCGATGTTATTATGGCACTTGTAGTACTTACTATTTTTATCATCCCATGGCTTAGTAATATAGGGATGAAGCGTAAGTCGTCCTTGCCCGTTTACTTCATGGTAGAATTGCACCGCTTTCTCATTTAACTAAGAAAAATACTCATGATTCACCCACATATCTCTTCGATCGTCCCGACCTCTACCTATTATGGCGGGCCAATGTGCTCCAATCTGCAGCTTCTCTATGAACATATCTTGAACCAATCGTGGCTGCACTGACGCAATGGTAGGTATGGGGAGATGGTTCACTATTTGATGATATCGCCTAAATTGGTTTGGGCTTTCTATACGCACCTGAGGTGACTGGTAACACGCTAGGATATACCAACCAGGAACCCACTCAGATGCATAATCTCGTCGGAGCGATTGTGTAAAATATATTTGTTCCATTATCATGCCAAAATTATGAATTTTTTTACATAAGACCCCATTGGATAAGGTGGTTGCGGTGAGAAGTCCCTACCTAAAAGAAGCAACAAACACCTCTTCACGATGCTCTTCGATGCTAATATTGGTGTGCACAAAATAATGTATATAATCCTTTAAAATTTCCCTGTTACGATTCTTGAAAATTATTATATGGTCTCCATGATTCTTTGTTATTTTGCTTTCACATAACAGATAGTTAAAGAGTGCCCATTAAGATATCAAATCTTGTGATAGACCTCGAGGTCAGCTGACTGAACTAGTTCAAGGAACTTCTCCATTGGGTCATTGAGAAAGCTCGATACCACAAACAATTATCTTTGAGCAATTTCATTATGACATCCGTGAAGTGCTTGGAATGGCCCTCCTTGTCTATGATCTCGTCGTATTTCTCCAATTGACTAACATTAAAATTTTGCGGTAATTTCAAATGCTATAATTTATGAGACCAACAATAAATTTAACGTTTTATACCAGTGAGTGCGAAGAGATTCATTCAACCCATTATTTGAGGTTGAGTAAGGTTGTACACACAATTACATGAATTTTTACAAATAGGCCATTGTCTCGGTATTTTAGAAACCAATAGGTTGAGTAAGGTTGTACACACAATTACATACTGGAGTATTTTTTAGAAACCAATGTGTTCAAGCATGGTTTCGCAGCATTCGGCTCTTGTCTCTATGGTTTCAATTCTTGTCGTCAAGTTTTATTTGTTGATTAGATTTTTTTAACGTGAAAATATAATGGGGTTTTGCTATCTGTTATAGCCAAATATGGTAACAATGGTGAGTTTTTATTATCTATTGTTTTAATTATGTTACATCTAAATTTGTAAAAATATGCTTGGAGTAAAATACAATAGATGCAAAACCTTTTGAATAACTAACGTGATAGATGCAAAACGCTTAATGTATCATTAATGTGATAGATGCGAAACAACTATAGCTAATTTGGTAGATGCGAAACATTTGTATATCAATAAAGTAATAGTTGCAAAACCTCTTATAATGAGGCATTTATACTGTTTTTTCTTCTATATATTTTTTGCAGGCATTTTCCCTATTGGATTTAGTATTGTTGCGTCTCAAGATACTGAGAATTGGTTATGGTTTTATGGAGATGTTGAAACCCTATTTTTTGGATCAGGAAATCACATTTATTAGTGATCGTCATTTAAGTATTGTTACTGCTGTATCTGTTATATTTCCAGATTGCCATCATGGATACTGTCTTTATCATCTTTAAATTATTTAAGGCATTGTTTAAGGGCTACATCGACAAAATTTAAAGATACTATGGTTAAACTGTTTAAAAGATGTACATATGTTGCTAATCAGAATTTGTTTAATCAATATATGGATGACTTTCTTAAACAGGGAGGTGAGAAGGTTGGAAGTTTTTGTGATAATATATCTCCTAACAAATATGCTTGTGCTTTTCTCAAAGGCAAGAGGTATGGTTCTATGGCATCTACTCCACCTGAGTCTTTTGTCAATCAAGTCCAACAATTTTGTGGTTTCCCTATACTGGAGTTAATTGATAGGATTAGAGTTTTAGAAATGAGTCAAATTTTGAAACGTTTTGGTGATGCTGAACGTTGGACTAGCGATTTGTGTCCTGAATTTGATAAAAATTGTAGAGCTAATGTGGAATAAGATCGTTCATGGATAGTTCATTCGTCTACTCCTCTTTTGCATGAAGTATTTTGTGATCCTGTTATGGTTGTTGATCTTGGTGTACGTACGTACTTGTTCTTGTGGTGCGTGGCAACACGAGTGTTTCCCTTGTTCTCATTCTTTAGCTGCGTTATTATATATATATATATATATGTTGAGCCATGCTATTTTGTAAGATCTTATAAGGCAACATAGTCATGTGGTATAAATGCATTTACTACTTTTGGTCAAGAATTTACTTCAACAACTTCTCCAGATTTACTTCCTTCAGTTTTAAAAAGGAGAGCTGGACGACCTAAGAAGAAAAGAATTCCATCTAAAGGAGAATCAAGTATTCGTGTTATAATGTGTTCTTGTCGTCGTAAATCTGGTCATAATAGACGAACATGTGTAGATATTTTGTAAAATGAATGTAATTTTTGATACTTTTAGTTTTCTAACTTGTTTTGTCATAATGACAATAGATTGGAACATTATGATGGATGATAAATGCGAAACCTTCTATTATATTTACCTAGTAGATGCGAGACCTTTAATAACCAACAAAGATGGACTTGTTAGATGCGAAACAAGCTTTCGAAGATTACTAATTTTACTAGATGCGAAACGTTTAATAACAAATTATTTTATTTATGATAGATGCGAAACAACTGACACCAAATACATCGGTCTGATAGATGCATAATCTAGGATAATCAAATACTCAATATTTTTATAGATGCACAACCTTGCATAATCATAAATATTATACTATGGTAGATGCGAAATCTTGAATTTAAGTACATTTTTTTGGCAGTTGCTAAACCAGCTCATAACTAACTATATTTTTTGTGGGGATAGATTGAAAACCCATGATAACTAAAATACATGGTTTTGATGTATGTGGTAAAATATGAATACAAACAGATAAATAAAAGGATTAAGTTCATTATGAAACAAGTGCAATACATGGTAAGTTCAATAAACCAAATACAAGCTTAAACACATTTAAAAACATATTCTCCATGTTCAAACTCTGATTGAGCAAACCCTTAGTCTCCATGTTGATTATGGTCATCAAAAAACAAAAAAAAGATAAACATGCTTCTACCCCTAGTTAAAAAAAAATAACAGCATATTCTTCACCTAACCATCAGTCAGAGTATTCTTCATCGTCTTCAGATTCCTCTTCGTTTGATTCATCTTCCTCCGAATCTTCTTCTTTTGAATCTTTTTCTTCGTCTTCAGTGTCTTCATCTTCTTCCATCTGGTCTCGTTTCCTCTTTCTTTTTAAGAGGACAGAAATAAGATCCTTATTTGACTCCTCGCCATCTTCAGAAAAAGCATATTTGGAACATGTTTCTTCAAAAAGAGAACTGTAACTGATGAGATTGGATATTTTAGATGCTGAGTCTTGACTTAATCCGATGGGCAGTTCGGACCATAACCACTATTGTAAAATACCGAACAGTACAAACATAATAAATGGTGACTAAACTAGATGCCGGTCACTTCACCAAATTACTAATGGGTTCTTAAACTTGACCCAACTTCACTATCCGACCCAATAGGCCCATGAGTCAATAATTAAGTATAAATACCTCAACCACTTTCATTAGTGAGGGTAATCAGAATTTACTGCTAGCACACAACTTAATTATCTCACTACTCTTTACTCTAAACATTAAATTCATAAACTATTTTATAAAATTACCCTTAAACAAAAATTAACCACATCAAATTGGCGACCACAGTGGGAGCACAACGGTGCCTGAATTTCACAATTCAAAACCAGTAAGAAAAGTTGTACGAAAGAATCTGAATGAGCAGAATGTTCCACTTCCTGAGGTGGAAGTTGCAAGGGAAAACAATGAGTATGCTATCGAAGAGAGAGACCAGTTGGGAGCTGAAATAAAGGCACTATGAGCAATAAAACAAGTAGAAAATAGAGTTAAGGAAAAGTCTGGAGCGCCAGTACTTCACCACATTGACAATCCTAGAGAAAACGAGTAGTCTTTGAAAACCCATCTCAGCTCCAAGAAGACACACCGATCTAAACCCGTTGAAAGTTCTGCATGTGAGTCCTCTAGCAGCTCATCAAATGAGGCAGAGCTTGAAGAATCATTATCTTCAAGTAATGATGAGGGAAGGTCAAAAACGAAAATGAGGTTGACTAAAAAACATTCAAGATATAGGGATATGTATGACAGGCTTAAGAGGCACCATGGCAAGGGTAATGGATCAGCCAACCAACATATTGGTCAGTTGCTGATTGATTCTTTTGCTTTTCAGTCAGAACCATGTATTTTTGCAACCGCTAACGAAGACACTATTTTTAGCTGTAGCAAAAGTTGGAGACAATCACCTTTGTCTGTAAAAATACTCTCCGGACATCTTCCTAAGAGGTTTAATAGCTCCAAAATGGAGAAATCTGATGGGAGTCGAGATCCGGACAACCATCTGGAGCAGTTAAAGAACTTCATGATGAATTTTGATGATGATGACAAGCTATTGTGTAGGGCCTTCTCCCAAACTTTCACAGGAAGTGCCCTCAAATGGTAAAACAGTCTCCCTCAGGGGTGTATAAAGTTTTTTGATACATTCTGGGTTGCCTTCCGGAGGAAATTTGTTGGAAGTAAGGAACTCAAGGGTAATGGGGACACCAGTATCCATTGTACTCAGGAGCCTAACGACTCCCTGAATAAATACATCATTCGTTTTGTGAACACAAAGAATGGGCTAGCATATTGTTTTGAACAAGTTGCAATTGCTTCCTTGAGGCAAGGTTTAAACCCAAGTAATTTAGCCGATTTAGTGACTCGAAGAAGGCGATGACCTGGGGTGGTTTGTTGAATCAGGTGGGTAAACAAATCAACGTTGAAGAGATTAAGAAAACCAGAGTACACCGTTAAGTGAGGTGTACTACTACAGCAACAACTTCTCCAACTACTAATCAGTCCAGTTACAGGGCAAAAGAGACTAGACAGGGGTCCAACCAGTCAAGGCAAAATCAGTCTAACCAAACTCAGAGCCAACAAGTCAGAAATAAGAGGGGGCCCTGGGTTCAGCCTGAGTGGTTTTCTGAATTGGGGAAGAGTGTGGCTATAATCTATGACAAGACTAAGAATGAGGTGCATGTTAGAAAGCCAGTAACATTGCAATCCCCCGAAGAAAATCGGAGCACTCGTTTTTGCCAATACCACAATAACATATGCCATGATACTCATGATTGTATAGCCTTGAATCAGGAGGTCCAGAACCTCATTGAAAGGGGAAAGTTGGGGGCCTATGTCAAAAAGCGAGGGGAAGCAGACCAGATAATGCGCATACCAGTACTCCCCGGGCTGGTCCTTCGAACAATTCTGGGACATCTACATAAGAGGGTGCAATGGTAATTGTTGAAAGATTTGATGTAGACTTTGAGTATCTTGATCTAGATCCGAGTCGAAATCAGGTGGGAGTGATAACAGACAAGACCAAAACGGTTTCCGGTCTGATTAACTTTTTTGAATCACTAACTATCTTAGGAGGGAATACTGTGACTGCGCCTTCTACTTCATCAAGGAAGAAGCATATCCATAATTTGGCCACCCAGTTGGATGGTGGAATGTCCACCCACCAATATCAATCCCCATCTCCCTTTATAGTTTTTGATGAGGATGACCCGAGAGACATTACAGGGCCTCATAAAGATGCGGTAGTAATAAAGGGCATAAATAGGGGGAAATGATAAACAACGAATTCTGATTGATACATGTAGTTCGGCAAACATCCTATTTTTAAGCTCCTACAAGAAAATGAGAAACCCTTTGGTTATACAACTTTCGAACATAACCCTTGTACGCTTCACATGAAGTTCTACAGATGTGAGTGGTGAGTTCGAAGAGGAAATGTTGTTGCGCAAAAGATCCTTTAAAAAGATGGTAAGATTACTATTGTTGTGGTGGATTTCCCAACATCTTGCAATGAAATATTTGGGAGGTCTTGGCTCTCCAGAATGCATGTTGTAGCCTCTACGGTCCACCAATGTTTGAAGTATGCTGTCTAGGGACAAGTAGGTGTTGTCCGGAGCAGCCAGAAGATAACCAGGGAATGCTATGCAACAACCCTTGCCCCTAAAACTCTAGGGGAAGTCAGAGTAAACAAAGATTAGCAGCTATTGGAGCCTTCTGTTGAGGAAATAAATTTGATGATCCCAGGGAGGCTCCAGTTTTATAATACCTATTGAGGAGGTTGTAACCTACTCCCCCGCAAAGGGCAAGAATGTTAAAATTTGTTCCAAGCTGGCATCAAATTTAAAGTACAGATTATTATCCTTTTTGATGAATAATCAACATGTTTTTACATGGTGTAATAGTGATGTCACTAGAGTGCCAGCTGATATTATTTCCCATAAATTGTCAATCCGGAGTGATATTATGCCAGTCGTACAAAAGAGAAGATCTTTTTTTAAAGGAAAAATCAGATGTGATTGTTCAAGAAGTTGACCGTTTAACCAAGATGGGTCACATTAAAGAATCTCAATACCCTTTGTGGACTGCCAACCCTGTTCTGGTCAAGAAAACGTATGTCAAGTGGCGCATGTGCAATGATTTCACTGACCTTAATAGGGAATGCCCCAAATATCTTTATCCCGTTTCTCGAATAGATGAGTTAATGGATTCTACCTCTGGAAATAAGAAATTTTATTTTATGGATGCTTTTTCAGGGTACAACCAGATCACACTACTTTCATCACAGACAGAGGTCTTCATTGTTATATGGTAATGTTGTTTGGATTGAAAAATGTTGAGGCCACTTATTAGAGGTTGGTGAATAAAGCTTTTGCTAATCAAATTGGCAGCAACATGGAGGTTTACATAGATGATATGATGGTTAAAAGCTTGGAGGAAGATGCACATATATCTGACATTCAAGAAATATTCTCTAGCTTAGAGGCAGTAAATTTAAAATTAAACCCTAAAAATGTGTATTTGGGGTTCGACCTGGAAAGTTCTTGGGCGACATAATAAGTGAGAAGGGAATTCGGCCTGATCCGGATCAATTTAATGCCTTACTAGCAATGAACCCTCCTGGAATATTAAAGAAGTTCAAAGATTGACAGGACGATTGGCTGTGTTGAATAGGTTTGTTTCAAGATCATCAAACAAGTGCGCTCCATTCTTCCAAGTGTTGAGGAATGCTACATACTTTAATTGGTCTCCACAGTGTGACCATGCTTTTATTGAAATCAAGAAGCATTTTTCTTCACCTAAAAATATTTTCAAACGTGTTCGGGGGGAAAAGGTCTATGTATATCTAGTTGTATCCGAATATACAATAAGTGTTGTGCTAATAAGAGAGGTGGACAATTACCCTCGTACGGTGTACAACATCAGTAAGAGTCTATTGGATGCTGAAAGAAGATATTTGAAGTTGGAAAAATTGGCATTGGCCCTATTAATTGCAGTATGAAAGATGAGACCATACTTCCAAGCTCATTTCATTGTTGTTCGAACATCTTTCCCCTTGAAAAATGTTCTTCAGAAAGCTAATGTGTCAAGAAGAATGACCAAGTGGTCAGTGGAGCTGGGTGATTATGATATTTATTTTTCACTCTAAACATCAATTAAAGCCCAGTCAGTGGCTGACTTCTTGGTAGAATTTCATGCTGATAGATCTTCCTGACATGAATCAGAAAATCGGTCTAAGAAAGAATGGGTAGTTCAAACTGATGGTAGATCAAGTACTACGGGTTGTGGGGCTGGAATTTGTTTAACTTCTCCTATGGTGAAAATATGTACCAGGCCATATATTTTGGCTTTAGAGCTTCTAACAATGAATCTGAATATGAAACAGCCATAGCTGGTCTTAAGCTGGTCTCCTATGTGGGGCAAATTGAGTCCGGTTAATGAGTGATTCTCAATTGCTGATTCACCATGTTCAAGGGAAATCTGAAGCAAAGAAAGAACAGTTCGTTAAATACTTGCTTATGTTGAAAGAAGTTGCCGTAAACTTTAAAAATATCTACTATGAACACATTCTTAGATCGGAAAATACACAGGCAGACTCTTTCGAAACTATAGCTTATTCTGAATCTTACCCATAGATTCTTGCGCAGGAATGTCCTTCCATACAGACAAGTCAAGAAAAAAAAGTAAAGAAAGTACGAGTATACTTGTTATTCAACCTAAAGATTGGAGATATGATCTTCTTCGGTTTATCTTCGATGGGATATTTCCTCCGGATAAAATTGTGGCTAAGAAAATCAAGTACAAAGCTTGTGGTTTCTTGATATTAAGAGAAGTTCTTTACAAGAATTCTTTCAGCAGACCTCTCCTACGTTGCTTAGGATTTAAAGAATCCCAAGTTATGTTGTCTAAACTACATGATGGAGAAGGTTCTGCGAACTGTGACTATATGGCCCTAACCAGAAGAGTTCTATTAGCAGGTACTACTGGCCAACCATAATGACAGATACTAAAGAGATGGTGAAAAGGTATGATTCATGTCAAAAGTATGGAAATGAAATTCATGTGCTAGAAGTTCCTATGGAATCCATATCTAAACCAAAACCCTTTGCCATATGGGGTATGGATCTAGTTGAGCCTCTTCCTATGGCATCCGGTGGATGTAGAACAATCATAGTCGCTATTGACTATTTTTCTAAGTGGATAGAGACAGTTTCTTTGGCTGGAACCACTTCGAAAGAAGTTATTAAATTTATTTTATCTAACATATGTTGCAGATTTGGGGTTCCCCAAAAAATTACTAATGACAATGGGCCACAATTTGATAATAAAGACATGCAAGCGTTCTGCGCCTCGAGAGGAATCCAACATTGTTTTTATTCTCCTTTTTCATCCTCAAGAAAATGGGCAGGTTGAAGTTTCCAATAGGACAATGTTGTCCGGATTAAAAAAATTTGGAGGGAGCTGCAAGAAAGTGGCAAGTTATTTACAAGAAGTATTGTGGGCCTACCGAACTACAAATCGATCTGCTACAGAGGAATCTCCTTTTGATCTGGTATATGGGATGTATGCAATTAATCCCATAGAAGCGACTTTACCATCTCACAGAGTCCAAAACTATTCCGAACAGGCTAATGATATAGCAATCAAAGAATCAGTTAGATTTGATTGAAGAAAGAAGAGTTAAAGCGCATTTGAGAATATCGCATTACCAAGGCTTGATAAGGAGTAGATTTGCTCCAAAGTTAAAAGAAGAGATTTTCAAATAGGGGACAAAGTCTTAAGAAAGGTATTTTTACACTCCAAGGAAAAGCAGTTTGTTAAGCTGACTCTGAACTGGGAAAGCCCTTATGTGGTATGTGAGAAGGTTAAACCAAGAACATACAGGATCCAAGACAAAGAAAGGAGAGCATTAAAACACCCATGGAATATCAAACATCTCAGGTTATACTTAGAAAATAATTTTTTTTTGTAAATATTTACTTTTTAAGTATCAATGTAAATATTAGGGGGCATACTCTTTCCTAACCTGGAGGTGCAGGGAGGTATTAATGAGGTGTCCGGGTTTTTCAATAATATCTTATGCCTTCTTCAAAAGTCTTGTGTAATTTTGTTTCAGTTCGGATATTAAACACTTATTAAGCACCCCGGCTCTCAAATGTCTTTGAGTTGATCAGATATATTGAACACTTGATCACATTTATTAAACACATGTGGTTGAAGATATCTGATACTTTTGTTCAACACATCTGAAATATTGAAGGTTATTTAAACGTTGCCCATACAGAATTAAACAAAATTTAAACAAAGAGGAATATGATATTAAAATCTGATCGGATTAAAACCGATCTCTGGTATTCAAAATACCTTGACTGTTCAAGGATTTTAAAGTTTTACATCATAAATATTAAAAAAACAATGCAACAAAATTCCTTTGCCATCCACGGACTTTAGTCTTTCAAACATAAAGTACACAATGTAACCTTAGGGTTTGATCCCTTCGGTTTTTTCTTCACCACCGTCTTTTTTGGGACTTTTGATTTCAACATTTAAAATCTCACCCACTTCTTCATCGTCTTCGGAATAAATCCCACTGGAGTAGTTGCGCTTATCACCATCAACCATTGTATGGAAAGGGAGATCATCATAGTCCACATATTTCGACAAAGGACCAAGAGTCCTCTTAGGAAAGGTCTCATGGAATAGTAAGACATATCAGACTTAAGTCCATCATCCCTCTTCTCCAGAGAATCCACTACTCCACTAGCATACTTCTCTATCCTTGCAGCTATTCATTGAGATTATTGGCGTTCCAAGGCAGCTTTCTTTTTGGTTTTCTCTTGGACAGTATTCTCCAACTTGACTTTGTCATCACATAAAGTCTAGATAGTATTGTCCTTAGTTTGTAGTTACTCCTTCAAAGTTGTGATATTATTTGAGGAAGAAGTCTCTAGATCAGAGCACTTGGTTTAGAGGTCTTTGTTGGATTTTTCTGACTCAAGTAGTTTGGCAGCTAAATCCTGTTTTTCCTTCCTCAATAATTCTATGCTTTGCTGAGCGATGAGAAGATCGTTTGTCAAGCTTTGCTTTTCTGTAGTCACGAAGTTGATGGTAACAATTTGATCCCTCACTTGTCTATCCAAATCAAACACTCGACGATGTAACCCAAAAGGGCATGGCTCAAGGTATCTTGCTCACTAGATATCGCGTAAGTCTCAGCGTTGTGGGTCACAACATTGGACGAGTTGGGAGGACGGTAAGGCCCCGCGAAATCATCTTTTTCCAAGTCATTAATATATATATATATATATTGATGTTCTGAAAAGCGTCAAGGTTTACCTCTTCGTTACCATCACTAGTAGCCTGTTCGGAATAAAGATTAGGTGGAATTTCCTCTTGTTCAGAAGGACGAAGAATTATCTCTGGTCCCAGAGTAACTTTCTTCTTCTCGGCAGCTTTTTCATCACTGCTGGCCTTACGTTTCTTGTCATTCTTCGAAATATTTGGTGGGTTGTCTGACCCACCAGCCTCTTTGACAGTAACTTCTACTACTTCCAGTAAAGCAGCATTAATGTCTCCTTGGTTCTCCGAACCGGTACCTTCAATGGTTGTTTGAGTTGGGTCTGTTATAGTTTTCTTCTTTCTCTTGTTGTTTATCTTGTTCAGATGATTGGGGGATTTGGCCCTGGAAGGCAGGTAAAATTTAGCATATTTAGCCTCTGTCCTCCTCAGGATGATATCTGCAGGAGGAGGGGTGGTCAACTCTTCCCAGGAGTGGTCTTTTCTCCTTGTGGTGTTACACAAATGAGACCTCACAAAGTTCCCCGATGTGAAGAAGTTGTGGAAAACGTTGTCCCATTTCTCCAAAGCCCAAGCGTTCAGTTTGGCACATGTATCCGGACCTGCCTCTACATAGTCCGAGAACTCCTTCCAAAAGACTAAGAAGAAATATAAATCAGTTTTGAGTAGTAACTTAATACTTGAAATATTAAAGAAGACTTAAAAGAAACTCACCAATACTCTTCCAATGATTGGTCAGCTGGCTTGGGTTTGAGTCGAATTTGATCTTTTTTCGATTCTTCTAGGCCCCGCTGATGAATAAGAACTGCTTCCTCCATGACTTTTCTGACTCCAGGAGGTCATTTACTACATTGTATTCATTCCCCGTGTTGTACTAGTAGAAGGGGATGTGATGATTTTTACACAAGTTTGCCACAACAACAAATTGTTCCATTGGTAGTGGAATCTTAGATAGCCTGAATGCCATGATACCGGCCAGTATGAGTATACCAAGCGTTCGAGTTCAGATGACTGGGATAAAGCTTAGTCAAGTGGAAGTACCTGACTATCTCCGGATCCAAAGGAAACCAGAGTCCCCAGTTCAGCACCTCTGTATAGACCACCAACTCATTGGGTTTACAGTCCATCGAAGTTTCAGGGATGACTGGGATTCTCACCTTCACAGACTCTAGAGGGTTCTAAAGAGATAGGGTTGGATTTTGATTTGGATTGACGGGTGACTCGACGTAGGGTTAATTTCTCTGGAGACTTCTATGTATTTGAACCCATTGCGATAAAAAACGAGGGTTTTCTAATACTAGAAACAACTTTCTCCTTAAGGAGGGAGTTTTGGAACTCTTGAATAGAGGACCCTCATAGAAGAGGATAAAGGCTTGAGATAAAGGGTAGCTTTCTAACCTTGGGTTCTTTTGAGGATGATGAACCTTGGTCTGTATTCGCTTGTGATTGATTGGTTTATTCACTAAGAGAGACAGGGAGACCAACAATAATTCGTTTGTCTCTTGCAACTTTTCTCGCTCTCTCTAACTCGGACAAGTTTAACCAACCTCATTTTACTAGAGCGTTTCTGGCTGTGAACACATATGACTTGAACACAAATTTGAAGGTATAATTTCTCTCACTAGAAATGCTTGTAATGTTTGAAGACAATGAAACAATGAAGAAGATTTATATATAGCTGTGAAAAGTGGCAGTTACCTAGGAGAAGGTAAAACGATCTAAGTAATGATTAAAAGCTGGAAAGTATAAGAGTTAAAGTCTAGGTGAATTTCTAGCCTAGTAAGTACGAGGTTTTAGGAGAAAAACAGCTGAGGGGTCGAACCAGAACCTGACACGTGTCCCACGATTGGAAAAAGACTCTTAGAATTCTGAACTGAAAAATCAGTTCCACCAAAATTCGAACAAAGTCACTCTTGAGGGAAAAGTTTATAGTTCGGATACAACAACAAATCAGAGAAAGTTGGTATTGATTTTTAAGAGTTAGATCTTCCAAAGGTTGTTTGCAAGACCTAAAGGGGCTACTAATGAGATCAGATATTTTAGTTGTTGAGTCTTAATTTAATCCGATGGGCAGTTTGGACCATAACCACTATTGTAAAAAACCGAACAAGACAAACGTAATAAATGGTGACTAAGCTAGATGCTGGTCACTTCACCAAATTACTAATGGGTCCTTAAACTTGACCCGACTTCACTATCTGACCCAATAGGCCCATGGGTCAATATTTAAGTATAAATAACCCAACCACTTTCATCAATGAGGGTAATGAGAATTTACTACTAGCATACAGCTTAATTATCTTACTACTCTTTACTCTAAATATTAAATTCACAAACCACTTTACAAAATTACCCTTAAACAGAAATTAACCACATTAGTAACCATCATCAGATATGTCGTCAGAGAATTCATCCGTAGTGGTATGTTTCCACTCTTCTCTGGCCTCAGGCGAATGAGTTGGAGAACTTATGTCACTATAAACAGGATGATCATCTAAAGAATAGTTAAGTTTTTGCATTTTCAAAGCAAATTTTTAAGAAGTGAAAATTTTAGAATATTTCACAGAGTATGAAGTGAACTTTTGTGTATGAGAACTCAAAGTATGAAGTGATTTTTATAAGAGTAGTTAAATTTTTTTAAGAAGGTGAAAAGTTTAGAAAATTTAGAAGAAATAATATGTTGGTTGATATTTGTTATCTTTGTAATTAATAGAATGTACTCATGAGTATCTAAGACTTGTCAAGTCATGTAAGCATATATAAAATCAAATTTAAGTTACTAGTTTGAATTTTGAATTGAAATTTATATGTGGGAGATTGGTAGAGTACATTAACTACAAAAACATATTACTTATGTAAATTATAATTGGATGAAAAATAATTAGACCAGAATATGAGAAAGAGTTTCCAAGAGAAATAAGCACTTGATAGATGCAAACCACTCATCAAAAAAACAAAGATAGATGTGAAAACTTGTCTACAAACCAAAAGATAGATGCGAAACGCTTTTGTTTACATTTCTCTGATAGATGCGAAATAATATGTGAAATAGAGGGACATATGATATTTTAGATGTGGGTCGCTGTATTTACATTTTTATAGGTAAAAATATTAAGAAGGTAAAAAGTTTAGAAGCTTTGACACTAATAATATCTTTGTTGATATTCATGAGCTTTTGTAATTAATGCAATGTAATCATGAGTACCTAAGACTTGTCAAGTCATGTAGGTAAATATCAAATCAAATTAAAGTTACTAGTTTGGATTTTAAATTGAAATTTATATGTGAGAGCTTGGTAGAGTAAATTAACTACAAAAACATATTACTTCTGTAAATGATAATTGAATGAAAAATAATTAGACCAAAAAATGGGAAAGAGTTTCCAAGAGAAATAAGCACTTGATAGATGCGAAGAAACAAAGATAGATGCGAAACCAAAAGATAGATGCGAAACGTTTTTGTTTACATTTCTGATAGATGCGAAACTATCACTACTAGACTGTCTTTTCATTGAGTTATATTTATTGTATACAAACTGTACAACAAACAATTATCACAAACATCACAACAAATATTAAAAAACATGCTCCCAATTGTTTTTAGTGTCGGTGTCATTAAGAAACATGTAAAACATTTATGTTTTTTTTAATGGTACAATATCATAAGTTTTATATAAGTCAAGTTTCCCATGTAAAATATAATCCTTAGAGTAATCGCTGACCATTACTACGCAATCAAGTGATTGAGGTCTTTGTTTAGGAATTTTTACTAGACAATATATATTTACTGTTTTTTCTGCTTGTAAAATGTTTTTGTGTTGGAGGTATGCAATATTTAATTTAATAGACATACAAATAAATCAGATGATATATGTATATATATATACTATAATTGTTTTTAGAAGAGAGACACTTACTAATCTTTCTGTAGTTCTTCTTGTTGGATCTGGACGATTGGGTATTAGGTTTAGATTTACTGCTTTTTCATGTTCAACATCTATTATCAATAATGTCCAATGGTTAATATTCCTAGGTCGGGCTTCTGTTAAAAGCGGAAGGAAGATGTAACCTTCTGTGATGCCTCGTAGCTTATCTTCAACATATAGTGTTACATCCATATTTTAGTTTAACATATGCTACATTAGAGAAGTAATATTTATAAACATTTTTTTATAAATTAAGATATGTTGTAAAAGTATATTAGCATAAATTCTCCTGGAATACTAGCAACTGGTATTTGAAAATTGTGTTGTTTAAGGTTGATATACATATAACCGCCGATTACATGTGTTGTCAAAAGTTAAAACCAATAGTTTGTTAATATATGTATTGGAAAGCAAGAGAAACAAACTAAATGTAAATTTAACATTTACCGAAGAGTCGATATCATCCTCGTCTTCTATCTCCATCAAAGTACTAACAAAAATATTAGATAATACTACCTCTGGGCATGACCATATTGTCGGACTAGAATTGTTTTCTCATTTTTCAATCAATTCTAATTTGTAGTATTCTTGTATGTCAATTGCAACTGTTACTTTGTTTGTAAATGGGCATTCTTTTCTGATAATTCCCATTTTAGGTAGTTATTTAGAGATTTGATGTTGAGTAGGATTTAAATTTAGTTCAAATGAAGGACCTTCATCCAAATCTTTCTGTACAAATGGGAAAAAATTGAAACTGCAAGAGGAGATAAATTTGAAATGTTTAGAAATATAATAGATGAGATACAATGGAAATTATGCTAGATGAGAAACCTATGTAATAGTGATAGATGATAAACCTTTGTAATTCAGATATATGCGAAACTTATGTAACTTTCATAAATGAGAAACCATTGAAACTAAAATAGATGCTAAACCTATGAAAATGTAATAGAAGCAAAACCTTCTGCAATCATGGTAGATGGGAAACCAGTGGAACTATGCTGGATGCAAAACAAGTAAAAATATGATAGATGATAAAGTTGTTCAATCACTTACTTTTTTCTTTTGTATATCATTTTTAAATTGTTATAATTTTGTTCTCAATTGCTGGGTCTAAGTCATTGACTCGTGGCGTTTGGATTTCTTGTACTTCTAAGGTCTTTTCCTTAACAAAACAGAAAACCGAACATTAGATACAAAACAAGTGTAAATATAATGCATAATGAAGGATAGATGTGAAATGCTTTCTTCGATAGATGCGGAACATGCTATTATACAAAACCCGTATGCAATTATGAGATATAGACATTAGATATATAGATACAAATAATATTACAGTATGTAAGCCAAAAAATAAGATAATACACAACAATATCAATATATATTTAAATATAAAGGTTTTTTAAAACATGTTTTGTTGATTTTCGGTTATCTGTATCACCTCTTTGTCCACAACATCATCCTTGGTCACTTTAGATTCTTCAGGAACATCCTTTGTCACTTCAGATGCTTCAGTAACACTCTTGGTCCCTTTAAATAATTTAGCTACGCTGTTATCCCTTCAGATACTTCAGCAATTGATTCTTTAGCAATAGGAATATCAACATTAGCATTTTTTTATCATGTTCTTCCATAACAGTATTTTCACCAGCAGTAATATTAGGATTTTGTTCTTCCGTAACATTAACATGAACCGAGGGATCGTTTTTATTTTCAAACCTAATTTCAGTAGAAGTTACAAACTTTTTTTCCTCAGGAACAATGAGGTTAGATGTATCGACGTCACTATTAACTAGGTCATCACCTTGTTTTTCTACCCCAACTTCAATATGAGTAATATGCTCATTTTCTACAGCAACAATAATTTCAGAAGTAACAATATCAACATTAATAAGGGGATCATTTTGTTTTTTAACCTCAACATCCGTAGGAGTAACATTCTCATTTTCAACAACAAAAACACCCTCAGATGTAGCAGCAACAACATAAAGCTCAACTTTAACAACATGGTCATCTTCAACAACAACAACAACAACATTAGGATCATGTTTTTCTAAAACATATTCACTTTTTTCTTGTTGTGGAGGTGGAACCTTGTCTTCCACATTAATATTAGGTGTTTTCTCTTGGTTTTCATCATAAACAACAAGGTTTTCCACTAGAATATTAAGTATTTTTCTGATTTTATTTGGTGATTGTTGGCCTTGATCATTCAATCTCTTTCTTCTTAAATAAGTTCTTGGTTGTTGTTCATTTGTTTTGTTTACTTCATTTTCTATGTTTGGCTTTAACACAGGTAGTTTAAGTGTGTTTTGTAGGTCAACCTCAATGTCCATCTCTGCATCAGCTTTCATTTGTGTAATGATTTTCTCTTTTTCCTTGAGTTTCTTTTTAAGCTCATCAATTTGTTGTTCAAATATTCTACATTCCATTTCAATTTTTCTACTTTTTAAAATGTTGTTAAGTCAAAGCTTTGGCTAGAGTTTGGGCCTGCTGGTGCTTTGGCTGCGTCTAGAGCTGGGGCTGTTGTTGGGGCTGGGTCTGGATGTGGGGCTGTGGCTGGGGCTGGGTACATGTTGTTAATTCTATGCAAAATAGTAAGCCATGTCAAAGATAGATGGGAAACCTTTTATATAAGACGATGAATGATAGATGCGTAACCTTAACAACCATAGAAATAGATGCGAAACCTTCAAATCAAATGTAAATGATAGATGTGGAATCCTAACATATGATAGATGCGGAACCTAAATAGAAATGATAGATGCAGAACCTAAATAGAAACGATAGATGTGGAACCTAAACAGAAATGATAGATGCGGAACCTAAACAGAAATGATAGATGTGAAACGTTAATTAAAATGATAGATGCAGAACCTTTAGTAATAATGATAGATGTGAAACCTACATTACCTACAATAGATGCGAAACATATTAGGATACTATTGATGCTAGATGCGAAGCATATTAGGATACTATTGATGCTAGATGCGAAACATATTAGGATACTATTGATGCTAGATGCGAAGCATATTATGATACCATTGATGCTATATGCAGAATGTATAGTAAATATGATAAAATAGGAGATTTTTACCTTTTCTCTTGCCATTAATTTTTTCAACCTTCCGTTTTCTACTGTGAGATGGTACAATCTGTCAGAAATGTTGATTTGACACGTCTTTTTATTGTCTTTTCAGGTTTTTTAACATTTTTAAGAATTTGTGATATTGAATTCTCCTTTCTTACAATAGGCACACGACATGTATGTACTTTATTTTGTTTTTTCAGAGGATGAGTTTCTACATGTAAAGTTTTCTCTTTCATGTTCTTTACTGGGGTTCTTCATCGTGTTGCAGTCTTTTTAGTTCTTGAAAATTTTTGACATGGTTGAACAATATATTGGTATATTATTTTTTTGCTATCAGTAGAATCTCTTGCACCTGGTTTTTGGTACGTATCCCAATGCAAACCATCTTCATCTTCGTTAAAGTTTACTTGTTCAGAATCGATTAGTGGAACAGTATATTCTCTTGAGGAGCATCGTTATTTTATTCTTGTATTTGGAATTCTCCTCCAAATTAATCTTCTTCTTCTTCTGCAAGTTTCAATTATTCTTCCAGAATCTATAAAATTGTTAAAACGTTATAGTAAATACATATATATATATATATATAATATGAAACTCGAATAAAAAATATAGCGTAAATAGACTTCTTCATTTGTTATGTTTTTTATGGCTTCAACCAAATCTAAATCTGATTTGCGCTCAATACCCAGCCATTTGAAACATCTAGGTATCTTGTCTTCAATTTTAATATCTTGACATAATTTTGTGTGTTCTATGATGAATGAATATATATTAACAATACTTTATATACCATTTATTGACTAAATATTTTATTTAAAATAGAATAAAGAAAAATACTAACCAGTAAAAGGGCAACACAGCCAACTACTCTTCCAAGTTTAGTTTCATGACAAGCTATTATTGAATTCATCAACTTTTCTCGGATTGCTTCAGCCCAATTGTAGTTGTTTATTTTGTCAACGTGTTCTACGTAATACACGATAATAGAAGTTAGTACATCTCCAGATGTAGAGAAAAACAAGGTAGAACAGGCTAACATTATAAAGAGTATCACAACATCTATTATTGCCTCTTGTCCATGTGTTTTTACTGCTTTATTTATAGCATCCTACCAACAACCAAGTATTTTTTTATATGGATAGATGTGAAACCTATGCTAAAGCCAAACAAATTTAAGTGATAGTTATGAAACCTATTGAAATGTAAAAGCAGAGTTACAACAATAGATGCGGAACCTATGAAAATGGTAAAACGATAGATGTGAAACATGTATTAATATCAGTAGATGTGAAACGTAGTTTAATGTGAAACAGGTCTAACGTGGTAGATGCGAAACCTAGTTTAATGTGAAGCAGATTAAAGAGATAGATGCGGAACTTTATGCAAATTTTAAAGTAAAGCAGAAGTGGTAGATGAGAAACCTATGTAAATGTGAAACAAGGCAGAGATAGTAGATGAAAAACCTATGCAAATTTGAAAAGAGTGCAAAAATGTAAGAAAAGTTGGAATTGCGAACCTTTGTCAGTTTGTTAGTGATTGGTCTTGCTCGGCTTTCATCAACTTTTCTTGATGTCTTATCAGAAAAGGACTTCTTTGTTATCCTTGATTTTTCTTCGTCTTCTAATTCTGAAAACTTAAATTCAAAACTCTTGGCTTGTAGTGGCATAATTTCATTTCCATGTTTGAAACCAAAGATGATCTTTATGCCATGGTTTGCAAGATGTAAAAACTTTATACCCAATTTAAATGCTTTTTGTTCGTCATCATATGTCATTGCTATCTGTTTAGTTATATCAAGTGATTTTTGTATGCAGTTTTCTTCATTCGAAGATCATAGGCTGCCTTTAAAAGTGAGTAAAAGGGTGTCTTCTTTGTTTCTTCTATATGTTATGGCCTCACTTTTATCTCTTCCATCTGTTTTAACAGTACAAAGTGGCCGGACCTGTAGAAATATGTTTTTGGTGTCATTTTACCTGTAAATGAAATAAAGGAGAAAAATAGATCAACTATGATAGATGCGAATATTATGGAAGTTAGATAAGTGATATATGCGAAACATATGCAAATTTGAAACCATTATAAACGTGATAGATATGCAACCTTTGAAAATGTTAACATGTGGTAAATAGATAGTTGTGAAACCTATGTTAATGTATATTCACTGAAATACAGATAGATGCGAAACTTAAGGAAATCTGTAACCAAAACACATTGGTAGATGCGAAACCTATGTTAAAGATTAAGTAGTACACACTAATAGATGTGAAACCCTATAAAAACCTGTAATTATGGAAAAATGATAGCAGCGAAACCTATGTTATTGTAAAAGCACTCGAACACTGATAGATGCGAAACCTAAGGAAATATATAACCAAAATACACTCATAGACGCGGAACTTATGTTAAAGATTAAGTAGTACACACTGATAGATGTGAAACCCTATAAAACCCCGCAATTATGGAAAATGATACATACGAAACCTATGTTAATGTAAATGCACTGAAACACTGATAGATGCGAAACCTAAAGAAATCTATAACCAAAATACATTGATAGACGTGGAACCTATATAAAAACCTGCAATTATAGCAAAATAATAGATGCGAAACCTATACAAATGTCATAAAAGGAGGTCTGCATTACAGTAACAATAGTAAGGCTATTTGTATACGAAGTTGCAAGTTGTTTAAGCATTTACTATGAGCGTTTCGTGTCTCACTTTAGCGAGACACGTGTAAGCAGTGTTAGTTACTGAAAAACAAATTGAAAACAAGTAGAAATGAATTAAACAAGAATATTTAACATCCAAAATAGATGTAGTTCACACAAAACAGAAACATTATTGCTAAAGTAACTCAAAACTCAAAAAATCATGGCAGTGAAACCCTAGATTTCTAGAATTGCTAGAATCGAACTATTTTTTTTTGAAGAAAAACAGTATAGAACTTACTAATTTAGTGTTGTTGAAGTTGTTGTGTACTTGAATCTTCGATCTGAATGTAAACGAAGTTTATATTCCGGTGAATTCGTCGTCGAAATTCAGGTATCGACAAAGTCTGTTATCGGGAAGTTTAAAAATCATGAGGAATGGAAGGATAGGGAGAAGGAGAAAGAGGTTACAATTGTTTCAAAATAAGTATTTATATCAGGGATATGAAAGAAAATTTGTTAAATATTTCACGCCTTTAATGATAATAGCTTTGTGTGACGGATCTTTATACAGTAAGTCTCCCTACATAAATATATGTAAACGGTTACGAAGTATCTATATTTATTTTTATTTTTTTCTCTCTGCATTAAATATAAAATAACTAATTGAATTATTTCAAATATAAAATAACCAATTAGATTTAATAAAAAAAAATGATGATATAAAATTATAGAAGACGAAAATCTCACTGTGCATGTCAAAATTAGAGCTAGATGCTCTTACAATCTATCATCGCCACCACGCTATGTGAATTCTTTTCATATATACTTGGTATATTATATTACTCCTACAACTATTATACCGACTGGTGTTAGTCTTCATCGATTTTGTGTATAAATGTAATAATATGCGGCTGAACCAATGTATCTCAAACCGACTCGTATTAATCTTAATCGACTAATGCCTAATGGTGCATTCGGACGGGGATCACCCTAAAGAGAATATCCTCCCACGCCGACATGTTTAAAAACAAAGACGTCAGATTTTGCAATCAATTTAAGAGTACGTTTGTAGATATTTCAATTTTCAGCGCTGACATGGTATCCGACTTTAGAAAAGCTATAGCTAAATCCGGTCTAAATGTTTCGGGACGGATTTTTTAACCGATGGAGAGATTTTTTAATGGATGAATATAAACGGTCAGGCGTGTAAGAATATTTCATCCGGTATGAACAAATAAAATTTAAGAGAAAATAATAAAATAATAAAATTATTTTATTTTTTAGACTGGTTAATATTATGTGAGATCATATGGATTACGGGGCCAAACTTGAAAACGATTACGATTTGTATCTTTTAAATTTTCGTGCAGGTCCGGCTATCTACTTTATCTTTATTGTCATAGCTAACATTTGCATAAATCAGATTGTTATTCCCGCTATTTTGGGATGTTCAGGAGGACCCGTTATTTGGGATGCCCATGATGTTTGTTATATTTTTCTTTTTCTGGTGTCTTAGTATTTCAATAAAATTTTAATAAACAGTTAACTTTGTATTTTTTAGTTATTTTATTTACATTATAATTTTTTATAAAATTAATTAAATAAATGTGTTATTTTTTACAAAACTAAAATTAATTATTGTATTTTTGAATATTTCTATGATAATTTTTTTATTATTTTGATTCGGTTTGAATATTTTATTTTTTATAACGTCATTTTGTTGTTTAAGTTTCTTTTATCATTTTCGGTTGTGCATTAGTTGGTTTTGTCCAAACTAAAAAGTTTTCATTTTTATTAGTCTTCGGTTTGTTATGAAAATCAACGATATTTAAATAAGATCCGATCCAATTATAACAACAATGACTAGGCTGAACCCTAACCACTCATTCGAAACGATGGCGGGCACTTAACAAACATTTATCGAGACATTGCACGTGGCAATGAGTGCTTAGGTTCTTACCTTATCTAAAAAAACAAAGTTAATAGGAAATAAGTGATAGTAAATCAATTGCACGACAAAAGATATAACGTGGTTCATGTTAGCATATATACTCTTTTATATATTATGTGTTTACCCAACGTCAAAATCCTTTTATTTGTCGTTGGTGTCTCCATCTATGCGTAGAGATTTTCTACATATTGTATTTACAATTCAATCTAATAATATTTTTTTATAGAACTTCATTGATATCCTTTTTGTATGAAACAAATCGACTTCGATTCTTGTATAATCCATATTATTTCTTCTTTTATTGTAACAAAATATTCCTCTTTTCTGTTGAAAATGCTTGTATCAATAGTTCTGATTTTACTTATGGATAATTCCTCAATATGTTGTTCAAATTTTGAAAAACAATTACGGACTACATAAGTTATTTAAAGAGCCATTAATTAGATTAAAATTAACAAAAACCAGTGTACATAAGAGGCACACGCCTTAACCACTCGTCCAAAGCGACTTTTGAGGCAAATTAGAAAATATGGATCTAAAAAGCAATATAAATTAAAAAGTCTAAACGATCAAATTTGCAAAGAAATATTTAGAATCATTTACGTCTTCAAATTATTTATTTGAAAAAATTGAAACATTTTGTATTAGATGATCATAGTATCTTTTAGAAATGATTTTTTTTAATTGATGGATAAATAATAGCACAATTTTGTTGAGTAAGATACCAAAATGGATTACTGACTCATTCCACACTAGGAAGAATCGTAAGAAATATTTTAATAACACAAATTCTTATTACTCAATGACATCCAACGATCAAGACAATTGGCTGAATCCCATGAAACCATTTTATAGAACTTAATTGATATCCTCTTTGTATGAACAAATCGACTTCGATTCTTGTATAATCCATATTATTTCTTCTTTTATTGTAAAAAAATATTCCTCTTTTCTGTTGAAAATGCTTGTATCAATAGTTCTTATATTTCTTATGGATAATTCTTCAATATGTTGTTCAAATTTTGAAAAACAATTACGGACTACATAAGTTATTTAAAGAGCCCATTAATTAGATTAAAATTAACAAAAACCAGTGTACTTAAGAGGCACACGCCTTAACCACTCGTCCAAAAAGACTTTTGAGGAAAATTAGAAAATATGGATCTAAAAAGCAATATAAATTAAAAAGTCTAAACGATCAAATTTGCAAAGAAATATTTAGAATCATTTACGTATTCAAATTATTTATTTAAAAAAATTGAAAATTAGATGATCATAGTATCTTTTAGAAATGATTTTTTTTAATTGATGGATAAATAATAGCACAATTTTGTTGAGTAAGATACCAAAATGGATTACTGACTCATTCCACACTAGGAAGAATCGTAAGAAATATTTTAATAACACAAATTCTTATTTCTCAATGACATCTAACGATCAAGACAATTGGCTGAATCCCATGAAACAATTTTATAGAACTTAATTGATATCCTCTTTGTATAAACAAATCGACTTCGATTCTTGTATAATCCATATTATTTCTTCTTTTATTGTAAAAAAATATTCATCTTTTCTGTTCAAAATGCTTGTATCAATAGTTCTTATATTTCTTATGGATAATTCCTCAATATGTTGTTCAAATTTTAAAAATAATTATGGACTACATAAATTATTTAAAAAAACCCGTTAATTAGATCAAATTTAACAAAAACTAGTGTACTTAGGAGGCACATGCCTTAACCACTCGTCCAAAGCGACTTTTGAGGCCAATAATTCCGATTTTACTTATGCACAATACCTCAATATATTTGTTTAAATATTGAAGACAAATTATGGACTATATATTTTATATAAAAAAACCCATTAATTATTTTAAAAGCGAGCATGATTCATGGCCTAAGAGATTAGAACTCTTGTCGGGAAAACCCTTGTACTTAGCATGAACACACCTTAACCAGTCGACCTAAGCGAATTTTGAGCCGAATCGGAATATAAAGATCTCAAAAAGAAATATAAATTAAAAGGTCCCAACGATCAACTATGTAATATATTTATATAATCAGCGCGTCTTCAAATCGTTTATTTGAAAAAAAAATTATGCTTTTTAAAGATAAATTTCATGATCAATGTAGGAACAGTGACACTGTTTTTATTCAGTAAGATACCAAAATGTATAATTTCCTCATTCGATAGTAGGACTCGTAAGCAAAAATTTTATATCACAGATTCTTATTTCTTTATGTTATCCCACGATCAAGACAATTGTTTGAATCCCATGAAACGATTTCACAGAAGTTCATTGATATATTCTTTTTATAAAACAAACCGACTTCGATTATTGAATATTTCACATCATTTCTCAATAATATCCCATGATTAGGATAATTGGATGAATCCACTATAACCATTTCACATAATTCATTGGTATATTCTTTTTATAAAACGAATCGACTTCCATTTTTGAATATTATTTTTTTCTGTTGAAAATGCTTGTATCAATAGTTCTGATTTTACTTATGGATAATTCCTCAATATGTTGTTCAACTTTTGAAAAAAAATTACGGACTACATAAGTTATTTAAAGAGCCCATTAATTAGATTAAAATTAACAAAAACCAGTGTGCTTAAGAGGCACACGCCTTAACCACTCGTCCAAAGCGACTTTTGAGGCAAATTAGAAAATATGGATCTAAAAAGCAATATAAATTAAAAAGTCTAAACGATCAAATTTGCAAAGAAATATTTAGAATCATTTACGTCTTCAAATTATTTATTTAAAAAAATTGAAACATTTTGTATTAGATGATCATAGTATCTTTTAGAAATGAATTTTTGTAATTGATGGATAAATAATAGCACAATTTTGTTGAGTAAGATACCAAAATGGATTAGTGACTCATTCCACACTAGGAAGAATCGTAAGAAATATTTTAATAACACAAATTCTTATTTCTCAATGACATCCAACGATCAAGACAATTGGCTGAATCCCATAAAACTATTTTATAGAACTTAATTGATATCCTCTTTGTATGAACAAATCGACTTCGATTCTTGTATAATCCATATTATTTATTCTTTTATTGTAAAAAAAATTCCTCTTTTCTATTGAAAATGCTTGTATCAACAGTTCTTATATTTTTTATGGATAATTCCTCAATATGTTGTTCAAATTTTAAAAATAATTATGGACTACATAAATTATTTAAAAAGCCCGTTAATTAGATTAAATTTAACAAAAACCAGTGTACTTAGGAGGCACATGCCTTAACCACTCGTCCAAAGCGACTTTTGAGGCCAATAATTCTAATTTTACTTGTGCACAATACCTCAATATATTTGTTCAAATATTGAAAACAAATTATGAACTATATATTTTATATAAAAAACCTATTAATTATTTTAAAAGCGAGCATGATTCATGGCCTATGAGATTAGAACTCTTGTCGGGAAAACCCTTGTACTTAGCATGAACACACCTTCACGAGTCGACCTCAGCGAATTTTGAGCCGAATCGGAATATAAAGATCTTAAAAAGAAATATAAATTAAAAGTTCGCAATGATCAACTATGTAATATATTTATATAATCAGCGCGTCTTCAAATCGTTCATTTGAAAAAAAAAATATGCTTTTGACAGATAAATTTCATGATCAATGTAGGAATAATGACACTTCTTTTATTCAGTAAGATACCAAAATGTATAATTTCCTCATTCGATAGTAGAAGGACTCGTAAGCAAAATTTTTATATCACGGATTCTTATTTCTTTATGTTATCCCACGATCAAGACAATTGTTTGAATCCCATGAAACGATTTCACAGAATTTCATTGATATATTCTTTTTATAAAACAAACCGACTTCGATTATTGAATATTTCACATCATTTCTCAATAATATCCCATGATTAGGATAATTGGATGAATCCACTATAACCATTTCACATAATTCATCGGTATATTCTTTTTATAAAACGAATCGACTTCCATTTTTGAATATTCTTTTTTTTCTGTTGAAAATGCTTGTATCAATAGTTCTGATTTTACTTATGGATAATTCCTCAATATGTTGTTCAAATTTTGAAAAACAATTACGGACTACATAAGTTATTTAAAGAGCCCATTAATTAGATTAAAATTAACAAAAACCACTGTGCTTAAGAGGCACACGCCTTAACCACTCGTTCAAAGCGACTTTTGAGGCAAATTAGAAAATATGGATCTAAAAAGCAATATAAATTAAAAAGTCTAAACGATCAAATTTGCAAAGAAATATTTAGAATCATTTACGTCTTCAAATTATTTATTTAAAAAAATTGAAACATTTTGTATTAGATGATCATAGTATCTTTTAGAAATGAATTTTTTTAATTGATGGATAAATAATAGCACAATTTTGTTGAGCAAGATACCAAAATGGATTACTGACTCATTCCACACTAGGAAGAATCGTCAGAAATATTTTAATAACACAAATTCCTATTTCTCAATGATATCCAACGATCAAGACGATTGGCTGAACCCCATGAAACCATTTTATAGAGCTTCATTGATATCTTCTTTGTATGAAACAAATCTACTTCGATTCTTGTATAATATATATTATTTCTTCTTTTATTGTAACAAGTTATTCCTCTTTTCTGTTGAAAATGATTGTATAAATAGTTTTGATTTTACTTATGGATAATTCCTCAATATGTTGCTCAAATTTTGAAAAACAATTATGGACTACATAATTTTTTTAAAGAGCTCGTTAATAAGATTAAAATTAAAAAACAACAGTGTACTTAGGAGACACACACCTTAATCACTCGTCCAAAACGAATTTTGAGGAAAATTAGAAAATATGGATCTAAAAAGCAATATAAATCAAAAAGTCAAAACGATCAACTTTGCAAAGAAATATTTAGAATCGTTTACGTCTTCAAATTATTTACTTAAAAAAATTGAAACATTTTGTATTAGACGATCATAGTGTTTTTTAGAAATAAGTTTTTTTTAATGATGGATAAATAATAGCACAATTTTGTTGTGTAAGATACCAAAATTTATTACTGACTCATTCCACGCTAGGAAGAATCGTAAGAAATATTTTAATAACACAAATTCTTATTTCTCAATGACATCCAACGATCAAGACAATTGGCTGAATCCCATGAAAACATTTTATAGAACTTAATTGATATCCTCTTTGTATGAAACAAATCGACTTCGATTCTTGTATAATCCATATTATTTCTTCTTTTATTGTAAACAAATATTCCTCTTTTCTGTTTAAAATGCTTGTATCAATAGTTCTTATTTTACTTATGGATAATTCCTCAATATGTTGTTCAAATTTTAAAAAACAATTATGGACTACATAAATGTTTTAAAGAGCCCCCAAAGCAACGTTTGAGGCAAATTAGAAAATATGGATCTAAAAAGTAATATAAATTAAAAATCTAAACGATCAACTTTTCAGAGAAAGTTTAGAATCATTTACGTCTTCAAATTATTTTTTGAAAAAATTGAAACATTTTGTAATAGATGATCATAATAATTTTTAGAAATGAATTTTTTTAATTGATGGATAAATAATACCACAATTTTGTTGAATAAGATACCAAAATGGATTACTGACTCATTCCACACTAGGAAGAATCGTAAGAAATATTTTAATTACACAAATTCTTATTTCTCAATTATATCCAACGATAAAGACAATTGGCTGAATCCCATCAAACCATTGAACATAAATTCATTGATATCTTATTTGTATGTAACAAATCGACTTTGATTCTTGTATAATCTATATTATTTCTTCTTTTATTGTAACAAAATATTCCTCTTTCCTTTTGAAAATGTTAGAATCAATAATTCTGATTTTACTTATGGACAATACCTCAATATCTTTGTTCAAATATTGAAAACAAATTATGGACTATATATTTTATATAAAAAACTCATTAATTATTTTATATAAAAAACTCATTAATTATTGATATATTCTTTTTATAAAACAAACCGACTTCGATTATTGAATATTTCACATCATTTCTCAATAATATCCCATGATTAGGATAATTGGATGAATCCACTTTAACCATTTCATAGAATTCATTGATATATTCTTTTTTTAAATCAAATCGACTTCCATTCTTGAATATTCTTTTTTCTGTTGAAAATGCTTATATCAATAGTTCAGATTTTACTTATGGATAATTCCTCAATATGTTGTTCAAATTTTGAATAACAATTATGGACTATATAAATTATTTAAAGAGCTCGTTAATTAGATTCAAATTAACAAAAACAGTGTACTTAGGAGGCACAAGCCTTAACTAATCGTCCAAAGCAACTTTTGAGGCAAATTTGAAAATATAGACATAAAAATCAATATAAATTAAAAAGTCTAAACGATCAACTTTGCAAAGAAATTTTAGAATCATTTACGTCTTCAAATTATTTATTTGAAAAAATTGAAACATTTTGTATTAGATAAATATAGTAATTTTTAGAAATGATTTTTTTTTAATTGATGGATAAATAATAGCACAATTTTGTTGAGTAAGATACCAAAATGGATTACTGTCTCATTCCACACTAGGAAGAATCGTAAGAAATGTTTTAATAACACAAATTCCTATTTCTCAATGATATCCAACGATCAAGCCGATTGGCTGAATCCCATGAAACCATTTTATAAAGCTTCATTGATATCTTCTTTGTATGAAACAAATCAACTTCGATTTTTGTATAATCCACATTATTTCTTCTTTTATTGTAACAAAATATTACTCTTTTCTTTTGAAAATGCTTCTATCAATAGTTTTGATTTTACTTATGGATAATTCCTCAATATGTTGCTCAAATTTTGAAAACAATTATAGACAATATAAATTATTTAAAGAGCCCGTTAATTAGATTAAAATTAAAAAAACCAATGTACTTAGGAGACACACACCTTAACCACTCGTCCAAAACGATTTTTGAGGCAAATTAGAAAATATGGATCTAAAAAGCAATATAAATTAAAAAGTCGAAACGATCAACTTTGCAAAGAAATATTTAGAATCATTTACGTCTTCAAATTATTTATTTGACAAAATAGAAACATTTTGTATTAGATGATCATAGTATTTTTAAAAATGATTTTTTTTAATTGATGGATACATAATATCACAATTTTGTTGAGTAAGATACCAAAATGGATTACTGACTCATTCCGCACTTGGAAGAATCGTAAGAAATATTTTAATAACACAAATTCCTATTTCTCAATGACATCCAACGATCAAGACAATTGGCTGAATCCCATGAAACCATTTTATAGAATTTGATTGATATCTTCTTTGTATGAATTAAATCGACTTCGATTCTTGTATAACCCATATTATTTCTTATTTTATTGTAACAAAATATTCTTCTTTTCTGTTGAAAATGCTTGTATCAATAATTCTTATTTTACTTATGGATAATTCCTCAATATGTTGTTCAAATTTTGAAAAACAATTATGGACTACATAAATTATTTAAAAAGCCCGTTAATTAGATTAAATTTAACAAAAACCAGTGTACTTAGGAGGCACATGCCTTAACCACTTGTCCAAAGAAACTTTTGAGGAAAATTAGAAAATAGGATCTAAAAAGCAAAATAAATTTAAAAGTCTAAACGATCAACTTTGCAAAGAAACTTTAGAATCATTTAAGTCTTCAAATTATTCATTTTGAAAAAATTAAAACATTTTGTATGATCATAATACGTTTTTGAAATGAATTTTTTTAATTGATGGATAAATAATAGCACTATTTTTGTGAGTAAGATACCAAAATGGATTACTGACTCATTCCACACTAGAAAGAATCGTAAGAAATATTTTAATAACACAAATTCCTATTTCTCAATGGTATCCAACGATCAAGACGATTGGCTGAATCCCATGAAACCATTTTATAGAGCTTCATTGATCTCTTCTTTGTATGAAACAAATCTACTTCGATTCATGTATATTCCATATTATTTCTTATTTTATTGTAACAAAATATTCCTCTTTCGTGTTGAAAATGTTAGTATCAATAATTCTGATTTTACTTATGGACAATACCTCAATATCTTTGTTCAAATATTGAAAATAAATTATGGACTATACAGTTTATATAAGAATACATTAATTAGTTTAAAAGCGAGCATGATTCATCGTTTGAGAGATTAGAACTCTCGTCGGGAAAACCCTTGTACTTAGCATGAACACGCCTTAACCACTCGATCTAAGCTACTTTTGAGCCGAATAGGAATATAATGATCTAAAAAAGCAATATAAATTAAAAGGTCTCAACGATCAACTATGTAATATGTTTATATAGTCAACGCGTCTTCAAATCGTTCATTTGAAAAAAAACATTTTATACTTTTAAAGATAAAATATTATAATCAATGTAGGAACAATGACACCGTTTTTATTCAGTAAGATACCAAAATGTATAATTTCCTCATTCGATAGTAGAAGGGCTCGTATGAAAACTTTTGATAACACGGATTCTTATTTCTTAATGATATCCCACGATCAAGACAACTGTTTGAATCCCATTAAACGATTTCACAGAAGTTCATTGATATATTCTTTTTATAAAACAAACCGAATTCGATTATTGAATATTTCACCTCATTTCTCAATAATATCCCATGATTAGGATAATTTGATGAATCCGCTATAACCATTTCACAATATTCATTGATTTATTCTTTTTATAAAAGTAATCGACTTCCATTCTTGAATAATTCATATGATTTCTTCTACTATTATAACAAAAGGCTTGTTTTGCATGTAAAAAATGCATGTATAAATAATTATGATTTTACATATAATTATGGACTACATAAATTATATAAGAAAACCCCGTTAATTTCAAACTCTTACTCGGAAGCCCCATGTACTTAACAAGCACACTCCTTAACCACTCACCAAAACAACGTTTTGGCTAGATGGGAAAATATGTATCCAAAAGACATTATGAACTGAAAAGTCTGAATGACCAACTTTACACTGAATTATTAGAATCAATAAATTTTCAAATCGTTCATTTGAAAAAAATTAAAACATTTTATATTTGATGATCATAATAATTTTACAAAATAAAATTTCTTAAGCAGTAGAGGAACAATATCACCAGTTTTATTCACTATCATACAAAAAATAAATTATTGACTCATTCATAATAGAAAGACTCGCAAGAAAACTTTTGATAACACAGATTTCTATTTCTCAATGATATCTCACGATCAAGACAATTGGTTGAATCCTATGAAACCATCTGACAAAAGTATAATGATATTTAATTTTTATAAAACAAATCGACTTTAATTCTTAAATATTTCAAATAATTTCTCAGTGATGTCTCACGATCAAAATAATTTACTGAATCTCATGAAACTATTTCATAGAAGTTCATTGATAGTGTCCTTTTATAAAACAAATTGACTTTGGTTCTTGAATAATCCATATTAGTTCTTCTTCTATTAGAACAAAAGGCTCTTTTTATATAGACAATTCTCGTACCAATAATTCTTATTTTACGTACAATTATGGATACATAAATTATAGAAAATAGTTTCGTTAATTTTAAACTCTCGCGGGGGAACCCCATGTACTTAGCAGACACACGCCTAAACCACTCGGCCAAATAGAATTTTCGGCTAGATTGGAAATAAGGATCTAAAAGGAAATATGAATTGAAACGTATGAATGGTCAACTCTGCAATGAGTTTTTAGAATTAATAGATCTTCAAATCGTTCATTAGATTATTTTTTTGTATTAGATGATCATAATTTTTTTTTAAAACGAAATGCTTAATAAATGGAGGAATAATATAACCATTATTATTCAGTGAGATACCAAAGCAGATTACTCGCTCATTCCACACTAGTAAAAATCGTAAGCAATCTTTTGATAACAAATATTCATATATCTCAATGATATCCTAGGATCAAAAATTTCATTGATATCTTCTTGTATACAACATATCGACTTTGGTTCTTGAATAATCCATATTATTTCTTTTTCTATTATAATAAAAGATTCCTCCTTTTATGTTGAAAATTGTTACGGGAATAACAAGTTGTGCCAAAGTAGAAATTCACGATTTAGTAAAAAAAAAGACAAGGTAAAAGATCATATCATTAATCAAAAGAATCTCCCAACTTATAGTTTTCATCGTTAGTGGGCGGTTACATTAGTATTTAATTATACTTAATACCCCACTTACTCACTAACATCACTTCTCCTATAATTCCGGGCAAGCGGGCTAAACGTTTTGACTCAAAGTCTATATCGGTATCAAATGACGAGTGAAGAAACGCTTTATTTTTCAATTGTTCGTTTTGACCGGACATGCGTGCAAATCCGAGCTGACTCGTTTCTTGAGTGCGACAAGACTCGTGCTGAGCTGCATATGTCTGAGCTCGCTCAATCGTTTCTAGTCGCTCGACTTCTCTTTGTCCTTCTTCGAGGTCAGTCATCTATCTTTGAGTTTGTTCTCTACTTAGCTTGAGGTCGATCGATTATGCATGAGCTTGTCCTCTGCTTCGCTATTGCATCCTTGGTCTGGTCAATCAACTCATCCCTTAGATTATCATTGGCTCCTCCTCCTTTGTTGGCTAGTTTGATTCTTGTTCCTCTTCTTTGTCCCTTATCTTAGTCTGAGCCCATCACTTGTCTTTCGTGCTCGTTCAGATGCTTACTTTGGGAACCCTCCCTTATCAGGGCACCCCCTAGTTTATAGGTTTAATAATTTTAGAACGAAATTGATGAACCTATAAATTAAATATTACTCGAAAGGGTACTGAAGCAGGAGATTCATCATCTGCTCCTAGCCAACTGGGCAAGGATAGATAATGGCTAGCAAAAAGGGGAGGAAATCGATCAGGGTGAGAGGAATGCCCTTGTTGTTCAAGAAGTTGCTCAAAGAAGTAATGTGCGAGTAGAACGAGAGAAATAAGATGGCAATGAATCGCCCTCCGTGGTGAAACCCTGGAGCAAAAGACAAAAAGTGATTAAGGATGCTGTCCCTATTGCTGTCAGGAAGCTACAGCTGAGGGATGCGGATAGTGGCAGCACATAGGCTACACGTGGGGGAACTACTTGTCTCCCAATTCAGAGTTCACCCAAACAAGGCGAGGGGGAACACCCTCATGCAGAGGGAGGCTTGATTGACTTGGTAGAAGATAGTGAGAAGGAAAAAGATAAGGATCAAAAGAAGAAGGTTATCCCACTAGAGCATGCTGAGAAGATGAAACGTTGGGTTAATACATCGAACATGCCTCATTTGACAACAACAGTGGGATGGAGTGTTGCGCCTCGATCGATATGACTAATGGAGAAACCCACGGGTGAGAATAATGGAGCTGGGACCAGTTAATAGAAGGCATCTTTGGAGGAGTTGCTGCCCAAGCAGATTATCATACCGCGCCCCTCCTCATTTTTATTCGAACAACTCCGTCGAATTCCTAACTTATCGTATTATGATGGAATATCAGTTCCCGAGATCTTACAACGATAATTTGAGCTCGCCATTGAGGTAAGGCACTGGATTTTATGTGTTGAATAAAGGGTAGTGGCAGAAATCTAACTCTCTCCCTCTGTGCAGATTCATCATAACTCACTCGCATGTCTCCGGTTGATTTAGAGGCTACGAAGAAGTGGAGACCAAAAGCCATGGTGTTTGGGTCAGCCAAAATGACCACTGCTAAAGTTATTCGTTTGAGACATGCGTATGCCTTAACAAAGGCGACCAAAAACCAGGCGTTCGATGCAGTGACGAGAGATGTAAAAAAGTATCCGAAAATCACAAGGAAGTGTTAAAACAAAATGAAAACCCGTTGAAGAGGAACGATATACGTTTTCCTCAGAGCTCAAACCTAGTGGATAGAAACTTGTGTCAGTCCAAACGGGTGGAGGAACAAGCTGAGCGAATAACAAATTTGTCTGCTGATAACACAAAGTTGAAAGGACAAGTGGAGGAGGGGCATACTTGAGCGGGAGAGGCAACGGTGGAACAGGGACTTGGAAGCAGCTGTAGCAGAAAGAGAAGCGCAAATGCCAATTGTTGCAATTGAGATGATAGCCAAGGAGAACAAGAAAGCTATAAACCATATGTTGGCGCAGAATCTCGGCTTGAACTTGGGGTCTTTGTCGTCTCTTGTTCAAAATCCTGCACAACCTTAAGACCTTGGCATGCAAGCTGTTCCAGTTGTTTAAGTTGTGACCACTGCTGCGGCAGACGTGACTCAAGCAGAGCAGAACAAGCCGCCCTCTTCCCCGAATGCATAGTTGTGACATTTTTTATTGTCTCTTGTTTGTTTTTTGTATTTTTGAAAAACCTTTTGTCATTTTATGTATTTTTGGATACCTTATTTTATTAAACTTTTAGTGGGGAAAGTATGGAGCTCGTGTTTATTGCTTTGCGTGGAGATATTTATAGTATTGAGCTCAGTATGACTCATTGTGTAACTTAGACAAGTATTATCATGATAGCTGGTTTGTGGCAAGTTCACGTAGACCCTATTGCGTAGTCTATTTTAGACTTGGTCTTTGACCAGTTCGCTAATATACCCAGTACAAGGTATGAGGCATACTATGACCTTTACGTAGCCCGTAGACTTGGCCAATTAGCCCATTCATATTTATAGACACTTAGTTTGGACTCAGTATGGTCCCTTACGTATCCACATATGACGTCGTCATTGACTCGTTCGCTAATTGTAAGGATAAAACTTGCAATAAACACATAGTAGCAAAAGAATAAATTTTGTTTAAGGAGTGAGTTGTTGCCCTAAAATGCCTCATTAAAAAACCTACCCGCGTCATCAGGGAGGAAAAAGAGCTCATCAATACTATCTAAGTATATTGGCGAGACAATTTTAGGTGATTTATATACCAAGGGTGTTTGAGTACTTGCCCACTGACATCTGCCAATCTGTACGCCCCACGGTGCCCTTTGGAGATGATCGTAAATGGGCCTTCCCAGTTTGGTCCCAACTGCCACCTGTTCCACTGTTGGAGCCTTGAAATGTTTTATTTAATACCAGATCTCCCACCTTAAAGGAGCGTGGCTTGAGTCGAGCGTTGAAGCGTCCCCTCATCAGTCTTCTGTAATGCTCTACTCGTACGCATACTTGATCTTGTCGTTCTTGGAGGAGATCCAAACTTATCGATCTACCTATTAGATTTTCCTCTTCTTTGTAGTGTTCTATTCGATGGCTTGGCATGATGATCTCTACTGGGATGACTGCTTCGGTGTCGTATACCAGGGCGAAAGCGGTGTCTCCTGTTTTTTTATCGCGAAGTGGTTCGATATGCCCATAATACCTCAGCTAATATGTTAGGCCATTTTCCCTTGGCTCCTTCAAGCTTTTTATTAAGTCCTTCGAGCAACGTCCTGTTGGTTACTTCGACCTGACCGTTGGCCTGGAGGTAATATGGGGTGGAAGAGTGCTGGAGTATCCCATATCGTTTGCAGAAGTTGGTGAGTATTGAGGTTTGTAATTATAGGCGATTATCCATTATTAGAATTTGTGGGATACCATATCTAGTCAAAATCTGATTATGAATGAAGTCACATACCTCCTGCGCCCGTGTTCGGAATAAAGCATTTCCCTCAACCCATTTGGAGAACGAATCTACCGCGACGATAATAAATTCCCTCTTCACAGTAGCCATTGGTAAAGGACCCACCAAATCTATCCCCCATTTATCGAAAGGGCATGGAACGAGAATGTTTTGCATTGGCTCGCTGGGCCTATGTTACGTGTTGGCATATTCTTCACATTTGTGACATTGTTGCATAAGACTTTCCGCGCCAGCTGCTTAATATCCTACCAGGTGGAATCGGCGAACTAGTGTTTGGTGGCCACAGTGAGCACCAACCTCTCTTGGTAAAGCATTCATGGCATGAACAAATCTCCTAACATAAATTTTAAAGGACTCACCTCGCCGCTGGTAGAGGTCCATGATCGAGTCTCGCTCTCACTTGAGCTCCTTGTTACCAACAAACCTTTCTCTGAACACTTTCCAAAATCCAGTAACGCCGTAGATGAACCCTTTTGGTAAGCTGCTAAACCAATCCATTGCATTACACTTGAGGGTCATAGAAAGTGCTCGGGACAACATCGCGTCGTCAGGGTTGAACATCATCATCATGTTTTGGAATTGCTCCAAATGTCTTTCAGAGTCTCTATTCCATCATAAGCTTCCATTCGGAAATTTTCGAACTTCTTTGGGAGTTGAGCTTTGAGAGTATTTTTGGAGAACGACGACTCTTTGAGTAAGTAAGCCGATAGTCTCGGGCGAACTTGGTTGTAATGGAGATCTTCATTTTCTCGGGTTTGCTTGGTGGGTTTCTGTTTTGCCTCCTCTTTTGGATCTTTGCTCCGATTTTTGCCTCCGCTCTCGCCTTCGCCCTCCTTCTTGTCGTCCCGCTTGGACGATCGCTACGCCATGTTAACTTTGCTAGCCTCCGGGCCAAATGGTTGATTGACTCGGCTTCTCCCCTTGAACTTAACGGTGAGGGCGTGAATGACGTCATTCATTCAGGCCATGGTTGCGTGCATGGCCTGTTCTCTCGCGTCTCGCTCAAACACTAACTTATTTTCCCTAGTTGCTGGACCATCGGATCAACGGAAGGGGCGGCTTCCACAGCTTATTGGGCCACCGGGGTGCCACCGGTTGTCGAGGTTGCACTTCGGCTCGGGGAACAACGGCGGGCAAAGTCGGGGGTCCCTCCGGATCGAATGTCCCGAGGGGTACTATGGGATTGCCCCCTTTGGATGCTACGGGAACTGGGTACAAGGTGCTTTTCCCGGGCGGGGGATTCGTTGCTCCCCTTCTGCTCATTTTCGCTTCGTACGTTTCCTGGTTATCTCTCGATTCCTGACCTTGTGAATACCATGGTTAATGATTTGTTGTATTCCCCACAGACAACGCCAAAAATTATTACGGGAATAACAAGTTGTGCCAAAGTAGAAATTCATGATTTAGTCAGAAAAGAGACAAGGTAAAAGATCATATCATTAATAAAAAGAATTTCCCTACTTATAGTTTTCATCCTTAGTGGACAGTTACATTAGTATTTAATTATACTTAATACCCCACTAACTCACTAACATCATTTCTCCTATAATTCAGGGCAAACTGGCTAAACGGTTTGACTCAGAGTCTATAGCACTATTCAATGACGAGTGAAGGAACGCCTTATTATTCAATCGTTGTTTTGACCGGAGATGTGTGATAATCCGATATGGCTCGTTTCTTGAGTGCGACAAGACTCGTGATGAGCTGCATATGTATGAGCTCGCTTAATGTTTTCTGGTCGCTCGACTTCTCTTTGTCCTTGTGCGAGGTCAGTCAACTATCTTCGGGTTCATTCTCTATTTAACTCGATGATGATCAGTTATGCACGAGTTTGTCCTCTGCTTAGCTACTGCATCCTTGGTCTGATCGATCAACTCATCCCTTAGATTATCATTGGCTCCTCCTCTGTTCGCTCGTTTGATTCTTGATTCTCTTGTTTGTCTATTATCTTAGTCTGAGCTCATCACTTGTCTTTCCTGCTCGTTTAGATGCTTACTCGGGGAATCCTCCCTTATCAAAAATCTTTATAGCAGTAATTCTGATATTATGTATAGACAATTCCTTATATAAAAAATAATTTGATTACATTAAAAATGAGCATGAGTTTTCGTTTGAGAGATTTGAACTCTCACCGGGAAACCCCATGTACTTAGTAGACACACACCTTAACCACTCAATCAAAACAACTTTTGAGCTAGATTGGAAAATATAGATTTAAAATACAATATGAATTAAAAGGTTTGAACGATCAACTCTGTAATGAGTTGTTAAAATTAATACTTATTCAAATCGTTCATTCGAAACAATTAAAACATTTGGTATTGGATGATCATAATAATTTATCATATATATATATATATATATATATATATATATATATATATATTTATATATCTTCATAAATGATGGAGGACAATATCACTATTTTTATTAAGTAAGATACCAAACTGGATTATTGACTCATTCCATACTAGAAAGAAGCGCAATAATTTTTTTGATAACATGGATTCTTATGTCTTGATGATATCCCACAATCAAGACAATTGGATGAATCCCATAAAACTATTGCATATAAGTTCATTGATATATTTTTTTTATAAAACAAATCTCCTTCAATTCTTAAATAACTCACAATATTTCTCTATGATATCCAACGATCAAGATAATTGGTTGAATTCAGTGAAACCATTTCATAAAAGTTTATTGATATCTTCTTTGTATAAAACAAATGGATTTTAATTCATGAAAATCCATATTATTTCTTTTTCTATAGTAACAAAAGGATCATTTTTATGTGGAAAATGCATGTCTCAATAATTCTGATTTTATGTATAAAACAAATGTCCTTAGATTCTTGTATAACTCACAATATTTCTCAATGATGTCCCACGATCAAGATAATTTGGTGAATCCCATGAACCTACTTCACAGTAGTTTATTGATAAGATCTTTTTATAAAACAAATCGACATCGATTTAAGAATAATTCATTCTCTTTTTAGGTGAAAAATATCCATATCAATAATTCTGATTTTACATATGAATAATTCCTCAATATTTTGTCCAAATATTGAAAAAACAATTATGGACTCTCGCGGGGAAACCCGATGTACTTAGCAGGCACACGCCTTAACCACTCGGCCAATGTGACTTTTCGACTTAATTGGAAAATACTTATCTAAATAGCAATATAATCAGAAATGAGTTGTTAAGATTAATAGTTCTTCAAATCGTTCATTTGAAATAATTGATTTTTTTTTGTATTGGATGATCATAATAGTTTTTAAAAATCGGAATTCTTAATCAATGGAGGAATACTATCACCATTTTTATTCAATGACATACACAAATGGATTATTGACTCATTCCATACTAGAAGATATAACAAAAGACTCATTTTAATGTGAAAAATACCCTTATAAAAAATTGATTTTACGTACAATTATGGACTACATAAATTATATTGAAAATCCTTTAATTTTGAACTGTCGTGGGGAAACCTTATGTACGTAGAAGGCACACACATTAACAACTCGGCCAAAACGATGATCACAATACTTGTTAAATATCAAAATTTTTAACTAACTGAGGAATAATATCACCTTTTTTTATTCAATAAGATACCAAAATAGATTATTGAGTCATTCCATACTAGAAAGAATTGCAATAAATCATTTGATAATACTGATTATTATTTCTTGAAGATATCCCACGATAAAGACAATTGGTTGAATCTCGTGAAATCATTTCACAGTTCATTGATATCTTCTGTTTATAAAACAAATCGATTTCAATTATGGAATAATTCATATTATTTTTTCTTTTATTGTAACAAAATATTCTCTTTTTATGTGGAAACTGTTTGTATCAATAATTTTGATTATACGTATGGAAAATTTCCTAATATCTTGTTCAAATATTAAGAAAATAATATGGACTACAAAAATTATATATATAGAAAACTTGTTAATTAAATTAGAAACGAGTATGATTCGTCGGCTTAAAGATTCAAGATCTTGTAGAGAAATCCTATATAGTTAGGAGGCACATGCCTTTTTTTCTCGAAGGGAACCCGCAGCCGCCACTCAACGAGTGCGCACAAGGTAAACCCTCAGTCTGACGCAATAGCCTGTAAATCAACGCTAGAAGGTAAACCAGACAAGGTGACAGGCTCAGCCAAGAAAGCGTATGTAGAGGGATTCAAACTCATACCTTTCGTCACAAACATGCCTTACTCAACCAACTCGGCTACCCCCTTTGGGATAGGAGGCACATGCCTTAACCATTATGCTAAAGGAAATTTTTGGCTAGATTGGAGAATATGGATCTAAAATAAAATATGAATTAAAAGGTCTGAACGACAACTCTGCAATGAGTTGTTAGAATAAATGGATCATCAAATTATTCATTTGAAATAATTTTATTTTACTCGATGATCATAATAATTTTTAATTTTTTTTAATTAATGAAAAAATAATATCACCGAAATGGATTATTGACTCATTCCATACTAAAATATATTGCAAGAAATATTTTGATCAAATGGATTACTATTTCTGAATAATATCCCACGATCAAGATAATTGGCCGAATCCTATAAAACCATTTATTTAAAGTTCAATAAATACTTATTTTAATAAATAAATCGACTTTGGTTATTGAATAGTCCATATTAATTCTTCTTATATGGTAAAAAGGCTCATTGTTTCATGTCATAAATCTAATTTTTACGTATGATAACTTCAAATTATATTGTTAAAATATTGAAAATAAATTGCGAACAATATAAATTATATATAAAAATCCTTTAATTAGATTATAAACAAGCATTAATTATCGCTTAACTGGTTCGAACTCTCACGGGGAAACCCTAAGTACTTAGCATGCACACACCACTACCACTCGGCGAAAAAACCTTTTTGGTTAGCTCCAAGGAAATGGATATAAAAGACGGTATGAATTGACGAGCACCTCTATAGTTGTTAGAGTGTCAACGTTAGAATCAATAATATATGGGCAGTGTTAAAATGTATATGGGCTATTTAATATTAGTCTCTATATGGGCTAGGGATTCTAGGGTTTATTTTCTGCCACACTATATATACACTGTTATTGTAATTATAGGATGAAGGGATTTTGTATTAACACAGTTCTTGATCCTACCCGCTCAACTCAAGTTGTGTATTGTTTCTGTCTCATACACATTCACAATTCTCTTATCAATAGTGATGTTCAAATTGTTCATTTAAAATAATTGAAATAGTATTGAATTGAAATAGTATTGGATTATCATAATATTTGTTAAATATCAAAATTCTATATCAATGGAGGAACAATATCGCCTTTTCTATTCAGTAAGATACCAAAATGGATTTTGACTTATTACATGCTAGAAAGAATCGCAATAAATCATTTGATAACATTGAATCTTATTTATTGAAAATATCCCACGATAAAGACAATTGGCTGAATTCCGTGAAACCATTTCACATAAATTCATTGATATCATCCTTTTATAAATCAAATCGGCTTTGATTACGTAATAATTCATATTATTTTATAATTTATTATAATAAAAAATATATTATTTATGTGGAAAATGTCTGTATCAATAATTCTGATTTGACATATGGACGATACTTCAATATCTTGTTTAAATATTGAAAAAAAATATAGTTCTTATAAATTATATAAAAAACCTATTAAGTAAATTAGAAACGAGCATGATTCGTCGTGTGAGAAATTACAAGCATAATAATTATGATTTTACATACGGACGATTTCTCAATATCTTGTTCAAATATTAAAGAACAATTATGGACTATATAAACTACATTAAAAACGAGCATGATTCATCCCTCAGGGATTACAAGCATATTGAAAAACAATTATAGACTATATAAATTATATTTAAAACCAATTAATTAAATTAGAAATGAGCATGATTCATCCCTCAGGGATTACAAGCATATTGAAAAACAATTATAGACTATATAAATTATATTTAAAACCAATTAATTAAATTAGAAATGAGCATGATTCGCCTGAGAGATTCGAACTCTTGCAAGGAAACCCTTATACTTATCAGACACATGCATTAACCATTCGGCCATAGCAAAATTTTGGCTAGAATGGAAAATATGGATTTAAAATGCAATATTTTCGCTTACAATTAATAGAACTTCAAATTGTTCATTTTTTTTATAATTGATATTTTTAATACTAGATGATCATAATACTTTTTTAAAAACGAAATTCTTCATCAATGAAGGAACAATATCACAATTTCTAATCAGTAAGATACCGAAATAAAATATTTACTCCATTGCAAGAAAATGTTTTCGTAACACGAATTCCAATTCTCAATGATATCCAACGATTAATATAATTGGTTGAATCCTATGAAATCTTTTCATTAAAGTTCATTGATATCTTCTTTTTATAAAATAAATCTACGTCCATTCTTGAATAATTTATATTATTTTTTTATTTATCGTAAAAAAAAATTCCCTTATTATATGGAAAATCTATGTATCAATAATTTTGATTTTATATATGAATAATTTTTCAATATTTTGTTCAAATATTGAAAACAAATTATGGACTACATCAAAATATAAAAAAAAACTTGTTAATTAGGAGGCACACACCTTAACCATTTGGTTGAAGAGAAATTTTGCCTAGATTGGAAAATATGGATATAAAAGGAAATATGAATTAAAAGGTTTGAAAGATCAACTCTACAATGAGTTGTTGGATTCAATAAATCTTAAAATTATTCTTTGGACATAATTATTTTTGTAATCGATGATCATAATACTTTTTAAAATTTAAAATTCTTAATTAATGAAGGAATAATATCACCGTTTTTGTTCCGAACGATTCCAAAATGGATTATAGGCTCATCATACTAAAAAATATTGCAAGAAATATTTTGATAAAACATATTACTATTTCTCAATGATATCCCACGATCAAGATAATTAGCTTAATCATATTAAAGCATTTCATTAGAGTTCATTGATATTATCTTTTTAAAGAAAAAATCGACATAAAAACAATTATGAACTACATAAATTATATAAAAAACATGCTAATATGATTAAAAACGTGGATTATTCGACACCTCAGAGATTCTAGCTCTCAAAGGGAAACCCGATGTACTTAGCAAGCGCAGGCCTTAACCTCACGACTAAAGCGACTTTATGGATAAACCGGAAAATATGGATCTAAAATGCCATATGGATTTAAAGGTTGAACGATAAACTTTGCAATGAGTTGTTAGAATTAATAGATCTTCAAATCATTCATTTAAAATAATTTAAATATTTTGTATTTGACGATCATAATACTGTTTAAAAAATGAAATTTTCATTCAATGGAGGAATACTATCACCATTTTTATATAGTAAGATATCAAATTGAATTATCGACTCATTCCATACTAGAAAGAATCGCTAGAAATATTTTGATAACATAGATTCTTCTTTCTTAATTATATTACACGATAATGACAATTGACAGTATCCCATGATACTATTTCATAAAAGTTCTTTGGTATCTTATTTTTATAAAATAAATCGATTTCGATTCTAGAATAATTCATATTATTTTTTATTTTAGTGTAACAAAAGGTTCTCTTTTTTTGTAAAAAATATTTGTAACAATAATCCTCATTTTACATATGAACAATTGCTCAATATCTTGTTCAAATTTTGAAAAAAAATTATAGACTACATAAATTATATAAAAAATAATGTTAATAAAATAATGTTAATTAAGTTAAAAACAAGAATAATTCGTTGCCTGAAAGATTCGAACTCTAAAAAGAAGAATAATCGTCGCCTGAGAGATTCGAACTCTCGCGGGGAAACCCCATGTACTTAACAGCACACGCCTTAACCACTCGGCCAAAGCGACTTTTTGGCTTAAGTGGAAAATACAGACCTAAATCGGAATATGAATCAAAAGGTCTGAACTAGAATCAACACATTTTCAAATTGTTCATTTGAAATAAAATTTTTCTGTATTGGATGATCATAATAATTTTTAAAAATTGAAATTCTTAGTCAATGGAAGAATAATATTACAGTTTTTATTTAGTAAGATATCAAAATGGATTATTTATTCATTCCATACTAGAAAATATTACAAGAAATCTTTTGATAACATAGATTCGTATTTCTCAATGATATCCCAAGATCAACATAATTAGTTGAATCCTATAGAACCAATTCATTAAAGTTCATTGATATATTATTTTTACAAAATAAATCGGTTTCGATTAGTGTATAATCCATATTAGTTCTTCTTTTATTGTAACAAAGACTCATTTTTATGTGAAAATGTACATATTAATAAATCTGATTTTACAATGATGATATTTTTTCGCCTTAGAGATTAGATCTTTCGCGGGAAAACACCATGTACATAGCAAGCACAGCCTTAACCACTTAGCCAAAGTGAAGTTTTTTTTAGATTAAAAAATATGGATCTAAAAGTCAATATAAATCAACAAGTCTGAACGATCAACTCAATAATGAGTTGTTAGAATCAATAAATCTTTAAATCATTCATTTGAAATAATTGATTTTTTTGTATTATATGATCATAATATTTTTTTAAAATCGAGATTCTTAATCACTGGAGGAACAATATAACAGTTTATATTCAGTAATATATCAAAATGGATTATTGACTCATTCCATACTAAAAAATATTGCAAGAAATCTTTTGATAGCATGAATTCCTATTTATCAATGATATCTCACAATCAAGATAATTGGTTGAATCCTATAAAACCATTTTTTTTATTAAAGTTCATGATATCTTCTTTTTACAGAATAATTAGACTTTGATTTTTGAATAATCCATATTATTTCTTCTTTTACTATAACAAACGTTCCTTTCTATGTAAAAAATATCTGTATTAATAAATTTGATTTTACATAGAGACAATTCCTCAATATCTTTTTCAAATATTAATAAAAAATCATGGACTAGATAAATTATATAGAAAAACTCGTTAGTTAGATTTAAAACGAGAATGATTCATCACCTTAACCACTCAACTAAAATGACTTTTTTGGCTAGATTGGAAAATATGGGTCCAAAAGGAAATATGAATTGAAAGGTATGACCGATCAATTCTGTAATAATTTGTTGGAATCAATAGATCTTGAAATTATTCATTTGAAATAATTGAAACATCTTGTATTGGATGATCATAATAATTTTTATAAATTGAAATTATTAATCAATGAACGAACAATATCATCGTTTTTATTCCAATACAATACCAAAACAAATTAATGACTCAGTGCATACTAGAAAGAATTGCAAGAAATTTTTGATACCACAGATTCTTATTTCTCAATGATATCCCACGATAAAGACACTTGGCTGAATCCTATGAAAATATTTCATAAAAATTCACTGATATCTTCTTTTTATAAAAGAAATTAAATTCGATTCTTGAATAGTCCATATAATTTCTTCTTCTATGGTAATAAAAAATTCCATTTTATGTTAAAAATGCCCGTATCAATAATTTCGATTTTATGTATGGAATATTTCTTAATATCTTGTTCAAATATTGAAAAACAAGTATGAATTACGTAAATTATATTAAAAACCTATTAATTAAATCAGAAACGAGTATGATTCGTCGCATGGGAGATTCTAACTCTCACGAGGAAACAACATGTTCTTAGCAGGCTCACACATTAACTACTCGCCGAATCGAATTTTTAGCTAGATTGGAAAATATGTCTAAAATAAAATATGAATCCAAAGGTCTGAACGATGAACTTTACAATTAGTTTTTAGAATCAATAGGTATTCATATCCTTCATTTGAAAAATTTGAAACATTTTGTATTGGCCGATGATAATATTTTTTAAAAATAAAAAATCAATAATAAAATTTTAATTAGATTAAAAACTAGCATGAATTGTCGCAAGAAAGAATCAGAGTCTGGTAGAGAAGCCCTATGTACTTAGTAGACAGAACCCTAACCAATCGACCATAACGATTTTTGGGATCAATAGGAAAATATTGATCTATAAGACTATGAACTGAAAGGTCTGAATGATCAAGTGTGAGATGAGTTGTTCGAATAAATAGGTCTTCGTATCATTCATTTAAAAATATTAAAACCTTTTTTTATTGGATGATGATAATACTTTTTTAAAATTTAAATTTTTGATATATGGAGGAACAATATCACCGTTTTGGTTAAGTAAGATACCAATGTGGCTGATTGACTCATTTCATACTTAAAAGAAACCTTTTTTTATTCGATGAACATAATACTTATTAGAAATCAAATTTCGTTATCAATAGAGGAACAATATTATCATTTCTGTTCAATCAGATATCAAAGTCGATGATTGACACATTCCATACGAAATAATCGCTAAAAATATTTTGATGACAAGAATTACCATGTTAATAATTCTCATTTATTATAAACTAGGATGATTCATCACGAGAAATAATCGAATACTCACGGGGAAACTCTATATACTTAGCAGGCACACGCCTTAACAACTTGGCCAAAGCGATTTATAAGCTAGATTATAAAATATAGTTGATTATAAAGATAAATAACTTATTATAATATAAATATCAATTTGTAATAAAAAAAACTTGGTTAGGCTACAATGAATTCGTTTATTATAACAGAATTATTAATTTTTAATATGATTATATCTAATACTAGATTTTAAATTAAACTTTTAAAAATAAGAATATCCCGAATGAAACTTTTGAAATAAAATAATTGTAAATATACATGACTTATTGTACGAAGTCAAAACCATGTAGTTTAATAATTCAAAACCAAACGTTTTTGTATCCATAATTATTTTTCCAGATAAAAAACAAAATAAAAAACTCACATAATTAGATTAAAAACTAGCATAATTGAGTCGAATAAAAAATTACAAATTTGGCACTTGAAATCAAGAATGTTTAAAAAACCTAAATTTCTCTCCAAGAATCAGTTACAAAGCAAGATTTCTCAAGAATGGACTAATATCCTAACACTACTCGCTGCTTCTGATCGTCTCCCTCGATTGAGGGAGGATGGAGAATGCTCATCTCCGGGTCATAGATCTACTGATCTTGATAGGCAATTTCCGCGTCTGAATTCTCGACCTGATCTCCCCAGGATCATGGATAATCCCATGTTCGAATCTGTCACGAGCAACACAAAGCCATCAGAAATAAAGAAGACTTTTGCTGAGTTATTCAAGTCTAACTCGGGTACGTTTTTTCATAAAAATGTTAAAAGAACAGCTAACAAAGACGATGTGGAAATTCATTTTGAGGCAGAGGATTTGAATGTTCTTAACAAAGAGCTAATCATACATTAGTGGGCAAGTTCACTAATGGAAAGCCATCTTACTCTATTGTGAAATATTTCTTGGATAAATTTAACTTCAAAGGGGCTTTCACTGTCTCTACCTGGGATTTCAGACACGTATTTATAGAATTCACAGAGGTTGAAGACTTAAAGAAACTATGGCGCAGAAATGTATGGCAGCTAGGGGACAAGATAATGAGGCTATTATTGTGGTCTCCAAATTTCAACTTTAAGATAGAGAATCCAGAAACTCATGTGTCCATAGATTTTCCAAACCTCTCTTAGTTCATGTACAGGGAGGAAACAATTCTTGAAGTGGAATAAACCCTTGGGAATCCTCTCAATATTTGGGTTCCACATAATAACAAAGCTAGGCACAACTTTTGCAGAATATGGGTTATAATGGATGTTTCAAAAGCAATGCCTACGAGTATCAAATATTTTGGGTCCTACAGTTATTGGCAAGATTTGGTTTATAACAACTATCCTATGTATTGTAAAAGTTGTACTCACCTGGGTCATTCTGACAAGGACTGCAAAAATATTTCTCAAATGAAGTCTGTTGTCCAGGCAAAATCCTCCACTCCTGCATTTCAACTTAAGATGGATGGTCAGAAGGTAAAGTCTGTTATAGTTGATGAAAGAAACGAAGCTACTGAGGATATAAGTCAAAATATCAGAGAAAATGTGACTGAGAATCAATTACCTCATGGTGTTGAGAGTAATGAGATAAAATGTGCATTACACATGCTTGAAATGGGATCAAACAACCAAGAAAGCAGTGAAGGTATATCAATAAACTCTTTAAGGGAAACTTCCTCACCAACAAAACAATCTATTGGTAGTCTTCCACAATCTCTTGTAAGCAATCAGAATGGAACTGGTAAGAGAACAGAATTGAAGAAACTAAGGAAAGTCAGAACTTTAAACTAAAAGGGGATAATATCTTCTAAGTGTTTGCAGCACAAAGTGGCTGCAAAAAACTATAAAAACTCTAAATGACAATTACTCTCGATTCTAACAAGAACTCTCACTATGAAGGTAATGGAGTCCCTGATAGATTGAGAGCAATTGTTTTTCTGAAAGAAATTGGTCTTTGCTACTTGAGAAGAAACCTGAATAACTGAAAGAAAGGTTTACAAGGAAGACTTGAAGTCGTACCTGGTTTTTAGATTCATTGGAAGCTCTCGGTCCTTCCTCTTTGTCTGAATGGCTTCAATCGGTGGTTTTCTGGTTTTATTGAAGAATTCTGGCTACTTTAAATATGGTTTTTGTGGATTAAAAGATTGGTTGAAGGGATTGTGCCTAAAAATCAATAGTGAAGCTTGATTTTGGGTCGTGAAAAGAAATAGAGAGGTGTTTAGGATTCTGTTCGATTTTTTTTTGAATTTTGTTTTATGAATCCAGCGGTGTTTCATAATGTGTAATTTAATAATATGTTATAATATAAGACCAAAGTTTAAATGAATTTTTTTTAAAAAAAAACTAGCATGAAAGAGATTCGAACTCTCGCAGGAAACCACATTTACTTAGCAGGCACGTCTAAAGCGACATGTGGCATACGTTAGAAAATGTAGATCTACACCGCAATATATTGATTAATCATAAAACAAATGTGACTTTGTATATAGACAAGAATTATAGCCCATAGCTTACTCTCTTCCAAACAAAGTCTATCTATACAAAATATTTATTTAACATCTACATACAAATATCACTGAGTTTATTATAAATGATCCATATAAATTATTTATTATAAAAAACAAAGATTAAAATTAGTTAGTTTATAAATAATTGGTTTATTATAATATAATTATTACGTGAGAGTCATTTAGAAGATAATAGAAACACGAGAAAACCAAAAAGCTTTAAGATTTGAGGTTGCTTTCTTGAACTCTAAGAAAGTATCTCAATCCCTTTTTCCATCAAAGTTATCTATCTCTTCCATTTTTCATCTATCCCTCTTTTAGATGCTAGTTACCTTACACTGGAATCAATTTTTTTTCTGATTACTTGCATAAATATAGAAGTGTTTCCAACACTTCGGGATACAATGTGTAAAACTAATCAAGACAATGTAATACATAACGAAAAAATAGCAGATAAGATAGATACTCACAAGACAACATATCCTACATATGCTGAAATCCTTAAGAAAAGAAAACAGAGTCAAGATAATAATGAATTTGAACCAGAAAGCGTTATCGAAAAACAAGACCACATTCTGATTCAATAAGGGTTTCCTAAAAGAAACCTGCTCATACAAATCCTACAATCTTTAAAATTTGAAGCAACTGATTAATGCAAAATGTGGTATAAATCAATATGGACTATTGGAAACACTATGATGCGCTTCTTAAAATGGACTAAAAACTTCAATGTCAATCAAGAAAGCTCGATCACGCCTGTCTGGATAAAAATTGAAAAACTGCATGAACACTTATTCTACAATAGCATAATCAAAACTATTGCTTCCACTGTTGGTGATCCTCTGGTCATCAAAGTTCCTAACGAAAATAGAGATTTTCACAACTCTTGTTCTACTTGGGTTGAAATGGATGTGACAAAAAAGTCGTTGAATGATATTTGGATTGGATTTGGTTCAAATCAAGGATGTTGGGTTAAAACTAGTTACATGAATATTCCTCAGTATTGCAAGAACTGCCATCATCTGGGTCACAACATACAACAATGCAATAACAATTAGATAGACATACAAACTGCCATTAAGAAGAATCTGGTTAAGAAATATGATACTGGTAAACCTCATAGAACTAAGTAACAACAAAGAACCGAGCAATAATCAAATTAAATCCGTCATAATAAATTCTAACGACAGAAAGAATCGTACGGAACAAGAGAAGTAGAAAATATTTGTTATGGATGATGAAAATCAAGGAATCAAATGAGAACAAAACAATGACCAATGTAATACTAATCAAGAAGGTTTCAGAGCTCCTGAATAAATGGAAATCATAAAGGCCATTGAGACTTTAGATTATAAATATAATGTAGCTACTGCTTTATATTATGAAAACCTTGTATCTGAGAACTCATCCTCAAAACTTGACAACATTGGTAGCAAGTAGTCTTTACCAATAAGAAGCAAAAGAAACACTAAATTCAATCCAGCATCTCTATACTTTAATAGAGATGAACAAGACACAAGCTTTAAAGAAATATTTGACAAGAAGATAAAGAAAGCAAAAGGAAAAAAGAAAATTAAAAGTAAGATCATCAAAGCTCTACAATTCACATGAATAAGTAAATCAAAACCCTCTTTCATTAATCATGATTAGTATGCTTAACTGGAATATAAGAGGTATCAGAGATAAGTCTTCTATCAGAAGGCTCAAATGCTTAATTAAGAAAAATATTGTTAAATTTGTTGCCATTCAAGAACCTTTGATTAGTAGTGATAATATTGAAGGTGTTGCTAACAAGCATGGTTTCAATCAATTTAAATCTAACACTTCTAATAAAATCTGGCTTTTATGGCATGATGATATTAGCATCAATGTCATCATTATTCATAATCAATACATTGACTTTGAAATTATATAATATTTGCATAATGAGTGCTTTTTAATAACCATGGTTTACACAAAACGCCAGAGAATCAATAGAATTGACCTGTGGAACACTTTAAAAACCATCTCTTCTACTAACTTAGAATGGATGATTATGGGTGACTTTAGTGTTATTGCATCTATTGATGATCAACTAGGCTGTTCGTCTTTTGTCAAAATAGTACTAATGATTTCAATGAGATGATTAGGGAATGTCAGATTGAAGATGTTTGTTCTAAATACACCTGGTCCAACAAATCTAAATGGAAAGGATTGGACATGGTATTCATCAACAACAAATGGTCAGAGTTTTTGGTGAAACTAAAGTTATTCACAAAGCTAGAACTTGTTCAGATCACATGCCCTTACTTATCACTATTTCTAAAGACAATCTTAGTACAAAAAAAGTTTAAAATTTCTAGACATGTGGTCTTTAGACAATGGGTTTCTTCCTTTTGTTGAAAGTAATTGGAACCATGATATTAAAGGGGATCCTTTGTTCAAGTTTTGAAATAAATTAAAAAGACTTAAGGAAGGATTAAAAACATGGAATAAGTTGTATTTTGGTAAGATTTTCAATAAAGTGCATGCTCTTGAAGAGGAAGTCCAAATGCTTAAAATTAACCATCAAGAGCAAAACAACACAGACACCAGAATATGCTCTCTAAATCTAGTGGTCTTCTAATGCTAGCACACAAAATGGAAGATACTTATTGGATGCAAAAATGCTATGCAAAATGGACTCTGGATGACGAAAGAAACACCAAGATATTTCATAGCTATGTCAAAAGAAAAAGAAAGAATAATTTCATTAATGGAATTAAATAAGGTCATACCTGGATAACTGACATGAACAAACTTGGTCTATCAACTGTCTCTTACTTCAAAGAAGCTCTTACAGAATATCCTTACAAAAGAAAGAATGATTAGCAGAACAAAATGCTTGAGTCCATCTTCACCAACATCCCCTCTCTTATCACTAACGAGGACAATCATGAACTAATTCTGCTTCCAAATGAAGAGGAGATCTGGGCTATCATCAGCTTGAACCCTTCAAGGGCTACATATATGGTTATAATCAGTGTTTTTATAAAACTTGTTGTAAAATAATTAAAAAAGACCTCACTAAAGCTATGCAATACTTTATGTTTGGAAACAACATACCAAAAGGTATCCTAGATACTGGTATTTTGTTGAATCCTAAGTCTGGAAATCTTTCAAGATGGAAAGATTTTAGACCTATAAGTCTTTGTTCTCTTTTAAACAGAATTATGTCCAAAATCTGAACAATAGGATTGCTAAAGCTCTACCTAAAATTATATCCAATAATCAAGGTGGATTTATTCATGGTGATTGCATTCAAGAGAACATTTCAACTGCTAAGGAACTTTTATACAATCTAAATAGAAATATCAAATCTTAGCAAATTTGGTTTCTTTAACAAGTTCATTAGTCTCATTAATAAGATGATAACTTTTATCAATGTTTCCATAATTATCAATGGTGAGGCCATTGGTTTTTTTGAAACCTTAAAGAGGCTGAGGCAAGGGGATCCAATCTCCCCAAGCCTCTTTATTATTGCATAAGAAGTCTTATTAAGAGGACTAAGCAAACTACTTGAATCCAATAAAACAATGCAATTCAAAAAACAGAAGTACTTTACCTATTACTAGCTTAGTATTTGCAGATATCATCATTTTTCACTAACAGTAAGAAATATACTTTAGAATATCTCAACAACTTTCTTCAGACTTATCAAGATATCTCAGGTCAAGTGATCAATAAATAGAAAACTAAAATAATCACTGCATCTAGAATGAATCCTCTGAAGATCAATGTTATGACTAACAATATTGGATTTACATCTAGTAATATGCATACTAAATATTTAAGCATAAAAATCAACACCAACAACAAAGCGAGTAACTACATCAATCTAATTTATAAAATCAACAACAAGGTTAAAGACTGGGGCTCTACTCAACTTTCATTTGCATGGAGGTTAACTCTTATCACCATTGTTCTTATGAGCATTACGCTTTACTCGATGCAAAACAATTCTATTCCCAAAGGTTTTTTATATAAAATTGAAAAATATTTCAACAGATTCCTTTGGGATTCCACTAATACGGAGCATAAAATTCACTGATGTAAATGGAGCTCTGTTTGTAAAACTTTCAAGGAATGAAGCCTTAATATCATATTCAAGACTTCCTCTCTTGTAAGAGGTGGATCAATTTCAGAAATAATAAAACTACTTGGTCTCATCTTATTCACAATATATATTGCAAATATCTACATCAATTGCATATTTTTTACTCTAAGCCTGGCTCTATGGTTTGGAAAAGGTTTGTCAATATAAAAAATTATACAGAACCTAACATCAGCTGGAAGCTTGGCTCAGGTATGATGAATTTATGGCTAGATAATTGGTCTAACCATAAGCCTTTATTAACGCTAGATGATAAAATTGAAAACACTTGGTTCAAGACTGAAAAGGTAAAATCCTACTAGTTTGATAATTCATGGCATATAAATGGCATCAAAGAGTTATTATCTCCTAATGAAATAGATAAAATTAAGACTTGTAATGTAAAACCTGAGAGTGAAGATACCATAATCTGGAATCTTTCAAAAAGTGGAAAATTTACCCTCAAGGAAACTTGGGATCAAATTAGACACCACTATAATAAGTATAATCTATTTAATAGAATTTGGAATTCTCTAACTCCCAGAAAGTATTATTTCTTACATTGGAAGTTGATTCACAATTATATCCCTATCGACACCATAATGGAGAAGAAACATATATCACTAGCTTCTAAATGTCAATTATATATAAATAATGGATCTCCTAATCACTTGTTTGTATCCTGTGAGTTTGCTTGGTCTATTTGGATACATTTTGTAGATATCTTCAATCCCCAAATATAAAACTACATGAAAATTACGCACATGTCTAGGACCTGGTTTTGGTCTACAAACAAGAAAAACTCATGTAAGACACATTATCCCTTCGATCATTTATGGGGTTATCTATAAATACATAAATATTTACAAGATTAAAGGTAAAGCAGTATCCTATCAAAATGCTATATCAGAAGTTACTAAAATTATACCAAGTATTGATCACACTAAGTCTCTTAAATCTAAGCATTGGTATAAAGATCTAAATGCAACAAATAATCTTGGTTGCTTCAGTCACACTCTTGATAATAAGGTGAAGCCTTCCTATCTAAAATGGAATCATCCTACTGGAAGACTTAAGTTAAACACAGATGCATCATGCCTATCAAATGGAGAAACTAGTGGAGGTATAGTTATATGGTAAATTAAATCCCCTCATCGCTAAAGCTAGAGCATTGCTCGATCGCCTTACTATCTGCAAAGATAGAGGTTGGAGTCAGATTGATATAGAAACTGATTCCCTTCTTTAAGTTAACTTTCTTGGTAAAAGTAAATATCCTTAGGCTTTTGAATCTGTCCTAAATTGTACAAGAAGATTGATCGCTCCCTCTATGGTATTATATCACATTTTAAGAGACCATAACCAAGCAGCCGATTAGTTTTCTCGCCGGACTCTGAAGTGTAAAATAGAGCAAGAGTTCAATATCAACCAAGCCCCTACTAATCTTAAAGCAATCTTAATGCTTGAAAGTCTCGGGCTTGGTTACATCACTAATAACTCGTAATTCCCATAACAGGTTCTCATGACTATAAATTTGGCAGGTAATTAATAATCTAGGGTTGAAGAACTTTACCTGAAGAAATCTCAATCTTAAGCTAAGCCTCTTCAAGTAGTTTGCATCTCCTATGGAACTACATTCCTCCTTTGCTCATTGCTTGCTTTAGAACTCTCTGTTCTCCTTGAGTCTATTTGCTACCATCTCAGAGTCTTAATTCCTAATCGAGCAGTTCATTGTTGATTACCGAACTGGAATGTCAGTAAAGTCTCGTCTTAGAAGGACCCATGAAAGGAAAAGAAAAGATAAGATCTCAATTTTTATTTCGTCTAGTTTAGCGCATTATTTTTGGCTTGGCGCCCATTTGTGTACAATAACAATTAATCCAAAATTTCTTTTGCTTAAAAAAATAAATAAAATAAAATTATTACTTTTTGATATGATTAAAATAGATAGTATATTTTTGAATGATTTAATAAAAAACAAAGATAAATATTTTATATAGATTAGTCATTTACCTACACATATTTTTAGGTTTATTAAATGAGAGGAATATGAAAGTGTAATGAATACTTACCAAAAAGTATAATACCACGCTATCTTTTCAAGGATGAAATACAAAAATAAATAATTGTATATAGGTGATTTATAGCAAGGCGACCATTTATAGGGTTGCCCATGCTCCACGTCATTGAAAATTTGAAAAACATTAAATAAATTAATATGATCATACTTTTCAAAATTGGGTTACTGGACAACATCGGTCACGAAAATGATCAGGTTAAATGAGAAAAATAAAATTTTGATATTTAAAAAAACATCAGGCTACATACAATTAGTTTATTATAATAGAATTATTAATCTTTTATATGATTAACTGGATATTAAATTTTAAATTAAACTTTTAAAATAATATTTCAACTAAAACTCTTAAAATAAGATGATTATCAAGATGAATTGTACTGTGTCGAAATTTTGTACGTTAATATTATTAAACCAAACCTTTTTGGTGTACATAATAAATTTTGAAAAAATCTTATAAACTATAGAAATTATAATTATCTCTGGATTGTTTCTTTTAGATAAATTAAATAACAATTACTAATATATATATATATATATATATAATTAGAAAGGGGGAAAACCTCTCTCAAGAAGCTCTGTTCTTGCAAAAGAACAGAGTTCAAATTTTTAAATTTCATTCTGTGATCTTGGCTTGATTTCTTCTCTTCTTTGATCATGTTTAATGCTTTGGAGATGGATTCGACAATAGAGTTTCCTATACTTAGGAAAATGTTGAAGGATGGAGATAACAGAGGAGAGGAAGAAGGGTTCAAGAACTCTGGTAACAACGAGAAAGACTGCAATATGATTCTCAATCCTGTTTTTGAAGAATTCTGCAAGGATAAGGATGACAAGGTTCAGAAGGTTTCGTATGCAAATTTGTTAAAGACTGATAAAACAGAGTTTCACCATTCCAACGTTTCTGTCTCGATGATAGAGAACATTTCGATTATCAAATTCGATATTGGGGATAAAGAAAAGCTTTTACAAGTATCTAAACATACGTTGATAGCAAAGTTTGCTCCAGGCAGACTTTCGTTGGATATCATCAGGAAGTTTTTGGCCAAGTTTGACTTCGGTGGTTCTTTCAATCTTTCTGCTTGGGACTTTCGACATGTTTTTATCGAATTTTCAGTGGTTGATGATTTGAAAAAATTATGGTCTAGGAATGTTTGGGCTTTGGGGAATAGAATAATGCGTCTGTTGAAATGGACGCCTGGTTTTGATCCAAACTTGGAATGTCCTTTTACTCCGTTATGGGTTTCTCTACCTAATATTCCTGAATTTCTTTTTAATTATTCTACGATCAGTGAAGTGGCAAAGGTTTTGGGTATACCATTGAAGGTTTGGGTTCCATCTGTAAACAGAGCAAGGCAGAATTGTTGTAGAGTCTGGGTCGAAGTGGATATTTCTAAACCGTTAATTCATAAAGTTCAGTTAAATTTTGGTGAAAAGGATTGCTATGTGATTGACTTGAAGTATGACAAAGTCCCGTCTTATTGTTCTAACTGTGCTCACATTGGTCACTCGAAGGATAGTTGCAAGAAACTGAAGGTTGATGAAGAGTCAGCTATGAATGTTAAACTGACCAGGGAAGATCTTGCTAGTTCAGGTCTTCCTGATCAGTTATCTTGTTCTCAGAATCTTGAAAAGAATAAAGAAAACACTGATAGTAGGGATGGTAATTATGTTGAAGATGATGATCAGTTGAATGGAAATGAGTTAGTTGAGGATGAGTTCAAGAATGATTCTGTTAATAGTCGAATTGATAGTCGTTGGTTACAATCTGTAGTGGTGAATAATGGTGTTGTGAAGGGGAAGTTGGATCAAAAGAGGATGGAAGATGGTAGTAGTTCTTTTCAGGTTGAGAATTCTATGGAAAATATTGAAGACTTCTCTGCTCAAGTTCATGAAGGGGAGATGATAGATGCCTTGAAAATGCTGGACAAAAGAAATATGTTTGAGGTTCTTAGTGAGGAGGTTCATGACTCTCCAAGGCATGAAGGAAGTCTGCCTACTTCTCCTATTAAGAATAAAGGTGAGAAAGGTAGAATTGAGTCTAAAAAGGTTAAGAAAGTTTCAAAACTATGGGCTGCTAAGGGTCCTGTATCTTCAAAAATAATGAAGCTGAAAAGCCCTCATAAATCTGAGTTATGACTATAACTATGTTGAATTGGAATGCAAGAGGACTTGCAAGTAAAGAGTCTGTTCAAAGGCTAAAGTCGATGGTTAAGTCTTCTAAGGTCAGTTTTGTGGCCATTCAAGAGCCATTGGTTAAGGTTGATAGAATGAGTTCAATTGCTGCAAAGTTGAAGCTTAGAGGGTTTATGTCTAATATGAATAACAAGATTTGGGTATTTTGGCATCACGATTACTGTGTGGATATGGTTTTGGATTCTGATCAGATGATTCATCTCAAAGTTTCTCATCCTTCCTTGGATAAGGTGTTTGAGGTTTCTATTATTTATGCTAAATGTAAGAATGAACATCGTGTTGTCCTTTGGGATTCCATTAGAAGTCTGGATGTTCAGCATGAATGGATCATGTTTGGTGATTTTAATGTTATTACTAGTCTCAATGAGCAGTTGTCTTGTGTCACTGTCAATCAAAAGGGTATGAATGCATTTAATGATCTTATTCTTGATTGTGGTCTTTTAGATGCTGGTTTCAGTGGCTGCCCTTTCACTTGGTCTAATGGTAAGAAGTGGAGGAGGCTTGATCGTGTTCTCTACAACAATGATTGGTTAGAGTTTTTTTACTATACTTCTGTCACTCATCTTGCGCGTAGCTGTTCTGATCATTGCCCAATGGTAGTTAAGATCTCTTCTAAGTTGGAAAGGTCTAAGGCTTCGTTCAAGTTCTTAAACATGTGGACTTCTCATGATGGTTTGTTGAAATTGGTTAAGGAGAGTTGGTCAGAGTTTATCAGTGATGAGGGGAGAAATCCTATCATGGTGTTCTGGTTGAAGCAGAAAAGATTAAAGGCTGTGTTGAGGACTTGGAACAGGGATGTTTTTGGTAATGTTTTTGATGCTATAAAGAATTCTGAAGAAACTATTAATAACAGGGAAGCTGCTCTTCAGAATGTTTTCAATGAGGTTAACATGTCGATGTTAGATGAGGCCAAGAGGAATCATCTGCTCTTGTTGGATAGGGAAGAAAGTTATTGGAAGCAGAAGGCTCATGCCTCTTGGTTGAAAGATTCAGACAGGAATACGGCTGCTTATCATGGTTTTGTGAAGAAAAGGTTGAAGAGAAATAGGATTGGCAGAATTAAGGTTGGGGATAGCTGGTTGGAAGATAAGGATAGTTTGAAGGCTTCTGTTGTGGATTACTTTAAAGGCTTGTTGGCTAAGAATATAAGGGCTGATATTGACTTTAGATTGAATGAGGTTATTCCTTCTTTAGTCACTGTGAATGACAATAGTTGCCTTGCCAAGATCCCTGATAATAAGGAGATTTATGGGGTGGTGAAAGGATTGAATTCTGATTCTGCTGCTGGTCCAGATGGATTTAATGGTGAGTTTTATAAGCACTACTGGGACATTGTGGGAATGGATCTTTGTAATGCTGTTAAAGCTTTCTTTGAGGGGCATGTTTTACCTAAAGGTGTGAAAGCTACATTGATCTGTTTAATTCCTAAAGTGGATAATCCTAATAGGTGGAAAGATTATCGTCCAATCAGCCTTACCAGTGTCTTCTCTAGAATTCTTGGTAAGATTATTAACAATAGGATTTCTGACATTTTTCCTAAGCTGATCTCTGCTGAGCAAGGAGGGTTTGTCAAGGGTAGATCCATTCAGCATTCGATTTTGCTTGTTCAAGAGCTTTGCTTTGATATTGATAGAAATAAGAAGGATGGTAATGTTATTATTAAGACTGATATGACTAAGGCATTTGATAATCTCAGACATGGCTTTTTGTTTGATGTTCTCAAGATGTTTGGCTTTAGTAATGAAGTTATTCAGTTGATTGATGGCTGCATTGGTAAGGTTTCTTCTTCTGTTCTTGTTAATGGTGAGATGGCTGGTTACTTCTCTAATACTCATGGCTTAAGACAAGGGGATCCTTTGTCCCCGAGTCTTTTTATCTTAGCTGAGGAGTATTTGATTAGAAGCTTGAACTTGTTAAATAGTGATGGCCACAGATGTAGATTCAAATCAAGAAGTAATCTGAATGTTGTTTGCTCTGCTTTTGCTGATGATTTTATGGTGTTTTCTAATAGAAATAAGCAAGCTATGGAGACCATTAAAGCTATCATGGATCACTACCAAAGTGTCTCAGGTCAGGAGATTAATACAACTAAGTCTAGGTTGATTATTTCTCACAAAATGTCTGCTCATCAAGTCACTATTATTGAAAAGATCTGGAAAATTAATTATTCATACATGCCATTTAAGTATTTGGGTACTATCATTGCAAATAATACAAGAATTGCTAATTATGAAAGCATCATTGATAAGGTTAGAAGTAGGCTTATGGATTGGGACAAACTTCAGTTATCCTTTGCTGGTCGTCTGCAGCTGATTCAGCCTGTTCTTCTAGCCTTTCCAACGTACTTTCTTCAGCATACTTCTCTCCCTGTTGGCATCATTCAGAGGTTGGAGATTTTATTTAATAAATTCCTGTGGGGGACAAAAGAAGACAAGAAGGTTTTTAGTTGGGCTCGTTGGGATAGGTTGTGCAAACCATATAGAGAAGGGGGTCTCAATCTAAGGAGGCTTAATGATTTGCAGCAAGTCTATGCAATGAAGTTATGGTTTGAATTTAGACTTCAACATTCTCTTTGGGCCAGATACATGTTGACAATCTATTGCACAAATAACATTCATCCTATTCTTGCCATTGCTCCTCAAAGGAAGTCTAAAGTTTGGTCTCGAATCCTTAATGCAAGATCAATAACAGAAGATTTCATGTTTTGGCATCCTGGGAAAGGTAATATTGCATTCTGGTATGAGAAGTGGTGTTCTAAAAGGCCTTTTATCAGCATTACTAATGATAGAGATAGAAGGATTTTGTGGGACAGCAAGAATGATATGGTGAAGGAATTTTGGCTGCAGAATTCTTGGGATTTCGTCAAACTGAATACAATGGTTACATCAACTGAGATATGCAGGATAAGTGAAGTCATGATTACTAACAGGGAAGATGCTTTGCTTTGGTCCCTTTCTAAGAATGGAAACTTCAGTGTTAAGGATACTTATAATCAGATCAGATTGAAGGGCAATGTTTCTAGTCTTTATGACAGAACTTGGAATGCTGTAACTCCAAGGAAGTGTTCTTTTTTCTTATGGAGGGTTCTACATGATTGGCTTCCTACAGACAGTGCTATGCAAAGGAAAGGTTTCAGTTTGACTTCAAAATGCGTCTTTTGCAATAATAGTGAGTCTTCTAATCATGCTCTAGTGCATTGTGGGAATGCTTGGTTAGTTTGGCAGTATTTCAGCAACATCTTTAAAGTTCAGATAGATACTTACATGTCTGTTCCACACATGGTGATGAGATGGTACTGGGCTGCTAGCAAAAAATGCGACATTTTCTGTATCCTTCCTGCTATCATTCTTTGGTCTATCTGGGCTGCTCGAAACAAGAAAAAGATTATTAATGAAAATGTTAACTCAAACACTATCATTAAGCATATTTTACAGATTCTTTCAAGTCTTGATTATGCTAAGGTCTTGCAGAGGAAGCATTGGGGCAAGTTCATAAAAGAGGCTTCTATTCTGGGTTGTGTGAATCAATGCAAGCTCAGAAATAGACCTCTGTTTTTGAAATGGAAATGCCCTAAAACAGGAAGATATAAGCTTAATATTGACGGAAGTTGTACCTTTAATGGTGAAGCAGGTGGTGGAGCGTTGATTAGGGACTGTAATGGTGACATTGTTGCTGGTGTCGGTAAGATCTACGGTAAAGCCACGCCGTTAATCGCTGAAAGTAGAGCTCTCTTTGATGGTCTGGTCCTGTGTGATAGATTGGGGATCAGTAGGGTTGATGTTGATACTGATTCCATATCTCTGGTGAAGCTGATTCAGTATGGTAACTCTCCTTGGTTTCTTGAGCCTTTGCTAAAGTGCTGCAGAACGTTTATCAAATCATCAATGGTGTTGAAGCATGTTTTTCGTGAAGAAAACTTGGAGGCTGATTGTGTGGCTAAGGAAGTTTTGAAGATTCAAACTGATATGAAGTTTGATGGAGTGACTGCTCCTTCTAAGCTTAAAGCAATTGTTCTATTGGAGAAGATGAATTGTGGATACTTAAAACTTGTAGATTGAGAAATTAGGGTTTGGATGAATGAGGTGATTTGGAGAAGAAGAAGGCACTGTTTGTAATTAGGGTTTGATTTCTGTTTGAATTTTTGTAATATTTCCAAACAAGGGCTTGCTCTTGTATTTTATTTCAATTGAAATCCTTTATTATATATATATATATAATTAATTAGATAAAAAACTAGCATGAACACTCTCGGTCCTGTCGACTTTTGGGTAGATTGGAAAATATTGATCTATTAAAGCAATATGTTAATTAAGTATAAAGAAAATATGACCTTGTATATAGACAAAAATTATTACTTATTATATAGCTTATTTTCTTCCGAACAAAGTCTCCTAATACAAAATAATATCTAACAACTACATATAAATATTTTTAGGTTAATTACAAATGATCATATAAATGGTTTATTATACAAAATTAAAATTAGTTAGGTAATAGACAATTAGTTTATTGTAATAGAAGTATTCATTTATGATATGGTTAAATCATATACTAAAATTTTGGGTAATTTTTAGTTAATTTATATGGGTAATTTATTTGGATCACTTGTATACATATATTTTGGCTTTTTTAACGAGAGGGAGATAAAAATGTATGAGAGTTTTAATAAAAAGAACACCTTTTTTTTTCAATGATTTAATAGAAATGTATGATTTGAATATTTATGTGAGTGATTTATAATATTGTCTATAGTGTTTCCGATTATGTTCCAAATTATAAACAAATATTATCATCGAAAATCCAAAAGTATAAATATTTTAAAAGAAATATGTTAGTTGAGCATAAAACAAATATGTCCTTTATATATAGACCTAAATTATAATTTACTATAGCTTAATTTCCAAAAAAACCTCTGTCTACACCAAATAATTATCTAACATTTACATAAATATATTTTTGGGTTATTTTAATTAACCCATATAAATAGTTTATTATAAAAGTAAGGATAAAAATTAGTTAGATTATAGTAATTGGTTTGTTGTAATAGAATTATTACTTTTTTATACGATTGACTCAAATTTTCAATGATTTAATAAAAACAAAAACAAATATTTTATATAGATAATTTATATGAGCTTTTATATAGGTCATTTATATACCCATATTTTTGAGTTATTTAAATAAAATGGTGATAAAATTATATGAGAGACTTACCCAAAAGAATAAAGCCATCATTTTTCACGATTTGAGTATTAAAAGCGTGGAGACAATTTTATTGTCTATTTTTTTTTATTATGTTTTATATGTATATGGGTAAATATTATCATCGAAAATTTTAAAAAAAGTTAAGAAGAGATTATGATTGCTAAAATCGAGTTCATTGACTACATTGATTTTGAAAAACGGTCAAATTCAACGAAGATAAGAAAAGCTTTTTTTTCTTAAATTTAGGTTATATAGAATTGATTTATTATAATAGAATTTACTTTTTAATATAATTAAATTAGGTACCAGTTTTTAAATTAAACTTTAAAAACAATTTCATATAAAACTCTTAAAATAAGATGAGTATCAAGATAAATGGCTTATTATAGATCTAATATAAAACAAATATTTGAAAATTTGCATGGAGAACCCCTTAACCTTTCAACCACCTTTCAACCTAGATTGGAAAATATAGATCTAATATAAAATAAATGTAAGTGTATGTACTATAATTTAATTTCTTTAAGAAAAAAAGTCCCTTGATACAAAATAATTATATATATATAGAGGATTTATAATAATTAACTCATATAAATGGTTTATTATAAAAAGAATAAATAAAAATTAGTTTGATTATAAAAATTGGATTATTATAATAAAATTATTACTTTTTGATATGGCTAACAAAAAGATTTGTCGTCTAACTAAATAGATTTCAGTAGAAGCTCTCTCCTCTCTTTTGAATTTTCAACGGTAACTTAGCATCTTCATCTTTTTTGGTTTTGCAAAGCTATCCCCGGCTACATGGCCGGGACTCCCTGGTCTAATGGAAGCATCTAATATTTTCTTCTCGTCCTGTGCTGTCAAGGTAGACTCACTTTTCAGCCGCTCTATCCCCACCTCCCTTTCTATCATTTGTTCAAATTCCTGGAACCTTAACAAGTTTGTTAAAAACATAAGTATTGTCCCATCAGCAAAATCTTCTCCCTCTCGACCACACAACCCATTGTAAAATCTGTTGGTTATCTTGCTGCTTGCTGGTTTTTCCCGATTTTGATGTTAAAGGTCCAAAAGGCCTCTCTCTCTACCTCATTCCAACTAATCTCATCTATAAAGAAAACTTGCTATCCCATCTCATCTCTCCTCTCTTGCCTTTGTTATCCTAGAATCGCACCATTTACATCATCATCTCTGTTAAACCTCCAATCTTCAACCATTCTAAACCCTCCTTGCATAATCCCTGGTTTGACAGCCCCCAAACTCTGGCACCTTTTTTTTCCTCCATCCTACTTTTTCACTGTGGTAAATTTGGTACTTACCGCGCCCTGTGTAACTATTTAGTAACCCCAAAAAGCTTAGTTAGCCCAAGTTTCTTCTTTGACGAAGTATTTATTTTCTGGTTTCATCTTTATAACCCCCCTCAAAAGTCCAACCATCTATCAGCCTCACCCTCTCTCCTCCTTTGGGTAATTCTCAGTACCCCTTTCCCTTACACCATGCACCCCTCTATCTCAGGTAACCACTTTAAGCTTTAATGGCAACTATCTGCCCCAAGTGTAATCCTCTCTTCTCACCCCATCTCTATCCATAGGCTAGCCCATCTTCCCTCTCTTTTTTCCATGTCTAGTAACAGATACCCCTACTACCCTCAGCCTTCTCTTCTCTGGCTTAACATCAAAACCTTGTTAGCTATTTCCTGTTTCTTCTACCCTACTCCTGCTGGTAATAGCTACCCTACTTCATCCTATCCAGCCACACCCTTATTTACTATCTGCTATCCTACCCAGCTGTTTTTAAACAACCAACCTTAAGACTCTATCAACTAAAACCAACATCTTTCAAACGTACCTCTCTCACCTCCAAATGGTCTCCTCAGGCTCCCTTCACCCAACCAATGCCTCTGACTTTGTGGGTTCTTTCTCCCGTGTGAGAACTCAGGCTATCTCCTCCTCTTTGGCCTCCTATCCGGTCATCTCATCTGAACCCCTAGATGTCACTTTTGTTCCCTCAAACTCTTCCACCTTCCTGGACTACGCCCTTCCCACTCCTATCACCTCCCACAATGAAGAGTTTGTCAAGAACACGCTTGCCATGGAAAGGTTCCATATGGAATCGGGCCACTCCCTATTCCTCTATGGCTCCTCGTCTGATCAGCAACGTCTGCCTCCCTCATCTGTTAACACTCGAAACCTCTCTTGTGTGATGTTTTCCTCTACTTCTGATTTTGGTACTCAATCCCACATCGATTACCTCTCCCTGGTGACTCTGAAGCCCCTCCGCCTGCTCTGGGATTTTATGAGAACTTGGTCTCCACCATCAACAAGCACTCACCCATTCTGAAATCCCTGATTCGTAACCCCTCCTCAGTCACTCCTCTCTGCCCCCATTCTGCTAGCTTGACTCCCTTAATATTTCAACCTCAACCGAATCCGGTAACATCAACTAATTCGAGTGGTTGCAGAATTCGGTTTGGCCATGCCTCTCCCTCTTCATCGAAAAGAAGCTTCTCTGGGATTCTGGCCTCTGACCCTGTTTTTGAAACCCTTGGAAACTCTATCGAGCTCGAGCCCTCTACCATCTCTGCCCCACTGCAATTAATTTTGGGAGTGTCCGAGGGTTTGAAGACGATTTCTACCTCTAGGTTCTCTAAATCGAACTCACCTAGGGCAGAAAAGAGTATCGAGTCTCAAGGCGTAGGTGACTCTTCTGGGTTTTGTCCTAACATCTCTCTAGGCCCCCATTAGTTGAATGGGTTTAATAACTGGGCTGACAAAAGTAACCAGACCGGTTCTACTCTCAAAGGCCGGTCCTCGAAATTTATTGGGCCTACTCAAGTCCTCACTATTGACAATCTAGTAAGAATCAAGGGTCAAGGCTTGATGGGTGGACCCTCCTCTTATGCCCCATTTTCCTTAATCAGAAATTTTGACAATGCTGGAAAAGGCCATAAAGGAATGAGGTTTTTAAATAAATTGGCCTCACTCTAGTTTTCCCTCTTCTTATGCGAGCATTGTATCAGGTCATAGCGACAATCATTCCCCTTTGGTGATTGGAATTAACCATATGGAACTTGTGGGGAGTGAATTCATCATGCAAGAATCCGCCATGGGTTCTCCGGATTCTTGGAAAACATATCTTTCAGGTTATTTTCTAACTCAACAAAACAACCTAATGTGGAGTCTTTATGGAAGAAGTATGGCCTTCTAGAATTTAAACCTCTTCCAGAAGGCTACTTCCTTTTCAAACTTGGCTCTGAGAGCATGGTTAAAAAGGTATTGGAGGGAGCCCCTTGGCATTTTGGAGGTAACTTGATGATTTTAAAAGTATGGGAACCCCTTTTCCCTCTTATCAAAGATCCTCACACAGAAATTCCTATTTGGGTCAAGGTATTTAATTTGCCTTTTAAACTTTGGACGGCGGAGGGGTTTAGTAACATTGGCTCGGTCATTGTAACTCCTTTATATGTGGTCCATCAAACAGAACGGAAAGAAAAACTTCGATTTTCTCGTATCTGTATTATGATTGATGTGGGATCACCTATCCGCTCTGAGCTCACTTTCAAGATAAGGAGAAAATCCATTACGGTCTCCTTTGAATATCAGGGTCTTCCACCCGAATGCGTTAATTGTAAGGTTTTTTACCACCCAACTCGCATCTGTAAAAAAGACCCCATTAATCTTTCTCCTTTTCCTATTCAGAATTCGTCTTCCAAGGAAGACCCTTCTGAGATCATTCCAGAGATGGATTTTGGGAATCATCTATCATCAATTAATGAAAGCAAGGAAGTGGAAAGTGGAGAAGAGGCGGATTCTCCTCCAAAAAGGCTTCGCACTGTTGACCCCAAGGGGAAGGGCAAAATGGAAATGTCCTCTGAGAGGACCATTGTCTGACACACTGTAAGTCATTCTCTAGCATCTCCTTCTGGCACGACCCTTGGCTCCTCTTTACTTTACTAGCATCTCATTACGATGAAAACATCATTCGCGACTCTCGTCTGGGAAACAAACTCAAGGTTTCGGACATCATCAACGACAGTAACTAGAACTGGCCTGCTGATATCATACCGGCGAGAGCTCGAAGTCGACCGCATCTCTTAGAGATTCATAACCTTATCCTCACTCTTCCTCCTCCAAACATCAACTCTATCGATGCCCCATATTGGACTACAAAATTTGGATGCACCTCCTTCACAATCAAGGGCATGTACAACGGTATTTGCATGCCCGCCCTTGATGTGGGGTGGGCCGGGTTAGTTTGGAACAAATATAATATTCCTCGTCACTCCTTTATTATATGCTTGAAATTTTAGGCAAGCTTGCTACCAGGGACAAGCTGCTCAGCTGGGGTCTCAACACCCCACCTGACTGTGTCCTTTGCAATTCTGATTCTGAATCTATCTCTCATATTCTCTATGAATGTAGTTTCACACAGAATATTTGGACCTTCGCTAGTACTAAACTTGGTTTCCCCTTTTCATATTCGTTCTGGTAATCTTGGATTAGCGAGGCGTTAAAATGGTCTAACTCTCGTGACCATCTTCGTTGGCGGACTTGCTTTGGTGCGGTCATTTACGAGGTCTGGAAAGAACGGAATTCAAGAATTTTTGGTTCCGCTCCAACCTTGGAATCTTTAATCACCCACCGTATAGTAGCAGATCTTCGCTATAGATTCCAGGGTACCAAGATTATCTGGCCCACGTAATTACTATGAATTATCTTCTTACTCTAATTTTATCACTGCAGGTTTCTACTCTCGCTCGATGCCTGCTAGTCGACTACCAGGTGGCTTCACTCAAGTAGAAGGGTCGAGTTTCGACTACGCTGAGTTTATCACTCAGAGTTGCTAGCGACTCCCTATGTTTACGTTGCATTTCTTTATCATTTTGTTTATCTTTTTGTTTATAGACTGTAACTCGGCTTACATCAGTCGAAAGTATCTCCTCGGAGTATGCCCCAAGTTTCTTGTATGAACTATTTACATTAATTTAAAAGTTTCTTTACACAAAAAAAAACTTAACGACTTAATAAAAAATAAATATAAATATTTTATATGGATCATTTATATTTATATGGATTATTTATATAGATCATCTATGTACACATATTTTTACGTTTATTATATGAGACGAAGATAAAAGTGTACGAACATAATTATACAAAAAAAGAAAGATAAAAACTAGTTTTTTGGATAATTTAAAATTAAAAACTATATAAATTATTAAATAAAATTTTTATGGACTACAATAAATTTCTTAGCTGAGCTATTATGATTTTGGAGAGCATGAGTCGCAACTATTCTTAGCCAAAGTTAAAATTGTTTCTATATTTGTTTATTCAATCTACTGGTTTGGTCTTTGATGCAAATATTTTAAATTTACTATTTATTTGATATCAATGTTTATAACCAATAATGTCCAATTGTAAATTGTACCTCATGATTTTTTTGTTAAAAGTGAAACGAAGATGTAACATTTTATGTGGCCACATAATTCCTCGTTAACGAAAGTTATATCTTTTTTCTCATGTATCATGTGCCATACTGAAATAAAAATATTTAGAAATAATTTTTATTTATTAATCTATACATATTTTTAAAACTGTATGATTCCTACCATTATACGTCCATATATGACTTTTCTTGGAATAACTTCACTCTTCATTTTTTGAAAACCAACATTAGGTATTTAAAAAAAAGGAAGGTACCAATATATTTAACCGTCATAACCATTAAATTGTCAATTAAAACTAAGAGTAAGTTAATTTTATAATTAGAAAATAAACATACAATAAATTTTAAATAAACATTTACCTTGTATTTGATCTCCTCTTGACGTAATATTTTTTCCTTTTTGAAGAAGTTCTAATATGTAGCATTATTTGAGTCCAAGTATTTGCTTTAATAGGTTTTAAAATGACCATTCTTTTTTCTCCATTGTAAATTTAATTAGTTCAGGTATTTCAAATTGAGTAGGATCAAAAAATAATTGAAATGATGGTCCTTTTCCAATTCTTTCTGGGAATTATGAAACCAGTATATTATTAAATACATTTAGATGGAAATTGGATAAATGAAATACATTACAGCAGATGAAAAATGCGAAACATAACAATAGATGAGAGATGCAAGACAAGGTGATCTATGCGAGGCTAGACAAAGATGATCCATGCGCGACCAGGAAATAGTGATCCATTCGAGCTTGAAAAGCTGATCCAGACGAGGGCACTCAAGGATGAACCGTGCAAGATAGTAGATAATGATAGATGAGAGAACATATATGATTATAAAAGAAATGGAGCAAAGATAATTCATTTAATTCTTTTTTGTTTTGATCTTTTTGTATCTGGATCATCTCATCTTCCATAATAGAATTCAATTAATCATTTTGTTCCAGTTCTTGATAAATAAAAGTATTATATTATAGGACTTGGTATAAATTATATTTTCATGTGAAAAAACTTTGTTTGTTAGTAATTCAAGGCCAAACAATAGATATTTTTGGAAACAAGGTAAAATAATAATAATGTAAAACAATAATAAGTGTGAAAAATATATATTAGTAACGGTAAAACCTGGTTTTGGGGGTTAAACCGGAAGAAAACCTTTGGTTGGTTAATATTAAGTATTTTTGTAAGAAGTTGTGAGAGAAAGAAGGGGTATGCTTGTATTTAGTGTTTTTGGAAAAAGTCCAACCGTCTTAATGATGTTGGTTGGGGTATTTATAGTGTTTTTTCTTGACCTATGGGCCGTGTGGGTCAAATATTATAATCGGGCCATTCGTATGAGCCTCAGGCCCAAGATATGAGCTACTAAGCATGTAGCTAAGTCATTGTTTTACTCAACCTACTGTTCATCCATTACCTTTAATTCGGTCTGTCTGAAATGCCCTTCAGATATTATCAGACTTTCTAGAGATATGCTTCTAACAATATCTGAACTGATCATATACCCCCTTTAGCTTTTTCAATATCTTTGGAGAAGCTAATCGTATCGAAAAATATCTAATTTGTATTCGAAGTGAATTTGAAGGGTCTATTAATCAACTCCAATGAGTCTACTTTATTATTACTCATTTATTACACGTGTCAAGTTCCAGTTGGACCAACTAGCTGTTTTTCCATATGGACTTGCAACTAAACTTCCAAAATTAAGGGGGCTATAGTTAATAGACTTAAGTTATTACCTAGTCGATTCACTTTAATTTTTAATTTTTATATTTCTAGAGTAATAAAAAAATTGAATCTGAAATCTAGAGAGAGAAACTTATAAATCTCATAAACGTTCAACTCTTCCAGTATCTCTCCAGGTTTTATGTTCACAACAAAAACTGCCTTAATCAAAGAAGGCTGGCTCAACTTATCTAAGTTAGATAAATAGAATAGAGAGGCTAGAATCACGACTGTATTACCTCCCGCCCCTGGTGGATTGATCATTGACGAGGTATCAGAACCAGACATGAGTTAATCTTCTTACGGACCAACCATATTTTCCAAGAAAAATTTCCCCACTCTATCTTTTATAAATCTTGAACAATCAGAGAAACCATCACCACCAGTTCACCATCTAGAACAACTAGAACCACCAGTTCAACTAAACGAAAACCCTTTTCCCAGAGCTAGAGCCGTTACCAACCGCAAAACTCCATCTCATTTTATTTCTATGGGTTCAGATATAGAAGAAAGCCCACTTCGAAGGGTCACTAGGGTGTCTAAAGCCAGAACCGAAACTCCACCTGTCAAAGAGGCACAGATGCCCAAAGAAGGTCATTCAAAGGTAAAGTCTCCAATACTACCAATTTTGGATCCAAGCCCATCGACTTCTCCCATATAAACTTCTCATATTGAGAAACAATATATTGGGCACATGTTGGCTGATCAGGTGCCAAAAGTAATCGAGGAGACGATGGAAGATAGTGGGCCAGACATCTGATTAGAGACCTTTGGACATAATGAGGACACTAGTATTGTCCGGAAAAGAAAAAATATGTGGCAAATCCTGATGCCAAACCTCTTCCGGAGTGCCTCGTTGGCCGAGTGGGGCCCAACATCTCTAAGGTCAGTGTCAAATACTTGATAGCACTTTAAATAATTTCTTATGTGTATACTCACATTGCTGAGTTGGATAGGATAAGGAAGAAGTGAGGCTTTCCGGAGTCCATCAATATGAGAATTCCCATCCGTGATGAGACTCCCATGGACCGTAAAATCAGGGAGCTAATGGTATACACCGAAGTGCTCAACTGGGGCCTTCGATTACCTTTTGACCCATAGATAGTTAGATACTTTCACCTAGTAAAGCTAGGTCCGAGTTAGTTAAGCCTTATAGTAAACCGAACGTGGGTAATTATCAACTTCTTGTACGAGTACGTCACTTACAACATACTCTGATACATCAAAGTACATATCAAGTATTTCTCCACCAACAGGTTTGGAAAATGTTTTGGGTGAAGATAAATAACTCTTAATTTCAAGGAAATCTTAATCACAATTAGAAGACCAATTAAAATCTTTCACATTTATCAAGACTTGGAAAAATTGAATAGTTTTTTTTGATGATCTCGAAACGAATCGGTTTAAGGTTGCTAATATTCAAGTTAACCTTTGGAATTATTTAGTATTCTAAGGTGGTACCATAACCAGCAATGCATTCAACTGGTTCGGATAAGATTGAATCCCTTTCTCACTTATTATATACCCTAAACATTTACCTAATCGGACACCAAAGGTGCACTTCTCTGGATTTAGTTTTAGATTGATAGCTTCTAAATTGGAGAAAGTTTCATGGAGATCATAGATATGATCCTCTTCTCTAGGACTCTTGAGCATCATATCATCAATATAGAGTTCCATATTTCTTTTGATATGATTATCAAAAAGTTTATTCACAAAACGTTGGTAAGTGACCCCTGCATTCTTCAACCCAAAATGCAGTACCTTATAACAATGTAGTTCCCTTTCAGTGATGAATGTGGTATGGTATTGATCCTTAGGATTCATTTGTATTGGATTATACCTAGAGAAAGCATCCATACAAGATAACAACTTGTTCCCTGATGTAGAGTCCACAAGCTAATCTATCCGTGGCACTGGGAAATGATCTTTAAGGCAAACTTTTTTGAGGTTTGTGAAGTCAATACACATATGCCATTTTAAATTCTTTTTCTTGACCAAAACAGGACTAATTTTCCAAATGGGGTATTGAGACTCTTTGATATGCCCCATTTTGGTCAACCGATCTACTTCCTAGACAATCGCTTCACATTTTTCTTTTGAAAAATATCTTTTTCTTTGCACCACTGGCCCAACACAACATCAGATCAGATTGATAATCTGTGACTAATCACCGTAGCTGGTACTCTAGTTACATCCTCATTACACCATATAAACATGTGTAAATTATCTAGATCCTCATTACCTCTAAAAGTAGTTTAGATCCGACCCGGAAACTTTTACCTTTTGCCAAGTAATGAATTTCTACTTCTTCCACTGGGATTACTGCACTAAGAGCCTCCCTCGGATCATTTATCTTATTTTGATTGGCATAAGGCTTCAGTGATTGCTATTCTTTGTTAATATTCACTACTTCTATTGATTTCAAAGCAAAAGCAGAGACATAACATTCACGTGCTATTTTTTGGCTAATTCAGACGACGCCTACTTGCCCTCCCACAACATATTTCAAAAACTGATGGACAGTGGAACCTATTGCATATATTTTGGATAACCATGACCTGCTAAATATAGCATTGTAGATTTTTGGACAATCAACTACCACAAACAAAACTCTCACCAACTTCTTGAATGTCCCTTTGCCTAATAAAACCTCTTCTTCAAATTCCCCAATTACATCAGTTTTACTTATAGTAAACCCCACTATGGTCCTATTCGAACGCTGGATAACTAAAGGATTCTTCATTTTTCTTGTAAGTTGATAGGAACAATATGTTTTTCGAACTGCCAGTATCAATTAAAATCCTTCGTATATCATTGCCTCCAATAGATGCCTCTATTACTATGGCATCTTCATATGGCCCGACAATATCTCTTAAATCATCTTCGTCAAAGAAACTGAATGAAGCAGGGCTTTTGATAAAGATGACTATACATTTTCCCATTGTCTAAGTTGTTAGGCTATTTACATGCCTTTTTCTTGAACATCTTGATGGTGTCGTTATATTATCTCCTCCATAAATAGTAAGGGATTAAAAAAAGTTACGCAGTTTTTATACTGTAAAAATATTTTTCTACTATTACTCAAAATTTGTTTCGATCCAAATCGAGATCTAGATATTTCGAATCCACGTCAAATCTGTTTATAATTACCATTGCATCTTCTTGTCTAGATGCTCATATAATTTTTCCTCGATCGATTGTGGATGTAGCTCAGGTTGTGTTTGTATTAGATTGGATGTTGACTGACCTATTGCGCCCTTGTTGTTTTTTAACAAAAGTTGATAACTTCCTTCTCTTAATTAAGTTCTGCACTTCTTGTTTTAGTGCAGTGCAGTCGTGGGTATCATAAACTGGCAACAGTCTCCTAATGTGCAAAACATCCCTTATTTTATCATAAATGGTTACCACAGTCTTCCCTACTTTGGCAAACTACTCAGGTTGAACCCATGGACCTCTCTTGGGTTTAAATTGTTGGGATTGACTTGACTGATTCTGTCTTGGTCGATGTGACCCTTGTCCTGAATCTTTAGGCCTATAATTAATATGGCTTGAGATTGAGTACTAGGTTGTAGGATTGGTGCTGTTGGAGCAGACTTCTTTTGGTCTGGTACTCTAGAATTCTTAGTCTCTTCCACTGTAATCTATTTTATAACCTGAATCAACTAATTGACTTGGATTCAAACCTTGCTTTAGTGAAGCGATCGCCACTTTCTCAAAACAATCGGCTAACCAGTTCTTTGTATTCACAAAACGGCTGATGTATTCCTTCAAAGGTTCATTTAATTCTTTAGAACAATGAATGATAGTGTCATCATTGTCTTTAAGCTCTTTACTCCCCACAAAATGTCTCCGCAATGCCATCTAGAACATATCACAGTTCTTTATTTATCCCCTTGTCAAACTATTATAGCACTTTAAATCACTTTCTTTGAAAGTTTGTGAGAATGCCCGACATAGAAGTTTGTCATCGTCATCAAAATTCATCACAAATTTATTGAATTGCTCGAGATGATTAACAGGGTCTTTACTCCTATAATACTTCTCTATCTTCGAACTAACAAACCTCATGGGCAGATGTCCAGAGAGTATTTTTTATGATAGTGGTGATTTCCTCCAATTATGGCTACAGCTAAAGACTGTATTTTCATAAATAGTGGAAAATATACCTGGTTCAGATAAGGTAGCAAACTGATCACTTAGTAGATGATCAATACCGTGATCTGTCGATCCCTTTATTTTTCCCTGATACTTATTCTTTTTCATTTTTCATTTCCTATCTCTTTTCCTCAAATTTTTTTAGTTAACCTTATTTTACTTCTCTGATAGCCATGTTCACTATTGGAAGAGGAAAACCCATCAGAGTCAGATGCAGTAGCATAATTATCAGAAGATTCTGATGTACTCTTTACTTATTTAGCCCGATGTGTGTTTTTATGACTAGTTTGAACTTTTAGACATTAATCATTTTCCCATTGTTTGTTTTCATCCAGAGGCTCATCTATAGATACTCTTCCTGCATCAGACTTTTTTTAACAATACTTTAGTCTGGCTTTGGGACCTCCAAACTTTAATTTCATCCCTCAGCTGATCACGCTCCTCGTGCATGAATGACCATTCCTCAATATTGTGATTGACGTGAGACATCGTAGCATGCTCATTTTCCTCCCTTATTATTTTATTTTCCTAAGGAAAAACCTCCTGCATATTAAGATCTTTATCCCAAGAATTTCCGAACTTTGTATTATAGGTAAGGTTTTGAATAGAGCTATTCAGGTACCTCTAGCTCCCACTATGGTCGCCAATTTGGTGATGGTAAAACCTGGTTTTGGGGTAAAATCGTAAGAAGACCTTTAGCTGGTTAATATTAAGTATTTTTGTATGAACTTGAGAGATAAAGGAGAGTTGTGCTTGTATTTAATTTTTTTGGAAAACGTCCAACCCTCTTAGTGTTTTTCCTTTACCCATGGGTCGTGTAGGTCGAATCTTATAATCGGGCCATTCATATGAGCCCCCATGACCAAGAAATGAGCTACTAGAAACGTAGTTGAGTTATTGTTCCACTAAAGCTCATGTTCATCCATTACCTTTAATTCGGTCTTTCTTAAATGCCCTTCGGATTTTATCAAACTAAGCTTCCAGCAATATCCGAACTGATCATATATAATATAGGATAACATAATACGAGATTATATAATTCGAAAATAGACATTACAAACCTCATTCGAGATTATATCATGAGAGACTATTTCATAAAAGACAGTATTAGGGGTGACAAGAAATACAAATTTATGCGAGACCTAAGTATTACAAGATATATATGTCCACCAAATAAAAATACATAAATATGTCCTAGTATGAACTATATCTTGAACCATTATTTCTCTTAGATAACTATTATAGTATGAGGGTCTTGGTTTTCTACATAACCCTAATAAGCTTCACCTAGTTAGGAACCATCTCCAGTATTAGCTTTATAACATGAGGCTCCTAATTTTCCACGATAACATTAATAGACTTCTCCTGGTTGGGCATCATATTATGTATCACATATTTCTCTAAGATCACCTCTATAACAAGAAGGTCATGATTTTACATTTGATTAGAAAGAAGGTCATGTAAACCGTTTATTGATGATGAGACTCGTGTATATTAGTAGTACCATGAATCATTTTAGTATGAGAGTCATTATTTCATGTTTTTTATTAGGTGATTCTTTCACCTTTTCATATATTCATTTTCCTTGCATATTGTTTAGATATCTTTTGATGTGTTTTTCTACGATTTTGTTTCTTATCAACATAGGAAATCGAAGTATCGTTTGAAGTTCATGTCTCATATCACGGGACTTTGTATACAATGATAATTTCATGTAAAAAACTTTGTGTATTAGTAATTCAAGACCAAAAAATAACTATATTTCGAAACGAAATAAAAAATATAAGACAATAACAAGTGTCAAAAAATATATAAAATAGAGGGAAACATAATGCGAGACTATATCATTCGAGAACAGACATTACAAACCTCATGCGATATTATAGCATGAGAGATTATTACATGAGAGACAATATTATCTTTGACTAGATATTACAAATTTTATGCGAGATATTACAAGATACATATGTCAAAAAAATACAAAAAATACAAAAGACTCCATATGTCTAAAATATCAAACCAATACATAGACTTTTTTATTATCAAGATTGGAGAATCCAAATAATTAATTTTATCGGAAGCAACATTCTCCACAATAACGTTCTGCATATCAACATTCTTCCCAAAACAATTCTCCATATGAATATTAATAGGAATCTTCTAGTTGGGAACCATATATTGGATAATTCTTTCTCTTAGATCATCTATATAGTAGGAGGGTCTTGGTTTTCAACAACAACCTTAATAGACTTCTCTTAGTTAGGAACTATCTCCAGTATCACCTTCATAACATGAAGATCCTGATTTTCCACAACAATATTAATAGACTTCTTGTGGTTGGGCATCATATCACGTATCACTTCATTCTCTTAGATCACCTCTATAGCAGGAAGGTCATAATTTTCTATTTTATTAGAACAAAGGTCATGTACAACCATTTATAGATCATGAGACTCGTGTATATTAGTAACATCAGGTATTATTTTGGTAGGAGATGGATTATTTCATGTTTTTATTAGATGATTTTTTCACTTTTTCATATATTCTTTTTACCTTGCATATTTTTTAAATACCTTTCGAGGTATTTTTTATACCTCTGTGTTTCCTGTTAACATAGGCAATCAGTGTCGTTTGAAATTCTACCTATATGTCAATGCTTTGTCGTTTTATTTATCCTTTTCTATCATTTTCTTAAATTTTGATATGCTATATTCTTTTTCACTGAGTGCTCGTTTTAGTTCTACAATCTCATTTTCAAGATTTTTACAAGAAATTGAATAATTCATTATTTGATACACTATTGTCATGTTAATACTTTGGCTAGATATAGCCTCTGTTATTGGGTTTTTCATTTTAATCCTCTAAAAAATAAATGAACCTGAATAATAAAATATAGTAAAAAGAAATACTAAAGATGGTAGATATGAGATAAGATAATAATGATAGATATGAAACCAAACAATGATGATAGATACCAAACAAGGAATGCATCGAAAACCATGAAATGATGATTCATACGAAGCCACGAAAAGATGATGGATGCAAAACCACACAATGATGAAAGACCATAAATGATGATAAATATATGACAATATATTAGATACTGAATTTTAACTAGTTTATTTTTAGAATTCTTCTTTACCAACTTTTCTAATCTTTTTAGGTGGCTAAGAATATGAGATACTGAATTTTACCTCTGTGAACTAGTAATAGGTTTTATTGTTACCAACTTATGTTGTATATTCAGAAAATTTTATTAGTTGTGTAATATTCGTTGATGTACTTTTCCTTCGATGTGCAATGTTTTTACTAGTATAGATTTATTTCTTTCACGCTCTTCGACAATAAATGCATTCATTATTTTATCAACATAGGTAAAATAATTTTCATTCCCCTCTTACTGTATATCCCAGTTTGCACATCCATCATCATTGTTAATATTAACTTATTCATCTTTCTCTATATCAACCTCCTCTTATTGTTTTTTCTCCACATATAAAATACTCTTCTTTTTCTTCTTTTTCTTCTTCCTCTGTAACAACATCTTCTTATTATTTTTCTTCCTCCTCGTCAACCTCTTCTTCTCGTTACCAAATGACTCATCTTCTTCATTTGCTAGGTAAAATTATTATTCTAAAACCCAATGTTTTTAATACATTAGTAAATGACAAATGCGAGATAATATACTACATGATAGATTTGGTTGTTATAGTACATGATATATGTCGGACAATATAATAGATGGCAGATGCCAGACTTTTTATAATACATAAAATTATGTGAGATAGTGTATTGCATGATGGATGTGGGACACTGTTATAGACGATAGATGCGGGACATTGTTATACACGATAGATGCTGGACAATGTAATACACAATATGTGTGGGGCAAGTAATACATGAAATATGCAAGATTGTGTAGCACGAGATATTGTAATACGAGATTGTGTCATGAAGGATAATACTACACATAAAGATGATACGAGACAATATAATACACGACAGATTGGGGATAATGTATTGCACGATATATGTGTGATAATGTAATACATAATATATACGAGATGGTTTAATGCATGATATATACTGGATAAATTATACATGAAAGATGTTGGAATGTAATACATGAAAGATACATGATATATATATATATATATATATATATATGATGGATACATGACACTATATAAATGATAGATGCATGACACCATATAAATGATGTGCGGGATATTATAATAGATTATAGACAATGGATTACAAAGAAATGCGAGACTATCTAATAAATATAAATGTTCATCTTTGATCTTCTTTAGAGTTTGATTGAAATTCAATTTTAGTTTCCCTTTAATATCGAGTCATTTTCAGCATATTGGTATATTTTCGTCAATTGCCGCTCATTGACCAATATTTGTGTGTTCCATGATGAATAAGTGTATTTTATTGATGTTTTAGAAATAAAAATTCATCTACTTTTTGATGAGGTTTTAAAAATAGAGTAGAAATACAAACGAGTAATAAAGCAACACATCCAATCATAGTTACTTTTTTCTCCAGGTATTCAATGAAATAAAGCATTGTAAAATCTAATACATCACTGGATATAGAGAAGAAAGATATGGAGCAAGTTAACATGATGAAAAATATTACATCTTTTAATGCTTGATCTCTTGGTGTTCTAACTGCTTTGGTTATTGCATCTCATAAACATGCAAAACTTTTAGTTAATATAATTACATGGTAGATATTAGATAATGATAACACGTGAGGACATAAAAAGATGATCCATATGAGGTCAGAAAAATATGATCCATGTGAGACCACTATAAAAATATGTTACAAAATAAGGAAATTACACACTTTTATTATTTTTAATCGTTTTTATTGGTTTCCTTTAATTTTTCTTGTCATATCATGAGAAAGTAAGTCTTCATTGTTTATTCTTCTTATGATTCAAAATATTTGGTTTAAAGTTTTTTTTTTGTTTAATGGCATATTTTCTTTTCCGTATTTCAACCCAAAGAGAGTATTCACATTTTTGGTTGTGAATGCTATCAACTTTGTCCCTAATCCAAATGCTTATTCTTCGGTGCAACATTTTTGTTATTATTTAAGCGATAAACTCCCAATTTTGTTTTGTAGGAGTACTTTCATTCCTCGGATCATATAATAAGGGAATTCAATTTTGTTATCTTCGCAGCATCTAGGTGTACGTTATTTATTTTATGTTTTTTCATCATATTCTTAATTGTAAACAAGTATGATTAGAAAACACAAGATTTTCGCGACATACTTCCTTTAAGAATTAAAGTATTAGTGTTTAATAAAAAAATAATCAAAGAAGTTAAGATTCAAATACGAGATAAAATTGAAGAAGAAAATAAAAGTTAAAGACTCGAAATAAAAGAAGAATAAAGAGAAGAAAGAGAAAACATCGAGAATTAATTGAAGACCAAGACGTTAATATTTTAATCTCTAAGAAACAGTTTAATTTATTATTATTATTATTCAATTATTTTATTTTATTGAATAATTATTAATATTGTATTTTTATACATATTAGTTTTATTTAATCAATAAAAGGTTCATGACACTTTCTATAAGTACAATCCTAACACATGAAAAACAAACAAAGTAAGACGGCAGAGAGTCAAACACTTTTTTCATCTTTTATTTTCTATACTTTTGTCGTTTATTTTTCTTTTTAAATTTTTTAAATGTTAGGATTATGCTCACATGAGAAACATTATTTCTGTACTAGTGTCTTATAACCTATTCGTATCCTTTTATTTATGACCTAAACTTTTTAATTTTGTTTTTTTACATATTTTTTTATTATTATTATTATTATTCATAATGCTTTCAATTTCTTATGAGCTTAAATGAATGATAATAGATTTAGGATGACACCGAGAGATACAATCTACTTTTGAACTATTCAAATACCAAGAGGTTGAATGATTAGTACACTAAGGCCATGATCTAGTGAAGTCTAAACTAGGTTCTTATATTATATGACTTAATTGTTTGGGATAAAGAACTATAAATATAACCAACCATACAAAAATGTTAGTTTTGTGAGATCGAGAGATGATCATAACACTCTGAAAGAGAACCTGGCTTTGTAATAATTATGTGTAGATTAAATGTATTTAATTATGAAAAGGCTAAATAAATTGTATATGCATGTTCAAAAGGCGTTGGAATAAATGTTTCTAATTGTTTACATCTATTATTTCAGTTTCAATTTATTATATTTTATTAAATATTTTCCTACATAAAATTAATATTTCTTTTTGTTTCTTTATTATTTAGTAATTATATATATATATATATATATATATATATATATATATATATATATATATATATATATATATTAAAATTTAGATTTAAATATAAATAAGATTATTTATAAGAGTTTGATACTCGAGCTCTTATAGTTACTATTACTTGAACAATAAATCATGCGCTTATGATTTTATCCATCAAATGTTTTGCGTCGATCTAGGAGGTAAATCGATTATTTTTTTAGATCCATTGTTTGATATATTTTGTGAAATTTGTTTTCCTTTTTTACATATTTTTAAAGTAAAAATAGAAGAAATTGAAGCAACACATGAAGAAATAGTAACGAGAATGATTGGAATATTATGCAAATCCATCATCAGAGGGGCTTAGCCCCATCATATTAAGGTCTAAGGTAACTAGTTCATATTTTGAGATAAACTGACATTAATTATAATTATTCAAACAATCATACATTCGTTGGTGATTCAGAACAGCCAGATGTTTGTCAAATATTCATAACAATTCCCCAATATTAATCTTGTTGGGTTCTTGGATTTGTGCGATACATGCAGTTACAATAAAGTCTTCACTAATGTCGTAAGACTCTGTCTCTTTCCTTTATCTCTTAAGAAAAGCGAAAGCATGCCTGCAGTATATATCGCCTCACTGCATAACAAGTTTGGAGCAACTAGCTCAACTATTTCAAGCCAAATATGAGCAAATCATGAGAGAGATAAAAAGACGTTTTTTAGAAAAACTCTATCATCACAAAATCTCGACCTGGCTGTTAAACCAAACATTCTAGATTCGACTCACAAATGACAAAAGTTTGACGATTGACGATTCAATTGGGGGTGTCATTTATAAAGGAACACTAGAAGCAGCGCATTGAATTCTTGAAGTACTCTCAAGCAACAACTATAGATCTGAAAGGCAGGTTGGGATATCATTTGTTAATAATAAGACTATTATTAATATGGATAAAGCAGCGCTTGAGCAGCAAATGAACAAACTAAAGATGAATTCAGTTGCGGTACAAGACGCCAATGCTTACCATTATTCCATCACAACTATAGTCATGGAATATGAATTTAGGTATGTAGGTAATTTCCAATATTGGACTAAAACTTATTTTTCTAATAATTATCAAGTATATAGTAGACAAAGTCTGAACTTCCCCGGAAGAACCACGAGAGCGTATATAAATGGAAAAACTTGATAAAGTTGGAGAAGATATCAACCTTTAAAGATAATACGAACAAGTTCGATGAATATTCTACAAATCACTTTGAAAGAACGAATCGAGCATAAACAATATCAGAGTATAAGTTTAGAATCATGAAGCAAACCTAAAATTTAGAGGTTGAATTTAAAAAAAAAGCACACTCGATGATGACATCAAGAATTCAAGGAATATGGCCCACCAACATGGAAAATAACACAAAGCAAGTTATTGCAATCACCTTGAGAATGAGGAGAAAAATAAGTCAATACGAGGAGCCTTGAGGTGATCACAACAAATAAGTAAGTAATCTTAATCAAGATTTAACTGACAACCATTATTTTGATGAAATTATATGTACCAGATCATGACAAGGATGCGCTTAGTTGCATCGATAGGTCCAACAACTCTTGGATGCGACAATGAATAAACAGATCATGACAATGTCTCACGTGTAGGTCTTGAAAGAAGCAAAAATCTTGAAATAACGTATGGACGTGATAATTAGCTGAAAGATTGCAATAAGAAAACTATACTTAATATATATATATATATATATATATATATATATATATATATATATATATATATATATGGATATAACAATGAACGTAGAAATTGTGACATCATTCATGTACCTAATATAGACATATCAAATTACGGCACTATGGAGCTTGGATGAGGGAACAACACAACTGGAGGCCTTGGATGCAGAAAATAAAGGGCTTGGATGCGGAAACAATACAATTTCAGGTCCTGGATGGGGAAACGAAGGGTTTAGATGCAGTAAAGCTCATGTATCTGACATCGAAGGTCTAAATTATGTCAACAATACTCCAAGAAGCAACAATACTCCAAGAAGCAACAAAGTGCCTTTTAATGGAGGGAAGGCTTCTTTTATTGTGAAAAACGCAAGATGCACCCTATAATACTCCTTCAATTTCAAAATATATACCACGAGTTTCCTATACAAGTCGGAAGAAAAAAACAGAACTCTAACAGCTAATTTTCTAAAGTTAGAAGTTAATATGCATTTTGTAGAGTTTGTGGAGCCAATTCCTAAATATATGATTTTTCTCAAAGATATACTTTCACACAAAAGGAAATTCATATACATTGATACATATGTATTGAAAGGAGAATACAACATGTTGATTCAGAATAAATTACCACAAAAGCTGGAAGATTAATGGAATTTTACTATTCCTTGTAAAATTACTAATTTAATGTTTGATAAATATTTATGTGACTTAGGCACTAATATAAATTTAATGCTTCTTGCTAACGGTAGGAAATTAGGAATCAATGAAAAAAGGTACAAATGTTTGAGTACAGTTAACCGATAAGTCTATGGTATAACCTAAAGGAATACTAGAAGATGTTTTGATTAAGGTTGATAAATTTGTCGTTGCTGCTGATTTTATGATTTTAGATATAAAGAAAAATAAAATTGCGCTCCTCATTCTACGTAGACCTTTCATAGCTATTTCTAGGACCATGACTAATGTTGAGGTGTGAAATTACTTTAATGAGTAAGGTATGAGCAAGTAAAATTTAGCGCATTTGATACTTTGAAGCTTCGTAAGGATGTTAATGCTGGATTGATTTATATTATAAAGGCATCCAATAATGAAAGCTTACATAAAGAATTTCATTCTATTTAAACATACATTTAATTAGTACTTGATGTACTTGATAAAATATGAATTAAAAATAAAGAGGTTATGAGTTTTAATAAAACAAATCTACTATTTGAATCAATGAATACTCGGACTTTTAAGTTAAAAGATAAATTACAAAAAGTTGAAAAATAAGTTAAATTTTATAACTCCACCCTCATGTTTACTGAGTGTCTATTTGAATGAACCTAATAATTTTCCTCTTATTACTGATGAGTCCGAATTCTGCATGCTCCCCGGACAAGGACAGATCGGTCCAATGCCTCCGGACCGGACAGATCACTTCGAATACTTAGCCCATCGGACTGTTCGAACTATGACAAAAGTACTAAAAAACCTAAACACTACTTGACTAAGCTACTTGCTCTCGTACTTAGAGCTCATGGGTCTTTGAACATGACCCGGGTCCATTAAACATGACCCGAAAGCCCATAAGGGCCCAAACATAAGGGTATAAATACCCAACCACCTGCATTAAGTGTGGGTAATGAGAATTAACTGCAACCAGCTATCTTAATTATCTCTCTACTCTCTACACTAAATGTATAACACCCACATATTACTATTAAACACCAAACAAATTACAAGTCTACCCTCAGGCGATAATTATCCTCACCAAATTGGCGACCACAGTGGGAGAAGAAGGTGCCTGAATCAAGCATTCAAAACCAGCTAAGAAAGTCTGTCCGAATGAATCCGGACAATCCAGAAGTACCACCAGCTCTGCTCGAAGTGGTGAGAGAGAACGATGAGTACACTATCGAAGAGCGTGATAGGCTAAAGGGTGAAATAGAAGCTCTGAGGGAATAAAAGGCTAAGATGGGCATGAAAGAAAAGTCCAAAGCATCAGTTGCTCATCACACCGACAACCCCAGAGAGCATGAGTCTTCAAAGACTCATGTGAGCACCAAAAAGACTCATGCCAGCTCCAAAACGTCTCACCGGTCTAAGCCAGTGGAGAGTTCTGACTCAACTCAGAATCTTCTGATAGCTCTTCGGACAATGAAGGAGTTGAAAAATCCTTATCCTCTAGCAGCGATGAGGGTCGAACTAGAAAGAAGCAAAAGCAAATAAAAAAATATTCAAGAAAAAGGGATAGATATGGAAGGATGAAGAAGAATATTGGTAAAGGGTCATCTCACAGCCGGAGGCATGTGGACCGGATGCTGATGGATCCTTTCGCTTTTCACGATGAACCAGGTATCTTTGCAACTCCCAATGAGGATACTGTGTTCAGTCGTGGAAGAAATTGGAGGCAATCTCTATTATCTTCTAAAATTCTGCCCGGAAACCTCCCTAAGAGGTTTGACAGCACCAATATAGAAAAGTACGATGGCAGTACTGATCCGGACAACCATTTGGAACAATTTAAAAACTTCATGATGAACTTTGACGACGATGATAAACTACTTTGTAGGGAATTCTCCCAATCATTTACGGGGAGTGCTCTAAAATGGTACAACAGCCTGCCTCAGGGCTGTATTAAAGATTTCGATACTTTTTGGGTAGCCTTTCGAAGGCAGTTTGTAGGGAGTAAAGAGCTAAAGGGCAATGGAGACACAATAATCCATTGTGCCCAGGAACCAAATGAGTCCTTGAAAGAATATATAAGCCGTTTTGTGAACACCAAGAATGGGTTGGCTGATTGCTTCGAACAGGTAGCAATAGCATCCCTAAGACAGGGCTTGAACCCTGGAAATTTGGCTGACTCAGTGACCAGAAAGAAGGCCATGACATGGGGAGGGTTGCTGAATCAGGTTGGAAAACAAATAAATGTTGATGAAACGAAGAAAACCAGGGTGCACATGCAGGTGAGGTCTGCCCCGGTGGCACCAAATCCCAATCAGAATCAGTCCGGGAACAAAGCAAGAGAAACCGGGCACGGGCATGGTAGGGCAAAAGCTCAGTCTCAGCCAGCTACTCCTGCTCAGACTCAGCAATCCAGAAACAAGAGAGGGCCAGGGGTCCAACCGGAGTGGTTCACAGAATTAAAAGAAAGTGTGGCCACCATTTTTGATAAAACAAAGGAAGAGGTGCATTATCGGAGACCATACACATTGCAGTCTCCCAGGGAGCATCGCAATAACTCTTTTTGCCAATATCACAATGATATTGGTCATACCACTGATAACTGTATAGCGTTGAAACAAGAAGTTCAGAACTTGATTGAGAGGGGAAAGTTGGGGGCTTACGTCAAAAGAAGAGGAGGTAACAGGCCTGACAACACTCACCGGGTTGGTCCAAGTAATGTTGCTCCGGAGGGAGCCATGGTTATAATTGAGAGATTTGATGTGGAATCAGAGTACTTGGATCCTGATCCAACTCGAAACAGAGTGGGTACAATTGAGGAATGTTCTAGGTCGGTCTCCAGACTCGTTAAGTTTTTTGAGTCACTTACAATTTTCGGAGGGGACACTATGACAGCTCTTACTGCTTCTTCGAGGAAGAGGCACGTTCGTACTTTAGCCTCCCAGCTAGAATGAGGCATGACTTCCTATCAGTCACAAAATTCATTCCCCTTCATTGTTTTTGATGAAGATGATTTAAGAGATATTGATGGCCCTCATGAGGATGTTGTTGTCATAGGAGCATCTATTGGGGGCAACGACATAAGACGAATTCTGGTGGACACTAGAAGGTCAGCCAATATCCTTTTCCTAACCGCATACAAGAGAATGAAGAATCCAGTTGTAATTCAGAGTTCGGACAGATCAATTGTGGGCTTTACAGGCAGCTCAGCAGATGTGATCGGAGAGTTCGAAGAGGAAGTTCTATTGGGCAAGGGCCCTTTCAAGAAAATGGTTAGAATACTCTTTATTGTGGTGGATTGTCCCACTTGCTATAATGCTATTCTAGGGAGGTCTTGGCTCTCTAGGATGCATGCAGTTGCTTCGACAGTCCACCAGTGCTTGAAATATGCTGTTCAGGAACAGGTTGGAGTTGTCCGGAGCAGTCAAAAGATTACAAGAGAGTGTTATGCTACTGCTCTGGCACACCGGACGCTGGGGGCAGTTCGCATCAACGAGCAATAGCAGTTTGAGGGGCTTTCTAGGGGTGAGGGTGAAATTGATGACCCCAGAGAGACCCCTGGAGTGTTGATACCGATCGAAGAGGTAGAGACACACTGTTTGGAAGAAGGAAGAAGTGTTAAGATAGGCTCCAAAATGCCACCCGATCTGAAAAATGAAATGTTAAAGTTTTTGAAGAATCATCAGCACGTTTTTTCTTGGTGCAATGCTGATGTTACTGGGGTTCCAGCAGAAGTGATATCACATCACCTATCTGTCCGGAGAGACGTAGCACCAGTGGTTCAAAAGAGAAGGGCTTTTTTCCAAAGAAAAGGTTGATGTTATAGTGCAAGAGGTTGACAGGCTCACAAAGATGGGGCATATCAAGGAGTCTCAGTATCCTTTGTGGACTGCCAATCCGGTTATGGTAAATAAGAAAAATGGCAAGTGGCGCATGTGCATTGACTTCACAGATCTCAATAGAGCTTGCCCAAAAGATTTGTATCCGGTCTCCCGGATTGATCAGTTAGTAGATTCCACCTCTGGGAACAAGTTGCTGTCCTTTATGGACGCCTTCTCCTGATATAATCAGATTCAAGTAGATCCGAAGGATCAAGAGCATACCACATTTGTCACAGACAGAGGTCTTCATTGCTATAAAGTAATGCCGTTTGGGTTGAAAAATGCTAGGGCTACTTATCAGAGGTTAGTAAACAAAACTTTTGCTGATCAGATTGGAAGAAATATGGAAGTATACATTGATGACATGATGATGACGAGTGAAAATGAGTAATTGCACTTGTCTGATCTCCAAGAAACTTTTGCCAACTTGGTAAAAGTAAATTTGAAATTAAACCCAGAAAAGTGTGTGTTCGGAGTGCAGTCCGGGAAGTTTCTTGGCTATATTATAAGTGAGCATGGAATACAGCCCGATCCGGACCAGCTCAATGCTCTATTCCAGATGGAGCCACCTAGAAATATCAAAGAAGTACAGTGGTTAACGGGGAGATTAGCTGCCTTAAACAGATTTATCTCGAGGTCTTCGGACAGGTGTGCCCCTTTCTTTCAAACCTTGAAGGGTGCAAAGGGTTTCGATTGGACCCCACAGTGTGATGAGGCTTTCAATGAGATCAAGAAGCACATGTCCTCCCCCAAAACTTTATTTAAACCAGTTGATGGGGAGACACTCTTCGTATATTTGGCAGTTTCAAGTTGTGCCATCAGTGCTGTATTGGTGAGGGAGGTCGATGGTCATCCCCATCCAGTGTACTACATCAGCAAAAGTTTAATAGATGCAGAAAGGCGTTACTTGAAACTCGAAAAATTAGCATTAGCCCTGGTGATAGCTGCCAGGAAGATGAGGCCTTATTTCCAGGCTCATCCCATCATCGTCCGGACTTCTTTTCCCCTGAAGAATGTCTTCCAAAAGGCAGGCATTTCAAGCAGGATGACTAAGTGGTCAGTAGAGTTGGGGGACTTCGACATAGACTTTGCTCCTCGAACAGCAGTCAAGGCCCAAGCTGTGGCAGACTTTTTGGTTGAATTTCACTCCGACAGGGATTCGGAGCAAACTACTGACATAAAAGATAAAAAAGTATGGGTCGTCCAAACAGATGGTGGATCTAGCACTATAGGATGTGGTGCAGGGGTGTGTTTAACTTCTCCATATGGAGACAAAATGTACCAAGCTATTTGTTGTGCTAGAGGGCATCTAATAATAAGTCCTAATACGAAGCAGCTATAGCTGGTTTAAAGTTAGCCTACATTTGTGGGGCTAAGAGGGTCAAGCTACTAAGTGATTCCCAGCTTCTGATCCACCATGCCCAAGGCCAATCTGAGGCTAAAAAGGAGCAGCTTGTGAAATATTTACTCCTCCTTAAAAATGAAGCACTCAAGTTTAAAGGTGTTGTTTATGAGCACATACCCCGGGCAGAAAATGAGCTAGCAGACTCATTAGCAACCATAGCATATACAGAGTCATATCCATGGATCCTTGTGCTGGAAAGCCCCTCCATTCAACTTAGTAAGAGTAAAGAAGAGGAAATTTTTGAAGTACAAGTGAAACAACCTCAAGACTGGAGGTTTCCTCTCCTGCAATATCTCTCCGATGGTATCGTGCCTCCGGATAAGTCACTAGCCAGAACATTGAAACACAAGGCTCGTGGTTTCATCATATTGAGAGAAGTGTTATATAAAAAATCTTACAGTAAACCTCTCATGCGCTGTTTGGGGGATGAAGAGTCTCAAATAGTCCTATCCGAATTGCATGATGGTGAGGGATCAGCCCATTGTGGAATCAGGGCTTTAACGAGAAGAGTGTTACTGGCCGGTTACTATTGGCCATCTATCATGAAAGATGCTAAGGAATTGGTAAGAAGGTGTGACCCATGCCAGAGGTACAGCAATGAAATTCATGTCCCAGCCATTCATTTAGAGTCAATTTCTGAGCCTATTCCTTTTGCTCGATGGGGATTGGATTTAGTAGGGCCTCTCCTTGTGGCGTCCGGAGGACGCAAAACTATAATTGTTGCTATAGACTACTTTTCGAAGTGGATTGAAGCAGCCCCTCTAGCAGGAACCACATCAAAAGTTGTTATAAAATTCATTTTATCCAACATCTGTTACAGATTTGGTGTCCCACAAAAGATAACAACAGACAACGGGCCACAGTTCGACAATAGGGAAATGGAGAGCTTTTGTGCCTCAAGGGGTATACAACATTGTTTCTCTTCACCTTTCCACCCACAAGCAAATGGGAAAGTTGAAGTGGCTAATAGAACTATACTGTCCGGTTTAAAGAAGAATTTGGAAGGGGCTGTTGGAAAGTGGCCTAGTTATTTACAAGAGGTCTTATGGGCCTACCAGACAACACCTGGGGCTGCAACACAAGAGTCACCCTTTGCTTTGGTCCATGGGATGGATACAGTAGCTCCCATAGAAGCAACTCTCCCGTTATTTCGTGTTCACAACTTCTCCGAACACGCTAACGAGGTGGCAATCAGAGGTCAACTTGATTTGATAGAAGAAAGATGAATTAAAGCTCACCTTAGAGTTGCACACTATCAGGGTTTGATGAGAAGCAGGTTTGCTTCCAAAGTTAAAAGAAGAGATTTCCAACCGGGGGACAAGGTATTAAGGAAAGTCTTCTTACACACTAAAGAAAAGCTGTTCGGAAAGTTGGCCCCAACTTGGGAAGGTCCGTATATGGTTGTTGAAAGAATTAAACCTGGAACATATTGGTTGGAAGACAAAGATGGAAGAGTTTTGACTCATCCTTGGAATATCGAGCATCTCCGGATGTACTTGGAGTAGCATTTGTGTAAATATTTACTTGTTTAAACATCCATGTAAATATTTGGGGGCATACTCTTTCCTCCCTGGTGGCACAGGGAGTTTTTAATGAGGTGTCCGGGCTTTTGAATAAAATTTGATGCCTTCTTAAAAAATTTCCCAAGTGTTTTAATTTTTGTCCTTTGTCACACTATCCGGATTGAAATAACTAAGGGCTATTTAAACTCTAGCCGGAGTACTTAAACACTCTCACTATGAAATAACTAAAGGCTATTTAAACTCTAGCCATCAAAATTGGAACAAACAATGAAAGAAGATGAGATTTGTACAAAACAGAGATATTCATTGAAATAACTTAAAGTGCCTTGGCCTTCCAAGGACTTTTGAATGGTCAAAGTAGAACAAAAAACCTATCCGGTCAGATACCGGACACAATTACAAAAAGAATGCCTTGGCCTTCCAAGGACTTTAGTCTGGATAAAAAGTAAAAAAAATCATAAGTTAAGGTTGAGCCTTTGAAGATGGCTCACCTTCATCTACCTTATTCTTTCCCTTAGGATCATTTTCCCCTTCGTCTGGGCTCTCTAATGGTGTCCTCTAAAGTGGAGACTTTTGTGGTGCTTGCCTCTTGCTTTCTCTTCAACTCCTCGGTTTCTTCCTTTAAAATGGCAGCATTGGAAGTGGCAGTGCGAAGGTCATCGGACAACCTCTCTTTGTCAGACTTGAGATCTTTGATGATATCGCCCTGGTTTCGGACTTGTTTCTCCAACACAAGTACAGGCTGAACGTTGCTTAACAAAGAGTGGGCTATGGCATCCCTTTCACTAGAAACGATGAAGGTCTTACCATTAAAAGTGACCGTGTTGGAGGTGCTCGGAGGAAGGTAAGGCCCGACAAAGTCATATCTGGGAAGATTGAGGAAGTATTCACCAAGCTCACCAAGATCGGTGATGTCTACTCCATCAATATTGATATCTCCCCCCTCAACCTCATCGGTATGGAAGTCACCCGGAATCTCCTCGGCATGCGTTGGGTCAGTAGGATCAGCTTGGAAAGAAGGCTCTGAAGCCCGGAGAGAAAGCTCGTCTCCCTTAGAAGTCTTCTTCTTCTTGGCCTCCCGATCTGTACTTTCACTTCCCTGTTTACGATTTCTCTTGGAAGCCCTTGGAGGTTTTGGGAGGTTCGCTTCTTGCTTTTCAGTCTCTTGCTCCACCACTTCCAAGAGAGCAGCATCAATTTGGCTCTGGGCTGGCCCCTCCGGGTCTATTGGAGCATCCTTCTCTGCATCAGCAGGGTTAGCACCACCCACCACCTTCTTGCCCTTCTTCTTCTTGCCTTTCATCTTGCTCGGGGCTTTGGCCCGGCCTGGCAGGAAGTGTGTCCCATCTAGTTCATGGGTCCTTTTAAGAACAACATCCGGAGGAGTCTGAGTGGTGAGCTCCTCCCAAGTCAAGTCTCTCCGACCTGGGGTGTTCCACAAGTGAGACCTTGCCAAGTTTCCACTGGTAAAAGCAGCATGGAATCGGTTCCCCCACTTCTCAGCAGCCCAAGCATTAATCTTGCCACAAGTAACCTGCCCGGCTTTCAGGTAGTCACTAAATTCCTTGGGTAGTTCTACTGAGGCAAAAGTAAAACCAATTAGTATAAACTAACTCTAAAAAAAAGGAAAGAAAAGAAAGAGACAAAAATATAAGGCAGAAGACTTACGGTCACTCCTCCACCTGCTTCTGAGGAGGCTTGGGTTCACTCCAGATTTGATCTTTTGTCCGTTCTCCCAAGCACCACTAACAAATAGGAACTGAGTCCTCCAATTCCTTTCCGCCTCCAACAAATCATCCACAGCCTTGAAGTCATCCCCCATATTGAAATGGTAAAAGGGGATGTGGTGGTTTCTACAAAGACTGGCCACAGCAACAAACTCCTCCATTGGCAGAGGGATCCCGGACAGCCTTGAAGCCATGATACAGGACATGAGGGTGTACCAGGCATTGGGGCTCAGCTGGCTCGGACAGAGTTTTATCAGATGGAAGTATCTGACAATCTATGGGTCTAATGGGAATCTGAGCCCCCAGTTGAATAGCTCCGTGAACATGAAGATTTCGCTCAACTTGCAGTCCATGGGGGTCTTTGGGTGTATGGGAATCCTGATCATCACGTTCTCCGGTATTCTTCACTTCGTACGCATCCTGCCCAACTAAGTTGTGTGGATGAATGCGTAGTTGATTTTTTGCAAGGAGAGGAGGTAATTAAGACTGACCTTGTGAAAACAAGGCCCCACTCTTCCTTCGAGGCTCTCCGGCAGATCCGGATGCCTCAAATACAATTTCTCTTTGCCTTTTTCCTTCTTGGCAACTATTGCACTACTGGTCTGACCGAAGGGCTCAGACTCAAATGGAGCCTCTTCAATAGAGTCCTCCATTACTTCCTCCATACTGGTTGAAGGGTTTTCAGCAGCAGTAGTGGGGGGAGGGTTCAAATTTGACTCAGCCTTGTCTCCGGACTGTTGGGCCTCGGTGTTCTTTTGACTTCTGGCCTCCGGTAGAGTTTCCGGAGCAGGTGCTTCTCTTTGAAGACTTGGACTGGTGCCCTCCGGACCGGACAGTCTGTCCTTGGGGGCTCTAATAGGCACCTCTAACCCGGTGCTGCTGTATTTTGCCCCCGACTTTGAGGGAGTGTTTTTAGACCCCTGGCCTTTAACTAACCGGCCTTTCCTCCTATCGACTAGCTTTGGAGGGGAGTGCTCCGTATCCGACCCCAGTGCTATAAAGGGTGAGGGTTTTTTTAGGCTAGTAACTGTTACTCCTAGCTCGACAGCAGGTTCTGATTCCTGAACTGAGGAACCAGAGATAATGGGGGAGAGGTTAGTTTGAAATAGTTTCCTAGGCTTGGTGCCTTTAGAAGAAGAAGAGCCTTGATCTGACTCTGTGGCAGAGGTGATTGGTCTATCAACAGGCGAAGTGGGTAACCCTGCCGCAATTCGTCTTTCTCTTTCGACTTTTTGAGCCTTCTCTAACTCAGAAAGGTTGAGCCACCCGCCTTTGATAAGAGCGTTCCTCGCTGTAACATAAACTATTGAGTAAGTTTTTGCTTTAGAGAGAGAAAGCTTTGAGAGGTTTTGCAGAGTAAATATGAAAGAGATGGTAAAACATTAGAAAATGAGTTTGAATTTATAGTAAATCTGAAAAAATGAAGTTGATTCTTAGGAGAATTCGAAAAGATTGGTAATGATTAAAGACGGCGCTGATGTCACCACCTTTAATTAAGAGGTTGATTTTCGAAGAAGGTGGGTTCGAAATTCAAAATGAAAAAACGGCTGAAGCAACCAATCAGAGAGCGACACGTGTCCCACGAACTCTGGCAAAAACCGTTTTGAATTCGTGAAGCTTTATCAGTCCGGATAAACCCATAGCCCAAATTGGCAGACCTGTCCGGATTAAAACTACCCCTGATGTCGGACTGTTTTTCAGGTTTTTGACAAGAGTATTTGCACAAACACCTAAAAAAGGGGCTCTTGATGAGTTCGAATTATGCATGCTTCCCGGACAAGGACAGATCGGTCCAAGGCCTCCGGACCGGACAGATCACTTCGAACACTTAGCCCATAGGACTGTTCGAACTATGACAAAAGTACTAAAAAACCTAAACACTACTTGACTAAGCTACTTGCTCTCCTACTTAGAGCTCATGGGTCTTTGAACATGACCCGAGTCCATTAAACATGACCCGAAATCCCATAAGGGCCCAAACATAAGGGTATAAATACCCAACCACCTGAATTAAGTGTGGGTAATGAGAATTAACTACAATCAGCTAGCTTAATTATCTCTCTACTCTCTACACTAAATATATAACACCCACATACTACTATTAAACACCAAACAAATTACAAGCCTACCCTCAGGCGATAATTATCCTCACCAATTATTAATGTGTTTTCGATTTATGCATATTAAAAAGAATTGTTGATGGTTTTGAGACAACTCAATGAAGCCATAAGTTTGACGATAATGGAGAAACGTGAAATTAACCCTCTAAATCATATTATTAATCTTAATGGGGAAGTAACAACTCGCTAACGAGTTATTATAAACGGTTAAATGCAGTCAAGAAGAAAGAAAGAGAGGTATACACTAATCATGGTTTAAATTGGAAGATATGTCATTTAAGGGAAGATGATTAAATTATTTTAGGACATCATATTCCATTAATGGAGGTTTTTCTAGTGAATGGACACCAACTTAATCAATTTTACTATCAAGAAGTATTTGATGACAATCGCGTATCAACTACTCTTGAACTTCCACATTGTGAAATCTAACAGAACGAGCTACTGATATAAAATGAAGCATTGATTGAGAGACAACCCAATGGAAATCTTTCCTTTCCTTTTTCTTTTTCTTATATTCCACTATTGTTATTTTTGGAAAATATTTTAAAAATAGCAGAAAAGAGTTTTCGAAATATATTTTTCATTGTATTGTTCACCTTTACTGTTCAGTTTCGAATGTATTGTTCATTTTTGCTATAAAATATTGTTTACATTAGTGTTGAGTTTTTTTTTAAATTGAATGTTTACTTTTTAAAAACATTATCCATTAATAATATATATATATATATATATAAGTTTTTTTGGGGTGTTGACAATTTATTTTTTTATTTTATGGTATTTTATCACTTGCTCTTCTCTCTTTTTTCACTTTTTTTGGTGGAACCAACTACCTTCTACACTTAAACTCCAATCCTGCAATTTTGATCCTAAATGTATTTACCAAGTACCATTGTTTCATACTACATTTTTTTTTCTTTTTGTTCTGAATATTTGTGATAGTATTATATATGAAGTGTGGGGTAGTAGGAAATTACTGAATAAAGTTATCACAAGTATTTATATTTTTTATCATTTAATATTGTTCATTTTATATTTTAGGACCTTAATAGTTAATTCAAACTTCTGAAGTAATTTTTAAGTTTAAAAAGTTACTAATTGTATGTTTATATTTTATTTGATTAGGTTTTTAGATTTATTTGTGTCAATAAATTATTAAAATAAATCACATTGCAAATTTAATTTTAGTATGTTTATTTACATGGAAATTAATTTACAGATATAATAAATGTTTGGTGAAAAAGCTAGTTATCATTGTAAAAAAATAAAATAAAACAAATTATGTAAATAAATAATAAATTTTCATAAAATTTTTAATGACTGATTCGGCCTCTCCCAAATCTCATCGAGATTCACTTACAAAGGGAAGATATTTATGTAATTCTCAAAAGGTAAAATCTATTGCTGATCTATACTAATACCACTAGGTTGAATGAGTAGCATGCTCCAACCATTACTCATTGAAGTCTGAATTAAGTTCTTAGATTTTATGACATAATTGTACGAGGTAGGGGACTAGATATATAACTATCTATATAAAATGATTAGTTGTGTGAGATCGAGAGATGATCACTACACTCTGAAAGAGAACATAGTTTTGAAAGACTTATGTGTAAATTAAATTTATTTAATTTTAAATATTCTTAATAGACTGTATATGCATGTTCAAAAGATATGAGAACAAATTTCAATCATTGTTTCTCTGTAATTTTAATTTCATTTAATTATCCATTATCAAATCGTTTCCTTATTTTCGTTTATTTATTGTTGAGTAAGTTTTTATATATTAAAATTTAGATTTAAATATAAATATGATTCCTCCATTGGGTTTGATACTTGAGTTCTTATACTTAGTATTACTTGAACAATTAATATTGCGCTTGTGATTTTATCCATTAGTGTTAATTGAAGAATACTAGACAATGAAGACAGTCTAACATATGATAGATGTGGAACAATACAACATATTGTTGATGCGGGAGAATACGCCATATGATAGAAGTAAGATAGTAGAAAACATTACAAATGCATGACTATACATCACATGGTAGATGCGGGATAATACACCATACTATAGATGCACGACTAATTACAAAAGAGATGAAAGATGTTAGACTACTTACAAAATTAAATGCAGGACAATACAAAATTAATGTGTAACCAGACATATATGAAAGATGTGAGACTATATAAAAAAGAATAATACGCGCCTAATGTCTCACTTCATGAGACTCGAGAAAACTAAAGATTGGAAAACTAATAAACAACAACAATATTGAAAACCTCTTAACCAACTATGACGTTAGACGTGAGATAAGTGTTTATACATGACGATTGATGTGAGACAATAATATTCAACTATTTGTTAGGGTAAATTTCCTAACAAATTACCTAAATCATTTTGATATAAAAATAAATAAAAAGAGAAAGAAATATAGAGAGAAAAGAGAAAAATGTGTAATCGTATTATCGATAGAATCTGATCCCTTTACATCTGATACTCAACGCCTATGTATAGGATTTATGCGAGACCTTTGGTTCACTACTTACAAGCAGTTACAAATTAATCTACTTCCACTAATTACATCCCTCACTTACTTTACATCATGGTTCCTAGATTTCCGACTAATATAGTTAGTGGTTTGACCAATTCTGTCGTATAAATAATAAATATGCAATAATAAGTGACTAATTAAATTATAAATACATTATATTCTTATTCGGATATTATATACGGAATATTACCTTATCACGAGTTCCCCTAGTCCTTGAGTTGGAGTGTAGCGAAACTTAAGGACTATATAATAACTGCATATAATATCTGGATAGCGTAATCTTCTTGTTTTCTCTGCTTTTAAGAGAGCTTGTTTGTTTTTATTTTGTGAGTTGTCGTGACTCTGTCTTCATTCATCTTTTTTTATGAGATGCCATTGATCATGCCAAAGAAACTATGTCAGCCATGTCGGCTAGATTCCAAAAAGTCATAAGGCTTGGTTATATTAATTATCCTAGCCGAACTGTTGTCGGAGACAACTCCAACCTGGTTCGTACTAACCTATTCCTGCCTCGTTAAAAACCTTTGCCGGCCGAAACATCCATTGAGGATACAAAAAACTCTATTTTTCTAAAGGAAAATAGTACAACTAACAATTAGTAGTGTGCTATGATGTTACCTGCTTCTTCGACATGATTTGTTTTTTGTTGGATAAGGTTGATGTGGATGTGTAGCCCCCTCCCTAGTCTTTGGTTAAGGATGCAGCAAAATATATATATATATATATATAGAAGTAATTCCTTTATCTGAGTATGTTGTAGATTCCATGGACCTTACGATGGAGGATTTACCGAATGTCATATGCAACTTTACGTAGGTGGTAAACATGTAAGCAACACAGTCGTGTTTGTACAATAATATGCTTGCTAGAAATTGGAGTAATGAGTTGATATGAGTGGAGATTTATGTGTCTGTTCAATTTTTTTTTATGTCCGAGCATGTCCTTGCAAGATCAAGCACAGTAGGGCTTATTGCGTAGCTTAGGACAATGTGTTCTTCTAGCTGAATCGCGACGAGGCCGAAGAGGCCCTATTGTGTGGTCTGCTATAGACTTGGTCTATAACCAGTTCACAAATATACCCAGTACAAGGTATGAAGCTCAGTATGGCCTTTACGTAGCCCGTAGGCATGACCAATTAGCCCGATCGTGTTTATAGACACTTAGTCTGGACTCATTATGGTCCATTGCGTAGCCCGTAAGCGTGGTCATTGACCCTATCACGGAGTTGCAAGGATGACGAGAAAGTATGCAACAAACACATAAAAAGTAGATGGAGATGACTTGGATTAAATCCATTGTGTCGTGGAGATTGAGATTACTTGGCCTATAACCATTGTATCGTAGAGATGGAGATCATTTGGATTACTTTGATTGGTAACTTATTGGAACATGGATATAGAGATTAGTTGGCGTTTTATTTTGGAGATCAATTGGTGTTCTAGCACGGAGGAGGAGCGTGAAGGCACCATTACATTAGTTGTTATATTGAAGTTGTTTTGTGCATCTAACTATTGTAGTGGGTAGACATGAAGGACCGAGATGAATGTTGGGAAATCTGCCACAACATCCTTGGAAACCTTTCTAAGAAATTATCTTTCATGATAGGAGAGAAATCTTTAATTTCCAATTGATTAAATATCCTATCGTATTCTAAATTTCTAATAACCCGCACAGAGTTTTGTGTTTGTTTAAAACAGACGTGTCACACTATTCCAAAGTGTATCATAATAATATTAAAAGATAACGGCTTAAAGAAAAATTTAGCTTTGCCGATCAGAAGTCGAAACCGAGCGGGTATCCTTCGTTCACCAATCCAGGTTATAACGTTTGCAGGTCTTTAATAAATAGTTATTTGATAAACCCATCGCACTCGAAGTGCGCGAACAAGGAGAAGCAACAGTTGAGCCACTGAGATGGAGACATCAGCAGTCCGCGTCGTGAGATGAAGCGAGGTGGTGGCGGGCGAGTACGGTTTCCTGATTATTAGCTTTCTTCTTGATTTCGACAAACTTGTTTCCCAGATGGAGCACCACACACATTATATGTCATTTAAGGAGCTAGAGGTCACAATCGATAGTAGCAACAAGATCGTCACGGGAAAGGAGAGAAAGAAAACAAAAGCGGTATTGAAGAATACGGAGGTTGAAATTTGAACGGTGAAACCGATATCGGAGATGGTTTGGCAGATCACATCGCCTCGATCATCGTGGAGGAAAGGAACTCCGTATATAGAGACTTCTTCTGGGGGGTGGAGGTGGGGTTTCGAGTTCAACTTCTGATTCTGCAGTTGGAGCAGAGACAAGTATTATTATCTCTTCTATTGCTTCTGCTGTCTTGGTGCCGTTTTCATCCACAGCCGATTTGTCTTCTGGTTTTGGCTCTTCCACGGTGGTTGACTATGGCAGACTTAGAATAAGAAGAGTTTTCTCTTCTGGTGTTGGTGATTCCACTGTGGTTGAGGGAGCAGAAGCTAGAGTTCTTCCTTTATTTGAGTCGTAGGGGTCGTATGTTGCTTTTCGATTTCATTTTGCTATATGCTCGGTCTTGAAGGCTTCGACCACTCCCTTAGAGATTTTCTGGTGGAAAAACTGGACCTGATAACCATGGTGTTGCTGGCTCTGAGTTGGTAGATTTGCAAGAGCTCAAGAAAAAGACTTATGTTGTATATTTGGAGTCTCAAAGTTCTGGGCTTCGTCAGGCTTTGGGCAGCTTAATTCTGAAACTTGTTGATTTAGTTGTTGACAAATTGGGTGGTCCAGTAGGTTATGAGAAGTATGAGCAAGCTCTTCATCTGCAGTGGTTGATCTTGGCTATTGATGGTTGGTCGTGATTTACAGCTTACTGCCGACCTAAATGAGTTTTGATTTATCTCACGATGGGCTATGATAGCAGATTAGGCTGCGGCCTTGGTGTGATGTTACATGGATAGTAAAGACGGAACATGCTGAAAGAATCGCATTTTTTGAGTTCTTTGGAGTCAATTTGCCAAGTTGATGCTAATTCTAAGGGAAATATGCTAATTTCCTGTCAAATCAGTTCAAAAGAAAAAAAGAAGGAAAGCACAAGAACAAAAGTGAAATCAAAGACACAATTGTTAACGGAGTTCAGCAAATTATGCCTACGTCTCCGGACCTGCTGCAGATCGATTTTATTAGGAAGAACACAATGACTGTCATTTCTAGTGAATACACAAAAAACCCTAACCCTAGGTTTTATAGAGACTGTAACACTTAAAAAAGGGAAAAATATTACAGTACTTAATGTGTAATTTATAACCCCCTAAAATTACACTGTCTTTTCAATTCACTCCGGTTCTCTTTAATGTGCTTAGCACTTGCCTCATCTCCACTGTTTTCACATTCTACTTGAAGGTTATGATATATTTTACTCAAGTGATGGCAAGCACTGGCTTCATTGGAAATGCAGATAAGTTCAGAAAAACTTAACAATCTCCCACTTGAAGACTGGTTTCAACCTGTCTTCACACCTTGATCTATGCAGCAGATCTTTCTGGTCTTATTACTCTTGTAGACCAACTGAAGCTGAACACAACTTCAGTTTTTCAATGGCTACTGTCTTTGTCAACATATCAGCTGGATTCTTACTTCCTTGGATCTTTTCCAGTATTAGCACCTCATCTTCCAATAAAGATCTAATGAAGTGATAACGAAGACTGGTGTGTTTGGTTCTTGAATGAAATGTTGAATTCTTCGCCAATTGAATTGCACTTTGACTATCACTATGCAGAACGTTGTTCTTCTTTTTGAATCCCAACTCGGTTAACAAACCTTGAAGCCATATCATCTCTTTACTGGCTTCGGTCACTGCTACATACTCAGCCTCTGTAGTTGATAAAGTGACAATTTTATGTAATTTTGACATCCAACTAACAGCTGTAGTTCCAACAGTAAATATATAACCGGTAGTGCTTTTCCGGTGATCAACTTCACCTCCAAAATCTGCATCTACGTAGCCTTGTACCTTTAACTCACCCTTACCAAAGTACAAACACTTTTCTATGGTACCTAGTAGGTATCTCAAAATCCATTTGACAGCTTCCCAATGAATTTTCCCTGGGTTTGACATAAACCTACTCACAACTCCCACTGTATAACTAATGTCTGGTCTCGTACAGACCATTGCATACATCAAACTTCCAATAGCTGAGGCATAAGGAACCTTAGCCATGAAGTCTTTTTTTTCATCCGTCTTAGGGGATTGATCCTTGGATAAACGAAAGTGACCTGCCAATGGTGTACTAACTGGTTTTGCATCACACATGTTAAATCTCTTCAAAACTCGATCGATTTACTCTGACTGAGATAACTGCAAAACTTTTCTATGCTTATCTCTTATGATTTGCATTCCAAGAATCTTCTTTGCCGGACCCAAGTCCTTCATGTCAAATTCTTTTGACAATTGTAGCTTCAATCTTCTAATATCATCCATATCTGAACCTGCTACTAACATATCATCAACATAGAGTAGCAAAATGATATAACTCGACTTACATCTTTTAAAATAGCAGCAGTGGTCCGCATTACACTTCTGAAAACTCTCTTTGTGCATAAAACCGTCAAATTTCTTGTACCACTGTCTTGGAGCTTGTTTTAAACCGTACAAACTTTTCTTAAGTCTGCATACCATGTTTTCTTTCCCTTATTTTAAGAAACCTTCTGGTTGATACATGTATATCTCCTCATCCAAATCCCCGTGAAGAAATGCAGTCTTCACATCTAACTGTTCAAGATAAAGGTCTTCAATGGCAACAATACTCAACACTGATCTAATAGTATTGAGCTTCACAACTGTAGCAAAAATATCGGTGTAATCAATTCCTTCCTTTTGCTGGACACCTTTGACAACTAGTCATGCTTTGTATCTCTTAGAGCCATCATGCTCATCTTTCACCCGATACACCCATTTGTTATGAAGTGCCTTCTTACCCATTGGTAACTCAGTTAGGTCCCATGTATCATTTGAGATTAAAAACTTCATCTCATTTTTCATAGCAAACTCCCACTTACTAGCATCACTGGTCTGGCAAGCTTCATCATAGCATTCAGGTTCTCCTCCATCAGTAAGCAACAGATAGTTCAAGTATCTCCTGTTGGGTACATGGGGTCGAGAAGATCTTCGCAAAACAAGAACTGCCTCGGTCGGCTGTAGGGTATCAGATTGCTGTCGATCGGTCTGTCCAACAGACTCTCCTTCTTGAGGGGTTAATCTGATCGACTCTATTTCTTGACTATCTGGGACTCCCTCGATATCTGCAAATACTGATTTATACGGCTTTGAGTCATTTGCTTCAGTTTTATGTCTGTCCTTGTACATCACTGTTTCATTGAAGATCACATCTCTGCTTCGTATCATCTTCTTGTTCTCCTCATCCCAAACACGATAACCGAACTCATCTTCGCCATAGCCGATCAAGAAACATTTTTTCAATTTTCGATCAAGCTTGTTCCTGCCTTGGTCACTTATATGAACATATGCTGTACAACCAAAAACTCTTAGATGTGATAATTTTATATCCTTACCAGTCCATACCTCCTCGGGTATTCGATGTTCTAAGGGTACCGACGGGCCTCGGTTAACCAGGTAAGCCGATGTGTTGATTGCTTCTGCCCAGAACTGCTTCGGTAAACCAGACTGTATTCGAATGCTTCTGGCTCTTTCTGTCAACGTTCTATTCATACGTTCGGCAATACCATTGTGTTGAGGCGTACGTGGAACAGTTCTCTCCATCCTGATACCATGCTCATAGCAAAATTTCTTGAATTTGGTGTCCTCATATTCACCACCATTATCAGTTCTCAGCTTTTTAATCTTCAGACCTGTCTCATTCTCAACCATAGATTTCCATCTCCTAAAAACATCAAAAACTTCAGATTTATGCTTCAGAAAATAAACCCATACCTTTCGAGAATGATCATCGATAAAGGTCACGAAATAGTGTTTCCCTCCTATAGATGAAACAGTTGTTGGCCCCCAAACGTCAGAGTGAACAAGCTCCAGCCTTTCTTTCTTTGGGGTTCTACCACTCGTCTGAAAACTGACCCTTTTCTGTTTTCCAAGTATGCAATCTTCACACATGTCTATATCGACTGACTTTAGACCTGGAAGCTTCCCATTCGAGTACATAATTTTCATACCCTTCACACTCATATGGCCAAGCCTCTGGTGCCAAACATTTGGATTTTCGTTTCATGCTGCTATTGCAATTGAACAGCTCGTCTCTGCTGTCTTGTAAAGAGTACCACTCTTCTTTCCGCGAGCAATCGTCATTGCTCCCTTTGAAATTTTCCAATTGTCACCATAGAATATCGTACTATAGCCTTCGCTAGCCAACTGACCTACTGAGATTAAGTTCTTTCTCAGACTGGGGATATGTCTGACATCTTTCAGTTCCCATACAGACCCATTCAACTTAATCTTCACAGTATCTTTACCAATAATATCACAAGGTTGATCACCACCAAGATATACTTTTCCAAGGTTACCAGGGACATACCTCTCGAAGAATTCTTTCTTCGAAGTCGCGTGAAACGATGCTCCGGAATCTAATATCCAAGACTCTTCCATGCTTTCTAAGGAGCATATTAACGCATCATCTCCTTCTGAAGTGATATTTGCCTCTGTCTTCTTCTCTTGTTCCTTTTGGTTCTGTCTTGCACTGATATTTTAAGTGCCCGGTCCTCCCACAATTCCAACACTCCATGTTTCTCAACCCCTGTGAATTTTTAGGATTCCTAGACTTGGACCTCCAGTCTCTTGATTTGCCTCGGTAGTTCGACTTACCACGTCCATATACTCTGGTTGAATTTCTTCCTCTCGATTCTGTATGTAAGACTGAGGAGATTGATGACTCACCTGATTCTCTCCTTCGAATCTCTTCACTGAGAACTAGGTCACGAACATCATCAAATTTCAACTTATTGCTTCCTGATGAACTACTCACCGCAGTGACAGTAGCATTCCAACTATCTGGTAGTGAAGACAACAGTATCAATGCTCGTATTTCTTCATCAAAATCAATTTCAACTGAACTCAACTGGCTTGTGATTGTATTAAGTTCATTGAGGTGTTGAGCTACCGAAGCACCTTCCATCATTCGCAAATTGAATAAACGCCTCATCAAGTGAACTTTGTTAGACGCTGATGGCTTCTCATACATACTGGAGAGAGCCTTCATAAGACCTGTTGTGGTTGTTTCCTTTATGATGTTAAAAGCAACGTTGCGGGATAGCGTCAATCGGATGACTCCAAGAGCTTGTCTATCAAGAAGTGTCCATTCTTCATCTTTCATACCTTCTGGTTTCTTTTCTGAGAGGGGTTGATAAAGTTTTTTCTGGTACAGATAATCTTCAATCTCCATCTTCCAGAACCCAAAATCTACACCATCGAATTTTTCGAGTCTCACCTTTCCTTCGTCTGTAGCCATTGCTCCCACTCAAATCTGATTTCCTTTGGATCGCTACCAACTTGGCTCTGATACCAGTTCTAAGGGAAATATGCTAATTTCCTGTCAAATCAGATCAAAAGAAAAAAAGAAAAGGAAAGCACAAGAACAAAAGTGAAATCAAAGACACAATTGTTAACGGAGTTCAGCAAATTATGCCTACGTCTCCGGACCTGCTGCAGATCGATTTTATTAGGAAGAACACAGTGACTGTCGTTTCTAGTGAATACACAAAAAACCCTAACCCTAGGTTTTATAGAGACTGTAACACTTAAAAAAGGGAAAAATATTACAGTCCTTAATGTGTAATTTATAACCCCCTAAAATTACACTGTCTTTTCAATTCGCTCAAGTTCTCTTTAATGTGCTTAGCACTTGCCTCATCTCCACTGTTTTCACATTCTACTTGAAGGTTATGATATATTTTACTCAAGTGATGGCAAGCACTGGCTTCATTGGAAATGCAGATAAGTTCAGAAAAACTTAACAATCTCCCACTTGAAGACTGGTTTCAACCTGTCTTCACACCTTGATCTATGCAGCAGATCTTTCTGGTCTTATTACTCTTGTAGACCAACTGAAGCTGAACACAACTTCAGTTTTTCAATGGCTACTGTTTTTGTCAACATATCAGCTGGATTCTTACTTCCTTGGATCTTTTCCAGTATTAGCACCTCATCTTCCAATAAAGATCTAATGAAGTGATAACGAAGACTGATGTGCTTGGTTCTTGAATGAAATGTTGAATTCTTCGCCAATTGAATTGCACTTTGACTATCACTATGCAGAATGTTGTTCTTCTGTTTGAATCCCAACTCGGTTAACAAACTTTGAAGCCATATCATCTCTTTACTGGCTTCGGTCACTGCTACATACTCAGCCTCTGTAGTTGATAAAGTGAAAATTTTATGTAATTTTGACATCCAACTAACAGCTGTAGTACCAACAGTAAATATATAACCGGTAGTGCTTTTCCAGTGATCAACTTCACCTCCAAAATCTGCATCTACGTAGCCTTGTACCTTTAACTCACCCTTACCAAAGTACAAACACTTTTCTATGGTACCTAGTAGGTATCTCAAAATCCATTTGACAGCTTCCCAATGAATTTTCCCTGGGTTTGACATAAACCTACTCACAATTCCCACTGTATAACTAATGTCTGGTCTCGTACAGACCATTGCATACATCAAACTTCCAATAGCTGAGGCATAAGGAACCTTAGCCATGAAGTCTTTTTCTTCATCCGTCTTAGGGGATTGATCCTTGGATAAACGAAAGTGACCTGCCAATGGTGTACTAACTGGCTTTGCATCACACATGTTAAATCTCTTCAAAACTCGATCGATGTACTCTGACTGAGATAACTGCAAAACTTTTCTATGCTTATCTCTTATGATTTGCATTACAAGAATCTTCTTCGCCGGACCCAAGTCCTTCATGTCAAATTCTTTTGACAATTGTAGCTTCAATCTTCTAATATCATCCATATCTGAACCTGCTACTAACATATCATCAACATAGAGTAGCAAAATGATATAACTGGACTTACATCTTTTAAAATAGCAGCAGTGGTCCGCATTACACTTCTGAAAACTCTCTTTGTGCATAAAACCGTCAAATTTCTTGTACCACTGTCTTGGAGCTTGTTTTAAACCGTACAAACTTTTCTTAAGTCTGCATACCATATTTTCTTTCCCTTCTTTTAAGAAACCTTCTGGTTGATACATGTATATCTCCTCATCCAAATCCCCGTGAAGAAATGCAGTCTTCACATCTAACTGTTCAAGATAGAGGTCTTCAATGGCAACAATACTCAACACTGATCTAATAGTATTGAGCTTCACAACTGTAGCAAAAATATCGGTGTAATCAATTCCTTCCTTTTGTTGGACACCTTTGACAACTAGTCGTGCTTTGTATCTCTTAGAGCCATCATGCTCATCTTTCACCCGATACACCCATTTGTTATGAAGTGCCTTGTTACCCATTGGTAACTCAGTTAGGTCCCATGTATCATTTGAGATTAAAGACTTCATCTCATTTTTCATAGCAAACTCCCACTTACTAGCATCAGTGTTCTGGCAAGCTTCATCATAGCATTCAGGTTCTCCTCCATCAGTAAGTAACATATAGTTCAAGTATCTCCTGTTGGGTACATGGGGTCGAGAAGATCTTCGCAAAACAGGAACTGCCTCAGTCGGCTGTAGGGTATCAGATTGCTGTCGATCGGTCTGTCCAACAGACTCTCCTTCTTGAGGGGTTAATCTGATCGACTCTATTTCTTGACTATCTGGGACTCCCTCGATATCTGCAAATACTGATTCATACGGATTTGAGTCATTTGCTTCAGTTTTATGTCTGTCCTTGTACATCACTGTTTCATTGAAGATCACATCTCTGCTTCGTATCATCTTCTTGTTCTCCTCATCCCAAACACGATAACCGAACTCATCTTCGCCATAGCCGATCAAGAAACATTTTTTCGATTTGGGATCAAGCTTGTTCCTGCCTTGGTCACTTATATGAACATATGCTGTACAACCAAAAACTCTTAGATGTGATAATTTTATATCCTTACCACTCCATACCTCCTCGGGTATTCGATGTTCTAAGGGAACCGACGGGCCTCGGTTAACCAGGTAAGCCGATGTGTTGATTGCTTCTGCCCAGAACTGCTTCGGTAAACCAGACTGTATTCGAATGCTTCTGGCTCTTTCTGTCAACGTTCTATTCATACGTTCGGCAATACCATTGTGTTGAGGCGTACGTGGAACAGTTTTCTCCATCCTGATACCATGCTCATAGCAAAATTTCTTGAATTTGGTGTCCTCATATTCACCACCATTATCAGTTCTCAGCTTTTTAATCTTCAGACCTGTCTCATTCTCAACCATAGATTTCCATCTCCTAAAAACATCAAACACTTCAGATTTATGCTTCAGAAAATAAACCCATACCTTTCGAGAATGATCATCGATAAAGGTCACGAAATAGTGTTTCCCTCCTATAGATGAAACAGTTGTTGGCCCCCAAACGTCAGAGTGAACAAGCTCCAGCCTTTCTTTCTTTGGGGTTCTACCACTCGTCTGAAAACTGACCCTTTTCTGTTTTCCAAGTATGCAATCTTCACACATGTCTATATCGACTGACTTTAGACCTGGAAGCTTCCCATTCGAGTACATAATTTTCATACCCTTCACACTCATATGGCCAAGCCTCTGGTGCCAAACATTTGGATTTTCGTTTCATGCTGCTATTGCAATTGAACAGCTCGTCTCTGCTGTCTTGTAAAGAGTACCACTCTTCTTTCCGCGAGCAATCGTCATTGCTCCCTTTGAAATTTTCCAATTGTCACCATAGAATATCGTACTATAGCCTTCGCTAGCCAACTGACCTACTGAGATTAAGTTCTTTCCCAGACTGGGGATATGTCTGACATCTTTCAGTTCCCATACAGACCCATTCAACTTAATCTTCACAGTACCTTTACCAATAATATCATAAGGTTGATCACCACCAAGATATACTTTTCCAAGGTTACCAGGGACATACCTCTCGAAGAATTATTTCTTCGAAGTCGCGTGAAACGATGCTCCGGAGTCTAATATCCAAGACTCTTCCCTGCTTTCTAAGGAGCATATTAACGCATCATCTCCTTCTGAAGTGATATTTGCCTCTGTCTTCTTATCTTGTTCCTTTTGGTTCTGTCTTGCACTGATATTTTAAGTGCCCGGTCTTCCCACAATTCCAACACTCCATGTTTCTCAACCCCTGTGAATTTTTAGGATTCCTAGACTTGGACCTCCAGTCTCTTGATTTGCCTCGGTAGTTCGACTTACCACGTCCATATACTCTGGTTGAATTTCTTCCTCTCGATTCTGTATGTAAGACTGAGGAGATTGATGACTCACCTGATTCTCTCCTTCGAATCTCTTCATTGAGAACTAGGTCACGAACATCATCAAATTTCAACTTATTGCTTCCTGATGAACTACTCACCGCAGTGACAGTAGCATTCCAACTATCTGGTAGTGAAGACAACAGTATCAATGCTCGTATTTCTTCATCAAAATCAATTTCAACTGAACTCAACTGGCTTGTGATTGTATTAAGTTCATTGAGTTGTTGATCTACCGAAGCACCTTCCATCATTCGCAAATTGAATAAACGCCTCATCAAGTGAACTTTGTTAGACGCTGATGGCTTCTCATACATACTGGAGAGAGCCTTCATAAGACCTGTTGTGGTTGTTTCCTTTATGATGTTAAAAGCAACGTTGCGGGATAGCGTCAATCGGATGACTCCAAGAGCTTGTCTATCAAGAAGTGTCCATTCTTCATCTTTTATACCTTCTGGTTTCTTTTCTGAGAGGGGTTGATAAAGTTTTTTCTGGTACAGATAATCTTCAATCTCCATCTTCCAGAACCCAAAATCTACACCATCGAATTTTTCGAGTCTCACATTTCCTTCGTCTGTAGCCATTGCTCCCACTCAAATCTGATTTCCTTTGGATCGCTACCAACTTGGCTCTGATACCAGTTCTAAGGGAAATATGCTAATTTCCTGTCAAATCAGATCAAAAGAAAAAAAGAAAAGGAAAGCACAAGAACAAAAGTGAAATCAAAGACACAATTGTTAACGGAGTTCAGCAAATTATGCCTACGTCTCCGGACCTGCTGCAGATCGATTTTATTAGGAAGAACACAGTGACTGCCGTTTCTAGTGAATACACAAAAAACCCTAACCCTAGGTTTTATAGAGACTGTAACACTTAAAAAAGGGAAAAATATTACAGTCCTTAATGTGTAATTTATAACCCCCTAAAATTACACTGTCTTTTCAATTCACTCCAGTTCTCTTTAATGTGCTTAGCACTTGCCTCATCTCCACTGTTTTCACATTCTACTTGAAGGTTATGATATATTTTACTCAAGTGATGGCAAGCACTGGCTTCATTGGAAATGCAGATAAGTTCAGAAAAACTTAACACTAATGACTTTAGTTATAGCTATCGCAAAATCATGTCTTTTAATGTTGTTAGTCTGTGGCAATTCTGGTGCTGAGACTGCATTGGTTGCCGTTGAGGAGGATGTTGTCTCCGAAGCTGTTGAAATTGTTGTCGGTATCATTGGTTTCCCATTTGGATAGTAGAGCCAGATTGAAGGTTGCGACTCAACCCCTGAACTGTCAATTGATGTTTCTACTGGGGAGGTAATTGCCTAGGGTTACCGAAAAAGATACCGTTGCATGACAATGTGATACTGGAAGAAGCGTGCATTTGAATTTGGGAACTATTTTGTGCAGAAGGCGACACCAGATGTCGGGTAGATGGTTGCATATGTGGCATTAAAGCACCAGATCTTGTTGCAGCTGTAGATACAGTTGATGTATTTGCCTTTGGCGAGTATAAGCGGGTTGATGCTAAGGTGTGGCAACACGATCAGGAACCGTTTTCGAGGGCAATTCAAAGGTGTAAGTCGCATCATAAATTCGTAGCCAAGACGACTGTAGTTGATCCATCTCCGAATGGGGAGCGGTTAGTAATTCAGGGTCTTACAAATACTTTTGCTGGTGATTTCAATGGTGATTTCTTCGATGATTCTGCTGGTGACTTACCCGGTGCTTCCATTAGTGACTTCGAAGGCTCTTCCATCGGTGTTTTTGCTAGTGGCTTGGCGGGATCATATTCAACTATAATCAGATTAGCAACTTGAAGAGTGGAAATGAGATAAGACTCTGAATGATTCGACTTAACCAATCTCGAAGCATAAAATGAATTAGAAACTATTGAAGTTAACATTTTATTCCTGGTATTATACAATCTTGTACAGAAAAAACATTAGAGGAGGTTGCCTTGTTTGTGTCGTGGAATATTGCCTTATTACTATTGCAGAACTAACAACAAACAATAACGCTGAAAAAAAACATGCGTAGATCTGTCCTACTATAACTAGGAAAGAAAAAATAAAAAGATGTTTAGGTTTTTTATACTTTCAACGTCTGGTTCTATCAAAATTCAAAAATTGAACTGCAAATGAATAAGATGATGAACATAACTTGATTTTTAACTATTTTAATGAAGATGATGATCCAAAAGTTTAATTTCATTATTTTAACAACAGTAAAATCGATGAATTTAGGTAATTTTAGAGCTAAACACAATACATTTTCCAGTTGGAAAGACAAAATGAAAACATCATTTATTTTTGTTAGTTTTCTGTTTTAGATTCTGTTATTAGTTTTAATTAAAATCGATTAGTGGGGTTTTATCTTGTCGGGTATTCAGTCTAATACACAGAATATATAAATAGATCATAAAATAAATATTAAAACCTCATAGCCGGATTCATTATCAAAATAAATTATATATTTATTATTCCATAAATTAAAAGATTTTTATTTTTTTAAATTTTAGTTCTAATTTGTCCTTATTTTTTACTTTTGTAACTGAAAATTCATGTTTGTTTTTTTTAAAAAAAGAGAAGAAATATTTTAATCGAATTTCTATGATTTAGACGGCATGATCAAATGATAAGGTGAGAGACTGCAAATTCTTTTTCCCAAGTTCAAAACCCGATGTCGCCTGAGCAACAAATGGAAGGTTAGAGAAAGAAAGAGGAAATAGTCTCACAAAAATGTAACATTATTTGTCTTAGTTAATTTGTTTTTATATCCACAGTAATATAGGTTGAGAATAAGTGAATAATTTTAGATACTGTACTGTAATAATATTTTGGATTGAATATTGCTCACCTATTATATAAAATACTAATGACTTAAACTACATATCATTATATAGATTATTTGTGGGTTTGATTATTAATTTTTTACATTTACACCTATAATTATTATTTTTGAGATACAAGTAAATATTATATATCAAAAGTTACTTCATATTTTTTTTAATGAAAGGGTCTATATTGAATTAAAAAGGAAGTACAAGCCTTTTAAGGTAATATTACACAAAATTAAACACAGCCCAAAAGCTTTTTAGCGCGAAACTTCATCTTCTACCTTTAGACTCCATAATCAGCTCCAATTCAACCCTAATCCCTTAACCTCAAATACCCTGAATTGATGCTTTCCAAAAAAACGATTGCTTTTAATTTCGAAGGAGTATTATTCCCATCAAATTCCATACGAGAATTTCTCTTAAGCACTTCCTTTGCGATCCAGTCCGCCCTCAGGTTCTGTTCATGAAAGATTTGAGTCACCACCATCTCCGATTTAAGAAGCTTTCTGCAACACCTCAACATCGGATCTAAGTACCAAGGAGAGTTACCAAAAAGCAACAAATTAACCAAGATCGAAGAATCAATGTCAATGTCTACACATCTTAACTCCAACTTGTTACATAACTTCAAACCCTCAAACAAAGCTCTACACTCTGCGATTAATGGAGAGCTTTTACCAAACAAACAGCCCAAACCAACCAGGATATCCCCATTGCTGTCTCGAATCAACGCACCCCCAGCAGATTCACGAGAAAAGGTACACGCACCATCAATATTGATCTTGTATCTCCCCTGTTTAGGGTTCTTCCACTTCAAATGTAAGGCTTTAAACCCAGTATTTACGTGATTAACGCAACCTAAACTTAAAGCTTCACGACCAAATCTACCCCAATGCTTTCTATTCAGAGTTTTGTTACGATCAAGACTAGACAGAATATACAAAATGTGATTGATGATTGTAGTAGAACTAGTATTTTCACCCTGCATTTTCTTTTTGTTTCTAGCTGACCAGATGGACCATGTAATGATTGCAGGTAATATCGTGAAGATATCACAATCCTTCTGAGCAGCCCAGTACCATTTCATTATAACATGAGAGATAGTCATGAAAGATTGAACCTGAACCCTGAAGATATCACTGAAATGCCTCCAAACAGTCCAGGCTTGCTGACATTGAACCAAGGCATGTTGAGTAGATTCAATGCTATTACAATGAACACATTTTGAAACAAGCTCAATACTTTTAGATTGCATAACTTCATCAGTTGGAACCCAATTATGAAGCACCCTCCACAATAGAAACGAACACTTTTTAGGAGTTACTGCATTCCAAGCCTTACCATAAAGCCTAGAGATACTGCCTTTAGATCTAATACGATTCAATGTATCTTTAGTACTAAAACTACCATTCTGAGATAGAGACCATAGCATTGTATCTTTGTTATCAGACAAAGTAACCTCTTTAATCTTACCAATGTCAGTAGAAGTCACCAGAGAACGAAGCCTTTCCAAATCCCACGCCCCATTCAACCAAAAGTCACTAACCTGGGCATTAATACTGCTCCATAACGTTCTCCTGTCATTATTGCTTGTAACTTTAATAAATGGCCTATCAGAGCACCACCTATCATACCAGAAACTAAAATTTCCCTGACCAGGCAACCAAAAAATGAAATCCTCAGCCTCTTCTCTAACATTCATGATACAAGCCCATGTTTTAGATCTTCTTTTAGGAGATATGGCCAGAACAGGATGTATGTTATCTTTACAGTAAATAGACAGCATAAACCTGGCCCAGAGAGACTTCTGCTTCCTGAAATTAAACAAATAGCATAATCATGCTGCATATCTTTCAGACTATTAAGATTAAGCCCACCTTCTTTAAAGGGTTTACAAAGCTTTCTCCATCTAGTCCAACTGATATTTCTTTTGTCATCTTTGCTGCCCCACAGGAATTTATTAAAGAGGACCTCCAACCTTTTGATGATACCAGCTGGTAAAGAAGTATGCTGCAGATAATAAGTAGGGAAAGCCATCAGAACAGACTGAATCAGCATCAATCGGCCAGCAAAAGACAGATGCAGCTTATCCCACTCCATGATCCTACTCCTGACTTTGCAAACAATAGATTCAAAGTTAGCAACTCTTGTATTATTTGAAATTGTTGTTCCCAGATAATTGAATGGCAAACATGTATGTTTAATGTTCCACATATCTTCAATAAATCTGATTTGCTGAGAGCTAATCTTGCTAGAAACAATTAGCTTAGATTTAGCATTGTTGATTTCTTGGCCAGAGACAGACTGATAATGATCCAGGACCTCTTTAATAACACACATTGCATTAGTTTCAACACTAGTAAATACCATGAAGTCATCAGCAAAGGCTAAACAAGAAATATTCATATCACTTCTTGTTTTATATCTAACCATAGGAAACTCACTAGCCTTGAGCTTTATACTCCTAATAAGGTACTCCTCAGCCAAAATAAAAAGACTAGGGGAGAGGGGATCTCCTTGTTTAAGCCCTTGAGAATTAGGAAAGAAACCAGTTACCTCTCCATTTACCAGGATAGAAAATAACACCTCCTTAATACAACTATAAATAAGGCCAATGACAGAAGTATTAAAACCAAAATCCTTAAGAATACAGAGGAGAAAGCTATGATTAAGCTTGTCAAATTCTTTAGTCATATCAGTCTTAACTATAACATTATCACTTCTCCTACTGTCATTAATCTCAAAACACAATTCCTGAACAAGAAGGATCGAATCCTGAATATTCCTCCCCTTAACAAACCCTCCATGTTCTTCAGAAACAAGCTTAGGCAGAAGCTTAGACAACTTATTATTAATAATCTTCCCCAAAATCCTAGAAAAGACCGTGGTTAGACTGATAGGACGAAAGTCCTTCCACTTATTAGGATTTTCAATCTTAGGAATTAAACAGATCACAGTAGCCTTCATCCCTTTAGGAAGCCTATATCCATTAAAGAATCCCTTGACAGCTTTGCAAAGATCACTCCCCACAATACTCCAACATTTCTTGTAAAACTCACCATTAAAGCCATCATGCCCAGAAGCAGACTCAGAGTTTAAACCCTTAACCACCCCATAGATCTCATCATCCTCAGGAATACTAGCCAATTCATTATTGTCTTCATCAGTTACAAGAGAATTAATAACATTCCACACCTCATCCTCAGACACAACACTAGTAATAGGAGCAAGAAGACCTTTAAAAAATTCAACAGTAGATTCACCAATCTCATTCTTACCAGTTAACCAAACATCATCATTCTTTATTCTGTCAATTCTATTCTTTTTAACCCTTTTCTTTACAAAACTGTGATATGCAGCAGTTTTCCTATCTGAATCTTTCAACCAAGAAGCATGGGCCTTCTGCTTCCAATACAACTCCTCTCTATCAAGCAATAACAAATGCTGCTGTCTAGCCTTCTCCAAAGCCAACTTATTTTCCTCATTAAACTCATTAAGAAGCAATGTTTCTTTACTAATGATATTCTCATCAGACTGCTTAATGGCATTGAAAATATTCCCAAAAAAACTTTTGTTCCAAATCTTCAACTCAGCCTTCAAACGACGTTGCTTAAGCCAAAAAGCCATAATCGGATTACTAACCTCAGCAGTAGCACTTTCAGCCCAACTGACCTCGACCTTCTGTAAGAATTGAGGATGAGAAACCCACATGTTCAAGAACTTAAAAGATGATTTAGTTCTTTCAAGATTAGAAGATACTTTTATAACGATAGGACAATGATCCAAGCAACTTCTAGCCATATGAGAGACAGAAGTGCAATCAAAGTAATCTAACCAGGCAGAATTATACAAAACACGATCCAACCTTCTCCATTTATGACCATTAGACCATGTATAAGGACAACCCGTAAAACCAGCATCCAACAAATTACAATCCATGATACAACCATTAAACTCATCCATACCTTTCTGATTAATAGTAGAACAGGAAACCTGCTCATGAATGCTAGCTATAATGTTGAAATCTCCAAACAAGATCCATTCTTGAGAAGACACATTCAGAGCTCTAATTTCATCCCAAAGGACAGACCTCTGATCCGTCTTGCACTTGGCATAAATAGCAGACACATAGAAGGCTTTATTCATATATGGATGATCAACTTTAAGGTGCAACAACTGCTCACTATCAAACACCATATCAACCTTATAGTCCTGGTGCCAAAAAACCCATATCTTATTACTCAGATTACAGCAACACCCAGACAACTTCAGCTTCTTAGCTAACCAATCCATCTTGTCAGACTTTACAAACGGTTCCTGAACAGCTACAAAACTGACTTTTAACGAAATAACCATAGATTTCAATCTTTGAATAGTCTCTTTATTTGTAATTCCTCTTGCGTTCCAATTTAACATCGAAATAGTCATGAAATAGGAGAGGTTTTCTGGGCCCTTTTTAGCTTCAAAATATTAGAAGACACAGGAGCTTTCATATTCCAAACATTCATAACTTTTTTAGACTTTTTAGCTTCCTGCCTTTTCTGTTTAACTTCTACAAAATTTCCCTTCACAGGAGAACACTCAAGGCTTCCATCATGAATCGGAGAGTCATGTGCTTCTTCACTAAGGGATTCAAACATATTCTTTCTTTCTAAAGTTTTTTAAGCATCTATCAACTCATCTTCATTAACTATGTCAGTAGGATCACCATTTACAACCTTAACAACATGTTGAATAGAATCAACTTCTTGAATCCTAGAACTATGATTATCAAGCTCAACAACATTTTGAACATCTTGATCTAAATCAGAAACCACTTTATTAACAACAATAGACTTTAAGTACTTACCAGGCACATCACTCTTCACAGGAAGATCTTGAAGCGATTGATCACAACAAATACTTATATCCTGAAGATTACCATTACGAGTCTCCTGATTTTGATTTAAAGAACAAGAAACTTGATCTGGAACCTCTGAGTCATCCTTAACCTGTTCATTCACCAGATCATGCCTAGAAACTTTTCCTTGAGCCAACATTTTCTTACACTTATCAATAGAATGCCCAATGTGCGCACAATGAGTACAATAAACAGGAACCTTATCATACACAAGATGAAGCCAATAACTCTCAGATTCACCAAACTTAATCTGAATCTTATGAACTAACGGTTTTGAAACGTCTAATTCAACCCAGAATCTACAACAATTCTGACGAGCCCTGTTGGTAGAAGGCACCCAGACCTTCAAAGGAGTACTCAGAACCTTTGCTATCTCCGAGATAGTAGACCTATTAAACAAGAACTCCGGCAAGTTTGGAAGAGAAACCCAAACCGGCGTAAATGGACACTCAAGATTTGGATCGAATCCTGGAGTCCATTTTAACAGCCTTATCATTTTATCTCCCAAAACCCATACATTTCTTGACCACAACCGCTTTAAATCCTCTAAATCCGTAAATTCAACGAAAATATGTCTGAAATCCCAGACCGAAAGACTAAAACTGCCATTAAAGTTAAATTTTGAGAGAAACTTCCTAAAGCTTTCCATTGGAGGTTTTCCAGTCGCAAATTTAGCCACTAAAGTATGCTAGGAGATCTTTAACAAACGCTCTTTATCTTCAACATTGAAAGTAATAATCATAATTTCACTTTTGAGTGAAACAGAAACACTGGAGTGAACAAACTCTGTTTCATTTGGTTTCAATATATCAGCATACGAACCTTTGTGAATTAATGAAGTATCAGTAGCCTTTTCTTTAATCCCTTCCTCAAAAACAGGATTTGAAATAACGTTACATTCTGGAGCCTTCAACTCCAAATCCATTCATCTGTTCTTGAGAAACTGTTCCCCTGACTTTGTTTCCGTCGAATTCCTAAGTATAGGAAAGTCATCCTGCGAAATGATATTGAAATTGCTAGACATTCTCCCAAAGAAAGAGAAGAATCACGAAGAAGAATCAGAATTCAAAAATTTGCAGACTCTGTTCTTGAAGAACAGAGTTTTCTCCAAAAACTCATTCCCTTCATTTGTGATCAAATCCAGCCAAAAGTTACTTGATATTAAATTTATTTACAAATAATTTTTTGAAAATTAGCTTATGATGGATAAGTATTTGAAAATTCTAAAGTAGCTATTCTTCCTTTCTAAATTAATTTTTAAAATAGCTATTTTATCTTTGCCTCCTGTATACTTTTTTGGAATCCTTATTCTCAACCTCTCCTTTGTGGTTTGTATTAATTTTTTATTATTTAAAATATAAAATTATTTAATTTTACAAATACATCTATATACGTTGGAATATATTTCTTTAATATATTTATGAGTAGATAAAAATTTAAAAAGTATTCGGTTATTATCGTAATGAAATCTAAGCTAAAAGTAATAGAGTTAATTATCACTGATTTTCAGGAATAAATCATCTAACCTAGCCTGAGGCAACAAGCTCTGTTTGACAAATCACCTTCTGCTTTTCTCCTTGCAGGTATCTCGAACTAATCCTAGAAGGAATATTATCTCAGGTCTGATCTAAATCAGACTTGAAGAGTAACAGTAAAGATTTTGGATTTGAATAAAGACTCGAAGCTGTTTTTATTAAGGAAGCTAAATCGATGGAATCTGATTAGTTCTCTTGCTCTGTGAGCTCCAACTTAGGCACTAAACTTTAGCCCCAACTGTATTTCTCTCCCAATTTTGTACTAGGCCTATCAATTTTTTTTTGGATAGATTTCCTATTGGGCCAGGCTAACAATTATTTTTCCTGATGTCAATAAATAGTTTTTTATTTAATTAAAAAATTAATAGAGTTAATTAATTAACTAATTAAAATTGAGTTATATGGATGAAAATTGTATTATGGGTCCAAACGTGGTAAGCGGTTGAATTTGGACCAAAATTTCAACGCATTAGCTTGAATCAATATACCATGTTATAAATTGAATTATAAATTTTTTGGGTTAGGATTCTCGGACACAAAACGAATATTATAAGTTGAGTTTTAAATTGTCGGGTTTTTGCAGGGTAAAGGTAAAGACGGTAAATAGAGGGTTCTGTTAAAAATTTAATTCTAAATCCTAAACACAAAATATCATTTTTTTTTAGTGTTTTCCGTTCTTTATTAATTTGTTTTGTAGCTTTATAAGTTCATTTACCGAATCACTGAAGAACAAACCTGTAAATAAGGGTGTTATCGGTTCAGATTTCAACGGAATCGCACCGCTAAGTTTATCGGTTTGGACCGGATCTGATCACTAAGCTTTCAATCTTATAATTTGGAACTCAATCGGATCGTTAAATTGGTTTGGTCCGATTCAATTCGATTCTGGTTCCGGTTTCGATCCGGTCTGAATTCGGTTCGGTCCGAGTCCAATCCGATCTCGTTTCAGTCTGTATTAGTTCGGTCCGTTAACGGTCCAGTCCTGTCCAATTAAAATAAATAAATTTAATTTTAATTTTAATTTTAATTTTTTTTAATAAATAAATAAAATTAAAATTAAAATTTAGAAGTTAATTTTTTATTTTTATTAAAAATTGGTAATTAACTATCGTAATCGTAATGTAATGTATACAAAATAAATAATAATAAAAAATTAATCGATTCCTTACCGGTTTTACCGGTTTATCGATTTTATTTTTTATGGTTCTGTCAGTTTATCGATATTATCAGTACGGTATGGCTTTTTATCGATTTGACCGGATTACTGATTTTATCGGTTTCTAATCGATTCTACCGGATTACCGATTTTCGATTTTGGTTTCTTATCGGTTTCAATTGTTAAAATTGAACCACAACCCGAACCGTTAAAGTTCGATCCGAATCTTACTATTCCGGTCGGATTCTCTGAAACCGTTGATACCTTTGAGTACACTTTCTTTTGTTTATTATTAAGCAAATCATATAAGAATGTTTACATTTATTTTTGGACATTTCGTTATATTGACTTAATACAATTTCAAATAAAAAAAATTACCCACCACGCCCCCGATAGGCTTGCAACCAAATATATATAAAATAAAACTTGGTTTACAGGCTAAAAGAAACATATTATTAAATTAAATGTCAAAAGTCAACAAAAAATAGAAAGGATGCCTAAGAAAGAAGAAAACAAGTGAAAAAAATACCATATAATGGTAAGAAGTAATCTGGCCGGATAAATAGAAGACTTCCCAGCACAGGTAAATCCTGGAGCAAAAGAAATTTATAGTTAGGATTATCATAATTGCGAGGGAGGGAAAGAGAGATGGGGTGAGCTGGATGAGATGGGAAACTAAGGTGCCCATTTCTACTGGGAATTTGAATTTCTCTCGAATATTGAATTTCTCTCGAATATCATTCTTTGCAAGGGCATCAATTTCAATATTCATGACCAATCTCCACTATTTATTTTGTATTGTTTCTTCGATAATTTTTAGAATCTTATGAGTCTTGGTCTCTTCTGAGATGCTCCCTCTAACCAAGTTATCATATAATATGTGTTGGCTCACGGAATATGGTTTGGTGAATAACGTGTAGGTGGGACTCCATGATAATTCATGCAAGGTAAAACATATCTACCTTCTTCATGCACTTATTTACAAATGTTAAAATTTGCATAAATTATATGGGAAGCAATTGGACTGAGTGTTTCACTTACCTCCTGTAGAACATCATTTGAAGGTTGATCATTGGTAGGTATGAAGTCATTGGTCCATTTTACGTTGATGTATGGCTCTGTGGATACAATATATAGAATTATCAGGGAACTTAACCAACCTAGTGAGAACTTGTGTTCTCCCCTTAACTACGAGGTTGGGTAATGTAGTAGAAACTTGTGTCTATAAAATTGTAATTCATGGTGACATAGATTCGATGATTGACTGGATTATAAAACCGATACCCTTTTGATGACATGCATAGCCCACAGAAATGCATTTTATTGAACAATGATCTAGTTTAGATCTATCACCATATAAAATGGAAAAATATGGAACAACCAAATCTACGAGATGGGAGAGTGAATGTATGTGGTATATTTGTTTGGGTTTCTATGATTTGAAGTGGAGTTTTATGACCAATAATTTTTTGTTAGTAAATGGTTAACTAGATGTGCTGATGTGACAATGGCTTCAGGCCAGAAGTGTTTGGGAACATTAAACTCAACTATCATAACTCTAGTTATTTCAAGAAGAATCTAATTTTTTTGTTCCACAACTACATTTTGTTGGGGTGTATTATGGCAAAAGGTCTGATAAATAAGGCCATTTGTTTGATGGTTAACATATTTCCCTCTATTATCAGAAAAAATAATTTTGTTTTTTTGTTGAACTGGGTTTGGAATATTTCAAAAAAACAAAAAAATGTCTCATAGACTTCAGATTTATATTTTATGAAGTATACCCAAGTCATGCGAGAGAAGTCATCAACAAATATCAGAAAATATTGAAAATCATTCTTATTCGAGTATGGTGCAGCCTCCATACACATCTCAGTATGCCAAAGATAACATAGACTCGACTCGAGTATAACTTAGGCTACGACCAATTCGATTTCCTTTTGCCAATAAACAAGTTTGACATGTCAAATGAGCATCATTTTGACATTAATATTTTGAAAAAGGCAGGGAATATAATACGGAGATCACTAAAGAAAGGGTTACCTAAGCGTTGGTATTACAACCAAATTTGTCTATTAGATGGCCCATAAGAAAGTAAGGTTATTCCCCGGTGAACCACTTCATCAACATAGTAAAGACCTTCGTGCTCATTGCCACACCCAATGATCTTCTTCGTATGAATGTCCTGCAAAAGACAAAAACGAGGATATATCAGTACTACACAATTCAATTCATGTGTTACATTACTCAAGGATAAGAGTTTGCAAGATAATTATGGAACTTAAAGGCATTTATTAATTTCAACTGTGGAGAAATAAGAATACATCTTTCTCCTTTAATTTTGGTTAAACCGTCATTTGCAGTTTCAACATGAGGTCTTGAAGGTAGTAGTCGATCAGTAATATCTGATGGATTATGGATCATTGTGTCTATAGCCACACAATCTAAAATTCATTATGTTATTTTATCTCAATGACTTAGTCCTGCAAAGTATTGTTGTCCATTATTTTTTGTCTATTGACTAATGCCACTGCATGAATGAAATTCTAGAATGCTATTAACGACATGTGCCTTGCCTTTTTTGTTGTCTTCCCACCATTGAGAGTACCCTACCAAATTAAAAACATTATCCTTGGTAAGTTTGTGTTTGCTACAATTTGTACATTTTAACTTGAATTTATCCTCCCATGATAAAGATTTCCACTGACTTCCAGTAGATTCTGAATGACTAATTTGTCATTGTTCTCATGATTCTGGTTTTTTCTTAAAGCCTACTGATTTTGATGTTACTCCCAAGGTCATCCATTTTTTAATATTTAAATTTGTGTGTTAACAAAACATATGAATATGATTGTTTATTTGTTTTAGAAAAAACTTCACGATAATTTTTTTTTCACAAACAATGTTACTTATAAAACACGACAACATACCCTCTAAAATATATTATTTAGATAAGATTGGTTTAAAGATTAGCAAATATTGCCTTAAAAATTGGTTTTCCTAATTCTATTGTTAACATTTCTAATAAGATTTACTTCTTTTGGAAAACTGATTTTAATGTTAATATTATTTTTATCATCCTCAATGTTTACATGTTGAATTATCTTATGCTGATGATAATAAAAAAATTATATCTAACTATTGTTTACACTAAGTGTCAAAGATCTAACATGTTGAATATCTGGAATGCTTTATGGAACTTATCTAACCCAATTAAGGAATGAAATATTCTTGGTGATTTTAACGTTTTTACTACTAAGGACAAGCAGATTGGTTGCAATACATTTTTCTATATTAGTTCAGAAGATTTTAATTCTTATATTAGAGACTGTCAGCTTGAAGGGGCTGGTAACGCTTGATCTAAATTTACGTAGTCTAACGGTTTCAAAGGGGAAATGTTTAGACAAATGTCTTATTAATTCTCCTTAGATAGCATATTTTAAAGAAATAAAGTTACCCATATGGGCAGAACTTGTTTTGACCATGCCCATTTGTTTGTTACTTTGATTAAAGATAATTAAATCTCTAAAAATAGCTTTAAATTTCTAGACTATGGGCACTGGATTTTTATCTTTTATAGAAAAAAACTGGAATTAAAGTATCCAGGGTTATCCTATTTACTCATTCTGGCATAAGCTCAAAAGATTAATGAAAGGTTTGAAGGATTGGAACTATTCTAATTTTGGGAATATCTTTGAGAAAGTTCTGGTCTCTGAGGAGGCTGTTAAGGAGGATGAAAAGGATTATCTGGATACTAAAAGTTCTGATAATAAGTTGAAAATTTCTAAAACTAGTGCTATATATATTCAAGCTATCCAGAATGGAAGAGTCCTACTGGAAGCAAACGTGCTACTCTAACTGGTTGAATGAAGGGGATAAAAATACTAAAACCTTCCATGGATATGCCTCTAAGAGCAGAAGAATAAATACTATGGTAGGCATCAAAGTGGGGGATAATTGGATTATTGACAATAATAAGATTGGTAAATCGGTAGAATCCTACTTCAAAGAGATTCTTTCATCTAATCCTTATAATAATAAGGTGGAGGAATACAATATGATGCATGATAATATATTTAACATCATATCTACGATAATAAATAATGAAGATAATGAATTACTCCTCAAGCAACCTTCTGTAGAGGAAATTTAAAACATCATCAATAATCTCAATCCTTCTAGTGCAGCCGAGATGGATGGCTTTAACACATGTTTCTTCAAGTCATGTTGGTCTATCATTAAAATTGAACTTTGTTCTGCTCTGTCATCCTTCATGCAGGGCCATAACTTTCCTCATGGAATTATGGTCACAAGTTTTTGCCTTATTCCAAAAAATATCAACCCTACTACATGGAAATAATATCATCCAATTAGTTTATATACTTTACTTAATAGAATCATGTTTAAATTATAAACAATAGACTAATAAACATTTTTCCTAAAGTAATTTCGGAAACTCAAGGTTGCTTTGGTTTTAACAAATATATACAAGACAATATATTAATAGCTTAAGAACTTATTTATGATTATAACAAAAAAACCAAAGATGGTAATATTATAATTCAAATAGATATGTTGAAAGCATTTGACAAAATGTCTCATGCTTTCATCCTCAAAGTCATGATATTATTTGGCTTCTCTCCTCATCTTGTTAACATTATAAGTAAGTTGATTAATTTGTTTACATATCAATTTTAATTAATGGTAAAACCTTTGGTGATTTTAAAACTAAGAGAGACTTGAGACAAGGTGATCTCCTCTCTCAAAGCCTCTTTATAATTGGAGAATAAGTTCTTTTAAGAAGTCTTTCGAACTTATTTAGCATTAATAATTCTATAAAATATTCCTCTAGATCTGACTATATATTATTGTGCTTAGCATTCACTAATGATATTTAATTATTCACTAATGGTATTTGTTCATCTATGGAATACTCTTAGCAAGTTTCTACAAGTATATCAAGATGTGTATGGTCAAAGCATCAACATAGATAAAACTAAAATTTTTACTTCTAATAACTTTCCTACTTCAATATTTCTAATATCATTAATATTACTGGTTTTAGTTCATACTTTCTAGCTACAGATTACTTGGGTATAACCCTTAACACCAACATAAGGCTTACAATTTAATGGCAAACTCAACAAAATCAATAAAAAAGTGGGAGAATGTCCATCTATCTTATGGAGGTAAAATGGTCATAATCAACTCTGTACAGATGTCGATGCCTATGTATTCGATTCAAAATACATGTATTCCTAACAGTATTATCAACAAAAGTGAAAAATATTTTAATAAACGTATATGTGTATCTACCTCTAATGAGAAAATGATCCGTTCGACTTCTTGGTTAGCTATTTGCAAGCCATTTGCTGAAAGAGATCTCAACTTCAGAAAGATTACTGATATTCAAGATGATTTTTCTTGTAAAATGTGGATTAATTTTGGTTTTTTTCTCAAAACTGAATTAATATCATTAAAGATACTAAAATCAACATCAATAAGAAGGATTCTATTCTATGAAAAACTATTAAGGATTATAAATTCACATTCTAAGACACTTGGAATATCATAAGAAACCACCACAATCAATGAAATATATTTGACAAGATCTGGAATAATATAACTATGAGGAAGTTTTGTTTTCTCTTATGAAAGCTATTACATAATTATTTATCTTCAAATCTATTTTTGAAAAGATATATTTGACTACGACTTCTAAATTCCAATTTTATGATTCTATTGAAACTCCAAATCATCTATTTATTTCTTGTAATTTTTCTTAGAAATTATGGTATCACTTTGCTAGTTTGTTCAATATTAGAATCATTGGAAACATGACTATTGCCCATATGACCAGAAACTGGTTATGGTCATCTAAAAATAGAATTCATATTAGACACATTAAACCTCATATTATAAAATGGGTAATTTGGAATAATAGAAATAAATATAAGTTTAAAGGGAATCACGTTACTCATATGCCTTCTAATAAATATATTGACCATATTTTCTATAGTCTTGACATAGCCAATCTTCTTAAACCTAAACATTAGAAAGAGACACTAATGTCGTTGATGAGATTGGTCGCATGAATTATCTAAATTTTAAAAAGAAGATTTCTTACATTCAATGGACATCACCTAAGCATAACAGGTTAAAATGAACATGAACGCTTCTTGTATTCACAATGGGGAATTTGCTGGAGGCATTATCATCAGAAACTACTATGGATACTTGGTTACAAGTTCTGGCAACTTATATGGGAAAATGAGCCCTCTCATGTCTTTAGCGAGACCATTTCTTGATGGTCTCATCACCTCTCAAAACAATGGTTGGTCAGAAGTTGATAGTAAAATAGACTCGTTAGTTCTTATTAACTTTATGGCCAAAGGAAATCAGCCATGGTTGGTTCCTATTTTTAAATATTGTAGAGATCACATTGCATATTCTATGATATTAACCCAAATTTCTAGAGTCCAAAACCAGGTCGCAGATTGGTTTGCAATGAAATATGTTATCTCTAACAATTTAATACCTTCTCATATGAATGCTATTATATTTTTGGAAAGTTTAGGCTTTGTTTACATCTCTAAATGACTAATTGTTAGCATTATCTTTTATTAACTAATTTGATTAGAAGGAATCACTGTCTAAATTTAAGATTACAGGTAGCTAAGTATATTACCTGGCTAATTCTGTTTTTCGTTTGAGAAGTTTCTTTGATATCCTGATAAATTGTAGTCTTCTCAATTGTTTTGCACAATTTCAGTCCACATCCTGGTTTGGAAAATTTCAGTGGAATATGTATTCTTGTTCAGGTTTCGTGTGGAAAGCTTCTCTGTTTTCATTATCCTTTATTAAGTAATTTTACATGAAGGAACCACTGTCTAATTTTAAGATTGCAGGTAGCTAAGTATATTAGATGGTTGATTCTGTTTTTCCTTTGAGAAGTTGCATTGATCTTACAATGAATTGAAGTTTTCTCAATTGTTTTTCATAGTTTCAGTTTACGTCCCGGTCTAGGAAATCGTGGTAGAATCTGTATTTTTGTTTACGTTTGCTTGTGGAAAGCTTCTCTATTTTCCCTCATCACTGGTTCCTTCTCCTGTTTTTCCATCAGAAGTAGTTTTTCATCTTTGAATTGAGTCTGAGCTTATAATATTTACCTTTATCTGCATTTGCTCTGCCCTCTCTTGGCCTTCCAGTCTTCTTCTGGATTAATGCAGAATCAGCATGGTATGGTCAATGATTTTCTAACAGAATTCATCCTAGAGCATTTCATTGAGTTCCATATGTGCTCTTATTCGTTTAATTCTAGTTTTCAATTTAAGATTCCTGAGGAAATAATCTTTATTTTGCTTTGGGCCTAGATTTTTATTTTCCATAGGAATATCATCCTTGAACTGAGTCAATGTTATGAAGAATTAACTTTATCAATATTATTTTTGTCCTCTCCCACCTTGCAGTCTTCTCCATTGAGTAGCATAGATCCTAGCTGAATCTTGACCAATATTTATTCAATTCTGCATGGATGCTTCGCGTGCTTTCTTTGCTTCAGAGATTAGTATAACAGATTTCATCTTTGATTTGGCTTGAGAATATCATTGATGGTCGTCAATGTTCCTCGAAATAGATTTCTTTTGTGAGTAAACATAGTATTCAAGTCAAGTTGCTTGAGGTAGAATCTACAATTGAGAATCTCAACATGCTATATTATCATGTGAGTTAAACTTACGTTGAATTTGATCTATGAAAGAGACATATGCTATGAAGAATACTTGTGTTGTGATAATTCCAACTTTCTTCCTGAATATGTCAATATTGAATTGATTTTGAGATTCTCTATTGTCTGAATCCCTATTTTTTCTCTCTTTCCATTATTATTATCTTACCTGAAGTTTCAAGCTTGACTGGACAATGCTTCCCCTCTTTTCCCCAATTTGTATTTCAGGTATCAAGTAGAATCGCCAGATTATAGTTTCTTTAGCCATGAGTGATCATCGACAATTAAAGTTAGGAAGCATTTCTGGTTCCATTTTGCCTTGGATCATTCTTCTGCACTATTATAATAAGAGCTTATTAGATTCGAATTACATCTTTGAAATGAGTCAATATTAAGAAGATCTACATGTATTATCATATGTTCTGCTCGCCATTTTCCTTGCAGTCTGATTCAGATTCGTAGCCTTCTTGCCCTCCTTTGGCCTTATAGTCTTCTTTTTTATTAATACAGATCAACATGGCCAGTTCTATTGAGCAGTTGCTATGCTCTCTCACTGACTTGCAGTCTCCTCATTTGATTTGTGAAATTTTGTATAAGTCCAGTTAGTTATTTCAGGAGGAATTTCAATACATTATATTGAAAGAGATAATTCAGTCCTCAAGTCAAGGTTGATGGTGTAATGTATCTTAGTTATCCATAGTCACTGGCTCTTTTTTCCTGCTTTATAACTATCATAGTATATCATAAGTAGTTTTTCATCTTTAAAATAAGTATGAGCTTTCGAGATTTACCTTTATCTACATTTTCTCTGCCCTATCTTGGCCTTGCTGCCTCCTCTATTGATTTGTTGATTCAGAATGACTTCTAGTCATTGGCTATCTGAAGATCTCCTCATCAAAAGTGCTTTCAAGATTCTTAAGGAAACCATCTCCGATTCTATTTCTTCCTGGATTTTTCATATGCCATATTATTATTAAAACTTATCAGATAAAAATTTATTTCTTGAATTGAGTCAATATTCAGAAGAAATATTTGTATCAACATTTGCTTTGTCCTTCATGGCAATGTAGTATCCTTCATCGATTTGAAAAGAATTTAGGACAATGAATATCCGGTAGAAACCTTCTCAAGAGACAAGCAATGTTAGATCGAGAGTGAATCTCTTGTTTCACTTGAACTAGGTTTTTCGCCTGATATATATATGCATCAGAGATTATCATAAGAAAAATTTGTTATATGATGACTTACTTGTTTTGGTGTCTATGTTAGGAATTTAATGTTTTATTTGAGGGATCCAATAGTGCATCTACTAGCAAATGACACAGCGGAGATGCATCTACCAGCAGAGGAATCTAATAAGTGTTAGGACTTTAATGCTTTATTTGGTCAAGATAGAAGTTACACTCCACTTCAAGTTTGTGTCATTTAATTGTGTTTCCGTTTTTTATTGTCCTTTCAGTTTCTCTTCTTAGGTGTCAGTTTCATTTTGTGTACTAACTATTTAATAGTCATTTATATTACCTAATAAAATTATCGAATCTTTTGATAGCTTTTGTCTGAGATTTATTCATCTGACATCAACAAATTTGGTATCAGAGCCATTAAATTAAAAGAGAAAGAGAGCAAACACATAGAAAAGATGGGAGAATCGAGTAATTTTGGGCAACCTTGTATACCAAAATTCGATGGAGATTATGACCATTGGAGTCTCCTTATGGAAAATCTTCTTCGGTCAAAGGAGTATTTTGATGTTGTGGAAGATGGAATTGATGAACCAATTAACAAAGAAGGATTGACCGAAGCAGAGAAGAAGACCCTTACCGATGCAAGGTTAAAGGATTTGAAGGCAAAGAATTATTTGTTCAATGCGATTGACAAACCAATTCTTAAGACGATAACTTTGAAAGAGACGTCAAAGCACTTGTGGGATTCTATGAAGACCAAATATCACGGAAATGCAAGAGTGAAGCGTGCGCAGTTACAAACTTTGAGGAGAACGTTTGAATTGCTGGAGATGAAAAATGGAGAATCCATCTCCAATTACTTCACAAGGGTGATGGTGGTAGCAAACGACATGAGAAACTGTGGGGATGATATGCAAGATGTCAAAATTGTGGAAAAGATCTTGCGAACTCTGACTGAAAACTTCAACTACATTGTGTGTTCAATTGAAGAATCGAAAGATATTGACAGTTTATCAGTCGATACCTTGCAAAGCTCATTACTTGTTCATGAGCAGAAAATGAGAAAGCCAAGAATACTAGAAGAAGAACAGGTACTCAAAGTTTCATACGAGTATCGAAATGGAAGAGGCAGAGGAAGACAATTTGGCCGAGGAAGAGGAAGAGGTAGATTTAACAAGGAAACGGTGGAATACTATCGTTGTCACAAACTTGGAATTTTTTCATACGAATGTCCTATGGAAGAGAAGACAAACTATGCAGAGATTGGAGAAGAGGAAGGTGATGTTTTGTTAATGGCGTACACACCAGTTCCAGAAGAAAGAAAATTTGTGTGGTATCTTGATTCAGGCTGTTCCAACCACATGACAGGAGAAAAATCATCGTTTTCAAAGCTTGATGAAGAGTTTCAATCCTCCGTAAAACTCGGTAACAATTCTATTCTTTCGGTAATTGGAAAAGGTGATGTAACTTGGGACAACTTGTACAAAAAGGCTGCAAGATTTTGATACATCATGAAGTATGCAAGCTTTATCACCCAGAGTTAGGGCTGGTTATGCAAGCAAAAATGACGGAAAATAAATTGTTCAAGATTTTGGCCTCAAAAGGTAACTTGTTTACGGATGAGAAATGTTTGAAAATAACAGCAATGGATGAGCTTAAACTTTGGCATCGAAGGTATGGGCACTTAAGTTACAAAGGTTTAAGAACTCTCAAATATCAGAATATGGTCAAAGGGATACCACATCTGAGCACCAACGAAGCTGAGAAATGTGTTAGCTGTTTTGTTGGTAAACAACATCGTGAGAGTATCCCTAAACAAAGTTTGTGGCGTTCGTCAAGGAGGTTGCAGCTGGTACATTCTGATATATGTGGGTCAATTTCTCCAGCATCGAACTCCGACAAGAGATATATTTTTACTTTCATCGATGACTTTAGCAGAAAGGTATGGATATATTTTTTGTCATTAAAGTCGGAAGCTTTTATATTCTTTACTCGATTCAAGATCCAGGTAGAGAAAGAGAGTGGAGAAACGCTAGCATGTCTACGAACGGACAGAGGCGGTGAATTCACTTCAAATGAGTTCACTGATTTATGTAAGGAAACCGAAATTAGCAGACAACTCACTACAACTTTCACTCCGCAACAAAACGGAATTGTTGAGCGCAAGAACCGGACAATAATGAATATGGTGCGGTGTTTTTTGAATGATAAAGGAGTTCCTAAACATTTTTGGGCGGAAGCATCAAAATGGGCTATACATGTCTTGAATCGAAGTCCAACTTCCGTGACACAAGGAAAAACACCTGAAGAAATGTGGAGTGGAATAAAGCCTAGAGTTGATTACTTTAGAATTTTTGGTTGTATCGCTCATGTCCATGTTCCAGATCAGAAAAGAAAAAAACTTGATGATAAAAGCAACATATGTGTGCTTATTGGAGTAAGCAGCGAATCCAAGGGTTATCCCCTATACAACCCAAAAACAAAAAAAGTCATTACAAGTAGGGATGTGATTTTCGAAGAAGAGAAAATCTGGGATTGGGGACATAAAACAAAAGAATTAGAGGCTGAGCAATTAATCTGGGAGGATAGAGAAACCGAAGCTGAGGAGAATGTTGAAGAAGTGACTCATGAGCCTGAAACATAGCAAATAAATGAAGAAGAAGAAGTTTTGAATCCAGCAGAATCTCTTAGGCCTCAGAGAATCAGAAGAAGACCAGCTTATTTGCAGGATTACGAGAGCGGATGGGAGGAAGAAGAAGAAGTTTCGGGTCTTGTAATGTTTATGTCAAGCGATGATCCTGTAACATTCAATGAAGCTATTAAGGAAGAAAAATGGGTTAATGCTATGAAGACAGAGTTGGAGTCAATAGAAAAGAACGGAACTTGGTTTCTCACAAATCTTCCAAGTGGAGCAAAGAGAATTGGTGTTAAATGGCTTTATAAAACCAAGCTCAACGAGAAGGGAGAGGTTGAAAAATACAAAGCTCGATTGGTGGTCAAAGGCTATGCGCAAGAAGAATGATTAGATTACACTGAAGTCTTTGCTCCTGTGGCGCGTTGGGATACTATTCGTACGATGCTAGCTGTAGCAGCTCAAAAGAATTGGTGTGTTTATCAGTTAGACGTAAAGAGTGCGTTTCTTTACGGCGAACTAACAGAAGATGTGTTTGTAGATCAACCGCAAGGATACATAAAGGAAGGAGAAGAACACAAGGTCTACAAGTTGGTAAAGGCTTTATATGGTTTAAAACAAGCCCGAAGAGCTTGGTACAGTAAAATTGAGGCATATTTTGTTAGAGAAGGATTTCAAAGGTGTGAGCATGAGTACACACTATTCGTGAAAAATGATGGAGATACATGTCCGATCCTAGAGAGGAACATATGCAAGCAGCAAAGCGTGTGCTAAGGTACATAAGAGGAACGACTCGATTCGGTGTGTTTTACAAAAAGGGAATGTTGGAGGAGTTGAGTGTCGATACTGATAGTGATTATGCTGGAGACATTGATAATAGACGAAGCACAAGTGGATATGCTTTCTTATTGAGTGGAGGAGCAGTTTCTTGGGCTTCAAAGAAACAACCGGTAGTCACTCTATCCACCACTGAAGCTGAGTTCATAGCTGCATCATTTTGTGCTTGTCAATGTATTTGGATGAGAAGGATTTTAGAAGAAATTGGTATGATGCAATCAGGTTGCACTACGATTATGTGTGATAACAACTCAACAATTAAACTATCACAGAACCCTGTTCTTCATGGTCGTAGCAAGCATATTGATGTTAGGTTCCATTTTTTGAGGGATCTTGTCAAAGATGAAATTGTGAAATTGTGAAATTGGTTCATTGTGGTACCAATGATCAGGTTGCAGACATATTGACTAAACCATTGAAGTTGGAAGCTTTTGTTCGATTAAGAGAGAAACTTGGACTTTGCGAGAAGATAAACTGAAACTATTGCTTTCAGTTTAGGGGAAGCAATGTTAGGAATTTAATGTTTTATTTGAGGGATCCAATAGTGCATCTACTAGCAAAGGACACAGCGGAGATGCATCTACCAGAAGAGGTATCTAATAAGTGTTAGGACTTTAATTCTTTATTTGGTCAAGATAGGAGTTACACTCCACTTCAAGTTTGTGTCATTTAATTGTGTTTCCGTTTTTTTATTGTCCTTTCAGTTTCTCTTCTTAGGTGTCAGATTCATTTTGTGTACTGACTATTTAATAGTCATTTATATTACCTAATAAAATTATCGAAGCTTTTCATAGCTTTTGTCTGAGATTTATTCATCTGAAATCAACAGTCTCAACTGGTGTTGCTCAAGCTCTGTCAGGCCACTGATTTACTCTTGAAATTCATCCCAATTTCTATTTTATTCTTGATTCCTTTTCCATTTTCAGTCGACATAATTGTAAGAGAAAATCAAAACTTAGAATGAATAGCTTGGGTAGAACATCACTTGTAATCAATGAACCTGGAATCACCATTGCTTATTGTAGAATTGCTGATGAAAGCTTGTGCGGTTGCTGGTGTTTGGAGAGCTCAAAAGAGCTAGGGTTTGTTTTAGTTTTCTTATTCTTTAGGCCGAAAATCTTTAGTCAATTCTTGTTGGGCCTTTTGGAGCCTCTAGGATTTTGTATGGAACCTATTTGAACTTGATCTATCTCATTGTGGTCCAATATTTCAATAATTTCAATTTTAATTAATAATAATAATAATTTGATAGGTTTTGAAAAAGGAAAAAGAGTAATAATTAGTTAATTTTTTAAATGATATAATAAAAAATGAGAATGTATTTTTGAAGTTGGAAAAAAGTTATTATTAATTATTTACTTTGCGCATGTAACACGAATATATTTGAGCAAAAGACCGAGCTTTATATATTGGCCAACAATCAGCTCTCTCTTAAAACACAATTTTCTTTGATCTAGAGAGAGAAGAGATGAAGCTTATATGCTTTGTGTTTCTTATAGCCATTTTATTAAACACCCAAATCGACGCACAAATACCGAAAGATGTTTTCGTAAAGACACGAGGGGTTCAATTTGTAGTAAATGAAAGGCCTTGGTACATAAACGGCTTCAATGCTTATTGGTTAATGTACGAAGCTACTGAGCCACCACAGAGGTCAAGTGTCTCTGTGGCTTTTCAAGATGCAATAAAACATGGTCTCACTGTTGCTAGAACTTGGGCTTTTAACGATGGTGGTTATAGAGCTTTACAGATATCTCCCGGTTCTTACGATGAACGGACATTTCAGGTTTTTTATAAATTTTTTACTTGAGTTATTGTTCAAAATATATAGTAAAGTGAAGAGAAGAAAGAGTTCTTTTGGATCATGAAAGTTGTTAGAGAGAAAAAGAGCTGAAAAAAGGTGATATGTTATATTTTATTATAAAAAAGAAACTTATTTTGGTTTGAATTGTTCCAACTAGAAAAGAGTTGATCGGCTTTCTGTTAAAACCACGGAAAAACAGGTGGAGAGAAAGATTGTGACTTTTGTTTTTGTAGTAAAAAGAACTTGTGATTATACATGTGAAAAGGAAGAGAAAAGTTGAGGAAAAAATAGAAACTTGTGAATACATGTTCAAGATCTATTTGAATCATGCAAGTTGTAGAGGGAGGAAATTACTGAAAAAATTAAAGAATGTTCTGTTAAAACAAATCGGTTTGATCGATGTTAAATGTTTTTAGAAAATTGATTTTTCGATTTTAAAATTTACTGGATGTTAAATTACATCGTATTAGTTTTATGAGTGATTTTTTTTTCTACGTTTCGCATGACTGATATGATACGTCTTAAAATCGATTAATTAAATGTTGGAGGATCAAAGCGAAAATGGTTATATTTTTGGGGTGATAAGGGTCGGAGAAAAGGACTACTTTTCAATTCTTGTGATTTATTTCAGAACTGAAAAATGTTGATATGTTTGTTCTTTGTGTTGTGGTTTAAAGGGTTTGGATTTTGTACTGGCTGAGGCCAGAAAGTATGGAGTAAAGCTGATACTGAGCTTGGTTAACAACTGGGAAGAATTTGGAGGAAAAAAACAGTATGTCCAATGGGCTAAAGATGAAGGCGAGTCCTTGACTTCTGACGATGATTTTTTCAGAAACCCTCTTGTTAAGACTTATTACAAGAACCATATCAAGGTATACACTTCGTTTCTTTTTGTCTCTCAGTTTTATAGAATCTTGTTATTTTTAAGTATGTTTTGTGTATCTCTTAATCCTAACTTCTTTATGTTCTATCGGATTCTAATTTATGTTTTCCATTTTTTTATATAAATTTCGTTAGATGTACGTGTTTTTTACACTTGTTTTTATCCCATCCGGATGGTTTCACATACTATCAGGTTGATCTTTTAAATATATGATATGTTATTGAATTTAATTATTAAATTTAATTATTAAATTAATTCTTTAACGACGAAATTCCGAGAAGTATTTAGGAAGTACTAGGAATACCCACGAGTCCAAGTTTAATGTATAAACTTGAAGAGTCAATGCATTGGTTGTGTAATGTGGAGAGTTTTAAAAATTAATAAAAGAATGTGAATATTCGGGGTAAAGTATTACATAAGAACTTTAAGAGAAAGACATGGAATCAAAATAACTTCTAAGTATGGAAAAATACTAGCATATTACACAAATAATTTTATTTTACAATTTTATTTTTAATTTTCATTTGAACCACTTTTAGAGTGAAAACCTCAATCCTAATTGTTATTAGAGTCTTTCAATGGCATTTTCAAGCAAAGTTCTGTATCCAAATTCGATGAAGAAGATTATGATTCTTAATGTGTGACGATGACAACATTGCTCATCTAACGGGATTTACTGGACTATGTCGAGGATGGTTTTTGAAGAACCAGAAGACAAGATAAGCTTATATAATGTTGATGTCACCAAATTGACATATAGAAACATGAAAAAACTATTTTTTATTCAAGAAGGATTAACGAAAAATATTTTTTCAAGAATCATCAACGCTACAAAATCTCAGAAGGTGTGAGATATTCTTGTTAAAGAATATACCTTGAAGTTCAAAAGTGAAAACCGTACAGCTTCAACCATTCAAAGGGAGTTTGAGAACTTAAAGATGAAGGATTCTGAGCTCTTGAAATATTATTTCACTCAGTCATTGACGCGATAAATCAAATGAAAACGTATGAACAAATGATTATCAATCAAAAGAATTGTTGATAAAATTCTCATAAGTTTTCTGAAAATGTATGATTCTGTTATTTCTCTCATATAACAAACTAAAGATCCTGAAATTTAGGTGTCAAAGATTTGATGTGGTATGTAAAATCATTTGAATAAACATTGAATTTGTGTTCAGAAAAATTAATTTTGAGTGCATTTCAAACCGAGCTCAATAGTTTCTCAAGAAATCACGAGAATAACTCAACTCACTAATCCTTTTATGATAGTGTAACAACAAGAGGAAAAGGTCTATATGCACAAAGCCATGGAAGAGAAAAATGTATTTTACCAGGCAAAGCTATGAGGTATCTACAAAACTGCGGTGTGGAACAATTCAGAAAAGTGATCATGACGAGAAAGACTACTAGTTTGAAGATAAACCACAATGTTACAACTGCAAGTGGTACGACCATCTTCGAAAAAACTATGATTTGGTGGAAACTTATCAAGCAAACTTTGTTGAATATCACATGTTTTATGCATGTCAAGTTACCAATGAACAAAAGAACAAGATGTGTGGTTCATTGATAGAGTATATAACAATCATATGAACAATAATGAACGCATATCCTGTAATTCTCAGTCAAATAGGGGGAATTGTGCCTTAGCTAGTGCAAACAGAAAGGAAATAGTCACCATAGAAATAAAAAAAGATGAAGAAAATATATATTAGATATGTTGCTAGCTCTAGACTTAGAACAAAATTTTCTAAATGGTGGACAACTTTTAGAATGAGGAAATATCGTTCATTTTAGAGGCCTCTCTTGCAAGATCTTCGATCAAATCAAGTTCAAAGTGGAAAATGTAAAGACGGTAGCAATATTTAGTCAAGACGGTAGACTTCTTACTGCCTAAAAAGGGAAATGTAAAGACGGTAGACTTGATACTGCCTAAACGTGTCCTTCCTACTGACCAAGAGAAAACGGTATCAAGTGTTAGGAAACCCTCTCCATTCATATCCATGGGATCTGACATCGAAAAGTCCCTAGAGAAAACCAATACTCGCCGGACAACACGCTTGGTGAAAGGCCAAGTGACTAGCTCTCAATCAAAGTCCTCCAAGTCGGGGGTCTTTAAGTCGGCAAGTAAATACAAACCCTCAGGATTCAAGATTTCCATAAGAGCTCCTCCAAATAATCCCTCCGGATCGGAGGCATCCAAAGTGGTTTCTCACACCAAAACCTCAAGAGCTGAGCCCCAACCGGATACCAGACCTGTAGAAGAAACTGGTGCTCAACCATCCGGACAGACCATTGAGCCACAAGCTGACACTCTTCCATCCTAAAAAACTGACAAACCTTCCATAATGATGGAAGAAGTGATGGAAGATAGTATCGAAGAAGCCCCCTTCGAGACTAAAGCCTCTGGGAAAACTGAGGACGTTGCCTCAGAAAGAAAAGGTAAAGGTAAAGTGAAGGTGAGACTGGCTCATCCGGAGCTACCGCAGTGCTTGGAGGGCAAGATCGGACCTTTCTTTCAGAAGGTCAACGTGAAGTATTTGCTGGCTATGCAAAACATCAACTACGTTTATACTCACACCGCTGAGTTGGGCTAGATCCGGACTAAGTGGGGGATCCCTAGAACCAGTAAAAGTGAGGATACCAGTAACACCGGAGACTCCGATGGACCGCAAGCTCAATGAGATTGTCATCTACACTGATCTGTTCCACTAGGGGCCCAGGTTCCCCTTAGACCTAGAGATCGTCAGGTATTTTCACCTGATCAAGCTTTGTCCAAGCCAGTTAAGTCTGAACGCTTTGTATACCCTCCTTGCTTGTATAATGGCATCGAGGTTGTCCGGCATCCCTCTCCCTATGGAGCAATTCGCCGCTGTGGCCAGCCTGTGCAAAAATCATCACATCCCATTCTACCATTATAACATGGGAGACAACTTCAAAGTGGTGGATGATTTGCTGGAATCAGAGAAGAACTGGAAAACTCAGTTCCTATTCATCAGTGGGACATGAGAGAATGGGAGAAAGATCAAGGCTAAGGTTAAACTTAGCATGCTTACCAACACGTGGAAGAGCACAAGTAAGTATTTTGTTTATTTCATTTTCTCTTTCTTATTTTTAGAAACATTCCAGTCATGAATCACCCATTTTCCCTTGTTAGTATTACCGAAGGAGTTCATCGGTTATCCGGAGGAGGGGTAGACCATATGTGCCAAGCTGAATGCATGGGCTCCTGAACGTTGGGGGAACCCTTTCCACAAATGTTTCACTTTTGGCAACTTGGTGAGATCCCACTTATGGAATACCACGGGCCGGAGAGATCTCACCTGGGAGGAATTGACCACACCACGTCCCCCAGCAGTCATTCTTAAAAGAGTAGAGGAAAATGATGGCAAAATGGCCTTGCCCTCTAGAGCCAAAGCCCCTAGCAAAATGAAAAGCAAGGGCAAGAAAAAGAAGGTTGCAGCAGAGGCAGTTCGGGGTGCTGTAGAAGAGACTGGTCCGGATAACCAAGGAGGGGAGAACCAAGGAGGGATTGATGACTCCTTGCTCCAAGTGGTTGAAGATGAAACCGTTAAGAAGGTAAGTGAATCGTAAAATCAAACAAGGCCTCCGAAGAAGGACCGAAAAGGGGAGCGAGTAGTGATGAAAGGGTTGCCAAGAAGAAGAAGGTCACCTTAGGGGGAGAAATAACTTTTCGCCCTTCAGAGCTTCGTCATCCACCAGCTCCTGTTGACCCTACTTTGGTAGAGAAAATTCCAGCAGAGTTGCAATTCGGAGAAGTCACCGGAGGAGAGATTGATGGAGTAGACATCAGTTCATTTCAAGATATTAGTTTTTATTTCAACGATTCTGAGAAGGATGACTTCGCCGGCTCCTACCGTTCTTTAAGCTCTTCTAATATGGTGACTTCCAATGGAAAGTCTTATACTGTCTCCAGGGAGAACGATGTGGTGGCTCATTCTCTTCTAGGCTATATTCAGCCAGTACTCAACTTGGAAAGACAAGTAAAAAATCAGTATTCCCTCATCAACACCCTCAAACACAGACGATGAGACTTTGTCAACTAATCTCCTCAATGCCAGCCAGAGCATTGAGGCACTGAAGAAAGAGCTTGAGGAGTTGAAGAAGGATAACGAAGATCTGTTAACCAAGCTGGTCACTTCGGAGAAGGCTAACACAGAGCTTCAAACTAAGTGCTCCAGTTTGGATAAAGATCTCTCCACCTTGAAGGAAGATGTGAAGACTAAAGATGATGTTATCCAGTCATTTTCTGGTGACAAGATTTCCCTTGAAGAGGCTGTGTCCAAGGTAACCAAGGAGAAAGAAGACTTGGTGAAAGAGCGGGATCAGAGAATTCAGGTCCGCATCGATGCATACACCAACGGGGTGATAGATTCCCTAGAAAAAAGGTATGCTGAAGTTAAGTCTGATATGATTTTGCGTTTCCACCAAATGTTTCCGAAGATAACGCTTGGAACCTTGTGGCAATATGTTGAATACGAAGATATCCCATTTCATACGATGTTGGATGGCGATAAGAAGAACTACTCTATTGGAATTGATGACACTAATGATGAGGAAGAAGGAACCAGGGGGAGTTCAAGTGCTGAGCTCAAAGGCCCCCAGAAAAAAGATGATGTAGGAACATATGAAGGGAATAAGCCCTGAGGTTTTAACTATCTTTTCTTACTTGTTTTACTTAATCTTGTGAACTACTAAAGTCCTTGGATGGACTAGGAATTTTTGTAATCGTGTCTGATTTGAGTCCGGTTAAGCCTTTCTTAAAACTAAAAGTCCTTGGATGGCTAAGGCATATTCTGTGTTCTAATATCATCATCCGGTTTTTAGCCGGACAGGCTTACCTTGCTCAACTTTTTCTCTGTTTCATACTTGCTTTCAAATTTAATGGCTAATGTTTAAAGAGACCTTATTTATTTTACAAATATTTAAGATAAGAGTGTTCAAAATCTCCAATGACATGTGTTTAATGGTCATCATTCAACCAAATTAATCTAATCTGTCAAAGATCATTAGTAAAATCAAAGACTTTAAAGGAACTGTAATCAAATCACTCCGAATATTTTCAGAAGGCATCATATTTTATTGAAAAAACCAGACACCTCATTAAAACCTCCCTGCGCCACCGGGGTAGGAAAAAGTATGCCCCCAATATTTATATGGACTTTAAATAAGTAAATATTTACACAACTTTCATTCCACATATAACCAGAGATGTTCAAATTCCACGGGTGATTTAGAATTCTTCCATCTTTGTCTTGAAGCCTATATGTCCGAGGCTTAATTTTTTCGGAGACCTCATAAGGTCCCTCCCAGTTCGGAGCTAGCTTGCCGAACTGCTTCTCCTTAGTATGCAAGAAAACATTTCTCAATACTTTATCCCCTGACCGAAAATCCCTTCTTTTGATTTTGGAAGTAAATTTGCTCCTCATCAAGCCTTGGTAATGGGTGGTTCTAAGATGAGTCTTAACTCTTCTCTCTTCTATCAAGTCTAACTGACTTCTGATTGTCACTTCATTAGTCTGTTCGGAATAATTGTGGACTATGTATGATGGAAGAGTTTCCTCTATAGGAGCAATTGCATCCATCCCATATACCAAGGCAACATAAGATTCTTGTGTAGCAGTTTCAGGAGGAGTCCGGTATGCCCATAACACTTGTTGCAAATAGCTTGGCCACTTTCCTGCAGCTCCTTCTAAATTATTCTTTAAACCGGATAGGATGGTCCTGTTTGCCACTTCAACTTGACCATTTGCTTGTGGGTGGAAAGGAGAAGAAAAACAATGCTGAATGCCCCGAGAGGCACATAAATTCTCCATATCCTTGTTAACAAATTGTGGCCCATTATCTGTGGTTATCTTTTGTCGAACCCCAAATTTACAACAAATGTTAGATAAGATAAATTTTATAACGCCTTTCGAATTAGTTCCTGCCAGTGGGGTTGCTTCTATCCATTTTGATAAATAATCAATGGCTACAATGATAGTCCTGCACCCTCCGGATGCCATTGGTAGAGGCCCAACTAAATCCAGTCCCCAACGAGCAAAAGACACTAGCTCAGAAATCGATTCGATAGGAACATCTGGGATATGAATTTCATTACCATATCTTTGGCATGGGTCACATTTCTTCACCAACTCCTTATCATCTGCCATTATGGATGGCCAATAGTATCCGACCAACAAAACCCTCTAGGTTAAAGCTCTATAGCTAGAGTATGTTGATCATTCTCTATCATGTAGTTTGGATAACACAATTTGGGACTCTTCAACCCCCAAACAACGTATGATAGGTTTACTAAACGACTTCTTATAAAGGACATTTCTTATGATTAAGAAACCACGAGCCTTATGCTTCATTTTCCTTGCCACAGCCTTCTTTGGAGGCAAAATGCCATCAGAGATGTATTGAAGAATGGGATATCTCCAGTCTTTGGGTTGAATCACTTGTATACTTAAACTCTCCTCCTCTTTCTTGCTCTGATTTGGTTGTATGGATGGGCACTCTTGTACATGAATCTATGGGTAGGACTCAGAGTATGCTATGGTTGCCAAAGAGTCTGCTAGTGTGTTCTCCGATCTAGGTATATGCTCATAGCTAACATTTTTGAAGTTAGCTGCCACTTCTTTAAGGATAAACAAGTATTTGATCAACTGATCCTTTTTGGCCTCAAATTGACCTTGAGCAGGATGGGTAAGAATCTGAGAATCACTCACCAACCTGAAGTTTTTAGCCCCACAAAAAAAGCTAACTTCAGACCAGCTGTAGCAGCCTCATATTCGGACTGATTCTTAGAAGCCTTAAAATAAAAACATATAGCATGGTATAATTTATCGCCATACGGAGAGGTTAAACATATCCCAGGCCCACAACCCATGGTACTTGATCCACCATATGTCCGGACAACCCACACTTTCTTAGTTTTCTTATTTGTAGCTTGCTTAGTACTTCTGTCCGAATGGAACTGTACCAAGAAATCGGCAATATATTGAGCTTTGATTGCAGTTTGTGGGATCTCCAATTTGGTGTGGTTTATTTTAAGGTGAGGGTAATTTTTTGTAGTGTGAGATTTAAGCTTCCTGGGTGTATTAAATGTTCATTAACCTCATTAATGAAAGTAGTTGGGTATTTATACTCTTAATTATGGACCCATGGGCTTTCGGGTCAAGTTATGAAACCGAGTCAAGTTTAAGGACCCATTTACTTAATAAACTGATTAGCACTTAGCTTAGTCAAAAAGGTGTTTAGTTATTTAATACTTTTGTCCTGTCCAAATAGTTCAGTGGGCATTTATTGTCCGAAAGACCCATGTCTGGATTTCTTAGTGAGTAGTGGTGAACAAATCCGGACTCATCATCCATAACGATAAACCTAATTCATCACAACCATACAAGACGCATGACAATCAAACATCATGTCGTCAAAATGTTATGGAGAAAGGAAAGATGTAGATCAAGTATTGCAACACAAATGAGCAATTGGCAGACATCCTCACAAAAACACTTCTACTAAATAAATATTAGTATTTCAGATAGTAAATGAACATTACTAAAAGCAATTATGAGATGTTAAAATTAATTATTTGAAGATGAAGTGTAAAAATAATACTTAGAATAATCTAGGAAGTCTAAGAGTTTTTGGTTGCATGGTATATGTTCAGATAAGTGATCAAGGCATGAACAAGCTTGATCCCAAATCGAAGAAATGTTCTTGATCGACTACGATGAAGGTTATCGTGTTTAGGAGGCGGAAAACATGAAGATGATCCGAAGTAGTGATGTGATCTTTAATGAAACAGTTATGTACAAAGACATTCATAAAACCAGAGCAAATGACTCAAATTCGTACGAGTCAGTATTTGCAGATGTCGAAGCGTTCCGAGATAGTCAAGAAATATAGCCGATCAGATTAAACCCTAGGAGAGGAGAGTCGTTTAGACAGACCAATCAACAGCAGTATGAAACCCTAGAGTTGACCGAGGCAGTTCATGTTTTGAGAAGATCTTCCTGACCCCTATATCTAACAGGAGATACTTAAACTATCTGTTACAGACCGATGTAGGGGAACCTGAATATTATGATGAATCTTTTCATACCTGTGATTCTAGCAAGTGAGAGCTTGCCACGAAAGATGAGATGTAGTCTTTAATATCGTACGGTGCATGGGAACTAGCTGACTTACCTATACGTAAGAAAGAACTTCATAACAAATGGGTGTACCAGGTGAAAGATAAGCATGTTGGCTCTAAGATATACAAGGCCCGACTAGTTGTCAATGGGTTCCAACAAAAGAAAGGAATAAATTACACCGATATTTTTGCTCAAGTTGTGAAGCTTAATACTATTTAGTGTTGAAGATCTTTATGTTAAATAGTTAGATGTGCAGACTGCTTTGATTCACGGGGATTTGAATGAGGAGATATACATGTATTAGCAATAAGGTTTCTTAAAAGAATGGAGAGAAAGCATGGTATGCAGGCTCAAGAAACGTTTATATGGTCTAAAACAAGCCCAAAGACAGTGATACAAGAAATTTGACGGTTTTATGTACAGAGAGAGCTTCCAGAAGTGTAATGCGGACCACTATTGCTATTTTAAAAAGTAAGTTGAGTTATATAATTTTGCTAATTTATGTTGATGATAAGTTAGTAGTAGGTTCATATATAAATGATGTTAGAAGATTGAAGCAAGAACTCTCAAAACAATTGGACATGAAGGATTCGGGTCCGGCAAAGAAGATCATTGGAATGCAAATCACAATAGATAAGCATAGAAAGGTTTTGCAGTTATCTTAGTCAGAGTACATCGATCCTTTTTTGAAGAGATTTAATATGGGTGATACCAAGCTAGCTAGTACACAATTGGTAGGTCACTTTCATTTATCCAAGGATCAACCCCCTCAGATAGAGGAAGAGAAAGACTTCATGGCTAAGGTTCTTTACCCCTCGGCTATTGGGAGTTTGAAGTATGCAATGGTCTGTACAAGACGAGACATTAGTCAAGTAGTGGGAGTTGTGAGTAGGTTTATGTCAAACTGAGGGAAAATTCATTGTTTAGTTGTCAAGTGGATTTTGAGATACCTACTATGCACTACGGGAAAGTGTTTGTACTTTGTTAAGGGTGAGTTAAAGGTACAAGGCTACGTAGATGCATATTTTGGAGGTGAAGTCGATCAGTGGAAAAGCACCACCGGATATATTTTTACTGTTGGAACTACAATTGTTATTTGGGTGGCAAAGTTAATGAAAATTGTCACTCTATCAACTATAGAGACATAGTATGTAGCAGTGATTGAAGCTAGTAAAGAGATGATATGGCTTTAAGGTTTCTTAACCGAGCTGAGATTCAAATTGAATAAGAACGTTCTGCATAATAATAGTCAGAATGCAATTCAGTGGGTGAAGAATTTAACATTTAATTTGAGGACCAAACATATCGGTCTTCGTTATCATTTCATCAGATATTTATTGGAAGATGAGGTGTTGATACTGGAAAATACCCAAGGAAGCACGAATCCAATGGATATGTTGACAATGACTGTAGCCATTGAAAAAATAAAGTTGTGTTCAACTTCAGTTGGCTGCAAGAGTAACAAGACCAGTATATTTGTTGCATACATCAAGGTGTGAAGACATGTTGAAACCAGTCTTCAAGTAGGAGATTATTATACTCATTAAAAAAAAATTGACGAAGACTTTAATTCGAAAAGACCAATGAAGTAATTTAGTGAGTCGTGAATGGCTCATTAAGGAGAGTCAATTACCAATATAATCGTTTATTCTTCTCCTATGTATTAAAATCTATATAAAACCAATATCTAGGTTTGTGAATGTATCAAAAAAATGAGTCACAAATTCCTTTCTAATAAAATCGATTTGCAACAGGTGCGGTGACGTAGGCGCAGTTTGCTGAACTCCATTAACAATTTGTGTGTTTGATCTTACTACTAGTTTATATTTTGTTTGATCTTACTATTGATTTATTGTGTCGGAGACATAGGCACAATGTTTGATATTGATGCTAGTTTATATTGTGTTAATCTTGCTGTTGGTTTATTGTGCCGGAGACAGAGGCACAATGTTTGATATTATTGTTTGTTTCCAAAAAACATATTATTACTATGTGTCTTTCACTAGTCTGATCACATGATATTTTGCATAAGATCCCCTATAACTGGTATTAGAGCATCAACTTTGGTAATGATCCAAAAGAGGTAAGGTTTAGTGGGAGCAATGACTACAGAAGAAGGAATTGTGAGACTCGAAAAAATCGAGGGTGTAGACTTTGGGTTCTAGAAGATGCAAACTGTAGATTATATGTACAGGATTTTTTTATCAATCCCTCTTAGAAAAGAAGCCAGAGAGTATGAAAGATGAAGAATGGACTCTTCTTTACATGCAAGTCTTTGGAGTCATCTGATTGACGTTATCCTGTAATGTTGCTTTCAACATCGTAAAGAAAACAACCACGACGGGTCTTATGAAGGCTCTCTCCAGTATGTATGAGAAGTCATTAGCGTCCAACAAAGTTCACTTAATGAGGCGTTTATTCAATTTTCAAATGACAGAAGGCGCATCTGTAGCTAAAAACCTCAATGAATTCAATACAATCACAACCTAGTTGAGTTCGCTTGAAATTCATTTTGATGAAGAAATTCGAGAATTAATAGTATTGTCTTCTCAAACAGATAGTTGGAATGCTACTGTCACAATTATGAGTAGCTCGCTAGGAAGAAATAAGTTAAAATTTGATGATGTCCGTGAACTAGTTCTTAGTGAATAGAATCGAAGGAGAGAATCAGGTAATTTATCAATTTTTCCTCAGTCTTAAGTACAGAATCAAGAGGAAGAAATTCAACTAGAGGGTATGGGCGTGGTAAATTGAACTACCAAGGTAGATCAAGAGATGGGAGGTCCAAGTTTAGGAATCCTAAAACTTTCTAATGGTAAAACAAAATCAAGCGTTGGAACTATGGGAAGACCGGGCACTATAAAAGCCAATGCAAGAGAGAACCAAAGGACCAGGAAAAGAAGAAAGAGGAAAATATCACTTCAGAAGGAGACGAGTCTTGGGTTTCAGACTCTGGACCATCGTTCCATGCTACTTCGAAGAAAGAATTCTTCGAGAGGTATGTCCCTAGTAACCTTAGAAATGTATATCTTGGTGATGATCAAACTTGTGATATTATTGGTAAAGGTACTGTGAAGATTAAGTTGAATGGGTCTGTCTGGGAACTGGAAAATGTCAGGCATATCCCCGATCTACGAAAGAACTTAATCTCATTAGGGAAGTTGGCTAACAAATGCTACACTAAAATCTTCCATGGTGACAATTGGAAGATTTCAAAGGGAGCAATGACGGTTTCTCGCGGAAAGAAGAGTGGTACTTTTTAGAAGTCAACACAAACGAGTTTTTCAATTGCAATAACATCAGAAAACGAAAATCCAAATGTGTGGTACGAGAGGCTTGGCCACATAAGTGAGAAAAATATGAAAATTATATACTCGAAGGGGAAGCTCCTAGGTCTTCAGTCAATCGATATAGACATGTGCGACGATTGCATAATTGCAAAACAAAAAAAGGTTAGTTTTCACACAAGTGAAAGAACCCCAAAGAAAGAAGGCTAGAGCTTGTTCACTCTGACGTCTGAGGGGCAATAATTGTTTCATCTATAGGAGGAAAACACTACTTCATGACTTTTATCGATGATTATTCTCGAAAGGTATGGATTTATTTTCCAAAGCATAAATCTGAAGTATTTGATGTTTTTAGGAGATGGAAATCTATGGTTGAGAATGAGACAAGTCTGAAGATTAAAAAGCTCATAACCGATAATGGTAGTGAATATGAGTATACCAGATTCAAAAAAAGATTGCTATCATCACGGTATCAAGATGGAGAGAATCGTGTCGAGTGCACCTCAGCACAATGACATTGCCGAACGTATGAACAGAACATTGACAGAAAGAGCCAGAAGGATTTGTATACAGTCAGGTCTACCGAAGTAGTTATGGGCAGAAGCCGTCAATACATCGTCTTATCTGGTTAACCGAGGCCCATCAGTTCCCTTAAAGCATAGAAAACCGGACATTTTATGGAGTGACGCTAATGAACAAGGCGATGTGATCAATGGTAAGACCTAGTTCAGAGTGTCGATGGAGTAGCACTAAGGAGCATGTAGGATGGTCAAATGAACAGATAGATCCGCTGCAAAAGCTCTAGAGTTCAGGTAGACCCCAACCTGATTAGAGTGAGCGGATGGAAGTTAATTGAGATAAGGCTAGAGTGGTATTTTGTTCGAGAGGAGAATTTGTTAGAGTGGCGACCAAATGTCCCACATCTCACATTGGTTAGACATGTAAAGAATCATTGGTATATAAGTAAGAATATATCTCCACTAGTATGAGGCTTTTTGGAAGTGGAGCAATAGCAAAACCGTGCGGGCCTTAGGGTATCAAAACAGACAATATTATAGTAGCGTGGAGATCAGATTGTTGTTACTTATATACAGACACGACCAATGTCTAGGTTTAATGTATCTCTTCATATATAACATATGGGATTGAAGAGTCATGCATTAATTATGAAATATAAAGAATTATAAAAATCAATAAAAAAAATGTGAAAGATATATGCAAAGTGCTATGTAATGAGTTCACCCATGAAAAGACGTTGAATTAAAAAAGATACTAGTTACCAAAACAATTTTATTTTCACATAAGAAGATTAGAATTCTCAACCACTTTCCCGATCCACGTATATGACTGGTTTGTTAAACTTCGAATCCAATTTTATGTCTGATCCATATTTTATCTATCTAAATTTTTCCAAATCCAGTATATCTTGATTGATGCTAGGCGAAACAAACAAATATGTTAATAAAATCCGTATCAATATTTTACATTATTGATGTTGTGATTATTAGGTTGTGTTGTTTTTTTATAGGACATTAAATGATTGTAACTGGTGATTCCGATAATAATGTTTGATAAGATGGATTTGCAGACTGTTCTAACCCGAAATAACAGCTTCACTGGAGTTCAATACAAGGATGACTCGACAATCATGGCCTGGGAGCTTATGAACGAACCCAAATGCACATCAGATCCGTCTGGAACAACTTTTCAGGATTGGATAACGGAAATGAGTTCCTATGTGAAATCGCTAGACAGCAATCACTTACTCGAAATTGGTTTAGAAGGTTTCTACGATTCTCCGCAGAAGGGTATCAACATAACCTACTTGTATGGTCTAGGAACTGATTTTATCCTGAATAATCAGCTTTCTACCATCGATTTTGCCACCATTCACTCCTATCCTGATGTCTGGTAACTCTTTTATATACATATATATTCTTTTATAAGATTCTATATTCGGTTTTTAGAGCATTAACTCTCCTATCTATATATAGATAGTTTAGTATTAAAATTCATATTGTAGTTGATAATCTTGAATTATAACTCATATAACAAACAACCTTGTTTGCAGGTTACCAGAATCAGATGATCAAGCCCAACTTGCATTCTTGAACAACTGGCTCACCGTTCACATTGAAGACGCGCAAAACATTCTCAAAAAGCCAGTTATAATGGCAGAATTCGGAAAATCGACAAAAGATACGGGGCTTAACATAAACCAGAGAGACCTCGTGTTTAACGCGGTGTACTGCCAAATATACGCATCTGCTATAAGAGGAGGAGCAGCCGCAGGTGGACTATTTTGGCAACTTCTTAGCCAAGCAGTGGAAGTATATTTTCAAGATGGATACGGTCTAGTTTTGAGCCAAGAGTCATCTACTTCAAATTTGATCGCTCAACAATCTCGCAAGTTGAATCAAATACGTAGAATTTTTGCAAGAAGGAAGAATATGGATGTTAACAACTAATATATACATATTTTATAGAGCTGCTTTTCCACTAAGCAATTGTTTCTCAACCAGCTGTGTGTTTAGTTGTTTTTGAAGCAATTACATCTCCAAATTTAGAGATGTTGGTTAGTGATTTCCTTAAAATAATAAGAGAGGCTGGTTAATGAATGCCTTATAAACTGCCCGATAAGATAAATTGGGGTCTTTTAACCCATTTTGTTGTTCGATGACAAATTTGATCCAAAAACATAGTCTACTACAAACAAGCCACTTAAAAAAGTCCATAAAAGATAAAATTTCAACAGAACCGGTAAATGATAATATATTGAGAAAAGTACCAGTAAATACCTACTCAACTACCTAATTACCCAATAATACTAGTTTTTGGAACAGTGTCAATTAACTTGAATTTTGGACAAAAATACCCCTCACTATATAACTATATATCTCTTCCCTCCACAGAATCTTTCAAACCGAAATCCAGTCCATCATCACCCGATTTCGATCGGTGACCGTCTTCTACTCCCGATTTCGACCGTCGTTTCTACGCCGGTCGAAGTTGTTTATCTCGACCGAATTCAAGTATTTAGGATCGGCAGTAGGTATTTTGGTTTATGGGTTTATCGTCAAACACAGTAGTTTCTTAGGTTGCATGTACTGATAATCGTTTTGTGCGCGTTGTGATGTATATTAGATGAGTTTTTGGTGGTTGTTTGTTGGTTATGGTGTTCTTTCCATATTTCTCAGGCCCCTGCAAAGTGCATGTAAAAAGTAGAACAATTCGCATCTAGGTGCATGTGTGTTATAGTACAATTCGCATCTTCATCATATAAGAATGCACACAATTCACATGAAGTCCTGAGAGTTGTGTACAAGTTGCGTCTGGGTACAAGTTGTTTACGTACAATTCGCATGTAGTCCTGAGAGTTGTGTACAAGTTGCATCTGGGTAAAAGTTGTTTGCATACAATTCACATGTAGTCCTGAGAGTTGTGTACAAGTTGTGTTTGGGTACAAGTATTGAACACAATTCGCATGTAGTCTTGAGAGTTGTGTACAAGTTGCATCTCGGTACAAGTTGTTTGCATACAATTCGCATGTAATCCCGAGAGTTGTGTACAAGGTGCGTCTGGGTAAAATTTGTTTGCATACAATTCGCATGTAGTCCTGAGAGTCGTGTACAAGTTGGGTTTGGGTACAAGTATTACACACAATTCGCATGTAGTCCTGAGGGTTGTGTACAAGTTGTGTTTGGGTACAAGTATTGCACACAATTCGCATGTAGTCCTGAGAGTTGTGTACAATTTGCCTCTGGGTACAAGTTGTTTGCATACAATTCGCATGTAGTCTTGAGAGTTGTGTACAAGGTGCATCTGGGTAAAAGTTGTTTGCATACAATTCGCATGTAGTCCTGAGAGTTGTGTACAAGTATTGCACACAATTCGCATGTACTCCTCAGAGTTGTGTGCAACTCTCGCGATTTCCTGAAAGTTGTTTGCAACTCTCTCGATTTCCTAAGAGTTGTTACTCGTGAAATTTTATTTTATTTTTAAAAATCAAAATATATCATCAATGGATCTAGTATTGTTCATTTAAAAAAATAAAAGCGATGGTACTTTTATTTATTTTTTCCGAGCTCCGGTTTGAAAGATATGAATCTTTTAAAAATAAAATAAAAAGAAAAAGTAAGAAAGAGAAATTTTTGGTATGTGGTTGTTCATGAAGGGTGAGGGTAGTTAGAGTATTAAAATAATGTTAGGTATTGAGTGATAATTAGGTAGTTGAGATGGGTATTAAGAGGTAATAGATCAAACCTTGGGTACTAGATGACAATAAAATAGTTGAGTGGGTACCTTAGATGCAATTTTCCTAATATATTTATTTATTTGTGGTGGTAGAAGTCGTTATACCATTCAACTATTTTATTTATGGTTTTTCAATAATCAAACCCTTTATACCATTTGTTAATAACAATATATCTCATAGGTATTTTTTTCTCTTATTATATTTTATAAAACCATATCATATATTTCAAATCATAGTTTTAAAAATAATTCGAAAGTATTATTTGATGAGTCCGGATTTTTTCACCACTCACTATAGAAACCGGACAGGGGCAATTCGGACAAAAACCATCCACTGAACCATCAGAACAGGACTAATGTATTAAAAACTAATCACTTTATGACTAAGCTAATTGTTTATCTGCTTAATAAAATGGGTTTTTGAACTCGATCCGGTTTCATTAATGAGGGTAATGAACATTTAATACAACCAGGAACTTAAATCTCTCACTACAAACCACTTAAACATTAAATACCTTTGAAACATCACACAACACCTGACCAAATTACCCTCAGACTGAAATAATCCTCACCAAATTGGTGACCACAGTGGGAGAAGAAGGTGCCTGAATCTAGCATTCGAAACCATCAACAAAAACTCATTCTGATGAATCCGGATGAGCAGGAAGTGCCACCAGCTTTGGTAGAAGTGGTGGGAGAAAATGATAAATATACGATTGAGGAGCGAGACAAGTTAAAAGTTGAAATAGAAGCTTTGAGGGCTGCCAAAAGGGCAGAGATGGGCTTGAAAGAGAAGTCTAAAGTGTCAGCAGCTCATCACACTGACAATCCAAGAGAGCATGAGCCATCAAAGACCCATGTGAGTGCTAAAAAGACTCATGCTAGCTCAAAGAAGTCTCACCGGTCTAAACCGGTGGAGAGCTCAGATTCAGACTCAGAGTCTTCTAGTAGCTCCTCGAATGAAGATGGAGTTGAAGAATTCTTGTCATCTAGCAGCGATGAAGGCCGTTCTAAAAAGAAACAGAAGTTGGTCAAAAAATATTCAAGAAAAAGGGACAGGCATGGAAGGTTGAAAGGGAACTCGGTAAAGGGTCGTCTCATAGTCGCATCCATGGCCGGAGACATGTAGACCGCTTGTTAATGGATCCTTTTGCCTTTCATGATGAACCGGGTATCTTTGCGACTCCCAACGAAGATACTGTTTTTAGCTGTGGCCGGAATTGGAGACCATCTCCATTGTCTTCTAAAATACTGTCCGAAAACCTTCCTAAGAGGTTTGACAGCACAAAGATGGAGAAGTATGATGGTAGTAAAGATCCAGATAACCATCTGGAGCCATTCAAAAAAATAATGATGAATTTTGATGATGATGATAAGTTACTTTGTCGAGCGTTCTCCCAGTCTTTTACGGGGAGTGCTCTGAAGTGGTACAATAGTCTTCCACAGGGCTGCATCAGAAATTTTGACAGTTTTTGGGTGGCCTTTCAGAGACAGTTCGTTGGAAGTAAAGAAGTAAAGGGCAATGGAGATACTATTATCCATTGTGCCCAAGAACCAAACGAATCCTTGAAAGAATACATAAGTCGCTTTGTGAATACCAAAAATGGATTAGCTGATTGCTTCAAACAAGTAGCAATAGCTTCTCTGAGGCACGGCTTGAACCCTGGAAATTTGGTTGATTCAGTAACCAGGAAAAAGGCCATGACATGGGGAGGTTTACTGAATCAGGTCGGTAAACAGATTAATGTGGATGAAACAAAGAAAACCAGGGTGCACCGGCAGGTGAGGTCCGCTCCGGCTGCACCAAATCAAAACTAGAACCAGTCCGGGAACAAGGCCAAGGAAGCCGGACCGGGTCATAACAGAGCCAAGGCTCAATCTCATCTAGCTGCACCAGCCCAGAGCCAGCAATCTAGAAATAAGCGAGGGCCTTGGGTTCAACCGGAGTGGTTTTCTGAGTTGAAAGAAAATGTAGCCACCATTTATGACAAAACAAAAGACGAAGTACATTTCAGAAGGCCAACTGCATTATAATCTCCTAGGGAAAGCCGTATAAATTGTTTCTTTCAGTATCACCATGATATTGGCCATAACACTGAAGATTGCATTGCGTTGAAGCAAGAAGTGCAAAATTTGATTGAAAGAGGAAAGTTGGGAGCTTATGTAAAAAGAAGAAGTGGAAATAGGTCTGATAACACTCATCGGACTGGTACAAATAATGCTGGGACATCGGCTCCGGATGGGGTTATGGTGATAATTGAAAGGTTTGATGTAGAGTCAAAATATTTGGACCCTGATCCAACCCGAAATAAGGTGGGTGTTATCACAGAGCACTACAAGATGGTGTCCGGACTTATCAGTTTTTTTGAGTCACTTACAATATTCGGGGGAGACACCAGGACTGCACCAAGTGCTTCTTCAAGAAAGAGACACGTTCATACTTTAGCTACCCAACTGGAAGGATGCATGACTTCCTATCAATCACAAATTCATTTCCCTTCATTGTTTTCGATGAGGATGACTGGAGGGACATTGCTGGTCCCCATGAAGATTCTGTTGTGATAGGAGCATCCATTGGGGGCAACGATATTAGACGAATTTTGGTGGACACCAGTAGTTCAGCCAATATCCTCTTTTTAACTTCCTACAAACAAATAAAGAACCCAACAGTAATTCAGCGTTCGAACAGGTCAATTATGGGTTTCAGTGGAAGCTTAGCAGATGTAATTGGGGAGTTTGAGGAGGAAGGGTTTTTTTGGGCAAAGGCCCTTTTAAAAAGATGGTCAGGATACTTTTTATTGTGGTGGATTGTCCGACTTGTTACAATGCCATTTTGGGGAGATATTAGCTCTCTAGGATGCATGTTGTGGCTTCAACAGTCCACCAATGTTTAAAATACGTTGTACAAGGACAAGTGGGAGTTGTCCGAAGTAGTCAAAAAGTGGCAAGGGAGTGTTATGCAACAACACTGGCCCCTCGAACTTTGGGGACCGTCCGGATCATTGAGGATTAGCAATTTGAGGGGCCCTCTGGGGCAGAGGGTGAAATTGATGACCCCAGAGAGACCCCTGGTGTTTTAATACTAACTGAAGATGTTGAAACTCACTCTCTGGTTGAAGGAAAAAGTGTCAAGATCGGGTCCAAGATGACATCGGAATTAAAAGGGTAAAATGTTAGCTTTTTGTAAAATACCATCAGCATGTTTTTTATTCGTGCAATACTGATGTAACCGGAGTGCCAGCAGACATTATATCACACCAAATATCCATCTGGAGGGATATAACACCTGTTGTACAAAAGAGGAGAGCTTTTTCTAAAGAGAAAGATGATGTCATAGTTCAAGAGGTTGACCGGCTTACTAAAATGGGGCACATAAAGGAATCTCAATACCCTTTATGGACAGCCAATCCGGTGTTGGTAAAGAAGAAAAATGGAAAGTGGCGTATGTGCATCGACTTTACAGATCTCAATAGAGCTTGCCCAAAAGATCTACATCCGGTTCCCCAAATTGATTAGTTGGTAGACTCCACATCTTGAAACAAACTATTGTCCTTTATGGATGCTTTCTCCGGATACAATTAGGTTCAAATAGATCCAAAGGATCAAGAACATACTACATTTGTTACTGATAGGGGCCTCCATTGTTACAAGGTGATGCCGTTTGGGTTAAAGAATGATGAGGCTACTTATCAGAGGTTGGTGAACAACGCTTTTGCTGATCAGATTAGAAGAAATATGGAAGTCTATATCGATGACATGATGGTAAAGAGTGTGGACGAAGAGCTATACTTAGCAGATCTCCAAGAAACGTTTGCCAATTTGATGAAAGTAAATTTAAATCTAATCCAGAGAAGTGTGTTTTCGGAGTGCAATCCGGAAAATTCTTGGGGTATGTAATAAGTGAGAAAGGGATACAACGTGATCCAGTCCAACTTAATGCTTTGTTACAAATGGAGCCTCCTCGGAATATTAAAGAAGTACAAAGGTTGACAGGGAGGTTAGCTGCACTAAACCGTTTTATTTCAAGGTCTTCGGATAGGTGTGCCCCATTTTTTCAAACTTTGAAAGGTGAAAAAGAATTTAATTGGTCTCCACAGTGTGACCATGCTTTCGATGAAATTAAAAAGCACTTATCTTTCCCTAAAACTTTGTTTAAACCTATTGATGGAGAAACACTCTACATATATTTAGTAGTTTCTGATTGTGCCATAAGTGAAGTGTTGGTAAGAGAGGTGGATAATTATCCTCGTCCGGTGTATTATATAAGCAAAAGCTTCATAGATGCAGAAAAAAAGTATTTAAAGCTTGAAAAATTAGCACTGGCCCTAGTAATTGCTGCAAGGAAAATGAGGCCCTAATTTCAGTCTCATTCTATCATTTTCCGGACGTCTTTTCCCTTGCAAAACGTTTTTCAAAAGGCAGACATTTCAAGCAGAATGACCAAGTGGTCAGTGGAGCTGGGAGACTATGATATTGAGTTTGCCCCTCGAACAACAGTCAAAGCTCAAACTGTGGCAGACTTCTTAGTTGAATTCCATTCAGACAGAGATACTAAGAAAGCAACCGGTGAAAAAGATAAAAAAAAGTATGGGTTGTCCGGACCGATGGTGGATCAAGTACCATGGGTTGTGGTACTGGGATATGTTTAACCTCTCCGTACGGCGAAAAAGATGTACCGGGCTATATGTTTTGCTTTCAGGGCTTCCAATAATGAGTCTGAATATGAAGCTGCTATAGCTGGCTTGAAATTAGCTCTTATTTATGGAGCCAAAAGGGTCAGGTTAATGAGCGATTCTCAGCTTCTTATCAATCATGCACGAGGTCAATCGAAGCAAAAAAGGAGCAGTTGGTTAAATACTTATTTGTTCTCAAAGAAGTGGCACTTAATTTCAAAAGCATCACTTATGAGCACATACCCCGAACAAAAAATACGCTAGCAGACTCTTTGGCAACCATATCCTATTATGAGTCCTACCTTTGGATTCATGTGCAAGAGTGCCCATCCATTCAAATCAATCTGGATAAGGAAGAAAAAAGTTTGAATATACAAGTAAAACAACCCCAAGATTGGAGATTTCCTCTCCTCCAATATCTCTCAGATGGCATATTGCCTCCGAAAAAAGCAGTAGAAAGGAAGGTAAAATACAAGGCTCGTGGTTTTGTCATCTTAACAGACGTTCTTTATAAAAAAATCCTTTAGTAAACCTCTCTTACGATGTTTGGGGATCGAAGAGTACCAAATAGTGCTCTCCGAATTTCCCTATGGCGAGGGATCAGCACACTGTGGATTAAGGGCTCTAACTAGAAGAGTTTTGTTAGCTGGGTACTACTGGCCCTCTATAATGCAAGATGCCAATGAATTGGTGAAGAAGTGTGATCCATGCCAAAGATATAGTAATGAAATTCATACCCCATCTGTCCCTTTAGAGTCAATTTCTGAGCCAATACCTTTTGCTCGTTGAGGGCTGGATTTAGTGGGACCTCTACCCATGGAATCCGAAGGATGCAGAACTATAATTGTTGCTATTGATTACTTCTCGAAGTGGATCAAAGCAACCCCATTGGCAGGAACTACTTCGAAAGCTGTTATAAAATTCATCATGTCTAACATTTGTAGCAGATTTGGGGTTCCACAAAAGATAACTACCGACAATGGGCCACAATTCGATAACAAGGAGATAGAGAATTTATGTGCTTCTAGAGGCATTCAACACTGCTTCTCTTCTCATTTCCACCCACAGGAAAATGGTCAAGTTGAAGTGGCTAACAGGACCATCCTGTCCGGTCTTAAAAAGAATCTAGAGGGAGTTGCTGGCAAATGGCCAAGTTATCTACAATGAGTATTATGGGCCTACCGAACCACTCCCGGGGCTGCAACACAAGAGTCTCTTTTTTCCTTGGTGTATGGGATGGATGCCATAGCTCCCATAGAGACCACTCTCCCTTCATTTCGAGTCCATAATTATTTCGAACAAGCTAGCGAAGTGGAAATCAGAAGCCAGCTTGATTTGATGGAAGAAAGAAGATTTAAGGCTCACCTCAGAGCCACACACTATCAGGGTTTGATGAGAAGCAGGTTTGCTTCTAAAATCAAAAGGAGGGATTTTCAACCAGGGGATAAAGTACTGAGAAAATTCTTCTTGCATACCAAGTAGAAGTAGTTGGGCAAGCTAGCTCCAACTTGGGAAGGACCCTATATCGTCAGTGAAAAGCTTAAGCCTGGGACATACAGGCTCCAAGATAAAGATGGAAGGATTTTGAATCACCCCTGGAACATTGAACACCTCCGGTTGTATTTAGAATGAAAACTATGTAAATGTTTACTTTTTTAAAGTTCATGTAAATATTAGTGGGCATACTCTTTCCTACCCTGGTGGCGCGGGGAGGTTTTAATGAGGTGTCCGGGCTTTTCAATAAAATTTGATACCTTCTTGAAAAATTCGGAGTGTCTCAATTGATAGTCTCTTTGAAATTTTTAAAAGCAGACCGGATTGAATAAGTAGAGTGATGACTACTTAAACATTTGTCATCAGAGAATTTAAACACTCTCACTTTAAAATACTTGTGAAATAACTAAGGGCTATTTCAACATTAGCCATCAAAGTTGGGAAATTATAAAACAATACAAGAGTTGTGTAAAATAAAGCTTCCCACTAAAATATGTGAAATGCCTTGGCCACCCAAGGACTTTGAAGTTTCAAAGAAAAAGGTTTGTCCGGACGAGGGCCGAACACGATTACAAAAATGCCTTGGCCATCCAAGGACTTCAGTTCAAACACAAAAATTGAAAGATAATTGATACTTTAAGACTGAGCTTTCTTAGATTGCCCAGCCTCACTTGGCTTCTTCTTAGGATCATTGTTTTCCTCATTTGGACTCTCCCCAGACCGTTCATCTTCATCAGTTTTGTCATCCCAACCACTGGAATAGTTCTTCTTATCACCATCCGCCATCGTGTGGAATGGGATGTCCTCATACTCCACAAACCGCCATAGATCTCCTAATGTCCTCTTCGGAAATTTCTCATGGAAGAGCAAGACCATATCTGACTTGACTTCGGCATACCTTTCCTCTTGGGAGTCTATCACCTTGTTGGTGTATGCATCAAACCTGGCTTAAATTGTTTTCTCTTGCTCCTTTGCCAAGTCGTCTTTTTCTTGCTTGGCCTTAGACACAGCATCCTCAAGCAAAATTTTGTCGCTAGTTAGGGTCTGAATGATGTTGTATTTGGCCTTCACCTCCTCTTTTGAAGTAGAAAGATTCTTCTCCAAGTCAGAATTTTTGGATTGAAGTTATTTCACAACCCCCTCCGAAGTGACCAGCTTGGTGTCCAAGTCCTCATTCCCCTTTTTCAACTCTCATTTTATCTCTTTAATGCCTCAAGACTCTGGTTGACAGTAAGGAGGTCGTTAGAAAAAATCTCCTTGTCATAATTGAGTGTGTTGATGATGGCTGACTGGTTTCGCACTTGCTTCTCCAAGTTGAGCACTGGTTGAATATTGCTCAACAAGGAGTGGGTGACAATGTCTCTCTCACCTGAAACAGAAAAAGATTTACCGTTGAAAGTGACGATGTTCGACGAGCTTGGGGGAGGTAAGGGCCAGCGAAGTCATCATTCTCAAGGTCTTAAAAATAAAGACCAATACCTTGAAGCCCACTGATTTCTACTCCATCGATGTTGATGTCCCCTCCGGTGCCCTCTCCAGTTTGAAAGTCACTTGGAATTTCCTCTGCTTGAGTTGGGTCTGTTAAGTCAACTGGAGGAAGAGACTCCGGAGGCCGGAGAGCAAATTCATCTCCCTTGGAGGTTTTCTTCTTCTTGGCCTCCCTATCTCTATCTTTTGCTCCCCGTTTTCTGTCATTCTTGGGAGCCTTCGGGGGCTTTGGAGATCCAACCACCTCTTTGGTACTCTCGTTTTCTACCACTTGTAGCAAAGCAGCATCAATCCTTCCTTGGTCATGCCCCTCCGGGTTTGTTGGGACAGCTTCCTCAACATCACCTGGGTTGACCTCAGCCACGCCTTTCCTTTCTTGCCCTCCATTTTGCTTGGGGCTTTAGCTCTGCCCGACAAGGCTAGATTTCCATCCTTTGCATCTGTCTTCTTGAGAATTAACTCCGGAGGGGGTGGAGTGGTTAACTCCTCCCAAGACAAGTCTCTCCGGCCGGTTGTATTCCAGAGATGAGATCTTACCAAGTTGCCTCCTATGAAACAGTTGTGGAAGAAATTGCCCCATTTCTCAGCAGCTCAAGCATTTAGCTTGGTGCAAGTAGTCTGCCCCTCCTCTAAGTAGTCATTAAACTCCTTCGGCAGCACTACCAAAGAACAAAGGAAGAGAAGTTAAACAAACAAACTTGTTATAAGAAAAGGTAGAAATATGTGATGAAATATTTACCTGTGCTTTTCCATCTGCTGATAAGCATACTTGGGCTGTCACCAGCTTTAATCTTCCTCCCATTCTCCCAAGCACCACTGATAAACAAAAATTGAGTCTTCCTGTTCTTCTCCGACTCAAAAACGTCATCCACCGCTTTGTAATTATCGCCCATGTTAAAATGGTAGAAGGGGATGATGTGGTTCTTGCAAAGGCTGGCCACAGCAGCAAACTGCTCCATCAGAAGTGGGATTCCGGAGAGCCTGGAGGCCATGATGTAGGCCATGAGTGTATACCAAGCGTTGGGGCTCAGTTGGCTTGGGCAGAGCTTTATCAGATGTAAATATCTGACAATCTCTGGGTTCAAGGGAAACCTAAGCCCCCAGTTGAATAACTCAGTGTAGAAAACTATCTCACTGAGCTTGCAATCCATTGGCGTCTCCGAATCAACCGGTATCCTCACTTTAACATTTTTTGGGATCCCCCACTTCGTCCGGATCTGGCCCAGTTCAGTTGTGTGAATAAAAGTATAATTGATCTTCTGCATGGCTAGCAGGTACTTTACACTCACTTTGTGGAAGCAAGGTCCCACTTTTCCTACAAGGCACTCCGGCAGCTCCGGGTGTTTTAAACATAGCTTCTCTTTGCCCTTGTTTTTCTTGACAATGGCAGCCTCACTTGTCTGCCCGGAGATGTCGGTCTTAAAAGGGGCTTCTTCAGCATTGTCCTCCATTACGTCTTCCATTACCATGGAAGGATTATCAGTTGTTTTGGGGATAGAAGTGCTAGTGGTTGGCTCAGTAAGCCCTCCGAATGGCTGAGCATTGCTTTCCTCTTGTGGTCTGGACTCCGGCTGGGGCTCAGATCCGGAGGGTTCGTTTCGAAGGCTTGAACTGGTCGCGTCCAGGCCGGACAGTTTGTCCTTATGAACCTTTATGGGTGCTTCTGACCCTGTAGTTTTATCTTTAGCCCCAAACTTAGAAGGCATGGATTTTGGAGATTTAGACTGTGGAGCGACAGCCTGGCCTTTTACTAGACGATCTCTTCGGCGATTTATTAGCTTTTCTGGGGAGATGTCAGCATCCGATCCCATGGAAATGAATGGGGAGGGTCTCTTGGTACTTGTAACTGCTTGTTCTGGTTCAACAATAGGCTCTGATTCCTTGACCGATGAACCTAAGACGATTGGTGAAAGACTAGGTTGGAATAACATTTTGGGTTTAGAACTTCTAGCAGAAGACGAACCTCGATCGGGCTCGGAACTTGGTATTTCAGATTTGTCGATGGGAGAAACTGGGAGGCCTGCAGCAATGCGTCTTTCTCGTTCGACTCTTTGAGTTTTCTCTAACTCCGACAAGTTAAGCCACCCACCTTTTACAAGTGCGTTTCTTGTTGTAAACATAAACTTACACAAAAAAGGGTTTTTGCAAAAGAGAGATAAAAGCTTTGAAGATTAAAAGTGAGAAGATGATGAAGATGGTAAAACAGTAAAAAATAGGTTAATTTATACTAAAGAGACAAAAGATGCCTTGAAACCTAGGAGAATACGAAAAGATGGGAGTAATGATTAAAGACGACGCTGATGTCACCAGCATTAATTGAAGAGGTTACTTTATGAAATGAGTGGGAGCGCCGTTCTAGGAGAAAAACGGATGGTGAGACAAATCAGAAAGGGACACGTGTCCCACGATCTCTAGAAAAACCTTTAAGCTTCTGAGAGTTTTTGCCAGTCCGAATAAATCCTTTACACAAATCGAAATATGTCCGGAAATTGTTACGAGTACTCATGAGCTATTTTTTAGGTCTTACCAAAGGCCTTCGAACATAACCTAAAAAAAGGGCTACTAATGAGTCCGGATTTTCTCATCACTCACTATAGAAACCAGACATGGGCAATTCGGACAAAAACCACCCACTGAACCATCCGAACATGACTAATGTATTAAAAACTAATCACTTTATGACTAAGATAATTGCTTATCTGCTTAATAGCTAATGGGTTTTGAACTCGACCCGGTTTCATAAGTATGACCCGAAAGCCCATGTGGCCCATAATTAAGGGTATAAATACCCAACCAATTTCATTAAGGAGGGTAATGAACATTTAATGCAACCAGGCAGCTCAAATCTCTCACTACAAACCACTTAAACATTAAATACCTTTGAAACCTCACACAACACCTGACCAAATTACCCTCAGACTGAAATAATCCTCACCATTATTGGTTTTATTTTTTAGGATAAACAAAACTAGATGTATATTTATAAAAACATTTACTGTATTTGGTTTCAAAATTAGTTTAGGAAAAGTCATAGTTACAAAAAACAAATCATAATGCAGAAAAACAAATCCAAAATATAATATGGTTTTGTTTTTTAAAGATGAACAAAACTAGATCCATAAACAAATTGATTTTTTTATTGCATATAATTGCCAAAATAGGTGTAATCTAGTTGCAGAATTAGTCTGGAAAAATAAATTGTGTTCTATTTTCGTAATTAAAATAATTTTGTTGTGAAAAAATAACTATATTCGAGCTGCGTAATTAAGAGTAATTTGGTTGTGGAAAAACAATTGTTTTTAGTTGCGGAATTAATTGCAAATGAATTGCGTATATAAGAAGAAAATAGTTGTGCAAAAAGAACTTTGGTCGAGAAAAAGCAATTGTGTTACCACTTTATTTTAAATGTCACATTTTTCAAACCATAACTCCAAAAATACAATTGGTTTTTTTTTAAGACCAACAAAACTAGATTCATAAAGTTTTTTTTTTGAATTAAATATTTCCTGTATTTGGTTTTAAAAATTAGTGTAATCTAGTTGCGAAGTTAGTCTCATAAAAATTTTTTTGTATAATTTTATATCTTTTTAATATCGTGAAATATTTATTTTGATTTTTTTTCTACATTTCATTGCAAAATATGAGCAATTTGGTTGCGAACTTAGTGAAAAAAATATGTTTTTGTTGCGTAATTTGAGAGTAATTTAATTAAAAAAATAAGTGGTAAACAATAAAAAAATCTTTAAAAATATCATTGTGTGTGTGTGTGTGTGTGTGTGTGTGTGTGTGTGTGTGTGTGTGTGTGTGTGTGTGTGTGTGTGTGTGTGTGTGTGTGTGTGTGTGTGTGTGTGTGTGTGTGTGTGTGTGTGTGTGTGTGTGTGTGTGTGTGTGTGTGTGTGTGTGTGTGTGTGTGTGTGTGTGTGTGTGTGTGTGTGTGTGTGTGTGTGTGTGTGTGTGTGTGTGTGTGTGTGTGTGTGTGTGTGTGTGTGTGTGTGTGTGTGTGTGTGTGTGTGTGTGTGTGTGTGTGTGTGTGTGTGTGTGTGTGTGTGTGTGTGTGTGTGTGTGTGTGTGTGTGTGTGTGTGTGTGTGTGTGTGTGTGTGTGTGTGTGTGTGTGTGTGTGTGTGTGTGTGTGTGTGTGTGTGTGTGTGTGTGTGTGTGTGTGTGTGTGTGTGTGTGTGTGTGTGTGTGTGTGTGTGTGTGTGTGTGTGTGTGTTTGTGTGTGTGTGTGTGTGTGTGTGTGTGTGTGTGTTTGTTTCATATTTTTTGCCAACATAGTGGAATCAGAGCCATGAGCTTAATCTAAAATTTTCATTTCCAAATCTTCAATATATTAAGAGATATAGAAAATGATGTTAAGAATATTATTTAGAGATTTCTGGATAAACTCTGAAATCTTGTTTAACAATTTCAAATTTAAATTATTTTGGTGGTTCTCCAAAATTTTCAACCAGATAAAATCAGAGCTTTTCTTTTGAACAATGAGAGTGAATATTTTTGTTATTGTGATCTCTTTTTCTTGCAGAACCATATTTTATTTATTCAACCAAAATACTCAAAGTGTAAAACAATTTTAAGTCCCAAACGGCTATAATTTTAAATGATGAAACCGACCAAAATTCGAATTCAAATTCGAATTAATTTTCTCAATTCAAAATTTCCATGAATTTTCATAATAGTCTTATCATTCAAAATAAATTTAACCCGAGCCAGGATCCGTCCATTGGACTCACTAATCATAATATATTCTAACAAGCGTATACTCCATACTCTCCGACTTGTTCGATAATATATTATGACTACATTGGTCGACTAGTTAATCCAAATACACTAAAATATCCAACAATCTTCCCTCATTTTAGTTCAATTCATAATTAACTAAAATAAAATCACAACAAATAAATTTTTTATGCATAAATGAAATATCGAGACGATTGAATTTCATATTAGTATATTACACATTTCAAATATTTGAATATCAATGTATCATTAAGGATTGAACATTTATTATCCATAATGAATACTCGAAGATAATATACACATAAATTTACATTCTCAAATGTTCTTACTTGACACTATCTTTACTAGCCTCGTGTCCTTATCCTTCTTAAGCATATCAAAGCCAAGTCCTGGCTTCTTGAAGGGGCTAAACTTCATGCTTAAATAGGTAGATCTTTTACTCTTGCACATGCATATGCAATTTTTCAAAAGAGCTATTAAGAAGATAAACTTCAACCTCTACATTTTGCATGTTTGAACACATACTTTGGGATAATACTACTAATGTGTTCCAATCTCTAAATGTTAAGCTTTCCATATTGAATTAAACACCTAATGTCATATTAGATGGGAATTTGGTATCTTAACATGAGAGATTTCAAATGGACTTTAATCCCATCCCAATGAACGATTTGTACACAAGATATTTACTCAATCTTTTGGTTAAATGATCGGCTAAATTATATTGAGTTCTGGCAAACTCTACTGAAATAACATCATGCCTAATGCGCTCACGAATCGTACTCTGTTTAACACCTAAGTGTCTAGACCTGCCTTTGTAAGCTTGTCTATAAACATTGGCCAAGGCAGCTCACTATCACATCTGATATAAATAGGTGATATCGGTTTGGGCCACAACGAAATTTTATACATTAAATTTCTTATCCACTCAGCTTCTATACTAGCTGTTATTAATGCCACAAACCTTGATTTCATAGTTGAATCAGTTATACAAGTTTTTTCCTTAGATGCCCAATAGATAACACCTTCCCCAAGTAGAAATACCCATCAACTTATGGAAGAGTGGTCTTCCATATTGGGAATATATATGCATCCAAATATCCTTCAAGTACGGAACGAAATCCACTATAAGCCAACTCATAATCCATGGTTCTATTCAGGGACTTGAATACTCGATTTAAACTTTGGCAATTATGTGAACGAGGATTGTTAGTATCCCTACTGAGCTTTCAACGAATGCAATATCCAGCCTAGTGCTAGTCATAACATAAATATATCCAGAAGTCTCTCTGCTTCTTCCAAATTTTCGTCTCAAAACTAGATGATAATACTGTCTTGATTTCATCAACTTGATTTGGTTAATGCCAAAAATCAACGTGTCACCCACATATAAACAAATCATAACTCTTTTACGAGTAACATGAAAACTTACCAAATTCGTAAATTATATTATATCTGAATAACATCAAAAATTTACCAAATTCGTAAATTATATTATATAAAAAAACCTTAATTATTAATTATGTATAACAATATCCACGTGCAAATGACATCTCAACTGTACACCATTAATTTACCATGTGTTCAGCAATCGACTTTACCATGCCTGACATAATCATACATTTAACAATTATTTAACATTATATTAATTATTTTATTGAAATTGCTCTAGATAATCAATAGCAAACTGATACTGGTGCAGTTATAATCAAGCAGAACTTCCAGAGGTGTTTAACTATCTTTCTAAGTTTCTTTATATTTAAATCCATTCCATGTTCTTTTATAGATATATAGCAAATGCAGAATGTATACAACTAAAAACAATAAAGTTTATATCTTTAACTAAATATTAAGACAAAAACTCAATTTACACTAAAATCACATTAATGGCCATATAGATTAAAACTGTAAAACTCGTCTTGGTGTAAACACAAATAACATAGGTTTTTTTTTCTTTTTAATAGACGAACAAGTAGTAGTCTCCGATACCTAATAGTGTGTAAAATTCCAACAATTAAATAACACCTATCCAACACTAAAATGCATATAAAATCGGAACAATTAACCTCGAGCATTTCAATTGCATGCAAATTTAGGCATGCAATCTTACAACATTGTCTCTCGTTATTAAACCTTATTATGATACATGGCCACCAGGTTTTTTTTAACAAGCCATGTCTATTATTTGATATGTTATGTGTTTCTTTTCCTAAATGTTATTTTCATGTAAAGTTAAACAATACTTACATGTCGTTTATTAAAACAATAATTTCTTTTTCGTTTCTCAAATTGTTTCAAACAATTAAAATAAATATGTGCATGCTTATAAACACATATCATCATCTTTTCTATAATTTGAAAACTAAACATCTATATATATAATAGTCATTAAATAACAAAAGAGAAAAACTTACAGGACGATGATACCATAGTTCTATTGATTCTTTAATGATTATGGATTTTCTTAAAGATGGCAATAAATCTCTTCATTCCAATCTTCATACAAATCATAAACAAGAACATTTTCGTACAAATCCCTTCATAAAACAATAACATAATATTCCAATCTTTTGTAGAGAATATTATTTAGAGATTTCCGAAAAACTCTGAAGTCTTGTGTAACAATTTCAGATTGAAATTATTTTGGTGGTTCTCCAAAATTTTCAACCGGATAAAATCAGAGCTTTTCATTTCAACAATGAGAGTGAATATTTTTGTTATTGTGATATCTTTTTCTCACAAAACCATATTTATATATTCAACCAGAATATTCAAACTGTAAAACACTTGTAAGTCCCAAACATCTGTAATTTTAAATGATAGAACCGACCAAAATTCAAATTCAAATTCGAATTAATTTTGTCAATTCAAAATTTCCATGAATTTTCATAATAGTCTTATCATTCAAAATAAATTTAACCCAAGATAGGATCCGCCCCTTGGACTCACTAATCATAATATATTCTTACAAGCGTGTACTCCACACTCTCCGACTTGTTCGATAATATATTATGACTACATTGGTCGACTATTTAATCCAATTACACTAAAATATCCAACAAATGATGTATCATTCTTCCAAGTTCTAATACTCAACAATAACAGTTATAAGAATTGGAGTATCAAGATGAGTTTTCTTACTGGAGCGCATGATATGTGAGATATCATAGAAAAAGGCTCCAACGAGCCAGAAGATGAAGCTACCCTTACTCAAGACTGGAAAATAACTTTGAAAGATTAAAGAAAGTGAGAAAAAATCTATTTTTCTCATCTATCAAACATTAGATGATGATGGCTTGAAGAAGTTAGATAGTTACAAATCTCTTATAAATAAGTCAAAAAGATAAAAAAAAAAATGTAGTCTCCATACATAAAGAGTTGACTTTAATTCTTTACACATGAAATAGTTTGGGTTTATTTCAGAATATTTCTCAAGAGTAGCAGCTATTTATAATCAATTAAAAAGAAGCCGCGAGAAGTTAGAAGATGTTGGAGTAATAGAGAAATTACTCAATTTGTGGGATTCCAAATTTGAGCACATCATTGTGACTATTGAAGAAACTAAATATTTTGAGGAAATTATGATTGAAGAACTCCAAGGTGGTGTGGTTCATTTCTAGCTGAGGGTAGTCTAGTAAAGTGTTTAAAAGATGTTTTGATGATTTTGTGGTGTTTTGTGTTTAGTGTGTAAAGTAGAGAGATAATTAAGGTGCCTACTAATATTAAATTTTGATCACCCTCATTAATGAAAGTGGTTGGGGTATTTATACTTTAATTACTGACTCATGGTCTTATTGGGTGGGATCGTAAAATCGGGTCGAGTTTAAGGACCCATTAGTCATATAATTTTAAGTTGATTAGCAAGTAGCTTAGTCAAAAGTTAATACATTTGTCCCGTTTGGATATTTGTTGTAGAAGTTTAGTCCGAATTGTCCTTCAGATATATTTATGGCATTTGTGACTCAAAATTCCGAAGTCATCAGTAGCCCCTTTTAGGTCTTGCAAAAGATCTTTAGAAGAGATAAAACTCAAAAAATTAACACAAACTTTGTATGATCTTCATGTGTTGTTCAAACTGCAAAACATTTCTTCACAAGTGACCTTATTCGAACGTTATCAGAACTAATTTCTTATCTCAGAATTCTAAGAGTTTTTCTTGAATTGAGGGACACGTGTTAAGATCTAGTTCGACCTCTCAGCCATTTTTTCTCCTAGATTATCGCACCCACTAGGCTTAGAAAGTTACCTACGTTTTAATTTTCACACGTTTTGCAGCCTTTAATCATTGCAAAAAACCGGTCCATCTTCTCCTAGGTAAGTGCTCATTTTACTATTATATATAAACATTTCTACTGTTACATTGCCTTCCACAATAAAATTTTCTTAAAGAGAGAGCTCGGTTAGTCTTTAAACTTGTTCTTGAGATATATATGTTCATACCCAGAAACACCTTAGTTAAAAAAGGTTGGTTGAACTTGTGTGAATTAGAGAGGGCACAGAAAGTAGCGAGGGATAAATGCATTGTTGCTAGTCTTTCTGCTTCTCCAAGCGAGAAAGGTAATCAGCCAAACTAGAACGCTGATCAAGGGTCGTCTTCTTAAAAAAACCCTAGAGCTAAAAAAATTTCATTCACAATAGGCCTTTCACCTCTCCCATCTGGTTCCTCAGTCCAAGAATCCCAAAACCTTTTACCCAAAGAAAAATCCATTTCTAGTGTCAGGAAACCCTCATCATTCATTGCAATGGGATAAGACGCAGAAAAACCACCAGATAATCTAACTCCTCGCAGGATTACGCGTCAATCCAAAAACAAATTCACATACACATCTTCAAAACCCTCCAATTTGGAGGTTGCAAAGGCTTTACCACAAGTTAAAACATCTGAACAACATCCCCTACATGATACCAGAATCCGGACAACATCCTATACAAGATACTTGAATATCAGAAGGGTCATTTGCACAACCTTCTGAAAAACCATTTACAAAACCAACCAAACAACCACCATTAAAGTGAGTTAGAAAAGCCTCCTTCAAAAATATATGAACAGCCTTCCACAATGATGGAAGAGAACATGGAGGACAACATAGAGGAAGACCTTTTCGAGGCTGAAGCGTCCAGTCAAATAGGGGATATAACCTTATACCGGAAAGGCAAAAAAAAGTGGGCATGACTCATCCGGAGAGTTTGGAGGGAAAAGTGGGCCCTTGTTTTAAGAAGGTAAGTGTCAAATACCTAATAGCCATTCATAATATCAACTATATGTATACCCACACAGCTGAGTTGGGTCGGATCCGCACCAAATGGAGGATCCCGAAGTCAGTAAAGGTGAGGATCCCTGTTACGCCGGAGACACGAATAGACTGCAAATTGAATGAGGTGGTAGTCTACACCGAAGTATTGAACTGGGGACTTCGGTTCCCTTTGGATTCAGAGATTTTCAGATATTTTCATCTGATTAAGTTATGTCCTAGCCAACTGAGCCCCAACGTTTGGTATAGCCTCCTAGCATGCATCATGACATCCAGGCTGTCTAAGATTCCACTCCCGATGGAACAGTTTATTGTTGTGGCAAGCTTATGCAAAAACCATCAAATCCCCTTCTACCATTACAAAATGGGGAATAACTTTAAAGTGGTGGATGACCTCCTGGAGTCCAAAAAACCTTAGAGGACAGAGTTCCTCTTTATCAGTAGGACTTGGGAGAACGACAGGAAAATCAAGGCTAATACAAACCCAAGCCTTCTAACCAGTAGCTGGAAGAGCATTGGTGAGTTCTTCTTACCTTTTTCTTTTATCTTTTAAGTTATAATTTTTATATTTTGACTAACTTATGCTCCTCCTCAGTTCTTTCGGAATGAGTTTTTGGGCTATCTGAGACGGGGCAGAATACTTGTGCCAATCTAAATGGTTGGGATTCAGAGAACTGTGGGAACATCATTCACAATTGCTTTAAGTCAGGAAACTTTGTAAGGTCTCACATGTGGAACACGTCATGGAGAAGATATCTTACATGGGAAGAGTTAACCACCCCTCCCCTGTTGATGTGATCCTAAAGAGGACAAAAGCCAAAGATGTTAAGTTATATCTGCCTTCCAGGGCCAAAGCCTTTAGCAAAATGAAGAATAAGAATAGGAAGGCCACAACAAACTTAGCCCAAGGGGGGACCGGTTGGGAGAACCAGGGAGGCATCAATGCGACTTTGCTAAAAGCAGTGGAGGTAACTATAAAGGAAGCCTGAGGGTCAAAGAACCCACAAAGGCCTCCTAATAAAGACAATAAATGCAAGGCCAATAGTGATGAGAAGGCTGCCAAGAAAAAGAAGGTCATTTTGGAAGCATAGATAACCCTTCGCCTAGCAGAAGTCCCTTCCCCAACTCCGGCCGACCCCACCTTATAAGATGAAATTCCAAAAGATCTCAAGTCCGGACAGGTTGCTGGGGATGGCAATGATGAGGTGGACCTTGAAGCTTTTCAAGAGATTAGTATCTACTTTAATGATCTGGAGAAAGATAATTTTGCATGTTATTACCGTCCTTCCAGCTCCTCCAACATGGTAACTTATAATGGTATATCCTTTTTTATATCCGAAGAACAAGACACCTTGAGCCATGTCCTCCTAGGCTATATCCGACCAGTACTCGACCTGGAGAGGCAGGTAAAACTCAAACAGGCACCATTAATTCTCTATCCACTGACAAGCAAAACTTGTGAGATAATCTTCTTAGTGCTTAAAAAAGCATAAAGGTGCCGAAGAAGGAAAAATAAGATTTGGCGGCCAAGCTGATCTCATCTGAGGCGGCCAATACTAAGCTACAAACCAAATACTCCAACCTGGAGATGTTATCCAAACTTTATCCAATAAGAAAACTAAGTTGGAGAGCACTGTTCAAGAGAATATTGAAGATAAGGAAGCCCTGTAACGCCAACAAAAACAAGTTGTTGCCGACGATATAGAGAAGTATGAAAATGGTGTGGTGGACTCCCTAGAGAAGACAGATGCCGAGATTAAATCTGATATGGTGTTGTTGTGTTATGAGACCTTTCTTAAGAGGACCCTTGGTTCCTTATGGAAATATGTGGAGTATGAGGACATCCCATTCTATACTCTTGTAGATGGCGACAAGCGCAACTACTCTAGTGGAGTGGATTCTACAACTGATGCTGATGAAGGAACGGGTGAGAGTTCAAGTGCTGAACTTAAAAGTCCCAAGAAGTACTATGGTGAAGAAAAATCTGAAGGGAACAAACCCTAAGGTTTTACTATGTTATTTTTACTTTTTGAAATATTAAAGTCCTTGGATGGTCAAGGAATTTTTTGTACCACTAGTGGGTTTGAGTCTGATCAGGTTTGATTATTCAATTTCCTTTTTGTTTAATACTTTGTTTAAATCTTTCATGGCTAATGTTTAATTAGCCCTTAGAATTTAAGAAGTGTTGAATCAAGAGTATCCAATATCTCTGATCATATGTGTTTAATAATTGTGACCAAGTGTTAAACATATCCGATCTACTCAAGAAAATTTGAGAGCCGGGGTATTGAATTTATATTTGAATTAAACAAAATCATACCAGACTTTTGAATAAGGCATCATATATTATTGAAAAATATTCGGACACCTCATTAAAACCTCCCCGCGCCACCAGGGTAGGAAAGAGTATGCCCCCCTAATATTTACATTGGTATTTAAGAAGTAAATATTTACAAAAAAAATTATTCTAAATATAACCTGAGGTGCTCAACATTCTATGGATGCTTTAGAGCTCTTCCTTCTTTATCTTGAAGCCTATATGTCCTCGGTTTGATCTTTTCACAGACCACATAAGGGCCTTTCTAGTTCGGAGCAAATTTACCGAACTACTTCTCCTTGGTATGCAATAAAACCTTATATCCTGTTTGAAAATCTCCTCTTTTTTAATTTAGAACCAAATTTGCTCCTCATCAAGCCTTGGTAGTGTGATGTTCTCAAATGTGCTTTAACCCTTTTTTCCTCTATTAAGTCCAACTAATTCTTAACTGCTACATCATTAGCCTGTCCGGAATAGTTTTGGACCTGTGTAATGGTAAAGTAGTCTCTATGGGAGTAATTTCATCCCTCCCATATACCAAATAAAAAAGAGATTCTTGTGTGGCAGCCCGAGGAGTAGTTCGGTAGGCCCATAATACTTCTTGTAAATAACTTGGCCATTTTTCTGGAGCTCCCTCTAAATTATTCTTTAATCCGGACAAGATGGTTCTATTTTCAACCTCAACTTGGGAATTTGCTTGAGGGTGGAAAGGAGAGGAAAAACAATGTTGAATACCTCTAGAAGTACAGAAAGCTTCCATGTCTTTGTTATCAAACTGTGGCCGATTTTCTGTAGTAATATTCCGAGGAATCCCAAATCTACATCATATGTTGGATAAGATGAACTTAATAATGGATTTCGAGGTGGTTCCAGCAAAAGGAGTTGTCTCTATCCATTTAGAAAAATAATCAATGACGACTATTATAGTCCTGCACCCACCGGACGCCATAGGAAGAGGTCCAACTAAATCCATCCCTCATGTGGCAAAGGGTATTGATTCAATAATATACTCCATAGGTACTGCTGGTACATGAATTTCATTTCTATATTTTTGACATGGATCAAATTTCTTCACCATTTCTTTAAAATCTGCCAATATGGTTGGCCGGTAGTATCTGGCTAACAAAACTCTTCGGGTCAGTGCCCTGTAACCACAGTGTGCTGATCCTTCCCCATCATGTAATTCAGATAATACAAATTGGGATTCTTCAAACCACAAACAGCGTAGTAGAGGCCTGATGAAAGACTTTTTTGTAAAGAACTTCTCTTATTATTAAGAAACCACGAACCTTATATTTAATTTTTTTTGCCAAATCTTTATCCGAAGGTAATGTCCCATCGGAAATGTACTAAAGAAGAGTATATCTCCAATATTTAGGTTGAATAACAAGTATGCTCATATTTTATTAATCTTCTTTCTTGTGATTTATCTGTATAGATAGACATTCTTGTACAAGAATCCAGGGGTATGATTCAGAGTAGGCTATAGTTTTCAGGGAGTCTGCCAACGTGTTTTCCAATCTGGGAATGTGTTTATAGCAAATACTTTTAAAATTGACTACTACTTCTTTCAACATGAGCAAGTACTTGACCAACTGTTTATTATTCGCTTTAGACTGCCCTTGAGCATGGTGGATGAGTAATTGAGAATCACTCATTAATCAGACTCTCTTAGCCCCACATAGGAGAGCTAGCTTAAGACCATCTATGACAGCCTCATACTTAGACTCATTGTTGGAGGCCCTGAATCCAAAGCATATAGCTTGATACATTTTATCACCATATGGGGAGGTTAAGCAGACTCCAACTCCACAACCCATAGTGTTTGATCCACCATCAGTTCAAACTACCCATTCCTTTTTTAAAATCACTTTCTGAATCTTGTCTGGAAGATTTGTCAAGATGAAGTTCTACCAAGAAGTCAGCCACCGATTGAGCTTTAATTGTCGGTCGGGGGGCAAAGTCAATATCGTAATTACCCAATTCCACTGACCTCTTGGTCATTCTACTTGATATGTCAGCCTTTTGAAGAACATTCTTTAACAAGAAAGACGTTTAGACAACAATAGAATAAGCTTGGAAGTATGGTCTCATTTTTCTTTACTAAGGCTAGTGCCAACTTCTCCAACCTCAAATATCTTCTTTCAGCATCCAGTAAAGTCTTACTGATGTAGTACATCGGACGAGGATAATTGTCCACTTCCCTTACCAAGTTAACACTTGTAGCGTATTTTGATACAACTAGATATACATAAAGCTTTTCTCCCCGAACAGGTTTGAAAAGAGTTTGGGGTGAAGACAAAGGTTTTTTAATTCAATAATAGCTTGGTCGCACTGTGGGGACCAATTGAAGTCTTTAGTATTTCTCAATGCTTGGAAAAACGGAGCGCACTTGTCTGATGACCTTGAATTTCTTAACGCAGCCAACCTGCCTGTGAGCCTTTGAATTTCTTTATTATTTCGATGAAGGTCCATTGCTAATAAGGCATTAAGCTGATTCGTATCAGGTTAGATTCATTTCTCACTTATTATGTACCCCAAAATATTTCCAGATCGGACCTCAAACACAAACTTCTCAGGATTCAATTTCAAATTCACAATCTCTAAATTTGAAAATGTCTCTTGAAGATCAGATATGTGTAAATCGTCGTCTAAGATTTTAACCATCATATCATCTATTTACCCTTCCATGTTCCTGCCAATCTGATTAGCAAAATTTTTATTCACCAACCTCTGATAAGTGGCCCCATTATTTTTCAACCCGAAGGGCATCACCTTGTAATAATGAATACTTTTTTCTGTGATGAAAGTAGTGTGATCCTGATCCTTCAGATCTACTTGTATCCGGTTATAACCTGAGAAGGCATCCATGAAGGACAACAATTTGTTTTCAGATGTAGAAGCCACCAACTGATCTATCTGAGGAACGGGATATAGATCCTTAGAGCTACCCCTATTGAGGTCAGTGAAATCAATACACATACGTCATTTGTCATGCTTTTTCTTGACTAACAGAGGATTAGCAGTCCACAAAAGATACTGGGATTCTTTAATATGACCCATCTTGGTCAGTCAGTCAACTTCTTGAAAAATTACATCTGTTTTTTCCTTGGAAAAAGCTCTTCTTTTTTATACAACGGATGCAACATCACACCGGATAGACAACTTGTGTGAAATAACATCTACTAGCACTCTGGTTACATCACTGTTTGACCATGCAAACACATGTTGATTATTCATAAAAAACAACAATTTATGCTTCAATTTTGGTGCCAATTTGGAACTAATCTTGACATTATTTCCCTTTGCGAGGGAATGAGTTTCAACCTCTTCAATAGGTATTATGACACCAGGAGCCTCTCTGTGATCATCAATCTCACTCTCCTCAGTAGAAGGCTCTGGTAGATGCTAATCCTTATTAATACGAACTGCCCCCGACGTTTTAGGAGCAAGATCTGTTACATAGCACTCCCTGGTTATCTTTTGACTACTCCGAACAATGCATACTTATCCCTAAACCGAATAATTTAAGCACTGATGGACTGTAGATGCCACAACATGAATTCTAGAAAGCTAAGACCTCCGAAAAATTTCATTGTACGATGTGGGGAAATTCACCACAACAAACAGTACCCTTACCATCTTTTTGAAGGGATCCTTCCCCAACAACACTTCTTCTTCGAATACCTCAATTACATCTGCAGAACTCCCCGTGAAGCCTACAATGGTTCTGTTTGAACGTTAAATAACTGTTGGATTCCTCATTTTCTTGTAGAAGCTTAGAAATAGAATGTTTTCCGAACTGCCCGTATCAATCAGAATTTGGCGTATCATTCCCCCCTATAGAAGCTCCTATAACCACTGCGTCTTCATGAGGTCCTGCAATATCCCTTAGGTCGTCTTCATTAAAGAATATGAATGGGAATGGGAATTGGCACTGATGAGAAGACATTCCACCTTCTAACTGGGTAGCCAAATTATGGACATGCCTCTTACTTGAGAAAGTGGTAGGTGTAGTCACAATATCTCCTCCAAAAATGGTTAACGATTCGAAGAAGCTGATCAGTCCGGAAACTGTCTTAATTTCCTCTGTTATCACCCCCATCTTATTTCAATCTGGATCTGGATCCAGATACTCAGAGTCTACATCGAATCTTTCAAGGATCACCATCGCACCTTCTTGAGCTGATTTTCCAAGATTGTTTGAAGGACCCGTCCGGGGAGCATTATTATATGCATTATCCGGTCTGTTTCCACTTTTCCTTTTAACATAGGCTCCTAATTTGCTCATCTCAATAAGTTTTTGGACCTCTTGTTTCAATGCTATGAAATCATGAGTATCATGGGCAATTCATTGTGATACTGGCAAAAATAAGTGTTTCGGTTCTCTCTAGGGTACTGCAATACTGTCGGCTTTCGAAAGTGTACTTCATTCTTGGTTTTATCATAGACCCCTCTTACTTCTGGTTTGTTGGTTCTGGGTCTGGTTGGATTGACTTTTCTTGGACCAGTTAGACATTTGTTCGATCTCTTTTGCCCTGTAACCGGATTGGTTAGTAGCTGGAGGAGTTGTTGTAGTGGTGGATCTTACGTGACGGTACACCTTTGTTTTCTTTCTTTCTTCTACATTGATCTGTTTTCCCACTTGGTTCAATAAACCACCCCAGATCATAGTCACGGAATCAGTTAAATTCCCCGGATTTAATCCTTGCCTAAGGGAAGAAATTGCCACCTACTCAAAACAATCTGATAGCTCATTCTTTGTATTCACAAAACGACTTATGTAATCTTTCAAGGACTCATTTGGTTTCTGTGCGCAATGGATAATGGTGTCCCCGTTACCCTTTAGTTCCTTACTCCCAACAAATTGGCTCCGGAAGGCAACCCAAAATATATCAAAGTTTCTAATACATCCCTCGAGTAAACTATTATACCATTTAAGAGCACTCCCCATAAAACTTTAGGAGAAATCTCTGCATAAAATCTTATCATCATCCTCAAAGTTCATCATGAAGGTTTTGAATTGTTCTAGATAGTTGTCCGGATCTCGACTCCCATCGTATTTCTCCATGTTGGAGCTATCAAACCTTTTAGGATCATGTCCGGAGAGTATTTTTGCCGATAACGACGATTTCCTCTAGTTTTTATTGAAAACAGTATCTTCATTAGGAGTTGCAAAAATACATGGTTCGGATTGGAAGGCAAAAGAATCAATCAACAATTAGTCAACATGTTTGTGGGACGATCCTTTAACCTGGTTCCTCTTGAGCCTAGCATATATGTCCCTATTCCTCGAGTGCTTTTTGGATAACCTTATCTTTTTTCTAGATCTCCCTTCATCACTGCTTGAAGATAGTGATTCTTCAAGCTTTGCCTCATTTGAGAAACTGCTGGAGGATTCAGATCCAGAACTTTCAACAAGCTTAGACCGGTGTTTTACTTTGAACTGAGTTGAGCCTTCAAAGATAGCTCATTTTCCCCAAGATTGTCAGTGTGGTGAAGTACTGACACTCCGGATTTCTCTTTGATACCTTTTTCTGCTTGTTTTATGGCTCTTAACGCCTCTATTTCAGCCCTCAATTGGTCTCGCTCCTTGATGGTGTACTACTTATTTTCCGTTGCACCTTACACCTCCGGGGTGGAGTATTTTTCCCATTCAAATCCATCCGAACTACTTTACTTACTGGTTTTGGATGTAAAATTCATCGTCGCCTCCCACTGTGGTCGCCAATTTGGTGTGGTTTATTTCTGGCTGACGGTAATCTGGTAAAGTGTTTAAAAAGTGTTTTGATGATTTTGTGGTGTTTTGTGTTTAGTGTGTAAAATAGAGAGATAATTAAGTAGTCTACTAGTATAAAATTCTGATCACCCTCATTAATGAATGTGGTTGGGGTATTTATACTTTAATTACTCACTTATGGGCTTATTGGGTTGGATCATAAAACCGGTTCGAGTTTAAGGACCCATTAGTCATATAATTTTAAGTTGATTAGCAACTAGCTTAGTTAAAAGTTAATACATTTGTCATGTTCGGATATTTGGTGTAGAAGTTTAGTCCGAATTGTCATTCGGATTTATTTGTGGCATTTGTGACTCAAAATTCCTAACTCATCACAAGGTGCATTACAAGCCTATAAACAAAAACACAAGAAGAAGAAGAAAGAGATTATTAAAAAATTCCTTAAAGCGGACCTCAAGGATATGCATGAAAGCCAAGGGAGTGATAGAAACCAATATGGTTGAGACAGAGTTAGAGGCCGCAGATGAAGTGGTAGTGGTTGTCGTGGACATGTTTAGAATTACAGCATCAATCATTCCAATAGCAAATGCGAGAAACAAGAAATCTCAACAGAAGATTGTGGAAGAATAAATCTAAACTTGCGGTATGACAAAATTGAGGTTCAATTCTATAAATGTCAGAGGTTTGGCCATTATGCTTCAGAATATAGATCTCGCAATAATAGAGTCGAGGAGAAGGCCAACTATACAGAGGAAACAAATTATGGAAAAATATATATTGTTACTAACATACAAAGACAGTAGTGAAGGCCAATATATCACCTAGTATCTTACTACCGACGCAAGACATTATATGTGTAGAAAAATAAAGATGTATGTAGAGCTCAATGAAGAAGTTAGTGGAAACATCGTTTTTTGAGATGAAATCAAAATATCTTTTACAAGAAAAAAGTAACATTCTTGTTTGTGCAAAAGGTGATAGTAACCAATTAATTTTAAATTTCTAACCTAATATGAAAAACAACATCTTGAGTTTGGAACAACTCCTAGAAAAGGACTATAATATTCATATGATAATATTTTTATGAAAGATGACAAAAAATATTTAATTACTAGTGTTCAAATGTCAAAGATTCAAATGTTTTCTTTGAATATTCGAAACGATGTTACAAAGTATCTCAAGACTTGTTATAAAGATGCTTTGTGTCTATGGCATGTTCTATTTGGGCATCAAAATCTACCAGTTTAAAGGATTCCTTTGTATCAATCATCGTTACCAACTATGAGAATGATGTTTACTTGGGAAGAAATTTAGAACAAGCTTTCCAAATAAGTCAGAATCAAGAAGAAAGAAGCCTCTCGAGCTTATTCATACCGATATGTGTGGTCCAATCAAGTCGAGCTCTCTAGATAAAAGTAAATATTTCCTTCTTTTCATTCATGATTTTTCAAGAAAATCTTGGGTATATTTCTTAAAACAAAAATCAAAACTCTTTGGAATGTTTAAGAAGTTCAAAGCAGTTGCAGAAAGTAATAGTGGAAATAATATTAAAGCTACTAATCAAGAAAATTCACATCCAATAAATTATAAGAGTTTTGTGAAGCGAATGGAATTATTACCCGCTTGACGGTTCAATTTTCAGAAATCAATTTCTAAATATGTGGATTAATCAATAGAAAATTTATAATAATATAAAAACTCATATATCTCATCCACAAAACAACCTCAGAGAAAGGAAGAGTAGAATAATATTTGATATGACGTGAAAGATGCTCAAAAAGAAAGAAATTATCTAAATATTTTTGGATGGAATAAGTGGCATGTGCGGTCTACTTGTCCAATCGATTGTCAACCAGAATTATCTGGGGAAATACACCACAAAAAGCATGGAGTGAAAGAAATAACAAATTTTTCCATCTAATAATATTTGGAAGTGTGTCTAATACTTATATATCATAGGAACAACGAACCAAGCTGAATGGTAAAAAAAGAGTTTTATTTTATCGGTACAGACTTAAGTTTAAAAGACTACAAGTTGTACAATCCAAAGAACAAGAAGGTTTTGATAAAGGACATGACATTTGATAAAGAAATCGAATGGGACTTGGGGTCTCATACAAATGAATTCAATTTTTTACTCTAGATTAAAGAAGGTGAGAAAACACCGACTAAGAAATCGGAAGAGCTTGTAACTCCACATATTTCACCAATATCACATACTCATGGAAACTTATCCCTACAAGGGTAGTCACAGAGAAAAGTTATGAAACGTACAACAAACCTAAAAGATCTTTATTAGGTAACCAAACTAGTAGATAACCTTATACTCTTTTGTAAGTTTATTAATTGTGAACCAATGACAGTTTGTGAAGCTACACAAAAGAAAAAAATAAAGACAAGTGATAGTTGAAGAAAATAGAGCCATCGAGAAGAATGACTAATGAGAACTCACCTCACTTCCCAAAGGTACAAGAGAATATGTGTGAGGTGTTAGACTAATAATTTATTCCGAAGCTTCTTTGGAAGATCAAAGCAAGTAGAAAATACAATAAATTGATGTAAATTTAGCTTTTCGAAATGATGTTTTTTAATAAAAAATATTCATTCAACAACCATTAGGTTATGAGGTATTCACCTCGTTGCTCGATTATAAAGTATTAGAATAATAATTTATTCCGAAGCTTCTTTGGAAGATCAAAGCAAGTAGAAAATATAATAAATTGATGTAAATTTAACTTTTCGAAATGATGTTTTTGAATAAAAAATCTTCATTCAACAACCATTAGGTTATGAAGTCAAAGGTCACAAAGACGAGGTGTTGAAGCTAAATAAGGCTCTTTACGTGTTAAAACTGACACTAATGACATATAATAGTAGAATCGACAAGTATTTCAAAGAGGATGGATTCAATAAACGTCCCTACGAGCACGCTCTATATACCAAGATCAAATTTGGAGATTGATGAATGTGTGTCTCTATGTTGATGATTTGATCTTTATTGGAACCAATCATGTTTGATAAATCTAAAGAAGTGATGTTGAAATAATTCGGTATGACAGACACGAGTCTCATGACGTACCATCTTGGCACTGACGTTAAGAAACAAAATGATATAATTTTCATCTTACAAGAAATTTGTGTATATAATATCCTTAACAAGTTTAAGATGGAGAACTGTAAGCTAATAGGCACACCTATGGAGTTCAAAGTAAAATATCCAAACACAAAGAATGTGAAAGTGTGGATCCAATATTCTTAAAATATTTGGTGGGAATTCTACGATATCTAACTTACACGAGGCCTAATATTCTTCATGCAGCTAGATTGGTTAGTTGTTATATGGAATCTCGAATAACCTATTTCAAGGTTGCAAATAAATTAATTCGTTATCTGGAATGTACAATTGACTTTGGCTTACTCTGTTCAGTTTCTAATTATTATAAAATGGTTGGTTATAGCTATAGTAATTGGAATGGAGACATAAATAATTGAAGGAGTACTACTGGATTTGTATTGTTCATTAAAAATATTGACTACACGTTGATGTCAAAGAAACAGCCTAGTGCCACATTGTCTGGTTGTGAAACAGACTATGATATTGTTACTATATGTGTTAATCATGCAATTTGGCTTAGAAATCTATCAACGAAGATAAACTTAACAAAAAAAGAGCTGACTATGGTGTTTGTTGATAATAAGTGTGTCATCGTCTTATCTAAGAATCCAGTATTCCATTATCGAAACAAACGTATCAATGTTCGCTAGAACTATACAACGGAGTGTGTTTAAAAAAAATGTGTAAGTTGAATATGTAAAAACACAAAATCAAATTGCCGATATTTTTACCAAACAACTAAAATAAAAAAACTTTAAAAAACTAAATTTTTTTACTGAGGTCACATGAAAGTGAACTGTTGGATCGTAATATTGATCCAATGACGTGATCCACTAAAACAATTTCACCTAATTTTTTAAAAAATATATTAAATAATAATATATTGTGTAATCGGCAATAAGTGTAAAATATATTATATAATAATATATATTATAGTGGGAGTGTAACAATGCATAGAATAATCCCATTCATTCTAAATGTTTCCTAAACAATTATAAACATGGGGTTTTGGACTTCACTTTGAACAAGAAATTAAATAGACTATTTTATTCCTTAAGAGGAAAAAAATTGAGTGAAAGATAAATATATTTTTAAGAGAGTGAATTGTAAAAAGGTTCTTGTAATATATGTTTTCAATAAATCTAACTTAAGTTATTTGTTTGAGCGGATGTTACCGGTGAGACCATAAGGACTCAACCTTGATCGTATTGGGTTTGATTATATAGCTTAATACTCTTCATAAACTTGACGAAATGATACTATCACCTATTGGACATTCAAACATGTTTTCTTGAAAAAGGAACTTCAATGTGCTTAAGTTGCGATGATAGAAACAATTTATTGCCGAAAATTAAGGAGAATTATTGTCGCAATGAAGGATTGGTGTCGAAACAATATTAATCTCCAAATCATTGTGGAGATTAAGCAACCGTTTTAGTTCTGATATCGCAATTGACGTACTTCTGTATCCAGCTTCACTTGGTGAATCAATAACTTTTTTTTTCAAATACAACTAATCTGAAATTTCTGTTCTTTATTACTGAGAATATAATACTTTTTTTTTTATGAAGGACTATATTGAAAATTAGAAGAAAACCAAGCCTATCAAGGCAATTGTACAAAAATTTGAATCAAAATCCTAACAAAAAACCGGGAAGTCATCTTCTTCCCCAAAACAACCCTAACTCACAAAATTGAACCCTAATCAACTAGCCTCAAATAGCCAAAATTGAGGCTCTCTAAGAAGGCAATAGCCTTTAGCTTCGATGGAGCCTCAATGTCATTGAAATCAAGCTCAGATTGAGTCTTCAGAGTCTCCTTGGCCACCCAATCAGCTCCATGATTCTGCTCCCGGAAAACATTCCTCACCACCATCTCCGATTTGATAAGTCTCCTACAGCAACTCAACAAAGAATCAAGATACCAAGGAGACTTACCGTAAGACAAAAGACGGACCAGAACCTGAGAATCAACTTCAACATCAACTTTCTCAAGCCCCATATCACTGCACAGCTTCAAACCATCTAACAAGGCTCGACACTCAGCAATCAATGGAGTCCCTTTTCCGTACAGCCTACCACAACCTCTGATGATGCCACCATTCCAGTCACGAATCAGAATACCACCAGCAACTTCATGAGCAAAGGTACAGGCTCCATCCACATTAACTTTATATCTGCCATACTTAGGATTTTCCCATTTCAGAAACAAAGGCTTGTTCAAACCTTTAGATTGATTCACACAACCAATGTTGGCACCATCCTTAGCATAGATTCCCCAGTGCTTTGCTTTTAAAACTTTTGAATTGTCCAGACTAGTTAGAATGAAAATAATCTGCTTGATGATAGAACTGCCATTTGTGTTTTCATTTCCTAACTTCTTTTTATTTCTTCCAGACCATATGGACCAAGCAATAATGGCTGGAAGAATGGTAAAAATATCGCAGCTACTCTGTGCAGACCAGTACCATCTCATTAAGATGTGCGAGAACGTCATATGAGGTTGCACATGAACCTTGAGAATAACACTGAAGTGAAGCCAAACAGCCCAGGCTTGAGGACACTGCACAAAGACATGGTTAGTAGTTTCTATCTCATTGCAATAAATACATTTAGAAGCCAGATGGATATTTCTTGATTGCATAACATCATCTATAGAAACCCACTTGTGAAGCACTCTCCATAACAAAAAAGAACACTTTTTTGGAGTCACAGCATTCCAAGATTTGGCATAAATGCTAGTGACAGTGCCTTTATTTCTGATATGATTGTATGTGTCCTTTGAGTTAAACTTACCATCCTTTGACAAAGACCACAACATAGTATCCTGACAATTAGATAGAGATATCTCCCTGATTTTGTTAATCTCAGTAGTAGTTACTCTAGTACTGAGCCTATCAAAGTCCTATGAGCCATCAGACCAAAAATCCTTAATGAGATCATTAGTAGATTCCCAAAGTAACCTTCTGTCATTGTCACAAGTGACCTTGATAAAAGGACTGTCTGAGCACCATCTGTCATACCAAAAACTCATACTCCCCTGACCAGGAAGCCAAAAAACATACTCCTCCGCCTTCTCTCTTGCAGAAATAACACGATTCCAAGCCTTAGACTTGAGATGAGGAGAAATAGCCAAAACATGATGAATATTATTCCTACAATAAATTGATAACATGTAAGTAGCCCAGAAAGAGTTCTGCATCCTGAAGTTAAACCATAACTTCATTGAGTAGACCAACTGAACATCTCTAAGCTGCTTGATGTTAAGACCACCTTCATTGATAGGCTTGCACAACCTATCCCATCTAGCCCAACTAACAACTCTTTTATCACTCTTGCTTCCCCACAGGAACATGTTCATCAGGATTTCAAGTCTACTGATAATGCCAACAGGCAGAAGAGAATGTTGAAGATGATAAACTGGGAAAGCAATCAGCACAGTTTGAATCAACAACAGCCTGCCAGCAAACAATAAGTGCAACTTATCCCAGTCCATGATTCTATTTCTAACCTTGTAAATCAAGTCTTCAAAGTGAGCAATTCTTGAACTAATGGCAATATTAGAGCCAAGATATGTAAAAGGGAGAAATGTATGATGAATGTTCCATTAATCTTCAATAATAGAAATCTATTGATGAAGCATTTTGTTAGATACAATTAACTTAGATTTAGCAGTGTTTATTTCCTGACCAGAAACATTTTGATAATGATCTAAAACACCCTTAACAGCTTCCATTGTCTCAAATCTTCCATTAGCAAATACCATGAAATTGTCTGCAAAAGCTAGACAAGCAATATTATGATCACTTCTGGTCTTGTACCTGAACAAGTTATTGCCATTAGAGATAAACTTTATAGCACGAATCAGATATTCTTCAGCCAGAATAAATAGACTTGGGGAAAGTGGATCCCCTTGTCTAAGACCTTGAGTATTAGCAAAGTACCCCACAGGCTCACCATTCACCAAAATAGAAGAACAAACTCTGTTAATACAGCTGCCAATGAGACCAGAAACCTTAGCATCAAAACCAAAAAGCCCCAGAACTTTAAAGAGGAACACATGACTCAGCTTATCAAAAGTTTAGTCATGTCAGTTTTAACAATAACATTGCCAAACTTTCTATTCCTATTAATATCAAAGCTTAACTCCTGAGCCAAAAGAATAGAATCATGGATACACCTCCCCTTTACAAAGCCACCTTGCTCCACAGAAATAAGCTTAGGTAATATCTCAGTCATCCTGTTATTAATGATCTTTCCCACCACTCTAGAAAACATAGTAGTTAAACTAATAGGACGAAAGTCCCTCCATCTATTAGGATTGTCAATCTTTGGTATTAAACAGATCAATGTTGCCTTCACACCCTTAGGCAGAGGAAAACCATTGAAGACACCCTTAACAGCATCACACAAGTCACTACCCACAACAGCCCAACATTTCTTATAAAACTCACCATTGAAGCCATCAGGGCCAGCAGCAGAATCTGAGCTCAAAGACTTAATAACATCAAAGATCTCATCAGTTCTAGGAACTCTAGAAATATTATAGTTATCATCAACAGAAACCAAAGAAGGGATCACATCCATTAAGACAGAGTCAGTCCCTTCATTATCACATGGAGCCAGCAAAGTTTTGAAATAATCAACAGCTGAACTACCAATGTCTTCCTTAGAAGAAAGCCACTGATCACCAACCTTAATTTTGTGAATTCTATTCCTTTTAATCCTCTTCCTCACAAAGCTATGATAAGCTTTAGTGTTCCTATCAGAATCTTTCAGCCAGGACACATGAGCCTTCTGCTTCCAGAAACTCTCCTCCCTATCAAGAAGCACTAAATGATTCTGTCTAGCCTCCTCCAAAGCAATTTTATTTTCATCATTAAAGACACTTTGAAGAAGAATTTCCATGGCAATGATACTTTCTTCAGACCTCTTAAGAGCATAAAAAACATTACCAAAAGTACTCATATTCCAAGCCTTTAAAACACCCTTTAATCTCTGCTGCTTAATCCAAAAAACCATGACAGGGTTCCTCACATCACCATTAATGTTAGTGGACCAGCTATCTTTAACAGTATTCATGAAATCAGGGTGAGAAACTCACATATTCAGAAACCTAAAAGAAGCTTTAGGCCTTTCAAAACTGGAGGCAACCTTAATAACCAAAGGACAATGATCAGAACAGCTTCTAGCAAGGTGAGACACTGCAGTACAGTCAAAGAATTCCAACCAAGAAGAGCTATATAAAACACGATCTAGCCTCTTCCATTTATGCCCATTAGACCAGGTATAAGGACACCCAGAAAAACCAGCATCAATGAACCCACAATCCATAATCAGGCCATTGAAGTCATCCATACCTCTTTGATTAATGGTAGAGCAAGACAACTGCTCCTGAATATTAGAGATAATGTTAAAGTCACCAAACATTATCCATTCACAACTACCAAAATCAAGGCTTCTAATCGAATCCCAAAGCAACAACCTCTGATCCCTTTTACACTTTGCATACACCACAGAAACATAAAACTCCTTACTCATTGAAGAATGACTAACCTTTAAATGAAACAATTGCTCACTGTCAAAAACCACATCAACCTTATAATCCTGATGCCAAAACACCCAAATCTTGTTATTCATATTACTACTGAACCCAGTTAACTTCAACTTCCTAGCAACAACATTCATTTTATCAACCCTCACAAAAGGTTCCTGAACAGCAACAAAACTAGCTTTTTCAGAAATAACCAAAGACTTTAGTCTTTGCATTGTCTCCTTATTAGCAAGCCCTCTCGCGTTCCAGTTGATCATAGTATTGGTCATTGATCAGAAGTCAGCTTATGGGCTCTTTTGAGCTTCATAGTTTTAGATGAAACCGGCCCCTTAGAACTCCAGATTTTAGACACTTTCTTGGGCTTCTGAATATCATGTCTTCTAACCTTTTCTTTATCAATCTTGTCCCTAACAGGAGAAGAAACAAGGCTACCATCATGCTTCGGGGAACTATGAACATCATCACTCAATACTTCGAACATATTCTTTCTCTCTAAAGTCTTCAACGCATCAATCATATCTTCCTCATTAACAGGAGATCCACTATTCTCACCAGATACAACTTTCCTAAGAGTGAAGTTATCAGACTCCATATCAAAAGAATCAGCAGTCTTGTCTACAACTATGGACTTTAACATACGAGTATTAACATTTTCATTACCAACCTCAGTGTGAACCACCTGATCCACATTAGAATCTTGAATATTCCCACCCTCCTTGTGAGAACAAGACACTTGATCAGAAGCATTCCCCCTATCTTGAACATTCACCACCAACTTATCACCAGACACCAACTTCTTACAATTGTCATTCGAATGCCCAATATGAGCACAATGGCTACAATACATTGGGATACTGTCATAAACCAGATTGATCCAGTAACCATCAGAAAATCCAAATTTTAATTGCATCTTTCGAATTAAAGGCTTTGAAATATCCACTTCAACCCACAGCCGACAACAATTCTGCCTTGCCCTATTAACAGAAGGAACCCATACCTTTAATGGAGTTCCCAAAACTTTCCCAACTTCATTAATCGTAGACTTATTAAACAAGAACTCAGGCAGACCAGGAAGAGAAATCCAAACCGGAGTGAATGGACATTCAAGGTTAGGATCAAACTCAGGAGTCCACTTTAACAATCTCATGGTTTTATTTCCCAAGACCCACACATTTCTAGACCATAGCCTCATGAAATCATCCAACTCATTAAACTCCACGAAGATGTGCCTGTAATCCCAGACCGAGACACTGTACCTCCCAACAAATTTAAACTTCGACAAAAATTTTCTAAAAGATTCCATTGGAGGCTTACCAGTTGTGAATTTAGCAACTAAAGTATGCTTAGAAATCCTTAACAATCGTTCTTTGTCTTCAGCATCAAACATAATCACAGGAAACTCCTCTTGCAGCAAAAACAGAAACCTTCGAATGTTTAAAATCAATGTTCTTATCTTTCAAAGTATCCGCATAAGAACCCTTCTTGATTTCATCAATCTGTTCTTTATCCCCTTCTTCAAAAACTGGATTCGAAATGACCTTGCATTCATCACCCAAAACCTCTGTTTCTTTCACACTCTGTTTTCCATCTTGAGGTCGATCAGCTTTCCTCAGCAAAGGAAATTCAACAGATGACCCAAACTTAAGATTATCAGCCATGAACAATGCCCAGGAACTAACTTTATCAGAAACCAAAAACAAAGAAGGAATTTGATCAATGAAAAAGTCTCTGTTCTTGGTTAAGAACAGAACGATTCCAAGAAAACGTTTTCATCATTTCACCTGAGAATATAATACTTTAACATAATATTGGATAATAATAAACTTGTATATACCACGTTCATAAATATCCCTAATTTTACAAATATATTAAATATTGCATGTAATTTGGTATTTTACAAAAAAAACACGTAACTACTACAACATATATTTGTTATGAAAAATATTTTAGCGACCCCAATTTTGTAACAACATATTTTATATAGTGATAAAATAAAAGAATATAGGCCAAACTTGTTTTGACGGAAAATTCGTAAGAACATATGTTTTTATTGCTAGAAATTTTGTAATTCGTGACAAAAAAAAAGTGGGATGTAATATTTACCACGGCATGTTAGTCACTAAAACAATTCAATGTGACAAATTTTATAATTTCTCAAAAAGTTTATTTGTAGCGAAACAATTCTAGGATTTTTTGCGATGGAGTATAGTTTATCGCAAAAGTTGTGTACCTTGGGAGAATTACTTTAGCGACCACAAAATTTAGTAGCAACATAATTTATTTAGTGACAAAAAAAATATCACAACATATATGTTGAACTTGTTGTGACGAAAAATTCGTCAGAATTTTTTTTATTTATTGCGATAAAATTGTAATTTGCAAAACAAATGGGATATAATATTTTCCACAAAATGTTTGTCACTAAAATAGTTTATTGTGATAAATTTTATAATGTCTCTAAACATTTATTCGTAGCGAATAATTTCTATGACGTTTTGCGATGAAATATAGTTTATCGCAAAAGTTGTATGTCGAGAAACAAAATTATCAACTACTACGTTTTTATTAACTTATTTTTTTATAAAAAATATTGTAAAAGTTATAAGGTAAATATAGTTTAGAACAAAAGTTATTTTTTTACTATTCATTTTATTATTTATTTTTTCATCTAGGTTTACCAGATTACCTCCAATGACTTTTGGTTTGTGTAAACTATTTAGAAGGTAGAAAAAAATCTATTTAGAAGACTATACTTGTAATTTTATGATTGTAATATTCTTAATTTACTATAAAACCTTTTTGTGGGCATGTTATATAACTAGAAAAAAAAATTAAATAATATGTAACTGTGTTGTTTTTCTTAGTGAAGGTATGTATTGCAGTTATAACCTATAAAATTATCAACCACCACATTTCATTTTTACTACAAGCGGAGTCCATAAACTCACCATTCAACGTTTTCACTTTGGTTTCCCTAATGTCCAGATTAGTTGAACGAGTCACGAGTGCTGTAACAATTGGTATGGAACATTTGGCTCATGTTTATAAACTAGTTGAATGAGTCACGAGTCCATGATTTTTTTTTCAGGCTTCGGAATGCCAAAGATCACTTTTGAACCTTCCAAACCCATCCGCTTCATTTTAAGTGACTTATCACTTCCAGTGCTTCCACCGATATTAAATGCATTTTGGCTAAAAGATACATTTAGTTCATGTGTATTACGCTTCCCAGACTCCAAAACTTATACCTCTTTTGTAGTTTTATTTTTCCCTCCAACCTCAGCCCGTGGGCTTCTACATCTGGCACGTTTCCTATTGAAGTGTACCATATTGTACAAATTAACTTTTTAGTGATAATAAATAAAGCTCGTTTGGAATAAGGAAAATATGAGGGATACCATTTAGATATCAAAATGTTAAAACACAACCAGTTAATATAATGAGAACAAGATAAAACTAAAGTCTTAAAATAATGCAAAAGATATGGATAAACTGAAGAAAGTAACCTCGTGAGGGAACTGTTACCTATAATTAACCTAGACCACTAAATCCATTTACCATCCTTCCATATGAGATAAGGACGAAGATACCAAGCTCTTACAGTCAGTTTCGCCTTGAGCTGCAATAAGAGACACAAATTGATGGAAATTATGTAGTGAATATCTAAATAAAGTGATTAACTTGTATTTTAGAATCATCTTCATGTATCAATAGATAATCAGACAAACTTGGAAATTGGACAGAAAATATAGCCTCATTAGTCTTTCTCCTCTCACAGGCGATGCATTTCCACCAGCTAAAATGAGAAACAATATGGATGAATACGAGAATCAACATAAAAGTAATGTGTACAATTCAAACCATTGGTAAAAATATAACAAATTTGAGTTGTACCAATTCTAAATAGAATATGTTTTTATCCACGGCTAGAAGAGAAGTATCAATTGGTGAATAAAAAAACTAAAAGGAAGCAGGTTTAGCATTAATTTTACAGTAAAAAAGTTATGTCAAATGCAGTATAGGAACCCGTTGTACTCTGCGATATACATTTTGACCTCATAATAAAATTATTTGTAAAAAATCTAAATAATTTTTTAATTATTGTAAGGAAATGATGGACGCTTCAAACTGATTTGCTTCACGTTTAACCCATGATTTCCAGTTTGGATTTAAAATATAATTCTTAATTCGGATTAAACAAATGATTTTCTATCTAACTCATGATTCTCAATTCGCATCTAACCCATGATTCTTTGTTCATATCTAAGTAAGTTTCTTAGTTCACATTTATCTGTTGATCCTCAATTCAGGTTTAACATATGATTCACGATTCGCGTTTAGCCAATAATTATATATTCAGATTCAACACATTATGCTATGTATAAATTTAACAAATACATACTTGATTCTCAATTTGGATATAAGACATGATTCTTAGTTCAGATTTCACACATGATCATTAGTTCAAATTTAACACATAATTATTAGTTCACATTTAACCTCTGATTTTCAGTTTACATTTAACCTCTGATTCACGGTTCGCATGTAACTCATGATTCTCAGTTTGTATTTATCTCCGATTCACGGTTTACATTTAACCATAATTTTTAGTTCAAATTCTACCCTTGATTTTTAGTTTGAATTTAACAAATGATTCTAACTTTGAATTTAACCCTTGACTGTCATTCAAATTTTACACATGATTCGTGATCCATGTTTCAACCATGATTATCAGTTTAGATTTAACATATGATTCTTAGTTTGGATTTAACATATGCTTCTTAATTTACATACCGATGATTCTCATTTAGATTTAACTCAAGATTCTTAGTTCTCATTTAACCTATAATTCCTAATTCGCATTCAACCCATACTTCACGTTATACCCATGATTCTTATTTTAAATATCATACATGATTATCATTTTGAATTTATCCTTTAATTATTAGTTAGGTTAACACATTAATTGTTATTCACGTGTAACCCATGATTCTCAGTTTGGATTTAAAAAATAATTCTTATTTTGGATTTAGCACATGATTCTCAATTTTCACTTAACCTGTGATTCTCAGTTCGTATCTAACTCATGATTCTTTGTTCATATTTAAGCTACGTTTCCCATGTCGCATTTATCCATTGATTCTCAATTGAGATTTAACAAATGGTTCATGATTCGTGTTTATCCCATAATTCTCAATTCAGATTTAACACATGATTCTCTATTCAAATTTAACACATGATCCTTAATTTGGATTTGACACATAATTCTCAGTTTGTAATTAACTCATGATTTTCAGCTTGGATTTCAGACACGATTTTAAGTTTGCATTTAACTTTTGATTCTTAATTTGGATTTTACACATGAATCTCTGTACGGATTTAACACATGATTTTTTGTTTGTAATTCGCAATTCAAATTTAACAAATGATTCTTGATTCCCGTTTGAACCGTGATTCTCAGTTTGGATTTAACACATAATTCTCAGTTTACATTTAATCCATAATTCACAATTCGAATGTAACCCATAATTAGCGTTAAACCCACGATTATAAGTTTATGTATCACACATAATTCTCAATTTGAATTTAACCTTTAATTTCCAGTTGGATTTTATATATGATTTACGCTTCGCCTTTAACCCATGATTTACGATTCGCATTTAACCCATGATTCTCAGTTTGGATTTAAAACATAAATCTTAGTCCTGTATTTTGAACACTTAATTTTAAATTTGTATTTAACTCATAATTTTTAGTTCGCATCTGACCCATGATTCTTAACTCGTGTTCAAATTTAAGCTATATTTCTCAGTTCGCATTTATTCAATGATTCTCAATTTAAATTTAACATATGATTCGACATTCGCGTTTAGCCCATAATTGTCAGTTTAGATTTAACATATGATACTCAGTTCAGATTAACACATGATTCTTATCTCTTATTTAACACATGATACTCGGTATCGCAATTAAATCGTGATTCTCAACTCAGATCTCACACATGATTTATAGTTTACATTTAACCATTGATTCTCAATTTAGATTTCATACGTGGTTCTCGGTTTGGATTTAACACATGATTCTAAGTCTATATTTAACACAGTATTTTTAGTTCGGATTTAACATGTAATTCTTAATTTGGAATTCACACATGATTCTTAGTTCGAATTCAACAAATGATTCTCAGTTTGGATATTAAACTTAATTCTCAGTTTGGATTTCACACTTGATTCTCAGTTTGGATATTAAACTTAATTCTGGGTTTGGATTTCACACTTGATTCTCAGTTTGGAATTCATACATGATTCTCAATTCATATTTAAAAAATAATTCACAGTTTGCATTTAACCCATGATTCTTAGTTCACATTTAACCCATGATTCTTAGTTCACATTTAACCCTTGACTCTTGGTTCCCATTTAACCATGATTCTCAGTTCAGATTTTACCTTTGACTCTCAGTTTGGATTTAATAAATGATTTTCAGTTTGAATTTAACCCTTAATTTCCAGTTGGATATAACACATGATTTAAGCTTCCCGTTTATCCCATGGTTCTCAGTTTAGATTTATAACATAAGTCTTTATTCGAATTTGGTACATGATTCTCAATTTGAATATAATCCATGGTTCTCAGTTTGCATCTAGCCCATGTTCTTGTTCAAATTTAACCTATGATTCTTAGTTCATAATTAACTAATGATTCTCAACTTGGATTTTACATATGATTTTCAGTTGCTTTTAACTTTTGATTATTAGTTTGGATTTTACACATGATTCTCAATCCATATTTCACATATGATTTTAATGTCATATTTAGCATTTGATTCTCTGTTCGGATTTAATACATGATTATTAGTTTGTATTTCATACATGATTCTTAGTTCAGATTTCACACATTATTCTCGGCTTAGATTTAACTAATGATTCTTAGTTCGGATTGCACACATGATTCTCAGTCCATATTTCACACATGATTCTCAATTTACATTTAACACGTTATTTTCAGTTTGTATGTAACCCACGATTCTTAGTTCGTATTTGACACATGATTTTCATTTCACATTTAATTGTTGATTTATAGTTTGTATATAACACATGAATCACAATTTGTGTTTAACTTAAGAGCCTTATTTAAGATTTTTTATTGGTTCTTAGTCTAGATTTAACTAATCATTCTCAGTTTGAACTTAATTAACCTTGATTCTCATTCAGATTTAACACATGAATCATGATCCGTGTTTAATCTATGATTCTCATTTCGGATTTAAGATATGATTCTCAATTTGGATTTAACACATGTGTTTAACCAATGATTCTCACTTTGCATTTAACCCATGATTCTCACTTTGCATTAAACCGGTGGTTCTCAATTTAAATGTAACACATGATTCATGGTTTCTATTTAGCCTTTGATTCTCATTTTGGATTTAGCCCATGAGTCTCAATTCGTATTTAACGGATGGTTCAAGATTCGTGTTTAACATATAATTATAAATTTATATTTAAAACATGACTCTCAATTGTTATTAACACGTGATTCTTATTTCGGATTTCACACATGATTCTTAGTTCGTAGGTCATACATGATTCTGAGTCCATATTGGACACATGATTCTTAGTTTGGAATCTACACATGAGTCTCGGTTTGGATTTTACACATGATTCTTTGTTCAGATTTCACACTTGATTCTCAGTTTGGATTTCACACTTGATTCTCAATTCAGATTTCAGAAATGATTCTCAGTTTGGATTTTACACATGATTCTTAATTTGCATTTAACACATAATTCTTAGTTCACATTAAACCCTGATCTTAAGTTCCTATTTATCCATTTATTCTCAATTTTGTATTTAACTAATGATTCTCGGATCGGATTTCACACATGATTCTCATGTAGCATTTAAACATTGACTCTTAGTTCAGATTTAACACTTGATTTGTGTTTTGGGTTTAACTTATGATACTCAATTTGGCTTTAACACGTAATTCTTAGTTCGGACATGATTCTGAGTTCATATTTAACTCATTATTCGGGATTCACATTTTATCTTTAATTTTCAATTCGGACTTAATACATGGTTCTATGTTCACATTTAATATTTGATTCTCGATTCAAATTAATGACTTGATTCATTATTCATATTTAACCCATGATATTGATTTTGGATATAATACATGATTGTTAGTTCGAATTTAACACATGATTGTCAGTTTGTATTTAACTCATTATTCGATATCCGCATTTTACCCTTGATTTTCAGGTCAAATTTAATACATAATTCTCATTTTTCCTTTAACTCTTGATTGGTAGTTCGGAATTAAAAAATATAAATTTTATTTTGTATTTAAAATATAATTTACAATTTGCGTTTAACCTACGATTCTGATTCACATTTAATCCATGAGTTTATGATCAGATTTAGCACATGATTTCCAGTTCACTTTTAACACATGATTTATAGTTCGTATTTAACTCATGATTCTTAGTCCGGATTCAACTCATGATTATCACTCTACATTTCACACACGGTTCTTACTTCAGATTTAACAATTGATTCACATTTTAGATTTAACACTTGATTTGTGACTCGTGTATAACCCATGATACTTAATTCGAATTTAACATATAATTTTAAATTCACATTAATCCTTGATTTTCAGTTTGGATTTAACATATGATTCTCGTGTTTAACCTAAGATTCTCAATTTGGATTTAACACATGATTTTTAATTTAGATTTAACATATGATTCTCAGTTAGTATTAAACTAATTGTTCGCGATTCACATTTAATCTTGATTTTAAGGTGAGATTTAACCCATGATTCATAATTCCAATTTAATATTTGATTTCTATTTCAAATTTAACTTTTGATTCATAGTTTATATTTAATGGGATATCACGTATAACAGACAATTATCAATTCATATTTAATACATGATTCTTAATTTCCATTGATCCTATTGTTCTTGGTTTATATTTAACACATAATTCATAATTTGTATTTAACCATTGATTCTCAGTTTAAATTTAACACAAGACTCACGATTCATGTTTAATCCATGATTTTCAATTTAAATTTTCAATTTAAATTTAGCACATGATTCTCAATTTAGATTTAACGTATTATTATCATAAAGCATTTTGGTATGGATTCATTTTATATGAGGTTTATTTAGTAACGTGGTAATAAGAAATTATTTTGTTGGTAGAGTGTATTGTTTAAGTAAATGTTTAAAAATTGTATGATTTTAGTAGTAAATGCTCCATCCATCATAAATATCATTAAAAAGCCATTTATAGTAGTAAATGGACCTTGTGGACTAAACTGAGCTCATGGGTGAGGGTGACTTTACCTACCCAAGCTCAAGGTATGAAGTCCATTAAATCCATAAATAAATAAGATAATTATAGTTTTTTACATAAAAATAAATAGTAAATAAATGTATGTCAAATAATTCGTTTGTGGTTAGATAATTCATTTGTGTGACTTATCCTTTAATATTTATGATTTTATTATCACATCTAATCTTTGATTTAAGATATAAAAAATTATATAATTTTATAATTTAATAATTAATAATATTTCGATAATCATTAAAAATATTGTTTTGGAAACATGCTTTATTATCAATAAATATTTTATGAATTTTTTAAAATAATTTTATTTAGTTATTCACACAATAAATTTAAACGTAATATAAAAAATCATTAATTAATTTTTTGATTTGCAATTTTTTTATGTAATGTAAAATAAATTTATTTGTAGGAATATTAAATATTTAAATTTTGAAATATGTTATAAAAATATAAGCTAGTTATTATGATAGTAATATTAAATATATAAAGTTTGATATTCATTTTTCCTATTTGATGAAATATTCACGATCATTTTCTATTTATGTGGTTTATTTACATCTTTATGTAGCTAAATTTTAGTTTTTAAATTATAAATAAAGATATTTTAAATGTCCAAAGTATAAATAGTTTGTTATATGACACCAGTAACATATTTATCTCTTGTAAACTAACATTTAAATATTTAAGGGGAAATTTAAAATATATTTATGTATTTATTATAGTAAAATATTATCACTAACAACGTATTTTTGATATAAGTAGCTATAAAAATCAAAACTAAATAGTTTAATACTTACGAGGATATATAATTTGTTATTTCCACGCAATCCCTAAAATTAAAAAATATAGATACATATGTCTTTCTAAACGAATAATTATTTTTATATAGTATTCCAAAATAATATTTTTACATATAAATTTTTAAATTATGTAAGATAAGATTAAAATTATTTTTCAATTGAAAGTATATAGTTTTATAATTTAATAATCAGTAACATTTAGATATTTATAAGTTTTTTAGTTAAAAATAATGTTTTGAAAACCTGTTTTATTACCCATATAGTTTTTAAATAAATATTACTTTAAAAAAAACTCAAATTATAAATAAATATATTTTCAAAATTTTAAATTTAAATAGTTTATTAAACAACATTACTAGTTTATACAGTTTTGAAGAATTAACAATTAAATATTTTTAATAAAAATTATCATAATTATTAAATATATTTTTGATAAAAATAACTACTAATGTTTCAATGAATAATTATTCCCCAAAGTAACTCTTTGTCCCTGGACCACTCTAAGCTTTCTACCAATTAGAGTTCAATGGATCCTGGCAGCCTTCTCACCTCATTTATGAGGTCCATCCTTTGTGCAAAGTATTTAGCCTCCATTTATTATTTCTAACATACAATCATACCATATAGCCTCTCTTGCACCCTCGTAAACCGATGCTCCAACCTCCTCATCCTTCCCATCTCCTCACATTTATTAAACACCATCACCCCTTCATAGTCTCTCCACTTACCCTCTCACACTAACCCTGCATCTCTCTGTCTTCATACTTCAAATATGGTTAAAACGTGTAACATCAACAACTCTAGCAAGAAAAGACCTTAGGGAAAAATCTAGGTGGTCAGAAAATCACTCCTCGCTTAAACAACAAACCCCAACCCAACGAACTGCTAGCTATAGTTTCCTCTTTCCTCCTCGAAATTTCATGCAATACATCATTCTCTTTATCAGTTCCTACTCCTCCTAACTCCCCTTCTAAAATCCTCCTTGTGAGCTTAAGTGGCTTCTCACTGTCATTTAGACTCCATGTGCAATCCCATGCAGGTCCCCTTCCCGTGTCAAATGTATCTTGTGGAACCAGTCATCTTGCTAGCCCCTCCAAAAAAGCTACCTTGATGGTCCATAACAACAGTACCTTCCCACCATCATTCATCATTCCATCTCGGATAACATACATACAGATGGATGTCGATGGGGACGTAAACATCTCTCATATTGAAGAATCATTATCGACCTCTAAAGTGGACCGTTTTAAGGAAATTTATGCAGCCAACGCCATTCTCTTGGGAGGTGAACTCAGCTCCTCCAATCAGCCTTTGCCTCTGCCTCCGCCAACTACATAATCACACCCGACTCTTCTGGTGGTATCTCTATGCAAGTCTCAGGTACTCCGAACATCCCGGTATTTCACCTTTCATTTCTACTATTGCTACCCATATTTTCCAGGTTAAGCCTCTTGAGCTCCCCCCCTGTCATCCAACAGTTCGATCTCTAGCTTGCATGCAAACCCTAATCCTCAGATAACCCTATCTTCAAGCATTGCAAGCATTTAGTCAGCCTATGTTACCCAGTCGAACTCTAGGTCCATCCCATCATATGTAGCCCACTATGAAAGTATAATGGATAAGTACCTTTTTTCAGTCCAACTACTCAATCGTAGCTAAAAACCCTAAAAGGTCCCAAAGCCCCATATTCCCAGCTGAACTGGTTCATCTCCATAACTCTAGCTCCGCCCCCCTTCCATAACATTTCCACTATAATCCATATTTCTTCAAATACAATACCAATCCTTGCACACCATGTCCAACATCCTCCTCAACCTTCCCCTTCATCTCAAGCAAAAAACCACCCCTCTCTCAAGTCTTATATCTCTCTCTAGCTTGTCTCCTTCAAGTTTTCCTGAAAGTTTCAATGGTAGAAACAATAGGGGTGGGACTATCTCTAGAACTCGTTCCAGGGGCTACTCGGCTAGTCAGACCAGAGCTTCCAGACCTGGAACACCTTATACCCATCCCTTCTCCACCATCTCAACGAGCATGGTGAGCAGCACCCTTGTGTTTCTCGTAATATCCAACCTCTAGCCCCGAGAGGACCTGAGAGCCAGCAAACTCCCAACCGGATCTGTGCCCAAATGGTTGTTTCTCAGTAAAATATTCGCTTAAATATGAGCATTGAAAAGATCTCAACCCTGTAATTTGACAATGAATTCCTTGTATTCCCACTGGAGGATTTAGCGTGTGATTATACAAAATGGGCTAAATACATATCTAGATACTTTCAAACTAAAAAGAGAGCTACATACTATGTCCAAATGTTAGCCTCTAAAATATGGGGATCTCAAGGCCTCATGATATGCAAGCCAACACCTACCAGTCAATTCTTCTTCAAATTCTCGTCTGCTGGTACTGCTACCCCAATCCTGGAGATGTCCCCGTGATTCTTCAACAACCACCATATTTTCCTAAAGTGTTGGGAACCCATGGATAATTCCAGCAAAAAATCTTTCAAGGTCATACCCATCTGAGTAAAGTTTCATGGCATTCCACACAGATTATAGACCGAAATAATGCTTAGTATCTTAGAAAGCTTTTTAGGCACCCGACCTACGTAGACACTCACACTACAAGCAAGATAAGGCTGAGATTCACCATAATATGCATTATCACGCGAGATACTGACATGTTCCCTAAAAGCATAAGCATCAACGGCTTTGGAAAAGTCCATAACCTTCAAATCTGATACCAAGGACTCCCTCCATCGCGCAGAAAGTGTCAAACCTTTGGCCACACAACTGCCAACTGCCAAAATTTAGAAGATAACTCTGCCTCCATTTTTGTCCCAATGAGATTGGGAGATGCCCATGTCCAGACCAACAATTTGATCACCTTGGTGTCCTCGAGAGATAGTGATAGCTTGATCCCGGCAAGCTACGACAATTTAAGGATATATGTGGACGAGAAAGGTATGCATGCTAGGGTAGATCAAGAACAATGTGGTGGAAGCACGTTAGCTGGACAAATTAACCCGGACGCCCTTGCAGTTGGCCACTCTACTTTTAAAGTCACATCTCCAGCGCTCTCTAGAGCACCATCATCCACTGGTATCAATGTCAGCACAGGCTAGTAATGTCGGGAACCATGGTTGAACTTATGTTTTCTATTATTGTTATAAAACTCTATTATGATAATTGAGACTTGGAATGTTTGGGGCCTCAATGACCCCATAAGACAAATGGATGTTAGAGACTATGTTTTATCGAATAATATTACTGTTATCTTCCTACTTGAGACAAAAGTAAACCTTGCAATGTAGATAGCATTATGAGATCAGTATTCCCTTATTGGCATTTTATAACTAATCATGAGGCCCATTCATACGCGATAATTTGGATAGCTTGGAATCATAGTATTTTCAAGCTTGATACCCTTAAAGTTACGTCCCAATTAATCGATTGCAAAATTAAGTACACCACTCGAAACAAATAATTTTATCTCTCGACCATTTACGGATCAAAGGTCCCCTCTGAGCATCTCTCGTTATGGGATGACATTGCTACCCTAGCTTCGAGTAACCTAACACCCCTTGGGTTGCCATGTGAGACTTCAATGTTATCCGCCACCCGAATGAGAAGATTGGTCGAACCAATATTTGGACTTCTACTATTAGATACTTTAATAATTGTTGCGATGTAAGTGGTCTTGTTGATCTTCGTAGTTCTCGGTTTAAATATTCCTAGACTAACAAGCAAAGTGATAACCCTATATCCTCGAAAGTAAATATGTCTCTAGTTAACAACCTTTGGGATGAATATTTCTCCAAGTCTTTTGCTCATTTTGAAATCTCTCGTACATCATACCATGCCCTTATAACTCTCCACCTATCATCCCCGATCGCAACCGCCCCCAAACCTTTTAAGTTATTTAATATGTGGGAGACCCACCTTAACTATCAATCTATTATCGCTGATAACTGGAATCTTCCAATTGATAACGACCATATGACCTCCCTTAGTTATAATCATTAAGATTCAAGGTCCTTTATCTGACCTGACCAAAAGAGTATACGGTAACATTAGCGATATGATGGATAAAGAAAAATATGACCTCCACATGGTCCAACGGTGTCTACCAGTCAGCCCTTCCGACCCTAGCTTAACTGAGGAAGAGATCTCTGCCTCCAATAACTTCATCTACCTAAGTAGAACTCAAGAATCCACGCTTAAGCAAAAGTCTAGGGAGACTTAGCTTAAATTAGGAGATCATAACTCCAATTTTTTCATAGCAGTATTAGATCTCGAAGATCCATAAATAAAATCATGTCAATTAACGATTCTAATGGCAACCCCGTCTCCCAACCGGATATAATCACTCTTACCTTCATATCCTATTTCACCAACTCTTTGGGTTCTCTGATACCGCCTTGACAGAGTCAGAAGCTTAATCTCTTATAAACATTCTCCTGAAGCCTAAACTGATTTAATAAAGTTGATCTCTAATAAGGAAATTAAAAGATCTTTGTTTTCTATTGATAATAACAAGGCCCCTGGACTTGATGGCTATTATGCTAGCTTTTTCAAAAATAGCTAGCTAACCATCAATCCAGATTTTTACAAGGCTATCCACCACTTCTTTTCTAATGGAAAGATGAATCTGCACTGGAATAAGACGATCTTCTCTCTTATCCCAAAGCCCTCATCTCCTACCTCTCTGGTTGACTTTCGTCATATTGCTTACGGTAATGTGATTTACAAAGTGATATCTAAGATACTTGCTAACGGAATCAAAGTTACTCTCTTTACTTTGATTGACTCCACCCAGACGTCTTCGTCCATGGTAGGAAGATCACATATAATGTTATTTTTTCTCAAAACTTCTTCACAGTTACAACATGAATTAAAAATGCATAAGGTGCACTCTAAAGATTGATATGATGAAGGATTTTGACAACATCATATGGAGACTTCTGGTCGATGTCCTTTACTCAATGGATTTTCCAATCAAAATGATTGGTTGGATCATCTAATATATCTTGGCCCCTTCTTTGTTTATATGCATCAATAGGAGTTGCACCTCTCCATGCAAAGGTAAAAAGGGTTGCGCCATGGAGACCCCCTCTTTCCTTACTTGTTTGTGAAAGAGGAAAAGATAAGAAGTTTGGATACCACTGGAAATGCCAGAGGAAAAAGATTGTACACCTTTGCTTCGCGTATGACCTCATAATATTATACAGAGCTAACAAACATTTTTTTGATATCATCAAGAAGAGGACTTGATGAATTTCCTGGTCTCTCTTGATTAAATTTCAATCCTCTCAAGAGTCATGTTATCTTTTCAAGAATTGCTGACGAGATTAAAAGGGATATCTTAGCAACGTTTGGCTTCTCTGAGGGATACCTTCCTATTAGATGCCTTAGAGTTCCTCTTATCTCATCAAGGCTAAGTTCTAATGATTGCATACCAAACACCCATCATACACTAGAAGACTCCAACTAATCAAATCAGTCTTATTTGCAAATCAAGTCTACTGGGAGTCAATTTTCATCCTCCCTCCAAGGGAGCTCAAAGACCTATCCATCTTTTTCTGAAGATTCTTTTGGTGGGACCTGATATGAAAATTACAAGTGAAAATGTTGTTTGGAATAAACTCACCTTGCCAACAAGGGAAGCCAACCTTAGGATCCTAGAATTTAAAATCTAGAATCGGGCGGCTGTCCTTAAGCAACTTTGGGCCATATTGACAAATAAAACAAATTCAATTTAGACCCAATGGATCATTATTTAAAGAATTTGGAGCCTCTCTATCAATAGCACTATAAGTTGGAGCTGGAGAAAGATTCTAAAGCTCGGAATCATCGGTGGCAATATTGTATCAATGAGGATGTTTCCTTGGGAGCTAATCAGGGCGGGAAAAGCCACCACAATAAAGTCACCTTTTTCTTCGTAATGTATCACATTTGGAAGGAAAAGAATACCAGAAACTTCCAAAATACAGAATCTTTCAGTTTAACAATCAGTCACGAAATTATCTATGACATCCGTTAGACATCAGTTACAGGTTCCATGATACTAAATTTCCAATCTAAGTTGTATTATACTGTATCATTCTAAATGAAAGGCTAATCTAACCGAATAAACTCTGTATTTCATATATAAACAAGGGATTGCCCTAATATATTTTTAGACACATTTTTTCATATATTTAATGCTTTATTTACCAAAAACAATTATGAATCCATAGTTTTTTACCAACAAAAAAATCAATTAGTTGTATTTGGTAGATTATATAAAAACTAAACTAATATTATTTATATTAATCAATATTTATATTATTTATAAGTTTTTTTAAATATAATAAATCCATAACTTTAGGATAACAAATATAGTAGTTTTTAAAAATAATAGATAAAAACATTTGTTAAATTAAAATAATTTATTAGATACAACCACTAATTTAGAAAATTATTAACAACTACCGTATGAAATATCTTCGAAATCATATTTAAAATGTATAAAAATTTAAAATATTTTAAAATTTATGATTTTATGAATTTATGAATTTATATATTTTTATAGCGTTATAAAATATCTTTATAAACAATATTTTTTTATGCCAAAAATATAAACAGATGTTCGAACGCTCAAATCAGAAAAGTGAGTTGGATGGTAAAATTTACAATCTAATTATCAACCGATTAGTCTATTTTTTTTATTAAATTCTCACAATGTTAAGAATTAAAAGTATTTATAACACAAAAGAATCCATAAATCACGTTTATTAACGAAGTATTTTGTTACTGCTTTTTTTAAAACATACAAAAATTATGAATTGATTTATAGGATGACAATAAAATGTTTAGTGTTTCCTTTTTTTTTAATTTCAAGGTTTTCAAATATTCCGCTAACATCAAAAGATATACAGTTTACAAAGACTCAATTCAATTAATCTACAGATACATATAATACAAATAATTCTAGTGTGCTAAGACCTCTTCCCAATGTCTTATGCCCGCTATGGCTTCCTGAGATCCTCAGATCATACCACTGTAACTCTCAACCTAGGATTTCCTAGACCAAGACGTAAAAATCCCTTCCAGTTTTTCAACATGTGGCAATCACACCATTCTTTTAAGGAAGTAGTCCTCAATAGCTGGAATTGCACATCTTCTTCCTTTGGTATGAGGCTTGTTACTGATAAGCTAAAAAGGCTCCAACTCGAGCTCTCAAAACTTAACCGTAAAGAATTTAGCGATATCAGTAATAGAGTTAGCAACGCTCAATCTAATCTGTTCGAGATCCAATCAAACCTTGGCCTAGACGCCCTCAATCCGAGACTCATTCGTGATGAAATTGAGGCTTCCAAAGTCTATATATTTTATAGTCGGGCAGAGGAGTCATTTCTAAAACAAAAATCTAGAGAAAATTGGATCAAGCTCGGGGACAAGAATACAAAATTCTTCCATAACAGTATTAAGTCTTGCCTCTTCCGAAATAAAATCGTATCGATTAATAATGACTCGGGAGTTACCATCTCTTCGCCAGCGGGTATCTCTAAAGTCATTGTCAATTTCTTTGAGAATTCCCTGGGCACTCAACACTCTTCTACTTACCCGGGTCTGGATAGAGTCTCTACCCTGATTACATCCACTGTTAATAATAATAATAGGGAATCAATGATTCGCGAAATCACTTGCGAAGAAATTAAATCTGCTTTGACAGTAACAAGTCTTCTGGACCGGATGGGTACAACCCTTCATTCTTTAATTCCTCTTGGGGTACGGTAGGACCTGATGTTTGTAATGGGATCCTTGAATTCTTTAATTCGGGAAGTTTGGACAAGTCTTGGAACTCAACTTCCATTGCCCTTATTCCCAAAATCAATTCTCCCACTGTACCTGGGGACTTTAGACCTATTACGTTATGCAATATTGTCTACAAGATTATCTCCAAAATTCTAGCTAATAGAATTAAGGACTCATTTCCTCACCTAATTGACCCTTCCCAATCGGCTTTCGTGACGGGAAGGAATATATAAGATAACATTTTATTGTCCCAAGAACTCTTAAGAGGTTATCATATCAATGCTGCGGGAAAAAGGATAGCTCTTAAAATAGATATCATGAAAGCCTTTGATAATGTCCATTGGCACCTTGTTCTTGACATCCTAGTTGCAATGCGATTTCCTGACAAATTATCACTTGGATAATAAAATGTATCTCCTCTACCTCTTACTCCATTAATATTAATGGAGACTCTTATGGTAATTTTAAAGAGAAAAGAGGCCTAAGACAAGGTGATCCACTATCACCTTTCCTTTTTGTTCTTATCATGCAAGTTCTTTTTGGGTTACTCAAAGAAAAAAGTCAGGATAGAAACTTTAGATTTCACTGGAAGTGCCAAAAGCTTAAAATCATCAATCTCTGCTTCGCAGATGACCTGATGATCTTTTGCCATGGGGACACTAATTCTCTTAATCTTATAAAAGAGGCTCTGGATGAATTCAATCATTTATCTGGACTAAAAGTTAACCCCTTAAAAAATTCATATTTTCCTTTCGGGTATTGAGGATCCTCTCAAGTCTAGCCTGCTGCCCATTTTGGGATTCCCGGAAGGTTCTCTCCAAGTAAAATACATGGGATTCCCCCTTATAACGGGAAGGCTAACCCACTCTGACTGTCGTCCGCTTCTTCATAAGATCACTAATCGCATTGATTATTGGACCTCCAAGCATCTCTCTTATGGTGGGAGGCTTCAGTTGATTAAGTTTGTCTTATTTACTGGTCAGGTATACTGGTCCTCTATTTTTATTCTTCCCTCTAGAATCATCAAAGAGCTAAACCAGTACCTTAGTCGTTTCCTCTGGTCGGGAACGATTACGAAAATTCACGGGGCAAAAGTTTCCTGGATCTCTGTAACCTCTCCCATCAAAGAGGGTGGCCTTGGGATTTTAAATCTTAAGACTTGGAATCAGGCGGCTATCCTTAAATATCTTTGGTCTATTGTTAGTAATAAAAATCACTCCATCTGGAGTGAATGGATTAAAGTGGAAAAAATGAAAAGCAAAATCTTCTGGATCATTCATCCAGGATCCAATCCATCGTGGATTTGGAGGAAAATTCTTCGCTTGCGCCCTTTGGCAAGTAATTTGTACAGGGTGGCTATAGGTAATGGTAAAAGTACTTCCTTCTGGTATAACCCTTGGCTTCTTTCAAAGCCTCTAGCTTCTCAATATGGGGAGAACATCATGAGTGACTCTCTGTTGGGACCTAACCTCAAGGTTTCGGATATCATTCATAACGGAAATTGGAATTGTCCTGCTGATATCTGACCGGCGAGAGCTCGAAGTAGACTGCATCTACTAGAAATTAATAACCTTATCCTATCTCTCCCCCTCCCTAACATCTCCTCAGTCGACGTTCCTTTCTGGACGGCAAAATCAGGAATTTCCACCTTCACTATCAAGGACACGTACAACGCAATTCGGCTGCCCAATCCCGTTATGGGTTGGGCCGGTTAGTATGGCATAAATATAACATCCCTCGCCACTCCTTTACACTTTGGCTTGCTATCTTAGGCAAGCTTGCTACCAGGGATATACTTCTCGGCTGGGGTCTTAACTCCCCATCTGAATGTGTCCTATGTAATTCTGATTCTGAATCTATCTCTCATATTCTCTATGATTGTAGATTCACTCAGAATATTTGGTCCATTGCTAGTTCAAAACTAGGCTTTCCTTTTTCATCTTTGTGTTGGCAATCTTGGATCATCGAGGCGTCAAAATGGTCTAACTCTCGTGACCATTTTCTCTGGCGTACTTGCTTTTGCGCGATCACTTACCATGTCTGGAGAGAGCGGAATGCAAAAAATTTTGGTTCCGCTCCAGCCCTGGGTTCTTTAACCTTCCATCGCATTGCAGATGATCTACGATTTCGATTTCAGGGCACCAAGATTAGCTGGCCATAGTAAATATAATACTACATCTTCTTACTCTTCTCTCTTACTTGCAGGATGCCCTGGCTCGATATCTATCAGAGGACCCACAGACGATATGATCGAGTCAGAAGACCGAGCTTCGAATGTGTCGTGCTATCTGTCAGAGATATTTATGACGTCCTATGTTCTATGTTGTATTTATTAATCAAGTACACTTTTGATTAATGTCTCCTATCGGTTTATTTCAGTAGATTATATCTCCTCGGAGTATGCCCCAGATCCCTTGTATGAACTATTTACTATTAATTTAAAGTTTATTTTTTTCACCAAAGAAAAAATTCTCACTTACTATATTCATTTAATAAATTCACGGTTGAAAAAGGTATTGGTACATATAATTTGTTTTTAAACGATCTAATTGGTTTTTGTTGTTTTTAACATTGTTGAGGTAAGAAAAAAATAATATAATTTTCAATTTTCAAATTGGAAAAAAGAATTTAATTCATTATTTGGAGTCCTAGTTCTCTTTTGCTTCTTCCGAATTAAATTCTACGGTAAATTATTTTTGTTCGTAAATTTTTTAATATAATTGTTTATTGTGAGTGTTTAGTTGATTCTATCACGTGGACACAAATTATCTGTACATGAAACTTGTGATTTTTCATATCTATATCTGAATCTATTTTTTAATCAGAAGTGGTAAACTAACAGGGTTAACAAGGAGCTACCATGTACTTTCTTTTATTATTCTCATAATGGTCTCATTGGTGGTCTAATAAAAAGGATAAGGATGTGTTTTTCTAACGATTTTATATATATTTATTAACATAATTAATTAATTTTAATCTATTACTAAATTTTAGGTGTTGTATTCCATGCTTTTAATTTTTAATATTTAATAAAAGAAAGAGAGGAATAACGGATGAAAAACAGAGACCATGACGAAAATCAAAATTATATAGTAAGATCTTCACAAAATTCTGGAAATACAGGAGATAGTTAGTTTGGTTTGGCACAAGAGGAAAAGATCATTGTCCAATGAATGTTAAAATATGGAAGCATTACTATCTTCATATAAAACTATCAACAACCCAACATGTAACTGCTAGAAATTTAATTATTTTCTTAGATAATTTTATAATCATACAATTTGTTTAATCTTTATTTTTTATATAGTCTTTATTTTAATATTAAGTTTGACTGTGACAAAATAATGAACATTTTATATATACTATGTTTAAGACGATATGAAGATTGAAAATGTGATCTACATACCCATTATAAATGGTTTTGAGGTAGAGAGGAAGCTTTAGCAACTCCACCTTGAGTTGGATACAGAATAAAATCATATAAATTTCAACTTTTACATATTATACTTTTTATTTGTATGTCACTAATTGTTTATTTTTAATTTTTACACAATCCTCTCTAGTCAACATAAGAAATAAAAGAAAAATAATTCTTGAACATCATGTAGGAATAACACAATTTTCTTATAAAATTATAAATAAATAAAAAGTTATATGTTTTTCGAAATTGAAAATTTTAAAAAACCTACGCACATCACAATCAACAAATGACTCATGATCTATATATAAGTTGAATACTTTTATATAGTTTATTTTTGTTTCCACTTATGCATAAAAATATATATATTAACATGTGACTATGATAAAAAGATTTGATGAAGTCAAAACTAAGATATCATCAAATTCAATGGCAGATGATCCAAACCAGATGTTATTTAGACAAACAAACAAGATTATCTTATTTCGCATCTTCCTTCTAATATTTACATTAGATTTAAATTTTTAATATTTTTAAAACTATTATTATTTATGTTTTGATTTTATTTGTACCTTGTTTAATTTGTTGTAATTTTTAATTATATATTGTGTTTTTAAACATATTTTTCGTAATTTATTATTGTTATTATTAATAAAATTATTATAATTAATTAATTATTATTTTAAATTTGTTATAATTTCGAAAAAACCTTTAGCTCGCACTTTTTACCAAAATAAATGGCAAAAATATTCTCAAAAGATTTTTTTTACTAGGACAAAATTAAAAATTGTTTCTAAATCGATTTGTGAAAAAACTGATTTATCATATAAAAACATTTTAGTACAACAAAAATATTATCCCAATATTATTTTTACGTAGGGAAAAAAAAGTTGTCACAAAACAAAATTCAATTGCGAAAAAATAATCTTGTCACAAAAAAAATATTCAACTACGAAAACATGATTTTGTCACAAAAACAAAATTCAAGAGCGAAAAGAGTGATTTCATCACACAAAAAATCAGTTGCGAAAAAATGATTTTGACACAACGATTTAAAAAAACAAATCAATTATGAAAAAGTGATTTTGTCACAAGACAAAACCAGTTGTGAAAAAATGATTACGTCACAAAATAAATTAGTTGCGAAATATGATACTGTCACAAAACAAAATTCGTGTTTGGAAAAAAAAATTTGTCATAAAAATATTTAGTTGCGAAAAAACAATTTTATATCTAAATATATTTTTGTGCGATAATTATTTTCTCAATAGTTGTGATTTTTTTTGCGACAAATAATGATAGTCGCCTTATAGTACCGTTTATAAAAAATATAATTCATCACTTTGAATAATTTTTGTAGCGTCAAAATAATAAATTCGTCGCATAAAATCTATTGTGATAGTATTGCTGCAACGAATTGTTTACGAAATTTCATAGAAAATTTATTAGGTTTTACGACAAAAATATTTCGTCGCAAAAACTATTTATGAAAAAAAAGCCAAATTGAATGTTGTGTTACTTAAATATCACTAAATCTTAAATTAAGTATTTGAATTCATATTTACATCGTAATTTGTTAAGGGTTTGTAAACGACTAACTAAATATTTTTATGTAAGCAATAAATAATTAGAGAAAGAAGCAAACAATTACTTAATGAGAGATTCCCACTAAGTTTTCAGCGAACGTTCTTTATCAAAATTCATTTAAAAAAAAATCATTGTTTTATGTTTTGATTTTCAGGTTATATGCTTTATTTCTCTTTTAAAAGCATTAATACTTGATGCATAATGAAAAACTATATGTATATGTGAAGATTATTTCTGATCAAAAGGTATTTTTGGATAGAGTTTTATTTTTATCATGTATCTATTTTTAGAGTGAGAGTAGAGAGATAAAAGAGGTGTGTATTAGTTATTAAGTTTTCCAAAAAAAACTTTCTCTCTTAAATGATTTGGTTGAGGTATTTATATTGGTTTTATAACCCATGGACCGTTCAGGTCGGACTTTGGAATCAGGTCAATCTTAAAAGCCCAATACCTAAACGGGTTAGCAGAGGTTAGCACATAGTTGAGTCATGATTTACTTAGTTGTATTGTTCATCGTAGGTTTGGTGCAAAAGATGTCCAAATTACCCTTTCAAGTTAAGGCAGTAGTACCATTCCAAAAATATCTGAAAATATCAGTAATCCCTTTAGGGCTTTCAAAAATATTTTGGAAAAAATCTGGATCATATTCGAAGTGTTTTTCGAAGAGTTAGCTACCGAGGAGAAGAGCCTCACCGGATCAGAAGCGTTCTATTTTTGTAGATAGAAGAACCATAGGTCAAAATTTTGAAAAACAACACGTGTCTTATTCTGATTCGAACCTCTCAATCGTTTTCCCCTTTGGTACTTCCACCTATTTTTCCAAAAGTAATTATGGTGTAGTTAATAGCCCATAATAATTACTTGAATGATTTGTCTCCCCTATGCGAAGTATACAAGTGGCTTTTTACATCTATATAAGTCAGTTTCACTGTTTCGTTTTTCAGAAGCAAGAAAAATTTTATAAAGAGAGAAAGCTTGAGTTCGTGACTTTGTTTTAAACCTGGGAAATTATATGTTCACAACTAGAACTGCTCTGATCAAAAGAGGTTGGTTAAATATATCTGATTTGGGGAAATCAAGAAAGGAGGCAAGAATCGCAATCGGACTCCCTACTTCTCCTGATGGAGTAATTAACCAAACGATACCCGAACCAGACAAGAGTTTATCGACGTCCAGAACATCGCTAATCTGAAAACCTTATTTTATCCAAACTTTATCTACCATAGAATCTAAACCTTCAGTTCAAGTATCCTTAGATCTTTTTCAAAAGAATAAAGCAATTTACAGTGTTAAAAAACCCTCACCATTTCTCGCGATGGGATCGGACACTGAAAATGTTACACCCCGCAGAGTCATTCGATTCTCCAAGTCCTAGAGAACCCCTCCATCTTAAAAAAATGTTAATTCAGAGGCATTAAAACCTCTTGCCCAACCTCATGTGGACCCGAATTCATTGCCTCCCATTAATGAGGCCACCCAAATTGAGAAAGAAGGTACAGGTGCTAAATCGGCCGAACAACGGTCGAATATAATGGAAGAAAATATAGAAGATAATGGAGAAGATACCCCATTGGAGACATCCGGACAAACTGGGAATAGACTAGATACTGGAAGAGTTCATGTAACTCTTGTTCGGATTTTTATTAGTATTTAAATTTTATGTTGATATACCAAACTGATTATTGTGTCTATTTGTAGTATTTTTTAAAATGTTCTCAGAGCATGTGGAGGTAGGAAGAGCTAAATTTTCCAAGTTAAATCAATAGGCATCAGAGAATTGGGGACTTGGCTTTCACAATTGTTTCACTTCAAGAAACATGTTGAGGGCCCACTTGTGGAATACCACTGAAAGTAGAGACCCTTCTTGGGAATAACTGACCATTCACCTTCTATCGGGTGTCATCCTTAAAAGGACTGAGGCGCAGGATGGCAAACTCTACTTACCAGCCTGAAATAAAGCTCCTAGCCATCTGAACAAGATAAAGAATAAGAAAAAGAAGAAAGCTGAAGTTGACCCATCTCATCAAATTCCCGAAGCAGCTAGTTTGGAGAATCCTAAAGGAATCAATGTCGTTTGGTTAAAGACTGTTGCTGCAATAGTTGGGGAATTCGGAGAATCAAATCAGTTTCCCCAAACTAAAAAGAAAGGTCACAAGAGGCGCAATGAAGGTAGTTACCGAAGGGATGGAAAACAATAGCTTAGGGTTAGAGATAATCCTTCGTCCTTCGGTTGTTCCTCCCACTATTCCAACTGATATTCCTCCACAACAAGAGGTACCAGCTAATCCTCATTCTCTAGCGTTGGGTTAACCTGGATGACCTTTGTAATATGTACTTCAGTAACCTTGATAAGGATGACTTCGATCGAACCTTCCCTCAGACCATAATAGCCAATCACGTGAATCTTTCAAGGTATCACGTGAGAAGGACACTTTGAGCCATGAAGTCTTGGGCTATATTAGGCCAATAGCCGATCTGTAAATACAAGTCAAGGTTTAGGCTAAGGATATAACTTCTCTTACCACATACAACCAAAACTTTAAGAATTCTCTTTCATCTGAACAACAAAAAGTGGAGGCTTTAAATAAAGAGAAAGAGGAAATGAGCATTGAACTACACCAACCCAAGACTGCCCAATGGGACATCCAAACTAAGTATTCCAAATTGGAAACTACCACCTCTAATGAGATCAAGTCTCTAAAGGAACAAGAAACCACCAATACAAGCACTATAAGCACCTTATCCGGAGAGAAAGAGAAGTTAGAGAAACTTCTTCAAGATAAGGAAGAAGAAAATATTTATCTTAAAAATAATCAAACTCAAGAGATAGCTGCAATAGTAGAGAAGTATGTTGCTGGTGTTGTGGATTTATTAGAAAAGAGGGATGAAGGTATCAAATGGATATGGTTTTTCTATTTCATGAGACCTTTCCTAAGAAGAACCTTGGACCTTTGTGGAAGTTCGTACCATATTATAAGATAACGTTTCATACCCTGCCATATGATGATAAACATGGTATATCTTCACCAAGTTATTTTGATTCTAATGATCGAAGTAGAACATTCTCCATCCGCCCGCCAGCAGCAGAGGAGGTTCGATTCCCGTTATACGCGATGTGGCAAAAAAGACCGATTCAACAAGATATCCGCCTTGCCTGCATTAAGATTTAAAACTTGTCCTATACTTTCAGGAAATGTTCGAACGAATTCTTCCCGCCCACGGGAGAGGAAAGAAAGCGGGGGCAGGCAAAATACGGAAGCCCTAACAGCAACAATAACCACCATAAGCGCGAAAGAAAAGCAGCCAAGGGAAAGAGGATGTGGAAAGAATATATTCAATTCCTTGCCCAGGTTACTGGGATTTATCATAGCGGTCCTGGGAAGCGATGAAAGCTCAAGCACCTATGCTAAGAGTCCCAAGAAAAATGATGGTAAGGAAAAAACCGAAGAAAACGAGCCATAAGGTTATTGTGTTTACTTTTTATATTTAAGACTCAAGTCCTTGGATGGCCAAGACATTCTATTATATTCTTTCAAAATTATTTTTGTGAACCAAAGTCCTTAGATGGCCAAGGAATTTTGTGTAATGGTGGATCGGACATATTCCGATCAATTTTTAATATTAAGTTTCCATTCATATGTATTTCTTTCTCTTCTTATGTCTAGTATTTAATCAATATTTAATTTTTCAGACGTATTTAACAAGCGTTTAATTCATTGATTCACTTCAAGGATATTTCATTTAAAGGATGAAAATGTTTAATTGATCCGATCATTTCAAAGATACTTCATGTGAAAGTGGAAAGTGTTTAATATATCTGATCACTTCAAAGATACTTCATTTGAAGGATGAAAGTGTTTAATATATCTGATCACTTAAAAAATACTTTATTCGAAGGATGAAGGTGTATAATAGACATTTAATTTATTATGATCTCCTTGTACTCACCGCAATATTTTAAAAAGGCATAAGATAACATTGATTGAAAATCGGACAACTCCTTAAAACCTGCCCGAGCCACCAAGGTAGCAAATAGTATGCCCCTAAATATTTTCATTGAAGTATAACAAAGTAAATATTTACAAGATTTCATTCTAAGTACAAACTAAGATGCTCAACGTTCCATGGTTGCTTCAACATGTTGATTTCTTTGCCTTGAAGTTTATATGTTCCTTGCTTGATCCTTTCATACACCATATATGGGCCTTCCCAATTCGAAGAATTTCCCAAATTATTTCTCTTTGGTATGCAAAAAGACTTTTCTTAATACTTTGTCCCCTAACCGGAAAATCTCTTATTTTTACTCTGGATGGAAATCTACTTCTCATTATACCCCGATAGTGTGTTGTTCTTGAATATGCCTTCACTATTCATTCTTCAATCGAATCCAACTGATTTCTTAGTACCATCTCATTAGCCCGTTCAGAATAATTTTGTATCTTGAATGCTGGAAAAGTAGCTTCTATAGGCATCATTGCATCCATCCCATAAACAAGGGAAAATGAAGACTCTTGGGTGGCCGTTCGTGAAGTAGTTCGGTAGGCCCACAATACTTGAAGTGGTTCCAACTAGTGGTGCAACTTCTATCTATTTAGAGAAGTAATCTAATGACACGATTATCATTCGATATCCTCTGGATGCCATGGGAAGAGGTCCAACTAAGTCCAAACCCTATCTATCAAAAGGTATGGGTTCAGATATTGACTCCATAGGAACTGCTGGCGTATGGATTTCATTCCCATATTTCTGGCAAGGATCACATCTTCTGACCATATCTTTGGCATCTGCCATTATAGTAGGCCAATAATATCATGCTAACAAAACTCTCATGGTTAAGGCCTTAGAACCATAATATGCTGATCTCTCTCCATCGTGAAATTCATATTGAACATTTTAGGATTCTTCAAAACCTAAGAAACGTATGAGAGGTCTGCTAAAAGATTTTGTATAAAGAATTTCTCTTAACACAAGGAAACCACGAGCCTTGCACTTGATCGTTTAGCGAGGACTTTATCTAAAGATAAAACTCCATCGGGAATAAATTGATGTATTCCATACCTCAAATCTTTGGATTGTATGCGAGATATATTCATACTTTCTTTATATTCACCCTTTTCCCCTTGAACTGAGCTTATGGAGGGGAATTCATACATAAGAATCCATGGGTACTTCAGAATAGGCTGTGGTAGCTAACGAATATGCCATAGTATTCTCCGATCTAGGACATGTTCATACCGGAGGCTTTTAAAACTTGTGGAAACTTCTCTTAGTACTTGCAGATACTTTATTAACTAATCTTTTTTAGTTTTAGATTACCCTTAAGCTTGATGAATAAGTAACTGGGAGTCACTTACTAACCGGACCCTCTTTGCTTCACATATTAGAGCTAGTCTTAAACCAACAATAGATACTTTATACTCTGATTCATTATTAATTCCCTGATACCACAACATACAGCTTGATACATAGTATCACCATAAGGGGAATTTAAACAAATTCTAACCCCACTTACCATCGTACTAGACCCACCACCTGTTCGGATTAGCCACTATTTTTTAGACTTGGTTTCTTGCTTCGTTCATAAGGCTATGTGTTTGAAATTCCACCAAGAAATCAGCTACAACTTGAGCCTTGATCGTGGTCTGAGGCGTACAATCAATATCATAGTTTCCAAGCTCAACTGACCACTTAATTAGTCTTCCCGATATGTCATATTTTTGTAGAACATTCTTTAAAGGAAAAGATATTCGAACTGTGATCGAATGTGCTTGAAAGTATGGCCTCGTTTTTATTACTGCTATTAACAATTCACATGCTAATTTTCTAACTTTAAATACCTTTTTTTCTTCTTCTAGCAAACTCTTGCTTATGTAATGTACCGGACGGGGGTAATTATCCACTTCCCTTACTAATACAACACTCACAGCATACTCTGATACAACTAAGTACATATAAAGTTTCTCCCCTTGGATAGGTTTGAACAACGTCTTGAGTGAAGACAAATGTTTTTTTTATTTCAAGAAAGGTTTGATCACACTAAGGAGACCAATTAAATTCTTTAGCATTCCTCAAAACTTGAGAAATTGAGCACACTTGTTTGATGATCTTGAAATAAACCTATTCAATGTATCCAACCGCCTGGTTAGTCTCTAAACTTATTTAGTACTTCAAGGAGGATCCATAGCCAATAGAGCATTTAACTGATCCGGATTGACCTGAATCCCTTTTTGCACTTATGACATATCCTAGAAACTTTCCAGACCGGACCTCAAAAAATACATTTCTCCGGCTTTAATTTTACGTTGATGGCTTATAAGTTAGAAATCATTTCTTGAAGATCAGATATATGTTCTTCCTCCTAGAGGCTCTTCACCATAATATCGTCTATATATACTTCAATATTCCTTCCAATTTAGCTCCCAAATGTTTTATTACCAATCGTTGATAAGTAGCTCCAACATTTTTCAACGCAAATGACATCACTTTATAGCAATGAAGCCCTCTGTTAGTAATAAAGGTAGTATGATCCTGATCGTTCGGATATTCCTGTATCTGATTATACCCCGAAAAGGCATCCATGAAGGATAACAATTTGTTTCCCGATGTAGAATCCACCAACTGATCTATCTGAGGTACTGGAAAAGGATCTTTAGTACATGCTTTATTAAGATCGGTAAAGTCAATACACATACACCATTTTCCATTCTTTTTCTTGACCAAAACGGGATTAGCTTTCCACACAGGGTACTGAGAATCTTTGATATTGCCCATCTTGGTTAACCGATCAACCTCTTGCACTATCACATCATCTTTTTCTTTAAAAAAATTTCTTCTTCTCTGTACTACAGGTCCAACATTAGATCAAACTGATAATTTCTGGCAGATCACTTCGGTTGGTACTTCAGTTACATCATCATTGCTCCATGCAAACAAATGTAAATTGTTAGATAAGAAGGGCAACAATTTTTCTTTCAAACTTAATGGTAACTTAGTAGTGATCCTAACTTTTTTTCCTTCTGCTAGGAGATGGGTTTCAACTTCTTCAATAGGTATTATAGCACTAGGAGCCTCCCTTGGATCATCGACCTCATTTTGATTGTCGGAAGGCTCCAAATGTTGCTATTCCTTGTTAACCTTGATTGCGTCCAATGTTTTTTAGGCAAGATTTTGGACAATCAACCACCACAAATTGTTGTAAGATTTTGGACAATCAAGCACCACAAACAAAACCCTCACCATCTTTTTAAATGTCCTTCTACCCAGTAGTACTTCCTCTTCAAATTTACCAATGACATCTGCTGAATTCTAAGTAAACCCCACAATAGTTATGTTTGGTTGCTGATTGACTGATGGATTCTTCAACTTCTTATAGGTAGTTAAAATAATATTTTTTTCTGAAATACTGGTGTCAATCGGGATTCAACGTACATTATTACCACCAATTGATGATCCTATTACCATAACATCTTCATGTGGACCCACAATATCTTATAATTTGTCTTCATCAAAGACTAGGAAAGGAGCATGGGTTTGATAAAAAAGTGTGGACATCTTTCCTTCCAACTGAATAGTCAAACTATTGATATGTCTTTCTCTTGAACAACTTGAAGGTGTCGTTACAATGTCTCCCCTCAATATGGTTAATGATTCAAAAACTACAACAGATCGGATACTGTAGTAGAATTATCCACTATTACCCCCACCTAATTTTGATTTGGATCAAGATCAAGGTATTCAAAGTCCACATCAAACCTTACAATAATCATCATGGTATATTCCTGTGTGGACGTCCCCATAATGGTTGATGAAGTTGTACAGGGCGCAATGGTATTAGATTGCGTATTATCCGGCTTGTTGTCCCTTGTTTTTTTAACAAAGGCACCTAGTTTTCCTCTCCCAATGAGATTTCGAACTTCTTGCTTCAAATTTATACAATCATGTGTATCATAACCCACATCATTATGATACGTGCAGAAACGAGTACTTCGGGTTTCTCTAGGGTGTGCAATGGGACTAGCCTTTGAAAATGCACATCATTTTTAGTCTTGTCATAGATTGTTGCTACTCTCTCTCCCAGATCAACAAACCATTTTGGTTGAACCCATGGGCCCCTTTTACTCCTGCCTTGTTGGCTTTGGTTGGACTGATTTTGCTTGTGCCGATGAGATCCCTGTATGGATTATTTTGATTTGTAACCGGATTGGGTTGTTGCTTGTGGAGTTAATACTGTAACAGCAGATCTGTTCTAACGAGGAACCCAAGACGTTTTAGTTTCTTCAACTGTAATTTGTTTTCCAACCTGATTTAAAAGCCCTCCAAAAGTCATTTCTTTTTTCCGGGTAACTGAATCTGCTAAATTTCTCGGATTCAAGCCTTGTCTTAAAGATGCGATTGCCACCTGTTCAAAATAATCAGCCATCCCATTCTTTGTGTTCACAAACCTACTTATATATTCCTTCAAAGATTCGTTCGGCTCCTGGGAACAATGAATAATAGTATCATCATTCCCCTTAACCTCCTTTCTTCCAAAAAACTGTATCCGGAGAGCTACCCACAACATGTAGAAATTATTTATAGACCCATTGGGGATACTATTGTACAACTTAAGACCACTTCCTTTAAAGGTTTATGAGAAGGCCCATAGAGCAGCTTGTTATTGTCGTCAAAGTTCATCATAAAGTTCTCAAATTTCTCGAAACGGTTGTCTAGATCTTTACGTCCATCGTACTTTTCCATCTTCGAGCCATCGAATCGCTTGGGAAGGTGTTCAAAAATAATTTTTTAAGACAAAGGAGATTGTCTCTAATCATGACTACGACTAAATACGGTATCTTCATTGGGAGTAGCAAAAATACCTAGTTTGGATTGATAAGAAAACGGATCGATCTGCAAATGGCCAATGTGGTGATCAGCCGAACCATTTACTTTTCCTTGATACCTTTTGATTCTGCCCTTTTTAGCCCTTTTTCTTGAATGTTTCTTGGTCAGCCTTAATTTCGTCTTTAAACGGCCTTAATCACTACTGGATGAAGTGACTCTTCAAGGTCTAAGTCATTGTACGGACTATCAGAAGATTCTGATGTTGTACTCACCACCCGTTTAGACCAATGCGTTTTTCTAGAGCTAACATGAGTCATTGTGGACTGCTCATTTTATCCAGGCTACTCGGCAGGGTGCAGTCCAGACGCATCATATTTTTCTTTTATTCATTACTCATTATTCTCTCTCACACCTTCAACCTTTGGAGGTGGAATATCGTGTACATTAGGATCCATGTGCTTCAATGACATTCGAACTGCTTTATTCACTAGTTTCGAATATGAAATTCAAGCAATGTCGCTGCCACTGTGGTCGTCAATTTGGTGAGGATTATTTCTGATCAAACGGTATCCTTGGAAAGAGTTTTATCTTTATCAAGTATTTATTTTTGGAGTGAAGGATAGAAAGATAAAAGAGGCGTGTTTTAGAAATTAAGTTTTCTCGAGAAAAAAAAAACCCTCTTAAATGAGGTTGGTTGGGGGTATTTATACTTGTTTTACGACCGATGGGCCGTTCGGGTCGGACTTTGGATTCAGGTAAATCTTCAAAGCCTAATACCTAAACGAGTTAGCACAGGTTAGCACACAATTGAGCCACGGTTTATTTATTTGTACTGTTCATCGTAGGTTTGGTGCAAAACATGTCCGAATTCCTCCACCAGTTTAGGCAGTAGTACCCTTCCAAAAATATGTGAACCTATCATAACTTTCTTAAACTCCATTAATGGATTTTCAAACAGCACCACCGTGCCTCATCAATGAAGAGTCATTCTAAAGTGGATGTTATTTTTTGTCCCAATTAACACTCTGTTTGGAGAGACTCCAATGCTTCATGTGCACCAGATATCATCTTAGATCACAGAATAAGCCAAGTGTTAATTTCGTATTAGAAAATATAAGTTTCGGGAGAGACGATGGACTGCACATGTTGGTCTTCATCATTTTTCTTGGTAAGAATTACTGAAAATATCTTCATCTTCTGTTTCTTTCAATTTGTTTAGTCAACTGCATGTTAGAAGCTGCCCCATTGCAATGTAGGACTCATGTTGGTTTTCACAAAATGTTAATCCTTCTACTGAGTGCTCATCTCGAGGTAATGCAGAGCAAAAACTAGTCCATTAACATTTTCACCAATATCTTGAGATTAAGATTCTCCTCCTATTTTTGGCTAAACCAGACAATGATTTCCTATTCTCCAACACCAAAGACAAGTACCATATTTAATCAAAGTTACTGTAATCTATCACTTTACACTCCCATCATAACACCCTCTAACTACACCACAAACTCCCCAAATAAGCTTACTTCTACAAACAGAATGATGAACACCCAAAAAAGTTCAAAACCCAAACCTATAGCCTCCACCTATTCCAAAACCATCTATCCAGAAAGAAAAATCACCCCACATTTGGTAACTTCCCGAGCAGCTCTGGATAAGACACATATCTTTATGGACAAGAAATATTTTATTGTCAACATACATATCGATAAGGTTGATGAAGACCCATATGAGACCGACTATAGCACCCCAAACACCAAGCTCGGTCGTCTCACTGCCATATTATTCGGTGATCCTTGCATGTTCGAGGTCGACTACCTTATGCTTGGCCCCCTAACGCTACCATTCCTATTTTGAACTTGAGCTTAGGTGACAAACATACTACTGTCAATAACATCCTTCCCTTTTAAATATTTACGATCCTTGCCTTAAACTGCCCTACCAATAAACCAATCCCGTATCTTTTGACTCAACTAGACCTCTTGCATGCAAGCACAAACCCATCTCATACTACCATTCATGATGATATCTTTCATATTGGGCCTCAAAATACCAATGCAAACCCAAACCCATACACTCAATCTTCTTATACACCTTTAGATCGTCTCCTTAGACGGATTAGCGATATTAGGCCCAAGACCACTTCCATGAATCCTTACCCAGTCCTTATCTAAACACCCAACACATCACAATGTACTACAAAAACCATACCTGCTCCATCGATACCCCCGTCAGACACAAACATAGCTCATGTCATAGCCACATACCAAACAGTCGATCTTCATCCTTCAATATGCTTTCCGCGCTCCGACATCGCATATTCTTGCTGCCATAATCCGAACACCAAACATGCTTTACATCAACCTGTTAGCCCGTACCTTACCACCACCAATATCATCCCATTAAATCCTCCATCTTAACCCCATCTTGATAACCCAAAACTTTGCTAGCATTGTAGCAGCTCCGTTTGACAAGTGGTCCATTATGTCCGTAAGAAAATATAATCTCTCCATGTTGAAGATGGAATGCTTGTTCTTCCATCTAAAGTAATTTCTAAAGATAGGTCTGAGTGGGCTAAATACTTAACATGATACTTTCTTCAGAATAAACTCTCCCCTTACCATGTCGAAGCTATAACCACTAGCATATGGACTACGCACGGGTTGCATGAGTGCAAGGCCAGTGTCTCGGGCCAATATTATTTCAAGTTCTCAACTTCCAATAATACCGCCAATATCGTGGAACTCTTGCCTTGGTTCGTCGGCAGCAACCCGATCATTCTAAAGTGCTCGAAGCCAATGTCATCGATAGTTAATCATCCTCTGAAATCCATACTACCATAGGTTAAGATCCATGTTCTCCCGTATGAACTATGGTCAGAAAGAAGACTGCGTATCCTAGGTAGCTATCTGGGCACTGTAATTTACATGACACGCACATGTAAAACCAAGTAAGACGTAACTATGTAAGAATATGTATTGTTATGAGTGTTACTACTGAGTTCTCATATGTCACTACCATCAAATTTATGGGAAAAACACAAACCTACGCATTGAATATCAAGACATATCACCTATTTGCAATAAATGTAAATCATTTGGTCACTCTAAGACCAATTACATTTGAACCAATGGTACATCCCACTCGAACAAATCCATTTGTCCACGTAAACCATGAAAATAACCAATTATAGATGGTAGTGGAAACCTTAATGATGAGGATACCATTGATTGAAATCCCAACTACAACTTTATAATTCGTATTATCGAGGAAGATGAAGACGATAACCTCTCTAGCAGACATAAGTGGAAGGAAACCGAGGTGATATCACTGCCCAAGCTGTCACCCATGACATGCCAACCTCTGAGAATACTACGGAACACATCTTTCCTTGTTCTGTTATCCCTGGATTCGATATGGTAGCTACGTTCAGCTCTGAGCAACAAGAGGATAATATGGTCCTTGATCAGTAACCATTTTAATTACTACACCCTATTATTTAATGATAATATTTACGTGGAATACTAAAGCTTAAATGACCTCATCCGTCAAATAGATGTAATTGAGTACGTATTCTCAAACCATATAACATTAATTTTCCTTATCGAGACTAAAATTAAAATAATAACCTAAGAAGAATCGGGCACAACATTCTTCATTTTTGGTACTTCATATCAGATCATGAATTCGATCCACTAGAAAGATTATGAATTTCATGGAACTTGAGTGTATATAGACTCACTACAAATCACATAACTATCAAATAATTGATTATATAATTTGTTAGAAAACCGATCACTCCATATTTGGTTGTTTTGGTATTTATGGGTTTAATAAACCATTGGATCATATTCCTTTACAGAATGACGTTAATTTTTTTATCAATATCTAACAACGCACCCCTTGGGCTGCCCTCGATGACTTTAATAATATCTGCAAACTAGAGGACCGAACTGGAAACTCGGACATCTAGAATGCTTTCTTTAATGATTTTAATATGTGATGCAACCAGAATGAACTCAATAATCTTCACTCAACGAACTTTCAATTTTCTTATTACAACAACCAAATTGATAACCCAATTTTCTCAATGATCGATTATGTGTTTTTTAATAGTCAATGTAACTCTCTTTTCCCCAACTCAATTGCCGATTTTGACCTTTCGCATACCTCAAATCACACTTCGTTCGTGTTATTCTTGCACACCTCAAAATTCTACTCTAAAAACCCATTTAGATTATTTATTATGTGTCAAACTCATTCTGATTATAAATACTTTCTTTTAGATAGCTGGCTGAGACCAGTCCCAAACCGACAATGTTATTAGTATGTATAAAGCTAAACTGTCTACAAATTCCTTCTGAAACTTAAACAAAAGATAATTCAGCAACATCTCAGACAAAGTAGAAAGCCTCGACTTAACTTCAAACAGAGTCATCTCACTATTGCGTCCAACCCCAATATCCCTAATATCATTTATGCAAAAAATAATATGTCAAATGAATACATATACCTTAACAGAGCTGATGAATCCTTCTTCAAGCAGAAATCTAGAGAAACCTGACTTAAGCTCGATGATCGTATTACCAAGTTTTTTTTATAACAACATCAAAAATGAAATGGCCGAAAACAAAAATTTTACAATCAACAACAGTCTTGGTCATCCTTGTTCTAATCCCAATGGTGTGGCTAATATTTTTATCAATCATTTCCAAAACCTCCTATGAATAAAAACCTATATCCTTACCTAGAGCTCCAACGCATTCATAATTTTATCTCCTTTAAGATTAGTAAAATGGATAAAGCTAATGTGACCTGTCCCATTATGGACTCTGAGATTAAATCCGCCCTCTTTAGCATTGACAATTCGAAGGCACATGGCCCTAACGGTTCAATGCTCGTTTTTAAATCCTCGTGGGACACGGTCGGTCCCAAACTCACCGCTGCCATCCACCACTTCTTTCGTATAAATAAAATGGACCCCAATTTGAACAAAAATCGTATTTCTTTCATCCCTAATAATGATTGTCCAACCAACCCTTCAGACTACAAACCTGTATCATGTTGCAATATCATATACAAGGTCATTTCACAGCTTTTAGCTAACAAAATAAAATGAGCTCTCTTCTACCTTATGAACTCCTCTCAGTCGGGCTTTAGCCAAGGCCAAAGTATTTTTGATACAATCATATTATTCATGAACTTCTCCATGGTTATCATACTAACCAAAAAGGCCTCTAGACTGCCATAAAATTGACCTTATGAAATATTTCTATAATATGTATTGGTGTCTCCTCCTCGACATCCTCTATTTTATTGATTTCTCCAGTCGTGTGACTACATAAATATTCTAATGTATTTCCACTCTCATCTACTCTATCTGCATTCGTGGTAACATTTTTCGTACCTTCAGAGGTAAACGAGAGATTAGAAAAGGCAGATTATATCCCCTGTTCTTTTTGTCCTCGTCATACAAGTCATCATTAGTATCCTAAAGGAAAAAACCATCACCCTGACTTTGGTTTCCATTGGAAATTCTATAAACTGAAAATCATCAATCTCTACTTTGTAGATAATTTAATGATGTTTTTTTATGCAAACACAAAATTGTTTAGTCTTATTAAGGAAGGTCTTGACAATTTTTCCACCCTCTCGGACTTCTGCCTTAACCAGACCAAAAGTAGTATCTACATTTCGGGTGTCCCTGACAACATCTGCCAATATATTATATATACCAGTGGCTTCGGGGAGGGCTCCCTCCCAATGCGATACTTGAGAGTTACTGTCATTACCACATGTCTCACCTATAATACATGTATACCAGTTTTTCATAAATAGATAAACTATATCAACTCTTTAACCTCCAAACACTTATCCTGTACAAGAAGACTCTAGCTGATCAAAGTCATGCTCTTTGGAAGTCAAGTGTATTGGTAATCGGTATTTATCCTCCCATTGTGTATCCTTCAAGAGCCAACCCAACTCTATCATTGATTCCTTTGGAATCGCCTTAAAATAAAAATCTTAGATTCTAAAGTCGCTTAGCCTAAAACCACATTGCCCTTGTGAGAGGGCGGCCTTGAAATTCTCAACCTCAAAAGTTGGAATCAGACGACTATTTTAAATATGTTTTGGACTATTTTGAGTTAAATTCCAACTCATTATGAAGTAACTGGGTTTTAAATGAAAAACATTAAAGACAAATGTCACCGGAACATCCCTATCGGATTTAAACTTAATTGGGACTGGAGGAAAATCCTCAATCTTTGAACCACAACATCACGTATCTACAAAATCAACTCGGGAACTCCATTTCTTTTGAACTCTGTCTTTTTAACAAATCGTTTGCCAATCGATATGGTCAACGTATCATCCATTCAACCAGGATGTGAAACAACGCAAACGTTTCAAACATTATCTCGAATGGAACTTTGAATTAGCCAATATCGTTATGTCCACGTATAAAATCCCATCATGCACACTTAATTGAATCTCGTACTGTAATCTAGCAACTTTCCCCATCCAATGGGGGTGAAGACATCAAGATATGGTCCCCAAACCAAACCACTAAATTTTTAATTTGCAATACTTACCATTATATTAGACCTTCGGGTCCTATTCTGCCATGGTCCAACTTAATTTGGAACAAGTATCATATTCTCAGACATTCATTCATTGTATGGCTGACCCTCCATGGAAAACTATCCACAAGGGATAAAATTCTGGCATGGGGTTACAATACTCCCTCTTATTCTGTTTTTTACAATTCTCTCCTGGAATCCATCAATCACCTATTGATTGAATGCCCTTTTCACGAATGATTTAGGAAGCTAATTTTCATAAGCGTAACTTCCACAACTTAGACCATGAGTTGCCAATCTGGCTGCACACAGCCTCAAGCTGGAATCCTACCCCAAATGGTCTAGGAAACATTTGGCATACAATTTTCAATACTATTAGTTACCACTTATAGAGCAAAAGAAAAAACATGATATTCATGAAGACCAGTTCATTCTGCTCTACTTTATCCTTTCGTATCCTCTCCGACATGCAATACAGATTTCATAGCAACAATACATGATTAGTACCTTTGGATTCAGAAAGGTTTTTTGTTTATGTGTATCATCTCCAGGTACTTGAGTAAAGGAATATCATATATGGTTACTTAAACAATGTTTACTTTTATTTGGGGAATGCCCCGTGTAGTTATATAAATTTATGTCCTACCGGGGAATGCCGGATGTAATTGTAAAATATTTATTTCTTTAATTTATTTTCCTTTACCAAATAAATTGAGAAAGAATAATTTTTTATGCTATATTGATTGGTGTATATATAGAACACAAACTATAAAATAAATTATATATTTGATACACTTAAATAATATTTTTAATTAAATATAAATATTTTAAATACTATTTATGGAATTAATCAAATTGAATGATACTATTTACTACGTATAAATATCTTACATGATATTTATAAAACAACTTTGAAGAATATTATTTACTAAATATACGTACGGTGTGGGTCACTCCTGTTACCAGATTATCCCGGGACCAGTTTAACCTTCTTCTTTGGAGTGGATTATATGTGTTTGCGTATTTTTTTATATAAAAAAACAGCTTTCCAGTTGACATTTAGTATTTTCAAATACGCCTCACATTTCATATATATTTATTTTCAGGTTTTGAAACTATGTATGGACTTTAATGTAAACGAAGACTATTAGTTGCTTTAGGTCGTGATTCGTGTGAAATCTGAACCATTGTAGCGTTTATTCAACATTCTTACAAAAGTCAACAAGAAGCAGCTGAAGTGTGGAACATGAAAATTACATATTTCATTACCGTAGATATGGTAGTATATCCCGATGATAGGATTGATGAGAAAGAAGATGATATTGTGAATGAGATATAGTAATATATCTCGAGGATATGACTTCTGAAAAAGAGGATGACCTTGCGAACGACAGACCTGTTGAGGACAACATGGGTTGTTGTTATTATTTTTAATCTCACTTTCTTGTGAGGTTTTTTATTTATATTATGTCTCAAATGTATCATTTAAAAAATTATTAATCATTTGAAATTTGTTTTCTCTTAATTGTTACGATTCTTACAATTCTCACAAATTGTTAATATTTTAATAATTATAATTATAATTATAATTATAATTACTATTACTAATATAATTAATAATAATAGTAATAATACTTGGCACAAATTGTAATATTATTATCAATACTATTAATAATAATAATAATAATAATAATAATAATAATAATAATAATAATAATAATAACTATTAGTAATATTAATATTAGTAATATTCTTACTACCAATAATAATAGTAACTAATAATAATAAATATAACAACAATAATAATAGTAGTAATAATAATAATCGGTGATAAATGAGTTTTTACAAATAACCACCTCTTAGTCCAAAATATTTTTTAACTGTTTTCCTCTTTCATGTTTTTTATTTTTATAAATGTCATATATTTCAAACCATAGGTCCAGAAAGAAATCTGAAAATACCATTGGTTTTGTTTTTGTATGACAAACAAAACTGGATCCATTATTTTTTTTTCTATTTTTATTTGTTTTAGTTACGCAATTACGTGTAAGTCGGTTGTAAAATAAATATGGACTAGCAATTGGATTCTAGTTGCGTAATTATGTGTATTTTGGTTGCTAAATGAGTTGCATAAATAAGAAGAAAATAGTAGTGTAAGTAGGACTTTGGTCGCTAAATAAGTCTAATTGTGAGAAAAAAAAATACAAATGTGAAAATAAATGTTAAATACGTGCGATTTGGTTGCCAAAAAACAATTTTATTCGACTTACAGAATTACGTACAAATGTATTGCGTAAATAAGAAAAAACAAATTGCATACATAGAAATTTGTTTGTGAAATAAGCCTAGAAAAAATAATTGTGTTCCAGTTGTAAAATTACGTGTAATTTGGTCGATAAAAACTATTGTATTCTAGTTGAGTAATTAAGTGTAATTTTGTTTAATTGTTTTTTAAAGAAATAAAAATTCTCTATAAACATCACTCATGAAATTCGTTTTGTTCCACTTTCAAAGAATCATATGTGTGTGTGTTTGGATTTGTTTTAATTAAGATTGTAAAGATATGAAGTTTCGAAGGTTAAAAATAACTATATATCGAACGATGTACATGTTTGTGTGTTTAGAGATATTACTGAAAGTATTTATGTTGCTGATGATTTCGATAAGTATTAAAACTCTTGTGGTTATCGATAATTGTATTTTTTTGGAAGGGTTAACAATACCTTTCCAATTCATAAATTATTATTTTTTCCCCAAGAAGTTACTTTTATTGATATTAAAAAATCTTACAGCCTGTTAATTACAAACAATTTGTGAGCTAAAAGCTCCATGATTACAGAAATTATGACTAAGAAGCTATTCTTTTGTTTCTCCATCAGCAGCAACCTCCTTCCTTCTTCCATCCTTCCTAATCAATCTGCTCCCAACAACTCCTATCTTCCTACTTCGGCATCCATAGCAATCCTTCCACAGTCCTCAAACCATCACATATGTATACCTAAACCTGAACCTGCAAGCAAAACCATATAGTCAAGTCTTTCAACTTGCTAACAATGTCAGAAATCACATATTCAAAATATTAAGCATATCTAAAGTTTCCCAAACCCATAGCATCAGATCTTAAAATGTTAGCCAAATCACTAAAATTTTGCAGAGACTTAATAAAGAAACTATTCTTAATTTCCAAAGCGTACTTAGCCAACCAATCTGCAGCCAAGTTTTGCTCCCTAAAAACATGCCTAATAGTCATTTGTGATGAAATCAGCTGTCTACAACACAATAGATTATGCTCTAAATACCAGGGACTAAAACCAGACGCTAACATGTTAAATAAGGCTAAACAATCTATTTCAATGTCTACAATTTTAAGATTAGTCTCCTTACAGAATGTTAAACCATTTAATAACCCAGCTATTTCAGCACAAATAGAAGAACACTTTCCTAACACACTCCCTTTGGCCATTATTAACTTTCCTAAACTATCTCTTATTATATAACCACAACTAGATTCACCATTGATGAGTGTAGAACCATCACAGTTTAGCTTAACATGATTATTTACAGGCTTTTCCCACTTAATATACATGAAAGGCTTAGATAGTTTAACATGATTATGGCAACCTAACTGTTTAGCTATATTAAAATCAAATGACCAACTAGTTAATACAGATGTTAAATCCAGTGATGTAAGCATTAAAAGAACCTGACTCACAATCTGTATATGAGATGTTGAAATATTACTATGTTTATACTTATTTCTAGCCTTCCAAGTGTTCCAGATAATCATAGATGGCAATACAGTCCTAACATGAACTCTTCTAACAGCTGACAGAAACCATATGTTCACAATATGATTAATAGTCATGTGTCTACCTATCTTAATATTAAATTTATCAGCAAAGAAATTCCACACAAGCCAAGCAGTATCACAGGAAACAAATACATGATGTAAAGACTCAATGTTATCACAATGCACACATTTACTAGCAAGTTGAAAACCTTTAGATTGCAGGATTGTATTTATACTAATTAGATTATTTAAAACCCTCCAGAGACAAAAAGAACATTTTTTAGGTGAAAGATTGTTCCAAATTTTATCTTTGATTATTGATGAAGGATGTTTCTGTCTTAACTCTAAGACTGTATCTTTTAACTTAAAAGAACCATCATTTGACAACTTCCAAATAACAGAGTCCATAACATTCTGGTTTATATGTGTTTTAATAATTTTGTTAACATACTGTAAAGGCAAGCTACTTTGAAGTTTAAGGATATTCCAAGTATTATTAACTATATATTCATTCACTTTTGTTTGCTGATAATACCTAGAATTAACATCAGTTAATAAGATTAAAGGTTTCATATCACTACATTGATCTAACCAAAAATCTATATTACCCTGACATATCCTCCACTTAATATGCTTCTCAGCCTCTAATCTAATTTCTATCATTCTTTTCCAAACTTTTGAATCAGTGTTCCTTAATCTAACTTGCAATGGATGAATATTATTTCAGTACTTAGAGTGTAATAACTTTGACCATAAAGATTTATTACTTCTAAAAGAGAACCATAATTTAAAAGCAAATGCAGATTGAATATCCTCTAAGCTTCTAAAATTAAGACCATTCTCCTTAAATGGCTTGCATAAACTAGCCCAACTAGTCCAAATAAGGCTTCTGCTATTCTCATTACAACCCCACAAAAATTTATTTAACAACTTATTAAATCTAGTAATAACTTTTAAAGGCAATTTTGTTGACTGCAAGTAATATATAGGATAGGACATGAGTACAGAGTTAATTAAAGTTATCTTTCCACCAAAAGAAATATGTTTAGAATTCCATTCATGAATCTTATCGTTAACCTTGTCTATTAAACACTCAAAATGTTCAGCAAAGTTATTTGAATGAATCGGGATACCTAGATATGTAAAAGGTAATTTTGAAAGCTTAAAACCTAAGAAGTCCTTAAGGTGTTCTAATCTGTTTCTACTCATTTTTGAAGAAGCTAAGAAAGTAGATTTGTCTTTGTTCAATAGCTGTCCAGATAAATTTTGATATAGATCTAAGAAACTAGATAAATTTCTAACACTAGCTAATGAACCATTTAAAAATAATATTATATCATCAGCATAAGCTAGAACACTAATATTTAAGCTACTTCTCATATTATAGACCCTAATATTTTGCTGACCAACCAACATCTTTATACCCCTAATAATAAGCTCCTCAGCAATTATAAATAGACAAGGTGATAGAGGATCACCCTGCCTAAGACCATTCTTAGACTTAAAGTAGCCAGAAGTCTTCCCATTAGTAATAACAGAATATAAAATATGTTCTATAGATTTTCTAATTAAGTCTATAACTAGATCATTAAAACCAAATGCAGACATAACTTCATATATAAACCTATACTCAAGTCTATCAAAGGCTTTTGACATGTCAAGGCTTAAAATAAGATTATCTCCTCTAGTTTTCGTATTCAAATCCTTTACTATCTCCTCAGCTATTAAAATATTTTCCTGAATCATTCTATTGTCAATATAAGCACCTTGTTCATCAGAAATTATTAAGGGGAGAAGCTTAGCTAATCTTCTTTGAATCAGTTTTGAAATTATCACATTAAACACATAACACAAGCTAATAGGTCTAAACTGAGTCCAATATTTGGGAGACCTAACCTTAGGTATAAGACAAATTAAAGTAGAATAAACACCTTTAGGTATATCTGAACTCAAGAAATATCCTTTAACAACATTAAGAAAATCACCTTTAATTATAGACCAACAAGCAAAATAGAATCTGGAGTTGAAACCATCAACTCCAGAGGCACGGTTTTTATTAAGGGATCTAATAATATCATATAATTCTTCTAGAGTAGGTTCTTTCAAGATACTTTCATTACTTTGTTCAGTTAAAATTTCAGGTATAATGTTTCTAACAATAGACAGATCATGCATAAGGGAAGTTTTGTTCAACAGATTTGTAAAATAACCAACAATAGAGAGACCAATCAATTCCTCATCTTCTATCCAATTATTATTTTCTAAAATTCCATTAATTCTGTTCTTAACTTTCCTTTTCTTAACATAGTTATGAAAGGTAGAGGAGTTATTATCACCTTCACTTATCCAATTTACATAACTTTTCTAATACCAGTAAATTTCTTCTTTTTCAAGCAAATTTATCAAAGTAGTATTCAATTCTTGTAGTTTCATTTGGTTTTCAATACAATTGTTTTCCTCAAGCACAATTTAGCAAGTTTTATTTCATTCTCAACTTTGTTTAAGTTAACAAAAATGTTACCAAATACATTCTTATTCCAAATTTGCAAATGCTTTTTTAATCTTTTAAGTTTAGACCAAAATATATACATAATAGAAGAATCATTTAAAGGTATAGACCAGTTACTTTCAACAGTTTTGATAAAATCATCATGTTTTAACCACATATTTTGAAATCTGAAAGATGTTTTTTGAAAACTAGTTTGTTTTAAAAAAGTTATTAACAAGGGTGAATGATCGCAACAACAAGGGTGAATGATCAGAACAAGTTATGGCCAGATGATCCACCCTTGTGACATTAAAAGTATTCCTCCAAATTTCATTATATAGGCATATATCTAACCTTTTCCATTTATGTTTATTAGTCCAAGTAAAATTAGAACCTACATAACCAGGGTCTTCTAAATTACAATCAAATATCATTTCATTAAAATCATCCAAACTTTTAGTATGCAGATTATTACATGCTCTTTGTTCACTAGTATCAGATATAGAGTTAAAGTCTCCTACAACAAACCAAGGCAACTTAACAATGGATATATTCCTAAGCTGATTCCACAAAGATAATCTAAGACTAATGTTACACTTAGCATACACAACAGTAAGCAAAACAACCTCCCTATGTGCAGAATGACTAACCCTAGCACTTAGAAGTTGTTCAAAATTATCAATGAAATCAATTTTAAAACCATTTCTCCATAAAATCCATATTTTGTTATTTATATTTGCCTGAACAGACTCAAAACCTAACTTAGAACAAATTTCTAAACTTTTATCTACTGCTACCATAGGTTCTTGCAAAGCTAAAATATTAATAAAATGCTTTTTAGTTAGATTCTTTATTCTTCTAAGTGTTTTAATGTTACCTACTCCTCTAACATTCCAATTTAACATTTTAAAAGTCATTATAAGTATTATTTAGAGGATCCAAAAGGTCCTTTGGGGTTTCTGGTTTTAATTACAAGTTTATTCCTAGAGGATCTTCTAAGGAGACTATTCAAGGAAGACTTGTTTTTCTTATGTTTAGATGAAACAGGCAAACTTAAATTTCCACCTAAATTATTCCCTTTATGTGAACTAGGAGAAATGCTCAATCTATTTCTAGGAACTTCAGAATCAATCAAATCATCTACATCTTCATTCAATAAAGCATTGGAAGGATTATTAAATTTCATAAATTCAATTGCATTTTCTATATATTTTTCTGACACAATACCATAATCAAATTGTTTGAATGCTATTAAATTGTTATCACAAATTACAGCATGCAAGTTAGAATCACCTAAAGACATGTTATTATCAACCTCAGAAACTATATGCTCACATGCTAAAGAAATGTTACCATCACCAGTTAAAATTGCATTATCTATATCTTTTCCTGGAGCATCACCAGATTCCAAATTCTTAAATGCAATTAAGTTGTTATCACTAACATCACAGTTTTTATTAGTATGTTTAACAGGTTCCTTAGCATTAGATTCAGGATGTTTAACTATCATGTCACTATCCAAAACCCTATGCATAACATTACAATCATCACAAACATTACAATCATCTAAAACATTAACATCATGCAAAACAATATCTTCATGCAAAACAATCAGATTATCAATATGTTTAACAGGTTCCTTAGCATTAATTCAGGATGTTTAACTGATCACTATGCAAAACTATATTACTATGCGTAACATTATCATCCAAAACATTACAATCATCTAAAACATTACAATCATCCAAAACATTACAATCATTCAAAACATTACAATCATCTAAAACATTATCATCATGCAAATCTTCATGCAAAACAATATCATCCCTTATCCTATTATTGCTACATGCTTTTCCTATCTGCAACTCTTGATTATCAATCACATTATCAGATGCTACAATCAGATTATTAGAAGGCATAATCTTATCAGGCACATTAGAATCAATCTTCTCACAAGCAAATTGCTTAACAATATCACTCACAATCTCAACATGTTGACAAGTATCTTTATTCATGATGTTATCAAATGTTTTATCAGATACATTATTAATAACATGTTCTCTATTAACAAGATTATCATTACTTATAGTATTCATTTTTCCAGAAATCAACTATACATTAGATTGCATATTGTTTACTAAATCTTTGTTGTTTATATGTTTAGGCAACCAAATAGTATTATTCTTTTTATCCTTGATATTAACTTCAATCTTTCTTAAATTCTGAGATTTCTTGAATTCTAAGTCATCAGATTTACAAGCAGTATCGTTATGACCTAAACGTCTACATTTTTTACAGTAATAAGGCTTATTCTTATAGACCACATCCTGCAAATAACCATTCATATCCCCAAAACTAACCCAAATTCTTTGAGGAAGGATACTAGACACATCTGTTACAGTCCAAACTTCACAACAATTAAAACTAGCCCTATTTTTACTAGGTAACCATGATTTTAATGGCATGCCAATCGCCTTAGCTAAATTCTCAATTGTATCTTTATTATACATATATTCAGGCAATTTTGGAAAAGAGATCCAAACGGGAGTTAGAGGAGACTCACGTTTGGGATTAAAATCTGGGGACAATTTTAAAATCCTAAATGTAAACTGACCTATTGACCTAACATTATACTTCCAGAAATTTTTGACATCTACCATATTTTCAAACTCCACAAAGATATGTCTAAAGTCCCATTTATATATACTCAAATTACCTACACGCTTTAAAGATGCTATATAAGTTCTAAAATCTACTGCAGAAGGACATCCATATGAGAATTTTGCAATCAACGTAAATTTAGATAAAGAATTGAGAGAAAGCTTATCTGCTTCGCTAAACCTGACATATGTGTATCCATCTTCAACACCAACTTCCACCTTGTCGTGTAGGAAACCCTCACCAGATCTGACTGTTGATGGAAGCGCCTCCTTTCCCGTCTTTACAGCATCAGCATACGATCTTGATCTTTGAACCATTTGCTTGCAAGACTCATTTTCTCCGTTGAGTGGATTATTCAGAGATTCATTCCTTTCGAAAGTTGGATTTTCGAAGAAACGAGTCTCTGAAATGAGATTTGAAGGAAAACAATTTGAAGGTGGGTTTACTGATGTGAGATTTGCTCGATTCTGTTCTTCATGATGAAGAACATAAATCGTTCTTTGCATGAGAGAAGAACAGAAATCGGTTTGTGGCTAGATCTGAGAGGACAGACGAAAGAGAGGCTGAGATACTAGGGTTGACGATAGAGGATTGTGTGGCTGTGAGGTTGTGGGGCTTCACAAATCAACAAAGGCTATGAGGCCCATGGTCTAGTTTTCAAGAAACGGAAATAGGTTCTTGGAGGCCTATCTCTTCTTCATTTATTAATTAATTGTCCTAATACTTATTTATTTATTATATTTATTATTATATTTATATTTATTATTATATTTATTATTATTATTATTATTATTATTATTTAAACAATAATATTAGGTATAAGTAAATTGAGTTTTCAGCCAAAAATTTCAATTTATTAAATCAAACTTAATATTATATTTAATTTTATAGTAATATTATCAAAATTTTATATCTTTTATTAGGTAAAAAATCTCAAATATCAAATATTTGGTTTTTAAATTTCACATATTTATTTATTTATTTTAAAATTAATTTATAATTTTAGGAGTGCTTATTTTTATATTTGATTAATAAAAATAAAAATTATTCTATAACTGCTTTTATAAAATATCTGGCACAAAAATATATTTTTATAAAACTGTTGGCTGATTAGTGAAATCAGCCGCAGAAAGTATTTAAAACGGATGCCCTTATACAACCGTTATTTTTAGATGATTAACAGATTTGGAAGCAAAGCAGATAGTAAATTCATAATTTTGGGTTTCTGAATTTAGCAGAATTTGTATATTTAGTCCTTAGGTTTGTGAAATTTATAAATTTGGTTTTTTACTTGACAAAAGATTTAAGTATTGTGTTTTGGAAGTTTTTTATTTTTCTTATTAGAGATAAAATTTATAGATTTTGAGAGACATAAAACAATGATTTTAAAAATAAAAGATTAAAAAATAGTCAAAAATAAATATTCAACTATGATTGAAAACAAAAGATAGAATTTGTTATTTTGCATTTATTTTTGTAATAAATGAATATATTAAAAGAAGAAGAGACTCAGCGCTATAAATTGGCGCACATTGAGCTCTCTTTCTCTCTCAAAGTAATTTCTTCAGCTTAAAGAAAAATGAAGTGCTTATGTTTCGTTTTCTTCTTAGCCATTTTTGTAAGCACCAAAATATGGAAAATTGATGCAAAAAATGCAACAAATGGTTTCGTGAAAACACAAGGGTTTCAGTTTATATTAAACGGAAGGCCTTTCTACGGAAACGGATTCAATGCGTACTGGTTAATGTACGAGGCGACCGATCCGTCAACGAGGGTAAACATCTCTTTAGCTTTGCAAGACGCAGCAAAACATGGTCTCACTATTGCTAGAGCTTGGGCGTTTAACGATGGTGCCTATAGAGCGTTACAGAAATCTCCTGGCTCTTACGATGAAAAATCATTTGAGGTTAATTCTTCATCCACCCATGTCCATTTTGTCTGGTTAACAAAATAATATTTTTTTTTTCGTTGTGATAAGGGATTGGGAAAAAGGACTGATTTTGTTTTGTTTTGTGTTTTGAAGGGTTTGGATTTTGTAGTAGCTGAGGCCGGTAAGACTGGACTGAAGCTGATACTGAGCTTAATTAACAACTGGGAGGAATTTGGAGGAAAAAAACAGTATGTCGCATGGGCTAAGGATCAAGGCCAGAATGTGACTGCTGTTGATGACTTTTTCACAAACCCTCTTATTAAAACTTACTTTAAGAACAATGTGAAGGTATAACATGATTTTCTTTTCTCTTAGAATTACTTTGAATGGTTTAAACCCAAACCTTGAGGGACAACCCTATTTCGGGCTGTTATCTGTCTAGTTATTTTCGGGTTTTGACCGACCAACCGGTCTGCTAAACTTATCGGTTTGTACTTGGTAGACCACTAATTTTTTTTGTTTTGGTTCGATTTCAGTTCGAACCTACTTGGTTTATTTAAAAACACAAAACTAATTAAATAATATTTTGATTATGAAATTCTTACTTAACAAGTGATATAGTTTAATAGTTATTTTTTGGTTTTTTTAATTGATTCCTGTAATATAAAGTATAGAAGATAAATATATAAAAGAAAAAGTTCGTTTTAACGATTTTATTGATTCTGGTAGTTTGAAATCCATTCTTCCGATTTAAGGTATTGATTTTTTTAGAATGAAACCGCGAACCAAATAGTTAAAGTTTTGTCGAGTTCTTGCCGGTTTGTCTCCAATTTTAAAAAGACCATTAACATCCCTAACCTTGTCCCGAATATCGTGGGAGGTAAATTACTAGATAGGCCTCAAATATGAAAGCATTTCAACTAGTTTAAGGCTTTTTAGGAACGGACCAAATGGAAAGCTATATTGGTCTTCAGACCCAAATAAGTACCAATATTTTGATAAAACGCAATAATCGTATCCGGACATAAATGGCTAGCATGTCATCTGAAATTACTAAGGGAACATCACATGTAGTAGGATATTTTAATTATCTTTAAATGGTTGTGATTGATGGTTCAAATTATATTGTTTAATGAGATACTTTTGGCAGACTATTCTAACCAGAAACAACACCATTACTGGAATCCAATACAAGGATGACCCAACCATCATGGCCTGGGAGCTTATCAACGAAGGTAGATGCGCATCGGATCCGTCTGGAAAAACTCTGGAGAACTGGATAACGGAAATGGGTTCTTATGTGAAATCCATAGACAGTAATCACTTGCTCGAAATTGGTTTAGAAGGTTTCTACGGTCATCTGGTGGCTCCTTATCGGCAAAGTATCAACATAAGTTACTTTTATGGTACAGGATCTGATTTCCTTGCACATAATCAGATTTCAACCATCGATTTTGCCACTGTCCACGCCTATCCTTGGTAAACTCTATAGTCCTCTTTTAAACATGCGTTCAAGAAAAAATTGTTCCACATTGTTGTAAGTGGCCGTGTTTATTATCACCAATGATATGTTTAGGGCAATGAATCCAATTTTTTGTTAGTAATATATTATTCACCTAACGTTCCTTAATTCTACTAACTTTATATTATCATTTATTTGCAGGTTACTAAATTCTTCTGATGATACCCAAGTTGCTTTTTTAAACGACTGGCTTACCGATCACGTTCAAGACGCCCAATACATAATCAAAAAGCCACTTATTGTGGCAGAATTTGGAAAATCGACAAACGACACCGGATACAACACTTACAAAAGAGACCTTCTGTTTAACGTGGTGTACTCCAAAATATATGCATCGGCTAGAAATGGAGGAGCAGCTGCTGGTGGACTATTTTGGCAATTTCTTAGCCGAACTGTGGAAAAAACTTTTCAAGATGGATACGGTCTAGTTCTAAGCGAAGAGTCTTCTACTTCGAAGCTAATAGCTCAACAATCTCACAAGTTGGATCAAATACGTAGGGATTTTGATAGAAAGAAATCGAAAGGTCGGAAAATTATCAACTAATATCTAGAGAAGAAGGTTCCTTGAGGCTTTTCACAAAAAAAAAAAAAGGTTCCTTGAGGCTATTGTTATTTCGCCCAGGAGATATTAGTTGCGTGGGTTATAAAAACAAAACTCGTTACTCTTATTATAAATAAATCAAAATATACCTTTCAGTATTATTTATTGTGTCATGACACCAATTAAGCCCATTATGTTTTATTCTTGGTGGAACTATATTATATTTATGTAGTTGCTTTTCATTAGACTTATGTGATTATTTAAGAAAATGGACTCCAAAAGAAACGTTTCAATAGTGTAAAGACTAAGAATGAGCTCTATTTAAAGATGAATTTGGTGAGAGAGGAGGAGAAGAGTGAAGAGGATGAATCGTGACGCCAGAGAGTCACTCAACTCGAAATGTAATATTTAATAGTCATGATTTTTTTTGGAGGGAATCCACAACCGCTATTCAACGAGTGCGCACATGGTAAACTTTCCGTCTGACGTAATAGCGCAGCCGCTATTTAACGAGTGTGCACAGAGGTAAATCTTCGGTCTGACGCAATAACTTGCAAACCAACGCCATAAGGTAAACCATACAAGGTGATAGGCTCAGTCAAAAAAACATTTATAGAAAGACTCGAACTTATGATCTTTGGTCACAAGCATGCTTTACTTCACCAACTCGGATACCCTTTTGGAGGATCCATAGATTTTCTTACTTGTTAATATTTTAGGTTTATACTTATATGTATTTATGGATCGACATGTTAAGTCCAATAATAAAAGTAACTGAGATACCTCAAGTATCTAATTAATTAAATTAAATTTATGGGTGAGAATGTGTTATCGATTCAAACATGGTATTCAGGTTGAATTTCGGAACCGTAATGAAGAGAGTTGAGATATCAACATTTAGGTGCGAACTAATTCAGAGTGTTAAATTGAATTGTCAATTTACTAGGTTGTGAGACAATTTACTAGGTTGTAGTCTCCGATCACCAGATCGTAATCAATTTGAATTTACAATTTTAGGTTTCAAGTTGTAAAGTCTTATATATAGGTAGCTTAGGTTCTGGAATTTCTTCAGCCAAAACCAAAATAATAGAGACAACCGCTATCTTAGTGATTGGAAAGTTATTGTCGTTATTTCACTATTTCTTTTTCAAGTTCTTCATAGGTGTATTTGAAGATTAAAGATTGTAGTACATTTTTGAAGAAACGGGACAATAGAGAACTCAATGCAAACATGTAACTTTATGTGTTTCCTTTCTTCTTTTATTCCATAAAAAATCACAAAAAACGTTATTATTGGTGTGGATTATTTTGAAATGAGGGTAATTTCGTCAGGTGTTTTGGGAAATTTCAAAGTATTAAATGTTTGGGTGTTTTGTAGTAAGAGATTTAAGCTGCCTGGTTGTATTAAATGTTCATTACCTTCATTAATGACAGTAGTTGGGTATTTATACCCTTAATTATGGACTCATGGGTTTTCTGGTCAAGTTGTGAAACCGGGTCGAGTTTAAAGACCCATTAGTTCTTAAGTAGATTAGCACCTAGTTTAGTCAAAAGGCGTTTAGTGTTTTAATACTTTTGTCTTATCCGGATAGTTTAGTGGGCAGTTATCGTCTGAATTACCCATGTCCGGTTTTATCACTGGATGATGGTGAATAAATCCGCACTCATCAGTAGCCCCTTTTTTAGGCTTGGTAAAAAACCTTTGGCAGGACTAAAAAACTTACTTAGTCAGTAACAACATTTTCCAGATCGCTCATGCGTTTGGTTCAAGGTTTATCCGAACTGATTTTCTTCTCAGATTTCTAAGAGTTTTTCTTAGGATCGTGCGACATGTGTCGAATTTTGATTCTTCATTCCAGTTTTCTTCCTAGGACGGTGCTCCCACTAAACCTAAAAAGTAACTTATGCATTTAATGCTTCTTACGTCAGCGCCGCCTCCAATCATTACTTATGTCTTTTTGTCTTCTCTTAGGTATCACTAACGTTTTGCCTTACTAGATATAAATTACCTTCCTTCACTGTTTTACCATCTTCATTACTGCACAATTTCATTTCTCAGAGATTTTTACCCTCTCTTTCAAAAACTTCTCTTTTATAGTTTTATGTTCACATCAAGAAACACTCTTGTGAAAGGTGGTTGATTAAATCTTTCTGAACTAGAGAAAGCGCAAAAAGTTGAGCGCGAGAGACGTAGCGTTGCCGGCCTTCCAGTCTCTCCAAGCAGTAAACTTGATTCATCATCCTTAGAAGCTGATCAAGGATCGTCCTCTGCTAAAAAAAAAACCTAAACGTTTATTCCAACCAAACCTCTCGCCAATCTTGTCAGGCTTCTCGGTTCAGGAGTCTCAGCCTTCCACCGTGCAAGAGAAATCAATATCGAGTGTTAGGAAGCCTTATCTGTTTATTGCTATGGGATCGGACATTGAGAAATCCCCAGAGAAAACTAAACCTCGCCGGACAACGCGCCTGGTAAAAGGCCAAGAAACTGGCTCACAACCCAAGTCCTCCAAAACGGGGGCATTTAAATCTGCAACCAAAGATAAAGCCTCCGGAATGAAGGTATCTATTAAAGCCTCAAGAGACAAACCCTCCGGATCCGAAGAAACCAGAATTACTTCTCATACCAAGTCCTCCGGAGCTGAGCCTCAACCGGACCCCAGACCTCTAAGAGAGACTGATGCTCAACCGTTCAGACAAACTAATGAGCCACAAGCTGACACTCTTCCATCCACAACAACTTATAAACCTTCCACAATGATGTAAGAAGTGATGGAGGATAGTGTCGAAGAGGCCCCATTTGAAACTGAAGCCTCCGAGAAAACTGGAGATGCTGCCTCTCACAAAAAAGGGAAAGGCAAGGAGAAAATCTGCATGACCATCCAGATCTGCCGGAGAGCCTGGAAGGCAAAGTGGGACCTTGTTTTCACAAGGTCAATGTGAAGTATCTGCTGGCCATGCAGAACATTAATTATGTCTATACTCACACCGCTGAGCTGGGCCGGATCCGAACCAAGTGGGGGATCCCTGAATCAGTTAAGGTGAGAATACCAGTCACACCGGAGACTCCGATGGACTGCAAGCTCAACGAGATCGTCATCTATACTGAGCTGTTCAACTGGGGGATCAGTTTCCCTTGGATCCAGAAATCGTCAGGTATTTCCACCTCATTAAACTCTGTCCAATCCAGTTGAGTCCAAATTCTTGGTATACTCTCCTCACCTGCATTATGGCGTAAAGGCTGTCCGGTATTCCTCTCCCAATGGAGTAGTTCGCTGCAGTGGCCAGCCTTTGTAAAAACCATCATATCTCATTCTACCACTATAATATGGGAGACAAATTTAAAGTGGTGGACGACCTGTTAGAGTCAGAGAAAAACTGGAAAACCCAGTTCATATTCTTCAGTGGGACGTGGGAGAATGGGAGAAAAATCAAAGCTGACGTTAATCTTGGTATGCTCACCAACAGGTGGAAAAGCACAAGTAAGCATTCTACTTTGTTTATCTTTCCCATTTTGCAAAAAAATTATTCCTGAATCACTTCTTCTTTTATGTCAGTATTGCCGAATGAGTTCTCCGACTATGTGAAGGAGGGGCAGACCACATGTGCCAAATTAAATACATGGGCTGCTGACCGTTGGGGGAACGCCTTTCACAACTACTTTACCTCAGACAACTTCGTGAGATCCCACCTTTGGAACACTACGGGCCGGAGAGATCTCACTTGGGAGGAGTTGAATACACCACCTCCTCCGGACGTTATACTTAAGAGAACGGAGGAGAATTATGGAAAATTGGCATTGCCCTCTAGAGTCAAAGCCCCAAGCAAAATGAAAGGGAAGGGCAAGAAAAAGAAGGCTGCAGCAGAGGCTGTTCAGGATGTTACAGAAGAGATTGCTCCGGAGAACCAAGGAGGACAGACCCAAGGTGGGATAGATGCTACTTTGCTCAAAGTAGTTGAGGATGAAAGCATTAGAGAGGCAGGTGGACCTCAAAATCCACCAAAGCCTCCTAAAAATGATCAAAAAAGGGGAGCAAGCAGTGATGAGAGGACTGCTAAGAAGAAGAAGGTCTCATTGGGGGATGAAGTAATCCTTTGCCCCTCGGAGTCTCTACCTCCGGCAGATGCAACTGATCCTACCTTGGCAGAGCAGAACCCCACTGATCTACAATTCGGGGAGGGTACCGGAGGAGATATTAATATAGATGGAGTAGACATTAGTGGCCTCCAAAATATTGGTCTCTATTTCGGAGAGTTTGAGAAAGACGACTTTGTTGGCCCCTACCTTCCTCCAAGCTCCTCCAATATGGTGACCTTCAATGGTAAGTCCTTCACCGTTCGGACGACAATAGAATGAGACTGAAAATAGGGTCTCATTTTTCTGGCAACAATCACCAAAGCTAGTGCTAGTTTTTCAAGTTTTAAGTACCTTTTTTCAGCATCCATCAGACTCTTGCTGATGTAATACACCGGACGAGGATAACTGTCCCCCTCTCTTACTAGCACTGCACTTATAGCACATTCAGACGCTGCTAAATATATATACAGTGTTTGAATTTTGGGCAAAGATAAATGCTTTTTTATTTCATTGAATGCCTAGTCGCACTGTGGAGACCAGTTAAAGTCTTTAGCACCCTTTAAAGTCTGGAAAAATGGGGCAAACCTATCTGAAGACCTTGAGATAAAACGATTTATAGAAGCTAACCTTTCTGTCAACCTCTGCACTTCTTTAATATTCTGAGGAGGATCACTTATCACATACCCCAGAAACTTTCCGGACCGCACTCCAAAGATACATTTTTCTGGATTCAACTTCAAATTAACCTTTACAAAGTTGGCAAATGTTTCTTGAAGATCTGTTAGGTGAAACGCTTCTTCCACGTTTTTTACCATCATGTCATCAATATATACTTCTATATTTCTCCCAATCTGATCAGCGACCACGTTTTTTACCAACCTTTGATAGGTAGCCCCAGCATTCTTCAACCCAAACAACATCACCTTATAACAATTGATGCCCCTATCTGTGACAAAAGTAGTGTTCCTGGTCCTTCGGATCCACCTATATCTGGTTATAACCGGAGAAGACATCCATGAAGGAAAATAACATATTCCCAGATGTGGAGTCTACCAACTGATCTATCCGGGGGACTGGAGACAGATTTTTTGGGCAAGCCCTATTGAGGTCAGTAAAGTCGATACACATACGTCATTTCCCATTCTTTTTCTTTACCAACACTGGATTAGCTGTCCATAAAGGATATTGAGACTCCTTTATGTGCCCCATCTTGGTAAGTCGGTCAACTTCTTGAACTATGACATCAACTTTCTCCTTAGAGAAAGCTCTCCTTCTTTACACAACAAGTGGAACATCTCTTTGGATATATAGCTGGTGTGATACAACATTCCCAGGTACTCCAGTCACGTTAGCATTATACCAAGCAAAAACATGTTGGTGGTTTGCCAAAAAGGACAATACTTTTTTCTTCAACTCAGGTGCCATTTTGGAGCCAACCTTAACATTTCTTCCTTCAACCAGAGAGTGGGTTTCAACTTCTTCAATTGGTAGTAAAACACATGGGTCTCTCTGGGGTCATCAATTTCACCCTCAGCCCAGAGGACCCCAACAACTGCTAATCTTTGTTTATCCGGACTACCCCCAAAGTTTTAGGGGCAAGAGCAGTTGCATAACATTCTCTTGTTATTTTTTGGTTAATCGGGACAACTCCCACTTGTCCTTGAATTGCATATTTTAAACATTGGTGAACTGTTGAAGCCACAGCATGCATCCTGGAGAGCCAAGATCTCCCAAAGATCACATTGTAACACGCGAGAAAATCTACCACAACGAAAAGTATCCTGACCATCTTCTTGAAAGGGCCCTTGCCCAACAATATCTCCTCCTCAAACTCTCCGACCACATCCGCAGAGCTTCATGTGAAGCCTACAATGGACATGTGCGAACGCTGCATTACTGCTGGATTCTTCATCTGTTTATAGGAATTTAAAAAAAGAATGTTGGTTGAGGTGCCAGTGTCAACCAAAATTCGCTTGATGTCATTGCCCCCAATTGATGGTCCTATCACCACAACATTGTCATGAGGACCAACTATGTCTCTTAAGTCATTTTCATCAAATAAAATGAAGGAGAAAGGAATTTGGGACTGATAGGAGGATATGCCTCCCTCTAACTGAGTAGCAGAGTGTGAACATGCCTCTTCCTTAAAGAATGAGTTGGCACAGCCATTGTGTCTTCCCCAAATATAGTGAGCGACTCAAAAAGCTTATGAGCCCAGATATTGTCTTGGTATGTTTTGTTATAACAACCACTTTATTCCGGGCTGGATCAGGATCCAAATACTCTGATTCCACTTAATCTTTCAAAGATTACCATGGCCCTGTCCGGATCTGATGTCCCTGCATTGTTTGTTGGGCCAGTCCGATGAGCATTGTGAGGCCTATTCCCACTTATTCTCTTGACATAAGCTCCTAATTTTCCTCTTTCAATCAGATTCTGCACCTCTTGTTTCAAAGCAATGTAATCTTCTATGTTATGGCCAATATCATGATGATACTGACAAAAACAAGTATTACGAATTTCCCTATGAGATTGAAGCGTTACCGGCTTCCTAAAATGTACCTCATCTTTTGTTTTATCATAGATGGTTTCCAAATTCTCTTTCAATTCAGCAAACCACTCCGGTTGGACCCAAGGTCCTCGTTTATTTCTAGACTATTGGCTATGAGCTGGAGCTGGGTGAGATTGAGTCCGCTTGGCCCTTTTGGGACCCTGTCCGGCTTCTTTGGAGTTGTATCAGGACTGATTCTGGTTTGGTGCAGTTGGGGCAGACCTCACTTGCCTGTGCACCCTAGTCTTTTTTGTTTCATATACATTGATTTGCTTTCCCACCTGGTTTAGTAAACCACCCCAAGTCATAGCCTTCTTCCTGGTTACCGAATCGACCACATTCCTAGGGTTTAATCCTTGTCTTAAAGAAGTTATTGCTACCAGTACAAAGAAATCAGCTAACCCATTCTTTGTGTTCACGAATCAGCTTATATGGTCTTTTAGTGATTCATTTGGCTCTTGGGCACAATGGATAATAGTGTCTCCATTGCCCTTCACCTCCTTACTTCCAACAAACTGCCACCAGAAGGCCACCCAAAACGTGTCAAAGTTTCTGATACAACCCTGCGGTACTATTTCAAAGCACTCCCCGTAAAATATGAGAGAAGGCTCTGCATAGCAATTTGTCATCATCATCAAAATTCATCATAAAATTTTTAAACTGTTCCAGATGATTGTCCGGATCCTTGCTCATGTCATACTTTTCTATTTTAGTACTATCAAACCTCTTATGATGGTTTTCGGACAGTATCTTGGAGGACAATGGGGATTGTCTCTAATTTCGGCCACGACTAAAGACAGTGTCTTCATTAGGTGTTGCAAAAATACTCGGCTCATCATGGAAAGCGAATAGATCCATCAGCAGCTAATCCACATGCCTACGGATATGGTTGTGGCTGTGAGACGACCCTTTTTCCAGACACATTTTTAACCTCTCATGCCTGTCCCTCTTTCTTGAATATTTTTTGACCAACTTTTGCTTCTTCTTGGATCTTCCCTCATCACTGCTGGATGACAGGGACTCCTCAAGTCCATCCTCATTTGAGGAGTTACTATAGGACTCAGACTCTGATTTCTCCACCGGTTTAGACCGGTGAGATTTCTTGGAGCTGACATTGGTCTTTTTAGTACTTAAGTGATTCTTTGTTGATGGGTCATTCTCCTTTGGATTGTCAGTATGGTGAACGGCTGACACTTTCGACTTTTCTTTCAAGCCTAAATCCGCCTTTTTAGCAGCTCTCAACGCTTCTATTTCAGCTTTCAACCTGTCTTGCTCTTCGATCATGTACTCATCGTTCTCACCCACCACTTCTACCAAATGTGGTGATACTGATTGCTCTTCTGGATTAATCCGAACTGGTTTTTCTTGCTGGTTTTGAATGCTAGATTCAGGCACCTTCTCCTCCCATTGTGGTCGCCAATTTGGTGTGGATTATTTTGAACTGAAGGTAATTTCGTTTGGTGTTTTAGGGAATTTCAAAGGTATTTATGTTTGGGTGTTTTGTAGCGAGAGATTTAATCTTCCTGGTTGTATTAATGTTCATTACCTTCATTAATGAAAGTGGTTGGGTACTTATACCCTTAATTATGGACCCATGAGCTTTCGGGTCAAATTATGAAACCGGGTCGAGTTTAAAGACCCATTAGTTCTTAAGTAGATTAGCACCTAGCTTAGTCAAAAGGTGTTTAGTGTTTTAATACTGTTGTCCTGTCTGGATAGTTTAGTGGGCAGTTATCATCCAAATTACCCCTGTCCGGTTTTATCAATTGGTGGTGGTGAATAAATCCAGACTCATCAATTATGTTTTTTCACAATTTTGCTACGCGATTCATCAATTGATGTCACAGCCAATAAAACCCTTTTGTGATTGTTAGAATAATAAAAAAACATATCTACAATATATGTTTCTTACTGTAAATAATTTATGTCACTAGAATTATGTGTTTGATTGAGCTAGTTAGACCATGGATTTATGAATTGTATGAAAAAACATGTACAAAAAAGCATGATGAGTGACTTATTGCTGTTGAAAAACATGTTTATGTGTTCTATTTGAAACGTATGAATAAATTATTATTTGTGATAGTTTGAGATTTTTTTGATTGATTTAAAGTTCATTTGATGACTCGAATTTTCTCTCAAAATTTAGCATCAAACCAAAGCTAGTTTGACGAATCAATTAAACCTATTGGGATAGCGCCTAACCGATATTTTAGCCTTTGGTGTTAACGTTGATCGAAGGTTTTCCCACGATTTTCACCATGGCAAGTGAATTGTTAATACTATGCATGAACACATAGAAAACCCATTATTATTGCAATGGAAGCAGTCGGGAGGGGGCTAATGGATAGGTAAATGCCTACTGAAATAAGCCACAGTTGTTGCAGTTGTTGCATGTTGGGTGGGGCCCAACGGACTACAGCATGTAGGAACAACAGCTATTGCAAGCTGGGCGCAACCCAACGAAATGCAATAGTCAGCAACCACTATTGTAGCAGCTGCTGCATGTTGGGTCGTGCGGCCCAGCATAATGCATCAAGCTGGGTTTGCCGAGCGATAATAATAAATTCTTTTTTTAAAAAAAATAATTTTTTAAAAAAATTAATTAGTTGATTAATTTCGATTGATTTTTATGATTTATTTTCACAATGTTATATGTTTGAGCATGTTATATGTTGTATGTGTATTTATGTAACAAATTATAATATGCTTAAATGTTAAATGACTAATGCATGACTAAAGTTTCGAATATCGGTAGGTGAACTAAGGAATTTATTAATGAACCCTCCGGAAAGTCAAAATTAATCCCCTTAAGGATTCTAAGCTTCGAAAGGTTTTGGGATTAATTTAAATTCAGATATTATTGGTCATTCTTAAGGTTAACATCTTGGTTTAAATTAATCATAAACTAGAGATGCTTAATTTAAATTCAGATATTATCAGCCCTCCAGAAAATTTCTCTAGTACTTACGAAAATTAAATTAGGGTTATTTTAATTTGAGTAAATGAAATCTTCCCTCATGAGGGTTTCACTCGTACTTCAGAAATTAATATAATGATCATAGTTTTTTTCTCAAACTCATAAAATGTATATTAGTATGATTTCCCTTTTATATTATAATATCAAAGTATTTTATGTTTTACATGTTCTATCATTGTCATGCATATTTTATAAGTTATATGTGATGATTCTAAACATGCTATGTGTTGTTTGTTTCTTGATTTTTCTATTGAACATGGCTTACAATCTTTTGGAAAATCATCCACCCATGCTAGATTGTTCAGATTTTAATCTATGAAAAGAGAACAAGCTGCTATATTTATCTTTGTATTATTATGGCTACGCACTGGCCCATCCCAAACCCTTTGACCCTAGTCCTGAAAGTACATTGTATGAAACTAAAGAACATGAGAGGTGAGAGAAGTCAAATAATTTATACTCGGGTCCTATGTTACAAGGCACACCAGTAGCATTTCATGGGGATGTCCCGAAGAATGTTACCACTGCGACGGTCTTTCTCGTGGAGCTCACGAAAGCCTTTTCTAAGAAAAAAGGTGAAGATATAGCGTCTTATAAACGAGCTCTCTACAAAAAAGTACATTGGAAAAAGTAAAATATGTGAGCACATTCTTGGAATGTCTGTGATTAGCCAAAAGTTTAAGGCAATCGGGGTAGACCTTTTCGAGGAATGTGTGGTTGGGTTCACGTTTCAATCGATGTCAAAATGGTTTAAGAATTTTAGTCCACCTATAACTGTATGCAGGAAAAGTAAAATACCAATGAGTTTATTTTCCATGCTGTATAAGAGGAGGAAAGACTTGAAGTGGCAATGCTTGAGGTTCATGTGACAACACCTTCAAAGAGTTCGAGGCTTAAGCAGAAGAAAGATGGCAAATGATCGGGTCAAGGTACAGTAAAAAATAAAAAGATTGAGGAATTAACAGTCGTTTGATTCTTTTTCTACAAAGAAAAAGGACCTCTAAAGAAGAACTGAAAGAAACGCTGAGATCTGCGAGAGAAGTGTGAGGAATTAACTGTTGTTTCCATCCCACATAAATGGCATATCTCAGAGGCAGAACCCAACACTGAAAGATATGGCTGAGGGTGGAAATTTATCAAATGTGCTGCTTATATAGTCAATAAAGTACCCACTAAGGCTACCGTTAGGACCCCATATGAGATTTGGAATAGGCGTAGACCCAATTTAAAGAATCTATATGTGTGGGGTTGTCTAGCTGAGATAATATATTACAAACCTCAACTTCTTCTTCATATGTAATTTTGAATAGTCTAAGGGGTTTAAATTTTATGATTCTCTCACCAGTATTATATTTAAAACAGGAATGATAACGTTTCTTGAGGATGTTGAGTCTGGGAGAATAATAAGGGAACATATGTATATTTTGAATAAGAATATGTAGAGATTCATGAAAGTTTTAACGGGTACACTTAGGTATGGGAATATTAGGCTTTAACACCAATCATTTTAGTCCCATTAGAACAAGCTGATCCTCATATCAATACTAATGTTCCACATTAGGGTTCTAACTAGGAAACAAATATGGTTCAGGTATATCAAGAGGGACCTCAAGGTAATCTTCCACAAGAAGATCAAAATGATATCGCTCATGATGATCAAACTCTACTTTTTTTAGAAGTGAAACAAGATGAAAGTATGTCCTTAAGAAGGTCCACAAGAGAAATAAAGATTGTTATAGGTCCAAATTTTATAGTATATATTGAGGATAATGGTGAGTCATGTGTTAGAACTGTTGATGACCCTTTATCCTACAAACGGGTCAGAGCAAGCTCTGACTCTCAAAAGTAGATTGACGCTATGAATGAAGAGTATAAATTGATGTACAGAAATGCGGTATGTGACCTTGTCCTATTACTTGAAAGGAAAAAATGAAATTGGTTGTAAGTGGGTTTATAAAACCAAGCATAATTCTCTGGGTAATATGGAAATACATAAAGCACGTCTCGTAGCGAAAGGTTATACTCAGCTTGAAGGGATTGATTTTAAAAGAAATATTCGTTTTAATATCGATGAAGGATTCATTTAGAATAAATATGTCATTAGTTGCACACTTTGACCTTTAGTTTTATCAGATGGATGTTAAGACCATTTTTCTCAATGATAATATTAAGGAAATGATATATTTGGTGCAACCAAAACACTTTTCAATAGGCAACTCAAAGGATCTGCTTTGCAAGCTTAAGAAATTTCATATTTCTTGTATTATATATGGATGACATATTACTTCCTCGAAGAATAAGAAATTGTTACACACTATAAAATAATTCTATCAGAAAATTTTGATATGATCTCGGTGATACCTGTTTTGTGTTATGAATCAAATACATTGGGATCACTCCTGAAGTATTCTTGGATTATCATAAAATGGATGAATTAAAAGTGTTTTACAATATTACAAATATGCGAATTGCAAACCCTTGATTACCTGTATAATAAAGGGTGACAGACTTAGTCTGGGTCAATGTCCTAAGACAAAACTTGAGATTAAGGCAATGAAAATGGTCTATTATGCTTCGAAAATCGGGGGTTTAATGTATAGTCAAATTTGTACTAGACCAGAATTTTCCTTTGTTGTAAATATTTTGGAGAGAGTTGTTAGTAACCTATGCATGGACCACCATAAGTAAATGAAAGGGCACATGCTGACATATATATAGTCGGAAAGGCTGGAGATCATTAGGTATTTTGACTTAGTTTTTTTGTGGATGTAGAAAAACAATTGAAAGTACTTAGAGAAACATATTTTGACTAGGTCGAGGTACAATATCCTGGAAAAGTGTATAGTAAACACTTATTGCAACGTCCACCATCGTGGAGTAATTTTTGGTGTGCTTTGAGGCCTCGAATAGTAGTTATATATACAAAAAGTTTCCACAAGGTTGCATATTATACAAGGGATCGAATGTCCTATAAGTTTGTTTGCGACCAAAATTATGCGGTGTAGTAATCCAACATCAACAAAGGATCTTTAAAATACAAACACATAAACATAAAATTCTTGTATGGGAAAGAGATATATCAATTGGGTTAGACATATATAAAGCACATCAGCACAAATTCTATGATAGTATATCCTCTAACAAAGTAGGTTTTACCTAATATTTTCTAGGGATACACCATTAATATGGGTGTAGTTGATTTAAAGGATTGTTAGTTGCAGTGGAAGAGTTTGTAATAGGATCTGATGATATATTTTTCAATATTATGCACATAAAGATTTATTGATATATATATATATATATATATATATATATATATATATATATATATGTTTGGTAATATTTATTGATATATGTATTATATTGGATCTCCAAATAAAGGAACTATTCAAGAGTAGGTATGTATAATTACAAGCCATGTTAATCTTAGGTTACACTTCACAATTGCACAAAGTAATTAATTGGTAGAAGTAATGTGATTAGTATTGCATCTTATTATTTATATTACAAGAAAGAGGTCTTTAGTCAAATATTGTTATAGTCATGTATGGGGTTCTGTCGTTCTCCCATTCATAATCGATTCATGGATCCCACCTATAAGACATGACAATAAATTGAATTGTCAATTTACTGGGTTGTGGTCCCCGATCACGAGATAGTAAAATAGTTGTTCTTTAAACCTTTGGGATTCAAGTTGTAAAGCCCTATATATATGGAATATAGGTTTTGGAATTTCTTCAAAAAAAACCAAAACAGTATCTTAGTGACTGGAAGCTTCTTGTCATTCTTTCACTCTTTCTCTTTTAGTTTCTTCATAGGTGTTCTTGAAGATTACGGACTATAATATATTTTTATTTGAATACACGTAGAGTCATTGGAGAAGATCATTCTTGATCTGAATGCATGTAGAATCAATGGAGAAAATAAGGATCAAGAAATAATCCATTAAGTTTGATGTCAAAGGTGTATGAACACTTTTTTATATCACACTTTATGGAAATGATTTCCTTACAATGACCGAAATGAAGAGTAATTTGAACTTAAAGTCTTCAAAAATATAATTTTGAAAGGTGACTCCGAATATCAGTAATTGTGAGGATCATGTTTGGAGGGAAATAGTTTTGAATTAAGAAGAGAAGAAACTATTGGTCCAAATCGAGAAAATATGTGAGAGGTTCTAAAGTAAGATGTTGTTTGTGTAAGAATAAAGGTCATATCAGTAAAAACGACTCTTATATGAGGAAATAAGATATGTAAAGCTTTTGTGAAAGTTATATGCTATGTAAAATCAAAGGGTTAAGATCTTACCTAGTAATTATACAACCAGTGATGTGCTTGAATATGTTCATTCATATCGTTGGAGTTATGTAAGACAACCCACCATGGGTCGTGAAAGGTATTTCAAGTCCTTAATTGATAACTACTCCATAAAAGTTTGGGTTACAATTTTTAAGACCAATGATGAAATCTTTGATGCTTTTAGAATCTAGAAGATTCTGGTGGAGAATCAAACTATAAAGATGTCGAAGAAGTTAAAAACTAATAATGATTATATGATTGAGGTTTTTACAAGTTATTGTTTTAAACTTGGCATTACTAGACACCAAATTGTGAGAAACATCCTCTAAGATTATGGGTTTGTTGAGAGGATGAACCGACCCTTGATGGAAATGGTTATGTGTAAATATTTGGGAGATGTACATTACATGTATCTACAACGTGAGTTCAATCATATCTTTTAATATTTTATTTAATTTAGTTTATATCGATTAATAGACTATAACAATGTTTTTGTGTGATTTTATTTCTGTTTTTATAATCTCGAACTGATATTAACGCCCAGGCCATGTATAGAAGGTTATAAAGATGGGACTTGAGCAACGAGATGGTGGTTAATAATATGTTGGTAGCGACTCTATTCGGCCTATCGTTCGAGACTTAAATAGGTTTTACTCAAACTCACATTTGAACGAGGCTTTCCTTGAACGCTGGCATTAGGAGACCAATACGTTTTAGTTATTCTTCGGGAAGATGACTATCACTTTAGACGATGTGTTCATCATTAGTGGTCTCACGATGGTGGGGAGAATATTTGGACAAAATAGGAGTGACACTTATGGTGAAGTGTATACATATTATGCTTGGTTATTAGGGGTTACGACGGATGTTGTTCGTTAAGAGTTGGATGCACAAAAAGAGGTCACCTTTGGTCTTAAATGGATTATGGATTATTAAACCGCATATTTTTATTTAGATTCAAATCTGAATCGTACTGATGATATTAGCGTACATATTGCACGTTCATATATGATGTATTTGTTTGGTTGTACCATTTTCACTTGTACCAACTAGAAGTCCGTAAAGGCAGACTTCCTCGCCTTTTTTAGGCACATCGATTGAATAGTAATTGAAGAGTAATTTGAACTTAAAGTCTTCAAAAATATAATTTTGAAAGGTGACTCCGAATATCAGTAATTGTGAGGATCATGTTTGGAGGGAAATAGTTTTGAATTAAGAAGAGAAGAAACTATTGGTCCAAATCGAGAAAATATGTGAGAGGTTCTAAAGTAAGATGTTGTTTGTGTAAGAATAAAGGTCATATCAGTAAAAACGACTCTTATATGAGGAAATAAGATATGTAAAGCTTTTGTGAAAGTTATATGCTATGTAAAATCAAAGGGTTAAGATCTTACCTAGTAATTATACAACCAGTGATGTGCTTGAATATGTTCATTCATATCGTTGGAGTTATGTAAGACAACCCACCATGGGTCGTGAAAGGTATTTCAAGTCCTTAATTGATAACTACTCCATAAAAGTTTGGGTTACAATTTTTAAGACCAATGATGAAATCTTTGATGCTTTTAGAATCTAGAAGATTCTGGTGGAGAATCAAACTATAAAGATGTTGAAGAAGTTAAAAACTAATAATGATTATATGATTGAGGTTTTTACAAGTTATTGTTTTAAACTTGGCATTACTAGACACCAAATTGTGAGAAAAATCCTCTAAGATTATGGGTTTGTTGAGAGGATGAACCGACCCTTGATGGAAATGGTTATGTGTAAATATTTGGGAGATGTACATTACATGTATCTACAACGTGAGTTCAATCATATCTTTTAATATTTTATTTAATTTAGTTTATATCGATTAATAGACTATAACAATGTTTTTGTGTGATTTTATTTCTGTTTTTATAATCTCGAACTGATATTAACGCCCAGGCCATGTATAGAAGGTTATAAAGATGGGACTTGAGCAACGAGATGGTGGTTAATAAAATGTTGGTAGCGACTCTATTCGGCCTATCGTTCGAGACTTAAATAGGTTTTACTCAAACTCACATTTGAACGAGGCTTTCCTTGAACGGTGGCATTAGGAGACCAATACGTTTTAGTTATTCTTCGGGAAGATGACTATCACTTTAGACGATGTGTTCATCATTAGTGGTCTCACGATGGTGGGGAGAATATTTGGACAAAATAGGAGTGACACTTATGGTGAAGTGTATACATATTATGCTTGGTTATTAGGGGTTACGACGGATGTTGTTCGTTAAGAGTTGGATGCACAAAAAGAGGTCACCTTTGGTCTTAAATGGATTATGGATTATTAAACCGCATATTTTTATTTAGATTCAAATCTGAATCGTACTGATGATATTAGTGTACATATTGCACGTTCATATATGATGTATTTGTTTGGTTGTACCATTTTCACTTGTACCAACTAGAAGTCCGTAAAGGCAGACTTCCTCGCCTTTTTTAGGCATATCGATTGACTTGGTGATATATCTTAGAAATGGTGAGCACTTATTATTCTGCTAATACTTTTGGCAGTCTCTCTCTCTAAAATTCAGTTTCTCTCTGTAATGCCTCCCGACCTCTGTTTCTCATTATTTCATTAGTGGAACGAGAAAGTCATTTTCTCAATCATCTTATGTGCCAAATTTGTTTCAAATAAGATCCACTTCTTGAACAGTAACACCCATGTTTTTGTTTATCATTTCACCTTCATTAGAAATTTACATTCCTTCTAATTTTCTAAGGCCCAAACAGGAGAAGTTGTGTCGATTAAAAAGATAGTGAAATTGTTGCTTCGAAGTAGTAATAACAACAATGGATAATCGAGTTAATATATCGTCACCATAAATGGGATGTTTAAAAGTTTTAGAAATAGCACCATGTTTTACAATAAAAAACAAAATCAAAGATAAATTTATCATCACAATCATAAGTAATTTGAAATAATTATAATGAAGGAATAAAAACATATAAGTATGATAACAAAGTTCTTATCTCGTCTTAATTGTTGTCTTCGACTTTTGTTTGCTTTGGCCAATATCATACGATGAGATGGACTCCCAACTGACACTCACTTTAAAGAAACTTTGTTTCCATACATAATCAAAGTCTGACAGTTTTATTTTGTCGAAAGGGTAAAATAAAATAAATTGACACTTTGTTGAATTTACATATAAAAATGATCTCGAGGTTGCTAAAATGGATCTTCAAGATTACTAAAGATATGATCAAACTAGTTAAGATTCTCTATTTTTTTACAGTAAGCTAATAAATGTATATTATAATTTATTTTAATATTCTAATAATTTAGGATGAAGCATGAACCTAAGATCTTATTGCAAAATATTTTGAGTTGTTCGAATGATTATAATAGTTCTTAATCATATAAATTTTATTTGGTTCAATGACTATGGAAATGATAATGACATGTCGCTCAATGGGATCTATATCAAGAGGTAAAACATTATAATAAAAATATAATATGATGTTGATTATGAGAATATGTAAGATGTATGTGAAGTAATCTTCATGAATAATTCTATATAAAAAGATGGACAAAGTATTTAATATGAATAAGTTCGACGGTCTACTTGATATGAACAATGAGACGATAAATTGTATTGAAAAATATGGATAAGTTACTGGATGTTAATAAAGTAGACCAGTTAGTTGATATGAACAAGATGGATAAACTACTTGATATGAACAAATGAGGCGGGCTACTTGATGTGAACAATATAGACGAGCTACTTGACATGAATAAGTTGGGCGGACTACTTGAGATGAATACGGTGGATGAGCTAAACTGGACGGGTTATATGAAACAAGTTAGACGGGTCAATTGATATGAATAAGCTAGACAAATAACTTAATATGAACAAACTGGATGAACTAAATTATATAAGATCTGGACGGACTAAATAAGCAAGATAAGGGGAATGTTGAGGTTGACTGGCTATGAATATTCTTTAAAAAGATTCTAGGTCAATGTTAAGATTAAAAAAACTACCAAAAACAATTATGTGAAAAAAATAACAATTATTACTTAACAAATATAAAAGATGAATGTTACATGTCGTGTATAACATCTATCATTCATCCTCATATTTTAGATTATTTATATTATAAATAAGGATTTATAACATTTTATTTTTTATACTAAAAATATTTGAGAGTTTACTGAAATATAGTTAAATTTTTTATTGAGTTGTTTAGTTTTTTATTCATTGAAATTTACTTTGATAAGGTAATCCCTCAAAATTTATGTTTTGAAAATTGTATCTTGCAAATAAAATAAGTCTATGTTTCGTAAAATATCATTTCGCAAATAAACTAAAAACCTATATTTTAACATATTTCCTAAATAATTTTACCTAATATATATCAAACATGTAATTTTGGATAATATCATAAAAATAATATGATTTATGTATTTCATGATGTGACTCAAATTTCAATTTATAACTAAACATGCAAATTAATATATTATCTGTAATTCCAAACAATGAAAATTCATAGTTTTGAAAAATAAAAATTTAGAGATGTTATGTATAAGCTCGAAGTGAGTGCGGAAAGATCACCAGTGAAGGCTTGATTAGGTAACAAAGGTTGTAACTTGGTATGGAAGTTTTAATTTAACATGGAAGCAGTAACTTGGTTTCGTAGGTTGTAACCTAGAGTTGAAGTTGGATCCGAAAGATGGAATTAAGTATCAAAAGTTGGAACTAAGGGTTGAAACTGGAACTGAATGCTAACTCTCGAACTATGTATCGATGACTGGAATTAAGTGTTGTAGATGGATAAATATGATAGGAGCAATCTAATCGGACCTTAAGAGTTATTGACTCTCTATGTGACTAGATGCTCATCTAAACTTAGTTGTAGAAGAATTCTATTAAAATGTAAGATTTTAAAATAGATAAAGACGCACTGGTTGTTTCCAGATGGTTAATTACCTTGGTCGATAGTATGGAGACCGATGCTATTGTCGATGATCGTATCCGATTAATATTTTTGATGCCTCTGTCCGATGCATGTTGTCGATGCCCATGGCTGATGCTTTCGAACACATATATCGATTCTAGTGAAACGTTGTATTTTGATCTAATATAGGGCGTAAGTTCTTTATCAAACGAGATTATGTTTCAGATTTTATGATTAAGATTATAGCTATTGAGTAATATGATTTAGTGTGAAGTGTTTGTAGAAGGATTAAGGTTTTTCCTAAGTTTATACATTGAAAAAACATAACATATGGTAAAGATGTGACATGAGGTGTGACAACTACAAGCGACGGTATTGAAAATTGGTGAGTCTATTTAGAGAGAGTGTGTAGTGAGGTAAAATATACAATTTTAGAGTCTTCTTATAACCTATATATATATATATATATATTATGTCTATTACCCATGGATGTAGGATTTCTTCACAATTTGAACCATGTTAAATATTTTTTTCGTGTTCACTTTACTTCATGTTCTTTTTTGTTAACTATTTTCTTGAAATAAGGTACGATACGAAGCTCTAATTACCTCTTGCAATCTCTTAACTAGTGTTCACCAACTCTCAGCCATTACTACGACTTAATAACTCAGTTTTGGCATGGGGAGTCTTGATAGGGTTAGGTCGAATCATGTTTAGATATTGTTGAGTTTCCTAACAAGTGGTGCGGTAAGCGTGGATATATGAAATAAACATTCGATGCTGGTGAAGAAGACGAAGTAGAAGGATGAATATCGCAGATTTTGAAGTAAAGTCAAGCACAATCATATTAATGGAGTCTATGAATTTTAACCTTAAAAAATTTAAATAAGATAGTTATTTTAAGCTCTGGAGAGTTAAGGTTAAAGAATTCTTTGTACATATGAGAATATATTATGACATTGAAGATAATGGTACAAAATAGATTGATGTCAAAATATTATCCAATACCCATACTAATGATTTTGATCCCTGAGAGGAGGTGTTTCGTGAGGTGTCTGAAGAGTTTTCAGCAATTGGAATTAAGAATAAGCTAGAAGTTATTTACATGACGAAATCCTTGGAAAACATAGTGTACCTTAAGAAGTCGTTTTATACATTGCAAATGAATGGTGCAAAAAATCCAAAGAAACTTGGACGATTTCAATAGAATCAATCTTAAATTGAATGCAGTTGAGGTCAAGGTAAAAGATGAAGATCAAACATATATCTTCTTGAGCTATATGTCATGAGTGTATGAGAACTTTTTTGACATCATGCTCTATGGAAATAAGTCTCTCATGACGGTTGAAGTTAATAATGCTTTCAAATCAAAAGATCTTCAAACTAATCCGGTTGATATTTCCAAAAGGAAGGTTGTACCAATAAGAGATGGCAGACTTATGGGATTATATGTGTTGTATAATGAAGGGAATTATGTGTGTTTTATAGTGAATTAAATAAATAGTATCAGATATAAGTTGTCTACTGGACTGGAAAAAACTTTAACAAATGTGAGATATGTCCATAAACTTAAAAGTAACCTTCTCTCTATATGTATGTTAAATTAGTAAGGGTTTGAGTATAAATGTGGAGATGGCAGACTTGGGGTCTTGCAATACTCATATGATGTTATGCAGGCTAGCCGATTTGATGGTCTTTTAGTTTTGGATGGGTCTGTAACTAAAGCGGCGTCTAGTGTTGGGAATGGTTCTGCTGGAATTCGGTCGGAGGCCTTTGAGACCTTGTCTAAATAAGTGGAGATCCAATCTCGGAAGACCTAAATAGGTTTTAGACTGATAGTGACATGGTATTAGTAAACTGACCATTCACTATATATTGTTCTAAACTTGGTATGTCTAGGCGCAAAATATTGAAGAGTATCCTAAAGCATGAAATAATTTTGAAGATAAGCCAAAACTTACTTAAAGTAAGGGACATGCTTCTGACGGTTGGACATAACCGAAGGTTAAGTGAAGGAATTGTTGGGACAACCATCATCATCAACAAGACCCATGGACTTTCGATCATCGTGAATATGCAATAGGTGTCGAAGGTAGAGGTGAAGCTGGAGTTGATATGGAGTTTGAACATAAGGGTAGAGATGAGGATTCATGTGTTGAATCTATTTTCAATTTGGGTTCGGTATCTACCTTTGCAAATAAGGTTCAACCATTTTTGGTTTTGGGTCTTCACTTGAAGTTTTGATGGGTCAAAGGTTTCAGATATTCAAACTATGAAGCAGCAAAAATACTTTAGTACTTGGTTGTCACGTGTTACTCGGTATGATCTTGAGTTAGTTTAGATATATATATTACTACTGCTTTTTTAGATGTAGGATGTCAATAAACTGGTCTGTTGGAGATGATTGCCTTAATACTATTCACACACTACAAGGGAATTAATCATGACAGACATACATGTAGACAATTTGTCTTCGATGAGAAGTTGGAGCATCAAGGTAAAATAAATATGGTGCAACTATGAATTTCGGTGGATAATTGTTAAATATATGGTTGAAGTGATTGCAGTAAGATCAATGTCAAAGGCTTGGCTTAATACTAAAGTCTGTGACTTGATTTGGAAGTTATAAATTTGTGTGGAAGTTGTTGTTTGGGTTCGTAGGTTGTAACTTAGATTTGAAGCTGGGTGTTGAAGCTGGGACTAACTACCGAAGGCTGGAGCTAAGGGTTGAAGTTGGAATTGTGTACTGACGCTGGAACTAGGTGTCAATGGCTGGAACTAAGTATTGTAGTTGGAAAATATGATGGGAGCAATTCAACCAAACTTTAAGGGTTGAAAGTTAGTAATTTGAATACTTAAGGAGTTGGAACTGCTAACTCTATATGTGACTGGATGCTCTGCCAAACTTAGGTGTAAAAGAAGTCTAATAAAACCTAAGAGTTGAGCATATTCAAAGATATGCTGCTTATTTCTATTGGATAAAGACCTTGGTCGATGGTGTAGAGACTAGGTCGATGATGTTGCCAATGAACCTTATCTGATGCATGTTGTTGATGCATATATGTGATGCATGTTGTTGATGCCCCTAACTAATTTTGTCAATGTCACTGAAACATTGTGTTTTAATATGATGGAGTTGTACTTAAGTTCGTGATCGACCTGAACTTCTTCTATTTGCTGGAGTTTTCTATTTATTTGGTTCTTCTATTTTGGTGTTCATATATTGATTGGATTTCTTATTAATTATATTTCATATTGTTGAGTTTTTTATTTTAATTACTTTTCCTATTAGTTTGGATTTCCTATTTATTAGGTTTTATGTTTTATGATTAAGACTTATTACCACCGTTGATTAATATGATTTAAATTGAAGTGTATGTAGGAGAATTAGGATTAATCATAAGTATATAAATATAAGAATTATAACATGTGGTAAAGGTGTGACATGAGGCGTGAAAAAATACGAACGACGGTAGAGGAGATCAACGAGTCTTTTTTTATAAAAACTGCAGTGAGGTAGAGGATAAACACGTGAATAAGCATTCTGAAATTCACAGTTTCTTTATAAGCCCATAAGAGATGTTTGTAATATAGTTGAGCGATTGAGTGTTTATTGCTTGAGGGTCTTTGTAATATCCTATAAATATATTGGGTTTGTAACCCATAAATGTAAGATTTTTTTTACAAAGCGAACAACATTAAATCTTTTATCTTGTGTTTTATTTACTTTGTGTTCTTTCTTATTAACTTTGTCTTTTAAACAAAACAATAGTCTAAGTTCTGATTACCTCATGCAAGTTTTGGAATAAAATATCACAAAAAATTAAATGTTAAATGATAGTTTAATTATATAAGTTTATCAACGACTATAAAAATTGTTCGCTTTATATAATTTTGGAATTTGATAATATATATTACTTCTAATTAAAATAATTTGTTTTTATTCTTTTGAAAATTTAAATTAATGTTTATTTATTTTTTATATAATCAAACTCAAAAACTCACGAGAATAAAAAATTAAATAAGAGGTATTTTCATTTATTTCATAAACTAGTGGTTTGTTTTGTTTTTTATTTGTTATTTTTATTATATATGAAAATTAGTTGTATATATTATTATATTTTAATAAAAAAATGTTGTTATTAACTTGTTCAATTATATTTATTTATTTTATCAAAATTACTCCATCGAACTAAGTATTTTATTAAAACTTATAATTGTATTATTAAATTTTTATATCATTTATTTTTAAATTCTAAATTTCTTTTTATTTTATATATAAAAATAATTGTAAACCCTACCTTTTATCTTTTAAATTATATGATTTTTATTGGTTTTAAATTTAAATTATAATTTTTGCTACCATTCGCTTTTTATATTCACTAATAATAATTAAACATACGCATCAGATTTCAATTTTTCTCACTCAATCTCTTATCGAAAGAAAATATTTTTTTCAATCTCCAAGATTACGTTTTTCTTTTTTTTTATTAGACGTATTCTGATTGCATCGTCTGGTCAGCCTATTGGAACTTTGTTCAGGTCATTCACCTTCTCAAGCAAGTAAAATGGAGCAAGGTGAAAGAATTTCACTAAAAAATCAATTATCTCCTACAAAGAAGGTGAAAATGCATAATCAAAGTCTCATAAAAAACACAAAGAAAATGAGAACTTGAAAATGTTTATAAAAAATTAAGGTTCCTAAAAAAGAGATTAAGATAGCTATCGGGTTCCATGAATAAGAAAACGAAGGTTTTATGTCTAAATCACAGCATACTCTTATAGGAAAGTTCAAGAAAATGAGACCTTTGGTGTCATCTATTAAAAAAATCCTAAATTTTTTTAGGTTATTAGGATAATTTAGCATATTTTACTGGGATAAAAGACATATTCTCATAGAGTTTGACATGTTAGATAATTTCAAACGTCGTTGGAGAAGAAACATCTAGATATTTGATCAAACGTCAATGAAGATTTTGAAATGGGCACCATTCTTTAAAACTAATAAAGAATTCCCAATTACTCCTATTTGGATTTCACTACAAAATCTTCCAAAATATATGTACAAATTTGAGACAATTAGAAGCATTGGAAATGTTTTGGGTAATGTGCTAACAATATGATTTCCAAACAAAACTCGAGATACGATAAACTGTAGTAAAATCTGGTTGTAAATTGATATATCTTTAAATACTTACCAAAGTTTGGATTAGTTTTGGGGAGGAAGAAAGTTACTGGTATAATATTTTCTATGATTTTGTGCCACATTATTGTTCAAAATTCTTATACTTGGGGCATGAAAAAATAATGTGTAAAAACTGAAAAATATAAAGAAGAATCAAAACAAGGATAACATTCAAATGGTTTCATCTTTCCATTCAACAACAAATCAACAGAACAACAAGGTATCAAGGGTAAGTCAATAGTCAGAAAAGAATCAGAGTCTGGAAATCAGAGAAGTAATGAAAAGGATTTTAAGACTCAAACTTCAGAGGAAGTCTTAAAACGTGAAGATCCAATAGGTGTTTCACTAGACAACAATTATCATAATTCTAAAGAGGAAACCAATGCAACTACAAGCAGCACAATATACAAAGATACTGCTACTAAAGGAATATAAATCAAAGAGGTGAATATTATAGAAGCTCTCCATGCCTTAAAAATAAATGTTATATTCACTAATCAATTAAAAGATACCTCAATTTTGGAAGCTACATCAACATCTCAGAGAATCTCATGAAGTCTACCTACATCTTATGCAACGAAAAAGATAGATGATAGTCATGAGTTTACAAGCGTTTTAAGTAAAAGGCTGAAGAAAGGTAAATGTAAAACTCTAAAGGGTCCAATATCTTCAAAAACGAAGGCTTCAGAAGGGCCAATCAGACCTATTTCTTCTTTATTTAAATGACCATCAACATTCTGAACTGGAATATGAGGGTTTTTGTTAATAAGGAAATAATTAGAAGAATAAATATAATTATAAGGAGAGAGAAGGTAGAGTTTATGGTCATTCAATAACCTATGGTCTGAGTTCAGCTAAGTAAAGTAGCTCTTAAGCTGGGTTTTAATAAGTATGTTTTGAATTTTAACAATAAAATTTGGATGTTCTTATACGATGAATTCATTGTTAATGTTCTTAACAAGTTTAAGAAACTGATTTACTTAAGTATAAGGCCCAATTTAATGGATAAGGAGGTCCAACTTTCAATATTGTATGCCAAATGCAATAGGTATAAAAAGATATCTTTATGGGATATTTTACGAGATCTCAAAACTAAAGCTAAAAAATGGATGTTTGTTGGAGATTTCAATGCAATTCTTGATGCTCATGAAAAGTTATCTTTCTCCAATTTTAACTTAAGAAGTATTGATGGTTTTAGTAACGCTATCATTGACTGTAACTTGGAAGGTGCAGAGTAAATTGGTTCTGGGTTTACATGGGCCTATAATAGAAAACTGAGGAAATTAGACAGGATTCTCTACAACTGATATTTTCTAGATTATTTTAACAATAAAACGGTAAGACACTTAATAAGAACATGTTCATACGTTTCTCCTATTTGTATAACGATTGAATTTAATCAAATAAAAAGTAAAGCCTCGTTTAAGTTCCAAAACATGTGGACTCTGCATCTAGAGTTCCTTAATATGGTGGAGGATAATTGGAAATATCTTATATATGGTCTCCGTAATCATGTGTTATGATACAAGTTGAAAAGGCTAAAATATGTTTTCAAAGATTGGAATAGGAAGACATTTGGTAACATATACGAAACTATTGCATTAGCTGAAGATGAAGTGAAACTTATAGAAATCAACTTAGAGAATACAAGAAGTTATGAAGATAAAGTTTTATTAGAAAATATCGCAAATATGCTTACCTTGTTGGCCAGAGATGGGTCTTATTGGGAGAAAAACGTAATATTCATTGGATTAATCATGGTGATAAAAGTTTTGTTTCCTTTCAAAATTTTGTAAAGAAAATTATGAAGATGAACTACATTATGGAATCAAGAGTAAGGATAAATAGGTAAAAAAGAAAAAAATGAAATTAACAATTATATTATAGACTACTTCAAAGGTTTGTTATGTAATCATTCGAATAGCTCTGATCTTGATGAGCTAGATAACTATATCCTTATACTTATTTCAGAGGAAAAAACATCAACCTTATGGTTGATCATATGGAGAAAGAAATCAACAACATTATCAAATCTCTCAATTCATCAAGTGTTGTAGGGTGTTTGACGACTTTACTGGAAAATTCTTTTAAGATTGTTGGAATATCATATTAAAGTATCTAAAGGAAGCTATAACAACAGTAATTAAAAGCTATCTTATTCTTAGTGGTATTCATGCCACTGCAATTTGTCTCAATCCTAAATCAGAAGGTCTTCAATGTTAAAAAGACTATATGCTTATAAGCCTTTGTATTTTACTTAATAGGATCATATCTAAGCTTATAAATAATAGGCTCTCTCTCATTCTTAATAATATCATCTTTGCAGAGAAAATCAGTTTTGTATCGAATATAAATATTCATGACTATATCTTTCTTGCTCAAGAGTTAACAAAAGATATTAACAAAAAAGTGAGAGGGGGAAAATTCTCTATCAAGATCTAATTCTAAAGAGTATTAACTCAGCCAACTTCTCTATCATCATTGATGGATAGTTACAGGGTTATTTTAAGTCTTCTGAAGGGGTGAGACAAGAGGATTTTTTATCATCTAGCCTGATCATTATAGCAGAGGAATACCTCCTAATCTTAAATATAAGTTTGATTTAAGTCAATCTATGAGATATAGATCAAAAGTAAGGTTGACATTTCTTCTTTAGCATTTGTTGATGATCTGCTGATCTTCGCTAATGGATTTACTGAAAACATTAAGGTTCTTAACAAGTTTTTGATCCACTACCAGGAAAGATCTGAACATATCATAAATAAGAAAAAGAAAAGATTATTATAACATCAACAAATATTCCTACAGCTAGAGTTAAGCTTCTTAAAAACATTTCAAGCTTCAAATACGAGAAGATTAAATATTTAGATATTACCATCCATTCAAAGAGTAAGATAAGGAACTTTGATGATCTTGTTTCTAAAATAAGTTTTAAGATATTTTAATGGGATATCAAACACATTCCTATGTTGGTAGGCTTATCTTGATTCAATCGGTGCTTCAAACTACTCATTTATATCACACTCAATGTTGTCTTCTAAATAAGACTTATAATTCATAGGTGATAAGGCTTATTTAATAGGTTTCTGAGGGGTTCATCATGAACTAATTGTGAAGTTATTTGGTCCAAGTGGAAAAGGCTATGTAAGCCTTATGAGGAAGGTGGGATAAATCTTAAAAGTCTATATTCAATCAACTTTTTCTTATAAACTATAGTTAACTTTTAAACCTCAAAATTCCTTATGGTCAAGGTTTTTGTACTCTTTCGATTGTCTTAAGCAGCATCCTATATTAGTTGCAGCATCTAAAAGAGACTATAATATGTGGAAATGGCTTCTACATGCTAAGGATAAAGCTGAAAGGTTTATCTACTAGGATATTGGTGAACGATATACTAATTTTTGGATTAATAAATGGTTCTAGCCTAACCCTCTCATTTCTTTTAATAAATATGAAGACTCATTCTGGTAAAAAGAAGACAAAATCAATAACTATTGGCCTAATGGTCACTTAAACATAGAGAAATTGAATCAAAAGATTACTCCATCCGATTTTATGAAATAATAAAGATCTCTATCAAAGACACAACAGAAGACAACATTAGATGGTCTATTTATGACTCAGGGTACTTCAACACAAATGAAACATGGAATGCTATCAAATTTAAAAGAAATAACTCAACATTTTACAAAATAATTTGGAACTCAATAAAACCTAGTAGGTGTTCTTTTTTACTTTTGAAGATCTTATATCACTAGCTTTTGGTGGATTTTGTTTTTCAATGAAGGAATTTCTCTTTACCATCCAAATGGCAGTTCTGTGGGAACCAATAAACGGTCCAACACTTGTTTATTGAGTGTGAACTTTCTTGGAAGACCTGGAGGTACTTTAGTGGTCTATTTAGAATTATAATATCAAGGCAAATGTCCATTATACATATGTTAAAAAACAATTGTTTTCCTCTTCGATGAAGGATGTGCACATTGATAATGGAAGGAAAATATAGGTAATTATTGGGTTAATTATGCCAAGTAAAAGGCCTAAATTTGTATATTTAGTGGTTAAGGACCAAAGTAAAGCAAACATAAGAAGTAGAGGGGTTAAATGATACACCCCAAGAACTTATTTGTAAATAGTAAAAGAGTGTGGTGAGAAATCCACTTTAATAGTGATAATTATGTAATGTTACTACCCACCTCATGTACTATATAAAGGACATTCATTTTTTGGGAAAATAGCCAATAATTAATCAATTATTACTATATTTATTCCTTTTGTCGTTTTCTCTCTCTACAAAACACTGAGTTGACACGAACATTTACTTGTCCGATCCTGTTTCACGGACAATTCCGCTTCTGAACTTCTCTAAGGATTTTTTGAGTTAATCAGTGGTACCCGAAATTAACATTCTAAAACCTTGATTTTTTTTTTTAAAATATGGATACAAAGGTTCGTAGAGAGACCAAGGTGAATCCGACCAGAGATCTGACTGGTGTTGAGTCAGGTGATCATCTGATGGACAAACAACTTACAAACGAAGGAAACAGCCTAAACCAATATGTCGAGGAGCTTCTTGAAGAGTCAGTCCTAGTCGTCAGGCGTTAAAATTGGTAGAAGACATCGAAAGACTAAATGCGGAAAAGAAACCGATAGTAAGCTCCAAGAAAGTCAGATCAGAAGTCCGACAAGAGAGAGTCGTGGCTGATCAGATCCAAGATGCAATTCTACCTGAATAAAGACAGCGAAGGAGAAGTCATCGACATTTCAAAAGGCGATCTAGATCGGAAAAAAAGATACGAGTCGTCGGAATCTAGTGAGTATACTTCCCTAAGCTCTGATGAATTTTCATCTTCGGATACCGATGCCTGGTACAAAGCAGATTGGAGGCAAAAAGATTTGAATATGCGTAAGTACACTCATCGAACTAGTCGGGAAAAAAAGGATTCAATGAAGAGATGTGATCATGGGAAAAGGAAGATGTATTCCGAGAAGTGTGATAAAGCAGGTAATGTTCGAGTTGAAAATATCACTCCTCGAAGACAGCCTCAGTCTGACAAATATAATTAAGATTACTGAGTTAGTAATCAATTTACTTCTCCGAATGAGGAAAGACTTTATATGACAACCAATGATGGTCCGGGGGGGAAGCGGTTATAAAGTCGGACATAATTGGAGGTCATCTCCACTCTCCCCGGAGATCTTGTCCGGACATCTTCCCAAGTGGTTCGATATTTCTAAGTTGGAAAAATTCGACGGGACTCAGGATCCAGACAATCACATTGAGCAGTTCAAGAACTTTATGATTAATTATCATGATGATGATGATAAGCTATTATGCAGCGCATTCTACCAAACCTTCAAGAATGTTGCATCCAAATGGTATAATCGTTTATCTCAGGGGTGCATTAAAATCTTTGATATGTTTAGGAGTATGTTCCTACAACATTTCTTCGAAAGCAAGAAATTACGTGCAAATGGGGATACCATCATCTACTGTATGCAGAAAGTTGGACAAAGCTTAAAAGAGTACACAAAACGCTTCATTCAGGTCAAGACGGATATTGAGTTTTGTGAAGACAAGGTAGCATTGGCTGCTTTCCGAATGGGTCTGCTTCCGGGGGTGATGAAATACAATGTCACAGAGACACATGCCATGACATTCAGAGTTTTTTTTGGATCAGATAGAGAAGTGAATCTTAGTTGAAGAAACTAAGGCCTCGGAGATAGAGTCAATGTATCAATTGGATCATGATCCAACCTTGATTAGAGCTAGTACAACAACGGTAAATGTCCGGCCACAAGTTTCACAACCAACTATAACTGTCCGACCACGAGCACCAGTTCAAGCAACAAGATAAACTCCTCAAAGGACAGTACACAATCAACAATATGCACCGGCAAGACAAGCGTCTCAGCAATATGTTAGACCCATGTCCAACATATGGGTCCGACCTGCTCATTATACTGATTTGACCGAGTGTGTATCAACCATTTTTGATAAATCACGTGAAAATATGCATTTTCGCAAGCCTTTCCCATTGCAGACTCCAAGGGAGCATATGAAAAATAAATATTGTCAATTTCATGAAGATATCGGTCACGATACGAAAGATTGCGTGGCATTGAAGAAAGAGGTCTAGTACTTGATAGAGAATGGAAAGTTAATTGATTTTGTATAAAACGAATTCCACAGTCACACCAAAGCAAGAATCTTCTCCTAAACAAAAAGGCACTATGATGATATCCGAAGTGGTTGATGAAGAATTTGCTGATGTGTTTGATATCGCTGCAGAGTATCTAGATCCGAAACCGGGCAGAAATAGTGTGAACATGGTTGAAGAACCGATTGCTAGAGGAAAGGTTAGTGAATTATGTGTGTTTTTTGAATTACTGACCATTTTTAGTATGGCAACACAGTTGGAAACATGAGCCTCTTCACACCTGTACAGAAACCTATCCCCAATTCTTTGCTTCGAAAATGATGATATGAGAGACGTAGCTGATCCCTATGAGGATGCAGGGGTGATTGGAGCAGAGATAGCGGGAAACGAGATAAGAATTTTTTTGATTGAAACAGGGAGCTCCGCTAACATAATCTTTATGTCAACCTATAGCCAGATAAAGAACCGACCAACAATCTTGCGATCTGACCGAACGATAGTGGGATTCACCAGAGAAACTACCGATGTAGTCGGGGAGTTTGAAGGAATGGTAGAGTTGGGCCGAGGGTCATTCCAGAAGATAGTCACAGTACTGTTGTAGTTGTGAATTCTCCCACATCATACAATGCTATATTCGGAAGGTCCTGGTTGTCTAAGATGCATGTCATGTCGTCTACTATTCATCAGTGTTTGAAGTATGTGATAGGTAGCAATGTGGAACGGTAAGAAGTAGTCAAAAGATAGCGAGGGAATGTTACCAAATGCTCGACCGGGGGTGAGTAGCAAGGATAGAGGAACATTATCGGATAAGGGACCAGTTGTTGCTAAAGGTCGACTCCCAAATATCTGCAAGTGTGGGATGCCCTCTTCCATCGGAAGGTCTGAGAGCAGTGATCTGATTTGAAATGTTAAACTACCTCTAAATCTTATACCGTTTGAGATTGACAAACTCCTCAGGCATGAAAGTGCAAAGAGGAAATTTGGGATAAAATTCTCTTGACGCTCTCGACCTAAAGTTAAACAGAGATTAAAAAGCTTAAACCTATATTCAAAGAAGGAAACAAGCATTTATTGAAAAAAAGGGAGCATAAGGCAAAGGGTTAAAGGAGTTATGACACGCTTCCCCTGTCACAAACCGCTTCAAAAGGTGCGCCAACAGGCTATGGTAAGGATGCGACACGTGGTCGGAAGTGACCTCACCATCTAAAAAATCTCTGACTCTATAATGGTTAGGCAAAGCACGCGGGTTCAAATCAAATGATGATTGAGGTGAGTTCAACATAACCAAGGGTGAGCTCATCACTTCTGGGTAGTTTTGATCTAACTAATCTGGTACGAGCAACATCCAAACAATTTATAGGAGACGCACAACTAGCAGGTCATCCGATCCGAGGAGGTCATCCGATTTGAACAAGTTTGTAGAACACGTTTAGTTTTCACTCCGATATCTTCGTAAAGACTGAGGGGATACTGATAAGGGAAGGAAAATATAGGTAATTATTGGGTAAATTATGCCAAGTAAAAGTCTTAAGTTTGTATATTTAGTGGTTAATGACCAAAGTAAAGCAAGCATAAGAAATACAAGGGTTAAATGATACACCCCGAGAAATTATCTGTAAATAGTAAAAGAGTGGGTTGAGAAATCCACTTTAATAGTGGTAATTATGTAATGTTACTACCCACCTCATGTACTATATGAATGACATTCCCTTTTTGGAAAAAGGGAAAAATGATTAATCAATTATTGCTACATTTATTCCTTTTGTATTTTTCTCTCTCTACAAAACAATGAGTTGATTATTTACTGTCATTTCACACGAACATTTCCTTGTCCGATTCTCTTCCACAAACATTTCCTCTTCTGAACTTCCCTAAGGATTTTCTGAGTTCATCACACATAAGAACAATTCTTTCTACTATAATATTTTGGGTGATCATGCATGGTACAAACAAACATAAATATCAATAGGAAATAATTAGTTTACTTTTCTAAATTTATCATATCAATTTTATAGTATCGATTTTAGACCAAGTATGATTACTAAAACTGAAGCACTAGACAGTTGATTATCAAACAGTTTATGATTTAGGTTGTCTTTCTCTCAAAAGGATTAATCCTATAGGAAATATATTTAAATTAAACATTAATTGTGCTTGCAATCCATCAGGTGAAGCCAATGGAGCTGGAATAATCGGGAACAACAATAAAGATGTAGGGGCTGCTAATGGAAAAATCTATGACAAGTAAACCCCATTAATTGTTAAATCCTTGTCTTTGCTTGATGACCTTTTTATTTTTGAAAAAAATAAAAGGATCAATCGTTTGGATATAAAGTCAGACTCAAAAATTATTATTGAAATGATTGATATAGGAGAGATTACATGGTACTTGAGCCAATCTTTAGATGCTGTTAATCCACATATACTAATAGTAGAACAAATTTGATGATTGGGTGCAAAAGGGGTATCTAAATTCCAAATCGAATCTTAGCTATAATCAGACATATGTTCATAATCCTCTGAAGGCTATTCTGTTACTGGAAAGTCTGGATTTATGGCTTATTCGAGCAGAAGACTCAAAATAGCTCTGGTTTTGGATAACTGATTGGTTTACATGGTTCTTATATTCAATTCAAACAATGAAATATTTCCTAATCTATGTTTCTAACATCATAAATCAGGTAAACTACCTAAATTGTTTATTACTTGCTTTTGAGAATTACAGATTAGGTTATAGAAAGACAAAACAAGGCTAGATTGATCTTCCTGGAGCATTCCAAATTTTAAAGGCAGAGATGCAAAGCTCAGTAGTTGTAGAAAGATATCGAATGAAAACTTGGAACATAGGTTGCATTGATAAATCGGTATCTTAAGGCGAGTTCGATAAGAAATGATTTTACCTAAAAAATATAATTTTTTCATTGATAAAAAGCTAAGAAACCATAATAAGGCTTTAAAAGTTGTTGATGTCCTTACTAGTTGCATCAAATTTTCATGTGTTTTCTCGAAGACCCATGATTGAAACAAAATCTTGATATACTCTGGATTTTGAAAGGTGGAATCAAGTTGAAGAATATATTTTGATCGATTGCAGTCTTCTAGTAGGTTAGATGAAAATATATTTACTGCCATTTCAAGAATAAGAAGAAACTAAATAAAAGAATGGAGATATTAGGATAAGAAATTTAGTTTAAACTTTTCAAAAATTTGAGCGGGTAAGAATTTCAATATGGTGGCGTGCCTGTCAAATTAAATTATATAGGTTTAAATTAAAGGGGCTTCCCATTTAAGTTGTATCATATCTCAAATGGTTTTGGCCCAATATTAATAATTTTTTCTTAATTGCTAATAACTAATTTATAATTATCTTAATAAAAAATTAATAAAAAATTAATTTTATAAAAATATTGAATGATTATTGGAAACATGTCCTATAAAATACTTAGAACGGATATTCTTGTATAATCATTATTTTAGATTGATTAACGGATCTGGAAGCAAATAGTAAAAATGTATGTCATATTTTTTTTTGCATAAATTGTTTTCAAGTAAAATTAAGGAGATATATTTCACTGATAGAAGCATACCCTTAAGTCTCTAGCATGGACAAGTCATAGACAAGAACTAGAAAGGAACAACAAATATTTAGTAGCAAATTGAAAGCAAGAAATTGAAAATCATAGACTCCTTCTAAACAGAACTCAACTTCAATAGGGTCTTTCCTTCCATTAAATATCCATTGAAGAACTTTTAGACAATCTTTTGAAAAGGGATAGATATTTCAAAATGCAAGGATTCAGCTGGAATTGAGGTACGAATATCTTGAAATCAGACCATTCTTATATATTAGGGTCCTTTCTTAAGTACCCAGTACGCAAACTCTCAAGGAAGGTGATGGACCTGAGGAAATTAGGTACGTGGTCCTAATTAAAATCTATGACTTGAGTGGATTTTAATGTTTCCTTAGCAATCTAATTTACCTCTTCATATTTTTCCAAAAAATGTGAATCATAGACATCTTAGAAGAGATACGTTTACGACAACAACATATTATAGGTGTAAGAAACCAAGGGGTTCTCCCACGAAGAATCATTTCAGTGAGAAGATTAGAATCTGTTTCGATATCGAGATGAGTGATCTCTTTAGAATGATATAGAATCAAACCGTCATGCAAGGCTCCACACTCAGCCATAATAAGGGTATTCTTACCATAGAGACGATCATAGCTAAAGATGATGTTGCCATTAAAATCTCGGACTAAACCACCTCCAGTGGATTCACTAAATAGATTACAAGCTCAATCAGTATCTATTAAATTTAGGGATGATCCAGAGAAGATATAGAGATATTTTAGGTTTGTTGAGATGATTCAGACAACCAATTGATGGCCCAACATTGTTGTAGTTACCGTAATGCTTTCTTTTGAGCAGATTAGCTCTGTTTAAACCAGAAAGAATGTAAGTAGCATGATCAATCATTGTCTTAGAATTGATGATTAGATCATTACGCTTTTTTATTCCTGGAGAACCATATAACCCATGTTATAATAGAAGGCATAATAGAACTTATGTGAATAGTCTTTCTTGAAGACCAGTACCAAGACCTTATTAGATGAGTAAAGGTCACGTTTCTAGTGATATAGATGTTGAAGAAGTTAGCAAAATAGATCCATACACTTCAGGCATTCTGAACATTTACAAAAACATGGTTTATAGTTTTCGTATTTTTATAGTGCTGGCATTTTGAAGCTAACTGGAAGCTTTTCTTTTATAGGACAATGTCAATTGGCATCCATCCATAAAGGATTCTCCATAAGAGAAATGAGCATTTATGGGGAGTAATTGAATTCCAAGACTTCTTGAAAAGGTTAGAACAATTACCTTTGTTCCTGATAGCTTCTCATGTAGATTTTGTATTGAATTGGCCATCTAGAGATAAAGTCCAACTAAGAGTGTCAAGGTTATTGTTAAGAGTTACTTTCTGAATATTAAGAAATTCAGAATAAGTAACAGACCTTCCAGATTATTCATGTTCCAAAATTCATTGGCCCAAAACTCTATGACCTCAATTCTTTCATAATCACTTCTGTCACCTCCCTCATTAAAAGAGATAAAGGGTTGAGGAGAACACCATCTATTTAACCAGAAGTCCACATTGCGAATACCCGGATGCTATATAATGAATTTTTCAGCACTATCTGTGACATCCCTTAGTCTAATCCAGACTTTAAAGCTTCCAATAAGCTTGGGAGTAGTGATAGGATGGTGATTCTTACAGTAAATTGAGAAAACCATCTTAGCTAATAGAGATTTTTGAGCTCTGAATATCAGCCATACTTTATGTGATAAAAACTTCTTGAAACTCTGCAATCCTCCTCACATTTATTCCACCTTCCTTATAAGTTTTACAGATATTAGCCCACTTTGACCAGTTGATAGTACTTTTACTTTCTTTAGAGCCCCATATGAAGTAATTGTATATATTTTCAATCCTTTGAATGACAGATTTAGGAATAAGTGTGTTTTGGATAATGTAAGTAGAGTAAGTATAAAGAATTGAGTGAATCAAGGTGAGTCTACCCCAAAAAACATAACAAATTTATCCCATTCAAAAATTTTGTTTCTGATTTTGAAGACCAAATCATCAAACTTGCTAACCCTATTTTTGATATTGATTGTGATTCTCAGGTATTTAAAGGGCAAAAAATTGTGATTGAGTCCAAAAAGGCTTTCTAGACTAGTCATTCTCTCGGGTAACATTTTGTTTGCCACAAAACGTAGGTGATACATTTGGACATATAATTGAATCAACTAAATGTCCACCAAAATTATTTATAAACATATGAAAATCTGTAATAATAAAAATAAGAATTAAAGCTAAAACATATGTTAAAATTATATTATTTATGTAGATTTTTTTAAATTGTTCTTGAATTTTATCAATAAATACAAAAACATAATATAAATATATAAAATTTTCACAAAATCCTAACTATCTATAAAACAATAACTAAAAAAAGCCTACTCCAATTACCAATAACTACAAAAATAAGATCATATTAATTTATATATATCAAATTAACCGAAAAATACATAGTATAATTAAAATACGGTATAATATATTTCGATATAAAAAAATCAATTTTAATAGTATATAAGCAAAATAATATTATATATAGGGATGGCAATGTTGGTCTGAGCAGATCCAAATGGGCCCAAACTGGTCTGATTTGGTTGGGCTTTCTCAGCCCGTACTTATAATTGACCGGATACGGAAATAAAATTATGACCCGTATACGGATCAGATCGAGTATGGATTTTTAGTTTTCCAACCATACCTGACCCGAAGATATAAAATATATATATATATATATATATAAATAATAATAATAATAATAATAATAATATAAAACAAATTACTAATTACTAAAAAAACTTATTTCCAATAATATATAATTCTGTAATTCCAATAATTACTAATTAGATTCTTCTACTAAATATAATTTTCAATAATATATATATATATATATATATAATAATTGGATTCTCTCACTAAACTTAATCAATAATATTTGAATGGCTATATTTATTCATTTATTTTAATATAAATTTATCAATAATCTTTATTAATTAATCTAACATTTTGATATGTGCTAAGTTTGCCACCAAAATCAATGTCACATTTAATATCGATATTTTAAAATTTTCTTCATGATTTTTACGATTAATATGAACATGAAAACATTGTTATAAATGTTTATGTTTATTTTAATGTTTTATTTCACATTATTTAAGACATATTTTATATTTCTTGTTTTTGTAAAGGTTTATATTTTTTTATTTGAGTAATATTTAATGATTTATTTAAGTATATTTGTTTTGGTTTAAAAAGTGGAAAATGACACCGTAAGTACCTACTCACCAAACATATTGTCACTTAGTACCCAAAAATGGGTTAATACTTACTTAATACCCATCTCATTAAAATAATTTCTTTCAATATCCTTTTTTTTAATACCCTAACTACCCTCAACTAACTATATAAGATTTTTTTTGTAAAGAAAAGGCTCATATTTCCACCCAATCAGAGATTTGAAATTGAATTTCTAACCAGCTGTCTCTCTCTATTTCTCTTACCCTAATCAAATACTCGTTTTCCAAAGAAACCCCAAAAAATTTAACGAACTATTCCGGTGTGGTCATTCCGGTAGCCACCTTTACACCACCGTCAACCACCTGCTAACTGTTTTCCGATCCACTGAGGTACGTTCCTACTCAACTTCAGGCCGCCAGAATACTAATTAACAGACTTTTTGTCCACGGCTAGTTTCGTCGGAATACCATCAACCACTTGCTAGTTTCCTGACCACATCTAGTTTCACTTAGGAAAGTGACTTCGAAGGTAAGCTTCTTACTCCATCTCAGTATATATTTGTTCATTTTTTTTCAGCTCAACTAGAAATTGTAACATCACTATATTTTGTATTTAAGTTGATTTATAACCTCAATGAGGTTTAAACGTGTCTACAGTTGTATTTATTGTATAATCGTGGTTTTATACGCTTTCTAGTAGCATGGGTACAGATTTTTGAGTTGCAGGAACATGATGCGAGTTTAGCCGAAGAGGATAAGATTTAGGAATAGGTAGACGATATTGCGATTTTATGTGTTAACTGTATGACATTGCGATTTATGTGTTAACCGTATGACCATGATTGCTATATATGACCATAATTGTAACTGTTGCATAAAATTTGCTAGATATGGCCATGATTGGTAGAAATTACCATGATTACACTACACCCTAAAATATGATTGCTAGATATGACCATAATTGGTAGATATGACCATGATTGGTAGATATGACCATGATTGGTATATATGACCATGATTGGTAGATATGACCATGATTGGTAGATATGACCATGAATACACTACACGTTAAAACATGATTGCTAGATATGACCATGATTGCTACATATGACCATAATTTTAATTGTTGCATAACATTGCTAGATATAACCATGATTGCTATATATGACCATAATTACTAGACATGACCATGATTACTAGATATGACTATGTTTTCTAGATATGACCATGGTTAGACTACATTTTAAAATATGATTGGTAGATATGACAATGATTGTTAGATATAACCACGAGTGTAACTGTTGCCATGATTGCTAGATATGTCCATGATTACTAGATACGACCATGGTTGCTAGATATGACCATGCTTACACTACACCTTAAAATATGACTGCTATATATGACCATGATTGCTAGTTCTAACCATGATTGTATTTGTTGCATAACATTGCTAGATATGACGATGATTGCTAGATATGCCATGCATGATTACTAGATACGACCATGATTTCCATGTAACACATTTTTAGATTATGTGTGTTAATGATAATAATATATTCTATGTAACACATTGGTGCTTTATGGTTGCCAATAGGAATAGGCATATGACATTGTGATTTATGACCATGATTGTTAGATCTTGTAACTTTTGCATAACATTGATAGATATGACCATGGGTGCTAGAGGTGACAATGATTGCCAGATATTACCAAGTTTGTAATTGTTGCATAACATGTCTAGATATGCCCATAACTGCTAGGTAGTACCATGTTAGATATGACTTTGCGATTTATGTGTCAATATGACTATGTGAGATACTTTATCCATAAGTATACTGTCATTCCGATTGGAGTATGACATTGCGATTGTAGTGTCATTTCTAGTTTGCTAGATCTGACCATGATTGCTATATATGGCCATGATTGTAATTGTTGCATATCATTGCTAGATATGACCATGGTTGCTAGCAATGCTATGATAACACTTTGCTAGATTGGGGTATGACATTGCGATTGTAATGTCATTGCTAGTTTTCTAGATTATAGTATGTTGTATAACATTGCTACATATGATCATAATTGATTGCGATTTTCTATGTAACACATTTCTAGATTTTCAATGTAACACATTGCTAGATTGGGTGTATTAATGATAATTCAATTTTCTATGTAACACATTGTTGCTTGTGGTGGGAAATACAACTTACTAACTCAAACTTGTACAACGCACGACATAAGAATAAACAAATTCCATCTAGAGGAGAAGTAAAAACTAGCCAGTTGCGGTGTGGTCGTTGTTTAAAAACAGGACATAATAGAAGAACCTGTTGCACTCCATTTTGAATTTGTGTTTGTTGTGTAATATAAAACATGCATTTTTGTGTTATGTTTGATAAGGAAGAATAAAAGACAAAGAAAAAAGTGTAAAGAAGAAACATGACAGGAGAAAATAACAAAGAAAAAGTACGATAGGAGGAAAACGCATAGGGAAAATTGTGTAAGGACTAAATTGTATAGGGAAAACTGTGCAAGGACTAAATTGTATAAGCTATATAAAGAAGTAGCCAGAATAGGAAGAAAGTAAAATGCAGGGACTAAAAGATGTAATTAAAAGGAGTTAAAGCGTGTGGGGTCCACAATTGTACTATAAAAGGACCACACACGCTTCACAAATCCCGAGATGAATAATATGACACTTTCTCTCTCTACATAACCTAATAACTCTCACTTTCTCTCTCTAAAATTGACACTAAGAGATTTCTGTATCACCAAATTGTCACTAAGTAATCCTCGTATCGCATAATCACCCCTGGACATTCCTAAAACTCTTCAATGTTGAAACCACTTGTATTGTACTCTGCTAAATAATTTATATTTATCATGAGACTCACGTGTTATGTTTAAACCACTTGTATTGTAATTTTCTAGATAAGTTCATCTAATCATACGATTCATTACTTAATGCATGTTATGTTTAAACCACTTGTCCTTTAATTTGCTAGATAAGTTATTCTAATATGCGAATTACGTGTATTACAGTATATGATGCTACTTGTTAAGTTTTGAATTATTGCGATTGCAGTTTACTTCAACATCATTGCGATTAAACTTCATAAATATGTCTTCGCGATTGTAGTAGGCTAAGATATCCTACGGTTGCATAAAAAAGTTTGAACCAATCTAGCATGGTTAATAATACCAAGAAACTATGTTAACGTACAAAAATCATATATTATATTTACACGAAAAACGTAATAGTCTTAAACTCGTAAGACGCATGTTCATCGTTCTAAACCTACACTCATCTCGCATTTTTGTGGCCTCATTTATCTTGCTTGAAAATATCAAAAATAACATCCTCTGCAGCAAAAATTGCATCATCAACCTGCCATACTGAAAACTGTATACCATATTATATACAGTCAACCACTACCAAAACATCTAAAATAAGTGAATTAAGTACACAATACAGCTTGTTTATAACTTAGTAATCAACATAAAAACATGAAATGCACAATTACATTGCATCGTACAAGTTCGAATCAGTAAAGTGTTATCATATCTCGAAATGTTATGCAACATTATAATATTAAGAAATGTTATGCCACAGACTACAATCTAGCAATGTTATGTCACAGACTACAATCTAGCAATGTCATACCCCAATCTAGCAAAGTGTTATCATATCTAGCAATGTTATGTAACGGACTACAATCTAGAAAAATAACAATGACAATACAATCGCGATGTTATACCCCTAATCTAGCAAAGAGTTATCATAACATTACTAGCAACCATGGTCATATCTAGCAATGGTATGCAACAGTTACAAACATGGTCATATCTAGAAATCATTGTCATCTCTAACAACCATGGTCATATCTAGCAATGTTATGCAAAAGTTACAAGCATGGTCATATCTGAAAATCATGGTCTTAAATCGCAATGTCATATACATATTCATATTGGTTGACACAAAGAACCAATGTGTTAGATAAAATATCTCATTATCATTAACACACCCAATCTAGCAATGTGTTACATGGTCATATCTAGAAATGTTATACAACAATTACAATCATGGTCATATCTAGAAATGTTGTACAACAATTACAATCATGGTCATATCTAGCAATCATAGTCATATCTATCAACAGTTAAATCGACTAGAATCGCAATGAAAATATAACCATGACAATTTTCACTCAAAAAGGGAAAATGCAAAACCAATCTATGATGATAAAAACAATCTAGCATGACCTATTTTACTCACAATCTAGTATGTTAAAACCAATCTAGCATTATCATATATGGTCTTATCTAGCAATGTTTTAAAAATAATCTACATTTACTCACAATCTAGCATGACAAAACCAATATAGTAGTATCATTTATGGTTTTATCTAGCAATGTTCAAAAACTAATCTAGCATTTACTCACAATCTAGCATGACAAAACCAATTTGGCATTATCATCTATGGTCTTATCTAGCATTGTTTTAAAACTAATCTAGCATCCTCTACCTACAATTCTAAAACTAATCTGGCATCTTTTACCTACAGTTCTACAACTAATCTAGCATCTTCTACTTACATTTCTAAAACTAATCTAGCATCAGAGTTGAAACCAACCACACACAAAATTTAAAATCAAACCAGAACTCAATATCGTAACAAACCCATGAACTATACGTGTCGAACTGAAAAAACCAGAATACCAAGTGTTTGAGGTTTCAAAATGAAATCCATAAATGAAGATCATAAGCAAGCTACAAACTATATTGGATAAAGTGGAAAAAACAGAGACCAAATAATTTTGTTTCAAGGACTCTATAAGCAACTAGAACATCTAACATGATCAATAACATCATTTTCGTTAATCAGCTCAAAAAAAACTACATGTACTTATCTATCGAATTCGGAACGGGAACTCTGGCGCCAAAATGACTCCACAGGCTTACAAAATTATGGTAGAGGGTGTTAAGGGTTCTCACCAGGAAACTTATGGTTGTCGTCAGTATTTTTACCGGTAAACAAGACGGTTGGGTTCAAAAATTTCTTACCTGTAATCGTATATCGACTTCTGACCCACAACTCCAGGGAAGAAAATACTAGACGGATTCGGACATTAGGTATGTTATAGTTACCAGTGGTCGCCGGACTATTTCACGGTGGGCGACGGTTGATCGGTCTGTTACTAAGTAGGTTTCGTCGATAAAATAGGTTTACGATGTGTTGTGTATGCGGTGTCGTTTCTCTCTCTCTCTTTAAAATTATGAAAATCAAATTTGAGGGAAATAAGAACCCAAAAGTCCGACATATAGGTGAAAAAAAAGTGGGCTTCAAGCTAAATGAGCATATTTATACCCTATGAGGTTTTTTTGTCTATTTTCTAGCGGAAGTACTTTATGAAACTATTCCATTCTTGGTTAGTAGTTTGGTATTAGACAAATGAGAAGGTATTTATGAGTAGTTTTATCTTAAAAAGTTTACATTTTAATTTTTGTATATATTAAAAAATAAAACCACTTCAAAAATCCAAATGATAAAAATATTCTTTGCATGTCAACTCCGACTAACCCGCGGACACGTGCGGGTCGGACTCAGGCTCAAAAATATTAAACCCGAAACGAATCAAACCAGAATATAGTTCAAGTAAAAAAATGACGGGCTCAAGCGGATCACCCCGAACCCGACCAATTGTTATCGATGTATAAAAGAAACTAAAAATAAAAATACTGTAACTAAAGTTATTTTAAAAAAAAATTAACCAAATTTTTTATATCATAATCGAAAATGGAAAAGAAAAATGGATTTTGACGTCTGTATATATTATGTAATATTCACAAAAAATATGTTCCCTTTTCAATTATATATTAGTATATTTTTTTTTATTAATAAAAAAGTACATTAAATCATAATAATTAAAAGAGAATAGTACCCATAAATACCTACTCAAGTATGCAATACCAAAATGGTATCCAATTTTAGACTAGTGTCATAAAATACCTAGAACCATAATTTGGACAAAAATACCCTCTATGGTATAAAAAGGGGCAATTTGGTTACAACCCACTTTGAGGAGAGAGAAACACAAAAACCGAGAGCGAACCCAAAAAACAACTTCAACCCAAACGTGAACCAACCGTTCAGGCGACGATATCACTTTCTGACACCGATCATCAGTGAAAAGAGGACGTTGCCGGCGACGCACGGTGGTTGCGATACAGTTCCCTGTATGGTTATATTCGAAGAGGTTAGTTTCGATTTTATGGTGGTTTTTTTGTCGCCGGACATTGCAATTTACTGTCCTAGAGTACACTGTCGAGTCTTATTTTGGCCGGACGAGGCACTTTATATAGCAACATGTATCTAAGTATTGTAATGGACAGTTCGAAGTTCTCGAGTAACGTTTTTTCCTAATGTCTGCAGTTCTATGTTGATGTTATTTCTTGCTATTGAAATGTCGTTGTTTTTTCCTGACATTCTGTGTGTTAGTTAGGAGCTAAATATGGTTGGGTGATAACGTAGTTGTTATGTTAGTATCGGCAGTCATATCGGAGAATGCCGATGGAACAAGTAGTGGTTAGTTTTTTTTTTAGAAAATCTCAACCTCGTTGTGAATTTGTAGCCATATTTAGCAATTTATGTATTTCAGGAAGTATTTGCCTCATATACAGGAAATGTTGTACATATCTAGCAATGTATGCAATATGTGTTGCCATATCTAGCAATGTCGGTAGTGTGTTTACAGTAACACACAACACGCCTAGCAATGTAGTCGTGAATCTTATTCATGTCTAGCAATGTGTGTGAAGTAAGCCTGATGTTGTTTTTTGGTTAGTTGCACCAGTGGAGTGTTTGATTGGTAATGTCTATGGATTGTGCATAGTTTTTTGTGTTATTGCATGATGATTGAAAGAGATGTTACTACTGTGATGTAAGGATTATGATTAAGTTGACTCGAAATCGGGATATATGCAGGCAAACATGACTAAGACGGGCGTATTCTACAGGTCAGGCTTAGTCAGTATAATCAACCTTTGAAGACGGGATTTAATTACAGCAGAACACATAGAAGCTGCAAGAGACACCACCGTTCGATACGTTTCCGAAAACATCGTTCGACGTAAGGAATGAGAATCTGAAGCTGAAAAAGTTCCACAACTTGATCGAGGGAATTTGTAGTTTTTACGATGTGAAAAGGAAGGCTTTCAAGATAGGTCGTAAGTATGTTAAGCTAACTACGAAGGAAGTGAAGGCCATATTTAGGCTGATGTTATATGTAGTTTTTTCTTAATTTCTGCAGTTCTATGTTGATGTTACTTTTTCTATTGAGATGTCGTTGTTTTTTCTTGACATTTCATGTGTTAGTTAAGAGTTAAAGATGTTTGGGTGGTAGTATAGTTGTTATATTAGTGTCGATGTTGATATCGGAGAATGCCGATGGAGCAGGTAGTGGTTAGTTATTTTTTTGTCAAGAATCGCAACCTCATCGTGAATTTGTAGCCATATCTAGCAATGTATCTGTTTCAGGAAGTATTTGCATCATATGCATGAAATGTTGTACATATCTAGCAATGCATGCAATCTGTGTTGCCATGTCTAGCAATGTCAGTAGTGTGTTTACAGTAACATACAACACGTCTAGCAATGTAGACGTGTTGTTGTGTGATATGTTGATGGTTAGTTGATGGTTTTACATGAATCGCATCCTCACTGTGATATGTTGGTCGTATCTAGCAATGTTTACAGTTAAACAAGTATTGGCAGAATATGTACAACAATTCATTCAATGTTGTTCATGTCTAGCAGTGTCTGCAAAATTTATGGCAATGTGTAGCAATGTTCGGAATATGTGTACACTAACATGCAATACGTCTAGCAATGTCTGCAAATATGTCTAGCAATGTCAGCAATGTGTCTAGCAATGTCTGAAATATGTCTACAACTGTCTTAAATATGGCTAGCAATGTCTGAAATATGTCTAGCAATGTCTGCAATATGTATAACAATGTGTAGCAATGTGTAGCAATGTCTTTCCATATATCTAACAATGTGTGTAAGTTATTTGATTCTTTATTTTTGTTAGTGAAACCCAAACAGATGATGGTAGTTATATTTGATTTTGAAATAGTTTATCTGGTCAACCGTATAATTGTGTAATTCATTATAAATTGAATGATGTTTGTACATATATATTTTAAACGTTAGTGTTGGGACAATAACTCATTATTGTCATTTTCAATGCATCTAGCAATGTCAGATTACGTGTATCTAGCGATGTATTTTTCATGTATATAGCAATGTCATAATTGAATATATAGCAATGTCGTAATACGTGTCTAGCAATGTCATATAACTCGTATCTAGCAATGTCATAACGTCGTATCTAGAAATGTCATGTAACTCGTATATAGTAATGTCATATAACTCGTATATAGCAATGTCATAATTGAATATCTAGCAATGTCGTAAGAACGTGTCTAGCAATGTCATCTAACTCATATCTAGCAATGTCATAACGTCGTATATAGAAATTTCATATAACTCGTATATAACAATGTCATAACGTCGTATATAGAAATTTCATATAACTCGTATATAACAATGTCATATAACCGTATATAGCAACACATTAATAAAGTATCTAGCAATGTCAGATAACTCTTATATAGCAATGTCAGATAACTTGTATCCAGCAATGTCAAAACGTCGTCTATAGTAATGTCATAACGTCGTATCTAGCAATGTCATATAACTCGTATATAAAAATGTCATATAACTCATATCTAACAATGCCATCAGGGTACCAAGTGCTAATATGTTTGGTAATTAGGTACATAAGATGTCATTTCCAAATACTAATATGTATTATTAATGTATCAAGCAAGATCGTGCTATTCCTGGTGTATCCAACCATTTAACAGTTACTACGTATCTAGCAATGTCATAATTGATATCTAGAAATGTGGTAATAAAGTATCCAGTAATGTCATACAACTAGTATCTAGCAATGTCATATAACTAGTATCTAGCAATATCATATAACTTGTATCTAGCAATGTGTGATAACTCGTTATAGCAATGTCATATAACTTGTATCTAGCAATGTCATGTAACTAGTATTCAGACTGATCTTATTGGAGTTCATGCAGCATGTTTTTTGATTTAGTATGTTTTTTTTGTTTTATTGGCAAAAATAGACCCACCCTCTGAGATATTCTATTTTTTGGGAGGGTTGTTGTACTTGGAATTTGTAAAGCCACTATTTAATTTTTTAATCTATTTTATAATTATGCTGTTAGTTTTTTTTGGGTGTTCAATGGATGTTTACAGTAGCAATGCCTTTATTTACGGTATCACTAAGGATTAGAGAGTCAGTAGTTCCAGGAAGCAGTTGTAAAGGTATTTATTAAGCACAATCGCAATGTAAGAAGTGAGATTAGTGTATCTAGCAAACTCATATCAATGTATCTAGCAATGCGATATTCGAATTACAATCGCAGTAACAATTCTCATATCTAGCAATGTTGTATTTGTGTGTCTAGCAATGTTATACTAGTGTGTCTAGCCATGTGGTATTAGTGTATCTAGAAATGTTGTATTAGTGTGTCTAGCAATGTATTTTGAGTGCATCTGAAAATCCAATAAATGTATCTTGCAATCTCATTATATCGTATCTAGCAATGTTTAAATACAAGCCGAAAATCGCATCCTTTACACAGCAATCGTATCATGTTCGTTAAATCTTCAGATGCCTGTAAAATGTCTTCTGAGTTCATCTGGCAATCCAATAAAATGTACTAGCAATCTCATTATATTGTATCTAGCAATGTCTAAATACAAGCCAAAAATCGCATCCTCTACACGGCAATCACATACTATTCGACAAATATACAGATGCTTGTAAAACCTGACTAGAAATCTCGGTTTATGATGAGACTGTCGATTTAAACAAAACATTCTACCATTAACGAAAAATCGATTTCAATCTTCTCAGCCAATCAATCAAACTATATACCTCATGCATGTGCCACAGTGAAGCGTGCCAGAGAGTACGGTGAGCCCACCTTGCCCCAAACTCCATTCCTACCTAAAAGTCTGATACTACCGAATTCAATCCAAAATCTAAAAAGAAATTTGGATTGCAAAGAATTGAATTGAAATCTAGAAGACGAGTTCAAACTTACAGCAGCACCAACAAAGAGAGCAAATGTACCCAACATCTCCAATAAAAGAATATCTTCACCCTATTAAACCTAAATTCATAATCTGAATTTCAAATCGAACTGAGAGAGGCAATAAGGATTAAACAAAAAGAATTAAGAGGGAAGATAACTACGTGCCTCCATTTGCCAAGAGAATCTGTAGTAAACGGCCATGGCTGCCATTGAAGTAACACTTAAGCTCAACATTACAGCAGCAATCAAGTAGGTAAGCCTCTCCGATTTTTTCCTCGCTAATTTCTCCGCCAAACATGACTTGGCCATCTTCGAGTCCACGAAACTGTCATCTTCGACTCCCATTGTTGAAAACGGTGGATTACAATGGTTAACAGGTATCGGACGGCGGTTTAGGGTGGTCGACGGGAGGTTGACAGTGGTTTAGGGTGGTCGACGGGAGGTTGACAGTGGTTTAGGGTGGTCACCGGGATGTTGCTAGTGGTTGCCGGAAATGCAGGTATTTTGGGAGGCTTAAGAGAGAGTGTGGAAATTGTTTCAAAATTCAAAATTTAAAATTATTGATTGGGTGAAAATAGTCATCAATTCTCAAAATAAGACTTATATATTAGGTTGAGGGTAGTTGTGATATTAAAAAAAATTAGATGAAATTATTCTATTAAAGTGGATATTATATGGCTATTGACTCATTAAATACTAATATGTTTGGCCAATAGGTATTTAATATGTCATTTTCTTAATTAAAATTGCTATAATTAATATAATTTTATTAATTAATAGTTATACATGAATATAATGCGTTTAGTGGGGGTAAGTCTAGTGGGGTAATTAGTAATAGAGATATGGGACTATAATTTTATAAAAATAGTATATGTTCTTTGTAATTATAAGTTGTTTCTGACATAAAATAGAATTTGAAAAGAGTTGAATTTGAAAACAAGGAATGAGTTTGTTATTTTGCATTTATTTTGCAATTAATGAAAGAAGAGAATCACCCCTATAAATTGGCGCACATTGAGTTCTCGTTCTCTCTAAAACAAATTTCTTCAGCTAAAAAAAAATGAAGAAGTGCTTATGTTTCGTTTTCTTCTTAGGCATTTTCGCAGACACCAAAATATGGAAAATTGATGCACAAAATGCAACAAATGGTTTCGTGAAAACACAAGGGTTTCAGTTTATATTAAACGGAAGTCCTTTCTACGGAAACGGATTCAATGCGTATTGGTTAATGTACGAGGCTACTGATCCTTCGACGAGGTTAAACATCTCTCTAACTTTACAAGACGCAGCAAAACATGGTCTCACTATTGCTAGAACTTGGGCGTTCAACGATGGTACCTATAGAGCGTTACAGAAGTTTCCTGGCTCTTATGATGAGAACTCATTTCAGGTTTGTTTTTTTGTTTTTTGTGTGTTGTGATAAGTGTTTGAGAAAAGGGTTGTTGTTGGTTTATTAGTAGAATGATCCGATATTTTGTTTTGTTTTGTGTTTTGAAGGGTTTGGATTTTGTAGTAGCTGAGGCTGGTAAGACTGGACTAAAGCTGATACTGAGCTTGGTTAACAACAATGACGAATTTGGAGGAAAAAAGCAGTATGTCAAATGGGCTCAGGATCAAGGCCAGAATGTGACTTCTGAAGATGGCTTTTTCACAAACCCTCTTATTAAAACCTACTACAAGAACAATCTCAAGGTATAACATCGCGTCCTTTGTCTCTCAGATTTCTAGATTTCAAATATAAAGGTTTAAGCACAAACCTTGGGGGACGACTCTGTCCTCGTATGTGGGGAGGTAAATCGTTGGAATTGTCTCAGCTAACTAAGGTTTTTGAGCTGCCAACTGATACAAAAACCCATATGATTTGAACTCCCCCACTGCGATCGCCTGCACATCAGCCAATATAGCAGACAACAGCCACTATAGCACTCAAGCCCTTTGTTAGATGAACTGTGCCCGGGAGCTGTAAATTCTTGTTATGTTTATGTGTTTTGGGGGATTTTGTTTTGATAAACTCTAGTAGTAAAACACCCAACATTAAATAATAAATTGTTAGATTTTAGATCAGACCCAAAACAACCTCGGATTGAACACACATATTTTCTGTGTATGTCTGAATCCAAACTTGTTTAATTTATACAACCAGAACCTACCTTGTTAGCCAGATTTGATCCGACTATGTTTTGTATTTGTTATACAAATTTTGACACTTCACAACCTTTTTTTAAATCTGGATTCTTTTATACAGATTGCGAAATTGACTCCATGTAGTGGTTGATAATTTTTCAGTCAAATAATTGACGAAATTCGAATATCTTTCAGCCATCTTTAGGTAGAAATATTTGACTGACCGGCCACTACATAGAGTAATTTTGACATTTTTATAGCCACACTCTATCCATATATACGTACGGTTTATAAAGACTTCATTTTAATTAAAGTTAGAACAATCTTTTATTTCTTGATTTGACGCAATCTGAATTAAATTTGGTTTGTAATTCAGACAATATTTCTTGGTCTGTATCCGGACACACAAATGGTTAGCATATCATCTGAAATCACTAAGGGAACATCACATGTAGACTGTTCATATTATATTGTTTGATTATCTTTTAATGGTTGTTATCAATGATTCATATTATATTGTTTAATGAGATATTTTTTGCAGACTCTTCTAACCAGAAACAACAGCATTACTGGAATCCAATACAAGGATGACCCAGCAATCATGGCCTGGGAGCTTATCAACGAGCCTAGATGTGCATCGGATCCGTCTGGAAAAACTCTGGAGGATTGGATAACGGAAATGGGCTCTTATGTGAAATCGATAGACAGTAATCACTTGCTCGAAATTGGTTTAGAAGGTTACTACGGTCATCTGGTGGCTCCTTATCGGCAAAGTATCAACATAAGTTACTTTTATGGCACTGGAACTGATTTTCTTGCACATAATCAGATCTCAACCATTGATTTTACCACTCTTCACGCATATCCCGATGTTTGGTAACCTCTATAGTCCTTTTTTCTCTAAACATGTACTGAAGAGAAATTTGATTAATCATATTGGAATGTTGTAGAACAGTAAAAACAAATCCACATTGTTGTATGCTGGCCGCTGTTTAGGATCACTAGAGTGATATTATGCACCAAACGATCCTTATTTCTACAAATTTTATATTATCATCTGATGCAGGTTATCAGCGTCTGATGATGATACCCAAGTTGCTTTCTTAAACGACTGGCTCACCGATCACATTCAAGACGCCCAATACATTATCAAAAAGCCACTTATAGTGGCAGAATTCGGAAAATCGACAAAAGACAGCGGGTTCAACACATACAAAAGAGACCTTGTGTTTAACGTGGTGTACTCCAAAATATATGCATCGGCTAGAAGTGGAGCAGCAGCTGCTGGTGGACTATTTTGGCAACTTCTTAACAAAGCCGTGGAAGGAACTTTTCAAGATGGATACGGTCTAGTTTTAAGCGAAGAGTCTTCTACTACAAATTTAATAGCTCAACAATCTGGCAAGTTGGATCAAATACGTAGGATATTTTATAGAAAGAAAAGGAGAGGTAGGAAAATTATCAAAGGTCGGAAAATTATCGACTAATATTTAGATAAGAAGGTTCCTTGAGGCTATTGTTATTTTCATTATAAATAAATGAAAATATACCTTTGGGCTTTGGGTATTTAGTTATTGTGTCATTAATATGTTCAAGGATTTGGCTAAATTATGGCCAAAAGCGATAATTAGCTCAAAATTTTCACCAATTTTAAAGCTTACCAAAAATATCTATTAATTCTCGTCGGCTCAATGGAAAGTTTCCCGTCTGGTGAATATAAGTGGTCCGGCGGGTGAAAGGGTCTCAACCGACGGACGAACAAACGGATCGAAGGACAAAATGGTAAAAATTAAAAAACGTTCAAATTTTGGAAATGGTTAACATTTTCTAGAACCATTTTAACCAAAAACCTATGTTCAATTCTTGGCCGAACCTTTGTTATATGTATGTGTTTGCTTTCCATTAGACTTATGTTTTTATTAAACAAATAAATAGAACATTTCAGTAAAGAAAAAACGTATGTTTTTATTGTAATTTACGTTTGGGTACACTATTGTGTAAGTCGTACTGTACTGTACCTTGTGTCCACTACTTCCAGGCTTATGTAATTTAATAGATAGTAGATAGTGTTTTTTTTAAAATACTATTTTGTTTTTCATATATAAAAATTTAATTTTTCTCTAAAAATACATAGTTTTATTTTTTTTCTCCACTCCAACTATTCTAAACACTAATTTTAATTTTTTTTTTAAAAACATTATCCTACATTATGGATTTGAGTGTTATAAATGACGTTTTCTTAACAATATTAATGATTTTGCATCAAAAGAGGAGAAGTCTTTAACGGACCATCTTGAAACACAAGTGTAGATAAATTTCGAATTTTTTATGGTCAGTAGAAAAAATGCACGTATCACGCGCTAGGATGGATGAACCGCAAACCCAGGACGCGCGATTTTTTGTCAAAATAAAAAACCTGAAGCGCGCGCTTTTGGTCAATTATGTGCACAATTTCGTGCGATTTGGTACTTAATTAGAGTAGTGTATTTACACAATTTTACTCAAATCGGTTGTGTTGTACGCGTGTTATACTTTATTGTTTATTACAATTTTGATATAATTTTACAGTTTAATAATTTTGTGTTCTAACCATCCCTTGATATGTGATACTCAGATTTATAAGTGCATGGCATATGTATTGTCAATCGCAACGAAGAAGATGATAGTATTCCTGTCGGCATTGAGTACATATGATATCTTTACCGATGCGTTTCATTTTCATATCAATGGTACCACAATTTACTGTCCGGAATCAAATTAGTAAACATAAAATCAAAGTTATCCCACAAAAAAATAGTTTGATGCACCGAGTCATCAATGTGTTCTTTAGTCTTGTATCTAATGTTTGTAACTTTTGCACTATTGTTTTTTATGGGTTGCATTTATTAGTCAAGCTCGAGAAATTATGTAACTGATTAGCAATCATGTGACTGATTAAGATTGTAAACCATCACAAGTAGATTAAACTTAGAGCTATATATAATCCTTAGTTCGAATATGTTGTAATATTATTTTTCGGTTGAAATGCTATTTGTTATGCTCTATGTTTTCATTGTATTTGTTGTTTGCTATAAAAGACACAAGTCTACACAGGAAAAATTATGCAGGATTGACACAAATATGGATGATTTTTATAGATAAGAATAAAAAGCACAACTGGACAATTGTATTGCTTAACGTAAAATTACAAGTGAATATATAAAACATTTAGTATCCAAAACATTCGATAACATCTAACACTAGTTGCTTTCAATGATAAGTAAATAAAAACAAACGTAAAAGTATATAAAATATATAATAGGAAATCATGTAGAAACCTCTTTTTTACATATAAGTTAATATTTTAGTAAACAAAAAGACCATGCATCATCCGTTGTACTATAATTTGAGTGTAGCTCAGTTGTTCTTAGGTAGATGGTGCATAAGCCTTCCATAATCAACCGTAAAAGCATCAAATCCTCCATTTTCATCAACTTTTTTGAAATATTTTCGTGAATTTGAGACATTCATTACCCTTCTCTCTACCATAGATTTCCTCATAATTCCATCATCTTAAGAATATATAGAGATTTAAGTCATTCAAAGGAAAAGTTCTGAAATATAAATAAATTAAGACGAAATCGAATAATATGATAATATATAACTGGTTGAATCTGTTTAACAAATAGAATAGAACCAAACACGGTAGCAATCGTGCATACTATGTGTTTGATTTTGCGTTAAAATCGTGCACACAATATGTATAATTTAATACAAAATATTGTGTAAAATCACGAACTCTGGGCGTCATGGGTTTGCACTACGATGTATTTGCAGAAAGGAATTAGATGAAGTTGTCAATATAATATCATCAACGTATAACAACAAGTAAGCCATATTTCAACCGTAGTTGTAGATAAACAATAAAGTATATGACTTACTTCAGAGAGACCAATATTGGCAGCAAAATTAGTAAATGTTTTATACCAAGCCTGAGGGGCTTGTTTAAGCCCATACAAGGATTTCTGCAATAAAGAGTCTTCTTCAAGTGTCCATACAAGAAAGAATTGCTCACATTTAACTGATGAATTGATCATTACTTCGATAAGGCGATACTGAGCACCGCATGAATAATAGCCGGTTTCACTACCGGACTGAAAGTCTCTTCACAATCAATGCCAACGCATTGAGTTTTACCATCACCCACAAGACAGGCTTTATTCCTCTCAAATGAACCATCAGATTTAACTTTATTACTAAAAATCTACATAGAACTAATAACATTAGCATTCGGGAATGGGGCACCAAATCATACGTCTTATTTTTAATAAGAGCATCGAATTCATCAGTTATAGCTAATTTCTAATTTGGGTCACGAAGGGTAGTCACAAGATTATAGGGTAAAAGTGACGATGTAAGCATTGTTGTATGAGCCTGAGATGAGTCAAAGATAGTTTTAGGCTTGAAAATATCATGTTGGCTCCATATGATAGGATATTATACTTGATGTATAGCAGGTCGAGAGGGACGTGTGGGCATAATTGTTGTCGAATAACACCCAGAAAGAGGTGATGATGAAGATGGTATGAAAACCAGGATGTGTTGTGCTATGGGAGAATTAGTCACAAAATATGTTGAAACCGACAGGACCGTAAGATAAGGAATAATAAGTTGTGGTTTTTGGTATTGATGGATAAAATATGGAGACACATCATTAGACAAAAAATCATAATTTGTGGTATGAGACGAATGAACTTTAGCAAAAGGAAAAATGGTTTTTTCAAACTGAACATGACGACAAAGAATGATTTTATTAGTGGATAAATCAAAGCACTTATAGACTCTATGATTTTCAGGATAACCCAAGAAAACGCATGGAGTAGAACGAGCTTGAAATTTTTGAATGGTAGTGGACAGAAACAGGGGAAAAGAAAAGCATCGAAAAACCCGAATTTGAGAGTAAGATGGAATAAGATAGTAGAGAATTTGGAGATATGACTCATTGAAAAGCAATTTACTAGGAATAATATTAAGTAGGTGTGTTGCCATGTGAAGAGCATGATGCCAAAAGGAAGTGGCAAAGATGCATAAATAAAAAGTGTTCGTATGATATTATAATGTATTATATTTTCTTTCAGCTTTCCTGTTTTGTTATGAGGCATGGGGACATGAAAAAAGAAAATAAATTCCATGAGACTCACAAAATTTCCAAAAATAATGTTTGTTAAACTCTCCCATGTTGTCGCATTGTATGGTTTTAATATCTCGTTCAAAATTTGTACGAATATGAGCTTGGAATTTTGTAAAAAATGAGAAAACTTATGATTTATTAGCAATAGGAAAAGTCCACAATAAGTTTGAATAATCATCAAATAAAAACACATAATGACGATGTCTCGGGGAATTCAAATATGGAGAATTCCAAAGGTCACTATGAATAATATCAAAAGGCATATAAGTTATAGAAGTTGAGGGAACAAAATTCAACTTTATATGTTTTCCAAGAACACACGATTGACAAGTAGTAGAATTATATGGACTATTTCAATCAATCAAATTATCTTTCCAAATAAAAACTAAAACTGAGCCTCTTGGGTGACCCGGACGGTCATGCAAAACAGTGGATACAATACATGTAGTAGAGGAAACGGTCAGAGTCGGACTAGAAAGAGTGATAGGGTAGATAGGGCTTGTACTGTCACATCTCATTATACGTTCCGTCTGTAAATCATGTACAGAAAAACCAAAAGGATCAAACACCACCGCTACATAATTTTAATGTAAACTTTCAAACTAGAACCAATTTTTAATAAGTTTAGGTGTATACAAGATATGATTGAGTGATAAAGGTAGATTTGGGAAGGTAATGGAGTATGACCGTAACCACAAATCCGAATCGACTGACCACTACTAATAGTAACACCATTATTATTGCTCATATTAATATAAGACATGAGATTACCTTGTGAGGATGTCATATGAGAAGTTGCCCATGGTTCCAGATACCAGTTAGGATAATGTTGTGACAAAGACATAGTGTGCATAACATATTTTATATCCATCGGAGTCCACTGAGAGGCTTTATATACATGTTGTTGCTGTTAGCTGGAGTCTGAAGCCCATTATGTCATACTATTGTGGTCCAATAGGCCTACCCTAAGATTACGTCGGGTATGGGCAGGGGGTACAATCCACGGTGGTTGCATCTAAGCCGAATAAGGAGCCATCACGCAAGACGGGTCACCTATTGAATTTTGACCACCTCCACGGTAGCCTCTACGTCTAGTACTTCCATGACCCTCAAGCGGAGTCTATCCTGAACCACCACCAGATTTTTTGTGTTTTTTATGTTTCTTGTTGCTACGATTCTTGGACTATTTTCCGCATCATTGACCCCGACTTAGAGGATGATGATTAGGTATATTTGGTTTACGAGTAGCCACCATCATCTTATCATCACCCTCAGTCGTTGCATCCTTCATGCTAGTTTCTTCCAAAGCCAACATGGATCGAAATTCATAAATGATGGTAGAATCTTCCTGTGTAGAATTATAGAAGGTATATTTTTGTAAGCGGGGATAAGACCACCCACCATATGAAGAACCAAACAATTGTTCGGTACTGGAGCCCCCACATTGTTGAGTTGGTCGGAGAGAGTCTTGAGGTGTTGGAAATAAGCAGAGACCGACAAGAAATCTCGCAAATAAGTGTTATTTAACTCGTGCTCCAAAGCAACAACACGAGAATTCGTATTGTCTTGAAACAAATCTTGAAGACGATTCCACAGAGTCACGACCAAAATTTCCGTTTAAATATCAATGGTCAAGAGATCAGTAAAGATGGTGGAATAAATCTACTGAAGCACAACAACATCCAAGGTATCCCACATCTCTTGTTCATCATCGGTAAGAGGACCCATCTCCTTGTATTTTCCTTCCTTCGTTTTCGGCAGGATAATATGATGAAGAACTTTGTACGAGCGACAACGAACCTTGAATAATTATGCCCAATTGGCATATTGAACGTTCTCAATCTTAATAATGAGGGGAACATGCGTCTTGATGTTATAGACAACAAGTGTAGGTTGAAAAGAGGAAGAAGAAGTTTTGGTACTATATTCGCCCATGTTGACGGAAATGAGCAGACGAGAATGGAGAATCAAGAAGAGTAAGAAAAGAGAAGACTTAACGTAGTAGAGCGGTGAAAGTAAGAAAAGATAAACCTTAATTCTACTTTGATACGATGGAAGAATATAATTTTGTCTTTCTCATAAACAAAATTGAATATATATACAAAGTCATTAGTTACTAATTAGGCTATAATTTAGGCAGCTACTAATTAGGCTATAATTTAGGCAAATACTAATTAGGTTATAATTTATGCAACTACTAATTAATCAATAAGATATATTAAATGTATACAAATATTTTGTATTTTATCATATCGTGTATAGTACATAGTACATGAGTACATTAGGCATATTATTTTATAAGAGTACATTAGACCTATTATCTAGTAAGTCTGTTTCTTCTCTATAAATATACTTACAAAGACTATACAAAAGTTACATCAAAATTTAATCATTTTATATCATAGTGAAATATTTTTCTCTAATGTGCATATGGACGTAGACATTTTTCGAACCAAACTAAAATCACATGTATTTTTTTTAATGTTATTCATTTTCTTATACATTTGAGTCATTTTGTGATATATTACATATTAATTCACAATATAGTATCAAAGCTCTGCGTTATGGAATTAAATTTTACAATCAGGGTTTACAATGTCGCCTACGTCAACAAGATACAAAATCAAAAGATTTGATGGGGAGATTAAATTAAAATATTCTTTGTTATTACACGAATCTGTGGAACATTATGAAGAATAAGTTACCAGCAGAGATAAAATAAGATGAGAAGTAAGATCTTCAAGAAAGAAGTCTTTATGTTGGATTTGAATGCGTATAAAAGACAACGTTATTCGCGAGATTAGTGGTAAGAATATTGTTGGTTGCGCATGGAAGAAGTTGAGAGAAATTTACTCATAAAAATCAGTGATGAACGGGTTATACTCGAAGAAATGCTTATACAATTTTACATTGAAAGAAGGTATGTCCATAATTGAACACCTAGATAATTTTAAATCATTTATTATAGATTTTATGAATATTGATATCATTATTGACGATGATGATCAAGATTTGTTTGTTTCGAGATCGTTACTAAATTCATATGAATTTTTTCGTTGATATTGCAATGTATAATAAGGATAGGTTAGCTCTAGCAGATGTCAAAAACAATTAAACTAAAAGAGTTAAGAAATTTGTAGCCAGACAATCTAGCAGAAAAGGAAAGTATTATGACCAGAGGAAGGTTTAGCAACAAGGTGAGTTCTTTAAAGAATTATAATTGAAGGTCCAAATCAAAAACCAAGAACTCAAACTACTATCAATGCAGTGAGCAGGGTTATTATATGAAAGAATGTCTAAAACTAAAAGGTAATAAAGGAAATTAAAATAGAAATATTGCAAATGTAGATGAATATATGAATGATTCCAATTATAGTGAAAACAATGGTACGAAAGATGTGTTATATGTGAGTTCATATTATGGGTAAAAATCTTGGGTACTCAATAGTTGCGCTACGTACCATATGTGTTAGTTCAAGAAAAGGTTCAATACTTACAAGAAAATGTAAGTAACTATCTATTTAGGGGTAATCATTCAATGCATCTTGGTGAGATCATTAACGTTAGGATCATAATATTTGATGGTGTTATTAAAATCATGACGTGTTGGCATGTTTTTGGGTTGAAGGAAAACCTAATATCTCTTAAGAAACTAGACGCTTGAAGTTACAAGTATCGTACAAATGATAGTGTAATTAAAGTGGTAAAATGATCAATGATATGTATGAAAGACAGTTTTTAGAAGGGGTTTTACATTCTCCAGGGAAGTTTTATTGTGAGCGATGTTGTAGTAGCATCATCAGAGAGTAAAACCAAATTCGACAGGATCAAAATCAGTTTTGGAATTTGCGTCTCGATCACATGAGTGAAATAGTATTTCTTATTTTAGAAAAAAAAGGATTTCTTGAAAGGGTATAAAACAGAATGATTGGAATTTTGTGAATAATATGTGTTTGCAAAACAAACTAGACTGAAATTCAGCATGTCGATTATAATAAATACTAAAGGGACATTAAATTCTATTCACCCAGATCTTTGGGGCCCAAAAAACATTCCATCATATTGTGAAGCCATAACTACATGATTTTGATCGATCAATGACATATATTCAACTTTATTAAATGAAAACAATGATTGAGAAGCAGACAAGAAGAAAGATCAAACGTCTTAGGACATATAATGGGTTGGAATTTTGGAGTCTTGAATTCAGAGAGAATAATGTGCCATCGTATGAATTGAGGGTATATAATTCAATATGTCTATGATATGCTACTAAGATGAATTGATATATGTTATTATGTACTTCTTTAGGTTTCCGGGTTCTCTCATCAGTATGATGTGACTTTTAATGAGTCTACTTTACTCGAAAGTAAAAAAAAAGTATGTGAAATGGTTGAATCATGATCGATTGTGAGTAAACACTTGGATCTTGAAGTAGAACGGTTCCTACTAGGCTTAGTAATTTGAATGCTTCCGAGGTGATAGATAATCAGAAGGTAAAGTTTCAGCATCAGATACCAGCAATGATGATGTGCCTGAGCTAGAACAACAACTGTATAGTGTAACATTGAGCAGAGAAAGAGACTAGACAACAAAAAAGGTATACGAATCTAGTTGCACATGCCCTGTTAGTTGCATAAGAAAATGAGATGTATGAACCTAGTAGCTATAGGTGAGCTATAGCAAGTTCAGAAGCAGATTGGTGGATTAGTGCTATAAGGGAATATATTGAATCTCTTTATAAGAATTAGATATGGAACCTTGTTAATTTTTTTAAAGGAAATAAGGTAGTAGGGTGCAAATGGATATTCAATAAAGAAAAGTAATCCAGGTGGTTGAGGCATCTTGATTCAAGGTGAGACTGGTCGCTAAGGGTTTTATTTAAAAAATAATTAATCAACTTCAATGAAATATTTTATCTAGTGGTAAAACATTAAGCATGATTTTTTTTGACGGGTTAAAGTTTTTGCCATCCAGAAAAAAGCATCATAGGTGCAACCGTTGGGCACATATGGTGCATACTGGGTCGCACCATCAGTGTAACGCATGAGGCACCATCGCTGCACGAACATTGCACTGATGATCCAAAGCAGCACTGTTTGTGTATTATCATCGGTGCAGACTAGTTGTATAGATGGTGAAACAATGCATCACCGGGAAAAATATTGCGTACCATCGATGTCAAGGATGTTCACCAATGGTATAGACCTTATGTACCATCGGTGTTGAGTAGTGTGCACCATAGGTGCATAGACTTGGAACCTATGATGCATTTTATTGGTGACACTTGTTATTTAAAAAAATGTATGTCAAAAAATATTTAAAATAACAATTTGTTGGTTTTTTTGGTGTACGAATTCAAAACCTAAATAATTTTGTAGTAATTTAATGTATTGTGAGTTGATTATATACATATATATATATATATATATATATATTTGTTATATTTGTTTTAATTTTTGACTATTTTTTAATGTTACGTAATGGTTATTCGAGTAAGTATAAGTGTTTGAGTAAACATAGCTAAACATAAACATAATATGCAAATACATAGCAAAATATTCGGTGGTCAACCAAGCAAAACTAAAACAAGTCTTATAAGAAAACAAATGAGCCAATGGAAGAAGAATTGCAACACTTACTGCTTGAAGAGCCTCAAACCATCCAAGTTTTCTCTCGTCTAGATGGTGTTGAAAGTAGGAATAACCTCAAGAAGTCTGTAATCACGAGACTATATAGGTGGGGTGATGACATACCATCCAAAGCAAGCAATGTAATCAACATAAATAGTCATCATGGATCTCTTATATGTAGCAAGCATAACTGTCAATAGATCATCAGAAAGTAAGTGATGATGCCAATCTTTCCAAACAGACTTATACCAAAGGTAACGAGACAAATTTCCATTCTCATACAAAATCTTTTGTAACATTAAAGGTGTTGGTGCATCTTGGATTCGTCCGAACTGTCGCATGACTCTGTCAGACATATATCATTCTACCGTGCTTATCATTCAGATTGCATAATCAAGTAGACAAATATCATGTATATGAAACGAAGATCGCATGTGCTTGTACGGCTCATGCAAAATATTTTTACATATATAATAAGTATAATATTGCTATGCTTACATCTTGCTTTTTCAGATCTGCAAGAAGGGCGCATACGCTGGATCTGGGTCGTGCTTTTAAACCCACCACAATCTGTGGATTCCTCATGACATAATTTGGATTATGTTAACATTTTAAAGCTGGAAAATGATCGTATATCTAAAATTTTAACATGGCCAAGTAACAATACAGGTAATGCTTTGAACATTTCAAAGCATTCCGCAGAGCAAGATAGAGAAAATCTAACACATTAGCCCTCAAAGCTACATCGCACAACCTATAATCTATGTTCTCAAAACCATAAAGATAGTCAGCCTTCACACTTCTTTTACTAGTATCCGCGAATATAGTGCACCATAAATATAACATAATGTATGCACGTGAAATATGGTGGATAGTCTCTTGGTCGGTCAAGTGAAGGAACCATTTGTTGGTAAATGTTTCGCAGAGCCACTTAACTTTAAACCTCACTCCTTATGTGGACTCCACCTCGCTAGAAACCTTGTAAACCGCGAGTCCCGACAACCCCGCATAAAACGTATATGTCTTCTCTCTCGTGGTCTTAACCATATCCAATGTTCTACCGGCTATAAAGGGGTTTGTAATGACATTGGCACCATCTAAAGTGAATGTCACCTCCATAAAAAATGAACTGAAATGTATTGGTCTTTTGGTGCCAATACTCGACAAATACCTCCTCCAACACTCGATGAGTACTTTAAAAAATGGTCCATGAGAGGTCTAAATAGAGTACGAGCTAAATGACTAACTACCTCAAGTTGTGTTGTCAAGTCTCGGATACGAAGTACATTATAATGTGTCTAGATTCTAAGAGAACTGGTTGGCTGTAAATAAAAATATTAAGTAACAAAATAACATTTAATAAAAAAATAGATATTAATTAAAATTTTAATTTAGTAATAAAAATTTACACTCCCGACGAAAGTGTTGAACGCCTCGTGGTCCTTGTAGTTATAAAAAAATGGTATTATGTTACATTCGAATAATCCAAACAACTTCATCTGCTATTCTATTGAAGCAACGACCTTCTTTTCCTCCAGTAACTCATGATCTACATCACTAGCATCAGCGTTACTGCTAGCCACATCTGAATGCGGTGCACGATGCGCTGGTGGTAAAAGATGTGATTATTATGGTGGATAACATGCTAGTAGTGGTGAACGGTGACCTGAAGGTAGTGGTGGCAGTGGTGCAACTTGTCTAGATGATTCACCCTCACAAGGCCAACTTCTATGTTTGTTGCATGTTTTAAACCTGTAGGCACGTAGCACAATGGTCGTTTAGTGTGCTCCTCTGTTTTCTTTACATATTCGTTCATTCACGCTTGTCGCGGTCAAGTTTAACATTGTGTGCTTCAACGGACTTGACGAGGGTGCTCAACTTTAGGGTGGCAGGTGGTCCTTCCGCGTATCAGACGAAGTGATTCAATAAATAAATAGTAAATGTTAAATATTTTTTTTTGAAATAAACACGGAAAACAATTATTTGTAGCTAAATTTATAACAAACAAATACTAAAAACTAAACAAATACGAAAAGAAGATTAATAGATTGGAAAAATCCAAAAACAAATTCAATTTTTTTTCGAAAAATGTTACAAAAATGTAAAAAATATTCTGTCGCACCATGAATGTATTGGCTACGCACATTGGCTAGGTACAGGTGTTGTGCATTGATGGTGCGCAAGGACGGCACCATCGGTGACGTTCATCTTCCTCCCGATTTGAACGCGGAAGATGAACCATAACTCCTAAATTTTAACCATAGTTGCCCAAAAATCTAATGGTCCAATTGTTAAATCCTAACTGCAATGCCAAAATATAATTAACGGTCTAATGGCTTAATAAATAAAGATATTAACAAAATTTAAATAAATTTAAAAAAAAAACACTCATCTTGGTGCAGGAGTAGATCAAATTTATTCATCATCGTCGAATTGTCACAGAAACAAAATGTTGTTAGAATATTGCCAAAAAAGGTGTTTGCATGCTTGTAAATAGAAAAAAATGAAAAAAGAAAGTGAGAAATGAGACAGTAACTGTGTTCTTCGATGAATGAGTGGAATTTAGTTATAATTATTATATTTGATAAAATATTAGCATCAGTTGGCTCGTCCGTCGTCTTTATTGAGTAAGTCGCCGGTTATTTCTACTGATTTTTCTGGTCATTGCTCCTCTGGTCAAAGGTGAAAAATGGTTTTTCGATTGAGGATGATAAAGATACTGATTCTGGATTTGGTATATCGAGTGTTTTGAAATCGGTTCAAGAGCCTGTTTTGTTGGGCTGGGCTTCAAATGTTATTGGGCAGACATAAATTATTTCCATTGCTAGACCAGTGAAAATTAATGACAAGGGTTTTCTTGGAGCGGGCTCTTTCTACAAACCTTATTCCATCATGAGGAATTTTGGTAATGCCGGGAAAGGCCCAAAACGAAGGAAGCTCGTAAACAAATTAGCCCAAGCCTACAAAGCTCCTTCTAAGGCTCCAAATTCTTCAGCCGTAAAAGCAAATTCATTGGATAACTCCATTTTAAAATCTCGGCCGAATATTATATCTACTTTTTCTTACACTAGTATAGTAGCGGGACATCTATATTATCTCTCTCCTTTGGTTATCGTTCTTAACCCAATGGAGCATGATGGAGAGGATTTCATTTTGAATGACTCGGTTATAGGCTCTCTAGATTTATGGAAGGCTTGCTTATCCGGGCATTTCCTTACTTAACCCCATAATTTTACCCTTCATAAAGAAAATGTGGAATCTTTGTGGAGGAAGTATGGTCTCATGGATTGTAAATCTCTTTCCGAAGGATATTTTCTCTTCAAATTTGGATCCAAAGAAATGGCCAAGAAAGTGTTGAAAAAGGCCCCTTGGCATTTTGGTGGTAACTTAATCATTCTCAAGAATTGGGCTCATCTTTCCATTCTCATCAAAGAGCTTCACACGAAAGTCCATATATGGGTCAAGGTTTTCAATCTACCCTTGGAACTGTGGACTGCTGAGGGTTTTAGTAAAGTTGGTTCGGTAATAGGTACCTCCTTGTACGTGGACCACCAAACGGAAAAGATGGAAAAGCTCCACTTTGCTCAAATTTGTATTATGATCTCTGCGGTTACGGTTATCCGTTCTGAGCTTACTTTCAAGATTAGTGAAAAATTCATTACGGTGAACTTCGAGTATCAAGGGCTTCCCCCTCAGTGTGCTAATGGTATTGTTTTTTATCATCCCACCCGTCTTTATAAAAAAAGGCCCATTGATTGTATCTTCGGAAGAATCCGATCCTTCTGAGATTGAGCTAGAGCACTTTAGCGGCCATCGACTTGCTTCCTTTAAAGATTTCGAGGAGGTAGAAAGTGGTGAGGAGGTCGACTTGCCTCCTAAAAGGTACCGCCCCACGAATGCTAAGGATAAGGGTATTTTGGATTTGTCATCCGACGGGACCATAGTCTAAAGCACTGTAAGTTTTATGTTAATGAATATTGTATCTTGGAATGTTCGGGGTCTAAATAACCCCGTTAGGAAAAAAGATGTTACTGGTTTTACTATTAGTAATAATATCTCATTGTTAATCGTTGTCAAAACTAAAGTCCAACTGTATAAAGTAGATGCTATCATTAGGAAGATGGTTCCCTTTTGGCATGTTCTTACCAATCACTCTGATCATCCTCTAGGTAAAATTTGGATTATTTGGAACCCTGTTGTAATTACTATTTCTCGAGTTTCCCAATCTCCTCAGTTCATCCATTGTTTGGACAAGTGTCACAATTTTGATGTTTTTTTTCAGATTTACTACCATTTATGATTTTAATGAAGCTTTGGGGCGAGTTCAACTCTAGAATGACTTGACTACCATATCTATGGTAGACAAGCACATTCCTTGGGTCTCTCTTGGGGATTTTAATGCTATCTGTTACCTGAATGAGCGTTTAGGTTCCTCTCATAATTGGAATTCTTCCATTGACGACTTTAATAATTGTTGCTTCCTTAGTGAGCTTAGTGATCTTAGATATTCTGGCTTCCATTTCACGTGGATTAATAAGCAGCCTGATCATCCAATTCTTTCCAAAATTGACCGAGTTCTTGTCAACCCTGTTTCAGATGATCTTTTTCCAATGTCTTTTGTCCATTTTGGCTTTCTTCGTACCTTTGACCATACCAAAGTTACGCTTAACCTCGGTTTACGTTGGCATAATATCAACAAGCCTTTCAAATTCTTTAACATGTGGCAAGCTCACGCACAATTCAAAAATATTGTTTCTAAGAATTGGAATAATCCCATAGCTTCTTCTAGGATGAGTCTTGTCATAGGAAAGCTTATGAGATTGCAGTAAAAGCTTGTTAGAATCAATCTTAAAGACTTTAGTGACATTAGTTCCAGGGTTTTGATTGCTCAAAAAAGATTAATTCAGGCGCAATCTAAACTGGCTAACGATCCTCTCGATCCAATTCTTGTGTCGGATGAATGTGAGGCATCATCATCTTTTATATTTCTTAGTCGAGCCGAAGAATTCTTTTTTAAACAAAAATCTAAAGAAAACTGGATAAAGCTAGGGGATAAAAATACTAAATTTTTCCACAATAGTATTAAGGCTCGACTTTTCCGAAATAGAATCATCTCCATTAACAATGAGTTTGGAGTTACTGTCTCAACTCCTGCCAGTGTTGCTAAAGTTTTTGTGAGATAATTTAAAAACCCTCTTGGTACGCGGCATCCAGACGATTATCCGGGTCTGGAAACTGTCTTCTCTCTTCTTACTTCTAAATTTACTATTTCTGATAAGGAATCAATGATTCGTGAGATTTCTTGTAATGAGATTAAATCCGCTATGTTCAGTATTGACAGTAACAAATCTTCGGGTCCGGATGGTTTCAACTCGTGCTTCTTTAAATCCAATTGGAGCATTGTTGGCCATGACATCTGTAACAATGTCCTAGACTTTTTTCACTCTGAATCTCTAGACCCTTCTTGGAGCTCCACCTTTATTGGACTCATTCCTAAAAAGGACTCTCCCTCTGGGCCTGCTGATTTTATACCAATTACTCTTTGTAATGTTCTTTACAAGATCATCTCTAAAATTCTAGCCAATGGAACTAAGGATTATTTACTCTATCTTATTGATAATTATCAGTCGCCCTTTGCAAAGAGAAGGAACATTTCAGATAATATTATTTTATCCCAGGAGCTCCTGCGTGGTTACCATTCTAATCGCAAAGACAAAAGGATTGCTCTCGAAATCAACTTAATGAAAGCCTTTGATAATGTCAGATGACATCTCATTCTCGACCTCCTTGTTGCTATGAACTTCCCTGAGAAAATGATGACCTGGTAATTTCAAAGGAAGGAAAGGTCTGAGGCAAGGAGATCCTCTCTCTCCTTTTCTCTTTTTTCTTGTCATGCAAGTACTTTCGAACATTCTTAAGGAGAAGAGTAAGGATAAAAAGTTTCGGCTCCATTGGAAATGCCAAAAGCTCAAAATCATTAATCTATGCTTTGCAGACGAACTAATGATTTTATGCCATGGTGACGTTAGCTCCTTCAATCTTATCAAAGAGGCCCTTGATGAGTTCTATTCCTTCTCTGGCCTGAAAGTCAACCCTTCCAAAAGTCACATCTTTTTTTTCGGGTATTGAAGATTCCCTTCGTGTGGATCTTCTATCCATAATTGGATACCCGGAAGGTTTGTTGCCTGTTAAATATTTAGGAGTACCCCTTCTCACTAGTCGGCTCACCCACTCGGACTGCCATCATCTTCTTCACAAAATTACCTCTAGAATTGACTTGTGGACCTTTAAGTATCTCTTTTATGCAAGTAGGCTTGAGCTAATTAAGTCTGTCTTATTCGCTGGTCAGGTCTACTGGTCATCCATTTTTATTCTCCTCTCTAGAATAATCAAAGAGTTGTCCCAATACCTCTGTCATTTTCTTTGGTCGGGAATTGCCATGAAAATCTATGGTGCCAAAGTAGCATGGTCTACGGCCACCTTGCCGATTATAGAGGGCGGCCTTGGGATTCTGGACCTAAAAATCTAGAATCAGGCAGATGTCCTAAAAAACCTTTGGTCTATCATAAGTAATAATAATCATTCCATTTGGTATGATTGGATTAAAATTGAAAAAAAAATAAAAATGGTAAATTTTGGAACCTTCCGTTTGGATCATCTACCTCTTAGATCTGGAAGAAAATTCTTCGTTTCCGCCCTTTGGCTTGCAATCTGTACAAGGTGGCCATCAGCAATGGCTCGAGTACCTCTTTCTGGTACGATCCATGGCTCATTTCCTCTTCGTTTGCTTCTCACTACGGATACAACATAATCAATGATTCTAGGCTTGGGAAGAAGCTTAAGGTTTCAGATATCATTCTTGACGGAAACTGGAACTAGCCTTCCAATATTAGATCGACGATAGCTCGGAGACGTGCTAATCTGATGGGGATCCACAACTTAATCCTCTCTCTCCATCCCCCCAACATCGAGTCCAATGATATCCCTTTCTGGAAGGCGAAGGCAAGATGCAACTCCTTTTCAATCAAAGACATGTACTTCGCCATTCGTTTGCCTAACCCTAAAGTGGGATGGGTCGGATTAGTCTGGAATAAATTCAATATTCCTCGTCATTCCTTCATTTCATGGCTCGCTATCTTGGGCAAGCTTGCCACCAAAGGAAAGCTTATAAGTTGGGGTTACAATACCCCAACTGAATATGCCCTGTGCAACTCTGATTTTGAAACTATCTCTCACCTCCTCTTTGAGTGTAGCTTCACCTAGAGTATCTGGACTAATGTTAGTTATAAAATAGGATTTCCCTTTACGGCCTCTAGCTGGCAGTCTTGGATTTGTGAAACGTCAAATTGGTCTCAATCTTGTAACCATAGTTTTTGAAATTCTTGCTTCGTCACGGTAATTTACCACGTCTGGAAGGAGAGGAACTCAAGATAGTTTTTGACATTCAATCTCATAACCATAGTTTTTACCATTCTTGATTCTCTATGCGGTGTATGACTGTTGTTCTCTGATGTCCATTTCATATGCTCAGTACTTCACTACTTGCTAGACTGAATATTATATTTCTACTATGATTTGATTATATGTTGTTTCTTTTCATTCTTCCTGACTCGATTTGATTGTATTTACTCGGGGTATGCCCTAGTTTCTTGTACGAACTATTTTCAATTAATTTAACGTTTTATTTTACAAAACAAATATGGGCAAGGCTATATCTAGACCCCATTTGGCTATAATTAGACCTTAAATCAAACTTTTTATTTTACTTTATGTAAAATGACCATTTTACCCATCATATAAAATCAAGTTTTCGGCCAAAAATCTAAACAATTTTCTTCCTCTTCTCCAACCAAACTTCTCTCTAAAACTAATCTAATACCCAAATAATGAATTACATTAAAATCTAACTATTTTCTTCCTCTTTTTAACAAAACTTCTCTCTATTTTTTAATTATATTTTAATATCGCCTTGGGAACTTTCTGACTTTTCATTAGCGTAAAAAGAATGAATCATACTAATCGAAGAGCTATTTTTTTTACAGAATTATATTACAATGAAGCAATCTTTGGACCCACTATTTTGTATAATTTTCTATTAAGAAATAAACTAGTAATTGTGAAAATATTTCACAACCTGATGGTAATGGCAATCTTGTTCGAAGCCCGATCATCTTGATGGCAAGATAAGAAGCGAGCTGTAATTTTTTTTATAAAAAAAATCAAAGAAATCAATATTTGAAATCAAAATCTTTGTTTAATAGCGAAATCAGAAACATCAATCAGATAACAAAACCACACGAAAGAAAACAACACATCGATTTCTAAGTTTGAATTAAATTTACAACCAAAAACCCTAAATCCCCAAATTCCATAACCTAAGAACTTGTAAACTTTGTAACAACCTTCCTTCCTTCTGATACAACATGTTTAGCCAATTCACCAGACAACACCAACCTCACCGCAGTCTGGATTTCCCAGTGATAGTCGGTTTCTTGTTGTACCTCGCAAGCTTTGCAGACTCACCAGCCAATTTCTCGAAGATATCGTTGATGAAACTGTTCATGATTCCCATAGCTTTGTTGGAAATACCGATATCAGGATAAACCTGCTTCAAGATCTTGAAGATGTAGATCTTGTAGGTCTCGACGCTTTTCTTGGACCGTTTCTTCTTTTTATCAGCTACAGCGCCAGCTTCTTTTGACAACTTCTTTCAAGCCTTTGGTTTCTTCTCAGCTGCTACGGCGGCCAAGGGATATTTCTCGGCGACCTTCTTCTCAGTCGGCTTCTTTTCTGTTTGGGGTGCTATTGTTGATTTTGATTAGGAAATGAGTTCTCTATAAAGAGATTAATTGGAGAAGAGAAATAATTTTTTGATTTTGATTGGTGAGATGCGCTGCAACTTGAATTTGATAAAAAAGGGAAAAAAGAGAAGAGAGATAGTCGGTTGAAAAAAGTTTATATATTAAGGATATTTTCGTAAAATTTGGAATTTCATAATAGCCGAAAAATGTCTCATTATAACGGAGTCTCATTATAACCAAAACGGGTCTCGATTTAGCGTTGCCCAAAAAATATTGGGTTTATAAAAATGCACCATATAAACGATTAATATTATAATTATTTGCGCCATTGGTATAATTGTCCTAAATCTCCCCCTCTTTTTGTGAAAATTAACAACATATTTTAAAGAAAACTCTTCCCCGCTTGGCTGCTTTTTTTTCCAAAGCAATGGTTTTATTCATTAAATTTTCTATGAAGCTCAGGAAATTGTGTACAGCTTCAAGCGTGTCTGCAGTGTCAAATCAATTTTTACATTCTTCCTATTTTTTGTAATATGTATTTTTCTACAACAAAATTTTTGTTTCATAATAAATGTAACCTTCTCCACAAGTTACTACACCAATCAAACGAGGCATATTATAAAACGGACACATATTATAAAACGGAAGGAGTGCTTGACATAGGCGGAGCCACGGTGGGGTCCGCGGGTTCCTAGGAACCCACGGACTTATCTATATATTTTAAATAAGCTAGTAAATTACTATAATTTATCCCATCCCAGTGGTAAAAAGCTGAGGTAGGAACCCACAAGGTCGTGGGTTCAAACCTTAACACATATATATTCATCTCTTACCTATTTTAACACGCACAGGTGATTTATATTTACAATTTTTTATTATATATATTCATTTCTTATTCTATATTCAGGTTCAAGTATTTAAGGTAATTTATATTTATAATTTTTTATTATATATATTCATTTCTTATTCTATATTCAGGTTCAAGTATTTAAGGTAATTTATATTTATAATTTTTTATTATATATATATATTCATTTCTTATTCTATATCCAGGTTCAAGTATTTACAATTTTTTATTCAATATTTATATTGACATCAAATTTCTTATTCTATATTCAGGTTCAAGTATTTAAGGTAATTTATATTTATAATTTTTTATTATATATATTCATTTCTTATTCTATATTCAGGTTCAAGTATTTAAGGTAATTTATATTTATAATTTTTTATTATATATATATTCATTTCTTATTCTATATCCAGGTTCAAGTATTTACAATTTTTTATTCAATATTTATATTGACATCAAATTTCTTATTCTATATTCAGGTTCAAGTATTTAAGGTAATTTATATTTATAATTTTTTATTATATATATATTCATTTCTTATTCTATATCCAGGTTCAAGTATTTACAATTTTTTATTCAATATTTATATTGACATCAAAATTACAAACCGGTTTATTATTCTATATTTAGATGATTTGTGTGTCCAATTATGGATTCTATCAAATATATAATTAACTACGGATTCGAATCATAGCTATTTCATAAAATATTTATAAAATTTATAAAATATTCGAATCAATTTTTAAAACACAAGAATTTTTTTAATGATAATCGATGTGTCAAATTATGGATTCTATCAAATATATAATTGACTACGGATTCGAATCATAACTATTTCATTAAACATTTATAAAACCGTACCATTTCTTCTGTGTGATCTTTAAATTTCAAAGTCCTATATACTAGTGAAGATATTTTAAATCATAGTCTTTAAATTTCAAATTTCAAAGATAATTTAAATTTCAAAACCACAAAATGTTAAAATTTCAGGCGAAGAAAGAAAAACATAATTAAGCACGAACCTAAGTGAGTTAATAAGTATAAATAACGTTAACTTATATGATTGTATATCTGCCTTTGAAAATTTCAGAGATGGCTTTAAAACCTTTCATTTTTTGCCTTTAACAAGAACCTAATTTTAACATTGACTATATCATAGATTTGTCGTCTCTCGACTCTTACAGATCTCAACACAATCAAAGACGTGTTAAGATACACACACAATACATGAAGATAAGTAAAAAAAGACTAAGATGAAAAGACCTAAATATGAGGCAGCATCGTCAAGCCCGATAACTTTGGTGTGCTCATGATTATAAATTGGTAAAATACTAAATAAAATAACCAATACATAATGGATTCATGAATACAAAAAACACTAGTTAACCAAACAACCAAAAAAAATCATACATAGTACATAAAAACCTAAAAAATTATATTTCTGCTATTTCATTTGTGGACAATAACCAGGACCCCATAAGGATCAAATCCTGGCTACGCCACTGGTGCTTGACATCATTGAAGTCAATCATCAACTCAAGGATCCGTCATCAACTCAAGGATCCGTCAAAAACTGGTAATATACGTGAGGCCCACAAACTATCCGACAAAATGCCTGAAAGAGACGTGATTTCTTGGACGAACATGATTTCTTGTTATGTCAATGCCATGGACCCAATTGGACCTTTGGCTTTGTTCTCCGTCTTGAGAATTGAACATGGGATCGTTATTGACCCTTTCGCTGTAAGTCTAGCTCTTAAGGCTTGTCAGTTAAGTTTTAATGTCAAGTGTGGAGAATCTATGCACGGGGTTTCTATAAAAAACGGTCTGGTTAATTCCGTTTTGGTGGGAACTTCTCTTTTGGATATGTACATAAAATTGGTAAAGTCGATGAAAGTTGCAAAGTTTTTGACGAGATGCGATTGAGAAATGTAGTTTTTTGGACGACAATTATAACCGGACTAGTTCATGCTGGGTTTCATTTTGATGGTTTATTGAATTTCTGTGAAATGTGGAGATCTAGAGTGGTGTGTGATAGTAATGCATATGCAATTGCTCTAAAAGCTTGTGCTGATTTAGGTGCTTTATATTCTCGTAGAGATATTCACACACACATATAGTAAAGAAAGGCTTTGATAAAACCTCGTTTGTGGCTAATTCTCTTACCACTATGTACAACTAGTGCCATAAATCAAATTATGGTTTGTGTTTGTTCGAAAACATGAGCTCGCCAGATGTAGTGTCATGGACTAGTATCATAACGAGTTTTGTTCAAACAGGGTGCGAGGAAAATGCAATCAAAGCATTTATGACAATGAAAGAATCCGGAGTTCATCCTAATGGATTCACTTTTGCGACAGTTTTATCAGGTTGTGCTAGTTTATCTAGAATTGAATGGGGCGAGCAGCTTCATGCACATGTTTTATGTTTTGGATTTGCAGATTATATGTCGGCAATGACTATGTGCATTAAATGTGGAAAACTAGACTCAGCATCGGCTGTGTTTAGCGGAATTAGTAAGAAGGATATTATTTTGTGGACCACGATAATGGGCGGGTATTGTCAAGGAGGGTATGATAGAGAAGCTTCTGAGTATTTCGAATGGATGAGAGAGAGAGAGGCCCAAAACCAACCGAGGTTGCTCTTGCAAACTTATTAAGCGTGTGTGGGAATGTGGCGATTCTGGATCAAGGAAGGTAAATGCACGGACATGTCCTAATGCTCGGGCTAGAACAGGAACCTACTATACATAGTGCTTAATCAATATGTACTCAAAATGCGGAAGTGTTAAAGAAACTTTAGATATCTTTGAAGAATCGGGTCGTGATGATATTGTCTCATGGACAGCTATGATCAATGGCTATGCTGAACACAGATACAGCACTGAAGCGATTAAATTATTCGAGAAGGTAACAGAATTCGGCTTGGTACCAGATTCTGTGGCTTTTAACAATGTTCTTAAAGCTTATAGTCATTCGGGTCAGGTAGAACTAGGTTATCACTATTTCGACTCGATGTATAAGAAATACGGTATAGTACCCTCCAAAGAACATCACGGCTGCATGGTTGATCTTCTCTGCCTTGCTGGACGGTTAAAAGAAGCAGAACAGACGATCAAAGACATGCCTTGTGAAAAAGATTATGTTGTTTGGTCAACTCTCTTCACGGGAGTAGAGTGCACGGTGATGTTGACTTTGGAAAACGCGCAGCCGAGAAGGTTCTAGAATAAGATCCGAATTGTGCATATATATGCAGCTAGAGGGAAGTGGAGAGAAGCGGCCGATGTGAGAAAAGGACTTAAATCGAAAGGAGTAATTTAAGAACCAGGTTGGTCTTGGTTTAAGGTTAAGGGCGAACTTTCAGCTTTTTCCAATGGTTGGCAAATTTGAGCATTTTTTCGCTAATTGCTTGGCTGAAATAAGTATTTTTTAGAAATTAAAATTTCACCATTTTTCTGTAACACACCCATAATAAATTTACTCCCAAAAAGTCTCACTATGTATATTAGTTTCAGTCTAAAATAAATGGGATAGAGGATCTAACTTGACATAAAGTAATAAATTTTGCTTTTGTTTAGCTTAATGTTTAGCTTATATATTTATATTTTTATTGTTCTTTGTTTTGTCCTATTCATTTTTCGTTGCTTATGTCTAGTTCTTTTTACCGGAATTTGACACTGCAAACAAACCATAGTCTTAATCTCTATGTACTGTGAACGTTTAAGAATGGAAATTTGCATTTCTTGTATAAACCAGCAAAAGTTTGAAGTTTTTCAACTGGTTGAAGTATATATACAGTTCAAATTTATAGAAATTTTACAGACAATGTTGAAATAAAATCTGGACATTTGTTGACTGAGTATAAAACAATAAACACCAATTAGTATGGTTGTTCTGGCTCAATCGGATTTTAGACCAGTTCAAAACGACCTTGTGGCAAAAGTTCATCGTTCATCCTTAAACCAGTTACGCATAGTATATACCATATACCCGAGGGAAAATCCAGCAGCCCCAAAAACACCTATCTGTACCAATAAAGAGTAAGTAAATGCCTCCAGCACAAATTCATTCCATGACAAGGACCAAAAAATGGAGAAGACGGAGCCGACGACAGCACCCACGAGTACTTGACTGACAGTGTGGAGTTTCTGTGATACCCGTAGATAACTCTGCAACAGCAGATTATATAAACATTAGCAGCAAATAGCCGTTTATCCAACTTGGGGTTAAAGTTATAATTAACACATTCACATACAGCCGAAACAGCATAATAGTGGAAACATTAGCCAATATGCTAGAAATGCATATTTGAAGAACTTTGATAGAGAAAGAGCAGATCTTAAATAGGATCTCTGATTTGTATGACTATGATTTACGAAAATATAAATACTTACGAGATAAGAACTAATCGTCAAAGTTATTCCAATGATGGGCAATGATAGTTCATTCAATCCTAACCATTGCACAACTGCAATGTCAATCAGAGATCGTTAGTATACATGGAGACTAAGCGCGTACAAACCTTAACTCAGGAGCAAGCCATAAGACCATCTCGAAGGATACTTCAACTATAACAGGTCATATTGAGTTGACATGTAATATAAGACATCCAACTTACATGCTAAATTTTTCTCCACTTCCATCCAATTCTGTCAAACTTGTTTTTCATTTCTCTTATGAGGTAGGATCCACATAAATATATATATCAAAATAAGTTTGACATCAAGAGAGATATACGCCAAATTCGACATACCAAACACTACTATAAAGTATTGATTGGAGTTATCAAAAGCAAAATTTAAAGGGCACTTGATGCATGTAAGTTCGCCACTAGGATTTTCAGTCATTTGACATGTCTACTGGAGTTTCTCTAAACCCTTGAGGAGGAATGTCTGGCAAGTCAAGAAGGTAGAATATGTTCAACGGCGTTTCAATGAAACAGGTTCTAAACGAAAAGCATGAAACAGAATATATCATACAATTTAACTTGAAGTGTAACATCAATTCCATAAATGATATCAATAACAGGTTAAGGATTTTCTCCACTAAGTTCATAAATCATACTACATGTCAATGAAAGTTAAAGAGCAGAAAGAATTACTTGATAGCACTATGAAGACAGCAATGTAAGAGATAGACTGCGCATGTGACGATGGCATCCCTGGGTCAGATCTAAGCGTCACGAAAGGCCTATCTTGGTTAAATATGCGCTTAAGGGCAAATGATAGCATGAAATTCGTAACTAAACCAATAACAGCCCACAATGCTTCCGGATCGTGCTTTAAAAGAGTGACACCTCCGAAAACAATCGATACAAACCACTTGCTCTGTCATCAAAAGCAAGTTAAAAACTTCAAAATTTCGGAAACCATATATTATAGTATTGGCTACAGATCTCTCGCTCTCGCTCTCGCTCTCGCTCTCGCTCTCGCTCTCCCTCTGCTTTAAAAGAAAGTGAAAATGAAAACAGTAAAGTGTATATATATACCAGGCGGTTAAGTGTTGACTCCGATAAAGCAGCGAAAACCACCGGCCGAAACTCAGTGGATCCTTCCATGAAAGTTTCGTCTTCAAGCTCTTGTGTTGCTTCATCGTCACCACTACTTCTCCTGCTCGCAGAAGCTGTAATCAACTCCGGTATCGGAACACGAAACAACAATTCATTGCGATATAGAAGTTTACTAAAACTCCCCTGTTTAGAAGACCGAGATCGAAGCCCCCGTTTATGTTTAGTAGATAACATCCCGTACTCTACTTTAGAGAAAAGAGGATTGATAAGAGAAGAAGGAGAGTGTTTAAGAAGTGAATAAGTATCTGTAAAGAGAGAAAACAGAGTATGGTCATCATCATTGCCGGACGTATATAGGGGCAAGGAGGGGGCGCCGACCCCTGCCTAATATGGATTATATAATTGTTTTTGGATAATAATTAACTTTGTGAAATAATTGAATTAAAAGATTTGGGATAATAACTAATTTTATAAGAAATATCTTAAGTTACCATGACTGAAATATTTTAAGTTACCAAACTTATGACTGAAAAATTTAAATTAATTTTTTTAGATAATGATTATTTTTAATGTAACTTTAAATTATAAATTTTGGATAATCATTATTTATTTAAGAAGTAAAAATAAAACTATTATCCATTTTTTTAAAAAGGAAATTGAACTTAAAGTACCCACTCAACTATTCAATCAACTAGAAGAAAGCATCAAGAATAGAAACTTTTCTTAACCTCTAAGATACATTATCCATTCTTTCTCACTAGTTTCGGGCTCAGTTCTTCCGAGTTCGTAGGCTTTGTCGATTGCTGATCTTGCCGAGTGATCATGGTTTTGCAAGATAACGATATTTTTCCACCTTTGAGAGGTACGATCGCAGCATCACAAGAGGCTACGTCGAACAGATTGTACACTGATGTGGTAAGGTCTAAGGTTGCGACTGCTGAGTTAAAACCATTAAGTATTTCAACGTATTCTGATCACAACAAGATTAGGTTCTCAAATCAGGTGATGTCTGCTCTTCGTAATCAATCTAGAACAACTCTTATTGCCAAGTTTAATGATGGTATCCCCAAGAGGCAAGCTTTTCAGTCGTTTCTTGAATCATTTAAGTTTAAGGGGCTGTATACGTACATCACAATTGATTCTAGGCAGATACAGATATAATTTTCGACTTTGGAGGACGCTGGTAGATTATGGGTTAGTCGATTTTGGAAGGTAGATGGCAAACTGATGAGAGTTATTAAATGGTGCCCACAAAGTTCAAGAAACTTTGAGTGCCCATTAGCTCTCTTGTGGGTGCGATTTGAGAAACTAGAAGAGTTCATGTATAACAGTACTGTAATTCACGCTTTGGCTTCATCTATTGGTTTTGTTCATCATGTTGTTGTTCCTGATGTAAATAGGGCAAATTGGAACGCTTGTTTTGCGTTGATTGAAGTTGATGTTTCTTGCATACTTAAGAGAAAGCTGACTGTGGGTTTTGGAGATAGTAATGAGTTCTTGATTAGTGTAAGTTACAAAAATGCGCCAAGTTATTGCAAGCAGTGTCATCATATTGGTCACGATGGTGATAAATGTAAAAAGAACTTAGTACGGGAATCCAAGAAAGAGAAGGTAAGAGATGATATTATTGAAAGAACTGATGGTTTACATGAGTCTGTACAAGAAGTAAACAAGATTGATAAAGAGGCAAAGACAACTAAGGTCCAAACTTTTGCACAAGTATATAGAAGAAAGCTAAAGTCTATTGTTACAAAGAAAGATCGTTCATATGTTTCCTGTCCTTCAACTAGTGTTGGTAGCCCTGTGAAAGATAGATCTGTGTCCATAAATGAGCCTGATATAATCAGCGCTCTCCAGAACCTTGAGGTGGAGGAGAACTGTCTTGAAAACTCGCAGGCTTCTCCTCGTATCAGAATGCTTGGAAGCCATTATCCTTCTTTAAGAGCTAGTTCAAATGGTGGTGAGCAAGATTTTGAAACTGTCATATCCAGGAAAATAAGATCAGCACAAAAGAATAGTAACTCAAGAAATCTGACAATAAACTCTTTTAGGAAGAGAGACAAGGTACCAAAAAGCTATGCATCATATAATGATTAATTTCATTAGCTGGAATGCACGTGGGATACACAACAATCCTACTATAGCTAGGCTAAAGTTCATTATTAAAAAGGAGAATGTAAAAATGGTGACTATTCAGGAGCCTATGGCAAGGGTTGATAAGGTGGAGCTGGTGGCAAGAAGGATTGGTCTTGAGAACTACGTTGCTAATACATCTAACAAAATATGGATATTCTGGTCTAGTGATGTTGGGGTTGCTGTTATTGAGGATCATGAACAGTATTTACACGCTTGTAAGAATATATTATGATTAGTGGGTCCAAGGGGCGTCTCCTGGTTGTGGTTAAATTTATTTTAAATGATAAGGCTATTGTGAATATTTATGAAAATTTTGAATTTGGAAAATTAATTCAAATTTGAATTTGAATAATTTTGGCCGTTTTTATCATTTAAAATTATAGCCGTTATTGGACTTAAAACTGTTTTACAGTTTTTGAAATTTGGTTGAATAAATAACTATGGTTCCGTTGAAAAAACATAACAAAAAAAAATCCATTCTCGTTGTTCAAATGCCCACCAAAATAATTTCAATCTGAAATTGTTAAAACAAGACTTCAGAGTTTATCCGGAAATCTCTAAACAAAATTCCCAACAAAAGATTGAAATTATTTTCTCTTGTTTTATGTAGATTGAAATGATGAGATTGGAGCACACATCTGGACGATTTATCCTTTGAAGAAACAATCGGCCCCACCGGCGTTCAATACTGGTTTTGTTCTTCGAAGGAGTCCACAACTGCTTCTTCTCTGTTCTTATCTTAATTAAAGATTTTATATTCATCAATATATTAATTAGTTTTGGACGTTTTTCACTGTTGTGAAACGAACCTCCTTGATCCTTGCTTTGTTCTTTTGCAAGGTTTTTCTCTGTTATCTCTTACAGGTTTGTTTTATGTGATGTTTCCTTTTTAATCCATGGAGGCACATGATAATGTCCTGGGATTTTAAAGTGACAATCAGACAACCGATAAGCAGAAGACCGATAATAAGAGAAGAAGGAATGTCTCTAAAGTTTCGGGTCAGACTCTTGTTTGTGCTCCATCTTCCCCCATTTTGTTGAAATTAATTATACTAGTTTGTCATTATGCCCAAAATATAGCACCAAAGTAGAAATACACGTTCACATTGTGAGAGTTGGTGCTTTCCCAATGAAATTTCTCATTCTGTGAATTAATTTCATTCCCATGCAAATTCACGCCTTTAAGGGAATTAAATCTGAAAATTCACCAGTTGAAGAGGCATGCAGACTTTCTTTAATAGCATTAATGTCGCGTGCTTCTTCTACGGTCTTCAATGCAGCCGTTTTGGGTTTCGAAAAGTCACGGCTTTTGGACAGCCCCCTTGAATGCTTGGGCGAGTTTTCATGAACGCCGGCAGCAAAGATTCAGTCACCGGAGGGACGTCCGAAAACTGATTGAGCCGCCGTTTGCGGTGGTGAGTTCGACAGAGTTAATTCGGTTCCTAACGGCTGCTTGTGAGACTTTCCATGAAGGCTGGCAGCAAGGATCCGGTTGCCGGAGGGACGTCCGAAAATTGATCCAGTTGCCGGTGGTATTGTCGGAATTATTTCGATTCCCAAAATCTGTTCCAGATGGGGTGTTTTCAGTCGAATACATCTAAGATCTGGAATGCTTTAAAAGGTTCTACGATATGTATATACTGCAGTTATATATATATATATATATATATTTGTGATAAAGTTACTAAAGTTATATACTGCAGTTACATAAAGTTATATATATTTGTGATATAGTTACTAAAATTATATATATATATTTGTGATAAAGTTACTAAAGTTATATACAGTTACTAAAGTTATATATATATTTGTGATATACTGCCGCAGTTAAAACCGGTGAATTACATGAAAGGGAATAGTATATAATTATGCAGTTATATACTGTAGTTAATAAGTTATATATATATATATATATATATATAATGCATATATTGAACTGTTGTTTCGTTTATTAGTTTAATAACGTAAAGGTCATTTGTTAAATAATGGTTACATGCTAAATGTCATGCATGTGGAGTAAGTGGCAAAACATAAATGACGATTTATTATATTGTTTATACATGCGTCAAGTATAATTTGTATTCTATAATTTATAATATAATTTACGATATTGATAAATTTTGATGTTATTCGTAAATGAATTATAATATAATTTACGATATTGATAAATTTTGATATTATTGGTAAATGAATTATGATTTGATTATACGTCGATGGCATGTTGATTTTTGTATAAACCATCAAGACAATTTTATTGTCGAATTTTGAGATAAAGGATTTCAAAGAAGTTGAGAGGCTTCTTCATATACGTATGTCGTGACTAGCAGTAGGTCAGATATTGGATTTGTTGTTGGAATGCTTAGCAGTATATTCAGATGCGAGTTATATTTTGAATATGGAAGTCCACTCATTTACAAGTGGATGTGTATTTCTATTTGGAGGACTTGTTATCTCTTGGGCATCTAAGAAACAAAGTTGAATTATTGATTCAACAATGAAATCCGAGTTTGTGGCATTAGCAACAACTAGTAAAGAAGTTGAGTGGCTAAGAGATTTTATGTATGAATTCCGTTGTGGCCCAAACTGATGTCACCTATATATCAAATGTGATAGTAAAGCTGTCTTGGCAAATGTCGATAGACAAGGTTATAAAGACAGGTCTTGACACTTAGGTGTTAGAGAGAATGTGGTTCGAGAGCGCATCTCGCAATATGTTTCAGTAGAGTTTGTGAGAACTCGATATAATATAGCCGATCATTTAACCAAAGGGTTAAGTTGATATCTTGTGCACAAATCGGCTATTGGGATGGGATTAAAGTCCATTTTAAATCTCTCATGTTAAGATACCCAATTCCCATCTAATATGACATTAGGTGCTGAATTCAATGTGGAAAGCTTAACATCTAGAGATTGGAACACATTAGTAGTATTATCCCAAAGTATGTGTTCAGACATGCAAGTTGTGGAGGTTGAAGTTTATCTTCTTAATAGCTCTTTTGAAAAATTGCATATGCATGTGCAAGAGTAAAAGATCTACCTATTTAAGCATGAAGTTTAGCCGCTTCAAGAAGCTAGGACTTGGCTTTGATATGCTTAAGAATGATAAGGACACAAGGCTAGTAAAAGATAGTGTCAAGTAAGAACATTTGAGAATGTAAATTTATGTGTATATTATCTTCGAGTATTCATTATGGATAGTAAAGGCTCAATCCTTAGTGATACCTTGATATTCGAATATTTGGAATGTGTAATATACTATTATGAAATTCAATCGTTACGATATTTCATTTATGCATAAATTTGTTATTTGTTGTGAGTTTGTTTTAGTTAATCATGAATTGCACTAAAATGGGGGAAGATTGTTGGATATTTTAGTGTAATTGGATTGACTAGTCGATCAATGCAGTCGTAATATATTATCGAGCAAGTCGGAGAGTGTGGAGTACACGCTTGTAAGAATATATTATGATTAGTGGGTCCAAGGGGCGTCTCCTGGTTGTGGTTAAATTTATTTTAAATGATAAGGCTATTGTGAATATTCATGAAATTTTTGAATTTGGAAAATTAATTCAAATTTGAATTTGAATAATTTTGGCCGTTTTTATCATTTAAAATTATAGCCGTTATTGGACTTAAAACTGTTTTACAGTTTTTGAAATTTGGTTGAATAAATAAGTATGGTTCTATTGAAAAAACATAACAAAAAAAATCCATTCTCGTTGTTCAAATGCATACGCTCTGATTTTATCCGGTTGAAAATTTTGGAGAACCACCAAAATAATTTCAATCTGAAATTGTTAAAACAAGACTTCAGAGTTTATCCGAAAATCTCTAAACTAAATTCCCAACAGAAATGTAGTTTTTTGGACGACAATTATAACCGGACTAGTTAATGCTGGGTTTCATTTTGATGGTTTATTGAATTTCTGTGAAATGTGGAGATCTAGAGTGGTGTGTGATAGTAATACATATGCAATTGCTCTAAAAGCTTGTGCTGATTTAGGTGCTTTATATTCTCGTAGAGATATTCACACACACATATAGTAAAGAAAGGCTTTGATAAAACCTCGTTTGTGGCTAATTCTCTTACCACTATGTACAACTAGTGCCATAAATCAAATTATGGTTTGTGTTTGTTCGAAAACATGAGCTCGCCAGATGTAGTGTCATGGACTAGTATCATAACGAGTTTTGTTCAAACAGGGTGCGAGGAAAATGCAATCAAAGCATTTATGACAATGAAAGAATCCGGAGTTCATCCTAATGGATTCACTTTTGCGACAGTTTTATCAGGTTGTGCTAGTTTATCTAGAACTGAATGGGGCGAGCAGCGTCATGCACATGTTTTATGTTTTGGATTTGCAGATTATATGTCGGCAATGACTATGTGCATTAAATGTGGAAAACTAGACTCAGCATCGTCTGTGTTTAGCGGAATTAGTAAGAAGGATATTATTTTGTGGATCACGATAATGGGCGGGTATTGTCAAGGAGGGTATGATAGAGAAGCTTCTGAGTATTTCGAATGGATGAGAGAGAGAGAGGCCCAAAACCAACCGAGGTGGCTCTTGCAAACTTATTAAGCGTGTGTGGGAATGTGGCGATTCTGGATCAAGGAAGGTAAATGCACGGACATGTCCTATCGCTCGGGCTAGAACAGGAACCTACTATACATAGTGCTTTAATCAATATGTACTCAAAATGCGGAAGTGTTAAAGAAACTTTAGATATCTTTGAAGAATCGGGTAGTGATGATATTGTCTCATGGACAGCTATGATCAATGGCTATGCTGAACACAGATACAGCACTGAAGCGATTAAATTATTCGAGAAGGTAACAGAATTCGGCTTGGTAGAACTAGGTTATCACTATTTCGACTCGATGTATAAGAAATACGGTATAGTACCCTCCAAAGAACATCACAGCTGCATGGTTGATCTTCTCTGCCTTGCTGGACGGTTAAAAGAAGCAGAACAGACGATCAAAAACATGCCTTGTGAAAAAGATTATGTTGTTTGGTCAACACTCTTCACGGGAGTAGAGTGCACGGTGATGTTGACTTTGGAAAAGGCGCAGCCGAGAAGGTTCTAGAATAAGATCCGAATTGTGCATATATATGCAGCTAGAGGGAAGTGGAGAGAAGCGGCCGATGTGAGAAAAGGACTTAAATCGAAAGGAGTAATTTAAGAACCAGGTTGGTCTTGGTTTAAGGTTAAGGGCGAACTTTCAGCTTTTTCCAATGGTTGGCAAATTTGAGCATTTTTTCGCTAATTGCTTGGCTGAAATAAGTATTTTTTAGAAATTAAAATTTCACCATTTTTCTGTAACACACCCATAATAAATTTACTCCCAAAAAGTCTCACTATGTATATTAGTTTCAGTCTAAAATAAATGGGATAGAGGATCTAACTTGACATAAAGTAATAAATTTTGCTTTTGTTTAGCTTAATGTTTAGCTTATATATTTATATTTTTATTGTTCTTTGTTTTGTCCTATTCATTTTTCGTTGCTTATGTCTAGTTCTTTTTACCGGAATTTGACACTGCAAACAAACCATAGTCTTAATCTCTATGTACTGTGAACGTTTAAGAATGGAAATTTGCATTTCTTGTATAAACCAGCAAAAGTTTGAAGTTTTCTTAACTGGTTGAAGTATATATACAGTTCAAATTTATAGAAATTTTACAGACAATGTTGAAATAAAATCTGGACATTTGTAGACTGAGTATAAAACAATAAACACCAATTAGTATGGTTGTTCTGGCTCAATCGGATTTTAGACCAGTTCAAAACGACCTTGTGGCAAAAGTTCATCGTTCATCCTTAAACCAGTTACGCATAGTATATACGATATACCCGAGGGAAAATCCAGCAGCCCCAAAAACACCTATCTGTACCAATAAAGAGTAAGTAAATGCCTCCAGCACAAATTCATTCCATGATAAGGACCAAAAAATGGAGAAGACGGAGCCGACGACAGCACCCACGAGTACTTGACTGACAGTGTGGAGTTTCTGTGATACCCGTAGATAACACTGCAACAGCAGATTATATAAACATTAGCAGCAAATAGCCGTTTATCCAACTTGGGGTTAAAGTTATAATTAACACATTCACATACAGCCGAAACAGCATAATAGTGGAAACATTAGCCAATATGCTAGAAATGCATATTTGAAGAACTTTGATAGAGAAAGAGCAGATCTTAAATAGGATCTCTGATTTGTATGACTATGATTTACCAAAATATAAATACTTACGAGATAAGAACTAATCGTCAAAGTTATTCCAATGATGGGCAATGATAGTTCATTCAATCCTAACCATTCCACAACTGCAATGTCAATCAGAGATCGTTAGTATACATGGAGACTAAGCGCGTACAAACCTTAACTCAGGAGCAAGCCATAAGACCATCTCGAAGGATACTTCAACTATAACAGGTCATATTGAGTTGACATGTAATATAAGACAGGTCAAACTTGTTTTTCATTTCTCTTATGAGGTAGGATCGACATAAATATATATATCAAAATAAGTTTGACATCAAGAGAGATATACACCAAATTCGACATACCAAACACTACTATAAAGTATTGACTGGAGTTATCAAAAGCAAAATTTAGAGGGCAATTGATGCATGTAAGTTCGCCACTAGGATTTTCAGTCATTTGACATGTCTACTGGAGTTTCTCTAAACCCTTGAGGAGGAATGTCTGGCAAGTCAAGAAGGTAGAATATGTTCAACGGCGTTTCAATGAAACAGGTTCTAAACGAAAAGCATGAAACAGAATATATCATACAATTTAACTTGAAGTGTAACATCAATTCCATAAATGATATCAATAACAGGTTAAGGATTTTCTCCACTAAGTTCATAAATCATACTACATGTCAATGAAAGTTAAAGAGCAGAAAGAATTACTTGATAGCACTATGAAGACAGCAATGTAAGAGATAGACTGCGCATGTGACGATGGCATCCCTGGGTCAGATCTAAGCGTCACGAAAGGCCTATCTTGGTTAAATATGCGCTTAAGGGCAAATGATAGCATGAAATTCGTAACTAAACCAATAACAGCCCACAATGCTTCCGGATCGTGCTTTAAAAGAGTGACACCTCCGAAAACAATCGATACAAACCACTTGCTCTGTCATCAAAAGCAAGTTAAAAACTTCAAAATTTCGGAAACCATATATTATAGTATTGGCTACAAATCTCTCTCTCTCTCACTCTCGCTCTCCCTCTGCTTTAAAAGAAAGTGAAAATGAAAACAGTAAAGTGTATATATATACCAGGCGGTTAAGTGTTGACTCCGATAAAGCAGCGAAAACCACCGGCCGAAACTCAGTGGATCCTTCGATGAAAGTTTCGTCTTCAAGCTCTTGTGTTGCTTCATCGTCACCACTACTGCTCCTGCTCGCAGAAGCTGTAATCAACTCCGGTATCGGAACACGAAACAACAATTCATTGCGATATAGAAGTTTACTAAAACTCCCCTGTTTAGAAGACCGAAATCGAAGCCCCCGTTTATGTTTAGTAGATAACATCCCGTACTCTACTTTAGAGAAAAGAGGATTGATAAGAGAAGAAGGAGAGTGTTTAAGAAGTGAATAAGTATCTGTAAAGAGAGAAAACAGAGTATGGTCATCATCATTGCCGGACGTATATAGGGGCAAGGAGGGGGCGCCGACCCCTGCCTAATATGGATTATATAATTGTTTTTGGATAATAATTAACTTTGTGAAATAATTGCCTAATATGGATTATATAATTGTTTTTGGATAATAATTAACTTTGTGAAATAATTAAATTAAAAGATTTGGGATAATAACTAATTTTATAAGCAATATTTTAAGTTACCAAACTTATGACTGAAAAATTTAAATTAATTTTTTTAGATAATGATTATTTTTAATGTAACTTTAAATTATAAATTTTGGATAATCATTATTTATTTAAGAAGTAAAAATAAAACTATTATCCATTTTTTTTAAAGGAAATTGAACTTAAATTATCCACTCAACTATTCAATTTTAATATAGTATCCAAAGTTTGCACAATTGTCACTTAATACCCAACTCAACCACCTAATTGTCACTTAATACCTAATATTATTTTAATACCCTAACTACCCTTAACGCACTATATAAGCAGAATTTTCTGTTTTATTTCTATTTTTTCTAGTTTTTTGAAGATTTGAATTTGTTAGCCGCTCTAACCACCTAACCCAACGAACCACCACGAAGCACGGTTGAAAGCGCAATTCCGGTTATCGGAGCGTTAGAAGGTCTGTTTATTTATGTAGGTTGTGGTGTTAAACCTGTCTAACCACTGTTTTCTATGTACATGAACTGATCGTGCTTTTTGGAGTCTGTTGTTTTACAAGTAATCGTGTTGCTGCTTTCAGGTAATCATAATTACATACCGATTTCAAAGTTATTTGTTGGTTTTCTCAGTTGGAATAGGTTTTATTCTACTGTTTTTAGACGCCATAGCCTGATTTCGAGTTTTTCTCTGTTTTTTTTTGTTTTTTGTTCCAGTGATCTGTGCTTGTTTTGTTAATATTTGTCGTTATATACTCATGTCTTTGTTTTTGATGTTATATATTAATTTTGCAGTGTATTATATTTTTATTTCCGACGTGAAATATGTGTAGACTATGAGTTTTAGTTGTCTAGGCGTTCGACACAAGATGCGAATTGTTTGATGTATTCAATGAAGAAGATGCTAATTGTGTTACAATTCGCATGGTTACGTGCGAATTACATCAAACAACTTCAAAATTTGCTTACAAATATGCTGCGAATTGTATGGAACTCCAACGTAATGCATGTTTAAAAATATATATCAAGACTCTTAGTTACTTTACGATTCGCATGATATGATGCAAACTGTGTGGAACTTTTAAGTATTGCATTTCCAAACAAATATTAGGACTTTTTTAGTTGTTTTACGAATCGCATGAGATGCTGCGAATTGTGTGATATATGATACCTTATCATCATTCAGACAAATCTCAGGGAATTAATAGTTGAGAGAAAATCTCAGGTACGATTGCGAATTGTTTACATTTTTGTTTAGTGTGAGTGTACCAATTGATTTAAAAACAAGTCTCAGAAGAGGATGCGAATTGGTCAAGTATAAACTAAAATGATACACAGTTCACAGCTTATAGATATACACAAATCTCAAGATAGGATGCGAGTTGTTTGATCCACTAATAAATAACTTGCACTTTATTTTTGGGATTAATAACTAATAGCTTGTTCGGTGCAGGGTAAGGTATGTCCAAATCACGAGTTTGTATTTTTAAACATTGTCACCAAACCGCAATTGTGCCATTCACGGAGTTTGAAAGCTTTCAAAGTATCCAAGCTTATGTGGAGAACACATGGGAGGAGCTTGTCACAAGTGACTACCTAATTACCTACTCCTGCGGGGATCACAATAATTGTTTCTTTAATAGCTAGAAGGATTTTGTTGGGTTGGTGTTATATCTTGATTTGGAGCGTTTAAAACGGGTTAGTTTTCTCATAGAACAACACGTCTTCGATAGAGGTTCTGGTGATAAGTATTCTGGTGAAAAAAGTTCTGGTGATAAGAGTTCTGGCGGTAAGGATTGTGGTGTAAAGCGTAAAGAGCGTAACTTGAGTTTGGGAGAACCATCTTTTGATCAACTAGTTAGCGGGGATAGTAGTAACGGTTTAGTTAATTCTGATCAGAGAACAAAACAACTTGCTACTGCTGGTTGGGCTGATGCTATTACAGGAGTGAGTCAAGCTTTTGAAGAATGTGTTGCATGTCTCACGTTATCTTTGTGCAAGTCTGCTTTAGAGCATGGTTTTGCTTTCAAATACCTGCACAACAAAGCAACCAAGATCACTGCTTATTGTGAAAATAAGTTCACAAGCGGATGCAAATGGAGGCTTTATGCATCTATTGATTCCAGCACCGGCTTGATGACGATCAAGAAGTATGTTCTGCACCATACTTGAAGTCCCGTTTTCTCCCAGAAGCATAAGCGTCATAGGCATTTGACATCAGATTTTATTGTAGAGGAAATTCAGGATTCTCTCCGGACCTGCCATTCGTTGACAGCCAAAACCATACAATCGACTGTCAAACAAAATTACGGTCTTGGCATCTCTTACCGTTTGTCATGGAATGCTTTAGAGAAGGAAAGGAGGGGAGTTTTCAGAGATAGTTCAAGTTCTTTTAGTTTACTTAGCGAGTACTTCAAACGATTGAAGAACCACGATATTACTTCAGACTGCTAGTTGGAGTTATCAGCTGGAAACCGATTCAAGCTTTATTTTGTAGCATTCGGTTCGTCCCTTCAGGGTTTTCATTCATGCCGTCCAATGTGGCTTACTGCCGTAGCAAAGGACGACAACAACAGTTAGTTACATTTAACTATTTAATCTGAATGTTTATGATGTTTTGTTTGAAATTTTTGTGCAACATTTCGCATCCTATAATTGCACACCATTGTCATGGAGTCCTGATATTTGAGAACGAATCACATTAGAGGCTGCGAATTAAGCAGTGTTTTTTATTTGATGACACTTCTCAAGAGAGGATGCGAATTAGTCGATGTAACCAAAAAACTGTGAACAGTTCGCAGCTTATGATTGTACACAATTCACAGCGTATATTTTGAGAACAAGTATTAGGACAGCATGCGAGTTATTTACATTTTTTAAACGTTTGAGTGTTGTTGTATTGTTCATTTGAGCTGCCTTTTCCCAGGACTATTCCCTGTTGCTCTTGGTATAGTTAGCATTGAAGATTGGGTCAAAGGGGTCAAAATTTCTCGAAAGAGGAAAGTACCAAATAAATACCTACTCAACTTTGTAATACCAAAATGGTACCCACTTTTACACTAATTTCATAAAATATATAGAGCTATATTTTGGAAAAAAATACCCTTTAGGGTATAAAAGGGTGTTTTTTGGTTGAAACCCACTTTTTCACCTTCTAATCCTGACTTCTGGGTTCCAATTCCGTCCAATTTCACATTTCTAATTTTGAGGAGAGAGAAACACGAAAAACAAGAGCAAACCCACAATACGAACTTGAACCCAACGTGCTTTAACCGTTCCGTCGACGATAACTGTTCCGGCAACGACAACATCTGACCCGGCACCGATCAAGAACTAGAGATGGAAGCCGTCGTCGAGCCACCCGCGTCGTTACTGTCGAACAGGTTAGTTTGACATATTTTTTGTTTTCACCGGACGTTTCAATGTGGCTCTGTGTGTTTAACAGTCGAGTGTTTAAACGTCGTCGAAGTAGCCACTGTATCTAAGTATTGTATTCTCTGTTCTCCGTTCTCCGGTGATGTTTTTCCGAGTCGTCTATAGTTGTACGTAAGTGGTATTTGTTGGTGTTGACATTTTGTTGTGTTCCAGACATCTTGTCTCATTGTTAGTAGTTAAACAGGGCTGGTTCATATCGGAGGGCTCCTTATAGTGTCGATAGTGCTATCGAAGAATGCCGATAGGCATGTCTAGCAATGTATATATTTTAGGTAGTTGTTTGTTCATATGCAGTAGATGGTCTACTTAATTAGCAATGTACGCAAAATTTATGGCCGTATCTAGCAATGTCATTAATTAGTTAGTTTACTAGTAACACCTGCACGTCTAACAATGTAGTAGTTAATCTTGGTCATGTCTAGCAATGTAGCCATGAAGTAAAACCTATGTTGTTGTTTGGTTAGTTGCACCAATGGTGTGTTTGATTGGTAATGTATATGTTCTCTGCTCAATTTGTTTGTTTAATTACTTGATGGTTGAAATAGATATTACTATGGGATTGTTTGGATTATGATTAAGTTGTATTGAAATTGGAATATATGCAAGGAAATATGACTAAGACGGGCGTATTCTATAAGTCAGGCTTAGTCAGTATAATCAACCTTCGAAGACGGGATATAATTACATAAGAACACATAGATTCTGCAAGAGACACACCGTTCTATACGTTTCTGAAAACATCGTTCGATGTAAGAAGTTAGAATCTGAAGCTCAAAAAGTTTCACAACCGGATCGAGGAAATTTTTAGTTTTTACGATGTGAAAATGAAGGCTTTCAAGATAGGGCGTAAGTATCTTAAGCTAACTACGAAGGATGTGATGGCCATATTTGGGCTGAAATACGGGAATAAGGAGATGCCAATGAATAAAACAGGATCCTTTATTGGTCGGTTTGGTGATGGATCTGAGAACGATTCCATTTTAATGCAGAAATATTTTTTGAGTCCGCGCACAAGGAGGAGCGGGCCAACCAACGACAAATCAGTGTCTAATGCATTGATAAAGGGGAACGAAATCTATAACTTTTTATTTGTTTTGAGTTGTTGCTGCAGCATATTAGTATGATGCCAAAATCTGCACGTATCTAGCAATACAGAGTACTCTATCTAGCAATGTGAAAGAAGTATATTAGTATACTGCTGTTTGTTTACACGTATCTAGCAATGTATGCAATCTGTTTTGCCATATCTAGAAATTTCAGCAGTGTGTTTACAGTAACAACTAGCACGTCTAGCAATGTAGTAGTGAATCTTGTTCATGACTAGCAATGTGTATGAAGTAAGACTGATGTTGTTGTTTGGTTAGTTACACCAGTGGGATGTTTGATTGGTAATGTCTATGGATTGTACATAGTTTTTTTTGTTATTGCGTGATGATTGAAATAGATGTTACTACCTAAAACAGTAAGTAACCCACCGTTGGCTGTCGTATTTTTGGTCGGACAGAAGAAGTCGACGTCGGTAAGTGCAAGCTTCTGTTGTTTTTTGTTCGGTAAACACGGTAGAGACAGTATTCAGACATTCAAGGTGTTGCATTATGGAAGTTTGATAGTTTTTTATGTTCAGTTTAGCATGTATTTTTTATGTCGATGTAATTTTAAAATTTTGGCGTGGTTGTAGGTGTAGCAGGTAGTGGTTGGGGATGGTTTTGTGTGAATGTTGGTGTTAGGTTACTAGAGGTGTTTATATGTGAACAAGTCAAAATAGGACATTGACGTGGATGATATATACACACGAATCGCAAGCTTGACATGTTCTGTTTACCTTATCTAGCAATGTGTCGTAGTTCTGTTTGTATTTGAAAACAATTACTGATTGTGTATTTTAATTTTTTTGGATGTTGTTTGTAGGATCTTTTAAATTAACATGATACAAGAAATTTCATATAGCTCGTATCTAGCAATGTGAAATAAAGGCTAACCCGAATGCATATTTACTCATATCAAGCAATGTCAAATCACACGTGGCTAGCAATGTCTATAACTCCTATCTAGCAATGTCAAGTTGAATGAACATCTGAATACAAATTAACTCGGGTCTAGCAATGTCAACCTACTCGTTTCCACCAATGTCAAATAACTTGTGTCTAGCAATGCCTACTTCAGCATGTCTAGCAATGTCAAATAACTCGTGTCTAGCAGTGTCAAGTTAGTCGTGTCTAGAAGGGTGAAATGAATGCTAACCTGAATGCACATTTACTTGTATCAAACAGTGTCAAATTACTCGTGTCTAGCAATGTTGTATTACTCCTATCTAACAATGTCAAATTGAATGAAAATCTGAATGCAAATTAAATCGTGTCTAGCAATGTCAAATAACACGTGTCTAGCAATGTCAAGTTCAACATGTGTAGCAATGTCAAATAACTGGTGTCTAACAATGTCAAGTTAGTCATGTCTAGCAAGACGAAATGAATGTTAACCTGAATGCACATTTACTCGTGTCAAACAGTGTCAAATTACCCATGTCTCGCAATAGCGTATTACTCCCTATCTAGCAATGTCAAATTGAATGAAAATCTGAATACAAATTAACTCGTGTCTATCAATGTCAACTTACTCTTTTCTAGCAATGTCAAATTAACTCGTGTCTAGCAATGTCAACTTACTCCTTTCTAGCAATGTCAAATAACTCGTGTCTAGCAATGTCAAATAACTCTTGTCTAGCAATGTCATATATGCCATACATCGCAATGTTATATTGATGGAAATATAAATGAAATACAACTCATATCTACCAATGTGCATTAACTCATGTCTAGCAATGTAATGAAACTTAAAATCGCAATGATTTTATTAATGTATCAAGCAAGATCCTGCGATTTTATTAATGTATCAAGCAAGATCCTGCCATTCCTGGTGTATCCAACCATTTAACGATTACTATGTATCTAGCAATGTCATAATTGAATATCTAGCAATGTGGTAATAAAGTATCTAGCAATGTCATACAACTAGTATCTAGCAATGTCATATAACTTGTATCTAGCAATGTCTGATAACTTGTTATAGCAATGTCATATAACTTGTATCTAGCAATGTCATGTAACTAATATTCAAACTGAACTTATTGGATTTCATGCAGCATGTTTTTTGATTTAGTATGTTTTTTTATTGGAAAAAATGGACTAACCCTCTAAGATATTTTATTTTTTCGGAGGGTTGTTGTACTTGGAAGTTGTAAAGCCACTATCTAATGTTTTAATCTATTTTATAATTATGTTGTTAGTTTTTTTGGTGTTCAATGGATGTTTACATTAGCAATGCCTTTATTTACGGTATCACTAAGGATAATAGAGTTAGTAGTTCCAGGAAGCAGTTATAAAAGGAAATTATTAAGCACAATCGCAATGTAAGAAGTGAGATTAGTGTATCTAGCAAACTCATATCAATTTATGTAGAAATGTGATATTTGAATTACAATCGCAGTAACAATTCCCACATCTAGCAATGTTGTATTTGTGTGTCTAGCAATGTTATACTAGTGTGTCTAGCAATATGGTATTAATGTATCTAGCAATGTTGTATTAATGTGTCTAGCAATGTCTTCTGAGTGCATCTGGAAATTCAATAAAATGTATCTAGCAATCTCATTATAACGTATCTAGCAATGTCTAAATACAAGCCGGAAATCGCATCCCGTTCGCTAAATCTTCAGATGCCTGTAAAATGTCTTCAGAGTGCATCTGACAATCCAATAAAATGTATCTAGCAATCTCATTATACTGTATCTAGCAATGTCTAAATACAAGCCGAAAATCGCATCCTCTACACGGTAATCGCATCATGTTCAATAAATCTACAGATGCCTGTAAAACCTGACTAGAAATCTCGGTTTATGATGAGACTGTCGATTTAACCTCTACACGGTAATCTTTTCCTCTTTTCCTCTTTTGCCCTGCAGTTTTCTAGTCTCAGACCTGAAATTCAAAGAAAAATTGTCAACCACATTGTCAACCACATTGCAAATGGCTGTTTCAACATACTCTTGACGGGTTGCAAAATTTTCAAACTCGGACAACGGAACAATAACTGTTTCGTGGCCAAATTTAATAATGCAAAATTTGGTTTTCGACATATAAAAGCATGTACTGTAGAAGGTTGGGTTAGTTTGTACACCTGCAAGGTATAAAGCATATACAAATGTTTCCGTCACATTATAGTAGCCCAAGCTAGCAATGTGACCAATCTAGCAATGTCCCATGTAAGAACAATCGCAATGTCATTAAATTGTATATACTCTCATAAATCACATAACTAATGCTTATATCTAGCAATGTATAAAACTAATGTTGTTACAAATCGAACAAACCGAAGACATAAAAACCTAGCTAACAATATCCACATAGAATGACCAAGTAAAAATGCAATAACTACTAAGGTGTATAGCAATGTATCAAATATACCACAAAACGTAACAGCAAACATCAGTACACAATAAACTCGCAACAAGTAGTTGAATCCTGGATGTATCTAGGAGGGACTATAATTAATTTAAAATCGTAATGTCTATCAATATATTGTTCATATTTAGCAATGTCTATGCCGATGCCAACAATCGCATCCTCTTCAAGGCAATCCCATCATGTCCAAAAGTTTTGCAGATGCCTATAATAGCTGATCAGAATGTTACAAAACAATGACAATAAGAATAAATAGACTAGAAAACGGACCTACAGAACTTCTAAACAAGGATAATCAATTAAATACATGAAATCTTGATATTCAACCTAAGGTCGAAGCTAGGAAAACTCAACTCTGAGACTGCTGACGAAAACAGTACGTTACATACCTTCGAAGTGAAAGCGTTGGTTGACGTTGAGGAAGAAGGCAGGTGTTTGCCTGGTTTTAGCCTGAAATTGTGGACGGAATTTTGGTTTCACCGTCGTCTTTCCAAGAACAGATTGTAAACATCTTCTGGAATCCGGGTTTTCCAGCTGATGATGGTGGTTGATAATTGTCGATGGTGGTTAAGGGTTGTCCGACGATGTTAGACGGTGGATAAGGCGGTTGGGATAATCGTCGGCGGTTTTGGTGTTGGAGTTGATTTGGGTGGGTGATGAAGACGACAAGAATTTGCGGTGGTGGATTGTTATGATATTGGTGGTTGGTATGGGGATAGTGGGTTCGAAGGTGGAGAGAGAGAAGAAGAGGAGAGAGAAAAAAGAGAGTAAGAGAAGACAAATTGAGAGTGGAAGCTGTTTTGAAATTCAAAATTCAAAATTTGAAATTTATGATTGGGTGAAAATACCCATTAATTCTCAGAATAAGGCTTATATACTAGGTTCAGGGTAGTTATGTTATTAAAAAAATTAGGTCTTGAAAGGAAATTGTTTTATTGATATGTGTATTAAGTGAGCATTAACCCATTTTTGGGTACTAGATACTAATATGTTTGACAAATAGGTACTTAGGGTGTCATTTCCCTAATAATTAACTTTGTGAAATAATTGAATTAAAACATTTTAGATAATAACTATTTTTATAAGAAATATTTTAAGTTACCAAACTGGACTGAAAAATTTAAATTAATTTTTTTAGATAATGATTATTTTTTATGTAACTTTAAATTATAAATTTTAGATAATCATTATTTATTTAAGAAGTAAAAATAATACTATTATCCAATTTTAAGTGAAATTGCACCTAAAGTACCCACTCAACTATTCAATTGTCATATAGTACCCAAGGTTTGCACAATTGTCACTTAATAACCAACTCAACTACCTAATTGTCACTTAATATATAATATTATTTTAATACCCTAACTACCCTTAACGCACTATATAAGCAGAATTTTCTGTTTTCTTTATATTTTTCTAGCTTTTCAAAGAACAATCCAGGTGATCGGAGCGTCAGAAGGTCTGTTTATTTATGTAGTTTGTGGTGTTAAACCTGTCTAACCACTGTTTTCTACATACATGAACTGATCGTACTTTTTGGAATTTGTTGTTTTACAAGTAATCGTGTTGCTACTTTCAGGTAATCGTAATTACCTACCGATTTCAAAGTTATTTGTTGGTTTTCTCAGTTGGAATATGTTTTATTCTACTGTTTTAGACGCCATAGCCTGATTTCGAGCTTTTCTCTGTTTTTTTTTGTTTTTTAATCCAGTGATCTGTGCTTGTTTTGTTAATATTTGTCGTTATATAATCATGTCCTTGCTTCTGATGTTATATACTAATTTTGTAGTGTATTAGATTTTTGGTTCGGACGTGAAATATGTGTAGACTATGAGTTTTAGTTGTCCAGGTGTTCGATACAAGATGCGAATTGTTTGATGTATTCAATAAGGAAGATGCTAATTGTGTTACCAATTCACATGGTTACGTGCGAATTACATGAAACAATTTCAAACTTTGCTTACAAATATGATGCGAATTGTACGGAACTCCAACGTAATGCATTTTTTAACATATATCATGACTCTTAGTTATTTTACGATTCGCATGATATGATGTGAACTGTGTGGAACTTTTAAGTATTGCATTTCCAAACAAATATCAGGACTTTTTTAGTTGCTTTATGAATCGCATGAGATGCTGCGAATTGTGTGATATATCATACCTTATCATCTTTTAGACAAATCTCAGGGAATTAATAGTTGAGAGCAAATCTCAGGTACAATTGCGAATTGTTTACAATTCTGGTTAGTGTGAGTGTACCAGTTGATTTAAAAACAAGTCTCAGGAGAGGATGTGAATTGGTCAAGTATAGACTAAAATTATACACAGTTCGCAGCTTATAGAGATACACAAATCACAAGATAGGATGCGAGTTGTTTGGTGCAGTAATAAATAACTTGCACTTTTTTAGGATTAATAACTAATAGCTTGTTCGGTGCAGGGTAAGGTATGTCCAAATCACGAGTTTGTATTTTTAAACATTGTCACCAAACCGCAATTGTCCCTTTCACGGAGTTTGAAAGCTTTCAAAGTATCCAAGCTTATGTGGAGAACACATGGAAGGAGCTTGTCACAAGTGACTACCTAATTACCTACTCTTGCGGGGATCACAATAATTGTTTCTTTAATAACTAGAAGGATTTTGTCAGGTTGGTGTTATATTTTGATTTGGAGCGTTTAAAGTGGGTTAGTTTTCTCATAGAACAACACGTCTTCGATAAGGGTTCTGGTGATAAGTGTTCTGGTGAAAAAAGTTATGGTGATAAGAGTTCTGGTGGTAAGGATTGTGGTGTAAAGCGTAAAGAGCGTAGCTTGAGTTTGGGAGAACCATATCTTGATCAACTAGTCAGCGGGGAGAGTAGTAACGGTTTAGTTAATTTGGATCATGCGTACTGTTATTTCCATCTCATGTAGAATTTGAAAGCAAAGCTGGAACATATTAATAAAGACTATACAAAAGGATGTTGAGTTTCTTCGATCGTCTTGCTTATGCTCCCAATCGAGATATACTAACAGTTTTTCTATGTGAAGGTGGTGACAGAATGAGTGATTTTCTTGCTAATTTACACCCGAAAAAGTATGCGCTGGCTTACGTAAAAAGGAAACTATACGGCTATATGGCTTCTACTGCAGCAGAATCGTTAAACAATCAGATCAAAAAATATTGCGGCCTACCGATTGTTGAGTTTATTGACTGGATTAGAGTCTGGCTTATGACTCAAGTTTCACGAAGATACGAAGAAGGTCTAAGCTGGAGTACTAATTTGGTCCCCGAGTATGAGAAGAATCTAAAGCAGAATGTTGACATGTGCCGAACTTGGGTAGTAAGTAAGTCGTCTTCCGCCATGTTCGAAGTCTTTTCAAATCCTGTGGCTGTTGTTAATCTGTTGGATTTGAAATGTTCTTGCGGATCATGGCAACAAGAGTGTATTCCATGTCCTCACACTTTAGCCGCAATACAGTATATTGACCAAGATCCCTTTACCGTAATAGATACCTTCTTTACGGTTAAGAATTACAGGGAAAGTTACTCTTTCAGCATACCAGCTATAACGGATTTCAGGGAAGGGTCCAGCGCTAACGATCCTTCGTTTGTTGAAATTCTGCCTCCGAACGTCAAAAGACACTCTGGAAGGCCTAAAAAAAAGTGAATCCCATCTAGAGGAGAAATCTCAACCAAGCAGTTGAGGTGTGGCCGTTGTTCGAAATCAGGCCATAACAGGAGGACTTGTGATGTTCCAGATTAAGCACAATTTAAGCACAATTTTTTTATAGTTGTTTGTTCATCTACACATTTTTTTGTTTTGTTTTTATTACAGTAAAGAAATGCTAAGTGTTTTGAGTTGCATGAAATTCGCATCCAGTATTGCGAATTGTGTACAATATCTTGATATCATGTTGCAAACATCTATCAGGTTTCCATGCGAGTTGTGTGAAATTTCACCAGGATGCGGATCGTTAGTAAAATCATATCAAACAACTATCAGTATTTATGCTGCGAATTGTGTTGAGCTCAAACATAATGATTTTTCAAACAAATATCAGGACTCTTAGTTGCTTACGATTTGCATGATATGATGCGAATTGACTTCAACTCTAAAGTATTGCATTTTCAAACAAAATATCACAAAACGCATGATATGCTGCGAATTATGTTTTCAAACAAATACCTGAACTTTTTAATTAACTACGGATTGCATGTTACGCTGCGAATTATGACCGAAACAAATATCAGGACTTCTGGTTGCTTGTATATCGCGTGATATGATGCAAATTAAGAACAACCAAAAGTCCTGATATTTGCTTACACATCTCATGATAAACTGCGAATCGTGGTTTCATACAAATAGCAGGACTTTTAGTTGGTTTCAAATCGCATGATATGATGCGAATTGAATGGAAATACAAAGCACTATAATACTCAGGTCCGTATGAAAATTGTGTGTAAATCAGTAATATTGATAAACAAGTAATATCTCAGGTTACGATGCGAATTGTTTGTAAGTGGTAATGGGATGTGAATTATATATATGATTAAAAGTTTGTACAAAAATGGATTCCAAAAAGAGGATTACAGTCTTCATGAACTAACAAATTTTCAAATAAATCACTACAACCTATTAGTGTTTGTTAGTTGCATTCCAAAAAAACAAACAAAAATACAGACTCTATCAGTCATCAGTAGAGGATTCTTCACCATCTTTCTCCTCTTCGTGCTGATCATCATCCTTTTTATTTTCTTCTTCCTCTTTGTTATCTACATCCATCATGCATAAAACTTGGTTCTTGATGGACCGGCTTCGTCGTCCCTCTTCCTTTTCTTGTTTGGAACCTCTGCCGTCTAAGGTGGAACCTTTGCTGGCTGAGGTTCAGCAGCAATCATTGGAACCACTTCCAATGGTTGAGAGTCAGCAGAGAAGTAGTCCTCTATGCTTAAATCAAGCACAGAGACTGGGCTGTTTGGTGGTGCTGCCGGCATGATCAAGTCATCGCTCCAGTTGGTGTTTAAGAATTACCACGAGTCACCCAGAGAACCACCTGAACCAGAGTATGTGGTGGTGGTTGTAGTGGTGGAAAATGACATGACTGTTGGAATTTGAAGAGAACAAGAGGTGTTTTTAAAAAAAATATAGAGTTTGTTTTAAATTAGCCTCTGGTAACTAGTGTTATTTATAGGGATGGAGGGAGTCTGAGCTTTTGAGGTGGTGTGGCTATATTAATCATTACATAGCCTCTATGTCCAATCAGAAATTTATGGGATCTCGACTTCTTTTGATTAGATTGCTTTTTGCGTGCTCAATGTAGTTAACGTTTACCAAGGCATACGCCATAGCCTGTTCGTATTCTTCAACGATAGATTTTGAATTATTTATTTTATACCAGTAGTTGATGCGAACTGTTTAGTGATAATTTTGCAGCCCGCAGTTTGTTAACAGTTTATACCAGGAGTTGATGCGAACTGTTTAGTGATAATTAACCATCTATCAGGTTATGATGCATATTGTTTAGTGAGGATCTTTTTTTAATATATACCAGGGATTGGTGGGAATTGTTCGAATACTAACTAACCCTTATATATCAGGTTAGCATGCGAACTGTTTGATAAGAAATATGTCCTATATATATATATCTGGGAATTGCATATTTCTGGAATTTTAAAAAGTCTACGTACACCAAAAAATACTATGAATGTATGTACACCAAAAAACTACAACGAATGTATGTACGCCAAAAGACCGTAATGTCTTACAAAAAATCACCAGTACTTGCAAGTGTCTCCGTCGTTTAAGAAAAAATCAAACATTTCTGCTTTGAAGCTAGTAACCATATCTTCATCGTATTTTATCTTCACATATCCATGCTGGATAATATCTCTAGCGTATTTGCAGACAAAAATACCACAGTCCAAGGTGCCACGTTTTTGTTGTGAAATTTTTCTTTCATTTTTCACCTTACACCCTGTCTTTGAAGAAGGTAGGAATCCTTTTTCCAGTAAATAGTTGATCTGGTTATAATAATTAGTGTTAGGAATCAGCACAAAAACCTAAAGTGTGGTTGTCAAACAATTCGCATCGTATATTGCGAATTGTTTGACAACCAAATCAACATGTAAATGTCAAACAATTCGAAGCCTAGGGTGCGAATTGTTTAATATCCAATATATTTTGTTTGTATGCAAACATTTCGCACCCTATTTTGTGAAGTGTTCATCATCCAAGATAATTCACAACCTAGGTTGTGAATTCTATTTATGGATATGCTGCGAATTACAACTGATTTGGTCACAGTTCGCAACATATCTTGTTCACAGTTCGCAGGATATCTTCATAACATAATTAAAATGTGTTTAAAAGTAATTGAATAGTTGAGAATATTACCAGCTTGATAGGTGTCCTTGTGGTGTTTTATATCGCTTTGAGTTTAGGCAGGAGTGGGTTATAGTTTGTTACCGGCCTGCCGTCGACATCAATGACGAGCAACGTCTAATGGTTTATCTGGTCCTTTGTCTCGGTGCATATTGGAATGATGATGATGTTGGGGTTTTTAGGCGCTTTGCTAAAAACTGTGTCGACCAAATTAGTTACTTCCCACCTTGATTCCTGATTATGATGTATTCAAGCGAGAGTACATTACAATGAGAACAGTTTTCGAAACTTTGAAATTTATCTTAGCTAAAATTACCGTAGTCATGCCCGAAATCATTAAGCAGTCATGATACACTCCTTTAACTTTTTTGCATGGAACTTTGAAGTTTACTTCTACAAGAATCTTTCGAATCCAAGCGTCAACAACCTATGAAAAAAGTTGTTTATTTATGTTAAATATACAAGACATGTTTGAAACATTAAAAAGAGAATCGGTTGACAATTGGATACCTTTAAGTCCAGCTCCAGTTCTAAAGGTAGCGCCATCGCATCACTCGCTTGCACTCTAATTCCGTAGGAAAATTTGGACGATGGTAAATTCCATACTACCGGATCAGGGGTGTCATGCTCGTAGGTTTTAGTAACTGTATTTTGTGGTATTCTCCGACATCGATACGGTTAGTTACTTTTGTTTTCTTTGGCCAGCCGCTGTATTTTACTTTTGGTGGTTGATGTTCTGTTACAATTATCTCTTCATCTTCCTCTGCCACTGGAGGTTGTGTTGGTGTCAATAGATTAAAATTAGGCTCCTCTGTCTCTTTACTTGACTCGAGATTATTAAATAACAAAAATTAGAAGAGTGTGTCAGTCATTATAAAGTTAACGACCCCAAATATTTCGCATGCTAACATGCGGATTGTTTGGTTCTAGCTGAATATATTATTATGCAAACAATTTTATCATAACAATAAATAAGATAATTGAATCCTAGTGAACTTTTGATCCACTTACATCTTCGAGGCTGTCTGGGTCTGCTACTTACTTCTCACGATCTTCTATCTCCTTTGCCACGTGAAGTATGGTATCTGTATGGGTGAATGGTTCCTATTATCATCCCTCTCTTCTGGCAGTACTCCATCAGCATCAGGCGCAGATGCTTGCAATTCAGTGGACGTGCTTTATCTGGAAATGTTGGTACCTTCTCAACTTCTGGGCTTCCAATCTGGCAAATTGGCTGAGAGATAGTATTATGGATTTGTTTTGCTTCAAGCTCCGCTATGTTCCGTTTCAATTCTTACAACTGAAAAAATGATACCAGACGTTTTATAAACATATTAAGTGCTGATTATATCGATTATGTAAGGCTCAATTTCATACTTACTTCTTTGGCCTGTTTTTCTATCTTTCTCTCGTACGTGTTCTTATCGGTGTATGTTATCAAACGCTTTGATTCACCAACAGTTGCAGACTTCTTTGGAGTAGTCGCTCTGCATTTGAGGACAAAATTTCCGATTGTTTCACTCATACTAGTTGTGCTCTTGTCGTCGGGCTACTGTTGGGATGTGTCAATTGCTGGTGGTGGATTTGTTTTCTGGGGAACTCTTGGTGGTGGAATCTTTGGCTGGGGGAGTCTTGGTTGTTGGGGTCTGGGCTGTGATGCTCGTCTCCTTGGTTTTGGGGCTGTGCTTTTCTTCCTCTTCTTTGGTCTTTCTTCGGGTGAAATAGATTCAGCATCTGCATCTCCACTATCTACTGTTCCTCCGAAAGCTTCGCTTTCAGCCTCAATAAGACGCAGTGAACCTTCCAAAACCTACCAACAGAGGCACATGAATGTATCAGGGTGTACACAGACATATTGTTTTTTACAAACATTTCGCATTATATGCTGCGAATTGTGTGAAAGTCTATCATTTTAGAGTTGCAAACAACTTGCAGGTTAGCATGTGAATTGTGTGTAAACAATAAGCTGCGAATTGTTTCATACCTTAATTATACATAGTTCCAAATAGAACGCAGCCCAGGCTGCGAAATGTTTGATACATTGTTATAATATAACACCAAACAAAACGCATGATATGCTGCGAACTGTTTGCAACCGCTATTCTACTCCGTATTTGGAGATATCCTGGGTTGGGGCACGCTTTATTTTGTTAAAGACCTTAGCAAAATAAACAATTACGACTGGTCCGGATCAATACTGTTCAAGCTTCGACAATCTATGAGGAGTTGCTTAGCTATCGAAAACCTGATAGAGTCGTCGGCTGCGTCGCCCTTCTAATTGTAAGATTGATCCATCCAGTATAAAAATTAGTTATGTACAGAGCATCTTGATGATAAAACTTGTCCCCATGCATCCCTTCATCATGGAGCACACAACAGTCGCCCGAGAGGTAGCAAAGCCGACCTCGATACCAAGGTTTTTCAAATGGTTGGGATTAGAGTGCCAAGCAGCAACCGTGGCGCTGCTTATTAGAATACCCAACCTAAAAGATGATTAGGTATGAGCTTTATCCACAGCCTTGCAACGTCTTCCAACTCATGCTCCCCCCTTCACTTATGGCTTTTTCTATACCTGTATGTAAAACCCATGACAACATGCTATGTTAGTAAAGTACAGCATCCTGATTTATAAGATGAAGTCGATTTTACAGGTACCTTTAAAATGGCATTTGTTATTGTTTTAATATTTGTCGGTCCTACTTTCCTGGCAGTTTTACCCATGAAGTATTTCTTCATCATCCTCGATTCGTCCTCCTCGCCGGGCGCGTATTAGTTGTGAAATGCTCCATTTTTTGTTAAATACATTTCCTCAGTGTCATGCTTCATCCCGAATATGACCTTCACATCATCTGCAGTTAGTTTTACTAACTTTGAGCCAATATGGAAGGCGTCTTAATCAACATAGAACCTCTTGACAACATACTGAATGAGCGAGTATAATTTCTTCTTTGGGAGCTCTGCCTCATTACGAATGTCGAAAGCCGTTTTCAAAAGCGTGTAGAATGATGTGTTTCTTGCAGCTTCAATATGGGCACGGTTAATACGGTTGTCTTTCAGAAGCTTTAGAAGGCTCATTAACCCGCACCTGTAATAGCTTGGTTTTGTTGTCATACTTCCTACACAAACACAAATCAGTTGGAGTGTCACACACATCCCATCCAAAGCTGCGAACTTTCTATCTATCCACGACTTGCATGACAAGCTACGAATTGCCTATATGTCAGTAGATTATTTACAAGCAATTCGCAGGCTGGCCTGCAATTTTTTTGTAAATATAAGCTGCGAAACGTATGGCATACACAGTCAATTAAGCTGCGAATTGGTATGAAATATAAACATATATGAAGCTGCGAACTATTTGCATCCTAGGTGATGAAGATGCGAACTATACTACAGTGCACACGTACAAGCTGCGAACTGTTTAATTTTTTACATGCATGTTGCAGGGATCTGGGAAATATCGAAACAACACCAAATTCAACAATCAACTACCTCATGCACATCATTCATACATCACAATTCTCAGGAAAGTATTAACATTACATGTAACCAAACTTCTACCCTGGGTTTGACGATAAACCCAGAAACTGACCAACTATCGTCACTAAATACTTCATTCCGGTATAAAAAGCAACGTCGATCGTGAAATAACAAAAAATAGTGGTTCGAAGTCATCAAAAACGCAAAAAAAAAACACTTTCCATGATAATGTTTACCTGGTTACTTCTAAACATTGTAGTATTCACGGGCTGGAGACGGCTAGACGGCAAGTTGTCGAACAAGAGGTCGTTATTGGTTGGGCAGAGTAAAAGACGGTGACCGGTCTAATTCCGTTGAAGGTGCGAACAACGACTGATTTCAGAGAGAAGCTGTAGGGGTTTCTAGTTAGAGAGAGAGAGCATCACGAAGTCGAACGGTTTCTGGTGGTTTCTAAAATTAGATGTGTTTGGGTTTTTTTAGGATGATGAGAAGGGAAAAAAAGTGGGTTTGAAGTGAAAAAATGGGTATATATAGCTGGGGGGTAATTTTATCCAATTTTTAACTCGAGGTACTAAGTAACACTATCCAAAATTTGGGTACTGCCGGGTAATTAGATACTTGAGCGACTATTTAATGGTACTTTTTTTTTTAATTAAACGCGATTTTATTACGAATTTAAAGCATTACAAGCCCATCAGTATATTAAGAGAGTAAGTCTAACATTCTTGTGTCTAATCCAAATTCAGAAAAGATTACGAGAAAAAAAAAAAATTCCAGCGGAATTAAAATTTCCTTTTTTTTATCGAGAGTTGAGGCAAAACCAATTATTGATAGTCAACTTGAATAAGTTGAGCTAATTTCAAAAGGAATCAGAGAACATCCATTGGATATTTTCCATATAAAAATGAAGCTTTAAGAAAAACAAACCATCCATTTGGAAATAATCCGAGTTGAGATGTATCATCCTTAAGAGTGCTTTATAGAAATTGAAGTGTTTGTTGCATATTCATCTTCAATAAAATCAGCATTCAATAGATTCGTTCCAAATATTTCGGAAAATTATGAGTGAGAAAGCAACAAGGAAGCTAAGGAGAAACTTCACAGGAGATTTAGGTCTAATTTGGGGAAAAAACCAAGTGAGCTTTTTCTAAAAATCTAGCATGAATGATTCTTGTTGGAAGAGAAAAAATCTCAGAAGACTAGCCGACTGAGGTAAATCATCTAAGTGTGCTTTCAGAAGATTAGTATCAGAGCTCCAAATAGGCTTCAGTTTCGAAATTGAGCTAGGTAGAGGGCCTTAGCTTGGAATTAAGCAAAAAGGTTGGCGATTTCCTTAATTAATTGGAAAACTTTGTTCTTTCATTATGTTCACTATATTTTACCCATGTTTTCCGAAATTCTTTTCATTTCTTTGTAGTCCTTAGATAAAACGTGAGATAATCGTAAAGAGTTCAGCGAATACCGGATTCTTCCAGCTCTATGACCGTCCATACGACGTGATCTAGCATGTTTTCTTGGCCGTAGTAGAGGACGATCAGGTCAGGTGACGTGTAGAAGCTAGACCTTACGAAGATGAGGTAGTGGTTCAGTATTTGGTGGGTGATGTCAGGTTGTCACCTAATAACTGTTGTATTGGTACAATTTCCGCAAGTATACAAGAATCTGAGAAATTAATAAATCAAGATTTACTACTTCCTGTAGACTCCTCTTCTGGCCGCAAGCTGATGAGTCCCGATCGGAGGAGATTTTCGTACTGATATCAGGAGGGCGGACAATAGTCGTAAATTTGTATTATAAATTGGAGCCTCCAAATTTTTTCGAATCCGGTCTTTCAGTAAGTCTCTTTTCCAGTCCAGAGACCTTACGAGCGCTAGATGACAGGCTCCACAAATATTGATATGCACCCTAAGAGACTCTAGCTCCTAAATGAAATCCATCTATCGATTAAGTTCATAGATTGATGGATTCAAGGTGTTAGATATGGAAATGGACCTGAGAGCTCCTTAATTTTTTATTTCTATCCTCGCGGGAATACGCTTGAAGTAAAGCCTGCAATAGCCCGCTACATTGTAAAGCAAAGCATCTAAACGTTCGGCCGAAATAATCATGTCAGAATATTTCATGAATGTTGCTAGAAATTGATAAGAAATTATTTTGAAATTTTCTTGCCAAATATTGGAATTTCATGTGTTCGATGTAATCACAGGGACAAAGTAGCTAGAGAATCCAACTCCTACAATCGGGAGAGGCCAATTTTAAAGCATGAATCAACTGCATAACATGGATTTGGATTCTACAACGAAGATGATGGAGGCTACTGTCAAGTTATTGCTTGCAACCTCAAGATTAGGAACATAATAAAATCAGAGGAATTTCTAGCGAAAGTGGACAGTAGAAACACTTAATGAAGAAGGATATCAGGTAACTATCATTACACATTTGAGATTAGATCTTTAAGATCTGAAATAAATTCTTATTTGTAATGAGGAAAGTTAATCTGCATGTTAAAAGCAATGCAGGAAATCCAGCAAAGTAGATCCGTTCAGTCAAAATCTGGAACTAGAGGCTCTTTCGGCCGATCTTCGTTTTCAATCTGTAAATTTATTTAAAAATGAAGGATTTCTAGGAATAACTTGTTATAAAATTTGTAGTTGCCCAAAAATCTAAATCGCATATATCAAGAAATGTAGTTAATTTAAGTTGATTATATATCTCATTCCCTTTTTTCTAGAGAAATGATAGCTTTTAAGTACTTAGGGATATGGTCAGCAATGATTTTAGTCCTCATTTTACACTTTGATGTCCATTTTGCTAGACAATCAACAACCTTATTTTGTACTCTATTGATGTGGAAAATTGTCATGGAAGAGCCTATGAGTTGTCTAAATTTAGTTAATATGTGATATAGATTTGGTGGGTATTCATCATTGGACATTAGGTTTACTAAAATTTGGCAGTCACATTCAATTTTAACATTGGTGAATCCCTTGTTTTTGTAGGTTATAAGTCCATCTAGCAGTGCACAGGCTTCAGTTAAAATCGGGACAACTTACTGTATGTGATAACTTACTATATGTATTGACACGTCCTTAAATTAGCTTACCTTCTGAGTCTCTTATGATGATTCTGCCTGATGCTTCTGAGTCTATTTACTGGAGGAGCTTTACAGGTTAGATAATTTGGTTTCTTTGAGTTTTGTGTGTGGTAGATACATCCCAATTTGTTTGTTGCATTCTGTGTTTTAGTCCAATTCTTATTTTTGAGTAGTTGTGCATTGTCTAGACCCTGTAAGATGTATATAATGTAGTTGATAGTAGAAGTAGGGGGAGTAAAAATACATTTAGTTTTTGCTTTGTTTCTTTCTTGCCATATAGCCCAGCAGACAATAGGAGGTATGATGAAGTATAAGTGAACCTCATAATTTGATTACTCGAACCAAATTCTTAGTATATGAACAAGTGTCATATGTCTAGCAATAGGGATCTCGAATATATAGGAAAAGTATAACCAAATTTTCTTGGAGAATTTACATTCCAAAAAGATATGTTTAGTGGATTCGTTGTTTGAGCAGAAAATGCACTTAGATACCATAAAGGTTGGATGAGGTGTAATGTATTCTGAGCATATTCCATGTGTCTAGTGAGTTGTATTTACCATCTATGGATACTGTCCAATTGATGAGATCAGGTCTACGAACATCAATTTGAATATTCTCTATAACTTGTAGGATAAAGGGTGATTAAAATGTTAGAGATTTTGTCTTGATTCTATTTGTTTAAACCCTAATAGTTTGAAACATGGTCTCTGCCATACATGTTATTATCCACTGATTTGTTAGAGAGGTAACGAGGATTTTTTCCAAGCCAAGTGTCTAACCAGAAATCAACTTCTCCACAACCAACCTCTTATTTTACGAAAGTTTTGACATTGGCTTTCATAGCTGAGAGCCTTCTTCAAATATGTGACTTTGGTTTAGTGGAAACGTTAGCTAGTAAAGGGTGAGTATTATGACAATATATACTTTGGGTGAATTTCGCCTAAAGAGAATCATTTATCCTGAAATTTATCCAAAGCTTATAGAAGAGAGAATTATGAATGACTTTAAGATTTTTAATATTTAAGCCTCCTTCTTTGAAAGGTCTATAAGCTTTGGACCAATTAAACCATATGATTTTGAAGAATCAGATTTATAGCCCCACAAAAGTTCATTAAGAAGAATCTCAATCTTATATATGGTTCATATAAGAAAAGAGAAGCATTGCAACCAGTAGTAAGGTATTGTCATAAGTATAGATGATATCAGTGATAATCTACCACCATAAGAAAGAATATTTCCTTCATAATTAGAAATATTTTATCTTATTTTGCTTGGTAGAGGCTCATAGTTGCATGTTTTATTGTTGTTTCTGATTGTAATTCCTAAGTATATAGTTGGGAGAGATTTGGTTTAGAAACCATTAATATTAGAGATGTAAGAAATTCTGATACGAGGTGCATGTTTTACTTATATAATTTTTGTTTTGCTTTGTTGATTACTTGCCCAGATAGGTGTTGCTAATCCTGCCAAAAAACATTGAGAGTAGTAATATATGTAGGTATACTATTGGTATATATAAGTAGATCATCAACAAAAGCTAGACTAGGTATAACCATAGAACTTCTGGTAGTATATTTGAGTTTTCTGTTTTGTTTTGTTCAAACAAGTTATTTAGGCCTCTGAGGAGAACTTCCTCATATATGATAAACAGACTGGGGGATAAAGGATCCCTTTGTCTAAGTCCTTTTTTTGTTTTAAAATAATCATATATTTCCCCATTAACTAGTATGGACACATGCATATTTCTAATCAATCTTTCAATAAGGTAATCAAAATTCGAATCAAAGCCAAAATAAGAATAGGACAAGAAGGATAAAGTTGTGGGACATTTTATCAAAGACTTTCGCCATATCTACCTTGATAAGAATGTTCTCAACTTTAACCTTTCTATTGATATCATATAACATTTCTTTTGCAATTTAAAAGGTTCTCATGGATGCACTTATCTTTTACATAGGCTCCTTGCGTGGGTGAGATGATTTTTGGTAGTATTGATGAGAGTCAATTGTTGATAAGGTTTGAGATGATTTTTTTTGTGAAAGACCATAGACTGATAGGTCTATATTGGTTCTATGTTGTAATTTTTTTTTTGGGAATTAGGCAAATGCTAGTGGAGAGAATACCTTCAGGGATGACTTGGCCCAGGAATAAGGAGTTAATAGCCTCGCATAAATCTTCTTTAATAATCCCTCAATAGGTAATAAAGAAACATTGGTTGAAACCGTCCATTCTTGCTATACTATTAAAGTTTAGGCTCTTTATATTGTTGAGTATTTCCTCCTCGGTAGGCAGATTCATTAACATTCAGTTATCTCCAGGTGTGACCAGTTTAGGAATGTTTTTCAGTAGTTGATTGTTGATGAGATTGTTGTGTTGCCTATGATTAGAAGAGGTGTATGTTAGTGTCTCTTTGAAGAAGTTAAGCGTTGCGTTGCCTATTAATTGACCATTTGTTAACCAAGTAGAGTTATCTTTTATGCTATTGATTCGAGATATTCTGCTTTTATTCATTATGTAAGCTTTGTATACTTTTGTATTCTTGTCGCTGTATTTGAGCCAGTTGGAGTAAGATTTTTTATACCAGAAAGATTCCTCCAGCTTTAAGGCATGTAGAAGATTAGCATTTTCATTTTCCAGGTTATCAATTTTTTCCGCATTCTTGTTATGCTATAAATTTTCTTCCATTAACCTGACTTTAGCTCCTGCTTCAGTAATTTTGTAAAAAATGTTTCTAAATGTAGACCTGTTCCATTTCTTTAATGCTTCATTTAATCTCTTCAGCTTGTTCCAAAGTTTAAATAATGGATAACCCTGTATATTTAGATTTAAGTTAGATTCAACCATAGGTAGAAAATCCTCATAAAGTGTCCACATATTAAAGAATTTGAAACTAGGTTTAGGTTTGTTTCTGTTCTTTGAAATAGAAACTAAAAGGGGTGTGTGGTCAGAACAAGTTCTGACGAAGTGGTTAATGGTTGTGTTGTTGAAATAGTTAGTCCATTCATGATTTATTAATTCCCTGTCTAATCTGCGTCATTTAGATTTGTTTGTCCAAATGAATCTTATTCCCACAAAACCTGCATCCTCTAGTGAGCACTCCCTTAGTGTGTCTTGAAAATCTTATACCCTTTCAATGTTGTAGGTGCTACATCCAACCTGTTCAATAGGAAAAAGAATTGAATTAAAGTCTCCAATAACCATCCATTCATTAACAGATATAGAAATAGATTTAAGGTAGTTCCAAAGTTCAATTCTATTGAATCTTTAGCTGTTAGCGTAGACTATTGTCAGGTGGAATCTTTTGTTCAAAGCATTATGAGAAATGGCTGAGTGTAGTAGCTGAGAGTGGTAAACAGTAGTGATGATATTATACTTGGTGTGGTTTATTTTTGTCTGAGGGTAAGTTTGTAATTTTTGTTTAGAGTTGTGTGGAAGTTTGTGAGTATTTAATGTTTGAGTGGAGTGTAGAGGGAGAATTAAGCAGCCTGGTTGTATTTAATTTTCATTACCCTTATTTAATGTTGGTGGTTGGGTATTTATACCCTTATATTTGGGCCTTATGGGCTTTCGGGTTGTGTTTAATGGACTCGGGTCGAGTTTAAGGACCCATTAGTTCTAAGTAGGGGAACACGCAGCTTAGTCAAGAAGTGATTAGGTTTTAAGTACTTTAGTTTTGTTCGAACAGTCCAATGGATGATGGTGTCCGAACTGCCCCTGTCCGGTTAGGTAGACTCTATCCGAACTGACCCTGTCCGGTTCCCATTTAAACATGGTGACTGAAACCGGACTCATCAGTAGCCTCTTTTTTAGGTGGTGTTCAAAAACCTTGGATAAGACCTAGAAAATAGTCTGTTGCTGGTGACAGTTACATCCGGACAGGTCATTCGAACAGTTTTATATCTTAATCCGGACCGAAAAAGTTCTTGAGAACCAAACGGTTTTTTGCCAGAGTTCATGGGACACGTGTCTCACTCTGATTCGTTACTTTAGCCGTTTTTTCACTTAGAATTTCGCTCCCACCTTCTCTAAAAAGAAACCTTTTCATTAAATGAAGATGACATCAGCGTCGTCTTCTAATCATTGCAATCCTTTCAAATTCTCCTAGGTATTATAACACATTTTTGTGTATTTACTATAAATTAATCACTTCTTCACTGTTTCACCATCATCTTCATATTCACTTTGCTAAATTTCAGAGCTTTCTCTCTCAAACACAAGTTCTTCCTTTTTTGTTATGAGTTTATGTTCACATCTAAGAACGCTTTAATCAAAGGCGGGTGGCTTAACCTATCAGAATTAGAAAAAGCACAAAAATTTGAACGGGAAAGGCGCATTGCTGCAGGCCTACCTGCTTCCCCCATCGACAAACCAGTAATCTCCAACACAGAGCCTGACCAGGGTTCCTCCTCAACCAAAAGTGTTAAACCGAGGAGATTGTTTCAAACCAGCCTTTCTCTTATTGTTTCAGGCTCGTCGTTTCAAGAATCAGAGCCCACTGTTGAACCAGGGGAAACAGTTACCAGTTTCAAAAAACCTTCCCCATTTATCGCCATGGGGTCAGATGTAGATATCTCTCCCAACAAACTAGTCGATCGAAGAAGAGGCCGGCTGGTGAAAGGGCAGGCTTCCAAAGGCACCCCTTCAAAGTCAGAGGCCAAAGACAGCAATACAGGGTCAGAGGCACCCATAAAAGTACCTAAGGACAGGCTGTCCGGACCGGAGGCCACTAGCACAAGCCTTCAAAGAGAAACCACCATATCTGAGCCCCAACCGGAGGCCAGAGTCCAGGAAAGTATCGAAGCTCAATAGTCCGGAGGTCAGACTGAACCAACTCCTAACTCCCCCCTCCCAAAGACAACTGAAAACCCCTCCTCGGTAATGGAGGAAGTAATGGAGGATTCTGTCAAAAAGGCTCCATTCGAGTCTGAAGCCTCTAGACAGACTAGTGATGCTGGTGTTGCCAAGAAGGATAAAGGCAAAGAAAAACTATGCCTCAGGCACCCAGATCTTCCAGAGGTCCTAAAGGGAAAAGTTGGACCTTGCTTCCACAAGGTCAGTGTCAAATATTTACTTGCCTTGCAAAAAATTAATTATGCCTTCATCCATACAGCCGAACTGGGTCGGATGCGAATGAAGTGGGGGATTCCGGAGAATGTGAAAATAAGGATCCCAATAGACCCTGAAACCCCAATGGACTGCAAACTTAGTGAAGTAATCATCTTCACTGAGCTCTTTAACTGGGGGTTAAGGTTTCCCTTGGATCCAGAGATAATTAGGTACCTCCATCTCATCAAGCTTTGTCCAAGCCAACTGAGCCCTAACGCCTGGTACACTCTCATGGCCTGTATCATGGCCTCCAGGCTCTCCAGAATTCCTTTCCCGATGGAGGAATTCGTTGTTGTGGCCAGTCTCTGCAGAAACCCTCATATCCCCTTTTATCACTTCAACATGGGTGATAACTATAAGGCAGTGGATGACCCGCTCGAAGCAGAGAGAAATTAGAGGACTCATTTCTTGTTCATGAGTGGTGCTTGGGAGAATAGGAGGAAGATCAAAGCTGGATTTAACCCGAGTCTTCTTACTAGCAGATGGAGAAGTGATCGTAAGAATCCCACCTTACACTCTCATTTTTATTTTTAGTGAATTTGTTTAACTGACTTGTCTCGTTTCTATTTTTTTTACAGTGTTGCCCAAAGACTTTAATGACTATCTAAAGGCCGGGCAGGTCACTTGCACCAAGATCAACACTTGGGCTGCTGAAAAGTGGGGAAATCGTTTTCATGACGCCTTTACCGGAGGCAATCTCGCAAGGTCCCACCTCTGGAATACTACTGGCCGGAGGGACTTGTCCTGGGAAGAACTTACCACTCCACCCCCTCCAGATGTAGTCCTTAAAAGAACACACGCACCGGACGGGTCGCTGTACTTACCTGGTCGAGCCAAGGCCCCAAGTAAAATGAAAGGCAAAAAAGGGAAAGGCAAGAAGAGTGTGGTTGAGGCTAACCCTGCTGAAGTGAAGGAGACTACTCCAACAAACCCAGAGGGGCCAGTTCCAAGCCAGATCGACGTTGCTCTGCTAGAATTAGTAGAGAATGAGAGTGTTAGGGAAGAAGTAGGATCTCCAAAACCCCCAAGGGTTCCTAAGAGAGACCGGAAACGGGGAGCAGAAAACAAGGAAAGGGAGGCCAAGAAGAAAAAGACCTCCAGGGGTGATGAACTTTCTCTCCGGCCTCCGGAGCCTCTCCCTCCTGTTGACCCTATTGATCCAACAAGAGCAGAAGAGATCCATGGGGACTTTCGAACTGATGAGGTTGCAGGAGGAGACCTCAGTATTGACGAAGTTGATATTACAGGACTTGAGGGGCTTGGGGACTACTTTGAGAATCTCCCCAGAGATAACTTTGTTGGGCCCTATCTCCCTCCAAGCATTTCGAACACCGTTACCTTCAATGGTAAAACTTTCACTGTTTCAAGTGAAAGAGAGGCTATAACCCACTCTATACTGAGTACCGTTCAACGAGTGTTGGTCCTGGAGAAGCAAGTACGAGGTCAGGCAGCAATCATTACCTCCCTTAACTCTGACAAGGAAAATCTGTCCAACGACCTCCTTAATGCCACCCAAAATGTTGATGTTTTGAAGGGAGAAAACAAGGAGCTAAAGAAGAGCCAAGAGGGGTGGACCACAAAGGTTGCCACCTTAGAAGATATTGTCAAAGATCTCCGGGAAAAGCTGTCCAGTTTAGAGAAATATCTCACCTCTTCAAAAGAGGAGGCAAAGGACAAGGACCAAGTCATCCATAACTTGACAAATGAAAAGATTGCGCTCTAGAACTCGGTGTCCAAGGCTGCAGAGGAGAAAGATGATCTGCTAAGGGAGCAAGAGGCCAAAATTCAGGCCAAGATTGATGCTTATGCCAACAATGTGATAGACAGTCAAGAGGAGATGTATGCCAAGGTGAAGTCGGACATGGTTTTGTTGTTTCATGAGAAGTTTCCGCAGAGGAATTTAGGAGACTTATAGAGTTTCGTAGAGTATCCAGACCTTCCCTTTCATACAATGGCTGAGGGTGACATATTTGGTTTCTCAAGCGCATCCTCATCCGATGAAGAGGAGAACACCGGGGAGAGTCCAAGTGAGGAGAATGATGACCCGAAGAAGAAGAAAACAAATGAGGCTGAGCCATCTTCAAAGGCTCAGTCTTAGAATATCAATTATCTTTCGTTTTTTGTTTTGATTGAACTAAAGTCCTTGGAAGGCCAAGGAATTTCTATAACCATGTCCGGTGTTTGTTCGGACAAATCTGTTTGTTTTAAAAACTTAAAAGTCCTTGGATGGACAAGGCACTTCGGTTATTTTAATGGATGTGTTTATTTTGCACAGCTCTTGCATTCTTTCATAGTGTTTGTTTCAATTTTGGTGGCTAGTGTTTAAACAGCCCTTAGTTATTTCATAAATATTCTAAAGCGAGAGTGTTTAAATTCTACGATGACAAATGTTTAAGTAGTCATCATCCCTTAAATTCAATCCGGACGGCGTTTAAACAAAAATTTGACAAGCAACAAAGTAAGAACACTCTGATTCTTTAAGAAGGCATCAAATTTTATAAAAGAGCCCCGACACCTCATTAAAACCTCCCCGCGCCACCAGGGTAGGAAAGAGTATGCCCCTAAATATTTACATGGATTTTTAGACAAGTAAATATTTACATAGTTTATACTCCAAGTACATCTGGAGATGCTCAATATTCCAAGGGTGATTCAAAACCCTTCCATCCTTGTCTTCTAGCCAGAATGTTCCAGGTTTAAACCTTTCAATGACCATATAAGGTCCTTCCCAAGTTGGGGCTAATTTGCCGAACAGCTTCTCTTTAGTGTGTAAGAAGACTTTCCTTAACACCTTATCCCCCGGTTGAAAATCTCTTCTTTTAACTTTGGAAGCAAACCTGCTTCTCATCAAACCCTGATAGTGTGCAACTCTAAGGTGAGCCTTAACTCTTCTTTCTTCTATTAAGTCGAGCTGACCTCTAATTGCCACTTCGTTAGTGTGTTCGGAGAAATTGTGAACTCGAAATGAAGGGAGAGTTGCTTCTATGGGAGTTATTGCATCCATCCCATAGACCAAGGCAAAAGGTGACTCTTGTGTTGCAACCCCAGGTGTAGTCCGGTAGGCCCACAAAACTTCTTGTAAATAACTAGGCCATTTTCCAGCAGTCCCTTCTAAATTCTTCTTCAAACCGAACAGTATAGTTCTGTTGGCCACTTCAACCTGACCATTTTCTTGTGGGTGGAAAGGTGAAGAGAAACAATGTTGTATACCCCTAGAGGCACAGAAACTCTCCATTTCCTTGTTGTCGAACTGTGGCCCATTGTCTGTTGTTATCTTCTGTGGAATGCCAAATCTGCAACAGATATTGGATAAAATGAATTTTATGACAACTTTTGATGTTGTTCCAGCCAGTGGGGCTTCTTCGATCCACTTCAAAAAATAATCAATAGCAACAATTATTGTCATGCGTCCTCTGGATGCCATAGGAAGAGGTCCCACCAAATCCAACCCCCATCGAGCAAAAGGTATAGGCTCAGAAATTGACTCTAAAGGGATGGTTGGGACATGAATTTCATTGCTATATCTCTGGCATGGGTCACACCTTTTCACCAGCTCCTTAGCATCTTGCATTATAGATGGCCAGTAATAGCCAGCCAATTAAACTCTCCTTGTTAGAGCCCTGAATCCGCAGTGAGCTGATCCCTCACCATCATGTAATTCGGATAGGACTATTTGAGATTCATCATCCCCCAAACATCGTAAAAGGGGTTTACTGTAAGACTTCTTATAAAGAACATCTCTTAGTATGATGAAACCACGAGCCTCGTACTTTACTTTTCTTGCTAACGACTTGTCCGGAGGCAAAATACCATTGGAGAGATACTGCAGGAGAGGAAACCTCCAATCTTGAGATTGTTTTATTTGTACATCGAAAATTTCTTCCTCCTTACCCATATTGAGTTGAATAGAAGGGCACTCTAGCACATGGATCCAAGGGTATGACTCAATGTAGGCTATGGTTGCCAAGGAATCTGCTAGTTCATTCTCTGTTCGGGGTATGTGCTCATAAACGATGCTTTTGAACTTAAGTGCCTCATTTTTAAGAAGAAGTAAGTACTTCACTAGTTGTTCATTTTTAGCTTCGGATTGACCCTGTGCATGATGGATGAGAAGCTGGGAATCACTCATCAACTTGACCCTTTTGGTTCCACAAATGAAAGCCAACTTCAAACCAGCTATAGCAGCTTCATATTCGGACTCATTGTTAGAAGCCCTAAAAGCAAAGCATATAGCCTGGTACATTTTGTCACCATACAGAGAGGTCAAGCATACCCTTGCACCACATACCATAGTACTTGATCCACCATCAGTCCGGACGACCCAAACGTTTTTATCTTTGGTTTCAGTTGTTTGCTCTGCATCCCGGTCTGGATGGAATTCAACTAAGAAGTCAGCCACAGCTTGGGCTTTGATCGCTGTTCGGGGGGGAAAATCAATATCAAAGTCCCACAATTCCACTGACCACTTAGTCATTCTACTTGAAATGTCTGCCTTTTGAAGAACATTTTTCAGGGGATAGGATGTTCGGACGATAATGGGGTGAGCCTGGAAGTACGGCCTCATCTTCCTTGCAGCAATTACCAAGGCTAATGCTAGTTTTTCAAGCTTCAAATAACGTTTTTCTGCATCTATCAAGCTCTTGCTGATGTAATATACCGGACAAGGATAATTATCTACCTCCCTTACCAGTACAGCACTGATGGCACAATCGGAAACTGCCAAGTATACAAAGAGTGTCTCCCCATCAACAGGTTTAAACAAAGTCTTGGGGGAGGACAGATGTTTCTTAATCTCATGAAGGCCTCATCACATTGTGAAGTCCAGCTAAAACCCTTTACACCTTTTAAAGTTTGAAAAAACGGGGCACATCTGTCCGAAGACCTCGAGATGAACCGATTTAACGCAGCCAGCCTCCCAGTCAACCGTTGTACTTCTTTAATATTTCGAGGAGGCTCCATCTGGAATAAAGGACTAAGCTGGTCCGGATCGGGATGTATCCCTTACTCACTTATTATATACCGTAGGAATTTTCCGGACTGCACTCCGAACGCACACTTTTCTGGATTTAGCTTCAAATTTACTTTTACAAAGTTAGCAAAAGTCTATTGGAGATCTGCCAAGTGCAGCTTTTCGTCCATACTTTTAACCATCATGTCATCGATGTATACTTCCATATTTATTCCAATTTGATCAACAAAGGCTTTGTTTACTAACCTCTGATAGGTAGCCCCAACATTTTTTAAGCCAAACGGCATCACTTTGTAACAATGAAGGCCCCTATCAGTAACAAACGTTGTGTGCTCTTAATCCTTCGGAACTACTTGAATCTGATTGTACCCGGAGAAGGCATCCATGAAAGACAGTAGCTTATTCCCAGAAGTGGAATCCACCAGCTGATCAATCCGGGGGACCGGGTATAAATCTTTTGGGCAAGCCCTATTGAGATCTGTGAAGTCAATGAACATACGCCACTTGCCATTCTTCTTTTTCACCAAGACCGGATTGGTTGTCCACAAAGGATACTGAAACTCCTTTATATGCCCTATTATAGTAAGACTGTCAACTTCTTGTACAATAACATAAGCCTTTTCCTTGGAAAAAGCCCTTCTCTTTTGTACCACAGGTGCTACGTCTCTCCAGACGGATAGGTGATGTGATATAATATCTCCTGGAACCCCGGTAACATCACCATTGAACCAAGCAAAAACATGCTGATGGTCTTTTAGGAACTTCAACATTTTACTCTTTAGTTCGGATGGTATTTTGGACCCTATCTTAACATTTTTTCCCTCTTCCAAAGAATGTATTTCAACTTCTTCAACCGGTATTAACACTCCAGGGGTCTCTCTGGGGTCATCAATTTCACCCTCACCCCCAGAAAGCCCCTCAAACTGCTATTCTTCATTGATAGAAACTGCCCCCAACGTTCGTGGAGCCAGTGTCGTGGCATAACACTCTCTTGCAATCTTTTGGCTGCTCCGAACAACTCCCACTTGTCCTTGAACAACATATTTCAAACATTGGTGGACTGTTGAGGCCACTGCATGCATCCTAGAGAGCCAAGACCTCCCTAAAATAACATTATAACAAGTGGGACAATCCACCACAATAAAAAGTATTCTAACCATCTTCTTAAAAGGTCCCTTGCCCAACAAAACTTCCTCTTCGAACTCCCCGATCACATCTGCTGAGCTTCCAGTGAAACCCACAATTGATCTGTCCGAACGCTGAATTACGGCTGGATTTTTCATCTTTTTGTAAGAGGTTAAAAGAGGATGTTGGATGAACTCCCAGTATCCACCAAGATTCGTCTTATGTCATTGCCCCCAATGGATGCTCCTATGACAACAACATCTTCATGAGGGCCAACTATATCCCTCAAGTCATCCTCATCGAAAACAATGAAGGGAAATGGAATCTGTGATTGATAGGAGGTCATGCCTCCTTCCAGCTGGATAGCTAAAGTATGAACGTGCCTCTTCCTTGAAGAAGCAGTGGGTGCTATCATAGTATCCCCTCCGAAGATTGTGAGTGACTCAAAAAAGTTAATAAGCCCGGAGACCGTTTTACAACGTTCCTCAACGGCACCCACCCCGTTTCAAGTTGGATCAGGATCCAAGTACTCTGACTCTACATCGAATCTTTCGATTATAACCATAGCTCCCTCCGGAGCGGATGTGCCTGCATTGTTTGGACCAGCCCGATGATCATTATCAGGCCTATTTCCTCCTCTTCTTTTGACATATGCCCCCAACTTTACTCTTTCAATTAAATTCTGGACTTCTTGTTTTAAAGCAATACAATCGTCAGTAGTATGGCCAGTATCATTATGGTACTGACAGAAGGAATTATTACGATATTCCATAGGAGATTGTAGTGCAGCCGGCCTTCTATAGTGTACTTCTTCCTTCGTTTTGTCATAAATGGTGGCCACACTTTCTTTTAACTCTGCAAACCACTCCGGTTGAACCCAAGGCCCTCTCTTATTTCTAGATTGTTGACTCTGGGCAGGCGCAGCTGGCTGAGACTGAGCTTTAGCTCTATTATGACCCTGCCCGGCCTCCCTTGCCTTGTTCCCGACTGATTTTGGTTAGGGGTTGGTGCAACCGGGGCAGACCTCACCTGCCTGTGCACCCTAGTTTTCTTTGTTTCATCAATGTTGATTTTCTTTCCGACCTGATTCAGTAGACCTCCCCAAGTCATGGCTTTCTTTCTAGTTACTGAATCAGCTAAATTTACAGGTTTTAAGCCCTGCCTCAAAGATGCTATTGCTACTTGCTCGAAGCAATCAACCAACCCGTTTTTGATGTTTACAAAACGACTTATGTATTCTTTCAGTGATTCGTTCGGTTCTTGGGCACAATGGATTATTGTGTCCCCATTGCCCTTCAATTCCTTACTTCCAACAAACTGCCTCTGAAAGGCCACCCAAAAGGTATCGAAATTTCTGATGCAGCCTTGTGGTAGGCTGTTATACCACTTCAGAGCACTCCCCGTAAATGACTTGGAGAATGCTCTACAGAGTAACTTGTCGTCATCTTCGAAATTCATCATGAAGTTTTTAAATTGTTCTAAGTGGTTGTCCGGATCTTTACTACCATCGTATTTCTCCATTTTTGTGCTATCAAACCTCTTAGGGAGGTTTCCGGATAGAATCTTGGAAGACAATGGAGATTGTCTCCAATTACGGCCATGACTGAAAACAGTATCCTCATTGGGAGTTGCAACGATACCTGGTTCAATGTGGAAGGCAAAAGGATCCATCAGCATCCGGTCTACATGTCTCCGGCTGTGAGATGATCCTTTGCCTATATGTCTCTTCAACTTTTCACGTCTATCCCTTTTTCTTGAATACTTGTTAACTAACTTTTGTTTCTTTTTAGATCGGCCCTCATCACTGCTGGAGGATAAGGACTCTTCCACTCCATCCTCGCCCGAGGAGCTACCAGAAGATTCTGAGTTTGAATCAGAGCTCTCCACTGGCTTGGACCGGTAAGACTTTTTGGAGCTAGCATGAGTCTTCTTGGTACTCACATGGGTCTTCGAAGGCTCATGCTCTCTAGGGTTGTCGGTATGATGAGAAACTTATGCCTTTGATTTCTCTTTTATGCCCATCTTTGCCTTCTCTGCCCTCAGAGCTTCTATCTCGCCCTTTAATCTATCACGTTCCTCGATGGTATATTCATCATTTTCACCCACCACTTCAAGCAAAGCTGGTGGTACTTCAGGCGCGACCGGATTCATTGAGACTGATTTTTATTGATGGTTTCGAATGTTAGATTCAGGCACCGTCGTTCTCCCATTGTGGTCGCCAATTTGGTGTGGTTTATTTTTGTCTGAGGGTAAGTTTGTAATTTTTGTTTAGAGTTATGTGGAAGTTTGTGAGTATTTAATGTTTGAGTGGAGTGTAGAGGGAGAATTAAGCAGCCTGGTTGTATTTAATTTTAATTACCCTTATTTAATGTTGGTGGTTGGGTATTTATACCCTTATATTTGGGCCTTATGGGCTTTCGGGTTGTGTTTAATGGACCCGGGTCGAGTTTAAGGACCCATTAGTTCTAAGTAGGGGAACACGCAGCTTAGTCAAGAAGTGATTAGGTTTTAAGTACTTTAGTTCTGTTCGAACAGTCTAATGGATGATGGTGTCTGAACTGCCCCTGTCCGGTTAGGTAGACTCTGTCCGAACTGACCCTGTCCGGTTCCCATTAAAACATGGTGACAGAAACCGGACTTATCAATACTCACCATACCAGAACATCCATATTTTGTTGTTGATATTAGAACATAAGTTAGAGAATCCTAGGTTTGCTCCTAAAGAAGAATTTCTTTGTTGTTTGATCAAAGGCTCAAGAATAACCAAAACATTGAGCTTTTCTTTGAAGATAATAGACTTGAGTCTCCTAATAGAAGCTTTATTCCCGATGTCTCGTATGTTCCAACATAAGAATTTAACCATTTGCTGAATTAGAGTTTGAGGAATGATGGTTCCCAAAGAGGGATTTAATGATAAGTCTTCCTTTTTTTTCTTGAGTTAGCATATTTTAGTTTCTGGTTCAAAATGGTATGGAATTACCTTTCATCTTCTTTATGATTTTGTAGAGGGGTAGGTGGAACACTTCCTATGTTGTGTTGGTTAAGAGTGTTAGTCCCAGAGTCAGTTTGATAAGGAATAGTGTAGTCTTCTTCAAGATTTCTTATTACTTTAATAATGTCATACTTGTTTGCTGTTTCTGCAGGACTTTGTTGGTTCTGGATATTTTTATCAGCAGATGAATCATTGATCTATATACTCGAGGAGCCCTTATCTTCACGTAAGATGACAATAGACTTAATTTTGGTTATCTGAACTTTTGAAACTTCTTCATGGTTGTTTGGTAGATTTTCTTCTTGTGTTGAGATAATTGGGATTGTGTTGGGAATCTTTGAAGTTTCTTTCGTTTGTTTTTTGCAGGTGGATTTATCATGTCCTACATGAAGGCATTGAGAGAAATATTTGGAAATATCCTTCAAGCTAGCTGGAATCCGGTAACCATCATCACATCCAAAGCCTGCCCATATTTGGTTATGAAGTTTCCTTGGAATGTCGATTTCAATCCAAGTGTAGCATGAATTAAAATTGCTTTATTTCTGGAGGGAATCCAAGTCTTGATGGGTTGCTCAATAGAAATGGCCAGAGATATGATGAAAGCTTCCTTATATAGTTGTTCAGGTAGGTTTTCAAATCTGGTCCAGATAGGTAGAATAGATATAGGTGTTCAGGTAGGTTTTCAAATCTGGTCCAGATAGGTAGAATAAGGCATTCACACTTAGTGTTGAAAAAAGGCTGCCACTTGAGCACCCTCATTAATCTATCACCAACAGTCTAAACTTCTTTAGACCATATTTTCCAAGATCAGACTTGAGAGAGAATTCAAGAAAGAAATGCTTGGAGTCCCAATTAGAGAATGAGAAGTCTCCATCAAATTTCTAGGCTTCAGAAAAATTGTTGATAATCACTTTACTTGGTATACCTTTACTGAATTTCCCAATAAGAGTATAAGTTGAAGAGGCCAACCGACATTCTTTAACATTTTCTTCAAAATGTATGGAAAAATGATTTGATTTTTCTTGGGTACTTGTAGGTTTAATTTCTGGGTATTGTGTTGTAGGTATAATAACATCTCTGTATGAAGCCAGCGGGAGTGTATGCTGATGAAATAACAACATCTCAACATCAATGAGATTGGATCTATGATTCATTTCAATGGCAACAAATTTTTTAATTCTTGGCAAGCAGCCAAATGAAATATAGATTAGTATGGAAGAAGGTTAAAGGAAGAGAATTCGAATGAGATTCTAGGAGACCTAAGAAACTGATTCTTAGAGCATTCATTCTCAAATTATATGTCTTCCACCTCAAATACTATTATCCACTCTAGACCCATATTTTCATTTATTTTTAAAAAAGAGACATTCACTCAAATACTTTCAATTTTGTACTCGATTTCTTGTTTTTTTATTTTCATATGATCTTGATTGTGTTTTACTTTATTTCAAAGTTTGATTTTAGATATCTGTTTAGATAAGTCGAATTGTGTGTTTAGGTAACTCGATTTTTGATTTTGAAATTGATAATTTGATATTTGCTTTCTTTGTGGTTTTTGGTATTTATCTGGCATTACGTTGCTAATACAGTGTCATTGTTATATTTTAGTAAGGTTTTTTTCGATTTTAGTGTGTTTGTATGTTTCTGGAAATTTATGTTTGATTAAGGGTTCAAGTCTAACACGAAGAAGATGTAGTAAGAATATACAAAACATGTTTTATCCTACGTACTGATAGTTTTTAAACGTGTTTATTCTTTTGGACTGGTGGATGCAAAACCTATTTTTTGGTAAATGCGAATCATTAGTGTTCTTTTGTATTGTAGATGTGAAACCTATTTACTGTTAGTTGTGAAACATTAATATTATTTTCTACTAATAGATACAAAACATATGTATTACTTGTACTGATAGATTCGATTCCTAATCTCTACTGTAATGATAGATTCAAAACTTATTTTATTTTTATGTCAAATGCAGGTACACGATGTCTAATATATATATTATGTATTTTTAAACTAAATAACGAACCTGCAATCTTTGATCTTGGTCTGTTTAATGATTTTAAAGATATTGTTAAATTTGTTTTAAGTAGATATGATACATTGGTTCGGGGTAAATTCAGATTAAGATATTTTTGCAGTGACCTAGAAAATGTTATCTTAGGTTGTGATGGTGATTTAATTGCTTTGGTATCAGTCGTTGATACTTTGGGTGTTTCAACTGTTACTATTAAAGTTGAAGGTGACGTTGTTGTTGGTGATAATATAAGAGAAACTGCTCTAAGTATATTTGAAGCCTCAAATGAAGATAGTGTTTGTGGAGAAATTGGTCAAAGTTCTGGTGTAAATGTTATTTTTCACAAGAACAAAGCACTTGCTAATATTGATTGGGTTAATGAAATTAATGGTGTTAAGCAGGTCTTTGAAGATGGTGCACTAGGTTCAAGATTAGTTGTTAGTCGGTTGGCTTTACAAGAAGGTCTTACTTTCAAATATTTGTATAATAATAAACAAAGAGTAATTGTTTATTGCACGAAAAACGTTTTAAAGATGTCCTTGAAGACTTTATGCTAAACAAGAGAGCTCTACTGCTTTTTTATTATCAAGAAGTATGTCCAAACCCATACATGTGGAACTGGTTTTAGCAAAGAAAATAGAAAGAATTTATCGTCGGATTTGATTGCGAACGAAATACGTGATTGTGTTAGGAGGAAAGTTGATATTACAACTACAAGCGTGAAATCATTTACAAAAAATGACTACGGTTTAGAAACTTCTTACCATGTTTCATGGCTTGCTTTAAATAAATCTAAGAGGACTGTATATGGAGATAGTTCTACTTCGTATAGACTACTTAAAAATTATTTTAAAACATTAAAGATTCTTGATAGCAGTAATGATTAAATATTAGGGAAATCTTTGGAAACCAATCTCTTCAAGCGTTGTTTCGTAGCATTCGATTCTTGTCTCTATGGTTTCAATTCTTTTTGTTAAGTTTTATTTATTATTGGAAATGTTTTAACATTAAAATATAAAAGGGTATTGTTATCTGTCATAGCTAAATATGGTAACAAGGGTGAGTGTTTGTTATTTACTGTTTTATATTGGAAAATACGTCATATTTTTTATGTTATATATAAATTTGTGAAACCAGGCATGAATAAAATGTACTAGATGCGAAACCTTGTATAATTAACATGATAAATATGAAACCTTAATGTATAAGTAAAATGGTAGATGCGAAACATGTAGTACTTAGTATGATAGATGTGGAACCTACGGTATAAGTAAATTGGTAGATGCGAAACTAGTTGTAATTAGTCATTTATAATATATTTTCTATATATTTGTTGCATGCATTTTTTCTGTTGCATTTAGTATTGTTGGGGCTAAAGATATTGAGAATTGGTTATGGTTTTTGGAGATGTTGAAACTCTATTTGTCAGATCGAAAAATCACATCTATTAGTGATCGTCATTTATGTATTATTAGTGTTGTATCTGCTATATTTCAAGATTGCTATCATGCATATTGTCTTTATCATTTTTAAATAATTTGAGGTATTGTTTAAATGGTACATCGACAATATTTAAGGATAGTGTGGTTCAACTGTTTAAAAGATGCGCATATGCTGCTAGTCAGAATTTGTTTATTCAATATATGGATGGATTTCTTAAACAAGGAGGTGAGAAGGTTGCAACTTTTTGTGATAACGTACCCCTCGACAAATATATTTGTGCTTTTTCCAAAGGTAAGAAGTATGGTTCCATGGCTTATACTCCAACTGAGTCTTTTAACAAACAAATTAAACAGTTTTATAATTTTCCTCTAATGTAGTTAATAGACAGGATTATAGTTTTACAAATGAATTAAAAAGGTTTAAAGGTAATGTTGAATGTTAGACTAGCGATTTGTGTCTAGAATTTGATAAAAGTTATAAAGCTAATGTGGAAGAGGTTCATTCATGTATAGTTCATTTATCTCCTTATTTTTTGAATGAAGTGTTTTCTGAACGTTTTGTGGTTTGTTGATCTTAGTGTACGTACTTGTTCTTGTGGTGCGTGGCACCAATATTGTTTCCTGTGCTCTCATGCTTTAGCTGTGTTATTTTATATAGATGCGGATCCTATGAAATATGTTGAGCCATGCTATTTTTAAAGCTCTTATAAGGAAATATGTTCATATGGTATAGTTTCACTTACTATTTTTGGTCAAACATGTACTTCAACAACTTCTTATATCTACTTCTTCGAGTTTTACAAACGAGAGCTAGACAACCTATGAAAAAAAGAATTCTATCTAGAGGAAAATTAAGTATTCGAAATATAATGTGTACTCATTGCTGTAAATCTGGTGATAATTGACAATCATGTGTGGACGTTTTGTAAGAAGAATTGAAATTTTTTATGCTTTTATTTTTTCTGACTTTTTTGTCATAATAAAAATAGATGTGAAACATTTTATAATATATAGAGTTGATATATGCGAAACATTTTATCATAGATGGAATTGATAGATGCGAACCTTTTTATAACCAAAATAGATGGACTTGATAGATGCAAAAATAGGCATAAACAAATTTACTAATTTGCTAGATGTGAAATGTGTTAGAATGAAATTCATTTGTTTATGATAGATTTGAAACAGTTTATAACCAAAGACATGGGTTTGATTGATGCGCAACCTTGGATATCCAAATACCGAACATTGCGATAGATGCGTAACCTTGGATAATCAAATACATTATATTATGATAGATACGCAACCTTGGATAACCATATATATTGGTTTGATTATTGCTAAACCAGCTCATAACTCACTACATTTGTTTTGGTGATAGATGCAAACCCTATGATAACTAAAATACTTTGTTTTGATAGATGTGTGAAATAAAATAAAATGATAAATAAAGATATATACAAATAGATAAATAAAAAGATAAACTTCATTATGGAAAAAACAAAATACATGAAAAGTTCAATACAACACAAACAAGCTTAAAAAAAACTTTAAAAATAAAATCTCCTTGATTAGACTTAGATTGAGAGTCTTTTTAGTCAGTAAAATAGATAAACATTTTTCTCATCAAAAAGCAAAAACATAAATATGGAGAGATATAAAACAACAAAAAATAAAACCAGACCATTACTCCTACCCTTAGTGAGAGTCTTTTTTATCATATTCAGAGTCGTCTCCTTCTGAATCATCTTCCTCTAAATATTCTTCTTATGAATCTTATTCTTCGTCTTCCGAGTCTTTGTTTTCAAACACTTCATCTTCTTCTTCCTCATGTTAACGTTTCTTTTTTATTTTTATAAAGACAATAATAAGATCCTCATTTTGATCCTCGTCATCTTTAGAAAGTTCATCTTTAGAATAGTGTTCATCATAAATAGAACTGAAAACATCATAAGAGGAATATGAAGAGAATTCCTTTGTCATGGTTTATTTCCAGTTTTCGGTTGCTTTAGACGAACGAATAGGTGAATTGAAATCACTGTAAACCGAGTCATCATCTGAAGAATAAACTAAAGGTGTCATTTTTCAAAGCAATTGTTTTTTGCATGAGATCTCAAAGTATGAACATAACTTTATGGGAGTAGTTAAAAAGTTTAGAAGGTGAAAAGTTTAGAAGGTGAAAAGTTTAGAAGTTGAAATGTTTGGAAGCATTGACAATAATTATATCTTGCTTGTTATTAGTGAAAGTTTTTAGTTATTGCAAAGTAATCATGAATATTTACTTTTATTAAACCATAAAAAAATAGCTAAGCAAATGTAAGTTACTAGTTTAAATTTTGATTTGACAAAATAGGTGGGAGTTTGGTAAACTACATTAATTACAAAAACATAGAATTTCTCTAAATATTAACTTGATGAGAAAACTGCCCAATAAAAATAGTGACTAGAGAGATGCAAAACACGATATACAAAATTAAATATAGATGTGAAACCTAGCCTATAAAAGGTACAATGGATGCGAAACGTTTTATTTATATATCTACTAGATGCGAAACAAGGCTACAAATGATACGATAGATGCGAAACCTTTTTATTTATATATATGATAGATGTAAGGCTGTATATATATATATATATATATGCATGGTGAGAGTTGTGATACACTAATTAAATTTCAATATAAAAGAATATATTGATCGTAGAAAAACTGTAAAACAAACATTTATTACAAACATTATAAAACAAATTACAACAAATATTATAAAATACTGTCCCACAATCTGTTAGTGTTATATTCATTAAGAAACATGTAAAATATTTCCGCTCTTCTTAATAATGCAATGTCAGAAGTTTTTTCAAGGTCAAGTTTTCCGTACAAAACATAGTCTTTGAAGTAATCGTAGACAATTAATCCGCAATCGAGTGATCCATGTATTTGTTTAGGAATTTTGGTTGGACATACAATTTTTATGTTTGCTTCAGCTTATAAAATGTTTTTTGCTTTGGAGGTATTAAATCTGTAATTTAATAAATATACAGATAAATTAAATGAGAGACATATATATATATGTGTGTGTGCGCGCGCGCTAGGAAAATACATTAGAAGAAAGACACTTACTAATCTTTCTGCAACTTTTCTTGTTGGATCTGGACGTTTTGGCATTAGGTTTAGATTTACTGTTGTTTCATGTTCAACATCTATTAACAATAATGTTAAATGGGAAACATTCCCTCGTCGGGCTTCTGTTAGAAGCGGAACGAAGATGTAACCTTATGTGATGCCTCGCAGCTTATCGTCAACATACAATGTTACATCCGAATTTCGGTTTAGCATCGGCTACATTGAAGCAATAATATTTAGAAATATTTTTTGTTTATTAATTATTATATGTGTTGTAAGAGTATATTATTCTTACCATTACACTTCCATATAAGCATGTTACCAGCATAAATTCTCCTGGACTTTCAGCAATAGTTATTTGATAATCGTGTTGTTTAACGTGGATATACATATAACCGTCTATTACACGTGGTGTCAAAAGTAAAAGATAACAATTAGTTTATATATGTAATAGGAAGAAATGCAAACAAAATAAATGTAAATTTAACTTTTACCTTAGACTCATTCATCTTCGTCTATTATCTATATCATATTAGTAACGAAAATATTAGATCCTGTTATCTCTGGAACTGAGCATACTGTTGGATCGGGATTGTTTTCTTCTTTTTGGATCGGTTCTAATTTGTAGTACTGCTTTATTCTAATTATGATTGTTTCTTTATTTGTAAATGGTTCTTATTTTTTGCTAATTTTCATGTTAGGTAGTTTATGAGAGATTTGATATTGAAATGAAGGCCATTCATCCAATTCTTTTTGTAAAAATGTGAAACCAGTGAAACTGTAAGATGCGATAGATGCAAAAACTTCAGAACTATGATAGATGAGAAACTAGTTAAACGAAGATAGATGCGAAACCTAAGGAAATCTGATAGATAAGAAACCAGTGCAATTATGATAGATGAGAAACCCGTGAAAATATGATAGATGAGAAACCCATGAAACTATGATAGATGCAAAACCTATAACAATGTGATAGATGATAAACTAGTGCAGCTATGATAGATGAGAAACCAGTGAAACTACGCTAGATGCAAAACTAGTACATATATGATAGTTGCAAAGATAATGCAACTATAATAGATGCAAAAACAATGCAAATTTATAGAAGATATGATATGTAATGCACTTACTTGTCTCTTGTATATATCTTTTTCGATACTTATAATTTACTTTTCAATAGCTGGGTCTAAGTCATTGGTTTGTGACATTTTTATTTCTTGGACCTTAGAGGCTTGATCCTTTACAAAAAATAAAATTTCACATTAGATGCGAAACACGCGTAAAAAAAATAGTTGCAAAAAAATATTAAATATGATACATGTTGAATGATAGATGTGAAACCATAAATGAAATGATAAATGCGAACAGTGGATCTTTGATAGATGCAAAATATTATGTTATACAAAACCACCATGAAAGTATGCAATACAAAAATAAAATATATAGATACCGATTATGTGACAATATTTAAGAAAAATTGAAGATAATACACAACAAAATATATCTCCAAATACATTGGTTTTTAAGACAAGATTTGTTAATTTTGTGGTATCCATATCACCTCTTTGTCCATAGCAACATTCTTGGTTACTTCAGATACTTCTAAAAAATTTTGGTTACTTCAGACACTTCAGTAACAAATTCTTTAGCAACATGTACATCAACATTAATATCTTTATATTTTAGGAAAATAGTATTAGGATCCTTTTCTTTCATAACAACATGTACAAAGCAGTAATATCATGATTACAGGTGGATCATTTTGGCTTCTAACCCTAACGCCTTCAGAAGGAACATGCTTCTCTTCAACAGTAACCTTAGATGTAACAAATCAACATCAACATGGGGATCATCTTACATTTTAACCCCAACTTCAATAGGAGTAACAACAACAACAGGGGAAATATTTTGGTTTTTAACCCCAACATCAGCAGGAGTAACATGCTCATTTCCAACTGTAACAATAACCTTAGTGTAACAACACCAACATCAACCCCAATATCAACAAGAATAGCATGCTCATCTTCAACAACAACAACAGTAAGATCTTGTTATCCCACACTAACTTCATTGTTCTCTTGTGGTAGAGGTGGATGTTTGACTTCCACTACAATATTACATGTCGTGTTAGGGTTTTTGACACCAACACCAATAACAAAAGCATGTTGCTTTACTCAAATATGTTGATCATTCTATTTTATATATGTAATACATTCTTAATTATTCGGTGAGTGTTAGGATTGATCATTCAAATGCTTTTTTCTCGCATAAGTTGTTTGTTGTTTTTCATTTTTGTTTTTTGAACTTAATCATTTATGTTTGGCTTTAACGTAGACAGTTGAAATGTGTTTTATAGTTGAACCTATATGTCCATCTTTGTATCAGGTTTCATTTATGTAATGATCTTCTCTTTTTCATTGAGTTTCTTTTTTAGTTCTTCAATTTCTTCTTCAAATCTTCTACGTTCGATTTCATTTTGTTTTATTCTTTTTACCGTTGATAAGTCAAAGCTCTGGTTTGAGATAGGGTCTGCTGGTGTTGTGGCTGGGGATATGTTGTTAATTTTTTGCAAAATAATAACCCATATCAAAGATGCGAAACCTTTTATAAAGATGATGGATAATAGATGTGCAACATTAATAAATATGATAGATGTGAAACGTAAATAAACGTGATAAATGCGAAACCTTTTCATGAGATTATTCATGATTGATGCACAACCTTAATAGGCGTGATATGTATGAAACCATGATTAAATTGATAGATGCACAACCTTAATAGATATATAGATGTGAAATTAAATTAAAATGATAGATGTAGAACCTTAATAGAAATGATAGATGTGAAACGTGTATTAAAATAATAGATGCGAAACCTAAATAGATATGATAGATATTAAACGTGAATTAAAATGATAGATGCGGAACCTTTAGTAAATATGATAGATGTGAAATGTGAATTAAAATGATAGATGTAAAACATATTATGACATTATGGATGGTAGGTGCAAAACCTATAAATTAATATGATAAAAATAGAGATTTTTACCTTTTCTCTTGCTAAAAATATTTTCAACCTTCTATTTTCTACTTTGAGCTGGTACATTCTGTCAGCAATGTAGATTTGAGATTTATTTTTTATTTTCTTTTCAGGTCTTCTTAGATTCCTAAGAATCTATGATATTGATTTTTCCTTTCTTGCAATTGGAGGACGTCCTTTCTTACAATGTATTGATCTATTGTTCTTTCTCTATTAGTAGAATATCTTACAGCTGAGGTTTGGTTCGTACCCCAACGTAGACTATGGTCATCGTCGTTGAGGTTATCTTTTTCAGAACATGCGGTTGAATATCATCACATTTTCCTTATTGTGGAACATTATCATTATGTTGATGAACATCATTATTTTCTTTTGGTATTTGGAATTTTCCAATTTTTTTTTTCTTCTTCTTCTGTTAGGTTTAGTTCTTATTCCATAACCTAAAAAATTCTAAAAATGTTATAGTAAAGACATATATTTATGTAAAATATGAAACTAGATAAAAGAATGTGTAGATATATATTTTCATCTATTATCTTTATTATGCCTTCAATGAAATCTATTGTTGGTTTGCCCTCAATACCCAGCCATTTGAAGCATATACGTATCTTGTCTTCAGTTTTTTATTTTTGACATATAGTTGTGTGTTACATGATGAATGGCTATATGTTAACAATACTTTAGATACTTTTTTTTATTAAATAATATCTAAAATTGAACAACTATTATTCCAGTTATCTTCAAGGATTATAAGAGGATATTTTCAAAACCAGTTATCAAAGAATAGATCTATATCTCCTCTACCCACTTTCCATGTGATTAGAGGTTTAAAAATGTTTTTTTATAGCAACAAGTCTTTTCCAGACTTGAGACCCTATGTTGTTTGAGAAGTTGTCTTGTAAAGGGTGAATATTATTACAGTAAATGTTTTGGATGTATCTAATATAAAGAGAATCGTTTTTCCTAAATCTGAACCATAATTTACAGGAGAATCTATCTTGAATGTCTTTAAGATTTTTGAAATTAAGACCTCCTTCATTGAATGATTTACACACTTTAGCCCAACTTCGCCAATGAATTTTAGATATATCTTGACCATTACCCCAAAGGAACTTATTAAAAATAATTCCAATTCTATTTATTATACCCTTAGGGATTGAGAAGCTTTGAGACCAATAAGAAGGGATGGCCATTTAAACAAAAACTATTAGGGTTAGTCTGCCACCATAAGAGAGATCGTTTCAATTTCAATCAGAGATCGTGTTTTCTGATGTTGAATATAAGATGCCAAAGTTAATAGTTTTGTTTTTGTTGATTAGAGTTATCCCAAGGTAAGAGGTTGGAAGAGAACCAGAGGAAAAGTCACTCATATTGTATAAATTGGAAATGCGGTTAGGATAAGAGTTGTTAGCTGAGATAATCTTGGTCTTCTCTTTATTGATTATCTGGTCTGAGACTTCCTAATAATTCTGTAGGAAATTGCTAAGTGTAGATATAAAAGAGGCAATATTGTTAGTATAAATAAAAAGGTCGTCCACAAATGCTAAACAATGTATTGTAATAGAACTACGACTAGTGTATTTCATAGTTCTATTATTCTCAAATAGTTTTTTTAGGCATCTGAGGAGAATTTTTCATCTAAAATAAAGAGACTATGGGATAATGGATCCCATTGTCTAAGACCTTTCTTGGTTTTAATGAAACCAACATAGTTTGTTCAAAACAACATTTTAAATAATAATTTAAGGTACAAGAATAAACTTTTTAAATTTTCATTATATATATTTTCTTAATAACCATATACATAATAATATCAATTTTAAGAAACTAAATATATTAAACAACACAAAACAAAAAACATATGTTCTTTTAATAAAGTTAAAAGAGAATGTCATCATAAGAAATATATCACTAAGATTCATAGGGCTAATAAATAATATGGAAATTGCCCCTAAAGTACCTACTCAACTGCTATACTTTCATCTAATACCCTGGTGAGGATTAAAGTAGCCTGAGGGTAGGCTGGTAATTTCAAGTAGAGTTTCAGGGTGGTGTAAGGGTGTTTCAATGTGGTGTAAGGGTGTTTCAAGGTGGTGTAAGGGTGTTTCAAGGTGGAGAGAGAATTAAGCAGCTTGGCAGCAGTTAATTTTCATTATTAGAAGTTAATGCTGGTGGTTGAGCATTTATAGTATGTCATTTGGGCCCTTATGGGCTTTCGGGTCATATTTAATGGACCCGGGTCACGTTTAAAGACCCATAAGTTTTTAAGTAAGTGGGCAGGTAGCTTAGTCAGAAAGTGTTTAGGTTTTTAGTACTTTAGTCATAGTTCGAACTGCCTCAGGCTCACAGTTTTCGAAGTCATCTGTCCGGTCCTCAAATCCTGTCCGATTTGAGTTCTTAGTGTCTGTCCGGTTTCCGGGGAGATTTACATTGGTCTGCCCTTACGGGGAGCGTTCTGAATTCGGACTCATCAGGAGCCCCTTTTTTAGGTGTTTGAACAAGCGTCCCTGCCAAAGAACTGAAAAACAGTCCGATTTAGGAAGTGGTTCTTGATTCGAAGAGAGTTGTGGATAGACCCGGACAGACCGAACGTTACGAATTCTAAACGGTTCTTGCCAGAGTTAATGGGACATGTGTCATTTTCTGATTGGTCACTTTAGCCGTTTTTTCACCTTGAACTTCGCACCACTTTCTCGAACAAGTTACCTCTTTTAAATGCCATTAATGACATCAGGGTCGTCTTTTAATCATTGCCCAACTTTTCGGATTCTCCTAGGAATCAACTCATTTTTTCACATTTACTATAAATTCTAATTCACCTTTCACTGTCTCATTGTCTCTTTCAAATTTCACTCTGCAATTTCACTCAGAGCTTTATCTCTCTAGAACTTCAAAAACTTCTTTGGTTGTTTATGTTTACAGCAAGAACATCACTGATCAAGGGCGGCTGGCTTAACCTCTCGGAATTGGAGAAAGCTCAAAGAGTCGAGAAGGAAAAACGACTTGCTGCAGGGCTACCATCGTCGCCTATTGAGAAACCAGCCTCTTTAATCTCAGAATCTGATAGAGGTTCTTCTTCTTCCAAAGGTACAAAACCCAAAAGGCTCTTTCAATCTACTCTCTCTCCCATAGTATCCGGCTCCTCAGTTCAAGAGTCGATCCCTGCTGTTGAACCGGGAGTTACTGTCACAAGTGTTAGGAAAAAATCTTCTTTCATTGCTATGGGGTCTGACTCTGACCATTCCCCGGATAAGTTAATCATGAAAAGGCCAAGTCGGTTGGTCAAAGGGATTTCTTCTAAAAACACACCCTCGAAATCGGGGGCAAAAAATAATGAATCAGGGTCTGGGGCAACTATAAGGGCTCCCCGGGAGAGGCTGTCAGGACTAGAGGCCAGCAACCCACTACCCCCCAAGGAATCTTCTACCTCAGCAACTCAAATTGAGGTGAGAATCCGAGTAAATACGGACAGCCAACAGTCCGGAGGATCAGCTCTGCCAAGCCTCAATCCTCCCCGGACTACTTCTACTGAAGCTCCCCCAACGATTATGGAGGAGAGGATGGAGGACTCCACTGAGGAGGTTAGATTTGAGTCCGAGTCTTCCGGGCAGGCGGATACTGCTATTGTTGTTGCCAAGAAGGGCGAGGAAAATTTATACCTGAGGCGTCCGGACCTGCCGGAGAGCCTCGAAGGGAGAGTGGGGCCATGCTTTCATAAAGTTGAGTTCAAATACCTCTTGGCCTTGCAGAAGACTAAGTATGCGTTCATCCATACTTCAGATCTGGGTAGATTGCGCACTAAGTGGGGGATCCCTGAGAATGTGAAGATACAAATTCCCATCGATCCGGAGACCCCGATGGACTACAAAAGGAATGAGATAGTCTTCTTTACGGAGCTATTCAAGTGGGGACTCAGGTTTCCACTGGACCCGGAGATAGTGCGCTATTTTCACTTGGTCAAACTCTGCCCATCACAGTTAAGCCCTAATGGTTGGTTTACCTTGATGTCATGCATAATGGCATCTAGGCTGTCTGGGATCCCTCTTCCCATGGAAGAGTTTGCAGCAGTGGCCAACCTGTGCAAGCATCATCAGTTCCCTTTTTATCATTTCAACATGGGGAACAACTTTAAAGCCGTTGATGATCTCCTTGAATCGGAGAGTAAGTGGAGGAGTCAATTCTTATTTGTCAGAGGCTCATGGGAAAATGGCAAGAGAATCAAGGCCGGAGAGAATCCAAGCCTTCTCAGGAGTAGATGGAGAAGTGACCGTAAGTTTTTCACTTTAAGTTTCTGTTCGAATCTCTCTTTTCTTCTTTGTACTAACCAATTTTTCTTTTGTTTTAATAGAGCTGCCAAAGGAGTTCGGGGACCACCTAAAGGCCGGACATACTACCTGTGGCAAAATTAACGCTTGGGCCGCAGAGAACTGGGAGAATCGGTTCCACAAGGCCTTCACTCCTGGAAATTTAGCAAGGTCCCATCTGTGGAACACCACAGGTCGAAGAGACCTAACCTGGGAAGAGCTTGCCACTCAGCCTGACGAAGACATCGTACTGAGAAGATCCCACGAACTGGATGGGACCCTCTATCTGCCTGCCTGGGCCAAAGCCCCAAGCAAAATGAAGGGCAAGAAGAAGAAAGGCGGGAAGGTGGCAGGTGATGCTGAGAAGGAGGCCCCAACAGATCCAGAGGGACCGGCACAAGTTCAAATTGATGCAGCCCTTTTACAGGTGGTGGAACAGGAGAGCGAAAAGCAGGAAGTGAATCTCCCAAAACCCTCAAGAGCTTCAAAGAGGACTCGCAAGCAAGCAAGTGAAGGTGCTGACAGGGAAGCCAAGAAGAAAAAGACTTCCCAAGGAGATGAGATTGCTCTCCGGGACCCAGAGCCCTCTTTCCCTACTGACCCAACGTTGGCCGAAGAGATCCCAAGGGACTTTCAAGAAGAGATTCCAAAGGAATTTCATACAGATGAAGTTGAGGGGGGAGAGCTTAACTTGGATGAAATGGACATCACCGGTCTGGGTGGACTTGGTGAATATTTTCTTGGCCTGCCCAGAGACGAGTTCGCAGGGCCCTACGTCCCTCCGAGCAGCTCCAACACGGTCAATTTCAACGGTAAGACTTTCATGGTTTCTAGCGAGAAGGACATCATAGCCCATTCTTTACTTAGCAATGTACAGCCAGTGCTTACTTTGGAAAGGCAAGTCCGAAGTCAGGCAGACACCATCAAAGACCTCAAGTCTGAGAAGGAGAAGCTGTCCGATGACCTCCAGACTGCTGCCACTAAGATTGATTTTCTTAAGGAGGCAAATGATCAGCTAAAGAAGAATCTAGATGAAAGCAACACAAAAGTTGCTTCTTTGGAAGAGATCATAAAAGACCTCCGGGCTAAGTTGTCCGGACTGGAGAAGGACCTGACAACCTCAAGGGGAGAAACTGCAGCCAAGGAGAAGCTCATCACCAACCTGACTACTGACAAACTTGCTTTAAAAAATGCTGTGACTCAGGCTGTCGAAGAGAAGGCTGCTTTGGTGAGGGACCAAAAGGCCACAATCAAGGCCAAGATTAACGCCTATGCCAGGGAGATGATCCAAAGTGAGGAGCTAATGATCCAAAAGGTGAAGTCTGATATGGTCCTCCTGTTTCACGAGAAATTCCCGAAGAGGAGACTAGGGGGATTATGGCGCTATGTGGATGATGATGATCTCCCATACTGGACCATGGTTGATGAGGGGTACTCTGGTGAGTCCTCGTCTGGTGATGAAGAGGAAACCAGAGAGAGCCCAGGTGAAGAGGAGATTGACCCCAAGGGCAAGAAGATAATCGAAGAGAAAAGTGACGTCAAGGGCAAAAAGACAGATGAGGGTGAGCCATCTTCAAAGGCTCAACCTTAATTTATGGTTTACTTTTATTTATCTTTTGTTTAAACTAAAGTCCTTGGAAGGCCAAGGCACTCTTTTTGTTGTGGTGTCCGGTACTATTCGGACAGATTTTTGTACTGTGTCCAAACTTGTTCAAAAAGTCCTTGGAAGGCCAAGGCAATTTTAAGTTGTTGAATGAATGTTTTTATTTGGCCCAGCCATCCTCTTCTTTTATAATTTGTTTTACTTTAGATAGCTATAATTTAAGTAGCTTTGAATTATTGCACTGTGAGAATGTTTAGATTCTCTGGCTAGAGTTTAAATAGCCCTTAGACCTTTTAGTCCGGGTAGTATGACAAGAAACAGAATTTTGAAAATACTTAGAAAATTATTGAAGAAGGCATCAAATTTCATTTGAAAGCTCTCCGTGCCACCGAAGAGGGGAAGGTATGTACACAAGTGTTATTCCAAGTACATTCGAAGGTGTTCAATATTCCAAGGGTGAGTTAAAACCCTGCCATCTTTGTCTTCCAACCAATATGTCCCAGGCTTGATTCTTTCAACCACAGTATACGGACCCTCCCAAGTTGGGGCCAGCTTTCCGAAGAGCTTTTCCTTTGTATGCAAGAAAACTTTCCTTAATACTTTATCTCCTGGTTGAAAATCTCTTCTTTTAACTTTAGAAGCAAACCTGCTTCTCATCAAGCCCTGATAGTGTGCCATTCTAAGATGAGCTTTAATCCGTCTTTCTTCGATCAAATCGAGCTGATTTCTAACTGCCATCTCATTAGCCTGCCCGGAGAAGTTATGAACACGAAAGGAAGGGAGTGTCTTCTCTATGGGGGCTACTGCATCCATTCCATAGACCAAGGCAAAGGGGGATTCTTGTGTTGCAGCCCCAGGTGTTGTCCAGTAGGCCCATAAGACTTCTTGTAGATAACTAGGCCACTTCCCAGCAGCCCCTTCCAAGTTTTTCTTTAAACCGGACATAATTGTTCTATTAGCCACTTCAACTTGCCCATTGGCTTGTGGGTGAAAAGGTGAAGAAAAGCAGTGTTGAATACCTTTTGAGGCACAAAAGCTTTCTATCTCTCTATTGTCGAACTGTGGCCCATTGTCTGTTGTTATTCTTTGGGGGACACCAAATCTGCAACATATGTTGGACATAATGAATTTTATGACAGCTTTCGAGGTTGTTCCTGCCAAAGGAGCTGCTTCTATCCACTTCGAAAAGTAGTCAATGGCTACAATTATAGTTTTACGTCCTCCGGACGCCACGGGGAGAGGCCCAACTAAGTCCAATCCCCATCGAGCAAAAGGGATGGGCTCAGAAATTGATTCCAAAGGAATGGCTGGTACATGAATTTCATTGATGTACCTCTGGCATGGGTCACACCTTCTCACAAGCTCCTTAGCATCTTTCATGACTGATGGCCAATAATATCCGGAGAGTAACACTCTTCTAGTCAAAGCTCTAAATCCACAATGGGCTGATCCCTCACCATCGTGCAATTCGGAGAGAACCATTTGTGACTCATGATCCCCTAAACAACGTAGGAGAGGTTTGTTGTAGGACTTTTTGTACAAGACTTCTCTAATCATAATGAAACCACGAGCCCTGTGTTTCAATGTTCTGGCTTGTGTTTTATCCAAGGGCACGATACCACCGGACAGATATTGTATAAGAGGAGACCTCCAATCTTGAGGCCGATGTACCTGTATTTCAAAGACTTCCTCTTTTCCACCCTCTCCAAGTTCAATAGAAGGGCTTTCAAGCACATGGATCCATGGGTAGGACTCCGTATATGCTATCGTTGCCAATAAATCTGCTAGCTCATTTTCTGCCCGGGGGATGTGCTCATAGACAGCTTTAAACTTTAACGCTTCATTTTTTAGGAGGAGTAAATACTTGACCATTTGCTCCTTTCTAGCCTCTGATAGGCCCAAGGCATGGTGGAAAAGCAACTGGGAGTCACTTAGTAGCTTGACCCTTTTAGCTCCACAGATATAGGCCAACTTTAACCCAGCTATGGCTGCTTCGTACTCGGACTCATTATTGGATGCCCTGAAAGCAAAACAAATAGCTTGGTACATGTTGTCCCCGTAGGGGGAAGTGAGACATATTCCTGCCCCAGATCCCATGGTACTAGACCCTCCGTCTGTTCGGACAATCCACACTTTCTTGTCTTTTGAATCAGTAGGCTGCTCCGAATCCCTGTCAGAGTGGAATTCAACCAGAAAATCAGCCACAGCTTGGGCTTTTACCGCTGTCCGGGGAGCAAAGTCTATGTCGAAGTCCCCCAACTCTACTGACCACTTTGTCATTCTGCTTGAAATGTCTGATATTTGAAGGACATTCTTTAAAGGGAAGGACGTTCGGACAATGATAGGATGAGCCTGGAAGTAGGGCCTCATTTTTCTTGCAGCTACTACCAAGGCCAATGCCAGTTTTTCGAGTTTCAAGTAACGCTTCTCAGCATCAATCAAGCTTTTGCTGATGTAGTACACTGGGTGAGGATGCCCATCAACTTCCCTTACTAGCACAGCATTTTTGGCACAACTTGAAACAGCCAGATATACAAAGAGAGTCTCCCCATCAACCGGTTTGAACAAAGTCTTGGGAGAGAAAAGATGTTTATTGATTTCATTAAACGCTTCATTACACTGTGGTGTCCATTCAAACCCCTTTGCACCCCTCAAGGTCTGAAAAAATGGGGCACACCTGTCCGAAGACCTGGAGATGAATCTGTTCAAGGCAGCCAATCTCCCCGTTAACCGCTGTACTTCTTTAATATTTCGAGGAGGCTCCATTTGGAACAAAGCATTGAGTTGGTCCGGGTCGGGTTGTATTCCATGCTCACTTATGATATACCCTAAGAACTTCCCGGACTGTACTCTGAACACACACTTTTCAGGGTTTAGCTTTAAATTCACTTTAGCCAAATTGGCAAAAGTTTCTTGGAGGTCGGACAAGTGCAACTGCTCATCCACGCTTTTCACCATCATATCGTCAATGTAAACCTCCATATTTCTTCCAATTTGATCAGCAAATGCCTTGTTGACTAACCTTTGATAAGTAGCCCCAACATTTTTCAAGCCAAAGGGCATTACCTTGTAGCAATGTAGACCCCTATCAGTAACAAACGTGGTATGCTCTTGATCTTTTGGATCTACTTGGATCTGATTATACCCGGAGAAGGCGTCCATGAAGGAGAGTAGCTTGTTCCCAGAAGTAGAATCTACTAACTGATCTATCCGAGGGACCGGATACAAATCTTTTGGACAAGCTCGATTGAGGTCTGTGAAGTCAATGCACATACGCCATTTGCCATTCTTCTTTTTTACCAAGACAGGATTGGCAGTCCACAAAGGGTACTGAGATTCTTTGATGTGCCCCATCTTTGTGAGTCTGTCAACCTCTTGTACAATGACATCAGCCTTTTCTTTTGAGAAAGCTCTCTTTTTTTGTACCACTGGTGCCACATCTCTCCGGACAGACAGGTGATGGGAAATCACCTCTGATGGAACTCCAGTAACATCAGCATTGCACCAAGCAAAAACGTGCTGATGGTCTTTCAAGAATTTCAACATTTTTTCTTTCAACATTTGTGGCATTTTGGACCCTATCTTGACGTTTTTTCCTTCTTCCAAGAAGTGTGTTTCAACCTCCTCTATTGGAATCAGCACTCCAGGGGTCTCTCTGGGGTCATCAATTTCACCCTCACCCCCAGAAAGGCCCTCAAACTGCTATTGATCGTTTATACGGACTGCCCCCAGCGTTCGTGGAGCCAAGGCAGTGGCATAACATTCTCTTGCAATCTTTTGACTGCTCCGGACAACCCCAACCTGCCCCTGAACAGCATACTTTAGACACTGATGGACTGTCGAAGCCACTGCATGCATCCTAGAGAGCCAAGATCTCCCTAGAATAGCATTATAGCAGGTGGGACAATCCACCACAATGAAGAGTATTCTAACCATTTTCTTGAAAGGGCCCCTGCCCAATAACACTTCTTCTTCAAACTCCCCGATCACATCGGCCTAGCTGCCCGTAAAACCCACAATCGACCTGTCCGACTTCTGAATCACAGCTGGATTTTTCATTTTCTTGTAGGTGTTTAAAAAGAGGATATTGGAAGAGCTTCCAGTATCCACCAAAATTCGCCTTATCTCATTGCCCCCTACAGATGCTCCTATGACAACAGCATCCTCATGAGGGCCAGCAATGTCTCTTAAATCATCCCCATCAAAGACAATGAAGGGGAATGAATCCGGTGAATGATAAGAGGTCATGCCTCCTTCTAGCTGGGAGGCCAAATTATGAACATGCCTTTTTCTTGAAGAAGTAGTAGGAGCAGTCATTGTGTCCCCTCCGAAAATCTTCAGTGACTCGAAGAATTTAATGAGCCCGGAGACCGATCTAGAACGCTCCTCTATAGCACCCACTCTGTTTCGTGTTGGATCAGGATCCAAGTATTCAGACTCCACATCAAACCTTTCAACTATTACCATAGCCCCCTCCGGGGCAGCATTACTCGGACCAACCCGGTGAGTGTTGTCAGGCCTGTTGCCTCCTCTCCTTTTGACGTATGCACCCAACTTTCCCCTTTCAATCAAGTTTTGTACCTCTTGTTTCAATGCTATGCAATCATCAGTGGTATGACCAATATCATTGTGGTATTGGCAAAAGGAATTGTTTCGATGCTCTTTAGGAGACTGCAAGGTTGCTGGTCTCCGGTAGTGTACCTCATCTTTTGTTTTATCGAAAATGGTTGCCACACTTTCTTTGAGTTCTGCAAACCACTCCGGTTGGACCCATGGCCCTCTTTTGTTTCTAGACTATTGACTTTGAGCAGGAGCAGCTGGTTGAGACTGTGCTTTCCCCCTACCATGCCCATGTCCGGTTTCTCTGGCTTTATTCCCGGATTGGTTTTGATTTGGAGTAGGTGCCACCGGGGTGGCTCTCACTTGTCTGTGCACCCTGGTCTTTTTCGTTTCATCAACATTTATTTGCTTGCCAACTTGGTTTAGCAATCCTCCCCAGGTCATGGCTTTCTTCCTGGTCACCGAATCGGCCAGGTTGCCTGGGTTTAAACCTTGTCTTAGGGATGCTATTGCCACTTGTTCAAAGCAATCAGCCAACCGGTTCTTTGTGTTTACAAAGCGACTTATGTACTCTTTTAACGACTCATTTGGCTCTTGGGCATAATGGATTATGGTATCTCCATTACCCTTCAGCTCTTTACTCCCCACAAACTGCCTTCTAAAGGCCACCCAAAAAGTATCAAAGTCTTTGATACAACCCTGAGGCAGGCTGTTGTACCATTTCAGAGCACTCCCTGTGAAAGATTGGGAGAATGCCCTACAGAGTAGTTTATCATCATCATCAAAGTTCATCATGAAGTTCTTGAATTGCTCCAGATGATTGTCCGGATCAGTACTGCCATCGTACTTCTCCATCTTGGTGCTGTCAAACCTCTTGGGGAGGTTCCCGGACAGAATTTTAGAAGACAATGGAGATTGCCTCCAATTCCTCCCACGACCGAACACAGTATCCATCAACATCTTGTCCGTATACCTCCGGTGGTGAGATGACCCCTTTCCAATATGCCTTTTCATTCTTCCATGGTGATCTCTTTTTCTCGAATACTTCTTTACCTGCTTTTGCTTTTTCTTGGTTCGACCCTCATCACTGCTAGAGGACAAGGATTTTTCATTTCCCTCACTGTCCGAAGAGCTGCCCGAAGATTCTGAACTTGAGTCAGAGCTCTCCACAGGCTTGGACCGGTGAGACTTTTTAGAACTAGCATTTGTCTTTTTAGTACTCACATGAGTTTTTGAAGCCTCATGCTCTCTGGGCTTATCGGTGTGATGAACAACCGAGGCTTTAGACTTTTCTTTCACGCCCATTTTGGCCTTTTCAGCCCTCAGAGCTTCTATCTCAAGTTTTAACCTGTCGCGCTCTTGGACAGTATACTCATCGTTCTCCTCCACCACTTCGAGCAAAGCTGGTGGAAGCTCTGGATTATCCGGATTCATTCGGACAGAATTTCTTTGCTTGGTTTCGAATACTTGATTCAGGCACCGTCGCCTCCCACTGTGGTCGCCAATTTGGTGAGGATTAAAGTAGCCTGAGGGTAGGCTGGTAATTTCAAGTAGAGTTTCAGGGTGGTGTAAGGGTGTTTCAAGGTGGTGTAAGGGTGTTTCAAGGTGGTGTAAGGGTGTTTCAAGGTGGAGAGAGAATTAAGCAGCTTGGCAGCAGTTAATTTTCATTATTAGAAGTTAATGCTGGTGGTTGAGCATTTATAGTATGTCATTTGGGCCCTTATGGGCTTTCGGGTCATATTTAATGGACCCGGGTCATGTTTAAAGACCCATAAGTTTTTAAGTAAGTGGGCAGGTAGCTTAGTCAGAAAGTGTTTAGGTTTTTTAGTACTTTAGTCATAGTTCGAACTGCCTCAGGCTCACAGTTTTCGAAGTCATCTGTCTGGTCCTCAAATCCTGTCCGATTTGAGTTCTTAGTGTCTGTCCGGTTTCCGGGGAGATTTACATTGGTCTGCCCTTACGGGGAGCGTTCTGAATTCGGACTCATCATACCCAACTTATGATTTACTATTACTTTATAATCATCTCGACTATCCAACTCACACTTATACCACTTTTTGTAATAAGCTAAATACTCTCTACAAAGTGTATAAGGTTAATTTTTATGTTTTCGTCCCTCTTTCTAGCTTTTGAGCATTTGAATATATCCAGCCACCTTCTAACAACCTTTAACATAGAGCTTAACCTTACAGCCAAAAAACCCTCAAACAACCGTAATTTTCAGGTGATCAACGGGTTTATATTAACTACTTTTAACCACTGTTTTTTTAGGTTAACAGAGGTTGATATATGTTATTTGTTTCTATTTCTTTTATCATAGCAACCAAAGAGTTAGATAGAGATTGGTTACTAATTTCATCAGGTTATTTCATGATTTTTCTCTTAATCCATATGTTTTGTTAGTTTTGTGAGCATTGTGCATTACCTGATACACGATTCAACTTTTTTTTAGAGATCGAATGTTCATTTGTTCAATTTCAAGACTCTAATCGTTTTCTAATAAGTTACATATTGTTTTTAGGCTATTGTATGTTGATAAGATCGAATATTTTTGGACATGCACCGTAATAATTTAGGATTTATCCGAAGGGGTAATCCGGAAAAGCTAAATGAAAGTTGATGACTAAGCAGTGACTTAGGCCAACCAATGACTCATCTATGTGCCTAGTATCTTGAATCATGGGCTTGGGGGCTCATAAAAAGGCCCAATAAGAAGATCTGACCCAAAAGGCCTATGGATATCCAAAAAGAGTATAAATATCCCAAATAACTTCATTAATAGGGTTGGACGTTTTCTAGAAACTTTAAATACAAGAATGCACCTCATTTCTCTAACTACTCTACACAAAAAAACTTAATATCAACCATCTAAAAGGTTTTCTCTTTTTTACCCTTAAACCATATTTTCCATCACCAAAGTGGAGACCACAATGGGAGATAAAGGTACCTGAATAGCTCTATTTAAAAGCTTACTTGTAATTCGAAGTTCGGAAATATTTCGGATATGGATCTCAATATGCAAGCAGTGCTACCTTATAAAAATAAAGGGTAAAATACGAGCATAGCATGTTATTTTGTCTCATGTAAATCATAACACGAAGGAAAGACCATTCATACAAAACAAACGTGATCAGTTGAGGGCTGAGACTGAAGCTTTGAGAGCCCAAAGGCAAGCTGAAAGAGCATTGAAAGAAAAATCTGATGCAGGAGGTATATCTACAGATGAGCCTAGGGACAATAACAAACAAGGTGAATATGAGCGGTCCCCAAAGGCTCATATTAACTCTAAAATGGAGCGTCAGAATAAACAAGTAATGAGTACGTCAGATTCTGCTTAAAATTCAACTACAACATCTGACTATGATGGGTCTTCTTTATCGAGTAGTGACAAGGTCCATCAGAAAAATAAAGTGAGACTAACCAAGAAACATAATAGGAAGAGGGACATAAATGGCAAGATGAAAAATAATAAATATCCATGAGAAATAAGGGGTCGACAGATCATGATATTGATCATCTACTAAGTGATCAATTTGCTATACAGTCTGAACCAGGTATATTTGGCACTCCTGATTAAGACAACGTGTTTAGCCATAACCAAAATTGAAGGCAATCACCTTTGTCTTCAAATATAATCTTTGGACATTTACTGAAGCGGTTTGATAGTTCTAAAATGGAAAAATACAATGGAAGTAAAGATTCTGATAACCACCTCGAGCAGTTCAAGAATTTTATGATGAATTTTGATGATGATGATGATGATGATAAAATTTTATGTTGGGATTTCTCATAAACTTCCAAAGGGAGTTCTTTTAAAATGGTATAATAGTTTACGACAAGGATCTATTAATTTTTTGATGTTTTTTGTATAGTATTTCAGAGATAATTCATGGGAAATAAAAAGCTTAAAGGGAATGATGATACTATTATCCATTGTGCCCAAGAACCAAACGCGTCTTTATAAGAATATATCAGCCTGTAAATACAAAGAACAGATTGGCATATTGTTTTGAACAAGTAGCCAAAGGTTAAATCCGGGTGAATTGGCTGATTTGGTGACTCGGAAGAAAGTAGTGACATGGGATGGGTTATTAAATCAGATCCGCGGAAATATAGAAGTTTACATTAATGAGATGATGATGAAAATCCCTAAAGAAGAAGATCACATATCTGATCTCCCAAAAACGTTTTCTAACTTAGAAGTCATCAATTTGAAGTTAAATCTAAAGAAATATACATTCGGAGTCCGATCTAGTAAATGTTTAGGGTACATTATAAGTGAGAAAGGGGTTCAGGCTGATCCAGATAAGTTAAATTCTTTGTTAGCCATGGATCCACCTTGAAATACCAAAGAAGCTTCGATATTAACTAGAAAATTGGCTACATTGAATCGATTTATTTAAAAATCATTAGACAAATGTGCTTAAGTTTTCCAAGATTTCATAAATGTTAGAGACTTTAACTGGTCTCCTCACTATGATCAAACTTTTCTTGAAATTAAGAAACAATTATCTTCACCCAAGACGTTGTTCAAAACTTTTCAAGGAAAAATACTTTATATGTATCTAGCAAGATATCAGATTATGCGGTGAGTGTTTTTTTGGTATGAGAAGTGGATAATTATCCTCGTTCGTTTTACTATATAAGAAAGAGTTTGTTGGAAGCTGAGAAAAAAATAATTAAAAGTAAAAAAATTAGCCTTAGCATTGGTGATAGAAGCTAGAAAAATGAGACCTTACTTTCAAACACACTCTATCACAGTTCGAACTGATGGTGGATCTTGTACAATGAGGTGTAGAGCTGAAATTTTCTTAACCTCTCCTTATGGTGATACCATGTACCAGGCTATATGTTTTAGCTTCAGAGCATCCAACAATGTGTTAGAATATGAACCGGCCATAGCTGGTTTAAGGTTAGGTCAAATATGCGGGGATAAAAGAGTTCGACCAGGCAAGATCACTTGATAAAATATTTATAAGTGCTAAAAAAAGTCACCATTGGTTTTAAATGCATCAGATATGAGCATATCCTTAGATCGGAAAATGGAATGGCAGATTCTTTAGCCACTATAGCATATTTTGAAGCATACCCTTGGATCTTATGCAATAATATCCTTCCATAGATGCAACCACGGGAAACAAGGGTGAAGTAGGAGAAAATCTACATGTATTCGATGTACTTTCTAAAGATTGGAGAAATGAAATCCAAGAATATATCACTAATGAAGTTTTACCTTCAGATAAGGTTGTGGCCAAGAAACCAAAGTACAAAGCTCGTTGTTTTCTAGTTCTAAAGGGGGTTCTCTATGAAAAAATATTTCAACAGGCCTTTACTGCGTTGTCTCGGATCCAATGAGTCTCAAAATGTTTTAGCAGAATTACATAATGGAGAAAGTTTAACACACTGTGGCTATAAAGTTTTGACTAGAAGAGTCTTATTAGCATAATATTATTGGCTTAAGATCATGGCATATGCTAAAGATTTGGTGAAAATATGTGATATTTGTCAAAGATATGGAAATATAACTCATGTGCCAATAGTTTCCATGGAAATAATATCTAAACCTATACCTTTTGATAGATATAGACTTGATCTAGTGGGCCCCTTCCAATGGCCCCTGGGGTTTTCGTACCATAATTGTGATAATAGATTACTTCTCCAAATGGGTAGAAGCTGCTCCTTTATCTGGAAAAACATCTAAGACACTCATTAAATGTATTCGTTCCAACATATGTTGCTGATTTGGTATTCCCAAACGCATCACCACCGGCAACGGTCCTCAGTTTGATAACAATGACATGGATGTATTTTGTATACCGAGAGGAATTCAACACTTTTTTTCTTCTCCTTTTCATCCCCGAGTCAATGGACAAGTTGAAGTGGAAAATCGGAAAATTCTGTTGGGTTTAAAAAAGACTTCAGAAAGAGCTAATGGAAACTGGTCGAGTTACTTATAAAAATTACTAAAAGCAAACCGAACCACTCATCATACAACGACACAAGAGTCTTCATTTTCTCTACTTTATGGGATGGATGCGATCAAACCTATAGAAGCTACTCTTCATTCCTTCAGAGTTCGAATTTTTTTCAAAAGAGAGAATGAGATAACTATGAGGGATGAGTTGGATTTAGTTGAAGAGAAAATAGTGAAATCACATTTAAGAACTGTACATTATTAAGGCTTGATGAGGAGCATTTTTGCATCTAAAGTAAAAAGAAGAGAATTTCAATTTGGAGATAAGGTGTTGAGAAAAGTGTTGCTACACACTAAAGAGAATAAGTTCGGAAAGCTGGCTCTAAATTAGGATGGACCATACATCGTATGTGAAAGAGTTAAGCAAAGAATGTAAAAACTTCAAAAAACAATAAGCAACCTGTTGAAGCATCATTGGGATGTTGAGCATCTTAGGTTATACTTAGAATAAATATAAATATTTTATTTGTCTTACTTCAATGTAAATATTTGGAGGCATCATGTTTCCAACCCTAATGGCGCGGGGAGGTTTTAATGAGGTGTCTAGATAGATTAATATACTATTCTTTTTGTTTTTTAAGAAAATTGTTTTGGTTGTGATCGGATAGATTAAAGACTTATTAAACACCTTTGAATGGCTCGGTTAAATGCAAGACTTATTAAGTGTTTAATTCCTTTAAAGAAAATATTTTTTAATGCCTTGGTCATATTTAATATACGTATATATTTTTGTCATCTTTAAATACGATTGGATATTAATGGAAGTATAAAAGAATACAGTGAAAAATAAAAAGTGAATGAAAGTAAAGATGGCATAAAATACTGATAGGGTTATTAAAGATATCTGATCGACATTAAAAAAATTCCTTGTATACAACAAGGACTTGTGCAGATAGAGTTTCTAAAAAATCTGATCTAAAAACTAACAAGATGCCTTGACCATCCAAGGACTTTTCTAAAAATGAAATCTGAATAGAATAACAAAATGCCTTGCACAATTCAAGGACTTTAGTTCCAAACACAAACTTAACTTACCTTAGGGGTCATTCCCTTCGGTCTTCTTTGAAAATTTCTCTTCTTCTTTATCCTTTGGTGGTTCGCCACTATCTGAATCTCCTTTGGCATCATTACTAGACTCAGAGTCATCTGAAGGAGCGCCATATTTATCACCATAAGATGAAGTGTGAAAAGTTATCTCTTCACGGGATACATATTTCCACAAATCCCCAAAGGATCGTTTGGGAACATTTTTATGGAATAATAAGATGATATCCGACTTAATAGACTCTTCCCTCCAATCCATAGATTTTAAAACCATCGCAGCGACTATTTCTTGGGTTTTTGTCTATTTCAAAGAAGTAATCTCATCATCAATTTTCTTGAGAAGATCTTGTAATTATTTTTTCTCCTTGGATAATTGGTCAATAACACTCTTCTTATTGGTTAGTGTTTCCTTCAAGGAATCGATTTATTTGGAACTGGTAGATTGCAATTTGGTGTAGCTAGCATGTGATTTTTCAAGATCGGACTTCGCGTGTACCAAATCATCACTAAGTTGTTTCTTTTCCTTGCCCAAAGTCTCAACCTTTCTCTGTTCGGTCGTGATGGAATCCTTCAGGCTTTGATTTTCAGTACAAAGGGAAAAAATGTCCCTGGCTTGAGATATGATTTGCCTCTCCAAATCAACGATTGGCCTTATATAACTTAAAACTGCATAGCCCAGAGCATCATGGTCACTAGATAATTCAAAGGATTCTTCATCATGAATCACGAAATTGGCGATGGCAGTAGATTAGGGGAAATTCTTGTGATATCATCTTTATTAAACTCACTTGAATACAAATTTCCTATGTCGTCTAAATTCACTTCACCTTCACCAGAAGGCTAGTCAGCAGCAGAAAACACTGGAGAGGGAGGATCAATATGTACCTCTTCTTGGGAAGGAATTTCAATGGGAGTAATTGAGGAAAGGACTTTGGGTTGGATTATGATCTCCAAACCAATGGAAACTTTCTTCTTCTTTTCCAATCTCTTATCACTTCTCTATGTGCTCATCTTCTTCCCTTCTTCCTTTTAACCCTTGGACAGTGTAGTTGGTCTTTATCCTCACCTACAGTAACCAGAATAACATCTAACAATACGACATCAATCTCAACTGGAAGTCCCAAATTATCCACATTGGGAAACCCTTGAGAGGGATCATCACCTTTTTTCTCCATATTCTTAATTTTGTTAAGATGGCTAAGAGCCTTGTTTCTGGTTGGTAAATAAAGTTTACTATCTTTTTCCTCTGTCCTTTGGAATATGTCAGCAGCTCCGAGAGGATTGGTAAATTTTTCTCATTAGAGTTCCCGAGTTGGGTTCATTCTCCACAAGTGGGCCCTCATCATGTTTCACGGGGTGAAACAATTGTGAAAATCAGTATCCCATTGCTCTAAGGCCCATTTATGCAGCTTCGTAAACGTAGTTCTATCCTCTTCTAAATATTCTGGGAACATCTTTAAAACACTGAAAGATAAATCCAATGTAAAAATTAATATCAACATATAATGAAAGAAACTCGTATAACATTTACCTGAACTTCTTTATTATATGGTAAGCAAACTTAGATTTCCCTTAGCTCTTATTTTCTTTCCATTTTACCAAACACCACTAATGTAGAGGAACTGGGTCCTCCAAGTTTTTTCAAACTCCATCAGATCATCAACAAATTTATAATCATTCCCCATGTTGAAATAATAAAATGGGATATGAGGGTTTCGACATAAAATGGCCACAACAACAAACTACTCTATAGGCATCAGAATTTTAGATACCCTTGAAGTTATGATGCTGGTTAATAATGTATACCAAGCATTGAGACTTAACTAACTTGGGCATAACCTCGCCAAATGGAATTATCTAACTATCTCTGGGTTGAAAGGAAACCTAAGCCCCAATTAAGCACTTCGGTATATACCACTATCTCCCCAATTATATTATCCATCGCAGTCTCCTTAGGGATAAGAATCTTTACTTTGACAGACTCTGGAAAACCCTATGGTTGCTTAATTCTGTCCAATTCAGCTGTATTGGTATACACATAGGAGATTTTTTGAAGATCCCACAAATATTTAACATTAACCTTGGAGAAGTTAGGACTCACTCGCCCCACAAGGCACTCCATAAGCGGTTCGTCATCTGGAAGTCTTACTTTCTCCTTCTTTTCCCGAATTATACTGGTATCACCCGTATAACCGGATGTCACCAATGAGGTATCTTCCCCATTATCATCCATTGTCTCATTCATTACTTGTGGTCGTTGATCGGCCAACTTGGGTCTAGTATCCTATTTTTTAATATGAGAAGACTGAGTGGGTGAAATTAATGGATTTGGATCCAAAGTAGGCAACACTGGAGTAACTACCATTTTAAAACCTTCAGTGAGTTTTTCTGTATCCATGGCAGATGAAGTTACAGTTTGTCTTTAGAAACCATGGTAATACTTCGAGGTCTGTTTTCTCCTATATCCGACCCCATAGCAATGAAAGAAGATGAAGCTTTATGACTGATAACAGATTTAATTTTGGTGAAAGGTTTTTTAATTAACTGAACCGGTGGTTCAAGGTTTGTTAAAGATGGAGCAAGAGAATTTTTTCTGGAAACTACTGATGATCTATGAAATGATGAACTTATGCCCAGTTCTGGTATCTCTTGTATGATCAATCCACCAGGAGAAATAGGTAGTCCGGTAGCAATTATGGACTCTTTTTTTTTCTTTTTCTAACTCAGATAGATTGAGCTAGACTCCTTTAACTAAGGCAGTTATCGCTGTGAACATAAAATCCTAAGAAATACTAGATAACTAAAAATAATCTGATGATTCAAAAATTCTCTGTCTAGAATTAAAATTTGAAATCTTCCTCACTCTAGAAATAGAAATAGTGAAACAAAATCACACTTGTATAGTTGACGAATCTACTTGAGTACTTTACCTAGGGGAGGTGAATCAGTTGGATAATGATTAAAGGATATTAACTATAGCCCCGTGAATTTTTGAAGTTTAGATGCAAGTACCTAGGAAAAAATAGCTAGTAGGTCCAATTAGGAACTGACCTGTGTGAAAAGAAATTACTCATTAAAGTCGCGACCTTTGGGATTTTTATCAACCGTTAAGATTCACTTTGGATCCTGATCAGACATTGTATATTATGGTTAACTGTTCCAAAGAATGTTTGAAAGAGGTAAGGGGACGAATAATAGGATCAGATATTTTTGGACATGAATCGTAATAATTCGGGATTATCCATAGGGGTAATCCGGACAGGCTAAATGAAAGTTGATGACTTAGTAGTGACTTAGGCCAACCATTGACTCAGCTATGTGCTTAGTATCTTGAATCATGTGCTTGGGGGATAATGAAAAAGGACAAATGAGAAGACCGACCCAAAAGGCCCATGGATATCCAAAAAGAGTATAAATATTCCAACCAACTTTATTAAGAGGGTTTGACTTTTTCTAGAAATATTAAATACAATTATACACCTCATTTCTCTCACTATTATCTACAAAAATACTTAATATCAACCAACTAAAAGTTTTTCCCTTTTTTACCCCTATACCAGTTTTTTCCATCACCATATTTATTTTTGGGTTTTAAACAATATATATACCCGATGTTATAGTTGTTCAGGCATGTATGATAGAGGATTTGAGTTATTCAATGAAGATGTGAATTGATTGATTTTTTAATGTGTAGAATATACGAATTATTTGATTTATATTCTTTATATGAACATAAGAGTTTAGTGTAATTTAAGAATGCAATTTGTGTTTTGTTGATAATGCGAGTTCTCTGTTTATTAAATTAGAACTTAGGAGTTGTATACATTATTGCGTGTTATTTGTATGATATTCATAATGAGAGTTGTGTACATTACATTGAGAACATGAGAGTTGTATTGATTACGTTGATAATGCAAGTTCTTTGTTGATTAAATTAGAACTTGAGAGTTGAGAACATTATTGTGTGTTCTTTGTCTAATATTAACAATTAGAGTCGTGTACATTACATTGAGAACATGAGAGTTGGACTGATTACGTTGATGAGGCGAGTTCTTTTCTGGTTAAATTAGAACTTGAGAGTTGTGTACATTATTGCGTGTTCTTTGTATAATATTCACAATAAGAATTGTGTACATTAATAAGAAAACATAAGAGTTGTACTGATTAAGTCAATAATGTGAGTTCTTTGGGTTATCTTACAAGCGAGTTGTTTGTTTATTTACTAAACGAGTTATTTTGTTATTATTTTTGCGAGTTATGTTTATTGTTAAATAACCTATTGGTATTTGTATGCCACCTGACTTTTTTTTTATTATTCAATGAAGGGCAAGGTATGTCTAAACCACATATTTTTCTTTTCAAACTGTTGTTCCTTTCACACAGTTTTAAAACTTTTAAAGTATTCAAGAGTACATGGAAAACATATGGGAAGAGTTGGTCAGAGGTAACTACATTATTACCTACTCATGCGGTGATCACAAGAATTATTTCTTTAATAATGATAAATATTTTATTGGTTTAGACTTATATCTTAATTTGGAGCATTTAAAACAAATTAGTTTTTCAATTAAACAACAACACCTTGATAAAGATTCTGGTGATAAGGGTTTTCGTAGAAAACTTAAACAACCTAACATAAGTTTGGGAGAACCCTCTCATAATCAACTAACTAGTGAGCGAGTAATAAAGGTTTAGTTAATTCTAATGAGAGAAAAAAACAACTTGCTACTATTGGTTGAGTTGATGCTATCACAGGGGTTCGTCAAGATTTTGATAAAGGTGCTGCAACTCTAAGGTTATTGTTATGATGATAACCTTAAAGCATGGTTTTCTTTCAAATAAATGCACAATACAGGAAGTAAGATCAGTGCTTATTATGAAAACAAAGTCTCAAGCGGATGTAAATGGAGACTTTATGCATTAGTTGATTCCAACACCGGCTTTATGATGATTAAGCAGTATGTTGTGCACCATACTTGCAGCCTTATTTTTTCCCAAAAACATAAGATTCATATGCATTTGACATTGGATTTGATTGCGGATAATGTTGATGATTCTATCCGGACATGCCATTCATTGACGGGAAAAACTATAAAATCGTCTGTCAAATAAGACTACGATTTAGACATCTCCTACCTTCTATCATGTAATGTTTTAGAGAAGACAAGGAAGGGATTTTCGGAGATAGTCAGTTATCATGCAAAACAAGAAAATATACAAAAGCAAAACAATTAATCATCACCAAATGAGTCTTCTTCTTCAAACTCTTTTTTGTTTTTATCGTCATCATCTTCCTTCAGTTCAGTCCCGAGGTCCTCATCATCTTTCTCCACCTCATTTGCCTCATTTGACGTTGTATCATCTTCATATTCTTCCTTTGTCTCCTCTTTCTCTTTATTTTTACTCATGGATCCTTGGTGGGGTTAGAAGAGGACCTAGATATTGACCCAGAGTCTACATAGCAGTAGTCGAGGTGAAATGATAATACAGACTCTGGGGTGCCACTAGAGAGAAGTAGCCGGAGTTTTTGTTGGCCTTGCTTTTGATGAAGGTGTTGCATCTCTAAGGTTATCTTTATGCCAATATGCCTTAGAGCATGGTTTTTTTTTTCAACTACATGCATTATACAACAAGTAAGATTACTTCTTATTGTGAAAATAAAGTCTCAAGTGGATGTAAATAGAGATTTTATACATTAGTTCATTCGAACACAGGCTTGATGATGATTAAGCGGTATGTTGTGCACTATACTTGCAGCCATATTTTCTCCTAAAAACATAAAAGGAATTTTACATCAGATTTGATAGAGGAGGAAATTCATGATTCTATTAGGATATGTCATTGAGTGACAGCCAAAACAATACAATCGTTTGTTACAAAAAAAACTACGGTTTATACATCTCTTACCATTTGTCATGGAATGCTTTAGAGAAGACAATGAGGGAAGGTTTCAGAGATAGTTCTAGTTCTTTTAGTTTACTAAGGGGATACTTCAAATGATTGAAGAGTTGTGATATTACTATCGACTGCCAATTGGAATTATCAGCTGGAAAGATCTTCAAGCGTTGTTTTATGGCGTTCAGTTTATATCTTCAGGGTTTCCATTCATGTCGTACGATGTTGATGTCGATAGAATCTTTGTAACCGGCAATTATAGGGGTGTATTGATGTCTGTCGTCGGAAAAGACGGTAACAACGGTTAGTTTTATGCTTTCTTATAATTTGATGGACTTCGAGAGTTTTGTTAAAATTAGAAATTATAATGTGTGTTTTTTGCAATGCATTGCGCGAGTTGTTCAGTATAAGTTAAATGTGCTAGTTTTTTGTTATGTAATATTGCGAGTTTTTTGTGTATATATCTTGCTAATCCTATATGTTCATCTTCATATAATCAAACACGCGAGTTGTGTGCATGATTAAGCTTGCGAGTTGTTTTATGTACATTTATATTTTATTACGAGTTGTTATATATCAGAAATTGCGAGTTGTATTTACATTTGACCATGTTTGACATGTAAAACCAATTTGATCATATTTTTTCTAGATCTATTCCCTATTACATTTGGTATCGTGGATAGTGAGGATTTTGACAATTGGTCGTGGTTTTTGGAGTGTTTGAAACCTCATTTGTTGGAGCATCAAATTAAATTTTTACGGACCGTCATTTAGGTATCATTAATGTTGTTTTTTTACCTTGTATTCAAACTTCTTTTATACATACTGTTATTTCCATCTTTTTTAGAATTTGAAGAGTGCTCTGGTTCATAATAACAGAGAGTTGAAAGCTAGGACGTTATGTTTGTGTAGTCGATGTGCTTATGCTCTCATTATAGATCTTTTTAATGATACACTTTCAAAATTTCTATGTGCAAATCTTAATAAAATCAAAACATTTCTTGAAAATTTACCTCCGGATAAGTATTCTCAGGCATTTGTTAAAGGGAAACGATATGATGCTATGGCATCTACTGTGGTAGAATCATTTAACGCACAGATAAAAAAAACTGTGCAACCTACCCATTGTTGAATTGGTTGACAGGATTAGATTCTTTATTATGACTCAAATTTTAATACTATATTCATATGGTCTAAGTTAGAGTACTAATTTATGCCCCGAGTATGAAAAAAAGCTAAAACATAATATCGAAAAAGGTCATACGGGGTTAGTTCGTAAGTCTGCTCCAGTCTTGTTTGATGTTTTTTAAGACCCTGTAATGTTTGTTAATATGATGGATTTTAAATGTTCTTGCGGTGTATGGAAAAATGATAGTTTTCTATGTTCTCACGCTTTAACGATAATACAATCGACTCAGCAAGGTCGTATGACGTTGATAGAGCCATTCTTCACAGTTAAAAACTATAGGTCAACTTACTCTTTTAGAATACTGGTTATAACCAATTTTGGCAAAGGATCATGCTCTAATGATTCATCAGATCTGTAAATTCTTCCTCTCAGCATGAAAAGACACAATGTAAGGCCTAAGTAGAAGAGAATTACATCTAAAGGAGAAATAACAACCTAGAAGTTGAGGTCTGGCCATTGTTCGAAAGCAAGCCATAAAAAATGACATGTAAGGTTCCACCTTAAATAGCGATTTGTTTGTTACATTAATTTTATAACACGAGGGTTTTATTCAGTTTAAACATTTTATTAGATTTTTTGAAACGTGAGTTCTTTGAACACAGACATGCGTGTTCTTCTTTGTATGTTAGCATGCGAGTTCTTTGTAATAATAAGAGCAATGAGAGTTATGTCCATTAAATTCTAACTTGAGAGTATATACAAAATTGTAGTAATAAACATGCGTGTTCTTTGTATACTATTAGCATTGTGAGTTGTGTACATTACATCTAAGAATATGAGATTTCTTTTTATATTTTACACATGAGTGTTATTTTATATCATTAACTTTGCGATTTGTGAATATTACCACGCGAGTTCTTTTTATATTAAACTTACATGTTCATTATTAACTTACCACACGAGTTCCTTGGATGTTAAACTTGCATGTTCTTTATAATCTTATTGCGCGAGTTCTTTGGATATTAAACCTACATGTTTTTTGTAATTTACTGCACGACTTGTTTAGATATTAAACTATTCCTAGAACTTCATAGAACTTTTATACTAATAAAAAAATATTACTAAAATGTATTACAAGGTCATAACAACATTCATACACACAACCCTAACAAAATATACTACCATATTTTAGGGTTGGTAAGTTATCGTGCAAAAAAACATATAAAAGCAAAACAATCAATCATCAATAGAGGAGTCTTATTCTTCAAACTCCTCTTCATCTTCATCGTCATTATTTTCCTAATATTTAGTCTCGAGGTCCTCATCATCTTCCTCCACCTCATCTGCCTCTTCCGACGTCTGATCATCTTCCTACTCTTCTTCTGTATCCTCCCTTTTCTTTTTTATTATACAAGCTTATTGGGGTTATAGTCAGCCCCGGATAGTGACCCAGAGTCTGTAGAGAAGTAGTCGATGGGATATGAGAATACAGAGTTTGGAGAGGGGGGATACCCCTATTATGGCGAAGCTTCCGTTGGTCGAGAGGGAAGACCATGAGTCAAGAGAGGAACCAGAACTGGCCATGGTATTTGAATTTGAAGATGGTATGAGTCTTTTTTTTAAGATTTTGTGTTTACTATCCTCTAGTTAGTGTTATTTATATACAGGGAGTCCTTTTGAGTTTGTAGTAATGGATTTAGTAATGAATAATCATCTACCTCTAGATCTTGCTATAAAAAGTTGTGCTACTTTGCTTTGTGTTAGCTATTCACTCTTTGCCAAGGCTGGTTATTGTTGTTCTCGTTGATGTTGTTGTTCTTGTTGAGGTTGTTGTTGGTCGACATGCTGTTATATATATAAAATGAGAGTTCTTTGCAATAATAAAAATGAGAGTTCTTTACAATATCTAACATGAGAGTTATTTGTAATGTTAGAGTTTTCTTGCTACATGTCGGTTGCTTGTTTTATAAACATGAGTGCTATTTGATATTCATATTTTGCGAGTTATTTGTATGAGAATAATGAGAGTTCTGTGAACATTGATCGTGCTAGTTCTTTGATGTGTTAGATGCCCAAGTATGATTATAACAAAAGATAAAGGCGAGTTGTTTGTAACACAAAAAATGGTGAGTGTTCTTTGACTTTTAATCATATGAGTTGTTTGTAACACATATCACGAGAGTTATTTGAAATAAGGTATTGCGAGTTCTTCGAAAATACATTCATGCACGTTCTTTTAAAACACTAACACGTCTAGTTTTTTCACAACAACGTACCAAAGTTTAACAACCCACCATTTTGCTACTCCTAGACAATATGACTTCAAAAATAGTATATCACAAAATATATTCAGATTATTGAATCTTAATGTACTTCAAATCCACTTACATCTTCACGACCTTTTGCATCCGTAATTCCAGATTCTTTGGTTTCCACTTCCTTTTTACAAGCTTCTACCCCACCGGCTCTAGATTATTCGTAACCTCCTTCCTCGTGAATTTGCGATACAATAGGTGACTCATTTGTCTGTCTCCTCCAAAAGAAACTTAGTTGTATTTGTCTCCTTTGGAGGAGTATGACGTGTCGTTATCTCTTCCGGAGAAGGAGGCTAGTCTTTCTGTCTCTCTGGTGGAGGAGAATGATGTTTCTTTACTACCTCTTCATGTTTGTCCACCATTGTCATGTCTACCGCGTTATCAGGCACTACAGTTTTATATTTCACTAAATTGTATCATCTACCACCTTCTCTGGTACTACTATAGATGGTACCGCAGCCATGAGTCTGTTTTGTATCATTTACCTCATATTCTGGTACTACTTAATTAACCTTTTAGGCCTCATGTATTTGCCTTTCCAGTGTTGTAACCTGTGCCTGCATTTTAGATGGCCTAACTAATGTTTTTTCACCTGGTACCTACCTTTTACCGTTTACAACATATATATCGTAGGTTCAGTTGATACCTTTTATGTTGGTAGTACCGGTAGCACATCTTCATTTTCTTTTACAAGGCTCTAGTAGAGAAAAAAGGTAAGGATAATGCATTGTCAAGTTGTTATTTTTCCGATATCGCTATCTGTTTCCGTAGCTCTTCAATCTATCTGATAAATACTAGACATGTTATTATTTGTTTGTGAGGATTAGGTAAATTAAACATATATAACAAGCTAAAATATATACTTACTTCTCTTGCCTGTCTGCCAACCTTCCGCTCCAAATGATCTTTATCAATATAGGTCTTGATCGTCTTTCTTATTTTTTCAGCTCTTTGTCGATTAACAGAACGAGAATGGTGCTTGAAACTCTTTGTTTTCTTTGTTGAGATAATGGCCCAACCTTTGGACGTTGTTGCATCTTTATTTCCTCTAGTCATCTTTGGAGTAGTTTGTCTGCGTTGGAACACAAAACCAGTGAGCGTTATATCTATATCATCATCTTGTACATCCTCGTTCTCTGGTTTGGATAATCGTTGGTGTTAGGTTTGTTTGGGGTTGGTGGTAGGAAAAATTGCAAGTGTACAATTTACGTTGTAGTTTTAAAGTATTTAAGACTAAATACTCAGAATATCGAACCCAAAAGAGGAATCTTTTTTTGCTAGATCTAAAATAAAATAAAAATAAATAAATAGTTTAAAATATTGAGTAAATAAAAACTAATTAAACAAGAATTAAATAAAATAAAAAACTAAATTGAGATTCGAAGATTAATAGTTGTTGTTGCAAAATAAAATAAAATAAACAATTAATTAAATTTGGGGAGATATATAAACGTGTATATATAGTTTATTAATAACTTTAAATAATTAATTAAATTTAATCTAAACATAATTCTTTAAAAGTCGGGTTCTCTTTGGGAGTGTTGATCATCTCTAGATCTCACACAACTAACCTTTTTGTATGGCTGGTTGTCTCTCTAGTCCCCTACCTCCTACAATTGGGTATAAAAACTAAGAACCTAGTTCAGAACCTAGTTCAGACTTCACGAAGTAATGGCCGTAGCGCACTACTCATTCAACCTAGTGGTATTATTATATTTCAAAAATAGATTTTTACCTCTCGGTCTCAACCTATAGGTATTATTATATTTCAAAAATAGATTTTTACCTCTCGGTCTCAACCTATATTTAACATCAATCAGTTCTCTTTCAGAGTATTGATCATCTCTAGATCTCACACAACTAACCCTTTTGTATGGCTGGTTGTCTCTCTAGTCCCCTACCTCCTACAATTGGGTATAAAAACTAAGAACCTAGTTCAGACTTCACGAAGTCATGGCCGTAGCGCACTAATCATTCAACCTAGTGGTATTATTATATTTCGAAAATAGATTTTTACATATGGGTCTCAACCTATATCTAACATCAATCAATTGAACTCGTAAGTAATTGAAGGCATTAAAATCAATAATAATACTAAAAACATAAAGAAAAAATTAAAATTAAAAAATTAATCATTAACAAATATATATACAGAGGTTTTAAACCCTAGAACAAAAACAAACAAAAACAATTAGCTCATAATAATCTTGCTCATTGTTTTAACGATTAAAAAAATAAAACAAAATCAGAGAAGAAGAAAAGAAAAGTAAGATTTTATGTTGACGGCCGTTATGGTTTTATTTATACAAAGAGTTATGAGATTTTTTATTGACCCTAATCTTCTAAAAATAAACCACATCGAGAGTATAATGATAATATTAAATAAAATAAAATAATTCATTCATTCTTTTAAATTATAAAATATAATATTATAATTTACATAGAGAAGACCAAATATGTTATTCCTAAAGATAAAATTATAAAATTTATCAAATAAAATAAAAGAATTATATTATTCTTTTAAATTAAATAAAAAAGATATTATAATTTATTCTTTAGGAAACTAAAATATTAAAATGATTATCTAAAATTAAAATCGTATCTTTTTTTCCTTCCTTTCTTTTATTCTTTCTCTAATAATCTTCAAGTCCTTGATTTTTATCTTCTTCTATAATTATAGCTTTTATGTCCAATTTTAACTCATTTTGCTCTAATTTCACTAATAAATAAACAATAACCAAATGAGAGTATTTTTATTCATAATTAATTAAAAATAATAATTAAATTAGTATAAAATTAAGGATAAATATCCTTCGATAAAATTACCCAACACTTATTAATTTGCTAGTCCGAGCAAAAATAATATATCAAAGTAAAAGTATGATCAAATGCTATTATCCTATGGTATAAATTAAGACCAAGTATCTTAATTTCAAAACAAGCTAATAAATCAAGTGAAAAATTCCTAACCACATGTTATAGATAGGGGTGGCAAACGGTCTGAACCGCGAACCGTCCGCACCGTTTAAATCAGAACCACGGGTTGCAGTCCTGGCGGGTTCCGGTCCTGTCAGTTTGCGGTCCTGCCCGTTTGCTCCTTATGCGGTCCTTGCGGGTTGCGGTCCTGCTAGTTTGCAGTCCTAATGAGCCAGTTTCGCATTTAAACCGCCAGTTCAAACCTCTAGACAAACCATTTAAGAACCGTTTATCAGTTCAAACCACCGGCAAAACCATTTAAGAACCGTTTATCAGAATATTTATAATGTTATTTAAAATTAATTTGTAAGTGTTAATTGAATCTAATTTCAATAATTGAGATATGTACCATATACACGAGTTAATTATTCTATTTCATGTATTTTAATTTAAATATGTTATCATTTTAATCGAAATTTTATAATCAATCAATTACATTCTAAAAATAATAATTGTAATTTGATTTTGATACATTTGATTATATATTTATATTTATGTATTTAAGATATTTTATTTAATATTATGTAGATATTAAATATCTACTTGTATTTTGATTACAACTTTCAATAATTGTAAAAATATAAAAATAAAAATTTGATTGTTTTAAACAAGATATCGTAAACAATATAATTGTAAAATGATTTGTATATTGTTTGAACATACTAGATATTTAAGATGTTATATTTAATATTATGTAGATATTAAATAATATATACCTATTGACATATAATTGTATTCTAATTTTAAATTATTAGGTGATTCTTTAGATTATTTCAAGCTTGAAGTGTTTATGGTTAGATGAATTATATAGTTTATTGTATTTTCGAACTATTCAATATTAGAAGTTTAAATTTAAAATTTTTAGAATTGTATAATTGATGCAGACAGTCCGGTGAATTGACAGTTTGGAGCTCCGGTGTCAGATTTTGACCCACAGCACCTTGTTTCGAAGGAAACGACGTCACGAACACAAGTCACGAGCTTTGCTCGTGAGCTATGGGCTTTTTTGGGCATTCGGGCTCATCTATCCTCTTTTTTTCGCACTTTTAGTACTTTATGGTATTTTTGTAATTTTCCTATTTTTTTAGTTTTAGGGTTTTGTTTGAACTCTATATAAACCTATCTCCTATTCATTGTTAAGGGAGTTGTTTTTTATTAATAAAAAAAATTAGGGTTTTATCCCTTTAGGGTTTTATCCCTTATGGCTTCTGCTACGTTTCACTCTTCTTCATAGTGGTATCAGAGCCAGGCAGTCCTGCGAGATGGTGAGAGGAAGATTCAGCCGTCGCAGTAGCACTAGAGTGACTCGAGATACGAGTGATGTAGATGATCGTGAAGATGCTGACCTACGCCGGCAGGTGGCCGATCTTACCCGGCAGATGGCTGTTCTTACCGCCAGGCAACAAGGCACGGAGGTTGAAGGTATGGTTAACCCTTTTGGAGAGAGGATCGGCCAGAATCCTTCCCACGACCGGCGCTGGGAGCTTGGCTTCAAGATAGACGTCCCGGATTTTGATGGCAGCCTTAAGGCAGAGGCACTTATCGATTGGTTATCCCAGATCGAGGAAGTCTTGGACTTCCAGGAAGTTCCGGAAGAGAGAAGGGTCGCATTAGTCACCATCCACCTACGCGGTAGGGCACAGGCTTGGTGGCAGCAGGTAAAGCAGAACCGCGCGCGTGAAGGCAAGGATAAAGTCCGCATCTGGGATAAATTCAAAAGAAAAACCCGCAAGGCTTTCCTTTCTTACACCTTCGAGCGGGAACTCTACCAGCGACTCCAGCATCTTCGTCAGCGATTCCTTACCCAGACGAATCTTCTGATGGGGAGACCGGTTCTGATTCGAGGACGAATCTTCTCTTCCCGGCGGGAATGATGCAGACAGTCCGGTGAATTGACAGTTTGGAGCTCCGGTGTCAGATTTTGACCCACAGCACCTTGTTTCGAAGGAAACAACGTCACGAACGCAAGTCACGAGCTATGCTCGTGAGCTATGGGCTTTTTTGGCATTCGTGCTCATCTATCCTCTTTTTTTCGCACTTTTAGTACTTTAGGGTATTTTTGTAATTTTCCTATTTTTTTAGTTTTATGGTTTTGTTTGAACTCTATATAAACCTATCTCCTATTCATTGTTAAGGGAGTTGTTTTTTATTAATAAAAAAAATTAGGGTTTTATCCCTTATGGCTTCTGCTACGTTTCACTCTCTATATAAAAATTAGGGTTTTATCCCTTTAGGGTTTTATTAATCAAAAACAACTCCCAATGAATAGGAGATAGGTTTATATAGAGTTCAAACAAAACCCTAAAACTAAAAAAATAGGAAAATTACAAAAATACCCTAAAGTACTAAAAGTGCGAAAAAAAGAGGATAGATGAGCCCGAATGCCCAAAAAAGCCCATAGCTCACGAGCAAAGCTCGTGACTTGCGTTCGTGACGTCGTTTCCTTCGAAACAAGGTGCTGTGGGTCAAAATCTGACACCGGAGCTCCAAACTGTCAATTCACCGGACTGTCTGCATCAATAATTATATGCATAAACTTAAATTACTTGTAAATAACAAAATAAAAATTGAAAGTGAAAGTGATTTAAATAACATTTAATAAAAAAAGAAGCAAAACAAACCCTTCTTGAAACATAGTTGTTAAAAAAAATTAAAATTTATTCCAAAAAAAATTTAAAAAATTTCTAAAAAAAAATTTAAAAAAAAAATTCAAAAGTTCGGACCATCCAGACAGATCTCCGGATGGCCCGAATTTCCGGTCCGGGCGTCCGGCGATTACGTCCGGATGCCCCGGACCGCATGTCCGGACCATCCGGAGATCTGTCCGGATGGTCCGGAAATTTATTTATTTTTCGTTTTTTTTAAAAAAAAATTGGGTCTCCTCTATAAATAGAGGAGACCCCAAATCCAAACTCATAAATTCATATACTCCTCTCTATGTCTCTCTAAATCTCTCTACTTGTTCTAAATATTCAAGAAAACTCAAATTTCTTATTTTACATATTGTAGTCCTACTTTTAGAATTGTTTGATTTTTTTTCGCAAATTGTTTCTATTTAATAAAAACACTTAAATAACGTTGGGATAACATTATAATAGCTCAATTAAGAGCTTCGTATAATTTATCAAGTTATTTAATTGTTATAGTAATTTAAATTTGTTCTTTTAATTCTAATTTTATTAGTTGTTGTTAGTTGTTATTGCTTGTTATTAGTTGTATTAGTTGGTATTAGTCTAAATTTAGTTTTTATTATTTGCGATATTAATTAGTTTCGATTAGTATTTTATTGCATATTTTAAAAAAAAACGTTGTTTTAAGTTTTAAAATGCCTATAAATCGTAGACTTACTAATACTCACCAATCCGCTAATTTTCACTTGTTATGAATGATGTTTGTGATAACCAAAACAAATTAATACTAACCAAAATGTAATAATAATTTTATAATCATTATTAAAATTACAATAATAAAATTCAAAAGTTAATATTAAAATTATAACAATATAACTTGTAATCTTTTACCATGATAAAATATGATTTTGGTTTAAAAAATAATAAATAACATTTGTAATATTTAAAACCAAATCACAATAATAAAATTCAAAATGTAATATTAAAATTATAACAATATAACTTAAAAATAACAAATAACACTTGTAATATTTAAAACCTAATCACAATAATAAAATTCAAAATGTCATATTGAAATTATAACAATATAACTTAAAATTAGTAAATAACACTTGTAATATTTAAAACTAAATCACAATAATAAAATTCAAAATGTAATATTAAAATTATAACAATATAACTTGTAATATTTTTTCATGATAAAATATGATTATAGTACTAATAGTACTAATAGTACTAATATTAAAATGTCAACACTACTAATAGTAGATCTAAAATATGATTATAGTACTAATAGTACTATTAGTACTAATATTATAGTACTAATAGTACTAATATTAAAATGTCAACACTACTAATAGTAGATCTAAAAACATAATAATAATAATATTCAAAATGTGATAATAACATAAGTAATATTTAAAATTTTGGAATATATAATTATTACAACACTTAAAATATTAATAACCAAAACAAATTAATATTAACCAAAATGTAATAATAATTCTATAATAATATGCAATATCTCAATATTTTTCAAATATAAAATTTTGGTTATAAAATAAATAAATATTTATAATATTTACCAATAAACCGCGTTTTTTTACAAATAAACCGTGGTTTCGCAGTCCTGCCAGTTTGCAGTCCTTGCGGGTTGCAGTCCTGGCGGGTTGCGGTACTGCCAGTTTGCGGTCCTGCCAGTTTACTCCTTATGCGGTCCTGGCGGTCTGGCGGTCCTAATGGTTTGCGGTCCTGACGGGTTGTGGTCCTGCCAGTTTGCAGTCCTAATGGGCCAGTTTCGCAGGTAAACCGCCAGTTCATAAGCAGATTGTCAACTTTGAACGGTGGTTCCAGAACCATTTGCACCCCTAGTTATAGATATAAATTTATATGTGACAGTCAATGAATCCCAAACCAGTTGGTTTAAGTTAGCAATAAAGCACCCGTATGACATATAAACTTAAAAAGGAAATTATATAAATGTTTTTTTAATATATATTTACATGTGTCTTATGTAATGTCTAGTTAAATTTTCTAATAAGTCCATGTAACGAGTTTTAGATCAATGACATCCCTGCCAAGTTGGTTAGGAGTATTAGGTGATGAAGCACCCCAAAAGATTTACTGGCTCAGACTAATTAAACTACAAAATTAGATAAGTCGCATTTGAGAATTAACTTAAATATTTTCCCTTTGTACGCGAATCTCGACCAGATTAGGAAGAGACCGGACCGGGTCACTCAGTAAAGAATTATGCAACCTCTTTATTTAATAAATAATATACGATTTTTTATAACTTTTATTACAATAACAACCGTTTTTTTAGAAAATATTTATTATATTAGTAAATTAATTTCCATGTAAGTAAAAATACTCAAAGTAAATTTGCAATGTAACTCATTTTAATAATTTATAATAATAGAAAAATCTAAAGACCTGCAATTATTAATTCTTTGAACTTAAATAATAAAGATATTATAATTTATTCTTTAGGAAACTAAAATATTTTATACTTAAAAATAAAATCATAATCTTTATCAAATAAAATAAAAGAATTATATTATTCTCTTAAATTAAATAATAAAGATATTATAATTTATTCTTTATTATATATAATATAATATATTAGTTCAAATATTTTATACTTAAAAATAAAATCATAATCTTTATCAAATAAAATAAAAAAAATTATATTATTCTCCTAAATTAAATTATAAAGATATTATAATTTATTCTTTAGGAAACTAAAATATTAAGATGATGATCTTCAATTAATATCTTTTTTTTCTTTCTTTTATTCTTTTTCTAATTATCTTCAAGTCGTTGACTTTTATCTTCTTCTTTAATTATAGCTTCTATGTCTGATCTTAACTATTTTTTTTCCTTTCGCCCCAATTTCACTAATAAATAAAAAATACCAAATGAGAGTATTTTTATTCATAATTAATTATAACTAACCATTAAATTAGTATAAAATTAATATATAATTAAAGATAAATATCTTTTGATCAAATTATCCCACACTTATTAATTTGCTCGTCCCGAACAAAAATAAAATAAAATATCACAAGTAAAAGTATGATCGATGGTATCCTGTAGGTTGGTTTGGTGGTCTAACATTGCGATATGGTGTCCTCATGGGGCTACATGCATATCATGTCAGTTTGGAAACCGCAGGCGTGATGAGAACATGACGGTTACTATCTAATCATTGTACATGACCCATCGATGATTAAATTTGATGGACATTATTTATGTTATTAGGGAGGTGAGTGAGGCAAGTCATGTTGTTTATTCATTGTGAAATTCTTATGTAATGGAGATAATATTAATGGAAATTGTAGTATATGTAGCACATTGGGATGATGGAAAAATTTATAAGTGGAGGTGGCGATGATGTTTTTTTACCAAAATATGACGAATCATCGAAGTATATAAACAAGAAGTTAAAAAATAAACGAGAAAAATACTTTTCGGATAAAAGTCTTTATTAATAGTGGCTTTCAATATGCCTCATATGATAGTGGCTTTCAATATACCTCATATAAAACCTTTTGCGCAGCTAGAAAGGAAAAAGAGTGAAGAACTGATTTACAGAGTGGATGTATACAATTTGAGATGAGTCGAATCAGATTTCCATTAAGCTTTTATAGTGTGATGCTTGTGACCTAGCCTCGTCTTTGATTAAGTCATTGGCCTTGGCTGTATGTCGTTATTATGTGCTTCAGAGTAATGGGGGATTCGATAATTTAGGATGTTAATTTCAACAGGGACGACGGCTAATCCTATGGTAATCCTATGGTATAAATCAAGACCAAGTTTCTTAATTTCAAAACAAACTAATGAATCAAGTGAAAAATTCCTAGCACATGTTATAGATAGAAATTTGAAGAATTCTAAAGAGTCTTCAACATGCTTCGAAAAAAATTAAACTTTCATTATATACTATTTACTTTAATATTTTTTAAGCATTTCATTAATAAATCAAAATAATATCAATTTTCTTTTTTACAGTTGTCAATTGTATCTTTGTTTATATATAAACTTAGAAAGGAAGTATATCAATATTTTTTTAGGCGATAAAGCACTCATAGGATATATAAACTTAGAAAGGAAGTATATCAATATTTTTTTAATATATGTTTACATGTGACTTGTGCAATGTCTAGTTAAATTTTCTAATCATTCTATGTAACGAATTTTAGATCAATGACATCCCTCCCAATTGGTTAGGAGCATTAGGTGATGAAGCACCCCAAATGATTTACTCAATGACATCCCTCCCAATTGGTTAGGAGCATTAGGTGATGAAGCACCCCAAATGATTTACTGGCTCAGACTAATTAAACTACAAAACTAGATAACATTTGAGAATTGACATAAATCTTTTCTCTTTGTACGCGAATCTCGACCAGATTAGAAAAAAACTCGGTCACTCAGTAAAGAATTATGCAAACTTTTTATTTAATAAATAATATACGATTTTTTTTATAACTTGTTTTTACAACGACAATTGTTCTTTTTTTTCAGAAAATATTTATTATATTAGTAAATTAATTTCCATGTAAGTAAAAACAGTTAAAGTAAATTTGCAATGTAATTCATCTTAATAATTTATAGACATAGAAAAATCTAAAGACCTAATCAAATAAAAATCTAAACATGCAATTATTAATTCTTTGAACTTAAAAGTCACTTCACAAGTTTGAATTAATCTACGAGGTCCTAAAATATACATTAAACAATATTAAATGATAATCTTTTTTTATATTTCTATTCCACAAGTTTCCTCTACTCCACACTTAAAATCTTATATTGTCCCCAATATTAAGAACATAAAAAAATAGATTAAGGAACAATGGTACATGATAAACGTATTTGGGGTTGAAATTTGCGAGATTGGAGTTTGAATTGTAGAAGCTAGTCGGTACTGCCAAATGAGAAGTAAACAAAAGAAAAACAAGAGAAAAAAATTATAGAAGCACCAAAACAAAATCTAAAAACAGATGGTGAGCACTCCCAAAAATAGAATAAAAAATAAAAATATATAATACGTTTTTATTAAAAGTGTTTTAAAAAAATACTATTCATCAATTTTTATTTTTATTTTTGTTGTTTTTTTGTTGTTTTGTTTTTCAAAAATAACAATACCAAAATGAAAGAAGAAAATTGAAAGAAAAACTTACATTGGCTTGGCTCCCAATCAGCGTTTCATTTGAAGTCAATAGCTCGATCTATCGGGTTTCTCAATGTGGAACATGAAGAGTAGTTGACACCCGATCATCATTAACTACTTCTTGATAATGGAAACAGTTCAGTTGGTCACATTCGTCGCACAAACCCCCTTCTCTAGAATACGATGCCCTAAAATAATTTCATCATCTTACCTTAAACGACATCTAACCCAATTTAGAGTATGATTAGTTTCTACCACTCGCTATTTCTTCTTGGTTGGATTTAGCAACTTATGACAACTCTTGAGTCAGTTGTAGACTTCATCCATTAAAAGTTTATTGTTGTGATTTGGAGGGTTGATCTTATATTTTTCGGCTATAGTCAAACCTATTGCTTAATTAAGTTGTCTCAACACCTTGAACAATTCCTCTTGATCTGCATAACTTGACGAAAAATTAGAAATATGAGGACAATTGTTAGGTTAATTCAAATAGATACTTAGTGAACGTGAGGGTGGAGGTTTTGATTTTAACTTAGCCGTTTCAACTTTGGATGATTTATCTTTTAACTTCGAAGTTTGAACATTGAGTGAATTAAATGATATATTTTTCTTATTACAATTCATAACCTGTTTATTTTTAATCCTTGTTTCATCTAGTACATTTTCCACTAATGAATTGTCTAAACTAAGATTATGAAATGTTTTATGTATGTATTCATCATTGGGTGTCTTTACCACATTAACCAGACAAGCATATCATCCTTAGGAAGCTTCAAAGCATCCAATATGCTAAAATTTACGTGCTCATCCCCTACTCATAAAATTATTTTCCCAGCCTCAACATCAATCACAGTCCTAGCAGTAGCTAAGAAAGGTCTCCCTAGAATGAGGGGTACAAATATATCTTCCTCCATGTCTAAAATAATAAAATCAACATTAATCAAAACATCTTCTCATATGCCCTTAGGATATACAAGATACCTATCAGCTAATTATAATGAAACATTAGTACCATTTAGTTCATTCATAATTTTCGACATATAGAAAGAGGAATTAAGTCGATACTAGATCCTAAGTCACATAAACATTTATCAAATGCTAAATTACCAACTTTACAAGGAATAGTAAAACTCCCTGGATCTTTTAGCTTTGGTGGTAATTTATTTAGAATCCACGCGTTGTATTCTTCTGTCAACGCAACTGTCTCAAAGTCCTTGAATTTTCTTTTGTGAGAAAGCATATCTTTGAGAAACTTTGTGTATTTAGGAATTTGTTCCACCAACTCTGAAAAAGGAATATTAACCTCTAAGTTGCGAAAAATGTTCAAGAAATTCAGAAAATTTATCGTTAGAATTTTGTTTCTTCTTACGGCTTGGGTAGGGAACTTGTGGTGCATATTTTGACATTTGAGGAGCATTTTGGGATGCAGTTTCGTCCATCAAGTTTCTGCTCCTAATAGCCCCGGAATCAGCCCCAAAACCTGCAGTTTTTTTAGCAACGCAATCCCTAATCAACTGGAGAAGCTTCTGCATAACTGCTCTAGACCAGTCATAGTCGTTTATTTTCCCGAGTTCTACGAAAAATTACACCATATTCTAACCTATTTCATCTATTGAGATTGAGTATAAAATCGTTGAGCAAAGAAAAAATATCAACAACCGAGTAACGTCCTCCAATTCATGCTCTCCCTTGGCTGATGGCTTTGGCTATACCTTCCTGTAAAACACGATACAACATGTTATATTAGTGTAGCTGAACATCCTGCTTATAACATAACATAGATTTATAGGTTCCTTTTATAGTATTTTTTGATACATGAAGTATGTTAGCATTATCCTTGAATCATTATCTGCCCTGTCTACGTATTCACTGAAGGATCTTCCAACTTTAGTTAGAGTCATTTTCTATGTGCCGAGCTTAGACGAAAAAATGGCATTTGCATCATCGGTTGTTAGCTTGACCAGCTTCGACAATATTCAGAACACATTTTCCTCGACTGAGAAGGTCCTTATAATCAGGTCAATTAGCGTATAAAACCTTTTCATTACAAACTTCTTCTCGCGAAGGTCGAAAGACACCTTCAGCAACGTGTAGAATGTTGTGTGTCTCGTAGCTTCGATGTGGGCAGATATAATCATGTCATTTTTCATTAGATTCATAACACTTACCAATCCTGACTTGTAGAAGCTTGCTTTCACAGTCATCTTGCATGAAAAAACATGAATCTGCAAGATTAGATACCAAAGAACTCTCATAAGCTAATGATAACATAATTAACTTAATCAATGACACTATCATAACACTTGTTGTGGTTTCATTTGATAACTCACTTTGTTTGTTAAAATATCACGCAAGTTATATTGAAATGTAAAACACAACAAGTTGTTTGAACCATTACTAGCGCGAGTTGTTTAAAAAACTAAAACAACAAATTGTATGTAATATTCAGAGAGCGAGTTGTATTGAAACACTAACAAAATGAGTTGTTCTATCTAATAAACTACCAGGATGCAATATTTTGGAATATCTATACGATGAGGATGCGAGTTCCACGAATTGCTATATGATGAAAATCTGAATTGTTCGTAAATTTCACATGCACATTGACAGAAGCTGGAAAAGAACAATATAACCACTACACCCAAAAACAATTGAATAAACTATAGCCAAGAGACAACACAGCATACAGAAATCAAAGCACGATACATGCACTTGTAAAACCTAACGTCGACCACAATAAACCTAATACCTACTATCTGATACACGGTGGTAACTAGGGGATCTGGCCCCACTAGGGGTTGATATTGATAATGATCGCACTCAACGATCTCTTGAAGATGAGGATGGAGAGGAGGTATGAGAAGAGGAGATCCATCTTCAAAAACGTCCTCGTGTGATATTGGACGCAATACTGCTTACGACAAGAAAGCCACAATTGGTGGAATGGATGGTGATTCGAGCCAAATAGATGAAGTTGATGATAGGAGGAGCCTAAAAGCATATCCCCGAGGAGATAGCTCGAGGGATGGGGTAGTTTTGTGAAAACAGGTGTGCGGCCTTCTTTTCCCTTGGTTTAGGGGGGTAGGAGTGGGGTTATCGTTTGTTAACATAGTCAGACCATAGAAATTATAATACAACTACCTTTCATACTGATGTTTGAGCATCTTAAAAGGTGCCAGGAACTATCATTTTATGACAATAGGCCCATGAGCAAGATATTGCAAAGGCAGGTAGAGCTTGCAATAGAGGTATTCTAAATTTGAACCTTTTATAATATATAGAAGAATAAAGATAACGATCTGACTTGATATTCCAAGGGTACTTTAATGTATGGCCTTCTGCATCGGCGAGGCGATATGCTTCCAGTATGTCCCTTGGAGATAACGGTCTACGGGCCATCCCAATTTGGTCCTAACTTTCTTGTTGCCTAGTCATTGGATCCTTGAAAAATATTCTTCTTTACTATATCCCCTACTCAGAAGATGCGGGTTTTAAGGCGAGAATTGAAGCGACACCTCATTACGCTCCCATAGTGCTTTACTCGAACTCGCGCTTGGTCACGTCGTTCATCAATGAGTTCTACATTTACTGCTCGATCGGTTGCATTATTGGTTTCCTCATAACTAGATATCTGATAGCTTAGTATTATTATTTTCGTTGGTACTACGGATTCACTACCATAAACAAGGGCAAAAGAATTGTCACTAGTTGCTGTCCGTGGAGTAGTCTGATACGCCCATAGGACCTCAGATATTTTATCCGACCATTTGCCCTTAGCTTCTTCGAGCTTCTTCTTAATTCCTTCCAAGATGGTACGGTTGGTGACTTTGACTTGGCTATTTTTCTGCGGGTAGTAAGGTGTGGAGAAGTGCTGACTGATCCCGTAATGTTTGGAAAATGTTGTAACCGTGGTGTTTTGTCATTGTGGACCGTTGTCTGCCATCAAGATACGGGGTATTCCAAACCTTGCTAAGATTTGATGGTGAATAAAGTCACATATATCCTGAGCTCGATTTCAAAACATGGATTTAGCTTCTACCCATTTCCAGAAGTAATCCATCACTACGATCATGAATTGCTACTTGTCAGTTGCCATAGGAAGTGGCCGTACGAGGTCGATGCCCCATTTATTGAAAGGTAAAGGGACATTTATTGGCTGCATCAGCTCACTTGGTAAATGCTCGGTATTGGCGAATTGTTGACATTGGTGACATTGTTGGACAAGTCGCTATGCATCGGTGGCCAATTCTGGCCAGTAGTATCCTACTAGTAGAAAACGTCGAATAAGGCTTTGGTACCCGCAGTGTGCCCCAGCTTCCCTAGTATGTAGATCGCGTAATACTAAAGAAGCCTTTGTTTGATCAAGTCATCGGAGTAAGGGTCTTGTTGTGATCTTCTAATATGGGATGTTATCAAAAATACGGTATTTGGAGGCCCGAGTTGAAATGCTCGAGAAACTGTCTTATCGGGCGGGAGAGTGGCAAAATTAAGATACAAGAGATCAGGTTGTCTTCAAGCACTAGCATTATTTATTGTGTTGATGGTGTCACTCTAATTGAAAATTTCTATATTTAGAAGTTGTTGCGCGATATGAAGGGATGCTCCTCTAATGCTACGGTCTTGGCCAACCCATCAACGACGAATTTTTCCACGCGGGGGACTTGGTCGTATAAATTTGGACTCATACTTCTTGAGCACTGCTAAGTAGCCCCAGATTCCTTCTTTCTTCACAACATAGATGCCCCTAGATTAATTTATAACCAGCTGGGGAGTCTGAACGGATTCGTAAGAGACGGACCCTACATATTAGTGCCAGCTTCATTCTGCAAATCACTGCTTCATATTCTGTAATATTATTAGTCACCGGAAAGTTGAAACAGATCACTTGTCTGACCTCCTCTCCTGTAGGCAGTCTATAGATGACCCTTGCACCACCTCCAGAAGTGCTTGAAGCCCCATCAGCCTGGACGATCCATTTCGTCGGCTCTGTTATGAGTGGCGTACCGCTTGACTGATGTATCTCTTTAGGCGAGAATTTATTTTCAGGAAGTCAACCATGAGCTACCCTTTAAGAGAATCACGTGGTTCAAACTGAATATCATATTCCCGGAGCTCGATGCTCGACTTAGTCAGCCTGCTTGAGGCATTAGGTTTTTGTAGCACAATTTTGAGAAATAAAGACGTTCTGACAATAACTAGGTGTCCTTTCAAATATGGGCGTATTTTCCGAGTAGGGTTGAGCAGACCCAATGGAAGCTTTTTTAAGTTTAGGTATCTAGTCCCGCTATCGACTAGAGTTTTACTCGTATAGTAGATAGGTCCCTGAACACGAGCGGGTTCCAAGACTGCACTAACAGATTAAGGTGAAACAGACAAGTATAAGAATAGTGGCTCATCGACGAGGGGGCGGATATAATTTCTGGCGATGTGAGGTAGTTTTTGAACTCGATAAAGGCCTTGTTGAATTCCTTTGTCCAACCAAATTTCTTTGCCCCTCGAAGAAATGGTGCCTTTTATCTAAGGCTCTGGAAATGAAGCGGGAAAGTGTTGTGAGTCGTCCTATTAGACATTGGAACTTGTTTATATTCCTGGGATGTGCCATTTGTATGATTGCTTGCAGTTGGGTGGGGTCGGCTTCGATCCCCTTTTTACTGACTATATAGCCTAAGAATTTGACACTTCTTACCTCGAAAGAGCACTTTATTGGATTCAGCTTCAAATTTAACTAGAGCAGGTGGTTAAACACAGTTTGAAGCACTTTGAGCTATTTTTCTATTGTATGTGTTTTGACGATCATGTCATCGATATAACCTCCATATCTTACCTAAGTGCTCATTGAAAATATGGTTGGTCAGGTGCTGATACGTGGAACCAATATTTTTCAGACCAAATGGCATCACAGTATAACACTATACACTGCGCTCCGATTGGAAAGACGTATGCTCCTTATCTAAAGGATTAAGCCAAATCTGATTATAACCGGAGTATGCATCCATAAAAGAAAGTTATTCACAACCGCGAATGTGTAACACCCCCTCGCCATTTAATTGTTATCGGAGAGGCTTGGTGTGGTCAACTGCAACTGTGTAACACGTCCTTGTAGTATGTTGACTTCCTCTGATGATACCGACCACATTTCCCATTAGGTTTTTGATGCATTGTCTGAAATTACATGGGGTTTCCTCCACCATATGTAGCTAAGTTCGTCCAATAATCACGTGGTAGGAACTGGGAGCATCCGAGATCATGAAAAATGTCTTCAGTTATTCTTTTGTAGCCCAATAACCGACTTTAATCATCAACTCAACATCTCTCACACACTGAGATGCCTTGCCTTCACGTCCGACCAAAGTACGTTGGGTAGGCTTGTAAAGTGGGACTTTGTGCATGCGATTGTAGTTGTCTTTAAAAATGATATTTGTCGAGCTACTTCCATCTACCAAAACTCGAGTTACCATTACTCCCCCACTGTCCAAATTCACTGTCAATGCATCCTCATGTGGCGTGCTAACCCCCCCTCAGGTCGTCGTTGTTGAAAGTAAGGTCCGCCATAGGATCTCGGTAATTATGATACGACGAGGCTTCAACAGTTTGCACTTCGTGGTCGATCATTGTTCTTTTGTTTGACTTTGAGTCATGAACTATCTTAGAGTTTCCTCCTGCAATACTGAAGAGAGATGGTGAGCTTCCACGGGTACTGGAAACTACATTACTGGTTACCTCGAATTATCGTTCGTTAACAGTGCACAATGATCGCAGAGCGACAGTCCCTAAGTTGTAGGTTATATCAGATTTTCCCCTTGCAACGGTAAACAACCAATATTGTTTCCCTGCATCTACCCTTTTATCTTTGCGGGGCTTGTCCTCAGTTACCAGATATTTTTCCTTCCTCGAATCAGGATGGTGACGGCGGTCTTGCTGCTTAATGAACTAGACGAGCTCACCACTGTCTATCAATCTCTAATTTCCTCTTTAAGCTACCAGCATTCGTCAGTTGTATTGCCATGATCATTATGATAGGAGCAAAAATACCTACTCGATCTCTTAAACCTTAGATCACTCATCACTCGTGGGGTCTGGTACTTTGTTATTCCTTTGGTTTTGTCGTAAATAACCGAGATGGTCTCGGTTAGTGGTATACATTATGTGGAGAAGTTTTCATAGTACGTTGTTTGATGAGTGCTATCCTGGTGAGGACCGTTTTCAATGTTTTTGCGGTCGTATGATCCTTCTTTAGGATTAGAATCCTACATATCTGATGAGTCCCCTTTCCTTGAATTGTCCACTCGAATGAACGTATGTGCTTGGGCTTAAAGATCTCCCATATTTTCCTTCCAGAATCTGATCAGATCGACGTATAGTTCTCGTCGCCGATCAAGGCCTCTCTTGAGGGATACAACGACCATATTTTCCTCTATATCTAACAAAGCATTCATAGAGTGGACAAAACGTTTAACATAACTTTTCAAAGACTCACCTCGCATTTCATACAAATCCATAATTAAATCTCGCTCTCGCCGCAGTTCCTTGTTGCACACGAGTCTTTCTCTGAACACTCTCCACAGGCCGATAAAATCGTAAATAGATCCCTTAAATAGACCATTAAACCAGTCCATTGCGTTACCTTTAAGAGTCATGAAAATAGCTCGGCAAAGCATAGTATCGTCGTGGTTAAAAGCCATCATTATAATACAAAATTGCTTCATATGTCTTTTCGGCTCCCCTGTTCCATCATAGGTTTCCATTCTTAAAGGATCGAATTTCCTAAGTAGTTGGTCTTCAAGGATTATTTCCACGAATGAAGAGTCTTTGAGCACATAGGCCGACATCTTCGGTCTTACCTAACTATACTGCACGTCCTCGTCATCCCTAGCCATTTTGTATGTAATGGGTCGTGTCTCTTGGCATAGTTCATGCTCTTTGGAGCGTTTTTTTCCTCCACTCTCGCCTTCTCCTCCTACCATGTCCTCACGTTTTGAAGATCAATCCCCCTGATTAGCCCGACTAGCCTCAAGTCCAGACTGGTGGTTCACCTTGCTAGCTCTTTATATTTTCACCGTTAGTGCATGCAGACTGTCATTCATTTTGGCTAGGTGTGCATGGCGTGATCTCTCGTTTCCCACTCACACGCTACCCTAAGTTATTCTGGAGTTGTTGTTCCAACCGTTGCATCGTTGGTAAGGTCCCTAGATTATCGGCTTCTGTATCATTGTCACCGGGGACGGGTGTATTTTTTGGTGGGGTGATTTATGTTCCAATCGCAATGGCTGGTTGTCTTACCTTGAGTGCAACGTCGGCGTATATTTCTTCTTCCATGTCGGGGGTGGTGGTCGTGATTGGAAGTTTCTGATCTGGCCTTACCAGCGGGTTCGCCGCTCCTCTCTGATGGACCGTTGCTCCACTTTACTCTGGAATATCTCTCTTAAACCCTGACCTAGTTACTGTCATGGTTGAGAAATCTTACTGCTAAGTGTTTTTCTTTCCCACAGACGGTGCCGAATTTGTGATGGGAAGTTATAACAAAGATAATACCAAGTAGTCAATTTATTCATCGGAGAAGAGATGTTACATTGTGTTTAGGTTTATCTACCTATTTATACCTCCCTTGGCAATTTACAATCAGTTACTAGATACATAACTCCACTAATAATGCACGTAGGTTTACATTTATGATGTGGAACCTAAATTAATGGCCATTGCTTTAGTGGGTTGATTGAGTAATCAATGTTTCTAATTCGTTTCTATATCTATCCTTTTAAAGGTAGGCCTCGGTCGGTTTCATCCACATTATGCTGAGAGGTGCTCTGATTTCTATTCATTTGCTCGATTACGACCTTTACCTAGCTCTATATTTTCTTGGTGAAGGCCTGGTTAATTATTTTCTTCCTTGTTCTTTATTTTACTCTACTCGGTGAGTTGTCTGCTAAGTCTGATTTTGTTCATCTGCTCCGCTCAATGAGGCGTCTCGTTTGCTCCAACTTATTTTCCTCATCAAACGCCTGTCAGTATCGTTGTTTATTTTATTATTCTTATGTCCCTTGCCTTTATGCATATGTCACTCGGTTAGGCCTCGATATGACTACTTATTATCGTCATCTTTGCTTATAGCTTTAACATGCTTTGTACTTTGCGATAGCTAGGTCGGATTGGTATTATACCATGCCGCAACCATCTTCACTTGTTCGTACAATATCTATTGTACTAGTCGGTGATTATCCCCTTCTCAGTTAAACCATTCAATTTTAAGTTTATTAGTTTTGCTAGATCTTATATTTCCAACTATGTGAGTTCAGTCATATTGGCCATGTGAGTTTCTGGAATGTTAAACATGTTACTTCTTCTATATAAGCTAACCATGCCATTTCTTGTATATTAAACCATTTAATTTTATGTCTATTAGTTATGTTAGATCATATATTTCCAACGTGAGTTCAGTCATATCCACCATGTAAGTTTCTTGTATTTTAAACATGTTAATTCTTATATAAATAACCATACGATAACAGTCATATATTAAACATGTTATTCCTTGTATATTAAACCATCATATCTACTTAAAAGGCCAAAATATGATCATAAACTTGATAATTCGTTAAATAGAGATTACAAGTAGCCTTAAATGAACAAAAAATACCATAATAATATTCTTACTTTCAACCTAACAAAAACTACTACTATAGTTTAGGGTTGGTCAGTTTACAGCATGAGTTAACAACAAAAACATGCAAAACAAAAACAATCAACCATCAGAAGAAGAGTCTTTTTTGTCAAACCCATCCTCTTCATCTATCTCGTCATCATCATCCTCCTCTTTACTATCTTCCTCCATCTTGTCATCAGCCTCCTCTTATTATTCCTCCGCATTTGGGACTTTCTTTTTCCTCTTCTTCTTCCTCCGACTCATGTCTCTTCCATATTCTTTGTGAAAGCTCATTAGGGTCAGGCTTATCTTTGATAAAACCCAGAGTACAGAGATATATATTCATCATGGAAGCATAATATTGACCTGTCTCTTGAAGAGTTCGACAAGTACTTAGTGTTTGTTGGACATTCATAGTCGGAGAAATGGTTTGAAGAGGAAAAAGGCTATCATTAAAAAAAGAAATAGCCATATAATTCATCGCATGAAGGGAAACAAGTCATAGTTTTTTAATATGAAGAGTTTAGGAGTTTTTTTTAAGAGTTCATGTATAATACCATATGGGTTCTTTATATATAGGAATAATTCTAACTCAATCTCGATATTTATTTTGTAGTTATTGCTTTAGTCATGATTACATATCTACCTGTGTTAAATCAAGCAATAACTCAGCTGATTGAAATAATCAAAATTTTATATACAAACTTGTTAGATAGCCATTAGTTGACATTTCTGATATTAATTACCATGTGTGCCCAGTATTGAGACTAGTTACCAACGCGTTAAAAAATATCCAAATATGCGAGCTCTTTGTAATTTAACCATGTGAATATGATATATTAACCTAATAGACAATACAACTTACATGACCTTGTCAGTTGTTTTATATAACAACCGTGCGATTTTAAGTTTTTTGCAACCTATCTATTTATGTATTGTTATTAATCAAGCAATATTAGTGTTAATCAACCTTGTGAGTTCAAGATATCAACTACTAAGAAGAGTTTAAAGCAGTTCATGATAATGAGAAGAGATATTGTGAAGAATAAGTAAAATTAAATAAATAAATGGGTTAATTTGGTGTAATAAAGTATTCGGTATAAATTTGACAAGTATATAATATTTTGTAATCCTTAATATTTATGGTTAGAGTTAGTAAAGTGGTGGGATATAAAGAATTACATAAAAAATGGGTAAATAAGTAAATAAATGATTTACCACTTGTACTATATAAATGACCATCCTTTTTCGGGAAAAGGTCCAATCATTAGTCAATTATTACTAGATTATTCCTTTTGTATTTGTCTCTCTCTAATAATTTTGTTTCTATTTCTAAAAACACTTGTATACAAACATTATTGTGACACATACCCTTAGACGAATATCGTCGTGACAAGAAACATCACTAAGAAATCTCTTGGACTATCATTGACGCCGTTTGTGGGAATAGCGATTGGTACCCAGAATTGTTGTTCCAAAACCATAGTATTATTATAAAACATTGTGAGAATGATAGAGACAGATATGTGAGGAGAACTAGAGACTGGTACGAAGAATCGTATAACTGGAGACTGGTACGAAGAACCGTCTGATTGGAGACTTATCTGGAGGTCTCTTGGTCGATGACCAAATAATAAATTAAGAAAATGAGAATGATTGATATGCCAAGGAGATGCTAGAAGAATCTATCTTAGTAGCTTAGCGGAAAGAACTTTTGAAAGACATTGAAAGATTGAATGCTGAAAAGGAAGCGATAATAAGTTCATGGAGACTTAAATCAGAGGTCCAAAGAGAGCACAAAGTTTGAAAAGATCACATATCGTACCGACGAGAGGCATCCAAGGAAAAACAATCATCATGCTAAAAGAAGAATGAGATGTGGACATGTTATGAGTCAACAGAATCAAGTGAATATTCATCATATAGTTCATACGAATCTTTTTTCAGAGAAGGATAATCGATGTCTAAAAAGTTACAAAAGAAAAGATTCTATGAGCCAAAGAGGTGGCCCTCGGACATCTTATAGAGCCAAGGGTTCGAAGAGGGAAAAGTCCAAGCATAGGAAAAAAATGGCTTGGTTTCGAGAAGCCAAACATGGTTGTGCATATAGCTCAGCTGGAAAAAGTAACTTCACATCTGCCGATTTCTTGTGGAAGCCATAATCTCGAGTATCGTGTGAGTAATCAATTCACATATCCATCCGAAGAAAGTTTATACATAAACTTGAATGAAGGACCAGGGGGTAGTGCGTATAGAGTGGATTATAATTGAAGGTTGTCTCCCTTCTCCCTGGAAATCCTTTTAGGGCATCTACCTAAGTGGTTTGATATTTTTAACTTGGAAACGTTTTATGGGACGTAAAATCTGGCTAACCATATAGAGAAATTCAAGAATTTTATAATTCAATATGATGACGATGACAGGATTTTATGCAGAGTCTTCTCCCAAACATTTAAAAATGCAACTTCAAAGTGGTACAATCATTTGCCTGAGGGGTGCATCAAGTATTTCGATATGTTCTGGAATATCTTTCGTCAGCACTTTGTGGGAAGCAAAAAGTTTTGATCGAATAGTGATACGGTTTTTTTACTGTAGGTAGAAAGTGGGAGAGAGACATAAGGATTATACAAATCGTTTTATCAAGGCTAAGACTGATATGGAAAGCTGTGAGGATAAACTGGCATTGGCTGCTTTCCGAATAAGACTCCTGCTTGGAATAATGAAGGATAATGCAGCAGAAAGGTAAATAATGACATTTGGGGAGTTTTTGGATCAAGTAGAGAATAATTTTGGTGGAAGAAACGTAAGCATCATAAAGGAATTCTGTAGCAAGTTTGAGCAAAACCAGTTCCGTCAAAGTTCGATGGTAGCATGTAACAATTAAAATCCAACAAGTATTGTATGAGATTAAGCACCAGTTCAAACGATAATTCAATCAGCTACAAAGATGAACGAGTATGCACCGGTTGTGAATACTCAGCATCATGTTCGGCCCGCGCCAAACAAATGGGTCCAAACATCACATTTTCCCAAGCTAAAAGAGTCCGCACGTACAATTCTGTAATACATTTCCAATACAGAATCTGAGGCAGAACAGAAGCAATAGGTATTGTAAGTATCATGAGGACATTAGGCATGACACAAAAGATTGTTTGAAGTTGAAAAAATAGATACAATCCTTCATCGAAAATGGGAAGTTGGCAACATTTATGAAGAATAATTCTTTGGTTTCTCCAAACAAGAAAATATTTTGAAGCTATAAAATTCTCTAATGATCACAAAACCTATTAATGAAGAATCTATTGACGCATTTGATATTTCAACGGAGTATTTAGATCTGAAGCCAAATAGAAACAACATCAATATGCTAGAAGAGCCGGTTATGAGAGGAAATGTTAGTGAACTATGTGCTTTCTTTGAGTCACTAACAATTTTTGGAGGACATACAGTTGCAGGGACATCAATTTATTCTAAAAGAGACATATTGTTAGCCTAGCAACTCAACTGGAGACGGGCGGGTGCTTCACCATATTTATACAGAAATCTATCTCTAATACTTTGTTTTGAAGACGATAACATGAGGGACGTAAATGGTCTACATGAAAATGTGGTAGTTATTGTAGTAGAAATTGTTGGGCATGAGCTACGAAGAGTTTCAATTGATAATGGTAGCTTAGCTAATATTATGTTCATGACAACTTACAACAAAATAAAGAATCCACCAACCATCATTTGGTTAGATCGGACAATTATAGGGTTTATTAGAGTAACAGCTGAATTGGTAGGAGAATTTAAGGGGAGAGTTGAACTAGGTTGAGGACCCTTAAAAAATATAATGAAAGTTTTGTTTATTGTGGTAAATGCTCCAACACCTTATAATACAATCTTTGCAAGGTCTCGGCTATCTATAATGTATGCTTTGGCATCAACCGTGCACCAATATTTGAAGTATGTCGTGGGAATTAATGTTGGAACGGTCGAAAATAGTCAAAAGATGGCAAGAGAATGTTATCGAACGACTTTGGCCCTTAAGAAAATCAAGGGAGACGAGTAAAAGAAAGAATAGTAATCAGTGGGGTCTTTATTGGGATCTGATCTCATTGATGACCCAAGGGAGACCCCCGGTCTTATGATATCACACAAAAATTCTGAGGATCGTGTTTTCTCTCATGGAAATTTTATAAAAATTGGCACAAAGTTATCTTTGGAGGTGAGAGAGAAGTTAATTCAGTTTTTGTTAATAAATTTACACATGTTCGCATGGTGTACAAAATATGTGATAGGGTTCCTGTAAATATCGTTTGTCATAAGTTAAAAATCTAAAGTAATATTCATCTGATCATCCAGTAGAGGAGATCTTTTTCCCAAGAAACGTATAAGGAAATTATGTCTATGGTAGATCGTTTAACAAAGTTTGGGCATATACGCGAGTCACAATATCCTTTATAACTTGTTAATCTGGTTTTAGTAAATAAAAAGAACGGTAAATGGTGAATGTGTGTGGATTTCACTGGTCTAAATAAGGCATGTCTAAAAGATCCTTTCTCGGTTCCACGAATAGAACAGTTAATGGATTCTACTTCAGGGAATCGATTACATTCTTCTATAGATGCATATGCCGGTTACAATCAGATCCAAATGGATCCAACGGATTAGGAAAGCACCACTTTTATCACTAGAAGAGGTTTACATTGGGAGTATATTTAAAGTGTATTTCGATCATATGTGAAAAGTACAAGGGATGGGTACCACTTGGCAGATCTAGATTAAACTTTTGTTAACCTGACAAAGATAAATTTGAAATTAAATACATAAAATGTACATTCGGAGTAGGGTCCAGAAAGTTTCTTAGGTACATAATTAGTGAGTGTGGGATAGAAGTTGATCAAGTACAGCTAAATGCTTTGAGCACCATGGCACCATCTCGAACGATTGAAGAAGTACAAATTCTAACACGAAGATTGGAAGCTTTGAATAGATTCATATCACGATCATCAGACAAGCGTGCTCATATCTTCCAAATATTGAGACAAGAGAATTTTTTTTACCCAAGAATATTACAAATCATTTCATCAAATTAAAGAATATATTTTCTTCGCCATAAAGTTTGACAAATCTGAATTCGGGAGAGAAATTGTATGTTTATCTAGCGGTGTCAAATTATGATGTAAGTGATCTTTTGATTCGAGAGGAAGACACTTGCCCAAGACTAGTGTACTACGTCAGCAAAAGTCTTTTGGATGCTGAGAAATGGTATCTAAAGTTAAAAAAGTTGGCCCTCGCATTAGTAACCGCTTCTCAGAAAATGAAACCTTATTTTAAAGGTCACTTTATTACCGTACGAACATCTTTTATACTGAAAAACATGTTACAAATGTCTAATGTATCAAGAAGAATGACCAAATGGTCAGTCGAATTGGGAGATTTTGATATTGAATTTGAACCTAGGGCTGCAATAAAAGCACGAGCTTTAGAAGATTTCCTAGTCGAATTTCATTCTGAACGGGTATGTATGGAGGTCGATGAAGAAAACTTTGAGTTAGAGAGAACGACCCGAACACATTGGGGCTCAAGTGCATCAGGATGTGGGGTAGGGGTGCAGTTGATTTCTCCAGAAGTAATTTTCGTGTATCAAGTTATCCACTTCAGGTTTGAAGCATAAAAAAATGATGCATAATATGATGTTGCTTTGGTATGGTTGAGACTTGCTCAGATTTGTGGGGCTAAAAATGTAGTGTTGATAAGTGACTCGCAACTTGGTATAAATCATGCATCTGGTCAATCTAAGACAAGAAAATATCATTTAGTAAAGTATTTGAGAGCGTTAAAGACCTTAACATTGGTCTTCGAAAGCATTAGATACGAACATGTTCATAGGGCTGGAAATTGTTTGGCTGATTCTTTGGCTAATGATTTGTATTCTGAGGAGTACCCTTGGATTATCATACAAGAAAATCCTTTAATAACAAGAGAATCTGAGTAAATAGAAGGATCAATCAAAGCCTTTTAAATTTTGACAAGCACAACAAAAATTTGGAGGAGTGATATTAAAGAATTCTTGAAAAATGATGTTTTACCCGTAACAAACTAATTACCAAAAGAATACGGTTTAAGATATATAGTTATATGGTCCTTAGAGACATCTTGTATAAAAAATATTTTAGCAGGCATTTACTTTGACGGCTCGGAGAAAATGAATCACAAATGATAATGTCAGACTTACATGATGGAGAAGGATCCACACGTTGTGGGTATAAAACTTTGATACGAAGGGTTCTTCTAGTAGGGTATTACTAGCCTACTATCGTCTCGGATGCCAAATATTTAGTTCAGAAATGTGACACTTGCCAAATATTTTCTAATGAAATTCATACACGGAAAGTGCCTCTTGAATCAATATCCGAGTCATTACCTTTTGAACGATAGGGCTTTGATCTAGTCGGACCCTTACCGATGGCATCAGGGGAACGACAAACAATAATTTTCGCGGTAGACTATTTGTCTAACTGGGTGGAAGCTGAACCATTAGAAGGGATAAAAGCTAAGGATGTGATCAGGTTCATTGTTTCTAATATTTTTTGCCTATTTGGGGTTCCAAGGAAAATAACTATAGATATTGGAACACAATTTGACAACAATGAGATAAATGTTTTTTATATGCTAAAGGAATACAACAATGATTCTCGACACGTTTTCATCCACAAGCAAACAGCCAAGTCGAGGTCACTAATGGAACAGTTCTTGATATGTTGAGAAATGTTTTGGAGAGCAAGGTTGGGAAGTGACCATATTATTTACAATAAGTTTTATAGGAATACAGAACTACTTCTCGGACAACTACCCAATAATCATCGTTGCGTTATTACACGGAATTGATGCATTTATTCTATCCGAAGAAATCTTCCCATTATATTGAATCAACGAGTACTCCAAAGAAACCAACAATAAAGAAAAGCGTACAAAGTTAGATTTGATAGAAGAAAAGAGAAGAATGACACAATTAAATTATTTGCACTATCAAACTTTGATGAGAATTCAGTACACTTCCAAAGTTAAACGACGATAATTTATAGCAGGAGATAAAGTGTTGAAAAATATTTCTTCAAACGAAAGAAAAATGACTTGGCAAGCTAGGGCCTAACTGGGAAGGTCCGTATACGGTAACTAAGAAGGTAAAGTTAGGGACATATCAACTTAAAGATAATAAAAAAGAAGAGATCTTCATCACTCGTGGAATATTGAGCACCTCAAATTGTATTTAGAATGAATATGTAAGTTTGTAAGTTTGTATATATTTTTGAAAATTTGTGTAAGTATCGATGGTATACTCCTTTCTACCTTGGTGACGCATGAAGATTTTAATGAGGTGTCCTCATAGCCGACTTATATATAATATTTCTTTGCCATCTTAAAACAACTTCTATAATTTTTATCTTCTTGAACTGGAAGGGTCTTCAACGAATGTTGGTCTATAATTTTTATCTTCTTGGACCGAAAGGGTCTTCCAACGAATATTGGTATATAATTTTTATCTTTTTGGATGGAAGAGTCTTCCAACGAATGTTGGTCTACAATATTTATCTTCTTGGATCGAAATGGTCTTCCAACGAACGTTGGTCTATAATTTTTATCTTTTTGTACCACAAGGGTCTTCCAATGAATGTTAGTCTATAATTTTTATCTTTTAAAACCGGAAGGATCTTCCAACGAATGTTCGGTTACAATTTAAATCTTTTTGGACCAGAAGGGTCTTACAACAAATATTTGTCTATCATTTTTATATCTTTGGACTGTAAGGGTCTTCCAACGTATATTGGTCTACAAGTTGAGAAAATTTTATAAAAGTTAAGTATAATAGTATTTTCGTGAAATTTTTTACAAGAAAAATGTAGAAGTCTTTTATAAAAATTAAGTATAATAATATTTTCATATGAAAAAGTTTAGAAGAAAATGTGGAAGTGTTATATAAAAGTTAAAATAATAGTATTTTCATATGAAAATTTTTAGAGGAAAAATGTGGAAGTTATTTATAAAATTTAAGTATAATAGTATTTTCATATGAAAAAAATTGGAGGAGAAAGTTGGGAATCGGTTATAAAAGTTAAGTATAATAATATTTTCATATGAAAAAGTTTGGAAGAGATTGTGTAGAAACCTTTATGAAAATTTAACATTGTAACATTTTTCATATGGGAATGTTTGGGTGGAGAACTTTGGAGATCTTTGGTTATGAAAGTTAAGGGTTAATACTCATATGAAAAAACTTTATGGAAAGCATATGACCAAATTAATGTTACGTTAAGAACTTTTATAGTAAACAGTGTATCATGAGAGCATGAAGACTTAACAAAAAAACATGCCTATGGCATAATCAGCTCACAAGGTTTACACAAAAAGGTGAAAATAAAAACTACGTAATACACCCTAAACTTACTCTGAAAGGCCACCTTCTTTACTACTTTTTCATGAACTCCTACTGGAGGAAGAACTACTTGACTCTTCTGAATCATTGGTTGATTCTTCATCTACCAAAAAAACTCCCTCCGGATGATGTTTTTCAGTGACATGCTCCCAAAGACTTCCTAAGTTTAAGTTGGGAAAACGTTCATGAATTTCCATTACTAAAGTCGACTTGATTTTGCATCCCTCTCTACCAAGTGGGAGATACAATAAGCAGCATACTCCTCAAGACAAATATCTTTGTACTTCTCAGTTTCGTCTGTAATAGATTTCTTCTCAACATTAAGTTTCTCAATCTCTTTGACAGCATTCTCAAAATGTGATTTGGTTTTAGTACAAAAATCAAAGAGTCCATAAATAAGGGTGTCCCATTCAATATCTTTAGTTATAAATAACTCTCGCTCATTGTCGAACTCCTCATTCTCTTTCTTTAATTCAGCCTCAAGTGCTTCAATCTTTGCCAAACGCTCAGCAGAAGTTTTCTTCTCAAGGACAAGTTCTTCAAAAAACTTTTTCACATCGGGCTTATTTGGATGACTTTATTTTGACAGTGATCCTTTTTATTGGGTTTTCTTTGTAGGAGAGCGTTAACATAAAGTAATCTATTAATCGTGTTCGCCATAAATTCGTTCTCATAAACATCAAAATAAGTCGAGGTAGGGGAAACATTTTCCAGATTTCCTGAAATTTCTTCTTAACTCCATTGACCAGTGGAACATCTTCTTTGAGAAGCGGAGTCTTAACCAGAGTCTGAATCGACAACGATAACTTTTTTATACAAGGCGAGCTCTAATTTTTCGTGTTATCATCCTTCTCTTCACCAATAAACTTCTTCTTGCCTTTTTCTTTAGCAGAATGTCTCTTCGATAGTCTCAGAGCACCATCTTTCCCAACAGGTCTCACTTCAACCACAAACTCGGGTTCAACATTAACTTGTTCTCTTTCCCTGATTCTAGTATCACCATCAGTTTTATCCTCTTCTTCCTCATTCTTTTTAGGGTCCCGGTGACTGGGATCCCTAGCCCTAGTGGGGAGAAAAATAAGGTTATTTTGGTACTCCAATCGTTTAAGTAGATTATTCAACTTGGTCCACAAACGGTTTAGCTATCCATTTCATTGTTGTTCCCAAAGAAACATTATGGTAGAGTGAATGAATTGAGTAAATAAAATAAAGCAAGGCTGAAAACAAGTACCTCGATTAGTCAAATTCAGCGTAAGTCGATGGGGCATCTCAACGGAATTTGCATATCCTGTCTCCCAAAATCCGGAGACAAAGACAAATTTTTGCTTCAATTTCTTATCAATTTGTAAGAGATCGTTTACAATCTTGTATTTTCTCCCAAGAGTGAGTGAATAGAATGAAAAATGATATTTTTTAGCCACACTTGTCAATCCAACAAACTGTTCCATGGAAAAACTGATATAGGCAATCGAGAATCCATAATACAAGCCATCAGTGTGAACCACATGTTGGGACCGACTTGGGACAGACATAGATTTATCAGATCACATTACTCTACTAAATCAGGGTCTAAAGGGAGTCGAAGACCCTATTTCAAAATCTTTTAAAAACAATCAATTCGTGGTCTGGAACGGACAAACACGTCTCCCCAACCTCAACGAATCAAATTTTGATGAAGTCCAAAATCCCTCATCGATCTATGGGCTTAACCTCTTCAGATGGATGACAATACTTGTATTTTATCTTATGACGTTCTTCTTCTTTTTGGTGAACATGAGAGTTTATCACAATTTCAAGAGTAGAAGATTCTTGAGTCGGTCTAGAAGGTTCGATAGGAGGAATCAATGTGGGGATAACTTCGATAGGTTAAGCTTCAATACAAAGCATATCTTCTCCTTCTTTGTTATCATCCATCTCATCAATTAAGTACTTTTATTATATTTCTAGAAAGGATTTTAAGGATGGACAAATAATATTTTCTTTTCTAATAGTTTTTTATGAATGTTATTTAGAAGTAACCTTGGGGGTTGTTTGAGGATTACTTTTGTGGTGTGATCTGAGGAGTAAGAACATATGAAATGAGTTTTATCTTTGTGGATCATTTAGCCGGTGGCCTCAGATATTTCTTCCTCTTTGATTGATCTCCTTTAACTTTCTCAGTAATTTGATGTTTATCGCCCATCGGGAGAAATGGAGAAGTCTTATGAGTTTCTTTGCAAGGACCAAGGTCACTCTTGTCGCACCTCGGACAAGTTTTGTTGGGGGACTGAGTGATAGGAGAATCGAATGGAAGATTATCATTTGAAGTTCCTACTACTTCGGAATACTTCTGGATAGGGGGCCATTGACCATAAAATGTTGTTTGAATAATTTGCAAGGGTGTAGGTTCCTCTTTTATACCGGAAGTTTTTCTTTCTTCAGCTTTATTTGTAATATTGAACCACTCCCAAAGTTTGTATCTTTCAAGCCATTCAGATTCCTCAAGCATGAAAGGTCAAAGAAATAGTGTAGTTTAGCAATTTATTTATCTCTCTAAACCAAAGTTTTTCTTTATCTCTTTAGACTTGGAAAATGTGCGTAACCTTGAAATTGTAAGCGGAATTGATTATTTATAGAGAGAGCGTGGGATTCTAATAGTTACGAAGGCTCAAGTAAGTAAAAGGGTTTACCTAGATAATGGGTACCCAAGAAAGATGAAGAGTTTTTTAGGATAAGTACTCTACCTATAACTTGAAGCACACGCTTATCAAGAAGTATAAAGGTCTTCTAGCATACTTTTTTCATTTACAAATTCGTTTGGAAGACATACTTGTATGATCAGGAAGCAGTCAACACGTCGAATCTAGTAACACTATCAGTAAAAAAAATCTAACACATAGACAGGCGTAGCATGCACGTCACTTGTCAGACACTACCCCAATCCGCAGCCTGAAATAAATGACGTGTGAATATGAAGTCATCATCACAAATGATGAAGTCGTGAGTCTGATATGATAAGGAACGTGAGAAGAATAGTTCGAAGAGACCTTGTGAAATAATAACTCGATGATGAACCTGTGGAGGAATAGTTCGAAGAGACCTCGTAGAAGAACATTTCTAGAAGACCTTGTGGAAAATTATCAGAGGAGACACGTAAGGAAGAAAAATATGCTTATATGAACTAGTCCTTGAACTAATATCTTCACAAGGACTGGGAGGGTTACTGATAAGGGGAGGAAATATTGTGAATAATAAGTAAAATTAGATAAATAAAGGGGTTAATTTGGTGTAATAAGGTATTGGGTATAAATTTGACAAGTATGTAATATTGAGGGGTGCATTATGTACTCTTTAAAATTTATGGTTAGAGTTAATAAAGTGGTGGGGTGTCAAGACTCACATAAAAAAAGGATAAATATGTAAATAAAAGATTTACCATTTTACTATATAAATGGCCACCATTTTTTGGGAAAATAGTCCAATCATTAGTCAATAAAAACTACATTATTCTTTTTGTCTACTTCTCTCTCTAATGATTCTGTTTATCTTTCTAAAAAAATCATACAAATATTGTTGCGACACATACCCCCATATGAATATCGTCGTGACATGAAATGTCACTAAGAAATCTCTAAAATTATCAGCTAGAAGCTTATTTATATGCAGAACTCTAACTCATTCTTGATATTTGTTTTGTAGTTATTGCTTTAGTCATAATTAGATATCTACGTGTGTCAAATCAAGTAATAACTCAGCCAATTAATATAGTGCTAGAAATCTACTTACTACCTAAGATTATATATAGTTTCTATTTTGCCTCCATTAAACAATTCTAGAAATTATGACTTATTTCACTTTCTCATCATGGTCTCTTTCAAACCACACTCTTTTAAATAATTTAGTTCTTGAGAAAATATCCTACCTTCATTGTCTCTCGTCATTCATTAAGAAAAAATAGATGTTTAAAAAAAACTACAACTCATTTCAAAGGCATATCTCAAGATTTAATTGTTTTTGAAAAAACAACTAATCCAGGTTCTTAAAGTTGATTTTTTAAAACGGGGGTTTTGATTTTTATTGAATATAAAACTTGAAAAAAAATTAAAATACTTTGTTGTTGGTTTGGGTGAAGTTGTCGTTCTTTATTTTCTTTTTTAATTAGGTTTTAGAAATTCAAAATATTTTGTTAAAAATTTTGAAGTTTGTTTTTAAAAAATGGGTTTAATTTAGAAGATTTTGAGTATATGTTGGGTTGAATATAAAAAAATTATGTGATTGTAAAAAATAGAGTAAAAAGAAGAGAGGGGCACAAAAATATAAAATAGAATTAAATGAAGGGTAAAAAAATAAAAGCACATGTTGAACTTTTCTAATAAAATTTTAAACGCCAAAGCTATTTCCTCCATGTTATTTTTTATTTCCTCCATCTTTCAAACTTTCAAAAATACTAGTGACTTTCTTTTACCAAATTACCCTTATTTTTATTTCAAATTTATCACTAGATGCCATTTATCTAATTAAAAGTCTTATATGAAAAAAAACCGCATTAACCTAACTTTAATCCAAGATATATGATTCTACCTCTAAAATTAACCCTAAAACAAAGAACTTCAATATTATTGAAGATTAATCATGGAAAATGAAGAAACCTAAACAAAGCCGTAGAACAGCACTCAATCGACAAACAATGTAATTTAAACTTGTTTTTACGTTTTACAACTTCGTAGCTTGAAAATACCTATTTCGAAACTTATTTTTTTCAGCTAAACCCGTTTTTACAGTTCTGAAAAAAAAAACAACTATTTCCGAGCCGGGAATTAGGAATCAGGTGTAATTTTTTTTTTTAAAATGTGCATCTGATTCCGAGAGGGCCACTCGGAATCAGTTGCAAACCCTCTGTCTCGTTATATTATGTGATAATTTGTTCACTCGGACATTGAACTTGATTCCGAGTGGCCCTCTCGGAATCAAGTGTAAAATACCAGTGTAAGAAAAACATGGTGCTCGCTATTAAATATAATCAACCTATTGCCGTCTTCAATTCTGTGATAAATAAGATACGAAAAAAGTAGGCAACATAATTTATTTGTATACATGTCTACACCTAAACCTGTTTGGTACCAAGTGTTAACGATCTTTTAGCATTTACCGTATTCAATAGTTCAACCAAAGGTGCACTTACGGAGACGTAGTACAGACTTCTAATCCCTGTTTTATAACCACCTAAAAGGTTCTTCTTTTTTCTACCATCCATCTACAATATCAATCACACACACTGTTCTGAATTTTTTTTGCCCACTGAGCATGTGATTCCGAGTAGGGCACTCGGAATCACATGCTCAGTGGGCAAAAAAAAATTCAGAACAGTAGGATATCCCAAGGCGAACCCAAGATCAAACCCTAATGGATTCTAACAATGAAATCAAACCCCAAATGAAACCCTAATCGAATCTAACATAGAAATCTAACTTCAAACCCTAATCGAAATCGAACAACAAAATCTAACTACAAACCCTAAATTTGATAATGGGGAAGAACCTAGAATTTCTTTCTCCAAGCTTTCTCTATCTTCGAATCAGCTGTTGTAAGGTAGTGATAAGTGAAAAATGGGTTTTCTTCTTTGTAAGGTAGTTCTCTAGGGTGAAGAATGGGTTTTGTTGTACTAAATTGGATGGGTATGTTAGAATAATAGTTTTGTGAAGAAAAAATGGGTAAAAGGGCAATTTTGTAACTTCCTTTATGGAGGAAATAACAAAAATAACATGGAGGAAATAGCTTTGGCCAATTTTAAAATGGAGAAAATAATAAAGGGAGGAGCTATTTTCTCTATATATATTTTTTATTTCTCCGTGTTATAAACTTTTTCTCCACTTCCTTTTGTTCTTTATAAGGTAAAATTATTTTTTAGAAAAATCACAATTTTTTTTTTGGACACGCATATCCACAACCTGGATTTCAATCAGAATCCTATAATTATAGAACTTCAACACACAACATTCATGACCAGATACATACTCATGAAGACATATTGCACACCTAGTACTTAATAAATTCTAAACTTTTAGAAGTTAAATTTATGAAATTTTATAATAAAAAAAACTCCATGAATATACACAGCTTCAAAATCATATTTGGAAGATTACTTGCCAACTATACTTGATGGTTTTACTTATAAAAATCGTTGTAGAAACAAGAAGAACTATACGAAGAACGATCTACATGGATAAACGTATAAAGTAGGGTAAAGTTTGAGATTGGTTTAGTATTTAATTATGGTTTTATATTTTTCGATTTTTATTCACTTAATGTTATTTAATTACCACTCTCTAAGTATAAAGAAAGTTCAGTTCGCCTATAGATTTTCTTTTATGGTATTGTTTCTCTTTATTCATGTTTTATCTGCATTGAAAAATCATTGATGAGTTTTATTTGATGTTGATTGATTTAGATTATAAATTATTTTTTTGGTTTTATAAAGTTTTGATTTTATAGGTATATGATTATAATTTTGCTTCAATTGAAAAAAAATTAAATTGTTATATGAAATAAGGGAAAGAGAAAACAATGACAAGAATATATAAATTTAAAGTTAAATGAAGTATTAAATCGTAAAAGCTCGTTTAAAATTTTAATCATAAATTTTTTGAAGGAGGAAATAAAAAATCTCATAGAGGAAATAACAATTCCTTATATTAAATCCAATAGAAAAAATAGTTTCACCCAAAACAAAATTGTTTATATTATATTGTTAAAATAATTAGTCAATGACCATTTAAAAAATATAAAAGATTAAGTTTTTAAAAGGGTTAAGTATCATTTAAGACCCAAAATCAATATTATCATCCACTTAAGACCCATATTTTTATGTATTTCTGATAAAGACCGAATTCAATCAAACATTTACAATTCAAGATCTAATAATACCCTAAATACCCTTATTTAGCCATTTATGTTTTTACTTACCCTTTTTCCATAATTTTATCTCTTTCTTTTCAATCCAGTCTTTGTTCTCATTAAAATAGAAATCCCTCTTAACAAATTAGTATCTTAACGAACCAAACAAATCATAATCAAAATTATAATAGGAGATATATAGTGGATTCATTGTCCTTGATACTAAAATGGTATCCTCTCGTCTAACATTTATATAAATTATGGTACTTTAACAAATTTACTATTGCGAAGTGCAAACACGATTGGACAACCATGTCTAAATCAAAAGTCATACAAAAAAATAAAATTATAAACCTTTTTAAAATATTTTATTTTTTAAATTCAAAATATATCATGAGTGGTACGAGTTTTGTTCGTCTTAAGATATTTTCAGATTTTTTTCTCGAATTACGATTTAAAAAATACCTACTTTTAAATTTTTTCAATTTATAGTGTAAACGAAGAAGATGAAAAACCTTTTTTGTTTTGTTATATGCTGAACTTTCTTTGTTTTTCAAGATGCGAAACTTGTTTAAATTTTGTATTGCTAGATGCGAATTCAGAATCACTATGATAGATGCCAGATGTGAAACCAGTCCACTAGATGCAAAACCATATAATGAGAAACCTATGTAAAATATATATTTTAAAAAAATTCAAAACATACCATGAGCGGTACTAGTTTTGTTCGCTTAGAAAAACAAAAAACCAATCGTATTTTTGAATTATTTTTTGAGTTACGGTTTAAAAGATACGGATTTAAAAAAATTAATTTATAGTTTAAATAAAGAAGATCTAAAACCTTCTTTCTTTTGCTATATAAGAAATCGGTTTAAATTGTGTACTGCTAGATGCGAATTCAGACCCAACATGATAGATGCTAGGTGCGAAACCAACTCACTAGATGCGAAACCATATAATGAAAAACCTGTGTAAAATATAATTTTTTTAGAAAAATTCAAAACCCATCCCGAATAGTATTAGTTTTGTTCGTTTAAATATATATATATATTCAGATTTTTTTTCGAATTACGATTTAAAAAATATGAACTTTCAAAATTCAAACGAAACCGAGTTAGACAAAATCGAATTTGGATCGAATCGAAATTGGACCTGATTTAACCAAGAATCGGAATTGGACCTGATTTAGCCAAGCTTAATCATCCTCTCTAATTAAAAAAACTAAGATAAAAAATTTAACGTTACCACGTAGCCCAACCGTCAAAATACGAACTAGCCGCCCTATGAACCCTACCCACAAATATCATGTATGTGTTAATTACCTCGTCTGCTAGCGCGTTCCTAAATTAACTCCATTGGGCGTGTTAAGTTATGTGTTAACTAACAAAACTTTAAAATGTGGTCTTGTTAAATATTCACCTAGAGGGCTAAAAAGCACTGTTAGTCCCCCATGTTTACCACTTGTATCAACATAGTCCCTTTCGTTCACTTCTGCATAAAACTCATCCTCTTTATTTTAAAAATTTGCACAATTAGTCCCTCTGCATATTTTGGGGGACCAAAAGTGATACAAAACTTGGGATTTGGGGACCAAAAATGATACAAAATTTGGGATTTGGGGACCAAAAATGATACAAAATTTGGGATTTGGGGACCAAAAGTGATACAAAACTTAGAATTTAAGTGCCACGTGTCAGTTTTTTAATGGTTTATATGTGCGGAGGACTATATTTGCAAATTTCTAAAACGAAGAGGATGATTTTATGCAGAAGTGAACAAAAGGGACTATTTTGATACAAGTGGTAAACATGGAGGACTAACAGTGCTTTTTAGCCCACCTAGAGCCTAAGCGTTCGTGGTTTTTTTTTTCTTAGTTTTCAATTTTATTTTATTTTATTTTATTTTTCGTTTTTAGTGTTTGTTATTAAATATTAAAAATATATATAATTTTTATATAAATAACAATAAAGTTTACTGTATTATTTTTGAAAGATATTTTGAAAATAGTATATAACAAAATCAAATTTAATATTTCAAAGATATTTTTAAAAATAAATAAAATAAAATTTGTTATATATAAGATATTGTTGTAAAATAAATACAAAATAAAATCAATTATTTTATGACAACAAATCTTAACAAAACTAATAAATTAGATAAAATAAAAGTTGTTATTTAAAAGATATATTTAAACTATTTTAAAAGATGTAATCAAACAAAAAAATATTATTCTTATTGTATTTTTTTATTTTTTTCAACTTTTCTGATCTAATATATTTCAAGAAATTATATGTTTAATAAATCCCCATATATTTTGAAATCATATTTTTAACGAATCCTCATATATATATATATATATATATATATATATATATATATATTATTTCTTCTCTTTTTCGACTTTTCAATTTCTAAAAGAAAGTGATTTCAATGCTATTAGTTCAGTTGATGATCAAATAGGTTGTTCAACTTTCTGTCAAAATAGTGCTGACGATTTTAACAAGATGGTAAGCGATTGCAGGCTTCTTGATGTTGGGTATGCTGGGTCTAGATTCACTTGGTCCAACAAATCGAAATGGAGACGTCTGGACTGGGTTTTTATAAACAATCCATGGAATGACTTTTTTAATAATATGAGTGTTATCCACAAAGCTAGAACTGGGTCTGGCCATATGGCTATTCTCATCAATATTTCTATGATGTCATATAACTCTAAAAAGAACTTTAGATTTCAGAACATGTGGTATCTTGATGATGACTTCATTCCTTTTGTTTCTAGAAACTGGGATAAGGATATTGATGGAGATCCATTGAATAAATTCTGATCCAAGTCAAAAAGATTAAAGGTGGGTCTCATTGCTTGGAACAAGCATCACTTTGGTAACATTTTCAGCAAGGCTAAGGATTTGGAAGATGAAGTGTTTAGGATGGAATCTGTCCATCAGCAAGAAAACTCCGCTCATTCTAAATATATGCTTAATAGGACTAATGCTTTGCTGTTAAATGCCCATAAAATGGAGGAAGAATACTGGCTTCAAAAGTGCAATGTTAGTTGGATTAAGGATGGTGATAACAATTTCAAGCTCTTTCATAATTATGTCTCCAAGAAAAGGAAGAAGAACTCCATAAATGGTATCAAAGAAAATAATAATTGGGTTCTTGACAAGGATCTAATAAGTCAATCTGTTGTATCCTTTTTCACTAATGCTCTTGCTAGCAATCCATATAAAGATAAGCAAGAGGAGATGGATAGGATGAATCATTCGATGTTCAACACCATTCCCAATATCATCACTCAAGAAGACAACAAGAGTTTACTCAAGCTTCCTTTAGAAGATGAAGTTCTTAAAACCATCAACAACTTGAAGGTGTAGCAGGTATGGATGGTTTCAACTTATTCTTCTATAAAAAGTGTTGGAACATTATTAAGTTTGATCTTATTCTAGCTCTGTATCATTTTATTAGAGGCAATACTATTCCCAAAGGTATTTTAGCTACATGCATTTGCCTTATACCTAAGTCTATCAACCCTACAAGTTGGAATGATGACCGGCCTATAAGTTTATGTTCTTTGCTTAACCGTATCATGGCTAAGATCATTAATGATAGGCTTGTTGTCCTTTTACCTAAGATAATCTCTAGCTCTCATGGAGGTTTTGTGCCTGGTAATAACATTCAGTCTAATGTTTTAATCGCCAAAAATCTTCTCTATGACTTAAATAGGAAAGTCAAGGACCATAATATCATCATTCAATTAGACATGTGCAAGACTTTTGATAAGGTTAGTCATCCATTTCTTATCAAAGTCTTGAGCTGCTTTGGTTTTTCAAAAAGATTTATTAACATAATCAACAGAATGATATCCAATGTCCATGTCTCAATCTTAATAAATCGTGCTTCTTTTGGTTTCTTCAAAACTGCCAAAGGTTTGAGGCAAGGTGATCCTCTTTCACCTAGTCTCTTTATTATTGCTGAGGAAGTCTTGCTTAGAGGCATTACATTGCTCTTTGAGGATAACAAGTATATGAGATATAGAAGTCGTAATAGCTTATGCATCAGTAACTTGGCTTTTGCTGATGATATTTTACTTTTCACTAACAGCAAGGAAGCTACATTAGCTTCACTTAATCTTTTCTTGCAGGATTATCAAGATACTTCTGGTCAAGTCATTAACAAAAGTAAAACCAAAGTTATTATTGCAAATGGTACAGATGATATTAGAATCAATTCAATCTCAAATATCACTGGTTTTAATAATGCCATGCTTCCCACTGTCTACCTTGGCATCACCATCAGTACTAACAATAAGGCTGTTATTTATACCAATCTCCTCAAAAAGATTAATAATAGAATTGCTGACTAGGAATCTAAACACTTGTCTTTTGCGGGTAGAATTACCTTGATCAACTCTGTGCTTATGAGTATTGTTCTCTACTGGATGCAAAGTAATGGCATCCCCAATAATGTCATCAACAAGATTGAAAAGGCTTTCAATAGCTTTCTTTGGGGATCTACCAGTGTTGACCGAAAAATTCACTGGTATAGCTGGAAAAGCATTTGTAAAACCTTCAATGAGGGAGGTTTGAACATCAGAAAACTGGATGATGTTCAAAACTCTACCTCTTGTAAGAGTTGGCTTCAGTTTAGGGATAATAAGATGCTTTGGGCTAATCTTTTTCATGACATCTATTGCAAGAATAAGCACCCTTTGAAACTTTCTTCTGATATGAAAGGCTCCATGGTGTGAAAGAGACTAGTGGAGATCAAGCTTATTGCTGAGAAATTTATATGCTGGTCGTTAGGGGAAGGTTGTGTAGACTTCTGGTTGGATAGATGGTCCAACTTTTATCATCTTTTAACTCTTGATAACTCTGTGGATAATAGCTGGTACCATCAGGAAAAGGTGAATCAATATTGGTGTAATTTCCAATCTTTCTGATATTGTTGATCTTATCAGTCAGGAGGATCTGCAGCGTATCAACAATTGTTTTATCAACCACAACAATAAAGACAAGATCATTTGGAGCTTATCTATTACGGGTAATTTTAGTTTTAAACACACCTGGGATTACCTGCGTAATCATCATGTTGAATCTAGTTTGTTCTCAAACATCTGGAATGATTTAACTCCTAAAAAGCATGCTTTCATACATTGGAAACTGATTAACAATTACATTTCAACTGATTCTATCCTTAGATCTAGACATATGATTGTTGTTTCAAAGTGTCATTTTTGCCAAAACTGTGAAACCACTAACCACATTTTCATTGCTTGGGATTTATCCTGGGCTGCTTGGCTCCATTTTGCTGATCATTTTAATGTTCAGATCTTTAGATACATGACTCCTACTCACATGTCTAGGATCTGGTCGTGGTCTGCTTACAAAAAAATCATATAAGGAATGTTATCCCTTCTTTAATCTTTAGCACAATTTGGAAATATAGAAATCAATCCAAATTTAAAAACATCAAAGCTTCTTCTCACATTATTATCAATGAAGTTTACAGGATTCTTAACTATATGAATGTGGCTGGTATATTCAAATCTACTCATTGGTCTAATAATAGAATTGTTGCTAAGAATTTTGGCTTCCTCAACTTAAGTTGTGATTCCAACAAAAGACCCACTGTCCTTAAATGGACTCATCTAGCCACTGGTCGTTACAAGCTTAATACTGATGCTTCTGTGCATCACAATGGTGAGGCCAGTGCTGGCATTATTATTAGAGACTATGAAGGTAGCCTAATTCTTGCCTATGGTAATGTTTACGGTAAGTTTTTTCCTCTTATGGCTGAGGCTCGTGCTCTAATGGATGGTCTGTTAATATGCTGCTCTAGAGGCCTCCTCGATATAGATATAGAATCTGACTCGTCTATGCTAGTTGATTTTGTTAAGAATGGTATCAATGGTGCTACTCCCTGGCATCTTAATCCTATTATTAATTGTTGTAGAATGATGTTAACTTCTTCTATGTCTCTTAAGCATATTTTTAGAGATCAAAATAGAGTTGCGGACTGGTTGGCTCGCTGGACCTTAAAGTGCAAGATGAGACAAGATTATGACTATATGTCTGCTCCTATTGACCTTAAATCTATTCTTGTGTTAGAAAGTCTTGGCCTACCATATATAAATACCTCTGATTAAGGCTGATGTTTAATCGTGTTTATTGTAAGCATTGAGCTTTCAGGTTGCTGTCCGTTATTTCGTAAGACTTTCAGGCTCGATGTATGCTGCATTCTTAAAGATAAAAGCTGCCCATCATACAAGGAAGTGCTGATGCAATCGAGTGGCTCATTAATGTTTATTGGCGACTGATTATTGAGCTGTTGATACTTGTCGAATTGGAGCTTTTTTCTGAAAGATAGAAGTTGTTCAATATACATGGATGTGTTGTCTTTTGAAGCAATGATGTTGTTCGTTGATCGATTTAGGTTAAGATGGCTGCTTCTATGGTTCAGCATGTCTAGGCTAGCTTGCTGGAAATTTTAACTCAAATTCATTGTTAACCCTAGATTGAGATAGGGCTTTGTTTGGTTTGGGCGGAAACAGTTAGTGTCTTTTCTATGTATCCGAACTTCAAATTCAAATCGTCAAATAAATTAACTTTACTTTATAAAAAAAAGGTTTTTTGATCTTTTTTATCAACATAAAAATAATAAAACAAAATATTTAAAATATTATACGATAATAAAATTAAATAACATTTTAATAGATAAAATCAAATCAAAGATATTTAAAAAAAAAAAAAATCTTTTATGTCAGCTTTAACATGAGATTTTAAAAGATATGTGAAATTTATGTTGTTAACTAAAAAAAAGCGAAACTAAATTATACTCTTCTCTCCTATGCTCGTGACAAGACCGAAATCGAATCCGTCATATACAACACTAGGTTTAATGGGCCTTAATCTCCCGCTTTTTTGAGAAAAATAACTGCATATTTCAAATCAAACTGTTCCTCGCTTGGCTGCTTCTTTTCCAAAGCAATGGTTTTATTCATTAAATATTCTATGAAGCTCAGGAGATTCTGTACAGCTTCAAGCGTCTTTGCAGTCTCAAATCACTTTTTAGATTATACTATTACTCCTGATCATACAGACATTATTGAAGTCAATCATCAACTCAAGGATCTTTCAAAAACTGGTAATTTACGTGAGGCCCACAAACTATTCGACAAAATGCCTGAAAGAGACGTGATTTCGTGGACGAACATGATTTCTTGTTATGTCAATGCCATGGACCCGATCGGAGCTTTGGCTTTGTTCTCCGACTTGAGATTTGAACATGGGATCGTTATTGACCCTTTCGCTGTAAGTCTCGCTCTTAAGGCTTGTCGGTTAAGTTTTAATGTCAATTGTGGAGAATCTTTGCATGGGGTTTCTATAAAAAACGGTCTGGTTAATTCCGTTTTCGTGGGAACTTCTCTTTTGGATATGTATATGAAAATTGGTAAAATCGATGAAAGTTGCAAAGTTTTTTACAAGATGCCATTGAGAAATGTAGTTTCTTGGACGGCAATTATAACCGGACTAGTTCATGCTGGGTTTCATTATGATGGTTTATTGAATTTTTCTGAAATGTGGAGATCTAGAGTGGTGTGTGATAGTAATACATATGCAATTGCTTTGAAAGCTTGTGCTGATTTAGGTGCTTTATATTCTGGTAGAGAGATTCACACACATGTAGTAAAGAAAGGCTTTGATAAAACCTCATTTGTGGCTAATTCTCTTGCCACTATGTACAACAAGTGCGGTAAATTAAATTACGGTTTGTGTTTGTTCGAAAACATGAGCTCCCCAGATGTAGTGTCATGGACTAGTATCATAACAAGTTTTGTTCATACAGGCTGCGAGCAAAATGCAATTAAAGCATTTATGAAAATGAAAGCATCCGGAGTCAATCCTAATGGATTCACTTTTGCGGCGGTTTTATCAGGTTGTGCTAGTCTATCTAGAATTGAATGGGGCGAGCAGCTTCATGCACATATTTTATGTTTCGGATTTGCAGATTATTTGTCGGTAATGAATTCAGTAATGACAATGTACATTAAATGCGGAAAACTAAACTCAGCCTTGGCTGTGTTTAGCGGAATGAGTAAGAAGGATATTATTTCGTGGAGCACGATAATTGGCGGGTATTGTCAAGGAGGGTATGATAGAGAAGCTTTTGAGTATTTCAAATGGATGAGAGAGAGAGGCCCAAAACCAACCGAGGCTGCTCTTGCAAACTTATTAACCGTGTGTGGGAACGTGGCGATTCTTGATCAAGGAAGGCAAATGCACGGACATGTCCTCTTGCTCGGGCTAGAACAGGAACCTACGATACATAGTGCTCTAATCAATATGTACTCAAAATGCGGTAGTGTTAAAGAAGCTTTAAATATCTTTGAAGAATCGGGTACTGATGATATTGTCTCATGGACAGCTATGATCGATGGCTACGCTGAACACGGATACAGCACTGAAGCGATTAAATTATTCGAGAAGGTAAAAGAATTCGGGTTGGTACCAGATTCTGTGACTTTTATTGGTGTTCTTAAAGCTTGTAGTCATTCGGGTCAGGTAGAACTAGGTTATCACTATTTCGACTCGATGTATAAGAAATACGGTATAGTACCCTCCAAAGAACATTACGGCTGCATGGTTAATCTCTTCTGCCATGCTGGACGGTTAAAAGAAGCAGAACAGATGATCGAAGACATGCCTTGTGAAAAGGATTATGTTGTTTGGTCAAGTCTTCTTCATGGGAGTAGAGTCCATGGTGATGTTGACTGTGGAAAACGTGCAGCCGAGAAGGTTCTGGAATTAGATCCGAATTGTGCTGGGACGCATATCACATTGGCTAATATTTATGCAGCTAAAGGGAAGTGGAGAGAAGCGGCCGATGTGAGAAAAAGACTTAAATCGAAAGGAGTAATTAAAGAACCAGGTTGGTCTTGGATTAAGGTTAAGGACGAACTTTCAGCTTTTACAGCTGGTGATTGGTCTCATTATCGGGCCGAGGATATATACGGGGTTTTGGATTTACTCGTGCCCAGGGCAGAAATTGGTATCCAGGATTTTGATTGTTTTCTAAATGATTTTGAAAATTATTAGTACTATTTTCTAACATTATTAGTACTAATGAGTGGCACAAATGATGCCGCATATCAGCACAATTTCTAGTGTCTATTGATGCAGTTATAAAGTTAGGAGACAAGATGCTCTTAAAAGAGAGGCTAGAAAAAGCTGAGTTAGTGTCACCAAGAGCATGATTTAAACTATGGACGTGAGCCGTTTGATGCAGCTTCTATAAAGACAGAAGACAGAATAATGACTGGTGGTTTTGAAAGGATCTATTTGGATATATGAATATTGGAGTTGCTACAAAAGGAGAGTAAAATTGGACTCATAGTTGCCAGCAAAATTTGAGTATTTTTTCGCCTATGGTTGGCAGAAAGAAGTATTTTATAAAAATTTAAAATTTCCCCATTTTTCTAACGGACACACCCATACAAAATTTGGTTTCTGGTATACTCCAAAAAGTTACTAAGAATGCATTTATTTTCAGTCTGAACGGATGCATATTATTTTCAGTTTAAGGACCTAACTTGATATAAAAGAATAAAATTTGCTTTTGTTTTATTGTTCTCTGTCTAGTTCCATTCATTTTCAAAGGCTAATTTCTAATTCTTTTTACCAGAATTTGACACTGCAAACAAACCATAGTCTTAATTCTTTATGTACGCTGAACGGTTAAGAATGGAAATTTGCATTTCTTGTATATACCAGCAAAAGTTTGAAGTTTTTAACTGGTAGAAGTATATATACAGTTCGAATTTATAGAAATTTTACAGACAATGTTGAAATAAGATCTGTACACTTGCAGACTTGAGTATAAAACAAAAACATCAATTATTATCGTTGTTTTAGCTCAATCGATAAGCCAATAATAATTTTAGACCAGTTCAAAACGACCTTGTGGCAGAAGTTCATCGTTCATCCTTAAACCAGTTACGCATAGCATAAACGATAAACCCGAGGGAAAATCCAGCAGCCCCGAGAAAAACACCTATCTGTACCAATAAAGAGTAAGTAAATGCCTCCAGCACAAATTCGTTCCATGACAAGGACCAAAAAATGGAGAAGACAGAGCCGACGACAGCACCCACGAGTACTTGACTGACAGTGTGGAGTTTCTGTGATACCCGTAGATAACACTGTAACAACAGATTAGATAAACATTAGCAACAAATAACTGTTTATCCAACTTGGGGCTAAAGTTAGAAACGGACACATTCACATACAGCCCAAACGGCATAATAGTGGAAACATTAGCCAATTTGCTAGAAATGCATATTTGAAGAAACTTTGATAGAGAAAGGGCAGATCTTAGACAGGATCTCTGATTTGTATGACTATGATTTACCAAAATATAAATACTTACGAGATAAGAACTAATCGTCAAAGTTATTCCAATGATGGGCAATGAAAGTTCATTCAATCCTAACCATTCCACAACTGCAATGTCAATCAGAGATCGTTAGTATACATGGAGACCAAGCGCGTACAAACCTTAACTTCAGGAGCAAGCCATAAGACCATCTCGAAGGAAACTTCAACTATAACAGGTCAAATTGAGTTGACATGTAATATAAGACATCCAACTTACATGCTAAAATTTTCTAGTTCCATCCAATCTGTCAAACTTGTTTTTCATTTCTTTTTATGAGGTAGGATCCACATAAATATATATATATATATATATATATATATATATCAAAATAAGTTTGTTATCAAGAGAGATATACGCCAAATCCGACATAGCAAACACTACTTCTTGACCTCTCAAATAACGTATTGATTGGAGTTATCAAAAGCAAAATTGATAGGGCACTTGATGCATGTAAGTTCGCCACTAGGATTTTCAGTCATTTGGCATGTCGACTGGAGTTGCTCTAAACCCTTGAGGAGGCATGCAAGGCAAGTCAAGAAGGTAGAAAACGTTCAACCGTGTTTCAATGAAACTGGTTCTAAACTAAAAGGGATTTCATATATTATACAATTTAACTTGAACTGTACCATCAACTCAGGCATGTCTAGAGATGAAAATCAAAACAAACAAGTTATTCCGTATGGTAGACAGCTCAAATCCATAAATGATATCCATAACAGGTTAAGAATTTTCCAATGACTAGGTTCATAAATCATAACACTAGTGCAAATGAAAGTTGAAGAACAGAAACAATTACTTGATAGCACTATGAACACAGCAATATAAGAGATAGACTGCGCATGTGACGATGGCATCCCTGGGTCAGATCTCAGCGTCAGGAAAGGCCTGTCTTGGTTAAATATGCGCTTAAGGGCAAAGGATAGCATGGAATTCGTAATTGAACCAATAATAGCCCACAATGCTTCGGGATCATGCTTTAAAAGAATCACACCTCCGAAAACAATCGATACAAACCACTTGCTCTGTCATTAATAGCAAGTTAAAAACTTCAAATTTTCGGAAACCATACATCATAATTTGCATTACTGGAAAATGAATATTGGCCAAAAATATCTTTTAGGGCTCTAGTCAGATTTAGCTGGCACTATACTCTCATTTCATCGATGATTAAACTACAACTACAAAATTCCAGGCAAATCCTAATTGAACAAGTACACAAAATCGTTCATCCAATTAGCTTCAAAAGAAAGTGAAAAGAAAACAGTATAGTTTATATATATACCAGGCGGTTAAGCGTAGACTCCGATAAAGCAGCGAAGCCCACCGGCCGAAACTCGGCGGATCCCTCGATGAAACTTTCGTCTTCAAGAGCTTGGATTGCTTCATCGTCGTCACTACTGCTCCTGCTCGCAGAAGTTCTAATCAACTCCGGCATCGGAATACGAAACAATAATTCACTGTTTTCCCGATACAGAAGTTTACCAAAACTCTCCTGTTTCGAAGACCGAAATCGAAGTTCCGATTTATGCTTAGTAGATAGAATCCTGTAGTCTACTTTAGAGAAACGAGGACTGATCAGAGAAGAAGGAGAGTGTTTAAGAAGTGAAAGAGTAGGGGACATATTTTGCTAAGTTTGTGTCTGTAAGGAGAGAAAACAGAGTAATGGTCGTCGTGCTAGCGGGAGTGGTAGCTACCATTGTTGAGAGTGAAATCGGTTCAAGACGAGGCTTAAGATTTTTATTTGGTGTTTCTTCTTTATCCTAAAGATTAAAATTAAACTTATGGGTAATAGTGTACTTTTATCTTTTGACCGGTATATTCGAAGTCTTTTTAGCTATTGCGAGATTTCAAAATCATTTTTTAATTTATGTAACATGATCCATATATTTCTTATGTATAAAACCCAATTTTGAATAAAAAATATATTTTTTTTCCTTATAACTCTTTCTCACCCACCTAAATTGTTTAAAAACACTCAAATCCATAAATTTAAACTACTTGAAGGATGATTTTAATTACAAGATATTTTTAGCTTATTTTTTTTACTGGGCACAAATTAGGTGTCCGGTTTAATTAAAATTAATGATGTTTTTGTATAATTAGCACATATCATCTATAGAGACCGGATCAACCGTAATGTTCGATGGTCGATTACACGAATATGTTTACTACGGATATTTTATACACTAAATTCCATTTGGTCTTATGGGTCGAACCCAAAAGCAAAAAAAATCGAATACATTGTGTTATGTAGTAAAAACAATGACGATAGTAAAAGTGGGAAAATTCCTATGATGTATTTCAGGTGCGAAAGGCACGGGGTTTACAAACCTAACCCCAAACTGGGGTATGTTAAGTAGTGCCGAGATTGTTCATCGAAAAAGTGTGGGTGTCCATTCTATTTAAGGGGAAAACCGGTGTTAGAGCTACCTGGTTATTGGAAATTGATAGTGGTAAATGGGAAACACAACCACAAACCGTTTTTGCACTTGGATGGTCACTCACGAGCGGCTAGGCTAAAATTAGAAGAAGAGGCATTTGTTCGTAGTCAAACGAAAGTCGGTTCTCAACCAAGAGAGATATATCGCGGTTTGAAGCTTAAAGACTCAAAAAAAATGTATCTAGCATGCGCACGATCTACAACATGCGTCAAAAACACAATTTGGTCGATAAAGCAGGCAAGACCCAAATGCGATACTTGTTTTGTAAGTTAAAACAACACGAGTACTATGTTTGGGAGCAAATTTGCGAAGCAACGAACGAGATCATTGAGTTGTTTTTTGCACATCCAAAAAGAATCAATTTCTTTCGCACTTTTCCTCAAGTTCTTATAATGGATAGCAGGTATAAGACTACAAGTTATAAGATGCATTTGCGAAATAGTTGGCCAAACTTCGACGAATAAGATGTTTTTTGTCGCTTTTATTTTTTTGAGCTCCGAGAAACAAGAGAACTACACTTGGGGATTGAGCGTTCTAAGGAACGTGCTAACGAACAACATGTGCGTGTTACCTAATATTATCGTCATCGATAGGGCTTTGGCTTTTATGAAGGCTATCGATGATATAATTCTAGATGTCACTCATATGCTATGCACTTGGCATATTAATAGGAACATTTGCTCCTACGCTAGGAAAGTTTTGCCGAATTCGGACATGGCCGATGAGTTCGTCGAATTTTATCAAAGGGTTGCTTATTTAGAAAATCTGAAAAGGGCTTTGGGAATATGGTTCACTTCCGGAATGTGTGGTTGTGTTATTAGGTAAACTCATAATTTACCATGTGCATGCAAGTTAGCTAAGGATGAGGTTGGTACTGAAGACGAGCTTACGAGAAAACTCTCATTAATAGATAACACCGTTTGCGGTTATGGTTCACACGTCCAAGATCACATCATAAATATGATGATGCAAATCCTAGATCCCGCTAGAAGTCATGTTTTGGAACCTAAGGAGAGGGTTGTCACTAAAGTTAGGAAAAAAGCCGGTCGGGACAAATCAACTAAACGGAACCCATCAGAGTGGGAATACGGTAGTAGTTTAGGCGCTAGGACTCCTGGTACGATAGGTAGCATGGTCGCGTTGGTAGCTAATCAAGCATTTTTTGTACCAAAAGATAAAATGAAAACGAAAAACAATACATCATAACCTGCTCTCTCACCTTGCTCTCACCGGTAAGATCCCATGCACGATGGGTACCGTACATCGCGTAGCACCACGTGGGTCGACGAACCTACACAATATTTAAGTAAGTTAAACAATATATAAAATACCATTTACTACACGTTAAACCAATCCTAACTTAGTTTGCCCTTAAATACGTTATATGCCTCGTGAAGTCTATAGTCCAGATAAATATCCGGCACGTGGGGATTCACTCTCCGGAATTGCTGATCCAGAGTCTCACGTCTAATAGAAACTACAAATGCATGAGTGTCGGTGAGACGTTGATGCCTAACTGACCGTGAAGTAGGCTCATAGGTATTTGTGCCATAGGATTCTGATCCTGATTGACGAACATGAGTATCTTGTCTACGAGGCATGCTGAAAATGAAAACAACACATTGTTATATACCAAAACAAACCCAAAATAATTACCAAACACCCTTCTATATATTTAGATGCAAGATATAAACTTGCCCAAGGAATATGCAAGTCACTTTAGGGTCTAACATGCTAAATTTATTAAAAATGTTAAATATCGAACACTATGTGCCTAATATTGGTGAAATTGCAAACATATCGTTCGCAATTTTGGGGCACAAAATCGAGAAAAATTGTGAGCACAATGTTCCCAGTCTTGGGAAAATCGCGAACATAGTCTTCGCGATTTGCCCAAGACTAGGCACAATGTGTTCGCAAATCTGCTCGACACAGAAACTCCAAACTTGCAAAACCCACAAACCCTAATCCTTCAAAACTGCACCATAATCACTAAAAAACATACTAAAACGTCGACAATGACTTAACTAACATATACTACATGTAACTTTCCAAAAAAAACAATAGCAATGATATGGAAATTCGAGTTTTTGGGCAGACACTATAACTCTAAATATCACTAAAAATACATAACTAAATTTCAAAATAATTATACCAATAAGTATAAAATTCATACCTTAACATGTTTGTAAGTTTGGATTTTAGAAATCTTGCGTTTTTGGTTTGACGATTTTGAGAGGTGTTAGGTTAGAGAAGAGAGAAAAGAGAGAGTTTTGGCTCAAATAAATCTTTTATATCAAAGGTATTTCAGTCAATTTCAGGGTCTCATTATAACCAAATGAGGTCTCATTATAACCGGGTCTCATTATAGCCAAAAGGAGTCTCAATATAGGCATTGTCCTTATATATTCTTATGGGCAAGGCTAAAACAAGACCTTTTTTTTCTTATAGTGAGACTCCAATTCAAATTTATTTTCATTGAATGTTAAATTACCAAACTACTCGTAGATATAAAAACCATAATTTCCCACCTACCTCATTTTTACCCCCTCTCTTCTATCTATCTCTCTCTCAACTACCTATCTCTCTAATATTCAGCATAAACCCAAAAAATCAGAAAATCCTCTCCAAATCTAGTTCAAACTATGGATTTGAGTGACTATAACAATGATTTTAGCTGAAATCTTGAAGATTTTTGTTCGGACGAGGAGGAGCCACTAACTGACCATCTGGATACAGGCCTAGAGGTAAATGTTTACGGTTAAGTGAAATAGAAGCAACTTCACACTAAGTCACGCGTTTCTATGTACACTTCCACACAAGAACACACGTGGAAAATGATAAATTACGCACAACCGTGCGTGAATTGTGTAAAATCTAGGCATGATTTCATGCGTGGATTTTTTAAAATTTATGCATGATTTCATGCGTGGATTATATCGAATCTAGGAACGGTTCTGTGCTGAATTTTGTTAAATCCATACACGATTTTGCGTGATTTTTGTAAAATCTTGGCTTGATTTTGTGCCGAAGTTTTCCAAATCATAGCACGATTTCATGCCGAATTTTTCCAAATAAAAACACTATTTCATGTCGAATTTTGCGTTTGTGTTCTCATTTCATGTCGTATGAGTTACTTAGTTGTTATTTTGTAAACAATAACTTGTTCTTCATAAAATAAGTTATTTTGGTTGTTGAATTAAATGAATTACGATATTGTAGTAATTTTATTTTTTATGCTTTATGTAGGAACCGGTAGAAGCACCATGTCACATGGGAGATTATAGTAAAAAAAATTATATACAAAGCGTCTACACCAAATCGGAATTGTTTGCATGGGTTGATAAGGAAAGCATAAAGTATAGGATTCATTGTTTTGGTTGATAAAGATGACAATGGTAGTAAAAGCAGTAAAAGTCCGAGGCTATATTTTAAGTGCGAGAGGCACGGTGTCTACAAACCAAGGCCCAAACCAGGGATTGTGAAGAAGTGCTGAGAGTGTTCATAAACAATGCGGTTTTCCGTTCACGCTAAGAGGACATCCGGTCTTAGAACTACCCGGTTATTGGAAATTGGTAGTGAGAAATAGGAAACACAACCACCAACCCTTTCTACACTTGGATGGTCATTCACGAGCCACGAGGCTAAAAGCGGAGTAAGAGTATGTTCATAAACTCAAAAAAATCGGTTCTCGGCCAAGAGATATATACCGTGGCTTGAAATTAAGAGATTCGTAAAATGTATCTAGCATGCATACCATCTACAATATGTGTCAAAAACACCATTTGGTAGATAAAGCTGGAAAAACCCAAATGCAATACTTGTCCAGTCAGTTAAAACAACACGGGCACTATCTTTGGGAGCGAACAAACAAGGAAACTGACGAGATCCTCGAATTGTTTTTTTCCCATCCTACAAGCATCGATCTATAACACATTTTTCTTCAAATTCTTATAATGGATATCACATACAAGACTAGAAGGTATAAAATGCCTTTGCTAGAAATAATTGGCCAAACTTTGACGAATAAGACCTTGTGCATAGATTTTGTTTTTATGAGCTCCGAGAATCAAGATAACTACACGTGGGGATTAAACGTTCTAAGGAGAGTAATGGTGAATGACATGTACGCATTACCAAATATTATCGTCAACGATAGGGAGTTGGCTTTGATGAACGATATCGAGGATATATTTCCAGATGCAACTCATTTGTTATGCACTTGGCATGTCATTAGGAAAATTTGCACCTACACTAAGAAATGTTTTCCCAAAGTAGACGTGGCCGAATAGTTCCTAGAATTCTATGCCTCGGTTTCCCATTCAGCGACAATCAAAGATTATAAAAAAAAAACCTTACCGAGTTACACCAAGCCTACGCATATTGTAAGGTTCTCGATTATGTCATGAAACAATAAATAGACCTTTACAAACACGAATTCCTTAATATACACACGAACAATATTAAACATTTGGGCAACCACACTAGCAACTGGTGAGTTATAATATCATCTTTATACATTACTTAATTTTATTAATTGTTACACTTCTAAATAATTTAATTTTATGTTATATGGAGGAGAGTGCTCAGTCGAGCCTAAAACGCGACATCGGCACAAGTCTATGCACGTTTGAGTAATTTTGGGATGTAAGTTCACTCGTTGTTTCACATTCAACACTCTACCATATTTGAAACATTCAAACAAAGTTTCTTTCATCCTAGACACACATCTAGGGAGTTATCTATAGAAAAATCAAAGGTAAACTTTCATGTACGACCATAGATATATTAAAGAAACATGCTAAAAAGCCCGATGAATTATGGTTCACACCCGCAATGTGTGGTTGTGTTATTAGGAAAATGCATAGTTTACCATGTGCATGTGAGTGTTCTATGATCTAGAAAGAAGGTAGGGAGATTCAAATTGATGAATGTGATATTTATTAGAGTACTTTAGAGATCAAACTTAGTGATAACGTTGGTACGAAGATGAGCTTACAAGAAAACTCTCCATAATAGATGGTATCATCTGTGGTTACGGTCCACAAGTGCAAGATCACATAATAAATAGGATGATGAAAATCCTAGATCCTGCAAGAAGCCATATTTTGGAACCTCAGGAGCCAGTTATTACTAAAGGTCGGAAAATAGTCAGCCCAAGCAAATCAACTAAACATAGCCATCTGAGTGGGAATACGATGGTAGTTTAGGAGCTAGCACTCCCGATACGATAGGTAGCACGGACGCCTCGGCGGTTAAGGCATTTTAGTACCCAAAGCTAAACCAAAATCTAAAACCCAAGCAAAAAAGGAGAAAGTGACTCGATCTAGAAAATCGAATAAAGGAAAAGAATATAACGCGTACGAGAGTTGTTTTTCCAACTACTTATACGACTACATAACTAGCGTCAAAGACGTTTCTCCTGAGGGTAATTTTGGATTTAGGGCCGTAGCTTTATAGATTTACGATAATGTAGATTCATGGGATCAAGTAAAATGAGATTTCATGTTTGAAATTTCGAGTCAACGTGATCTATGGGAGGGGTTTTTCGATGGTGCACAACATGTTTATAACCTATTAGAAGATTGGATTGTTTCAAAATGTACGAGAGCGGTAATAGGGACTGGATGACATAAACCGACTTTTTCTTTATGATAGCCACTCAATATCAATGTATTGTATACCACGTATCTCTCCAACTTTCATACACTTATCTTCCTTTGTATGGTGTGCCTCCCAGATCGTGTCCTACATAGAAATTGGAATTGGTTTCGTGCATGGTAAACATTTTGTGAAAGTAAGTAAATTAATATACTTTATTAATTCTTTGTTGTTATTTCGTTTTTTCATTTTATTGAAATTTGCAGGTTGTCATAGATGGACCGTTATCGGATATATACCCTTGTTGGTTTGGATTCAGCATTAACGATGACGTTACAAACTGGAAAATCCCGCTAGACAAACGTCTCAACAAATATCACCAAATCAAATCAGTACAACCACCTTACATTACAAGATGGGGATGATCAATTCTACGATTTGTCCCGTGATGCTTAATTAGCTAGACTTTTTAAATATATCATGTGTTTGCTATTTCTAATAACTTCCGCTATTTATGAATTTCTTGTTATAATTTATATTAAGACTTTCTATTTTGGACAAATTTCCAGCTTACGGTTATGATTAAATCAAACTAGTTCAACTAGGAAAGTAATCCTATTTTGTCTAAGCTTACAATACACGTTCTCGCACTTATTCGCGTGCAAACATGCAGATTCACGCATGGTAGTGTGTAAAGACGTGTACCTCTGCACGTGCACATACGCACACAAATATGTGCGCTAAAGCGCTCTGGAAACTTAAAAAAAATGTTTTAGCCATAGTTGGGGATTTTACGATGATACTCGAAGATAAGTAATGATTAAAGTAACGTCGTTACACAAATTTCAGAGGAAAAAAACACAAAAAAACGAAAAATAATTTTTAACTTCAAATAGGTGCGTACAAAGTAAGACACTTGAACGTAAACAACATAAGACTCAAACAAAAACTTAACAAAACATAAAAACTTAGCAAAACATAACAACTTAGCAAAACATAAAAACCAAAGCAGTATATAAGAAAATCTGAAACACAAAGAATAACTTATCGAAACATAAATACTAAAAACACAATCGAAGAAAACATAATTCTTAGTAGTCAAAGTCGTATCCCATGTTGTCTTCAATGTCATTTTGTCTAAAATGAGATTCAGTAATTCTATTTTTCTTAAAAGGTACCTTTAATATTTATAATACTGTTATTTATATAAATAGTTTTTTTAGCTAACATTTTTTCTAAAACGCTAACTCTCTTCAATTTTATTTTTTAAAAGTTCCCAATTTCTTAAATCTAAGTCTACAATAATGTCAAGGTATGATTTCTTTATTTGATCATGTATTTTATTTTGAATTTAGATAGATAGTTTTAGTGATATTTAGGGTTTAAGATTCAGTTAGAAAAATCAATTTTTTTTTTATTTTTATACTTGTTTTTCCGAATTGTAGTTAGTTATATATGTTAACTGATGTCTAGATCTTTGTTTTGGTGGGCTATTTGCATAATTCGGGGTAACATACATGGACTTCAAAAGTTGCAAGGATGAAGGTTGTTCGATGCTATTTCGCGCATCCTGGGCACCATGATTAGTCGGATTCGCGTATTCTGGGTGCGCGAATTTGGCTAACCATAGTGTCCAATATACGCAATTTAGTACAAATAAATGTGCAAAAATGTGCAAAAATGTGCAAAAATGTGCAAAAATGTGCAAAAATGTGCAAAACTACGCACATTGTATGCACGATTTTAGTAAAATTGAGCATACAGTGTGGGCAATTCCTACTGCAACATGTATTTTTGTATGTATTACCTTCATTTACTAAATTATTACGTAACATTGTTTTAACTCTTTCTTTTCATACATATTAGGGTGTTTTTGAATTGTTTGAGATATGTTTTGGTATATACTAATATGTTTTTTGTACTTTTAGCATGACTTCTCGTCTAAAAAATCGGCATCCTTTATACAATGATTCGAAAGATGATGATCGTATTAAGCAAGGTGAACTTAGTTCAAGTTCCATCAGGATTGAGCGACGCGTTTGTTTGCTTATCGTTCAACAACGAAGTGGGACTCTGGATCATCTTTTCCGGAAGGTCAATCTGCATGTGCTGGATTTGTACTTGGACATGAACGAGTCCAAGTATCATGAGGCACATAACGTCTTCAACAACAATATAAGTTAGAATTGGTGGTTTAACGTGTAATATAGTATGTTTTTTTGTTAATTTTTTTTAATATTGTGTAGGCTAGACCGTTATTACTCTATTACGTGATGTACTCCACTCGTCACGCTGGGATCTTACTATACAAAGTACGATTTGAGGTGAGGTTATGGGGACATGTCTTGGCCCACTCCTCGACTGTTTTACGCGTTAGGCTACCAACCTGCATGTCGTAGAGGCATTATTGGAGAGATGGCATATGGAGACCAACACGTTCCATTTTGCTTTTGGTAAGATGACGATGACCCTCGACAATGTCCACACCATCATTGTTATTTCAGTTACAGGTGAGGATTTCAACCTATTTAAGTTTCCTAGAAAAGTTCAACAAATAGCTTGGTATGCTCGTTTACTTGGTATACATAGTGATATACGCCTCCATTATCTGCGTGAGAGATTTTTATTTGTGACTATGGGTTATTTACTCCATATTTTTTTGTTACCCTTAGTGATAAATGGATTCTTAACTTCTAATACATGACTTGTCGAAAGATCTAGGATTTTCATCATTCTATTTATAATATGATCTTGTAGGTTTGGACCGCAAGCGGATGATACTATGTATTAAGGAAATTGTTTTTGTAAGCTCATCTTTTATACCAATGTTATCCTTAGGTTTGATCTCTAAATTCATCCAATAAACATCGCATTCTTCAGGAAGAATCGGCCTACCTTCTCCATCGATCATAGCTAACTTGCATGCACACGGTAACCCATGTGTTTTAACAAGAATACAACAACAATCTACCGGATTCAAGCCTATTCGCCTAGCATCTTTAAAGTTTCCTTAATAATTTCTATGGTCGTCATAAAATTTTACCTTTTCATTCCTTATAGAATGGAAGTCTATATACGTTTCTAGGACAAAATTCACTTCGTTAAAATGATTCGTAAATTGTAGAGTGTTGAACATAAAGCAAGGCATGAACATTTTTCTAAAATTGTTCAAATGTGTATAGGCTTGTACCGATTGTGCGCTTTAGGCTCGAGTGAGAACTCTTCTCCATGTAACATACAATTAAATTGATTATAATTTTAACATATAATCTTAAAAAATTAAGTTTACAAATGAGAATAGAATTCACCGATTGCTACTTTGGTTGCTCAAATGTTTATGCTTGTTTGTGTAATTATTAAGATAATTTTCTACGTATATGGTTATCCATTGTTTCATAACATAATCGATAACCTCTGACAAAATGAGTAGATGTGGTCTAACTTGGCAAGATTTTTGTTACAATCAAGCATCGCCCAGTATGAAACCGCTTCATGAAAATCGATAAACTCGTTGGTCATGTCCGCTTTGTAAAAAAACCTTTTTAGTGTGTGACATGATGTTTTTGTTTATATGCGAAATGCATAACATATGAGTGGCATTATTTGGACTATCTCAAACAACCGTTATAATGGAGTTTCTAGTATCGCAAGCTTTTTACTCAAAAATGCGAGTGTATGAAGTTCTCACCTTAAGAAAAGTGAACGTTTTAAGAGGGAATGAAAAAATAAATTTATAATTTTTGTCATACATCAATCAACAACATCATTCATGGATGATTAAAATTATCAAATTTCAAGGGTGAATTACTATCTTATTCAATTATTTTATCCTATTTGAATATGCGCATGGTGAGATATATGTCTCAACGCCTAGACTGGATTATCAACAAGTTTCGGCTTCAACTGAAAGGTCACAGGATGCTTCGCTCAAACAGTCTCACGCGTGTAACTATCATCTTCATTAATGTATATATCAATATTTTTCATAGTTGATGCTTTCTCCTAGCCTATCATTCTAGTCGCAACATGGTTGTTCTACATATTTTAGCAACATCACCACCGACACATAAACTTTCGGTTCCTAATACTATATGAGCTTCCGAAATCCTTACTTCAATTTTTGAAAAACTCCGAGGGGATACTCGAGTTCACAACTCTTTTTTAAAGTTTGAACAAAGACCTTGAAGGGGTGGGCTACTATAGATCGGAATTTGTTCGTTATATCCCTCGAATATTTTAAACGACTTGAATGAAATACTTTAAATCACTAGTCCTTTACAAAATTACTGTTTCGACCATATATTCAATCTTTAAATCAATTTTGGAGTCTACTCAATAATAGTAGAAGAATTCAAACAATCTAGTTGTGTCAACAGAGAACCTAAGACAACATTAAAGTTTCGTACTAAAAGTTCTACCTCCAAGAGAAGATCGACGCTCATCTCGCCTCTATCAGTGCAGATAAACGGATTTCAGCAAAGCACATTAATTATTATCAAATTTTATAGTTCTTACTCAACACGCTCGCAAGGACTAGGTAGACTACTAATAATGTCCAAATATGTTCATAAATAATTTAATAATTAAATAGATTTAGAGCTTATTGAGCCGAATCTTGATACCTAATTCTTCAAAAATCATGAAACAACACAATTTGCACCTCGTAACAACATGTGAAGGTGAAAATAAATGATTGTATATATTCATTAGTTTTAATTACAAATATTCATTAATTATGTGAAGAATAGAGATAGAAATCTCTTGTGGGATAGCAGTAATGACCAGGTGAAAGACTTTTGGTTGGGTAATTCTTGGGATATTGATAGACTCAAGACTTTAGTTACAACTACAGAGATTAATAAAATTACAGAGATCAAGCTGGCTAATACTGAGGATGTGTTGCTTTGGTCTCTATCTGAGAATGGTAAGTTCAATGTCAAAGATACAATAAATCAAATCAGAGCTAAAAGCAGTATTTCTAGTTTGTATAAGAAGACCTGGAATGCTGTTACGCCTAGAAAGTGTTCTTTTTTGTTGTGGAGGGTGCTTCATAACTGGATTCCCACTGATAATGTGATGCAAAGAAAGGGGTTCATGATGGCTTCAAAATGTGTCTTTTGTGACAGTATTGAAACAACTAATCATGTTTTTGTCCAATGTCACACAGCTTGGGGTGTTTGGCTATATTTCAGCAACATTCTCAAGGTTCAAATTCAATCTCATATGACTGTTTCTCATTTAGTCATGAGATGGTACTGGGCTGGTAAAAAGTGTGATATCTTTAGTATTCTTCCAGCTATTGTTATGTGGTCTATATGGACTGGTCGCAACAAAAAGAAGATCAACAATGAGAACTTCACTACTGCCTCAATTATCAAACACATTATAATGATTTTGTCAAGCCTAGATCATGCTAAAGTTTTAAGTAGAAAGCATTGGGGTAAGTTTATTACTGAAGCTACTGGCATGGGTTGTATCAATCAGTTTAGACTCAGGAACAGACCTCTCTTTTTAAAATGGAAGAGTCCTAAGCATGGAAGATATAAACTTAATGTGGATGGTTCATGTACCTTTAATGGTGAAGCTGGAGGTGGAGCTTTGATCTGTAACAGCAGTGGAGATATTGTCGCCGACATCGGAAGTCTGTATGGAAAAGCTTCTCCTCTGATTGCAGAAAGTAGAGCTCTGCTGGATGGCTTAAGATTGTGTGAGAAGCTTGGGCTTATAAGGGTAGATGTTGAGCTCGATTCTTTGGTTCTTGTTAATCTGATTCAATATGGTAATGTTCCTTGGTTTTTAGATCCATTACTCAAGTGTTGCAAGAATTTGATCAAGGCAGAAATGGTGGTGTGTCATATTTTTAGGGAACATAACTTGGGAGTTGATTGGCTTGCTAAGGAAGTTCTTAATCAGCAATTGGATTTAGAGTTTACTGATGTGAACGCTCCATTAAAGCTAAAAGCTATCGTCTTGCTGGAGAAGATGAACTTTGGGTATCTTAGATTAGTAGAGTAAAGGGAATTAGGGTTTGTTGTTCTGTTTTGGGGAAGAAGAAGAGTAGGGTTCGCGCTCTACTCTTCAAATTTATGTAAAATTGCCTATTAAGGGCGTACTTTTTCTGTTTAATTCAATTGAAACCCTTTAGTGAAAAAAATTAGTTTTAATTACAAATAATGTTACTTTGGGGCAACAAAGACTATTAAAATATTTCTATTATCTAAAGTGCAATAACTTTATTATTTTATTCATTCACCGTATTCTATGTACTTATGAGAATATATTTTATTTATTCACCAATAATTTCATCATTATCATTTGTATCTCAACCAACCAAAGCTTATATCATTAATATATATATATATATATATATGAAAATTTAAAAATATCAATTATTTTGTCTCATACAAAATATATGGCAAAAGATGTTATTGCATAAGAATTGGCCAAACGAGTAATGTACAAACAAATTCCGATGAGGCCAAACAAATACATCATTTGAATAAATTTGTATAAATAAATAAACTCCAACTACTTTAATTTACGATCCCATCTACACAATAAAAATTAAAAATCACATTCCACACCATGGACGCAATAGGCCAACAAAAAAATTAATCAATAAAAATGAAATAAATAATATTTCAAATACATCAAATAATGAGAGTATAGAAAAATAGTTTGTGTTTTAAAAATTTGACGATGTCAAATATATTTGGAAATGTGATAAAATAAACTACATCATCAATTCATGAAGTTTTTACGAATAAACTAAGCATAATAACTTTTTTGAGAATTTTATTATCCAAATTTATAATCCAAGTTAAAAGACTAAGATGATAAAATTTATTTATAATACCATTATTTTTATGATTTTTAAAATAAACATGCATAAGATTACTAGATGATTACACTATAACTTCTTTAACGAAATACCAGCTTATAGTTTACATTTTTGCATCAAAAATATATTTAAACTTTACGCTTTATGTATGAAATAATAAATTATTATATGATATTAGTGACAAGTCCATGACTAAAATTTAGAGTATATCAAAAATATTATGGAAACAATTTGATAAAAGATAAAAAATTTAATAAGACTTTTAAATTATTCGATCATAGTTTAGTCTCACCGAGTAGTTTGTGCATTATAGTTGGCTAGCATTGTGTCTATAAAGCAATGTATCATAGTTGGCTAGCATTATGTCTATAAAGAAATGTATGATTTTGACAAGACAAACTAGAATTGCTTCGAATTCAATATAATTGTACGAAATCATAGAAACATTCATAGTTAGGTGTTGTAATTATCTCAACTAGTATGAGGATTTTTAAAAGTGGACCAAAAGCAAATTCGTTCGGGTTTTGAAATCTAAAGCGGACAATATGATACTAATACCGAATTGTTCTTACTTATATACAGAGGCATAATATGCGGTACCGATATTTCCAACAAATTCAATTAAAAAAATTGAACAACAACTTGACATTAGATCGAATTCGAAATCAAATTGGAAATGAATAGAAATTCCAAATTCCATACCGGTTTTCATGAAAAATACAACTAGAATTCGTTGTTAATTCTTTTAAAAAGAATTGAGAAAAACCACTATGGCTTATAAGAAAAAACTATAGTAGAAATAAGAAGTAAAAAAAGTAAATAAGTAAAAAATAATTTGTTTTGGATATCCAGTTAATCTCGAATTGATAACTTTGAACATAATAATAGTGATTTTTATTTCCGGAGGGAATCCACAGCCACTACGCATAGTGCAATAGGGGTGTACAGGGTAAACCAATGGGGGTGTACAGGGTAAACCATCAGTCTGACGTAATAGCCTACAAACCAATGCAAAAAGGTAAACCAAATAAAATGACGGGTTCAACCGAAAAAACATATGTAGAAGAACTCAAACTCATGACGTTTCTCATAAACCTGCCTTACTCAACCAACTCGGCTACCTTTTCCGAGCTTGGTCTTTACCGCTCTATTAATTCTCCGTGGTATTTTGGGATGGTTTCGAACATATATATATATATATATATATATATATATATATATATATATATATCCATAGAATGTGGAATAAAATCATTTTATTTTCGTATAAATTTAAATAAATAAATAAATAAATAAATAAATATATATATATATATATATATATATATAAATAAATAAATAAAAGGAGTGTGTGTCTCATAATTTTATTTTATTTTTATCAATTAATACAGTTAATACGATCATAATAATCAGACTATTTATCCATGTTTTTCTTGTAATAGTTGATATTATTTAACATGAAACAAATGTAATAAAAAGTAAATAATATTTTTATTTTATTTTATATAACCAAGTTCTTTCGGAATAACTAATCACTATGACCACGGTTAAACTCAAATCAGTCGATTTGAGTTATTTTGGATGCTATTATTTGTATTATAATAAAAAATATCTATTTCTTTTTCCACTTTTATCATTGTTAAACAAAAAATAAATTTTATGAAAAAACAATACATATTATATATTTTAGAAAAGATTAACTAAACCCATATATAAACAATAATCGATAATTATATTTGAATGGTATTGGATAATAGATAAGTATATAATATTATTAAAAACTAAATTTAATTTTAAATAACGTTTGATATTTCACTGTAAAAATTAATTGTATAAGGCTAATAAAAGTTAGACAAATAATTAAATATATTTGAAAATAATCATCCACAGAATTAAATATCCAACATCACAATTCAATTTGAAATCCAAGAAAATATATCGATCAATTAGTTGTACAGAAAATGACGTTCAACCAGAAAAATACGATATGTACTTTGAATTACTTTATTAAAGATTATTACTTTTTCAAAACCACCGACATATGATTCTCACGTATGCTCAATCGAAGACGGTGATAAGTGTCACCTCTAATATAGGTTAGAATATATATATATATTTTTTATAATCAAAAATCAAATTAATACAAAAATGAGAGTTTTACAGCAAAATAAGAACAATAGAGAGACAAAACAAAGATAGAGTCCTAAAGGCAATTAGACCAAATGAAAAGCCTCAAATTGAAGACTAAACCCTAATTCAACCTCACAACACAAACATAAACCTCCCTTTCTGCAACTCCTTCTGCATCTCACCACAAACGATCCTAGCCTTAAGCTCTCTTCTGCTTTTCCTTGGTTGACGTCCACCCTATACGGGTGCAGTGCACCAGAGAACAGATCCCAACCTCTACCACCAGAATAAACCCTCGCCCCTGTCTCCAATTTTTCAGCACAGTATCGAGCAATGAGCATCTCCGATCTCACCAAATCTGCCAAGAAACCAACAAAACTAGCAGTACAAAGCTTACTAGTCAAGATAACCTAAGTTTAAGCTTTCAAGAAACAAAATAGCAAGTAATGCAGGAGGAGCATTATGCTGAAGGTAAAAAAGCTTCTGCTTGCACTTAAGGGTCCATTTGGCTAGCCAGGCGGCAGCCTGATTTTGGACCCTTGAAATGTGCTTAAGGGTCATGCTATTGCCCAAGAAGTTTGTACAATAGCTCAGGTTCTGATCCTCCAAATCAGACTTAGAGGTACTGGTGAGCTGATTGATAAGAACAAGCGAATCCGACTCAACATCAACACAAGTCCAATTGTTGTTAAAGCAAACAGAAAGGCCATACATCATGGCTAACGTTTCAGCTTGGAGGGGAGAGACTTTACCAAGAAGGAAGCCATACGCAGCAGAGATATCGCCCTCATAGTTTCTGAAAACTATTCCAGCAGCAGCCTCGCCATTGAAGATACGAGAAGCATCCACGTTCATCTTGAGACGAGCATTATCAGGACGGATCCATCTAAGGTACACAGGTCCATTTTTCTTTTGAATAGAAGTACATCCCATAATCACACCTGCATTGCAAACTTTCGACCAGTGCTTATAACCAAAATAACCATTGATGTCTAGACCTTTAACTATGCTTATAATGTTATCAATGGCCCTAGATACACTAATGAGGACACCCTTATGCTTTATAGAATTTCTAGCCTTCCAAACCATCCAACAAATCACTCGAGGAATAAGGTGAGAAATATGGAACTTAGCTTTAGAAAACCCAAACCAACATCTAAGAATGTGAGAAAGAACCATTGTTCTTTTGATTTTAATCTTAAAAATGATTGCAAACCAATTCCAAAGCTGCCAAGCAAAGGAACAATTAACAAATAAATGGTTCATGTCCTCATAGTTTTCACAAAAAACACACTTAGAAGCCATGCTAAAGTGCTTTTTCATCATGATAGAATCAACTGAAATAGAATTCTGTAGTAGCTTCCAAGTTAGAAAATAGAATTTCCTAGGAACTTTTGAATTCCAGATCCTTTTATAAAGACTAGAGCAGTTATACTTATCTCTTAAAGTATCCTTCAAGTCAAAGTGGCCATTATCGGAGAGAGTCCAGGAGATAACGTCCTCCTTATCAGAGATGTAAGTACTTCTAATCTTAAGCATTCTATTAGGATCAATACTGTCCTGAACATCATTTAAGCACCACGAGTTATTATGCCAAAATGATTTAACTTTAACATCAATATACCAGTTAATATTTTTCTCAGTAGCAATTGCAGGAAGGCCGTGCTAGGAGTCCTTCCAGAAGTCGACATTACCTCTGCCAAGAATCCATGTAATGTTCTTCTCAGCCTGATGTCTAATACTGCACAATCTATACCACACTAGAGAACCCTTCATGTTAGCATATAAAGGATGAGAAGATTTACAGTAGATGTTATTCATAACATTAGACCATAGACACTCATTCATTCTAAACTTATACCATAGCTTCTAAGAAAAAGAGTTTTGAATGTCCAGAAGGTTTCTGACATTTAACCCTCCCTCTCCAAAAGGCTTACAAATGTAATGCCAAGAAGACCAATGTATAGCCTTCTGACGCTGCTTAGTTCTCCAAAGGAATCTGTTTAGAGTTTGCTCAATCTTATAAATGACAGATCGAGGCATATCACAACACTGAATCCAATAATAAGCAATAGGGAGCAGAACATTAGATATTAAAGACAACCTTCCACCATAGGAGAGAATCTTAGTATCCCAATAAGTTATTCTATCATTTATTTTATTAAGAATAGGAGTAAAGACACTAGACTTTTTATTGTTAGATATAGTAACTCCCAGATGAGAAAGAGGGAGGAAATCAACCTCAAAACCAGTCTGCAACTTAAGATCCTGCATCCTAGAAGAATTAAGCTTAAGAGAAACAATCAGTTTAGTTTTGCTTTTGTTAATGGCCTGACCAGAAGTGACTTGATACGGGTCAAGAAAACCACTAAGAATGTTAATTGAATTAGACTTTCTATTAGTGAAAATTAAAATATCATCAGCAAACATAATGCAAGGGATGACCAGAGAGCAACTAGAAGCATAACATATAAAAGGATTAGAATTGAACAAAATACTTAAGCCGCTACTAAAAAATTCTTCGCCAAGAATGAACAGGCAAGGAGAAAGAGGATCTCCTTACCTAAGGCCCCTTATCATCTTAAAATAATCATAAGTGTCCCCATTGATTAGCATAGATACATGCACATCAGAAATTAGCCTTTTAATAAGATCAACAAACTTATCATTAAAACCAAAAAAATGCAGCACTTTAAGGATAAAAGGATGGGAAATTCTGTCGAAAGCCTTCGACATATCTAACTGAACCACAGTGTTGCCTTTCTTAGGCTTCTTATTAATATCAAATAGCAGCTCTTTTGCCAAGAGAATGTTGTCATGAATAAGCCTACTCTTTACAAAGGCAGACTGAGTAGTAGACACAATTTTAGGAAGGATATTAGACAGCCTAGAGTTTATAAGAGCTGAAAAGATCCCGTTGATAAAAGTACATAGACCAATAGGTCTATAACTATTCCACCAGGTAGGATTAGAATGCTTTGGGATCAGGCAAATGCCTGTAGCAAAAAGACCAGTAGGAATAGAACTGCCATTAATGTAAGAGTTCAAAGCAGTGCATAAATCCCTTCTAATGATGTGCCAACAATGCTTAAAGAAAACAAGATTAAAACCGTCTATACCAGGGGAGCTATCCTTCTTCATCTTACTTATGATACCCCAAATCTCCTCCTCAGTAACATTATTGAGCAGCATGCTATTGTCCTCAGTGGTCACCATAGAAGGGATACAAACAAAATTCTTATCATCCAGTAACCTAACCTCTTCGTCCTTGTCTTTATAGGGATCAGAAGTGAGAATGCTTTTGAAGTAAGTAGCACCAGAAGTCCCAATTTCCTTTTTGTCAGAAATCCAGGTAACCCCATCTCTAATACTCCTAATTTCATTCTTTCTTTTTCTCTTAGCAATATAATTGTAGAACATTTTGGAACTTCCATCCCCTTCATGAAGCCAACTATTGAAACATTTTTGCCTAAGGAAAGAATCTTCATTTCTTAAGGCTTTTAAATACATACCATTAGCCTTAGCTAAGTTAGTAGCAGACTGAGGATCATTATTAGTATAATGAAGAACCTCCATATCCCTGACCTTGCATTCAGCCACCTTAACACTATAAAAAACATTACCAAACTTATCTTTGCTCCACAGCTTAAGGCAACCTTTGAGCCTTCTGAGCTTGTACCAGAAAGTGTTGCTAGGATGACTGATAAGAGGCTGATTCCAATCCTGCGCAACAATACTTAAAAGGAATCATCATAACACCAAAAATTAAGAAACCTGAAAGTATTTTTCCTGTTAATAGAATCATTAGAATTGTTAGTATTAGCAGTGATAAGGAGAGGATCATGGTCAGAACAAGTTCTGACCATGTGTAAAACCTGTGTATCAGAGAAAATAGACATCCATTTATCATTAATCAACGCACGATCCAGCCTTCTCCACTTATTACTTCTAGCTCAAGTAAACTTCGAACCACAATACCCAACATCATTCAAGTTGCAGCATCTTATTACATCATTAAAGTCATCCATGCTAGCTTGACAAGAAGATATACAGCCCAATTGCTCATTATGAGCAGAAATAGTATTAAAGTCCCTCACACACAACCAAGGCCTATCATTGTCACAGATAGCCTTAAGACAATTCCAAAGCTCCAACCTTTGAATACGACTACATTTAGCATACACAGCGCTTATATAAAACTTATCATTAATGCCAGGATAATCCAGCTCTATATGGATACATTGATCAACATCAAGAACAATATTGATATTAACCTCAGAAACCCAAAAAACGCACAACTTATCAGACGTATTGGCAGCATAATTACCAAAACCAAGTACCTCAGCCACAACTTTAATCTTATCCCCTGTAGACATAGGCTCCTGAATCACAAACACCTTGATATTCTCTACATTTTTCATAGATTTAAGTCTTCTCAAGGTGGGCTTGTTAGTCACACCTCGAGCATTCCAATTAATCACTCTGATCATTTTCAGAGTAAGATTTGTAAACTTTGTCTCTTAAACTACAAGACTTAATGGTTAACCTATCTTTTGATCTTTTTTTGCAGCCTTCAATCTGGATGAGATGACTTCATTAAAACTATGTTGTGGAGAAAGCCTTGGAGTAGGGGAGCAGCTGCCTATATTGGGATCAGGAGAACAACTTTGAACATCATCTAACTTGTTAATGAATTCAATAGTTTTGCTTGTATCTTGAGAAACATCCTCAACATATTTAATATCATCAATCTTGTTAATGGCCTCAATGACCTCTTTACTTGTATTTGTATCCTGAGAGCCATCCTCAGCATTGCCAAAATTCTGTTGCGAAGTTTTGTCTAATTGAATGTGAGAATAGTTTGATTGAATTTCATCTTTACTACTATCCATCCTTCCTTCATTAGGATCTTTTTGCGTAACAATTGACTTGAGTTTTCGTCTGTACACCTTAATAGTATTTCTTGAAATAGTCATACCCACTGAAGGATCTTTTCTGTTCTCCTCCTTCTTCTCAACCATGTCCTCGTTAACCTTGTTAGTTTCTTGAAGAGCACCAGAATTCTCCACATTCTTACCAGATTTTTTACACTCAGATTGAGAATGCCCTATATGAGAACAACCAAAGCAATACAATGACATATTTTTGTAACTGATAGATATCCAGTATCCATCATTAATACCAAATCCGATCCACATCCTTCTTTGCAATTTCTTCGAAATATCTACTTCCACTTGAGCGTAACAGGTATTTGTATGCACACGGTTTCTATGCGGCACAATAACTTTGTAAACAGGCCCAATAACAGAGGCAATATCATTAATCAAACAGGAATCATACAAACATTCAGGTAAGTTTTCAAATCTGACCCAGGTTAATACAGTAGGGCCTTCAACTTTCTTGTTAAAATTTTGCCTCCATCTCAAGATACGCATAACCATATCATCGAACTTCCAAACATTATGAGACCAGAACCTCGACACATCCTCCTTCAGGCAAACTCAAAGAAGATGTGGTGGGAATCTCAGACCTCATAACAGAACGATCCCCTGAATTTCAACGTATCCAAGAAGGATTCAAGCTTCTGTTTTTTTGGAATCCCATTGTTAAACTTACCGATTAAGGTTGTTTTGACTTCTTGATCAGTGACTTCTTAACGTGATCACCGAACTGCACCGAGAAATGGTGCTCTGTTTTCTTTACAAATTCCGGATTTAAAGATGATGAATCTTCCACCGGTTTGAATAATTCAACAAACTTCTTACTTCGTTGCTTAATCTCACTTATAACAGGACGAAGAGCGGGAAATTATTCGGAAGAATGGAGGTCTATGATCGAGAGGATCAAACAGAAAGAACACCCTGTTTTCTGGTTCTCACAGTTGGAGCGAAACCCATTAAAATTCCACCAAACTGATCAAAGATTACAGAACGAAAACTCTGAAGGACAGAGAAAGATTCTCCAGAGGGAGAAGAACAAGAGCGATGACTGAAACTTAGACCGGAGGCGGCCTATTCCGGCGAAAGAACGAAAAGCGAAGGCTCTGCTTCTTCAATTCGGTGAAAATTTGACAATTTATTTTTATGTAAAAGACTATGGAATAAACCGTCATAGGTTAGATTATTTGTTGCTTCGTTGTTTTAATTTCTTCCAAAATCAATAAATGATTTTAAGTTTGATTTTTTTTATCATAATATTTTATTAATTATAAAAATGTTCGTTAATAAAAAATAAACACAAAATATTTGTAGTATTCAATATCTCAATCAATATCGAATTTGATTTTTTTTTTCAAAACTAAAATTTGTTTTTTTAACTCTTTTTAAACAACTTTCTTTAGAATTCAGGAAACTCTCTCCCAGCTCAACCTTAAATCTGGTTTCTGCTCTCTTGAGACTGATTTTGAATAATCTCTTTTGTCGATTTAAGGTTCTAAATTCAAATCGACTGCTCTTTTGGGATGCTGCCCTGTCTTGTAATGTAGTGAAGACTGCGAACAGACTGGTTTCTTTCATAGGTATCAGAATTGGGTCAAACAGGTACTCAAATCTAAGATTTCGACGAGCCCATCAGATTTTAAAAATGTGACTTTCTCACAAAGTTTGATACCCAGATTCGACATGTAGAGCCTTAGAAAACCAGTTTTAATATTTTAGCGTTATTTTATTTATTTATTTTTGGTGTGGATAATAATCGCCTGAGGGTAGGCTCGTAATTTCAGTTGGTGTTTTATGGTGGTGTGTGGGTGTTTAAGTGTTTATAGTAGAGAGTAGAGAGATAATTAAGCAGCTTGGTAGCAGTTAATTCTCATTACCTATAGTTAATGCAGGTGGTTGGGTATTTATACCCTGATGTTTGGGCCCTTATGGGCTTTCGGGTCATGTTTAATGGACCCGGGTCGTGTTCAAAGACACATGAGCTCTAAGTAGGAGAGCAAGTAGCTTAGTCAAGAAGTATTTAGGTTTTTTAGTACTTTTGTCATAGTTCAAACAGTCCTATGGTCTTAGTGTTCAAAGTGATCTGTCCGGTCCATGTGATCTGTCTGGTCCGGAGGCCTTGGACTGATCTGTCCGTGTCCGGGAAGTATGCTGAATTCGGACTCATCAGGAGCCCATTTTTTAGGTGTTTGAGCAAGTATTCTTGTCAGAGACCTGAAAAACAGTCTGACGTCAGAAGTAGTTTTCAATCCGGACAGGTCTATGGGTTTACCCGGACAGATAAAGCTTCACGAATTCAAAACGGTTTTTGCCAGAGTTCGTGGGACACGTGTCGCTCTCTGATTGGTTGCTCAAGCCGTTTTTCACCTTGAATTTCAAACCCACCTTCTTCGAAAAGCAACCTCTTTTATTACAGATGGTGACATCAGCGCCGTCTTTTAATCATTGCTAAACTTTTCGAATTCTCCTAGGAATCAACTTCCTTTTTCAGATTTACTATAATTTGAAACTCACTTTCTACTGTTTTACCATCTCTTTCACATTTACTCTGCATATTTTTTTAGAGATTTCTCTCTCTAAAGCAAAGATTTTCTTGATAGTTTATGTTTACAGCAAGGACTGCTTTGATCAAAGGCGGGTGGCTCAACCTTTCTGGATTGGAGAAGGCACAAAAAGTTGAGAAGGAAAGACGAATCGCAGCAGGGTTACCTACTTCGCCTGTCGACAGACCAATCTCTTTTGCTGCAGAGTCAGATCGAGGATCTTCTTCCTCCAAAGGCACTAAGCCTAGAAAGTTATTCCAAACTAGCCTTTCCCCCATCATCTCTGGTTCCTCTGTTCAGGAATCAGAATCCATCGTCGAACCAGGAGAAACTGCCACCAGATTCAAAAAACCCTCACCCTTCATATCGATGGGATCAGACACGGAGCACTCCCCGGAGAAGTTAGTCGACCGGAGAAAGAGCCGACTGGTTAAGGGGCAAGCCTCTAAGAACACTCCCTCAAAGTCGGGGGCAAAAAATAGTAGCTCTGGGTCTGAAGTGCCTATCAGAGCTCCCCGAGAAAGACTACCTGGTCCGGAGACTAGCAGCCCAGCACTTCGAAGAGAGGTCTCTGCCTCAGAGCCCCAGCCTGAGACTAGAAGTCAAGGACACTGAAGATCAGCAGCCCAGAAGACAGGCTGAGCCAAGTTTGAATTCTCCCCGGGCCACTACCATTGATATTCCTCCAACGATCATGGAGGAAAGAATGGAGGACTCTGTTGAAGAAGTCCCTTTCGAGTCTGAGCCCTCCGGTCAGACTAGTAATACTGCTGGTGCCAAAAAAGATAAAGGAAAAGAAAAACTGTGCTTGAGGCATCCGGAGCTGCCAGAGTGTCTCGAAGGGAAGGTAGGGCCTTGTTTCACAGGGTCGAACTTAAATACCTCTTGGCCTTACAGAAGACCAAGTATGCTTTCATCCATACGGCTGAACTGGGTCAAATGCGCACGAAATGGGGGATCCCAGAAAATGTGAAGATAAGGATTCCCATAGATCCCGAAACTCCTATGGATTGCAAGCTGAATGAAATAGTCATCTTCACAGATCTATTTAATTGGGGACTCAGATTCTCATAGGACCCAGAGATTGTCAGATATTTTCATCTGATCAAACTCTGTCCGAGCCAGCTGAGCCCCAACGCTTGGTATACTCTAATGTCATGCATCATGGCATCAAGGCTGTCCGGGATCCCCCTTCCTATGGACGAGTTTGATGCAGTGGCCAATCTTTGCAAACATCACCAATTCCCCTTCTACCACTTCAATATGGGGGACAGTTTCAAAGCTGTTAATGATCTATTGGAGTCTGAGAGTAAATGGAGGAGCCAGTTTTTGTTCGTCAGTGGCGCTTGGGAAAACGGAAAGAAGATCAAGTCCGGATAGAACCCAAGCCTCCTCAGAAGCAGGTGGAGGAGTGACCGTAAGTCTCCCACTTTAAATCTTTGTCTACTTTTTCCTTCTTAAAGTTGGTTTAAATTAACTGGTCTTTCTTTTGTCTTAACAGAACTGCCTAAGGAGTTCGGTGATTACTTGAAGGTCGGGCAGGTTACCTGTGGCAGGATCAATGCCTGGGCTGCTGAGGAATAGGGGAACCGATTCCATGCTGCTTTCACCAGCGGAAACTTGGCCAGGTCTCACATGTGGAACACCACAGGTCGGAGAGACTTGACTTGGGAGGAGCTCACCACCCAGCCTTCTCCGGACACTGTGCTTAAGAGGACCCATGAACCAGATGGGACACTCTTCCTGCCAGGCCGGGCCAAAGCCCCAAGAAAAATGAAGGGCAAGAAGAAAGGCAAGAAGGTGGAGAGTGATGCTAATCCTGCTGGTGCTGAGAAGAATGCTCCAACAGACCCGGAGGGGCCAGCCCAAAGCCAAATCGATGCTGCTCTTTTGCAAGTAGTGGAGCAAGAGACCGAAAGGCAGGAAGCAGATCTCCCAAGACCTCCAAGGCCTTCCAAGAGGAATCGCAAACAAGGGAGCAAAGGCGTTGACCCGGTAGCCAAGAAGAAAAAGACTTCAAAAGGAGATGAGCTTGCTCTCCGGGATCCGGAGTCTTCTTTCCAAGCTGACCCTTCTGACCCAACGCAGGCCGAAGAGATCCCAATGGACTTTCATACCGATGAGGTGGAGGGGGGAGATCTCAACATTGATGGAGTAGACATCACTGGTCTTGGTGAGCTTGGTGAATACTTCCTCAGCCTCCCCAGAGATGAATTTGTAGGGCCTTACATTCCTTCGAGCAGCTCTAACACCGTCAACTTCAACGGTAAGACTTTCATTATCTCTAGTGAAAAGGACACCATAGCCCACTCCTTGCTAAGCAACGTGTAGCCGATACTTACACTGGAGAGACAAGTTCGGGGTCAAGCAGACATCATCAAAGACCTTAAGTCTGAGAAGGAAAAGCTGTTTGAAGACCTTCGCACTGCTACTGCCAATGCTGACATGCTAAAGGAAGCAAATGAGGAGTTGAAAAGGAATCAGGAGGAAAGCACCACAAAAGTTGCCACTCTAGAGGAAACCATTAGAGACCTCCGGGAGAAGCTGTCCGGTGTGGAAAAAGACCTTACTGCCTCAAAAGAAGAGACCAAGGCAAAGGACAAGATTATCACCAACCTAACTACTGACAAGATTGCTCTTGAGAATGCAGCATCCAAGGCTTCCGAGGAGAAAACCACCTTGCTAAGGGATCAAGAGGCTACGATCCAAGCCAAGATCAATGCCTATGCCAACCAGATGATTAAAAGCGAAGAGCTATTGCTTGAGAAGGTGAGGTCTGAGATGGTTCTACTCTTTCATGAAAAATTTCCGAAGAGGAACCTAGGGGACCTGTGGATTTATGTAGACGATGATGACCTTCCACATCATACAATGGGCGAAGAGGATCAGTATGGAGTCTCCAGTGCGTCCTCATCCGATGATGAAGAGAGGACCAGAGAGAGCCCAGACGAGGAGGAAGATGATCCCAAAGGCAAGAAGGTAGACGAAGGGAAAAGCGACTTTAAGGGCAAGAAGGTAGATGAAGGTGAGCCATCTTCAAAGGCTCAAACTTAACCTACATCTACTTTGTTTATTTTTCATTCAAACTAAAGTCCTTGGAAGGCCAAGGCACTCTTTTTGTAATGGTGTCCGGTGCTCGACCGGACAGGTTTTTTGTGTTGTATCTTGACTATTTAAAAGTCCTTGTAAGGCCAAGGCAATTTTAAGTTGTTTATTTCAATGAATATCTTTGTTTTGTACAACCATCATCTTCTTTCATTGTTCGTTTTAATTTTGATAGCCAGAGTTTATGTAGCCTTTAGTTATTGCATTGTGAGAGTGTTTAAATTCTCCGGCTAGAATTTAAATAGCCCTTAGATATTTCAGTCCGGATAGTATGACAAGGGGTAAAACTTTAAAAACACTTAGAAAATTTTTAAGAAGGCATCGAATTTTTATTCAACTGCCCGGACACCTCATTAAAACCTCCCCGTGCCACTAGGGAGGAAAGAGTATGCCCCTAAATATTTACATGGATGTTTAAACAAGTAAATATTTACACAAGTGCTATTCCAAGTACATCCAGAGATGCTCAATATTCCAAGGATGAGTTAGAACTCTGCCATCTTTGTCTTCCAACCAATAAGTTCCAGGCTTAATTCTTTCAACAACCATATACAGACCCTCCCAAGTTGGGGCCAGCTTTCCGAAGAGCTTTCCTTTAGTGTGTAAGAAGACCTTCCTTAATACTTTGTCCCCTGGTTGGAAATCTCTTCTTTTAACTTTAGAAGCAAATCTGCTTCTCATCAAGCCCTGATAGTGTGCAACTCTAAGGTGAGTTTTAACCAGTCTTTCTTCTATATAAATCAAGTTGACCTCTGATTGCCACCTCGTTAGCGTGTTCGGAGAAGTTATGAACACGAAAGGAGGGGATGGTCTTCTCTATGGGGGCTACTGCATCCATCCCATAGACCAAGGCAAAGGGTGACTCTTATGTTGCAGCCCCAGGCGTTGTCCGATAGGCCCACAAGACTTCTTGTAGATAACTAGGCCACGTCCCAGCAGCCCCTTCCAAATTCTTCTTTAAACCGGACAGTATAGTTCTATTAGCCACTTCAACTTGCCCATTTGCTTGTGGGTGGAAAGGTGAAGAAAAAAAATGTTGTATACCCCTTGAGGCACAGAAGCTCTCCATTTCTCTATTGTCGAACTGTGGCCCATTTCCTGTTGTTATTTTCTGTGGGACACCAAATCTGCAACATATGTTGGATATAATGAATTTTATGACAGCTTTTGATGTTGTCCCTGCCAGAGGGGTGCTTCTATCCACTTCGAGAAATATTCTATGGCCAAAATTATAGTTTTGCGCCCTCCGGACGCCACAGGGAGAGGCCATACTAGATCAAATCCCCACCGAGCAAAGGGAATGGGCTCAGAAATTGACTCTAAAGGAATGGCTGGTACATGAATTTCATTGTTGTACCTCTGGCATGGGTCACACCTTCTCACCAATTCCTTAGCATCTTTCATGATTGATGGCCAATAGTAATCAGAGAGTAAAACTCTTCTTGTTAAAGCTCTAAACCCACAATGGGCTGACCCCTCACCATCATGTAATTCAGAGAGGACTACTTGTGACTCTTCATCCCCCAAACAAAGCAGGAGAGGTTTACTGTAGGATTTTTTGTACAACACTTCTCTCAATATGATGAAACCACGAGCCTTGTGTTTCAATGTTCTGGCTTGTGACTTATCTGTAGGCACGACACCATCGGAGAGATATTGTAGGAGAGGAAACCTCCAGTCTTGAGGTTGTTTCACTTGTATTTCAAAAATTTCCTCTTCTTTACCCTTACTAAGTTTAAAAGAGGGGCTTTCAAGCACATGGATCCATGGATATGACTCCGTATATGCTATGGTTGCCAATGAGTCTGCTAGCTCATTTTCTGTCCGGGGAATGTGCTCATAGACAACATCTTTAAACTTAAGTGCTTCATTTTTGAGGAGGAGTAAATACTTCACAAGTTGCTCCTTCTTAGCCTCAGATTGGCCTTAGGCATGGTGGATGAGTAGTTAGGAGTCACTTAACAGCTTGACCCTCTTAGCCCCACAAATGTAGGCTAACTTTAACCCAGCTATAGCTGCTTCGTATTCGGACTCGTTATTAGACGCCCTGAAAGCAAAACAAATAGCCTAGTACATCTTGTCTCCATATGGGGAAGTTAAACATAATCCTGCACCACATCCCATAGTGCTAGATCCACCATCTGTTCGGACGATCCATACCTTTTTTTATCTTTTATGTCAGTAGTTTGCTCCGAATCCCTGTCGGAGTGGAATTCAACCAGAAAATCAGCCACAGCTTGGGCTTTGACTGTTGTTCGGGGAGAAAAGTCTATGTCGAAGTCCCCCAACTCTACTGGCCACTTAGTCATTCTGCTCGAAATGTCTGCTTTTTGAAGGACATTCTTTAAAGGAAAAGAGGTCCGGACGATGATAGGATGAGCCTGGAAATAAGGCCTCATCTTCCTTGCAGCTATCACCAGGGCTAATGCCAATTTTTCAAGTTTCAAGTAACGCCTCTCAGCATCTATCAATCTTTTGCTGATGTAGTACACTGGATGGGGATGACCATCGACCTCTCTTACCAGCACAGCGCTGATGGCACAACTTGAAACTGCCAAATATACAAAGAGAGTCTCCCCATCAACTGGTTTGAACAAAGTTTTGGGGGAGGACAAGTGTTTCTTGATTTCATTGAAAGCCTCATCGCACTGTGGGGTCCAATCGAATCCCTTCGTACCCTTCAAAGTTTGAAAGAAAGGAGCACACATGTCCGAAAACCTTGAGATAAATCTGTTTAAGGCAGCTAATCTCCCCGTTAATCGATGTACTTCTTTAATGTTTCGAGGAGGCTCTATTTGTAATAGAGCATTGAGCTGGTCCGGATCGGGCTGTATTCCATGTTCACTTATGATATACCCTAGAAACTTCCTGGACTGCATTCCGAACACACACTTTTCAGGGTTTAATTTCAAATTTACTTTCACCAAGTTGGTAAAAGTTTCTTGAAGATCGGACAAGTGAAACTGCTCATCTACACTCTTTACCATCATATCGTCAATGTATACTTCCATATTTCTTCCAATTTGATCAGCAAATGCCTTGTTGACTAACCTCTGATAAGTAGCCCCAACATTTTTGAAACCAAATGGTATCATCTTGTAGCAATGAAGCCCTCTATCAGTAACAAACGTGGTATGCTCTTGATCCTTTGGATCCACTTGAATCTGATTGTATCCGGAGAAAGCATCCATAAAGGAAAGTAGCTTGTTCCCAGAGGTGGAGTCGACTAACTGATCAATCCGGGGGACCGGATACAAGTCTTTTGGGAAAGCTCTATTGAGATCTGTGAAGTCAATGCACATGCGCCACTTGCCATTCTTCTTTTTTTACCAAGACAGGATTGGCAGTCCACAAAGGGTATTGAGATTCCTTGATGTGCCCCATCTCTGTGAGTCTGTCAACCTCTTGCACAATGACATCAGCTTTTTCTTTGGAAAAAGCTCTTCTTTTTTGAACTACTGGAGCCACATCTCTCCGGACGGATATGTGGTGTGATATCACTTCTGATGGAACCCCAGTAACATCAGCATTGCACCAAGCAAAAACATGCTAATGGTTCTTCAAAAATTTCAAAATTTCATTTTTCAACATAGGGGGCATCTTGGACCCTATCTTGACACTTTTCCCATCTTCCAAACAATGTATTTCTACCTCATCGATCGGTATCAGTACTCTAGGGGTCTCTCTGGGGTCATCAATTTCACCCTCACCCCCAGAAAGGCCCTCAAACTACTATTGTTCATTAATACGGACTGCCCCCAGCGTTCGAGGCCCCAGGGCAGTAGCATAACATTCTCTTGCAACCTTTTGGCTGCTCCGGACGACTCCAACCTGTCCCTGAACAGCATACTTCAAGCACTGGTGGACTGTTGAAGCCACTGCATGCATCCTAGAGAGCCAATACCTCCCTAGAATGGCATTATAGCAAGTGGGACAATCCACCACAATAAAGAGTATTCTGACCATTTTCTTGAACGGGCCCTTGCCCAATAACACCTCTTCTTCGAACTCTCCGATCACATCTGCTGAGCTGCCTGTGAAGCCCACGATTGACCTGTCCGAATTCTGAATTACAGCTGGATTTTTCATTTTCTTGTAAGTGGTTAGGAAAAGGATATTGGCTGAGCTTCCAGTATCCACCAGGATTCGTCTTATGTCATTGCCCCCTATAGATGCTCTTATGACAACAGCATCCTCATGAGGGCCAGCAATGTCTCTCAAATCATCTTCATCAAAAAGAATGAAGGGGAATGCGTTTGGTGATTGATAAGATGTCATGCCTCCTTCTAGCTGGGAGGCTAAAGTATGAACATGCCTCTTCCTTGAAGAAGCAGTAGGAGCTGTCATAGTGTCCCCTCCGAAAATTGTAAGCGACTCAAAAAACTTAATGAGCCCGGAGACCGATCTAGAACATTCCTCTATAGCACCCACTCTGTTTCGAGTTGGATCAGGATCCAAGTATTCAGATTCCACGTCAAACCTTTCAACTATAACCATGGCCCCCTCCGGAGCAGCATTACTTGGACCAACCCGGTGAGTGTTGTCAGGCCTGTTGCCTCCTCTTCTTTTAACGTAAGCTCCCAGCTTTCCCCTCTCAATCAAGTTCTGAACCTCTTGTTTCAATGCTATACAGTCATCAGTGGTATGGCCAATATCATTGTGATATTGGCAAAAAAAGTTGCTGCGATGCTCTCTGGGAGACTGCAGTGTTGCCAGTCTCCGGTAATGCACCTCATCCTTCGTTTTATCAAAAATGGTGGCCAAATTTTCTTTTAGCTCTGTGAACCACTCCGGTTGGACCTATGGCCCTCTTTTGTTTCTGGATTGCTGACTCTGAGCAGGAGCTGCTGGCTGAGACTGAGATTTTTCCCTACCATGCTCCTGTCCGGTCTCTCTTGCTTTGTTCCCGGACTGATTTTGATTGTGATTTGGTGCCACTGGGGTAGACCTCACCTTCCTGTGCATCCTGGTTTTCTTTGTTTCATCAACATTTATCTGTTTGCCAACCTGATTCAGCAACCCTCCCCATGTCATGGCCTTCTTTGTGGTCACTGAATCAGCTAGATTGCCTGGGTTCAAACCTTGCCTTAAGGATGCTATTGCCACTTGTTCGAAGCAATCAACCAACCCATTTTTGGTGTTCACAAAACGACTTATATATTATTTCAAGGACTCATTTGGTTCCTGGGCACAATGGATTATTGTGTCTCCATTTCCCTTCAGCTCTTTACTCCCTACGAACTGCCTTCGAAAGGCTACCCAAAACGTATCGAAATCTTTAATACAACCCTGAGGCAGGCTGTTGTACCATTTCAGAGCACTCCCTGTAAATGATTGGGAGAATTCCCTACAAAGTAGTTTATCATCGTCATCAAAGTTCATCATGAAGTTTTTAAATTGCTCCAGATGGTTGTCCGGATCAGTACTGCCATCGTACTTCTCTATTTTGGTGCTGTCAAACCTCTTGGGGAGGTTTCCGGACAAAATTTTAGAAGACAATGGAGATTGCCTCCAATTCCTTCCACGACTGAACACAGTATCCTCATTGGGAGTTGCAAAGATACCTGGTTCATCGTGGAAGGCAAAGGGATCCATCAACATCTTATCCACATGCCTCCGGCTGTGTGATGACCCTTTTCCAATATTCTTCTTCATTCTTCCATGTCTATCCCTTTTTCTTGAATACTTTTTGATCTGCCTTTGTTTCTTTCTAGTTTGACCCTCATCGCTGCTTGAGGATAAAGATTTTTCAACTCCTTCATCGTCCGAAGAGCTATCAGAAGATTCTGAGCTTGAGTCAGAACTCTCCACATGCTTGGACCGGTGAGACTTTTTAGAACTTACATGAGTCTTTTTGGTGCTCACATGAGTTTTTGAAGACTCATGCTCTCTGGGGTTATCGGTGTGATGAGCAACCGATGCTTTAGACTTTTCTTTCATGCCCATCTTGGCCTTTTCTGCCCTCAGAGCTTCTATTTCACCCTTTAGCCGGTCACGCTCTTCGATGGTGTATTCATCGTTCTCTCCCACCACTTCGAGCAAAGCTGGTGGTAGTTCTGGATTGTCCGGATTCATTCGGACAGATTTTCTTAGCTGGTTTTGAATGCTTGATTCAGGCACCTCATGCCTCCCACTGTGGTTGCCAATCTGGTGTGGATAATAATCGCCTGAGGGTAGACTAGTAATTTCAGTTGGTGTTTTATGGTGGTGTGTGGGTGTTTAAGTGTTTAGAGTAGAGAGTAGAGAGATAATTAAGCAGCTTGGTAGCAGTTAATTCTCATTACCTATAGTTAATGCAGGTGGTTGGGTATTTATACCCTGATGTTTGGGCCCTTATGGGCTTTCGGGTCATGTTTAATGGACCCGAGTCGTGTTCAAAGACCCATGAGCTCTAAGTAGGAGAGCAAGTAGCTTAGTCAAGAAGTGTTTAGGTTTTTTAGTACTTTTGTCATAGTTCGAACAGTCCTATGGTCTTAGTGTTCAAAGTGATCTGTCCGGTCCATGTGATCTGTCCGGTCCGGAGGCCTTGGACTGATCTGTCCGTGTCCGGGGAGCATGCTGAATTCGGACTCATCAATTTTATTTTAAAACATTTATGTAATTTTCCTTATTTGGAATTAGGGTTTTGGGTCATGCTATATAAAGCATCTTATACCTTATTTTGCCGTCAGACTTTGATTAATTGAATTTTGAGAATTATTATTCTGAGTCTCCTTATTTCTCTAACCTAGGGTTAGGGTTTTATCGTTACCTGTTTCTTCTATTTCCGCTTCGCTACCATATTGGTATCAGAGCCTAACAATTCCTGCTACGCAAATACATGAATCATGTTCCGGGTACCTCTTGATTTGAATGCTAGAATAGAGAACGACATCTTCCAATCTACCTGCACAATTGGAGGAAGAATTTGCGAATTTGTAATTGATTCAGATATCTATGAGAATCTGGTTTTAGAGGAGGCTGTTCAGAAACTGGCGTTGAAGACTGAAGCTCTTCCATACCCATACATACTGTCAGGACTGATAGAGTACACTGAGGTAACAGTTTCTAAACGGTGTCAAATTGCATTTTCTAATGGTAATTACAAAGATACAGCATGGTGTGACGTAGTTCCTATGGACGTTTGCCATCTAGTTTTAGGAAGTCCGTGGCAATTTAAGAGAAATTCTACTTATAATAGTAGAACTAATCGATACAGTTTTGTGAAAGATGGTATCAAGTTTATATTAGTGCCATCTAGAGTAATGTCTCCAAAATCACCACCAGTTAAGGAGTTTCATGCTCAAATTGCACCAGCTGCCGATCTTAGTTGTGATGCTAAAACTATGTCTGACTCCGTGTTTGATAAACCAATCTATGATACACATATTTTTGAAGATATATCTGGGTTGGTATTTGACAAACCAGTCTACGATGAGTATGATGATGATTGGGATGATGAAGATCTAATTGATATTGAGGAGAAACTTGTAGATTGAGATATTGTCTCAGGCTTCAATACACCAGACTACATCGTTTCAGACCTTCTATTGAAGAAGCACTGCAAACTAGCAGATTTTATTGTGGAGATGTATCTTCTAGGTATTTTACGTTATCCTAAAATCAAACCTTTGATTCGGTTTTTAGTGGATACATGTTGTCGTATTGGAAAAATGGAAGATGATATTTTTGTGTTTGAGATTATGAGTAAATTGATAAAAGAAAAGAATAGTGTTTTAATGGATAAAAGATTAAGTTTTGTAATAGAACCTGAAGGAGTTTTGTGTGATTGTTCGGAAAATAAAAGAAAGAGTAACAAGTTAAAAGTAGAAGATTGTAGTGTTTTGAATCTGCTGGCAGAAATATACTCTGAAGAACTTGAGAAGTCATCTAATATTCAACAAAGAGGAATTGTTACTTTCTGCAAGGGTCTTGGTGTGATACAACAAGCACAGTCTGGAACTGGAAAGACAACAACTTTTTACACGCGCAAGGGTGTTGTGCTTAGTAAATGGGTTTATAAAACAGACATAGAACCAGTGGGTGAAGTATATCTTGTTACTGCTGATCACAATAATGTCGAGGACATGGTAAAGAGGGATAAAGTTGAGAAACCACTTCTTGAAAAGAGTTGCAGCATTCTGATTCTCACCTATCACACCCTTATGTTGGTATCAATTGAAATAGGCGGTAAATACGCTAATATTTTTTCAGTTCTTTCAATGTTTCAACGTTTCGAATTCGAGGTCGAATTCTTCCCAACCGGGGAAGGATGATGTAGCGAAGACTGCGAACAGACTGGTTTCTTTCCTAGGTATCGGAATTGGGTCAAACAGGTACTCAAATCGAAGATTTCGACGAGCCCATCAGATTTTAAAAATGTGACTTTGTCACAAAGTTTGATATCCAGATTCAACATGTAGAGCCTTCGAAAACCAGTTATAATATTTTAGCGTTATTTTATTTATTTATTTTATTTTAAAACATTTATGTAATTTTCTTTATTTGGAATTAGGGTTTTGGGTCATGTTATATAAAGCATCTTATACGTTATTTTGCCGTCAGACTTTGATTAATTGAATTTTGAGAATTATTATTCTGAGTCTCTTTATTTCTCTAACCTAGGGTTAGGGTTTTATCGTTACCTGTTTCTTCTACTTCCGCTTCGCTACCATCTTGATTTTAGGCTGTTATATTTGGCCTCGTCTTCCTTAACTTCTTTTTAGCAGCAAAGTTATCTCAACAATTGATAGAATCGGTTCGTTAATCTCATCAAAGTATTGAAAGAAAATAGATGATTATGCAGTTCCCAAGTAGAAAATAGATGGATCCCTACCTGTATCATTTATACTGTCGAGACGAAGTCTCTTCTTCTTCCAAGATTGGTGCTCGATAGAGATTTATTCTTTTTCAGAGGCTGAATCGCAAAAGGTGTATGAATTACCTGTTTTGCTCTCTGTCTGCTATAGCCACGGTGGGACCTGTAGTCCCAAAGCCGTACCTTGATTCGATGAGGCAATCCCATTCAGTTCATCTCCAGCATGCAGAAACATGCATGGATTTGATCTTGAAAGTAACTATAAGGAATCTCTTATTAATGTTGCCATCTCAAAACCGTTCAAATCATATAAATTGTACCTTTAGCAGAGCGGCTGGGTTATGAAATTGAGCAGCTGGCATTCTTCATTGGGCCAACAGTTGGAGTTCTACTAAATGCCTCATTTAGCAATGCAACCGAAATGATGATATCAATTTATGATAAGGGTGGTTCAGAAAATTTAGTTAGGGTTGCTTCTAACGGCTGTGATGGGGTTAACATTTCCAGCTGTGCTTCACTTCACGCATACGGAGATTAAAAGTCAAAATATCCTTATAGTGCCATCGTTGAGGCAGTAGAAATCATAGCGAAGCTTCTGACAAAGAAGAAGCTCCAGAAATCACTTATGGCCGACTTACTATCCAAATTATATGGATACTGGTGTTATCTGGATTCCTTATTGATGCCATACTTTCCTTTACGCAAATCGACAAAAATTCAGAAAAGAAAGAAGTCCATAAAGTCTTGGCTTACTGTTGTGGTTGTTTCTTTGTGTCTGCGGAAGCTTTCCACAACAATTCAAGCTCTGAATCTCATCTTTTCTTCAAAAGCTTAAGCAATTCTGCAGAATTTTAGTCTGTCTCTACCTGATTCATTCCCTCGAACAGTTGGTTTTCCATCCATTGTGGTTGGCTGCCCTAAAATCGGTTTGAGTATTTTGTCAACCTCTCTCTGTGGAGATCAGGATTCTGCCTCCGCTTGGATGTTGGCTTTTACTTAATCTTAAGTTGAAATCTATCATAGCTCATCGCCCAAATTACTATCTTTGCGCCTGTTGTAAACCAAGTTTAGCACTGTAAACCATGTGAGCACTAAGATTATGTGGCTTTTACTTAATCTGAGCGTGCGTTGTCAGTGTAAAAGGAAGGACTTTTTAAGTTTTTCTTTTAATGTTTTAGATATGTTTTATAATATTACATTATAGGAGGTTAATATTAATATTGGACCTAGGTGATATCGATTTTAGTGATTTGATTACTACAAAAATCTATTAAATATAATAAAAATTGGTTGATTGGATTGAAAAAATCGGAAATTACAATATTTTGGTTACCGTATTAAAACGTTGCGAATATGCGAAGATAAGAAATATCTTAGGCTATTATCAGAATGTATCTCAGGAATACAAAAAGATATAATAGGTTGGTAGATCCGAATAATTATTAAAAAATAATTATTATAATAAAAAAATACGGATGCCTTTTCAAACGTAAAAAAAATACAATAACTCCTTAAGAATGAGCCTTAGATTTCATGTGCGGGAGTGACAAACAAGTAGACCCACGACCCACCAGACCCATTTAACAATTTTAAACAGGTTGAAGGTCTGACAGGTTGCAGGTCTGGCAGATTGCAGGTCAGGCAGGTTGCAGGTATGCAAGTTGCAGGTCTGGCAGGTTACTACTAATGCAGATATAACAGGTAAACAGGTCTAATAGGTTGCAGGTCTGGCAGATAAACCCACGCAAATTATCCACCAGAAGACCCATTTAAGGCACTCCTTATCAAATAATTTATAATATTATTTAAAATTAATTTGAATGTGTTAATTAATTCGAATTTTCTCGACCATGGTATTGAAGATATCATAAGATGGTGGGGGTACTAAAACTGATGAGTATCCTATTCTTTGCAGGTTTGTTAAAGAGATTTATGCAATACATTTGTCTACAGTTGCAAGTGAGTTTGCTTTCAGCCAAACGAGGTTGCAATACACGACTAAGAGAACACGATTGACGGGTAAAGCACTTGGAGTGCTTCTGGCAATCAAGGATTAGACCGCGACAGATAAAAGGAGGCGAGACAAAGAGTTTAGAGACGAAGTAAATGTAGACGACATCTTTGAAGATTATCCCGAAGATTATGAAGATACACTTGAACACAAAATTATGGAAGAAAACGAAGTTGTGAGTCATTTAAGTGAAGATGATGAGGATTATACTTATGAAGAAGATGAATGGTGTTTGTAATAGTTTTTTCAGATTTTGTATTTTAATTTGAAAACAATTGTTCAACTCCCGGCCCGCAAGAGTATAAACTGTGAACGGCTAAATAAACAAAAAGAATATTTACATTTTATTATAATAACAACAATTATACTATCAAATAATTATAAGATATGATTTTTTTAAAAAATAATAATAACAATAATATTTAAAACAAAATCACAATAATAATCAGATTGTAATATCAAAAAATAATAATAACACTACTACTATTTATAATCATATATATTATAAAAATATTTTTAAAATATAACTTAAAGTATGATTTTGGTTTATAAAATAATTACAACACTTATAATATTTATAACCATATAATAATAATAATAATAATAATCAAACTTTAAACAGGTCTAAGAGCTTGCAGGTTTAACAGGTTGTAGGTTTAACAGGTTACAGGTCTGGCAGGTTACTGATAATGCAGGTATACAGATCACCATTTATTTCTCTCACTTCCAAACTCATTTGCCACCATAAACGGGATTTGAAATCATTAAACTATAAAAAAAAATTGTTGAAGATCGCACACGATAAAACCACGCACTGTTACACACCTATCCTGCTAAGATTAATATAACATAGGTTATGCAGCTTATGCTAATCAATATTGTATTATATTTAATAATAGAAAAATACTATTTTATAAACTAATTATTAAATAAATAATATATTATAATTTAAATATAGTATAAAGTTAATATAATTTTATTAAATATTAAATGCCGTATTTTATCCAATCTAGATAAACATAATATATATTTTTAATTCTATTTTAAAAAATTTATTCATATATTCATATTATTTATAAAAATATATCTATAATAATTTAAAATTATAACTTTTTTTATGTTTTCAATTTCTTGATTAATGAAATATACATTTAATAAATATTTTATCTTAAAATTAATTCAACTTACACTATTTTTTTAATACATATTCTCTTACAAAATATTAAATTTATATTTTTATTATTATTTAGAACTTAAATTTATATAATTTTTGTAAATTAGAAATACTTTCCTAACGAAAAAACAAACGCAAAATCCACAAATTTTATATGCCCATTCTCTTGGATTAAAGAACATGAAAATGGAACTTAAAAAAAACAATACAAGGGCTTAATACTAGATTACACAAAACTAAAGAATGAAAATGAAAAGTTTCAAATTCCCTCTTCAACCAAGTTGAACACTGGTGAAGCTTCCATCAAATCTTCTCCGATCATCTTCTCCGAAAACTAGACATCCTTCTGATAAGTTTCCAAAGTTTTTCAAAACAAAATTTTCTTCCAATTTGAGAATCAATAGACATTTCTTATGTAACCAAGCCCAATGCTTTCAAGGAAGACAATGGCTCGCAACTGGTTTGGGGTTGAAGAATGATTAAAATCTAGGTTTTCCCTCAGTTGAAGAGTGCTCTTTGCGACCCAATCTGCGGCCTTATTCTGCTATCTGAAGACGTGCTTTATTGACATGGAAGAGGTTATAAGCTTTCTCCAATAGCTTATAAGAGGATCTAAATACCAAATCGACTTGCCTCCACCAATTAGATCAACCCAAATGGTAGAATCGACCTCAACGTCGAGATTTGTTAAGTTTAAGGCTCTGCACATTGCTAGACCATCCACGAGTTCTATGGTTTATGCTACAATAGCAGAGTTCTTCCCATACAATATGCCAAAACCTTGAAGGATAGTTCCATCGTGATTCCTTACAACACCCCATCCTTTAGCTTATCCAGAAGACAAGGAAGCCCCGTCACTATTCAACTTAAAACGATTAAGCTTTGGTGAAGTTCATTTAAGTGAAATTCGGACTATCATTCAGGTGTGATAGCATCCAAATTTATTAGCAATTCTGACATCCTTGCCCCAATGCCGTCTCTTTAGAAGGTTTGCATTGGAGTTTCTTGCTTTCCAGATTGTCCACGCGATGATTGCAGGGAGAATTGTTCTAATACTGCAAGCTTTTGTTGAAGACCAGTACCAGAGGCGAATGAGATGGGGAAGAGTCATAGTTCTGGTGATATATATTTCCAAGATGGTGCTGAAATGATTACACACTGTCCAAGCCTGTTTACAGTAGAGCATAACATGTTTAGAGGTCTCTTCATTGTGGAAGAACTGGCACTTTGAAGCTAGCTGGAAATTTCTTCGTTGAAGATTCTTCTCAGAGGGAAACTAGTTCATTAAAGCTCTCCAAAGAAAAAATGAGCATTTCTTTGGAGTTAATGGATTCTAGCTTTTCCTGAAAAGGTTTGATTCATTCCTTTTTTCCTTATTGTATTCCAAGTTAGTTTTGTGTTTAATGATCCATCAATAGATATAGCCCACTTGATTCTATCAGGATTATTGTTTAGTTTGGTTCCAAGACAGATATATTCGGTTTTTTAGTATCCTACCTGCTATGGACCTAGAAATCGTTAAGCTTAATGCTCACATACCAACTTCTGTTGTCATGTGTATTGAAGTAGATAAATGGATTTTCAGTACACCATCCGTGAAGCCAGACTCTCTATGCCATGGTATCCAGAAGATGTACCTCTCAGCATTGTCCCTTATTTAAGATATTCTAGCCCAGATTCTAAACTTCTTTTTAGGTATAGGAGCAGCAATAGGATGGTGCCCTTTGCAGTAAGTGGAGATCATTAGCCTTGCCCAAAGATACTTGTTAGTTCTAAGATTAAACCGCAACTTGTATGAGTATGTGTCGTGAAGATAATCCAACTTTTTGAAATTGATTCATCCCTCAGCATAAGGCTTGCATATCTTACTCCATGAAGACTAATTGACAGCTTTTATTTCAATCTTATTACCCCATAGAAATTCGTTATATAGGATTTTAATCCTCCTTATTATAGATTTTGGAAAACGTGTATTCTGGATGTAATAAAGAGGATGAGATGATAGATCTGATTGAATTAGTACCAGTCTACTACTAAAGGATAATGTATTTCCATCCCATTCAATAATCCTGTCTATGATATTTGAAACTAGAATATCAAAATGATTGAGTCTGCTTTTGTTACTCATTATTATTCCCAAATACTTGAAAGACATAGAACTATGCTTTATTCCAGGTATTCTCTCAACCATGTTGATTTTGTGATTTGTCGTGTTTCCAACTGTTATCAATTTTGATTTTTCTTTCTTTATCAGCTGACCTGAGATGCTCTGGTAATGGACAAGAAATTCAGATACTTTGGAGATAGAATCAACTGAACCATTGCAGAATATGATGAATCATTATAAAATGCCAATCATGGTATGACTTGACTCCCTCTTGTTTTGTATCTGATAGAGCTTGTGTTCTTATTGAGTTTCTTTAGTCCCCTTATCAAAAACTTCTCAGCCAACATGAAAAGACTAGGGGATAAGGGACTCCCCTGTCTTAGACCCTGATCAGACTTAAAAAACCATTTGGTAACACCATTGATAATTAAGGAGAATTGATTATTTGTAATATTGTTTCTTATCAACTAATTTTACTTTTCAAATTAAATGATATAAAATCTATAAATCTAAGATTTTCCTTTAATATATTTTTTTTATTAAGAAAATATTTAAGTAACATTTTTTTTGCTAAAATTATTTTGAAAACTATAATATTTTAATATCAAAATCATGTGATAACAAATAGGCTATATCAAGATCCCTCTTTGGTGGATCAAGACCTAATTTTTTAATATCAAGACCCCAATACTTACAATTTTATCATTGATATACCACTTAAAAACTTTAAATTTTTAAAAATACGAATCTACAACGTTGTTAAGGTAGTTAGTTATGGTATATATATATATTCAATTTTGATATGTATTTCTAGTGATATTTAAGTTTGAAAATTATGTTTGCAAAAATCAAATTTTTATGTATTTGTAGTTATTTTTCTTTTAATCTCTAGTTAGTTTTATAGTTTAGGATACTTATATATCTTTGGTTTTGCTAAACTGAATTTTTTTGGGGCTGCCACTGTTGACGAGGTAAAACCGTGCACCATGCGTACGGAGAACAACCATATTCACGCAAAATTCGTACGAATCAGATATCTGATTTGGCTAACAAAATAAATTCAAGATTGTTTTTCTATAAATAAAGTACAAGCTCATTCATCTCTCAAAGCATCTCTCAAATGATAATCTTACAAAATCTTTAAAAAATAACTCTAGAAACACTACTCTCCAATCTTTGATCAAGCTTAATCAAACCATAATAATAATAATAATCAAACCATAATAAATAATCAAAATATAATAATAAAGTTTATTATTGCCAATTAATCAATTGTTTTGTTATATATATATATATACTGTAATTTTTACTTATTGTAAATTAAAAATCTTATACATTTTCTTTTGTTATTTGCGGATTTGCGGTTAAGAGCCGATCTAGGCATATCCATGTATGCCATGGACCACTCAAAAATATAAAAAAGAATTTATTTTAATGATAAAGATCTTATTTAATTAGAAAATGTACCAAATACTTTAAACGATATAAATTGATTTGTTTTAAAAATAATAATAATTAATTTTGTTTGAATGTATTTAATTGTTTTTAGTTGACCTTGAATTTATTTAATTGATTTGTTTGAATTGACTTGAAATTGTTTAATTAGCTTGTTTAAATTGTTTAGTTGATTTGTTTAAAATATTTATTTGATTTGTTTTTTTAAATCAATTAAATTTATTCAATTGTTTGAATTTTTTAAATTGATTTGTTTGAATTAGTTGAATTTATTTGTTTTATTTTTTAAATTGAAATGTTTGTTTAGTTGAACCCGCAACCGCTACTCAGAGTGCAATGCGCCCTCAGTATGAGTTGATAGTTTGCAAACCAACGCGAAAAGATAAACCACACAAGGTGACAAGCTTAGCCGAGAAAGCGTATGTAGAGGGATTAGAACTCATGACCTTTGGTCACAAGCATGTCTTACTCAACCAACTCGGCTACCGCTTGGGGGCTAAATTTATTTGTTAGATTTATTTGAACTTGTTTAATTTATTTGTTTAATCGATTGTTTTAAATATGTTTAATTGATTGTTTTAAATGTGTTTAATTATTTTGTTTGATTTATATTTATATAATTTTAAGATATATATATATATATATGAAAAGGATTTGTTTCTCTAATATTACGGTTCTTCTTTATCTTTCAGGTTCAGTTTTGGCCTCTTCACAGTGACTAACTGCTTGTGATTCTTCACCAAAAAATAATATGGATGAAGGTGACTCCTCTTCACCTAATTGCTCATCAAAGTTTTCATCATTTTTCTCCAAATCGACTAAAATTGCTCCATTGAGGAATGATGTCCCTCGTACACAAAACATAGGTTCTTTTAAAATCCAATCAATGACAGAAATCAAAACACTTCGACCAGGAATTGGAACTCCTTGTATAAACTGGTATAGTAATCACAAATTAGTATGGCAAATATCAATAACTTCACAATCCACCAATAATCACCAACGCGAGAACAAATCCAACATATGATCAGTACTTCCTAAAACAAACTGAACCCAGCAAGATACACATATACAAACGGGAAGATCAAAACCAATTCTGCATGTTGAGATTACAAAGAAAAAATTAAGAGAAGTTGAACATGAAAATGTTAAAATTACTAATAAAGATAGTCATATGCATATGTAGTTCTCTGTTCCGGACAAAAAAAAGCTCCAACAAAGTTCTAAATACACTTACCTAGAGAAATTCTCATCAAGCTTATCCCAAATGGACATAATCAACAAGTTCATGGATACTTTTGAATTCGGATGAGAAGTCTTTATCTCTCACTGTGATATAAGACATATGTTGATAAAGTTTGATTTACAAGAAGATCTGAAGAAACTATTAGAAATAAATGGTTGGTCCATAGGTCCTAAAACTACGAGATTACTTAGATGGGGACTATTCTTTAATCCTTTGAGAGAACCTTCAATAACTCCGGTGTGGATTAACTTGCCAAAATTTATAGAATTTATGTTCAACTAGGACACCATTAGATCAATAACTATATTTATTGGTAACCCTCTTACGATATGGGTTCGTGCAAACAATCGGGCTAGATTTAATTGCAACAAAATCTTGTTAGAATTATATATATCTAAGGATCTTATCAAGAAGGTTTGAATAAGTTTCAAAGACAAAGGCGAGCATTGAGAAGACATTATCTATTAAGAACTATCTCTTTATTATTTTAGTTGCTATCATCTTGGACATTGTCATTTAAATTGCAAAACGTTATTAACTAAGAGAGAAGAATATGACGATATGACAAACCAAAATCAAGTCTGGATCCTAAAATTAAAGTCCATAATCATCATGGAAGGTCAATCAGATAATACAACAAATAAGGTCAAAGCAACAACTCAACAAAATAATGTAGCTCCCAAATCTCTATCTGTACACAATCTTGCTAATGTTAATGTTTTTTATATTAATTCATTTAAGACTAAGAATACTTCTGAGAAAGTAGGAAATATTATAGGGGATAAATAATTTAAAATATCTAATATCAACAAAGGTAAAATAAATTGATAAATTAGAGTTAAAGATGCATATATAATAGAGGCCTCACAAGAAATAAACATATGTATCATATTTTCTGAACACAAGGAGACTTGAACTCTAGTTTTAGAATTTACCCTTCTCAAAGACTCATAAAAATTCTACCACTATCTCACACTCTTAGAAAAGTAGAATTAGGTAAATACTTTTAAAACGTCTTGAGCAAGAAAATGAAAAAAATCTAGAGCCATGATTATCAAAGGTCCTGTTTTAACAAAAGTAATATTATCTAAAAGGTCTGGCGGATGCTTAACTTCTTATTCCAAATGACTATTAACATTATTTTCTGGAATGTAATAGGGCTTGGGAACAAGGATACCATGAGGAAACTAAAATCAATTAAAAACTTGAAAAGTCTAATTTCATGGCCTTGCTGGAGCCGATGGTCTACAATGATCACTTTAATATGACTACAAAACAACTATATTTTTATTTTAGTGTTGCAAACACTAATAATAAAATATGGTTTCTTTAGAATGGATATTTCTATGGGGTTGTAATTAAAAATCAAGAACAATTTCTCCATATGAAAGTTAGACACATTTCCTTAGATAAAAAAATTGTTTGTTACTATTGTATATGCAAAAGGACAACACTTTGGAATAGTTTAAGATAACTGTATGCTCATTCTCATGAATGAATAGTTATGAGGGACTTCAAATCTATATCAAACTATGAGTAACATCTATCTTTCTCCACCATATTCTTAAGAAATATGGAGGAATTTAACAGTGTTATCCATGATCATGGTCTGGATGATGCAAGGTATTCTGGTTCTAGATATATATCGACTAACAACATGAAGTGGAAATGATTAGATAGGATTCTTTATAATTCTGGTTGGTTAGACTTCTTTATAAATACAAAGGTGAAATAACTTTTGAGAACTGGGTCTAACCACAACCTTTTGAGAATTAACATATCAATGGACAAAGAGAACATCAAACCAACTTTTAAATACTAGAATAAGAAGGTACATGGTCCTCCTATACATATCTTTTGGCATAAACTACAAAGGTTAAAGAAGTTAAAAAGTTCGAACTCGAAAGAGTTTATAAATTTATTTGACTAAATTATTCAAGCTGAAGATAATGTTAACTTTATGGATATTTTTTTTATGAAAATCCTAAAAGTACCGAAGACAAACTTGTTAAATCTAAAGTCTTACATCTTCATCTTTTAGCAAGAAAAAATTCCTTGTGGGAGTAGAAAAACCACACCAAATGGCTTAAAATGGGGACAAAAAACTACTAATTTTCATAGTTATGTTAAGAAAGAAAACTAAAGAAAAAACTAGATGGTACATGGCTCCATGAATAAGAGAATTTAGGGAATGCTACAGTTGATCACTTTAAAGAAATTTTTACTAGTCAGCCTACCCAGACAAATATAGAAAGACATTGATCTCATTATACATAATCTAATCTTTGATGAAGATAACAAGAAGTTTATGCTAGTACCTACAGAGGAGGAGATTCACTTTATTGTAATGGTGAACTCAGGAGCTTTTATAAATCAAATTACGGTGTTAGGTAGGGGGGATCCTTTATCCCTTAGCCTCTTCATCATAACTGAGGAATTCTTGATTAGGGATCTCAGAAGATTATCAAGTAACACACACGAGATGAGATTCTAATCTATAAGTTATGTGAACATACCCTCCTGACGCCATTGGCAATGGTCCGACGAGGTCGATTCCCCATCGGTCAAAAGGCAACCCTTCGGATATGGATTCCAGGGGAGATGCAGGTAAGTTGATGGCGTTCCCGAACCGTTGACATGTATCGCAGGTTTTTACTATGAGCCGCGCATCTGCCGTTACTGTCGGCCAATAGAATCCCGCGAGAAAAATCCTCCTAGTCAGAGCCTTGTACCCACAGTGGGCCGCGCCCTCACCATCATGCAGTTCGGACACAATTACTTGAGATTCATGGAATCCTAGACATCGAAGTAGAGGTCGGCTAAAAGATTTCTTGTATAGCACATCCCCCAAAAGGACGTAGCCCCGTGCTTTGTTACGTGATTTTCGTGCCGCAGCGGTGTCGTCGGGGAGCCGACCCTCAGCGAGGAAAGAGATAATATCCCGTCGCCAATCAGAGGTCGCGACTGAAGAGATCTGACATGCAATTTCAGGTCGGTTATCCAATTCATGGCGTCTGATGATGGACGGGCTCTCTTGCTCTGTCACCCATGGATAGTTGTTAGAGCAGGAAATTGTTGCCAAGGAATCCGCTGTCGTGTTTTCATTTCGTGGGACATGTTCATAGGTGATTTTGTCAAAAGAAGCAGCTAAAACTCTTAGTGCCGCCAGATATTGTACCAGATGTTCCTTCCGTGCCTCTGCATTCCCCGAGGCTTGGTTTATCAAAAGTTGGGAGTCGCTTATGAGGCGTACTTGTTTCGCCCCGCACACCTGCGCCAACCGTAACCCCGCCAAAGCGGCTTCATATTCTGCTTCGTTGTTTAAAGTATGAAAGCCAAAACGGATGGCTTGGAGCATGCTCACGCCCGACGGAGTCACGATTTGTATCCCCTCTCCACAACCACTAACATTCGCCCCACCGTCGGTTCGGACGGTCCATTCGCCCTTCGTCGTTTCTTGTGAAGGCTCCTCCTGCTCGGGTCGTTCCGAGTGGAACTCGACTAAAAAATCGGCCAAGACCTGGCCTTTGATAGGTGTACGGGGTTCAAAAACGATATCAAAATCCCCTAGTTCTACCGACCATTTGGAGATTCTCCCGGACATATCTGGTCGCTGGAAAACATACTTGAGTGGGAAGGACGTGCGGACGACGATAGGGTGAGCCTGGAAGTACGGGCGCATTTTCCGCGCTGCCGTCACTAGGGCCAACGCCATTTTTTCTAATTTTAGGTACCGAGTTTCTGCATCTAGCAAGCTTTTGCTCACAAAATACACCGCTGTTGGGGCCGGCCCTGATTCGCTGATTAGAGCTGCGCTGACCGCATAGTCTGTGACCGCGATGTAAAGGAAGAGAGACTCGCCCATGGTGGGCTTCGTGAGACGGTTCGGGGATGACAGGTATTCTTTGATCCCTAAAAATGCCTCGTTACATTCGGGAGTCCACACAAAATTTTTCGTTTGTCGTAAGACCTGAAAAAACGGAGTGCACTTATCAGATGAGCGAGAAATGAATCGGTTTAGGGCGGCCAGACGCCCGGTCAGGATCTGGACTTCTTTGACACTTCGGGGAGGAGTCATGTCGGCCAGGACTCGCAGTTGGACAGGGTCTGCTTCAATTCCTTTCTCACTGACGAAGAATCCCAAGAATTTCCCTGATCGGACCCCGAAGGAACATTTCTCCGGGTTTAGCTTAAGGTTGATCCCTCGTAGGTTACCAAAGGTTTCCCTGAGATCGGCGAGATGGGCTTCATCGGTCCCGCTTTTGACCAACATGTCATCGATGTAAACCTCCATGTTTCTCCCGATCTGGCCTTCGAATGTCATGTTTACTAGCCTTTGGTATGTCGCGCCAGCGTTCTTCAGCCCGAAGGGCATCACTTTGTAGCAATATAGTCCCCGAACCGTAATGAACGTAGTATTCTCCTGATCCGCGGAGTGTAGCTTAATTTGATTGTAACCGGCATAGGCGTCCATAAATGAGAGTAGCTTGTTACCCGACGTCGAGTCCACCAGCTGGTCGATCCTCGGCATTGGGAAAGGGTCCTTCGGGCATGCCCGATTAAGATCAGTAAAGTCCACGCACATCCTCCATTTCCCGCTTTTCTTTTTAACTAGCACGGGGTTAGAGATCCATAAAGGGTATTTTGCTTCCTTGATATGCCCGACGCTGGTCATTCTCTCAACTTCCCGCAGAATTACATCTGCCTTTTCGGGGGAAAAAGCCCGACGCTTTTGAACGATCGGTCTGACATTTCTGTTGATAGTCAACTTGTGAATCTCGAAGGATTCTGGTACCCCCGTGACATCCCCCGAGCACCATGTAAACAAGTCTAGGTTCTCTCGTAGGAGGATCAATAGCTGTTCCCTTAGGGTCGACAAAAGGTTTACCCCGACCCGCAGATATTGCCATGCTGCAAAATGATGTAGTTCACATTCCTCATCTGTTGTCAAAAGGCTTGGGGCCTCCCGGGGGTCATCCACCGGTTGCGATCCCGGGGGGACCCCCTTTAATTGCTATTCTTGAGCTGGAAACATCTCTTGGTCTTTTTTCGGCGCCAACGCAGCTCGATAACATTCCCGTGCGTCTTTCTGGCTGCTTCGGACCACTCCTACGTTGTTCCCGACCACGTACTTCACACATTGATGAATTGTTGAAGTCACAACATGCATGCGCGATATCCAAGACCGGCCAAGAATGGCGTTGTGCGAGGCCGACGCGTCCACTACTACAAACAAAACCGTGACCTCCTTTTTAAATGGACCTCGGCCCAACTGGACCACGCTCTCGAACTCTCCTATTACGTCGGCTGCTGACCCCGTAAACCCGACAATGGTGCGGTCGGATCGCGCAATCACCGGTCGCGTCCTGAACTTGGCAAAAGTAGACGCGAAGATGATATTGGCCGAACTCCCAGTGTCTACCAAGATGCGCCGAACCTCCTCTCCCGCGATTGTTGCCCCGATCACAATGGCATCCTCATGCGGTCCGGCTATGTCCCTCATGTCGTCGTCGTCAAAATGCAAAATCGGCGAGGGTGCGCTTCTGGTTTGGAAGCAAGTTCTGGCTTCCAGCTGGGTGGTTAAGTTGACGATGTGCCTTTTCCTGGAAGAATGCGTGACTCCTGCCATCGAATCTCCCCCGAAAATTTTCAGGGATTCAAAAAGATTACAAAGGCCTCGCACGTTACCGATGCTTTCTTCTGCCTCCTCCTCGATGATCCCGATGATATTGCGGTTGGCTTCGGGATCAAGGTACTCAACTGTCACGTCGAAGTGGTCGGTCACCTCTGAAATGGCCATGGTCGTCTCTGGTTTTGGTACGATAACCACTTCTTTCGAGGCCGTGCCCTACTGTGCCTTCTTTACATACTCCAACAGGTTCCCATGTTCTATGAGCATCTGTATCTCCTTCTTCAAGGCTATGCAATCCTTCGTGTCATGCCCGACGTCTTCGTGGTAGCGGCAATAGCGGTTATTCCTTTGTTCCCGGGGCGTCGGGATGGGAAAAGGTCTTCGGTACATTCCGCTCCTTTTGGTTTTTTCGTAGATCGATGACACGCACTCTGTGAGGTCCGCGAAGTAGGCAGGTCGCGTCCATTTGTTGGACATGGGTCGAGAAATCGCCTGTCCAGTTTGTCTTGGTCTCAGACCGGTCGGGGTCGGAGGTTTGGTCGACGTAGGTGGGCTCGGGTGTATCGTGCTAACTGGTTGGGCCGCCCTGGCGTAATCTGACCGGGAGCCCTGCCTTATTACGACCGACGCTTGGGCACTCTGCTGGATCTGGGCCGCCAACTCAGACGCTTCTGTCTCTTCGATTAATATCTGCTTCTCTATTTGCGCCAGAAGCGCGGAAAAAGTGAATGCTTGCTTTTTTGTCACGGCTTGCTTCATTGGCCCCGGAAGTAGACCCAAACGAAACTCCGTTAGAGCCACATTCTCTTCGCAATGGTCCAGGTCGGTTTTCGCGTCGATGAACCACCTTGTGTATTCTCCGAGGCTCTCACCCAGCTTCTGTCTACAATTCATGATGGTATCTCCATTTGCACGAAAACTCTTACTTCCGACGAAGTGTTTCCTGAATATCGTCCAGAAAGTTCCGAAATTCCGAATGCGACCCTGCGGCAAGCGGTTGTACCACTTAGAAGCTCTGTCTTTGAAAGTCATAGAAAATGCTCTACACAGGAGCTTGTCATCGTTTTGGAAGCTTAACATGAAGTTTTTGAAAGCCTCCAAATGGTTATCCGGGTCCTTTTTCCCGTCGTATTTTTCTAGCTTAGAAATGTCAAATCTCCTCGGGAGCTGTCCCGCTAATATCTCATCGGACAATGGAGAGGCCCTCCAGTTGACTCCGAGCTCACATGCTCCTCCCCCAAGACCCTCGGTCCTAACTCCATAGAGCCCCTCGACTCCCGGGCTGACGAATTGGCTACTGGTTCTGTAACCATGGTTCTGGCTATTCGATGGTTTCCACGGAACCGGTGGTAATATTTCCCGCTCTCCGCGACTGGCGGTATGCATTTCTTCTTTCTCAAAGGATGTCGGGGTCGGCTTATCGGTGCCGCCCTTCCTATACTGCAGAGGGTCTGCCCTGGCCCCTCGAAGGCGTCGGGATCGATTCTTTTGCGCTCGCTGAACTCTTTCCCGCCGTAGGTATTCTTTGTCCGACGAATCGTCTGAGGGGTAGTCTGATGTCATGGCCCGATGGTTCTCAAGGTTCCGACGAGGCCTAGCAGCTTCTTCGTCATCGGGGAGAGAATCCCTGTAGTACCTAACAGGTCGGGCCTCTATTCGCGGATCGTTGCCATGGCCAGCTGTCCCCCGATCCTCCAGGAGGGGCTCTTTGCCCTTTCCTTCCCGGGCTCTTTTCTCGCCCAATGCCCGCTCCCTTTCTTCTTCTAACCGAGCAATGTCCTCGAAGAGTTGCTTTCGGGTCATTATCAAAGTTGACCGCTTGTCCCGTCCGCCGTGCCATTCTCGACCGGGGACTACCGTGCCTCCCGAACCTGAGACGGCTCGGACGACTTCTCTACCGTCCCTCTCTATTGCTGCTTTGTTGTTCATCCCGAAACATGTGATTTTCAAAGAACAAAAGATTCCTTTTTGGTATCACCGATTCCCACAGACGGCGCCAATGATGAGTAAATAGTTGTTTGGAGAATATACTTGGGATCTTGTGCCAGAGGTGACTAGAGAGAGAAAGTGTAGAGAGATAAAGGAAGATTCGTAAAAATTAATATTCAATCCCCATTTCAGGCAAGTGGGTCACCCTTTTATACTAGAATAAGGGGGACCCACTTAAGGCCCTTAGTGGGCCGTTACTACTCCAAACATAGTCCCTCAACTATCTTTATCTTTACATATTGGTCCTTGAAGGACTAAAACACTTTGTTAACTACATCAACTATCGTTTATTGCACTTTGGCCCCTTATGATTTATATCGGCGAATTCTGCCCTCATCAAATAGTATTTTGACACTTAAAATATAATTATTGGTATTAAAGTGTGGTTTGGTTTTCGATGTCAAAATGGATTCAAGATTCTCAATCAAGATATAAAAAATCACGAAGATGAGTTCAGCGAATATGGAGATTAAAATTTTGATAGTGGAAGTGATTTGAGTTTGTAGTGGAAGAAGATGAGAGTTGGCTTAGTCCATCAGAAGTGTGTAAGGCTTTGCACAATGATTAAAAATTTCCAAAGCCTATGACATTCGATCAGAAGAATGAATAGATGAAGTGTGCATTTTTACGGATTATAAACCTTTGTGACAATATATTACGCCAATTAGATAAAGAAGACACGACTGCAAAAATCTTGTTAAAGCTAGAATCATTGTATATGACCAAAACTTTATCAAACAAAATTTATTTAAAGGCTTAACTTTTTGGTTTCAAGACGGATCACTCTAAGATGCTTGAAGAAATTTTTAATGAATTCAAGGTAATCACAATTGGCATGTCTAACATCGATAAGAAGATTTCACAGGAGAACCAAGAAATAATATCTCTTAATTCTCTCCTACAGTCTTATAAATACTTGAAGACTGAAATCAAGTATGGAAGATATTCTCTCTCTTTGATGATTTGTTGGGCATATTAAGGTCCAAAAACTTTGAAACAAATAAGACAATAAGACATCCTCAAGTAGATAAGGCTTACATGTCAAAGGTCATATAGATAAAAAGAGTCACTAAAAAACCATAAGGTTTTTAAGATCACATTCAAAAAGAAGAAGAAAATTTAAAACCACTATTTGTTGGTTTCGAAAAAATGAGGGGTAAATTCGTAGAAGTTTTCCTTCTAGGAAGAAAAATCATGAAATAAACTATGAAATATCAGATTTGTAAATGTGTATGATGGTTATCAAAGTGGTGAAATGCTTACTGGTCTCTAAAGAAGATTCTTATGAATAATGGATTATGGATTCAGACTTTACTTCCTATATGACTCAAATAAAATAATGGTTATCGAATTAAAAAATATATAAAAAAGGTTTAAAATAGAAATAATCAAATTGTAATGGTACTAGTGTTGGATCTGTAAAATTTAAATTATGCAATGGTTCTCACAGGTTACCGAAATTTGTGCCTAATATGAGAAGAAAATTAATCTTATTGAAATTATTGGACTCAAGTTGAGCTACAACGAAGTCAGAAAAATGAATCATAATATTTATAAAATATTTTATAATTGTATAAAAAGATAAGTTGAGGCAATGTCTGTATATTCTACAAGGTAAAACCATTATGGTGCAATAACTATATCCTCAAGTTACCTGGAAGAGAAAATCCTCTGGTATAAGAGGTTGGTGCATATGATTATGAGAGGCCTCCAAGAATTATGCAAACAAAATATCTTGGATTCAAATAAGATCAATGCAATTGACTTGTGTAAATTTTGTATTGTAGGAATATCTCACAGACTAAATGGTAGAATGACACGTGTCATCGCGTTACGGGCTATAAAAAACATTATTAGATTTTGATTAATAATGCTAAATATGTATGGTACAATAACATCTTTAAATGTATAAGAGTTAGAGAATAAATATGAAAAAAGAGAGTATCTTGCAAACAGTATAAATAAAGGCAAAAGTCTCGATGTAAAGGTTGATCACATTTTTTATAGCAAAGAATCAATATATTCATAATAATATTCTTTTTCTATTTTGTTTTTCATAATCTTAACTTTACATTTGAAAAATAAATACCTTATCCAATTTGGCGTCATCTATGGGAAAAATATATCTTTTCAAACATACAAAGTTTTAGTAATACCGGTGGTGATGGACCGGTTGATGCAACAATGGTTGTGCATACCAGTTTTATGCAAATTTATGGAGAAAATATCTTTGGACAAAGTATGTCGCTTACTTCATCTAATGTTCAAATTTTGGAAATGTATATTGAGGAATTAAAGTAAGAGTAAGGCCAGTTAGTTATAATTTTAAAGTGATCAAGAGGCTAAAGTTAGAATGTAGAAGTTTATTGAGGTGTTACAGTTATTGAAAAAGAAATTCATGTACGAGAATATGGAAAGTATGGGTTGAACAAAGACAACAGTAAGGAAAGTCATACATAAATGGTGAAAGAAAAGGAAGGTGTGTTGAATACATAAGTTAGAGTATCTGTAAATAACAGAAAAGAGGAAGTTAAAGAGTTTGATTATGAGGATCAATCAAGTAATGTGGTTTTAAAAACAATTAAGGAGAGGAATAAGGTAGAGTAGGCCTTCATAAGAAAACTTGAATAATGTCAAGTGGCTAGTTAGATACTTGAAGAGATTTATATATCTAGGATTGGTATACGAGTCCAATAAAGGTGGAAACTACATTGAAATTTTATATGATTATTACTATAATATTTACCTTGACAAAAGAAGGTCACGTACTGGATATGTATTCGTTATTGGAGCATTGGAAGAATATGTATCATTTATTGAAGACATCAAAGAAGATAATTGGTTGCATATAATTACTCATAAACTTGGAAGGAAGGAGATGATACATAAAGTGAATCATGATTCTCAAAGTGAAATACACTTGTCAAAGAATAATGTCTTCCACAGAATAAAAAAACATATTGGCGTACGAATACACTCTCGGAGAGATATCATTTCTCAAGACCAATTTATACTAAATAAAATTTCCACTGAAGTAAAATATGCTGACACGTTGACAAATTCTATTATTATGACTAAGTTTGAGCAGGCTATAGCCTTGCTTAAAGTGCTTCCCACTTAGTTTTTTTGGAGTGATGCAAGTATTCTAGTTCAATCCATTAACCATTTGGATCCAATGTACAATTTGTTGAGACTATAACTGTTGATACCTAACTCTCTAACCCATTTCTTCAACCTTCTCTTTACTCATGTATAAATAATACTTGGTGAAGTAAAAAAATCACATAACTAGAGCAGTGAAGTAAAATTAATCTAAACAGATCGAACGAGTAAATAAAGAACAACTAAAAACTTTTTTAGAAAGAACACTCAATTTTGTTTAAAAATTATAAAAAATTGATGTTATGTTCATTATATTTGTTTATCGACCCTATTTTACTCCTAATATAGTAGTCCTGATTTCTCATATGTAGGAGCATCCTTATTGGTTCTGTTTTTGGGTATTTTTCTTGCTTTTGTATGAATCAGGTACATAAATTGCACTTTATACCATGTCAGGTATTATGTTCGTACATTTTCAGACGTGATCTCTGTATTATTTTTGTGCCTAGAGGAAAGGCTGATGTTTCAAGAGCAAGCTGATTGAGTGAGCAATTGAGGTTTGTCTTCTACGACCCTTCGAAATTGGGATTGATAACGGGATAAAAATATGGTGAGGAAAAAGATTTAATGTAATTAATAAAAGCTTTAAATTGATGTGATTAAATGTCAATGACTTAACTAAAGCAAACAAAAAGGGTTGAGGGGGTCATATGTAATAACTAGGAAACTTGTTTACAAATTGTAAAAGAGTAAGGTGAGAAGATCCACTTATGAGAGGGTAAATATGTAAATTCATAACCTACCTTATGTACTATACAAATGACTTTCCCTTTTTGGGAAAAGAGTCCAATGATTAGTCAATGATTGCAATATTTATTCTTTTGGTTTTTTTTCTTCTCTCTACTGATTCTGTTTCTCTTTCTAAAAACACCGCATACGAACATTTCTTTGACATATACTCTCAAACGAACATAGATGTAACATGATTAATACCTAAGAAATATCTGAATTCATTAGTGGTGTCGTCTGTGAGAAGGCAATTGGTACCCAAAATCGTTGTTCCAAAACCATAATATTAATCTAAAAACATTGTAAAGACAATGGAGACAGAAATCCGTGGAGAGGTAGAGGCTGATCCAAAAAACCATGTTATCGGAAACAAGTAACAAATGAAGGAAACAATAACGAACGATATGCTGAAGAGCTACTTGAAGAATCTGTTTTGGTAGCCTGGTGGAAAGAATTATTGGAAGATATTGAGAGGTTGAATGCGGAAAATAAAGTGATAATCAGTTCGTGGAGAATCAAGTCCGAGGTCCGAAGAGAACATACAATGGGAACAGACTAAGTGCAAAACATTTCTCAGTACGAGGAGAAGCGTCAGAGAAAAATTAATTGTTCTTCTAAAAGAATAACAAGATCTGGACAATGCTATGAGTCAACAGAATCCAGTGAATATTCATCTTATAACTTAGATGAATATTTATCCTCGGAAAAGGATACTCGACATAAAACAAAGTATAGGAAAAGGGATTCGAAGGTACATAAAGATGCTCATCGAGCTGCTCCGAGAGTAAAGGGTTTGAGGAAGGAAAAGTACGATCACCGAAAGAAATTTTTTTATTCCGAAGAGCCCGATACAGTTGGGAATGTAACTCGACGAGAATAGATAACTCCCCGTATGCAAATTCAGTCTGGTAGCCATAATCATGAGTACCATGTGAGTAATCAATTTACATTTCCATCCAATGAAGGTTTATATGAATCAGTGAATGAAGGTGCAGGAGAGAGTGCGTTAAGGTGGGTCATAACTGGAGATCATCTCCACTCTCCCCGAAAAGTTTGTCTGGTTATCTTCTAAAGTAGTTTGATATTTCTAAGCTGGAAAATTTTGACGGAACACAAGACCCGGATAGCCACATCGAACAGTTTAAAATTACATGATTAATTACGATGATGATGGTAAACTATTGTGTAAGGAATTTTCTCAAACTTTCAAGAATGCTGCATCAAAATGGTATAATCGTTTGCCTCAAGTTTGTATCACGAATTTTGACATGTTTTATAGTATGTTTTGCCAATATTTTATGGGAAGTAAAAAAATTCTGTGCGAATGGGGATACGATAATTTATTGCATCCAAAGAATGAGGACAAACTGGCTCTGGCTGCCTTTCGAATGGGTCTGTTACCTAGGATAATAAAGGATAATGCTGCATAAACACAAGCTATGGTGTTTGAAGCGCTACTGGACTAAATAGAAAAAATAATTTTGGTAGAAGAGACGAGGGCATCTGACTTAGAGTCCCTATCACAGTTCAATCTGTATCAATTTTACCAAGATCCAAAAATGATAAGGAACAATGCACCACCAACAAATATCCGACAACAAGTATCGCAACCAGCAAATATGGTACGACCTCGAACACCTGTTCAAGTTATAAGTCATGCACCTCCAAGAGTGAAAGAATATGCACCAGTGGTCAATGCTCATGAGTATGTCCGACCCATGTCAAACAAATGGATCGAACCTGCTTATTTTTCCGAATTCAATGAGTGTGTGGGGACTATCTTAAATAAACACGTTCGCACATATATTTTCGCAAACCATTTATAATGCAGACTCTAGGGGAGAACAGAAAAATAAATATTGTGAGTATCATGAGGATATCGGGCACAATACGAAGGATTGCGTGACATTGGCAAAGACAAATACAATACTTGATTGAAAATGGGAAGTTGATTGTATTTGTGAAGAAAAATTATTTGGTTTCTCCAAAGCAAGAAGCTGTTCCAAAGTTAGAAGATGCTTTAACGATATCGAAAACAATTGATGAAGAGTCTGTTGATGCGTTCGGCGTCTCCACTGAGTATTTAGATCCAAAGTCGGGCAAAAACATCATAAATATTGTAGAAGAGTCGATAGTGAGAGGAAAGGTTAGTGAACTATGTGTTTTATTTGAGTCACTACCAATTTTTGAAGGAGATACTATTTCATGAACATCAAATTCTCAAGAGACATATTGTTAGTATAGCAACTCAATTGGAAGTAGGCGTTTCACATATTTGTGCAGAAGTCCATCTTCAACACTCTGTTTTGAAAATGATGAGATGAGGGATGTAGCTGGTCCACATGAGGATGCAATAGTTATCATGACAGAGATAGTTGGAAACGAGATACAAAAAATTCTGATCAATACTGGCAGGTCGACCGATATTATGTTTATGACTACTTATAGCGAGATAAAAAATCCACAGAGGATTCCACAATCGGATCAAACGATAGTAGGATTTACTCGGACTATAGATGAGGTTGTAAGATAATTTGAGGGAAGAGTCGAGCTAGGCCAAGAACCATTCAAGAAGGTAGTCACAGTCTTGTTCATTGTAGTAGATTCCCCAACATCTTACAATGTTATCTTTGGAAGGTCTTAGTTGTCTAAAATGCATGCTGTGTCGTCAACCATTCATTAATGTTTAAAATTTGTTGTGGGAAACAATGTGGGAATAGTTAGAAGCAATCAAAAGATGGCAAGAGAATGTTATCGAACAGATTTGGCCGCTAAACAGATCAAAGGGGGTTGAATAAAAAAAATAGCAATCAGTGGGGCTTCCCTCAGGGTCCAATCCCGTAGATGATCTGAGTGAAGCCCTGCAATTCATGGTCCCAGACGAAGGCTTCGAGGACAATGTTTTTTCTCAGGGTAAAGCCTCAAATTCGGCACAAATTTATCTTTGCAGGTAAAAGAAAATTTAATCAATTTTTTTATCAACGAAATTACATTTGTTCATGATGTACATAGGATGTCACAGGGTCATGCGGATATTATTGGTCATAGGCTGGCAGTAATAAGTAATGTTTGTTCTATTTTCCAGAAGAGAATATATTTTTCTTAAGAAAATTCTAAAGCTATTATGGAAGAGGTAGTTCGTTTGACTAAAGTGGATCACATACGTGAGTCACAATATCCTTTATGAATTGCTAATCCGGTCCTAGTAAAGAAAAAGAATGGAAAATGGAGAATGTGTGTGGATTTCACTGATCTAAATAGAGCTTGTCCCAAAGATCATTTTCATGTACCAAGAATAGATCAGCTAGTTGATTCGACCTCCGGAAATCAACTACTCTCTTTCATGGATGCTTACACCGGATATAATTAGATCCGAATAGACCCAAAAGATCAGAAGATTACTACTTTCATCAACAAAAGAGGTTTACGTTGCTATAAGGTAATGTCGTTTAGGTTGAAGAAAGATGGAGGAACCGACCATCTCTTAATAAACAAAGCTTTTGAGACTTAAATTGGGAGAAGTGTTAAAGTCTATATTGATGAGATGCTAGTCAAGAGTGCAAGATATGAGAACCATTTGGCAGACTTAGAAAGAATTTTTGCTAACTTGACAAAGATAAATTTGAAGTTGAATCCAGAAAATTGTATATTCGGGATAAGATCCGGAAAGTTCCTAGGGTATATAATCAGTGAGCATGGGATAGAAGTCGATCTGGTACCGTTAAAGGCTCTGAGCACTATGGCACCACCTAGAATAATAAAAAAGGTGCAAATCCTAACAAGAAGATTGGTAGCATTAAAGAGAGATTCATATCACGATCGTCAGATAAATGCACCATAGAATGTGTTTTATCACCAATTGTAATTCATCACGCACCATAAGATTGTTAGCTAAAAATCCTTTTAACAACTTTAGTCCTAATATCATTGCATCGTACTACGCCTCATTGTTTGACCCCTTAAAGCCCAAACTTATGACTAATAGAACCGTTTCCCCTTCTAGAGATACAATATACACTCCACCATTGCATCCCCACATAGTGACTAAGTTGTCTCCATATATTACCTATTCAGGGGCCTACCTGAAGCTTTACTTCGAGCTTTCCCCCATCATTTGAATATAAAATCAGCCGCAACGTGGACTTTTATTGTATTTCATAGTTGAATATGATTTTGAACTCCCATAATTTGATTTCCCACTTTGCTAATGGTCACAATATTTATGGTGTGTTTAAGATAGACTTGATTTGTTGGGTCGTGCGTATTTGTACTGAATGAGACTTAAAGTACCCTTGTACCAACAACAGTATCGTTTGTTTGCCTCTAAGTATTCAGTTTCTACTCCCAACATAACTTTAATGACATAGTAAATTACGCGTTTGAGTTTGTCTGTTGTTAGTACGACGGTTATGACACTTGTCAAACCTCATAAGTATACAGTCAATAGATTTTCTTCGGCGAGTACCAAGTAGTTATTGAGAGGCCTTATAGTGTTTTAAATCCCAAAACTCTTCATCACATTTTGATCCCCACTTATACTTTCCCAAGGCTCTTATCACTTTTAATAAGAGTAAAGACATATCCAGAGCCCTGTAGATGAAGTGATTTGGTATCATAACTCAACCATTTGACCTTTACACTTCTTGTATGTCTTTGACGATTACATTTCTTTCAACGCCGTGATTTAGGTAGGTCACGGTCAGTCTCATTTTTACGAACGATTAAGCCGATGAACTTTTTATAACGTAAAACCAAATAAGAATATTGTCGAATTGAGCTTCATATTATGCTTCCTGAGTGTAGAAGTGTTTTATCTAAGGTGAGTCATGTGGTTCTTTTTTCTTACTCTTAATGAGTATATCGTTAATATGAACTTCCATATTCAATCTATACAAAGGCGGAGATCGCTCTGATACCATTTTATGCGGAGATCGCTCTAATACCATTTTATGGAATATAGGTCAGTATATTCTGCCTTTGTATATAAGTAAGAACAACCGATCTTCACACTAGTGTGATACTGTCCGCTTTGGGCCCACTCGCCCGCACAGGTTTTGCTTTTGGTTAACTTCGAAAAGGTCTCACATTAATGGAGATGTATTCTTAACTTATATAGTGATCTTTATTCCCATGTTTAGCCGATGCGGGATGTGGAACTTTGGTCGCACCTAACAATCCTCCTCTCGAATAAAGTACCACTATAGCCTCATCTCAATTGACTTCCATCCGCCTACTCTAGTCATGTGGAGAGATGCATGAACTCTAGAACTTCAGGACGGATCTATCTGCTCACTATCAGATGACACTGTGCCGCTCCTTGATCAAGCCACCTGTTTGATGAGCTATCAGACACTCCATCTATAGATGACACTGCGCCACTCCTTGATCAAGCCACCTGCTTGATGAGCCATCAGGCGCTCCATCTATCCAGCATATCATTCATCTTAAGTATGGCTCATGGCTTCTAATAAAATGTTTGGCATCTCAGAATTTCATCCACATCACAACCCACTACATCGCGTTCCGTCTGGACCTGGTGCTCTGATACCATTTTATAGAATATGGGTTTTTATATTACGCCTTTGTATATAAGTAAGAAAAACCGATCTCCCCACTAGTGTGATATTATCCGTTTTGGGTCCACTGACCCGCACGACTTTTGTTTTTGATCCACTTCCAAAAGGCCTCACACTAATGGATATGTATTCTTAACTTATATACTGATCTTATGTTGATCCAATATGAACTTTGGTCGCACTTAACATAAATATCTTGTTTACCATCTGTCGTTAAGTAGATCTGACATTTTTTTAACCTAAATGACATTATGACGCATCATTAAAAATGGTGGTTGGTGGTAAATGGGGTTTTGTCCAGATCGGTCGGATCCATCTTGATGTGGTTGTAACTCAAATACGCATTCATGAATGATAAGAGTTTGTGGCTCGTTGCGGTATCTGCCAGCTAGTCAATCTTTGGTAGCTGGAAATGATAATTTGGACATGTCCGATTGCGCTTGTGAAATAAATACACATCCTCATTTTCTCACTTTTATTTTTTACTAGAACCGAATTTATCACTCATTCAGATACGGTTGTTATTAGTCTACCGAACTCAATAACTCGTCTAGATCAAATCTGATAAGACTCACCCGATATCGATCTCATAGAATTATCAAGTGATTACTGAACCGGACTGGTAAGAATTCGATTTATGTTTTCTCTTTAATACACAAATATTTATGTGCCCTAGTATAAAATATAGATTTGCTAATATGCAACCTATTTTTACTATAATGAATATACAATCTAATATATAAATCTAGGTTTCTTAAATTATTAAAGTAAAAGACTGATTCAGTGAATCAATGTTTTACTCTTTTTTCCTTTGATAATTTAAATAACGTTCGAAATATATAATAATTTTTACTTTATTTTTGAATTCGAAGGCTTTTGTTAGAAAATAATGGGCCCAATATGACATATCGTTTTGAAGGCCAATTATATAGTTAATCTACCTTTCATAAATTTTATTTTCTAACGTTTCATATTTTTTTTACGTGTTCTTCTCTTTTTCGTTTTTTCCTCTTCTTTCTACATGATATCATTTCACTCGAAATTATTATATATACTAAATTAAAAGATTAATTCACTGTGCTTTTGAACAGTGAATCAGTATTTTACTCTTTTCTCGTTTGATAATTTAAATAACGTTCGAAATATATAAAATAATTTTTACTTTATTTTCGAATTGGAAGGCTTTTGTTAGAAAATAATAGGCCCAAGATGACATATAGTTTTAAAGACCAATTAAATAGTTAATCTATCTTTCATAAATTTCATTTTCTAATGTTTCATACTTTTTGTTAAGTGTTACTCTCTCTTTTGTTTTTTCCTCTTCTTTCTTCATGATATCATTTCAATCGAAATCTATGACAAACGGTTTCTTCTCTTTCTTTTGTAAGTTTTTTCTTTTTTTCTTTTTCAATCTTTCTCGTTTCTTATATCAATTTATTAGATCTTTGATAACGAATCATATGTCTGATTGGAAAAAAAATCTCAACAAAAAAAACATAAATATTACTATAACAGAACATCTCTTTGAAGGAAATTGTTTTTAAAGACATCTAATGTTTTTCATTTTTTTTGTGGTAGTTCAAACGTAAGTGTTAGCGAAACTAAATAGTAAATAAATGTAAAATGCATCAATTTCGCCGTTAGATTAGATGAATAGTGAAAATAGAGGTGTGATAAGAGCAAAAATAGAGATGACCAGGTGAGAGAAGACGGGGAAGACGGTGCATTCTTTTTACTGTTATTTTTTTATATTTTGTATTTTTAATTTAAATTAATTTGATTTTTTAATTTTTTTTTTTATATATGATATATTTTAATTTTTTTTATGTAACACGTGGATGATCTTATTCTCCTGATCGTAGCTAAACTTTTGAATTATATATTATATATGTCGTTTAGTTTTTATTATTTTAATATTTTGATATAAAATTTATTAATAATTTTAGTTTTCTGAAGTGAGTGATTTTTTTTTGGGTGAGTGACATAATTTAATTTTTTAATTTATTAAAATTTATTTAAAATTTATTTTTGTGTGACACGTTGCTTACTATGTTTCTAATGAGCCATGTGTATTTTTGTTGCCGCGAGTAACTTTTTGTCTTAAAAGCTAAAACCTGTATTTTCTTCCTCCTCTTTTTTTAAATTTTTTTTATAATGAAATATTTATTAATAGAAAATTGTTTACAATAGGCGGGAAATTGAATACAAAAATTTCAGAAGGCGCCAAAAGCCTTAGTCTAGAGATTGATTTGAAATTTAAACTATAATCTATACTAATGCAAGACAAGAGCTAGCTTTAAGGCCGAATCTTGAAACCAAACAGCACCATAAGCTTCTTCAAGACTATGGAGGACTCTAATCAAGATCAAATTCAAATTTCGGGAATCATCATCAAAGAAGCCTCAAGAGATTAGCAGGATCAGAAGATTAAGACAACATCAGGAGATCAGCTCCCTAATAAGAAATGTGCAGCATCATCGCCATCAAACATCAGGATGACAATATAAGCATCAGTAGCAGCTGACACCGAACCATCATCAGAAGCCAAACATATTCAGGACAGCAACAGCAGAGCAGAATCTTTAGAAGCATCAACACAACATCAGATTAGCAATATAGCTCATGAAAGCATCACCATTAACCTCAAAAAAAGAAGAAATGTTTAGATCGAAATGTATTCAGCCAACAAATCAACTTGCAAAGAACAACACATATAACAGCTTCTTGAATGAAAATCAGGCATGAAATCAGCTAGTTATATAACCAAGACCAAGGGCTTCTAAAATCAGAATAGCCTTAAGGTCATTAGGAATAGAATTAGGCATAATATTGTAAACACATTTAGTTTTCAATGTATGATGAGCTAACCAGTCAGCAGCATGATTTTGTTCACGAAATATATGAGAAATGGTCATGCTACTATGGATAACCTTAAAAATGCAATCGAGAATCGGCTTGATAAACCAGTAGACATTGCTATTTTGATTGATGATCCAACTGATGATAGTTAAGGACTCAGACTCAACATCCACCAACTTCCAGTTATTAGCTTTACAAATAAGAAAACCATCAAGAAGGGCTCTAGTCTCAGCAAATAAGGGATTAGATTTGCCATAGAGATAATTGTGACCCCTAACAAGATTACCATAACTATCTCTAAAAATGACAGAACCACTAGCTTCACCATTACTGAGGCAAGAAGCATCAGTATTCATTTTCAATCCACCAGTAGGGGGCAGAATCCATTTCATATATGAAGGTCTATTAGCAGCTCTCAACTGGCTAACACATCCCAGGATCACAGCAGCTTTAGGAAAGTTCAGCCAATAAGATTTGCTTAAAACCTTTTTTATATCAAGAGTGTGAATGATAGAATTGATTTGGTTAATGATAGAACTAACAGAAGTACTTATACCTTTAGTCTTAGATAAATTTCTAGCTTTCCATATATTATGCATAATTAGAGAAGGTAAGATATTTCTGACCTGGATTTTCGTAGTCTTTGGCCATTGACACATTCTGGTGAGATGCTTAATGTTCATATGCTTGGAAATATACACTTTAAAGATAACAGCATAATGAATCCAGATAGACCAAGCAAACTTACAAGATACAAAGAGATGATTAATAGATTCACAGTTGTTACAAAACTGACATTTAGAAGCTAAAGCAATGCCTCTTCTTTGAATAATAGAATCAACAGCAATATAGTTATGAAGAATTTTCCAATGCATAAAGATATTTTAACAGGAGTTAAGAAGTTCCAAATATTTTGAAAGACAGAATAAGTATTATATCTAGCTCTAATACCTTCCCAAGTATCTTTCAAGTTATATTTACCATTCTTAGCTAAGATCCAAATCATTAAATCATCTTTGTTGTTGTCAATAGATAGACGATTAATGCAATCAATATTATTAGGATGAATAATGTTGTAGACTAATGTTTAATCCCATCCATTATTAGACCAGTACTTACTAACCTTTTCAGAAGTGAACCATAAGTTATTGTCATTGCTATTAAAAGTTAAGATATGATTAGAATAAGTCCAATTATCTAACCAAAAATCAACAAGACCATTACCCAACTTCCACTTGATATAGCTCTCAGCTTGATCACAAACTTTGATCATTCTTTTCCAAACCATAGAGCCAACTTTGAAAGGACTAATGTGTAAATGATGATGATTGGGACAATAGATACTATGCATAATGTTAGACTAGAAGGAATTGTTTTTTCTAAGGACAGCCCATACATTAAAAGATATAATAGTTTGAATATCATCCATTTTTCTAACATTGAGACCACCTTCTTTATATGTTTTACATAATGTATCCCATTTACACCAATGGAATTTTTTATCAGTCTGATTAGAGCCCCATATGAATCTATTCATGATGATTTCAAGCTTAGAAATAATACCTTTAGGAAGAACACTAGATTACATCCAATAAAGAATAATATTCATTAAAACAGACTTGACTAATGTAAGCCTACGAGCAAAAGAAAGGTAATAAACATTCCACACATTAATCTTATTGCTGATCTTACAAATTAATTTGTTGTAGTTGCTGATTCTATTGTTTGTGTTGATTGTGACCCCAAGATAATCTGTAGGTAAATGACTAGAAGAGAAGCCAGAATTGTTAGAAATAATATCAATCTTGGATGCACTAATACCATTAGCCAACAAAATCTTAGTTTTCTCTTTATTAACAACCTGACCAGAAAGTGTTTGATACTTTTCAAGAAAGTTACACAGATTATTAATAGTGATGTCTTTGCAATTAGAAAACAATAAGAAATCATCGACAAAGGCAATACTGTTGTTAAAGGAAATAATAATATACATTGACTAAATAATTTATTATAGTCAATATTCAAACGTAATCTATAATAGATATTATTAGATTAGATTTTATTACAGTAGACTAGTATAATAATAAGATATTTTCAGAGCCTATATATATGGCTTTAACTTGTACTGAAATTCTAAGTTATAATAAATCTTTTCTAGTTTTTACATGGTATCAGAGCATTATATGATCCTGCTACAAACGATAATGAGTCCACTCCTGATCTTCCTATTTCTCTTCGAAAAGGTAAAAGACAATTTACTTATCCAATTTCTTCTTTCGCAAAATATGATCAATTAACTTCTTCTACCCGAGCTTTTATTGCATCTCTTGATTCTATTTCTATTCCAAAAACTGTCCATGAAGCATTAAGTCATTCTGGCTGGCAAATTGCAATGTTTGAAGAGATTAGAGCATTAGAAGACACTGGTACTTGGAAGTTGGTTGATTTACCCACTGGAAAGAAAGTTATCGGTTGTAGATGGGTGTTTAATGTAAAAATGAATCCAGATGGGACGCTAGCTCGTCTCAAAGCACGACTTGTTGCAAAAAGGATATGCTCAAACCTATGGTGTTGATTACTCTGAAACCTTTTCTCCGGTAGCTAAGTTTACTTCTATACGTTTATTTATTTCCTTAGCAGCATCAAATGATTGGCCATTACATCAGTTAGATATTACAAATGCATTTTTACATGGAGACCTTCAAGAAGAAGTCTATATGGAGCAACCACCTGGATTTGTTCCTCAGGGGGAGAGAGGAAAGGTATGTCGTTTGTATAAATCATTGCACGGATTAAAACAAAGTCCCCGTGCTTGGTTCGGCAAGTTTAGTGATGTATTAAATGAATTTGGGTTGAAGAAGAGCAGTTGTGATCACTCTGTCTTTTATAAACGTTCTGCAAATGAAATTATACTCGTTGTTGTATATGTAGATGACATCATTATTACTGGGAATGATACTAAAGGCATTTCATTGCTTAAAACATTTTTACATTCGCGATTTCAAACAAAAGATTTAGGACTATTGAAGTATTTTTTGGGGGTTGAGATAACAAGAAGCAACAAAGGTATTCTTTTATCACAGAGAAAATATGTTCTAGATTTGTTGATGGAAACAGGAAAGCTAGGAGAAAAACCATGTAATACACCAATGGTTCCTAATTCGCAATTACTGAAAGATGACGGAGAATTGTTAGTGATACAGAAAAGTATCATCGATTGGTAGGAAAACTCAATTACCTTACAGTAACTCAACCAGATATTGCATATCCAGTCAGTGTTGTAAGTCAGTTTATGTCTTCTCCAACAGTTAATCACTGGGCAGCACTAGAACATATCTTGTATTATCTCAAATCAGCTCCCGGACTAGGATTGTGGTATGGCAGTATTGGTCATACAAATATAGAGTGTTTTGCAGATGCAGATTGGGCTGGATCTAAAATTGATAGAAGATCCACCACTGGTTACTGTGTTTTTGTAGGGGGGTAATTTGGTATCTTGGAAGAGTAAGAAACAAAATGTTGTATCGCGATCAAGTGCTGAAGCTGAATATAGAGCCATGGCTCAATCTACTTGTGAGATAATTTGGATTTTCCAATTGTTAAATGATATTGGCATCAAGACTACCATGCCTGCACAATTATGGTGTGATAATCAAGCGGCGCTGCACATTGCGTCTAATCCTGTCTTTCACGAAAGAACGAAGCATATTGAAATTGATTGTCATTTTATCCGCGAAAAGATTCAACAAAATCTCATTCATACGAGATATGTCAAAACAGGAGAACAACTAGGAGATATATTCACAAAAGCGCTCAATGGATCACGGATTACTTATATTTGTAACAAGTTGGGCATGATTAAAATATATGCTTCAGGTTAAGGGGGAGTGTGATTTCGTTTCAGTCTTTAGATCAAGCTTGCACTTCAAGTACTTCAGTTCAAGCACTTTCGCACAAGCTTGAGGGGGAGTGTTAAAGGAAATAACAATATACATTGACTAAATAATTTATTATAGTCAATATTCAAACGTAATCTATAATAGATATTATTAGATTAGATTTTATTACAGTAGACTAGTATAATAATAAGATATTTTCAGAGCCTATATATATGGCTTTAACTTGTACTGAAATTCTAAGTTATAATAAATCTTTTCTAGTTTTTACAACTGTTAATACTAATGTTGCTTCTACTTTTATATTTCATAAATCTGTTATTATTAATAAGAGAATTGATACCTCTGATGAACATTTCCTCAGCAATGATGAAAAGATAAGGAGATATAGGATCACCTTGACGTAGAACTTTAGTAGTTTTAAAGAAGCCAAAAACTTCACCATTAACAAGCATAGAAACATTAACAGAATTAATCAGTTTCTTAATAAAACAAGTAAATCTAGAAGAGAAGCCAAACTTCTTTAAAACATTTAAAATAAAGCAGTGATTTAGCTTGTCAAAGGCCTTTGACATATCAAGCTGAATCAAAATATTACTGTCTTTAACCTTTCTATTCATATCACAAATCAATTCTTTACAAATCAGAATATTCATGAATACTCTTACCATGAACAAAGCCACCTTGGTTAGGAGAAATTATGTTAGGCAAGATAAGAGCCAGCCTATTATCAATGATTTTGGACATGATTCGATTGAGCAAAGAACATAAACTGATCGGTCTATAGTCTTTCCAACAAGTAGTGTTAGAAAGCTTAGGTATTAAGAAAATACCAGTAGCAAAAATTCCTCTAGGGATATTCTTACCAAGCAGGAAGTCTTTCATAGCATTAATCATGCCATCTTTAATTATATGAAAGAAATGTTTAAAGAAACTGAGAATATAACCATCCATACATGGGGAACTAGAAGGATTCATGTGCTTGATAATGTTCCAAATTTCATTCTCATCAGGAGCTTTAAGCAACATTCTATTATCTTTATCAGTAACCAAGCTAGGGATGTTATTAAACAAATCATCATTCATACAACTGGCTTCCTCAGTATTATTAGCATAGGGATAATCAGTAAGATCATGCTTGAAGAAATCAACAGCAGAAAGACCAATGTCCTTTGAATCAGTGATCCATATATCTCCACTCTTGATTCCTTTTATGCTATTTCTTCTTCTCTTTTTTTGAACACAACTATGGTAGAATCTGGTGTTTTTATCACCATCAAGCATCCAATTACAGTAGCATTGCTTCTTCCAATACATATCTTCCATTCTTTGAGATTTGATTAATAAAGCATTAGCTTTAGCAAGATCACATTTGGAATCAGTAGATTGAAGGTTCTGATGATTAAGCTCCTTGACTAAAACATCATCTTCTAAACTTTGAACTTTACTGAATATATTACCAATGATATTTTTGTTCCACATGATCAAACCTTTCTTAAGTCTTTTAAGCTTATTCCAAAGAATAAACAAAGGATCACCCATCAGATCAAGATTCCAGTTATTTTCTACAAAATGCAGAAAGGTATCCTCCATGATCCACATTTCCTGAAACTTGAAACTAGACTTAACTCTAGTAGAATCATTAGAAATAGAGATAATAATAGGCATATGATCAGATCCAGTTCTAGCAAGATGGTATATCTTAGTATTATAAAAGTTATTAGTGCAGTTGTTATTGATGAAAACTCGATCTAATCGCTTCCATTTGGAACCATTAGACCAAGTAAACTTCGAGCCAATATAACCAGCATCTTCAACATTGCAACAAGTAATCATGTCATTGAAATCATTAGTACTGTTAATACAAAAAGTTATACAACCAATTTGTTCTTCAACAAAACTAATAACATTAAAATCTCCACAGATCAACCAACACAAGTCAGTATTAGCAAAGCTTTTGAGAAAGTTCCAAAGCTCAACTCTATTGCTTCTTTGACATTTAGCGTAAACAACAGAAATCATAACATGCTGATTATCATTAATAAGACTCACTTTTAGATTTAAACATTGGCTAATATCATTTAAAATAGTTACAGATATATCATAATGCCAGAAAATCCATATTTTGTTAGTAATATTATAAGTAAAGTTTTCAAAGCCTAATTTAGCAGCAATACTACCAATAGCATTAACATTAACAAGAGGTTCCTGGACAACAATCATTTTAGCTTTATTTTTCTTAGCAAGGAATTTGAGCCTACGAAGAGAAGCTTTATCTTTAATACCACGAATGTTCCAGTTTATAATATTAATCATTAAGGGAGTTAGAAGATTTTGATTTACTTGAACCATTGAATTGCAATGCTTTGATAATCTTGCTTCTTGTTTTTGTCTTACCTTTACCTGTTTATCTTTTTGTCAAAGATCTCCTTAAAACTTGCTTTTTCTTCCTCCTTATTCTGATTCCTAATATTGTGTTGGTCCATTTGACAGGTGTCTTCTCCATCTTTCACCATTTGTTCACTTTCCTTTTGCATTTCATTGTTATCCTGGTCTTGACAATCTTGATCTTTCACCATTTGTTCACTTTCATTTTGAACTTCATTATTATCTTGTTTTTGGCAATCTTGATCTTCATGGTTACTTTCTCTAAAGAATTCTGGAGAATGTGTTTTCCACTTCTCAATAATAGGAGAATGTTGAAGGCTTCTCAAGCTTTCTTTAGGAGAGTCATCTCCTTCAGACACCATGTTTACATAACCATTATTATCAGTAATTCCTAAGGATAACGTTTGAATAGCTTCGATTATTTCCCCTTTCTTAGTAGTTTTGAAACCATCTGTTCCTTCAACTTGAATCTTTCCTTGATCTTTATTTATCCATTGCTTAGTGATAATAGATTTAATCTTTTTACTCTTTACAACCTCTTCAACTTTCTTGTATAACTAAGATATACTAATCATAAACTAATTTGATTTATAATTTATATTCATGTGATTATTTGTTTATTTGAATATTATAATATTTGTTAATTTATGGCTTATTAAATATTATAATAGTTGTTTCTAAATATTAAAATATATAAAATCATAATCTCCAAAATTAAATATTAGAATATTTGCTTCTAAATATTAAAATATTTAAAATTATAATTTCCAAAATTAAAGGAAGTACCGTCTTCATTTTAGTCCATTAGAAGATTTTAGTGAATATATAACCTAATAAATATTATAATATTTACTTCCAATAATAGAATATATAAATCACAATTGGGAAAAATAAGACATAATAACACCAAGCATTCCTCTATAAATAACCACAAGAATTAAGAAGCATAATTTATCACTTTTATATAGGATAAGTTTGAAAAATAGGATAATAAGTTTAGTTGAATTTTATGGGCAAATAAAATAGGTAATGAATCCTGATTGACATCTAATTAAATCAAAATGGTATCTCATACTTATTTTATTTATTTGGTTATTATTTAAAAAACTCATATAATTATAATTTATTATGAATCTTAATCTATTTCTTTAGTTATCATTGAAAAAACTCATATAATTATAATTTATTATTAATCTTAATCTAAAACCTCAACACTCATAGAAATTCAAAACAAAAAATCAAAACAACCACGGAAAAGTTACTGTACAAAACCTATTTGCATAAATGAAAAATATAAGTATGGTTTTAAGTTCTTCAAAAAGATCTTTTTACGGAGATACATGAGCATTCATTCAGGGATCCATGTGTCCCGTCAATGACTGTAGTTTTGTTATCATTGGTTCCACCAATATCATGTTTTGATTGTTAGGGGCAAGCATCAGATTGGATAGTCTCCGGTTAACAAAGATTGAGATTTTTTGTATGGATAATTAGTCGTTAATCGTGAAGAAGGTAAACAAAAAATACATTGAGAAAGATAATATATTTCACGAACCTTATGATTCTTCTATTTTTCGTCCTATGTTTTGCAAGCAGGTTTCTCTCTTTCTATCTGTCTATATATATATATATTTATTAGCATATTATATATTTATTTTAGTTGTTGTTTAGAAAATATAGATACATAATATTATTAGACGAGTTGGCTTTCAATGGAAGACCCGCTTTTTGGTATTGTAAAAGTTTTTGAGGATGAACACATGAATTATTAGAAGATTAGTAGTCTATATTGTATTACTTACCCAAGATAGATATCTAAAATTTACTTTCGAAATTGAATGTATATACCTGTATATCTACCTTTACATACCCAAGAACTATAAAAGTCATATCGTTGCATCGAAAACTAAGCTCAATATTTTTGTCTTTTTTTTAATTTTATACATCTAAGGCATACAATTTATACTAGCTTCCATTATAGGCTCCGAATGAGGTATGTTTTAGGTCGTGTTCGTGGTGTATATGTTTAGGATATTGACGTTGCTTTGTTTTGAAAGATCTCTTAAGCAAGTTTCTAGGTCAAAAGGTAATTTATAAACACTTTTTTTAAATAGATCAAGTCAATAGTTTATTGTCATGTTCTAATAATTTGATTGATTTAAAATGTTAAATTGTATTTTGTGAGATTATGCGATTTATGATCTGATTAGCAGAAATATATGTTATGTATTTAATTTCTACTTAAAGAAGGTTAGGTTTGTTGAGTGTTTTTGTTTTGTAGTATGAGTGACACTGCACTGAAGTTATCTTTGCCGTTCCTCACTTAACATTTACGTTGCACATTTGGTTTCACGTTTGAAATATCTTCATTTAACATTTATGTTGCAACTTTGATTTCAGGTTTGAAATATCTTTCAATATATTCTAGAGTGGATAACATCAATAATGGATAACATCAATGATCGGAAAAGATGTCCGATTGAATGCTGAAAGAAAAACAAGTTGAAAACTATTATTCGGCCAAAGTATGTCCTAGAGCCTACTTTGTTTTTTTCTTCTAGAATACACTTAGTTAATCTTCTTTATTTCTCTATAGTATTCGTTTGCAAGTAAATATTGTACAAGTGATATGTTGTTACAAGTGTGAGATGGTATTGTAGATTTTAATATTTGTTAACATATAAACTTTAACGTGATCTTTGTGTGAAATACTCTGTTTATAAATTTTGGAACAAAAATATTATATGATTAAATTGACTGTTTTTAATTGTTTTTAATTTTGTTCTTTTCGTTCCATTTGTAAACCTGTGAATTTTGTTTCGTATTGTGCATGAGAATTTTTTTATGCACCAAACAATTTCTTATCTAGAAAGAAAATTAGACTTGGGTTACCGGAAATGACTCCGGCTCCGTTAAGTTCGTGAGGTTTATGGCATAACCAATACACATTAAAATTCATCAGGCCAAAACATAACAAATTATATGAAGACTTATGAAGCTAATCAGAGAAAGTCCGCTTTGGATCTCCTAAAAGAGAAACAATCTAATGTGTCAGGTCGACATCCGAAAAGAGGACTTTTAAGATGCAAATATCACAACCACAAAATTCAATTTTATAAGAGTTAACCATATTAACCATGAATATGATAAAACCATTACAATTTCAATTTGTTTGAAATTTATTTGAATTATTTTATTTATTCTATTTTATCAACATATTCGTGTATATTAACAAACTTTATATAACCCGCAGCAACGCACGTGAAATTTTTTCTAGTTATTTCTAATATACAAATCTATATTTTTCCAAGTTTTCTTAACCAAAACCATGTAACCAATTATTCAAAACACCATTTTATTATTTCGTCTTTCCCGATTGTATATATAATTTTTCATATTTTTTTCTTTTTTCTTCTTCTAGGCTTCCTCTATTTCCGTGTTAGAATATTTATTGGTTTCTAGGGTTTGCTAAATTGGTTTTTAAATTCTATTGAGGTACCAAATATATTAATATCTCTAGTGCAACCTATATTAATAGGTTTGCTTATCTTATGATCCATCGATGAATCCAAAATTTTCTATTTCATTTTATGGGTTTAATTTTATGCACCTTTAGAATTGACCTACTCAATTTTTCATTTAAGGCGGAGGTTTATGTATGATCCATGTTCAATGATTATGTAGATTTCAAAGAATTGTGAAACATAAGTATGAGCATTTTGTTTGTTTAGTTCCTATTAGTTTTTTTAGTTTTCGACCCTCTCAGTTTTTAAAAATGATTAATATCTAAAAATCAAATAAATTTTGGTTCAATTCAGTTTGTATGATGTGTACTTAATCTTATAATCGAAAATTATCAAAAAATTTAGTTTTAATCGTGTGCAATTTTAAATAATTATTTTGTAACCAAAGAACTTGATATGAACAGAACCCAAAACTTTATCTAATCGATAGAATTAAAATAGTTAAAATTTGAACTTAAAACATAAGTTCATACAATAATTTTTGGTACTATTAAATAAAAACACAAAAAACATCAACTAAATAAAAACATACCTTCGAAGTACTCGGTATCTTACTGACTCGAAATTCAAGTAGTTGGCGATTTGGTGGCTTTTTACCTTCGTTCCTGCACCAATGTGTTGGCGCGGACCTAAAGTCAGTAGAACTATATGCTCTAACGAGAGTAAGAAAACTTTCGAAAGCAAATAATTGAATAACGGGGTATGGTCATGATACATATCAAATGTAGCACAACTTTAAAGATGAATATAATCAAACTCAATCAGTTAGAAATTTACCGACATCATGATAACACTAATCACTTTACGATTTAAACAAAACAAACACAAAATGACTAGAAAAAGATAAATTATATTAATAAAACAAAACTATAGTTTCAGATATTAGCAATTATGAATACAAGAACTAATATGCTTATAAATTTGTTATAAAGTAGGAAAAATTATATGGGCAGTTTCAAACATGATTAGTTATAAATATAATGACAATAACAAGTCTATTATCACACTGAGTCATATGAATCAATTTGTCATAATTTCCTTAAAGCTTCTCAAAGCATAAAGTAACAAAACACATCTTATTTTTAGGGTTTAATACACTTGCAGTAATCACAAACATGTTGATCTTCTTGTCTCATTCCCAATATTTATAAAACTTCACTCTGATAGTTTCAGCCTTGTCTCCCATGTCTTGATCATAATCTTTGGAAATTACAATAAGATTTCTTTCAATGCTGACGGAATTAGCATAAGACTTGGACAAATTAACATATTTAGATGTTAAAAAGAACCAAATTCGAATGATACTAAATTTTTTTAACCAATTTATCAACTGCTTCCAATTCTTCTTTGTTGGTGGTCCAACTTTTTATCCCCATCCACTCTCTCATTTAACTAGTCGCTATAGACCTTGTGTTTTTCTTTCATCTTATAAAAATAAAATATATACTTTAAAGATCTAGTTAACATCTGATAAGTAGAATTCCATCATGTTTTAGCATCCAACGATAGACTATTTCAACTTATCTTACCATTGTCAACCTATAATTCTAAGGACTTTTATATTTATGAGGATGATCTCACGTAAGTGATTTCATTATGAAGATTGGAATACTTGAATCAACCTATTTTAACCCATCTTTAACAACTAAGTTGAGGAGCATTACACCTCATGTGAAAAATTCACCACCTAAAACATAAAATAATAGCATACAACTTTAAATTCATACTTACACCTTTTGAGAGTTGTTGATGTAGGCCAGCCGACCAATAACTGTGTAGCTGTTTTAGAGAGATGCAAGTGGGCCTTATTTGTCACTTGGGTATCAGAACTGGACCAATTGGTATTTTAATAATATCTTGATGAGCCCAACAACTTTCAAAAGCGTGACAACACATATCATAAAATTCAGGCCTTAAAATTCTAGTGTTTAGGGTCCCCAAATCTTATTTTAATCTTTTTTTTTATATTTTATTTTATTTTATTTTAGGAATATATTTTAATTAGTGAATCAAATCTATCTCAGGGGATAAGGAGCAATCAATAATTTTTTATTATTTTCTTTCCATGAGGTAAATAATTATAACACCTATTCTGTTTCAATATCAAAGGTATAAAATAGTAAAATTTTGGTTGATGAGAGAAAAACTAGGGTTATTAAGAATAAAACAAGTGTGGATTTGAAGACATAGTTTACAAACGAATCAGTTGTTTACTCTGCCTGGATACGTTTACCAAAAGAAATTGATAGATAAAAAATAAAGATTTAGTGAATAAGTTGAAAAACCGGTTGATGACAATCACATTGAGAACTCGAGGGCGAATTCTTCCCAACCGGGAGAGAATGATCTAAACCTCACAGCCCACAACTATGTAGTTGTTTTGGGCAGACGTAAATGGGCCTTATCCGTCACTCGATTATTAGAACTGGATGAGAAATGATACTAAAATCGAACATCTCGATGAGCCCAAATGTTTTCAAAAGCTTGGCAGTAGGTGTCACAAAATTTGGGCTTTAATTTCTATTGTTTAGGGTCCCAAAATCTTATTTTAGTGTTTTATGGTATTTTATTTTAATTAGTGAATCAAATTTGATTCCATTCAGATTTTTATTTTATTTAATATCTTTATTTTGTTTGTTTGGATATTTGATTTGGTTTTTTGGATGTCTCATATATAGAGCATATGATACCCTCATGTTAAGACAATACTTATTTTCGTTAAATTAAAATTAAACACTTTGTGTTGTTGAACTTGTGATTTTATATTACCCTTGGATTAAGGTCTATGTATCGTTATTGATTTTCACATTCCGTTGCATCAGTTGCAGTGTTGGCTGTAACATAATCTATTGTTCCGGTGAAGACCTTTTTTATTCCCTATTCAGGTAGACAATAATGAAGAAATTAAACTACTATGTTTCTCTTATGGTCTGTGAAATTCTTAAACCTAATGATAATCTTCCTGAGACGTTGACTCTCATCAATCCAATATGATGTAATAACCATGTATCTTGCACCACTTCTTGGAGTGACCCATATATATGTTATTAGTGAAACCCTTTTATAAAATTAGTTTCCTCATATATTCCTTTTTTGCACTTATATTTACACAATATTTATGGTTACAATTCTTCGAGAATGTGGCATGTAAAGATTTTTTCTGTTGCAAAACATTATCCAAGCTAAACTCTTAACAAACAACAATAAAAGCTCACCTAAGACAAATAGGTCATTACATGCATCATTGAATAAAATTTCATATAGTTTTCCATACTTAATAGAATCACCACTTTTATATTTAGCGTAGTATGAATTTGAGACTATTGGAATATCTAGCACTACTTACATTTTCTCAAATGATTCCATAGGTTAGAGGTACCAAGAGTTGTAAGACATGTCACCTCTCTCCTACTACATTTGCATTTTTTGGGGCTATCCTTCATATTTGTATAATGCCTCCAAAACCATAATTGTTTTCTTACACTTTCTTATTTGGTTTAGATCCTCCCTCACCTTATTTTGAAGATTCTTTTCTTTTTTATAGGCTATTAGTATAAACTTTAGGTTTCAAGTTATAATCTTCATTTTGTGAACGACGAACATCTTTCTATATAATGTCAATATCATCGCCAGTAAGATATGTGGAGCAATTCACCTCTGAGAGTACACTGGAGCAACTAAATTGTCTAAAAACTCAGTGACTAACCTTAACTTAGTTTTTGCTAACTTCACACAAGTCATAGACTAAACAACAAAATAGTAACAATAACCAGGGAGGTTCTTATGGCCAGTCTGGAGGAGAAACTATGAACTATATGGGTAGATTTACCTACTCTAACAATCCTAAACGAAGGGGTGACTTTTATAGAGGTAGGTGAGGCACGTTTTCTCAAAATAAACCTACTTGCCAAATCTATAACAGGTATAGTCATCCTGCTCTAGTGTGTTTTTACAGGGATGACCCTTCATTTATGGGTTCTACACCAACTGAACAACCTAGGATTGAAGGTGAACAAGGACCATATCTTGCTACTCAAGACAATCCAAGAGAAGGTGTGTGATTTGCTGACACTGGTGCTAGTCACCATGTCACAAGAAATCATAGCCTAATAACTCAGAAAACTGAGTACTCGGGTAGTGGTGAGAGGTTACCAATTAAACATATTGGCAAGTCCAAGCTAACCTAATTTACTAAATAACCTATAAGTCTTAAAAATCTACTTCATCTTCCCAAGATTATCAAAAACCTACTTTATGTCTTTCAACTTACTAATGATAACAATGTTTTTGTTAAGTTTTACGAAGGTTTCTATTTAGTGAACGACAAGGAAAAAATGTCTACACTTTCCATATGAACATTGGACAATGAACTCTAGAGGATGGATAACAATTCTAAGTCAAAATCCCTCAAAATACAGTCATCTAACCCCTCAAGTCAACCTGACTAGTGCGATCTCAAAGTCTCCTATTGTTATCTACAGTGTTGTTTATAATTACCTAAACGATGGATGATATAGAGAACTTGGCCATCCATCCCATAGTAGCCTTGGATATTGTCTTAAAATCCTATAAATTGACTCTATTTTGAGGAATGATATTAGTTATGTGATGCTTGCCAATTAAGAAAATGTCTTGTTCTATCACTTGAAGGATTCAGGTCCAATGCTCTCTTTCTAGATGATCACTCTAGGTTTAACTAGATCTATCCTATGAAGGACAAAAGTCAAGTTCTCATTGTCTTCAAGGCATTTAAGACACTAGTGTAAAAATAATTTGAGAGATACATTAAAGTCATCCAAAGTGATTGGGGTGGTGAGTACATGTCATTGGCCTCACTAGCTAAGGAACATGGTTTGAATTTGAGAAGGTTATCTCCCCATACCTCAGACTAAAATGGATCGGTTGAAAATGAACACATACACTTGGTAGAAACAGGACTAACCTATTTTATCATACTGGCTTACCTTATAGGTATTGGGTTAAGGAATTTGAGACTCTCATATACCTAATTAACAAATTTTTTACACCTTTATTAACCAATTAGTCTCCTTATGAAATCCTGTATTACAAAATACCCAACTACGTAGCCCTAAAAACCATTGATTGTGCATATTATCCTTGTTTAATGTCTTACAAGTCTCACAAACTCTTGTTTTATTCCTCTAAATGTGTGTTCCTTGGCTACAACTAGTATCATAAAGTGTATAGGTGCCTTAGAACTACTGGCATGGTCTACGTGTCTAGAAATATGGTGTTTAATAAGGATATTTTTCCTTTCTACAAGTTTTCTTTAACACTCAGCAAGCTGAGCAGTCTTGTGTCTATCCCTTTAGTTTATGGATACCTAATTTATCCACAGGACTAGTGACTAAAGGGGTATGTCTTCTTCAAAAGCTAATTCATATGCTCTAACTCAGCATCCCACATCTATGTGCCCTACTAAACCCACATAAACATATAACCTCTACCTTGATTCATCCACCCACCCATGCAATCATCCAATAAATACATACACACAGACAACCAGCAATTTCAAGATACTCACCTAGACCACAAAACCATTCTTTCTCACCGACCTCCAACCATTCAACCTATATCTACTTATTGGTAATCCACTTTTAAACTATTAAACAAATACCTTTTCCCAGTCAAACCAATTCCTTATTCCCAGCTACACAACCAAACAAATAAATTATGCAAACAAGAGCTAAAGATAGAGTCCTTGAGCCTAAAATCCATATATTGAGTCTATCACCACTGGTGACTCTTATGTTCTTGAACCTATTAAATTTTATGATGCTTTAGCAAATCCTAAGTGGGTTGAAGATATGAAAACAAATTATAATGCACTTATGATGAACAACACATGGTTTCTGGTTCCATGGTCTCCTAATCTTAGTATTTTCAGCTACAAGTGGGTCTACAAACTCAAGCACAACTAGGATTGACTTCTTTGAGACCTTCAGCCATGTCATAAAGGCCTTTATGATGAGATTCGTCTTAACTTTTATTGTTTTTAAAAATTGTGAGGTTTGCTAGCTGGACATAAACAATGCTTTCTTCAATGAGCTTATAAGTGAGGGTGTTTATAAGACACAAGCATAGGGTTTCAAAAACTTTATGAAGCCTACACATGTGTGTAAGCTTCACAAAGCCTTGTATGACCTTAAGTAGGCTCCATGAGCCTGGTACTCTAGAATCAGGGCCACACTGTTAAACTGGGGATTTAAACACTCACGAGTTGACTGCTCTCTTGTCTATTTTTTATCTAAGAGTGCTATTCTTCTTATCCTTGTCTATGTTGACTATATTCTAATAACAGGTGATCAGACAACCTGCCTAAATTAGTTCACACACAGATATAATGCTGTCTTTATATTTAAAGATCACTCCATATATTCTGGGAATAGAGATTCATCGTTACTCCACTAGATGTATCTAACAACAAATCAATACATTAAATACTTACTTGCTGCTCAGGGTCTCTCGCTATCCAAACTGTATCCCACTCCTATGGTTGTCAGTGTTTGACTTTCTAGTTCTGATGGTATCCCTCTTGTAAATCCTATATCATACATAAGTTTGCTCGGGGTTTTGAAATACCTAAATGATATGCGTTGTGATATAGCATTTACAGTAAACAAACTCAGCCAATATCAACCAAGTCTTACTACTATTTATTGGCAGATCCTCAAGCGTGTTTTGAGATACTTATTTTGATCAAGCTTGCTTTGCCTCCACAGAAAACCCTCCTGTCACCTGCAACTACATGGCTTCTCTGTCGCCGATTGGGCCGCATCTTCTGATGACAGACATAGTGTTAGCACCTACTATGTCTATCGTGGGGACTCTCCAATCTCTTGGTTTTCCAAAAAATAGAACGTTGTTGCTTGTTCTTTTCTTGAATCAGAATACATGACCCTTGCCAATTTATCCTCTAAGATAATTTGGCTATGTTCATTCCTCACTGAGATCCGGCTACCCATCACACCACCATCTATGATATAATGTCATGACCTTGGTGTCAGCTCCTTAGCATCAAACCCAATATTCAATGCTCGTACAAAATAGATCAAGCTTCACGTACACTTCACTCACGATCAGGTTTTTCAAGGCTCTCTGCAGATCTTATATGTTTCCTCTCAAGAGCAGCTTGATGATTGCCTCACCAAACCCTTACCCCACTCTCGGTTCTCCTTTATTTCTGACAAACTTGGGTTTAATACTTCACCTCTTCGTTTGAGGATAATGTGAAAAATGTCTCCAAACGAAGTTTAACGAACAAAGTTAATGACGCCATAAATTTGGATCGTGCGATAAGAAATGTTGGAAGTGAGGCTGTTAGGGTTCAAAGTACATCCAAAAGCCTCAGTTCCACCTAACTTTAAAAGACACTCAAATACGAAGTTTAAGCCAATATGGTCGTACTTTGTTACTGGACCCGAATCCTTAAAGCAAGCCCAAAAACTTATAGCTGGCTACTGTAGTCTACCTAAAATATTATCTAATTTAAAGATGTTACGCATAGAAGATAAGATTATGAACTGTACCTTGTACTACAACTTACAATTCTATTTTTAACAGATAAACTTTTGTACAAAGACTATCACAGTCAACCTAGAAATAATATGTAATGTAACATTAAGTTACAAAAACAACTTCCCTAATCATCATCCTTCTTCTTTACCAAATTTAACTCCAACCTATAAAAAACTTTTATGATTCAAAAGAATAAATAACTTATATAAACAAGTAATTACTTGAGAATTTTCCTCATTTTTTTGGATACAAGTTAATTTCCATGGAGGAAGATCCCTCACCGCATAGAAGATGAAGAAACTCTAAGAAACAGAGTCTCAAGAGATTTCATTCAAAATCTGAAATCAATTTCTTGTTGATTGATTACCATCTCATTCTTATCTATCTATCCTAATTCTTCATTCTTAGATACTCTTTAATAGGTTTTCGCTTTCTTTCGCAGGTTTTCTTCTTCGATTCTCTGTTTTTGGCTAAATAGAGTGTTCTTCTCCAGTAGTTATGACTGAAGAATTCCCAGAACTGATGCCTTCTCTTGGTCGTCCCTCACTCAATGATCTGCCTGAGAAATAATCGAACATAAAAGATAATATGGTGAAATATTTTACCGAAATATGTGGAAGCAACAAGAAAACTAAAGATGTAGATTTCCCATGTTCTTTCAATGCAAATCTAACCATATTTTTGTCCAGTTTCTAAGAGTCAAAGACTCTCTAATAGCTCAAAAAAAGTTCACGTTAATTGGAAAATTTAGCCAAAAAAATTATTGAAGAGTTTTTTCAGAAGATGAAACTAAATAATAATTCAGCATTAGTATCTATGATACTAGACATCTTTTATTTGAATTTAACTCTAAAGATGAAAAGTTTGGTCCAGAAATATTTGGACGATTAGAAATTCCTCGATGAGGCTTTTGAAATAGATTCCAGACTTTAATGTTAAGTTTGAATGTCCTATATGTCCAGTTTGGATCAAAGTTGATAAGATACCTGAATTCATGTACAATAAACAAATGATCTTCTCTCTGGCAAGTTCTATATGCACTCATTTGGAAATAAAAATCCCTGAAATAAACAGAGCGTACTACAACTCTTGTCTTGCTTGTATGGAATTAGATCTCTCTAAAAAAATCAATTACAAACTTTGGGCTAGATTCGGAGACAATCAGGGAGTTTGAATAAATCTCCTCTATAAATATTTACCAAAGTACTACAATTTATGTTATCACGTGGGACATGACTCTGACTCCTGCAAGAAAGCTACTAAAAATAAAGAAAACAAGATAAAGAACTTATAAGATGATACTAAAGTCAGTAAAGATCACAATGATGAGCCTCAAGATAACAGCAATCAGAAAGACAACAGCTTGATGAGAAATAAATTTCCTAAATCTAGTTCTAAAGATATACCTCGTATAGTTCCTGAATAACAAGATCATGCGAAGATAGTTCAAAATATGACCAACTTAGACGAGTTGAATACCCCATAAAATGAAGAAATAATGGAAGCTATACAATCCCTGAATAGAAACTTCACTATGGTTGATGATAATAATAACTCTGAAGATCATACCCCATCCAAGGATAACATTGGAAGTGTACAAGCTTCTCCTACCTATAAAATCAATGAATGCAACTCTAATTTTCATAAAGTCATTAACAAAAAAACTAAAGGAAGCCGAAGGGAAGATAAAAGCTAGCAATCTGGGCATGAAATCTTTAAGATTCACAAGATCCTCCCTGAAGACCAAGTCCAATTCAAGATGATTAAAGTTCTTAACTGGAACCTTTGTGAAATTAACCACAAAGCTACTTTCAGAAGACTCAGTCACATAATCAAGAAAGAGAACATCGATCTATTTACTTGCCAAGATCCTCTTATGAAACATGATAATCTGCCTAGTATTTCTGCTAAGTTGGGCTTTGATAATTACACTTCTAATCTCTATAACAAAATATGGTTAATGTGGAATAATGATTGTTCAATTGTTATTAGTTCAAATCATGATCAATTTTTACATTTAGACATAACGAATATAAATTAACTGGTAAAATATTTTTAAAAAGGAAAAAATTATTACTTCCAATAAAAAAATGGTAATTAGTACATGTTTAGGTAACTAAGCATAATTAAACAACCCATACTAAAAATCAGCCAAATCTGACTAAAATAACATATATTCACTCTTTCAAAGACCTGCAGATTTTTTCTTTCATTTGCAGTAATAAAAATCAATAAAACAGAGCACATATAGGAATTAGGCATGGGCATATTAATCGGAACCGAAAGAACCGAACCGAACCGAACTGAAAGAACCGAACCGAAGTAGATTTGGTTCTTTCATAATACCCGAATGGTTCCAGTTTTCAATTACCCACGGTTCTCGGAACCGTACCGAACCGAACCGAAGAACCGTGGGTACCCGTGAGGAACCGAAGCCATGTATTAAACTTTAATTTTGAATTGTTTTGAAAATATATTTTCTATTTCAAAGTTAGATTCTTCTAAATTTGTCTTTTATCATTGATCTCCAATTATGTTCTCTTTAATAAATGACAACATACTTTATTCAAAATGGACAAATATTTACAAACTATTATGCGTATAAATAAAATAACAAAATATCAACCTTTATATAATTTAATAAACTTGATATTATTTCTCCATTTTCTTTATATTTCTAATATTATTCTTTAATATATTAATTTTGAATATATCTTATATTTAGTATATTTTTTCTTACCATCTAACATAGTTTTATTGTGTTAAAGTGTAAAAAGAGTTTTATATATGTTGATATTGCAAAGCATTTAAAGTATCCAAAACTTCCCGATTGGAACCGAGTTAAGTACTCATACCGAACCGAATTAAGAAGAACCGAACCGAACCGAACCGAACCGAAATTTATTCAGTTCCTAAATGGGTACTAGTTTTGAAGAACCAAAAGAACCGAGAACCGAAAGAACCGAACTGAACCGAACCAAAGAACCGAATGCCCATGCCTCATAGGAATTTAAAGGCTAAAAACCATGACTGGTCACCGATGTTTGGCACTTGTTGCATTCGTGCCACTAAGGTTTTTCCATCTCCAAAACGGGTCATTTTTGTTTTAAAATATAGTATATATGGTCACTGTCTCGTTCTAAATAACCATACAGAGACATATGGAACCCAAAGTTATAATGTTTTTGTTACAAATATGGTCATTGAATATACCCATTTTTTATGATTAACATGGTGTAGATCAACACTAGCGTGACTACAAATATCGTTATTGAACATTTTAAATTAAAAGATAAAAATCGTTTTAATGAGTATTTTGGGTGTGAAATGTCTAATAAATGTATTTGTAACAAAAAAATTATAACTTTGGGTTCTAAATGTCTTTGTATTGTTAATTAACACGCGACAATGACCATATATGCAACATTTTTAAACAATAATGACCCGTTTTGGGGACGAAGGAACCTTAGTGGTAATAATGCAGCAAGTACCAAACACCGGTGACCAGTCACAGTTTTTAACCGAATTTAGAAGTAAACTAAAAGAAGAATAGCAAAAATTTATTTCAATATAAAGAGGCAATTGTTTTTCATAAGCTCGAGAAGATAACTAAAAGATGAAGTCTTCACTTGAATTTTGAGTTTTGAGATAAACAACAACAAACTAACAATCGATCATAGCTATAGGCATAATCTAATCTCTCACTTCCTCGATTATCTGGTTCTCTTCTTGATACAAGATTTCAAAACCCTAAGGCTTCGGCGAACAACACTAAGCCTGATAAGAGCTTTCTTCTTCAAATCTGGTATGTAGAAGTTGTCTAAAATCTTATTAACAACATTCTTAGCCATCTTAGTGAGCTCCCTCTTAAGAACAGACTTCTTCACTAAAGTAGCGGGCTTGTTTTGCTTCTTTGTCTTTTTAGTAGCAAGTACCACCGACGGATCCTTACCTTGTGGAACAATGCTCACAGTCTTTCGGTTTGCCAAGCCAAAATAATATTTATGGTCTTTCGGTTTCACCCATATTATAGGAGAAGTGTATGGAACTAAATTTAGGGTTTAGGGTTTGAAGAATCTGTAAATAAAAAAGGTTTAAGCCTAGAAAACCTGAATTTTGGGTTTATGGTTTGAAGATTCTGCAAATCGAAAAGGGTTAAACATAGGAAAAACCTGGATTTGGGGTTTAGGGTTTGTAGATTCTGCAATTTTAAAAGGGTTAAACCTAAAAAACATGAATTTGGGGTTTAGGGTTTGAAGATTCTGCAATTCAAAAAGGGTTAAACCTAGAAAATATAAATCGAGAGAATGAATTCGGGGTTTAGATGGGTGTTTTTAACCCAATGAGACGTTAAACAACAGAGAAGAAGAGTTTGAGGAGAGAGAACAAGTTTTTTATATCTGAAATTAGGGTTTCTCTGTCGATTGGTGTTTGTTTAGTTCTGCCATAACAAGAAGAAGAACCATAAGTGTTGATTGATGAGTTTCCAGAACAAAGAAGTTGGGGAGAAAAAGATAGTGGAAGAGAAATTTAATGGGCCCATTTATTATAAATATTTAAGATAAAGTAATAAAGTAAATATTTGAGATAAAAGTAAAAAAGGTAAATGAGGTTAAGTAAAAAAGTTAAATGTAAAAAGTAAAAGGTAAAAATCTAATAAACAGGGGTATTTATGGTAGGATTTAATGGGTGACCGTATGTGGAACAAAAATGTGTACATTAGGGTGACACGTGTCACCTTCCCATTAATTTTCACGCGTCAGTGACAAAAATGCAACAATTTGAAACAACACTGACTCGTTTTGGGGACGTTTGAAGCTTAGTGGCACGAATGCAACAGGTGTCAAACACTGATGACTTGACAGGGTTTTTAACCGTGAAACTCATTATAAAAGTGTTAAATTCCTGGATATCTGGACCTTGGATGATAACTTTTTGCTTTTGTCAAGAACAATTGGGATTCCTAGATGGAGGGATCTCCTCTCTTTAAATTCTGGTTTAAATTATCTAGGCTTAAAAATGATCTTAAAAAGTGGAATTTAACATACTTTAGTAATATTTTATGTAAAGTGCAGTAGGCATAAATCCAAGTTTCTCATATGGAGAATCACCACCGGTTCTTCAAAAACCCTGATACGAAAATGAATCTTTTCAAAGCTAATGTAACTCTGCCTTTAGTTCTTAAGATGGAGGAAAACTTCTAGTCTCAGAAATGCTATGCCTCTTGGATAGCTGATGGTGACAAAAACATGAAGATCTTTCATAATTATGTAAAAAAGAAGAGGAAGAGATATGCTATTAATAGTATTAGAGATGTTGATGACTGGATTACTACTAAAGATGAAATTGGATACTCTGCTGCTAAGTTCTTTAAAACTTTTCTTACCTAACAATATGGATTTAACTCCTAAATTGATTGCTGACTCTGATAATGCTTCTTTGTTAACTGCTCCTACTGAGGAGGAAATTGAGAACATTATTACCAACCTTAATTCCTCCATTGCCTCAGGATTGGATGGATTTAATGGGTGTTTTTTTAAAACTTGCTGGAAGATAATAAAGGATGATCTATGTCCTGCCATAGTTGACCGCATCATGGGTAAGAAAATCCTCAAAGGTATTCTCTCTATTGGTATATGCTTAGTTCCTAAATCGGTGAACCCCACTCAATGTAAATATTTTAGGCCTATAAGCATGTGTAGCTTACTTAACAGAATTATTTCTAAAGTAATAAATTAGAGATTGATTCAAATTTTGCCTAAGATCATTTCCAAGGTTCAGGGTGCTTATGTTCCCTTCTCTTCTATTCATGACAATGTTTTATTTGCTAAAGATATTGTCTATGATTTAAGCAGAAGGAAAAATAGTAAGAACGTGATTATTCAGGTTGACATGTCCAAAGCTTTTGATAAGCTTGCTCATGGATTCATCTTAAAGGTGCCGGAGTCCTTTGGTTTCTTTGCTAATTTCACTAATCTGATTAAAAATCTGATTTGTAATGTCTATACTTCTTCACTTGTTAATGGAAAAGTGTATGATTTCTTCAAAACCAGAAGATGATCAAGACAAGGGGACCCTCTGCCCCCCTGTCTTTTCATTCTGGATGAATAAATTTTCATAAGAGGCTCTCATAATCTGTTTTTGAACAACAATGATATGTATTTTCATTCTAGAAGTAACCTGCTTATCCCAACTCTTATTTTTGCTGATGATATTTTGATTTTATCCAATAGCTCTGATCACACTATTGAAAATCTTAGTCAATTCTTAGAAATCTATCAAAACAATTCTGGTCAATCTATTAATAAAGATAAAACAAAAATTATTATCATCTAGGATTGGCAATGCTAGGATTTATTCTATAACGGATGTCTCTGGTTTTAAGTATGAGAACTTACCTATTGAGTATCTGGGTATAACTCTGAATTCTAATAACAAGAACAGTAATTACTTGCCTATGATTAACAAAATTAATGATAAGATCAGAGTTTGGGAAGACAAAAATCTCTCATTTGGAGGCAGAATCACTCTCATTAACTTTGTGTTAATGTCTATTCCTTTTTTTTAGTGTCAAAGCAGCCTAATCCCTAAGTCTATTATCAACAGATCTAACAACATCTTTAACAAATTTTTGTGGGGCTCTAATTCTATTGATAGGAAAATTCACTAGTCCAAATGGGAGAACTTCTGTAAGACTTAAAAAGAAGGTGGTTTGAACATTCGTAAATTTTTTGACCTTCAAGTTACCTATGACTGTAAGGTGTGGCTCACCTATGGAAGCAATACTAGCCTTTGGGCTAATCTCATGAATGATATTTACTGCAACTCCCTCCATCATCTTCAAGTTTCTTACAACAAAACTGGCTCAAGTTCTTGGAAGAGGCTGTGTAGAATTAAAGAGGTGGATGAGCCTCATATAAGATGGAATCTAGGAAACGTTAATGTTGAATTTTGGCTTGAAAATTGGTATGAATCTCCTTCCCTAGTTACTTTGAATACCAACATGAACAATTCTGGTTATAGGCAGCAAAATGTTATTGAATTTTGGTAGAATAACAATTGAAATGACTATAGACTCAGAATTTTCCTTAATCAAAATAACATTGAATTAATTCATAAAATTTATGTAAAAAACGAGATTGAGGAATCTATTGTCTGGTTTCTCTCTAATGATACAAAATTCAATACCAAGCTGACCTAGAATCACATTAGAGAAAAGCATAACATCTGACTTATTTGACAAAATTTGGAACTCAGTTATTCTTAAAAAAATGTATTTTCTTACCTGGAAACTAATTCATAAGTTTATTCGAGTTGATACCATTATTCAACATAAGCACTTTACTACTGTATCTAAATGTCAATGGTGTTGAAACATAAAATCTCATTTACATCTCTTTATATCATGTGAGTTTGCTTGGAATCTTTGGAATCACTATGGTATTTTGTTTAAAATCAAAGTCTAGAGATATATGATTATTGTTCACACGCTTCGCTCTTGGTTTTGGTCTACTGCTAGGTCTTTCCATATTAGAAATATTCTCCCTCTGATTATTTTCTGGACCATTTGGAAGGCTAGGAATAATAGGAAGTTCAACAACAAATATCTTAGTATTGATGCTACTATCAGGTACATAAACTATATTATAATCAGTCTGGATCATTCTAATTTACTTAAAGCTAAACATTGACGTAAGGACTTGAACATTGCCAAGGATTGGGGCTGTACTTGCTATTCATCTGAAAAATGAAAACAAGCTATATAAAGTGGTGTCTTCCTAAAGATAATTACCTCAAGCTCAACTGTGATGCTTCCTGCCTTAATAATGGAAATTCGTCTGGTGGTTTCCTTATCCGGGATCAGAGTAACACCATTGTTAAAGGAGGTTCTAATCTCTATGATAAAATGACTCCTATCATGGCTGAGTCCCACACCCTTCTTGATGGCTTACTGCTTTGCAAAAAGAATGGTTTCAGCAAAATCGAAATAAAAGTTGACTACTCTGCAAAAAGAATGGTTTCAGCAAAATCGAAATAAAAGTTGACTATCTTCTTCTGGTTAACATGTTAGCTAATGGTAAGTATCCGTATTACTTAATCAGATTCTTTTATGCTGTAGAAAGCTTATCTCTTCGCATATGTTTATCTCTCGTATTTCAAGGGTCCAAAATCAGAGCACTGATTGGCTCGCGAGATGGACCCTTAAATGTAAGATAAGAACTAATTTTAATCAAACCAATGCTCTTTTTTCCTTAAAAGAAATAACTAGATTAGAAAGGTATAACAGGTTATTTTAATCTAGAAGCTTAATCTCAAATTATGTGTATCCTAGATTGTACCTGTATCTTCTGCTAATTGGCAGCCAACGTTGGCTTGACAAAGCCATCTCTCCTTTTTTTTTGTATGCAGATTGTTTCGAATATTGGAGAAGCTGTGTTCTGAAATTTTTCTTTGCATATCTTTGGATTAGAGAAGCTCTTATTTAAGGCTGGTGTAAAGTAGCCGCTTGTCTTGAAATTAATGATCGAAGAGGTTCTGGTCTTAGTTGAAAGATGGGAGATGAAAGCTGGATTCTCGGAAGTTTGCATTTTAAAGCTATAGTCACTTAGCTGGAAGGATTTTGCAATGGAATGTTCTTCAGCTTGTTGATGGAAAGGATCTTGAGATTTTTCGGAAGTTTGGTTTTTGGTTCATTGAAATTTTTCAACATAGGAAGGAATTGAAATTTTTAAGTCGTTATAATTCTTTGACCTTTTTGTGGTCCCTTTGTATTACTCTATTTGATTAAGGGTTAGGCTAAATTAGGGCCCAATTTTTGTTAACCATTCCCAAAATATAGAGAATCTTTTTAATTCAATAGTCAAAGACGGTTTTACCCTTTGACCAAGAATCTTTATTTTTGTCTTGTAGTGGAATGTGGGTATGGTTAGCCAAATGTAGAAGAACACAAAATTACTCCTCCAAACAACCCTCTTATACTCAACACTTAACAAAAATTTCTGAAACTCCAAAAAATTCAAAAACTCCAAAAATTTCAAAAACTTCAAAAACTCACAAATAAACACTTGAACCTCCAAAAATCATTATTTTTTTTGTAAATTCGGAATAATCGAAGGATGGACTCGGAATGTGAGAAGCTTGCTGAGCAGCATGGGACTCCAAATATGGTAGTTGTTCTAACCAATCTATTTAGAAAAGTTTCCATTTTGGTAGACCTTCCACATTTAGAAAGGTAGAACCCGAAGTGCCTCGCCGGTTTCACCCATCTCAACCGGCGGGGACTATGAACATTCATAATATTTTCTATGAAGGTTCCCCGCCGGGGTACACCATGTCCACCCGGCGAGTTCATCGAGTCCCACCCGGCGGTTGGGACACCCTTACCCGGCGGGGTTGTTACTCTATACCCGGCGGGGCCAACTCCTTTGTTTTGTGCACATTTAGAGTTTCGTTTTGTGTTTGGTCCCCGTCGGGTAAAGTATTGTCAACTGTCGGGGTTGGATTGTTCCCCTGCTGGTTTGGGATTGTTTAACCGCCGAGGTAAACCCCTGTATTTTATGCATAATAGGATTTTGATTTTGAGCTAGACCCCTGGCGAGTGTTGTATTGTCAACCGCCGGTTGACAATATCCCCGCCGGTTCAAGAATTTAAAATCGCCGGTGTAACAATGTCCCCGCCGATGGTAACCATCTAGAACAAGCGGGGCAACCTCCTACAATGTATGAATTTTCTTACCGTTGGGGTTGGCTTATTTTATCCATGCTTGTAATTCAGGGTTTTTTTTACATAGGGTGAAGAGTTAAAGAGTGGAGATGAAAAGTTAAAGGATGAGTCAAAGGACGATTTGTCTAGTTCGTGCATGGCGAAGGCGGAGGAGGAGGAAATACCGGTGCCTTGCTCCGTCGATTATGGCGAGTTGTTCAACACCAAATCTCACTACTACTCCCAGGCAGACCTGATTGAATGGGTTAAGGAAACCACATTAGATAACGGGTTTGTCATTATTTTACACCGATGCGATAGACACGATCGTAAAAATCCGAGAGTAGAGTTTGTGTGTGAAATATTTGGAGTTTACACAAAACTGGTAGATCCCAAGGATCTAAAGAGGAAGTCTACCGAAACGAAAAAAATGCGGATGCCTGTTCGCCATTAAAGGAAAGAAGATGGGTGATGATTTGTGGGGAATAGATGTTGTGTGTGGCGTTCACAATCACGATACTACATCTTACAAAGAAGGTCATTCCTACGTGGGATGCTTTCAAAAAATAGAGATGGATTTCGTGGTTAATTCTACAAAATGGGATCCCGTCCTCGTGATATTCTTGGTGGAGTGAAGAAATTAAACCCTAAGAATTCTTCTACAATGCGCACCGTGTACAACGCATTACTAAAACACCGGAAGCTCGAGAAAGGCGGTCGGTCGCAATTCTAATACTTGTTGGTGAACTAAAGCGACTAAACTACTACGAATTCCATAGAAAGTGTGAAGACGGAAGTGATATCATAGGCGAGCTTTTTTTTGCGCACCCGGTTAGTTTGGATTTGTTACAGACATTTCCGAACGTTATTTTAATGGATAACATGTATAAGGTGATCATATACGGGATGCCGTTGTACGAGGTAGTGGGTGCGACTTGTACGGGGAAAACATTCTACATTGGATTTGCGTTTATGTCGAATGAAAAAATCGAGACCTACAAGTGGGTGTTAGGATGCTTACATTCGTTGATGGTAACTCACTCCATCGAATTACCATCCATTGTTTTGACGGATAGAGACTTGGCGCTTGTGAATGCGGTGGAGGAAGTGTTTCCCAATGCAACGCACATGTTGTGTCGATGTCACATCAACATGAACATCCCAGGAAAAACGAAAAAGATCATAAAGGAGAAGAAAGTGTCCAACGCCTTTTTGAAAGTGTGGAATGAAATGATGTTGGCGGAAACGGAATTAGCCTACGAGAACTACCGGTCGGAATTGCACCGCGACTTCAAAGAGTATCCGAAAGCGATGGAGTATACCGAAAGTTGGGTAGGGTCGTACGGTGACAAGTTTGTCACGTGGAGAACTAACAAGTGGATGCATTTTGGTAACGAAACCACAAACCGGATGGAGAGCGCTCATTCGAGCCTCAAGCGTTTCATCGGTACGAGCAAAGGTAACTTTGAATCTTTTTTATTGAAGTTGCATACTTTCATCGAATTGCAACACGGGGACATCAAGGCTTCTTTTGAAAAGAGCCGGTTGTTGGCCCTACATAAATTCAGAAACATTGTGTACGGTAAACTAAAAAACAACATCTCCCACTATGCAATGAAACTTTTGGCCGACGAAGTCGAATGTGCCCGCAACATGACAATCCCGCCGGATATGCCTTGCGGTTGTGCCATACGAACTACGCACGGTATGCCTTGCAGTTGTGTCATACGAACTACGCACGATATGCCTTGCGCCCACGAAATATATGAGTTTGTTGCGAAAGGCTTAAAGGTGCCGCTTGAGTTGTTTCATGAACATTGGAAGAGGTTAGACATCCTAGTTTGTACCAACCTCTCGACGATCGAGCAACTTAAAGCCAAACTTCACAAACTAGTATGCGGTGTCATGGAATCCAATGACGAAGCACGCATAGAGCACGTTTATAAACAATGGTTTGCCGTCGTCCATCCCGAAACAACTAACATTTTGGAGCCATTGGGTAAGAAAAAAGCGCGCGGTCGTCCACCTAACAAACGTAAGTAAACTATTACCGATGATGATACATCCACTAAACGCGAAAAAAGTGGGCACAAGTATGTGCTTCAATCAGAAAATGCTAGTACGCCATCCTTACTTGGAGACATCAAACTTCCAACCGCAACCTCAAGTAAAGGGAAAAAAAAGAAGGGGCCTAAACGTGGTTCGGAAAGCGCCCCCGCTCGTACGAAAGGTAGCGCTATTCCAACGCAAGCAAGTGGGACAATGCTTAGTAGTTGAACGGTGGGTTGTAGGTCAAGCTCTACGATGCCGGTGAAGGCAAGTTTTGTAGACCCCAAAGGATAGATGAACCAATTACCCATCTATTTTAGGCCTTTCGTAAAGTCCATTAGCGATGTTAAATCCGATGGCCATTGCGGGTACCGCTCGATAGCGTACGCCTTGAACGGGCAACAAGATGGGTGGAGGTTGATAAGGGATGCCCTTTACAACGAGCTCATGGATTACGCATCCGTCTACGTTAAGATATTTACTAGCATGGAGGATTTAATTGATGTTGCATGATCGTGTGAAATGTTCTAGTGATGTGGGAACTAAGGATCATTGGATGTTCATGCCCGAGATGGGAGTGACAATTGCATCTGCGTTTAACTGCATACTCCATTTTGTTGGGCTATTCCGAAATATGGATGTCGGCTTCACTTTTCTTCCGCTAAGAGGTGCACCTCCTCAGATGCCAAACCGGTTGGAAATCGAATTGGGTTGGGTCAACTCCAACCATTTCGTGAACGTAAGTATTCATACAAGGGGTATGTTAATGGTAATTTTAATATCAAGAAATTTATTTTATCGTGTTTTTGTTTTGTAGCTTGGGATTAAGGCGGAGGCCCCATGCGCTAGGATACATCCTTGTTGCTTAAAGTTGCGTTCACCGGAAGCAGAAGGTTGGGTATTGTCGATTGCATCTCGTTGCAAGAAATACGAAGAGCTTAAAAATAATTACCCCGAAGTAACCGATTTATCCGCTTTTGCGTGATGACTAAACGATTGTAATGAATGTAAACCTAGGATTGTTTTTATGTTTTTATGGTTTTTATGTTTGGATGGTTTTTATGTTAAAAACAATAACATTTAAGCTTCTTAATATGCTGATTGCATTAAAACATTACACTTTAATCAAAATCATTGCATAATTAGAAATACATAAGCACATAAAATAAACCAAATGATATATAAGCTAACCCTGAGTTAGCATTGCACATTTAGTTTTACGGAGTCGGATAGTTCATTCCATACTCAAAGCTTTTCTCGAATGAATATTCCTCTTCATCACTACTTCCTTCGGGAGTTGAGTACGTTTCAACGGCGCTGGCTATTGCGTCGGCTATTTCTTACTCCATTCGCTGTATCGCATGTGACACCATCTCCTGCGTAATTGTACTCTACAATCCCATGTCGAATACATTTCGGACTTTGGTTCGGACTTCCCAAGGAAGTGACTCGATATGTATAGTCACTGTTTTAAGATAATCTAACCTATCGGCGACTTCTTCGCGTGCACATGGTCGGGGCATTAAACATCCTGGACACGATGCCTCCCTGCTGTGGTTGAAGAATATTCTGCACAGAACCGCATCGACGAAACCAGGAATCTCCTCTTGCATCGTACCTCTGACGAAGTCAAATTCGCTTAGGAGGCTTGCATCGTCGTGCACATTCCAGCCAGAATCACCCATTGTTATAACTTAAGTGTTTAGTTTCATAGTCGGATTACAGTATTTACAGAGTACATGCATGTAGTTCAATCAGAAAAATAATGAGCGGGAAAGGGTGTTATTTCCCCGCTTATTATTTGTTTATTGGCGAGATTCTCATTTGGTTGGAGTTTGAATTTGGCGGGACGTCGAATTTGGCGGGAATTTGTGTTTGGCGGGACTTATTTTGGTGGGAGTTTATGTGGAAAAGTATTTGGCGGGAGTTTAATGTCTATAAAATAAAAGTTCTGCCCACACATTGAAGGGTAAACAACAAGAATAACCCTAAAATAATGTGTCTCTGGAACAAGTTAGAAGATCAATATCTAATTAAAGCATCAATCGAACTTGATGTATGCCCTAGCTGCTGCCATCTTCATTTCCGTAGTCAGGGCGGTATTGGAATCTAAGTACTCGTCCCCGGAGAATATGGTCCTAAGCCATCGGAGGCCGAATCCACTCCCGTCGTGCGCCTCTATTTCCTGCTGCACATTAGCAGCCGAAACTCCCAACAACTCCGCATAACATGCGTACGACGCCTCTATCGGATCCGACCTATAGACATCTATAATTCTCCCCTCAACCGGGAAGCCAGTAATCACGTAGACGTCATCCAGTGTCAACGTCATCTCCCCAAAGGAAAACTGGAACGTGTTAGTCTCTTGGTGCCACCTCTCACTGAAGACCTCGGCCAAGTGCACGTGGTTTTTGAACCTTGGTAGATGCCGCATCAACAGCCAAAACGGTGTCTCCTCGAGGTAAGCCCTAACCGCTATTTGTTTGCTAAGGTCCCACTGACCAAGCAAACCATACTTGGACTGGACCGTGATACCCAAGCGCGCCTATAAAAAAATTCAAAAATATATACAATGTTAAAACAACAATTTAACTAATCAAACATATAATTAATTCGATAACTTACGTTGTTTTTGAAGGCGTAGTACGCCTCGTGTTGGGCATAGTCGGGGAAGAGAAGGACGCTGTTTTGGGATAGAAAACGATTTTTCCATCCCTTCGGATCGGTTGGACCCCTTCCGCACGGACCTCTCGTCGAGGTGGTGGCATAGGGACCTCCGTTTCCTCCTCCGTGTCCTCCTCGTCGACTAGGGCACGGCGTCGTCGGATGGGGAGCACTTCTCGTGGAGGAGAAGATCGTTCTACGGCCTCCCTTGTTGCACCGTGATCCCTTGTGGCGTCATATTTCCTATGCCGCAAGGATCGTTCCGTGTGGCCCTCGCGCACCTCGCGCTCGGGGCGACCACGCTCGGTCCGCTCCCCACGTTCGGGCCTATCGACCACCGGTCGTCGGCTACCTTTGTCTTTTTTCGCCGCTTAGGCCGCCTTCTCCTTCCCGGGAGGTGCTTCGTGTTTGCAAAAACAATCACAACAAAACAAGTTAGAACGAAGCAAAAAAATTACTAGTTCTATAGAAATAACAGGTATCCCCGCCGGTTGACCAATTTTCACCCGGCGGACGAAAACTATTTTTTTTAAAATTCAATTTGCCACCCGCCGGGTGACAATTATTCACCCGGCGGGTAGAAAATTGAATTTTCGAAGATTAGTTTTCGCCCGCCGGGTCAATCGGCCCCCAGCCGGCGGGAAACGTAAACCCACGCCTATCATGTTCATCGTTCCCCTCCGGGTTAATCGGCCCATCACTGGTGGGGATGGATGAAGTTCTGGAAATTCATCTTTCCCCGCCGGTCTAAACCCCTAATACCCGGCGGGGAATGATGAAGATCTGGAAAAAATATATATCCCCGCCGGGTATCCAAACAATGAACCGACGGGGGAGGCTCGAAACTGCCATTAACAACGTTAAGAAAAACTCCTAAAACTTCCTAAAAAAACAAATCAGCCAAAACCAAATCTACCATAGCATCACTAGACAACTAAAAACAACTTCATAACCAAACTTCGCCAATTCTAACACCCTATGCATATCAAAATAAAAAAACTTAAGCAAAACCAAATATAGAAAAAAAACTACATTTAAGATTAAAAACTTACTCTTTTCCTTTTCCCATAGTAGTTCTTGCTTTGGTATTGATGTGGTAGAGTTCTTCGAATCTGATTTTGGGGCTGATTTTGCAAGATTGTAAAAGTTTGGAAATGAGAGTGTGTTTAGGGTTTTGGGGCTGATTTTGGTTTGACTGGTTTAGAGATGGGAATGGTTAGTGATTAGGGTTATGACTTAGTAAAAAATGAAAGGGTGTTTTGGGTATAATATTGGGACTACTTAAAATTTGTTTGGGTATGGTTAAAATTGGGGCTGGTTAACCAATTAGACCCTAATTTAACCAAACCTTTCATTAATAAAATAGTTATTTAACTAAAAGAAAAAGTAATTACTTGAGAATCAGGGCTTCAGTAAAAAAGTCGTTCACTCTAATATCATGTCTCTATTATTTTGAACATTTCAACTCTCTGATTTGTAGTTAGTTACACAAGCTAAAGTGCAAGTAATTATTGACTAGTTTGAAAGATCAAATAAATGAAAAAGATGTTTCTCACCTCTTTTTTGCCAATCAGAACAGAAACTGTTCAATTTCTCAAGTTAATAAGGGACCTGTGTTTGACAAGAAGCATAAAGTTGAATGTAATTGAATAGTTTCAACTTCCAAGCAAAATAATAATATGTTGATCGTTTACAACAAATGTAGTCTTCTAAGACAATTTTAGATAGTCCTACCATTAGTAATTTACACAACGAAATGTTTGCAACTGAAAATTTGGACAATGTCATTGAAAGTTTTATCCTAATATACATACTATACTAAAGTCTTTAAGAATAGACCCCGACCGGAGTCTATTGTATTGTAAAACAAATAACATATAACAGACAATTTGAGCTTGGGTCTGCTGTTCCGCAACCATAGTCAACTTAGCTAACATCTAGGAGGAAAATTAAAAATATAACCTTTTAAAGAGATAAATAGGAATAAGGACAGTTCTCTTAAAGATATCGCCTGACGAAAAAAATGTAGAAACTGTAAGGCGGTAAGTGACGAGAATTAAGGTTTCTTTTCATGTATAAAAAATAATATAATAAATAAAAATAATTATTTACAAGTGTGATAAAAAAGCAAAACATAAAGAACAGTTATATTTGTGGGATTTGTTCCCGGTTACGCCTTACAGATAAAGCAGAAAGTGAACCAGTATTGAAAGTGAACAAACATTACAAAACGATCAAAGAGACAATCCAGCGGAGGGCGATCCCGTCTTTTGCCCGTCGTGTCCAGTTAGTGGGTACCTGGGGAAAAACGAAAGAAATAGTATAGGGTTAATAAAGACGAGGATATCACGATGCCATAAAATTTATAGTTGATAGTAGGTTATGGTTGAATCCAATGATTGCGTGTCGATGAAATATTTTATCATTTTTTTTTCAAAATATGATAGATTAGAGAATGTGGCACGTCACAGGTGACCATGGTCATTAGGAGAAGGGAACCAGACGCTCACGTTATTAAGCTAGAATGGCCAAACAGTGTTCGGGGAGGGCATGTTAAATTTTCTGGTCATGGCATTCCAGAACTGCCTCAAATAATTGCAATCAGCCAGGATATGATTGATAATTTCAGGAGCACTTCCACAGAAAGCACAATCAGGGGTTGTAGTGTAACCACATTCAAGAAGTTTGCCACGAGTGAACAACTTCCCATAAATTGCTAACCATACAATAAAAGAATGTCTATGGATATTAAACTTGTTCCAGAATAAGTTGGCTCAAGGGATCTTCGGTGTCGACGCCTGGATAACCTTGTACTTACTACATATAGTGAATATGTTGCGGTTCTAGTTTGGGATCCACATAAAAATATCACCCCGATCACAGAGAGCGAGAATGAGGTTAATAACATTATTAATATAACGCATATGGTGATGATGAGACCTTCTACCTAAATGGATTTCAGAGAGCCAGATCCATGAGTCGTTGCTTGATGATGTCTGAAACCATGCTTTTGTCGTGCAAACGAGCATACCTAATAATACTTGGACTATAACGATCAACAAGAGAGGTGGAGAAAAATCAAGAACGACCGCCTGATTCCATATCCTAAGGTCTAGATTCTCAAGGCCATCCTCAGCCGAGGGTAATATAACCTTATCTCAAGCTATCTAGGCTACTGAAATTTTCATTTTAGGGCCCGACCAAAGAAATCTCTGAAATAGCTGCGGAAGCTCTTTGACGAAACATGGAGTATAGACACCGATGAATAGTAGACTTGGCTGGCGAAAATGACCGTTTTAAGTAGCTAGAGTCTCCGGCGTATGAAAAGTGTTTGGAGGTCCGAGAGTTGATGCGACTGGTCACTTTATGGAAAAGAGGTTTGCATGCATTCTAGGAGAGCTTGGTTGTAATAATCGGGACTCATAGGTACCTGATGGGAAGAGTACTCTTTTTTAAACCAACAATGGAGATAATAGCACGACAAGTATATTCCATGACCCCCGCGAGATAAATATGACTCTTGACGGGGTTAAGGCTAAGACCATAGAATTTTGCAAACTCCATAAGTCCATATTTTGATAAAGAGAGGGAAGGGATATTGGTGCGATAGAAGATCATGAGGTCGTTCGTGAAGCATAGTTTGATTATCTTCAGCTTCTGACACTTCCAGTGATACTCGAAAATATGGTGCTGACCTTTTTTCTAAAGAATCTTGGATAGATATTGCATAACTATAACAAACATGTAAGAGGAGAGAGGTTTTCCTTGTCATAGACCTTTTTTACCTTGGAAGGACCCCAAGTTGTTACCGTTGATGAAAATGGTGTACGAGAGGGTGAATATACATTATAAGATCCATCTAATCATTATAAGATGAATTTGAGAGTGAAAACATAATCTATATCTATCATGGTAACGATGACATCCATTCATCAGAGATCATAACATCACCATTTGTACAAAAATGCAAAAATGTCATGAGTTAATAAAAGCTGTCTACATGCCTTGTAGATCGATATACAAATCAAACACAAAATATCAAATTTCAAACTGAAATAATTTTGACACCTCCATTAAAAAAGAGTAGGGGCCATGCAACGGAAGAGATGTAACTCATTTTGCTAGTTTTACGATCTAGGGTTTTATATTTCTGTTTGGATTTAAAAAGAAGAACAAATGAGAGGGATTGAGAGAGGTTGACAACCCATTACCTTATGATATAAGGTATTTGAGGTAGGGATGACAATTTTTCCGAACCTACATGTATCTAATCTGATCCAATTTGAAGAATTAGGGTATCTGAATTTATTTTTTTACGTTGATGAATCGTGGATTTTAAACTACAGGTTTTGCTAATCGACATCCATATGCATTGGTTAACCAATGATCACCTCTTAGCAGAATCTTTAAACTGTATTATCTGTCGGGTTTGAGATGAGTTACAGGTTTTAAAAATATTTTGACGGGTACCCAATTCGAAACCGACATGTCGAGAATCCACCACACCAATACTAATAATCAATATGTAATATATTATTATTTGAACTTTTAAATTATATTATAATATGATTTAATTCGTTTTTTATTGTTTGTCATTTTTTATTTATGTTTGTGAGTCTTTTTATTCATATTGTATTAGGTCTAGAATAATATTAAATTATTTATACTTAAGAAATCTAAAGATATAAATTAAATAAATTTAAAATCAAAATTTTAGATTTTAATTTAATTTTTTTAACAAATGCATATAATAACAAATCAAGTTATATATTTATTAAATTAAAGAAAATTAAGTTTGAGAGTTTATATTGAATATTAGTATTATTAATTTTAATATATATATATATATAATATTTTTGAAAAATATTTACTTGATAACTTTTACGAAAAATAATTATATAGATAGATAAATAAGTATAGGGTACCCATGGGTAGATAGTTGAACCCGAATGGTTTGGACATGGAAAATAAAAATTTCTTACTCGACGGGTATCTGAACTTGTTAGAAAAAATATAGACCAGATGGGTTACAGGTTTAGCTATACCCGCACGATGGGAGAACTAGGATTATGGTATACGGGACCAAAAAATATTTTAAATAGAAAAAGTATATCAATGACTTAATTTCTAAACCCATGAAGTGAGGACATAAGTACAAGTCACAAACTAATAAACGTACATCAGAATAATGGATAACATCAAGAAGTGGAACTCACTAAAAAATAATAAAATTCAACAAACATATTGATTTATTTAAAGTGTGATCGTCTTTCTTTGATCATATAAAATGTTTTAATGATCTCATCGAATTTTACTCACTCTGCAATCTTTTTCTTTCTATACATTAACAAGTAATCTCTCAAAAATTCATATTCCATTCGACTATGAAGACTTTTTTTTCAGTATTTTTATAGCCGAAAAGCCCTCTCAGATGTTACAGTGGATGCATGAAGTTTGAAGACAAGACGTAAAAGTCTATTTATTGGTGAACACACTTCGAATTTCTCTGTCGTCACCATTCCTCGAAATAAATCACCAAGAGTATAAATACCTTTAAAATATAGATGCGTAACAATATCCAACCCATGATACTGCAATTGACAATTCAAACGATTTTGTTCTTCTTCCTACAAATAACTATGATGTATTTTTTAAGAAAGCATATAAATATTCTCTATATTGAATGATCTGTAACCATTTTTAGGATTCAATGATGTACAAAAAATAAGAAGCAATATTTATTGTTAATTAAACCTATTGATTAAATACTGCAGATGTTGATCTATGGCAGCGGTAAATATTTATACTCTTTAATGATGTTCTATTGTCATTATTTGTCTTTTTTTCCTTCTTACCGATTTAGTATATCAAAATAAGAAGTACTGTCACGAATCAAGATAATATATATCTCACAATATAATCTCACATTTTCTGAAATACTTAGGAATCAAGATAATATATCTCTCACAATATAATCTCACATTCTATAAAATACTTTCCTAACCATCACTTATTAATTTGAATCTTGAACTTTGCAGTAGAAATCATATGCATAGCGTTTATAATATCTTGATTTTTTTGTTGCAATACTCGACAAATTAAATATGTAATATCCATAATCTTCTTTACCACATGTAAACTGAACACAAATTCACACGACATTAATATTTTTATGGCATTTGAATCATCACTTTGTTGAGCAAAAATTATATTCTGAGTAAATATTTCAGTTAGAACAGAGTGACTAGCAGCATACATTTTTATCAAACTCCACATTACTGTGAAATGCGAGCTCCGTCTGAATCTCCTTAATATCTTTCAAATGTTCAATTTCAGCAATTTGATCACTGTTCCAGTCATCATGAAGTTTAGTAGAACTTGCCACAACATTGATAATAAAAACCAAATATTGAAAGAAAGTATGAATTCTAAGGCACTTCTCTTGTTGCACCAACAAATGCTAACTGTAATTGACGTGCCAAAAAGTGAATGTAATAAGAATAACGACAATCTTTAAGAAATAATTATTGTAGCACATTTCATTCCCCTCGTATATTATTAGCATTTTCGTACCCTTGGCCTATAATGTTTTGAACACTAAGATCATGATAAGACAAAATAGCATAACTTTCATTTTTTAAAGTTAAAGAAGTCGTGTCTTTAACATGAACTAAATCCAATAATCGCTCTTTCATGAAACCTTTTCTATCAACAAATCTAACTACAATTGTTTATTTTGCATTAAACAATAAGAGTTCTTTTTGCATTTTTTGTGAAGTGTATTTGGTATTTTTCAGAGCTTTATCTAAAACAACTTCTTCTAATTCATTATTGTATGATTCCAAAAGTTTTAACATTTCGAAAAAATTCCCTTGGTTATTTGAGCTAACATTCATCATGTCTTTTAAAAGTACAAGCTTGGAATGCTAACCATTTTATTTGCATTTGTTGTTGTTTTAAGACACAATCGATTTCTTTAATTTCTTATTCACGTTGCTTCTCAACTATCTTTTCCAGGTGACATGGTTGATTTTTTCAGATTAGAAAAACAATTGGCCGCAAAATAATGGGCCGAAGTAGAATTCTTTCATTTACTAACATGGCATAAAAAACATAATTTTCCATTGTTTATTTTCCTCAAATAATTTAACATCCTTAATGAATATATATAAACCAAACATTCCTAATTGTTTTTTCATAATAAAGAAAACAATAAAAATAGTATGGTGCATGTTTAAGAGGGGAATACTTTAACCAAGAAAAGTTTTGACACCAAAATCTTTATGACCCTTGGTAAGGATAAACTTGTATTGGTAGACCAGGATAAATATATGCCCATCTAACTAAATCTCTTAGTGTGGATCATAAGACTCAGTTTGTCTATGTAAACCAGGATGTCGTATCAAAAAATTGAAATAAATACATTTGCCAATATTTTCATATTCAATACCTTCACCAATGATCTTGAGGAGGTTATTCTTGCTCAATTTTGGTTGCTTCTAAAATAACAGGTTCATCTTTGTTGACTTCAGTTGACATTGTACCTTCTGCTTGTAAATCATCTTCATAGACATTTTGCTTTTTTTGAGGTTTAAAAAATAAAGTAATTTATTTTTTCTAAATTTTATTCATGTTTCATATAATAAATGTGGGAGAACATAATTATGGTTTGTAAATGGGTGTCTATGTAATTGGAGGTTTTGGGAATAGGAGATGGACATTATACTTATACATGTGATTAATATTAAAATATTTAATTAAAATATTTGGCTAAATCCGGTCCTAAATCATGTTAACCAACCCTATTTTTTGGGAATCATTTTTAATTAATAGTCATTTACCAATTTGCCTTTTGACCAAGTATATTCTTTTTTGGCGTGTAGTGTGATGAGTCCGAATTCTGCCTGCTCCCCGGATAGGGACAGATCGGTCCAAGGCCTCCGGACCGGACAGATCACTTCGAGCACTTAGCCCATAGGACTGCTCGAACTATGACAAAAGTACTAAAAAACATAAAAAACTTCTTGACTAAGCTACTTGCTCTCCTACTTAGAGCTCATGGGTCTTTGAACATGACCCGGGTCCATTAAACATGACCCGAAAGCCCATAAGGGCCCAAACATAAGGGTATAAATACCCAACCACCTCCATTAAGTGTGGGTAATGAGAATTAACTGCAACCAGCCAGCTTAATTATCTCTCTACTCTCTACTCTAAATATTAAATACCCCCACACTACTATAAAATACCAAACAAATTACAAGCCTACCCTCAGGCGATAATTATCCACACCAAATTGGCGACCACAGTGGGAGAAAAAGGTGCCTGAATCAAGCATTCAAAACCAGCAAAGAAAGTTTATGCGAATGAATTCAGACAATCCAGAAGTACCACCAGCTCTGCTCAAAGTGGTGGGAGAGAACGATGAGTACACTATCGAAGTGCGCGATAGGCTAAAGGGTGAAATAGAAGCTCTCACGGCAGAAAAGGCTAAGTTGGGCATGAAAGAAAAGTCCAAAGCATCAGTTGCTCATCGTACCGAAAACCCCAGAGAGCATGAGTCTTCAAAGACTCATGTGAGTACCAAAAAGTCTCATGCCAGCTCCAAAAAATCTCACCGGACTAAGCCAGTAGAGAGCTCTGACTCAAGCTCAGAATCTTCTGATAGCTCCTCGGATGATGAAGGAGTTGAAGAATCCTTATCCTCTAGCAGCGATGAGGGTCGAACTAAAAAGAAGCAAAAACAGATCAAAAAATATTCAAGAAAAAGGGATAGACATGGAAAGATGAAGAAGAATATCGGCAAAGGGTCATCTCACAGCCGGAGGCATGTAGACCGAATGCTGATGGATCCTTTCGCTTTCCACGATGAGCCAGTTGTCTTTGCAACCCCTAATGAGGATACCGTGTTCAGTCGTGGCAGAAATTGGAGGCAGTCTCCATTATCTTCCAAAATTCTGTCCGGAAACCTCCTTAAGAGGTTTGACAACACCAAAATAGAAAACTACGATGGTCGTACTGATCCGGACAACCATTTGGAACAATTTAAAAACTTCATGATGAACTTTGACGACGATGATAAACTACTTTGTAGGGCATTCTCCCAAGCATTTACGGGGAGTGCTCTAAAATGGTATAACAGCTTGCCTCAGGGTTGTATTAAGGATTTTGATACTTTTTGGGTAGCCTTTCGAAGGCAGTTTGTAGGGAGTAAAGAGCTAAAGGGCAATGGAGACACAATAATCCATTGTGCCCAGGAACCAAATGAGTCCTTAAAAGAATATATAAGTCGTTTTGTGAATACCAAGAATGGGCTGGCTGATTGCTTCGAACAGGTAGCAATAGCATCCCTAAGACAGGGCTTGAACCCTGGCAATTTGGCTGACTCAGTGACCAGAAAGAAGGCCATGACATGGGGAGGGTTGCTGAATCAGGTTGGAAAACAAATTAATGTCGATGAAACGAAGAAAACCAGGGTGCACAGGCAGGTGAGGTCTACCTCAGTGACACCAAATCTCAATCAGAATCAGTCCGGGAACAAAGCAAGAGAGACAGGACAGGGGCATGGTAAGGCAAAAGCTCAGTCTCAGCCAGCTGCTCCTGCTCAGAGTCAGCAATCCAGAAACAAGAGAAGGTCATGGGTCCAACCGGAGTGGTTCGCAGAATTAAAATAAAGTGTGGCCACCATTTTTGATAAAACAAAGGAAGAGGTGCATTATCGGAGACCAGCCACGTTGCAGTCTCCCAGAGAGCATCGCAATAACTCTTTTTGCCAATATCACAATGATATTGGTCATACCACTGATGACTGCATAGCATTGAAACAGGAAGTTCAGAACTTGATTGAGAGGGGAAAGCTAGGAGCTTATGTCAAAAGAAGAGGAGGTAACAGGCCTGACAATACTCACCGGGTTGGTCCAAGTAATGTTGCTCCGGAGGGAGCCATGGTTATAATTGAAAGGTTTGATGTCGAATCTGAGTACTTGGATCCTGATCCAACTCGAAACAGAGTGGGTACAATTGAGGAGTGTTCTAGGACGGTCTCCGGACTCTTAAGTTTTTTGAGTCACTTACAATTTTCGGAGGGGATACTATGACAGCTCATACTGCTTCTTCGAGGAAGAGGCACGTTCATACTTTAGCCTCCCAGCTTGAAGGAGGCATGACTTCCTACCAGTCACCAAATCCTTTCCCCTTCATCGTTTTTTATGAGGATGATTTAAGAGATATAGCCGGCCCTCATGAGGATACTGTTGTCATAGGAGCATCTATTGGGGGCAATGACAGAAGACGAATTCTGGTTGATACTGGAAGCTCAGCCAATATCCTTTTCTTAACCACATATAAGAGAACGAAAAATCCAGCTGTAATTCAGAGTTCGGACAGATCAATTGTGGGCTTTACAGGCAGCTTAGCAGATGTGATCGGAGAGTTCGAAGAGGAAGTTCTATTGGGCAAGGGCCCTTTTAAAAAAATGGTCAGGATACTTTTTATCGTGGTGGATTGTCCTACTTGCTATAATGCTATTCTAGGGAGGTCTTGGCTTTCTAGGATGCATGCAGTGGCTTCGAAAGTCCACCAGTGCTTGAAATATGTTGTTCAGGGACAGGTGGGAGTTGTCCGGAGCAGTCAAAAGATTGCAAGAGAATGTTATGCTACTGCTCTGGTACCCCGGACCCTGGGGGCAGTTCGCATCAACGAGCAGTAGCAGTTTGAGGGGCTTTCTAGGGGTGAGGGTGAAATTGATGACCCTAGAGAGACCCCTTGAGTATTGATACCGGTCGAAGAGGTAGAGACACACTGTTTGAAAGAAGGAAGAAGTGTCAAGATAGGGTCTAAGATGCCACCCGTTTTGAAAAATAAAATGTTAAAGTTTTTGAAGAATCATCAGCACGTTTTTGCTTGGTGCAATGCTGATGTAACTGGGGTTCCAGCAGAAGTGATATCACATGACCTATCTGTCCGGAGAGACATAGCACCAGTGGTTCAAAATAGAAGAGCTTTTTCTAAGGAGAAGGCTGATGTCATTGTGCAAGAGGTTGACATGCTCACAAAGATGGGGCACATCAAGGAGTCTCAGTATCCTTTGTGGACTGCCAATCCGGTTCTGGTAAAGAAGAAAAATGGTAAGTGGCGCATGTGCATTGACTTCACAGATCTCAATAGAGCTTGCCCAAAAGATTTATATCCAGTCCCCCGGATTGATCAGTTAGTAGACTCCACCTCTGGGAACAAGCTGCTTTCCTTTATGGATGCCTTCTCCGGATACAATCAGATTCAAGTAGATCCAAAGGATCAAGAGCATACCACATTTGTCACTGACAGAGGTCTCCATTGTTATAAGGTAATGTTGTTTGGGTTGAAAAATGTTGGGGCTACTTATCAGAGGTTAGTAAACAAATCTTTTGCTGATCAGATTGGAAGAAATATGGAAGTATACATTGATGACATGATGATGAAGAGTGTGGATGAGCAATTGCATTTGTCTGATCTCCAAGAAACGTTTGCCAACTTGGTAAAAGTAAATTTGAAATTAAACCCAGAAAAGTGTGTGTTCGGAGTGCAGTCCGGGAAGTTTCTGGGCTCTATTTCAAATGGAGCATCCTCGAAATATTAAAGAAGTACAGCGACTGACGGGGAGATTAGCTGCCTTAAACAGATTTATCTCAAGGTCTTTGGTCAGGTGCGCCCCGTTCTTTCAAACCTTGAAGGGTGCAGAGGGTTTCAATTGGACCCCACAGCGTGATGAGGCTTTCAATGAGATCAAGAAGCACATGTCCTCCCCTAAAACTTTGTTTAAACCAGTTGATGGGGAGACACTCTTCGTATATTTGGCAGTTTCGAGTTGTGCCATCAGTGCTATATTGGTAACGGAGGTCGATGGTCATCCCCATCCAGTGTACTACATCAGCAAAAGTTTGATAGATGCAAAAATGCGTTATTTGAAATTCAAAAAATTAGCATTAGCCCTGGTGATAGCTGCCAGGAAGATGAGGCCTTATTTCCAGGCTCATCCCATTATCGTCCGGACTTCTTTCCCCCTGAAGAATGTCCTCCAAAAGGCAGACATTTCAATCAGGATGACTAAGTGGTCAGTAGAGTTGGGAGACTTCGACATAGACTTTGCTCCTCGAACAGCAGTCAAGGGCCAAGCCGTGGCTGACTTTTTGGTTGAATTTCACTCCGACAGAGATTCAGAGCAGACTAGTGACATGAAAGATAAGAAGGTACGGGTCGTCCGAACAGATGGTGGATCTAGCACTATGGGATGTGGTGCAGGGGTGTGTTTGACTTCTCCGTATGGTGATAAAATGTACCAAGCTATTTTTTTTGCTTTCAGGGCATCCAATAATGAGTCCGAATACGAAGCAACTATAGCTGGGTTAAAGTTAGCCTACATTTGTGGGGCCAAGAGGGTCAGGCTACTAAGTGACTCCCAGCTTCTGATCCACCATGCCCAAGGCCAATCTGAGGCTAAAAAGGAGCAGCTTGTGATATATTTACTCCTCCTTAAAAATGAAGCACTCAAATTTAAAAGTGTTGTTTATGAGCACATACCCCGGGCAGAAAATGAGCTAGCAGACTCGTTAGCAACCATAGCATATACGGAGTCATATCCATAGATCCATGTGCTGGAAAGTCCCTCCATTCAACTTAGTATGGGTAAAGAAGAGGAAATTTTTGAAGTGCAAGTGAAACAACCTCAAGACTGGAGGTTTCCTCTCCTGCAATATCTCTCCGATGGTATTGTGCCTCCGGACAAAACACTAGCCAGAACGTTGAAACACAAGGCTCGTGGTTTCATCATATAAAGAGACATGTTGTATAAAAAATCTTACAGTAAACCTCTCCTGCGCTGTTTGGGGGATGAAGAGTCTCAAGTAGTCCTCTCTGAATTGCATGATGGTGAGGGATCAGTCCATTGTGGATTCAGAGCTTTAACAAGAAGAGTTTTACTGTCCGGTTACTATTGGCCATCTATCATGAAAGATGCTAAGGAATTGGTAAGAAGGTGTGACCCGTGCTAGAGGTACAGCAATGAAATTCATGTCCCAGCCATTTCTTTAGAGTCAATTTCTGAGCCTATTCCTTTTGCTCGATGGGGGTTGGATTTAGTAGAGCCTCTCCCTGTGGCGTCCGTAGGACGCAAAACTATAATTGCTGCCATAGACTACTTTTCGAAGTGGATTGAAGCAGCCCCTCTAGCAGGAACAACATCAAAAGCTGTTATAAAATTCATTCTATCCAACATCTGTTGCAGATTTGGTGTCCCACAAAATATAACAACAGACAATGGGCCACAGTTCGACAATAGGGAAATAGAGAGCTTTTGTGCCTCAAGGGGTATACAGCATTGTTTCTCTTCACCTTTCCACCCACAAGCAAATGGGCAAGTTGAAGTGGCTAATAGAACTATACTGTCCGGTTTAAAGAAGAATTTGGAAGGGGCTGCTGGGAAGTGGCCTAGTTATTTACAAGAGGTCTTGTGGGCCTACCGGACAACACCTGGGGCTGCAACACAAGAGTCACCCTTTGATTTGGTCTATGGGATGGATGCAGTATCTCCCATAGAAGCAACTCTCCCATCATTTCATGTTCACAACTTCTCCGAACACGCTAACGAGGTGGCAATCAGAGGTCAACTTCATTTGGTAGAAGAAAGACGAGTTAAAGCTCACCTTAGAGTTGCACACTATCAGGGTTTGATGAGAAGTAGGTTTGCTTCCAAAGTTAAAAGAAGATATTTCCAACCAGGGGGCAAGGTATTGAGGAAAGTCTTCTTACACGCTAAAGAAAAGCTGTTCGGCAAATTGGCTCCAACCTGGGAAGGACCTTATATGGTTGTTGAAAGACTTAAACCTGTAACATATTGGCTAGAAGACAAGGATGGAAGAGTTTTGACTCATCCTTGGAATATCGAGCATCTCCGGATGTACTTGGAATAGCATTTGTGTAAATATTTACTTGTTTAAACATCCATGTAAATATTTGGGGGCATACACTTTCCTCTCTGGTGGCTCGGGGAGGTTTTAACGAGGTGTCCGGGCTTTTAATTAAACTTGATGCCTTCTTAAAAAATTTCTAAAGTATTTTAAGTTTTGTCCTTTGTCACACTATCCGGACTGAAATAAAAGAGTGATGACCACTTAAATATTCGTCATCGGAGAATTTAAACACTCTCACTATGAAATAACTAAAGGCTGTTTAAACTCTAAGCCATCAAAGTTGGAACAGACTATGAAAAAAAATGAGAATTAACTGCCACCAGCCAGCTTAATTATCTCTCTACTCTCTACTCTAAATATTAAATACCCCCACAATACTATAATATACCAAACAAATTACAAGCCTACCCTCAGGCGATAATTATCCACACCAAATTGGCGACCACAGTGGGAGTTTAAACCTGGAACATATTGGCTAGAAGACAAGGATGGAAGAGTTTTGACTCATCCTTGGAATATCGAGCATCTCTGGATGTACTTGGAATAGCATTTGTGTAAATATTTACTTGTTTAAACATCCATATAAATATTTGGGGGCATACTCTTTCCTCCCTGGTGGCTCGGGGAGGTTTTAACGAGGTGTCCGGGCTTTTAATGAAACTTGATGCCTTCTTAAAAATTTTCTAAAGTATTTTAAGTTTTGTCCTTTGTCACACTATCCGGACTGAAATAAAAGAGTGATGACCACTTAAATATTCGTCATCGAAGAATTTAAACACTCTCACTATGAAATAACTAAAGGCTGTTTAAACTCTAAGCCATCAAAGTTAGAACAGACTATGAAAGAAAATGAGAATTGCACAAAACTAAGATATTCATTAAAAGAACTTAAAGTGCCTTGGCCTTCCAAGGACTTTGGAATTGTCAAAACAGAACAAAAAACCTATCTGGTCAGATACCGGACACAATTACAAAAAAGAGTGTCTTGGCCTTCCAAGGACTTTAGTCTGGATAAAAAGTAAAAAAATATATAGTTCATAAATTAAGCCTGAGCCTTTGAAGATGGCTCAGCTTCATTTACCTTCTTCTTTCCCTTAGGATCATCTTGATCTTCGTCTGGGCTCTCCCCGGTGCATTCTTCGTCATCAGATGAGGAAGCACTAGAATAACCACCCAAGTCTCCATCAGCCATTGTGTGATACGGGAGATCGTCAGACTCAACATGAAGCCATAAATCCCCTAGGTTCCTCTTCGGAAACTTCTCGTGGAAGAGTAGAACCATGTCAGACCTCACCATGGCATACATTTCCTCCTGGGTCTCGATCACATTGTTGGCATAAGCGTCGACCTTGGCTTGAATATTGGCCTCTTGCTCCTTTAGCAAAGTAGCTTTCACCTCGGCAGCCTTGGACACTGTATTCTCAAGAGCAATTTTATCATTGGTCAAGTTGGTGATGATTTGGTCTTTGGCCTTGGAATCTCCCTTTGAGGTGGCAAGGTCTTTCTCCAGACCGGACAGCTTCTCCCGGAGCTCTCTAATGGTGTCTTCTAAAGTGGAGACTTTTGTGGTGCTTGCTTCTTGGTTTCTCTTCAACTCCTCAGTTTCTTCCTTTAATAGGGCAGCATTGGAAGTGGCAGTGCGAAGGTCATCGGACAGCCTCTTTTTGTCAGACTTGAGATCTTTGATGATGTCGGCCTGATTTCGGACTTGTTTCTCCAACACAAGTACAGGCTGAACGTTGCTTAACAAACAGTGGGCTATGACATCCCTTTCACTAGAAACGATAAAGGTCTTACCGTTAAAAGTGACCCTGTTTGAGGTTCTCGGAGGGAGGTAAGGCCTGGCAAAATCGTCTCTGGGAAAATTGATGGAGTATTCACCAAGCCCACCCAGACCGGTGATGTCTACTCCGTCAATATTGATATATCCCCCCTCGACCTCATCGGTATGGAAGTCACCCGGTATCTCCTCAGCATGCGTTGGGTCAGTAGGATCAACTTGGAGAGGAGGCTCCGGAGCCCGGAGAGAAAACTCGTCACCTTTGGAGGTCTTTTTCTTCTTGGCCTCTCTGTCTTTGCTTTCTCCTCCCCGTTTACGCTCTCTTTTGGAAGCTCTTGGAGGATTCAGGGAGGGCACTTCTTGCCTTTCAGTCTCCTGCTCCACCACTTCCAAGAGAGCAGCATCGATTTGGCTGTGAACTGCCCCCTCCGGATTTATAGGAGCATCCTCCTCCACCTCTCCAGGGTTAGCTTCACCAACCACTTTCTTGCCCTTCTTCTTCTTGCCTTTCATCTTGCTCGAGGCTTTGGCCCGGCCTGGCAAGTAGAGTGTCCCGTCTAGTTCATGGGTCCTCTTGAGCACAACGTCCGGAGGAGGCTGAGTGGTGAGCTCCTCCCAAGTCAAGTCTCTCCGACCTGTGGTGTTCCACAAGTGAGACTTTGCCAAATTACCCCCGGTAAAAGCAGCATGGAACCGGTTCCCCCACCTCTTAGCAGTCTAAGCATTGATCTTGGTGCAAGTGACCTGCCCGGATTTCAGGTAGTCACTGAAGTCCTTGGGCAGTATTGCCAAGGCAAAAATGAAACAAGTTAGTTTAAAAGTAAAACCTTAAGAGTGTAAAGCAGAAGACTTACGATCGCTCCTCCATCTTCTTGTAACGAGGCTTGGGTTGACACCAGACTTAATCTTTCGCCCATTATCCCCATGCACCACTCACGAACAGGAACTGGGTTTTCCAATTCCACTCCGACTCTAGCAAGTCGTCCACAGCCTTGAAGTTATCCCCCATGTTGAAATGGTAGAAGAGGATGTGATGATTTCTGCAAAGGTTGGCTACAGCAGCAAACTCCTCCATTGGCAGAGGAATCCTGGAGAGCCTTGAGGCCATGATGCTGGCCATAAGGGTATACCAGGCATTGGGGCTTAGCTGGCTCGGGCAGAGCTTAATCAGATGGAAGTACCTGACGATTTTTGGATCCAGGGGAAATCTAAGTCCCCATTTGAATAGCTCCGTGAAGATGACAACCTCACTCAGTTTGCAGTCCATAGGAGTCTCCGGGTGTATGGGGATCCTGATCTTCACATTCTCCGGTATTCCCCACTTAGTACGCATCCGGCCTAGCTCAACTGTGTGGATGAATGCATAGTTAATTTTCTGCAGGGAAAGGAGATACTTGACGTTGACCTTGTGAAAACAAGGCCCTACCCTTCCTTCAAGACTCTCCGGCAGATCCGGATGCCTCAAGCATAGTTTCTCTTTGCCTTTGTCTTTTTTGGCAACAGCAGCGCTACTGGTCTGACCGGAGGGCTCAGACTCAAATGGAGCCTCTTCGACAAAGTCCTCCATTATCTCCTCCATAATTGTTGAAGGGTTTTCAGCAGCAGTAGTGGGAGGAGGGTTCAAATTTGACTCAGCTTTGTCTCCGGACTGCTGGGCCTCAGTATTCTTTTGGCTTCTGGCCTCCGGTAGAGTTTCTGGAGCAGAAGCTTCTCTTTGAAGACTTGGACTGGTGCCCTCCGGACTGGATAGTCTGTCATTGGGAGCTCTAATAGGCACCTCTGACCCGGTGTTGCTGTCTTTAGCACCCGACTTTGAAGGAGTGCTTTTAGACCCTTGGCCTTTAACTAACCGGCCTTATTTCCTATCAACTAGCTTCTGAGGAGAGTGCTTCGTATCTGATCCCATTGCTATAAAGGGTGAAGGTTTTTTGAGGCCAGTAACTGTTACTCCTGGCTCGACAGCAGGTTTTGATTCCTGAACTGAGGAACCAGAGATAATAAGGGAGAGGTTAGTTTGGAATAGATTTTTCGGCTTGATACCTTTAGAAGAAGAAGAGCCTTGATCTGACTCTATGGCAGAAGTGATTGGTCTATCAACATGCGAAGTGGGTAACCCTGCCGCAATTCGTTCCTTTCGACCTTTTATGCTTTCTCTAATTCAGAAAGGTTGAGCCACCCGCCATTGATCAGAGCGTTCATCGCTGTAAACATAAACTATTAAGCAAGTTTTTACTTTAGAGAGAGAAAGCGTTGAGAGAAATTTTGCAGAGTAAATGTGAAAGAGATGGTAAAACAGTAGAAAGTGTGTTTGAATTTATAGTAAAAATCTGAAAAAAGGAAGTTGATTCCTAGGAGAATTCAAAAAGATTGGTAATGATTAAAGACGGCGCTGATGTCACCACCTTTAATTAAGAGGTTGCTTTTCGAAGAAGGTGGGTTCGAAATTCAAGGTGAAAAAACGGCTGAAGCAACCAATCAGAGAGCGACACGTGTCCCACGGACTCTGGCAAAAACCGTTTTGGATTCGTGAAGCTTTATCAGTCCGGATAAACCCATAGCCCAAATTAACAGACCTGTCCGGATTAAATCTACCCCTGATGTCGGACTTTTTTCAGGTTTTTGACAAGAGTATTTGAACAAACACCTATAAAAGGGGCTCCTGATGAGTCTGAATTCTGCCTGCTCCCCGGACAGGGACAGATCGGTCCAAGGCCTCCGGACCGGACAGATCACTTCGAACACTTAGCCCATAGGACTGTTTGAACTATGACAAAAGTACTAAAAAACCTAAACACTTCTTGACTAAGCTACTTGCTCTCCTACTTAGAGCTCATGGGTCTTTGAACATGACCCGGGTCCATTAAACATGACCCGGAAGCCCATAAGGGCCCAAACATAAGGGTATAAATACCCAACCACCTGCATTAAGTGTGGGTAATGAGAATTAACTGCAACCAGCCAGCTTAATTATCTCTCTACTCTCTACTCTAAATATTAAATACCCCCACACTACTATAAAATACCAGACAAATTACAAGCCTACCCTCAAGCGATAATTATCCAAACCATAGTGAGTTTTGCGTATATGAAACCAAAACTTCCAAAAAAAATTTACTCCTCTCAATGTTCTTCTTATACTCAAAACATAACAAAATTTCAAAAAACTCAAAAATCTCAAAAAACTCTAAAAACGCTAAAACTTCTCAAAAACTCTAAAAAAACGCTAAAACCTCTCAAAAAATCTAAAACACCCAAAATATATAAAAAACAAAATTGATTGAAGGGTGGATTTAGACAAGAAGAAGCTTGGTGAGGACCAATAAACTCCAAACGAGGTAGTCTCTCTAGCCAATTTGATAGAAAACGTTTCTTTTATTTGTAGTTCTTCTTAGTTTGGAAAGATGGGTCTGTGTTCCCCTGCCGGTTGAGGCCCTATTTCGCGGTGGGGGAGAGATGAAATCATTTTAGATATATGAACTAACCCCGTCGAGTCAGTCCTTAACCAACCGTTAGGGGAGGCCATGTCTACCCACTGGGGAAGTAGCATCCACCCACCAGGGCAGTGCACTCCACCCTCCGGGTCGCAGCGTGAGAATATGTGGTTTTGATTGAAAACCAAGTTGTAACATAACTTATGCTATATGAATGTAAGACGAAGAAGAGTTAAATGATGATTTATATGATTCATGCATGATAAAAGGGGAGATAATGTCGGAGCCTTGCTCTGTTGATTATCGTTACTTGTTCGACACAAAATCTCACTACACCCAACAAGAGTTGATTTATTGGGTTAAGCAAGCCGCGATACACAATAGGTTTGTGGTTATATTAAGTTTTTGCGATATACTTGTTCAAAAAACTCCGATAATTTTTGTGTGCGAAAGATTTAGAAATTACACAAAATTGGTAGATCCGAATGATCTTATGAGGAAGTTTACTAGCATAAAAAATGTGGATGCCATTTCACCCTTAAGGAAAAAAAGGTGGATGATGATTTATGGGGATTAGAGGTTGTATGCAGCATTCAGAATCACAATACTATATCCTACAAAGAAGGTCATTCGTACTTGGGACGATTAAATAAAAAATAGATGGATTTTATAGTTAGTTCTATGAAAATGGGATCCTATCCTCGTAACATTCTCAGTGGAGCAAAAAAATTGAACCCTAAGAATTCGACTTCAATGCGCACGTGTATAATGCTCAACTAAAATACCGCAAGATCGAGAAAGGCGGTCGGTCTCAATTCCAATACTTGTTGGGTGAACTAAAGAGTTTAAATTATTACAAATTCCATAAGAAGTCTGAAGACGGAAGCGATATCATATGTAAGATTTTCTCTATGCCCGTGGTGAGTTTGTATTTGGTATGGACATTTCCAAATGTCATTAAAATAGATAACACATACAAGGTACGTAAATATGGGATGCTGTTGTATGAGGTCGTCGGAGCCACTTGTACCGAGAAAACTTTCTATATCGGATTCGCGTTTATGTCCGGAGAAAAATTCAAGAGCTACAAATGGGTGTTAGAATGCTTACACTTGTTGATGGTAACTCACTCCATCGAATCTCCCTCCATCGTTTTGACGGATAAAGACTTAGCGCTTGTGAAGGTGGTGGACGAAGTGTTCCCCAATGCAACGCACATGTTGTGTCGATGGCACATTAACATGAAGGTAATAGGGAAAACAAAAAAAATTCATCAAGGAGAAGAAAATGTCCAATGCCTTTTTGAAAGTTTGGAATCAAATGATGTTGGTAGAAACGGAGGCAACCTTCAACGACTATCAGTCGGAATTGCACCGTCAGTTCAAAGAGTATCCGAAAGAAATTTAATATACCGAAAGTTGGTTTGGGCTGTACAGTGATAAGCTTGTCACGTTGAGAACTAACAAGTGGATGCATTTTGGTGACCAAACCACAAACCGCGTGGAGAGCGCTCATTCGAGCCTCAAGTGTTTCATTAGTACGAGCAAAGGTAAATTCGAGTCGTTTTGGTTGAAGTTGCATAGTTTGATCGAATTGCAACACGGGAACATCAAGGAGTCATTTGAAAAGAGCCGTTTGTTAGACCTATATAAATTCGCGAACATTATGTACGATAAGTTATAATACAATTTATCCCACTATGTTTTGGAACTTTCTTCCGAAAAAGTAGATTGTCCCCGTAACATGACAAATACGGTCGGCATTCTTGCGGTTGTGCGATACAAACTACACATGGTATACCTTTCGCGTACAAAATCTACGAATGTATGTATGATTTTTCACGCTTAAAAGTTGAATGTTTTGTAGTTTATAATGACGTTTATCTTAAAAACAATTAGACTTTCACTTGTTAATTGGTGGTTTTCATTAATTTAAGATATTACATATGAATTTAAAACATTACATAATTATAAATACGAATGGAAATAACGGAAATAAAAGGATAGATAGTAGACAGATTTTTCATACGCTCTTCAATTTCATGGGGATGAATAGTTCCATCCATTCTCATGGCGTTTCTCGAAAGGATATTCGTCATCCTCGCTACGTCCTTCAGGAGTTTGGTAATCTCTAACGCCGGTTGCTATTCGGTCGACTTTCTCTTGCATCTCCTGAATCTCATGTTTCTGCATCTCTTTCATAGAACTACTATGAAACGTTATACTAAATATATCGCGAGTTTCGCTTTATAATTCATGAGGTAGTGACTTCATCAGTATAGTCAGCACGACGTTCAGATAAGCTAACCTATCGGCCACTTCTTGGTGTCCACGTGGTTGGGACATCATACAACCCGGACACGATGCATCCTTACCGTGCATGAAGTACATCCTTGATAAAACAACATCGACAAAACTAGGACTCTCCTCCAGCATCGTGCCTTTCACAAACTCAAATGCTTTTAGGAGGTTTGCATCTTCGTGTATATTCCAATTTGAAACACCCATTCTTATTGTTTCAATGTTTAATGCTATAGCGTGGTTCTACAACTTAGTAGGCGGGAATTCCCCAAAACATTTAACGGGAAGCAAATAAATTTTGGGTGGGTAAACCATTTTCGACAGAATTTTTGGAAATACTTAAAATAAACATCCACCCACCGATTGAGACATTTTCAACCAGAAAATTATAATATCCCCGCTAGTTGCATATTTTCCAACATTTGAGCATTGAAACCATATCCTAATAGGAGATGGTCTCCAAGTTTACAATATGAACCCGACGGTGTGATTATTTTCAACCGGCGGGTAAAAAGTCTCCCACCGGCTGATAATTTTTACATCGTCGGGTATGTAGATCGTTTCCTATTATGAATTGGTCTACAAAAGTATAATTGTTAACCGGAGGGGGAATAATTTTCGACCGACAGTTGAGAAATTACCCGTTGGTTAAGCAATTTTCAACCGTCAGAACCAGGCCCACCGAATCATTTACTTACAACTGGCGGGTGTGTATGATACTGACTCCAGCAGGTTAAAAATTCTCAACCGGGAGGGGGGGGGAGGGGTGGGGAACTTATCAACCGTCGGTTCAAAATTCTCTATCCAACAGGTGTGGTTAACAAACATCATATATGATTATATAGTGTTTTTTCTCGCTGTCACCCGACGGTTGAACAATTTTCAACCACCTGGGTGAAAAGTCCCCCTCTCCCTAGTTAAAAAATGTTCAACCGACGGGGATGGGATATTTTAAAGACCTTCTAAATCAAACAATATTAAACCCTCCTTACATAGTTAAAGAAACATACAAGTGCAACATATAACGTAGATCAACACACAATATCTAAAACAAATATTTAATATAACATAGGTATCGTGATTAAAAAAAGAAACACTAATAATTCAAACTTAGAAGGATAAAAGTAGAATCGATCAACAACCGAAACATAAAACGTAGTGTATTTTGAGTCAAATAGCCAAAGACATTGTTCGAAAACTAAAACAACATACAAACAATCAACAAGCCTAGCATGATAAGAAGCCACAGACTTGTGATTTCAATCACCCTCCTTGCGAATGACATGAGCTCTTCAGGAGTATCGTCTAGCGGACGAACACGATTTATTGTCTTAACCACATCAACCGCGAATTTCCCATTAAGGATACGAGGCATGATGTTAAACCAACCATATTTCTTCGCATACGCTTCGTACTAAGAGGAGTATGTCTGACTACTTGTTTTCAAACGCCGTTAATACCTATCGATCACTAAGAAATGCTCCTTCAAGTTCATCTAATGCCTTCCCTCAAGCAGATAATGGAGACTGTCCTCTCTTATGAGACCAGTTCTAGGAGAAATGGGAGCCATCAACTTCTCTTGGACCTAACAAAACTTCAGCATCACTCCATCAGGGTCGTAGGCCTCACTAACAAATATTAGGCGAGTAGGGCTATGATACAACCCTATTTCCTGCTCCAGGAACGCTGCACGAACATCCATGTACGGTGGGAAAAGCACCTGCAAATAAAAAAAACATACATATAAACAAGTAATAAATAAACACACATATTAATCTATGACGTAAACAAACAAACTTACATTCGTTTCTTCTTGCTCCGCGAGGAGGTCATGGTAGTACAACTTCCCACGAATAAGTACTCCAGTAAGCTTTCTAGGAAACCACACCAGCATTTTCGAATAGGTCGGGCCATAACCACCATTGACCGCCGCTTGGAAGGTAGGGAAGTGGTCATACACCCAACAATCCAACAACGCCGAAAACACAACTAAGTTCTTTAAGAAGTGCTTTGAAATGCCTCCCAAGCTCTTATACAATCATACTAATGCGCATGTACCCCATGCGTACTCATCAAGCTTCTGCAAGTGCTCGAGATGATGGTGAAAATTATATTGGATGTTTTTTTTGCTAATGTTTGTGAATATGATACATCCGATAAAAAACATGATGTATGCTTGAGCGGTTTGTTTCTTCATATCTATAGTAAGTGTGATGTTGGAATCCAGATATGCAGCCCCTAAAAACGTCTCCCTTAGCCAACGAAGCCGAACCCACTCCATCGTGCGCCTCTATCTCCTTTTGCACGTCTTCGGCCGAAACTCCCAACAATGAGGCATATCGTGCATATATCTGATCTACTCGACTCGGTCCTAAAGGTGTCATCCAACGTGATGGTCATTTCACAAAACAAGAACTGGAAAATGTTGGTCTGCTGGTGCCACCTTTCAATGATCAACTGGTCTAATTGTGGGTGCGAGTTGAATTTTGGTAGATGGCGCATAAGTGGCCAGAACAGAGTACCTTCCAATATTTTTTTATCCCTAGTTGTTTGCTAAGGTCTCATTAACCAAGTAACTTGTATTTCGACTGGACCGTGATACCGGCACGAGACTGAAACAAAGAAGAAAACATCAATACGTCGTAAAACAATATAGTTCAAGTAAAATAATAATTATCTAAGTCCTAAATTAAATAATTTATGTCGTCCATGATTGTGAGGTAGACCTCGTGTTGCATATCTTCAGAGAACAAAATAATACTATTTTACGCCAAGAAGAGGTCCCTCCATCCCTCCGGATCGATTGGATGGCCTTGACTACAGACCTCTCGTGGAGGTGATGGCTTGGGGACATACGTATCTTCCTCCTCAGAGTCTATAAGCCCACGGACCTCACGTGGAGGTGATGACTGTCAACCGCGCTCCCTCGTGGCATCATCTTTTTATGCCTTACAGAGCATTCTGTATGCATCGTGCGCTCACCATGGTCGGCCTGATTGCCCTTCGACCCATTACCACTACCACAACCTTTTTCGGCGGACGGATTTCTTCCTGTTTATGCCTTCCTAACTTGTTTTCCTTCTAGATAGCTCATGCCTACGGGAAAAAAAATTAAAATGTAACCTTATAATCAATTAGGTCCCCACCGGGTGAGCACGGGTAGCCCCAGCAGAGAAAAAATCCTTCATGCAAAGAAGAAAACATGTTCCCTGCTGGGGCTGCCCAGGCTCACCTGGCGGGCATCAAGAACAATATGGGTACTAGATTGTTCCCCTGCCGGTTGAAAAGTTTTCCCCCGGCGGGGATCAAGAACAGTTTCGCGAAAAACCTAAAACCAACCCAAATTCACCCTAAAAACCTAATTCTACACAAGTCCAGTCATCTAACAATGACATATGAGTACCACATTTACCTATTCTAACACCATAAATTGCCTAAATCTAGAAAAACATAGAAAAGTAAATATAAAAAAAAAAATTGGAAAATTGATTCTTACTTTTTTTCCCTTGTCCGTTTGTTGTTGCTAAGTCAATTAAAGTAGTCTAAAGTTGTTGAAGATTTTTTTTGGTTAGCCGAAATTTAGGGTTTATGATTTTTGTGTTTGGAGGTTTTGGTGAGGGAGAGAGAAGAAGAAGTTTGGGTTGTTTTGGTTTGGAGATAGTTAGAGAATAAGGTTAGGGTTTAGTAAGAATGTGGGGGTATCTTAGAATTTTTTTTTGAGATGGTTAAAATTGAGATGAAGCTACTTAGAATTGAGATTGGTTATCATATTGGGACCGAATTTAGCCAAAGTCTTAATTAAATACTTTTTGTTTTTCCCAAATCCTAATATAACAAAACGAATTTTAGTTTTAAATAAAATTTAATAATACTTGAAGAGACTAGAGAAATATATTGGGGGGATAGGGGGGTCGATTATATATTTTAAAATAATATATAGAAATTTCGGTACTTCGATGGAGTTGGCATGGACCGGGGTTCAATTGGTCCCCTTAATTCCTCCCATGCCTGTATCTATCCCAACATATTGCCATCCTTAATCTTAGGAAAGAATTTATAACAATGACTGCAATGACTTAAAAGTGTTCGAAATAAAAAGTACAACCTGATAAGTAAAATCTGAACTCACAACCAAAGAAGAAACATAGGTACAACCAAGTCGGAGTGAGCACACCATAAAACCAGTAATGGAACCTGTGGAATGGAGAGACTTGAAAAGGTACACAAAGCAAAGTAAAAAAAGTTAGTAATGTTTAGCGGCCAGTGGATCTTTGAGTTGTGAGATCTATAACAAAGGTCTGAGATGATATGGTGGGATAATGCAGATCCCAACGAATGAGAGTCCAAAAAATAATAGAGTTCATCTCATGCCAAATATGGTAAACCATCATGCAGAAAAAGGCACACCAAAATGACCGAGGCTGGATAAAGATGAGATTCAACTAATGGCAGTATGTAGCTAGGTCAATCAGAGGTCACGTGGGGGAACTTAAGCTTCATGGAGCAAACTTCCTAAACAAGTTTGGAGTAGGAGGAATTTTCCAAAATATGGTTGGTGGTTTCAGGGAAGCTGTTAGATAAAACATAATATGGGACAGTTTTATAACCCCATGCTAGAAGCTTGTCAATTCCATTGCATGGCAAACCAAACAGTGAAGGAGTGTCTGGGAATATTATGCTTGTTCCAAATGAGATCGGTCTAATAGACGTGGGGAGAAGAAGATCAAATAAAGTTATGACTACTACTAGTTGTTGTGAAGAAGATACATTTCTCATTAGGGATGCATAACTTAACATTTTCCTAATCTGAGGGGGAATGGAGGACACTGATAGTATTACCAATTTTAAACAGATGGAATTGGTGAGATCTTCTGTGAGAGCGCAACTTAGTAGGCAGTTCCAAGAGCCGTTGGAGATAAAATCGGAGAATATGTTATTGTTGCGCATTCTATCATTATGGATGATTCGAAGACCAAAAAAGTCAACACGAGAATTATATAAGAGCCAAGAATCATACTAGAGGGAGGTGGGCAACCCATTGTCGACTTCAACCTTGTAAACCTTAGCGGTAAGGGGTGTTAAGTTGATTATTTTCGTTTATATCTAACAAACATAGGTGCCAATGAGAAGGTTTCAAAGGCTTTTGTCTTTCATATTTTTGGTAAGAACCTAGTTACACCAAAATGAGAAAGTACTACCACTCAAGATAAACTAGAAGTCTTTGAGTGAGACTCTCTAATTCGAGACCCTAAGGTCGAGAATCCCGAGGTCTCCTTCCAAAGAGGACAAGGTGATCTTAGACCATAAAACTTTGGCACAAAAGTTTTTCATCATATGTCCATACCCTAAGAATCTACAAAAAAATTGAAAAAGAGAACACACATATAAAAGATAAAGGAGAAGTACCAAAATACTTGATCGGCAAATAAGACAACCTTGATAAGCTGGAGCCTACCCGTATAGAAAAAGTGCTTGGAAGTCCACAAGTTGATATGGCTGGTGATGTTATTGAAAACTAATTTACATTCATTGTATGAAAGGTGGAATATAATGAGGAGAACACCAAGTTAAAGAATATGAAGTGATCAATCCTCAAATCCCCAAACAAGACATTATTGAACAACACATCGAGCTGGATACCTTTGACATGTAAATATGACTCTTTGTGGGATTGAGGTGTAAGCCTGAGAGGTTTCGAATTCCTCCAGAACATCTTTAACAAGGTTAATATAGTTAGTATTTGCTTGGCAGAAAATCATTAATTTATCGACAAAGAAAAGGTTAATGCTATCGAGTTTATGGCATTTACAGTGGAAGCCGAAAGACGGATGTTGACTCTTATTTTTTAAAATTCTTGATGAAGAGGAAAGGGTAGAGAGGTTCCTCTTTCTAAAGAACGATTTTAACTCGGATGAACCAAAAATATTACTGTTAATATTGATGAGTCCGAATACTGCTTCCTCTCCGGATAGGAACAGATCGGACCAAGGCCACCAGACCGGACAGACCACTTCGAACACTTAGCCCATTGGACTGTTCGAACTATGACAAAAGTACTAAAAAACCTAAACACTTCTTAATTAAGCTGCTTGCTCTCCTACTAAGAGCTCATGGGTCTTTAAACATGACCCGGGTCCATTAAACATGACCCGAAAACCCATAAAGCCCAGATGTAAGGTTATAAATACCCAACCACCTGCATTAAATATGGGTAATGAAAATTAACTACAACCAGACTGCTTAATTCTCCCTCTACTCTCTACTCAAAACATTAAACACATACCAACCTTCACAAACTCTAAAACAAATTACCAAATTACCCTCATACCAAAATTAATCACACCAAATTGGCGACCACAGTGGGAGAAGAAGGTGCCTGAATCAAGAATTCGAAACCAACAAGAAAAGTCAGTCCGAATGAATCCGGACGCCCCGGAAGTACCACCAACTTTGCTTGAAGTGGTGGGTGAAAACGATGAGTACACTATCGAAGAGCGCGATAGGTTAAAGGGTGAATAGAAGCTCTAAGGGCAGAAAAGGCTAAGATGGGCATAAAAGAAAAGTCAAAAGCGTCGGTTGCTCATCACACCGATAACCCCAGAGAGCATGAGCCTTCAAGGACTCATGTGAGTACCAAAAAGACTCATGCCAGCTCTAAAAAGTCTCACCGGTCTAAGCCAGTGGAGAGTTCTGACTCAGGCTCAGAGTCTTCTGATAGCTCTTCGGATGATGAGGGAGTTGAAGAATCCTTATCCTCTAGCACCGATGAGGGTCGAACTAAAAAGAAGTAAAAGCAGATAAAAAAATACTCAAGGAAAAGGGATAGATATGGAAAGTTGAAGAAGAATATCGGCAAAGGGTCATCTCACAGCCGGAGGCCTGTAGACCGGATGCTGATGGATCCTTTCGCTTTCCACAATGAACCAGGTATCTTTGCAACTCCCAATGAAGATACTGTGTTTAGTCGTGGCAAAAATTGGAGGCAATCTCCATTGTCTTCCAAAATTCTGTCCGAAAACCTCCCTAAGAGGTTTGACAGCACCAAAATGGAAAAGTACGATGGCAGTACTGATCCGGACAACCATTTGGAACAATTTAAAAACTTCATGATGAACTTTGATGATGATGACAAGCTACTTTGCAGAGCATTCTCCCAATCATTTACGGGGACTTCTCTAAAATGGTATAACAGCCTACCACAAGGCTGTATCAAGAATTTTGATACTTTTTGGGTGGCCTTTCGAAGGCAGTTTGTTGGGAGTAAAGAATTAAAAGGAAATGGGGCCACAATAATCCATTGTGCCCAAGAACCGAACCAATCATTGAAAGAATACATAATTCGTTTTGTGAACACCAAGAATGGGTTGGCTGATTGCTTCGAGCAAGTTGCACTAGCATCTTTGAGACATGGCTTAAACCCTGGGAATTTGGCTAATTCGGTGACCAGAAAGAAAGCCATGACTTAGGGAGGGTTGCTGAATCAGGTTGGAAAGCAGATTAACGTTGACGAAACAAAGAAAACTAGGGTGCACAGACAGGTGAGATCTACCCCGGTGGCATCAAACCCCAATCAGAATCAGTCCGGGAACAAGGCAAAGGAGACCGGACAGGGGCATGGTATGGCTAAAGCTCAATCTCAGCCAGCTGCACCTGCTCAGAGTCAGCAATCCAGAAATAAGAGAGGGCCTTGGGTTCAACCGGAATGGTTTGCAGAATTGAAAGAAAGTGTGGCCACCATTTATGATAAAACAAAGGAAGAGGTGCACTATAGAAGACCGACCACACTACAATCTCGTAGAAAATATCGCAATAACTCTTTCTGCCAGTATCACAATGATACTGGCCATACCACCGATGATTGTATAGTTTTAAAACAAGAAGTTCAGAACTTGATTGAAAGGGGAAAGCTGGGGGCTTATGTCAAAAGAAGAGGAGGTAACAGGCCTGATAATACTCACCGGGTTGGTCCAAGTAATGCTGCTCCGGAGGGAGCCATGATTATAATCGAAAGGTTTGATGTGGAATCTGAATACTTGGATCCTGATCCAACTCGAAATAGAGTGGGTGCAATTAAAGAATGTTCTAGAACGGTCTCCGGGCTCATTTGGTTTTTTGAGTCGCTTACAATTTTTGGAGGAGATACTATGACAGCTCCCACTGCTTCTTCGAGGAAGAGGCACGTTCATACTTTAGCCACCCAGCTAGAAGGAGGCATGACCTCCTATCAATCGCAAATTTTGTTCCCCTTCATTGTTTTTTATGAAGATGACTTAACAGATATAGCTGTCCCTCATGAAGATGTTGTTGTCATAGGAGCATCTATTGGGGGCAATGACATAAGACGAATCTTGGAGGATACTGGAAGCTCAACCAATATCCTTTTCTTAACCACATACAAGAGAATGAAAAATCTAGCCGTAATTCAGAGTTCGGACAGGTCAATTGTGGGCTTTACTGGCAGCTCAGCAGATGTAATCGGGGAGTTCGAAGAAGAAGTTTTGTTGGGCAATGGCCCTTTCAAGAAGATGGTCATGATACTTTTTATTGTGGTAGATTGTCCCACTTGCTATAATGTTATTCTGGGGAGGTCTTGGCTCTCTAGGATGCATGCAGTGGCTTCGACAGTCTACCAATGTTTGAAATATGTTGTTCAAGGACAGGTGGGATTTGTCCGAAGCAGTCAGAAAGTTGCAAGAGAATGTTATGCTACAGCCCTGGCTCCCCGGACGTTAGGGGTAGTTCGTATCAACGAGCAATAGCAATTTGAGGGGATTTCTGGGGGTAAGGGTGAAATTGATGACCCCAGAGAGACCCCTGGAGTTTTAATACCAGTCGAAGAGGTAGAGACTCATTGTTTAGAAGAAGGGAAAAGTGTCAAGATAGGGTCTAAAATGCCACCTGACCTGAAAAATGATATGTTAAAGTTTTTGAAAAACCATCAGCATGTTTTTGCTTGGTGCAATGCTGATGTAACTGGGGTTCCAGCAGATGTGATATCACACCACTTATCTGTCCGGAAAGATGTAGCACCAGTGGTTCAAAAGAGAAGGGCTTTTTCCAAGGAAAAGCCTGATGTTATTGTACAAGAGGTTGACATGCTCACAAAGATGGGGCATATCAAGGAGTCTCAATATCCTTTGTGGACTGGAAATCCGGTCCTGGTGAAAAAGAAAAATGGCAAGTGGCGTATGTGCATTGACTTCACAGACCTCAATAGGGCTTGCCTAAAAGATCTGTATCCAGTTCCCCGGATTGACCAGCTAGTAGACTTCACCTCTGGGAATAAGCTGCTATCCTTTATGGATGCTTTCTCCGGATACAATCAGATCCAAGTAGATCCGAAGGATCAAGAGCATACCACGTTTGTCACTGATAGGGGTCTTCATTGCTACCAGGTAATACCGTTTGGATTGAAAAATGCTGGGGCTACTTATCAGAGATTGGTGAACAAAGCCATTGCTGATCAGATTGGAAGGAATATGGAAGTATACATCGATGACATGATGGTGAAAAGTGTGGATGAGCAATTGCACTTGGTTCACCTCCAAGAAACTTTTACCAACTTGGTAAAAGTCAATTTGAAGTTAAATCCAGAAAAAATGTGTGTTCGGAGTGCAATCCGAGAAGTTCCTAGGCTATATTATAAGTGAGCAGGGGATACAACCCGATCCAGACCAGCTTAATGCTTTATTCCAAATGGAGCCTCCTCGAAATATTAAAGAAATACAGCGACTAACGGGGAGGTTAGCTGCTTTAAACAGATTTATCTCAAGGTCTTCAGACAGGTGCGCCCCGCTTTTTCAAACCTTGAAGGGTGCGAAGGGATTCGATTGGACCTCATAGTGTGATGAGGCCTTCAATGAGATCAAGAAGCACCTTTCCTCCCCCAAAACCTTGTTTAAACCAGTTGATGGAGAGACACTCTTCGTATATTTGGCAGTTTCAAGTTGTGCCATCAGTGCTGTGTTGGTGAGAGAGGTGGATAATTACCCCCATCCAGTGTACTACATCAGCAAAAGCTTGATAGATGCAGAAAGACGTTATTTGAAACTTGAAAAATTAGCATTGACCCTGGTGATAGCTGCAAGAAAGATGAGGCCTTATTTCCAGGCTCATCCAATTATCGTCCGAACGTCTTTTCCTCTGAAGAATGTTCTCCAAAAGGCAGACATTTCAAGTAGGATGACTAAGTGGTCGGTACAATTGGGGGATTTCGACATAGATTTTGCTCCTCGAACAGCAATCAAGGCCCAAGCTGTGGCTGATTTGTTAGTTGAATTTCACTCCGACAGAGATTCGGAGCAAGCTACTGAGATGAAAGACAAAAAGGTCTGGGTCGTCCGGACGGATGGTGGATCCAGCATTATGGGATGTGGTGCAGGGGTGTGCTTGACTTCTCCATATGGTGACAAAATGTACCAGGTTATATTTTTTTCTTTCAGGGCTTCCAATAATGAGTCTGAATACGAGGCAGCTATAGGTGGTTTGAAGTTAGATTTTATTTGTGGGGCTAAGAGGGTCAAGCTATTGAGTGACTCCCAACTTCTTATCCACCATGCCCAAGGTCAATCTGAGGCTAAAAAGGAGCAGCTAGTGAAGTATTTACTTCTTCTTAAAAATGAAGCACTCAAGTTTAAAAGCATTATTTGTGAACATAAACGACCTGAGCAAGATTTTGATTTTGAAAGAGAAAGCTTTAAGGATTTGCAAAGTAAAAACAAGAGTGATGGTGAAAGAGTAGAAAGTATTTCAATTTATAGTAAAACTAAAAAATGAGTTTGATTCCTAAGAGAATTTGAAAAGATTGGTAATGATTGAAAGACGGCACTGATGTCACCCTCTTTAGTGAAGAGGTTGCTTTCCGAAGAAGGTGGGTGCGAGATTCAAGGTGAAAAAACGGCTGAAGCAGCCAACCAGAAAGTGACACGTGTCCCATAAACTCTGGCGAAAAACAGTTTGGATTCACAGAGTTTTATCAGTCCGGATAAAACCATAGCACAAGTCGAAAGACCTATCCGGGAAAAGCTACCCCTGATATCGGATTGTTTTTTCAGGTTTTTGACAAAGACATTTGAACAAACACCTAAAAAAAGGGCTCCTGATGAGTCCGAATACTGCTTCCTCTCCGGACAGGGACAGATCGGACCAAGGCCACCAGACCGGACATACCACTTCGAAGACTTAGCCTATTGGACTGTTCGAACTATGACAAAAGTACTAAAAACCCTAAACACTTCTTGACTAAGCTGCTTGCTCTCCTACTAAGAGCTCATGGGTCTTTAAACATGACCCGGGTCCATTAAACATGACCCGGAAACCCATAAAGCCCAGATGTAAGGGTATAAATATCCAACCACCTGCATTAAATATGGGTAATGAAAATTAACTACAACCAGACTGCTTAATTCTCCCTCTACTCTCTACTCAAAACATTAAACACATACCAACCTTCACAAACTCTAAAACAAATTACCAAATTACCCTCAGACGAAAATTAATCATACCAAATGTTAATCAAATATGAAGGTGTTAAAATAAACTAGATAATCCTTAGAAATAAGGATATTATTAGAGATATCTCGGTCAGATATGAAGGCTAATTGAGAAGGTCAATGAGAGAGGGGAGAGAGTTTTTAATCTTGTTAGTGAGAATTTTATAGATGGCCTTATAAATAACATTAGAACAAAGAGAGTGTTTTTTTAGCTAGGGTCCTTGTGGTTGTATAAGAAGAAATGATGGACTTATTTTCAGAAGTTTTGGAAAATAGTGGCTCGGGATCTTTGTTACTGTCAACACTGAACAATACCTTTTTTATCTCATCATATGTGATTAACCGAATCATATGAGATTTTTCAAAGGTACTAAGTATGGTAAACATTAGGCTTCTAACTTTATCAGGGCCGGTGCAGTTAGGGAATGGGGTTCGACACCTAAAAGGTTGGTGAATTGGCTAACAAAGATGTCAATGACCCTCTAGTGGATGAACCAATGGAACCCTAACGTTCATTAATAGAAACAATTTTTTTTAGAGATGCGGGATTTGATAATTTTATAAAATAATTCAGAGTTATGGTACTCCAATTTGAGTCAAATCTCGTGGGACTTCTCCTAGAAGAAAAACTATTCTGCGCGACTGAAGAAGATATAGTTTTTAGAGGAAGATAAATATTTATTTATTTTATTTTATGTAATAAGTCTTTGGTTTTTTTTAATTCTTAACTGAACTAAACAATGAACAATAGGTATTTAATAGGTGAACCATTAGTTTATTATGAAGTAACGAAGACTAACCTGATCCATTATTTATGTTTGGTTCATCGGTTCCAAATCTAAATACTCATGCATAGTCAAACCAATTATATAGATGGTAGAACATGAGGAGATGACGATAAATTAGTGCAAACAGAATTATAAAAAAGTTCAAATTAGATTAAAATCGAGCTGATATTGAGAAGAAGACTGACTGGACTGACCAGACCCGATTAGATCAAATCGTTTAGCTATATGATTAGTCCTAGTTGAAAATCTAAATTCGCTTTACTTAACATTCTGATCTAGTCCGCGTTACAGCTTACCAGTCCGGACTTGAAACATTCCAACCTCAGAGCGGGAACAACCCTGCATTTAAGGTATCTTACTTACTTTATGTTCCCATGACCAACAACCAACCACTATTTCTTCTCCAACTTTAGACCTGTTTAGGGCCAAATGCCAATTTTTTTGTAACATCGGCATCACCCGATGGTCAATCATCAGGTCACGGGTAACAAAAGATTCAGGTATACCTGTTACTAATATGCTATTCCAAACAAAAATGTCCTCGTTCCCCAACAAGAGGTCAATCAAATTTACCCTCACTTCATTTAACAAGTTGGTTCCAATGTTTACAACTCGGTCGCTTCTTCAACCCAAACATATCTCTTTGAGTCTCTCGATATCAACAAACTCTGAATACTATTAACATGGATCATAGACGGTGAGTGACGCCTCAGTTCTACTAGTATGTACATCCCGACATGTCCATAAATATGTAACCGGTATACTTAGGTTGTCTCTATTAGGGCTTCTGTCAGACCTTCGCCCGTGACCTTCTAGGTTCCTCTCATTATCTCCAATTGACCGCTGACTGTGTACTTTAAGTATTAATAATTCATTGAGGAAACTAATTTGAAATCGTGTAGCTATGGCATTGCCAAAATAATGTTATATGGTGGTGTTGGGGTATCTAACAAAACAAACTTCGTTACTTTGGTTTTGGCACACCCTCCGCTTCCAATCGATACATCTAGCATGTCGGTTTCTATTGGAATTATTTCTAAGCCATTAAACCCGACCAACGAGTGGGAAGTAGGTCAGAGAATCGGTTTAAAGGGTAGTTGCTTCACGGCAGACTAGTATATAAAATTCACCAAAAAGCTCAGTCTCTATTAAAATTCATCATGTCTCACAACCCGTGATCTTTATTGTTATTAATAATGTATAATCGTGGGGATGGATGATATCCTCTAATTACTTCTATGTAAAAATTATAGTTGGCGTTAAGGGATCTCATGCGTGTGCTTGCATCAAATTTACTTGTGGCACAGGAGACTGAATAGAATAATGTGCAATTATTACATGACACTAAAAGTTATTATAGGTGACTAAAATGTTTATGTGTAATTATTACAGGAGACTGAAACTCTCATATATATATATATATATATATATTCATTTGGCCATTATAAACTATAATTTCATAATTTAATCAACTATTTTACAAATTTTCTAAACGTTTCTTTCTCTATCGTAGTATGAGAATCCTAAATATTTTATTTTATCATCGCAACTCCTCGTGGTGAGTGAGAGTAAGGAACCCTAATTTTTTAAGGGAATTTTTCTTTTTTCTTTTTTCTTTTTTCTATTTTTTAAGGAAATTTTTTGTGGTCATAATAAGGAGCCCATCTGAACCGGAAAAACAAAAATCAGTGGCAACGATTAGAGGTCCTTGTGGGTTGCACCATAACACCATATAATGTTTCCTTATGATCTTCATGCTAATTAGAAACGTGGTTTAGTCATTACTCAAGTAATTTTAAAAGGTGATAATTATGAAAAATTAGCACGAGTGTTGCGCATGACTCTTCGAGCCTGGAAGATATTTTGTTTCGTCGATGGTTCAATTTCTATGCCACTGGGTGATTCAACAAATCTTGAAGATTGGTCGACGTATAACTTGTTGTTATTTTGTGGATCTGGAACACTATTGAACCTTCTTTACGAACCACGATTTCACATACAGAGATGTCTAGCGAACTTTGGGAAGATAGCCCAAACGTACGTGTAGAAAGTGCACATGTACTATTGCCAAACATTTACAGAAGATATGAGATGAAAAAAATGTTCATTAGTTTTTACGGGTTTGGATGAAGCTTTGCACGGACATCTACACTTTATCTTATTATCCGTACAGCTTTTTGTACCAAACAATGTGTCTATCGTGTTCTATCTAAAAAAGAAACAGCAAAAACTACTACTATTCGAGAAGGAAACAATCATGTGCCTCATGTCTTTCTTCTAGTCGTGCATACCGTGGAAATATATTTAAACAATCGATAATATGTTGATGATGTAATTAGCTAGAACATATCATTGAATCTTGCTATAAACTCCATGGCTCTCTAGAAGAATATTTTGATAAGCCTCGAAGAAGCATAGTGTTATACCGTGTTCATGTCAGAGGTGGTGATGCAATAGGTGGTTCCGGTCGAGGGTGTGATGGAGTGTAATACACTGCTCATGTTGCTACCTCATGAATTGTGTATGACACAGAAAAACAAGAAGGGTCGGTGGTACTCTATATGACTCTGGAGCAATGGGATATCTTCAAAAATCTGCTGGTTCCTATGAAATATGGTTCATTTATACAACTATCATGTATTCCTCTTACCAAATGTTGGATAATTTACACAAGATCAACAAATCATATGACTAGTAATTTTCACTGTTTGAATAATAATGGTGATATTCAAGATTGTCAGTTTCGTTTGCTGGATGGAAAACGAGTTGTTGTTGTAGAAGTGGGAGCCATGCAATTAGATGATACTGTGCTTTTAGAGAATGTTTTATATGTGCCAGATTTGATTTGTGATATGTTCTACATATCTCAATTGATTGATGAAGCTAGCTATATTGTAAAATGTTTCAAAAAAACATGCTTTATTCAAGATCAAGTAACGATGAAAGTGATTCGTGCGGGTGGATTTTATTAATTTACAATAGGAAGATATACGTAGTGTGCATGTCTCCTCTCATGACAGTTCATTTGATATATGAGACAAGAGGGTGGGACATCCGTCTCATAATGTATTACCTTTCTTTCATGTATTGGGAATTGATAAATTTAATAGTTTGAAGAATACTGCTTTTGACATTTCTTTGCGTTCTAAACATATTCGTAGTAGTTTTTCTTTAAGTTAAAATAAGAGTATTGTTGTTTTCCAACTTGTTCATATTGATATTTGAGGGCCTTACCGTCTACCTAGTTTAGATGGTTTTGCTTATTGTTTTAGCCATTGTAGATAATTTTTCTTTTTGGACTTTTGTCTATTTGTTGAGGTACAAGTCAGATGTTTTGATTATTTTCTTGCAATTTTATTGTATGATTGAGCGCCAATTTAATTTTGTTATCAAATGTGTTCAAAGTTATAATTGGACGAATTTTAAATGTATTACTGTGTTCTTTAAAGATACTAGGATAATTCATGAAAACTTCCTATAGTAGGATACCTCAACAAAATACCCGTGTTTGGTCGTGCTTTATAATTTCAAGCTCATTACCAATTAAATTTTGGGAAGAATGTATTGTTACCACTGCCTATTTGATTAATCACTCTCCTTATGCTCTCTTGCAAGGAAAAAGTCCATTTGAACTTCTCTTTTATATAGCTTTATCTCTAAATCACATTCGGGTATTTGATTGTAAGTACTATGTTCGTAATAAGAACCCTGATGATGAAAAATTTGCATAAAAAGTGTTCCTAGAATATTCATGGGATGCGTTTTTTGGATAAAATGGATGTCATGTGTGTTGTCCGGAAACTGGGAAGATTATTGTCTCTCGGGATGTTATATTATGCGAAAATATTTTTTCTTTTCAGGAATATCATCATTCATATCTTGCGTACAACAACTTGATCCGATCATTTTATCTAGACTCGATGATGTACGACTAATGGCCCTAGATGATACAATCAGATCCAACCCTACGAGGCAGCCTCGGCCGATCCAGGTTGACGGTGAAGTTGACCATCTTGGATGTGGAAAATTGGTAAAGAATAATAATTTTTCATTGCGTGATTATCACATGTACACAACTCAAAAGGAGAATCAAAATTGTAAGTATTCGTTACATGTATACATTTTATACGGGAAATTCTCGATAAAACATCAAAGATTTATGGTTTCGCCTGATATAAATTTAGAACCTCATAACTATGAACATGTATACATTCTTTGGCATGGTGGAAAGCAATGTTTGAAGAAATTGCATATTTGAAGGAAAATAACACGTCAAATATGGTTCCTCTTTCTTCAAACACAAAACCCTTAAGGTGTTAGTGAGTATACCATATCAAACGTCACTCTGATGGACAAATAGAAAGGTTAGAAGCACGAATTGTCGTCATGGGAAATAAGAAATACGAGGTCTCGATTATAATGATACATATGTTATAGTCGTTCAGCTCACTACCATTTGTGTACTTCTCTCTATTACAAGTATCAAAAAGTGAGAATTACATCAGATGGATGTTCACAACGCATCCTCTCATGGTGATTTGCATAATATAATCTGATCTGTAAGCTTCATAATTATTTGTATCGACTGCAACAAGCTCCGCGAATTTGGTTTTCCAAACTTACTAGTGCAATGCGTACCTATGGTTTTACTTATTACATTATGATTACTTTCTTTATTCTTATCATCATGGCCGGTTTTTAATTTATGTCTTAGTGTATGTTGATAGTTTTGTTCATTGCAAGAAACAACTCTAGGATTATATAAAAATAGATATATCTATTTAACTACTTTCACATGAAGGATCTTAGTGTTATAAAATATTTTATAGGTATTGAAGTTTCCCGGAACTCTTCAGCCATTTTTCTGAGTTAATGCAAATATGTGTTTGATATTATTTATGACATAAACTTCAGCTATTTTTCTGAGTTAATGCAAATATATGCTTGATATCATTTGTGACATAAACTTACTTGGGGCTCGTCTGATTGGTGTTTCACTTGATCAACATCATTGATTGTACCTAGCTATCGGAGATCATATTGAGGATCCTTCTGCTTATCGTCGTCTTGTAGGAAAATTTGTATACTAATCGTTCACTCATTTGGATCTTTCTTATGTAGTTCACACTTTAGCTCAATATTTGTAGGAACTCATAATGGATCATTAGCAAGCCACGCTTGGCGTGGTTCAATATCTAAAGGGTTCTCTTGGACTTGGTATTCTTCTTATATTATATATTGATCTTAAACTCATATGATGGTGCGATTAGACTGGTCTGCTTGCCCACTTACTTGAAGTTATTTGTCTAGATGGTTCGTCCAAAATGGGGATTCCTCGATCTTGTGGAAGTAAAAAATAGTATTTGTTGCTCGCTCTTAAGTCGAAGCTGAATATCGGTCTATGGCCATTCTGACATGTGAACTAAAATAGATAAAGGGTTTTCTTAGTTTTCAAGGTATCACTACAGGTCTTATACAAGTTTATCGTGATAACATTGTAGTATTATATATTTACACTAACCCCATTTCCATTAATGTACCAAGCACATCGAGGTTAATTGTCATTTATACGGGATGCGTATGCATGTGGTATGACTACACCTTCTCATATTTTTACTCATGATTAGTTGGTAAATATCTTTATTAAATTCACTGGAAAGAATTAGTTTGATGTATTGCTTCCCAAGTTGGGCATTTCCCTCTTACACGCGCCAACTTGAGGGCATTTATATGTAATTATTACATGAGAATTAAACTTTTATATGTAATTATTAGAGGAGACTCAAACTCCTATATAGATCTCTGCATTTGGCCATTATAAACCACAAATTTAGAATTTGACAGATTACTTTGTAAATTCTCTAAATGTTTTTTTTATATATTATGGTATTAGAGCTTTAATTATTTTATTATCATATGGCGACTCCTATTGGTGAGAGTAAGGAATCTTAATTTTCTACATATATATTATCTCTATTATTTTACCTTTATTTTTCTTCTCTTTTCTCTTTATGGAGACTCATGGTGGTCGTAGTAAGGAGCCCATCTCAACCTGAAAAACAATAATCGGTGTGATAATGGGGGTCCTCGTGGGTTCCACCATAATATCATACAATTTTTCCTTGCGATCATCACACCAATGACAAACTTGGTGTAGTATTACTCAAGCAATCTTAAAATGAGATAATTATGACGAATAAGAACGAGTGTTGCATACAGCTCTTTGATTCCGTACAAAATTTGGTTTCATCAATATTTTTGTTTCTATACCACACGATTATTCAGTGGATCTCAACGATTGGTTGGACAGATAATTCGTTGTTAGTTTTGTAGATCTGAAAAACTATTGAACCTTTTCTTCAAACCACAATTTCACACATGAGGATGGTTAGTGAACTTTAGGAACATATCCCACATGGGCGTGTGGAAAGTGAATATGTGTTATCGCCAAACAATTAGAGAAGAAACAAGATGAAAAAAAAGTTCATTAGTTCCTCATAAGTTTGGATGAATCTTTATACGGACATCTACGCTCTACCTTATTATCCTAAGAGCCTTTCCCAAGCACAAGACGTGTCTACAGTATTTTATCTCAAGAAGAAACAACAAAACATGCTAGTGTTCAAAAAATAAGCAATCATATTCATGAGGTCGCTACTTTGGTCACACGTACCGGGGAAAACCTTTAAATAAGCCTATTATATGTGGCAATCCGTTGACGTGAAAGAGATGGTCGCGACAAAGGTGCTTCTGATAAAGGTCATAATAGACTGCAACATGCTGCCCATGTTGTTGACTCGAGAATTATGCATGGCGAAGACAAGAAAGAGGGGTCGATAGTACCCTATCTTACTCCAAAATAGTAGGATACTTTCAAAAATATGTTTGTTTCCAAGAAAGATTGTTCAATTGAACAACTCTCAAGTATTCATGTTACCAATGTTTTTTGTAATTTACATATGAGCTTCAAATCCTATGCTATATAATTTATCATTGTTTGAATAATATTTGTGATATTCAGGGTTGTTGAAATTTGCACAATTGAATGATAATCTGCTTCTAGAGAATATTTTATTTGTGCCTGATTTGATTTGTGATCTGTTTTTTATATCTCAAATGATTAATGATGCTAACTGTATTGTGATTTTCATAAAAATATGCATTATTCAAGACTAAGCAACGAATAAGATGATTTGTGGAGATAGACAATCTGATGTACTTTTATACTTACAACAGGCATATATATATAGCGTAGATGTCTCCTCTCAGGAGAGTTCGTTTCACATATGGCATAAGAGGCTGGGATATCCGGCTCATAAGTATTATATTTCTTTCGTGTAACAAGAATTAATAAATTTATTAGTTTGACGAATTATGCTGGTGACATTTGATTGCGTGCTAAACATATTCGTAGTAGTTTTCCTTTAAGTTCTAATAAGAATATCGTTTTTTTTAACTTATTTATATTAATATTTGAGGGTCTTGTCGTACACCTAGTTTGGATGGTTTTACTTATTTTTTTTAACCATTGTAGATAAATGTTTTGTTGAATTTGTGTCTATTTGTTTAGGTACAAGTCGGATGCTCCGACTATTTTCTTTTAGTTTTGTCGTGTCATTGAGCGCTAATTTAGTTGTTTCATCAAACATATGTGAAGTAATAATATGACATATTTTAAATGTCCTACTACATTATTTAAAGATACTTGGGATAATTCATGAGACTTCTTGTAGTGGGACATCATGCCCGATTCTTGGTAGCTTTCCAAATTTTTAAAGGTTTTCCCATAAAAGAAGCTACTGATTTGGTGAACTCATCATTATACAGATGTTCAGGGACCTTTCCGATCCTTAGCCAAACTGAAACTATTGGGCATTCATATTTGGAATTGAAAGAAGGAAGCCATTTCAAAAGTCTCATCGAGTTATCCACAAAAGTCCATACTCCTCTGGACTAGATCTTGCAAAACTCATTTTTCAAAGAAAATTCAAGAAATATGTGCCGAGAATCCCAGATAGTGTAAGTAAATTCACCAGTGAATTTTCTCTCAATAAAAATTGTATATAAACCTGTCTTTTAGGTAACCCTTTACTTAATTTTCTTATTATAGTATGTTTCGAAGAGGCCTTCATCCTTTCATTGTCTATTTCATTGAATTAAATCAATATATGGTCAATTCTGCTTTGGGTATAGATTGGTTTGATTTTAGGTTAATAATTCTCTTTCAGGGATACAATATCAACACAATATTTGGCTTGAGGCGTTGCTAATTTGTATTCTTGATTTTGTGTATTTGGATTTTTCTCTCCCGGTAACATCGGAAATTGATCAGGTAACTAGACATAAAAAAGGATAAAGCTACCCCACTAGTATAAATATGGTGGTTTAGGTTAAAAACTGTATTCCCTTTTTTAATGAAAACCTACCCATTCTCTCTCAAGCTCACTAAACCCAGTTAAGGCAATAAACCCAAGGGAACCCACAAGCTCAATAAACCCACGAGCCATATACCCAGTAGCATTTCAGACTACCTTTGACGATGCCTCCAACAACAGTTTCTCAGTCCGACGAAGCAATCAACATATCGTCGACCATTGTTCATCGTCCATGAACTCATATTCGACGATTCAATCACCGTTAAGACCTCCAGAAATTCTACGGGTACTAATCGTAACAGTAAAAACATTTCACTATATTTTTGGCTTCATCATCACCTAGCGTCTGCATTCGTAGGTTTATACCATATTTATAGTGTATTTTTGTTTGTTCGTGACAACTACGTTCTTAGTTAAACTCATATTGTTGTTAGGTATATCGTCGATCATTGCTATCTTCTAGTTTTGGTAGCCATAATGTTTCGGATTACTTTCCAGAACTGCATATATTGGGTTACATTTTAATGTGTTGTCTTGTTTCTAGGTTGTAATGTATTTTTTGGTTTGGGTTTAGTTATTTTGTTTTGATTTTTGATTTTCTATCAACGGGCATATAAAAGTAAAACTAATCTTGCATTTTCCTTTTCTGAAAAATACACCAATCCTACATCTTCTTTAGTTGTTGTACGAAGGAAACACGTGGTTTTATTGTGCCCGTGTATTTTTTGTTAGTTCAAAGGAAACACATAGTTGTGTTTGTGCATTATGTCTTCATCTAAACTCGCAATGGTTAATTTCTTCAAGGAACACATGGTTAAATTGTTGCATTTTGTCTTCATCTAAACTCGCATGGCTAATTCCCCCAATAAATAGCATGATTTTATTTGTGGTGCATAAAATTAGCATGGTTGACGTTTGAAAGAAACAACATGGTTAATTTTTTAAAACAAAATAGCATGGTGAATATTTTAATGCAATCGCATACTTATTTTTTAAAAGAAATAACATGGTTAATTTGTGTCGAATCTTATTTTTACATGAAATATATATCTTGAAGCATGCTTCTATATATCAGGATTAGTCAACATCTTAAATCTGAAGAAAGATAAAATAAATATCATTACATTGGAACATATCGAAGTTGGGAAAGAAACACAATTTTATATTTTGAAAGCCTTATTCGACCTCTACATCGACAAGTTTTTGTTGGAAAAACATTATCTCGTTTCAGGATGAATACTATTCACCAGACCCTGGTTCATTATTGGGAGATGAGTCAGACCCGAACGAGCTTCCATAAAGAAAACAAAATAGAAAGGATTAAGAGGAAGAAGAAGAGAAAGAAGAAGTCCCGGACACGGAGAAACAAGATGAGGAGGTTGATGACGAGATGGAGGAAGAGAGTGAAGAGGAGAAGGTTGATGACAAGATCGATGAAGAGGATAAGTCTAAAGTAGAAGAATTTTTTTTTGATGGTTGAATGTTTTTGTTTTGCATGTTTTTCATTATTAACTTGTGTTGTAAACTGATCTACACTAAACTACTATTTTTTGTTAGGGTTGAATTGTTAAGGCTTTTTTTGTTCATTCCATGCAATTTTTAATCTCTATTTAACTAATATAACAAGTTTATGATCTCATATGAGCCTGAACTCGCATGTTTAATATACAAGAATATAGCATGGTCAATATACTTGAACTCGCATAGTTGGAAATATAAGATCTAACATAGCTAATAAACTTAACATCGAATGATTTAATATACAAGGAATCTCATGGTTAATTTGTATAGAATAAGTAGCATGTTTTATATATACGAAACTAGTATGGTCAATATACTTGAACTCATATAGTTTAAAATATAATATCTATAATAAGTAATAGACTTGAAATAGAATGATTAAATATACAAGGAATCATATGGTTAGTTTGTATACAATAAGTAGCATGCTTAATGTACAAGGAACTCGTATAGTTGGAAATATAAGATCTAGAAATAATAGACTTAAAATTGAATGCTTTAATATACAAAAAATCACATGGTTAGTTTGTAGAATTAGCATGTTTAATATACAAGGAACTCAGATGGTCAATATACTTGAACTCACATAGTTGGAAATATAAGATCTATAATAGCTAGTCGACTTAAAATAAAATGGTTTAATATTCAAAGAATCGCATAATTAGTTTATATCGACGAAGTAGCATGGTTAATATACAAGGAACTCACAAACTCAATATACCTGAATTCGCATAGTTGGAAATATAATATGTAGCATAGTTAATAGATTTAAAATTGAATGGTTTATTATAAAAGGAATTGCATGATTCGTTTATTTAGAAGAAATAACATGTTTAATATAAAAAGAACTTACATTGTTGGTTTTATATACAAGAAATTTGCATGATCGATAAGCAAGGAATCACAAGTTAAAATATTACCTCACAAGTCCTTTTATTATGGATTGGTTTCAAATAACGGCCACACCTCAACTGCTTGGTTGTTATTTCTCCTCTAGATGAAATACGCTTCTTCTTAGGCCTTCCAGCTCGTCTTTTCGTGATCGAAGGCAGAATTTCTGGCCCAGACGAATCATTAGAACTTGATCCTTCTCCAAAATTGGTTATAGCCGGTATATTAAAAGAGTATGTTGACCTGTAATTTCTAACAGTAAAGAATAGCTCTATGAACGTCATAAGATCTTGTTGAGTCGAATGTATTGCAACAAAAGCATGAAAACATGGAAAATAATCGTGTTGCCAAACACCGCAAGAAAATTTGAAATCCAGTAAGTTAACAACCATAACATGATCTGAAAAAACTTCAAATATGGCTACATAAAACTTACAAACTACTCATGTACGACCTTTTTAGACATTTTGCTTTAACTTATTTTCATACTCAGCACTAATTTAGTACTCCATCTTAGCCCCTTCGAATAATGTCATGAAATTTTAGTCATAAGTACAACTTTAATCTTGTCAATTAATTCAGTAATAGATAGACTACACAGTTTTTTAATCTGATTGTAACGATTCAGTAGATAACATAGCACCATATCGGTTCCCTTTAACAAATTCCTGAGCATACTTCTCCCTAGGTAAAGTAACGAGAAAATTTTCAATTCTATTACCACTTTCACATAGAAAATATAAATGACATTCATTAAAAATATCTATAATATAAGCATAAGCACATCGATTAAATAGACTTAGCATCATAGCTTCAAACTCATTATTAGTATTATTCAAAGCATACCTCAAATTTTGAACAAGATGGAAAATATAATATGCATGATAACAAGTTGGATACAAGACATACATAGCATTAATGATACCTAAATAACGGTCCGAAATAAATACGATTTCATGCTCCAACAAATAAGTTTTTAAACTCTCTAAAAACCATAGCCAATTATTCATAACCAACAATATCAAATGCAATAGGAAATATACCTACAAAACAAAGTAAGTAAACTGGTTTTACATGTCTAGCATGATCAAATATACAAAAACTTGCATGGTTAAGTATATAAGCAAATAACATGTTGATTAATCAAGAACTCACACGGTTGGTGTAATATATTAAACAAGATATAGCATAGTTAATATAAAATAAAACGCATGGTCTATTTATTCACAAGTCACATGCTTAATATATTAAAACTAGCATGGTTAAATATACAAGAACTAGCAGGGTTCAATATGCAAGAAAATAGCACGGTTGGTGTAATAAACTAAACAAGATATAACATAGTTAATATAAAAAAGAAATGCATAGTCTATTATATGACAAGTCGCATGTTTACCAAACCAAAACTAGCATGGTCAAATATACAAGAACTCACATGGTTCATGACACAAAGAAAAAACATGTCTACTATACAACACAATTCTCATTCTCTTCACTATTATAATCAAATGGTCGTTAACAATTATAACTAAACTCACATGGCATCAAAATATAAGAAAATGATGAAACTAACCGTTGTTACCATATTTTGCTACGATATTTAGCAATACACCTTTATGCTCTAAGGTATAGTGATATAAAGATAACCTTAGAGGTGCAGCACCTTCATAAAAACTTGGCTAATACTGTAATTGCATCAGCCCAATCAGTAGTAGTAAGTTTTTTTTTTGTGATGTAAAAACCCTAAACCATTACTACTCTCCTCACTAGTTAGTTGATTATTCGAGGGTTCTCCCAAATTTATGTTAGGTTTTTTACGCTTTTGAACATAAATCTTATCAACGATTTGTTGTTCTATAACAAAACTAACACTTTTTAAACGCTCCACATCAAGATATACTACTAAACCTACAAAATCTATTTTGTTATTAAACATGTTATTCATATTATCACTGCAGAAGTATGTAATAATGTACTTACCTTTCACCAGCTCATCTCATCTACTTTCAATGTACTCTTTAATACATTCAAAGTTTTCAAACTCGGTAAGATGAACAATTGTAGTTTGGTGAACATGTTTGAAAATACAAATTTTTGGCTTAGACATATCTTACACTACATTGAACAATTAAGAAATAGTTATGAGTATAGTCTGTTATATGACAAGTTGCATGTTTAAATAACCAAAACTAGCATATACGAGGACTCGCATGGTTCAATATACAATAAAACAACATGTCTACTATATAACATAACTCTCATTATCGTCACCACTAGAATGGCATGATCGTCAACACAACTCTCATTATGGTAAAACAATGGCATATACAAGTATCGCATTGTCTGTTAACAAAGAAATTGCATAGTAAATCACAAAATGAATCGCATTGTCACCATAACATTTCCTCACTAAACTTGCATATTCATATACAGATCATGAAGAAATGAACAAATCTCGCATCTTCTTCCAATGAACTCACATCGTCAACCACACAAGGATGAAAACTCTAAATTAATTCTATATATTCTTTCACACCCCAAAGAAATATAATAACTTGTTGGGAATATGGGTATCGCATATTCTGCTTCCGTATAAAGTAAGATCAACCGATATCCACACTAGTATGATATTGTCTGCTTTGGGCTCTAAAGCCCACACAATTTTGCTTTAGTCCATTTCCAAAAGGCCTCATACTAGTTGAGATATCTTCTTACTTATATACCACTAATCTTTCCCATGTTTAACTGATGTGCAATGTAGGACTTTGGTCGCTACTCTAATAATTCTCTTCTCAAACAAAGTACCACTCTAGCCTCTCCTTAATTGACTTCTATCTGCCCACTCTAATCATGTTGCTAACTACTTGAATCATAGAGGCACTACAGATGTTGATGCTCATCTTCTATTAGACTATTTTTTCATGTTCCTTAGCGTCACTCCCCATTCCAATCAAGTACATTGTCTTGATACACTCCAATCAAGATACACTTTTTGATGAGCCATGAGTACTCAGAACTAGGATCTCTGGAGTAGATCATTCACCTGAGCATGGCTGCTAGTTCATCATGTTCGACCTCCAAGAAATATTGGTTCATCATGTTCAACCTTTGAGAATTGTACCATCATCGCGTTCTGTCTGGGCCTAGAGCTCTGATACAATTTGTTGAGAATATGGATACCGCATATTCTATTTATGTATATGAGTAAGAATAACAGATCTCCATATACTAGTATGATAGTGTCCGCTTTGGGTCTAAAGACCCACACGGGTTTGCTTTTGGTCCACTTATAAAAGGTCTCATACTAGTCGAGATATGTTCTTACTTATATATCACTCATTCTTCCCATTTTTAACCGATGTGGGTGTGGGAATTTGGTCTCCATCCAAACAATCCTCCTCTCGTACAAAGTACCACTTAGCTTCCCTTCAATTGACTTATCATTCGTCCACTATAATCAGGTTGCTTTTCCACCTGACCCATAAAGCATTACAGTGGATCTCTATCTGCTCACTCCTATCACCACACTGCCTTCCTCTAAATCGTCACTCTTGACACATGAGACATGGGAAAACAGAACTAGGTCACCTTGTTGTTTAGTGTTACTCTTGGCACATGAGCCACGAGAAAACCGAACTATGGCACCTTGTGATCTGTAGAGTAGATCCTTCACCTTGAGCATACCTATGTGTTCATCATGTTTCACATCTTTTGAGAATTTCACCCACATCATGTTCTATATGGGCTTGGAACTCTGATACCACTAGTTGAGAATATAGGTACCCCATATTTCGTCTCCGTATATAAGTAAAAACAACCGATCTCCACACTTAGTATGATATTATCGGCTTTGGCGCCCAAAGGCCCGCATATGTTTACTTTTGGTCCGTTCGAAAATGCCTCATACTGGTTGAGATATGTTCTTACTTATATACCCCTGATCCTGCCCATGTTTAACTAATGTTGGATGTGGGACTTTGGTCATCACCCTAACATAACTAAAGCAAATACATAAGAAAACCAGTTTATAACTTATTACACATTGAAAACTCATAAAATCATACTATTATACATTATGTTTCTATATAAAGAACCAAAATAGAACAAAAAAAACATAAAGTTCGTATGACACACCTCACCTAACTCATAAAATAACCAACTTAGAGAAACCTCGTACAAAACACCCGTTGGTTCTAGTTGTATGCTCAGATAAAACCACCCGAAATCCATAAACTCTGATAATGCTGAGAAACGGTTAACACTCGATTTCTTTATCGTTGTACTGAGAAATACGATTTAGAGTCGACGATGGACTCATTCTGATGATCTTTATCGCCCCAATTATCCTAATTCGATGAATTGAATGTGTAAATGACGTTTTTTAGTAGGATATGAAGAGAAAAAGAGAGGCACAAACAAATTCAAATGTTGAAAATATCTAATATGGGGAAAATTAACTTCGAAACAATTTTAAACTTATATATTTGGTATAGGGTATTTAGGGTCTTATAAAAAACATTATGTATTTAATGGAAATTATTTAAGAAAGATAGATATTAGAATAAGCATAAATGATAGTTTGGGTATTAGATGACGATATGGTTTGTGAGTAGATAATAGATACATTTGGTGATATTTTTCTTTTTTAAATCAACCCAAATATTAAAATCAACGTAATAATAGCAGACATGATTAAAAATCAATATTTTAAATAATATTTTTAGAAACAATAAATAAAAATTTAATTAATAAAAAAAATTAAACAATAAATATTCAATATCAATCATCTTTTAATTTTATCTACATTTAGAAAGTTTGAATTTATTGTGGATTTGGTTTGTTTTAATTCTCTCAACATGATGGCTAATGACTAATGCAATTGTTTTTTAAATGCCAAAATCATTTTCTTTAAAACAAATAACAGTTGGGTGATTTACTAATTAAGACTTAAATCACAACCCTATAATTAATTAAGATTTACAAAACTTAACAAAATCTTGCAGTGGAATACACTTCTATATAAAATTATATCAAATAAGTGTATACATTTATTATTTATTTATTTATTTAAAATTTTAAAAGTTCATATCTTTAAAACGATAATTTTGAATTAGTTTTATAGTTTTACGTTTCTTTAACGAAGATGATAATTTTTTTTAGTCCAATTAAGATAGATGAACAAAACAAGATTATAATTGTTTTAGTCGAGACCGCATATAAATCGGTCTCGCATCTATCTAATTCTTTTTAAAATATCTTACATCTACCGATTATCTCGCATATATCTTCTAAAAGGTAAGATAGTGAATATTTAATGAAAATGATTGAGATAATATATGAAAATCTCAAACAAAAATACTATAAATATATTTAGATTAAATTAAATTTAATGAAAATCATAAAATATTTAGTTTTTAATATGTTAGAGATAAATTCATTATGTAATGAATATTGTAAAAATATTTAGAATTTAATATTTTGACATATATTCATCATTTAATGGATATATTTAATTGTATTGAAAAAAAATCGATTTTAGATTGGTTCAGAATCTATCACTCCTCTCGCATCTATTTTATTTTTTTTACAATGTCTCGCATCTATCATTTGTCACACATTTAGCTAAAATATATTTCACAGCGTCCCCATCTATCACTGGTCTCGTATCCATCACCTAAAAATTTTGTATCCATCATCTAAAAAATATATTACATTATTCTTGTATAACAAAGCTAGATGAAAGATAATCGTGGGAAAAAAACAGAATAAGAATAAGATAGTGACTCTTTAATGAAAATGGCAGAAAAAAAAATTGTAAACAAAAATACTAGAGACATATTCACTTAATAAAAATTGCAAAAATAAAAATGTTAGAGATACATTAAATCGTAAGAATATTTAGTTTTTAATAAAAATTCTAGATATGTAATCATTCTTTCATGATTTTTCGTTAATTTTATACTAGCATCTGTCTCGTATCGATACTCTTCCCTCAACTATCATCTAAAAAATATATTATACTAGGCTTATATATATTAAAAGTAGATGATAGATGGTGTAAAAAATATCATGAACTGAAGAAAAAAAAATGAATTTTTAATGAAAATAATAAAAATATATTCAATGTTTAATGAAAATGACAAACAAAAATACTATATATTCACTTTTTAATGAGAATAACAAAAATATTCACTTTTTAATAAAAATGTTATAAATGTATTCACTATTTAATACAAATTAAAAAATCGTTTTAATGAAAATATTATGGATATATCATATTTTATGAAAATCAAATATTCTGTTTTAATGAAAAAATAAAAACATCCCGCGATTAATGAACTCCATCTTCTTTGATATCCAAACTAAAACCTATAAAACAAATCTAATTACATTTAAAAAAATCTGCAAAGAAACAAACTCAAATAAACATCTCCATCTACCATTGTCTCTTGTAAAAAAAATAAAAATATATTATTAATAAATCTAATCTTAAAAAATGAAATTAATAGTAGTTTTTTATTTTTATTTTGAATTACGATTCCAAATATACAAAATTTTAAGAATTTAAAAATATGTATACACATTTTAAAAAATATCTAAGGTATTATAAAAAAATTAAAGGAAAATGTTACACTAAATACCTTTTCACCAAACGTATTACCATTTAGTACCCCAACTTTCTTTTATGCCTACTAAATACCTGTCTCAGCAAACTAATTCCTATTTAGTACCCAGCTAATATTTCCCTTCCTGAAATACCCTCAAATGTGTGAGTCTATTTTCGAACCACAATTCAAATTTTGAATTTTTAATAGTACAACCTAGTCTGCTATTTTGAAAAGTTGTAATGAACCTATATCTTTTTCAAAAGAAACCATTTTCAATCAATCTCGTTGTTTAAACCGGTTCCCGAAATCAGAAAAGAGGTAAGCTTATGGCTGATTTTGTTCTGTTTTTCATGAGTAGAAGCTGAGTTTTGTTTTGTTTTTTCCAACTTTTGTTAGTTCCTGTTTTTTGTTAGTTCCTAGGTTTTTTTAGTTTTCAAAGATTTCAAGTTTACTCTGTTTACATTAAAGTCTTGTTTAGGTTCTGCGGAACTGGAAACCAGTTTTTTTAATTTTTTCGTAGTCGATATTCGGTACAGGTTCTTTAATGGCGTTTATATCTTACCTGTTGTGTTGTTTAAGATGATAGCTGAAGTATACTGTTGCATGTTACTTTATCTAGTGTCTCGCGTTGTTTTCCAGTTATAGTAGTGTACGCGAGTTGTAGCATACAACACCTTACAACTCGCGCGACGTGTTTTTTTTAATTGAATTTAAATATGAAGCGATATAGGTTTGTCACTGGAGGAGCTAATCGAAGTGTATAGTATTGCACGTTTCGCGCGACTCAAATCGGTAATTTACTACGTGAGTCACCTAGAAGGTAAATAGAGTATATATCGCGTCATTGCATATCGTATTATATTATTACTTTTTATCTAACGCGATTCACATATCGGGGCCGCGCGAATTACAGTGCGTACGACAACGCGAGTCACCCTAGCAGTTAACATCACAAGTCACGCTTGGACTGACGCGATTTAGGGCAGCTCCCTCACCTAGCCTAATTCTTTTTATCATTTGCAGCGTACTAGATGTCTAAGCAAAAATTTTGTATTTTTAAATATTTGAAGCAGACCTCAATCGTTTCTTTTATCGCGTTTGAAAACTTTGAATCTGTTGAAAAATATATTGAAGGTAGATGGGATGATCTGGTTAACGGTTGCTACATTATTTCCTACTCCTGTGTCGGTGAAAATTACTACTTGTTTACTAACGATACTGATTTCATTGGTTTAACTGTTTATCTCGATGTGGAGCGTCTGAAAAGCGTTAGCTTCTTTATAGAACAACGAGTAGTTGAAACAGATGTGCATGACATTGGTAAACAGCCTACCGTAAGCTTTGTAGAACCCTGTGATGATCATTTATTAAGCGGGGAGAGTAGTAATGGTTTAATCGGTTCGCAACATAAAAAAGACATCTTGCCACTACGGGTTGGGTTGATGCTATCACAGGAGTTAGTCAGATATTCGCTGATGGTGCCTCCAATTTAAGGTTATCTTTATGCCGATATGCTTTAGAGCTTGGTTTTGCTTTCAAGTATATGAATAATACATCCACTAAGATCATTGCTTACTGTGTCAACAAAAAGTCAGGTTGTAAATGGCGACTATATGCATCAATATATTCTAGCACTGGTTTCATGGTGATCAAGCGCTTTACCAACACCCATTCATGTAGCCCGGTATTTTCTAAGAAAAAAAGTAGGCATTTGACGTCTGATTTAATCGCGGATGAAATACATGAATCAATTAGGACAAGTCATTCTTTAACAGCAAAAACTATTCAGTCTTCTGCCAAACAAGACTATGGTTTAGATATTTTCTACCGTTTATCGTGGAATGCGTTAAAGAAGGCGAGGAAGTAAGTTTTTGGAGACAGTAATAATTCGTTTGGGTTGCTGAATGCATATTTTAGAAGATTAAAAAGCCGAGATATTACTACTGATTGTCATTTGGAGGTTGGTTCTGGGAATGTCTTCAGGAGGTGTTTTGTGGCTTTCGGATCATGCATTCAAGTCTTTCACTCATGTCGACCATTGCTGTACGTGGACGGTACCCATTTAAACGGCAAGCATGCTAGTGTTCTGCTGTCCGTAGTGGCTAAGGACGGCAATAACGGTGTGTTTTAGACCTTCTTGTAAATGTAGATTTATATGCGTGGTAATAAGATAAAATAATGCGTATCTCAGAAACCCGATAAATAGCGTACATATAATGCGAGTTGGCCTCACCCCTTTTCTATGTTAACGATTCGCGCCGTACCGACTTTACCATCCTAAGAAATCGCGCGATGCGTAGTTTGATTATAGTTACAAAACGTGCGATGCGTTATATATTATATGCAACATCACGCGAGATAATATATGCATCATAGCAATCGCGCCTTAATCAATTCATATATCCTTATATTATAGACTACCTAAACCTATTTTCTTATTGCACGCATTTTTCCAGTTGCTTTTGGTATTTTCGGTGGTGAAGATTCTGATAACTGGATGTGGTTCATGGAATGTCTTAAGCCTCATTTGTTAAACCGTCAAATCATTTTTATTTCCGATAGACTAATGTTGTTTTTGTTGTTTACCCAAACTGCTTTCATCCTTACTGTATATATCATCTGGTTAATAATTTGAAGACAGCTCTTGAATACACCAACCGCGATTTTAAGAAGAAAATGTTGAAGCGATTCAAAAGTTGTATTTACGCTCCAATAGTTGAACTTTTTAATGAGAGACTTTCCAAGTTTTTAAGTAGAGCTGGTAAAAATGTTAAGGCTTTCATCGAGAATTTACCTCCCAATAAGTACGCCCAGCTATTCGCCATTGGCAAACGTTGCGGGGCAATGGCATCATCTGCTGCTGAATCATTTAACAATCAGATTAAAAAGTTTTACAATCTACCGATTGTTGAAATGATAGACAAGATTAGAGTTATGCTAATGACTTCAGAAGCGCTAAGCTGGAAAAATTATTTATGCCCCGAATATGAGAAGCAATTTAAGGAGAATGTTCAAATGGGTCGAACTTGGGTGGTATCTAAGTCTTCTGCATGTTCATTCGAAGTTTATTCTGAACCAGTTATGGTTGTCAACATACTTGATTTTAAGTGTTCATGTGGTTCATGGTAGGAATAGTGCTTTCCACGTGCTCACTCATTGGCTGCAATAGCATCCGTGAACGAAGATCATATGACGTTGGTAGAACCATTCTACACTGTAAGTAATTATAGATCCACCTATTCGTTTAACATACCTGCAATAAACGACTATGGTGAAAGTTCATCATCTAACGAATCCGAAGGACCTGTTGTTCTACCTCCTAACGTAAAAAGGCGAGCTGGAAGGCCAATAAAGAAGAGGATTACATCTAGAAGAGAAGTATCATCTACCCACTTGCGCTGTGGCCGTTGCTTTAAATTTGGACACAACCGAAGGACTTGTGATATCACATTATGAGCTCCCCGTCGAAATCTTATTTTGCTTTCATTTGTTTTATTTAGTATGTATTAACTTGATTCCACTTATTCTGTATCTTTCTCCCGTCTTTCGTCCAAACTTTTTCAGTTGATACACTTTAATAACATAGAAGTTTTCATTTGATATGCTAGATTAGTTGAACTTTGCTTGAATCACGCTAGACGTTAATGTACTATGACTATAGACGCTTTGAACGTAGTACTTATAGCGAGATGTTAGTATTATATAACGCTAGATTAGTTGTGCCTGACCATCATCGCGTGAGATGCTTGCGTAATATGACGTTAGACACGTTGCAGTTTCACATAGTGCGCGAGATTATATTGTGCTATGACGCTAGACGCGCTGCCGTTGTGCAAAGCATGCTAGAATTATGTGCACTATGATAGATGTAACTATGCTATGGCGCGAGATGTAGTTATGCTATGATGCTAGATATAATGCACTTGCCTCAGACACCCTAGATGTTCGTCTGTTATCATGCTAGATTAGTTGCACTTCTACTTTCACGCAATGTATGTCTTACAAATACTCTTAACGACGCGATATCAGTATTACAATATCAACGTAATACGCGCCAAATAAGGCGACCAACGGTACCAAATAGCGCTACGATGGAATATGAGTATGCATCCTTCTTATCATGGATTGGGTGATTAACATTATGGTGGCAATGTTACGCGATTCATTAAGAATACATACTGCGAGACACGTTACTTGCCTATTCATCTCTACTGTTTGATGTGATAAGTATTTTTACAATCCATCCGCGCGAATCATGTAGGCTTTACAGCACGTGACAAATAAATTTACATACATCTCTACTGTACTTTGTTTTTCAATTGGAGGTTGTCACATACAATATCAAACTATTGAAACAGATAATCAAATCGATTCATAATTTTAACATTGCAATAGGAAGGAACGAAGACATACTTAATGCATACGGATAACAAAGGGCCTACCCATGCACAAATACTAAACCCTAATAAAAAACAACCAAATGTTATAGGGTTTACCAATTAAAAGCACAAAAAACCACTACAGTTTGAAACAACAGAAGCATATTTTAATAATCTGAAGAGTTACCCTCCTCTTCAGTGTCCTCCTCATCCTCAGACTCCTCGTCTGTCTCTTCATCCTCCTCCTCTTCATCCTTGTCGTCGGTTTCCTCCCCCCAGTAAGAATCGTCCGATGAGTCCTTTGAAGACTTCCTAGGAGTTATCTTCCTTCTGGCCGTCTTCATCTTCTTGTTCTTCAGTATCCTTTGTCGTTTGGGATACCAGTCGATGTCGGAATCCTCGTCCAGCCACGACAGGGATTATTCAGAGTCATACTCAGTCGTAGGTGAAAGTGAGGGAGAGAAAGGATCTGACTCAGCGTCGGAAGAGTACTCGGTGGTTGTCTCTCGCTTGTAGTCCGAGTACCTCGAACTCACGTCTGAAAACGTTCCGTCACAACCCTGATTGCCGTAGGAGTCGTCTGAACCGCTCATGGTCGAGTTTTGCTTTTCTATAGAATATGAACAGTTTTTTAAAGTTTAGTAGTCTGATGGATAACCATGCAAGCAAACACGAGACGCCTATTTATATAATTTCGAAAACAACGAGTACCCTAGTGAGCATTTAATGCACATGTAATGAGTGCTTTAGCTACCCAAGTCACATCTTTCAATAATAAACCCAATGCAATTAGTGAAAAGACATCCCATTGTCTTTTCACTAGCCATTAATTATGACGCGATATAAATTTGAATCACGATAACCAACGCGTACTACTACTCAAGTATTTTACAGCTCTCGTCTTATTGATTGATTCTAATTAATTTTTATTTTAAGTTTATTATTATTTAATTTATGATTAACCAAATAATATATAGTTAACTACATCATAAACAAATGAATATTTGAACTTGGTTAGCTGAAAAATTTAATTTGTTCCACTTTATTATTTAAATTAAATATACATAAATGTGTCCATTACCCCGCTGGTTGCGTTCTATAAGTTGTAAGCCCACGAATAACCCCCAACAAATACACGCGAGATGTTCAGTCCATGTAACGCTAGGTAGTAAAAATGGACACAACACGATAGAGTGACGGTGTATAACGCGAGGTAGATGAGTATCACGCGCGATGTATAATTCATGTTACGCTAGATAGATGAAAATTGACACAACGAGAGAGGTTCATTTTGTATAATGCTAGATAGCTTAATAGCACGCGAGTTATTCATTTCATGTTATGCTAGATAGCTTAAAAAAGACACAACGCGAGAGGTTCATGGTAATTAACATCAGATGGCTGAATATAACGCGAGCTATTCAGTTCGTCTGCCAGTCGATAGACGAAAATAGACAGAGCGCGAGAGATTTATGGACATGTCGCTGGATTAGTTCAACTTGTCACTATAACGCTAGATGTAATTGGCACGAAATTGACAACATGACGCAATATATACATATAATTCGACGCATGCTGTGCGCGTATTATAACTCTATAAGTGATCGTAATATGATGCTAGATGAGCCCGTACTATGACGCTAGATGAGCCCGTAATATGACGCTAGATGAGTTTGGTTGGCCCTAGTCACGAGAGAACTTCTACCCCTACGACGCGCGAGACTGGAAACGTTCGTAATGGCGGAGGAACATTTAGGGAATCACGAATTGTAACCATTTGATGAAAATTACACAAACCAAAAAGTCACACATTCTTATCATTACCAAATATATTCCATTACATCCAATTTAAAGACTACTTTGTTCTTCGAATAAAGTTACATTTTTTACGTCGTGAAAAATAAAGCCTTAATTCAACAACCACAATTATCATCTAACCGGTGAACAATTAACAATAGCATCTTCTCTCTCTGCGATCGATTCCTTTAGGTACATAATCATATCTCTTGATATCCAATCATTTTCTTCCCACCCCCATAAGTTTGCTGCCTATAAGCGCAAAGCTAGACAAAGATCAGAAACACGTAGCAAGGGTTCGGATTTCAGTTTGTTGTACCTCGCAGTGACTTCTTCTCGTGTGCAAACGTGGGGGCCGACAAATCCAAGCCTCATATAGTCAAAGTACATCCTGCATAACACTTGATCGAAAAAAACGTCGGTCGTTTTATTCAAGCTTGTTGTCTTCATGTACTTTACGACTTAAAGCAAGTGTTGGTCTTCATCGACGCACCAACTCATACTTATTTCCTATTTGGAGTATGTTAATTGTTTCAGTGTAGACTATATGTAGTTTTGTGGACGTCTATATAAGGGAGAAATACTTGGTGGTTAACTAGGCGGGTAATATTTAGTAGGTCAGTTTCTGGCGGGACAATATCATTTACTAAATAATTTTTGACGGGAGTTGAATATATAGTTCATCACGTGTATTAGGTAATTAACAAGCTGTTAGTATTATATGACGCTAGATGTTATCATACAATGACGCTAAACGCTTTTTACACGCGTACTTAACGCGAGCTGTTAGTATTGCATGGCGCTAGATTAGTTGTGCCTGGCCATCATCACGCGCGATGCTCTCGTGATATGACGCTAGACACGTTTCACTTTCACATAGTGCACGATATGCTACTGTGATATGACGCTAGATGCGTTGAATACATGGTGGGTAACTAGGCAGGTAATATTTAGTAAGTCGGTTTCTGGAGGGACAATATCATTAACTAAATCATTTTTTGCGGGAGTTGAATATATAGTTAATCACGCGTATTAGGTAATGAGCAAACATTTGTACATCGCGTCATGACACATAAACAAAGATTTGCTACAAACGTAACACGTGTGATACGCCTAGAAGCATACACATAGTATCACGCGTGATAGGAGACAAAAAAGGAAACCGTTGCGCGAGTCATTTACAACATACATTGCTAGTTAACTTACAAATTCTGATACAATGGTTTGTGTGTTACCCAATAACCAATCCAAATGAAATTAGATACAAAGAATTTCCTCTGGCGATTTGAACTTAAGAATTAGGCATCTGAAGCCCTGATATTGGTATTCTTATCATTCAGGAAGTGGTTAAAAATTTATGCGCGTGCTTTAGCTGGCATACACTTGCTATATTCCTTATCTACAAACCCGTGCTGGATAATGTCTTTGACGTACTGGCAGACGAACACTCCACAATCAAGCGAATCTTTGACGTACTGGCAGACGAACACTCCACAATCAAGCGAATCTTTATATTGCTGTGGAATCTCTCGAACATCTTTAGTTTTTTATCCATTCTTCATACGTGGTATGTATCTCTTCTTCATACAATAGTTCAGCTTGTCAAATAAAATAAATGTTAGTTTATATTTTTGAATTAAAATTTGAACTCGTAATGTTGCGAATCAGTTTACATTAGGACGCGACTTCCATCCTTTCACACGTGATTCGCACACATATTGACGCGAGACATATGCAATGCCCATTACGGTGCGAGTCACCATCACGCGTAAAGGATAATTAGCCTGTAAACAATGAACATACATCGTCATCCAATAAGGTATCATACTACTTACCAAGGCGTCGCCCGTTATCCTAGTGCCGTCTGGAGTGAATTTTCTAAGAAGGAACAGGGGATTGTACTTTTTTGCCGAACCATTCTCCAAGTCTATTACCAACAACGTCCAGTGGTTAGTACCTTTTTCATTTATGTTGCATACCGGAATGAATGCGATAAATGTGTCTTTCACGTTTTCAAAAACTGTGTCAATAACATTTGTAACATCTCCTTTGTTGACTAGTAATGTCTGTAATAAAACAAATGCACACCATAACAATATCAAACTTCTGGGTCACTTTAAATGGCTATTTATTAATTAGATACTAACCGTTGCGACACCTGAAATCTAAATAGCTTTATATCTACCGTTGTACTCGTCATCGAGCCCTTTAAAAGGTACAGTCCAGTTTGATTCTTGAAGAAACTTATATATCCAGGCATCGATGATCTACAGTACGTAAAAAACATAGCTAATCTAGAGTAGTTGTCAATTATTTATGTTATATCAAGTTTCTAAACTTTACCTTGAAATCTAACTCCCCTTCGTTGTCGAAAAACATAGCTAATCTAGAGTAGTTGTCAAAAAATGATTGTGTACACAATAGGAATGCATCATCAAGGTTTGGAAGATCAAAACAATCTGCTTCCATTTCTACTGTTGGTTATAGTTGTTCTGTTATCTCAGACTGTGTTAGTACTTCCACCTTTGCTTTGTGTTGCACTTCCAACTTCGTTTGTAACTCATTTGTTGATTTCATAGGAGCTCCCAATTCCACTGCGGTTTCAGTTTTTGGTTTTTGATTAATAGTTCCTTGTGCGCATTGATGTATTCATTTCTTTAACCTTGTTTTTTTCACATTACATACCTAGAAAAATGCAACCAACGATGCGTGTTATATTATCAAGTCACGCATGACATGTTTAATATGGTTTACGACGTGAGGTACGCAACATATAAGAGTCTTACTATACTGGCTCACATCGCGTGTTACGAAATAAACATTAGTCCTAGTAGACTTTCATGTTGCGCGAGTTACGCTTTGATGTTTAAGCTTACAAAATTTTGGCACCACGCGAGTCAGGCGAGTAAATATTCGACTGACGCGACTTACACCACGCGATTCTACATCGACGAAATATTGAATTCACCCAACGTTGCTTTTACAACGCGCGTTAGACTGTAAATATTACACTTACGCAACTTAGAAGACGTTGGGGTTTAGTTAGACAGTAAATATTCATTTAACTGCTTTGTTTCACATAAGTAAAACATGTGATTTGCATAGAGCAGACAATTGTTTAGCTGTGGTTTTGATCTTCTACTACAAAGTTATATAAAAAAGAGATATGGTATAACATTCCGCTTGCTTAATGCGAGTTAGGAAGATGTCAAGTTTTGAAACTGCAAAACTAATCACATAATAGCTATAACATAAGATTTGCGGTACTTGAAAATTTAAAAACATTCCCCAATGTAATAAACAACCGTTAAAACCCCATATTAAAATCCGAAGTTTCAAAAACAACAGCCTGGCCAAATTAAAAACAAAGCAACTATAAGATAGTTGTAAGAAGTTGAATCTTAATAATTTAAGATCCACTTACATCTTCATGTCCTTGCTCCATGGGCTTGGATACGCTACGGGGAGTTTCATGTGGCCCAGTTGTATTCATTTCCTTCCCACTTATTTGCTCACCAACATTTACAATTGCCAAATCTGCCTCAGTGTTTTTTGAAGCAACCTCACCATAAACTGTATCAACTGCAGCCTCTGCTGGATTCTGTTCTCCCGCAATCTCATTCATACTACCTTTTTCTACAACATCTGGTTGTAACTCTTGTGAAGTTTCAGCTACGACCTCAAGAGGTTCTGCTTCTATTGGTATTGGTTCAGGTGCTGCTGCTATAATAGCATGTTGCTCAGCTTGGTCTTGAAACTCTTGAGCAGTTTCGGCTACGACAACATTTGCTTCTGCTTCTATGGGTTTTGTCACATGCTGCTCAGCTTGGTCTTCAAACTGTTGTGCAATTTCAGCTACGACAACATTCGATTCTTCTTATATGGGTACAATAGCAATTTGCACCTCAGCATCCGCTCCTACTGCACTCCCACCAATATCTGCCTCATCTATGGCCGCGACAAGCCTGCATTTGTCAACTCCCAAAACATACGAAGTTTTTTCGTTTACCTGCCCCTCCCTCGATGTCTCAGTAACATCGTTTGGTCCATCAGCAGCTCCAGATTCATTATTCTCCTCATCCGTTTCACCTCCATCTTCTACCCCCTCGTGTGTGTCTTCTTCATTTTCGTCAGGTGTAGAACCCTCTACAACTTCTTCTTCTTTATCATGTTTTTCTTGTCCTGCTTCTAACTTTTTCAAACCCATGTTTTCTTGAGATATAAACTATGGTTTTAAGAACCTCATCCACTGTTACTGATACGTTTACTCTTTTCTATGGTGACTCCTCTTCTACCGAACAGAAAGGGAGTACACAAACCTTCTCTAGTGCTTCATTAACCCCCGCATCTTCATCATCTTCATTACCTTTATCAGCCTTTTCTTGAAGCTTCAAAGTCAACAAAGCAACCTCTCTTTGGAGTTCTTCAATCTGTGGTGAACTTCAGCAAGTATTAGCCAAAGTAATGAAAATGCATCATTAAAATTGACAACCTATTAAACGACTTACTTGTCTATTCTTTCGTGCAAGAGAAATCTTAAGCCTTTTGTTTACTACCGAGTATCTGTATTTTCCACTCGTTCTCTTCTTAAAAGATTTCATCCTCTTGAATAAAATATTACAATCGCTTTCCTTGTAAACTTTCATCCTCTTCGTCGGAGTACTTGAGCTGCCCTCTTTCTCTGGTGTATTTTTATTCTGATCTACCCACCCCTGCAGCTGTTGCCCGTAATCCTCATCCACTCCCTGGCAATCAACTGTTCCAGATCCCTACCCGATCTCCATCTTATTTATTTCCCCTCCACTACAATACTTGGCTCGCTTCCCTCTTCAACTGATCATCGTCTTTTTCCTTTTTCTTGTCAACTTCCTTCCAGACCCTGCCCCAGTCTCTCCCGACCCGAAGGCCATTTCTTCAGCTTCTGTTAACTTTACCTCTCCTTCCAATACCTGCAACACGCAACATGTAAGTTTAAACAAACAGCACACGCTAGTATACGACGCGTATTATTCAAATGAAGCATCACTATGACGCAAATCATGTAATGCTTGAGTTCTCATCTCGCAATGTGAGTCATATAATCGTTTGCTTCACGCGCGAGTCACTTCCTACCATCAATGCAATTCGATTTCCCATCAATACCATCTGACGCGATGCATGCAGTGCAGACGTTGTTGTTGGTTTTTTTACTTAGTGAAGCATATGGCGCGAGTCTCTTAATAGAATCGCGCACCATAAACGCGATTAGATGTAGATATCTCTCGAGCGATGGAACACTTAATATTTAATATACATCGCGCTACGTCAGTTATGCCTCACGCGATTCATTACATGAATAACATGAAACAACAACATATTACCTCATCATATGCCAGCTTCCTCAGCCTTTTAACAAGTGCAATAGTGGACTCCTTGCACTCGAGCCCACACCATTTGTAGCACCTAGGTATCATGTTTGGCCTGACCAAATCTTCCCCTAGCATGGTGTGCTCCATTATGAAGGGCTGGGAAAAACAGGTCACACTCGTATCACTTTTATAAGAGAACAAAATTATACAAACATCGAGTTCAATACTCACCAATAACACTGCTACGAAGCCGACGACGTGATCTGGGGTCCCTTTCTCTAAACAAATAACCATAGACTTCGTCAGCTTCTCAACAATTGCTCCCGACCAATCATAGTCATTAATTTTGAGCATGTCTTCTACGTAGAAAACCATTTTCCAGCCCATGATATCTCCGGATATAGAGTAGAACATGGTAGAACAAATGAATAGTATCAAAAGCTTCGCAACGTCGGTTACTGATTCCTCACTTCCATCGTTTGCTGCTATTTCTATTGCTTCATGTATCAAAACAGACAGTAGTTATTTAATTGTATATGCTAAAACATCCATACATTTCATAATCTGTTATTTCTACCTTTATCATCGCATTTGAAACAACCTTTTGGTTTGACGGTCCACTTTTCCTCGCCCTTGGACGCAAGAAATATTTATGCATCAGTGGAGAATCGTTCTCTGCACCATCAGCAAATCTTCCGGTGAAAGCCCATGTTCTGTTCATCGGCATTTCTTCCGTTCCGTGTTTAAGACCGAAGATGGCTTTAACATCGTTCGTTGTCAGTTTAACCCGCTTCGAACCTATTCTAAAACACTCACTCTTTATAAAAATATCTCTTTATAATCTCCTCTATAACTTTGTTAAAATTCTTCTTTGGCAGATCTCCGTTCCTTAGCATGAAGGAAGTTTTCAGCAACGTATAGAATGGCGTGTTCTTCGTAGCCTCGATATGGTCCTCAGTCACTATGTCTTTCTGCAGCAAATTTAATATGATGACTAAACCAGACCTGTAAAAAGTACCTTTGCCCATAGCAGAACCTGTACGCACAAAAGAACACCAATGTCAGATTTTAGCTATGCATATCTCCTTGTAGAATTGATTATAAACCCAACATAAATGAGTCAACATACACAACGCGTGGTAGACCATACTTGTTGCGCGAGATACGCGCAACGACCCATGCTCTGGCCACAATGACCAACCCTAAGACGCGACATAATCAAAACATGTCGCGCGTGTTACCCTAAACTGATTGGTCTAGTTACAACTCCCATCACCCACCACACGAGGCACGACTACCACTCAAGCGCGATGCAAAATTCAAAAACGTATCCCGACGTAAGATTAGCTTAACAATACAAACGGTACTAAAATAGAACACCCGTCATCCAATCTAGCACCCAGCATACGCGAGACGCACGCCACAACTAGTGCCAATATGATGCTTTAACACACCAGACGCGATACACACACAAAAAACCACTGCAAACCGCCTAAAAACTACCCACACTTCATCCACAGACGCGAGACGCACGCCACAACTACTGTCAATATGATGCATTACAACAACAGACCCGATACGCACCAACCGAACTACTGTAAACCACCTAAATACTACCCACTATCAGTCCCTAACGCGATACACACCAACAAAACTACTGTAAAATACCTAAATACTACCCACAATCAGTCCCCGACGCGATACACACCAACCAAACTACTGTAAACCACCTTAAAACTACCAACAATTCAGTCCCTAACGCGATACACGAGTCGTCCCACTTTAAACCACATCACAAATACTCAGCTTTCAGTAATTAAACAACATACATGCGCCTTCTTAAAACAGCACACTGTGCAATTCATGGCCGGAAAACGTTAACACAGTAATGTACCGATAAGGCAATTATCGAACACAGTACGATTCATAGGGATTCGACTAAACACGATTAAGACAAAATGTAAGCTCGAACCTTAACTGTAGTTCATACAGTACGACGTTCGCCGGCTCTGGTGGTTCTTCCTTCACACGACAAAAAAACGAGACAGTCGTCACGACGCTTATGGAGTTCGCCGATCGCTTCGCACGGCAGTTCTGCAACCCTCGCTGGAGTTTGTTCGGTCAAAAATAGACGGTGGACAAAGTTCTTTTAGGGTTGAACTTCTTCTCTGACTTTCTCCTTGTCTTTTCGGTTTTTAAAAGTTATTGGGATTTGGAGGGAAAGTAAAAAATAAAATAACCTACTTTCTCTTTCTTCTAGTATTAGGGCTAATTTGGTAAAAATATTAGCTTTTTACTATTAGTGTAAGGGTCTCATATTTGGGCACTTATTTAGAATTACATATTTGAAAAAATATTTATGGATACTTTTCTCAAAATTAAATTGAATTTTATCTAACAAATAATAAAATTAAACGAGTTCTTTTAAAATGTATGAAAATAATAATACTAAGTGATAATAATTTGGTTTTTGGTCTTTAAATACTTAACGCATTTGGAAACTGGTAGAATTCGTAATAAATTGATTAGCTAGTTTATAATTACTTAGCAGAGTCCGGTGTATAAACCGCTTAAACATTATCTTATTAGAGTACGTACGACGGAAGTGATAAATGAGATGTTAATTTAAATTTTAGTTAAAATATTAAAAAAATCTATTCAAATGAATGCGTTGAGATACAAATTAGATGACGTGAATATAACTTTTGTTAACTCAGATATTAAATTTTCATAACGAATTAGTAAATAAATCTTTTAATTTTTGTCGGTTATTTTTCTTCATTTTCCTCGTACATTTTCTCTACTTGATATTTTATTAATTAACAATATTTTTTAAAATCAAAATATACGATTAGGCAGCATCAAATACATTGGCTAAAAATAGTTAGATCATATCTTCCTTCATACGTGTCACTATATTGGTCTTATAAATTAGAAAAATGGTCACGCTAGAAAAAAACCACATTTTGATAGATCTTTCACCTTACTTTTTTTTTTTGGAATTCAAACTTGAATTTCTTAATTTATCCTTTTCACCATAACTAATTACAATCATGCCATTTGCTCTCTAAAATTGTCTAGAATCTGAAACCCCCAAAAATTACCCTAAACCTTAACTATTTAATACCCTAAAACAAATATTTTACAACCAAAATCCATAAAAACCGATTCTGTTTTTAAAAGTATGATTTTGGCATGATTTTAGGCTTTGTTTTCATGAATTAATGTTGTAGAGTTGTTTGTTGCACGCGGATTCCTCGATTTGGCTTCGAGTTGGAAATGGTGGTGTTTAGATAAATCTAGGGTTTGGCTGTATGCAGGTGTTCGTTTCACAATATCGTGCTACCAGATTTGTTTTCGTCGACAAAGCCCATTTTAGTTAAAAAAATTAAAATCTAATTGATAATAAATATAAAAAAAATGGAAACAAATAATTCTATTTAATTATTTTAAAATATATTTAATAACTAAAAATGGTAAAAGTGAATATTTCTTGATTTAATAAATATCCAATAATTTTGAAATATGATAATTCTTCGTATATATTTATTAAAATCATTAAAATTATTAAAATCATTAAAACTAAAATCATTCAAAGTTAAATGGGTTATAATTAACATTAAAATATGAAAATAGATTGTATATTATATTATTAATCATTAAAATCAATTTTTTATAACATCTTTTTTTTTATATTAAAAAGAAAATCAAAATTTTTATTATTAATATTTTATGTTAGCAATTATTATGATAAAATATATTTTAAATATTTTCTATTAATTAAAATTTCAAAATTAAGTTTTATGGTACCATAAAATTTAAATATTTCAAAGTTAATTTGAATTTTCAATAACTTTGAAAGTCGTAGAAAATAATAAAAAATATCTTATGGGTAACATTAAATATTAATAATAAAACTTTTGATTTAATTAAAATTTCAAAATTAAGTTTTATGGTAACATAAAATTTCAATATTTCAAAGTTAATTTGAATTTTCAATAACTTTAAAAGTCATAGAAAAAGTTATACAAAAATAATAATAAAATATCTTATCATAATAATTGGTAATATTAAATATTAATAATAAAACTTTTGATTTTTTTAAATATAAAAATATATTATAAAATTTTATTTTAAATGATTAATAATATAATATAAAATCTATTACCATATTTTAATGTTAATTATAATCCATTAATTAACTTTTAAATTATTGTTATTTATTAGAATAAAAAAACCGGTTTTTAGTCTTTAAACTCATTTTATTGTCTTTAAGATAATTAATTAGAATCGTTTGTTTCCATATTTTTTTTCTTTGTATTTATTATCCAATTAGATTTTTAACTTTTTTTTTAAATTAAAATGGGCTTTGTCCATGCGACAAGTACCCCATCCTGGTTTCGTGCGACCAAAACAAATCTGGTATCACGATCTCGTGCGACGAACACTTGCGTAGAGCAAAACCCTATATCTATCTAAACACCACCATTTCCAACAAACTCGAAGCCAAATCGACGAAACTGCGTGTAACAAACAACTCTACAACATTAATTCATGAAAACAAAGCCTAAAATAATACCAAAATCATACTCTTAAAAACATAATCGAAAAACCTAATATTGTACCACTTAAACACAACGAATCTTGAAAAATTTTATAGTGGAAGGTTTGTATGGTTTATCTTAATGTTGTTATGGATTCAGATTTTCAAAAATTACGCTTTGATTTTCGATAAATTTTTTGTGCTTGAGAAATTTTGAGAGAGATTGAAAGAAGAAGAAGAAAAAAATGGTGAGAGATTTATAAAATGCTTTTATACCTAGGTTTTCTAAAAAAGATAAATTTATCCAAAATTTGGTGAGAGATCTATCAAATAGGTATAAGATCCTCGTGTAAGATCCATAAAAATGTGTAACCCTGAGAAAAAACTACCCAACACTCTCAATGTCACTACCCTAGTATCCACCACAAAATACTTGGACCTAAAGGGTGGACAAAAATACTCTGATAGTATAAGTAGGCTCGTTTAGGTCAGAGGATCAATTTTTTTCATCTTCTAAGCAAGACTTTTCACTAAAAATTTCCTACCAAAATTAGAAGCAAAATTTAAACCGTAACCCAAAAAAGCAAACCCCGTAATTCGTGGAACCAACCCAACTGTGTAGTAACGCCGGTGAATCCTAACGGCCACCGTTAATATACCCGGCGAGGCGTGGAACCAACCCAACCGTGTAGTAACGCCGGTGAAACCCAATGGCCACCGTTAATATACCCGGCGAGGTGTTGAGAATATTTGAGGCTGCTTATCGTCAACCCAACCGCGTAGTAACGTCGGCGAACCCCAACGGCCACCGTTAATATCCCCAGCGAGGCGTTGAGAATATTTGAGGCTGCTTATCGTCTACCGGTGAAGACCGTTATAGACAGAATCACTGTTCGACCTTCGATAACCCACCACAGGTAGTTGTTTTGAATTTCGAAACAGAAGGTAGTGTACTGTTCGACCCGAGTTTGGTTTAGTAGTCTTTTGGAAGAGTATCAATGGATGTTGTTGTGAATTTATTCTCGCTTCGAGAGTATAGCAATGGTTCCTCCTGATCACATTCTTGGAGTTTCATAAGCTTTCAAATCCAACACGCATGAAATGAAGCTCAATCTTGGAGTTGGGGCTTACAAGACCGAAGAATTACAGCCTTATGTGCTTAAGGTTTTGGATTAGGTAACCACATTTACCACTCTCTTTGTTTTGTTTAAGTATAGTATTTACTCTGTAGGCAGAGAATCTTATGTTGAAGAGGGGTGATAACAATGAAGTAACTTGGGTACATGCCTAAATTTTATTTAATTTTAAGCATTATTGTTATTGTGTAGGATGTTCTTAGCTTAGCCGCTTAATTTATGTGTTATCTCCCTCTTGAGGGATTGGTCGCATTTAATAAAGTGACTGCTGAATTATTGTTTGGAACAGACAATTCAGTTATCAAAAAACAAAGAGTATGTTTCGATAGGTGTCTATTTTTTACCCTTTTTAGTCTTTGTTTATGTACTAACATATGTACTTTAACCAGGTTGCAACAGTGCAAAGTATTTTAAGAATCGGTTTTCTGCGTTTAGGTGCAACTCTTATTGAGCAATATTTTCTTGGAACAAAAGTCTTGATTTCATCTATCACATGGGCTAATCACAAAAACATCTTTATTGATGGTGGAGTGTCATGGTCGGAATATCAATATTATGATATATTAGGGTGGCGCTACCATATTCCCAACATGATCCTAAGGCAGTTGGGTTGGATTTTGAGGGGATGACATCGAGAAGTAAATTACAAAGAGTAGTTAAAAGCTACCATCTCATAGTCTAGCCAAAAATCATCTTTAATTGGAAACTGGATTATCAAACACAAACAGCAGGTGGTAGCTATGTTGATACGAATTCGTTTTTTGTTTTTGGAAAATAAAGGTATTTATATGTAATTCATTAGTATTATAGTAATGTGTGTAATTTTTTGTGGGGTTTAACACTTTGTTGACTCATTTTGTAAGTAATTCGTAGCTGTTATATCAATGATGCAATTGTGCATATGGAAATACATGACAATAGCAATTTGAATGTATCATATAAATCGCATATGTAAAGTCCCTAAAATAAAACAGCATATACAAATACAGACACAAATATGTATACTAACTAACATAAAACAGCAAATATGGAAATGATCTAACTGTCATTTCATTTATCAAACATCATTACACTTTCAAGTTCAATGTTTATCCAACATTTTACAGTTGTATGATATGTTAGTTAAGATGTGTAACCAAGCTCGCGTGATTACAAATTTACAAGTAGATTGCGCTACAAATATAAGTGACAAAACCAATCCATCGTGACTTTTTTTACTTAGAAATTGCAAATGCAAGACCAATCTAGTATTACCTATATTACTCACAAATTGCAAATGCAAAACCAATCTAGCATGATATAGTTTACTCGCAACCTCGCATGATTAAGGATTTGCAGTCAAAAGGCACTACAATTGTAGGTAACAAAACCAATCTAGCATGACTTATTTTAGTCACAAATCTCAAATGCAAGACCAATCTAACATGACCTATTTTACTCACAAATCACAAGATCAATCTAGTATGGTATAGTCTACTCACAATCTCGCATGATTAAGGATTTGCAGTGAAATCTCCCTACAACTATAAGTGATAAAGCCAATATAGCATAACCTATTTTACTCACAAATCTCAAATACAAGACAAATCTATCATGACCTATTTTACTCACAAATCGCAAATGCAAAATCAATCTAGCATGATATAGTTTACTCACAAATCTGAAGTGCAAGACCAATCTAGCATGGCCTATTTTACTAACAAATCGCAAATGCAAAACCAATCCAGCATGATATAGTTTACTCACAATCTCGTCTGATTAAGGATTGACAGTTACTAAAAGCGTATTGATATTACTCACTGTAAATCGCATAAATGACTTATCAAGTAAAACGAATGTTTAAAATGCATAACTTAAAGTGAATTCATATTATAATCAACTGCAATCGCAATGATTTTAAACTAAACAAATTGCATAATATTCTATTAATGAATGGACATATGTTAACGTAATGCGAATCGCAGGTTCCACAAAGGCCAACTATCGCAAAGTATGAAACAATTGTTTTCCATACAAATCGCATTGTCTTGGAATTTAGTAGCCAATCGCAAACACAAGTCTTGCCACTAAAATTTCATGGTCGCGTACTACATTGCACAGTAATTGCAAATCACAATGGAACCTCACATTTAGTTCTGCTTTTGTCTCGTACTTACTATAAACAACTTTTTTGAATCTTGATGGTGGATATTTTAAGCATCTACGTTTCACTTCGGTAGCTATGGATCGAGCAATGACTGGAGTCACTTAGGCTGTTGAGATTGCTTCGCTGAGGCCTGAATAACGACTGATGGGACTCGATTGTCAATTTGAGTTATGGTGCCGCCAGCCTGCCAAAGCAGATAAATGACTAAGATCTTAGAATTATGGACTTGTCGTTTTGTAATTGAACTGACATGTAACTAGAAACGTTCTAATCACACTAGGTTTATATGATGCACAACTGATACACTACAGCTCGCCTAAAAGTCATACTACGTGGACAATAGTTTTGCTTACAAACCTAAAGCCAAAAATATTTAAAGACCTTTTGTCATCAATGGCATGACATGTACAGAATTCCTAATACAGAGACACCAGTGAAATCATACCATAGATCGAAGGATGGTAACTAGTTCTATCTCATGATCAAACTTGATTACAATTATCAAGGCTCGTCTGAAACTCCTTACACGTATGTAGGTGTTCAATTTGTTTATCAGCCTTACACAACACAAATAATTTGAAAAACCTAATAAATTAGTGAGGACTAGGCAAGATTTACCTTATCATTAAAGTACTTGAGGACCTCAACAGGGAAATCATGGTATTTTACAAGCACATGTCCAACCACACACTTCACAGTTCCTTCGACATTTTATACTCCTGTGTTCAACGGACCTGGCTTCTCATTTGCTTCTTCATATAGGCTGATTAAGGCGATCAGTGCTTGAATCACACCTAGTTGGATGAATTCCAAGTACATGATGCTCTATTTGTCCTTTACGCTTTAAAAATAAATAACAACAACAATAACATGAATCGATCCTAAATAAAAAAAAATTACATATATGATGTCATTCAATAACATGAATTTATCTGATCATAAGAACATGGGCAACAACAATAGAAAAAAGTCACTTAACTCATGCAGCTACATAAATTTGAAGTGAGTTTGATGAATCAAATTTTAAGATGAATCTCAATAAATACCCAAATTAAAAGCCTAAAATCTATAAACTACAATTAAAAATCAAAACTGAATTGAAATATTTGAATACTAATTTATGTTCGTTAAAGTTGATCTCTTGTTCCTATGCGAGAGAGGTGATTTCTTGTCCAACCATATCCATTGATGGTCGGTGAAGGGTTTTGGGTTTGAGGAATTTTCAGTTTTAAAGATGTTTAGGATATGTAGAGATGAAGGCGGTTTACGAATTCGAATGTTTAAAATATTTAATTTGGTGAAAAAATTAGCTCTCACAAAAAAGGCTTATATAATCGATAAAGGGTAGTTAGGATATTAAAAAAATGTTAGATATTAAGCTGGAGTTATTTTTGTGATATGGATCTTAACTAAATATAAATAATAATTCAGGTATTAGATTAGGTACTTATGAGATCATTTAAAAAAAAATTAACGCAGTTTTTATTCATGTATTCGTATGATAAGAAACTAAACCTTTTATGGGTATAAATCATAGTATTTATTTTTTAAACATCCCAACAAATAAAGAAAAGTTACATTAGCACGAGAATAAAAATAAGGGAATTGCTAAAAAAAGTCAAAATTACTCCGCGAAATCGTTTGTTTTGAAATTCAAAAACTATTCGCAAAGTTATTATTTTTGACAATTTTGCCCTTACATAAAACCCCAAAATAAAAAAAATAGTCAATGAAGTTATCTTAATTTGGAATCTTTCTTAACTTTTTCTCTACCTTCCCTCTAAAAAATCATCCACTCATAATTACCTAAACTAAACTAATGAATTCCTAATAAATTTTTGTTCAGTTCTACTTAAAGAAAAGTAAAATTAAATAATTTAACCGGGTTAAAAACACTACAGGTCCTCCATGTTTGTCACTTGTAACACATCAGTCCTTATTGTTTGTCTCTGTAATAAACCGGTCCTCTATGTTTTAAAAACGTAACAAACGGATCCTTTTCTGAAAATTTGAGGGACCTATTTATTACAAATTGAAAATGTGAGAACCTGTTTATTACAGACATGAAAGACCTAATTATCCAAAAAAAAAATCTATTTGTTACATTTTTAAAACATAAGGGACCGGCTTATTACATAGACAAATAATAAGAACTAATGTGTTACAAATGACAAACACGGAGGACCTGTGGTGTTTTTTTACCCTAGTTCAACTATAAAAAAAAGTAAAGCAAACTTACCTTAGCTAAACAGCAACCCCACCCAACATCGTCCCCTGTAGCTGCAACTCCTCCCACAAACGTCGTCTGAAGCAGCAATTCTTCACCAAACTCGGAAACATCACAAAAATCAAAACAGTCGGGGTCAGAGCAGAACAAAAATCGAAGCAGCAACTCTTCAACTGAAGCAGCCGAGTGAGAGCAGCAACAACTCGACCGCATCAAGAACAACCACCGCCAAAATCGAAAATATCAGTCTCTCGAAGCCGAAATGAAGCCTCACTCTAAAACAGCAGTCCAGCAAACACCAAACTCGAGCTCGGTGTTGGTTTCCTGTCGATTTTGTGTTCTGGTTTCGTACTATGTTAGGGGTCTGATTGTAGTGTTATTGCATAGTTTAGGGTTTCGATTCGATCTCCTTTGGTATACTGGTGTTCTCGCCGGCGATTAGCAAATAACGCTTGGCTTCCGCCAAACACGGGCGCAAACCAGGCTTCACACGCCATAACTTTGGCGTGAGAGCTTAGACTCACTCCATACGTTTGGCGTGGGAGCTTAGACCCACGCCATATATATAGCGCCGGTAAGCTCTGGTGACAGGATTATCCCGGACCGGTTTTATCTTGGCGTGGGCTGTGTAGTAATAACAAGTATAATCTGTTATTCATCGTGATCTAAAAGCTAGCAACATTCTGTTGGATGTAGACATGAATTCGAAAATATCAGATATTGAGATGCTAGAACTAGAAGATCCGGTCGTAACGAAAATGAAGTCAATACAGTCCGTGTAGTGTTGGGAAAAATAATCCCACGAATGCGGAAATAAGAACAAACAAGAGAAAAAGAATTTAACGTGGTTCGGTTAATTTGCCTACGTCCACGGGAGAAAAATAAGAATTACTATAACTCAAAAATATTACAAATATTGGAGTCTCACTCCATTATACACTCACCTTTCTCACCCCAAATATTATACCCCAAAAGAGAATAGTAATCTCACAGATCACTTAAACAAATTTTCCTAAACACTACCCGTATTTCTCTCTCACTCAAAGTGTTTCTCTCTAAATTGTGTCACACACAATATTGCACTCTAGAATGTTTATTTCAAGTGCTTCAAGTGATTGCCCTCCAAGACCAACTCATGGTCATATTTATAGCAAAATAAGGCTTACAAAAGAAGGCGCTTATGCTTCCAAAAGAAGTTAATGGTTACTTGTAAGAAACCCACTTGCATTTAATGAAAGGAGGTTGCTTGTAAGTCACCATTCATTTAATGCTTAGTTGTTTCTTGTAAGAAACCAAAAAGTAGGGCCCACACTAATAAATGTGAGAGAGAGAGAGAAATGAGCAGGCCTTACAAATCTCTTTCGCCTGCTCACGAGGAGAGTGTTACCAGTCCGGTAACCTCTATGCACACATCAAGCTTTTGTTTCGGCAGTGACTTTGTCATCATATCTGATCCATTGTCAGCAGTATGAATCTTCTCAATACTCAGCTGCTTTGACTCTAAGGTTTCACGAATCCAATGTTATCGAACATCAATATGTTTCGATCTCGAATGCAAACTTGGATTTTTACTAAGATGAATGGCGCTTTGACTATCGCAGTGGAGAGTATAATTTTCTTGATTGAGGCCCAACTCTATAAGAAATTTCTTTAACCATAAAATTTCTTTACTAGTTTCAGTAATGGAAATATATTCAGCCTCGGTAGTGGATAATGCAACACATTTTTGTAATCTTGATTGCCACGAAATTGCTCCCCCTGAAAACGTCATCAAATATCCCGAAATAGATTTCCTACTATCAACATCACCGGCCATATCTGAATCCGTGTAACCTTCAAGAATAGGTTTACCATTGCCAAAACATAAACATGATTGAGATGTTCCTCGAAGATACCTGAATATCCATTTTACAGCTTCTCAATGCTTTTTTCCAATATTAGATAAAAAACGGCTGACTACTCCAACGACATGAGCAATATCAGGTCTTGTACAAACCATGGCATACATCAAACTGCCAACAGCTGAAGAGTAAGGTATTTTATTCATTTCTTCTATCTCACTTTCTTTTGTAGGTGATTGCTTGGAAGAAAGTTTAAAATGCCCTGTAAGTGGAGAAGTAACAGGTTTCGCTTTGCTCATGCTGAATCTTTCTAAAACCTTCTCAATATATTTTTCCTAGGACAACCATAATTTGTTGTTCACCCTATCTCGAGTAATTTGTATCCCAAGAATTTGCTTTGCGGGACCCAAATTCTTCATTGCGAAAGATTTGCTGAGCTCCATCTTCAAATTCTCTATCTTTCCAATATCACGACCAACAATCAACATATCATCCACGTAGAGCATAAGGATGATAAAATTATTTTCAGAAAATATCTTAATGAAAACACAATGGTCAGATGAAGTCTTATTATACCCGTATTCCACCATGAAGGAATTGAACCTTTTGTACCACTGTCGTGGGGCTTGTTTGAGACCGTACAAACTCTTCTTTAGTTTGTAGACCAAATGCTCTTTATCTTTAGTCTCAAACCCTTCAGGTTGCTTCATGTAAATTTCTTCTTCCAAATCACCATGGAGAAAAGCAGTTTTCACATCAAGTTGTTCAACTTCCAAATTCAAGCTAGCAGCTATTCCAAGAACAACACGAATAGATGACAATTTTACTACAGGTGAAAATATTTCTTCAAAATCAATACCTTTTCTCTGACCAAATCCTTTGGCAACCAGTCGCGCCTTGTATCTTGGTTGTGGATTTCCTTCTTCAGTCTTCATCTTAAACACCCATTTATTGTTGAGTACTTTCTTCCCTTTTGGTAACTCTACCAAATCGTATGTGTGGTTCTCATGCAATGACTTCATCTCTTCTTTCATGGCTTTCCACCACTCCTTCTTTTGAATGTGCAGCACAGCTTCTTCAAAACATTCAGGTTCTCCCCCGTCAGTTAGTAACACGTACTCATTTGTTGGGTATCTAGTCGAAGGTCGACGATCTCTAATGGATCTTCTCAAATGGGGTTCTTCACTATGATTTCCTTCAACATCAATTGTTTCTTCATGGTCGGGAGCCTCGCCATGATCCTCATACTCAACTGGAAATGGTGCTTCCGGAACTAAGTCAATTTTAGTATTGACATCTGATTTTGTATTCTCGTCGTTCTTCATATCTCCAAGAGTTTGGTCTTCGAAGAACACAACATCTCTACTTCGAACAACTTTTCTACTTCTTGGATTCCAAAGTCTATAACGAAACTCATCATGTCCATAACCAAGAAATATGCATTCTTTGGTTTTCTCATCCAGCTTGGATCTTTCATCTCGAGGGACATGTACGAACACCTTACAAACAAACACCTTCAAGTGTTTGTAACTTATGTCTTTCCCGGTCCATATTCTTTCGGGAATTGCGCCATCTAAAGGAACTGAAGGGGATAAGTTGACAAGATCTACCGTCGTCATCAATGCTTCACCCCAGAAGGACTTTGACAATCTTGAATGGAAGAGCATGCACACGATCTTGTTACAAATAGTTCTATTCATTCTTTCTACAACATCATTATGTTGCGGGGTCTTGGGTACCAATCTTTCAATCCTGATACCATGAACTCTGCAATATTCTTCAGATGGTCCAATGTATTCACCACCATTGTCGGAGCGAATACATTTCAAAAGTGTTCCAGTTTGGCTTTCAACGTTGGCATGAAACTTCTTGAATACTTCTAACACTTGATCTTTGGTCTTCAAAGGATACGCCCACACCTTTCTGGAATGATCGTCAATGAATGTGACAAAGTATAATGATCCGTCGATACTTCTGTCACCCATAGAACATACATCTGTATGTATTAGATCAAGAATATTATTCTTTTTATGTGGTCGTCCTGCTCGAAATGCGGCTCTGTGTTGTTTTCCTGCCAAACAATGAGTGCATTGCTTTAAGGTAATATTTGGAAGATTCGGTATAAGATTTTCTTTCGTGAGAATTTTAATTCCCTTCTCACTCATATGACCAAGTCTGGCGTGGCACAAATTCTCCGATTCTTCATACTTGATCGCATGCGCTTCTACTCCACTTGATTGTTTTGTTTGCATATAATACAAACGATCAATCTTCTTACCTCTGGCCACGACCGAATTTCCTTTCTTAAGCTTCCAAACTCCATTGCCAAATGTGTTTTCTTATCCCATATCTTCAAGTTGACCAGTAGAGATCAAATTGATACGGATGTCTGGAACATGTCGAACATCTTTTAATAACAGCTTGCAACCGCTGCTAGTTTCCAGTGTTGCATCACCTCGACCAACAATTTCACATCTTGCCTCATTTCCCATCTTGACAAAACCGAACTCACCACTTGTGTAAGTGGTCAAAAGACTTCTATCGGCTGTTACATGGAATGATGTTCCAGAATCAATCATCCATGTGTCTTGGCATGCAAGGTTGACACGTCCATCGTCAAAAATTAGGTATGTTTCACCATCGTTGGATATGACAGCTGTATTTCCTCTATTGTCTTCATTATTTTCCTTAGCCTTCTTTTCTCTCAGCTTCCAACAATCTTTCTTGAAATGTCCAGGTTTATGACAGTAGTTGCAAGTGAAGTCTCCTCTTGACTTTGATCTGCATCTAAACTTGCTTTTGTTTCTCCTGTCTCTGGAGAAATGTTTGTTTCCAGTTCTTCCTCTCTCCGTGACTAATGCTTGTCCTAGAGGGTGGCTGAAAGAGCTTTGCTCCTCTCTTCTTGTACCTTCTCTGTTGATACTTTCCTTTACCATGCTTAACGTCACCTTTCCTTGTGGTGTTGAATTTCTAAGAGCAACCACAAGTGTTTCCCAGCTATCCGGTAAAGAACTTAACAAAATCAACGCTTGGATTTCTTCAGCTAAGGCCAGCTTCATGTTCGTCAAATTGTCAAGAATCTCGTCAAATTTCGCCAAGTGGTCAGATACACTTTGCCCATCATAAAGTTTCAGGTTCACAAGTCTCCTTATGATGAAAGCTTTATTTTGAGCATTTTTGGGCTCATACATTTCTTCAAAATGCTTCCATAATTTAAAAGCATCACTTTCTTTTGCGGTGTCGCGAATCGCCCTTGTTTCAACCCACTGTCGAATCACACTAACAGCTTTACGGTTGAGTTTCTTCCAATCTGCTTCACTTGTTGCACCTTGTTTGACCCCTTTTAGTTCGATGGGATCAAACAAGTCTTTACAGTACAACAAATCTTCCATCATGGTTTTCCAAATGGAATAATTTGTTTCCGTGAGTATGATCATGGAATTGCCACCGATGTTCGTACGTTCCTCCATTTGTGTATGACGAAGGAGGATATGGAACTGCAACCAGTGCTCTGATACCAGTTGTTGGGAAAAATAATCCCACGAATGCGGAAATAAGAACAAACAAGAGAAAAAGAATTTAACGTGGTTCGGCTAATTTGTCTACGTCCACGGGAGAAAAATAAGAATCACTATAACTCAAAAATATTACAAATATTGGAGTCTCACTCCATACACTCAAGAGTTATACACTCACCTTTCTCACCCCAAATATTATACCCCAAAAGAGAATAGTAATCTCACAGATCACTTAAACAAATTCTCCTAAACACTACCCGTATTTCTCTCTCACTCAAAGTGTTTCTCTCTAAATTGTGTCACACACAATATTGCACTCTAGAATGTTTATTTCAAGTGCTTCAAGTGATTTCTCTCCAAGACCAACTCATGGTCCTATTTATAGCAAAACAAGGCTTACAAAAGAAGCCATTTATGCTTCCAAAAGAAGTTAATGGATACTTGCAAGAAACCCACTTGCATTAAATGAAAGGAGGTTGCTGGTAAGTCACCCTTCATTTAATGCTTAGTTGTTTCTGGTAAGAAACCAAAAGATAGGGTCCACAATAATAAATGTGAGAGAGAAGTGAGCAGGCCCTACATGTAGTTGGTACATGGTAAGTTCTCATTGACTGTAATACAATGTTTTAATGTACACGTTTTTATTCATATGAACAAACTTGGCTAATCAGATTCAATATTTACTCTTCGGTTATGGAACGACTATATTTCTCCCGATATGCAATGGAAGGAATTTTTTTGGTTAAGTCAAATTTTTACAGCTTTGGTGTTTTGTTACTTGAAACAATAACGGGCTTGAGAAACACATGTTTTTGGGGGAGTGAACATGGCAGTCTTCTTGGTTATGTAAGTGACTTACAATTTAATTTATGCATGATTGAATAATCTTTCTTATTCTTTTTTCCTTTTTCGTTAAGTGTGTGTGGTTTTTAAATACAATTCTCTCATGTTGGTATGCAGGCATGACATCTATGGAGTCAAGGGAAGCAAATCGAGCTTGTTGATTCTTCCATTCACGAATCAATTGCCGAAATCGAAGTACTGAGATGTATACATGTAGGAATGCTATGTGTACAAGATTCGACATTTGAAAGACCAAACGTGGCTTAAGTAGTGCCGATGCTTCCATGGTTTAGATGGTCAAAATCGTATTTCCTCGAGTGACTTAAGGGTCAGTATGGTAAACGGGAGATAACTATAAATATAGGTATGTTTTAGCTTCAATTTGGTTGTTTTTGCTGGGTAGTTCCATGTAAATTTCAATATACAGTTAGTTAGATATCAGATTGAGATTGTTATTGTAAATTATATGGGGTTAATTTGTATTTTTTCTTTTATATTTATTTTTTTACTTGAAATACATTATATTTTTGTCAGATCACTTCGGTTTTCTAGGTTTTCTATAGCGAACTGCCGTATTTTTTTATCAATTTCGGTAATATTTTAGAGATTTTGAAAGCTCGGAAAAAAAAGGTCTATAGATTTAGGGTTTATTAGTTTTTTTGGGTTTGTTTTAGGAGGTGGAATGTTGAGATTACAAGTGATTTTTCTATTTTGCAACTTCATTGAGTAGATAATAGCATAGAATGTAATTAAATAAAATTTTAAAGACGTTTTGGGTTTTCTGTCGAATGGCAATTTTGGTATTGTAAATATCGAAAAAAAAAACAGGCTACTTCATAAAATAATTTCCTATAAACGCTAAGAAGTAAAACTAAAGATGCATAACATGCAGTTCGCACGGACTTTAATTTTCTAACTCATAATAATTCTAACATAAATGTCACTTTATTTATGTTGTGTTCCCTCTGTTGCTCTTCTTATGTAAGATTTGCACCACCTGAAGTCTTAGTCCGTTTTTGGGCATCTTGATCTTCTTCAAAATGTTCTTCAAGTTTTTTTCTCTTCAGCACCTTCACCAATTCTTCTAGAGCGACATCAGAGTCCTCACTTTTCATCATTTCTTCCGCTACTTGAGCCGGAGTTATGTTCGCGTTATCCATAAGCTGTTCGATTTCCGGGAATAATTTGTGAGTGCTGTTTACACCTAAGTAATTGGATGCCAAAGTTTTGAAGCCTTGAAAATTGCAGTAAGACAAGTGAATGTGCATGTCCATACGACCAGGACGTAACAAGGCAGGGTCTAGCTTTTCTTTGTGGTTTGTAGTGAATATGATGATTCTTTCGTCACCGCAGCTCGACCATAAGCCATCTATGAAGTTAAGTAGTCCTGATAAAGTCATCTGTAGATATATCCATTGAAATAAATGAAGTTAATAGGATTGGGTGACCACATTTTGGCTTCCCAATTTCATTTTGCAGTAAGCTAATAGACCTCGGCGGACCGAGATTTTTTACACGAGCCAATTAACCGGATCTGCCTTGAACTTAAAATTTAGAGAATGTCACAATACAAAAGTAAATTTTAATCTTTTAAATTAATAATAAATATTAAAACTTCACAAATTTCTGATTTCCAAGAAAAGAGTTTTCAATAGGCCACACAGCCTTAATAACCTCTTAAGTAAAGAGAAGAAACAAAAATTAAAGACCAACCTGGACATTAGATTGCTTCTTTCCATCGTTACCATCTTCAGGAACCCTAGCAGGCATATGCACACTACAATCAATATCCTCAATGACAAGTATAGATCTATTCGAAGTCGTCAATAACAATTGTCTCAAATCCGAATCGCGCATCAAATTAGCAAGCTGCAGATCATAAACATCAAACTTAAGGTAATTGGCCATGGCAGCAACCAAACTAGACTTTCCAGTACCAGGTGGCCCGTACAGCAAGTAACCTCGTTTCCAAGCTCTACCAACTCTCTTATAATACTCTCTCCTCTTCATAAACCTATCAATGTCATCAATCACAATTTTTTTCAAATCCGAATCCATAGCCATTGTCTCAAAAGTCGAAGGATGTTCTAAATTCACCGAATCCCATCTGATACAAGCATGAGAAGGTGACACGTTTAAAGTAAACATCTTTAATGGTTTCTGTTGACGTTCGATCTCCTTAGCTTTCTCCAAAACGTATGGAACATAAACATTCATAACGAAATCCTTATGCTTTCTATCGAAACTAAGCTCGAATTGATGTATATCCCAAGGAGAATCACGGTCGTTATTGTTATTGTTGTTTCTCTCTCTTTCTTTTCTAGTGAATTTCCAATGGAACTCGATGTCTTGGTAAAAGTCCACGACTTTCTCTGTTTTTTCGAGTTTTAGTGTTAAATTCGTGTCTTTGGGGGATTTTGCGAGCTTGAGTCGCTCGGCTTTGGAGCTTAACTTGGCACACAAGTAAGTGTGTGATGCATCGTAGACTTGGTTTTTTGTCATTCCTACCAATTCATCTATTACAAGAGTTAGAAAATCAGTTTTTCGACGATTGACAATGAATTGGAGGGTAGAGAGGAGGTAAGATCTGACTGGTGCAGGTAAGATTTCGTTGGCCATGGATCTGAAAAGCATGACGGAAGCATAGGCAGAGAAAAGTGAAGATGTAGACGGGAGTTCTTTTGAGGAAAACATTACGGCTTCTGGATTTGGAGAGAGATTAGGGGTTTCTTTTGTGTATATATACACAGAAGTACCAAGTGAGAGCAAGATTATCTATTGAATGGTCAATAGCCTTTAAAAATATTATTATATAAATTTAAAGTTTCTTTTTTTTGTCAAACTAACTATATTTAAATAAAATCAAATCTATTTGTGAATTATATTATATTTGATTCTTAGGTGAGTTTGTGGATGAATGGAAGTATATTTGGTGTACCTAATTTTTTAGGTAATAGATTTGATTTAATTATTAAAAGATATTATCCAACTAAAACAAAATGCGAAATAGAGAAAATATAGGAGTAGAAAAAGGAAAAAAATCAACAAAAAAATAAAATATTTATATGCTAACTCATAATAGCAATTTAAAATTATTATCACGTCACCTAACTTATATTATATTTGATTCTTAGGTCTTTTTTATCACACTAACTATATTTAAATAAAATCAAATCTATTTGTGAATTATATTATATTTGATTCTTAGGTGAGTTTGTGGATGAATGGAAGTATATTTGGTGTAAAATCGTTATTTGATATTTATGATTTACCTAATTTTTTAGGTAATAGATTTGATTTAATTGTTAAAAAATATTATCCAATTAAAAAAATGTGAAATAGAGAAAATATAGAGTAGAAAAAGGAAAAAAATCAACAAAAAAAATAAAAGATTTATATGCTAACTCATAATAGCAATTTTAAATTATTATCACGTCACCTAACTTATACCTTAACAAACTGATGGTTGGATGAGATTCTTTAATATTTTATTTTTAAAATATCGATGAGAGGGCCCTATGACATTTTGGTATCCGAGGTTCTGATGGTGGCGTACGTGCTACTGATGGTGAAGGTTGGTTTTGACTTGTTTTGGGTCCAGAGGAAGATGTCCTCCGAGTTGTAAGGAGAGGGAGAGTAGAGAGGGTTGATCGTATTTCATCCAAGTGAGAGAGAAGATGTCTGTTCTGAGCTCTGGCATTGGCAGGCCATTGCCAGGAGCCATTTATATTGAGGTCCGATACTCGGGAGATGTTTCTGAGGGGGGCTATGCTGGTAATTCCGTTACCGAAGCATTTGATAAGAGAAGAGGGGAATAACCAAGGGTCATTCCAAACTGAGGTGCTGTAACCATTCCCAACTTTTACAGTCTAGAGGTCGGCAGCGCAGGGTCTGCGATTTAGAATTTTTCTCCAACCCCAGCTAGCCTTAGGCGGTATGGCCATGGTCCAGAATTTTTTATTTTTTAGTTTTTCCGCGATAGTCCACCTAGTCTATATTGAGCTCGGGTTTTTTGTTAGTATGGACCAAAAAAGGTTTAGGGTGGCCGCCTCATTCTAAATTTTTAGGTTTGAGATCCCAAGGCCGCCCTCTTCTTTGGGCAAGGTGAGCTTGTCCCAAACTACTTTAGCCCCAAAGATTTTCATTTCCGATCCTGACTAGAGGAATCTTCTAAGGAGCTGGGAGAGCTTATTGAGGACCCTGACCGAGAGAATGAAAATGGAGGACCAATAAACTTGGCTTGCAAAGACAACCGATTTTATGAGCTAGAAGGCGGCCCGCATAAGAGAGATGGTTTGTTGTCCAAGAGTTGGTACGACTAGTGATCTTTTCAAAAAGAGGGCGATAATCGTTGTAATTAAGCCTGGATGTAATAAGAACTACTCCCAGATAACGGACCGGAAGGGTACCTTCGCTGAAACCCCGGATATCGATGATAGCTCCTTTTGTAGTAGGAGAGGTTCCTGATAGAAAAATCTGGATTTTTTCAGGATTGAGATCAAGCCCCGAGAGCGTGGCAAACTCTTTTAAACCTGCTTGGATGAGGATGACTGATGCAGCATTGGCTCGATAGAATATCATAAGGTCGTCCGCAAAGCAAAGGTTGATAATCTTCAGTGAGTGACATTTCCAATGAAAGCCAAAGCGGGGGTTCTGGCTCTTTTCCAAAATAATGCAGGATAGTACCTGCATCACAATGACAAATATGTGTGGGGAGAGTGGGTCCCCTTGTCTAAGACCTCTCTCCCCAGCAAAGAAGCTGGTGGGGCTTCCGTGAATACAAACAGTAAAGGAGGGGGTGGTAATGCAATGAATGATCCAGCTAATCATTTTAATAGGAAAGTCCATTGCATAGAGATCATCAAGAACGAGCTCCCACCGGACGTTATCAAAAGCTTTCATAAGGTCTATCTTGAGGGCGCAGCGGGGGCTTTTTCGTTAGTATGGTAGTCGTGTATAAGGTCCTGGGTTAGGAGGATATTGTCTGCAATTGAGCGGCCCGGAACAAAAGCAGACTGGAAAGGGGTCAATCAGGTACGAGAGGGAGGGTTATATTCTATTTGCCAAGATTTTTGAGATTATTTTGTACGTTACATTGCAGCAAGAGATTGGTTTATAATCGGAGGGAGAGGATGGGTTATCCTTTTTAGGGATGAGAGCGATGAGGGTTTTATTCCAATCAGGGTCCATCTTTCCGTGAATGAAGAAATGCTTAATCGCAGTGCAAATATCAGGACCCACAATGGCCCAGTAGGATTTAAAGAATCCCGCGCTAAACTCATTAGGCCTAGGGGCTTTGTTAGTATCAATGTCAAAAATGGCGTCTTTGATTTCCTCATCTCAAATCGGCTTAGTCATTTCAACTTTGTCGGACTGGGAGACCTTATGACTTAGATGAGATCTAATTCTATCGAGGCCCGGGTAGTTATCAGGGATCGACGTTCCTAGACGGCTCTGAAAATGAGAGAGGTAGATATCTGAGATTTTCCTAGTGCTAGAGCTAACCTGACCGTCACGGGTGGTGACAGAAAGGATTTTGTTGTGGGCTCTGCGGGCTTTTATGTTGTTATGGAAGAACTTGGAGTTTCTATCTCCTAGCTTGAGCCAGGTCTCTCTGGATTTTTGCTTGAGGAAAGATTCCTTCGCCCGACTATAAAATAGGTAATCGCTAGCCGTTTCCCTCTCAATTCTTATAAGGCCCGGATCTGAGAGATTAGAGGCTAGGGCTAGCTGGGCTTGGTCGAGGGTGGCTTGGGAATTTTTCACTCTAAGGCTGATATCACTAAATTCTCTCCTATTCAGGTGGTCCAGCTTGGGGGTGATACGATCAAGCTTGATACAGATATTTTTCATCGGGTTCATAAGACACGGGGTGGCCCAGCTACCGGTCACAATGTTAAGGAAGTCGGGATGGAGGTTCCACATAGAGAAATATTTGAACGGCTTGGGCTTAAAGGTTATAAGGGTGATAAGGTGGAGGATGATCGAAGTGTGGTCAAAGGTCGTAGGGGGGTCCAGATGGGCAAAAGAATTTTGGAAGGAGTTATCTTACAGGTCATTTACTAATGCTCTATCAATTCTAGAGGAAATGGGGTTATCAATTTGGTGGTTGAACCACGAAAATTGAAAACCCGAGGTGCGAAGATCATCAAGGTTACAATTACGGCAACAATCGTTAAAATCAGAGATGGATTTGTTCCACCGAGGGTCAGAGTTGGTTCTTTCTAAGGGGTTTCGAATGACATTAAAATCTCATAAGACAGCCCATGGGGCCTGGGGGAGATTTGAGGCTAAGGAGGATAGGTCGTTCTAGAGCGTGGTTCAGTCAAGAGGGTCGTTGAAACCATAAATAAAGGAAGAGTAAAAGAATTTTTTCGTGAAGGTCCAGGTTATGAAGCAATGCATAATTTGAGCGGAAGAAAAAATAGGGTTGACATGGAAAATACTTGGGTTCCATGCAAACCAAATACGGCCATAGTGATGGTTATGGTGGTTGGTGACGTAATGCCACGAAGGGAGCATGTTTTGCATGATAAGGCTAACATTGTTGGTATTGACTTTGGTTTCAAGCATGCAAATCAAGTTAATGCTACTAGAAAAAACAAAGTCCCGAACGTTCTTTTGACGAACGGGATCATTAAGGCCGCGAGCGTTCCAGCAAGCAAGTTTTATTTAAACAAAACCATGAGACAAAAGGAACGAGAAAAAACACTTAAAACATCCAGGGGCTGAGCCCCGTTGACGTTGTCCGACTTGAAGTCTTTATCCATGGTGCGACTCCCAGAAAGTAGGTACAGGTGCTCAGAGGGCACCTCAGTCTACAACGCCAAACCACCCAACCTAACTGCATCATCATCCTCCGGCCTTCGACGCTCTCCAAACACCACCGTTCCAACGATAATCCTTCTGCAATCCGATCTACTCCGGAAACATCGAAACCCGAAATAAAGACGCAAGCCCTTGAAGAACCCTCCAAAAGCGGGATACCGAACAAGACTCTACGGCGGGAGAGGATTTCACATCGAAGGATTTGAAGTGTGTCAACAGATCCAAATGGTAAGCAGTGTACGAAAGGTGGGGCGTTGGCATCGAATCGGCGTCGGATTTCACTTTGGTCTCTCGTTCGTCTTGTTCGATGCGTCTGGTAATAACCATGCTTTTGGTTCATCCGGGAAGGATCGTCATCGGGACGAATTTCAACACTCTTTTTAATCATAACACAAATACGAACAAATCTACAATTTTCCTTTTTCTCGGTTTGTTTGTCAAATAAAGCTACAAAAGATAGGACAACGATACTACGTTTAAAATTAAAATAAAAAATATTAAAAAATATTTTACTCCGTTTGACACAAAATGAATTGATATTGCATTTAAAACTACCATCCTACATTTTAAAACCACGTTTGACGCAAAATGAATTGATATTGCATCTAAAACCACTATCCTACATTTAATGTAAGCAAAATTAAAAAGAGATTCACTGCATTTAAAGCTACTATGGTTTCTTACTAAAGTATCTAAACTACGTAAGCACCTGTTACACCTGACCATAAAGGTCACACCTCTTTAGGAAAGAGTAAACGTGCGCACCCCAACACCTTATCCAAGGTTGTCGCCTCCCTTAGAAAAAGTGTCGACCTGAATCCGGGTTGTACCACCATTATTTGAGCTGCAGCGCTACCCTTGCACCACCAATCCAGCATCGCTCCTCTCTTGAGGCGAGTATCACCGACATTGACGGCACCCAACGGAGACGCTTCAAGGAGAAAAAAGTATCCTGCATCTTCTAAAAGACAACAATAGAGGAAATACATGCAAACTCAGATGGGGGCACGAGCAAAGGGAGATCTAAAATCCTCTCGTGCAAGACCATTCCGACGAACTGAGGCAAGACTGAAACAGACGATGTTCGCTTCTGAAGCAAAAAATTGAGCCGATAGAGAGCCTGATGAAGCTTGCCATCGGTGAGAAAAACTGAGCCAAGAGAAAGCGAAGGGACATATGGTCTCCACGCTCGCAAGACCATTCCGACGGACGGAGACAAGATAAAAACCGATGAGGCTCGCTTCCTGAGACGCTTCCGGTGAGAAAATATGAACCTAGAAAGAGTCTGACAAAGCTTGCTTCCAGAGACAAAGGTCAATTACGATACACTAAGCTGAGCACGTACCCAACGCTGCGTGACACTGGAGATATCGTAATTCGGCTCCGATACCCACTTTTACACCGAAAGCAGTAATTTTTTTTTTCGGATCAGACGAGGAAGAAAAGGGAAGAAAGAGATTCCAAAAGCTAAAAGATCAACGGTGGATTCCAGGCCATGGAGCCTTAAACCACCTAAGGTCTTAGAATTCTACCCGTTAGAACGAAGAATTAGCCATTTGATTTTACTTCAAGCGTTTATGTTAAAAAATATTATCAATGAAAAAAATTTGAAATATAAAAAAAAGATAAATAAAGGAAAGAAATTAGGGAATTTAAAGTTCAACAAAAGTTATTGTCAGAACATATAACTAGTAATCATACAATAAACTTTTTAATATTTTAACTAAAATTTTAAATAAGATATCACTATAAAATACTCTAAGTAAATCGTAGGAAAATGCTGGGCCGTTATCTAAATTTTTTTCTTTTTTAATTTTTGAATTTTGATTCCCATCTAGATTTTCATAAATCGTTTTACATTTATAGTGTGTCTTTTTAAAGTGAACGTGGAATTCATCATCTTTATCTTTTTTTTTCCTTTCCATTCACTCGGATCTCTTCCGTTTCATCGATTTTGTCCGGATCCTCCCTTTCTTCCGAAAAAAGAGAAGGAAAAAGGTCTTCTTCGGTGGATACCTCTTGGTCCTGTTTAGTCCCCTCCCTTTCTTCCGTTTTTGAGGTTCCTTTTATTTTTTTTAGTAAAAATAGGTGACGGTATTTTGCCTAAATAGTAGATACATGTAATAAATAAGAGAATACTAAAGACCTGTTTTTGTGAAATATTTACTATTAAAAACCCACTAATACCCAAAATACCCATATTCTATAATATAAAATATTTTTAAACTTATTCTTCACCTTTTCCCTAATTGTTTTTTTCTCTCTTCTTGAATAAAACAACTCTTTATTAGGCGATTATTTCATTTTTTTACTCGATTTTTTGTTTTTCTTTTGTATTCATATGATTTTGATTTGTGTTTTTACTTGATTATGCGAAGATACTCAATGTTTTATGTGTTTGAAACTCGAATTTGAGCTCGAAAACTCTGTTTTTTAAATCTGTTTCCGTAGTGTTTCGAGTCGAATTTTTTGTTAGTTTTGAGTTCGAATTATGGTAATGTAGTTTGTTTGTAGCATTGTATTAATGTTTCGTTGATTTTAGTGTTTTATTTTGTGTTTCGGGGATTTTCAGACGCGTAACAGGTTCTGGTTTTTAGTGAAGGAGATGCGAAACCTGTATCTTTTTTCACTGGTAGATGCAAAACATATTTTGTGATAGATGCGAAATGTTTCGATATGTACCTACTGAAGCGTGTAATATTTCTGGAATGGTAGATGCAAAAAAACACGTTGTTGATAGATGCAAAACGTTATTTGTTCTAAAAAAATATTGTTTTTAATTCATAACATATCATGAGTGGTACTAGTTTGTTCGTCTTAAAAAAACAAAACCAATCGTATTTTCGGATTTTTTTTCGAGTTACGGTCACTTTTAAAGTTTTAAAATTTTTAGAGTTTCGCAAAGTAGATGCGAAACCTTCTTCGTTATGATAGATGCGAAACCTGTTTTGTTGTGCTAGATGCGAAACCTTCTTTATTTTGCTAGATGCGAAACCTTCTTTATTTTGCTAGATGTGAAACCTTCTTTATTTTGATAGATGCTAAACTTTTTTTTTATTTTGCTAGATGCGAAACCTTCTTTATTTTGATAGATGCTAAACCTTCTTTATTTTGATAGACTTTTTTTATTTTGCTAGATGCGAAACCTTCTTTATTATGCTAGATGAGAAACCTCTTTATTTTGATAGATGCGGAACCTTCTTTATTTTGATAGATGCGAAACCAGTCACTAGATGCGAAACCATATAATTGAGAAACGTGTGTAAAATATAATTTTTTAAAAGATTCAAAACATATCATGAATCGTACTAGTTTTGTTCGTCTTAAAAAAAACCAATGGTATTTTCAGACTCTTTTTTCGAGTTACGGTTTAAAAGATACGAACCTTTAAAAATTAAAATAAAAAAACAAAGAAAGAGAAGTTGGTTACTTAATTTTTATCCGAGTTAAGGTATAAAGTCCCTTAATTTTTTTTTGTCTTTATCCTTAATATGTTTGTTAAATGGATCTTTATTGGTAAGTCTCCATTTTATTTTTATGTATTGTTTATATAAAAAATTGATTTTATTTCTATTTATTTTTCAAAAATATTTTTTATACAACAAATTTGATTTTACTTCTATTTATTTTTCAAAAATATATCTATATACTAAATTTGATTATATTTCCATCTATTTTTAAAAATATATTTTATATAAAAAATTGATTTTATTTTTATTTATTTTTAAAAATAATATATTAAGATTTATTATATTTATAAAAAATATATATTTTATTTTTACAATAACAAACATAAAAAAATAAACAAATAAAAAAAATAAACAAATATAAACAAAACAAAAGATTAAAAAAATATTTAAAAAAAACAATCGTGGTTCTATTTTAAGTCACTGTGGGTATTTAACAAACACAATAATTTTTATTTTTTTAGTTAGCACGGGTTTTAACAGTTCACCAATGACTTTAGGAACATGTTAATCATAAGATATAACCCTCTGAACGGATTATACCAATCGATAAGGACGAAGTACGATCGATCAGATCAGAGAACGGTTCTCGACTAATTGCCGTCCATGGAGAGTCTAACCTATACCACAAAAGAGTATGCTGCTTATTTTCGACCGATAGTACCTATTGACATACGATCGTTAAGTGGATGAGACCACTAAAAGCACCATAGCACTCACCCACGTTGAGCACAACTAGGAGTGGAAACTTTTTACGAAGATAATAGGATAATGCATAGGATTTTGTAATATCTAAAGTGATTAAAACCCTAGAAAAAAATGTAAGATCATTTGATTGAATTAATAAGAAAAAAACACTGATTCCTCTAGGTATTTTAGTTATCTGTCATCACCAAAATCTCTCACCAGATTTTTTGCGCCGTCTGTGCGAACGAGTTGAGTACTTCATTGTTAAAAACCTTTGATGGTGTTAATTATATCAAGAATCGAAAGGAAGATCTTAGGAGCCCTATACAGGAAAGGTGTACAAGAAAACTAGGAATATGTTCAATGAATTCTTAAACACTCGTCGAATGGTGAAGGAGATCTAGGAGCCAACCCAGCGGAACATCAAACAACCTACACAGCACCAGTAAAAAACAATGATCAATCTCAGATATATGCTGAAGGCACTACCGGCGGAGCACCCCAAGAGGATAATCATCTTAACCTAGGTATGTCGTTCACTCCTTATAATGTTCAAATATTGGAATATCAGATAGAAGAGATCAAACATGAGCAACTTAAGGCTGCCCAACGACAACAAGAAAGGACGAGGAAGCAAAACAATGGCTAGACAAAATCACTGTGACCCTTCAGCACTTGAGCAAAAAGGGCATCATACTCCAACCACAACAAGAAATGCGCATTCATAAAAGCGAACGCACTATTGAGGGAAAGAGCAAGAAGTAAAAGAAAAAAAGGGCATCATATACCAACCAGGACGACTTGTCAAGCAATGAGGTTGTCCGCAGAAGCAAGAGGATCGATGTGGTGGAGTACGACCAACTATGGTTTCTTACGTTTTACAGGATTCCGCGTTCGTCAAAAGAATCCTAAGAGGAAATATCCTTCGAAAATTTGATTCACACAATATGGACTCATATGATGGGTCGGGAGACCCCAAGCACCACCTAGAGAAATTTAGTAATATGATGATGGCTTTCAACCCGGACGGCGTCTTACTATGCAGAGCTTTATCTATGACATTAAAAGAGAACACTATTGACTGGTTCAATAATCTTCAAAAGGGGTCAATCAGATATTTCGAAGGGTTCTGTCGCTTTCAGAAACCATTTCATCGGAAATAAAGATCATAAGCGTGAGGGAGATTCCATCATGGATTTGTACCAACGGAAGGGAAATTCGCTAAAACATTATATACAGAGGTTCATTCAAGAAATGAACTCCTTGTCGACCTGTGAATAACCGGTGGCTGTAACAACTTTTAAGAGGGGAATAAATCACAAGGGTCCCCTTAGACCTCATCTGATTCCATATCAAGACGATGGAAGACATCCTAGCTAGGTCGGGCCAGTTTATCCAAGTAGATGACTTGAAGAAGGGGAGTCTGATACCCCCATCTCAGTAAAAAGCTCAGGAACTCAGAGCTCCGAGCAGCGATAGAAGACGCTATGAGGAGAGGCCCCGCACAAACTCTTCCATAACTCAAGTAAGTAGACCATGACCTTCCTATTATGATAATCCTACCAGAAAATTCACGCCTCTCACAGAAAACATAACCATTATATATGAAAAGTAAAAGATAGGTCCAAATACCAAGCTCCACAGAGTATGTTTACCGCCGCCTACAAGAGTTCCCCTCGTCACTTCTGTGCATACTATAACGACCACGGCCACCCCACTCACGAGTGTTAGAAATTAAAAGAGGAGGTCTAATGGCTGGTCGATAGTGGAGAACCCATCCAATTTGTAAAAGAGAGATAGAGTATGGCGACCAAGGACATGGAGTCAGGTGGCCCTGACGAGGCCTCCAAAAAATCAAATGAGTCAAAGGATAAACAACAATGGCTATACACAATTTTTAGATCAAATACCCTATCAGGGACCAATATCGTGGCTTGAAAAAGACAAAGATATTATCTAAATATCCATATTGTAGGAAATTCATCATAACAATTACCAAGCCAATCGCTGACCTTAAATTTAATGTTGATGATTTGAGGGGTATCATGACCTCGATGAGGACACCCTGGAAATAAATGCCAACATCTCAAAGGTAATGATCAGTCGAGTATTGGTTGACAACTGTAGCTCGACCAAAGTTATCTTTAAGGAAATTTATGAATAAATAGTTTGGGTACCTTCATTTAAGGCTATATATAGGAAATTGGTCAGTTACGAGGGAAATTGACTAAATATATGGGGAAAACAAACTCCTATACACGGTAGGGCACGAAAACATGAACAAAGTGGTCATAACCCTATTCATGATTGTTGACACACCGAGCTCATATCACGCGATAATGGGCAACCCTAGCTCCATAAACTCGAAGAAACTTTGTGTTCGTTTAGACAATGCGTCAAATACCCCATCGACAGCCTCGTAAGAATAATCAGAGGCAACCAAAGAAAGGTGAGGAACTGATATGCCATAATACTCGACCGTACAAAGCTAACTCAATATAAATTAGCGAGATCATGGGCAAAGGCAAATACAATCATGAATAAAGAGAACTCATACACTTGGAAGTTGATGACTCTAAAGTGGACAAAAGAAAATAAGACCCCTAAGGAGAAGAAAGTTATATTCCATTAGAAGAAGGAAAGGTCGTCCATGTAGGACATAAACACGACCATTTATTTAAAGGTAACCTGGTAGTTAAGTGTAAATGCTAAGTCTAATAAAATAATATGAAAGTTGAATTATATGTGTAATTCTAGAGCGAGAATTCGGCTGATTGAATTGTGGCGAGAGAAGCAAAAAATAAAGAATCAGTTTAAGAAGCTAAAGTGAAATTCATTTATTCATATTTTTAGGCCGTATTTATGGGATCGCTGGGAGATTAACTAAAGTAGTTATACAAATGGACAAATTGCATTCTAGTCCATTGTATTTACAGCTACTATAAATCTCATTTGATAACCTTATAAAACTACTTATTACAACTTTCCTCTAATTGTATTAAGTCTCTAATAATTTGTATCATTATCAGTGTCCCCCTAGTCCTTATTAAGAATGATGAATAAAGACCATAAAGTTTTAAGCCACTTCAGATTAATACTGCCAATTGACATACTCTAAGTTTCCTCGAATACAAGCCACCCATCATTACTTCTTTAACCATATTACACAAAGATTGATTATTTCTATACTTATCAGCCTAAAACCAGACTATATTTAAGGTTTTCTCGAATCAAGACTATTTGTTATTACTCTTAGGATCGCCTCGAATCTTTATGTAATCTTCTCAAGTTTGCTTTGAATGTACACGTGGTTTTTCAATCATTTCTCTAATTACAACTAGAAATTCATGGAGTGCCCTAGTGATCGTGCAACATGCTATTAACTCTGACAATTTATAGGTGCCACTCTATTTCAGAGTAGGCAACCGTTTGCCGATTCACATTTCAACTAATAGACGTTGTCAGTATTTCACCCTCTCTTCCCACTTTCTCGTTTATTTACTATTCTATAAATATTATTCCCTTAGTTATTTTCACTTCACACCTAATTCTTAGAGCGAAAGATAAAACATTTTGAAAACTTCATTTCACCACCACCTTCATCTGAAAACTCATCTTCTCTGAATCACCTTCAACTTTCTGCAATCTAATTTGAATGTTTCTCTTCATTTTAGTTTATGAAAAAATCATAATCTACTAAAACCCATTTTGTATTTAAGATTATTTGTGTATCAGTGAAAGGGTTGCTGAATATCGTGCGATAGGATTAATAGATAACTCACCATATATCTCAACTCATACCACAGTATAAGGAAATTGTATCCCTGGCCAAAGTTCTTATGGGTATCAAAACACTTCTAACCCAGTTCTTAATACTTGCACTCCATAATCCCCTCAACAATCAAAACTCAAACTACCTCAAAATATTTCACAAGCATCTTTAGGGACCGCGTCAACTCCTCCTCAAGTCAATCGCAGAAACGCAAAGAAACACCTTGAGTTCAATTAGAAAAGTCATAATTTCCAAAGCCAACCTCCTCAGAAAAGTACATTCATTGCCATGAGAGATTCCGAGGACATCAATGCTTCACAGAATCCTATATCTTCTCCTGCATAAAAGGAGTTGGTTGTGACCAATAAAAAGTCACAAGTAACTCCTTTGGAGATCCAATAGCAACAACAAAAAACAATTGTATTCTCTAGCTCACGAGGTACCACTAGCGACAAAGCCCCACCTCAACTGCGAGATGAAGCCTCTGAAGAAGATTTTGAATCATAATCAAGGACATAAACTTATTATAATATTGGAAAAACAGTAAGTGTTGTTGCTTCAGATTTCAAAGACAATGTTTCAAGGAAACCTACTCTAGAGAAAAAAATATAAAATAAAAATGAGTGAGTCGAATTACCCCATGACATTGCTCTAACCTTGAGCGTTAACCTAAAAAAGGTCCTCCTCAAATTCCTTATTGCATTGAAAGTGTACAATATGAATACTACAGTCAATCCCATGTAGAACATTTAAAAACAATGGGGACTTCCAGATAACGTTGTACTTCGATTACCAGAAGTATGAGAGACTTCACTCTCTTGCGAAGAAAATAAACTTGTGGTCTATCCTGAAATCATCAACTACAAACTTCGATTCCCATTGTACCCAATGATAGTTGAATATTTTGAACTCATCGACTTATGTCTGACGCAAGAGAGCCCAAACATATGGTCCATCCTCTTATCCACCATTATGGCCTTCGTACTTGGCAAAATTCCCCTCTCAGTCAATATATCATTGCAATGACTGGCCTTTCCAAAATTCTAGTGCTACCGTTCTACTACCTCACCTTCGGAGATTTCTTCAAGCTAATTGATGATCTCCTGGAAACTGAGAAGTCTTGGAAACAAAGGTTTTTTTTTATCTCCATAGCTTAGGCAAATGGCAAGGAAAATTCAAAACAAGTCTGTTGATGTTCAATCTTGAATAGAAAAGTACTAGTAAGTTAGTTAATTCTCCTTTACTTTTTTATTTTATAATTCAATAAATATTTATGTACTTTTGTTGTATATAGAAATTCTGAGGCGGTATAAATTCCATCGAAAAAATGCCACTTAAACTTTTTCCTAACTGTTTACATGGGGGAGAGAATGCATGGGGTCACAAATTGCACGTTGCCTTTCAACCTCAGAATTTTATCAACAACTATTTATGGAGGATCTCTCTGGATTCTATCGTCCCGAAAGAAGAACTAATGTAACCCCCAAACCCAGATGATGTTGTAAAAATATTGGTAAAAACCTGACGGACGAGTCATACTTCCGGTTCAAAATATATCACAAAATGAATTAACCGCGAAGAAGAAAGGAAAAAATAAAAAAAGTAGAGGCCAACTCTTCCATAAACCTGAATCCAAAGAAAACGCAGAGGAAGCCGAAAAGGAAGGCGAGGGAAACTAATCTTCCAACCATTGAAGAAGGAAATGAGGCTAATCCTTCAAAGAAAATAATAAAGAATACAACTTTGAAGAAGAAGAAAATTTATTCGAAAACACCTCCAACATAAAATATGGAAAACAACATTAAAGTACCTCCTCCAAATCCGATTGTAGATGTTGAAGAGATAGGCAAGAAGTTTTCAAAGAAACCCATAAAAAATGATGAATTAATTGATGATGAGGCAATTGGAGAAGACAAAATTCAAGATCTTTACAAGGACATGGATCCTGAAATTCAACAAATCCAAGAGCGAATTACACAAATCAGCAATCAAATTATTGCAACCAATTTGCCCCAAATTGTAAGCTTGAATCTTTCACAAACTTCCTCATCAGCTACTCTTATTTTCTATAAAAATCCTCATTCTCTCACTATTAAGGAGCTCTATGAAGAAGTATTACATGCGCTCCAACCATTTTCTAATCTAGAAGGTGCAATAAAACATTTATGCGCAGAAGTTAAATATGCTCGAAGCAAACTGGAGGATATTGCTAAAGATGTAATTCGGTGGACAAAAGCGTCTGATTGTAACAAAAAGATGAGAGACATTTTTGGTAAACACATCCTCGAATAATTCTATGTCTTCCAAGTTGATAGATCAAATTCTTAAAATGAGTTGTCTAGATCAAACTTCGTTTGAGAGAGATTACTAAACACGAAAAAATGGAACTGAAATCATATCATCAACGTGAGTTGGATCAACTCAAAACAAAGCATGAAAATAAGATAAAAGAAGAACAAACAAAGTACTCCTCTCTACAACAGTTGCGTAAGAAAAGTTACGTGGAAAAGAAGAAGACAGTTGATGAGAAAGAGTCACTCAAAGAAAAAAATGAAGAAAAGAAATACCTTGTTGCTATCAAAAATCCTGATGAACAAACAAAAATCACTTTACTGCACGAATTTCATGTGGTGTTTCTGAAAAAAAATTATCAGACTCCTGGAAATTAATTCTCGTAGAAAAATGCGCTAGCAAAGCTTTCGAACCCATACCAACTGAATCCTCTCAAGAAACTGTATCCGAGGAAGATGAAGATGCCTCTGATCAAGAAAGAAGCTCATCGGGAGGAAGCTCAAACAATTCTCTTAATGAAGACCAAGAAGATTAAAAAGATGTATTGTTTTTTGTCGAATCGCCATTTTTTGTCGTGCTTATCGTTATGTTTGCACTATCCTTTGTAAATGTTTAAATTCTTTGCACTTATACTTTTTTTGTATGGCTTAAAATTCCTTTTATTTGTCCAAGGAACAATGTCTTTTTTTATTTCACAACTTATCTCACATCATATTATTTATCTTTTATGGAGAAGGCGTTAGCATTTCGAACAATTACTCCACTCTAACTAATGCTTTTTATGAGCATTCATACATTTAATATTATCATTACCTGAAATAGTGTTTTTAATGAACGTTAGCACATCGAATACTACTAACTTTTCAAATAGTGCATTTAACGAATGTTAGCACCTCGAATATTAACATCACTTGCAATAGTGCTTTCCATGAACGTTTAACACTTTAAATATTATCATTACGTGAAATAGTGCATTTAATGAAAGTTAGCACCTCGAATATTAACATCACTTGCAATAGTTCTTTCAATGAACGTTTAACACTTCAAATATTATTATTACATGAAATAGTATGTTTAACGAAAAGTAGCACCTCAAATATTAACATCTCTTTGAACAGTGCTTTCATTAGACGTGTAGCACTTTGAATATTACTATTTATTCGAAAGGTGTTTTAAATTGACGTGTAATACTTCGAATTTAAGCTCTTTGAACAGTGGTTTAAATAGATGTATAACAATTTGAATATTACTATCTCTTAGAACAATATTTTAAATGGATGTGTAGCACTTTGAATAAATGGAATTATACCACATCGAATATCATTTTCACTTAAATTAATTTCTGTAAACTATTTCAGAGATGATCAGTCTTTGTATAATTCTCAAAATAACTGAAGTGTTTTAGTCTAAAATAATCATTAGCAAAAAAAAGTAATTTTATTGATATCGCGAATGTAAATGTGGCACCTCATTAAAACCTCCGCACACCAACATGAGAGGAAAGAGTATGCCACTCATAAAACTTTGAAAAAAAAATCACTCCTTGTATAATTTCAAGTGCTCAATGTTCCAAGGGTGTTATAGAAGTCTCGTTTCTCCATCATGAAGGAAATATGTTCATGGCTTGACTCTTTCTATCACCACATAGGGACCTTCCCAGTTTGGAGCTATCTTTCCAAACTGCTTATCCTTTGTATGCAGAAATACTTTCCTCAATACTTTATCACCACTTTAAAATCTCTCCGTTTTACTTCAAATTATATCGAATCCTCATTAAAGTTTGGTAATTAGTCGATTTCAGATGCGCTATAACCCTTTTCTCTTTCATCAAGTCAAGGTATGTCCTCTTTGCTTCATCATTTGACTCCTCGGAATAATAAAGTATTATATAAGAAGGTAAAGTTGATTTTGAAGGGCTCACAACATTCATTCCACACACTAAGGAAATATGAGTTCCCTTAGTAGTTTCTATAAGCCCATAACATCTCTTGCAAACAATTTGGCCATTTCCCAGCAACACCTGTCAAGTTTTTTCTTTAACCCTTCTAATATAGACCAATTAGTTACTTCCAGTTGACCGTTTGCTTGAGGATGGAAAAGTGTAAAAAACACTGTACAATACCCCTCGAATTGCAAAACAAATACATTTCCTATTGTTAAACTGATGACCATTATCAATAGTTTTCTTTCCAAGAACTCCAAAATGACAACAAATATTATTCACAACAAACTTGATAACATCCTTGGCTCTTGTACCAGATAGTGGTTTAGCTTCAACTCACTTCGGAAAAATAGCCTACTGCAACAATTATCATTTATCATCCTCTTCAAGACATATGTAATGGACCTACTAGATCTATTCCCCATTTGTCAAAGGGAATCATTTCGGATTTGGAAGTAAGTGGTACTTCTGGTTTATGAATAGAATTAGCGAAACGTTGACAAGTATCACAGCCTTGTACCAAATTCTTAGCATCATTTATGACCGAAGCTCAATAATAACCTCCCAACAAAACCTTTTGCATCAAATACTTAAATATGTAATAAGTTGACACTTTCCCATTATGTAATTCAGATAGAAGTTCTTGAGATTCCTGTTTTCCCAACCACCGTAATAGTGGTCTACTTGTAGAGTTCTTATACAACACCCCATCTAACGCTATATAACCATGAGCCTTGTACCTCAATCTATGAGCTGACTTAACATCTTAAGGAAAAGTTTCTCTAAGAAAAAATTCTACTATATCAGATCGCAAGTCGCCTCGAACTAATTTTAGACTGACAAATACTTCATCGGCATACTTACACTATCTTGATCTTGTTAAAATCGAAGGAATTTCCTGTAGCAATATCCATGGATATTCTTCTGTGTATGCAATGGCTGCTAAAGAATCAATAATTTTGTTATCTCCAGGATTGATATGCTCAACAATTACTTCATTGAACAAAATAGTTAACCCTCGAAGTTTATGAAGATACAAAACTAACAGATCTTTTTTAGCCTCACATATTCTTGTCATGTGATTTGCCATAAGCTATGAATGTCTCTAATCGAACTTATTTTGCCCCAAAAATACTTGTAAGACTTAAACCAGCTAATGCGGTCTTGTATTCAGCCTCATTATTCGATGCATGAAACCCAAATCGAATAGCCTGGTATACAGCTTCTCCAGAAGGAGCAATCAAGTGAACCCCCACGCTTGATCCCAATATGTTAGAACCAAATCAGTTCGAACCATCCACGTTGAAACTTATGACAGTAATTCTTTAATTATCCCTTCATATGATCGATTTGAACGAAATTTAACCAAAACATATGCTAAGGATTGAGCCTTAATTGTTGTTCGAGGGGTGAAATTTATATCAAAGTCCCTCGACTCCACTGACCATTTAGTCATTCTACCATAAATATCTGATCTTTGTAGTTTAATGAAAAATAAGTTTGAAAAATAATTGTGTGAGCTTGAAAATAAGGAAACATCTTTCGAGAAGCCATCATTAAAGCCAAGACCAATTTCTCAAGCCTCAAATATATTTTCTTTGATGCCAACAAACTTTTTCTCATATAATAATCTGGCTTAGAAGTTCCCATCTCATCTCTTATCAAAACAGCGCTAACAGCAAAATCTGACACCGCTATATACAAAAACTGTTGTTCTCCTATTTGAGGCTTAGACAAAATTTCAGGCGACAACAAATTTTCTTTAATATTCAAAAAATCCATTTCACACTCTGGCGTCCACATAAACTCTTTTAGACTTTGTAAAACTTGGGCAAAAGGAACACACTTATTAGAAAATCGGGAAATAAATCGATTAAGAGCAGCTAACCTTCTTGTCAAAATTTACACCTCTTTGATTGTTCGAGGTTATGTTATTAATACTAAAGCCTTTAATTGATCAGGATTAGCCTCTATTCCATTTTCACTTATGACATATCCTAAAAATTAACCTAACCTCACACCAAAAATACAATTTTCCAGGATTTAACTTTAATTGAAAGGGTCTTAAATTCAAAAAAATCTCCTCCAAATATTTTGAAGTGTTCATTATCTCTTGAACTTTAAACAAGCATATCATCAATGTGAACTTTCATCTTTCTTCTAATCTGAGAATTAAATGCTTTATTAACCAATCTTTGGTATGTCGCCCCTACATTATTTAGACCAAATGACATAACTTTATAACAATGTAATCCTGGATCAGTTATAAACATGGTACTCTCTTGATCCTTTGGATACATATGAATTTAGTTATAACCTGCAAATGCATCCATAAAAGAAATAATTTTATTTCCTAAAGTGGAACCAATCAGTTTATCTATTCTAGGAACAAGAAATAGGTGTTTGGGACATGCACGATTCAAATCTGTAAAGTCAACACACATTCACCACTTTTCGTTCTTATATTTAACTAATTCAGGGTCGGCAGTCCAAATTGGGTATCATGCCTCCCGAATATGTCCAACCCTGGATAAACGATCCGCCTCTGCCACAATAGCTTCGTATGTTTCCACAAAAAATCTCGCATTTTCATAATAATAGATTTCACTTTCAGATTTAAAGTTAAGCTATGGCATATTACCTCAGGTGGAACCCTATTACGTCCTCTTTTCTCTAAGAAAAAACATCAAAGTTAGCAAACAAAAATTGCAATAACTGAAAACGCAAAGTAGGTGACAGTAATTTCCCTATCCACAGAGATTTCCCATTAGTAAATGTGTATTCCTCGATATTCTCTCATACTGCTAAAGGACCTCGGGTTTCCTTCGGATCATCCACTCCATCTTTATCTGAGGTTAACCCCCTGGATTGTTATTCAGTCATCTGGTTGCTAGAAATAGGTCTTCAAGACTGAAAAGTTTTTGTATAACACTCATTGGCTACTTGTTGGTCGATTCGAACCACCCGACACGATCACCAATAACATATTTCAAAACCTGATGCACAATGGAGACAACAGTATACATTTGTGATAACCAATCTCTCCAAACGATATCAGCATAGCTGGTTGGACATTTGACCACCATTAGCAAGACTTGGACCTTCTTTTTAAAAGGACCTTTTCCCAAAGATACTTCCCCTTCGAATTCCCCGATCACCTGAGATTTTATTCATGTAAACCCAATTATGGTTCGATGAGATCGTAAATTCTTAGGTGGATTACGTATTATATCATACATGGATTTAAACAATACATTTTTCAAACTCCATGTATCAATCAACATACGTCAAACATCAACCCCAACAATGTTTGCTCCTATAATCACCGCATCCTCATGGGGTCCTTCTATTTCCCTTAGATAATTTTTGTCGAATAAAATAAAAGGCGTTTTCATCTTTCCATATAAATGAGTATAGATTATACCTTCTATGACATCGGACTACCCCTCAGATGACTCGTCGGGCAAGGAATACCTGCGCCGGGAGAGAATCCAACGAACACAAAAGAGCCGATCCCGACGCATTCGCGGGTCCAGGGCAGATCCCTCGCGATATAAGAAGGGGGGCACGGACAAGCCGACCCCGGCATCACTTGAAAAAGAAGAAACGCACACCGCCAGCCGCGGAGAGCGGGAAATATTACCACCAATCCCTTGGCAACCATCGAACAGTCAGAACCATGGGTACCGAACCAGTAGCCAATTCATCAACCCGGGAGCCGAAGGACTCTATGGAATTAGAACCGAAGGTCTGACGGGAGGAGCTTTCGAGCTCGGAGTCAATTGGAGGGCCTCCCCTTTGTCCGATGAGATATTAGCAGGACCACTCCCGAGGCGGTTCGACATTTCCAAGCTGGAAAAATATGACGGGAAAAAGGACCCGGACAATCATTTGGAAGCTTTCAAGAACTTCATGCTGAGCTTCGATAACGACGACAAGCTCTTATGCAGAGCCTTCTCTATGACTTTCAAAGACAGGGCTTCTAAATGGTACAACCGTTTGCCGCAGGGTTGTATCCGGAATTTCGGGACTTTCTGGGCAATATTTAGGCAACACTTCGTGGGAAGTAAGAGTTTCCGTGCCAACGGAGATACTATTATGAATTGTCGACAGAAGCTAGGGGAGAGCCTCAAAGACTATACCAGGCGGTTCATTGACGCAAAAACCGATCTGGACCATTGTGAGGAGAATGTGGCTCTAACGGCGTTTCGATTGGGTCTGCTCCTGGGGCCAATGAAGCAAGCGGTCACGAAGAAGCAAGCATTCACTTTTTCCGCGTTATTGGCACAAATAGAAAAGCAGATATTGATCGAGGAAACAGAAGCTTCTGAGTTGGCGGCACAGATCCAGCAGAGCGCCCAAGCCTCGGTCGTGATAAAACAGAGTTCCCGACCAGACCATGCTAGGTCTGTCCAACCGGTTAGCACGATACCCCCGAGTATGCCGTTGGTGACTAAATCTCCGGCCCCGACGGGTCCAAGGCCAAAACAAGCGGGGCAGGCCGCTTCTCGACCCATGTCCAACAAATGGATACGACCGGCTTACTTCGCGGACCTCACGGAGTGCGTGTCATCGATCTACGAGAAGACCAAGAAGAGCGGGATGTACCGAAGACCTTTCCCTATCCCAACACCTCGGGAGCAAAGGAATAACCGCTATTGTCGTTACCATGAGGACGTAGGCCATGACACGAAGGACTGCATAACCTTAAAAAAGGAAATACAGATGCTCATCGAGCATGGGAACCTGTTGGAATATGTCAAGAAGACCCAGCATGCCGCAACCTCGAAAGAAGTGGTCATCGTTCCGAAGCCGGAGACGACCATGGCAATTTCAGAAGTTACCGACCATTTCGACGTTTCGATTGAATATCTAGATCCCGAAGCCAATCGTAATATCATCGGGGTCATAGAGGAAGAGGCGGAAGAAAGTACAGGGAGCGTGCGTAGCCTCTGTAAAATGTTTGAGTCATCAATAATCTTCGGGGGAGGATCTACGGCGGAAGCCGTGCGCGCATCCCGGAAAGGGCGAGTTGTCGGCCAACTCACTCGTTTGGGAACCCAAACTTGCTTCAAACCCAGAAGTATTTCTTCCCCGATCCCGAGCTACGACAATCCAGGGGCCAACCACGACATTATCGGAGTTGTTGAGGAAAATGCAGGAGAACGCTTCGGTAAGGTGCGGGGCTTGCGTGATCTTTTTGAATCTCTGACCATCTTTGGGGGGGATTCAATGGCGGGAATAACACATTTCTCCAGGAAGAGACACATCGTCAACTTGACCACCCAGCTGGAAGCCAGAACTTGCTTCCAAACCTGTAACGCCCCCTCGCCAATTTTACATTTCGATGACGACGACATGAGGGACTTAGCCGGCCTCACGAGGATTTCATTGTGATTGGGGCAGCGATCGCGGGAGAGGAGGTTCGGCGCATCTTGGAAGATACCGGGAGTTCGGCCAATATCATCTTCGCTTCGACCTTTGCCAAGTTCCGAACACGACCAGTGCTTGAACGATCTGACCGCACCATAGTCGGGTTCACGGGGTCGGCAGCCGACGTTGTGGGAGAGTTTGAGGGCGTGGTACAGTTAGGCCGCGGCCCATTTAAAAAGGAGGTCACAGTTTTGTTCGTAGTAGTGGACGCGCCGGCCTCGCACAACGCCATTTTGGGACGATCTTGGATATCGCGCATGCATGCGGTGACTTCTACAATCCATCAGTGCGTAAAGTATGTGGTCGGGAACAACGTTGGGGTAGTACGGAGCAGCCAGAAAGCGGCGCGGGAATGTTACCGAGCTGCGTTAGCACCCAAAAAAGATCAAGAGATGCTTCAGGCTCAAGCATAGCAATTAAGGGGGAGCTCCCCGGGTTCGCAGCCGGTAGACGACCCTCGGGAGGCCCCAAGCCTTCTAACGACAGACGAAGAGTGCGAGTTTTTTTATTTTTCCACCGGTAAATGCCTGCGGGTCGGGATAAACCTTTTGCCGACCCTAAGGGAGCAGCTACTGGTCTTACTCCGGGAGAACCTTGATTTGTTTGCATGGTGCTCCGGGGACGTTACAGGAGTACCGGAGTCCTTCGCGATTCACAAGTTAACCATAAACAGGAATGTCAGACCGATCGTTCAAAAACGTCGGGCCTTCTCTCCCAAAAAGGCAGAAGTAATTCTACGGGAAGTTGAAAGAATGACCAGTGTCGGGCATATAGAGGAAGCACGGTACCCTTTGTGGATCTCTAACCCCGTTCTTGTCAAAAAGAAAAGCGGGAAATGGAGGATGTGTGTTGATTTTACCGATCTCAATCGGGCGTGCCCAAAGGACCCTTTCCCGATGCCGAGGATTGATCAGCTGGTGGACTCGACGTCGGGTAACAAGTTACTGTCTTTTATGGACGCCTACGCCGGTTACAATCAAATTAAGTTGCACCCCGCGGACCAGGAAAACACCACGTTCATAACGGGTCGAGGGCTATACTGCTACAAAGTAATGCCCTTCGGACTGAAAAATGCGGGCGCGACGTACCAAAGGATGGTCAACAGGACTTTCGAAAGTCAGATCGGGAGAAACATGGAGGTTTACATTGATGATATGTTGGTCAAAAGTAGGACCGATGGGGCCCACCTTGCCGACCTCAGAGAAACCTTTGATAATTTGCGAAGGGTAAATCTTAAGCTGAACCCAGAGAAATGTTCTTTTGGGGTCCGATCAGGAAAGTTTTTGGGATTCTTCGTCAGCGAGAAAGGCATCGAAGCCGACCCTGTCCAGCTCCGAGCTCTAGCCGACATGACCCCTCCTCGGAGTGTGAAAGAAGTTCAGATCCTGACCGGGAGATTGGCCGCACTAAATCGTTTCATTTCTCGATCGTCTGATAAATGCGCTCCGTTTTTTCAGGTCCTTCGACATGTAAAAAATTTCGTCTGGACCAAGGAGTGTGACGTGGCGTTTTTAGGGATCAAGGAGTACCTATCGTCCCCGAACCGCCTAACCAAGCCTACTGCGGGCGAAACCCTTTTCCTCTACATTGCGGTCACGGATTATGCGGTCAGCGCAGCGCTAATTAGCGAATCAGAGCCGGCTCCGACAGCGGTATACTATGTGAGCAAAAGCATGCTGGACGCCGAAACTCGGTACTTAAAACTGGAAAAAATGGCACTGGCTCTGGTGACGGCGGCGCGGAAAATGCGTCCATATTTCCAAGCACACCCTATTGTCGTCCGCACATCATTTCCACTAAAATACATTTTTCAGCGACCAGACATGTCCGGGAGAATATCCAAGTGGTCGGTAGAGTTGGGGGATTTTGACATTGAATTTGAACCCCGGACAGCAATCAAGGGCCAGGCCTTGGCCGATTTTTTGGTCGAATTTCACTCTGAACGGCCCGAACAGGAAGCGCTTTCGCAAGAGCCAGCAGGGGGCGAATGGACCGTCTGCACGGATGGGGGAGCAAACGTCAGTGGTTGTGGGGCGGGAATTCAAATCATAACCCCCTCGGGTTTGAGCATGCTCCAGGCCATCCGCTTCGGTTTTCACGCGTCGAACAATGAAGCTGAATACGAAGCAGCTTTGGCAGGTTTACGATTGGCACAGGTGTGCGGGGCAAGACAAGTACGCCTCGTAAGCGACTCCCAACTTTTAATCAACCAAGCCTCAGGTAGTGCGGAGGCTCGGAAAGAACACCTGGTACAGTACCTAGCGGCATTAAGAATTCTGGCCGCTTCTTTCGACAAAATCACATACGAACATGTCCCACGAACTGAAAACACAGCAGCAGACTCTTTGGCAACGATTTCCTGCTCTGCCAGTTACCCACGGGTAATAGAGCAAGAAAGCCCGTCCATCGTTAAACGACATGAGTTGAGTAACCGACCTGAAATCGCGTGCCAGATCTCTTCGGTTTCCAGTTCGGACTGGCGACAGGGTATTATCGCTTTCCTGGCCGAAGGTCGGCTTCCCGATGACACCGCCTCGGCGCGAAAATTGCGCAACAAGGCGCGGGGATACGTCCTTTTAGGGGATGTGCTGTACAAAAAATCCTTTAGCCGACCTCTACTTCGATGTTTAGGATTTAACGAATCCCAAGTCATTTTGTCCGAACTACATGATGGGGAGGGCGCGGCGCACTGCGGGTATAAGGCGCTGATTAGGAGAATTTTTCTCGCAGGATTTTATTGGCCGACAATAACGGCAGACGCAAGACTTATGGTGACAACTTGTGATACATGTCAAAGGTTTGGGAACGCGATCAACATACCCGCATCTCCTTTAGAATCTATATCCGAAGGACTGCCCTTTGACCAATGGGGAATCGACCTCGTTGGGCCATTACCGATGGCTTCGGGAGGAAGACAGACGATTGTCGTCGCGGTAGATTACTTCTCCAAATGGGTTGAGGCTGAGCCCCTATCCGCCACAAAGACCAAGGATATTGTCAAATTCATCTAGGCGAACATTTGCTGCAGATTCGGGGTGCCCCAGCGGCTAACTATGGACAACGGGCCACAATTTGATAGTGCGGAAATGAGGGCATTCTGCACCACTCATAATATTCGACAATGTTTCTCTGCTCCGTTTCATCCACAAGCAAATGGCCAGGTCGAAGTGACCAATCGAACCATTCTGGATGGCCTCAGAAAGAATCTCGAGGGAAAGGCCGGAAAATGGCCCGACTATTTGCAAGAAGTGTTATGGGCTTACCGAACCACACCCCGCACGGCTACCCAAGAATCGCCGTACGCTTTAGTATATGGCATGGACGCGGTCACCCCCGCGGAGTCTATTTTTCCCTATTTCAGGGTCGGAACTTATCAGGAGGAGACAAATGACGAAAGCCGACGGCTAGAACTTGACCTCATAGAAGAGAAGCGTCGTCGCGCTCATTTAAACTCTTTACATTACCAGACGTTAATGAGAAGCCGATACGCAGCCAAAGTCCGACGTCGGGAGTTCAAGGTCGGTCATAAGGTTTTACGACGCGTTTTCCTCCACACAAAGGACAAGAGCCTCGGAAAGTTAGCGCCAAATTGGGAGGGACCCTATGAAATAGTCGAGAAAGTCAGGAGCGGGACGTACCGCCTACAGAACCGGCTCGGACACCTCCTAAGGCTACCATGGAATATTGAGCACTTGAAGTTATATTTCGAATAGTTTGTAATTTACGATGTATTTCACATTATGTCCTGTTTGATTCAAATTTGTAATGGTCGGGGATGCACTCTTTCCTACCTCGGTGGCACGAGGAGGTTTTAACGAGGCATCAGTCAAAACCCGACCCGCGTTTTTGATAATTAAAAAAATCTTGCCTTCATAATATTAAATCATTGCGACTTCGGACGGCTGACGAGCTGGACGTCGTCCATTTCCATTAATATAAGTTTATTACAGAACCCTAAAGGGATTTTTCGGTTTTACCGATCTACATTTTGGTTTTTCCGACCTTTTGGGAAAATTTTCGATAGTAAATCGATCTACAGAACCCTAAAGGGATTTTTCGGTTTTACCGATCTACATTTTGGTTTTCCCGACCTTTTGGGAAAATTTTTGATAGTAAATCGATCTACAGAACCCTAAAGGGATTTTTCGGTTTTACCGATCTACTTTTTGGTTTTCCCGACCTTTTGGGAAAATTTTCGATAGTAAATCGATCTACGGAACCCTCAAGGGGTTTTTCGGGTTTCCCGATCTACGTTTTGGTTTTCCAGACCCTCTGGACAAACTTTCGATAGAAAGTCGATCTACAGAACCTTCAAAGGATCTTTCGGTATTACCGATCCACCTTTATGATTTTCCCGATCCTCGGGCACAACTTTCGGTAACAAATCAACCTACCAAACATAAAAATTTACGGTCTGTGAAACAATATATTCAGCAAAACAAAGCGTCATATAATCACAGGGGGCCCCGTGACCCCCAAAGAACAAAACAAAAAGTCGCGGTACAACACAAAATACAGAGGGCTCAACGGCCCCCGAAGATTAACAAAATATCTTTGCAAAACAGACAAAAGGGGAACGGAATCACTGCTCCCCATCTTCGTCCTCATCATCATTTTCATCATCGTCCGCATCATCGGACTCCTCACATTCAACTCCGTCGGGCCTGTCTTTTTCCGGTACATCAAGACACAGCGATCCCAGGCGAAGGTCCGGGTAACGATTATGGAGTGACAGAACATATGCGGCTTTGGCATCGGCGGTTTCCTTGTCCGACCATTGCCTACATCGATTGATGTAGGCAACGTTTGAGGATTTCAACTTTTGAACCTCCAACGCCAAAGCTGAGGCACGGTCTTCCGCGGCTTTCCTCGCAGCCTCTGACACACCCACCGCGTCCTCCGCGGCCTTCTGCGCTGTCTCCATTGCCTGTTTTGCCGTCTCCGCGGCCGTTTTCGCTTCGGTAGCCAGTTTTTCGGCTTCAACGGCCCGACCTTCCGCTAACACCTGGGCCTCTTCAGCCGTCTTCACCTGAGCGGCAAGATTGGCAATCTTTGTTTCCGCTAAGGATAACTTCTTACCAAGCTCCTTCGCCCGACGTTCTTTCAAGGTTGCTGGCACCATCAAGTTGTATAGCGACAACGCCAGCCCATCAGTTTTCCGTAGAGGGAAAGAGTGCGGGCTTCCAAGCATTGTTAGCACCGGGAGTTTGGGGCCACTGGATGACGAAGCATCGGGGTTTGCAGCCTCGGGGGGCTCGGTGTCATCCGGAACTAAGACAACGTCCTCCATAGCAGGACGGTCGCCAACCTGATCCAAGAAGTTAGGCCCTGCAGCGACCACATCCGCGCTAATTGCTGCCAGATCCTCTACCAAAGCTTTGGCTTTCTTTAGCTTGGACCCTCCCGTCTCCGCACGGTTCTTCCTCTTCGGCACTACGGTCGGGTTCTGACTCGCCTCCGATCGACCTGTCACCGGCACCACCACTCTGATCGGATCGCTTTCTGCCTCGGGTCCGACCTCCGGTTCCCTCCCGTCCTCCTCTGACTTGGGACGCTTGCTGGGCGCCTTATTGCGTTTGGGCAAGTACAGTATGTACCCAGGACGACCGGTTCGGGCAAACACCTCGTCGAGGCTTGGAGGTTCCCGCAGCTGTTCAATAGTTAGCGCCTCGGATGAGCACCGCCAGAGGTTGCTCATGAACAGATTCTTGTCCATGAAAGTGCGGTGCATGCCCCGACCCCAATTCCTGCGGGCGTAGTTTTTCAGCACCTCGAAAGTGTCCTCCGCGGCTTTCGAATGGTCCTTCTTCACCCCCTGCAGCCAGTCCTTTGACACTACACAAAGGATCGGAACACAAGGTAAAAAAAAAAAAAAAGGAAGATAGGAAAAGGCAGTACCATCATGGACCCAGGTCCGCAGCAGTTGCCTCGGGTTCTCCTTGGTGTATGGAAGCCCGTTCTCCCAGCACCCGCTCAAGAATACAAACCGGTGTTTCCACCCCTTGTCCCCCTCTAAAAAGTCATTGACAATTTTCCACTTATTGCCAAGAGAGGAATAGAAGAATGGTGACTTCGGGGATTTCGACAGACCCGACATGGCGATATACTCCTCCATCGGCATAACTCGACCGGAAAGGCGGGAGGCCATGATGTAGGACATCAGGGTGTACCACGCGTTGGGCGTCAGCTGCGATGGGCAGATCTGAAGAGTGCGGAAATAGAGCGCAATCTCAGGGTCCAAGGGGAAGCGCAAACCCCAGTTGAATAATTCGGTGAACACCACAATCTCTCGGGGTCTGACGTGAACAGGTGTCTCTCACGGGGTCGGGAATCGAACGGTGACACACTCAGGGATCCCCCAGCGGGTCAGCATTTCACCATGATCGGACTCAGGGAAGTAGAGGTACTTCCCTTCGAAGAGAGAAACCACGTCCCTGGTCAGAAGCCAGCTGAAGTACTTGGTCGAAATAGCAGCTTCAACCGCCTCGGGCAAGGGATCATCCTGGTTATTAGCCGCGTGGCCAGCTGCGGCAATACAAACTCCCGCGGGAGCAACATCGATTTCCGACTCTCCAGCTTCTTGGGTCGGAACTTGACCAGAGCTGCGGGCAGTAGCGGCATCTGTTTCCGATGGCCAGACCCGGGAAGAAGAAGCTTCGGCAGCATCGCGAGCCATGTTTCTATGGGCCTCCTCCGCCTGCTCGGGTGTCAGCCGCATTTTGGGCAAACCTAAAAAAGTGACCGCAGTGTTAATACCGGTCCGAATCCCCCTAATCAAGGGTGTAAGCTGAACCATTTCGGGACTATTACCTCCTGCTGAACGCTTGGGTAGATCGTCTTCCCCCATTATCAAGAAAGTAGACTTACGAGCACAACGGGAAGAGGGTAAGCCGACGGACGGTAGGGTCGGATTGTTTGGCCCGACTGCGGAAAAATGGGAACTGTCACTAGAAGAAAGGATAATGGGTTCTGGGGATAGGTTACCCTCGGAAATAGGAGAAACCGGAAGATCGGGCACTAGGAAAGACTCTGCGGGAATTGGGGTGGCAAGAACGGGGTCGTGAGGAAGCGGAGCGGGAACAAAAGGTTTGGAGTTGGACCCCCAGATCAGACCAGCGCGTCGGTACTCCTCTGCTCTATCACCGATACTAGACCACTGTTCAAAACTCCACTCAGATCTCTTTTTCTTGGTTGGTTTTTTCTGTGAACGTCCGGGTTTCATACAACAAGAACCAGAGCAAGGAAGGGTCGGGCGAGCTCTTTCTCTCTCTAGAAATGTTCGGACAGCGTTTTCTCTCTCTAAAATGCCTGTGAGAGACACTAAAGGATCTTGGGGTATTTATAGGAAGGGTTGAAAGATCGGGGGATACCAATCGACGAAAACACAGCGGGAAGGCAAAGAGTCTCCCTAGGAGCCTAGTCTGACAGAGAAGTGACCCCTTGGCTAATGACACGTGCCGACCCCCGACTGACGAGGGATGACGTAAACAATTCGCCACAAGTGTAGCGTCGATTTGGGCCGCCGCTACCACGGCCGGTGAGAAGATAATGGGCCGCCTTGAAAGGCCAGAAATTAAAAGCCCAGCAGAATGGAAAGGCGCGGGAAGGCGTCCGAGGAGGTGGCCCCGAGCATCAGGAAATCACAACTAACAAGGCCTGGACCAGGAATGAGGTCGGACGATCGGCGATAGCTCTTTCGCAAGTCTCCGCTCCTAAAAGTTCCCGAAGACTGGGGGGCTACTGATGAGGGCGGAATTCGCCGATCCAAGCGATAGGGGTAAAAACGCAATAAATGGTAGTTGACGGGATTAATCGGGTATTTGAAGTCCTTCAAGGACCAATGTACAACAATATAATAGTAAAGGGGCCTCATTGGTATGTGATGAACGGCCCACTAAGAGATTAAATGGGTCCACCTTATTTTAGTATAAAAGGGTGACCCAGTTGCCTAAAAAGGGTATTGAATATTACTGTGGACAAATCCCGTTTTCTCTCTCTTCACTTTCTCTCTAGTCACATCTGACACAAGATCCCAAATACACACTTTTGACAATTATTGACTCATCACACGTGGTTTTTCAATCATTTCTCTAATTACAACTAGAAATTCATGGAGTGCCCTAGTGATCGTGCAACATGCTATTAACTCTGACAATTTATAGGTGCCACTCTATTTCAGAGTAGGCAACCGTTTGCCGATTCACATTTCAACTAATAGCCGTTGTCAGTATTTCACCCTCTCTTCCCACTTTCTCGTTTATTTACTATTCTATAAATATTATTCCCTTAGTTATTTTCACTTCACACCTAATTCTTAGAGCGAAAGATAAAACATTTTGAAAACTTCATTTCACCACCACCTTCATCTGAAAACTCATCTTCTCTGAATCACCTTCAACTTTCTGCAATCTAATTTGAATGTTTCTCTTCATTTTAGTTTATGAAAAAATCATAATCTACTAAAACCCATTTTGTATTTAAGATTATTTGTGTATCAGTGAAAGGGTTGCTGAATATCGTGCGATAGGATTAATAGATAACTCACCATATATCTCAACTCATACCACAGTATAAGGAAATTGTATCCCTGGCCAAAGTTCTTATGGGTATCAAAACACTTCTAACCCAGTTCTTAATACTTGCACTCCATAATCCCCTCAACAATCAAAACTCAAACTACCTCAAAATATTTCACAAGCATCTTTAGGGACCGCGTCAACTCCTCCTCAAGTCAATCGCAGAAACGCAAAGAAACACCTTGAGTTCAATTAGAAAAGTCATAATTTCCAAAGCCAACCTCCTCAGAAAAGTACATTCATTGCCATGAGAGATTCCGAGGACATCAATGCTTCACAGAATCCTATATCTTCTCCTGCATAAAAGGAGTTGGTTGTGACCAATAAAAAGTCACAAGTAACTCCTTTGGAGATCCAATAGCAACAACAAAAAACAATTGTATTCTCTAGCTCACGAGGTACCACTAGCGACAAAGCCCCACCTCAACTGCGAGATGAAGCCTCTGAAGAAGATTTTGAATCATAATCAAGGACATAAACTTATTATAATATTGGAAAAACAGTAAGTGTTGTTGCTTCAGATTTCAAAGACAATGTTTCAAGGAAACCTACTATAGAGAAAAAAATATAAAATAAAAATGAGTGAGTCGAATTACCCCATGACATTGCTCTAACCTTGAGCGTTAACCTAAAAAAGGTCCTCTTCAAATTCCTTATTGCATTGAAAGTGTACAATATGAATACTACAGTCAATCCCATGTAGAACATTTAAAAACAATGGGGACTTCCAGATAACGTTGTACTTCGATTACCAGAAGTATGAGAGACTTCACTCTCTTGTGAAGAAAATAAACTTGTGGTCTATCCTGAAATCATCAACTACAAACTTCGATTCCCGTTGTACCCAATGATAGTTGAATATTTTGAACTCATCGACTTATGTCTGACGCAAGAGAGCCCAAACATATGGTCCATCCTCTTATCCACCATTATGGCCTTCGTACTTGGCAAAATTCCCCTCTCAGTCAATATATCATTGCAATGACTGACCTTTCCAAAATTCTAGTGCTACCGTTCTACTACCTCACCTTCGGAGATTTCTTCAAGCTAATTGACGATCTCCTGGAAACTGAGAAGTCTTGGAAACAAAGGTTTTTTTTATCTCCATAGCTTAGGCAAATGGCAAGGAAAATTCAAAACAAGTCTGTTGATGTTCAATCTTGAATAGAAAAGTACTAGTAAGTTAGTTAATTCTCCTTTACTTTTTTATTTTATAATTCAATAAATATTTATGTACTTTTGTTGTATATAGAAATTCTGAGGCGGTATAAATTCCATCGAAAAAATGCCACTTAAACTTTTTCCTAACTGTTTACATGGGGGAGAGAATGCATGGGGTCACAAATTGCACGTTGCCTTTCAACCTCGGAATTTTATCAACAACCATTTATGGAGGATCTCTCTGGATTCTATCGTCCCGAAAGAAGAACTAATGTAACCCCCAAACCCAGATGATGTTGTAAAAATATTGGTAAAAACCTGACGGACGAGTCATACTTCCGGTTCAAAATATATCACAAAATGAATTAACCGCGAAGAAGAAAGGAAAAAATAAAAAAAGTAGAGGCCAACTCTTCCATAAACCTGAATCCAAAGAAAACGCAGAGGAAGCCGAAAAGGAAGGCGAGGGAAACTAATCTTCCAACCATTGAAGAAGGAAATGAGGCTAATCCTTCAAAGAAAATAATAAAGAATACAACTTTGAAGAAGAAGAAAATTTATTCGAAAACACCTCCAACATAAAATATGGAAAACAACATTAAAGTACCTCCTCCAAATCCGATTGTAGATGTTGAAGAGATAGGCAAGAAGTTTTCAAAGAAACCCATAAAAAATGATAAATTAATTGATGATGAGGCAATTGGAGAAGACAAAATTCAAGATCTTTACAAGGACATGGATCCTGAAATTCAACAAATCCAAGAGCGAATTGCACAAATCAGCAATCAAATTATTGCAACCAATTTGCCCCAAATTGTAAGCTTGAATCTTTCACAAACTTCCTCATCAGCTACTCTTATTTTCTATAAAAATCCTCATTCTCTCACTATTAAGGAGCTCTATGAAGAAGTATTACATGCGCTCCAACCATTTTCTAATCTAGAAGGTGCAATAAAACATTTATGCGCAGAAGTTAAATATGCTCGAAGCAAACTGGAGGATATTGCTAAAGATGTAATTCGGTGGACAAAAGCGTCTGATTGTAACAAAAAGATGAGAGACATTTTTGGTAAACACATCCTCGAATAATTCTATGTCTTCCAAGTTGATAGATCAAATTCTTAAAACGAGTTGTCTAGATCAAACTTCGTTTGAGAGAGATTACTAAACACGAAAAAATGGAACTGAAATCATATCATCAACGTGAGTTGGATCAACTCAAAACAAAGCATGAAAATAAGATAAAAGAAGAACAAACAAAGTACTCCTCTCTACAACAGTTGCGTAAGAAAAGTTACGTGGAAAAGAAGAAGACAGTTGATGAGAAAGAGTCACTCAAAGAAACAAATGAAGAAAAGAAATACCTTGTTGCTATCAAAAATCCCGATGAACAAACAAAAATCACTTTACTGCACGAATTTCATGTGGTGTTTCTGAAAAAAATTATCAGACTTCTGGAAATTAATTCTCGTAGAAAAATGCGCTAGCAAAGCTTTCGAACCCATACCAACTGAATCCTCTCAAGAAACTGTATCCGAGGAAGATGAATATGCCTCTGATCAAGAAAGAAGCTCATCGGGAGGAAGCTCAAACAATTCTCTAAATGAAGACCAAGAAGATTAAAAAGATGTATTGTTTTTTGTCGAATCGCCATTTTTTGTCGTGCTTATCGTTATGTTTGCACTATCCGTTGTAAATGTTTAAATGCTTTGCACTTATACTTTTTTTGTATGGCTTAAAATTCCTTTTATTTGTCCAAGGAACAATGTCTTTTTTTATTTCACAACTTATCTCACATCATATTATTTATCTTTTATGGAGAAGGCGTTAGCACTTCGAACAATTACTCCACTCTAACTAATGCTTTTTATGAGCATTCATACATTTAATATTATCATTACCTGAAATAGTGTTTTTAATGAACGTTAGCACATCGAATACTACTAACTTTTCAAATAGTGCATTTAACGAATGTTAGCACCTCGAATATTAACATCACTTGCAATAGTGCTTTCCATGAACGTTTAACACTTTAAATATTATCATTACGTGAAATAGTGCATTTAATGAAAGTTAGCACCTCGAATATTAACATCACTTGCAATAGTTCTTTCAATGAACGTTTAACACTTCAAATATTATTATTACATGAAATAGTATGTTTAACGAAAAGTAGCACCTCAAATATTAACATCTCTTTGAACAGTGCTTTCATTAGACGTGTAGCACTTTGAATATTACTATCTATTCGAAAGGTGTTTTAAATTGACGTGTAATACTTCGATTTTAAGCTCTTTGAACAGTGGTTTAAATAGACGTATAACAATTTGAATATTACTATCTCTTAGAACAATATTTTAAATGGACGTGTAGCACTTTGAATAAATGGAATTATACCACATCGAATATCATTTTCACTTAAATTAATTTCTGTAAACTATTTCAGAGATGATCAGTCTTTGTATAATTCTCAAAATAACTGAAGTGTTTTAGTCTAAAATAATCATTAGCCAAAAAAAGAAATTTTATTGATATCGCGAATGTAAATGTGGCACCTCATTAAAACCTTCGCACACCAACATGAGAGGAAAGAGTATGCCACTCATAAAAGTTTGAAAAAAAAATCACTCCTTGTATAATTTCAAGTGCTCAATGTTCCAAGGGTGTTATAGAAGTCTCGTTTCTCCATCATGAAGGAAATATGTTCATGGCTTGACTCTTTCTATCACAACATAGGGACCTTCCCAGTTTGGAGCTATCTTTCCAAACTGCTTATCCTTTGTATGCAGAAATACTTTCCTCAATACTTTATCACCACTTTAAAATCTCTCTGTTTTACTTCAAATTATATCGAATCCTCATTAAAGTTTGGTAATTAGTCGATTTCAGATGACCTATAACCCTTTTCTCTTTCATCAAGTCAAGGTATGTCCTCTTTGCTTCATCATTTGACTCCTCGGAATAATGAAGTATTATATAAGAAGGTAAAGTTGATTTTGAAGGGCTCACAACATTCATTCCACACACTAAGGAAATATGAGTTCCCTTAGTAGTTTCCATAAGCCCATAACATCTCTTGCAAACAATTTGGCCATTTCCCAGCAACACCTGTCAAGTTTTTTCTTTAACCCTTCTAATATAGACCAATTAGTTACTTCCAGTTGACCGTTTGCTTGAGGATGGAAAAGTGTAAAAAACACTGTACAATACCCCTCGAATTGCAAAACAAATACATTTCCTATTGTTAAACTGATGACCATTATCAATAGTTTTCTTTCCAGGAACTCCAAAATGACAACAAATATTATTCACAACAAACTTGATAACATCCTTGGCTCTTGTACCAGGTAGTGGTTTAGCTTCAACCCACTTCGGAAAAATAGCCTACTGCAACAATTATCATTTATCATCCTCTTCAAGACATATGTAATGGACCTACTAGATCTATTCCCCATTTGTCAAAGGGAATCATTTCGGATTTGGAAGTAAGTGGTACTTCTGGTTTATGAATAGAATTAGCGAAACGTTGACAAGTATCACAGCCTTGTACCAAATTCTTAGCATCATTTATGACCGAAGCTCAATAATAACCTCCCAACAAAACCTTTTGCATCAAATACTTAAATATGTAATAAGTTGACACTTTCCCATTATGTAATTCAGATAGAAGTTCTTGAGATTCATGTTTTCCCAACCACCGTAATAGTGGTCTACTTGTAGAGTTCTTATACAACACCCCATCCAACGCTATATAACCATGAGCCTTGTACCTCAATCTATGAGCTGACTTAACATCTTAAGGAAAAGTTTCTCTAAGAAAAAATTCTACTATATCAGATCGCAAGTCGCCTCGAACTAATTTTAGACTGACAAATACTTCATCGGCATACTTACACTATCTTGATCTTGTTAAAATCGAAGGAATTTCCTGTAGCAATATCCATGGATATTCTTCTGTGTATGCAATGGCTGCTAAAGAATCAATAATTTTGTTATCTCCAGGATTGATATGCTCAACAATTACTTCATTGAACAAAATAGTTAACCCTAGAAATTCAAAATATTTACACAAGCTTCAAACTCGTCCCAGAACAACCGGTTCATCTATTGATAACGGAACCAAACGATATGGGTTCAATTCAGATATTCTGATGTTGCGAAAACTTTTCAAACTTTGAATCCATGATCATCAATGTATTCTCTTGCCTCAAATTTGTAATAACAACCTACTGCGGTGACGCACTTGGAGGTTTATGCCCACTGCTTTGGCTTTTAACAAAATCTGTTAACTTTTCATTCTCTATTAAAACTTGTTTCTATTTCTTTAATGTTATACAGTATGTAGTATCATGCCTAATGTCATTTTGGTACTTTCAAAACCTATGACTATGTTCTTCTATTGGCCTGTTTATGGGAGCTGGATTTCTAAAGTTCACTGACCTTTAAATGTCTCAAAAATCGTAGCATCATTCTTAGTTAACTCCGTAAAATATTCTAGTCGTATCCACTGATTTGGCCTCAGTCTTTGAGGTTGATAGCTAACAGCTTGAGTAGGAGGCCCTCCTCTTCGGGGAGGTAAATTATTGTTCATCCTTTGATGAGATGGTGCTTGGGAATTAGATATGTTGCCTTGATTCCCTTGGCTAGCAAATGCCTGCCCCGAACTTCTTTGAATGAAGCTAGACCCTCCTCAAACTCTAGTTGACTCCTATATATTAATATTGTCTTCAATCTGAACCATCAAAGGTTCAAATGTCGAAGCTCTTCTTCAAGTAGTTTCATTTTCCAAAACTCCTGGAATTAATCCTTGTCCGAAAGCTATTGTAGCAACAAGTTCTTCACAATCTTCCAAAGCTGTCTTCGTTAATACGAATTGTCTGGTAGAGTCTTTTAAAGTTTCCCCCACTGTCTGTTTGTGTTGTATAATTATATCGCCATTGGCTTACATTTCCTTACTTCTCACAAATTTTCTAAAGCTGGTAATAGATCGCCTCAAAATTTGATTTTACCACTTCAAAGTAGTACCCTTAAAAGTATGAGAAAATGCTCTGCAAATCAAACTATCATCATCCTAGAAATTTATCATGTAATTCTAAAACTGTTCAATATGGTCATCAAGATCTTGAGTTCCAACACATTTCTATACCTTTGAGATATCAAAGCGTCTCGGTAGCGGTATTGACTTAATGTCTGCAAACAGGGGAGAATTCCTCTAATCTACTCCTTGCATATATGGATCATCTCTCTTAGTTCTCATTAATGCGTACAGGTTTAATATGTTGTGTTAACATACTGGTTGGACATATTCCCCTCATAATATAAATTTTCCTTCACGTTTCGAGGTTTACTTTCCTTCTTTGATTTGTATTTTTACTTGATTTTTTATGTTGACTTATTTTTCCATTCGAAGAATTTTGGTACCTCCCTTACTTAAACAAATTGCGCTCGGAATTCGAGTTGGAAACTTCGCTATCACTGGATGCAATATATCGATGTTTATCCTTCTTGTCTTTTTGTGAATAACGGTGTCCTCTATCTGATTGGAAATGCATTGTTTATGATTAATTCAAATTCGGTGAGTTGTGTAAGATTTATTATATTAGTTTCTCAATTCATCTTTTTCCTCATTTGGACGTATTTTGGATTTTAATCTACCTGGATGAATTTGATGCTATCTTCAAATGTACTCATCATTTAAAACATTTATTTTTTCCAACGATTGATTCATTTGATTTTCAATGTCAGATTGATCATGTTGCGATGGAACTTAACTATTACCTAAACTTTCTTCCATGTGCAAATCTGATTTAATAGACTCAATTTCTTCACGAACTGCATGATGAGTTCTTGTCTTCTCTTGTTCTAATTTGATTGATATTACTAGCTGTGAATTTTGTATTTTTTTTAGATTCGCAATCTAGGTACCTTGTTATCTCCCACTATAGTCGTCAATGTTAAGTGTAAATGCTAAGTGTAATAAATTTCTAATATGAAAGTTGAATTATATATGTAATTCTAGAGATAAATTGTGGATGATTGAATTATAGTGAGAGAAGAAAATAAAAAATCAGTTTAAGAAGCTAAAGTTAGATCCCTTAATTCATAGCCTCCAGTCCTATTTATAGGATTATTGGGAGATTAACTAAAGCAGTTATACAAATGGGAAAATTTCATTCTAGTCTTTTATATTTACATCTAATATAAATCTCATTTGATAACTTTATAAAACTACTTATTATAACTTTTCTCTAATTTTATTAAGTCTCTAATATTAGGTAGCACTATTGTAGAGAATCAAGGACGTATTTGCGTGGAGCGTCGAAAAGGTTACCAGGTTTGATTTGGGAATCATATGCCATTCACTGGCCATTGACAAAAAAAACGGATCAATACAGCAGAAACGACAGACTTTCTTCCAGAAAAAAATCATAGGCTATCTTCCAAGAAGTATACAAGCTAATCAAGCTTGGGCTCATTCAACAGGCTCAATACCCGACGTGGATATCAAACCCAATTCTAGTTAAAAAGATGAATGGGAAGTGGCGTATATGTGTTGACTCCACCGACCTCAATCGGTCACACCCTAAAGACGTGTTCCCTCTCATGAGAATTGACTAGTTAATCGATGTTGCATCGGGTAAAAAATGCTCTCATTCATGGATGCTTACTCCGGGTATAACTAAATACGAATGAGCACTGCAGACGATGAGCACACTACTTTCCAAACTGAGTGTTGTCTTTATTTCTAAAAATTCATGTCGTTCAGGTTGAAGAATTGGATCAATTTACCAAAGACTAGTTAGCCAAGTATTCAAAAACTAGATCGGGCAAAACATTGAACTTTACATCAACGACATGATCATGAAAAGTGACTCTCAGGAACAAAAATTTGAAGTACTAAAAGGAATATTCAAGATCTTACACATGTACAAACTTAAACTTAACCCTATAAAATGTATTTTGGTGTGCATAGTGTAAAATTCCTAGGTTTCATTGTCAGTAAGAAAGAAATTGCGGCCAAGCCTACTCGACCAAAAGCAATATTGACAATAGAACCCCATAGAGACATTAAGAAAGTTCAACAATAACCAGACGCCTCACCACCCTCTCTAATTTCATCTGAAGAGCTTCAAACAAAATCCAACCATTCTTTAAGATATTAAAAGGGGTCAAAGAATTTCTATGGACAAAGGAATGCAATGAGGCATTCCAAGCACTAAACTATTATTTAACATTTTTAGAGTGTTATTAGCTCCATACCCTAGATAATATCTATACCTTTATTTTTCAGTTTCAAGCTAGGCGGTGAGCAATGTACTGGTACGGGAGACAAAAGATTTGCAAAAACCTGTCTACTATTTTAGCAAAGCTCTGGTAGATACGGAGACAAGATACCTTAACCTATGATAGCTAGTTATTTTCCTTATAGTAGCGGCTAGGAAAATGCGCCCGCAATTTCAAAGTCACGGTATTATTTTGCACACATCATTCCCGCTAAGGAGCATAATACAGAAACCAGATATCTTTCGACAACTTACAAGGTGGTCAGCCAAGCTACAACATACAAAATCATTTACGAGCAACGAATTTCTATGGTGCATAAAAAAAAGAGGAGAATAACCCTCAATGGATAGTTGAGGTTGATTGGGCCTCACACACTACTGGGAAGGTCCATGAATCATTTTGAAAGCACCCTTCGGAGATGAAATATGAAAAGCAATTAGGTTTATATTTTAGGTTTATATTTAAAGTAACAAACAACGCAACATAATATGAAGTTGTCCTAAGGGGCTTGAGGTTACCCCACATATACGGAGTCAAAAACTACTCATTCGATCATATTTGCAGTTAGTCATCGATCAGGCTAAAGGATCTTTTGAGGCTAAACAATAAAGCACACAAGGGTGCCCCGAGGCCTTATGGGAATGGGATCGAAAGTATCACTATGTTGAATACGAGCATACCCCATTCTGATAATTCCATGACAGATTCACTCCAATAATGACTACCCAATTAGAATAACCCATGATCATCACCCAAGATAGCCCGGCGATGGTAGACAACGCAGAGGCACACGAGGTACATGCAATAACAACAAAAATTTATTGGAGAAATAAATAAATTGTCTATATCCAAAACTCACCCCTCCTTGGCGATAAAGCAAAAGCAAGAGTTCTATAGGGTTGTATGGCTAAGTATACACTCTTAGATAATGTTTGGTATAGGAAAAGTGCTACCCAACGAATTTTGTGTTGCATTAACATAAGAAAAGCAAAAGTGATCCTAGCTGACATGCATGAAGAAGAGGCGGGTGCACACTATGGGTACTGAAATCTACTTAAATGTTTTGTTGCCAGGATTCTAGTACCCTAAGTTGGCGGCCGGTGCCCAAACTCTCGTACAAATCTGACACATCTGTCAGCAGTTCACTAAGAGATGTCATATACCAAGAAACCAAGGAGTATCGTCCTCGTATTATGCCCGTTTGAAAAATGGGGGATAGACGTAGTTGTACCCTTTCTTATAGACACAAGCAAACAAAAATACTTAATAATAGCGGTGGATTATTTCACAAAGTGGGTCGAGGAAACGGTTATCTAGAGACAATAGATATATGTGATTTTATACAGAATCAGATCATGTCCAGATCTGGGATATCCCGAATCTTCATGACCAACAATGAGCCATAATTTCAAAATGCGATTGTAACAATTAGCTTCCATCACCATAAAATAAGTCATCATTTCTAAACATCGTACTACCTGCATGCCAACGGACAGGCTGAGTTCACAAATCAAATGATCTTGGAAGGAATGAAGAAAAAGTTAGAAAAATCTAAAGGAAACATAACCATACAAAATAGACGAAGTGTTATGGGTTTACAGAACTACACATCGGTCGACCACGGGAGATACGCCATTCTCTTTAGTATATGGGATGGATGTTGTAGCACCAGCAAAGTTTATAATTCTAATCCACCGCATAGAAACTTCCTAAAGAACCTAAATGAGGAGGAGCAACAATTATCTCTTGACATGATCGAGGAGAGAGGAGCTAAGGCAAGATTTCGCTCGAAACACTATAAAATTTTGACGAGAATCGAGTTTTGATAAGGTCAGATAAAGTTGACACTAGATATATCACCTATCCCAAGGGCAATTCGGATAATACCATAACTATGTCTGACCAAACTGAGTAAGTTAGTGAGTTATGACTAAGCTAAGTGATGGTCTTCTCATCTTTTGGGCTAAATGGGTTCTTAAACTTGACCCAAGCCCACAATCCGACCCCAAAGGCCCATGGGTCATTAATTAAGTATAAACACCCCAACTACTTTTATTAATGAGGGTGATTAAAATTTAATACAAGCACAGACCTTAATTATCTCTCTACATTTCATCCTAAACCATAAATTCTCTAAACACTTTACAAAATTACCCTCAATCAGAAATAATCCACACTAAATTGGCGACCATAGTGGAGGAGCACGATGGTGCCTAAATTTCATATTCAAAACCAGTATACAAGGTAGTTCGGATGGATCCAAATGCGCAGAATGTTCCAACTCATGAGGTGGAAGTTTCAAAAGAAAACAATGAATACACTATTGACGAGCGTGATCAGTTGAGGGCTGAGATAGAGGCATTAAGAGTGCTAAAACAAGCAAAGAAATGAGTTAAAGAAAAATCCAGTGCGTCAGTGCTTCACCATACTGACAATCCTAGATAAAATGAGCAGTCCCTAAAGACTTGTCTCAGCTCAAAGAAAACGCATCGATCTAAACACGCGGAGAGCTCTACATCAGAATCCTTCAGTAACTCATCTATGAGGAAAAACTTGAAGAGTTAGTTTCCTCCAACAGTGATGAAGGGCGGTCGAAAAAGAAAATGAGGTTGACTAAAAAACATTCAATAAAAAGGGATAGGCATGGCAAGCTTAAGAAACATCATGGGAAGATAAAGGGCTCAGCTGATCAGCATGTTGACTGTTTGCTTATTGATCCTTTTGCTTTCCAGTTCGAACCATGTATTTTTGCTACTCCAAATGAGGATACTGTTTTTAGCCGCAACAAGAACTGGAGGCAATCACCTTTATCTGTGAAAATACTCTCTGGACATCTTCCCAAGAGGTTTGACAACTCTAAGATGGAGAAATATGACGTGAGAAAAGATCTAGACAATTATCTGGAGCAGTTTAAGAACTTTATGATGAACTTCGATAATGATAATAGATTATTGTGTAACGCCTTCACCCAAACCTTTACAGGAAGTGCCCTCAAGTGGTATAATAGTCTCCCTCAAGGATCTATAAAAAAATTGACACATTTTGGGTTTCCTTTCGGAGGCAATTCATTGGAATTAAAGAGTTTAAGGGAAATGGAGATACCATAACTCATTGCGCTCATGACCCAAATGAGTCTCTTAAAGAGTACATTAGCCAGTTTTTAAGTAGACTACTTTGAACAGGTTGTGATTGCTTCACTTAGATAGGGTTTGAATCCGGGTAACTTAGCTGATTCGGTAACTCGGAAGAAAGACATCAAACAAAGAAATCCAGATTGCCTCGCCATATTAGGTTTACTACTACAACATCAACACCTCAAGCTGCTAATCATTCCGGTTACAGATCAAATGAGACCAGACAGGGATCTAACTGATCAAGGCAGAATCAGTCAAACCAGAATCGGAACCAACAGGTCAGAAACAAGAGGGGGTCGTGGGTTCAACCTGAGTGGTTTGCTGAATTGGGGGAAAGTGTGGCTACAATATACAATAAAACTAAAAACGAAGTACACTTTAGAAAACTAGCAGCATTGCAGTCCCCAAGGGAAAACCGGAGTACCCATTTCTGCAAGTACCATAATGACATAAGGCATGATACCCACGATTGTGTACCCTTGAAGCAAGAGGTCCAGAACCCCGTTGAGAGGGTAATTTAGGGGCCTATATCAAAAAATAAGGGGAGAGTAAATCGGATAATATATAATCCAATGCCAATGCTCCCTGAACTGCTCCACCAACCAATCTAGGAACGTCTACACAGGAAGATGCTATGGTAATTACTGAAAGGTTTGATATAGACTTTGAGTACCTTGATCCGGATCCGATTCAGAATCGGGTGGGGGTAATAACAGACAAGGCTACTAATGTTTTTGGTTTGATTAAATACTTTGATTCTTTAACTATATTTGGAGGGGACACTGTAATTGCCCCTTCTAGTTCTTCAAGGAAGAGGCATGTCTACAGTTTGACCACCCAGTTCGATGGAAGAATGTCCACTCACTTGTATTGAACTCCAACTCTTTTCATAGTCTTCAATGAGGATGAACTAAGAGACATTGAAGGGCCTCATGAAGACGTTGTGGTAATAGGGGCATTAATAGGGGGAAATGATAGACGTTGAATCTTGATTGACACAAGAAGTTCGGAAAACATCTTGGTTTTAAGCTCATACAAACAGATGAGAAACCCTTTGGTTATACAAAATTCGAGTAAAACCATCGTGGGCTTCAGAGGAAGTTCTGCAGATGTGATTGTGGAATTTGAAGAAGAATTATTGATGGGTTAGTGACCTTTTAGGAAAATGGTGAGAGTATTATTTGTTGTGGTGGATTGCCCAACATCTTATAATGCAATATTTAGGGGGTCTTAGCTCTCCAGAATGCATGTTGTGGCTTCTACGGTCCATTAATGTTTATAATATGTTGTCCATGGAGGAGTCAGAAGATAGCTAGGGAATGTAATGAAACGACCCTTGCCTCTAAGTCTGTAGAGGCAGTCAAGATTAACAGAGATTAGCAGCTATTGGAACCTTCTACCGATAAGAATGAAATTGATGATCCCATGGAGGCTCCTAGTGTCATAATACCCATAGAGGAGGTTGAAGTCCATTACCAAGCTGAGTGGAAAAATATTAAAATTGGTACAAAGTTGGCACCAAGTTTGAAACACAAGCTGTTGTCGTTTTTAATGAATAATCAACATATATTTTCATGGTGCAATGATGATGTTATCATAGTTCCAGCTGATATAATTTGTCATAAGTTGTCCATTCGAAATGATGTTGCACCAGTTGTACAAATAAGAAGGTCTTTCTGTAAAGAAAAACCAGATGTGATTGTTCAAGAAGTTGATCATATGATCAAGATGGGCCACATAAAAGAGTCTCAGTACCCATTATGAACTGCCAACCCTATTCTGGTCAAGAAATAGAATGGAAAATTGCGCATGTGTATCAACTTTACTGATCTTAATAGGGCATGCCCCAAGGATCCTTATCATGTTCCTAGGATAGATCAACTGGTGGATTCTAATTTTGGGAATAAACTTTTATCTTTCATGGATGCATTTTCGGGGTACAACCAAATACAAGTATATCTGAAGGATCAAGACCACACCATTTTTATTACGGACAGAGGTCTTCATTGTTATAAAGTGATGTCGTTCTTATTGAAAAATGTTGGGGCCACCAATCAAAGGTTAGTAAATAAATCCTTTGCTAATAAGATGGCATAAATATGGAAGTTTATATAGATGACATGATGGTAAAAAGCTTTGAGGATATGCGCATATATCTGACTTTCAAGAAACATTTTCCAACCTAGAGGTTGTGAACTTGAAGTTAAACCCTGAAAAGAGTGTTTTTGGGCTCTGATCTAGAAACTTGTTGGGTTATATATTAAGTGAAAAGGGAATTCAACCTGATCCGGATTAGCTCAATTCTCTATTAGATATGGATCCTCCTCGGAGAACCAAAGAATTTCAAAGATTGACTGGACAATTGGATGCTTTGAACAAGTTTATTTTAGGATCATCAGACAAATGTGCTCCATTTTTTCAGGTTTTAAGGAATGCCAAAGACTTTGATTGATCTCCACAGTATGATCAAGCATTTCTTGAAAGCACGAAATATTTTGCTTCACCCAAGACTCTCTTTAAACCTGTTCAGGGGGAAAATCTCTGTATATACTTAGTTGTACCAGAATATGCAATAAGTGTTGTGCTAGTAAGAGAGGTGGATAATTACCCTCGTCCGGTGTATTACATTAGCAAAAGTTTGTTCGATGCTAAAAGAAGATATTATAAGTTAGAAAAACTAGCATTGGCTTTGGTAATTGTGGCAAGAAAAATGAGACCATACTTCCAAGCTCATTCCATTATCGTTTGAAATTTTTTTCCCTTGAAGAGTGTTCTTCAGATAGCTCATGTATCAAGCCGAATGACCAAGTGGTCAGTTGAGTTGGGTCATTATGATATTGGTTGTGCGCCCCGAACAACGATTAAAGCCCAGTCAGTGGCCGCTGTAGAATTTCATGTCGATAAATCCCCCGGACAGATACCAGAAAACCAGTCTAAGAAAGAATGGTTAGTCTGAACTGATGGCGGATCTAGTACTATAGGATGTGGGACTGGAATTTGTTTAACTTCTCCCTATGATGATACTATGTACCAGGCTATATGTTTTGGTTTCAGAGCTTCTAACAATGAATCTGAATATGAAGCAACTATAGTTGGTCTTAAGCTAGCCCTTATATGTGGGGCTAGAAGAGTCTGATTAATGAGTGAGTCCCAACTACTTATTCACCACGCTCTAGGGAAATCTGAAGCAGAGAAAGAATAATTGATAAAATACTTGCTTATGTTGAGAGAAGTTGTTGCAAGCTTCAAGAGTATCCACTATGAACACATCCCTAGATTGGATAATAATATGGCAGACTCTTTGGCAACCATAGCTTATTATGAATCTTACCCTTGGATTCTGATGTTAGAATGTCCATCACTACAGACGGGCCAAAAAAAGGTAAAAGAGAATGAAAAATGTATGAGCATAGTTGTCATTCAACCTGAGAACTAGAGGTATGATATTCTTCCATTTATTTGTGATGGGATTTTACCTTCGGATAAATCCATAACTAAGAAAATTAAGTATAAGGCTCATGGTTTCCTGGTATTAAGAGAAATTTTTTACAAGAATTCTTTTAGCAGACCCCTCTTGTGTTGCTTAGTGTTTGAAGAATCCCAAGTTATGTTATCTGAACTGCATGACGACGAAGGTTCTGCACACTGTGGCTACAAAGCCCTAACAAGGAGAGTCTTGTTAGATGGGTACTACTGGCCAACCATAATGGTAGATGCCAGAGATATGGTAAAGAAGTGTGATCTTTTCCAAATATATAGAAATGAAATGCATGTGCCAGCAGTTCCTATGGAATCCATATCTGAACCCATACCCTTTGATATATGGGGGTTGGATCTGGTTGGGTCTCTACCCATGGAATCCGGTGGATGTCGAACGATCATAGTTGATATTCACTATTTCTCTAAGTGGATAGAGGCAGCTCCCCTAGCTGCAATCACTTCTAAGGAAATTATTAAATTCATCTTATCTAATATATGTTGCAGATTTGGGGTTCCTCAGAAGATCATTGCAGATAATGATCCATAATTCGATAATAAAGACATGGATATGTTTTGCACCTCTAGAGGAATTCCACATTTTTTCTTTTCTCCTTTCCACCCTCAAGAAAATGGGCAAGTTGCAGTTTCTTATCAGACAATCTTGTTTAGGTTGAAGAAATATCTTGAGGGAGTTGCAGGAAAATGACCAAGCTATCTACAAGAAGTATTGTGGGCATATCGAACTACTCATCGGATTGCTACACATGAATCTCCTTTTGTTCTCGTTTATGAGATGGATACAATCACACCCATAGAAGCTACTTTACCATCTTACAGAATCCAAAACTATTCTGAACAAGCATATATTATCTCAGTTAGGAATCAGTTGGATCTGACTGAAGAAAGAAGAGTTAAAGCACATCTGAGGACATCGCACTACCAGGGTTTGATGAGGAGCAGATTTTCCTCCAAAGTTAAAAGAAGATATTTTCAATTGGGGGACAAAGTCTTAAGAAAATTCTTTTTGCACACCAAGGAAAAACAATTTGGAAAGTTGTCTCTGAATTGGAAAGGTCCTTATATGGTATGTGAGAAAGTCGAACCAGGAACATACAGACTTCAAGACAAAGAGATGAGAGCATTAAAGCACCCCTGGAACGTTTAACATCTCACGTTATACTTAGAATAAAACTCATTTGTAAATATTTACTTTTTGAATGTCAATGTAAATACTATGGGGGCATACTTTTTCCTACCCTAGTGGCTTGGGGAGGTTTTAATGAGGTGTTCGAGTTTTTCAGTAACATCTTATACCTTCTTCAAAATTCTGGTGCAAAATTCTTCTTGACTTAACCATAGTATGAGGAGATCAAATATTAAATATTTATTAAACACCTCGACTCTCAAACATCTTTGAGTTAATCGGATATTTTAAATACTTGATCACATTTATTAAACATGTGTGATCGGAATCACTTAATATACTTATTTAACAGATCTGAAATATTTAAGGCTATTTAAACATTGGCAATGAAGAGTTAAACAAAATCCACACAAAGGAAGTATGATATTAAATTCTGATCGGAATAGACCCGATCCATGGTTTACAAATGTCTTGACCATTCAAGGACTTTTGAGTTTTAAGAATAGAAATTAGACAACACAACACAACAAAATGACTTGGCCATCCAAGGAATTTAGGTTTTATAACAAAAAACACACGGAATAACAGTACAACCTTAGGGCTTGCTCCCTTTGATTTTTTCATCACCATCGCCTTTCTTAGAACTTTTGAGTTCAACAATTGAACTCTCACCAATTGCTTCATTATCTTCAGAGTCTTCTCTACTTGAGTAGTTGTGCTTATCTCCATCATCCATTGTATGAAAAAAAAGGTCATCATATTCCACAAATTTCCACGAAGGACCAAGAGTCGTCTTAAGAAAAATCTCTTGAAATAATAAAACCATATCAGAATTGATTCTGTCGTCCCTTTTTCTCCTAAAAGTCCACCACTCTAGAAGCATACTTCTATATTCCTGCAGTTATCTCTTCGGCTTGCTTTTTTAACAAATATATATTTTCCTCTGTCTTCTTCTTAATAAGATCCTCCAAGTTGACTTTGTCTTCAGATAAAGTCTTGACAGTTTTCTCCCTAACTTCTAGTTGCTCCTTTAGATCTTTGGTCTCGTCGAAGGAAGAAATTTCATTTCAGAATACTTAGTCTGAAGATTTTGCTGAGCATCTTCTGACTCGCGCAGTTTAATAGCTATATCTTCTTTTTCCTTCTTAAAGGATTCTATGCTTTGCTGAGCGGTAGAGAGACCATTCGCCAAGCCTTGGTTCTCTGTATTCAGGGAAGTTATGGTAGTTGTTTGATCCCTCACAGGTCAACTACCAGACGGATGTAACCTAAGAGGGTATGACTCAGAGTGTCTTGTTCACTTGATATCATATATGTCTCACCGTTATGGGTTACAGCATTGGCCGGACGATAAGACCCCGCGAAGTCATCCATGTCCAGATCATTAAAATACATATTAATGTTCTGAAGTGCATCAAGATTGACCTCTCCATTAGTAGTGGCCTATTCGGAATAAAGATTGGGTGTAATTTCTTCTTGCATAGTAGGATCAGCGGGAGCAGGAGGAGGAAGTTCAGAAAGACGTAAAATTATCTCTGATCTCAGAGTAACTTTCTTTTTCTTTGCAGCTTCTTCATCACTGCTTACCTTGCGCCTCTTATTCTTCCTTGAGATTTGAGGCGGGTCATCCAATTTACCAGCCTATTTGACTGTAACTTCAACTGTCTCCAGCAAAGTAGCGTTGATTCCTCATTGATTCTCCGAACTGACCCCCTTGGTAATTGGCTGAGGTGGGTCTGTTGTGGTTTTCTTCTTTTTCTTTTTCTTCATCTTGTCTAGATGGTTAGGGGCTTTGACCATGGAAGGTAGATAGAGTTTGGCACCCTTAGCCTCAATTCTCTTCAGGATGACATCTACAGGAGGAGGGGTGGTCAGTTATTCCCAAGTGAGGTCGATTTTCCCTAAAGTGTTCCATAGGTGAGACCTCACGAAGTTCCCTGAATTAAAGCAGTTGTGGAAACCATTCCCCAATTTCTCTGAAACCCATGCGTTCACAGGTGCTTTGGCCTGCCTCTAGATGGTCTGAAAACTTATTTGAAAAAACCGAAAGGAAACACAAGTCAGTTTGAAATAACCCTACAATATTCAAAAACTAAGGAAATCATAAATAAAGCTGACATATACTCTTCCAACGACTAGTCAGTTGGCTCGGGGTAAAGTTATTTTTTATCTTTTTCTCGTTCTCTCATGCTCCACTGATAAACATGAATGGGTCCTCCATGATTTTTCAAACTCCAGCAAGTCGTCTGTTCCCCATACTATAGTGGTAAAAATGGATGTGGTGGTTCTTGCATAGATTTGCCACAATAGTGAATTGCTCTATCGATAGTGGGATCTTTGATAGCCTTGAAGCCATTATGCAAGCCATCAGAGTGTACCATACATTCGGACTCAGCTGACTCGGACATAACTTTATCAGGTGAAAGTACCTGATTATTTTTAGATCCAAAGGAAACTGGAGTCCCCAATTCAGCACATCAGTGTATATACTGCTAGCTCGTGGGACTTGCAGTCCATTGGAGTCTTCGGGGTGATTGGGATTCTCACCTTAACAGAATCCGGGAAGCCCCACTCTGTTCGGATACGATCCAAATCAGCAGTATGGGTGTACACGTAAGAAATGTTCTTGAGGGATATCACGTACTTCACGCTAAACTTCTAGAAGTTTGACCACACTTTCCCTTCCAGACACTCCGGAAGCGACTCAGTATTAGGCAGGCCCACCTTAACCTTGCCCTTCTGATCTGCTACAATGTCCTCCGTCTGTCCGGATGCCTCAGAAAGAGTATCTTTTATACTATCCTTCATGGTTTCTTCCATCTCGCTCGACTGTTGTTCGGAGGGATTAGTTTCTATCATGGGCTTTATCGTCTCCCAACTAACAAGTTTCGAAGAGCTATGGGTGAATTTAGCTGTGTATTGGCGAGTTATTCGGCGACAGTTGGTCTTCTCAGTATACTTCTCAGCATATGAACCCATGGCTATGAAAGACGAAGGCTTTTTAACACTAGAAATTGTTTTTTCTTTAGGTAGGAGGTTTTGAGACTCTTGAACAGAAGACCCTGATTGAAAAAGGGAAAGGGTTGGGACAACAGGTAATTTTCTGACCTTTGATGTCTTTGAAGATAATGAGCCTTGGTTTGTGTTTGTTTTTGGTCGATTGATTTGTTCGCCATGAGAGGCGGGAAGAACAGCTGTAATTCTTGCGTCTTTTACAACTTTTCTTACTTTCTCCAAATGAGACAGATTTAGCCAATCTCCTTTTACCAATGTGTTTCTAGCTGTGAACATAAATATACCCAGATATAGTTTTAAACAATTACCAAGATTTCTCTCTCTAGATGTATATGTGTTTTTTAAGACAACAGAACAGTAATATCGATTTATATAACAATGGAAATATGGGAGTTTACTTAGAAAAAAAAAACCCGATCAAAGTGATGATTAAGGGCTATAAAGTATGGCGGTTACACCATATGTAACATTTTCTCCTAGTAGGTACGAGAATCGAGGAGAAAGACGGTTGAGAGGTCGAACCAAAACCTGGCACGCGTTCCACGTCAAAAAATAACTCTTCAAATTCTTAACGGTAAAGTTAGTCCCACCAAATTCCGATCGGGCTGACTCTTGAAATTCTTAATAGAAAAAAGTTGATCTCTTCGGTTCGGATACATATACAGATCGGAAGGTGACATTGGAAATGCGATAAGTTTCATTCTTGTGGGTTAGCTCTTCCAAAGATTCTTTACATGACCTAAAGGGGCTACTGATGAGGTCAGATAAGTTGACACCAGATATATCACCTATCCGAAGGGCAGTTCGGATAATACCATAAATATGTCTGACCGAACTGAGTAAGTTAGTGAGTTATTACTCACCTAAGTGATGGTCTTCTCCTCTTTTGGGCTAAATGGGTTCCCAAACTTAACCCAAGCCTACAATCCGACCCGAAAGGCCTATGGGTCATTAATTAAGTATAGATATCCCAACTACTTTCATTAATGAGGTGATCAGAAATTAATACAAGCACACACCTTAATCTCTCTACATTTCATCCTAGACCTTAAATTCTCTAAACACTTTACAAAACTATCCTCAATCAGAAATAATCCACATTAGGTTTAACTCCATATTTTAACCCTGAAGCTTCAAAGTGGGAAACTTGGTCTCGAAGAAAATATTCCACCGACCTCAAGATAAAAATACGAGCAAGCTCGCCCCCGACTAGGATGGTCCATACAAGCTAATTTTCAAAAGACACCACGAGGTGAATAGATTGGAAGACACAGATGATAATTCATTAAAGCATATTTGGAACATTAACCATTTGAAAATGTATCATCACTCCACCTAGAGCGGCTGTGCACTTTTTTCCCATTTTGGTGGTGCTTAAGGGTTTTTAATGAGTTACATTGTAAGCCAAAAACTTAATGAAATCTTTATTTGCTAAATTTTCTTCGTTAATTATTACACTAAAATAATAGTAGCAAAGCTTAATAAAAAGAAATTAAATACACATCTATATCATTAACAAACTAACTAGAGCATATGAAACAGTGGGGGATCATCCAAAAATATAAACGCGAATGACTAAAAATAAGCCACGCCGATTCGGCTACGCAATGGGCCGCACTAAGCCCATACTTAAATAGTCTTAAATAGTCAATTGAGTGAAGTAGTTTTACAACCCAGGCTTATAAGATCACGCCAGTGGTTATTCTAAGCCCGAGCGACAATGCTCAATTAAGTGAACATCCACAATTTTTAAGTATTTAAGACCACGCTTTATTCTGAACATGCGCACATGACTTCCTCCATAATCAAATTCTAACTAGATACGGAATTCCGCAAATTCTAATGACAGATAACGGTCCACAATTCTAAAATTTAATACTCACCAACTTCTACAAACGATATGGGATTCTGCAGCACTTTTCCACCCCTTATTATCCCCAGGACAACGACCAGGTCGGAGTAACCAACAAGACGTTTCTCGAAGGATTTAAGGAAAAACTGGAATGAGCCAATAGGAAGTGGTCGGATAAGTTGGCTGAAGTATTATGAGCATATCGAACCACCCCACGCTCAACAACAGGAGACACACCTTTCGCCCTGGTATACGACACTGAAGCAGTCATCCCAGCAGAGATCATTGTACCAAGCCATCGAATCGAGTACTATAAAGAATAGGCAAACCTAATAGCCACATCAACCTGCTTGGACCTCCTCGATGAGCGACAGGACCAAGCCCGAGAACGAGCAGAGCAATACAAAAGCCTGATAAGGGGACGCTTCAATGCTCGACTAAATCTATGCTCGTTTAAGGAAGGAGACTTAGTCTTAAAGAAGGTATTTCAAGGCTCCAACAGTGGAACAAGTGGCAAACTGGGACCAAATTGGGAAGGCCCATAAACGATTATTTCCACAGGAACCATGATGCGTACAAATTGGGAGATCAAAGTGGTCAAGCACTCAAACAACCTTGGAATGTCAATCACCTAAAATTGTATCACAAAAATACTTAGACTGTACTGATGCGCTCTTTTTCCTCCCTAATAGCGCGTGGAGGTTTTTTAATGAGGAATCTTAAGACAACGTTTTGCTTCTTCAATATAATTTAGGCTTTCGTCATTATGTGTTTGTTACAAGTTTTATCCTTACAATTAGCGAAAGGGTCAATGATCACACCATTTGTGGCTACGCAATGGACCATACTGAGTCCAGACTAAGTGTCTATAAACACGAACGTGCTAATTGGCCACACCTGCGGGCTACGTAATGGTCATACTGTGCCTCATACTTTGTACTGGGTGTGTCAGCAAACTGGTTGAATACCAAGTCTAAAATAGACTCCGCAATAGGGTCTACATGACCTCGTCGCGAACAAGCTATTATGCCAATTATTGTCTAAGCTACGCAAGAAGCCTTATTGAGCTCGATATTGTAAGGATCTCCATGTAGCGCAAAAAACACACACCCCACATTTTATCTATAAATATTCATAAAATTAAGCATACTAACCTAAGAAAAGCCATAATTAAGTTTAATATGTATACAAAATACATCATGTAACACAAGGTTTTCATACATATAACAAACAACAAAAGACAACAAATACTGTCACAACTTGGCACTTGGGGAAGGGGGCAGCGTGGTCTGCTCTGATGGACTAACATCAGCTACACCAGTGGTACTAACTACAACAATTAGCATAGGTTGCAAGCCAACATGTTGAGGTGGTACAGAGCCCTGAACAAGAGACGCTAAAAATCCAAGTTCAATCCAGGATTCAGCGCCACCATCTCAGCTATGGCTTTCCCGTTCTCTTTGGCTATCATCTCTGTGGCAATAGTGAACATCTGTGTTTTCCTCTCTGCCACAGCTGCCTCCAAGTCCCTTTTCCACCGTTTCCTTTCCTGCTCGAGATCTGCACGCCCCTCCTCCACTTGGGCCATCAATTTAGTGACGTCAGCAGTCAAAGTGGTTATTCGCTCAGCTTGCTTTTCCGCCCTTTTTGATTGAGCCAAGTTCCTATCCATCAGGTTTGAGCTCCGATCATACAGCTCATCATTCCTTTTCAACATGTTTTCATTTTATTTTAATACCGTCTTGTGATTTTCGGACGCGGGTTTCCACCTCTCGTCGCTCCATATCAACGCCTCTTTTAACGTTCCCATTCTAGTCTCTAGTTTTGCCTTGGCTTCAACCGCCTTATGTTTGGTCGCCGTTGCTGAGGTATACGCATGCCTCAAGCGAATAAACTCAGAGGTGCTCGTTTTGTCTGATCCAAAAACCATGGCTTCTGGTCTCCACTTCTCCATAGTTTCTAAATCAACTAGGGACATGCTCCGGTAACCTAGTACGATCGAATTGTGATGGATCTGTGCACACCCAAAAATTTAGAACTCTACTAACACCTCATATTCAACAAAAAAACCAGTGGCTTACCTCAATTACCAGCTCAACTTGTCGATGTAAGATATCAGGAACTGACATCTTATCATAATACGATAAGTCAGGAATTCAACAGAGTTGCTCGAACATAAATGATAAGGGGTGTGGTATGATAATTTTCTTAGGCAACAGCTCCTCCACCAGCACCCTCTGTTGACAAGTCCCAGCACCTTTATCCTCGCCTCTGGTCTTCTCCATCATTCACACCATTTGCGGCATAGTACCCTCTCCAGTTGTCGTCGTCATATGAGGAATATTAGAGGTATACACCCAAAGTTTCATCCTTTCACCATGCTCTGGTGGAATAACGTTTTTCTTCTGAGGCTCATCTTTTTTCTCCTCACTATCATCCACCAAACCCATCAGCTCCTCTACAACATTTGGTTTCTCCTCATCTCCTTGTTTGGGTGAAGGATGAGCTGGGGGACAAGTTCTTCCTTCAGGAGCAGCTCATGTACTATCACTATCATTATCTCTCAGCTATAACTTCCTCACAGCAAGAGGAACAGCGTCTTTAATCACCTTCTGCTTCTTATTCCAAGGCTTAACCAATGAGGCCGAGTCAGTGTCCTTCTTATTTTCTTGCTCTGCTCGCACTTTACTAGTCTGAGAAACTTTTTGTACAGCTGGCGCATTCTTTTCGATTTTCTCGACCTTCTCTTCCTTTTTGCTTGCCAATATATCTCCTTGCCCACCCGGTTGGCCAGAAACAGATGAAGAATCTCCTGCCTCAGTACCCTTTTGGGTACTTTGTGGTACTGCAAGCCAAATCCCGGTGTTGTTGTTCTCTCGATATCTCTTTTCCATTAGCACCCTGATGCGCTCCATCGTGGCTTCTGACCCATCTGTCATCGTGGCTTCTGACCCATTTTCCATCATGACCTTGCCGTAGGGTGCAATCTCTAACTCTGGAACAGATCACAAACCTGACTTTAGATAGTTTTAGCACGTAAATAGTTGCTTGGGATCTTACCGCCACGCCTCACGGGCCAAATTCCCAATTCAAATTAAAGGATTTACATAACCTTTAGCTTTCCCCTCCTTTTACCAGATCTGACTAGCTCCCTCACCTGTACAAACAAACACTCATAAGTTGGTGATTAACAGGACTTGACCACCAATTCAATATTTCAATTAATTCCATTAAGGCTTACACTTTATTTTCCATCTCTTTTCTAAATGAATATTGAAAGTGGGTATTTTGTGCTCCCAATTGGGATATACAAAAATAAAGGAATTTTTCCAATTCCTATTAGATGAGGAGAGCTCGTCAATCTTCTTCATCCCTTTAAAATGGGTATAGAAGAAGGGGGATTTGGCTTGTTTGGTAACGTTAGTGGCCATTAACAGGTCTGTTAAGCACACGTCAATTCCTAGCAGACGTGAGCTAAATACCACACTAAGAAAAAAAATCCACCTGTTTGCAGAAAGTTGGGTAGGGAAAATGCCTAGAACATTAAAATAATCGCGAATCAGCTCAGGTAGCGGCAACCTCAAACCTCAATCGAACAAAGTAGTGAAGAGATACGTTTTTATCTCTTGGGCCTGATAGAGATGCTTGCCTACAACGGGCGCTTTTATGATCACATTCTCGGGAATCCTACATCTACTTGTAAGAGTAGTAACTTGAGGCTCATCTAAGTAAACGTATTTGGGGGCTATCTCTGAAAAATAGTTCTCTAAGGCACTGGCTTCCTCAAACACGGATTCCACAATTTTATCTTCCTTCGTCTTCGTCGCCCTTTTTGGTGTTGTAGCTTCTACTGAGACTGCAATGAGGTAAGGATACAAATCAACATGTTTATAGCAGGCAAGGGCAATCGATTCGACGCAGGGAAAACATGTACATTTGGGAATAACCTACTCACAAATGTTGCACTCCAAAATCTACGGTTCTACGTTATAACGCAACAATTGAGTGATTACATTTGTTGAAGAATTACTTACCTGATTTGTAATGCGAAATACGATAGAGAGTGTTTAGATTGAAATTGATGTTTCCTTTTCCAGAAAGAACGACGCAAAATGCTCGAACGAATTTCTATTTCTTTTTCAAGTAAATAAACACATAATAAGTTCAAGGCATATAAACTATTATAATATATGGGTGTGACATCACTAAGCAATTGGAAGTTGTACCAAAAACTCAAGCGTCAGGCGTTGTATCCCAGATATGGCGGTGTCAGAACTGTCACAGTTACACTAGCGACACGTGTCAAAAAATGAAGCCAAGATTCGTTTTGAATAACCACGCGCCTACCTCTGCATTTTTATTAAATGGTAATTTTTATTTTCTAGGTTCACTAATTCTTTTCTAAAAATTATTAAACCTATAAACTAGTGGGTGCCCTGGTAAGGGGGGATTCCCCCGAGTAAGTACAAAAACGAGTAGCAAAGGTGGATGGTGAATTTGGACTAAGATAATAAAGGAACAATGATCAAACAAATCAACAAAAGACGAGCTCAATATTCCTATCAACCTGAAAGAGAAGCGGAGAACGAGCTCGATAATAATATGAGTAACGAGTTGACCGACCAAAATAAGGATGCGATGAACAGACAAGGGACGAGCTCGCATATAAATTGATCGACCTTAAAGCTAAGGGGAGAACGAACACGAAAATAATTAGTCGACCACATAGTCGGGCGAGCTCAAGAATGCGCAGCTAGCACAGACCTCTTCACGCTTAAGGAGTGGGCCAGCTTGGATTGACACGTAAGATCAGCCAAAGCAAGTAATTCAAGAATGAAGCATTTCTTCACTCATTATATAATAAACATTATAAACTTTAAGTCAAACCGTTTCAGGCAGTTGGTCTAAAATTAAAGGAGAAGTGATGTTAGTGAGTTAGTGGTGCATTAAGTGTAGTTAAAAACACATGTAACTGCCCACTAACTCATAGCACTATAAGTAGGAAGACTCTATTGATAAATAATACGATCTTTTTTCCCTTATCTCTTTTCTGACTAAAAATGTAAGATTCTACTTTGGCATAACTATTATTCCCGTAACATTTATCACCCTCAACTATGTGCACCTCTTCATAATCTTTCCCAACTTGTTTCACGAGAAGCTCCATTCAAATGGTTGGATTCTTCCAATACACTATCTTCAACAATATCGAACTTACCCGATCAACAGTGGCTAATTATCCCGTAACAGCAATAGTTACATCTCCATCATTCAACATAGTGATCTTCGGTACAGGCCATAACCCCGTTACCAAAAAATTAACAGAGGGTAAATAGATGAGGATATCCAAGATGCCACGTTGAGAATTCAGCATAATTATTCTTCTTGGCAACTCATTTGAGAGGCATTTATTGGGAGGGGGGAAAATAGATAACTCATCAGCAGAAAATTAGAAACCCGTGACAAAAAGAATTTAAGGTTTTCGGTTCAGAGGTCAGCGTATCTTAGAGTCACCACGGTAAATCTAACCAATACCATTCACCAATAAAATAGAAAGAGGCAGTAAGAAGGAAAAATAATGTTAAACCGTTACCCTTTAACTACTAACTCTTGTAAACTGGGTAGGCATGGAATGAAGCAACAAGAATAACAGATTAACTCCCTCTCCAAAAGTGATTAAAAACATGATAAAGTGTCTTAAATTAACTTAAAGACAATTTATACCACTCTGTAAGTCAATAGAACATATATAAAGCACAGGCTCATAATGTTATAATTGGTCTACAAGCTATAAAAATATTTACCAATTAAATGGTTGAAAATACGAAACGTCATTTTGTAAAGACATGCAAGCAGGATTTGCAAATGTCAAACGTAGGCTGGGAGGCACGACGCATGGCAAATAAGTACTGACATCAGCATACTGCACGTCTCTCGTTACATATTAAAGGTAAAACCATGTATATTACACATGGCAAAGAAATGGGAAACACAATATACAACATCTCGTCCTCGTCAACTCTTACTCATTTCAAAAAGCGAACTATCAGAGAAGTTTACATTTAAAAAGACTATGAGGAGTCCTGATAAGGAATGACCCTCCGAACGGATGGATTATACCTATCGACAATGACGAGGTACGCTCGATTAGAGAATGGTTCTGGAGTGACCTCGGCTAGCAAAACGCAACTATTAGTGTTGTCCATAAAAAATTCGACATATATCACAAAAGAGCACACGACTTATTGCCAACCGAGGATACCTATCAACAAACGACTATTGACCGGACGAAAACACTAAAAGTAGTATCAGGATAACGTGAAAAACGTGGGGCAAAACACTCTATTGAATTAATAAAAAAAGTACATTGATTCTTCTCGGTATTTTAGGTATTTATCTCTTACTACTAACGAACATACGTATTTAACAAATATACGTATTTAACAAACATGTATTTAACCTATGATTTTACGCGTTTGCTGTGCATACTCTAAATGACAATTAGATTTGATAAAAATGATCAAAAGTTAAAAATCTTTAATCGTTACAAAAATTGGTTACATTTATCAAAACGGTAACCACAACAAATACAATAAAAGGCCAGCTAAATTGGCACGTTTGTCAAGACAACTAAACTAATAGGGTTCACTTTTGCATTACCATTTTGTTTGATTTTAGGGGTGTCAAAAAGTTTGAACTACGAACCATCGGAATCGTTTAAATCAGAATCAAGAATCATGGTTTGCGGTCCTGGCGGGTTGCGGTCCTGCCGGTTTGCTTTTTATGCGGTCCTACCGGTTTGCGGTTCTACCGGTTTGCGGTCTTAATGGACCAGTTTCGCAGTTAAACCGTCAGTTCAAACCACCAGACAAACCATTTAGGAACCGTTTATCAAAATATTTTATAATGTTATTTAAAATTAATTTGTAAGTGTTAATTGAATCTAATTTCAATAATTGAGATATGTAGCATATAAACGAGTTAATTATGCTATTTCATGTATTTTAATTTAAATATGTTATCATTTTAATCGAAATTTTATAATCAAGCAATTACATTCTAAAAAAATAATTGTAATTTGATTTTGATATGTTTGATTATATTTATGTATTTAAGATATTTTATTTAATATTAGATATATATTAAATAAAATATATACATCTAATTGTATTTTGATTACAACTTTCAATATTTGTAAAAATATTTTTTCATTATAAAAATAAAAATTTGAATTTGATTGTCTTAAACAAGAGATCGTAAATTATATAATCGTAAATAATTGTATAAAATTCAAATAAAATTTAAACTTTCATTAATATAACTAAAACCCAAAAATTGTGATTTTAATAATAAAAAAGAAAAAAATAATAAGAAAAGATGATTCAATAAAACTAGCTAGTGGCATCCGGACAAATGTCCAAATTAACTTGTTAATAATATAATTTTTTTTTTCAATAAACTAGAAAAAAATGAAGAGTTAATAATATAAAATTTCTTTCAATAATCTAGAGAATTTAATATTTTCTTTTCCATAAAAGTACTAAAATTATTAAAAAAAACTAATAGTTCGAAAAATCTATTTATAGAGTTATAATTTTTTTTAAATAATAGTTCGAATTTCCTATTTTTATAATTTTATTTTTATTTTTAAAAAAATATTAGTGCGAAATCCTATATATAGAGTTTTGTTTTTTTTAAATAGTTTAAAGTTCATAAACTTATAGAAAAATTAATTTTTTTTATAAAAAATATTTTTTAAAAAAAAAATCAGTCACGGATGACGTCTGCAAGTGACGTCATCCGTGACGTCACCCGTGCGGACCATCCGGTTAGACGTGCGGATGGTCCGCACATTTGCATTTTTTCAGAATTTTCAAAAAACCAAATTTGGATCACACACTCTCTAAATCTACTATAAACTCTCTAATTCTCTCTACTTGTTCTAGATTTTTTATTAAACTTAACTTTCTTATTTTACATATCGTAGTTCTGTTTTCGAAATAGTTAGATTTTTTTTTGCGAAAAAAAATTGTTATTAGTTTTTATTAGTTATTGTTTGTTATTATCTCAAATTTCAAATGGCGTTTTGTGGCTTCAACAACAGGTTAGGACAAGCAACTCCGAAAACTGATTTTTCGGAATTTTCTTCTTTTATGATGTCTCCTCCACCCGAGAGGGATCCGATCACACGATGCATCAAATGTACCACTGAACCTACGAATATGAGTAAGACCATCAAACAAACTTTTAGTTTGAAAATTTCCGATAAGGAGAGGCGAAGCGTCAAACTTGCTAGTACTACACGTACGACTTTCAGTAAGACCGCCAAACCAACTTTTAGTTCTAAAATGGTCGACAAGGTGACACGAAGTGTCAAACACCCAACTATAACTAAGAGTAAGACCGTTGTTCCTAAACAAAGTCTTAGTACGAAAACGAAGATGGTCGATTTGATTGCTGCTGCGTTAAGTAAGGTTAATCGTGAGACTCGAGGACAAGTTTTGTGAGATCCATTACAAATTGCAGTTACTGTTGAGAAAGTTTTGCGACTTAAAAGAGTGGTTAGCGACAAGAGACTAAAAAATGTATTTTAGCAATTGTAATATTAAATATTTTAATATAGCTTGTAATATTTTAGCATTTGTAATATTAAATATTTTAATATGACTTGTAATATTTTAGCATTTGTAATATTAAATATTTTAATATAACTTGTAATATTTTAGCATGATAAAATATGATTTTGGTTTAAAAAATAATAAATAACATTTGTAATATTTAAAACCAAATCACAATAATAAAATTCAAAATGTAATATTAAAATTATAACAATATAACTTAAAAATAATAAGTAACACTTGTTATATTTAAAACCAAATCACAATAATAAAATTCAAAATGTAATATTAAAATTATAACAATATAAATTAAAAATAATAAATAACACTTGTTAATTGTTATATTTAAAACCAAATCACAATAATAAAATTCAAAATGTAATATTAAAATTATAAAAATATAACTTAAAAATAATAAATAACACTTGTTATATTTAAAACCAAATCACAATAATAAAATTCAAAATGTAATATTAAAAGTATAACAATATAACTTAAAAATAATAAATAACACTTGTAATATTTAAAACCTAATCACAATAATAAAATTCAAAATATCATATTAAAATTATAACAATATAACTTGTAATATTTTTGCATGATAAAATATGATTTTGGTTTAAAAAATAATAACAAACACTTGTAATATTTAAAACCAAATCACAATAGTAATCAGAATGTAATATTAAAATTATAACCATGAAATTTGTAATATTTTAACATGATAAGATATAGTTTTGGTTTGTAATATTAAAATCAACACTACTAATATTAGATCTAAAAACATAATAATAATATTCAAAATGTGATAATAGCATAAGTAATATTTAAAATTTTGGACTATATAATAATTAAAACACTTAAAATATTAATAACCAAAACAAATTAATATTAACCAAAATGTAATAATAATTTTATAATAATATGCAATATCTTAATATTTTTTAAATATAACATTTTGGTTATAAAATAAATAAAACATTTATAATATTTACAAATAAACTGCAGTTTTTTACAAATAAACCGTGGTTTGCGGTTCTGCCGGTTTGCGGTCCTAATGGGCCAGTTTCACAGTTAAACCGTAAGTTCATAAACAGATTGCTATCTTTGAACCGCAATTCCTGAACCATTTGCCACTCTGGCTTCGTGTTCCGGTAATTGACGTGTGCAATTAATAAGTGAATATTATCCAGACGTACAATTTCTGCCCACTTCATATTTTAGATCTAAAATACCATTTTTCTTAATTAGATTACCATTTATTTTTATTTTAACTTTTTTCTATTTAATATAAATAATCAAACCGGTCAATTATAATTAAAATAGTCTGGTCCGATTTTGAAGAACTAATCTATGAAAAAAAAAAGTCCCTGCTAAATAAAATCCAAATGTCACATTTCTGATTTTGAAATTTTATTTTGTTTGTTTTGATTTTTCTTAACACGATGGCTAATAGATAGTTTTTTAAGTGCGAAAGTTATAAAACTATAATTTAGAAACAATTTTTTTAAAAAAAAGAATTAATAATTCGATGCTTTTATACATTAGAGGAGAGTTGGAGAAAACTATTGATAATAATAACATAATTGCGGATTTTGATATTGGTGGAGTTGGTAAAAATTGGTTTAACTAGTTTATAATTAGTGGCTGCATATAGAATCGCGTAGACATTCTCTTGTTATAAATTAATCTAACCCAGCTTTTATTCCTGCGTAAACTGAACCTTTGCATTATATAAAAATTAGAATAAGCCGCTATAAATATTGTTAAACCACGAGAATAAAATATAAGAAAAAACTAAAAGAGTTAGGATTAAAGATGCATAAGATGAAGTTCGCACGGACTTTAGATTTCTAACTCATAATAATTCTAACATAGATGTCACGCTATTTATAAAGTTTTCCCCCTAGTGCTCTCTTTCGAAGATTGGCACCAACTCAAGTTTTAGTCCGTTTATCGGCATCTTGAACTTTTTCCAAATCTTCTTCAAGTTTCTTTCTCTTCAGCACCTTCACCAATCCGTCTAGAGCAACATCAGAGTCCTCACTCTTCATCATTTCTTCCGCTACTTGAGCTGGAGTTACGCTCGCGTTATCCATTAGCTGTTCGATTTCCGGGAATAATTTGTGGCTGCTATTTACACCTAAGTAATTGGATGCCAAAGTTTTGAAGCCTTGGAAATTGCAGTAAGACAAGTGAATGTGCATGTCCATACGACCAGGACGTAACAAGGCAGGATCTAGCTTTTCTTTGTGGTTTGTAGTGAATATGATGATTCTTTCGTCACCGCAGCTCGACCATAAGCCATCTATGAAGTTAAGTAGTCCTGATAAAGTCATCTGTAGATATATCCATTCAAACAAATGAAGTTAATAGGATTGTGTGACCACCTTTTGGCTTCCCAATTTCATTTTGTAGTAAGCTAATAGGCCTCGGCCAACGACCGAGGTTTTTGCCACCAGCCGATTACCCGGATCTGCCTTAACCTAAATTTTTTGAGAATGTCACTGTACATAAGTAAATTTTCAGAAAACTGTTTCGGCGCTGTTAACATTTTACTTTATAATCTTTTAAATTAATAACAAAAATTTATATTGTACAAATTTCTGAATTTCCAAGAACACATTATTCAATAGCCAAACACAGCCTTAATAACCTCTTAAGTAAACAGAACAAACAAAAACAAAGACCAACCTGGACATCAGATTGCTTCTTTCCATCTTTACCATCTTCAGAAACCCTAGCAGGCATATCCACACTACAATCAATATCCTCAATCACAAGTATGGATCTATTAGAAGTCGTCAATAAGAGTCTTCTCAAATCCGAATCGCGCATCAAATTGGCAAGCTGCAGATCATAAACATCAAAGTTGAGGTAATTAGCCATGGCAGCAATCAAACTAGACTTTCCAGTGCCAGGTGGCCCGTACAGCAAGTAACCTCTTTTCCAAGCTCTACCAACTCTCTTATAATACTCTCTCCTCTTCATAAACCTATCAATGTCATCAATCACAGATTTTTTCAAATCCGAATCCATAGCCATTGTCTCAAAAGTCGAAGGATGTTCTAAATTCACCGAATCCCATTTGATACTACCATAAGAAGGTGACCCTCTTAAAGTAAACATCTTTAATGGTTTCTGTTCGTGTTCAATCTCCTTAGCTTTTTCCAAAACGTATGGAACATAAACATTCATAACGAAATCCTTATGCTTTCTATCGAAACTAAGCTCGAAATGATGTCTTTCCCAAGGAGAATCATGGTCGTTATTGTTGTTGTTTCTCTCTTTTTCTTTTGTAATGAATTTCCAATGGAACTCGATGTCTTGGTAAAAGTCCACGACTTTCTCTGTTTTTTCGAGTTTTAGTGTTAAATTCGTGTCTTTGGGGGATTTTGCGAGCTTAAGTCGCTCGGTGTTGGAGCTTAACTTGGCACACAAGTAAGTGTCTGCTGCATCGTAGACTTGGTTTTTTGTCATTCCTACGGTTTCGTCTATTACAAGAGTTAAAAAACCAGTTCGAGGTTTGAAAATGAATTGGAGTGTAGAAAGGAGGTAAGATCTGACTGGTGCAGGTAAAATATCGTTGGCCATGGATCTGAAGAGCATAACTGAAGTTGCCATGGAAGCATAGGCGGAGAAAAGTGAGGACGAAGAAGGGAGTTCTTTTGAAGAAAACATTACGGCCTCTGGATTTGAAAAGACATTAGAGGGTGTTTGTTTCTTTTATATATATATATAGATACAAAAGTACATAGCGAGGGGACGACTCCACATTAAAGGTGAACTACCATGAATATTTATCGAATTATCTCATTATTATTTAATACTTAAAAGTCGTAAGATTATCAATAAATACGTAGACCATAAAAATACCTATATTAGTATAAAATTATAAATAAGTGTTTTATGTTGACAACATTTTTCTTTTTTTAACCAAAACTTTTACTTCCTTCTCAAACTCATTCAATCCACAAAGCACCCCAAATCGACGACGAAGGCCTGATTATGCGTTTGGACCTCCAATAGAACCAAATGATAGATATTCATCGTACCAGTTATATGTTATACTGTACTTCGATGATATTTCTATGGTGCTTGGCAACTAGGTTCTAAGTTAAAACTCAAATTGTTCTTGGATGTTTTCTAGAGTATCGTTGATCATTCGTACTTTCTGGTTTGGTAGACATAGGTTTTTCATATTACTTTCTAGGGTTTTAGATGCATACAATGTGTTACATTTTATAATTAGGTTGTCATGTATTGTTTGGTATTCTAGTCTAATATTTTCAGACTTCATTTTTTTTGGCTTTTTTTAACGTGCATGTGGGATACAAACCTAGAATCACATATTTTATCTGGCGTACACTAGACTCGCATCAACTTTATCTCTTATACATAGGAAACGCATGTTGCATTTCTAGTGTGCATTGCATGTTTCGTATAACCAGACTTGCATGGTTGGTAGCACTAGACTTGCATGGTTAGTATCACTAGACTCACGTGGTTGGTAGTACTAGACTCGCATGGCTGGTATGGTTAGTATACACATACTCGCATGGTTGGTAGTACTAGACTCGCGTGGTTGGTATGGTTAGTATACGCATACACGCATATTTGGTAGCACTAGACTCGCATGGTTGGTAGTGAACGCATGGTTGTGGCTTGTTTAATCAACTGTGCTGAATTTTGTTTTTGTAGGAAAAAATATCTCTTAAAACTTGCTTCTACATATCTGATTTAGTTATCATCCAGCATCTAGTGAAAGTAAAGATTAATATTATTACTAGCGAACACATATAAGCTACCAAATAAACATCTTTTTATACAATCTTGAAAGTTGCTTATGAGCTCCGCAATGAAAAGTTTTAGATGAACAAGAATTATTAGTTCATAACCGAGATTATAAAGACATACTATTTGCAAGACGAAGCTTTCAGAATTGGGTCCAAACTTGCCAAACTAATGACCAATGATGCGAATACTGTTTTTAGGATGAAACATTGCAGCGATGAAATATCTTTAAAATTAAATAGAGGATCCAAACTTTGTTACGCGGATGGTATGGAAACAGAGTCAAAGATCTTGAGAACATATTTTATGGACAAAAGTTCTAGAAATGTTGGCAAAAACAAAACAAAACCAATATTAAATAATTTGATAAAGGTGTGTTTTTATCTTTGGATTTTTTATTTGGTTAAAGTGGAAACATAAGCTTAGTATAACTAGAATCACATGTTTTTATTTATAGTAGAAACGCATGGTGAGTATAACTAGAAACGCAAAGTTCAGTAACACTAAACTTGCGTATTTGTTTGAAGTAAAATTGTAAGTTCAATAGTACTAGAACCGCATGTTCAGTGAAACTAAACTCACCTGGTGTGTTGTGGTATTATGTGTTTGTTTGTAGTAAAATTGCAAGTTCACTAGCACTAGAAACACATGCTCAGTAACACTAAGCTCGCATGGTGTGTTGTGCTTTACATAAATCAATAGACAAATCCATTAGGGTAAGGAGGATAATGATGTGAAGGATGTAGTTATTTTATTGATAATGTGTTTATACTCTACCCTGTTGTATTCAATATCAAGAAATATATTTAGGTTGAAAAGTGGTTCATTATTTCGAAGACCTTTCAAAAATAAAAATAAAACTATGATTAGTCTAGAACAATAAAGGAGAAGTTTTTTGTGTCAATTAAAACTTGTTCCGCCTACAAACCAGATAGAGTTATCAGATATGTTGCAATTTTAATGGTAATAATATTGCTACATAATTAAAAAAAATTAAAAATTAAAATGTAATTGTGATTTTTTATGTTGTGATGCAATCATTCATCATGGAGCACACAACTGTTGCGCAAGCACACATGAAGCCCAACATGATCCCAATATGCTACAAATGGTAGGGTTATAGTCTAAATCATAAACCATGGATATGATTAAAAAGATAAACCATCTAAAAAATGATGAGGTATTAAATATATATGTCTTGATGAAATATTTGTTGGAAGCAGCAACCCAAGAAAATGATTTAGGTTCTCTCCAAGAAAATCAAGAACCCTAATTCGATGATTTCTCTTCTTCTCTCGTTTTGTTTCTTCAATCTTTAATGGAAGAAGGAGAGGGCTCCTCTCGGATTTTCAGATCTACTGATCTCGATAATCAATTTCCAACATTGAATAATCATTCAGGCCTTCCGAAGATCAGGAATAATCCAACATTTGAGTCTAAAACAAATGAGGAGGGGAAACAAGAGGCTTCAAAGTCCTTCGTTGATCTGTTCAAGCAAAGCACAGGAAAATTAGTCCATAAAAACGTTCAAAGTTCTTGGATAAATGATCAAGTAGAGATTAATTTTGAAGTTGCAGATCTAATTCAACTTCAGTCTAAGTATAAGCATACGATTGTTGGGAAATTTTCTACGGGTAAACCAAAATATGCGGTGGTAAAAGCATTTCTTGACTCTTTTAAATTTAAGGGTGAATTTGAAGTCTCAGCCTGGGACTTTCGCCACATTTTCATTGAGTTTTCGACCTTTGAAGACTTGAAATTGATCTGGAGAAGAAATGTTTGGCAAATAGGTGATAAAATTATGAGACTTTTTGTTTGGTCACCCGATTTTAACCCTAACAATGAGAACCCATCTACCCCAATATATGTGGACTTGCCTAATCTGCCAGAGTTCCTATATAATGAGTCCACAATTCAAGAAGTAGCCAAGTCAATAGGCTCCCCTTTAAATGTCTGGGTCCTTGAAAGAAATAGGGCTAGACAAAATCACTGCCGAATGTGGGTAATTATGGATGTATCTAAAGTTCTCCCTAAGGAAATTAAACTTACTTTTGGGAAACATACTTTTTGTCAAAGGTTAGTCTACAGCAGAGCTCCCCAATTCTGTAAGGAGTGTTCTCATCTAGGGCATTCTGATAAAGATTGTAAAAAACTTACCAAAAGGAAACCTGGAGATCAGGTTATAGCCTCCAAACAAGACAATCTTGTTCATGAATTTCAAATCGAGAAAGATGGTAAAAAGTTGAAATCAGTGATAGTAAATCAAGTAAATGATGGAAAAAGTAGTATTGAAAATATCAAAGATTCTGATAAAAATGTGGTACCTTTGGAGGGGAATGAAATGATAGAAGCTATCCATATGCTCCAATTGGGTTCCTTAGCTATCGATATTGATGGGACTTCTCTGCATGATCATACTTCGCCAACGAAACAGACTACAGGAAGTCTCCCTCAGTCTCTAGTAAACACAGAAAAAGTTAGTATCAATGAAGAAAAGAGAGTTGAAACAAGTAAAGCAAAAAGGCGAGTTGAAACAAGTAAAGTAAAAAGGCTAAAGGTATCCAGCTCGAAAGGGATCATATTCCCTAAATTTGTGCAACATAAGAATGTTGTCAAAAACCCTAAACATTCAAAATGATAGTTCTGCTCAACTGGAACGTACGTGGGATAGGAAACAAGATAACTCAAGCAAGGATCAAAGGATAGTGTCCACTGGCAGCCAGTTCTTCAAAATTCTCAACAGAAGAAAATAATATTTTCGAGGGGTTACCTTATTCCAAGTCCTAGCATACAGATAAGATTCACTTCCTTTTTTATTAATTTTTGCCCAAGTAGTTTTAGAAACAGACTCTAAGCTACTGTGTGAAATGGTTCTTTCGAATAAATGTCCTTGGTTCTTAAGGGCGTCTATCAACCTTAAGAATGAAGATCAGAGAATCATATATTCAGAGAACAGAATGAAGCTGCGGACTGGTTAGCTCATTCTGTCTCAGATAACAAAGGAGAAAAGCTTTACGATACAGAATCATTTTCCAGTTAAGCTGAGAGCAATTGTTTTCCTAGACAGCATAGGGTTAGGGCACATCAGACCTAATCCTAAGGACTAAAGGCTTTTCAATTTAAAACAATGAGTTGTAGTATGTTATTACCTTGGCTCGAGTGCTGAAAGCTGAAGCTCTGGGCTCGTGTGCCTCGAACAAACAGAATCATGAGCTTAAGAGTACCCGGTCGATTGAAGAAGATGCATGTCGGATTTTTCTCCAGATTTTAGAGTTCTTGCTGAGTTTGAAGTCATCTATGTTTTGAGGAAAGCTACTTGTGACTAAAGGCTTGCTGAGTTGTTGAAAGCAATTTCAGATCATCAGTTTGAAAGGGTTATTGATGGTAGGATCGAGGGTTGCTGAAGGATATCATCTAGGGTTTGAGGAAATTCGAAAATTGCAGTTCGATTTAACAGATACATGTCAGATTTAAGGGGATTGGAGGTGCTCGAAGGAGGGAGGCTTGGATTGATGGAGTTCGAATCTGGTGAATCTTGCTGGAGGTGGAGTCTGGCGTTTCCTGATTGTTAGCTTCAGGGAGTTTAGTAGATGGAAGGTTTTTCGATAAGGTTTTTGGGTGCTTGTTAGGGTTTTGTCTGAAGAAGAAGATGTCTGTTCTAGGTCGATGAAGGAGAGAAGTTTTGGGAAATTCTGTACTTTTAGGTTTAGGGTTTTGATTGACCGATTGATTTATTTTGACCTTTATTTTTGGGTTTGAAGGGTCTTGTTGGGTCCTTTTGCCTTTTGGGCTTTGGTTGTATCTTGAATAATTCTGATCCGTTTAATAAAGTGAATTTTTGATTAAAATATATATATATATATATATATATATATATGTCTCGAACGGTTTTTTTAATAGAACGTATGGTCATAGTCATTACTCTCATATGGTGTTTATTACACTAGAGAGGTCTATATTATAGAAATTGCATGGTCATAGTTAGTAGCACTAGAATTGTATGTTTGTAGCAATCGTATGGTGAGTGTCAGTAAAATCGCATGGTCATCCACACTAGAAATCACAAGGTTGGTAAATATCTCGTGGTCAGTTTGGTCAGTCTCCCATATTTTCTTGAACAAGTTACGAATGTTTTAATGAGCTGTGTATCATTGTAAAAGTTTTAGATAGTGAGTTAACACTAACATTGGCTGAAAAAAGAGCATTTGGCGGGAGTGAAGCTAGTGGGAACCCAAGTCTTGTATCAGATGAAAGGGTTAGGAAGAGGACTAAATCTGTATGGAAAAAAAACCAAGCAAAAAGTCACCACATCCCATGCAGCCTACAACCATCCTCTAATTACATATGGTAATTTAATAATACTGAAAAGCTCTTTAGAACATCTTAGAAGGTTCTTAAGTGTTGTTTAAACATGTTGGCTTCTATTTTCTATTTGTCTTCTCATTTTCATTCTGCTCAGTTACGTTGCCTAATCAGGTCATGATCTTTAAGTAGTATATGTCATATTAAATGTTTTCTTTCCTGCTTTAACCTGTCTATTCCCATGTTCAGATGGTTAAATAATCCTCATCCTTAGGTTTCATGTCGATTACCTACTTTGATTAGTTTATACTTTATATATAGGTCGTCATAATACTTTAGAGATTTCTTACTTATTCCTCATATTTGAGTCATCATAGTACTTGAGGAAGTTTTGTTATAAATCATTTATTCAATCATGCTTAGTCATTCTCTTTAACACAAAAGCTAAATTTATTTCATTGGGTTGTTATACAACTGTGATCTTCTCACTGGGTCGATATAATTAATATGACCCTTTTTATTTATTATATACATGTCTTGATGGAGGATCTTTACCTTAAGAATATAAGATCCTTAAGGGTATAGGACCTTATCAGGGTACCCCTATCTCGTATGTGTCCCATATTTGATGTAATATATGTATTTTCATGGGTTGGGGATACATAAGAGGAAGGTAGGAATGCTTGGATTATTTGCAACATTACTACATTTTTCTATTTTGTCTCTTTTGTTACTTGGCCCGTCGCCAAAGCCTATATATTTCTTTGCTACCTGGATAATTCATTCTTTAGACATTATAACTAGATCATACACCAGTTTCAACTCAAAACATGCCTCTTTTTTCACGTGGGATTTTGACCTCTTTTATATTATGATAATTTTATTATTTTCCCTCAATAATGATTGGTCTTAAAACCGTGTCATTTTCTTAGAATACAACATTTTCGCTGGGGGTATGTGGTGCAATTAATTTTTTACATTTAGGGGAAACATTCTTTAACCGTCAAGGCTTTGTAACAATCATCTGAATGGGAGACCCATCGTTCCATGTTTTGACCACTAAAGGAATAGTGACCTAACCTATCATCATATTGACCTGTGAGGGCTCAACTATGAACAACCTATCACTCAACAACCAATACGTTAACGATCTAAAATATCACGAGCCTAGTAAAGTGTTATATGAATTTTTCTATTTTTTTTACGAATTTCAACTAAAACAATAAATTTATTTTTCTTAATAGGACATGATCCTCAAGATACGCAGGATATCTGTTTAAACGAACAAAAAAAGTTACGTCATATTGTTTCAAACAACATAATTAAAGGAAATTATTAAATTTCACCAATGAGCACTTAATATTGTCGACTAGTTTCTTGTGAGAATAGGTCAAGGTTTTATCTGAGTCTAGAATTATATCTAAAATATTGTATGATTTAAACGGGGACGGGTATTAAAATAGAAACTGTTTCGAGAAACTTATTTAGGTTATCACCAGAATCTTTGGCACAGAAAACGAGTAGGTTGCATAGTTTGCAACCATAATTGAGACGATCAACAGTCTCCAGCCCTTCGACACCAATTGACTCAGATACAATCCTAATAATGTAAGAAGTTCTGCAACACCGGATGTAGGGGTAACAGATGCCTCAACTCAAATATGGATGTAGAAAACATAGTATCATACTCTACAGAGTCCACAGAAGCCCCATCATTTGAAGATAGCCAAATTACCACATAATCTGGAGCCTCCCATTGCTCCACCATCGATAAATTTCTCCTTCATCCGGGATAGTATATTGCTCCCTCATAATCTCTTTTGTAATTCCTATATTTTTTAATGAACATTTGATCTTTTATGCATATACTCTAAGGGAATATCTGAGACCGTTCCATATGAGGTTTCCCCGGTATAAGAAATTTACAGTATTTACTTTACCGTAAAAATGGATATTAGAGTAACAATGAGGGCTCTGCGATAGTGATCTCAAGATTCTACTCTTGATTATACTATGATGGTAGCGACATCACTATCGATGCTCTGTAAACAAGTCTCGTAATTGAAACTAACAACCTAATTGCAAATTATCGTTATTTTATGAGGGCTATAGTACTTGCACGAGGTTGCTACTAGAACTATTAAAATAAAGTTTAAGGTTGGGAAAACTTACGAGACATGAAAAATGTATTAAAAATCCGTCATTGGTAATTATATGATATCACAAATGATCTCGAGCATCCACGTATAAAGGAGTCCAACGGTTGGCACATTTAATTAATGGGTAAAACATTAGCAACTCAAGACACGGTACTCCACAGAAGACACGTGTCTTGTGTTCTTTGTTAAATTTTTGTTTGTATTTGTTATCTTATTGCTTACTGGAAAGTGCAATCATAACACTTATTCCATTTATGGTCCTCCCAAAAAGTTAAGTTTACACTTAAGGGGTCAAATCCTTCATATTTTACGTTCAAGGGCTCGAACAAATATGAAAACACGGGTATGACCTTGTTTCTTTCATCAATTGTATTTTTTGGCTAATAGTGATCCTGTTGATTTCAGTTTGAAGTACTAGAGGGTTTCCCACTTAGCTAAAATTACCAATATTATTTTTAATTTTAAAACGTGTACTATTTATTCTAGTAGTTTTTTATTTATTTATGTGCTTTTTCCCTTCGGAAAAAATTGAGCTTCTTTCCCCAATGGAGGTTTTAGACGACAAGGGTTTTTAAAAAGGTAAAAGTATGATCAGCAGTGAACCAAATTATGTAGAATCACGATAGTTCGGCTATATGGCGAGGTCAACAAGACATGAATATCCGCTCATTGAAAGGTTATTCAAAATCGTAGAAATGTTATTCAAACTGGTGGTTCTATTTTCGAATTCAAAACTTAGAAGATTGAATTATCATTTGAACCAAACTCATGTATTCGGTCTTGCCTTCTTTTTAACTTAAATTCAAAAGTCTGATTATTCATATGAACCACCAACACATATACTTTATGCTCAACAATGAAGATATATAAACAAAGCAGACGTTTGGCGTCACATAGGTTGTTGGTCTTACGTTTTGTACTTCTCACTCACTCTATTCACAAGGCCTAGGGGGCGTTAATGATTATATTTAAAGTTCTAACTTTTTCAAACCTTAGTTTGTAGAATGTAAAGTTTAGAGTTTAACACCATGTGAAGTCTTAAATCAATTCATATTATGACTTATGAAGTATTTATTATGTAATCAATGTATTCTTTACTCTATAACCTAATACTATAAATAATAAATCCAACCTATGAGCTTTGGATCACATTATAAAAATTCAACTACATCTTTTATTTTTTATCTAATTTCTTTCAACTTTGGATAAACCCTAATTTCTCTAAACTTTCTAAGCGTAATTAACTTTATTCAGCATTTAAATATTCAATTATTTCTATCATAATATTTTAAAAAAAATCTTTATATGTTCTCTTGAAGTATTTTATTATATATTGTTCAATCAAAATTGATGAGTCCGAATTCAGCATGCTCCCCGGACAGGGACAGATCAGTCCAAAGCCTCCGGACCGGACAGATCGGACAGGTCACATGGACCGGACAGATCACTTCGAACACTATGACCATAGGACTGTTCGAACTATGACAAAAGTACTAAAAAACCTAAACACTTCTTGACTAAGCTACTTGCTCTCCTACTTAGAGCTCATGGGTCTTTGAACATGACACGGGTCCATTAAACATGACCCGAAAGCCCATAAGGGCCCAAACATCACACTATAAATACCCAACCACCCGCATTAACTATGGGTAATGAAAATTAACTGCTACCAAGCTGCTTAATTATCTCTCTACTCTCTAAACATCTAAAACACCCACACACCACCACTTAAACACCCACATACCACCATAAAACACCAACTGAAATTACCAGCCTACCCTCAGGCGATTATTATCCTCACCAAATTGGCGACCGCAGTGGGAGGGAGAGGTACCGGAATCAAGCATTCAAAACCAGCTAAAAGAAATCTGTCCGAATGAATCCTGACAATCCAGAGCTACCACCGACTTTACTCAAAGTGGTGGAAGAGAACGATGAATACACTATCGAAGAGCGTGACAGGCTAAAGTGTGAAATAGAAGCTCTGAGGGAAGAAAAGGCCAAGATGGGGGTGAAAGAAAAATCCAAAGCATCAGTTGCTCATCACACCGATAACCCCAGAGAGCATGAGGCTTCCAAAACTCATGTGAGCACCAAAAAGACTCATGCTAGTTCCAAAAAGTCTCACCGGTCCAAGCCTGTGGAGAGTTCTGATTCGAGCTCAGAATCTTCAGGTAGCTCTTCGGACAGTGAGGGAAATGAAAAATCCTTGTCCTCTAGCAGCGATGAGGGTCGAACCAGGAAAAAACAAAAGCAGGTTAAGAAATATTCAAGAAAACGAGACAGGCATGGAAGAATGAAAAGGCATATTGGCAAGGGATCATCTCACCACCGGAGGCATGCGGACAAGATGTTGATGGATCCCTTTGCTTTCCACGATGAGCCAGGTATCTTTGGAACTCCCAATGAGGATACCGTGTTCAGTCGTGGAAGGAATTGGAGGCAATCTCCACTGTCTTCTAAAATTCTGTCCGGAAACCTCCCCAAGAGGTTTGACAGCACCAAAATAGAGAAGTACGATGGCAGTACTGATCCGGACAACCATCTGGAGCAATTCAAGAACTTCATGATGAACTTTGATGACGATGATAAACTACTTTGTAGGGCATTCTCCCAATCATTTACGGGGAGTGCTCTGAAATGGTACAACATCCTGCCTCAGGGTTGTATTAAAGATTTCGATACGTTTTGGGTGGCCTTTCGAAGGCAGTTCGTAGGGAGTAAAGAGCTGAAGGGCAATGGAGACACCATAATCCATTGTGCCCATGAGCCAAATGATTCCTTGAAAGAATACATAAGCCATTTTGTGAACACAAAAAATGGGTTGGCTGATTGCTTCGAACAGGTAGCAATAGCATCCCTGAGACAGGGTTTGAACCCAAGCAATCTAGCTGATTCGATGACCAGAAAGAAGGCCATGACATGGGGAGGGTTGCTGAATCAGGTTGGCAAACAAATAAACGTCGATGAAACGAAGAAAACCAGGGTGCACATGCAGGTGAGATCCACCCCAGTGGCACCAACTCTAAATCAGAATCAGTCCGGGAAGTTTCTAGGGTATATGATAAGTGAACATGGAATACAGCCCGATCCGGACCAGCTCAATGCTCTATTCCAAATGGAGCCTCCTCGAAACATTAAAGAAGTACAGCGATTAACGGGGAGATTAGCAGACTTAAACAGATTTATCTCCAGGTCTTCGGACAAGTGTGCTCCTTTCTTTCAAACTTTGAAGGGTGCAAAGGGGTTCGAGTGGACCCCACAGTGTGATGAGGCTTTCAATGAAATCAAGAAACACCTGTCCTCCCCCAAAACTTTGTTCAACCCAGTTGATGGGGAGACTCTCTTCGTATATTTGGCAGTTTCAAGTTGTGCCATCAGTGCTGTGCTGGTAAGAGAGGTCGATAGACATCCTCACCCAGTGTACTACATCAGCAAGAGCTTAATAGATGCTGAGAGGCGTTACTTGAAACTTGAAAAATTGGCATTAGCCCTGGTGATAGCTGCAGGGAAGATGAGGCCTTATTTCCAGGCTCATCCTATCATCGTCCGGACCTCTTTTCCCTTAAATAATGTCCTTCAAAAAGCAGACATTTCGAGCAGAATGACTAAGTGGTCAGTAGAGTTGGGGGACTTCGACATAGACTTTGCTCCCCGGACAGCAGTGAAAGCCCAAGTTGTGGCTGATTTTCTGGTTGAATTTCACTCCGATAGGGATTCAGAGCAAGCTACCGATATAAAAGATAAGAAAATGTGGATCGTCCGAACAGACGGTGGATCTAGCACTATGGGATGTGGTGCAGGAATATGTTTAACTTTCCCATATGGAGACAATATGTACCAGGCTATTTGTTTTGCTTTCAGGGCATCTAATAACGAGTCCGAATATGAAGCAGCTATAGCTGGGTTAAAGTTAGCCTACATTTGTGGGGCTAAGAGGGTCAAGCTGCTAAGTGACTCCCAATTGCTTATCCACCATGCCTTAGGCCAATCTGAGGCTAGAAAGGAGCAGCTTGTGAAGTATTTACTCCTCCTCAAGAATGAAGCACTAAAATTTACAGCTATTGTCTATGAGCACATTCCCCGGGCAGAAAATGAGCTAGCAGAGTCATTGGCAACCATAGCATATACGGAGTCATACCCATGGATCCATGTGCTTGAAAGCCCTTCAATTCAACTTAGTAAGGGTAAAGAAGAGGAAATTTTTGAAATACAAGTGAAACAACCTCAAGATTGGAGGTTTCCTCTCATACAATATCTCTCCGATGGTGTTGTGCCTCCGGATAAGTCTCAAGCCAAAACATTGAAACACAAGGCTCATGGTTTCATCATGTTGAGAGAAGTGTTATACAAGAAATCTTACAGTAAACCTCTCTTGCGCTGTTTGGGGGATGAAGAATCACAAATGGTCTTCTCCGAATTGCACGATGGTGAGGGGTCAGCCCATTGTGGGTTTAGAGCTTTGACAAGAAGAGTTTTACTCTCCGGTTATTATTGGCCATCAATCATGAAAGATGCTAAGGAGTTGGTAAAAAGGTGTGACCCATGCCAGAGGTACAGCAATGAAATTCATGTACCATCCATTCCTTTAGAATCAATTTCTAAGGATATTCCTTTTGCTCGATGGGGATTGGACTTAGTGGGGCCTCTCCCCGTGGCGCCCGGAGGGCGCAAAACTATAATTGTGGCTATTGACTACTTCTCGAAGTGGATAGAAGCAGCTCCTCTAGCAGGGACAACATCGAAAGCTGTTATAAAATTCATTTTATCCAACATATGTTGCAGATTTGGTGTCCCACAGAAAATAACAACAGACAACGGGCCACGGTTCGACAATAGAGAAATGGAAAGCTTCTGTGCCTCAAGGGGTATACAGCATTATTTTTCTTCACCTTTCCACCCACAAGCGAATGGTCAGGTTGAAGTGGCTAATAGAACTATACTGTCCGGCTTAAAGAAAAATTTGGAAGGGGCTGCTGGGAAGTGGCCTAGTTATTTACAAGAGGTCTTGTGGGCCTACCGGACAACACCTGGGGCAGCAACACAAGAATCACCCTTTGCCTTGGTCTATGGGATGGATGCAGTAGCTCCCATAGAAGTAACTCTCCCCTCTTTTCGTGTTCACAACTTCTCCGAACATGCTAATGAGATGGCAATCAGAGGTCAACTTGACTTGATAGAAGAAAGACGAGTTAAAGCTCACCTTAGAGTTGCACATTATCAAGGCTTGATGAGGAGCAGGTTTGCTTCCAAAGTCAAAAGAATAGATTTCCAACCATGGGACAAAGTATTAAGGAAGGTCTTCTTACACACTAAAGAAAAGCTCTTCGGAAAGCTGGCCCCAACTTGGGAGGGTCCGTATATCGTTGTTGAAAGAATTAAGCCTGGGACTTATCGGTTGGAAGACAAAGATGGCAGAGTTCTAACTCATCCTTGGAATATTGAGCATCTCCGGATGTACTTGGAATAGCACTTGTGTAAATATTTACTTGTTTAAACATCCATGTAAATATTTGGGGGCATACTCTTTCCTCCCCAGTGGCACGGAGAGGTTTTAATGAGGTGTCCGGGTTGTTAAATAAAATTCAATGCTTTCTTAAAAAATTTCTAAGTGTTTTTTAAAGTTGTCACTTGTCATACTATCCAGACTGAAATATCTAAGGGCTATTTAAACTCTAGCCGGAGAACTTAAACACTCTCACAATGCAACAACTAAAGGCTACTTAAACTCTGGCTATCAAAATTAAAATGAACAATGAAAGAAGATGATGGTTGCACAAAACAGAGATATTCATTGAATGAAATAACTTAAACTTGCCTTGGCCTTCCAAGGACTTTTAAAGAGTCAAGATACAACACACAAAACCTGTCCGGTCGAGCACCGGACACCATTACAAAAAAGAGTGCCTTAGCCTTCCAAAGACTTTAGTCTGAATAAAAAATGAACAAGGTAAATCATAAGTTAAGGTTGAGCCTTTGAAGATGTCTCACCTTCATACACCTTCTTGCCTTCGAAGTCGCCCTTCCCTTCGTCTACCTTCTTGCCTTTGGGATCATCCTTCTCTTCATATGGGCTCTCCCCGGTATGCTCTTCATCATCAGATGAGGACGCACTGGAGGCTCCATCCTGATCCTCATCGGCCATTGTATGATATGGAAGGTCATCATCATCTACATAACGCCACAAGTCCCCTAGGTTCCTCTTCGGATATTTTTCATGAAAGAGTAGAACCATGTCGGACCTCACTTTCTCAATCAATAGCTCTTCACTTTTAATCATCTGGTTGGCATAAGCATTGACCCTGGCTTGGATCGTAGCCTCTTGATCCCTTAGCAATGTATTTCTCTCTTCGGCAGCCTTGGACACTGCATTCTCAAGGCCAATCTTATCAGTAGTGAGGTTGGTGATGATCTTGTCCTTTGCCTTGGTCTCTTCTTTTGAGGCAGTAAGGTCCTTCTCCACCCCGGACAGCTTTTCTCGGAGGTCTCTGATGGTTTCCTCTAGAGTAGCAACTTTTGTGTCACTTTTCTCCCGATTCTTCTTCAACTCCTCATTTGCTTCCTTTAGCATGTCAGCATTGGCAGTAGCTGTGCAAAGGTCTTCGGACAGCTTTTCCTTCTCAAACTTAAGGTCTTTGATGGTGTCTGCTTGACTCCGAACTTGTCTCTCCAGTGTAAGTACTGGCTGTACATTTCTTAGCAAGGAGTGGGCTATGGTGTCCTTTTCACTAGAGACGATGAAAGTCTTACCATTGAAGTTGACAGTGTTAGAGCTGCTGGGAGGAATGTAAGGCCCTGCGAAGTCGTCTCTGGGGAGGTTGAGGAAGTATTCGCCAAGTTCACCAAGACCGGTGATGTCTACTTCATCCATGTTGAGCTCTCCTCTCTCAACTTCATCAGTATGAAAGTCTCTTGGGATCTCTTCAGCATGTGTTCGGTCAGAAGGGTCAACCTGAACAGAAGGCTCTGGATCCCGGAGAGCAAGCTCGTCTCCCTTAGCAGTCTTCTTCTTCTTCGCTGCCCGGTCTGCCCCTTCACTCCCCTGCTTGCGATTCCTCTTAGAAACCCTTGGAGATTTTGGGAGTTCTGCTTCCTGCCTTTCGGTCTCTTGCTCCACTACCTGCAAAAGAGCAGGATCAATTTGGCTCTGAGCCGGCCCCTCCGGGTCAGTTGGAGCATCCTTTTCAGCATCAGCAGGGTTAGCATTGCTCACCACCTTTTTGTCTTTCTTCTTGCCCTTCATTTTGCTTGGGGATTTGGCCCGGCCTGGCAAGAAGAGCGTCCCATCTGCTTCATGGGACCTCTTGAGCACTGTGTCCGGAGAGGGTTGAGTGGTGAGCTCCTCCCAACTTAAATCTCTCCGACCCGTGGTGTTCCACAGGTGAGACCTTGCCAGATTTCCACTTGTGAAGGCATTGTGGAATCGGTTCCCCTAGTTCTATGCGGCCCAGGCGTTGATTTTGCCACAAGTGACCTGTCCGGCCTTCAAGTAATCACCGAACTCCTTAGGCAGTTCTGTTAAGACAAAGAAAGATTGATTAATTTAAAACCAACTATAAGAAGCAAAAAGTAGACAAAGATTTGAAGTGTGAAACTTACGGTCACTCCTCCACCTGCTTCTGAGGAGGCTTGGGTTCTCTCCGGCCTTGATCTTCTTGTCGTTTTCCCAGGCGCCACTGACAAACAAAAACTGGCTCCTCCATTTGCTCTCAGACTCCAACAGATCATTGACAGCCTTGAAGCTGTCCCCCATATTGAAATGGTAGAAGGGGAATTGGTGATGTTTGCAAAGGTTGGCCACTGCTGCAAACTCTTCCATAGGGAGAGGGATCCCGGACAGCCTAGATGCCATGATACATGACATCAGAGTATACCAGCCGTTAGGGCTCAGCTGGCTCGGGCAGAGCTTGACCAGGTGAAAATATCTGACGATCTCCGGGTCCAATGGGAATCTGAGTCCCTAGTTAAAGAGCTCTGTGAAGATGACCAGCTCATTTAGCTTGCAATCCATAGGGGTTTCATGATCTATGGGAATCCTTATCTTCACGTTTTCTGGGATCCCCCATTTTGTACGCATTCGACCTAGTTCGGCCGTGTGGATAAAAGCATACTTGGTCTTCTGTAAGGCCAAGAGATATTTAAGTTCGACCCTGTGAAAACAGGGCCCTACCTTCCCTTCGAGACACTCCGGCAGATCTGGATGCCTCAAGCATAGTTTTTCTTTGCCCTTATCTTTTCTGGCAGCAGCAGTGTTACTAGTCTGGCCGGATGGCTCAGACTCAAAAGGGACTTCTTCAACTGAGTCCTCCATTCTTTCCTCCATGATCGTTGGAGGAATATCAGTGGTCCGGGGAGGGCTCAAACTTGGCACAGCCTGGCTTCCGGACTGCTGGTTTTCAATGTCTTCTTGACCCCTAGTCTCAGGCTGGGGTTCTGAGGCAGAGGTCTCTCTTGGGAGTACTGGTTTGCTCGCCTCCGGACCGGATGGCCTTTTCCGGGGAGCTCTGAGGGGCACTCCGGACCCAGAGCTGCTATTTTTTGCCCCCGATTTTGAGGGAGTATTCTTGGAGGCCTGCCCCTTTACCAACCGGCTTGTCCTCTTAACCACCAACTTCTCCGGAGAGTGCTCTGTATCTGATCCCATAGCGATAAAAGGAGAAGGTTTCCTAACACTTGTGACTGTAACTCCTGGCTCAACAGCAGGTACTGACTCCTGAACTGAGGAACCAGAGACTATAGGCGAGAGGGTGGATTGAAATATTTTTTTGGGCTTAGTACCTTTAGAGGAGGACGAGCCTCGATCTGACTCTGTAACGGAGGCGACTGGTCTGTCAACGGGTGATGAAGGTAGCCCTGCTGCTATTCGTCTCTCCTTCTCAACTTTTTGTGCTCTCTCCAACTCAGAAAGGTTGAGCCACCCACCTTTGATCAATGCAGTTCTTGCTGTAAACATAAACCACCAAGAAAATCTTTGCTTTAGAGAGAGAAAGCTCTCAGTAAATTTGCAGAGTAAATGTGAAAGAGATAGTAAAACAGTGGAAAGTGAAGTTGAATTTATAGTAAATCTGAAAAAAGGAGTTGATTCCTAGGAGAATTCGAAAAGTTTGGCAATGATTAAAAGACGGCGTTGATGTCACCATTTGTAATTAAAGAGGTTGCTTTTCGAAGAAGGTGGGTTCGAAATTCAAGGTAAAAAACGGCTGGAGCAACCAATCAGAAAACGACACGTGTTCCACGAACTCTAGCAAAAACCGTTTTGAATTCGTGAAGCTTTATCTGTCCGGGTAAACCCATAGACCTGTCCAGATTGAAAACTACTTCTAACATCGGACTGTTTTTCAGGTCTCTGACAAGAATACTTGCTCAAACACCTAAAAAAGGGGCTCCTGATGAGTCCGAATTCAACATGCTCCCCGGACAGGGACAGATCAGTCCAAAGCCTTCGGACCGGACAAATCGGACAGGTCACGTGGACCGGACAGATCACTTCGAACACTATGACCATAGGACTGTTCGAACTATGACAAAAGTACTAAAAAACCTAAACACTTCTTGACTAAGCTACTTGCTCTCCTACTTAGAGCTCATGGGTCTTTGAACATGACCCGGGTCCATTAAACATGACCCGAAAGCCCATTAGGGCCCAAACATCACACTATAAATACCCAACCACCCGCCTTAACTATGGGTAATGAAAATTAACTGCTACCAAGCTGCTTAATTATCTCTCTACTCTTTAAACATCTAAATCACCCACACACCACCACTTAAACACCCACATACCCACCATAAAACACCAACTGAAATTACCAGCCTACCCTCAGGCGATTATTATCCTCACCAAAAATAACTAAAAATATTCATGTTATATAAAATTATTAATATTAAACAACATGTAACAAAATTGTTCATGGTATGAAACCATGAATAACATGATTATTCATATTATACATGTTATAATTTTTATGTTATAAAGAATAACATGATTATTCTTGTTATAGAGCTATGAGTAATGAGACTATTTGTGTTACACAACCATACTTTTGTAGAATCACTAAAAATATCTATTAGATCATATTATAAATAAAACTGACAAATATTCATGCAGTTTGCAAAACATGTTAAAATAACTTATAAAAAATAGTAAAAACATATAAGATTCCATATAAAAGAAAAATTAGTCTAGTAAGCAGCCACAAGATAGCCCGACCACTGGTGATGCAACATTTTATTTGATTTTATTTAGCTGCACTTAGCATGCGGGAGCTTCCACTTGACGTCTTCGTTATCATTTGTATTGTTCCTAGTTTTGATAAAATTACTAATTGGCTCCACATCCATGCACCAGACTAATCAATATGCGCCAAAATTTAGCAATTCTAGTAATTATAAAGGTCATCAACTCGTTGAAAGATTTCTTCTATGTGGTTTAGGGGTACTATGTCAGTAAGGAGAAATATTTCTCAGCTTTATCTTTAGAGGAAAAAACCACCCACTATTTAGAAATACAAAATCATTTAGACAGCCATAAGCACTCGACTTATAATATAATAGTTTCAAAACATAATTAAACCAAAAACGTAAGGATGATACTTACTAAGGAGGTACCAATCGCGACTATTCGATGGCGCATTTCCATATTTCTTGCCGCCAACCACTTTTGGCATCAGAAGTTCATTTGTAACTTTGAAATCATCACTACAAGAGATAGTACTAAGGACAGTCATAGATCAAGACTAGGGTTGAAACATCAATCAAATATTATGTTGGGAATTTTAGCTCAACGAATTTGGCCCTGACAATCATGGTTATTAGAAGATGCAAAAATTTGGGAGAAAGTTGATTCAGACATATTTATCTTTTGTACAAGTATTTGAGAATCTATTAATGAAAAGGAAAATGCAAACTGTAATCAAACGTTATTGCAAAAAATAATATGGTCCATTTGGACCAAATATTTGCATACGTGTTCAGATTTTTGGGCAGACACATTTTTATATAATCAGGGATGTCGTGTTAAAAGTGTAACTCAAGCAACAAGCGGTTAATAGTCATACCAAACCCCGATCATAGTTTCTATCATGTTTTTAAATTTATCTGAATGGGGTAGCTCGATATCATTTTGAGGAATGACGAGCAAATGTCCAACTTGATGAGTGATAATTTGGGTTCTAAATTAAAGAGCGCCAATTCAAGCTTCCACTTGGGACGGATTTTTGTGCCCCAAACCAATAAGAGGTGTACCAATCATTATTCGATAAACATCAATCTGAGTAGTTTTATGAATATATAGCACACCGATTTTATATTTATCATATATTTTGTGGAATATTTGGTCAATGGAACTAGTTTTGACACGTCAATGTGATGTATTAATGATCTTGATTGTTCGTCTAGCCTTAGGTGAAACGAAAAAAAAAAATCACTTATAGAATAGTATCTAAGAAACCGCACTAAAAATATTATTACAATAGAACTAAACAGCTAGTATCTAAGAAACCGCACTAAAAATATTATTACAATAGAACTAAACAGCTAAACTATATGAATACCAGTCATCCGTCTTACCGGCACATATTTGTCACCCTTAAAACAACATTCAGGTTTTATAAACAAAAGAGAGGTTATATAGAGTTTTGCTAAATTATAAATGCATGAGATAGAAAATTATTTTGGAACCTTGACCATTTAGTACTAAGCTTATTTAAAAGTATCACTAAAATATCTCGAAAATTATTTTATTTATTAAAAAAATTATGATAAATATCAAATATACCTTCAATTTATTATATTCAAAATTTTATTGGAAAATGTGTTGACGTAGATTTTTGCTAAATTCAAAATGCATGAGATATGAAACTATTTTGGGATGATAAACATTTCGTCCAAAACTTATTTAAAAGTAGCTTTAAAATATCTCAAAAGCTATTATGATCATCGAAACAATTATGGTCAATATCAAATATACTTCTAACTTATATATATAGTAGACTTGATTTAATCAATAAAAAAAATCATTTCATGTTCTTCTTTCTCAAATCTATTTATATCTCTCTCTTTTTTTCAAATCAAGTTTCCATTTATAAAGTTAAATTATTTAATCGATATATTATTTAAAATCGATTTTTCAAATCATAATTTTTTTTCAAAACAACAAATTCAAAAGTACAGTTTTTCTAATTCAGTTTAATTTATTTATATTATTAATTTATATTGTCAACTTATTTAAACACAGTCTTCCAATCCATTTTAATTTATTTATATAGTTAAATTATTAAATCAATTTATCATTCCAAAACAATTTTATTAAATCAATTTATCATTCCAAAACAATTTTCCAAATCATAATTTTTAATTTTTTTAAAAATGATAATAAATCCAAAAAACCGGTTTGCGAAATACCACTAGGCTCTCGGTGCTTATTGCTTGAATATCACTTAAATATCATCTAAAGATTGATTCAATATCATCTAAATTCTATTTTATTTAATATACTAATTAAATATTATACATATATTGTTAATTATTATTGTTTAACTAATATTTTTTAGTAATATGAATATATTTAGTTTTTTTTGTCAATTATATATACTAAAAAAAAAATCAATTTTTTGTCAATTTTAGCGATCCGAACTCATACCTTTGGCTCGTTAATAATTTGGATGGATTTTATTAGACCGGTTATGGACGGATTATCGGTTAATAAGTCAAATAATAACCACACACGCAAGTATCCGAACAATATAAAAAATTAATTATTTTACGTAATATATATGGCTGAGATACAATCATTTTGATTTTCAAAATATTTAAAATCTGATTAATAGTCGGGAACCAATTAAATTAGTTTAAATATGATTAGAAAGATAGTTTTTTAAAATTTAAAAAACAAAATCTAAGAACAATTAGTTTTAAATGATTTTCACACTTATAAATCTTTTATAGTTGATAGGTTTATAGACTTTGGAATATTTATTTATTTATTTAACCAACTAAAATTTTATTAAGCATTTAAGAAATTACCAGCTTAAATCCCAATTTAGAAGCTAAAATTAGATTTGAAAGGTAAAAGCCCAAAACTTATACAGCTCCAAGCTTCAGGTCTCGGAAATGACGCTATTTCAAATAGATTTTTTTCACATTCTTGTATCGCAAAAATTAATTTGGTTTCAAGGCCAAAGAAATGCTTCTTTGGCCAAAAAAATTGCCTCTGACCAGCTAATTGTAATTTTAGTTTCTGGATTTCTTATAAGGATGATGAGGTTGAAACTGAATTTTATTGAGTTTGAAAAAGAAAAGTCTCGCTAGATATTTCATTTAGATAGAAGACTAAGGAAGATCTTCTAAAGTTTCTTTTTACGATAAATTTCATTGAGAGATTTCTGTTGATTTTTTTTTATTATTGGCTGTGAATTTTTTTGTTATGCTCTTGCCTTCTTCTTTTTTCTAAGTTTTTTTTATTTTTTTTTGTTGTAAATACTGTGTGTTAAAACCAATTTGTGCAGTGGTAGGTTTTATTCTTCCAATCTTTGGTTACCAATTCCTAAATTTCTAGGAATGATATAGCACCAGTCTAGCAAGAGTCGTAATTTTGGTGAAGTCGGGTCTCTCTTTTTTGGATGAGTGATTCTATAGCGAGACAATCAACTGCTTGATTCTGCTATTTGAAGACATGTTTTATTGACCTCCCAGCTTTGAGTAGTAATCTATAGTTTTCGATTAATAATATCATGAACCAATAAGCTTTCCGGGTTGCAATCATGTCCATTAGAAGCATTGAGTTAATTTTAATGTCTAGATTAGTAATGTTTCTAGCATTACATATCAGTTGTCCATTTAGTAAAGCTCTACTTTTGGCAAATAAGGCATATTGTATATTATATAATATACCGAAACACATAATAATTTCTCATTTCTTGTCTCTCAAGATCCCACCCCCTACTTGATTCACCTGTTAATGAGCTTGAACCATTAGTATTGAGTATTATTTTATTTCCACAAGGAGAAGACCATTTAATTAATGTATTGGTACATATCTTCTTGTGATATAGGTAACATTAAAGGTCAAAGACAATTTTTATGTCTCATGTCCAATGGGAATCTTTTATCAGATTTGCATTATCTAGCTTGAAGGTAAAATATATAATTTCATGCATTGTTGATTGAGGATAAGTGATAATTTCTTGATATTTTGCATTGTTTCTAACTCTCCATATTAACTAGCAAATGATAGGGGAAAGATATTTCTTTGTAAACCAAAACCATGTTCATATAAGTGAGTGATTGACATATATTTAGATAAGAATATACCAAACGGTCCATAAAATTGTTTCTAAATGACCCACGCAAAATTACAATCAACAAATAAATGTTTTAGGGATTCAGTTTCTTTATAGAATTGGTATTTAAAGGCCATATGGTAGTGCCATTTTTGCACGATAGAGTCGATAGGTAGCCATCCTTTTAGAATTTTTCATATAAAAAATGAGCATTTCTTAGAGATAATGTTATTCCATAGACTTTGATAGAATTTTGTTTTATCAATTTTATTCCTTATTTCAAGTCAAGTCTTATTGGTTCTAAAATCCCCATTATCCAAAAGAGTTCATCAAATTTCATCAGCTACATCTGTTTATAGTCTAAGTTGAGATATATTTTCAATGTCAAAGGAGAGGGCAGCAAGTTTAAGCTTTTTCAGGTCCCAATTACTATATTTCCGGTAATTATCTATAGGTTTCATAAAACTTGGTAAAGATGAGATAATATATTACTTTCTCAGTCTTGTATTTTTATCTGACCTTGTCCACTAGCTGATCGTAGATATGGTCTTTGTTAGTATAGTGAGTAGAGATCCCGAGATATTTAAATGAAAGTTTTTCCCTGTCTGAATCTAATATGTCTTGAGAGGATATTTGATCTTGTAAGTGATATTTTGGTAGAAGTTATTATAAAAAAAAATTCTCATTGTTTATTCTTTTACTTGAGTAGGATTTACAATGCTTGAGGAAGTTATATATGCAAGACAAGGAATAACCATTTTACTGTATGTGTTTTAATGTAAGTTATTGTTCTTCCCAAATAGCAAATGTAAACCCTTAATTATGTATTCTTCAGCAAGAATAAAGAGACTAAAAGATAAAGGATCTCCTTGTCTCACACCATTTATGGACTTGAAATAACCATTAAGAACTCCATTCACAATGATTGAAAAACTTGTTGAGCTGATTCCATTTTGAATCCAACCCATTCATTTTTTGTCAAACCAAAAGCCTCCAAAATTTAGATGATGAAACCAAATGATATTCTATAAAAAAAAACTTAGTCATATCAATCTTTACCATGATATTTCCTTCTCTAACATTTTTATTTATCTTTTGAGAAAGTTCTTGAGTTAGTAGTATGTTAGCATGAATGTTTTTTACCTTTGGCAAATCCACCCGAATCTTTTGAGATAAGTTTAAGGATAAGTGTAGCTAATCTTTCATTAATAATTTTTTATAGGATCATGTTCAAGACAGTACATAAATTGATGGGCCTAAAATCTCCCCATATTTTAGAAGAATGTAATTTTAGGATAAGGCATATGGTTTTTGCACAGACCCCTTTGAGGAATTGAGAGTCATGAAAGAAGGAGGTAATTACAACACGAAGGTCTTTAGAGATGATTGGCAAGCAGAATTGGTAAACTTTTATGTTGAATCCATCCACCCCAACTATATTATTTAAGTTTAATCATTGTATAGAGGTGTGAATGTTTTCTTCTATATGTGGGGTTAATAGTATTGTATTATCATGTTCAATCACCAGTTTAGAGATAATTCCTTGAATATTTTCAAACTCTAGTATTTGTGGTTGTGCATATATGTAAAAAATGGCTCTCAGTTGATTTTCCAATTGCTAATTAATCTGTGATCCAAATGCCTTCATCCAATATATCATTGATTATGTTTTTGTTTCTTTTTTATATAACTTTGAAACCATTTGGAGTTTATGTCTCCATTTTTCACCCAAGTTACTGCACTTTTTTATTCTTAGAAAATTTATTCTCTAGCCAACAATTGTAAATATGTAGCTTTAGCTTGAGAGTATTTGATTTTATCTTCTAAGGTTTAATTTGTAGTGTTCAAGGTATTGGACATCTTCCTCTGATTTAGCTAAGGATTCAAAAATGTTCCCAAAGATGTTCCAGTTCTAGTCTTTTAACTTGTGCTTGAGTCTATTTAGTTTGTTCCAGAAGACATGTAGATAACAGCCAAATATTTCCTCTTTCCAACTCTATTCTATAACCTTTAGAAAATTTGGATGGTGAGTCCAAATGTTTCAGAATTCAAAGGGTGATTTTATGTGGAGATTTTCAATATGGATATTTATGTTAATAATGGAGTCATATTAGCCATTACTTGCAAAGTTATTGACTTTGGTGGTGTCAAAATAATTAAGCGAAGCATATTCGTATAGGACTTGATCTAATCTTTTCCATTTGTGATTATTTGACCAGATGAATCTTGTTTATATAAAGCTAACATCCTATTAGAGAGCATTCTTATATTATGCTGTTAAAATAATCTATGCTTCTTTGGCATAAGGTTGACAAGATAATTGCTCTTGTAATATAATGATAGCATTGAAATCTCCTATGATGATCTAGGATTAATGTGATCTATGATATCTCTTAATCCATTCCATAAATATTCTCTTAACTCCTTGGTATGTTTAGCACAAACTACTGTCACTTGGAAAGACTTGTCAAATGATGAGTGGCAAACATTTAAGTGTAGGAATTTCTCATCATCTGATATAAATTCTACGTTGAACTCATCTTGCCAAAAAATAAAAATCTTGTTAGAATAGTTGGCAAAGCATTGTTAAACCAAGTTTCCTCGTTAGGTTTAGTATTTTATTTGCCTGCATTTTAGGATCTTGAATTGTGATAAAGTCAACTTCACCAGCCCTTTGAAAAGATATGCGTCTTTTGATGTAGCTTTATTCCCCACTCCCCTCACATTCCAAATAAGGATTGCGAGTGTCATTTAAAGATGGGTTGGAAATGGATGTGTAAGACCCTTTAGAGTAAGTTCTTTTGTGTTGTGTTTGTTCTTGTTGAAGGGTAGAGTTTCATTTTTCTTTCTTTCTATGATCACATCTATAAACTCTTGAGATTGTTCAATATTCCTTAGTGATTGAGAGATACGGAGGCTGCCAAATGTGTGTTTTTAAGGAGATGATTGGTATGTTTCAGTGTGATATAAACCATATGAAAGTGAAAGATGAGTTGATGAGCCAATAGATCTAAGAGCATCTATCATTTCAGCATCTGATTCTTTTGCATATAAAGTCACTACTTTTGAAACTTTGGTGAGGTTTAAAGTGCTTTTTTAATATATATTTTCTTATGTCAGGTGAGCTTGAGTAGTCACATTAGGGTTTAAATCTTTTATGATGGTGGATTTTATTTTTGGGACCAAAGATTGAACCGGTGATGATGGAAATTTTGTCTTGTTTATTTCAAGGGAAGTTTTGTTAATTTTACTGGTATTGAAGTTGGTGATTTTGGTTAGTTTGATTTTTTACAGGATAACTTGTTATGGCCAAGGTGGTGGCATTCTAAGAAGTATAATGGCAAGTTAGATTGTAATTCTTTCCAAAATCCATCAGCAATCAAAGAGGTTGATGAAGCACAAAATTGTATCCAGATTTAAGGAATTAAATCTCTTGATATATCCATCTCCATCTATACTTTACAATGATTACTTCTTGCTTTATTTTTAGGTGGAACCCAAAATTATAATTTCTCTTCCAATACTTTGTCTATTGATGTGATTTTGACCTTATTGTAAATAAACTCGAGTAAATTGGATAGTGTGATTTATACCGGGATAATGGGTGATTTAGTTCTTTAGTTAAATTTAAGGTTCCACTTAAGGATCCTCATAGAGAACTGCTCAATAGACCATACTAATCTTTTCCAGATCTCTGAGTAGTATTCAATTTTATCAAAATTTATCAAAATGTGTTTGTGATCCCATGTTGAGATATTGAACTCTCCTGCAAATCCGAAATTTTGAAATTTCTCGATGGTTTTCTGTTATGGCCTACTATGTGAAAAATTACCTATTATGTATGTTTTGAGTTGGCCATAATTATTTATTTGTTAATGTTGGAGAATATTATTGTTGGTTTTTCATATTTTTGCTACAGGATGGGAAATATGATGGTAAGATCCATAGGTTTTATGTTGGTGATTTCGCAAAGGATCTACATTTTGATTGTTCTGTTGCATATGTTGCAGAGTGGTATTTGATGGATTGGAGTATTCAACATCGGAGTGGGAAACATAGCTTACTCTAGGAAAAACAAGGAATTGATATGCAGTTAGCATATGATATATTCTTTAAAACTTGGTCGGGGGTTGGGGTTGTTTATTCTTCAAGGAAGCATGATGAAGGATTGTGGTGGTTGGGATGTGGAGGATGTGTTACCTCCAGTCATCCCAACGATGGAATGAGGATATGCCGGCAGAGAAGGTGACGGAAGAGCACTATGAGGTAACTATCGTTGGAAAGTAGCTTCAAAATATCTTATTTTTTCTCTTTTTTCTCTTATAGACATTAGATTAAAAATAATTTAAAATTTATATTTGTAACTCTCTTATCAAATCAGAAAATTTATGTTTTTATTTTAAAATTATTATATATAAAAATATATATATATATACTAAATTAAAATTTTAAAAATAATTTCAACGTTGATTAAGAAAAAACACACAATTATCTATAATTATAATTGACTACCTTAAATCACGTAATTAAGGTTGATATTGGAAAAATTATATGAGTGGAAAATGAGAGTGACAAAATAAAAGAGTAATCTAGTGTAAAGAAAACCTCATAGGAGAAGTATGACAATAATGTAGTATGAATTGATATTTTTGTAATTAATTATAATTTGGGGAGAAATGACCACAATTAGTCATTTGTTAGACATGTGGGATCCATTAAATGTACTATAAAAAGACAAATCCTCTCATATGGAATGGTGATTTATTTTTTGCTCGATAAATACATTTTGCAAATTTCTCTCTCTAATTTTCTTGTGTTTCTCTCTATAGAATTTATTCTTTCAAACTTTACTTCATCATTAAAACTATTTTCTTAATAAAATTTGGAACTACCCTTGGTGTCGTCTGTGGGAAAACAATTGGTACCTGGAATTTTTTTTCCAAAATGAAAGTCTTATTCTCAAAACGATGTATGAGTAATAGATTCAGAAACGTTACATAAAGAACCGTGTGGTCGGAGACTTATCTAAAGATCTCCTGATTGAGGAACAAATACTGAATGAAAGAAACGAAAATCACTGAAATGCTGAGGAACTATTAGAAGAATCTGCTTTAGTAGCTCGGCGGAAAGAACTTTTGGAAGACATTTAAAGGTTGAATGCCGAGAAGGAAGTGATGTTAAGTTCATGGAGGCTTAAGCCAGAGGTCCGAAAAGAACAGATAATTGAAAAATATCATATGGAAGATGCGCCTCAGACCGATGAAAGACATCGAAAACAAAATCATTATTCTTAAAAGAAAAAAGTGGAACCTAGATGCTGTTATGAATCAACTAAATCCAGAAAATATTCATCATATAGTTCGGATGAATCCTTTTCTCCGGAGAGGGATAATCGAGTTCCCAAGAATTACAAGAAATAACAAAGTGGTAAAGAGATGGTCCTCGAACATTTCATAAATCTAGAGGTTGAGAAAAACATTTGAATAAGATAAAAAGAGATATGGGTCTGAAGAGCAAGAAAGGGTTGTCAATATAGTTAGAGGAGAACAAACAGCTCCACATGGGTAGATCCCTTTAGGAAGACATAATTTTGAATATCATGTGAGCAATCAATTCACATACCTATCCCATGAAGGTTTAAACATTGCATTTAATGAAGGTCTTGAGGGTAGCATGTATAAAATATGACATAATTGGACATCATTGTCTCTCTCCCCATAAATTCTTTCAGGGTATCTGCCTAAATGGTTTGACATTTCAAAGCTGGAAAATTTTGACAGAGCACAAGATCCAGACAACCATATTGAGCAATTCAAAAAAATTATGATCAACTATGATGATTATGATAAATTCGTATGTAGAATTTTCTCCCAATCATTCAAAAACGCAATCTCAAAGTGGTAATTGCTTGCCAGAGGGTTGTATCAAAAAAAATTATATATCCTGGAATATCTTTTGTCAGCATTTCGTGGGAAGCAAAAAATTCCACGCAAATAGTGATACGATTATTTACTATAGATAAAAAAAATAGGAGAAGACCTTAAGGATAACATAAATCATTTTATCAAGGCTAAAACAGACATGGAAAGTTGTGAAGATAAAGTGGAATTAGCAACTTTTCGGATGGGACTACTCCCCGGTATAATGCAAGACAATGTTACGGAAAGGAAAGCCATGGAATTTTGGGCCTTATTGGATCAAGTAGACAAAATAATATTGTTTGAGGAAATGCAAGCATCGGAGATGGACTTTTTGCCACAGTTTGACTAAAATCAGTTCTTCCAGACTCCGACGACAGCACATAGGAATTCGCATCCAACAACTATTGTCTGAGCACGTACACCAACTCAAACACTAACCTAAGTACCTCAAAATTCAAAGGTGAATACACAGGTTTTGAATACACAACCATTTTCCTGATCTATATCTAACAAAGGGATTTGACCATCACATTTTTCTGAGCAAACAGAATGTGTAGCAATAATTTTTGACAGAACATGTCCACACATACAGTTCCGCAAGCTGTTTCCGATACATACTCTAAGGGAGAGCATAAGTAATATGTATTGTAAGTATTATGAGGAAATTGTGCACGATACAAAGGATTGTGTGGCATTGAAAAAAATAAGTTCATGCCTTGATCGAAAATGGAAAGCTAACAACATTTGTAAAGAAAAACTCTCTTACAACTCCAAAACAAGAAAACATTGATGATTTCAGAACCTATTGATGCATTTTACATTTCCATGGAATATTTAGATTTGAAGCCAAAAATAAACAACATCTTGATGGTGGAAGAATAACTTGTAAGAGGAAAAGTTAGTGAACTATGTACTTTTTTTAATCACTAACAATTTTTGGAGGGGATACTATTGCAGGGACATCGAATTTTCTCGAAAGAGACACATTGTCATCTTAGAAACCCAATTAGAGGCAGGTGCTTCACCACGCTTATACAGGAATCCATCTCAATACTTTGTTTTGAAGATGATTATATAAAGTATGTAGCTGGTTCACATGAAGATGCGGTAGATATTGTAGCAGAATTTGTCGGGGATGAGATAGGAAGAATCTTGATTGATACTGGCAATCCTGCTAACATTATCTTCATGACCACTTATAGCAAGATAGAAATCCTCCACCATTCTTCAGTCAGATCGTACGATTGTATGGTTTACTAAAGTAACAGCTGAAGTGATAGGAGAAGTTGAGGGAATAGTAAAACTAGGTCGGGGACCATTCATAAAGGTAGTGACGGTTTTATTTATTGTGGTAGATGCTCCAACATCTTACAATGTAAATTTTGGAAGGTCTGGGCTATCTAAGATGCATTTTATAGAATCAAACATTCACCAATGTTTGAAACATGTTATGGGAAACAATTTTTGGAACAATTAGAAATAGTCATAAGATGGCAAGAGAATGTTATCGAACGACTATGGCCGTAAAGCAAATCAATGGGGACGAGTAAAAAAAAACGTAGCAATTATTGGGGTCTCCCACGAGGCCTGATCCCATAAATGATCTGAGGGAGACCCACCGATTTATGGTCCTAGTCAAAAAAAAATTAGGATCATTTTTTTAATGGAAAGAGTTTAAAAATAGGCACAAAGCTATCTCCGAAGGTAAGTGAGAGGTTAATTTTCTTTATATCGACAAATTTGCATATGTTTGCATGTTTTCCAGCAGATGTGATAAGAGTTCCTACAAATATCATTTGTCAAAGGTTGGTAATTTGAAGCAATGTGCATTCGATCATCCAAAAGATGAGATATTTTTCTCAAGAAAAGTATGAGGACATCAGGGTTGAGGTAGATCGTTTATTAAAGGTCAGGTACATACAGGGATCACAATATGCTTTATGGAGTGCTAATCTGGTTTTAGTGAAAAATAAAAATGGTAAATGGACGATGTGTGTGGATTTCACTTATCTAAATAGATCATGTCTAGTAAATCCCTTCTTGGTTCCACGGATAGATAAGTTAATGGATTCTACCTCAATGAACCGACTACTCTGATTTATGGATGCATGTGCTTGCTACAATCAAATCCAAATGGATCCAAAGGATCACGGAAGCACCTCGTTCATCATTGGAAGAGGTTTACATTGCTACAAGGTTATACCTTTTGGGTTGAAAAATGATGGAGCAACTTATCAACGCTTAATAAATAAATCCTTTGAGACTCATATGTGGAGAAATGTTGAAGTGTATATCGATGATATGTTAGTGAAAATTACGAAGTATGAGGACCATTTTGTATATCTAGAAGAAACTTTCACCAATTTGGTAAAGATAAATTTCCATTTAAATCCTGAAAAGTTTATATTCGGAGTGAGATCCAGAATTTTTATTGGGTACATAATCAGTCAGCATGGAATAGAAACTGATTATCTGCATTTAAATGCTTTGAGCACTAAGGCACCACCTCGATCGATTAAAAAAGTGCCGATTCTGACAGGGAGGTTGGTAGCTTTGAATAGATTTATATCTCAGTCATCAGACAAGTGTGCTCCTTTTTTCAAAGTGTTGAGACAAGAAAAGTGTTTTAACTGGACCCAATAACGTTCTGAAGCGTTTCATCAAATTAAAGAATCTATTTTTGTCAAAAAATTTAACAAAGACAAATCTGGGGGGGGGGGGATTGTACGTTTATGTAGCGGTGTCAGAGTATGTTGTAAATGTTTTTTTGATTCGAGAAGAAGATAATTTCCCAAGACCAATGTATTATGTCCATAAAAGTATTTTGGATGCTGACGAACAGTATGTATAGTTAAAAAATAGCCCTCAAATTGGTAACTATGCTCAAAAAATGAGGCCTTATTTTCAAGCCCATTCTATCGTTGTACGGACATCTTTTCCATTAAAAAATATATTACAAAGGCCTGATGTGTCAAGAATAATGACCAAATGGTCATTTGAATTGGGATATTTTGATATTGAATATGAACCAATGACTACAATTATTGTACAAGCCTTAGCAAATTTCCTAGTTGAATTTCATTTTTTTCTTTTTTTTCGGAGGAAACACGCAGCCGCTACTCAGAATGCAATGAACGCGTACAGGGTAAACCCTCAGTCTGACGCAATAGCCTACAAACCAACGCCAGAAGGTAAACTACACAAGGTGATAGGCTCAGCCGAGAAAGTTTTGAACGATCATATATGGAGATAGATAAATAAATTTTTGAGTCATAGTGGACAGTCCAAACATATAGGGGGTCAAGCGCATCAAGATGTGGAGCAGGGGTGTAGTTGATCTCTTCGGATGGTATTGCAATGCATCAAGCTATTCATTTCGGGTTTAAAGTATCAAATAATGAGGCAGCGTACAAAACTACTTTGGATGGATTCAGACTTGCTCAAGTTTGAGAGGGTAAAAATGTTAGGCTGGTAAGCGATTCACAACTTCTCATAAATCATGCATTTGGTCAGTCTGAGGCTAGAATATACCATTTAGTGAAGTACTTGAGAGTGTTAAAGTTTTTAACGGTAGTCTTTGAAAGCGTCAGATACGAACATGTTTATAGGGAAAGAAATTATGTGGCTGATTTTCTGGCTACTACTTCATATTGTGAGGAATAGCCATGGATTATCACATAACAAAATTATTCGATAACAAAGGGGTTCAAGTTACTAAAAGGGTTAGCGGAGTCTTTTTATAGTTTTACAAGTACAGAAAGATATTAGAGTGAAATTAAAGAATTTCTGGTAAATAATGTTTTCCCATTGATAAATTAATAGCAAAGAGAATACAGTTTAAGGCATATGGCTACTTGTTCATTAGAGATATCTTATACAAAAAATCCGTTAGCATACCTTTGCTTCAGTTTCTTAGAGAAAATGAATCACAAATGACATTATCAAGAATTACATGATTGGGAAGGATCCGCACATTGTGGATATAAAATACTGATACAAAGAGTTCTTCTAGCGGGATATTATTGGCCCACAATTATTTCGGATGCCAAAAAGTTGGTTAAGAAATGTGATACTTGCCAAATATTTTCTAACACAATTCATGCATCAGGGGTAACTTTTGATTCAATATCTGAATCATTACCTTTTGACCGATGAGGCATTGATCTGATCGGACCTTAACCGATGGCATCTGGGGGACGAAAAATGGTTATTTTTACAGTAGACTATTTTTCAAAGTGGGTGGAAGCTGAACCATCGGCAGGAACAAAAGATAAAGATACGATTAGATTCATTGTTTATAATATTTATTGTCGATTCGGTGTTCCGAGGAGAATGACAATGGATAATGGTCCGTAATTTGACAATAAGAGATGAAGGCTTTTTGTTCTTCTAAAGGAATACAACTAATGCTTCTCGGAACCTTTCGATCCACAAAAAAATTGCCAAGTCGAGGTTACTAAATGAATAATTCTTGATAGGCTGAGAAAGAATTTGGAAGGCAATGTAGGAAAATGGCCAGATTATTTACAAGAATTCTTATGGGCATACAGAACTACTCATCGAATAGTAACCCAAGAGTCACTGTTTGCGTTAGTATATGGGATGGATGTTTGACATCCAAATTAATTTTCCCTTCATATTGATTAAGTGAGTTTTCTGAAGAGGCCAATGATAAAGGAAAGTGTACGGAGTTAGATTTAATGGAAGAAAAACTATAAATAGCGCAATTGAATTCTTTTACACTACCAAACTTTGATGAGGAGTTGGTACGCTTCCAAAGTTAGACGACATGAGTTCAAATTAGGGGACAAGGTTTTGAGCAAAGTATTTCTACATATAAAATAAAAATGGCTGGGCAAGTTAAGACCTAATTGGGAGTACCCATACATGGTAACTGAGAAAGTGAAGCTGAGGACATACTGACTTAAAGATAAAGAAGGAAGATAGCTTCATCATCCGTGGAATATTTAGCATCTTAAATTTAACTTTCAGTGAATATAAAGTTTGTATATATTTTATATAACGTGTAAAGATTTGTGGCGTACTCTTTCCTGCCCTAGTGGCGCCGGAAGGTTTTAACAAGGTGCCCTTATAGCCGACTTATATATAATATTTGTTTGTCATCATAGAACAACTTGCACAATTTTTATTAGTCTTGGACCTAGAGGGTCTTCCAACAAAAGTTGGTCTCTAACTATTAATCTTGGACCTAAAGGGTCTTCCAACAAAAGTTTGCCTCTAACTATTAATTTTAGACCTAAAGGGTCTTCCAACAAAAGCTGGTCTCTAACTATTAATCTTGGACTTAAAGGGTGTTCGAAAACAAAAGTTGGTCTCTAACTATTAATCTTGGACCTAAAGGGTCTTCCAACAAAAGTTTGTCTTTAAAATCTTAATTTTGGACCTAAAGAGTCTTCCAATAGAATTTTGTCTTTAATTATTAAATTTGAACAAAAAATATAACAAAAAGAAGGGCTTCCGATTATCATTCACAAAAATGCCTCGAACAAAAGTGAGGACTTCACAAAAATGCCTCGTAGAAAAGCAAGGACTCACAAAATATAGTGTTTGAACATGAAAACACTTGAAATTTCTATTTTGAAGGAGATCCAAAAGGATCATAACCGGAGGATTTTGAAGAACTTTCATCGTCATCGTCTAAAGAAACTCCTACATGACGAAATTCAACGGGAACGAGATTCCAAAAACTGCCCATCTTTAAGTCAGTGAACGTTCGTGAATCTCCAAAACTAAACCAGACTTGACTTTTTCTTCCCTCGCATCCAGTTTAGAAACACATTTGACAGCATAGGCTTCAAGAGCTGTTTTTTCATCAATTTCAGCTTGCACTTGAAGACCTTGCTCTTCTTTCAAGGCTTTCTCTAAATCATTATCAGTTTGTTCGAAGTGTGACGCATTTTTATCATACCCTTCCTTGTAAGCCTTAATGAGTGAATCGTTCCTAATATTTTGCTCAGACTAAAGATCTATTTCTTCTTGACAATATTTGTCGGAAATCATGATATAATCTTCTACATAAGTGAGATTTTTGTAAATTGCGTCAGCCTGTTTTTGAAGTGTGGAGAATTCTTATTCAAGTTCCATGACCTTTAATTCTGATTTCAAAAGAATAAGACATCATTGGGAGGGATTTGTAATGAATTAGATGAGAAACCAGCTTCGGGCGAGACAGTCATCGAAGAATTATCCTCTTGATCAATATTACCTTCATTTTCTTGAACGACCAACTCGTCATTTAGAATCTAAGAGAATCTGAATCAACGATAAATTTTTATGGGGAGGGAAAGTTAGGTTCAGCCGCATCATTCTTCGTTGATGTTTCTTGTTGGGCATCGATGTTTTTTTATCCTGTTGTACATCTTCTTTCATTATCTGTTCATGTTTCGTTTTTAGAAGTTTACCTTGAAACGGTCTTTTAGAACCTTTTTCCATGCAGGACTTGGTTTCTCAACTTCAACATCAGTGTCTTGGGCTACCGGTCTAGAAATCTCATGGGCTTCATCCTCCTTTGAAACATCACCATTATATTTTTTGCAATGCCTCTGAGCTCTAGCCCTCACCGGTCAAAAGACAGTACATCCCGACCTTCTAATCTATTTAACACCTCGTCTTGGGTAGGAAGAATCATGAGCTCTTGTAAAGACAGGCGTTTGGATGGATTAAACCCCCAAAGATAACTCTTAAAGAGATTGGTTGGAGTAAAACAACGATGAAATTCGTTGGACCAAGAAGTCCTAGCCCAATTACTCAGTTTGTCAAATATTCGTGTTGGTTTGGGTACATGATTTACCAATGTTTTGCAAACCCCTGTCATTGATTTTTTAACAATGAAAGACACTAGATGAGAAGAACAAAAATAGAAGAAAAATAAAAATTGAAGAATGAAGTACCTCGGTTCGTCCATTTTAAGACAGTCTGTGTGGTTTGTCGGTTGTTGCATCGAATACAGTCTCTCAAAGACCACATATAAAGAAAAATTGTTGCTTCAATTTTTTATCAGCTTCAAGCATATCGTCCACCATTTTGAATCTATTCCCAAGTTTTAAGGAGTATATTAGAAAATAAGGATTCTTCGCAACCCTAGTAAGACCGATGAATTGTTTCAGTGAAAATCCTATCCCGAAAATCTTGGAGGCTATTATACAAGCCATCAAACTAAACCATGTATGGGGCCCACCTTAGGTCGGACATAGGTCGACTATCTCAAAATATTCGACCAAGAAAGGATCCAGAGGAAATCGGAGCCCCCAATTCAAATTTTCCGGATAACAATCAGTTTATGATCTTGAACTAATAAAGGGGTCTCCCTAAGAGTCAGAAATCGAATGATGAGTGAAGAATGGATTCCCCATCGGGCCCTCAACTTAGTTTCCTCGGACGCATCATAGTATTTATATTTCACCTTATACAAGGCTTACATATGTTTGGTTTCAACAGCTCGGAGATTGTTACCAATGAGAGCGTCGATAAGTGAAGAACATTTAATTGGATCTTCCTTCGATTCGGATTTCTTTTTCAGAGGAGAGCTTTTCTCAAAATTCTGAGAGTTCGAGACTACTAGCTCTTCCTCACCAGAATAAGGTACTATGGATTTCCCAACATTAGCAATTTTTTCGGATTGAGTGGTGTTGGCAATGTTTGGTTGTACATTTACAGGCTCATTAGTTGAAGCACTTGACTCCATTTCTTGAGTAGGTTTGAGGGATCTTTTTGTTGCATGAGCCACAGTCATAATATTCTTTAACTTCCGAGGAGGGGCTTCGAGAGTGATAATGATATAGAATATTGTGGACTTAAATGTATAAATTAAAGTCTTCTATGACACATTGTATAGTTGAAGGATAAACATGGTGGACTGAAATATAGTTAACTCATTTACACAACTAATTATGTTACACCAAGTCAGAACGCCTATAAATAATGGCTAAGGTTGTGAATAAACAGGACGATATTTTTCAGTAGTTTAGACTTGTTTTTACATTTAGTTTCTCTCTTTATAATCAAACTCTCCCTTTTTCTCTCAAGAACTATATTTACACTTACTATCGAGTAAGACATGGAGTGGTTTGTGGTGTAGCAGATGGAGTAGTCCGAACATCTGATGGGGATTTGGTATCAGTTTTTTCCACAGGTTTAAGGATTCATTTTCGCTTCAAAGCATCTCCTTTCGAGGATCCAACGTCCACTTTCTTATCACCCACTAAAGTATTGTAGTCTCCCGTGATGATTAGCGAGCAAGTGTGATTGGGGGTTGAGAATGAGTATTTGAGAGACTGTCGCGTCGTATGAGTTGTTGGTTGGAGGTCGCCTACTGTAATACGTAGTAACAATTTCTTGAGGTTCTGGCTCAACATATAACACAACAACTCGTCTCTTATCAATTTTTTTACTAATAGAAAACCCCTCTAAGACGGGAAAGCCTCTAGGCATAAACTGGAGAATAAAATTTTGGAAGAACTCATTGAGAACTTGCAAGCAGCCCAAAGCACTTCTGGAGTTGTTTTCCTAGTGAAAACGTGCCTAGGATTAGAGGAAATGAATGCCTAGGATAGGAGTGCACCACTTCAATCATTTTTATGTCAGATCAAAAGGCACGTGCCAACTATATTAATCGCCAACTGATGTCATGCCCAAAAAACGATATATTGACTCTGTCAGAGAATTCTAACGTCACGCCCAAAACATTATGACACATGCTAGATAACAAAAATAATTCTTCAAAATAATACCAATATAATCCGAAGAGAAGTTAGCAAGAACATCATAAGTCCGATGAGAGAAATAGCATCGATAAATCAAAGTATTGGCAAGCTACAGTCCTCGCTCGGACATCTTCACAAGGAGTGGGGGGCTACTGATAAGGGAAAAATCATATGAGTGGAATATGAGATCGACAAAATAAAAGAGTAATATGGTGTAAAGAACACTTCATAGGATAAGTATGACAATAATGTACTATTAAGTGATCTCTTTGTAATTAATTATAATTTGGAGGGAAATGGCCATAATTAGTCATTTTTAGACATGTGAGACCTATTAAATGTACTAATAAGACACTTCCTCTCATAGGGAATGTTGATTCATTTTTTGCAAGATTAATACATTTTTCCAATTTCTCTTTCTTATTATCTTGTGTTCCTCTCTCTATAATTTATTCCTCCAAACTTTACTTTATCACTAAAACTATTTTTAAATAACATTTGGAACTATCAAATGTGACAAAAAAACTAACAAAAACTTCCATGTTTTATATAAATTGGGAATCATAAGCTTAATGAAATATGTTTATTTTTTGATTCTCTTGATAGTTTATACTATTAAAACACTATTTTAAAAAAAATTAAAAATACCTTACATTATTATATGGTTTTTCATAATCAATTTAATTTGTACTATTATGTCACCTATTTTAATATATTTATCACACACCTAAACATTATATCTCACTAATAGTTGATCAAAACCAAATTTAGTTGTGTTTTTCATACAAATAAAAAAATATCTATGAATACTTTTTCAACTATCTCATTACTACATAATACCCCAAAATAACATACTACCAATAGGTATCTGGACCCAAAATGGACAAGAATAGCTTCACTAGTATACATAAGTTGTTTTAGGTTAAAAAACAATTTCCCCCTTTGAACTAAAACCTTTCACTACCCATTCCCTCCCAAGCTCACTAAACCAAGTAAAAGCACTAAACCCAGAAACCCGCAAACCAAAAATCCTACCCGTCTACCTCTGGTGAAGCCTCCAGAGACTTTTTCTCACTCCGACGAAGCAACCAACATGTCGTCGCCCGTTTTATCATCAAACAATACGTATTTTTCGATTCATTTTCCGTGTAAACTTCAATAAAACCCTACGGATACCAAAATTAAAAATCCCAAAACAATTGTATTGTGTTTCCTTCATTCATCATCATCTGGCTTCTGCATTTGTAGGTTTGTACAGTATTTAAAGTTTTTTTAGTGGTTCATTACAATGGTCGTTCTTTATTAAACTCATATTGATGTTACATATGTCTTCGATCAGTGGTAGCTTTCTGTTTTGGTGGATATTATGTTTTGAAGTACTTTCTAGGATTCTTATGTGCATGTATTGTGTTATATTTAAATGTGTTGTATTATTTCTAGGTTGTAGTGTACTGTATTTTTTGGGTTTAGTTGTTGTGAATCAATTTTGAACGTGCATGTGCAAATAACATTAAAGCCACATCTTCGTCCTCTGAAAAAATGTTAATCTCGCATGTTTTGTAGTTGTTGTACAAAGCAATCGCATGGTTATATTAGGCTAGGGAATTACACGTTAATTCAAAGAAATCGAGCAATTATTTATGTACATTCATGTTTACTTTAAACTCATATGTTATTATTTTCAAAGAACTTATATGGTTGATTTTTCAAAGAAGTATTTATGTTGATTTTCCACACAAATTGCATTATTAGTTTTCAAACAAGTAGCTTGGTTAACATTTCAAAGAAGTGGCATGTTTATTTCATTTTTGACAACCTGTGCCGATTCATGTTTTTGCATGAAATATTTCTATGAAATGATGCTTCTACAGATCGGGATTAGTAACCATCCTAAATCTGATGAAAGTAAACATCACTGTATCAAACACATCGAAGCTGCAAAACACACACTCTTCTATACATTTTTTAAATCCATATAAGACTTTCGTAATAAGAGGTTCTTAATGAAAAATATTTATTAACTGGTTGATGATATTATAAAGACTTTTTCAGTTGATGAGTACACTTTCAAATTTTGTGGAAACTGGTCAAGCTAACGACCAATATGCACAAGTTGTTTTCGGGCTTAAACAGGATACAGAGGAAATTTCTTTAACCAAAGCCAACAGATTCAAACTCGATTCGTAGAAGGTGTCGAATATGACTATAAGATCATTCAAACATACTTCGTTCCTGGAACTTCAATAAAAGTCGGTCCGACAAATAAAAAATTGGTATAAAATACTATGATAAGGTCTGTTATAAGTAGGATGTTTGGTTGTATTAATCTAGCATGGTGTTAGGTGTTTTACATGATGGTATAGTCAAAGCCATTAGGGAAGGCAACAAACATGTTGCGAAGGATGTTGCTCGACTACTGGTCTTGTTTCTTTGCTCTACTATGTTATACTCAGTTTCAGGAGATATAATGTGTTGCACAACGGTATATTATGTCGATTATCTGGACAAAATAAAAAACTATGATTGGTCTAGAGAAATATTGTAGAAGCTTTTTGGGTCAATTAAAGCTTGTGTTAGTGTTGGTAAACCCGATAGAGTCATCGGTTGTGTTGCATTTCTATTCATTAGAATGTTGCTACGTAATTAAATATCAGTTTAAAAACGATGTCCTAATGCTTATAAATTTTATGATGCAGCCCATCATCATGAAGCACACAACCATTATGTAATCACTCCTAAGACGAACATGATCCCAAGATGCTACAAATTTTGGGGATTGGAGTCCAAACCATCAATCATGGAGATGATTGAAAAGCTTCACCTACTACAATACGATGATGTATTATATATATATATATATATATATATATATATATATATATATATATATATATATATTCTTGAACGTTATTCAATTGTGTAAAGAACTCGTATACTTTTAGTATAACCAAACACGCATAAAGATGTGATTGCTTTGATAGTTAGAAGATGCGATTATTTTGGTATTATAAGCATGCAATTTCTTTAATATATAAGTATATGATTTCTTTAATATTGTAGTCATGCAATGTTTTTTGTATGTTACATAGCTGTAGTAACGTAAAGCATGCGTAGTTTTAGGATAAAAGAGCTCGTATGTTTAAACAACTAAAAGTATCGCATATTCTGTAAGAATCCAATAAGACTATCAATAACGAATTACTAGGTTATTATTCATTGGATAGGTTTTGGAGGCTGAGCTTGGTGAGGATAAAAGTAGCCTGAGGGTAGGCTGGTAATTTCAAGCGGAGTTTTAAGGCGGTGTGAGGGTGTTTCACGGTGGTGTGTGGGTGTTTAAGGGTGTTTCAACGTGCTTTTAATGTGGAGAGAGAATTAAGCAGCTTGGCAGCAGTTAATTTTTCTTACCCATAGTTAATGCTGATGGTTGGGTATTTATAGTATGAAATTTGGGCCCTTATAGGCTTTCGGGTCAAGTTTAATGGACCCGGGTCATGTTTAAAGACCCATGAGTTTTAAGCAGGAGGACAGGTAGCTTAGTCAAGAAGTGTTTAGGTTTTTTAGTACTTTTGTCATAGTTCGAATAGCCTTAGGCTCACAGTGTTCGAAGTCACCTGTCCGGTTCAAATATCCTGTCCGGTTTACGGAGAGATTTACATTGGGCTGCCCTTCCGGGGAGCACTTCGAATTCTGACTCATCAGGAGCCCCTTTTTTAGGTATTTGAACAAGTGTCCTTGTCAAAGAACTGAAAAACAGTCCGATTTAGGAAGTGGTTTTTCAATTCGAAGAGAGTTGAGGACAGACCCGGACAGACCAAACGTTACGAATTCCAAACGGTTCTTGTCAGAGTTAATGGGACACGTGTCACTCTCTGGTTGGTCACTTTAGCCGTTTTTTCACCTTGAAATTCGCACCACTTTCTCGAACAAGTTACCTCTTTTAAATGTCATTAATGACATCAGCGCCGTCTTTTAATCATTGCCCAACTTTTTGGATTCTCCTAGGAATCAACTCCTTTTTTCACATTTACTATAAATTCTATTCACTTTTCACTGTCTCATTATCTCTTTCAAACTTTACTCTGTCATTTTACCCAAATCTTTATCTCTCTAAAACTTCAAAATTTCCTTAGCTGTTTTATGTTCACAGCAAGAACAGCATTGATCAAGGGCGGCTGGCTTAACCTCTCAGAATTGGAGAAAGCTCAAAGAATTGAAAAGGAAAAAAGACTTGCAGCAGGGCTTCCAGCGTCGCCTGTTGAGAAACCAGCCCCTTCAATCGAAGAATCTGACAGAGGTTCATCTTCTTCTAAAGGTACAAAACCTAAAAAACTCTTTCAATCAACACTCTCCCCCATAGTATCTGGCTCTTCAGTTCAAGAGTCGATCCCTATTGTTGAACCGGGGGTCACTGCCACAAGTGTTAGGAACAAATCCTCTTTTATTGCTATGGGGTCTGATTCTGACCACTCCCCAGACAATTAATCATGAAAAGGCCAAGTAGGTTGGTTAAAGGACTTCCTTCTAAAAACACACCCTCGAAATCGGGGGCCAAAAATAGCGAATCAGGGTCTGGGGAAACTATAAGGGCTCCCCGGGAGAGACCGTCAGGAATAGAAGCCAGCAGCCCGCTACCCCCCAAGGAATCTTCTACCTCAGAAACTCAAATTGAGGTAAGAAGTCAAGTAAATTCGGATTGCCAACAGTCCGGAGGATCAGCTCTGCCAAGCCTCAATCCTCCCCGGACTATTTCGACTGAAGTTCCCCCAACGATTATGGAGGAGAGGATGGAGGACTCCACTTAGGAGGTTAGATTTGAGTCCGAGTCCTCCGGACAGGATGAAACTGCTATCGTTGTTGCCAAGAAGGGCAAAGAGGACTTGTATCTGAGGCGTCCGGACCTGCCGGAGAGCCTTGAAGGGAGAGTGGGCCATGCTTTCATAAGGTGGAGTTCAAGTACCTTTTGGCTTGGTTGAAACCCAAGTAGGCGTTCATCCATACTTCAGATCTGGGCAGGTTGCGCACAAAGTGGGGAATCCCTGAGAACGTAAAAATAAGGATTCCCATCGATCCAGAGACCCCGATGGATTGCAAAAGGAATGAGATAGTCTTTTTCACGGAGCTATTCAACTGGGGACTCAGGTTCCCACTGGACCCGGAGATAGTGCGCTATTTTCATCTAGTCAAACTCTGCCCATCACAGTTAAGCCCCAATGGCTGGTTCACCTTGATGTCATGTATTATGACGTCTAGGCTATCTGGAATCCCTCTTCCTATGGAAGAGTTTGCAGCTGTGGCCAACTTGTGCAAACACCATCAGTTCCCCTTCTACCATTTCAACATGGGGAACGATCTTAAAGCTGTCGATGATCTCCTGGAGTCGGAGAGAAAATGGAGGAGCCAATTCTTATTTGTCAGTGGCTCATGCGAGAATGGCAAGAAAATCAAGGTCAAGGAGAATCCTAGCCTTCTTCGAAGCAGATGGAGGAGTGATCGTAAGTTTTTACTTTAAGCTTCTGTTCGAATCTCTCTTTTCTTCAAGTTTATGCTAATTAGTTTCTTTTCGTTTTAACAGAACTGCCAAAGGAGTTCGGGGACTACCTAAAGACCAGACAGACTACCTGTGGCAAAATTAACGCTTGGGCTGCAGAGAACTGGGAGAACCGGTTCCATAAAGCCTTCACTGCTGGGAACTTAGCAAGGTCTCACCTGTGGAACACCACAGGTCGAAGAGACCTAACTTGGGAGGAGTTCTCCACCCAACCTAATGAAGACATCGTGCTGAGAAGGTCTCACGAACTGGATGGGACTCTCTTCCTTCCTGCCCGGGCCAAATCCCCAAGTAAAATGAATGGCAAGAAGAAGAAAGGCAAGAGGGCAGCAGGTGACGATGAGAAGGAGGCCCCAACAGATACAGAAGGATTGGCACAGACTCAGATTGATGCAGCCCTTCTACAGGTGGTGGAACAGGAGAGCGAGAAGCAGGATGTGAACCTCCCTAAGCCTACAAGGGCCTCTAAGAGGACTCGCAAGCAAACAAGTGAGAGCGCTGACAGGGAGGCCAAGAAGAAGAAGTCTTCCCAAGGAGATGAAGTTGCTCTCCGAGACCCAGAGCCCTCTTTTCCTACTGATCCAACCTTGGCTGAAGAGATCCCAAGGGACTTGCACGGAGAGATTCAAAGGGAGTTTACTACAGATGAAGTTGAGAGGGGGGAGCTCAACTTAGATGAAATGGACATCACCGGTCTGGGTGGACTTGGTGAATATTTTCTTGGGCTGTCCAGAGACGAGTTTGCAGGGCCCTATGTCCCTCCAAGCAGCTCTAACACAGTCAACTTCAACGGTAAAACTTTTATGGTCTCCAGTGAGAGGGATGTTATAGCCCATTCTATCCTTAGCAACGTGCAACCAATACTTACCCTGGAAAGGCAAGTCCGGAGTCAAGCGGACACCATCAAAGAGCTCAAATCGGAGAAGGAAAAATTATCCGAAGACCTCCGAGTTGCTGCCAATAAGGTTGATTTGCTCAAGGAGTCAAATGATCAGCTAAAGAAGAATCAAGATGAAAGTAATACAAAAGCTGCTTCCTTAGAAGAGACCGTAAAAGATCTCCGGGCCAAGTTGTCCGAATTAGAGAAGGACCTGACAGCCTCAAGAGGAGAAACTGCAGCAAAGGAGAAGCTTGTCACCAACCTGACCACTGACAAACTTGCTTTAGAGAATGCAGTGACTCAGGCTGTTGAAGAGAAAGCTGCTTTGGTGAGAGATCAAGAGGCCACAATCAAAGCCAAGATTAATGCTTATGCCAGGGAGATGATACGGAGTGAAGAATCAATGATTGAAAAAGTGAAGTCTTATATGGTCCTCCTGTTTCACGAGAAATTCCCGAAGAGGAGACTAGGGGACTTATGGCGCTATGTGGATGACGATGATCTCCCATACTGGACCATGGCTGATGATGAGAGGTACTCCGGTGAGTCCTCGTCTGGTGATGAAGAGGAAACCGGAGAGAGTCCAGGTGAGGAAGAGATTGATCCCAAGGGTAAGAAGATAGTCGAGGAGAAGAGCGACATCAAGGGCAAGAAAACAGACGAGGGTGAGCCATCTTCAAAGGCTCAACCTTAATTTATAATTTGTTTTGTTTATCTTTTGTTTGAACCAAAGTCCTTGGAAGGCCAAGGCACTTTTTGTGATGGTGTCCGTATTATTCGGACAGACTTTTGTACTGTGCCCAAACTTGCTTAAAAAGTCCTTGGAAGGCCAAGGCAGTTTTAAATTGTTGAATGAATATCTTATTTTGCTCAACCATCCTCTTCTTTCATCATTTGTTTAAATAGCTGGAGTTTAAGTAGTTTTATTGTATTGTGAGAGCATTAAGACTCTCCGGCTAGAATTTAAATAGCCCTTAGACCTTTCAACCCGGGTAGTATGATAAGAGACAAAGTTTTGAAAATACTTAGAGAATTTTGAAGAAGGCATCAAGTTTATTGAAAGCTCTCCGCGCCACCGAAGAGGGGAAGGTATGCCCCCAAATATTTACATGGATGTTTAAACAAGTAAATATTTACACAAGTTTTATTCCAAGTACATTCGTAGGTGTTCAATATTCCAAGGGTGAGTTAAAACCCTGCCATCTTTGTCTTCCAACCAGTATGTCCCAGGCTTGATTCTTTCAACCACAGTATACGGACCCTCCCAAGTTGGGGCCAGCTTTCCGAAGAGCTTTTCCTTAGTATGCAAGAAAACGTTTCTTAATACTTTATCTCCTGGTTGAAAATCTCTTCTTTTAACTTTAGAAGCAAACCTGATTCTCATCAAGCCCTGATAGTGTGCCATTCTAAGATGAGCTTTTACTCGCCTTTCTTCAATTAAATCAAGTTGATTTCTAATTGTCATCTCATTAGCCTGTCCGGAGAAGTTATGAACACGAAAAGAGGGGAGTGTCTTCTCTATGGGAGCTACTGCATCCATTCCATAGACCAAGGCAAAAGGGGATTCTTGTGTTGCAGCCCCAGGTGTTGTTCGGTAGGCCCACAAGACTTCTTGTAGATAACTAGGCCACTTCCCAGCAGCCCCTTCTAAATTTTTCTTTAAACCGGACAGTATCGTTCTATTAGCCACTTCAACTTGCCCATTGGCTTGAGGGTGGAAAGGTGAAGAAAAGCAGTGCTGAATACCTCTTGAGGCACAGAAGCTCTCCATCTCTCTATTATCAAACTGTGGCCCATTGTCTGTTGTTATTTTCTAGGGGACACCAAATCTGCAACATATGTTGGATAGAATGAACTTTATAACAGCTTTTGATGTTGTCCCTGCCAAGGGGGCTGCTTCTATCCACTTCGAGAAGTAGTCAATGGCTACAATTATGGTTTTACGCCCTCCGGACGCCATAGGGAGAGGCCCAACTAAGTCCAATCCCCATCGAGCAAAAGGGATGGGCTCAGAAATTGATTCCAAAGGAATGGCTGGTACATGAATTTCATTGCTGTACCTCTGGCACGGGTCACACCTCCTTACCAGCTCCTTAGCATCTTTCATTATTGATGGCCAATAATATCCGGAGAGAAGCACTCTTCTTGTTAAAGCTCTAAATCCACAATGGGCTGACCCCTCACCATCATGCAATTCGGAGAGAACCATTTGTGACTCATGATCCCCTAAACAGTGTAGGAGAGGTTTGCTATAGGACTTTTTGTATAATACTTCCCTTAACATAAGGAAACCATGAGCCTTGTGCTTCAATGTTCTGGCTTGTGATTTATTCAAGGGCACGATACCACCGGACAGATATTGCACAAGAGGGGACCTCCAATCTTGAGGTTGATTTACTTGTATTTCAAAGATTTCCTCTTTTTCACCTTTATCGAGTTGAATAGAAGGGCTTTCGAGCACATGGATCCATGGGTAGGACTCCGTATATGCTATCGTTGCCAGTGAGTCTGCTAGCTCATTTTCTGCCCGGGGGATGTGCTCATAGACAACAGCTTTAAATTTCAACACTTCATTTTTGAGGAGGAGTAAATACTTGATCAACTGTTCCTTTCTAGCTTCTGATAGGCCCAAGGCGTGGTGGACTAGAAACTGGGAGTCACTTAGTAGCTTGACTCTTTTAGCTCCACAAATGTAGGCCAATTTCAACCCAGCTATGGCTGCCTCGTATTCGGACTCATTATTGGATGCCCTGAAAGCAAAACAAATAGCTTGGAACATGTTGTCCCCGTAGGGGGAAGTGAGACATATTCCTGTCCCAGATCCCATGGTACTGGATCCTCCGTCTGTTCGGACAATCCACACTTTTTTGTCTTTTGAATCAGCAGGTTGTTCTGAATCCCTATCAGAATGGAACTCAACTAGAAAATCAGCCACAGCTTGAGCTTTTACTGCTGTTCGGGGAGCAAAGTCTATGTCGAAGTCCCCCAATTCTACTGACCACTTTGTCATTCTGCTCGAAATGTCTGCTTTTTGAAGGACATTCTTTAAAGGGAAAGAAGTCCGGACAACGATAGGATGTGCCTGGAAGTAGGGCCTCATTTTTCTTGCAGCTATCACCAAGGCCAATGTCAGTTTTTCGAGTTTCAAGTAACGCCTTTCAGCATCAATCAAGCTTTTGCTGATGTAGTACACTAGGTGAGGATACCCATCAACCTCCCTTACTAACACAGCACTGATGGCACAACTTGAAACAGCCAGATATACAAAAAGAGTCTCCCCATCGACTGGTTTAAACAAGGTCTTGGGAGAGGACAGATGCTTCTTGATTTCACTGAATGCCTCATCACACTGTGGTGTCCATTCAAACCCCTTTGCACCCTTCAAGGTTTGAAAGAATGGAGCACATCTGTCCGAAGACTTGGAGATGAATCTGTTCAAGGCAGCCAATCTCCCTGTTAATCGCTGTACTTCTTTAATGTTTCGAGGAGGCTCCATTTGGAACAAAGCATCGAGTTGGTCCGGGTCGGGCTGTATTCCATGCTCACTTATGATATACCCTAAGAACTTCCCGGACTGTACTCCGAACACACACTTTTCAGGGTTTAATTTTAAATTCACTTTGGCCAAGTTGGCAAAAGTCTCTTGGAGGTCGGACAAGTGCAACTGCTCATCCATGTTTTTCACCATCATATCGTCAATGTAAACCTCCATATTTCTTCCAATTTGATCAACAAATGCCTTATTGACTAACCTTTGATAAGTAGCCCCAGCATTTTTCAAGCCAAAGGGCATCACCTTGTAGCAGTGTAAACCTCTATCAGTGACAAAAGTGGTATGCTCTTGATCTTTTGGATCCACCTGGATCTGATTGTACCCGGAGAAGGCATCCATGAAGGAGAGTAGCTTGTTCCCAGAAGTAGAGTCTACTAACTGATCTATCCGGGGAACAGGATACAAGTATTTTGGGCAAGCTCGATTGAGGTCTGTGAAGTCAATGCACATACGCCATTTACCAGTCTTCTTTTTCACCAAGACAGGATTGGCAGTCCACAAAGGGTACTGAGATTCTTTAATGTGCCCCATCTTTGTGAGTCTGTCAACCTCTTGTACAATGACATCAGCCTTTTCTTTTGAGAAAGCTCTCCTTTTTTGTACCACTGGTGCCACATCTCTCCGGACAGATAGGTGATGGGAAATCACCTCTGATGGAACTCCAGTAACATCAGCGTTGCACCAAGCAAAAACATGTTGATGGTCTTTCAAGAATTTCATCATTCCTTCTTTCAGTATTGGTGGCATTTTGGACCCTATCTTGACGCTTTTTCCTTCTTCCAAGCAGTGTGTCTCAACCTCTTCAATCAGAATCAACACTCCGGGGGTCTCTCTGGGGTCATCAATTTCACCCTCACCCCCAGAAAGGCCCTCAAACTGCTATTGAGCGTTTATACGGACTGCCCCCAGCGTTCGTGGAGCCAAGGCAGTGGCATAGCATTCTCTTGCAACCTTTTGGCTGCTCCGGACAACCCCAACCTGTCCCTGAACAACATACTTTAGACACTGATGGACTGTCGAAGCCACTGCATGCATCCTAGAGAGCCAAGACCTCCCTAGAATAGCATTATAACAGGTGGGACAATCCACCACAATGAAGAGTATTCTGACCGTTTTCTTGAAAGGGCCCCTGCCCAACAACACCTCTTCTTCAAACTCCCCGATCACATCGGCTGAGCTGCCCGTGAAGCCCACGATTGACCTGTCTGACTTTTGAATTACAGCTGGATTTTTCATTTTCTTGTAAGTGTCTAGAAAAAGGATATTGGCAGAACTTCCAGTATCTACCAGAATTCGCCTTATCTCATTGCCCCCTACTGATGCTCCTATAACAACAGCATCCTCATGAGGGCCAGCAATGTCTCTTAAATCATCCCCATCAAAGACAATGAATGGGAATGAAGTCGATGATTGATAAGAGGTCATGCCCCCTTCTAGCTGGGAAGCCAAATTATGAACATGCCTTTTTCTTGACGAAGTGGTATGAGCCGCTACAGTGTCCCCTCCGAAAATTGTCAGTGACTCAAAGAATTTAATGAGCCCGGAGACCGATCTGGAACGCTCCTCTATAGCACCCACTCTGTTTCTTGTTGGATCAGGATCCAAGTATTTAGATTCCACATCAAACCTTTCAACTATTACCATAGCCCCCTCCGGGGCAGCATTAACCGGACCAGCCCGGTGAGTGTTGTCAGGCCTGTTGCCTCCTTTTCTTTTAACGTATGCACCCAACTTCCCCCTTTCAATCAAAATTTGCACCTCTTGTTTCAACGCTATGCAATCATCAGTGGTATGGCCAATATCATTGTGGTATTGGCAAAAGGATTTATTTCGATGTTCTATGGGAGACTGCAAGGTTGCCGGCCTCCGGTAGTGTATTTCATCTTTTGTTTTATCGAAAATGGTTGCCACACTTTCTTTGAGCTCTGCAAACCACTCCGGTTGGACCCATGGCCCTCTTTTGTTTCTAGACTGTTGGCTTTGTGCAGGAGCAGCTGGTTGAGACTGAGCTTTTCCCCTTCCATGCCCCTGTCCGGTTTCTCTTGCTTTGTTCCCGGACTGGTTTTGATTTGGAGTTGGTGCCACCGAGGTGGATCTCACCTGTCTGTGCACCCTGGTCTTTTTCGTTTCATCAACATTTATTTGCTTGCCAACTTGATTCAGCAATCCTCCCCAGGTCATGGCTTTCTTCCTGGTCACCGAATCAGCCAGGTTGCCTGGGTTCAAACCTTGTCTTAGGTATGCTATTGCCACCTGTTCGAAGCAATCAGCCAACCCATTCTTTGTGTTTACAAAACGACTTATGTACTCCTTCAACGACTCATTTGGCTCTTGGGCACAATGGATTATTGTGTCTCCATTGCCCTTCAGCTCCTTACTCCCCCACAAACTGCCTTCGAAAGGCCACCCAAAAAGTATCAAAGTCTTTAATACAACCCTGAGGCAGGCTGTTGTACCATTTCAGAGCACTCCCCGTAAAAGATTGGGAGAATGCCCTACAGAGTAGTTTATCATCATCATCAAAGTTCATCATGAAGTTCTTGAATTGCTCCAGATGATTGTCCGGATCAGTACTTCCATTATACTTCTCCATCTTTGTACTGTCAAACCTCTTAGGGAGGTTTCCGGATAGGATTTTAGAAGACAGTGGAGACTGCCTCCAATTCCTCCCACGACTGAACACGGTATCCTCATTAGGAGTTGCAAAGATACCTGGCTCATCGTGGAAAGCAAAAAGATCCATCAACATCTTGTCCGTATACCTCCGGTGGTGAGATGACCCTTTTCCAATATGCCTCTTCATTCTTCCATGGTGATCTCTTTTTCTGGAATACTTTTTAACTTGCTTTTGTTTCTTCTTGGTTCGTCCCTCATCACTGCTAGAGGACAAGGACTTTTCATTTCCCTCACTGTCCGAAGAGCTGTCCGAAGACTCTGAACTCGAGTCAGAACTCTCCACAGGCTTGGACCGGTGAGATTTTTTAGAGCTGGCATGCGTCTTCTTAGTGCTCTCATGAGTTTTGGAAACCCCATGCTCTCTTGGGTTATCGGTGTGGTGAGCAGCTGATGCTTTGGATTTCTCTTTCACGCCCATCTTGGCTTTTTCAGCCCTCAAAGCTTCTATCTCAAGTTTTAACCTGTCGCGCTCTTGGACAGTATACTCATCGTTCTCCTCCACCACTTCGAGCAAAGCTGGTGGAAGCTCTGATTATCCAGATTCATTCGGACAGAATTTCTTTACTTGGTTTCGAATACTTGATTCAGGCACCGTCGCCTCCCACTGTGGTCGCCAATTTGGTGAGGATAAAAGTAGCCTGAGGGTAGGCTGGTAATTTCAAGCGGAGTTTTAAGGCGGTGTGAGGGTGTTTCACGGTGGTGTGTGGGTGTTTAAGGGTGTTTCAACGTGCTTTTAATGTGGAGAGAGAATTAAGCAGCTTGGCAGCAGTTAATTTTTCTTACCCATAGTTAATGCTGGTGGTTGGGTATTTATAGTATGAAATTTGGGCCCTTATGGGCTTTCGGGTCAAGTTTAATGGACCCGGGTCATGTTTAAAGACCCATGAGTTTTAAGCAGGAGGACAGGTAGCTTAGTCAAGAAGTGTTTAGGTTTTTTAGTACTTTTGTCATAGTTCGAACAGCCTTAGGCTCACAGTGTTCGAAGTCACCTGTCCGGTTCAAATATCCTGTCCGGTTTACGGAGAGATTTACATTGGGCTGCCCTTCCGGGGAGCACTTCGAATTTGGACTCATCAGAGCTGACGTTGAGCGAGGCTGAAAAATAACATTTGGTTGCGTTGAAGCAAGTGGGTACCCAGATATTTTATCAGCTGTACCTGATGAAAGGCCTAGGAAAATGACCAAAATTGTAGCCCAAAAACAAGCAAAAGCCCACCACATCCGAGGCAACCACCACTAATCACCCAACACCCAACCAACCAGCCTTCAACACTTCCCACAACACCAACCTGGACATCCTCACCTAGAACCGAGGGCTTAGAAAATGAATTCATTTTACCAGCTCAATGATTTTTTTCCAACACAACCTGGCTCTACGAAAATTGAAGAAGACTCGAAACACCTCAAAGAGTGTTGCACCGACAACAAAGCTTGGACCAGCATCTGAACAAAGAAAACTACTATTTTCAAGAGTCGTACCCGTTTTGTTTTACATCGAAGAGTGGAACAAAAAAAAAACAATTCCTACAAGAGCTTTATTGATAAGAAACATATACAACATTTGTTTGCAAAAAAGGAGAAACAATTAAGTATATTCTCTGATATCTAGTATTGTTGCATATGTTTTAGCTTGCTATATATTTTTTATTAGTTTCATCCTCATAAACAAATAATAATATGTCTCGTAGTGTGGTGACATTTTCAAAAGCTACATGAAGAGTTAACTGAGTTACGACAAAGATTTAAGAAACAAGTAAAAATAATTATTTCTGAAAAAAAGAACTTGAAAATATTTTCTCTACCTTTTTGTTATGTGGAAAACCCTGACATAGTAACCCAAACAACTGAACAGATGTACCACTGGTACCAGCTGAAGTTGTTGTATATGTTTTAGTTGAAGATGGTACAAAACCGATACCAACTGAACCGGAGACAAAAACAAATACAACAGTTGAACCATCTGAACCGGAGCTCCCTTCAGTGGACCAACCTGAATTGGAAGGAGACGCTACAGCAGAGCTAGTACATGAAAATGAGGTCGACACTATAGTAGTGGTACAACCTGAAAAGGTGGTGGATACAAATCAGTCTTCTGTAAATGAGACATAGACTACACCACTGCTACCACAAATACATGAGGAAAAAAATACAAAAGTGGAACCATTGGAACATGCAATGGGAACAAAATAATCTACTCTAAATGAGGCTGATGTTCATAAAGATGTAAATGAATCTTAAGTACATTAATATTAAACTTACTAAATATATTTTTTCATATATTTTATGTTTCCAAAGTCATATTATTAAGGGTTTCGATATGTTATTTTGATATACTTTGATATGTTTTTTTATTATACTTGGATATCTGATGCATGAAATAACTCGAATGATTAATGTTTCAAAGAATTCTCGTGGTTAATGTTTCAAATAATTCTTATGTTGAAATTTTAAAGAATTCATATGGATTGTATATCAAATGACTCACGTGGTTTATATATCAAAGAACTCTCATAGTCTACAACCAAAATAAATCACATGTTAAAAATACTCAACAAAATTTAATGTTAAATATCAAAGAAATCGTATGATTATAATATCAAAGAAACTGTATGCTTATAATATCAAAGCAATCGCATCTATAAACTGCCAAAACAATCCCATGGCTGCATATCATGTTTTATTATATAAGAACTCGCACTTTTTAAAATATACTGAGTTCGCTCGGTCATTATATAAGGAATTTTATTTTCATCGTGCAAGGTATCACATGGCCAACACGGTCAACCCGAAGAAGAAGAAAAAGAAGCCCAACAAGAACATGATGCACACCATCAAGCAGAACAAAAACAATCAACCTTGACAAAGAGTGAACACCTCACCAGAACCGAAGCACCACCAACACTCCCTCAGCAAGATGAAAATGAAGCCTAACCCCAACAAGAAGAATAACCATGCACAAAAACAAAACTACTAACCCAGCCAGAAGTCCAATAACCGACTAGAGAGGAAGCCAAACACCAATAACCAGGCTTCAAAGAGTCAAAATAACCCACCCAATGAGAAGTGGTAGCAACAGTACCAGAGCCAGCAAAAAACACAAAGGACAAATAGCAACATCAGTTGATACGACAAACAAATTAGTATGTTTAGAACTATCATTCTTTGATGATTTATTCATACAATGTACAGAGTCCTTTTTTGACGAAGTTGATAAGGTTTAGGAAAATGTTATCATACAACGGAGTTTGGATTCTGTTTCGGAGGATATGCTTGCTCGAAATTTTGGAGATGTTGCTCCTGGAAAAGTTGTAGACGAGACAACATCATTGGTAGTCGTTAGGGATCTTGTAAATGGATCTTTAGATTAGTAAACATCGAATATATACATAGTTATGTGATTATAATATGATAACCAGTTTATATGTTCCTGACAGTAAACGATGTGAATCCTCATTAGGATTTAATCAGTCAAGCACAAGAGACAAAGGTTAATTTTTCTGATTAGGAAAAGAGTACAACAACAATGCAGATCATCATGGTCAGGAAATATTACAAAGTCCCTAAAATTCAAAGGTAAAAGAACAAGAAGACCATTATCACAGTTCTTCTATAAACTTAACGTAAGTGTTAGTGAAGTGATGGAACTACATAACAAATGGGACCTGGACTTCAAGGTAAAATATACAAGTGTAACTAAGTAATGATGGATTTAAATGTAGTCTAACATCATTACTTATATTAAGAACTCGCATGTGTATGGTTGGCCAAGTCTACCACGATTACTTATACTTGGATCTCACATGTTTATTAATCTTTCATCTTTGCTTGTACGCCTTCCATTTGTCATTTGGTAGATTATTTATACTTGGATAAATAGATGCTTAAATAAGCCAACTGGCAAATACTATTTAAGGTTACAAAGATTCTTACAGTTCTAAATACAGGGCGGTATAAATTTCTACCCATACAACAGTAAGTGTAGCTAAATTAGTTATCGGTTATTATAAGGCACCAAAAACCTGTTTGTAATCTTTTTTCTTAATAGAGAAAACACTAGCCAAGAAGGGAGATCTGTAAAAACTTGTTGACCGTTGTTACCATCCTTTACTACGGCAAAAATCAAAAACCCATATCCTTATCGATTAAAAAGGTTCCATCAACAAACAACATCGAACGACATGAATAAAAACCTTGAAAACAAGAACCAAATGTTATAAAACAACATTTGAAGACGTTTTCAATAACTGATTTCAAGTGCTAGTCGGTAGTAATATCACGACTCTGCAATCGTTTGAAGTATGCCTTTAGTAAACTAATAGAACTAGAACTATCTTTGAAAACTCCTTTATTTGACTTTTATAAAGCATTACATGAGAGACGATAAGAGATGCTTAAACCGTAATCATGTTTAATAGAAGATTGTATAATTTTTTATTATCAATGACATGTCTTAATAGAATCATGAGTTTCATCCGCAATCAAATCCGATGTCAAATGCCTCTAATGTTGTTTAGAGAAAACAGGGCTGCAAGTATGTCGTTCAACAAACTGCTTGTTCATCATAAAGTCATTGTTAGAATTAACTCATGCATAAAGTCTTCATTTACATCTAATTGAGACATTATTTTCATAATCAACAATGATCTTACTTATTGTATTATGCATGTATTTGAAAGAAAAACCATACTCTAAGGCATATCGACATAAATATAACCTTAGAGCACAGCACATTCATCAAAAACTTGACCAACACTTGTGATAGCATCAGCCCAAGTATTAGTAGCAAGTTGTTGTTTTTTGTGATCTAGATAACCTTAAACCATTACTACTCTCCCCACTAGTTAGTTTATTATACGAGGGTTCTCCCAATCTTATGCTAGACTGTTTACGTTTTTCACCAGCAACCTTATCAGCGAATTGTTATTCTATAACAAAACTAACGTTTTTTAAACGCTTATTATCAAGATATACATCTAAACCGATAAAATCCTTCTTATTATTGAACAAACAATTCATGTGATTATCATGTAATAATGTAGTTATTTATGACCAGCTCGGTAAGGGACAATCACTATGAAAATATAAAAGGACTTTAAAAAAAATCAAACTCGGTAAGGGACAATCGCAGTTTGGTGACCATGTTTGAAAATACAAACTCGTGGTTTAGATATATATTACCCTGCAGTGAACAATTAAGAAACAATCAGGAGCATGACCTGTTATATAACAACTCGCATGTTTAATAAACCTAAACTCGCACGGTTAGAGAAGTACTAAACTCGCGTTGTTGAATATACAAATAAATAACATTTCTGTTATTGAACACAACTCGTACAGTCTATTAACAAAGGAATCACATTATAAATCATAAAAAAAACGCATTGTTGTTACAACTACCTTCTATTAAACTTGCATGGTCATGTACAGATGATATCTAATGAAAAAATGCACACATCTCGCTTTTTTTATAAATGAACTCGCATCGTCAACCAAACATGCTTGAAAACTCTAATATCGATTCTATATATTCTTTCACACCCTAGGCAGATATAATAACTAAATCAAATACATAATGCAACCAATTTATAACTTATTACACAACGAAAACTCATAAAATCGTACTATTATACATTATGTTTCTTTAAAAATGAAAACATAACATGAAGGAGAAATGTCGTACGACAATCTTCACCTGACTCATAAAACACCTGGAAGAAAAACTCGTACGAAACACTAGTTACTAACTGGATGTATACTCAGATGAAAGAACCTGGAATCAAGAAACTCCGTTGATGTTTCAAAATGATTCACGCTCGATGTTTTTATTGATGAACTGATAAACACTAGTTCGAGGAATCAATATACCAACTTGATGTGTTTTGTAACTCCGATTAACGTCGGTTGATAACCTGAATTTTGAAAATCAGGATTTTTTTAGTATGATATAATCATGTAGGAAGAGAAAGATAGAAAAAAACTACAAACAAATTCAAATATTTGAAAGTTTAAATAGAAAAAAAAAGTTTGAATTAAAGTAAAAGATATTTAGAATATTAAAAAATTAAAAATTAAATAAAAATTATTTAGTTGAGATGAATATTAAGTAAATATAGATAATAGTTTGGATTTTAGATTGTAGTATAATATAGTTTGTGAATATGTATTTTTTTTTTGTCGTATATAATTAAAGAGGATGTAACCATCAACATTTGATTTGAAATGATTTTTTATGTTAGATAAATATTTGTTTAAAAGTTCGAAAAATGACTTTGTTATGTATAAAATTTGTTGCGCTCAATACAATTTGATCGAGCGATTTTTAATAATCCAAAAGCAATATACTTTTATATATACTTATGAAAGCATGTTAGCATGAGTTTTGTTTTTTTGGGTTTAGACTTTGGAAGCGGTGGAATCTTACCACGAAGCGGAACGAAAAATCAAAAAGGAAAAAAGGAAGTAATAAAATAAGTGTGTTGTCTTCCTTTGGTGACGAGTCCTTTTATATTTTCATGTAATCAAACTTAGCTTTATATGTTTTTGTTATTCATTTAAATGTTTTCAAACGATTGCTTTTCAGCCAAGTCTAGCTTTATTAGGTAAAGAAAAGAGTCTTCAACACATACATGATACATTAACATTATCGAGTGGTCCTTGCCTGGCTCCCTTCGTGTCATTATCTATTTTTTATGGTGAAAATGACTACCCCATTGTCTTCTTCTTTTGTTGGGCATCGTATGATTTTATGCCATCACAGAAGCATAGTGGTTTTGGTTACATTTTTTTATTAAATATTGCTTTAGTTTCTGCTTAAGAATTCATAAATTAATTACTTTGTAAAGACACTTTTTCTATAATAATAAAAGAATGATAAATTTTGTTTAAAACATCACGAAACTTGAAAGTACATACAGAATTGTTTTTTAAATTTCTGATAGCAACAAAAAGAGGGTCCCTATCTTAATGTCTCTATAAACATCCTTTGGGTATTATCAAGAGCAAAAAAGAAAAGGACAAGAAAACTTTGGCATTGAGATAAAAAGTAGCACATGAGGACCAAATAGTTAGATGAATATTCAAAAGCTTTGACCGAATATCAACGACAGATGGTGGAATCTTATTCGATCCGATGGATTTGTCGTATTGGGAGTAAATTATGTAATCATTTCAGTTCAGGTATAAGCTGCCTAAGACAAATACTAAAACTACGTAGCAGTAGTCCTACTAGTAGAGGTGTCAAACGGGTTCAACCAGCACCAACCCGCACCGTTTAAATCACAATCACGGGTTGCGGTCCTGGCGGGTTGCGGTTCTGGCGGGTTGTTTTTATGCGGTCCTAACGGTCTGACGGTTCTGCCAGTTTGCAGTTCTAATGGGCCAGTTTCACAGTTAAACCGCCAGTTCAAACCACCAGACGAACCATTTAAGAACCGTTTATCAGTTCAAACCACCAGCTAAATCATTTAAGAACCGTTTATCAGAATATTTTATAATTTTATTTAAAATTAATTTGTAAGTGTTAATTGAATCTAATTTCAATAATTGGGATATGTACCATATACACGAGTTAATTATTCTATTTCATGTATTTTAATTTAAATATGTTATCATTTTAATCGAAATTTTATAATCATCAGTTACATTTTAAAATAATAATTGTAATTTGATTTTGATACGTTTGATTATATATTTATATTTATGTATTTAAGATATTTTATTTAATATTATGTAGATATTAAATAAAATAAGTACATCTACTTGTATTTCGATTACAACTTTCAATAATTGTAAAAATATAAAAATAAAAATTTGATTGTATTAAACAAGATATAGTAAACAATATAATTGTAAAATGATTTGTATATTGTTTTAACATACTAGATATTTAAGATGTTATATTTAATATTATGTACATATTAAATAATATATACCTATTAGACATATAATTGTATTCTAATTTTAAATTATTAGGTGATTTGTATATTGTTTAGAACCGATTGGAAATCGAAATAAAAAATTATTAAAAACTTGCTAAAACTAATGTATTTTAAATATTCTGCCGTAATAAATCTGCGATTGTAATTAACAAACAAAATTGTTTTAAATTATAAGAGATTAATTTAGGAAATATATATTTTTAAGTTTTTTTTGACAAATATTAATAACTAAGTTAGATAGTATGTCTTTAATAATTAAACGTTTAATATCAAAACCAATCATAAAAAAATAATAAAATATAAAAGCCGAATAATCAATAATTAAATAATATATGATCATTGACAATGTGGATAATCTTAGATTACTTGGGATTCTTTTATATAGATTGACACTTTCATCTTCAATGGTAACTATCGATGTGAGATTCTTTTAAACAAAACTCATCTTCAATGGTAACTATAGATTTGAAGTTTTGTTTAAAAGAATCCCACATCTATAGTTACTAGTACCATTAAAGAGGAGTTTTGTTTAAAAGAATCTCACATCGATAGTTACCATTGAAATTGAAAGTGTCAATCTATATAAAAGTAGGCACAAACACACCCTCTCACTTACCAAGTCTTGGGCAATTATTTAACAGTGAAAAAAAATTCTAAAAAAAAAATTAAAAAAAAAATTAAAATTCATAAGTCCGGACCATCCGGATGGTCCGGGAATATTTTTTTTCGTTTTTTTTAATTTTTTTTTGGGTCTCCTCTATTTATAGAGGAGACCCCTAATCCACACTCATAAATTCATATACTCCTCTCTACGTCTCTCTAAATCTCTCTACTTGTTCTAAATATTCTAGAAAACTCAAATTTCTTATTTTACATATTGTAGTCCTACTTTCGGAATTGTTTGATTTTTTTTTTTCGCAAATTGTTTCTATTTGATAAAAACACTTAAATAACGTTGGGATAACATTATAATAGCTCAATTAAGAGCTTCGTATAATTTATCAAGTTATTTAATTGTTATAGTAATTTAAATTAGTTCTTTTAATTCTAATTTTATTAGTTGTTGTTAGTTGTTATTGCTTGTTGTTAGTTGTTATTGCTTGTTATTACTTGGTATTAGTCTAAATTTAGTTTTTATTATTTGCGATATTAATTAGTTTCGATTAGTATTTTATTGCATATTTTAAAAAAACGTTGTTTTAAGTTTTAAAATGCCTATAAATTGTAGACTTACTAATACTCATCAATCCGCTAATTTTCACTTGTAATGAATGATGTTTGTGATAACCAAAACAAATTAATACTGACCAAAATGTAAAAATAATTTTATAATCATTATTAAAATTACAATAATAAAATTCAAAATTTAATATTAAAATTATAGCAATATAACTTGTAATCTTTTACCATGATAAAATATGATTTTCGTTTAAAAAATAATAAATAACATTTGTAATATTTAAAAGCAAATCACAATAATAAATATTCAAAATGTAATATTAAAAGTATAACAATATAACTTAAAAATAATAAATAACACTTGTAATATTTAAAACCAAATCACAATAATAAAATTCAAAATGTAATATTAAAATTATAACAATATAACTTAAAAATAATAAATAACACTTGTTATATTTAAAACCAAATCACAATAATAAAATTCAAAATGTAATATTAAAATTACAACAATATAACTTAAAAATAATAAATAACACTTGTAATATTTAAAAACAAATCATAGTAATAAAATTCAAAATGTAATATTAAAATTATAACCATAAATTTTGTAATATTTTAACATGATAAGATATAGTTTTGGTTTGTAATATTAAAATCAACACTACTAATATTAAATCTAAAAACATAATAATAATATTGAAAATGTGATAATAACATAAGTAATATTTAAAATTTTGGACTATATAATAATTACAACACTTAAAATATTAATAACCAACACTTAAAATATTTTAATCACAATATTTTTTAAATATAACATTTTGGTTATAAAATACATAAAATCAGCATAATATTTACCAATAAACCGCCGGTTTTTTACAAATAAACCGTGGTTTCGCAGTCCTGTCGGGTTGCAGTCCTGCCGGATTGCTCGTTATGCGGTCCCGGGTTGCAGTCCTGGCGGATTGCAGTCCTAATGGGCCAGTTTTGCAGGTAAACCGCCGGTTCTTAAGCAGGTTGTCAGCTTTGAACCGTGGTTCCAGAACCATTAGACACCTCTACCTACTACTATAATTTGGAGATTAGGAGAAGCATTACCAGTTCTATAGTTTAAGAAAAACTCAGATAAGGATAGCCTACTTACAAGTTACAGAATACAAACAAATTCAATTGATAATTTGATTGAGAGCCATTAACGAATTCGTGATGCATATTCCGCGGATAAGTTATTTATCTATCATATTTTTTTAGTTTTTTATAATTTTAAATTTAAAAAAATGCTTATCACCTATTTTTATTATTTTATTTTTAGATTATCTTCTAATTTATAATTTGATATTTTTAATTTATATCAACAAATACATATATTTCGTTAACCCAAATTGAACTCTAAATATATGGTTTAGTTTTTAAAACTAAACTCTAAAAACAAAAACAAAAAATCGTTTAAAATTTTGAAAAATTATGCATGAAAGATAAAAACACCCAATCAAAAGATTTAACACAAGAGAACATCATCCAATGTAATTTAACCTTGCTTTTTAGTTTTACATTCACATAACAATTGATGATCCATGCTTAAAAAACTCAATTCGACAATCCTGATTTATGCCGGTTTTAGCAGAAAACAACTACTTCTGATACAGTATCTCAAAGTCGGATGTTTTTGCACTGAACAATTCATTCCGAGATGCTATCTCGGAATGAGATGTTAGCAGAAACAATTGATTTCGAGATACTATCTCGAAAGCAGTTATTTTTTGCTAAAACCTACCCAAATCAGAATTTTCGAAATGGAGTTGGTTGGATGGTGGTAAAAATTAATAGAGTATCTGGAATGGATAAGTTTTTAGTGTAATGGCCAAAATGGTGTTAGAATTTAATGGGTTAGCTCGATTTAATGGATTTTGGTGTAAAACTAAAAGATTGTTAATTTGATATTTGTTTTATGATGAAATTTGGAAATGGATTTAATTTTTCAAAAAAATAAAATATTTGATGAAAAAATATCTTGGCCCATATTCAGGCTGGTTGAGCTTTTAATTATAAATCCAGATGGAAGTAACGAAAGTCAAATCGTGCTAGAATGTGTTCAACTTTATACGTAAAAGCCCAAAATATGACCTATACCGTCAAAACTGAATATACAAAATCCAAACCATTAATAATAGCGATAGATATTTAACTTCCCAAGATTATGAACAGCCTTGTGTTAAAATAGTCAAAAAGTGTTAAAATTTGTATTTTTCTTTTGTTTTCTAATAACTATTTTGGCTTTCCGATAATGGGATTTCGCATAAAAAAAGTGCGAGAAATAAGGGATGAAACATAATATAAAACAGCCTTGGTTCTAGCTTTGCAGATTTATACTTGGAATCGGCTCAATTTTTTCTTAATGGCTCGAACCGGTTTGGCTTGATTAGGAAATCTCTTAATTTTGGCTCAGGCTATATGCCTAATGTTATTTATCTGATTGTTTTCAAACTGCTTGGGACCTAGCATTATGGGTTCGAATTCCACCTGAGCTTTTTCAAGACAAACTCTCGGTGGCTCGCTCGATAATCATCTATACGCGAGTACGTATATTCATATTTTGCAATCTGTGTAAACGTCATACGCCCTTCAAAGTAAACATAAGTAACAGCGAAACTGGAAACCTGCAATAACCGTTCATCCGAATCTTTCAGTTTAGATAATCACACCTACGTATAGGTGAGAGATAACTTGAGATTGAAAGGAACTTTAAGTAGAACACTTGGATATATTTAGTATATTATATCCAGAGAATGCCTATGTTTTCTTAAGATTTAAAGGTTACCAGCTGACTGAACATTTTCATTACTTCTACTTGCAGGATCCTCAACAGCTCTTCATAGATTAGGTACTGAAGATAGATAAATTATAAGAGAGATTCAATATCAAATTGCGAACTGAGTCAGATAATAGAAAACTGGAGTAAAGTTTTTGAACATGTTGAAACGAAAACATAAGAACAAAGCACATAAATAGTTAAAAGGATAAAGATACGAATGGCACACTGAGGCATGGCCAATACGAGGCATCTTATGAGTCTTGGACTATGCGTCCACGCCTGCGAGTTAGATTCGATTGACAGAACAAAAAAAAGCGATCTTCCGATACAAAATAAAATCAAATGCACATTCCATATAAAGAAGAAGCCTCTCTTCATCGGTTCCTTTCAAGTACAAAGACAACTCCTTTCTTTACATAGGAAGATGCCATGCCATGTGTTTTTACAAATATGCTACAGAAAAAAAAACAGCAAGAAACTCGGAAATACTCTGAACACGCGGGCTTGGGAAAGTACTAAATATAAAACGTGAAAGATGACATACACAGGTATTATATCAAAGTTCACTTGATCAAAATTGATTTGTATTTTTGTACGGTGCTCGTTATGGCTTGTTCAACTGGCAGCCTCTCCATGCTCGAGGCACCGTAGAATCCGTGAATACCATTAGTTCTCTTCAGTACGAATTCAGCATCTGAAGGGCTGGATATTGGACCTGCAAAAGATATAGCATACATAAGAATAATAACAATGAGAGTATTAAGTAGACGAAACATAATTGCATTGCCATTCACACGAGAAAATGAGTATTTAAGAAACATGTCATGACATGTTTGTGATCCAGATTGACAAACAAAATAGTTTTTTTTCTACAAACAGTCAGAGGGCAAGGAGATACCTCCATGGCAGAGTATGATAACATTGGGATTGATCCTATGAGCAGCATCTGCAATCGCTTGTACACAAACTACACTCTCGTCCAAGGACAAAGCTGTTGTTGCGCCTATAGATCCAGATGTAGTGAGCCCCATATGGGCCACTACAATGTCAGCACCAGCTTTTGCCATTTCTGCAGCTTCGCTTTCATTGAAAGCATATGGTGTGGTTAAAAGACCCATATTATGTGCTTTCGCAATCATCTGAACCTCCAAGCTGATGATACAAAAGGTATATTAGCAGTTAAATATAATAAGGAAACAGTAAAGAATGTGACTAACACCTACCTATATCCCATTCCAGTCTCTTCTAAATTTTGTCGGAAGTTACCATCAAAAAGTCCAACAGTTGGAAAATTTTGCACCCCAGAGAATCCAATAGACTCCAGCTGCTTCAAAAAGTAATCCATACGCCGGAAAGGATCTGTTGCACAAACTCCAGCAAGGACAGGTACTCCTCTTACCACCTACGCGCATTGTAATTTTGACAACGCAATTTAGCTACAACTTATATAAAAACAAATGCTTTCAAGTTCCCCTTTCAAAATTGTTGGTGAACATATATACAGTATCTTGCGACTCAGTTATTATGATAAAGAAGCAGAACTTACCGGCAAAACTTCATTGGCCATTTCAAGCACTATTGCATTGGCGTCAGCGAAAGGCAGTAATCCGGCTAAGGATCCTCTTCCTGCCATTCTGAAACGCCCTGAATTGTATACTACTACCAAATCAATCCCGCCAGCTTCCTCAAACTTTGCTGATATTCCAGTACCTGCACCTCCCCCTATAACTGGGACTCCCTTAGCTATCTGATCTCTCAGCTGTTCCACTATTCGCTGAGTTCTTTGCAAAGTTTCTAGTAAAATAAATTAACATGTTATGATTTAGAATTTAGAAAAATGTGTTTCACTGACATGCAAAATAGTTAATCGATCAATGCAGCTTGATTAGTTTGTTGCATTGGAACGCTTTACACCAAGGGTACAACTGTACAACTAAAACTGCATTGGAGATATTATCACACTTCATAGAACCTAGTGATGAACATGGCAAGATATTAGACTTGGTCTGACTTTATGTTTCCATGTGACAATTCGTTCAATACTTCAAATATTATCGTTAATATATTGTAGTAAAATCTAGAGTCGACCTAGTCGTGCGTCCGGGAAGTCCATCGGGCTATAGGAAATTGTTCCTCTACTTGCTGAATGCATTTTACGCGAAGGATTTTCTTCGGCAGGTTTACAGGAACCGGTTTGGGAATGCAATGATGACGTAGAGCTCTGCGGCCAGATTCCTAGGAATGAGTCCACCAATGCATCAGCAAACTCAGGGTCATTGATGTGGTGAGGATACACCTTTATCTATATTGAAAAAGCTATCACTGAATCATAAGAATCAAAAGAGGCAATGTGTAAAAATATGGACCCAAGCAAAGCTAGGAGAAAATATAACCTTTAATTCATGTTTGACTAGCAAATGAAAGTACCTGCCGTTCATCATTTGTCTGAATTAGCTTCTGCAGCTCATTTATGAGAGTAAGAGTAGTATCTGGGTCATAAAAAGGTTTTCCTGGTGCATCCAAAGCAGATATACCCTTCTCTGGTAGGCAAACACGGACCTTAGATGATATTTTATTAAGTTTATCAGCTATGAAGCCAGCAATTTTCTTATTCTCATCCGCGGTAGTCCGCATGAGTGACACCTGCATAAAAGAGACAATGACATGAAAAAAGTGAGATAACTACTGCAAATAGAGATAAAGAATATCAGAGGACAATTTAACTACAAATTCTGGTAGTCTTAAAATAGGACTGTCACTTTGATGTCATCAGAGAAAAAGGAGTGCCTTTAGATATAGCACAAAGCATGGAAGATAGAATCTGCTAACAAACAAAGGAGAATAGAGGCAATATTAGCGCACCTGTTCATTATGTACATGAACCTTTCGAGACTTAAATTGAGATGGTATGGTATCTTTGCCACCAAAGTTTACCATATCCAAGGCTCCTACACTCAGGACTAAAGGCACTCCTTTTTCTCTGATGACATCAAAGCGAGAACTGTCACAAGCCATCACTCCTCCAACTATGTAATCTGCAACCTCAGTTGTCGTGATGTCCAAAACTCCCTAAAACAATAAAAACAAAGTGTGGATCTGAAGGTAGCCAAACCAACTTGAGAGAAACTATTAATGCCAATCAGAAGTTACAAAGCTGTATATATATGCGCTGTCCACTTAGCAGAGAGCTCATCATCTTGGAGCAACAAGTTCTAGCCGTCACCAAGTATTTGAAATGCATGGTAAAAAGATTACCTGAATGAATCCTTCTTTGACTAGAGACTCCATAGCCCTGCCTCCTACCCCAGTGGCATGAAAGACCAGCGTCTCATAGCCTTCTTTGACCAACCTCTCTTTAACAGCATTTACACATGTAGTCGTCACACCAAACATGGTGATACCAACCGTGGATTTATCATTCTTGCCAGAAAACTCGGTGAACCTCTCAAGTCTACCAACCACCATGCCAGTAAATGCAGATGCAGCATTTGATAAGATAACCCTACTAACACTGTTGACCCCACATACATCTACTACAGATGGAAACAATACCAAATCAGATGTCCCGATGTACGGCTCAGTTTGACCGCTAGCTACAGTTGATACGATTACCTTAGGTATTCCAATAGGAAGAGACCTAAAGGCCGAAGATAACATAGATGTACCTCCGCTCCCTCCCAGACCTACTGTTCCAGCTACGACACCATCCTCAGAAACCTTACTAATGAAACTTTTAAGGGCCTCATCCATAATAGCCATAGCTTTGCCTCTATCATCGGGAAGTGTATTAGGTGTTCTCCCATGTGACAGAACCTCATTCCTCGTAACAAAAGTAAAATCCCTGAAACTCTCAGTCTGCTTTTGACCAATACTCGTGGAAATATCGACAACCACAACTTCAACCTACAGTTTCAACGACTGAATCAGCTCTGAAACTTAAACAATAAGCAACGAGGCTAACTCATTTCCATTTACCACTCGAATCAACCGACTCTCTACAGACAGACAGTTATACTAGCATGGTATAAGATCCACTCAGCTTTAAATAATAGTAAAGATCATTCAACAAACTAACACAAGCTTCAATCAAGCTCTTTTATTGGATTTGTTTGACAGTACAAGAACCATATAAATTATAATTCGTGTACAGATCATTTTGCCTGATTACCTTGGAAGACGAGATGCTGGAGAAGGTGTTGATGCTGGATCGTACTGAGTTAGCGAGGAATAGGAGCTCGCTGGACTTGGTGTCGACCGTACCAATACAGTAAACTCGGTGGGAGTTATCTGGAGTCGCCATTGCTGGATTCTTTAAGTGATCTGTGTCACCAAAGTCGAAGAGAGTTGTCTATGGTAAGTAAGTGATCCTAGTACTTTTTTCGGTGTTTGATGTTGATCCCTGACGCGTTGGATCCTGGTGATGATGGTGTTCACTTAGTTATTTTTTTATTTTTTTTATTTTTTTCGGAGGGAACCCGCAGCCGCTACTCAGAATGCAATTAGTGCGTACATGGTAAACTATCGGTATGACGCGATAGCCTGCAAACCAACGCTAGAAGGTAAAGGTGTTCACTTAGTTATGTATTTTCTTTATCAGCAATTTCTTAAAGAGTAATATATTTTTAATATTTAGCATTGCTAAAGAATGATGAAAAATTCACTCCCCATATAGTATGCACCCGCCGCTGTTATTGTTAAAAAAACATATATGATATAAATCATTCCATTTAGTTTATTTTTTTTCACAAAAGCTTTATTTATAAAAGCGCTAAAGGCCAAAACAAAGAGATATGGGCAAGGAGGGGACAAAGATCCGACCCGGCTAAGTCTTTCACTTACGAAACTCTAATTTCTAATGTTTATCATTTTCTCAGTCGCCACTACCTCCAGCTCTCATCACTAATCGAATCATACACCAGCTTAGAAATTAGAGAGAAGAAAATGCGAGCAGTCCACTTTCAGAGAAAAATCATTATGAAGAAGGTAAAGATTAGAGCACCATTGGAGACCGAAACTTCATGTTAGGGCCAGAAAAACGATTCATCAAGGTTAGGGCAAGAAAAACGATTCCTCAAATTCTCGGCAGAATAACTTCAATAAGCTCTGAAGAAAGACAACAATGATAAATCATCTTCTAAAATTGGTCGACTCACCCCCAAAGGACCTTTTCCCTCCTGATTCTAATGAAGATTTGGAACCGGTTTGAGTGCTCCCGGTTAGAGAATAATGATGGATCAGCAAGGCCATGAAATCAGCAAATCCTTTGAGCTTTACTCCCCAACAACAAAAATGAGAGAGGTATTTGCAATCCTTCTGATTTCTTCGACGCACGACTCAGAAACACCATGAGAGAACCAATCTTCATCCAGTACAAAACCATTCAGGAGAAGATCGACGAGCAACCAGCGAAAAGCCCCAAATTAACCCTAACCCTAAATCGGATTTCAAACGGCTGCATGCAGTCAATTGATATCGATGTAGCCCAAATCGAGACCTTCAAGAAATACGATTGAAAGCAGTTCATTAGGGGCAGAGTCGTGGATGAATTCCTGATTCTCCTTACAGGAAAATATCCACTTCGCTATCCAGTCTGATGCTTGGCTCTGGATACGCGAGATATGCTTCAACGACATCTTGGAGTGAAGAAGCTTTCTGTAAATATCGATGATAAGCTCTGAATGAAAGTATTCAGCTCCTTTTCGATATCATGCTGACGAGCAGAAAGCTATCAGTTTTGACGTCAACGTTCACCCAACCTCTTTTGTAGCAAATCAGAAGACCTTCCATCAGAGCACGACTTTCTACAAGAAGTGAGTTCATTCTACCAAATCTAAGACCAGCTTCAGCAATAATGTCGCCCTCATTATTTCTGACAATGACGCCTTCAGTCGCTTCACCGGTATAAGAGCAAGCTCCGTCTACATTCAGTTTGAGCCGATTGATTTCAGGAGGTCTCCATTTGAAGTAAGTTACTTTTTTCTTATTCGATTCAATCGATTGGCAACCTAGATTGATACCTGAGTTAAAATAATTTGACCAGTGTTTAATAGTCAGACAGTTAGAGAAGTCTATACTTCTAATAACCCTAATTATTTTATCTATGGTACTTTGGGCAAAATCATAATAGCCCTTATATTTGGAAGAGTTTCGACTCTTCCACAAATACCAACATATTATTTGAGGCACTAAGTGAGTGATATGAAATTTATTGTTAGAGTGACAGTCATGTAACGCCCGATTCTAACATTAAAAATGGAACTGAAATAGTTCCAGATCTGCCAAGAATAGCAACAGTTCACAAAGAGATGATTCTTCTCTTTTGAACTGTTGCAGAATTGACACTTAGACACAATAACAGAATGTCTGTCTTAAAATATCATTAGTGGAAATAAAATTATTAATAAGTTTCCAACATAAAAAATAATACTTCCTGGGGATATTAATGCTCCAAATTTTCTGAAATAAGCTAGACTTGTTATGTTTGATCCTCATGCTGTCCCAAGTTAATTTGGTATTGAAGTTGAAATTAGTAGAAAGCTTCCACCTGATAATATCATCATTATCAGTAATTTTGAGTTTGTTGTCTTGTTAATTTTGTCACAGGAGAGAAAGGAGTTGATGAAAGTGTAATCCCAGGAATTGCTCTTCCATAATGTTTTCACAGGAGCTTCAATATACTAACTATCTGAGCCAAAAAGAGTCCCCTCATGCCAATTGTCGAGCCAGAAGTCGACATTTCCCCTACCCAGCAGCCAGTTTATATTGGATTCAGCAAGATGTCTTATTGCAGTAAGTATTTTCCAAGTAGTAGAATATGTGCTTTTACACTTAACTTTAATAGGATGAGAATTAGAACAATAAATATTATGTAACATTTTAGACCAGAGACCAGACTTTTGTCTGAACATAAACCAAAGCTTTTGAGATAAGGCATCTTGAATATCATTTAAAGCTTTGATGTTCAAGCCACCTTCCTCAAAAGGCTTACAAACATAACTCCAAGAAGACCACTGAATAGCACTATCAGTGAATGTGGATCTCCATAAAAACTTATTAAAAGTGGACTCCAAAATATTTATAATAGAATTAGGAAGTCTACTATTCTGCATCCATTAGTAAGATATAGGAAGAAGAACAGATGTGATAAGAGTAAATCTCCCTCCAAATGAGAGAAATTTAGAATCCCAAATGTTAATCTTATCTCTGACCTTATCCAGAAGAGGTTTAAAATTGATACGCTTTTTGTTGTTGCAGAGCGTGATCCCCAAATAAGAAGCAGTGAGATTGTCTATAGAGTAACCAGTTTTGATCCTCAAGCTGTTACTTTTACCAAACGCCATTCTGTGAGAGGTAATGAGTCTGGTTTTTTCTTTGTTAATCACTTGGCCCGATATTAACTGATATGTTTCCAAATACTTGCTTAACAGATCAATTGAGGAGCTTTTGCTATTAGAAAAGATGAGAATATCATCTGCAAAAACTAAGCGGGGAATTAGAAGGTTAGTTCTAGAAGCATATAACATCTTATTATTTTCCATTTGCAGATTAAATAACCCTCTGATAAAACTTCCTCAGTAAGGATAAAGAGACTTGGAGATAAAGGTTCTCCTTGTCTCAATCCTTTTTTCTGCTGGAAATAGCAAAAAATAGCACCATTAATTAACATAGAAATGTTAACACCAGATATAAGTTTTTTAATAAGATTAATGAACTCCTTAGAAAAACCAAAATTTGACGGAAACCTTAAGGATGAAAGAATGGGCCATCTTGTCGAAGACCTTAGACATATCCAACTAAATGATAATATTACCACTTTTAGGTTTTCTATTAATATCATGAATCATTTCTTTTGCTATCAATATGTTTTCGTCAATGAGTCTGTCATTCACAAAAGCACCTTGATAGCAAGAGATAATTTTAGGCATGATCTTACCTAACCTGGTGTTAATGAGATTAGAGAAAATCCTATTAAATAAAGAACAAAGGCTGATGGGTCTATAGTTAGACCAACCCGTAGGATTAGGTATTTTAGGAATAAGACAGATTTCAGTAGCTAAGATACCAGAGGGAATACTATCCCATTTAAGAAAAGAATTAAAAGCTTTACACAAATCATCACTAATTATATCCCAGCAATGCTTAAAGAAATGTAAGTTAAAACCATCAATTCCCGCAGCACTATCAGTATTCATATTATTAATGATATTTAAGATTTCTTCTTTATTAGTAATAGCCATTAGAGCATCATTATCATGGTCAGAAACAATTATAGGAATATTTTTAAGCATAGGATCATTCATGTTAATCTCTTCCTCCTCTTTATTTAAAAAGGAATTAGTATTAAGAGAGTTCATAAAAAACCTTTCTGCAGATTTACCTATTTCTTCAGGATTGTAAAACCGGGTATGATCCTCTTTAATACTAGTAATAGCGTTCCTTCTTTTCTTTCTATTAGTATAAGCATGAAAAAGTTTAGTATTTCCATCACCATTTTTAGCCAACCATTGTATGTTTTCTACTTCCAATAAGTTTCTTCATCCTTAAGAGCTTTGAGGTAGTAACTGTTAGCTTTAGAGACTGCATCCTCAGACTCCTGGTTGTTATTTCTCAAATGATTATCTTCACATTTAGTCACCTCTTCTGAAGTAGCTTTAACCTTACTGAAAATGTTATCGTAATGCTTGTTGTTCCATGTCTTAAGACAGACTTTAAGCCTTCTTAACTTGTACCAGAAGATAGTATTGTTATTTCGATTAATACTTAGGTTCCAATTACTCTGTACAACACTTAGAAAATAGCTATCATTAGTCCAAACATTAAGGAATTTAAAACTCTTTTTACAGTAGCTATTAGATTTTATTTGAGAAGTTATTAAAAGAGGTGCATGGTTAGAACAAGTTCTGACCATGTGCTTAACCTGGATACCCAAATCTTCAAGCCACTTCCCATTAATCATAGATCTATCCAGCCTTTTCCATCTAGAGCCTTTGCACCAAGTATATCTAGAACCCAGGTAGCCAGCGTCTTCGAGCTCACAACATCTAATCATGTCATTAAAGTCCTCTTTGCTGATAGGATCATTAGTTTTGCATCCCACTTGATCATCAGAAGCAGTGATGGAATTATAATCCCCCGCCGTAATCCAAGCCTTGGTATTAGTAGCTATTGATTTCATTTTCTCCCAAAGACCCTTTTTTTTCTTCTTTAGATTGTTAGTGTAAACAGAAGTAAACAGAAAACTATCCCTAATACTTGGATACTTAATACACATATGAACACATTGATCAAAATCGTCAATAATCTCAATATTAACATCCACCGACCAGAAGATCCATATCTTATTCGTTATGTTGAAATAAAAATTTTGAAATCCTAAACAATTAGCAACACTAGAGATGTTATCAGAGCTAGACATAGGTTCTTGAATAGCCAAATTTTTTATTTTTTCGAACTGAATTATAGAATTAAGTCTATGTAAAGAGGAATTGTTTTTAATACCTCTTATATTCAAACTTATCATTCTGATCATTCAGCTAAGGATCGTTTGTGATGTTTGCTCCCACTATTCAATAGGGAGTTGATGATTAACTTCCGTTTCCTTTTGTCTTTCTTGGAAAGCTTGATTTGTTTGTTAATAATTGTGTTGAAATTTTGCTCCGTTTTGTCTCTTTTTTCAGTAGGAGTGACATTGCAGCTACCAATATTTCTGCAAGCAAGGGAAGATATTTCTTCATCAGGACTAGGTTGTGAGTAATTTTCCAGTTTTTAAAGCATTGATTATCTACATGTTATCATTGTCTTCACTTCTTTAATTATCCTTAGTACCCGGGTGAGTTTGGCTAAGCTGATCTCCATTAGAGTCAGTTTTCGTGTTGTTTCCAACAACAACTGGTTTTATTTTCCTTATGTAAACCTTAACAAAGCTTTGTATTTGAGTACTTGTATCTTTCTATTTCAGATTATCAGTATTGTTTTCCTTTTCTTGATCATTCTTGGTATGACCAACATTAGATGATAACTCATTTTCTGCTTTGTCTTCTTTATTCATGCTTGAATCTTCCTTTTCTTCCTGAATCTTTACGTTCATTTTGCAGGTTGTTTCACTATGCCCAATGTGAGAACATATATTGCAGTAGGAATGTACATTTTTGTAACTAATTGGGATCCATCATCCACCGTTGGATCCGAATCCCACCCAAATTTTACGTTTAAGTTGCTGAGAAGTATCAATTTCTATTTGGGGGTAGAAGACATTCGTAAAAGCTCTATTCTTTTCAGGAATGATGACTTTGTATGGGGTTCCCAATGAATTAGAAATATCCGTGATTACCGTTTGATTGAACAAGAATTTAGGTAATCTTTCAAAACGAGTCCATATTAAAGCCTTTGGATTTTCGTACTTTTAATTAAACTCAGGACTCCAACACAAGAGCCTCATGATTTCTCCATTTACATTACAAACGTTCTTGTACCAAAGAAGATATATATTCTCTTTCAAACTGAATTCCAACAGAAGATGGTGAGAATCCATTCTTTCAAAACTGTAAGTACCAACAAATTTAAACCTATTCAAGAACTCAGTCATAACTGTTATTTTTGGTATTCTTTTGCTAAATTTACCCACCAAAGTAATTTTATCCTGTTGGATTAACATCTCCTTAACTTCTTTACTATACTGGACAATATTGTGATCCACTGTTTATTTACAAAATTCAGGTTTGATCGACACATCGCATTTGAATCTTGAATCCACTACATCAACAAACGACTTGCGCAAAGACTTTGGCTGATATTCAGAAGACTTATTCAAGGGAAGAGCGGGGAATCCTTTCCTAGAAGAAGCATTATTGTTGTAGATGATAGTCATGATAAGGAATCACCTTCTGAAAGAAGAGGAATCGGAGCAAAGAATACTTAGGAGACTTGAAGAAGAAGAAGAAAGGATTCTTGGAGTATCTTGAAGCATTTTTTCTATTCTTGGTGTAACCGAAAAAATCCATTCCATTCCATTTAGTTTTAAATTATATTATAAAAGAACTTTAAAATATATTTTATAAGTCACTGTAAATCATATAGTTCGTTCGATCATATTAATCTAACACAAGATAAAAATATTTAAACAGAAATCAAAAATAAAATTTTAACTTTTTTAAAAAATATTATAAAAAGAACAAAATAATTTTATAAAAAGGTTAAGTAAATTTTAAAAACCAAAGACAATATTATTATTCATTTAATATCTATATTTTTATGTATTTATAAGCAACAATAATTCCACTCAAATATATACCGTATAAGATTCAATAATACCTTAAATACTTTTAGCTTAGAAACATGTGTAAAATATATATTTAAAAAAATCAAAACATATCATGGGTGTTCCTAGTTTTGTCCGTCTTTAAAAAAGAAAATAAATGGTAGTTTCAGACTTTTTTTTCGAGTTACGGTTTAAAAGATACGAACTTTTAAATATTTGAAATTTATAATGTAAACGAAAAAGATGCGAAACATTCTTTGTTTTGCTAGATGCGAAACCTTATTTGTTTTGCTAGATGTGAAGCATGTTTAAATTTTATACTGCTAGATACGAATTCAGATCACTATGATAGATGCTAGATGCAAACCAGCCCATAGATGTGAAACCATATATTGTGAAACCTGTTTAAATTTTGTACAGCTAGATGCGGAACTTGATAGATGAGAAACCTATGTAATATATATATATATACATAAATTCAAAATATATCATGAGTAGTACTAGTTTTATTCGTCTTAAAAAAACAAAACCAATGGTACTTTCAAATTATTATTTTTCGAGTTACTGTTTAAAAGATATGAAACTTTAAAATTAAAAATTAAAAAAAAATAAAAGAAAGAGAATGGGTCCACTTATTTGATGAATTTTATAAGAATGATATTTTAGGTATAAAGTCTCTTAATTTTTTGGGGCCTTATCCGTAATAGGTTTTCTGGATGGGTCTTAAATAGTAAGTCTCCTTTATGAAAAAAACATTAATGAGAATCGGAAAACCGATTTTATAAATTGAAATTATTAGTGATAAAATATTTTTTAATTTCGATCCAACTTAAAATTATTTTGATACTTGATTTTGAATACTTTAGTTAAAATTAGGTGTTATAAGAGTTTGAACTTAGATAAACTAAAAATCAGCTATGTTTTTTTCGAATTTTTGCTTCAGATGTCATTCCACATCCATTAACCTAAAAATACACAAATTTCAATGCTCGGATTATAATATATCGTAGATGTAAACTTGCATCATTTGAATTCAAAGAGTAAGCTTATAAACTTTTATTTCAAAACCAAAACATTCATAAAGCAACAACTTTAATAAAATTTATAGATGACAAAAAGTATGATACAATACATAATTAAAATAAAAAATATAAACAAAATATATTAATAGCCGACATAATCGATGTTATTGGCGTTTAGGGGTGAGAGATAGTCCAATCCATACATGTCTTATATTTTCTACCATTTATCTTCGTTATACAATTCAAGTTTCGTTTCGACAATGGTTAACCTAATGTCAGAAGCTTCCCTCCGATAATATATCCATTTGGATGTAGCGAACATTGCTTCAATGTTATTTTCTATTCTTTAAAGATGATGAAAAATCCAAAATGTGTGAATCTTCTCCAGATATCCCTACATATCATGAGCTTCATAACGACTACGCGATGTCAGAGGTATGATTACTTGTTTTCTTCGTAAATGTAATACATTATGCAGACCACAACGACATAAGAATGTTTATTGTACCCTTCCTCATTATTGATACTTTGTCAACTGAATGTCAAACATTTATCTTTGTCAATACGCTAAAGCATATTTTTTAATTTTAGGGTGTATTGTCAGCAACAAAGGTTCCGTATATATATATATATATATAACAAAATATGATTCCGTAGCGTAATCGACTATACTTAGTCATTGTGTTGACAATTGTGTCGGATAAAGATTACATACATCGAATCTAGTATGTGACAAATAACGTTTTTGTTGTTAAAAATATCAAACTTATGTTATAAGTATCACATATTCAATATCGAATTTTTTTCGAAAAACTTGAAATATTTTTTCATCCAATGATTAAGTGCAAAATAGTAATAGATTATTTTGACATCAACCTAGGAACGTACGTACATCAAAATATAAAATAAAAATAAAAATTACAGTCTATCTTTTTCTAGATCTGTCTGTTGACATTATGGAAGTATGGTTCTGATTTGGTTGAGTAAAGCATAACTGATTGTGTGCTTTAATTGTATATGCTTAGGCGTTGTAGACGCATCGACTGTATAAGCCTAAGCATTTTTACAGCATCGGTTGATTTGGCTAAGGTATTGGTTGCTTTAGTCTAGAAGCGTTGGTTTAAGTCGAAGCAACTACTTATACCAGAATGATATCATATAAGTCTTCGATTGTTTTAGAGAAAAAGTCATTACTCAAACCAAGCAGGTTTTTCAAGAAGCTCGGTTGGGAAGATAATTGGTAAAGTTGAGCGAGGTCAGTGGCCTAGGGGTCCTTAGGGGAAGTAAAATGGTTACTTAGATCTAAATTACTATGGATGAAGTAAATATACACTAGCCAAGTAGGTGACAGGTTGGACTTGAGTTGTTAAATGTGACATATGGTGTAAGGTGTTAGTTATAGTGGTTAAATCGATCTATTATTACACTAGAACTAATTACTCTTTGTTACAATAAAAATGGTTATTTTTGTTGAAGATTTTTTTATATTTTGTTAAGGAGAATATTGTCACCAAGAATTATATATAGTGCTCTTTAGACTTCGAAGAAGCTGACGGGACTTTGGTAGAGTCTCTAACAAAAAATGGAAAAAGAATATACTCAGTAGATCGCAGAGTTATTTTAAAAGAGTATCAAGTGTGAGCTCCAAATTTAAGGTTTCCATAAACATTTTATTTTTCACCTTTATCTTTATCTTGAAAATTGTTATTACTGCTGAACAACTATGGATATTTATTGTGGCTTAAACTGGACATAAACAAATTATTAAACTATTATAAATCTCTATGTTTAAAATTTCTCTTACTCTGTAATTATTTTGTTAATTTTCAATAAAATATTTATGTATTCCGTGACGTACTTCTTCGAATGATATGTTTGAAACCTAAACATATCAATAAAGCTTGTATAAAGTGTCACAATTTGTATCAAAACATGGTTACGAAGTGATTATTGTAGCTGAAATAGGACTAACAAAGTTCAAGATGGAGAGGTTTAACGGGAAAGGATATTTTGTAACAAACATGAGCAATCCTGGTCCAACAGAAGGTTGTTATAGCCTTTGAAAGAGAGGCTAAATTGCCTGAAACACTACTAAACTACTTTTACACTATCTAAGAAAAGAAGAAGATTTGTTCATTTTAAGATATCTATATGAGGGTGTTGCATAAATACACTATGGATATAGATGAATTTGTATGAGCTTCACATACGTCAGCAGCATGTCGTTCATTGGAAATAATTTTCTTATTTATTGGAACTAACAATGTGTATCTTCCTTATTACCTGATTCCATGAGGTAAAATGATTTCTTGCCAATATCTGAATTCGTAGTGAGAGCACCATCTACGTCAGTATCATTTTATCATGGTCAGACATTGTTACTTTATCCAGTTTCTAAAATCCAAAAAGAGAAGAGTTTCTCGTGTAAAAATGATATTTATGTCCCAAAGTATTACTAGCATTAATTGATAGTTTTTTTAGTATCTCGTTACCAATGGAAAGACGATAAAATATTTTGATAATATTTGTGCTTTCTGTAAAATTAATAGTAAAAGATAAAAAAATTGTTATAACAAATTTGAAGAGTAATAAAAATAAAATAATACATTTGAATGTAGCAAGAGAATTATTGTCCCGTCTGACTTGTTGTCATCCATTTTCGTTTGAATTGTCCATACCTGTTTGACGAGTTAGATTACCATATGCCACCAATATAAAAGAAATTCATCTCCATAGATGATCAAAATGAAGGAGTCTATCGATACAGTGTTTACTTCGGAGAGAGAAATAATAAATACGTGTTTTGGATACATTGTAAAATTTAGAAGGGGATAAGATTTTTGGTATGGTAATAGGACTTTGTAGGATGACCAAAGCTAATATCAACTAATATATTCCTATATTCATTTAAATTTAGTTGCGACATGTAAGTTCTTACATATTTAAAATATTATCTCAACATTGAAATGAAGATCTAACTCGAGATGTTATGATATACAAACTTCATCATCCTTTACATAAATATGAAGATCTTTATTTGGGGTAAACAAATCATCATTTTGCTTGGAATGTTTCATTTAGAAGATGAAAAAAAATTTAGATTTAAGAATCTTAAGAGAGGTAGTTAGAAGTTCACAATGTTCAAGTCTTATTTGTTCGGGTAATGGAATTTTTGATTCGTTATATGACCTATAGTTGGTATGAGTATTATTGATAGGGGTATCTTTAGAAGATGACTGTAGAATATTACTAAACGAGTTACTTGAAACATTATATAAGTTTTTATACAAACCACTTGCTTGGTTTATTTGAGAGTTTGATTGAACATCCGACATATTACACGAAAAGTAAATATATGCTATAAATTCACGATTTTCACCCTGATATAAATTTAAGTAAGTAAATAAAATGATAAGGAGACGAGAAATATACCTGAAAAATACTTCTGAGATTGATGATCAAGAGAGTTCGATATGTCGATAAGATATTAATACAGGATAATCTATCTTGAAATAAACACTTAGATAGAAAATTCTAGAGAGACAATATCTCAAGAAATGTATTTCAAAAAAATATTACCATATTTATAATTTATTTTATATATGAAATCAAAATGAATTTGTACTTCTAATTTATAAAAATATTAATGGCTTACAAGCTACATTATTTAAGTAGTTAGGTAAGAAGGTGAGCAGTTTTTGCAACTAATAAAGGAATATTAAAGATCTAAGAAATTCAAGGGTGGTTTATAAATAAAGAAAGTTTTTTAGGAGAAGTTGTTAATTATGTAAGGGAAAAGGACCAATTTATAACAAACAATAGACTTGAAGATAGGACCATAATTAGTGAATTGTTAGACTTGTGGGACCTATTATTTGTACTATAAAAGCACCACTACTTTCTTGGAAATTAGTGATTGATAAAATATTGAGAAATTATTACATTGACTTTCTCTTTCTAAAAATACATCTTTCTCTTTTTAAAATATTGTCTTAGTAATTTGAACAACATTTTTAGTCCTCTAAATATTATCTTACCCAAAAACCTCCTCCAAAGATTTATGGCACGATCATTGATGCCGACTGTGGGAACGATTTGGTACCAGGAATCGTCTTCCAAAACCAATATGAAATTTTGAAAAAAATAATATAAATCCGAGAAGATTTAAACATGAATAACGACTTGGAAATTGGAAAAGAATTCGAAGAAAACCATGTGAAACATAATATAGAAATCGATCAGCAACATGATTATCAACACGCTGGTGAAATGTAGTAGAGTCTAAGTTGGTTGCTCGGAGAAATGAGTTGTTGGAAGAAATCAAAAGGTTAAATTCTGAAAGAGATGCAACGATTGCCGCTAGAAAAATTCAATCTGAAATTCGAAGAGAAAACGAGCCTAAGAAAGATAAGCCAGATCACTATCATCGGATTAGTAAGAAGGACAGGTATCGAGAGCATTATCGTAATTCTCTGAGGAAGAAGTTGAAACCAAAGTACAGCATGAATCGTCAGAGTCAAGTGATTGTTCAATTTATGACTCTAGTGAATCTTCTTCGGAAAGAGAGTATGTAGAAAGAAAGATGCCAGATAGAAATATTATGAGAGGTATACAAAGGAGCATCAATCAAATTGTCGTACTAATGAGTTGAAAGGAAGGGACCAGACCACTGAGGAAGTTGTCAAGAAAGATAATGTTGTGAATGTTCAGAATCAGTCAGGAAGTCAAAATTTTAAATATTGAGTAAATAATCAGTATACATTGTCGTCAGAGAAGGTCTTTACGCAATGGCTCACGAGAGCCCAAGAACTAATGTTTACAAAGCGGGCCATAATTGGAGGTCTTTTCCTTTGTCTGCAGAGATACTTTCTAGAAATCTTCCGAAGTATTTCGAAATTTCTAAGCTGAAAAAATTCGACGAGACTCAAGATCCTGATAGTCGTATTGAACAATTTAAAAAATTCATGAGTAATTTTGATTACGACAATAAGTTATTGTGCAGAGCTTTCTATCCGACTTTTAAGGGAGTCGCTTCAAAATGGCATAATCGATTACCGCAAGGTTATATCAAGAACTTTGATATGTTTGGGAATGTGATCCTTCGGCATTTTGTGGGAAGCAAAAAAAATCGTGTTAATGGAGATACTATAATATATTGCAGACAAAAGGTTGGGGCAACGCTAAAATATTATACCAACCGTTTTGTCGAGGCAAAGACTGATATGGAATACTGTAAATATTTTGTGGCTTTGGCAGCATATCGAATGGGGATTCTCCCCAGAATATTAAACGACACAGTGGATGAGAGTCAGACAATGACATTTGGAGCTCTTCCTGATCAAGTTGAAAAGAGGATTTTGGTGGAAGAAACACAAGCTTCGGAAAAATGATCTAGCGATCAATTTGAGAAAAATCAGTTTCAAATATCTCTTTCTACTAATGAACCCCCTCAAATTAATACATAACCAAAACCAGTGAGTCAGCATCCTCCGAGGCCCCGGATAAATCAGCAGACATATAATAAACATCAAGTGGTTAGGCCAATATCTAACAAGTGGATTCGACCAAAATACTTTGCAGATTTGACTGAGTGTGTGGCAACTATATTTGATAAAACTCGTAGTCACGTACAATTTCGAAAACCTATCCTAATTTAAACCATGAGGGAAAGTAGAAACAGTAGGTTTTGCAAGTATCATGAAGATGTTGGCCATGACACAAAAGAGTGTATTTCTTTGAAGAAAGAAATTCAAGCAATTGAAAATGGGAAGTTGACATATTTTGTACAAAAACAATTCTAACAAGAATCTGACGGTGAAAGAAAAATCAAAGGAAGAAGAAACTACATTTGTCATTTCTGAGGAGATTGACTCTTTTGATATTGCAACTGGGTATTTAGATCCAAAAGAAGGCGAAAATGGTATTAGTATGGTCGAGGAAATCGTCCCAATACACAAAGTTAGGGACTTGTGTGCTTATTTTGAATCTTTAGCTATTTTTTAGGGTGATAGAGTTGCAGGAAATTCGAATAGTTCTCGAAAGAGGCATATAGTAAGTTTAACTACCCAGTTAGAATTGGCGCCTCAGCACATCAACACTAAGCTCCGTCCCCAATAATCTGCTTCGAGGACGATGATATGAGAAATATGGCAGGTCCACATGAAGATGCAGTAATAATTGTAGCAAGGATAGCTAGTGATCATGTGCAAAGGTTTTTAATTGACACAGGAAGTTCAGCCAGCATTTTGTTTATGAGCACTTACAAGAAGATTGTTGACCCACCTATTATCCGACAATCTGATAGAACTATTGTAGGGTTTACAGGATAAATTGCTGAAGTGGTTGGTGAATTTGAAAGTGTGGTTGAATTAGGTCGGGTACCTTTCAAAAAAGAGGTTAAAATCCTATTTATCGTTGTAGATGCACCTACATCTTACAATGTTATTTTTGGGATGTCATGGTTGTCGAAGATGCATGATGTTATTTCTATGATACATCAATGTTTAAAGTATATTGTGGGGAATAATGATGGAACTAGTAGAAGTAGCCAAAAGATGGCTAGAGAGTATTATCGAATTGCTTTATCCTCCAAGAAAATTTGAGAGAATGAGTCTGAAAAAGCTTAACAGCTAGCAGGGACTTCCTCAGAACCAACCCATTTTGATGATCCAAATGAGTCCCCCAGTCTTTTGGCACCTGATGAAGATTATGAAGATCATATATATCCAGGAGGAAAAATGTTGAAAATTGGAACAAGTTTGTCCACGGATTTAAAGCAAAGGTTGATTGAATTCTTGTCGTCGAAATTGGATATGTTTGGTTGGTGTCTAGAAGATGTAACTGGTGTTCCCACTGAGGTTATTTGTCATAAGTTGTCAATCAAGAACAATGTAAGACCAATAGTTCTAAAAAAGGAGACCTTTCTCCTATGATAAATCCAAGGCGATAATAGCCGAGGTAGAACGTTTAACTAGAGTTGGACATATTCGAGAGTCGTGTTATTTGTTGTGGGCTGCAAATCCGGTTTTGGTTAAAAAGAAGAACAGCAAATGGCGAATGTGTGTAGAATTCACATATTTGAATAGAGCTTGCCCAAAAGATCATTTTCCAATCCCACGGATTGATCAACTAGTAGATTCAATATCTGAAAACCGGTTTCTTTCTTTCATGGACGCTTATGCCGGGTAGAATGAGATAAAAATGGATCTTAGGGATAAGGAAAATACTACGTTCATTACTGGAAGGGTTTATATTGTTATAAAGTAAGTTCGTTTGGGTTGAAAAATACAGGGGCAATTTATCAACGTCCAGTGAATAAGACATTCGAATCACAAATCGGGAGAAATGTGGAAGTATATATCGATGATATGATGGTAAAAAGTTTGAAGGATGAGAATTATTTTGATGACTTAGAGGAAACCCTTATCAACTTAAAAATAGTGAATCTAAAATTAAATCCAGAGAAGTGTACGTTCAGGGTCCAACCAGGAAAGTTCCTCAGATATATAGTTAGTGAAAAAAAGGATTAAAGCTGACCCGATACAGTTAAAAGCTCTTACATCTATGACTCTTCCTCATAATATCAAGTAAGTTCAGATATTAACAAGAAGATTGACAGCTCTAAATAGATTTATATCGCGCTTGTCGGATAATTGCACTTTTTTCCAAGTGTTAAGATATGCAAATTATTTCAATTGGACAAAAGAATGTTCGGAGGATTTTTATCAGATTAAAGAGTATCTTTCTTCTCTAGAAATTCTTACTAAACTTTTTTCAGGAGAGAGACTGTTTGTTTACATAGCCCGTCTCAGATTATGTTGTAAGTGTCGTACTAGTTTAAGAAGAAGATAATGTCCCAAATCCAGTGTATTAAATTAGTAAAATCTTATTGGATGAAAAAACGGTATCTTAAGTTGGAAAAGTTAGCTCTTACGTTGGTAATTGTTGCTCAAAAAATAGAGCCATTGTCAAGCTCATTCTATTATGGTACGAACATCTTTTCCAGTGAAAAATATACCTTAAGGACCTGATATTTTGTCGAGAATGACTAAATGGTCGGTTGAGTTAGGGGATTTTAATATCGAGTTTGAACAAAAGAATGCAATAAAAGCTCAAGCCTTGACAGATTTTTTAGTGGAGTTTCATTCTAAGCGTGGAATGGATCATCTAGTTAGGTAGTTGAAAGAGATAAAAGATTTTTCTTTAAGTTTCGAAAAATGAAGCTACGAACATGTTCGAATAGAAGAAAATTTTGTGGCAGATTCTTTGGCCACTATTTCATATTATAAGAACTACCTGTGGATTATTACGTTAGAAAATCCATCAGTCAGTAAAAATTCAGAGAAGATAGTTGGGATTATTGATGAAAACAGACAAATGTCTATTTATGAAAATGAAGATTGAAGATAATACATAATTAATTTTTTAGAGAGCGATAAGTTACCCATTGACAAGTCATTATCTAAGAAGGTGCGTTTCAAATCTAATGGGTACATTATATCTTGAGGGGCGTCTTGTATAAGAAATCTTTTAATAGACCATTGCTCTGATTTTTGGGAAAAGCTGAGTCACAAATGATATTATCAGAGATTCATGATGGGGAAGGATCTACACATTATGGGTATAAATCATTGATTAAAAGAGTATTTTTGGTAGGATATTACTAGCCCAAGATATTTTGGAACGTAAAAGAGTTGGTTAAAAAATATAATACACGTCGAAGATTTGCTAATATAATTCATAAGCTTGGAGCTCCCCTCGAAAGTATATCAGAGGGGTTTCCATTTCACCGATGAGGTATAGACTTTATGGGTCCTCTTGCAATGGCTTCCGGGGGGTGACAGACGATAAAAGTGGCAGTAGATTATTTTTCTAAATGAGTGGAAGCCGAACCATTAGCAGGGAGAAAGACCAAGGATGTAATCAGATTTATTACGTCAAATATTTTTTGTCGTTTTGGGGTTCCAATGAAAATCACTACGAATAATGGGCCTTAATTTGATAACAAGGATTTGAATAGCTTTTGTAGTTCTCGAGGGATACAACAATATTTTTCAACTCATTTTCTATCACAAGCAAATGGGCAAGTAGAAGTTACTAATCGAACAATTATTGATGGGTTGAATAAAAATTTAAAGGAAAAATCTGGGAAGTGGCCTGATTATTTGCAAGAAGTTCTTTGGGCATACCGAACAACTCCTCGAACAGCAACATCAGAATCTCCATTTGTATTAGTATATGCGATGGATGTTGTAGTACTATCCAAGGAAATTTTTCCGTCTTACCGAGTCATGACATATGCTGAGGACCTTAATGACATAAGAAGAGTGGTGGAGCTTGATTTGGTTGAAGAAAAAAGAAGGAGAGTGCAAAATAAAGCTGGTGTTCCCACTGAGGTTATTTGTCATAAGTTGTCAATCAAGAACAATGTAAGACCAATAGTTCTAAAAACGAGACCTTTCTCCTATGATAAATCCAAGGCGATAATAGCCGAGGTTGAACGTTTAACTAGAGTTGGACATATTCGAGAGTCGTGTTATTCGTTGTGGGCTGCAAATCCGGTTTTGGTTAAAAAGAAGAACAGCAAATGGCGAATGTGTGTAGAATTCACATATTTGAATTGAGCTTGCCCAAAAGATCATTTTCCAATCCCACGGATTGATCAACTGGTAGATTCAATATCTGAAAACCGGTCTCTTTCTTTCATGGACGCTTATGCCGGGTATAATGAGATAAAAATGGATCTTAGGGATAAGGAAAATACTACGTTCATTACTGGAAGGGTTTATATTGTTATAAAGTAAGTTCGTTTGGGTTGAAAAATACAGGGGCAATTTATCAACGTCCAGTGAATAAGACATTCGAATCACAAATCGGGAGAAATGTGGAAGTATATATCGATGATATGATGGTCAAAAGTTTGAAGGATGAGAATTATTTTGATGACTTAGAGGAAACCCTTATCAACTTTAAAATAGTGAATCTAAAATTAAATCCAGAGAAGTGTACGTTCAGGGTCCGACCAGGAAAGTTCCTCAGATATATAGTTAGTGAAAAAAAGGATTAAAGCTGACCCGATACAGTTAAAAGCTCTTACATCTATGACTCTTCCTCATAATATCAAGTAAGTTCAGATATTAACAAGAAGATTGACAGCTCTAAATAGATTTACATCGCGCTTGTCGGATAATTGCACTTTTTTCCAAGTGTTAAGACATGCAAGTTATTTCAATTGGACAAAAGAATGTTCGGAGGATTTTTATCAGATTAAAGAGTATCTTTCTTCTCTAGAAATTCTTACTAAACTTTTTTCAGGAGAGAGACTGTTTGTTTACATAGCCCGTCTCAGATTATGTTGTAAGTGTCGTACTAGTTTAAGAAGAAGATAATGTCCCAAAGCCAGTGTATTACATTAGTAAAATCTTATTGGATGAAAAAACGGTATCTTAAGTTGGAAAAGTTGGCTCTTACGTTGGTAATTGTTGCTCAAAAAATAGAGCCATTTTCAAGCTCATTCTATTATAGTACGAACATCTTTTCCACTGAAAAATATACCTTAAGGACCTGATATTTTGTCGAGAATAACTAAATGGTCGGTTGAGTTAGGGGATTTTAATATCGAGTTTGAACCAAAGAATGCAATAAAAGCTCAAGCCTTGACAGATTTTTTAGTGGAGTTTCATTCTAAGCGTGGAATGGATCATCTAGTTAGGTAGTTGAAAGAGATAAAAGATTTTTCTTTAAGTTTCGAAAAATGAAGCTACGAACATGTTCGAATAGAAGAAAATTTTGTGGCAGATTCTTTGGCCACTATTTCATATTATAAGAACTACCTGTGGATTATTACGTTAGAAAATCCATCAGTCAGTAAAAATTCAGAGAAGATAGTTGGGATTATTGATGAAAACAGACAAATGTCTATTTATGAAAATGAAGATTGAAGATAATACATAATTAATTTTTTAGAGAGCGATAAGTTACCCATTGATAAGTCATTATCTAAGAAGGTGCGTTTCAAATCTAATGGGTACATTATATCTTGAGGGGCGTCTTGTATGAGAAATCTTTTAATAGACCATTGCTCTGATTTTTGGGAAAAGCTGAGTCACAAATGATATTATCAGAGATTCATGATGGGGAAGGATCTACACATTATGGGTATAAATCATTGATTAAAAGAGTATTTTTGGTAGGATATTACTAGCCCAAGATATTTTGGAACGTAAAAGAGTTGGTTAAAAAATATAATACACGTCGAAGATTTGCTAATATAATTTATAAGCTTGGAGCTCCCCTCGAAAGTATATCAGAGGGGTTTCCATTTAACCGATGAGGTATAGACTTTGTGGGTCCTCTTGCAATGGCTTCCGGAGGGTGACAGACGATAAAAGTGGCAGTAGATTATTTTTCTAAATGAGTGGAAGCCGAACCATTAGAGGGGAGAAAGGCCAAGGATGTAATCAGATTTATTACGTCAAATATTTTTTGTCGTTTTGGGGTTCCAATGAAAATCACTACGGATAATGGGCCTTAATTTGATAACAAGGATTTGAATAGCTTTTGTAGTTCTCGGGGGATACAACAATATTTTTCAACTCATTTTCATCCACAAGAAAATGGGCAAGTAGAAGTTACTAATCGAACAATTATTGATGGGTTGAATAAAAATTTAAAGGAAAAATCTGGAAAGTGGCCTGATTATTTGCAAGAAGTTCTTTGGGCATACCGAACAACTCCTCAAACAGCAACATCAGAATCTCCATTTGTATTAGTATATGCGATGGATGTTGTAAGACTGTCCAAGGAAATTTTTCCGTCTTACCGAGTCATGACATATGCTGAGGACCTTAATGACATAAGAAGAGTGGTGGAGCTTGATTTGGTTGAAGAAAAAAGAAGGAGAGTGCAAAATAAAGCTGGTGTTCCCACTGAGGTTATTTGTCATAAGTTGTCAATCAAGAACAATGTAAGACCAGTAGTTCTAAAAAGGAGACCTTTCTCCTATGATAAATCCAAGGCGATAATAGCCGAGGTAGAACGTTTAACTAGAGTTGGACATATTCGAGAGTCGTGTTATTCGTTGTGGGCTGCAAATCCGGTTTTGGTTAAAAAGAAGAACAACAAATGGTGAATGTGTGTAGAATTCACATATTTGAATAGAGCTTGCCCAAAAGATCATTTTCCAATCCCACGGATTGATCAACTGGTAGATTCAATATCTGAAAACCGGTTTCTTTCTTTCATGGACGCTTATGCCGGGTAGAATGAGATAAAAATGGATCTTAGGGATAAGGAAAATACTACGTTCATTACTGGAAGGGTTTATATTGTTATAAAGTAAGTTCGTTTGGGTTGAAAAATACAAGGGCAATTTATCAACGTCCAGTGAATAAGACATTCGAATCACAAATCGGGAGAAATGTGGAAGTATATATCGATGATATGATGGTCAAAAGTTTGAAGGATGAGAATTATTTTGATGACTTAGAGGAAACCCTTATCAACTTAAAAATAGTGAATCTAAAATTAAATCCAGAGAAGTGTACGTTCAGGGTCCGACCAGGAAAGTTCCTCAGATATATAGTTAGTGAAAAAAAGGATTAAAGCTGACCCGATACAGTTAAAACCTCTTACATCTATGACTCTTCCTCATAATATCAAGTAAGTTCAGATATTAACAAGAAGATTGACAGCTCTAAATAGATTTATATCGCGCTTGTCGGATAATTGCACTTTTTTCCAAGTGTTAAGACATGCAAATTATTTCAATTGGACAAAAGAATGTTCGGAGGATTTTTATCAGATTAAAGAGTATCTTTCTTCTCTAGAAATTCTTACTAAACTTTTTTCAGGAGAGAGACTGTTTGTTTACATAGCCCGTCTCAGATTATGTTGTACACATTATGGGGAAGGATCTACACATTATGGGTATAAATCATTGATTAAAAGAGTATTTTTGGCAGGATATTACTAGCCCAAGATATTTTGGAACGTAAAAGAGTTGGTTAAAAAATATAATACACGTCGAAGATTTGCTAATATAATTTATAAGCTTGGAGCTCCCCTCGAAAGTATATCAGAGGGGTTCTCATTTAACCGATAAGGTATAGACTTTGTGGGTCCTCTTGCAATGGCTTCCGGGGGGTGACACACGATAAAAGTGGCAGTAGATTATTTTTCTAAATGAGTGGAAGCCGAACCATTAGCAGGGAGAAAGGCCAAGGATGTAATCAGATTTATTACGTCAAATATTTTTTGTCGTTTTGGGGTTCCAATGAAAATCACTACGGATAATGGGCCTTAATTTGATAACAAGGATTTGAATAGCTTTTGTAGTTCTCGGGGGATACAACAATATTTTTCAACTCATTTTCTATCACAAGAAAATGGGCAAGTAGAAGTTACTAATCGAACAATTATTGATGGGTTGAATAAAAATTTAAAGGAAAAATCTGGGAAGTGGCCTGATTATTTGCAAGAAGTTCTTTGGGCATACCGAACAACTCCTCGAACAGCAACATCAGAATCTCCATTTGTATTAGTATATGCGATGGATGTTGTAGTACTATCCAAGGAAATTTTTCCGTCTTACCGAGTCATGACATATGTTGAGGACCTTAATGACATAAGAAGAGTGGTGGAGCTTGATTTGGTTGAAGAAAAAAGAAGGAGAGTGCAAAATAAAGCTTTACACTGTGAAACACTGATGACAAGCAGATATGCCTCCAAAGTCAAACAGAAGGAATTTAAGGTGGGTGATAAAGTGTTAAGGAAGGTTTTCCTTCACACCAAGGAAAAGCATATTGGAAAGCTAGGTCCTAATTAGGAAGGCCCCCATGAAGTAACAGAGAAGGTGAAGTCTGTAACGTATCAGATTAAAGATAAAAAAGCAAGAAATCTTAACACCCTTGGAATGTAAAGCATCTTAAATTGTACTTATAATGAATGTAAAAGATGTATATTCTTTTTTCTTTGTTTTTGCGTAAAGCATTGCGGGCACACTCTTTTCTAACCTCATAGGCATATGAAGGTTTTAATGAGGTGTCGTTTTAGCCGATTATATATATATATATATGAGTTTTTTCCTTGAAATTTTAATGCTGGACCTAAAGTGGTCTTCCAACGAAAGTTAGTCTACAACGATTATATTTCCAACAAAAGTTGGTCTACAACTATTATATTTCCAATGAAAGTTGGCAGATAACTAATAAATTTTGGGCCTAAGAGGTTTTTCGATGAAAGTTGGTCTTCAACTATTACATTTCCTAATGAAAGTTGGGCTAGCTATTAAAATTTGAGACCTGTAAGGTTTTCCAACAAAGTTGGTCTGAATTATTCAAAGAATGGTAAAAGCATAAACAAAAGACAACATGGTGAGAATTGATAAAACTTTTACAAAAAATGCCTCGAAATTCATGAGAACTTTTAGAAAAAACGCATCGAAATTCATGAGGAATTTTACAAAAACGCCTCGAAATGCATGAGGACTTTTACAAAATGCCTTGAAATATTAAAGGACTTGTGATTTTCTTTACTCTGCAGATTTAAAAGAGTCACTATCTTCATATTATGACTCTTCACTTTCATTATCATTCCTATAGAACGGAATTTGGCAGGGACATGTTCCCAAAAACTTTCCAAGTTGAGATCAGGATAGTGCTCATGAATTTCTTGTATCAACGCACATCTAACAGTTGCATCTTTTGAATTTAGCTTATCAACGCACTTTGTAACGTAACTTTAAAAAATATTGCATTTCTTATTTTCAGCATTGTCCAAAATAACCTATTTCTCTTTTACAACTCTTTCAAAATCTTTGAAGCATCTGTTGAAACTATATTTGGCAAGGGTATTTGATTCCTTGTAAAGAGCAATGAGTTTTTCTTTAGTATCATTTTGTTGTGTGTAAAAATCCCTTTCATTTTGACAATATTTTTTGAGGAGAATGATGTAATGCTTAGATGCAACGAGTTTTTTTTTAAATTGCATCAGTTTGTCGCTCAAGGGTCGAATGTCATTGTTTGAGCTCGCCAAGTTCTGATTTAACCTTAGAAAGTTCAGATTTGTAATGGCTCTTCAGATTTTTTAAATATTGCATCTGTTTCCCAATAGAGACAGAAGAATGAATAAAACTTCGAATGGGAAGAGAGAATTCATCGTTTAAAAGAATTTTGAAGGAGCTTGATGGAGAACCCTCCTCGAACATATTCAGTGGTGAGGAGATAGCTGGTTGAATATTTTCTTGAGTTTCTTGAGAGATCTTGTAAGCTAGTGGAAGTGGATTAAGTTTGGGCACAAAGGTTACTTTTTCCGGATAGGTGTTAACTGGGTTATGTTTTTCCATTTTCGAGGAGACAACATCATCAGAAGCTTCTGGGATATCCTCAGAAAGAGTCTTTAATTTTCTTTGAAGTTTCTTCTTGGGAAGTTTTTTTAGGGGCTAGACAACTTTTTGAGTTTATCAGTATATTTTTCCTTCGAGATCTTAGTTGTGCCACTTCCTCAGAGGCTTCTTCCATTATGAAGGAATATCCGATTCTTCATCAAGATGACTTTTAAACCTATCTCGTGTTGGGAGATAAAAGATCACATCTTTCTTGTCTAATCTGTCTAGCACGTCTTATTGTAAGGGCAAATCATGAGTTCCTCTAAAGATAGCCTTTCTGATGGGTTACACCTTCACAAGCGGCCTTTGGCGAGATTCGAACGGGTAAAACAAAGTCAAAATTTATTGAGCTAAGAAATCTCACCCCATAAGCTCAGTTCGGAAAAAAAACGTTTTTTGTGAGAGACAAAATCAACACAAGACTTAAATATACCACCCATTGCTGCTTACAAAAAGTGTAAATATCAATAAAGAAAAGCGAAGCACAATTTCGATGTATAATATAAAGAAAATCATACCTTTGTTTGTCCATACTAGTGTGCGTTTGTGAGGGTTATCGGTAGTAGCCTCAGATCATGTCTTCCAAAGCCCCGAGAAAAATAAGAAGCGTTGCTTCCATTTTTTGTCTCCCTCAAACAAATTCTTGACTACGTTTTGACCGCGTCCAAAGTGGAGAGAGTAGAAGGGGAAATATGGATTATTATCCAAGCACGAAAGACCAAGTAATTCCTCAAAGGAGAAAGAGATCCCAGAAATCCTGGAGGCTATGATGCAGGCCATTAGGGTGAACCACATATTAGGATCTTCTTGGGTATGAAAAAGGTCAATCTTTGAGAAATGTTCGACGAAGAAGGGACCAACTGATAACGGAGCCCCCAATCTAATATCTCAGTATATCCAATCAGTTCGTTGTCCTTCACTGATAGAGAGGTTTCACTAACGGTAGGAAAGCGGATGGAAATTGATGAAGGGATCCCCCATCAAAGTCTTAATAATTCTTCCTCTGAAGGTTCAAAGTATTTATACTGGATTTCATGTAAGGCCACTAAATTCCTATTTTCGACGGTTTTGAGATTATTTCCCACCAAGGCGTAGATATCCAGGGGCAATGGGATATCTTCCTTTGATTTAGTTTTATTTTTTGGGGAAGAGTTATTGTCTCTTATCAAAGAACAAACAACCTCAGATGTATTTTTGAGGAGACCCACAATAATGATTTTTTTTACAGTTTGAGGAACGATAGAGTGGGATGCTTCTTCAGGAAGGTGTCCAACAATAGTCTTCTCTTCAGGAATTAAAGAAGTAGAAATAGTTGGATTCTCTTCAAAAATAAGAGTTACTTTATCTTCATAGACTGTGTGATCTTTTTCTTTTCTTGGAAAATTGATTTCTGGGATGGTCTCAAGAGGTTACTTAGTCATCCGAGCGACATCTGCTTATGTTAGTTTTCGTCGAGGTATCTTAGGTGTTAGCCTTGGTGTTCCATGAGATGTGGCACAAGGCGTTGAAGGAACATCCGATAGAGATTTTTAGAGCATTTTGAATGCTTTTGTCTGTTGTCCTTATGGTGTCTCTTCCTCTTTGAATAAGATCTTTTCGAGTGCTTATATTTTCCCATAACTTTGGAGTCATTCTTGTAGATTGGTAAACAAGACTGACTGAGGGCTGAGAGAAAATATCTGAGGGAATAATAACGGTTGAGTTTTCTGTGGGAGGCTAGGTACCGTAGAAGAAAACGTCTGGGGCTGGGGCTTTGGTGCAATGTACAAACCCGCAGCTCTTCTTTCTTCGAATTTCTGGCTAATAGTCAGCCACTCCGGTATACGAGAACTTTTTAACTTACACTATTTTTTCTCTATCTAGATTAGTTTTTCAAAAACTTTTCTCTCTGAAGTGTTGTGAGGAGTTATGATCAGCTAAAGGTATTTATAAGCAAAAATTAGGCTTGAGAACACTAAAGCCCAAGGAGCTGATGAGTTGTTTGCCTAGGGGTAAATTATCTAGAATATGCTTAATGAGTGCTTAGGGAAGCGGCACACCTTCCCTAGGCTATATCATATCAAAAAGAAAAGCACGCAAGGATTTGTCAATCGACATTTATCAAGAGAGAGGAATTTTTGTTGGTGGTGTCAGAATAAAGTGTGATGTCACAAGTTTTAAAATCTGAGAAGCGTTCGGTATGGGTATCACAAATGTTTTGTTAGCATTCGAGGGATATTGATTCATCTTAAAATTCGAGGGACAGAGATTGATGTCAAATGTCTGGGGAGATTTCTCATGAACCAAAAGATGTATAATCTTAGATTTGTTATTGCTATGTGGGTCGTCTAAAAATCTGATAGAGCTAAACATATACAACGGTCCTTGTCTAAAATATTCTCATAAGGACTGGGGGGACTACTGATAAATGAAGATTAAAGATCTAAGGAATATAGGGGTGTTTTATTAATAAAGAAAGTTTTTTAGGATAAATTGTTAATTATGTAAGAAAAATGACCAATTTATAACATACAATAGACTTGAGATTAGAACCAAAATTAGTAAATTGTTAGACTTGTGGGACCTACTATTTGTACTATAAAAGCACCGCTCCTTTCTTGGAAATTGATGATTGATAAATGATTGAGCAATTATTACATTGACTTTCTCTCTCTAAAAATACATCTTTCTATCTTTAGAATATTTTCTAAGTAATTTGAACAAAACTTTTAGTCCTCTGGATATTATCTTACTCAAAAACCTCCTCGAAATATTTCTGGCACGATCAACAGCCACATCACTTAATCATTTTTCTAAACTATTGATTACAAATAACATTTTTGAATAAGTATGACTTATAGCAAACCTTATTTTAAATATACCTAAATCTATAGAAAAAAATATTAAACTTAATGAATATTGATAAAAATTACATCATCAGACTTATATTGGTAATCTTAACAATATAAAAATTAATTTGATTCAAGGACTAAGAAGAGCCCTAATAAGAGCATATCCCGTCAAAGAGTCTTTAACATTTTTAAGAGGTAAAGATTTGTGAAAATATTATAATATATTATTCATTATGAGATAAAACTAAAGTTATTAGACATGTAAATGATTAAACAAGCATTGAAGCAAACTGGATGAGCTAACAAATCTAAGAAACTTTGATAAGTTAAGTAAATTTGACGAGTTAATTAATTTGAAAAATTAGATAAGTTAAATGAGTTGAACAAGTTGGAAACATTGAATAAATAAAACTAAATAAACAAGATGAACGATCTTTAAAAAATTCTAAATAAATAAATATCTTATATAAAACAAGTTGTAACAAAATAGACGAGTGAATTAGGCATCTAATTGGACGACTTGAAAATTGATCAAGTTGGACAAATCACATGTATGTGATAAAAAGAAATAAAAAGAAGGTTGAGGTATACATGACTTGAGGAGTACGCAATAATCTTCTAGGCCCATAATTAAGTTTACAATACTATCATAAACGCTTAGAGGGTAAAATAGTAATTAGTAATTAGTAAATGTAATTGATGGATGTCATGTATTTTAAAATACGTTCCATTCATCTATATTTTTAAGACTATTTGTATTATAAATAGAGATTACAGCGCTCCATTTGAATGGTGAACAAATAATTTAAGGAAAAATTTAATAAAAAAATCTTTATTTTTATTATTCTTGAGTTGTTCTTTCATTTGATGATTGACATTCATTTTGGTGATGTTATCCCTCATCAGCACTAACATTTTGTAATATCCAACGCTTTGATGGTTGTGTCTATTTTCATAATTATTTTATTTTTTTTATTTTCTTGATTTATTTTTTGGTGGTTGCGACTTACTTTGTTATTCGGTCAACTTCTTAACGTTTTATTTCAAAGTATCAATCTCCAAATATAAATAGTCTATATAAATACTTTTTCATATGTTAATAACTCGTAGAATTGTTTTAATGATGAAAAATCATTTTTCGTGTTTCGCTAGTTTGTTTTTTCGAATATACCCACGTTTTTGCCAAACTTAAGTGATATAGTGACTCATATTAATAATGATTAAAAATCTAAAGCCGGCATAATTCTCTCGCATACTAATAAAAAATTGAAGAAACTTTGTATAAAATAATAATAATAATATACATATATTACAATAATTACTAAATGAAATTATCACGAATAACCTCCAGGGTAATTTCAGGCTATTATCAATAGTTGATTAGGTCGAGGTATATGATCCCCTATGAAATTAATCTATGAAGCAACATATTATGAACTTGGGTTTAATAACTTATGACAAACTAAATGATTATTTATGGAGGAGGATAGAAATTGGAAAAAGATGGTTGGTTGACATGAGCCTGAGTCATGTTTTTCTTACTACAATATATTTTGAGAACTGAGGAGGTGAGACCATTTTTATATGTTTTCAACTGGATTAGTATCTTCGGTGACATCAATTATATTAATATCTCTATTAGTAGCCGATATGTTTGTATGGTATAGTTGAGCTGATTTTTTTAAAGATTACTCTTGATTCTAATCTTATTTCCTTTTCAGGTATTGTCCAAGTTTGATAAGTTTCTAACAACTTGATGGATACCACTGGGGGTGAATCAATAAAATGGGTCTTCGTTACTTTATAAAAGTTACACTGTGATAGGATTAGTGGTATAATAATATAGACCATCCAAATAATTATTGCTCATATTAAATTCACTAAAGTTCTCCACATATTAAGGTCAGTTGTGAATGATATATTTTGATATAATGAAATGATTCTATTAATTTTAGATGAAGGGGAAATCGAAAACCCTAGTTTAATATGCTATAGAATATTTTTTATTCCCTCACATCAATTCAAAGGTCCCATTCTTTAGAAAATTGTAATACGATATCGCCCACTATTCCCTACCTATAATGAAGTAGTTTTATTTATTTTTCAGGATATACATATGTTTGAGATTCAAAAAATTCCCAGACTATATCATTTGTATGAGGATCATTTTTCTGAAGTACCCTAGTTGGCAATAGTGAAAATAATATTTTAGTATGGATTACCAGAAACAGTTACATGACTAGTAGTTTTGATTATGGTAGCTAAAACTTCATCATGAATAGGTTATATATACGTAGTAGATGAGGTATTTTCTTCACTTAATGACATGCGATCAATAAATAAAGGGTTATCATATTGGTTTCATTCAAATATGTCTCTGATGTACTAGTGGAAGTATTATGTGAACACGATATATATTTCACCAAACTGACTAAAAACCCGTTTATCCTACTTATATAACTGGAAAATTGATGTGTTATATGAATGAATCATGTCTAACATTTTATGAATCGCACCGCGTGTTACTACAATTAACAAATAAATAGTAAAAGAACGAGCGATATACCTAACCTGAATCGAGGGTATGATGAATGTGTCAGGTGATGTATTATGTTCCAAACAACTTAAGATAGATACCATTGTCTTTCAGCAAACAATTACATGATATGCACCAGTAGTGTGTTTAACATTTCCTATATGGGGGATGGGGTAAAGTGATCAAAAATTAAGAGAATGAAGTTTTTGAAAAATAATAATCGAAACAAATATATAGTTTTAACTTATCTTTTATTTGAGTTAAGAAACGTATCTTAACCGTCGATCCAAAAATGGATCGACAGTTTATACATAACATAGCGAAGTTTGTAGTTATGAAGAATAAGGTCACTCATGTCACATTAATGTATTTTTTATTTCCAACCATTTATTTGGATCTAAAAGTAATGGTCTTCATATAAGATATCGCCCCTGGAAACGTTTCTATTATAAATGAACCTGTTAGGATGGCGACCAAAGTCTCACATCCCACACCGGTTAAACATGGGAATGATCAATAGTATATAAGTGAGAACATACCTCAACTAGTATGAGGCCTTTTGGTAGTGGACCAAATGCAAAGCCGTGAGGGCCTTCGGGTGCCAAAGCGGACAATATCATACTAGTGTTGAGATTGGTTGCCTTCTTACTTATATACGAAGGCGGAATATGCGGACATGCGGACAAGATTTTGAAAAAAATAACAAACGTTACCTCGTCATAATTATGGAGTACGAAGTTTGAAAAAAATAACAAACGTTACCTCGTCATAATTATGGAGTACGAAGTTGATAATAGTTATCAGACGAGCATCATGAGAGTACGAGGTACATTTGATGACATAGTTATTTATATTATAAATAGAGGACTAAACTTCCATATTTTAATATTATATTTAAATTAATATTAAGTTGTAATACTATAAAATTTATTCAGTTGGCATGGATTAATTCAATAGTTAAATATCATAGTTTTTTACATAATTAAAACTAAATTTTAAAAAGGTACTTCCTCGTTAATGGGTGTATTTATTTTCTTGATATGTAAAATTTTATGCAATGTTTTTATATTTTTACATATAGGAGTGGTTTGAGTTATTTATTTTTAAAGTTTTACTTTCTGGAAGTTATAATTCAATTTTTTTAGATTTAGTAGAAAAATGAACCCAAAGTGAAAATTCCGATTTTAAAAATCAAAAATCAAAATTGTCACAATAGTTTGTTTCAATTTGAAACTGCACAAAAAAGTAACTTTTAGAATATTTCTTTTCTTCAGTTTTAAAGTATTATTATATTTTTCAAATAATATATAATTTACTTTCAATTCAACCATATTTCCCCTCATACATATGAAGCCTAAAGACAGGTAAGAAAGACTTACTAAACCCTTGAATGGATATATAATAAAAAATCAAATGAGTAGCCCATATCATAAGAATATTCTTGTAGTTGTAAAACATATGATTTTTTGAACTTACAAATCTCTTTGTTAAATAAAAAAATATAGAGTAGCAAAATGAAGTGTAATTTGGTTCCAAAAAATAAATGTTGTTTTGTTGTGAAAATACATGTAAATGTGTTATGTAAATAAGAATAAAATAGTAACGGATATAAGATTTTAGTTGGTAAATAAGTGTGATTGTGTGAAAAAAAATACAAATTTATTTTATGAAAACAAGTGCTAATTGAGAGCAAAACAACAAACTTTTTTGTAGTTGCAAAATATGTGTATTTCTATGGTAATTTTTATTTATAAAAAATAATCGGAATTGCAAATTACTTGTAATTTAGTTGTAAAATGAATGTAAAAACAATTATTGTTTAGTTATGAAATTACATGTAATTTAGTTACGCAAAATCAACTGTTGTTTGGTTCCAAAATTAGGAACAACTTGGTTGCGAATTTGGTTTTGAAAAAATAATTCTCCAAACATATCACCTATGGATATTGTTTTATTCGTCAAAAATAAAACATAGGTATTTTTTGATTTTTTTAAGTTATGGTTTGAAATTTGAAGTTATGAAGGTAATAAATAACAAATGATAAAATTAATTTTAGTCCATGGTTGAAATCTCGAAGATTTTATTTTGCATGCGGTTCTCGTTAAACTTCAAAATCATGATCTATAAATTGATTTCTACCGAGGTGGTTATCATCGTCTTAACCTTAATTAAATTATTACTAAAAAATTTATAAAAAATGTTAGCTACATTTAATTATAAAATTATGTAAAAATTCTCACATATTTGTTAATATTCTATTTACATATATAACTAAATATAACCAATAAAAATGAAAAATATTTTTATAATTATAAGTAAAACCAATAATAGATAAACAATCAATTTTTTCTTTGAAGTAATGGAAAAAGTCTTTGCAAGAAATAAAGTCTTGAACTCAAGGTAATACAACCATGGTATTTGGTGAGCGCTACCATGCCTGGATTCTTTCCGATTCTCTTCAGTGGTCTTTATGACGAATTAAGATGGATCTTCCAGGCACCACTTTTTCTTCTCAATCATCTTTGGCCTTAAACCAAGTAAACAAGGGAGTATTCTCTTCCTTTGTTTTAAAAATAGAGGATCAACCCAAAAAAAATCATTAAAATATCCAAAACAAGATGGAAGAGGAAATTTGATCTACTACCATATAAGAAAGATAATAAGAATGAAGATAAAAGAAATCATATTTTAAGTTCAAAGCAATTTATTGATATAAGAAATAATCTATGATCATTTAACATCTATACACAACTATACCGAGAACCTGCAACAAAACCGGAACTTTATGTACCTTATAAATTTTATGCAGAAGCTACCAAGAATTTAGCAAAGGAAACCCAACATAATAAAGATAGGTTACATGATAGATGGGATCATATAATAGTCTTGTTCCCTGCTAAAAAAATGAGAGGCTCAAATCTAACTTAAAATTTACATTAATTGGTAAAGTTTCAAAATGAAGATCTCAATTGATCGGTATTAAGAAGTTCTTGGATTCTTTTGTATTTCCAGGAGCAATTAACCTATCTTTGTGGGATCCTAGACATTTTATGATCAAGTTCGATCAACATGATGATGTAATACATATATAGAAAATTAACATTTGGTCAATATGGGAACAATCAATGAAGTTGTTAAACTGGAACCCCCTCTCTGATCCCATGATAGAGTCCTCAATCACCCATATGGGTATTATATTTCTAATTGAACTGAACATCTGTATAACGAGAGCACAATTAGAGCCATAACCATGCCAATAGATAAGCCACTACTAATTTGGATCCCTTCTAAGAATAAAGTCAATCATAATTGTACTAAGGCATGGATTGAACTAAATGTCTCAAAAAATCTAATTCGCAAAGTCTGGATTGGATTGGTGAAAATGATGGATTTTGGCAAGATATTATTTATGGAGACATGCTATATTACCTGTTCTGAATGGCTACATATGGGTCACAAATATTAAAGATGCAAAAATCTAATGATGCCTAAAGAATGATACAACTCAAGGAATATCCAGATTAAATCTCCCTCTATTGTTAAGCCCACCAATCAAACTGCAACTTGGTTTCCTAAAGTTAAATATATCATAAGAAAATGAATTCCAACGGGAAACTAAGTAAACAATAGGAAACATCTTATTAAAGGAAAAAATAAGATCATTTAGATCAGAATTCTTATAATCAAACTTCTAAAATTGAAGGATATGATCCAAAAGAATAACTTTTATCCAAACAAACATCATTTTTTAGTAAACAAAATATTGCAAAGACACTTACTAAAAGAAGAGAAAACCAAGGATAATTCAGAGTATAAAGAGTAAAAAATATTGAAGCTTTACATTCGATTATGATTGGAATCATCTTTACATCAACCAAAGATTTTAAGAATTTGGATTTAGAGACAGACTAACCTAACCAAAGGACCAATGTAAGTCTACATACATCTCATATTCTTAGTGAATTAGAAGAAGAAAAATATTTCAAAAACATTTTAAGCAAGAAAATAATCAAAGTTAAATTTGATAAAAGGTCGAATGTCTATTAAAACACAACATTTTAAAGAATCAAGCATGTCTTTCATTGGTAATTCAAAAGGACTATCATAACTTTCAATTGGAATATGAGAGATGTGGGGAACAAAGCTACTATTAAAATACCCAAATCAATTAATAGAGCTAAAAAATAGATTTCATTTCTATCCAATAGCCTATGAGTTTAGTGGACAACTTAGAAAAGGTAAATAGAAATCTTGGATTTCAAGATAGTTCATCCAAGATTAGCAACAAATATGGATATTACGAAGAGATGGATTATGTTGACATTATTGTTAACAATGACCAATTTATGCACTTAAAAGTTAGTCATTCGACATTCGAAATGGAATTTCTGGTCACTATAGTTTATGCTAAATGCATCAAGCACCAAAGGATTGATGTACAGAATATTTTAAGAGACTGACATATAACTATAAAGAATAGATAGTCATTGGGGGATTTTAATATAATTTCAAACTCTCAAGACCAATTATCATATTCTTCCTTATACTTGATAAACATAGATGACTTCAAAAATACTATCCAAGATTGTCAACTTGAAGATGCTGGATATTCAGGCTCTAAGTACATTTGGACCAATAAAATAAAATGTAAGAGACTTGATACAATATCATATAATTCATATTTGATGGAATACTTAAAAAATACTAAAGTCAAGCATCATATAAATTTCAAAAGTTATAGACTATGCACTCTTATTTTCTAAGGATGGTAAAGAAAAACTAGAATGTATATATGACATGGCCTAATATTCAAGTTTTATAGAAGAACTTAAAAGACTAAAACACAAACTCAAAAGTTGGAATTCGAAAATCTCTGGCAATGTCTATGACGTTATTGTTTAATAAGAAGAAGTAGTCCAACTTATGGAAACGTATTTGAGGAAACCAAGAGTATAGAAGATAAAGTTAAACTAGCCAAAGCTCAAGCAAATCATCTTCAATTTATGGCTATAGAAGAATCATATTAGGGAAAAAACGAAACTAAGTTGCTAAAGAATGGAGATAAAAATACTTCATACTTTCATAATTATATCAAGAAAGAAGAAGAAAAAACAAAATTCATGACTTTTGGTTATAAGACGTATGGATTAAAGATCAAAGTGTTACATGTAAATTAGATGAGGCTCATTTCAAATCACTCTTATCAGTATAACCTAAACAAAAGGAATTTGAGGAGTTACACAACATCATTTCTAAGATAATTTATAAATATTATAATAAAAATATTATTGAATTACCTTCAGAAGCTGAGATCCATTAAATATTTAAATCCTTAGGCCCTAACAGTGATAATGGTATTGATGACTTAATAGAGAGTTCTTTTAAATTATTGGCTTATAATCTCTAAATATCTTTGTGGTATCGTGGTAGCGCTTTTCCATTGGTACTATGTTCCTCATTTATGCTACTTCAGTTTGCTTAATTCCTAAGGTTGATGAATTCATATATTTCTTGGTTGTAAGTTCGGATGCGAAGATATTCATGTGGATGAATCTGTCTAAGAAATGTTTATATCGAGTGATTTTAGATAGAGAACCAGTAATTAATAGAAAGAGAAATAAACAAAATGAATAAATGTAGTAATAATTGACTAATCATTGGACCTATTCCCAAAAAGGAATGTCATTTATATAGCACATGAGGTAAATAATGAAATTACATAATTATCATTGTTAAAATGGATCTCTCACTCCACTCTTTTACTATTCATAAACAAGTTTACTAGTTATTACATTTGCCCCCCTCAATCCTTATGTTTTCGTTAGATTGGTCCTTGGAAATTAATTATACCTATCTGACCCTTGTATTTTCTAGACCAAAGTTTATTTATCACCATATTTTCTTTCCAATATCAGTAGCCCCCTGTACTTGTGCAAGTATTTGAGGAATGGCTGATTTTGGGAACAAATTTTTATTTCTCTTGAGCCTCCGCGGACTTTTCTTCTTGAGACCCTCCTCCGATTGATGTTTGGAATAACTTTTTCATCCTTTGTGCCTATTTGTATTTTTCCTTTCCTTGGGCCTCCTCAGATCATTCGTGTTTCATATTTTAGTCGGATGATTTCGTTACTTGCATTTTTTGTGTAAAACTTCCCACGGGACTTCCTCAAATCATATTTTTTAATCTTATCCGTATTTGTGTAAACCTACCCATCATCTCTTTTAGCTTCGCGTGAAATTATCTATCCGTTCCGGTGTCAAAAATAGCCTAGGGTAATGACATCACTTCTGACCACGTGTCAATTACCTCCTAACATACGCCAACATGCTTTTTTGAAAACCGTTTAAGAATGATAAAGTGTTGAAGAGGCTTTTGAAACCGAGTCTTCAAATTATACTTGGGATAAAACACTTTATACCATAAATACCCCCCTTCATTATTTCAACTTTACACACTTTGATTTTGAGAGAGCCCATTCTAGAAAGATAAATAACTTTTAGATCAGGTTATTTTCTTAACTTTTCATGCTTGAGGAGTTTGTGAATCTTGAAAGATACAAACTTTGGAGGTGGTTCAACATTTCTAACAGAGCAGAGGAGAAAAAAGCTTACGGTGCTAAAAAACACCCTACACCAAGGGAAAATTTTCAAGCTACGTCTATTGATAAATGGTCTCATCTTTAGTCGTGATTTGATATAGTAGGAATTTCAGGTAAAAACTCATCATGTTTTTCACCTAGCACCCCAACTTTACCTGTAGTGCAGCCCCTCAGTCAATCTTATTTCAGGCAAAACAAGGGTGACATTTGTCCTTCCAACACTAATCGCAAATCCTTCCCTTTCTTAACCATGGGTAGTGATAAAGATAATCTTCCCCAGATGGATAGAGGAGAGCAGGCCAAAAGAAAACGATCTCCGGAACTGGTTAAGAGATCTATCAAGATTAAATTAGCCTCCTCGGTCGCGACTCCGCAAGGATCTCCGCAGACTACTCTTGAGGTTAGTCACAGTAAACCTTCTTCCAAAAATATACGTCCTGCAAAGGTCTTGAAGTTCATCCCTAAATCTGAGGAAAATAAGATGTTTGATGAATCAGACACTGACCGGGGAGTTAACCTTATGGCCCTAGTAGAAACAGAGCCTATTCAGGAAATCCCCACATTACCATCTACCCCGGGATATTTGGTTCAGAGTCGAGAACTCTCTTCTCCTCCCCCCTCCAATAATGTTACCGTTTCTCTCAATAATCAAGGAGAAACTTCTAAGAGAAAGAAAAAGAAGCAAAAGAGAAAATGCGCCCCAGAACTCCCTTCAAATATAGAAGATATCCTTGGTAATAATTTTTGCAGGATTGAAACAAAACAATTTCTTGCACTCTTTAGGGTTAAGTACAAATATTTCCATCCAACCGAGGAGGTAAAGCTAAGGGACTGATAGGCGATCCCTTAAAATGTTATAATCCGATTCCAAATTGTTGGAGAAATAACCATGTGTGTTCATAACCATGAATTAATGCTCTATACATAACTCATGAATTGGGGTCTTCGTCTGCCCCTTGATCATGCTTTAGTGGATTACTTCAACCTGATCGAATTGTGTCCATTTCAGGCCGGCCCCAATATGCGGTACACGCTTATGGCTTGCCTTATGGATTCTAGGATTTCCAAAACTGAATTCTCAATGGAGCAACTTGTTTCTATTTCGGTGTAGCGAAAAATTATCACTACCCCTTTTACTCTTTAGGGCTTCCAATGAAATATAAAGTAGTCAATGATTTTTGGAGGCAGAGAAGAAGTGGAAACAATAGTTTATCTTTATCTCCGGGCTATGGGAAACCAACTTTGAAAACTCCAAAGAAATGCCTCATCGACTATCTTTGGAATGGACTGGATGAGGTACTTGTCTACTTACTCATTCTGTTTACTTATTTAAATTGACCACACTAAATTATTTCCTTATGAAAAACTATGAAAGGTATTGTTAAGCCTTTCGAAGGCTATGCTAAATCCACAAAGGACATCTTTTAGAAGTTAACCCTTTGGACAGGTGCCAATTGTAGATATAAGTTTCATAGGTGCTTTACACCCTCAAATTTAGTCAGGAGCAATCTTTGGAGGTATGATCCGGGTCAAAATAAGTCCTTGAAGGATTTGATGATACCTCCCCTGAAAGATGATGTTCTCAAACGTTTGGAAGGATTAGACCACCATGTCTTTCTTCCCACCGGAGCTAGGGCTCCAAGTCATCAGGATGCTGAAAATTTGGATTTAGACAAAGAGACTGAGGATGATGCTGGCTCACAGGAAGATGTCCATAAAGAACAATGAACTGCAAAACCATGAGGAACAACAAACTATTATCCATAATAGACCACCAGTTGAGTTCCAAGAAGACCAACAGACTGATATGCGAGGATGATCTCAAGTGATGTTCAAGAAGAAAACCCATCAAATTTTATTCATGAAGATGTGATCGAAGTGAGACCGACAGTGAGGGAAGATGTCGTGAGGCCAATGAGATTCTATGCTCAAGAAAAACAAAAGAAGTGATACAGAGTTAGAATGAAAACCCTAATTTTCTCTATCGAAATTCCACTCCCTTACAGTGTAAACAAAGTCTGTTTAAATAAGAGTTCGAATGAAAACCCTAATACAAAAATACCAAAAATGCCCTAAAGTAATAAAAATTCAAAATAAAATAGTAAACGACTCTGAATGCCCAAAAAACACCATATAGCACGAGCATAGCTGGTGACTTGTAATCGTGGCATCGTTCCCTTCGAAATAAGGTGCTGTGGGTCAAAATCGGACACCGAGAGCTCCGAAACTGTCAATTCGCTGCATTCTTCGGGCGATCGCCTGTCTTCATAAATTCTAGCGCTAATTTGTCTGCATCATCCCCTCCGGGGTAGAGAAGATTTGCCTTCGAATCAGCACCAGTCTCCTCGTCAGAAGAGTCACCTGGATAATAAATCAGATGTTTAACATTAACTACATCAGACGTACGGACATGGCTAGGCAAGCGCAGTTGATAAGCATTCGGGTTGATCCTCTCCACAATCTCCACAGGACAATCTTTCGGGCGGCCAGTTTGTTGTACTCACCGGTAGGGTACCGAGCCTTCGTTAGAACTGCCCAAACATAGTCACCAACTTCAAACTGTACAGGACGCCGATGATGATCCGCCTGAGACTTATACTTGGTGGTGCTCAAGACAAGCTGATCGCATGTCTTTTGGTGGGTTTGGCGAATCTGCGAGACAAGCTCCTCAGCAGTTGTGTGAGCACGAATTTTACTAGGCAGGGCGAACAAGTCGACAGGACCTCAAGGCACAACACCATACATCACCTGGAAAGGACAAAGACCCGTCGAACGGTTAAGGGCATGGTTGTGGGCAAACTCTGCCTATGGTAGGCGCTGATCCCACGCCTTCGGGTGATCTCCCACCAGGCTGCGCAACAAGTTACCGAGGGAACAGTTAACCACTTCTGTCTGACCATCAGTCTAGAGGTGGTAGGCACTACTGAAACTGAGCTGCGTATTCACCATGCGCCATAAGCTACGCCAGAAATGACTCACAAACCTGGTGTCACGGTCAGAAACAATGGTACTAGGGAGGCCATGAATGTGGTAAATCCCTCGAAAGAAAAGCTGCACGACACACACTGCATCAGATGTCTTTCTACATGGGATAAAGTGTACCATCTTAGAAAAACAATCAACCACCACAAAAATTGAGTCGAATCCGCGCTGAGTCCATGGTAATCAAAGAACAAAATCCATACTGATGTCGGTCCAGGGATGAGTAGGAATCGGCAACGGCAAATAAAGACCCGCATGCGCTGATGTTCCCTTAGCCAACTGACAAACTCGACAACGAGAGACATAACGACCAACTTACTTACGCATCGAAGGCCAAAAATATGATGTGGACAGCAACTAGTATGTCCTATCACGGCCCACATGACCCTCGGCATGCAGCTCCTTGATCAACTGAAGACGCAGGCTACAGTCATGGATACACAACTGTACCCCGCGAAAGAGAAATCCATCCTCCATTAAGAAAGCAGATTGTGTCTCCTGCTGAATCAGTTCAATAACCCAAGAGAAGAACGAGTCAGTAGCATAAAGGTCAACAAAAGAATCAAAGCCAGGAACCTGAACTCGCATTTCAGTCAGCAGATTGTGACGACGACTCAGAGCATCAGCAACCCGATTCGTAATATTGGCCTTGTGCTTGATGACAAAAGTGAACTGCTGCAAGTAAGCTATCCAGGAAGCGTGTCTATGAGAGACATTGCCCTGGCATCCAAGATACTTCAAAGAGTCATGATCAGTATATAGCACAAATTCACGCTGAAACAAATAATGACGCCAATGCTTGATAGCCTGAACCATAGCATAGAATTCAATGTCATATGTACTAAATCACAGCTTAGCACTCGCCGGTTTCTCACTAAAGAAAGCCACAGGACGCCCTGACTGGGAAAGAACTGCCCCAATATCAAATTTAGACGCATCACAATGAAGCTCAAATGGTTGGGAAAAGTGGGCAGCACCAGAATAGGTGCAGTGGTGAGACGCCGTTTAATCTCTGCAAACGCCGCATCAGCATCCTTGGACCATTCAAATTTCGTGCCCTTCATGCAGTCCGTAATCGGGGCCATAATACTACTGAAATGGGGAATGAAACACCGATAAAAAGAAGCTAAACCATAAAAACTGCGAACCTCGGTGATGGAAGTAGGTCGAGGCCACTGGTCCACTACAGTAACTTTGCTCTGATCAGCTCGTAACCCTTCGACAGACACAATATACCCCAAAAATTGGACAGATGGGGACATAAATGAGCATTTGGCAGCAGCAACATAAAACTTGTCCCGACGCAACACCAATAACACCTCACGTAAGTGGGACAAGTGCACAGAAGGGTTAGCGCTATAGATCAGAATATCATCGAAGTAAACAACAACAAATTTACTGATGAAAGGCCTCAATGCCTGATTCATAATACGCATGAAAATGCTCAGCGCGTTAGACGGGTCAAATGGAATCACCAGCCATTCGAACAGTCCCCCACGCGTCTTAAACGTTGTCTTCCACTCATCACCAGGACGAATCCGAATCTGATGGTATCCACTCTTCAAATCAAGCTTGCTGAACACAGAAGCCCCACCCAACTAGTCTAAAAGATCATCTAGACGAGGTATAGGAAACCTGTAGCAAACAGTGATCTTGTTAATAGATCGGTTGTCCACACACATACACCAGGAACCATCTTTCTTCCGTGTCAGCAATGCCGGAACTGCACATGGACTGAGACTTTCTCGAACATGCCCCTTCTCCAACAAATCCTCCACCTGTCGACGTAATTCCTCATGCTCCTTCGGGCTCATGCGATAGTGGGGCCGATTTGGGAGAACAACACCAGGAACCAGGTCGATTTGATGTTGAATATCCCTCAGAGGAGGTAGCTCGGGGGGAAAAGTCCCAGGAAACACATCTGCAAACTCCTGCAAAAGAGACTGAACTGCAGGGCTAGCAACAGGAAACACATCTACAAACACATCAGTCATAACAGGATCACAAAACAACAAGAAGACCACACCAGCTTCTTCCATGGCCTCCTGAAAAGGAGCACGGGACATCAAGGTCGTTGTGGAAGGACCAAAGCCAATGCTGAGGGACCGAGGCTTTGGTGGTACTAGAACAATCTTCTTACCCCGAAAAAATAATGAATAAGTATTCGCACGACCATCATGCACAACAGACAAATCATATTGCCAAGGGCGGCCAAGAAATAAGTGACAAGCGTCCATAGGCACTACATCACAAAAGACCTCATCCCGGTATGTCTTCCCTACAGAAAATGATACAAGCACACGTTGTGACACAGTGATATCAGTACCTTTACTCAGCCAGGTCAGCTTGTATGGCTTGGGGTGCGACTCTGATTTCAGCCCGAGCTTCGAAACAGCTGTCTTGGAAATTACATTCTCACACCTACCAACATCAATAATGAAGGTGCACACCTTACCGGCAATCGTACTAGTGGACTGAATACACTATTCCGCAGCCTATCACTCTAATCAGAAACACGAGGGGAAAGGAAAATGCGTCGTACCATCAAAACTGCACCAACATCACCAGTCACAACCTCCTCCGCGACCTCAGTCACATCATCATCATATGTATCAAACTTCGGGAGACCATCAGGAACAATGGGGTCGGTTCAAACGCCTCGTGAGAGAAAAGACCCCTAGCACCCGCATCATTCGGACACTCTACCTGACGATGCCCTAACTCACCACAGCCAAAGCAACGTAACTTATCAGCAGAACGGCTGGTCGCACCAATGAGAACAATGGAAACGGTTGGACGTGGAACTGGTGCGGGCGCGGAGGTACCTGTACGAGCACCAGTTCGTATGCCAATCTGGGTCCGTTGAGCCAACTGTTTTTTCGCCTGGAGGGCACGCTGATGAGCTTCCAAAACAGACAACGGGTCGAACATGTTCAACACATCCTGTAGTTGAGGGTGCAACCCCCCAATATAGCGGGATACTCGCTGATGTGTTAAATCGTTCACATCTGTACGATGAAGCAACTGAAAGAACTCCTCCGTATACTCGTCCACAGAGCGTGGCCCCTGACAAAGATTCTGAAAACGCTGGAACAATTCTCGCTCAAAATTATAAGGCAAGAATGCCTGACGAATTTTCTTCTTGAACTTCTCCCAACTACGTACTTGCTCCTTGCCTTCACGCGCACGGATCTTTTTCACATGCTGCCACCAAGCTTGTGCCCTACCGCGCAGGTGGATGGTAACCAAAGCTACCCGTCTCTCCTCAGGAACATCCTTGAAGTCCAGCACCTCCTCAAACTGGGACAACCAATCGACAAACTCCTCCGCCTGAAGGCCATCATCAAAGTCAGGAATGTTGACCTTAAATCCAAGCTCCCAGCGGCGGTCCTGATAAGCATTCTATTTTGGCATTTCTCCAAAAGGGTTATCGGGACCTTCAGCCTCCACACCGAGTTGCCTGGCAGTAAGTTCAGCCATCTGACAAGCAAGATACTCGACCTGATGGTGCAGGTCAGCATTCTCGCGATCTCCGAAATCACTTGCATCTCCTTCCACAACAATGCCACTGCGACATCTGGTTCTTCCTCGCACCATCTCGTAGGATAACCTGGCTCTGATACCAATATGATACAGAGTAAACGCGGAGAAGCCAATATAGGGGAAACCCTAATTTTCTTTATCAAAATTCAACTCCCTTACATTGTAAACAAAGTCTGTTTAAATAAGAGTTCGAATGAAAACCCTAATACAAAAATACCAAAAATGCACTAAAGTAATAAAAATTCAAAATAAAATAGTAAACGACTCAAAATACCCAAAAAACGCCATATGTCACGAGCATAGTTGGTGACTTGTAATTGTGGCGTCGTTCCCTTCGAAATAAGGTGATGTGGGTCAAAATCGGGCACCGGGAGCTCCGAAACTATCAATTCGCTGCATTTTTCGGGTGATCGCCTGTCTTCATAAATTCTAGCGCTAATCTGTCTGCATCAAGAAGGTTATTGATAGTGAAGAATATGATGACAACACAACGGGTCCAAATCTACCCATGTAAAGAAGGTTGTTATTGTCAACTCAGACTCTAGTGGGGAGTTTGTCCAAAATGAACAAGTTATTTTTCAGAGAGATCAAGAAGATATCATGGGGAGAGTGAAAGTTTATCTTTTGCCTCAACTTATTTTGATGTCTACAAAAATGACTTCATTTCCAACGAACTTAACAGGTTGCTTCACGCAGCTACTCTCCTCGAAAGAAAGGCCAACTGTAAAGACTGTTATAAGTCTGAAGTTATTCAAATGAGAACCGAGGTGAAAAACTTGATCGTTGAGGTTAAGAACTTGAAAGATGAGTTTGTCCGCTTAAAGAAAGCAACTAATGATCAAAGAAAGGCTGAATTTAATAAAGTAGAAGATGATCTCGCTCATGAGAAGAAAGTATATGTTGATTATCTAAAGAAGATCAATTCCTTGGAGACTAAACTTTCTGAGGAGAAAATGAAGTTTGATGATGAAATGGAGCGTTTCATAACTAACGATATTGAACGGAACACCCTTCATGAAGGATCGTTGATTCATGTGCAATCACTAAGACATATTTTAAGAGTACTGTTAATAAAATTAAATGGCTCACCAAGGAAAATGAGTCATTGTAGAAGAATTTTTAAACTAAGAAGAAAAAAAAAATGCCTAGATGCTTATGCTGCCGACTACGTTTCTCGTCATGAAAAAAGATATGCCAACCTTAGATCAGCTTTGGTTATGGAAATGCATGAACACTTTCCTCACTTGAAACTAGTAAGTATTTGGCTATGTTTTATATAAATACATCCTTCAGTTGGTGTTTCTCTAGAGGACTTAGTTTGATTCGGACAACTCTTCATCCGATTCTGACTCCTCGAAAGATAACAAAGACGAATATCTTCCCGGATAAAATGAATGTCTCTTGTTTTTTATGTTCAAACTTTACATTTTGTGTAACCTTTGCTAACCTATCTTTTGGAACCTTTTATCAGACTTGCTCATAGATTTTTATTTTGTATGAATTTTGTTTGATGAGCGATCTAAATGAAACAATGTTTTGTGTAATCACCCTCTTTTGATTTATGACAAAGTTATCTTTCTCCAAAGTTTTTCATATGGTTAAGCAATTTCACTGACCAAACTTCATTAATTTATCTTTCTAACTAAAAAGGATGAGCATTTAAGTGAATATTATTCTCTGGCCTTCAACAAAAGACTTTCTTAGTTAAAATAATGAACATTGCACCCCAACACTTTATTAGGAAACCATTTAACTAAACAAAGATGAGAATTATCACCCAAGATGATATTATTTTAGGTTAAAAAATATGAACACTACCATCCAAGATTTTTTAGAATGTATTTTGAGTCCAAAAGATGAACACTTATGGAAGTCATTTTAAGATGGCAAAGGAATTTTATATATAAGTCGGCTATTAAGACACCTCATTAAAACTTTCCTGCGCCACTATAGTAGGAAAAAGTATGCCACTGATACTTACATAAGTTCATAAAGAAAATATTTACAAATTCACACATTCAATCTAGATAAAGTTTGAGGTGCTCAATGTTCTAGGGTGAGGAAGATCTCTTCCTTCTTTGTCCTTGAGTCCGTATGTCCCCGATTTGACGTTTTTTGTTACCGTGTACGGACCCTCCCAGTTAGGAGCTAACTTGCCAAACCTTTTTTATTTCGTATGGAGGAATACTTTCCTCGAAATTTTTTCCCCTCTTATAAATTCTCGTCTTCTAAATGTTGAACCATATCGATTTTTCATCAAAGTCTAATAATGTAAAGAGTTCAGTTGTGCCCTTCTTCTTTTTTCCTATACCAGATCTAATTATATGTGCTTTCCCTTGTCATTTGTCTCTTCATAATATTTTTTGAGCCTAAATGAGGGGAAGATTGTCTCCAATGGTACCACTGTATCCATCTCATAAACGAGTGTGAACGGTGACTCTTGTGTTGCGGTCCGAGGAGTAGTTCTGTAAGCCCATAAAACTTCTTGTAGATAATCCAGCCATTTTTAGCCTTATCTTCCAAGTTATTTTTTAGACCATCTAGAACTGCCCGATTATTCACCTTGACTTGGCCATTTGCTTGGGGATGGAAGGGTGCCGAGAAACATTGTAGTATCCCCTTAGATGCACATAACACTTTCATCTATTTATTGTTGAAGGTCCATTGTCCATTGTTATTTTCCTCGGAAACCCAAAACGATAACTAATGTTAGAAATGATAAATTTGATCACATCCTTAGCTCTCTTCCCTCCCAAAGGTTCAGCTTCCACCCACTTAAAAAAATAGTCGACTGCAACAATGATTGTTTGTCGACCTCCAGATGTCATTGGTAAAGGTCCGACCAAGTCAATGCCCCATCTGTCAAATGGTAAAAACATATGTATCGATTTGAGGGGCACTTATGGTGCAAGAATTTCTTTAGCAAATAGTTGGCAGGTACCACACTTCTGCACTAATTCCTTAGCATCCGAAGAAAGAGTCGGCCAATAATATCATGCAATAAGAACTCTTCATATCAGTGTTTTGTAGCCACAATGCGCTGACCCTTCCCCGTCATGTAGCTCTGAAAGTATCATCTACGACTCATCTCTTTCTAAACATCAAATTAAAGGCCGAATAAAATATTTTTTATACAATACATCTCCGAGTACAACATACCAATATGCCTTAAATCGTATCATTTTCGCCATCACCTTATCAACTGGTAATATGTCATTTACAAACCAATCTTTTCCCCCTCTTGTAAAAATTTGAAAATCCACTAGAGTGGACTGTTATGCGTGAATTTAACTGCATAACTAACTCTTTTGAGCAATTGTCTTTTTCTACCTTGTGGTTACGAAGTCTTGATGACTTTAATAACACCATCTTTGATTGTTCCCTTGGAAATCCTGGATTTACAGTATCTTCATTCACTTGGACCAATAATAAGAATTGGAGAAGACTGAATCGTTTTCTCAGTAATGAAAAATAAGAACTTACTGTGATACAATCCAAATATAACATCTAAATAGAACTTGCTATGATCATGCTCATTTGCTGATAACTTTAGCAAATAATTTATGCAATCCAAAAAATTCATTTAAATTTATTAATATGTGCACTCAACATCCTCAATTCTCAAAACTATTGAAAAATCATAGAAAACTCGGGTTTCTTGCCCTCATTTACATTTTTTTTGGAAAAAATCAAAAGACTTAAGCTCACCCTTAATTCTTGAAATCTTGAGGTTTTTGGCAACATCTTCACTGTTGTTTTCAAAGTTGAAGAAGAAAAAATTTCTATGAAATCAAATTTCAAAATTCCTAAAACATCGAAGATAAAGTTAACTTAAATAAAGCCAATAATCTTCTTCTCTTGGCAAGAGAAGAAGTTTATTGGGATCAAAAGAACTACATTAACTAGTTCAAGCATGGGGACAAAACATGGATATTTTTCATAATTTTGTTAAAAAAGACAAAAAAAAAATAACAAGGTTAATCGTATTAAGCATGGTAATGTTTTGATAGATTACCAAAAGAAAATGAGTGAGCTTGTTGTTGAATATTATACAAATATTCTTACCATAAATACCTATACTAATCAATATTGTAATGCTCTTGATAACATTCATAATATCATCACTGAATCTGATAACCTTACCGTTGTAGCCCCCCTTCAATAAATGAAATTCACATGGGTGTAAAATATTTGAAAACCAATTATGTGGCTGGGCCTGATGGTTTTAACTCTATTTTTTTACCAAACTTGTTGGGAAATTATTAAACATGACCTATGTCTTGCCATCATTGACTACTTTAAAGGCAGTTTTCCTCCAAAAGTGTTTTTTGCTACAACCATATGTCTAATCCCCAAAATTTATTTTCCCAAACAGTGGAAAGACTTTAGACCTATAAGTCTTTGAACTATTTAAAAAAATATTTTCTAAAGGAGTAATAAATAAAATACTTAACTTAATCCTTCCAAAAATTATCTTCCATGAACAAGGTGGATTTGTTAATGGAAGCAAGATTCGTGATCAAATCCTGTTTGCTAATGAAATCATCCATGAAATTAACAAAAAGTCTAGAGGTAATAACATTGCTCGCAAGATATATATGAACATTGAATTTGATAACATTTCCCACAAATTCATCATGGATATTACCTTCACCAATCTAATTAATAACAATATTAGCTCTATGTATTTCTCTATTCTGATTAACATAGAGTTACATGAATTCTTTAAGGCTTGAATGGAATTAGGCAGGAGGACCCAATCTCCCTGAACCTATTCATAATTTCTGAGAGTTTCTCATAAGAGGAATCAATCACTTATTCAGTAAAAAACTTCAAATATTATACAAAAAAGAAGCCAAATGAGAGTTAAATTGTTTAACATATGCTGACGACGTTGTCATCTTTGTTAATGGTTCCAAAACAATATTATTAGACTTAACTAGTTCTTAAACCTCTATCAAAACTCATATGGTCAAAGTATCAATAATGAAAAATCTAGTCTAATCACTTTCCTAGGCTTAGTCCCCACAAATTTAGAGCCCTTTAAGAAACCTATGATTTTAAGTATAAAACATTTCCTATTATGTATATTAGCATATACATTGATAACAATAATAGTATTAATAAATATGATGTGTTAGTCCACAAGATTAAACTCAAAATCAATGAATGAGACCCAATTTCTCTGTCATTTTGGGGTAGATTAGTAATGATTCAATCAGTGCTAGCGGCTCTCCTGAATTACTGTATTCAATATTGTACCCTTCCTCAAAATGTGATTAACATAATCAATAACCTATTAAATAGATTTCTTTGGGGCTCTAAATACCAAACAAACACAATTCACTGGTGTAATTGGGATTCTATATGCTTCCCTATAAAGAGGGTGGTATCAATGTAAGAAAAATAAGAGATTTACATGAAACTTATGCACGTAAAATATGGTTTAACTTCAGAGAAAACATCTCTATTTGGGCTAATCATATGAACTTTATTTACTGTAAAACCAGACATTCTCACAACTCAATAGCGAAACTAAGGGTTCTTAAACATGGAGAAGATTAACTAAAATTAAAAAAAATGCTAAGCCTAACACTCTATGGATTTTAGGGCATGAAAATATTGACTTTTGGTTTGATAGGTGGTTCAAAAAGACCCCTATTATTCAATTAAATGATTCTAATAATAATAAATGGTACAATCATGATAAAGTTAGCAACTTTTGAGTCAATAATAATTGGGATATTAACAAGTTGAGAGCCAATAGTACCCCATCTGATATACGCAAGATTCTATCTATTAACATTAATAAAAAAAATGATAAAGCTATTTGGGCTTTAAGAAATTATGGTAAATTTGAAAAAAAAATCAACTTGGAAACATATTAGAAAAAAATCATAACTCTGTTCATTTCTCCAATATTTGGTATAATTATATTCCAACTAAGCTCTATTTTCAAGTTTAGAAAACTTTAAAAGGTTAGATATTAGTTGATACCAACTTTCAGAAAAAATACTTCTCTTTAGCTTCCAAATGTTTCTCCTGTAACAATATAAAGTCTATAAATAATCTTTTTGTGAATTATAATATATTATGGAGTATTATGACTACTTTTCTTCTTTATTTGGAATTCAATACATGACATCAAATCAAATTGTTAGATGCTGACATTGGTCTATCACAAAAAACATACAAATTAGAACAATCATTCCTACTATAATTGTGTGGACTATTTGGTTAATAGAAATAAAAAAGAAGCATAATGTTATTATAACTACACATGAATATTACTTTACTAAAATCATTTACACTATGTCTTATTTTAACAACATTAACTCCAAAAAATTATGGTCCGGTGACATTGATATAGCTAATAAACTGGACATTTTCTTTCCTCTTGATAAATCTAACAAGATTCATACTTTAAAATGGATTCCCCTGAGGATAATGGAATCAAACTTAATTGTGATGGTTCTAGCCTTAAGAATGGTGAATCTAGTGGTGTTGGTTTTCATAAAGATCATCATGGTAATATGTTGCGTTCTTATGGTAGGATTTATGGCAAGGTTAATTCATTGACTGCTGAATCTTTGGCTCTTTCAGATGGCCTAATTCTATGCAATAGTATAGGGTATAGAAATGTAGATGTCGAATCTGGTTATATATTGGTAATTTATATGTTAGCTATGAGTTTAGATCCCTCATACTTACAAAATACCATTCAATATTGTAGAAACCTTTCCCCCGATATAACTATCAAGCATATTTTAAGAGTTCAAAATCAGGTAGCTGATTGGCTGACCCATTGGACTCTTAAATGCAAGATGAAACTAGACCATGATAATATTAAAACCATACACTCTCTTAGAGCCATTGTATTATTAGAAAACTTAGGTTTATGTTACATGAACCCAAATGTTTGAACATTGATTCAACGACTAATCTTGTTTAATCTCTAATTGGCAGGTAGCTAATGTTTAAGTTTCATCTTCAATTGATTAATTGTGGAAGAAAGCTCTAGATTTTACTTAACTTGATGTTGCATTTATTGCTAATTGATGAAGATTGAAGATATAGATGCACATGAAGCCACTGTTCTTCTTCAAAAAAAATTGTTATCATCCAACTCTTATTTTCAAAGTCTTGTAATTGTTTTGATATGATTCTTAAACAATCGTTCTTGTTAATATAACATCTTGTTTTCAATTAATAAAGTTTATACTTTTGGAAAAAAAGTTTAAAACGTTAATATGAAAACACCATAAATTTGTATAAATAAAAATAAAAAATAAATATATTTTTTATGATAATCAATCACAACTTAAGTTATCAGATAACTCTTAAATAATCGTTTTTGTTTCGATAGTTAGATTTTAAAATTTTAATTCTTTAGATATAAAAAACCTCATAGCGAAATATAATTAATATGATATTTATGTGGTTCGATTTATGGAATATGAGATTATATTGATGGAACAATTAAGAGAAATGACAAGAACATTCAATAAACATTGACACATTTTGTACAAAACTTCTCAAAATATAGTACAAGTTTTCAGCTTTTAGTATTTCTATTAGCATCTTTCATAATTATATTTTAAAAACCTATCAACTCTGAAGTCCCTTAGTTCCTTCAACGTTCTCTCTTTTAAATTTGGTTAGATGTCAAATATATCTTTAATACCTCACACTCTTAAAACAACACTACTATGTATAAGTGTTGCTCCTTAATATATATATATATATATAGGTTTTAATGTGGTGTATGTTAGCACACACATATATTATACTCATAATAGCAAGCTAATATTGTTCCAACAACCTTGTACCAATATTCTAGATCAACGTCTCTGATCAAATAATACACCAAACAATTATAAAAAAGTTAAACGATTTTGACACCTCAACCATTATTCATTTAAATCCAAACTCATATATCAAAACATAATTTCAGACTATTATTCAAATAACAACAAAAGTTTGGAGCTAACTCGAGCCCGACATGTCGAGAGTTCATTGATACGAAGGCCAAGCTTCCCATACCACGGACTTAACTCATACCAAACCTGAGCTTCCCATAGCCTAAAGTAATGACATACCTAAATCAAGCTTCACATGGCAACAAATGAACTCATGCCAAGGTCGAGCCTCGTGAAGTGGCCGAAGCCAAAATTCATACAATGGTCGAACCATTTTATGTCGATACCAAACTTATTGCCAAGATTTTGTTCAATCTTTAGTTATCTTAAGCATATATCTAAACAAAATCTCACAAAATCAAAACGAAACAACTTTCAAATCACATATTGAAAGATTGTTTTTAAAATTATAGTTACACAAAAATAAGTGGTTAAAATTTAATTTTTCAAATTTTTAATTATAAAATAATTTATGAACGTATTAATAGAAATAGAGACATTTTGTAATATTTATTGTAAAAATATTATAAAAAAATAAATTTTAATGTTTTTAAACATATCAAAATCCTTTTATGTAAATTTGAGAAAGTAATTCGATGTTGTTTGGGTCATATTATCCACAAATAATATGAATTATATACCTCATACTTTATAATTACTAGCTATGTAATCCACATTTATTAAGTTAAGAGTTTTTTTCCATTTTAATTTTGATTTTTTATAAATTAAGTTTTAGATTTGTATTTGTTTCTTCACGTTCATGATTTTAGATTTGGTGTTGTGGTTCAAATTACGGGCTTGAAGTTCAGTTGTTGCATCGCAATGATTATAGGTTTAAGTTTTTATAGTTTCGAGATATAAACGCTGAACCTGATTTGTTTTTTGATTGGTGCTGAGTGATTCTAAAATAATCATATATATTATAATTTGTGTTAAAAAAATAAATTATAGGTATTTTCAATAAATTCAAGACTTATAAAAGGATGACATATATGGATTATATGTTATAGTATTCTTTCGAATGCTTGATCAATTTTATATTTCAAGTAATTTTGCACAAATTTCTAGAGAAGTGATATAATGAAACATTAAAATTTTAACATTTTTTAATAAACTTAAAAAGAAGTGCTAAGGTTATATAACGACTAGAACTATATGAATGTTAGGCTTCTAGATGAATTTAACTTAATAATAATTTAGGATTATTATATTATGCTATGTAAATTATATTAATTAAAATTATAGATTTCATATATTTTATAATTACTAGATTTTTGATATAATACGTACTTATTTTAGATACAAATATAATTATAATCAATCTATTATAGTCACATATCAATAATATTTGTACTTTCTTAAAATATTGTCTATCATTCATGCAACCATCACACACATAATTATCGTTAACAAACTCAAATAACCATCATATTAGCTTGTAATACTTTATTGAATGATGATTAAAATGTTACGACCTAATATAAAACAACACATTCTCTTTAAAATTTATGGAATTAACTTTCTCACCATAAGTACATTATAATTTTGAAGTTTTTTTTATCATTTTTTAGATATTTGTTTGTTCAAAATCCTATGAAGCTTTCTATTAAAACACAAACTATAGTGATTGTTCATCGTGAGGCCCATACTCAACAAATATATAGTTTAACATAACACTAACAACATACCATTTACTACACGTAACATATGTTTATTATTAAACATCATGTTAAAGATAATTCTAACAAATGATTGCTAAGATAGTGATTTTTATTGATTCGAGAAGATAAGTCATTTTGCATACAATATACATCATATTTATATTATTACATAGAGGTTATACTCAATAATTTATTACGTGATTTCGCTTTTATCAGACGTAGACTGTTATCATTGATAATGGCCCTAAAATCACGGTCATTACTAAAGTCTTAGTGCGTTAGTGGGTTGACCAATCAACAATCATTGACTTTATTATGATTCGCATTTTTCCGAGGCATCCTCTGCTTGGTAATAGATTCAGCTCGATATCATTTATGTTTTGTATTCCTCTGGTTTTGTTCATGCTTAATTACGACTAATACCTGATTTCCTTATCGCATCTTCTCGGTGATGCTTTGATCGATCTCGGACTAAGTGAAGCCCTAAGATCATTTTTTTCAATTTATGGAATGAGACTCGATCATGCTCTCTTAGTTGTTTTGTTCAGTTTCAGCTCGGTTATTCTTTTTAAGACGATCGCGAATGTTGTTGTAAGAGCCTCTGCTCGGTTTTCATAATAGTTTCGTTGAGTAACTTGCTATTTCCTTGAGATGGATTCGATTCCCCTTGGTTTGACCTCACTATTTTGTTATTTAGTCGTTCGTCTTATTCACATCTTGTTCAGTGATCTTGATGTTAATATTGCTGACCTCATCGCATCATACGACATATCTCTTTAACGTTTACAAGTTTTTCATCTAATTTTACTAAACATATTAAATTATATTCTAGATCTAAAATTAATTCAAATTTCAGGTGATGTTATTTGAACGTCTACAATCTAGTACAAAGTATTTATTGGAATGTTTTAGTTGTGCAAACTAGTCATTAAGCTTACAAATAAAATAAACTCTTTATCTACTTCTTCATTTTTTTCTAACTATAAAGCTAAAATTTGATAATATATATCTACTCTAAAATCTTTCTAAATATTATCCAATGTTAACCAATTTTTGTCAACATTTCTTCTTATAAAAAATATAGTTTCTCACACGTCTCACAAGGATGGTATTTTATATTTTCATTAATATTACCATTCTTATAACTGATTATAATGTTCATAACTATCGTTTTTTTAAATATTGTCAACTCTTTTAATCTTTTTTATACTTTCAAACATTTTCTTAGCCTTCAACAAACCAACAGTCTGCTACTATGACTATATGTAGATCACTAATAAATAACTTATTGATGATCATTCTTTTTTTTTCTTTTCCGGAAGGAACCCGGAGCCGCTACTCATGGAGTCTATACAAGGTAAAACCCTCAGTCTGACGCAATAGCTTACAAACCAACGCCAGAAGGTAAACCACACAAGGTGACAGGCTTAGCCAAGAAAGCATTTGTAGAGGGACTCGAACTCATGACCTTTGGTCACAAGCATGCCTTACTCCACCAACTCGGCTACCCCTTTCAGGGTTTATTGATGGTCATTCTATATAAAGTTAGATAAGGTATGTATGTATTTTCCTACTAATACGAGTAAATTAGTTATACTACTCCACAAAATGTTTAGACTTCTTCATACGTAGATTTTCAAATTCTTTATGAAGGTTATATAATTTAACAATATTTATTTTAAAATTTAACAATACTTATTATACATTATATGACATGTCTATCTAAATATTTTATCATCACTAATATTTCTAAATATTTGAGGTGTTACAAACATCAATATCGTGTATATCATCGAATTGTTTATCTTTTATTTTAAATCACGATTTGAGGCAATTAGTTTTTCTTTTAATATAGAAAATCGGTTGAAAAAGCTTTGTTAATCATTTGATTCATATAATTGGTGTATGAGAAAATTCAACACCATCAAAATTTTCTATTTCTATCAATACGTTTTTAAATCTCCAATATGTTAGAGTAGCAACACAAAACAATGCTTTACTAATCATAATTATCCATCTTGAACATAAATTCATATTTTTTCTACAATTTTTTTATCTTGATTTGGATACATTTAGGGACAATCTAACCCTTAGGACTAGATCATATAACCCGTATATTTCTTAGGTTTGCTTTACTTTGGTCCTTAATCACTAAATACACAAATTTAGGCTTTATATTTTATATAATTAACCTTGTTGTTATCTATATTTTTCTCCCCTTGTCATAATTAACCTTGTTGTTATCTATATTTTTCGCCCTTTATCACTAGCCCCTCAGTCCTTATGAGGTTATCTGAATGAGGACTGCAATTATTCCTTCCTTGCGAACTCCCGCGGATTTTATGACACCCAAAATTCTTTGTATGACCAGTCCTCGGATCGGACGACTTCGCTATTTGCGTTCCATAAACGAATTGTTTTATGGTTGCCCTTCAGATTATATGGAATAAGACTTGTTCGAATTTATGACCTCACCATTGGTCATGATGACCTCACGTAAATCATCATTTATTTTGAGTTCTCTTGCCTCTGCCTAGTCGTTATGGTGTCAGAGACATTTTAGATTATGAAGTCATTTATGGCCACGTGTCGTGTACCTACCATAGCTTGCCAACGCGTTGTTTGAATGCGTTTGTGTGAGGAGAAACGTGTCAATTCTTTTAACATTTCTTCTTGTACTCCATAATTCTCACAACTTTCACTATAAATACTCTTTGAATTATGTTCAACCTTGAGCCAAGAACATCTGTTCAAGGGATATTTCAATCCCAAATTCCCTCATTGCTCTTTCATGCCTCAATATCTCAAACTAAGCTGCTGCTCCCGGAAATTCCGGTGGAAGAGGCCACCCCACAACTGCAGACATTTATGAATCAAACTTTCACGACAACTAGTCCCCCATTCGAGAATGTTCCTTCCCTACTGCTCAGCCTCCGGTCAAGCTTGTTTTATGGATAACAAGGTTGATCCTTCGCCATCTGAACCTGCTTCCAAGACTTCTCCCTTCTTAACCATGGGTGATGACAAGGGGAATCCAACTCAAATAAATGTAGGGGAACGCATTAAAAGGAAAAGCTCCCCCGATCCACCTGCAAAGTCTATTCGGGTAAAAATTTCATCTTCTGCTGCGACCCCTCAAGTGACTCTGCAGGGGTCCCCACAAACAACTACAGAAGTGAGTCCTAGGAAATTTTCGACAAGGGGTGTTTGTTTAGAACAAGTTTCGAAGTCCATTCCTGAAATCCAAGAGAAAGCTCTACTTGATAAGCCAGACAATGATCAGGAACAACCTGATACGGTTGTGGTTAAGGTGCAACCCTTAGGTGTTGTACCCGCTGCGATTCCTCCCTCCAGACCATCTGCGCCAAGCCAAGGTGTCTCTTCTCTTGCCCCAGAAATTATCACTGATCTACCCCCATGGAGTGGAAATATTTCCTTGGTAAAGAAAGACAAAAAGAAGAAGAAACGCACTACAGATCTGCCTTCGAACATAGAAGATGTTTTAGGTGATAACCTTCGCGATATCGAGTCCAAGCATCTTCTTGCCCTTTATAAGATGAAGCACAAATATTTTCATCCGACCGAGGAGGTAAAGCTTAGAGACCGGTGGGGGATACCTTGGAATATTACCATTTAGTTTCACACAGTCAGAGAGACTCCTTTGTCCGTTCTCAATCATGAGTTGATCATTTATACCGAGCTCATGAACTGGGGCCTTCGTCTACCTCTTGATCCTGATCTAGTAGAATACTTCAACCTCATCAGACTTTGCCCCTCTTAAGCTGGCGCTAATATGTGGTACACACTCATGACCTGCATCATGGCCTCCAAACTTTCTGAGATAACCTTTTCCATTGAGCAACTTATCTCCATTTCAGGTATGGCTAAGAAATCTCATTACCATTTTTACTCTCTTGGTTTTGCAAGGCAGTTCAAGGTGATCAAATATTTCTTAAAGACTAATAAATAGTAGAAGCATCCACACATAGTCTTCTCGGCTATGGGAAACTGGCTTTGAAAGCTCCGACAACCTTCTCCATAGGTTAAATTTGAAGTGGTACGAGCAAGGTATGCATACTCACATAGTCTTCTGTTTTACTAAAGTTGGATAGTCTTAAGATGTTTTTTTTCAAATAGCTATGAAGGGAAAAAGAATTGCCAAGCCCTTTAAAAGTTATGCCAAAGCTACTAAGGAAATCTTATGAAGCTAAGCGTCTCGGCAGGTGAACATTGGGATCATAAATTTCACCAAAGTTTCCTGCCAATGAACTTTATGAAAAGTAATATTTGTAGGTATGACCTTGGAGAAAAAAAGTCCATGTCCGACCTTATGGTGCCTCCCCCAAATGATGCTATCCTCAAACGTCTGGAATGTGGGACAACGTAGTTTACCTTCCTACCCGAGCTCGGGATCCGAGCCACCAAGATGTGGAAAAACCCGAGGAAGGTGGTGAAGGAACCGAGAAGGCAGAGTCAGAGAGTGATACTCCCTAGGAACAGGGAGTGGGAGCCCAAAGAGATCATCAGGATGAGACCTATGATGAAAGGCCATCGGAAGTTCAGCAAGAACACCCAGTGGGTCCCTGGGTAAGTCCTCCAACCAACTAAGGAATGCTAATAAAGATACTTCTGTTGAATTGAGACCAGCTAGGAGATTTGGGGTTGTGAGACCAAAAAGACTTATTGATGAATAAAAACAAAAGCAAGTGGTTGATAGTAAAGGAAAAAGTGACAATACAACCTGTTTGTGCTTACCCCCAATAAAGAAAGTTGTCATAGTCGACTTTGAAGGAATTTGAATCTAAGCAGAAGAAATGTCTCGATGCATACGCGACCAATATTGTCTATCGCCTCGAAGAAAGAGATGCTAACGTCAGGTTCACTATGGTATTAGAGATGCATGGGAGGTTTCCAAACCTGAAGCTATGCAACCTTTGGCTGCGCGTTATTGAAAGGCATCGCCCTGCAGGCATTTCGATGGAAGATTTGAAGACCAGCGATGACTCAAAAAATTCATCCTCGGAATCTGATTCCCCGGAAGACAATAAGGAAAAATCCGGTTCCGACTAGCATAGTTTGAATGTGTTTACCTTTGTTTTGTAAAATTAACCTCCTGGTGTGAGGATTTTTTATGTTGTGCTCTTCGAATTTATTTTTTACTGAAAAATGCCTTATGTTAAAATGTTTACTGTAAAACAATTTTTATCGGACAGATGGTTTCTTAACATGAAAATATTTCAAAATTCTTATCTGACTCAATTTGTTTCTTCTCTAGGAAATCCTTCATATGAAAACATTTTATGTTAGTAACTGATATCATTGTCTTCTTGAGTTAAAAAAAGATGAACTTTCCAGTTCAAACTTCTTTGGAGTGTGTTTTGAGTTCAAAAAGATAAACTTTCTAGTCCAAACTTCTCTGGAGTACCTCTTGAGTTCAAAAAGATGAAAATTCTAGTCCAAAATTTTTTGGAATGCCTTTTGAGTTTAAAAAGATGAACGTTCTAGTCCAAACTTTTTTAGAGTGCCTTTTGAGTTAAAAAAGATGAACATTCTGTGAATCATTTAATGAAGGCAATGGGATTTTATATATAAGTCGGCTATTATGGCACCTCATTTAAATCTTCCTGCGCCACCATGGTAGGAAATAGTATGCCACCAATACTTACATAAACTGGTAAAGAAAATATTTACATATTTACACGTTTACTCTAAATAAACTTTGAGGTGCTCAATATTCCAAGGGTGGGGAAGATCTCCTCCTTTTTTATCTTTTGATATGTACGTCCCCGGGTATATCTTCTTGGTTACCATGTACGGACCTTCCCAATTAAGAGCTAAATTTCCCAACTTCTTTTCATTTGTGTGACGGAAGACTTTTCTTAAAACTCTGTCCCCAACTTTGAACTCTCTTCTTTTGACTTTTGATGTATACCGGCTCCTCATCAAATTCTGGTATTGTAAAGAGTTTAATTGTGCCATTCTTCTCTTTTATTTTATTAGATCAAACTCTGTGCGCTTTCCTCTATCATTTGTTTCCTCTAAGTATTCATTTAAACTATACGATGGGAACATTGCTTCTGATGGTACCACAACGTCCATCCCATAAACGAGTGCTAATGACGACTCTTATGTTGCAATTCGACCCTATTAGCCCAAAGAACTTCTTGTAGGTAATCCGGACATTTTTCGGCCTTACCCTCCAGATTCTTCCTCATGCCATCTAAAATTGTCTGATTAGTCACTTCGACATGGCCATTCGCTTGAGGGTGGAAAGGTGATGAAAAGGATTATTGTATCCCCTTAGATTCACAAAAGGCTTTCATCTCATTTTTATAAAATTGTGGTCCATTATCCATTGTGATTTTTCTAGGTACACCAAAACGATATGTTATAAATAATAAACCTGTTCACATCTTTCCCCCTTATTCCTACTAGCGGCTCAGCTTTTACCTACTTGGAGAAGTGATGCAGACAATTCGGTGAATTAGTAGTTTGGAGCTCCGGTGTCAGTTTTTTACCCACAGCACCTTGTTTCGAAGGAAACGACGTCACGAACGCAAGTCACCAGCTTCGCTCGTGAGCTATGGGCTTTTTTAGGCATCCGGGCTCATCTATCCTCTTTTTTCGCACTTTTAGTACTTTGGGCTTTTTTTTGTAATTTTCCTATTTTTAGTTTTAGGGTTTTGTTTGAACTCTATATATACCTATCTTCTATTCATTGTTAGGGGAATTGATTTTGTTTAATAAAAAAAATTAGGGTTATCCCTTCTTGAGCTTCTGCTACGTTTCACTCTCCATCAAGAAGTAATCTACTGCAACAATGATTGTTTGACGACCTCCTGATGTCATCAGAAGGGGTCCGACTAGAACAGTACCCCATCGGTCGAACGGTAAAGACTCTGATAATGATTCAAGGGGCACGTCGGACATATGGATTGAATTAGAAAATATTTGTCATATGTCACACTTCTGTACTAATTCATTTGCATCCAAGGATATGGTCGGCCAATAATAACCCGCAAGGAGTACTCTTTGTATCAACGTTTTGTAGCCACAGTGTGCTGACCCTTCTCCATCATGCAACTCTGAAAGTATCACTATGATTCATCATTCCCTAAGCAACGGAGTAAAGGTCGGCTAAAAGATTTCTTATACAGTACATCTCTGAGTACCACATAACCATATGCCTCGAACTGTATTTTTTTAGCCATTACTTTTTTGACTGGTAATAGGTCGTTGTTTAAGAACTCTTGTATCTCACTTCTCCAGTATTTTACTATAGCTGCAGAAATTTGGAATGCCTCAACACCTCCTTCAACTGATTCGGATCCCTTAACAATTGATGGGTTTTCTTGGACAATTATCCATGGGTAGTCCTTTGAGTAAGATGCTCTGGCTAAAGAATCAACTTGTGAATTCCCAACCCTATAAACATGTTCATATCTGACGTCCTTAAAACTTAAGGTTAAAGCCTTCGGGACCTCTAGATATTTTACTAAATGATCTTTCCTTGCTTCTGACTTTCCAGAAGCATGGTTCATCAGAAGTTGTGAATCACTTATCAACCTGACTCTTTTGGCTCCAATTTGTTTTGCAAGTCTTAGGCCAGCCAAAGTAGCTTCGTACTCCACTTCATTATTTGATGCTTTGAACCCGAATCGGACAGCTTGATACACAACAATTCATTGTGGAGATGTCAATTGTACTCCTACGCCACAACCAGACGATCTTGAACCCCAATCAGTTCGGACTATCCACTATGAGCCAGATTCTTCTATATCAATATTCATTTCATTCTGATCCGAGTGGAATTCGACTAGGAAATCAGCTAATACTTGTGCTTTGATAGCAGTTAATGGTTCAAATTCAATATCAAATCTCTAAGCTCTACCGACCAGTTGGTTATTCTTCCTGACACGTCAAGCCTTTGCAATATGTTCTTTGGTGGAAAAGATGTTTTTACCACAATTGAATGAGCCTGAAAGTAAGGCCTCATTTTTTATGCAGATGTTACCAATTCAAGCGCCAACTTTTCTAATTTGAGATACCGCTTCTCTGCATCAAGAAGACTCTTACTTACATTATAAATTGGCTTCAGAATATCTGACTCCTCTCGTATTAAATTGCTATTACCGCGAATTCTGATACAGCCAAATAGATAAACAACTTCTCCCATGGATTTGGCTTGGTCAGGATTTCCGGGGAGGAAAGGTATTTTTTTAATGTTATTAAAAGCATCCAAACATTCTTGAGTCCAATAAAAGCAATTTGCTTTTCTCAGTACTTGGAAGAAATGGGCACATTTGTCCGAGAATCGCGATATGAACATGTTTAACGCTGCCAATCTTCCAGTTAGGATTTGTACCTCTTTGATTATTCTTGGTGGGGCCATAGTACATAGCACATTTAACTGTATTGGATCGGCTTCAATACCCTGTTTGTTGACTATGTAGCCTGAAACCTTTTGGATGTTACCCTGAACGTGCACTTCTCTAGGTTCAATTTCAAATTTACCTTGGTCAAATTGGCCAAATATTCTTCCAAGTCAGCTAAATTATTCTCGTCTTTGAGGCTCTTGACAAGCATGTCGTCGATGTAGACCTCAACATTTCTACTAATCTAATATTTAAAAGCTTTTTTTACTAAGTGTTGGTATATTGCCCCAGTGTTTTTTAATCCGAATGACATTACCTTGTAGCAATGTAGACCCCTTCCCGTCATAAAAGTTGTGCTCTCCTGGTCTCTTAGGTCCATCTGGATTTGATTGTACCCCGCTTAGGCATCCGTAAAGGATAGCAAACGATTTCTGGACTTTGATTCAACCAACTGATATATTTTAGGCACGGGGAAAGGATCTTTGAGACACACCTTGTTCAAATCGGTGAAATCCACACACATTCGCCACTTGTCATTTTTATTCTTTACTAAGACTGGGTTAGCAGTCTACAAAGGATACTGTAACTTGCGTATGTGGCCCACTTTTGTCAAACGGTCCACCTCTGCCCTTATCGTTTTAGTTTCTTCTTGAAAAAAGAATCGTCTCTTCTGTATGATCGGACGACTGTTGTTCCGTATTGCTAGCCTATAACATATGACATATGTTGGAACCCTTGTAACATCTTCTGCACACCAAGCAAACAAGTGTAATTTGGTTGAAAGAAATTTCACTAAATTTTATTTTACCTCATAGGATAACTTTGTACCAATCTTGAGACTTTTATCAGGACAAAAAACATAATCCTCAAAACCATCATCAGGGACTATGAACCCGGGGGCCTCCCTCGGATCATCAACAAGATCGGAATCCGCGGGCCCCCCCAGTGCTTGCTATTCTTTTCTCGATTCAACCCCATTTAACTGTTTGGGGACCAACGCAGCTCGGTAACATTCTCTCACTATCTTCTGGTTGCTTCTTACCGTTCCCACATTACTACCTACCACGTACTTCAAACACTGTTAAACAGTAGACGGCACAACGTGCATCTTTGACAACCAAGACCTTCCAAAGATAGCGTTATATGACGTGGGAGCATCCCCCATTACACAAAATACTGTGACTATCTTCTTGAATGGTCCCCGACCTAACTTTACCATCCCTTCAATTTCTCTTACTACTTCAGCAGTAGCTCCAATAAATCCGACTATCGTCTGATCAGATCACGAGATTGTTGGTGGGTTTTTTATCTGGCTATAAGTTGACATAAACATTATGTTAACTGAACTCCCAGTATAAATCAAAAAAATTCTTATCTCATTTCCCACTATCCTTGCTCCGATTAATCCTGCATTCTCATGCGGATCAACTACATCTCTCATGTCATCATCTTCAAAGCAAATAATAGGGGATGGATTTCTGTACAGGTGTAATAAAGCACCTGTTTCTAACTGTGTTGCCAAACTAACAATATGTCTCTTTCGAGAATAGTATGATAAATATGCCATTATATCCCCACCAAAAATGGTTAGTGACTCAAAGAATGCACATAATTAACTAACCTTTCCTCTAGTAGTTGGTTCTTCAACCGTGTTAATACTGTTTCTGCCAGGCTTTGGATCTAGATACTCTGCAATGATATCAAACGCATCAACTAGATTCTTCATCGACCTCCTCTGATATCATCATGGTATCCTTCTGCTTAGGAGAGACTTCTTGCTTGGGAGCAAGCACAAAATTCTTTTTCACAAATTGATTAATTTTTCATTCTCTATCAAATACTGGACATCTTTTTTCAATGCCACACAATATTTCGTATCATACCCGATATCTTTATGAAATTGAAAATATTTATTCTTCCTATGCTCCCTTGGAGTCTGTAACGGGAAAGGCTTACGAAAATGTACATTTTTTTACATGCTTTCTCAAAGATGGTTGATACACACTCAGTTAACTCGGCATAGTGAGCAGGTCAGATCCACTCGTTGGGCATGGGTCGAACGTATTGTTGAGATGCTTGTCCAGCAGATGTATATTGTTGATTGTTCACTGCCCGTTGAGGAGTCTGACCTGTTTCTTGAACTGGTGCTCGGGGTTGGACGGTTGTTGTCGGCTGCGACACTTGTGGTCGGGCATTCATCGCCGGTGCAACAACCGTGATCAAGGTCAAATCCTGATAGAATTGAGTCATCGATTCTATCTCCGAGCCTCTAGTTTCTTCCACGAGAATCTGCTTCTCTATCTGGTCTAGCAGCGGCTCGAATGTCATGGCATATGTCTCTGTGGCATTATCTTTCATTACCTCCGGTAGTAATCCCATTCGGAAAGAAGCTAGTGCCACTTTGTCCTCACAAAACTCTATATCCGTCTTGACCTAAATGAAACGTTTTGTGTACTCTTTTAAGCTTTCCCCAACTTTCTGTCTGCAGTAAATGATGGTATCCCCATGGAATTTCTTGCTGCCAATGAAATGTTTTCGGAACATACTCCAAAACATATCAATATTCTTTATACATCCCTGAGGTAAACGATTATACCACTTGGACGTTGCATTCTTGAAGGTTTGGGAGAATGCCCTGCACAGTAGCTTGTCATCATTATCATAATTGATCATGAAGTTCTTGTACTGTTCAATATGATTATCTGGATCGTGGGTTCCGTCGAAAGTGGAGATGATCTCCAGTTATGTTCGACGTTGTAAGCACTTCCCCTGGACCTTCATTATCCGTCATATAAAGCCTTTCCTCGGTCAGAAAAGTAAAGTGGTTAACTGACTCGGTAATCTTGATTATAAATATCAGATTGAAGTTTCCTTCATAGAGTTATATGCTCTGGTCGGATATTTTATACTTTATCAGGCTACTCATAATACAACTTTATTTTCCCATGATCACGCTTCTTCCTTGAATCCTTCATTCTTTGACTAGTTCGATGAGAGCTTTTACGTATCCTTGAATCTCTTTGCTTCTGATTTGCTTTGTACCTGGCATCAATATACGAGGATGAAACTTCATATGAGCTAAGAGAAGTATACTCACTAGATTCCGATGATTCGTATCTTTGCTCAGATCTAGCTCACCTTTTGGAAGATAGATAACTTTTCCTCCGACGCCTTTCTTCAGGTTGAATGACATCTTGAGTCTGATCAACCACGACTCTCTCTCGTTGGACTTTAGATCTGACTTTTCTAGAGCTTATTATCTTTCTTTTTTTTCTACATTTAGTCTTTCGATGTCTTCCAACAAATCTTTATGTATAGCAACCAAGACGGATTCTTCTAGAAGTTCCTCAACGTATCGGTTAGGATCATTTTCCTCGTTTGTAACTTGTTCTACCATCAAATGGTCGCCATACACGACACTAATCAGATCTTTTGTCTGATTTATCTCAGCCTCACTACGAACTTCTATTTCTATTTTTTAAAGATTTTTTAAAGGGTTTTGGAACGTTGATTATGGGTACTACTCAGGTTCCCACAGACGGCGCCACTAATGAACTCATAATATTCTTAGGTAAGTTCGGAAGCAGACATGTTCGTAAGAGTACGTCTGTCTAAGAAATATTTTTATAAAGTAACTGTAATTATAAGAGTAATGTTTTGAAGAGAGAGAAAGAGACAAAGGAATAAAAGTAGCAATAATTAACTAATCATTGGTCTTTTCTCAAAAAGAGAATGTCCTTTATATAGTACATGAGGTGGATAGTAAAATTATATAATTACCACCATTAAGGTGGATTTCTCACCCCCACTCCTCTACTATATACAAACAAGTTCTTAGGGTATATCATCTAACCCCTCTATTTCTTATGTTTGCATTACTTTGGTCCTTAATCATTAAATACACAAATTTAGGCCTTATATTTTATATACTTAACCTTGTTGTTATCTATATTTTTTTGCCTTATCAGTACATATGTTGCTAGCCCTTCAACTAGTCCGAAACCAAAAAAGAAGAAGATTAAGATCAAAATGAAGGCAACTGAAACTAGCTTTCTAACAATCGAAGACGGATTCGAAACTGAGCCTTCTTCTAAAAGAAAGAAAATAATTCTGAAGAAGTTGTCTCATAAGTGCCTCCTCCCAAAGCTGAAGAAACTGCAGTGCAAATCACCAGAGAGAAACTGTAGTGGAAGATCATCGATGAGATGACGACTTTATTCTTGACGAGCCCATTAGTATAGAGGAACTTCAAGACCTCTACCAAGATATGAATCTGAGGGTCCAACATATGCAAGAACAACTTCAAAAAGTTGGCCATCAGGTTACTGCTCCTCTTTTACCTGAAATTATAAATTCAAATATTCCACTGGCTTCCTCATCTTTTGGTCTCGTGCCTTACAATAACAAAAGGTTTATCCTTATCCAAGATCCATCCGAAGAAGTTTTACTTGAATGCAACCTTTTTCCAATCTTGAAACAACAACAAAAGTATTATGCACAAAAGTAAAATCTGCTCGAATCCATTTAGAAACCATGGCTAAAAATGTGGTCTGTTGTAAAATAGATGATGATGTAGAGAAATTAATGAGAGAAATATTTGGCGAACAAATCGAAGAATAATTCTGTGTGTTCCAGGCTGACAGGTCAGAATTCATTAAAGGAGTCATCCACCTCAAACGCCATCTACGCTCTGTGCATGAACAAAAAATATAAGAGCTCAAGACTTCTCATCAAGCTGAGATGGATGAACATAAAGCTAAACATGCCAGGGTGATATCCGAGGAGCAGAAAAGATACTCATCTATTTAAGATTCTATTAAGAAGAGAGAATGAGAAAAGAAGAAGATGACTGATGATATGGTTGCACTTAAGACAACACTCGAAGAAGAAAAACAAGCCACTGTGAAAATTGCCAAGAGTCAGTGTGGACGGGATACCTAGTTGCAATAAAAAATGCAGATGAGCAACAAACAATTATTTTGCTCTGCGAATTTCATGCAGCGTTCCCAAAAGCAAATATGTCAAGTTTTGGGGAATTAATCCCCATAGATAACTGTCCTACTGAAGCCTTTGACCTTGTTCCAACTGATTCTTCCAAAGAGACAGAGTCAGAAGAAAATGAAAATGCCACTGAGCAAGAATATTCATCTGAAGAGAACTCCGAAGAGAATGATTGATTGTTATTTCTTTTTTCTATGTTTTGAAGTAATATTTTGTTGCCCGTGACTTATTTTTGTGAATTCTTAACTTCTTGGCATTCAAAAACATCTTTTTGTAAGATCATAATATATTCTTCAATAAAAAAACTAGTCTTCTTATTTTCACACTTATTTGGCGAGTTCTATCTTATCATGAATACTTTTAATTTCATGAACCAAGTCATTATCACCTCGAATTCCAATATATGTCACATATATATATATATATATATATATATATATATATATATATATATATATATATATATTTAATTTCTCAAATAAAAATAATGCCTTTAGAAAATGTTAGCACCTCGAATACAAATCGTGCGTTTGAAGAATGTAGCACCTCGAATATAATGAGTGTGTTTAGAAAATGTAGCACCTCGAATATAATTAGTGAGTTTAAAGAACATAGAACCTCAAATATAATTAGTGTGTTCAGAGAAAGTAGCACCTCTAACATAATTAGTGCGTTTAGAGAACGTAAGCTTCAAAGATGATCAGTCTTTGACCAGTTACCATGATATTATAAATACTTGTACATAAAACAACCACTGGCCAAAAAAGAATTTTATTAATAACCTCGAATATGTACATGACACCTCATTAGAACCTCTATGGGCCAATAGGGTAGGAAAGAATGGGTCAATTATTCAAAAAAATCTTAAAAAGAAAAAAATCATTCCCAATATAGTTCTAAATGTTCTATATTCCAAGAATGTTGAAGTATCATTCCCTGCTCATCATAAAGGTGATACGTACCCGGATTTATTTTCTCCATCACCATATACGGACCCTCCCAATTCGGGGCCATCTTTCCAAGTCGTTTGTCCTTTGTATGGAGGAATACTTTCCTTAAGAGTTTGTCATCTACTTTAAAATCCTTCATTCTCACATTCGAATTATATCGACTCCTCGTCAAAGTTTAACAATGAGTCATATTCGAATGAGCTCTAACTCTTTTCTCTTCGATCAAGTCTAGGTACGTTCTTTTGGCATCTTCATTTACCTTTTTGGAATAGTGAAGTACTTTATAAAAAGGTAAGATAGACTCTGCAGGGCTAACAACATCCATACCATAAACCATGACAAAATGAGTTTCTTGAGTGGCCTCTCTAGGAGTTGTACGATAAGTCCACAATATCTTTTGTAAATAATCAGGCCATTTTCCTGCAGCTCATGTTAAATTCTTCTTCAAACCTTCCAAAATATACCTATTAGTCACCTCCACTTGACCATTTTCTTTAGGATGAAAATGTGTAGAAAAAGACTGTGTGATACTCCTCAAAGTGCAAAAATAAGTCATTTCTCTGTTGTTATATTGAGGACCGTTATATGTTGTGATTTTCCGAAGCACTCCAAAGCGACAACAAATATTATTCACAATGAACTTAATTACATCTTTAACTTTTGTACCAGATAATGGTTCAGCCACAGCCACTTCAAAAAGTAACCCACTGCCACAATGATTATTTGGCATCCTCGAGAAGCCATAGAAAATGGTCCTACCAAGTCTATTCCCCATATATCAAAAGGAATAGCTTCGAAAATAAATATAAGTGGAACTGCTGGTTATAAATACAATTGGAAAAGCGTTGACAAGTATCACAGCCTCGAACTAAGACCTTAGCATAATTCATAATTCAAGGTAAATAATAACCCAAATAACGCAGCAATGGTCTACTTAAAGATTTTTTGTATAACACTTCATCCACTACAACATAACCATGGGCCTTATAACTTAACTTTTTAGTCAGATGTGCATCTTGAGGTAACATACCTCTTAATAAAAAATTAAGGATGTCAGACCCCAAATCACTTCGAATTATTCATGGAGTGACAAATACTTCCTCAACATATTTATATTGTTCTGATCGCGTTAAAATCGAAAGACTCTCCTATAACAGTATCCATAGAGATTCTTATATATAAGCAATTTTTGCCAAAGAATCAGCAGTTGCATTATCTCTTCGGTTAATATGCTCTACAATCACTTTGTCAAACAAAAAAGTAAAATTTCGAAGCTCACGTTATTACAAAATTAATTGATCTTTCTTGGCCTCAAGTACACCTGCCATATGATTTGCCACTAGTTGCGAATCTGTTTCCAAACGAACTATTGTTGCTCCACGGGTATTTTTAAGCCTTAAACCAACTAACGCAACCTCATACTCAACCTCATTATTCGATGTGTGAAAGACAAAACGAATAACATCATACATTGCCTCCCAAAAGGTGCAACTAATTAAACCCCTACACTACACCCCAATATACTAGACCCACCATACGTTTGAACCACCCACACCGAAGTTTATAGCAAGACATCTTTATCTATCCCCTCATCTGATCGGCTCAAATGAAATTCAACCAGAAAACCAGCTAAAGCTTGAGCTTTAATAGCCGTTCGAGAAGCAAAAATGATGTCAAAATATCCTAATTCTACTGACCATTTGGTCATTCTACCAGAAATGTCTGGTCGTTGTAACACATTCTTTAATGTGAAAGAAGTTCGAACCACAATAGTGTGAGCTTGAAAATAATGGCGCATTTTCGTAGCAGCCACCACTAAAACCAAAGACAATTTTTAAAGTTTCTAATACCTCTTCTCCGATGCCAACAAACTTTTACTAACATAATAGGCTGGCTTTGAAACTCCCTTGCCGTTACATATCAAAACAGCGCTTACAACAAAATCAGACACTACAATATATAGAAATAGTTGCTATCCAATTCGAGGCTCAGAAAAAATCCTTGGTGATAACAAAAGTTCTTTAATATTTGAAAAGGCTGATTTACAATCTGGCGTCCATTCAAACTCTTTGGGTCTTTGTAATACTTGGAAAAAATATAAAAATTTGTCAGAAAACCTTGAAATTAATCGATTAAGGGCATCTAACCATCCTGTCAAGACTTGCACCTCCTTTATAGTTTGAGGCGATGCCATCGAAACTAAAGCCTTTAGATGTCATGATATGCTTCTTTCCTCTTTTCACTAGTGATATACCTTAACAATTTCCATGACCGGACACCAAAAGTACATTTTTTCAGGATTCAACTTCGAACGAATGGCCCTCAAATTTAGAAAGGTCTCTTCTAAATCTTTGAGGTGTTCACCATCTACAGATCTTTTAACCAACATATCAACGTATACCTTTATATTCCTTCCAATATGAGGAGAAAAATCCATATTCACCAACATTTGATATGTTGGTCCACTATTCTTCAAGCTAAATGGCATGACTCAATAACAATGTAGTCCTCGATCAGTAATGAATGTAGTACTTTCCTAATCTTTTGGATCCATTTGGATTTGATTATATCATGCAAGGCATCCATAAAAGAGAAAATTTTATTCATTGAAGTAGAATCAACCAGCTGATCTATTCGGGACAAGGAATGGGTGTTTAGGGCATGCTTGATTTAAATCTGTGAAGTCAACACACATTTTCCACTTTATATTCTTTTTTTTACTAACACCGGATTTGTAGTCCATAAAGAATATCGTGCCTCCCTATTATTTCCGACCCTAGAGTGACAATCTACCTCTTGAATAATAGCCTCTGACATTTCCACTAGAGAAAGGCTCGTTTATTCCGAATACTAGGTATTATCCTCCAATCTATAGCTAAGTTGTGACATATTATTTGAGATTGAACTGGTTTCACATCTTCTATTTTCCAAGCGAAAACATCCAAATTATCAAACAAGAATTATAACAATTGATCACACAAGGTAGAAGACAACAACGTTCCTATTCGTAAAGTCTTCCCATTAAAAAAATACACTCTTTCAATATCCTCACCTATTTTTAAAGAACACAGGGTTTCCCTCAGATTATCTATTCTCTCTTCATCTGAGGTCAACCCCCTTGGTTGCTATTCAACCATTTTATCATCCAAATTAGAACCTCAAACCTGGAGTGTTGTTGCATAACATTCTATGGCCACTTTTTGGTCACTTCGAACCACACCAACATGATCTCCAATGACATATTTCAAACATTGATTAACCATGGACACAATAGCATACATTCTTAAGGTCAAGATCTCTAAAAAACAACATGATAACTGGTTGGACACTCAACCACCATGAACAAGACTTGAACTTTCTTTTTAAACGGGCCTTTCCCAAACACATTTCACCTTCAAATTCCCCAATCACATGAGCTGTTACCCCTGTAAATCCAATTATAGTACGATCATACTAAAAAATTCAAGGCGGATTATGCATCCTATCGTACGTAGATTTGAATAACACATTTGCAGAATTCTACGTAGCTACTAAAATACGTCAAATTTCAACTCTAGATATTTCTTCCCCTATAACCACTGCATCCTCATGAGGGCCAGCTATTCCCCTCAAATCATCCTCATCGAACAAAATAAAAGAAGTGTCATGCTTTTCATATAAATGAGTACATATTCTTCCGTCTACCTAAGTTGTTAAACATACAACGTGCCTTATCCTGGAACTATTAGTATTACCAGATATGGAATCTCCCCCAAATATTGCTAAGGATTCAAAATACTCACATAAGCTTCGAACCCGTCCTTGCTCTAGTGGCTCAGCCGTAGCTATCAGAATTATTAATCTGGATCTGTATCCAAATATTTCGATGTTGCGCCAAAATCATCACATTTAGAATCTAAAATCATCAATGAAATTTCTTCCTTTAAATTCATATTAGCAGTTTGTTGTGTCGATATCCTCGGATTTTTCGATCCACTGCTTTTCCCTTTAACAAACTTGTTTATGGTTTATATCATTAGATACTTTATTAGGGCAAGTTAAAAAATTGTATAAAACATTAAGAATATTTATCTAAAATATATAAACATTTAATAATACATATTATTTATCATATATTCTTTAAAAACATTGACATGTGAAGAATTACTATAATTTACGACGACTCATATCCAAATCAAAAAACATGGAGTCTAACTAAAACATATTTATTAAGGAGTTACTTATTGAAAAACAAATTCATTATCGCTCGATGTGATCTACATGTGTTTGTCTTTCTTTTCTTATCGTGAAGTACAATGTTCTTTATCAAACTCAAAATATGTTTTGTTCCGATTGCTTCAAATCTGATGAGATGTATACGATCGATCAGTTTGATTTTCTAAGCTCGTATTTCTATTCAACTTGTCGTACCTCAGATTTTAGCCTAGCTAACTAAATATGTTGTTCTATTTGAACATTTTGTCATTCAATGCCATTATTTTATCCAGCAACTGATTCATCCAAACTTCAATGTTTCGATGATCTTACTGCATTAGAATTTGATCATTTTCTTCACTAGATCTCAAAGTTTCAATTGCTTTTCAAACCATTGGATCATTTTTATTTCCTGATTCCATATCCATCAAGAGTGATATTACTCAGCAATAATTCTAAAATTTCTAGTTTTTTACGTGAAATCAAGGTACCAATCGCATAGGGCTCCCATTGTGGTCGCCAATTTGTTAAGTGTGAATCTTGTTTTTTGAGAGAGAAAGTAAAAGAGAGAGTTTAATTCGAGAGAGAGAAAGTTAGAGAGAAAAAATAGTATGAGTCTAATGAAAAAATTGTCACCCTTTATTCATTGCCTCAACCTTTATTTATAGGTGCGTCAGACTTAGTTTAAGTGAATCAGTTATACAAATGAGTAAATTATACTTCAACCCTGTATATTTACAAGAAGTTAAAATACCAATTTTTAGCTATACAGTTTATCACATACAACATTAGTTGTATTACATTTAGGCCCCCAATATTTCATATCCTTATCGCTCATGATCTTAATTTTTCTCTAAAACATTTAAGTGTGCTTTCAGAACTAAGAGTTTAGAATCCTTCATTCCCTAGTTTTATTTTTATAAGTAATGATCCTTAGTCCATATAAATATTATAAAGCCCTAGAGGTTAAAAGATGATTTATCTTTTATATTGTATAATTGAGTTTTAAATTTTACATTCATGTTAGCTAATTTTTCCTCTAAAAAATCCAATTGGGTCTTTATACTATTAAATTATAATATAAGAATGGCGAGATTAATTTATTCATTTATCAACTATACTAGATGATAAACAAATGTAAAAATAATATACAAATTAAAGATAAATAAATATTGATTAAAGTACCGTACATTTAATATTTTTCATAACATCAAATAAAAATAGAACTAAAAACTAATTGATATACAACCATGATCAATAAATATTATTCTCAATTTATATATTGAGATCGAAGTTCATATCCACCAAATAAATAAAATTGAATGTAGCTATATCTTCAAAATACAAGTTTGTGAGTGAATATTCTGACAAAGTCTAGAACACATAAATTATTTTTAAATTTTAATTGAATATTAAAACATAGGTGTAAAGTAATCAATTATAATATTTATAAAACTTTCTATCACTATACAAGTATAATTAAACTTAGGGCTATGTTATATCTAGATCTCTTATTGTTGGATCAAGAACCCAAATTTCTTTTCTTCTAAAAAGATGAAATTTCCAAAATATCCTCATACCTAAAAACACAAAATTAAACCTATTATTAAAAGAAAGATACCTATTCTAAATACCACTATCTAAGCTTATCAAACAAATTAACTAGAAACATACTTATATCCATACAATCTCTCAAAGCCACAAAGTATGGATTCAAGTGATGAAAAATGAGTTTAGCTATAACCTTAATGATTTTTTATCAAAACAGGATGAACCATTGACAGACCATCTAGAGACAATCATGAAGGTACATTTATTTAAATTTTGTATGTTAGATAAGATTTTGTACGCATCTCCCGCTTATTTGTACAAAAACATGCATCGAGCGTGCACATAGTCAAGGTACATTACGATCCTATTGTGCGCGATTTTGGACCAAATTGCGCATACTATTCTTACACAATTTGGTCCAACTTCACCTCAATTGCATGTATGATTTACCTCGCGCATAGTCCCACACCTGAATTATGTTTTGCTTGAATTAAGTGAGTATGGATTTTCATGTAAGTTATCTTTATCTATGTTCTAGGATCCAAAACAACCGACTTATATGCTGGATGATTACAAACATATTTTACCACACATATATATTACAATGAAGACGATTTAGAAGCATGAGTGAAATCTGTAACAATCGGTATAGATTTCATCTTTATTAGTATTAAAGATGACGATGATAGTAGAAATGTAAAAAATCTTGGGGTGTGTTTTTTATGGGATAGTTAAAACACTTATATACCTAAGCTTAAACCAGAGGTTTTGAAAAATACGACGACAATGTTCATCATGGAAAATGTGGTTTCCCCTATATCTTAAGGGGAAATCCAGTTAAATGAGAACCTGATTTTTGGAAATCCACACACCATTTTACACTTGAATGGTCATTCACGAACAACTAGACTCAAAACGGAAAAAGATAAATTAGTTCGTAGGTTAATGACATTCTGTTTTCGTCCTATAGAGATACACGTGGGTTTGAATAACCAATTTATCAGTAATATTATCATCGTATATTGGTTACTCATATATTGCAGGTGCAAAAGACTTAAGAGAGCATGTCTTCCACTTTTACCATGGTTTTGATCAAGCTCAGTAGCAATGTCTTTGATATTTATATCGAGTAATCTAGCAAATGCAGCAACTCGTTGACCTTTACTTGGAAAGGTACTGAGATCCAAACCCTAACCAATGATGGGTAAACTTGTAATGATGTATACATCCTCCAGCATAATGGTAATCTCAACAAAGGAGAAATGGAAAGATTTTGTCTCGGAAGCCATTACTCCAATTATGCCTATAGTATATGAATGTTGGTAGACTAACACGATAGACAATCAAGAAGCGGACCGAAACAAGCGCCCATAACCTAATCTTGAATTCTAGTTTGACGAGTAAAATCCCACGCACGATGAGTAACGTACATAGCGAAGCATCCCACATACTCTCTAGCCTACAAAATATAAAAACAAATCACCAATAAGGTATGATATCATTAACTCCAAGATAAATAACAAAAATAAGTAAAATTCAAAAAACATCATTTTTGAAGTATGCATAAGATACGATAAATTATTACTCAATTTGTTTTACAAACTTATATGTTTATTGAAGAAGTTATACGCCTCATACAACTTGTAGTCTCTGAAATGTGAATATAAATCTAGAATGTGAGGGTTCACTTGACAAAATAACTAGTCGATAGTAATTTGACACTCAACAAAAGGTATGGACATACAACTACGCATATGCACTCAAGCGTTATGTGAACTTTTGGTTAGTGTCTTATGTTCATGGGAACTACTCTCACCATCTGAATCATAAGGTGATCGTGGACATCAAGGAGACATCCTCAAATTATAAATATTAGTTAGCTTTAAGAAAAATGTTTAACCGAAAATTTCTCAAATAATTCATAATTACATAAATATGACTCAAAGCAATATATAAACTCAAAATATTAAAGTACAATAATAAATAAAGAATCCCCGAGTTAAATAAATAAAATTTTGTTAATACATCATAAACCGTGCGATATTTGTTTGTAATTTGCATAAAATCACGCGCGAAATGTACTAAGAATTGTTGATTATGTGCGCTCTCAATGTGTGAAATCGACTGTTCGTCGTGTAATTCGTGCGCGATTTCACGCGAGCAACCATGGTAGCCTGAAAACCCTAAATATTCCTAAATTCAATTAATTCCTACAAATAAGCATCCAATATGAAGATCTATATATAAACTAAATAATAAAACTAACTATAAATAAAATAAACAACAATTATATAAAAATCAAAATTTTAAAAAGAAAAGTTTAAAACACTAATATTTCTAAATATGTAGATCGAAATTAGAAAATAAAATACATTAGTAGGAAATTAATACGTACCTTAATCATGTTGTGTAGCTAGAGTTTTAAAATATCAAACTTTTGAAATTGTTAATACGTATTTTTAAGAGGTTTTGGGTTGTAGAAAATTTACAATTTTTAGGATCTAAATATTATAAAAAAACCTATTGATATAAAAAATAAAAAGTAAAAAATAGGATTTAATTCTAACAAAATTGGGTTTAAGTCTAACAAAATTGGACTAAATCTAGATCCAACAAAACATGGTCTACATATAGTCTAGCTCTTAAACTAATTTGTAAATAACAAAAGTCATATTTATTCTAAAAAGAACAAATTGTTAATTAGCCTATGTAATAGTCAATGACTCTCGACTCAATTACCTCAAAACATAAGATATTAAAAATGCAAAATGATCTATATATATACTCAAACCAATTAATTAGATATGAGAAGGAGAATCGATTACTCGAAATAAAATTATGAAAATTCTTTTTTAATATTATTCGTTCAAAAAACTATGATTAGAGAAATAGTTTTTATTATTTAAATTAAGTAATTAAGTGTGAATGATGATGCATATGTTATTAACAATTTAAAAATTACAAAATAGTCTAGTAAAATTACTTAATTTGATAAACGGTTAAAATATAACTTGTTGGATTTTTTTTTTTTTTTTTTTTTTTTGGAGGGAACCCGCAGCCGCTACTCAGAGTGCAATGAGTGCGCACAGGGTAAACCCTCAGTCTGACGCGATAGCCTGCAAACCAACGCCAGAAGGTAAACCACACAAGGTGACAGGCTCAGCCGAGAAAGCGTATGTAGAGGGACTCGAACTCGTGACCTTTTGGTCATAAGAATGCCATACTCAACCAACTCGGCTACCCCCTTGGGGGCTGCTTGTTGGATCTTTACTTACATATCAATTTGATAGACTTTATATTTTATCTAAAATCTTTAGATACATATTTTAAGAACTACCACTCACACATTAAAACACACATTGTTATTAATTTTCTAAGTAATATAAAAAATAATAAAAATGAATAATATTAGTTGACAATAGAGAGGGAATCTTTATTCAAAGTAATTCAAAGCTTCAAATTGACAATAAGTAAACATAGTCTATAATTGTGTAACTTAAAATCCGAAAAATAAGAGCTAACAAATAATGATAATAACAATCCTAATAATAATAATAATAATGTTATTAACAATTATTATGAAAAGTAAAATATTTAAATAAAAACAAAATAATAAAAAATTAAATTACCTTCCAATAAACACTTAATGTGAAAATTGTTCATTCAAAATAAATAATTCATCTTGAATTTTTTGTTGAGGAATTATATAATATTGGATGATTTTATTATTCGATAAAAATGTTTGATGACTAGATTCATAAAAAAAAAACTGTATTTTTGTCATCTAGAATATTAGTTTGAGAAACATGATATTATATTCCGCTTGTTTTTTACTTTCTTAAACACAGAAATAACAACATGTTCATATTGTACCAAAAGTACTACTTTCTCCGCCTCTACATTTATTAAAACTCTATTTGGTAGCTGGAAAATGTCTTCTTATTATCAAAGATACTAATTGATTTTTGTTTTGCATACAAAAAAATATCTACTTTAAAAATTAAATGATCCATTTGAACTAGGACACCCACTAAAATTTATCTAAAATGATAGACGTATATTTCAATGGAAGTGAATTAATTATAGGATTAACTTTTTATAACCCAAGTTTCTTTTATATATATATATATATATATATATATATATATATATATATATATATATATATATATATAATTAATGTCAAATTAACATAAGTTTCCAATTTATATAATACGTTTGTTAATTTAAAACGACCAAATAGTGGAAAGAATATTAAAATTCTACTGATCTTTCAACTTTGATGATAATTTAACAGGAGCAAAGAATTTGATTCTCCATAAGGATTAATATTTCATATTCTTTAATTCTTCCCTTCTTAGCCAAAATATGTTTTCGAAACTATGGATAACAAGACATGTGTTCCAACATATTTATAAAATGAAGTTTATTTGTAAAGTTTGAAACAAGTCTAAAAATTTACAAAAGTACTAGTCTCGAGTTTTTTTTATAGTCGATATTGATATGAAGATTTCAAGACGCATTTGGATTCATTTAGAGATTTCAGAAGTGATTTCAACTACAAGATTCACCTAACACTCATATGCATTGTCGCAACATTTGGTTTTTTTATGTCATCCATATTTCATCACTGTGGTCATATTTTCTATCCAAGTTCTATTTTCTAAATCTATGTTGTTAAGATGCTTATCTTTATTGCCGTAATTATGGGTACCGTGGCACCCATCTGTTTCGTCATGGTGTCATCGTCATCATCATTTGGCGTTTCCACTTTTCCAGACTGTTTTGTTACACCATTCACTATCTAATCCATTAAGGTAGTTTTCACCGTTATCACAAGGATCTAATATTTTCATGGTGGTATCGATATCCTTACTCAATTTTCATCATGTTTTGTCTATGACTACCATATATGTCTCTATTTGTATTATTCAGCATATTTTTTATGTTTTAAGCCAAAACATTATCGATTCGACCTAATTAGAATTGGACTTTCTTCATACAAGTTTTTTAATTATAAAGAAGAACTATGATATTTTTAACCTTATTTTCTTTGTCTAATAGATGATAAACTTCTATTTGTGCTCTTCTGAAACCTTTATAAAAAAAGCATCTAGAAACTGAGTAAATTTATCTTTCAGACTTTTCTCGTTCTTGAGTCTCTTATTGTTTTTCAAATGTACAAATATTATTAGTATTCTTCCATAAAAATTTTGGGTTTGTCTAACGGCCTTCTTGATCATGGTTATATTGGGGTCGCATATCTTGCTATAAATTATACACATATTTCGTTTCATTATTTAGTGAAATATATATACCTAATTATTTGTGGTACATAAGTTTATGCTCACGAGGTCATTCTAATGTGTGAAATTTTGTTTTCAATAACATCTAATTTTTCCATAACTTCTATGCTGTTATTTGACCAAATACATTCCAGTAGCTCTTGTTTAATGCTAAGAACTTACATAATTATTGCTTGCTAAAATCTCAAGAATTTTATAGGTTTCTTCAAGGAATTTGTTTTTGATGGATTATTCAATTTCTGCATTTATCATGACTTTATTGACCGTATTTATCCCATTGTAAAATGTTTGAACCATCATCCGTGTTAGTAAGGAATGGGTGAAAGAAGCTCTATAATAACTATGTATATATTTCTCATAAATCGTACAATAATTTCATCTCAAGTTGCGAGAAACATGTGATGTTTTTCTTAGCTTTGCAAAATTCACTTATAGAAAATACTTTGACAAAAAAAGTTGCCAATTGATCCTAAGTTTTGATATAATCGGGTTGTTGGAAAGATGATTATGATTTCTTCTTATGATTTAGAAATAAAAGAAATATGTTTAATTTGATTGCAACATTAAAAACTTCATTGTATTTGTATGTATCAAAAAATTTCCAAGAATTTTATAAATTCAAGTTCAGATTTTGTTCTAGATCTCATGCGAACTGCACAATGTTTTGTATCATATGGATCAATGAAGAGTTGATATCAAAGTTATTTGCTGCTATGGTTGGTCGTATTATACTAGAAGTAAATTATGTAGAGGAGGATTCGTGTATTCACTTAGTTTTTTTGTTGTTGTTGTTGTGGTTAGTATGTTTTCATTACGATCACCTCTCTTTTCACTCTCAATTAACTCTGAAAAAGTTCATTTGGTTTATTGACAGAAGAAAATAGAATTCTAATAGTATATTTTTTTGTCATCACATTGGAATTGCTAAAAAAACCATTTTTACTCCGTGAAGTCGCTTGTTTTGAATTTTTAAAATTACTTCGTGAAGTTATTTTTTTGACGATTTTATCCTTCATGAAATCGTATGAATAGAAGAAATTAATCCGTGAAGTTACCATAATTTCCAAAAAAATACAATTTCTCTACCTTCTCTCTACTTTCTCTCTCTAAACATAAAGAACTAAAACTAAAACTAAAGAAGTTAATACTATCATTATCAATTAAAATGTTACCCATTTCCTTCAAAACCACTTAATCATATATCCTAACACTTAAATGACTTATTTGCAAAAAAAACATATTTAGATCTTAGCTTTCGAAAGGTTTCTTAAACCATAATAGGTATTTTGTTTTACTTTAAATTTATATTGTTTTTAGTTAGTATAATGGACAAAATGGACAAAATTGAAAGATAAATGTTTAAAATTGGAAAAAAAACGATACAGATCTGATACAGGTCTGTCCGCCAATGCAATGGCGCACACGATAGTGCTGACGCCATTACATGGCAGAAACAGGGGTCTGTACGCCATTGCACGGCGGACACAGGGGTCTGTACGCCATGCAATGGCGTCAGCACCATCGTGTACGCCATTTGCCCGGTGGAAATTACCATCTTCTTCGACAGGATGATGACGATGAACACCGTCTGGACGCCATCATCTGGCGGAAACATACATTTTTTTATTTTCTTTTTAAAATTATTTTTCAGAAAAACAGAAAGATACAAGGGTCAATGTTCATGTTGGTTCGTAGAAAAAAAAGTTTTGTTACCATTTCGGCAAGTTTTGTTAACATTTTATTAAGTTTTACAAAGTTGAAAAAAGAGAGTTTTTGTTAGTTTAAGTTTTGAGTTTTTATGATTTTAGTGAGTTTTAGGAAGTAAAATGTTAGGTTATGGTAGATTTTCTGTTTTGCAACTTCATGAAATAAATAATGGCATAAAACGTAATTAAATGAACTTCTAAGAACTTTTTAGGTTTTTTGCCTAGTGACAATTTTGTAAATATTGAAAAACAGAAAAAGGCGACTTCACGGAGTAGTTTTGGCTTTTTTTAGCAATTCCCACACATTTATGAAAAAAGTAATCTTACTCATAAAATAATAAATATTAATAGAAAAACCAATAATTCAATTAGTATATGAACATAATATTGATAAAAGTACAATATGATCCCCGATAATGATGCCAACAATTTAATGTTAGAAATTAAAACTATATAGTATATCAACAAGTTATAAATATTCTAAGACCTAAATTATTAAAGCTACGATATATATTTTATGTTATCAAGTACTAATATTTATTTGCTCTAGTTGGGAATATGCGTGTTCGGTCCACATATTCCACCTACGTATATAAGTAAGAACACAACTGATCTCAACACTAGTATAATATTATCCGCTTTGGCACGCGAAAACCCTCACGGCTTTGCATTTGGTCCACTACGAAAAGGCCTCATACTAGTTGAGATATGTTCTTACTTATATACCACTGATCCTTCCCATGTTTAACCGATGTGGGATGTGGGACTTTGGTCGCCACCTTAACAAATCCTCCTCTCGAACAAAGTACCATTTAGCCTCCTCTCAATTGACTTTCATCCGCTCACTCTAATCAGAAGTTGCTCCACCGAGCAATAGAGATTTTACAACGGATCTATCTACTCACTTGACCATCATGCGCTTGTTCCTTAGCTCCATTATCCACTCCAATCAAGTACCACCGCTTGATGAGTCAAGGACGATCCGAACTAGGATGTATAGAGTAGATCATTCACCTTGAGCATGACTACTGGTTCATCATGTTCGGCCTCCGAGAATATTACCACTATCGCGTTCCATCTGGGCTTGGCGCTCTGATACAACGTTTTGTTATTAAATTACTATGCAATTATCAAAATGGCTCAAGCACAAAACATATACGATGGACAAACTTGAATGAACACATGATTTAACGTGGTTCGAAAATTGTCTACGTCCACGGGCGCCGCCAAAGAAAACAGTTTCACTATGATAGAAAAGGTTACAGATTTCAAATTGTGTTTTGTGTAGCCCTAGTAGTCTATTTATAGAGAATTAATAGAATTACACAGAGAATGGGCCTAATGGACTCATACCACAAGACTAACATGATACGGTCATAACACTTATTTGTACTGCCGGACACAGTACACTGTCAAGGCACAATATCACTATTACAGACACGAAACTGTACTGCCGGACACAGTACACTGTCAAGGCACTATTCGACTCATTCACAACAAATCTTCCCCTTGAGGCGAATATCCTTTCTTCACTGTCAACAAAGAGACTTCTCTTCTTCTGACTAACCAAATTCCCCTAAGGCATTCACTCTATACTACAAACACCAATCCAGTTTAGGCACTCCCTAAACTTTCGAACTGATACTGTTTTGGTTATTATATCTGCTGGATTATCGTGTGTAGACACTTTATTCACATCAACAATTCCCTTTGATATTACATCACGAATAAAATGATACCTGACATTTATGTTCTTTGTACGCTCATAGTACATCTGGTTCCCTGTAAGGGTATGGCGCTTTGACTGTCACAAAACACTTTTGTAGTATTCCTATCCAAGCCCAAATCTGCCACCAAACCTTGCAACCATATTGCCTCTTTAACTGCTTCTGTTACCGCCATGTACTCTTCCTCTGTTGTAGACAAAGCTACAGTAGCTTGCAATTGTGCTTTCCAAATGATCGTACTCCCAGCTAGAGTAAATACATATCCTGTCAGAGATCTTCTTTTACCCATATCACCTGCAAAATCAGAATCAACAAAACCAACCGAGAATCCTGCAACATCATTCAACGATTCACCAATATCGGTCTTGTTAAAAGTTAAGCCAATGTTCACAGTATTCTTTTGAAGAGATTCAATCTCTTCCCCCATAGCACCAATTCGTCGATCTACCTCTGAACTCGCTATAGCTTCTCTGTAGCTACTAGGTTCCTGCATCTCAACTTATTCTGCAACTGACAGAGCATATGCAACTAGATTCGCATACCTTTTTGGAAGTCTAATATCTCTTCATTCTCTGCCCAATGCTATTTTATAAGGTTGTTGTTCTGGTTCAGGTGCATCATCGTCACTATCATCTGATGCTGACGCTTCACCTCCTGATTCTGGATCCACCTCAGAACCACTTTAATTATTGGACCTACCAGGAACTGATTCTACTTCAAGCTCCTCCTGTTTACTCACAACCGATCCTGATTCGACCATTTCTCCTACTTCCTTCTGACTGTCTATGAAAGAAAACTCATTAAAAGTAACGTCCATACTGATGAGAAAACCTGGAGACTTTGGAGAGGTACACCATAACCTATATCCCTTCACTCCAGTAGTATATCCTAGAAATATGCATCTCTTTGCCCTCAGCTTAAGCTTACCATCTCTCACATGAGCATACGCAGGACAACCGAACACCCTCAAATGTTCATAATCAGCCGACGATCGAGACCAAATCTCAAAAAGAGTTTTACAATCAATAGTCGTTGATGGAGATCGATTCACCAAGTAACACGCTGTATTGATAGCTTCAGTCCAAAAATCCTTTCCCACACCGGAATGTGAGAGCATACTTTGTGCCTTGTCACAAAGTGTTTTGTTCATTTTTTCTGTGACTCCATTCTGTTGTGGTTCTCTAGAACAAGTGCGATAGCGCACTATTCCCTCAACTTCGCAGAACTTGTTGAACTCACGACTGCAATATTCTAACCCATTATCTATCCTAAGACGTTTGATTTTTCTTCATGTTTGCTTCTCAATCATCGTCTTCCATTTGGCAAAGGTTGAATATGCCTCATCTTTCGTTTTCAGAAAGTAAACCCACATCATCCTTGAATAATCATCAATCAAACTCATGTAGTATCTGGCTCCTTTCTTGGATGCAATTTTGTTTGGACCCTAAAGATCTGAGTGAATGTAGTCCATTGTCTCTTTAGTCTTTCTTACAGCCGATTTGCTGAATTTAAATCTATTTTGTTTACCAAACACACAGTGTTCACAAAATCCCAATGATTCTGCTTTATACCCTTTCAACAAATCTCTTTTTCCCAAAACATCTAATCCTCTGTCACTCATGTGACCAAGATGCCAATGCCATAACTTATTTTGATCCTGCCCACTTTGGCTATTACTCCCTGATGATGCTACTGCAGCATCGCCCATAACAACACTCCCCTGGAGAATGTAAAGAACCTTCTGCAAATTGCCTTTCATGCATACCATTGATCCTTTTGTCACTTTGATTATACCGTCTTCTGCACGGTACTTGTAACCCTGAGAGTCTAGAGTCCCAATAGATATCAGGTTTCTTTTTAACCCAGTAACATGCCAGCATGTCAATATTCTAAAAACCCCGTCAAACATTCTGATTCTGATGTTACCAATACCACCAACAGTTAACGAATGATTGTTCCTTAAATAGACAGTTCCCTGCATTGGCTTGTACGTATCAAACCACTGCTTGAACTGACACATGTGATATGCAGCGCCAGTATCGAGTACCCAAGAGTTTTCCCAAAGTCTGAACTCACGGACAATACATCTCCTCTACTTCTGTTTTCACTATCGTCGGAATCGTTCACACCTTCAACAATGTTTGCTGCATTTTCCTTTTGATTTCCCTTCTTACCATTCAGTTCTGGACAATCTCTCCTATAATGACCCTGCTCACCGCACTCATAACAATTTGAGTGCTTTACCTTTGACTTGGACCTCCAGTTCTTCCTTCTTAAAGAACTCGCTTTGCTTCTAGATCTTCCCCTAGTCATAAGACCTTCCCCTTCAGCTTGATTGTCTGGCTGCAACTGTCTCATCTCCTTTGATTTCAGTGCCCCTTTGACATCTGCTAGCGATAACTTATCCTTACCATACATAATGGTATCTACGAAGTTTTCATAGAGAGTTGGTAACGATCTCAATACAAACAAAGCTTGATCCTCATCCTCAATATTGATATCAATGTTCTCCAAGTCCATTACAATTGATTTAAAATTATCGAAGTGCTCTGTTATGGACATACCTTCTTTCAATCTGAAATCATACAAACGCTTCTTCAAGTATAGTCGGTTTACTACGGATTTCTCTGAGTAAAGATCTTCTAGCTTTTTCCATGCGCAGGCAGCAGTCTTCTCACCACTAATCTCGCGAAGCACATTGTCTTTCAGACTCATTAAAATCCAGCACAAAGCCCTTTCTTGAAGATCTTGTTTCTCCTCTTCTTTCATCTCTGCTCGTAACTTATTCTCCACAGCCTTCCATAGCCCTTGCAGTACCAATGAAGATTTCAGTTTAATCTTCCACAACGTAAAGTTGGATCCCCTATCAAATTTTTCAATCAAGTATTTTGTTGCTGTAGACGCCATTGTGAAACCCTAATTTGAAAAGCTATAATTTCAGCACGTGGCTCTGATACCACGTGTTGGGAATATGCATGTTTGGTCCACATATTCCACCTCCGTGTATAAGTAAGAACACAACCGATCTCAACACTAGTATGATATTGTCCGCTTTGGCACCCGAAGACCCTCACGGCTTTGCATTTGGTCCACTACCAATAGGCATCATACTAGTTGAGATATGTTCTTACTTATATACCACTGATCTTTCCTATGTTTAACCGATGTAGGATGTGGGACTTTGGTCGTCACCCTAACAGCTCCGAATATTATTTAATATTAATGAGTTTACTTACAAAATCAAAGAGATTAACGATCTACATATTAAAAACGTAAATATAAGAAAGTGATAAAGCAATTTGTGAATACTAATTGAAGAGTTCTATGATGTTCGAAGTTTTTAGGTTTAATAACTCTCCATAAATCTTGAGTTAACTCAAAATTTTGTTCATTATTATTTTTCAAACATCAATAACTCTTTTATATTTTCTAAATTATCTATAAATGTAGTCATACATATAGTCTAATCCTGAATGCTTAACAATTCTCTCAAATTTCATATAACTATGTTAAATATCTCTATCTAAACATATAAGTTATAATTCTTCTATATAACCTCAAACTCGTCTTTGGTTCTTCACCTAAATCATAGATAAGAAATTAATGAACTCTTGGTAGTTGAATCATAAAATATAATAATTGAACTTAAATATTTTATTTAATTTATACTTTAATAAAAGACACTCACATTTTCAAAGTAAATCAAATATACTTAATTAGTAAAAATCAATTGAATATACATAAATATCCAATTATGTGTATCTTCTAATCCAACTCGAAATAAACTATAAAATTAAAAAGATTAATCTTGATCTTCAATTTGTTTTTAAAAATTCTAAATGTAAAAATACAAGATCTTTTTGTAAAAAACTTAGTGCTATTTAGAAAAATAAAGTTCTTTGTCCATATCGATTTTATGAACTTTTAGAAGATATAAGGCGGTCGTCTATCTTTATATTCTCTAGTATACCACGAACTTTAGTTTACATTTTTTTCCCTAATTTTTGTTCCATTATTTCTAATTGCCTCTCGTACAAGGGAGACACCGGTACCTACTGTACAGATGTCAGCTTTGCCCTTGTCCTTTTATGCTGGTTTGTTTGACCAAGTGAGAAAATGGGTTGGCATGCACTATTGTGAGCATAAAAAGTATTGTGTACATAATTGATTCTCTATAAATTGTGAGAGCATAATATGAACTCTTTCCCAATCATTTCAGTGAGAGAAACAATTGAGATACTTGAAAGAGAAAGCTGAGAGCTTTCAACTATAGTGAGATAGAAGATAAACACTTGAAAATATTATGTGATCCTTTGTTTTTTCGTACTGGGAGTTCTTTATAATAAAAATGATTGGTTTAGGTTTTTTTATTTGAGATATACTTCTTCTAACCTCCTATATATAAAATTTATGTTTGTTTCCCTCGAATGTAAATTTCTCCATAATCTGTACCACATTAAATATTTCTTGTGTGTGTTTGATTTTACATTATTGTTATATATCTTTCTTTGTCGTTAATGGTTTCATAGAAAGATTTGCGTATAATTTAAAGTTACGTGACTCTTTAGTTCTAGTTTCATATTCAATATCACAAACAAAAAGGTTTTGATTGATAACGGTTGAGCTTTGGCTAACTCTGTTGTTGGCTTAAATTTTATCAAAACTTGATGTTGTTGATTATACTGAACAAGGGGTGTTTTTGTAAAAAGAGATTTCCTAAAACTTTTTGTGGTGAACCTGCATGATTTAGAACAATAATTTTTTTAGTATGGTTACAAAGTTTAAAGGGCAAAGATTGTTTCAGATCTTGAGGTTACACATAAGGTTCTCATTGAGAAACAAAGGAAATCCATTAAGATGAGTTTCATAAAGTTCAACCTTGAAAACATCACTGAAGTGATTACAAATTTTATAGGGTTCAGGAGTTCTTAACATATCAAACATAGGGTGTAGTCTTTGATGAGAAAACTAAGGATAAATTTGATAAGGACCAAAATCTTCGAATAACGAGTCGGACCAATAAGTTCCTACAACAAAATTTACTTTATGGTATTAATGTAATAAAGATGCAATATTAAGGGTATTTCATGTAATAATTATCTTGGATTATATGAGTTTGGACTATTCAAATTAACTCATGTACCATGTAATCCCATTGTGTCCAACAGTCTATATAAAAGCCTTGTTTTAGGCTTTAGAAAATTATGAATATATTTACTCCTAACAATTTTTGTGAGAACTTCTCTCTACAATTAATACCCATGCAAATTAATTATCTATATAAACACTATCCAAAGTTTAGTTTATTATATATTTATTATGAAAATACCCTTCGAAATTGTTTGGAGCTATGACGACCCCAGCGGGAGCCTAGAACCTTAGGTGCTTCAAGTTTGTCTTCAAAATATACCAAAGAATGGATTTTAAGATGCAGTTTGATCAAACAATAGCTACTGAAAGAGTCGCGATTGAAGAAGAGTCTGGTCAACTATTTTGGAAAGCTTAACTACCACATATAAATCAAAAGAAGCATGAAAGGTTGGCCATGGAAGGGTATCGTGATCAATTGCGAGAGGAAATCGAGGCATTGAAATCCCAAAGAGAAGCAATAACGACTCAACCAAGAACGATTTACTCAGAAGTCTCAAAGCTTGGGGAACAAGAGTGTTACGAGGGAGAAGTTGCTAACTCTGATTTTCAACGCAACTAAGAAAAATACTTGAAGTGTTCGATCCAACATAACTCACCATTCTTTGAAAAGGGAACGAATAGCCGGGTATGATTACACTTTGTTCGAGTTCATTAAGTATTATGTATACGAGTCCGATGAATTTTAAAAGAAAATAAATCATAGTGGCGAGCACTACTCATAGACACACACAAGTAGGTATCAAAACTGGGAACAGAAGTAGAGGTCAAACCAACAATGCACTTCCTCGGGTAAGCAATAGTCTCTCAAGGGCTAATATAGAATGAAACTTGAGGTAAGAGTCGAACAATAGCAACTGATCCGGGAAAGTCCAACTTTGATACAATGAGGCTCAGAGAACCATAATGTTGATTATAAAGAAAATTTTCAATTTGTTATTCAGTCTGAACGAGGTTTGATATATCTAAAATCTTTCCAGAAACATAACTGGAGGCAGCTTTTTCTATCTGCAAGAAATCTTTCTAGATACTTACCCAAGAGGTTTGATTTATCTAATATTGAAAAGTTTGATGTGAGTAAAGATCCAGATAACCATATAGATCAGTACTGATAGGTTCAGATATGATTAGAACTGTCATTACAACTATCCGAAGGGGCAATTCGGATAGATTAGTAAAGTTCGATGAATGAATAGTGAGCTCAAGTGGATTATAACTCAGCTATGTGCTAAACCATTTTTGGTCTTGGGGTTTGGAGCCTTTAAAGCTGACCCAAGTCCAAGATCCGACCCGAACGACCCATGGGTCCTAAAATTAAAGTATAAATACCCCAACTTGCCATATTAAATGGGTTGGACTTTTTCTAGAAATATTAAATACTAACACACACCTCTCTTGTCTCTCAAACTTCTACTTAAAAATTTAACACTCAACTGATAAACTACCAAAAATATCCTCCAATTATAAATCATCCACACCAGATTGGAAACCACAGTGGGAGTAAAAGGTGCCTGACTAGTTTTATTGAAACCGACAAGTAGAAATCATAGTTCGGACATCTACGAAGCATGAATCTTAACATACAAGATGTTCCGTCTCCTGAAGCTGAAGGTGTAAGAGACAATAATAATCATAATAATTTCTCTCATATCAATCACAACACATATAAAAGACAGTTCACGCATGATGAGCATGATCACCAAAGGGCTGAAGTTAAAGCTCTAAAGGCCAAAAGCAAGCTGAAAAAGCAGTGAATGAAACGTCTGATGCATGTGGTGTACCTGTAAATGAGCATGGTGACAGTGATCAGTCCCCAAAGGCTCATATTAAAAAGACGCATTAGGATAAACAAGTTATAAATGCATCAGATTCTTCTGATGGTTCATCCCATAATTCTATCTATGATGAGTCTATTTCATCTAATAGTGATGAGGGCCGTCAAAAGAAGAAATTGAGGCTAACTAAGAAACATTCAAGAATAAAGGGACACGATATGCAAAATAAAAAAGAATAAAAGTCAAGTAAAAATAAAAGGTTTGGCAGATTATGGCATTGATCATCTATTGAGTGATCAGTATGTAATTCAATCCGAATCAGGTATTTTTGCTACTCTTGATGAAGATATAGTATTTAGCCATAGTCACGATTGGAGGAAATTCCCATTATCCTAAAAAACACTCTACAGACATCTTCCCAGACGATTTGACAGTTCCAAGATGGAGAATTACGATGGAAGTTAAGATCCAGACAACCGCCTCGAGTAGTTGAAATTTTTTATGATGAACTTTGATAACGATCAAAAATATTTTGTTGATCTTTCTCACAAACCTTTAAAGGAAGTACCCTAAAGTGGTATAACGGCCTCCCGCAATGATCCATTAAATTTTTTGATATGTTCTAGGTGGCATTTAGAAGGTGATTTGTGAGAAGTAAAGAGCTCAAAAAGAATGGTGATACTATTGTCCATTGTCACCAGGAGCCAAACGAGTCATTAAAAGAACATATTAGTCGATTTGTGAAAACGAAAAATGGATTAGCTGATTGTTTTAAACAAGTGGTGATCGCCTCTTTAAGACAAAAATTAAGTCAAGATATGTTAACTAATGTAGTAAATAAAAAAAAAAGATAACTTGGGAAGGGCTGTTAAATCAAGTTGGAAAACAGATTATGGTCGAAGAAACTAAGAATTCTAGTGTATCATATCAGAACGGGTCCACTGCTACACCGTCAATTCCCCAAGCTACTATCCAATATCAAGAATTGTTAATTGTACGGCAAAAGAGTCTGGACAAGGATCGTATCGGTCAAGAAAAAGTCAATCTAACAAGAAGCAACAAGTTACACCCAAGAGGGGCCAATAGGTTCAGCCTGAATGGTTTTCCAAATTGGGTGAAAGTGTACCTATGATATATGATAAAAATAGAAATGTTGTGCATTTAGAAGGCCATCCCCAATTCAGTCTCGTAAAGAAAATCGGAGTACTCGTTTCTGCAAATACCACAATGATGTGGATTATGATATACATGATTATATAGCTTTAAAGTAAGAAGTACATAACCTCATTGAGAGATTAAAATTAGGAGCCTTTGCTAAAAGGCAAGGGGCAGTAGACAAGATAATATCAACTCTTAACGCAACAATAATTCACCCCGAACATCCTCACCAAACGGTCCAAGACCAAGTATGGGGGCATCTAGACAAGAAGATGCCATGATGATTGTGAAATTTTTTGATATAGACTCAGAATATCTCGATCCTGATCTAAATCGGAATCAAGTTGGGGTGATAAAAAATAAGCCTGCAACTGTTTCTGATCTGTGCAATGTTTTCAAATCATTGACCATTTTTGGAGGAGACACTTCAACCGCACCCTCAAGTTGTTCAAGGAAAAGACATGTTAACAGTTTGACAACTCCGTTAGAGAGAAAAATGTCCGCACATCTTTACCAAAAACCTACTCATTTCATAGTCTTTGATGAATATGATTTAAGAGATATTGCAGGCCCACATTAAGATGTTATTGTAATAAGGGCGTCTTTTACGGGAAATGATATACGTCGGGTCGTGGTCGATACGGGTAGTTCGGAAAATATATTGTTTCTGACCACTTATAGACAAATGAAAAATCCTTCAGTTATCCAACGTTCGAACAGAACCATTGTAGGCTTTACGAGGAGTTCTACCGATATCATTAGGGAATTTGAATAAGAACTGTTATTGGGTAAAGGACCATTTAAAAAAAATAGTAAGAGTTTTGTTCGTTGTGGTAGATTTCCCAACATCTTACAATGCCATATTCGGTAGGTATTGGCTTTCCAGGATGCATGCAGTGGCCTCTACTGTCCACCAATGTTTAAAATATATTATGGGAGGTCAAGTGGGTATTTTCCAAAGCAGCCACAAAGTAGCTCGTGAATGCTATATCACTTTTCTTGCCTCAATGTCTTTGGAGTTAGTAAAAATTAACAAAGAATAACAGTTAGTGGACCCTTTTCCAATCAAAATGAAATAAATGATCTGAGGGTGGCCCTCACTGCTGTAATTCCAGTTAAATAAGTTGAAATTCTTTGTCTGGCAGAAGGCAGAATGTTAGGGTTGAAGATAAATTACCATTAAGGTTAAAACAAAAATTACTATCTTTTTTATCTAACAATCTACATGTATTTTCATGGTGCAATGACGATATGATAGGAGGGCCATCCGATGTGATTAATCACAAGCTATCAGTCTAATCTGATGATGGGACAATGGTACAGAGAAAAATGATTTTTTCTAGAGAAAAATCTGAAGTGATTGTGCAAGAAGTAGATCGGTAAATTAGAATGGGGCATATTAAGGAGTCTCAATACCCATTTTGGACGACTAATCCAGTATTAGTCAAGAAAAAGAATGGGAAATGACGTATGTGTATTGAATTCACAGATTTAAATAGAGCTTGCCCTAAAGATCATTTCCCAGGGCCTCGGATAAACCTGTTGGTAGAATTTACGTTATGAAATAAGTTATCGTGTTTTATAGATGCTCTCTCTGGCTATAATCAGATAAGAATGCATTCGAACGATCAAGATCCTACTACTTTCATTGTTGATAAGGGGCTCTATTGTTATAAGGTGATGTTGTTTGGATTCAAGAATGCTCGAGCTACTTATCAGCGGTTGGTGAACAAGGCATTTGCCAACCAGATTGGCATACATATAGAGGTTTACATAGATGATATGATGGTGAAAAGCCCTAAGAAGGAAGATGACATATCTGATATCTAAGAAAATATTTCCAACCTAGAGTCTATCAACTTGAAGTTAAACACATTATAAGTGAAAAAAGGATTCAGGCTGATCCGGATCAGTTAAATTCTTTATTAGCCATGAATCCACCTCGAAATACTAAAGAAGCCCAGATACTAACCAGAAGATTAGTTGCTTTAAATTGGTTTATTTCGAGATTATCGGACAAGTGCGCTCAATTTTTCCAAGTTTTAATGAATGCTAAAGACTTCAACTGGTCCCCATAGTGTGATCAAGCTTTTCTTGAGATCAAGAAACATTTGTCTTCGTCCAAGACATTGTTCAAGCCTATTCAGGGAGAGAGACTTTATGTGTATCTGACTGCATCGGAGTATGCGGTAAGTGATGTGCTAGTAAGAGAAGTGGATAATTACCCCCGTCCGGTGTATTATATAAGCAAGAGTTTACTAGTGGCAGAGAAAAAGTATTTGAAGTTAGAAAAATTGGCTTTGGCACTGGTGATAAAAGCTAGAATAATGAGACCCCACTTTCAAGTACACTCTATCACAGTTCAAATGTTTTTTCCTTTAAAAACGTGCTACAAAAGGCTGACATTTTAGCGAGAATGACTAAATGGTCAGTTGAGCTTGGAGACTGTGATATTGATTTTGCACCTCAAACTGCAATCAAGGCTCAAGTTGTGGATGATGTTTTGGTAGAATTTCATACTCAGAGACCTTATGAAGAAGATCAGGGTAATAAGTCTCATAAAGAGTGGGTAGTCCGGACATATAGTGGATCTAGTACGATAGGTTGTGGAGCTAGGATTTATTTAACTTCTCATTATGGTGAGACCATGTACCAAGCCATATGCTTTGGTTTCAGAGCATCCAATAATGAGTCAGAATACGAAGCAGTCATAGCTGGTTTGAGATTAGTTTAATTATGTGGAGCAAAAAGGATCAGGTTAGTAAGTGATTCTCAATTGCTTATTTATCAGATTCAAGGGTAGTCTGAAACTAAAAAATATCATTTGATAAAGCATCAACAAGTACTAAATGAAATTGCTACAAGTTTTAAAGGCATCTAATATGAACATATCCCTTGATCGAAAACCTTATGGCAGATTCCTTAGCCACTATAGCTTACTCTAAAGCATACCATTGGATCCTTATGTAAGAATGTCCTTTCATTGCCTCAATTCAAGAAAAGAAGCGTGAAGTTGAAGAGAGCACGAACATATCTGACGTACAATCCAAAGATTGGAGATACGAAATCCAACAATTTATTATCAATAGAGTTTTATATTTGGATAAGATTTTGGCGAAGAAATTAAAATACAAGGCTCGTGGTTTTTTTATGTTGAGAGGAGTTCTTTATAAAAATTCTTTAAACAAGCCTTTTTTTGCGCTGCCTTGGTTTTGAAGAGTATAAAAAACAATTATCTGAATTACACGGTGGAGAAAGGTCAGCATATTGTGGTTATACAACTTTAACCAGGAGAGTTTTGTTACCAAGAAACTACTTTCCTACTATAATGACAGATGCTAAGGATTTGGTCATAAAATGTGATCCTTGTCAAAAATATGGAAATTAAATTCATGTCCCGACATTCCTCATGTAATCAATATCTGAACCTATACCTTTTGATAGATGGGGAGTAGATTTAGTTGGGCCCCTTCCTATGACCTCTAGTGGTTGTCAAACTATAATTGTTGCCATAAACTACTTTTCTAAGTGGATAGAAGCTGACCCTTATTTGGAACAACGTCGTCTCCAATATATGTTGTCGATTCAGAATTCCCAAACGCATTACTATAGATAATTTTTCCTCACTTCGACAACAAAGACATGGAGGCCTTTTGTACTTTAAGAGGAATTGAACACTGTTTGTCTTCTCCTTTTATCCTCAAGATAATGGTCAGGTTGAGGTTGCTAATTAGATAATTTTAAAGGGTTTGAAAATGAATTTGGAAGGAGCAACGGTAAAATGACCAAGTTACTTGCAAAAGGTATTATGGGCCTACCGAACCACTAATCATACAGCTACTTAGGAAACTCTTTTCGCTCTTGTTTATGGAATGGATGCAATTATACCTATATAAGATACTTTGCCTTCATTCATAGTACACATTTATTCTAAACAAGGTAACGACATGGTTTTGATAAGTCAGTTGGATCTAATTAAAGAAAGAAGGGTGAAAGCACACTTGAGAACGACACACTACCAGGGTCTGATGAGAAATAGGTTTGCGTCTAAAGTTAAAAGAAGATATTTCCAAGAAGGGGACAAAGTGTTGAGAAAAGTGTTCTTGCATACGAAGGAGAAATAATTCCGAAAACTAGCTCTGAATTGGGAAGTTCTATACATTGTATGTGAAAAAATCAAGCAAGGAACATATAGACTTCAAGACAAAGAATTAAACATTTAAAGCATCTTTGGAATATTTGAGCATCTTAGGTTATACTCTTGTAAATATTTACTTTGTTGTACTTCATTGTAAATATTTGGGGGCATACTCTTTCCTATCCTGGTGGCGCGGAGAGGTTTTAATGAGGTGTCCGGATTCTAATCAATATATTATCCTTTGCCTTTTTAAAGAGTTTTTGTGGTTGTGATGGTAATCAGATGAGTTAAACAACTATTAAACTTTGGCTGAATTAAACACCCATTAAACATCTTGAAATATTTGTGAATGATTCAAATAAATTAAACACTGATAAACATTTTTAGCTTTCATATGGAATACTTTTGAATGGCTCAAAGATATTAAAGAATGACTAAATGTTTAAGATATTCAAGTATGGTCGTATTTTAATGGGAACATTAAAAAAATCAAATGAAACAACAAAATGAAAAACCAAAGATGACATGAAATAAATGAAAGTAAATGAAAGTAAAAGATGACATGAAATATTGGTCGGATCATCAAAGATGTTCGACCAACTTTACAAAAAATGCCTTGGACATCCAAGGAATTTAGTTCACAAAAGTAAAACCAAATAAAACAACAAAATTCCTTAGCTATCCAAGGACCTTAGTTCAAAACATAAGTTCAAAAAGTAAATTAACCTTAGGGCTCATTCCCTTCGGTTTTCTTCTCAACATTGTTATTTTCCTTCTCCTCTCTATCATTGTTTAAGCCCTTCTCATCCTCGTCATCAGAGTCGGAATCATCCAAAGTGATGTTATACTTATCACTTTGGGCTAGAGTATGATAAAGAACTTCATCATCTAACACAAAGGCTCATAGCTTCCCAAGAGACCGTTTAGGAAACGTTTCAAAGAACAAAAGGACCATATCAGATTTAACAGACTCTTCCCTTCATTCTATGGACTTCAAAACCCCCTCAACATATTCATTCTTGGCAGCAGCTATGTCTTGAGCTCATGTGTCTTTCAAAATAGTGATTCCATCATCCTTTTTCTTCAGAAGATCTTATAATTCCTTTTTCTCTTTAGACAGTTGTTCACTGGTAGCATTTTCCTTAGTCAATGATTCATTCAAGTTTTTAACTTCATGAGAGGTGGAGGTTTGCAGTTCAGTATAACTGGTTTTGTATTTTTTGTCATCCTTGGCCTTTTTCAACTCAGTATTCAGTTTTCTTTTTCTTTGATTAAAGTCTCAACCTTATTCTGTTCAGATGTGATGGAGACCTTTTGGCTTTGATTCTCAGTTTTGAGGGAAATGATATCTTTTGTTTGAGCTCTAACTTATCTTTCTAAGTCAACTATGGGCCTGATATAGCCTAAGACTGCATAGCCCAAAGGGTTATTCTCATCGGACACTTCAAAAGATTTGCCGTTATGAATCACTGCATTAGCTATGTTAGATGATTGAGGAAATGTTCGTTCAAAATCATCTTTGTCAAACTCACTGAAGTATAAGTTCCCTATATCATATAGGCTAACTTTGCCTTCAATACGAGGTTTGTCAGCAGTAGGGAATATTGTAGAGGGAGGATCAGAATGGACCTCTTCTTCAGTAGGAACTTTAGTAGGATTTTCAGTAGGAATGGTGGAAGGTATTCGGGTCGGAGTATGATCTCCCAACCGATAACTACTTTCTTTTTCTTGTTTGTCCTGTCACCACTACTTGCTCGGTGTCTCTTGAGCCCTTTTTTCTTCTTCTTGATTTTGGGGTGGAAAATGGTAGCCTTTCTGCCTCACAAACTGTTACCGCCATAACTTCCAATAGTGCAACATTAATCTCGCATGACAATCCCAAACGACCCGCATGAGGAAGTCCCTAAATGGAGTCTCCATTTTTTTTCTTCTTAATTTTATCAAGATGGCTCGGAGCCTTACTCTTAACTGGTAAGAAGAGCTTACCATCTTTTTCCAGTTTGTTTGAAGATTTCAGCAGCATCGTTAGGTTTGGTGAACTCTTCCCAAGAAAGCTCCCTAGTTGAGCTTGTTCTCCACAAATGAGGTCTTACCATGTTAGATGTAGTGAAGCAATTGTGGAAACCAGCTTCCCAATTTTCCTAACCTATTGGTTTAGTTTAGTAAAGGTGATCCGTCCCTTTTCCAAATGTTCTGAGAACATTTTGAAAAATACTAAAACAAATCCAAAGCACAAGTTAGTGTTAAAATTATCCGAGGTAAAAATTGATATTAATACACACTGAAAAGAGTTATTTAATGTTTACCTGAGATTTTCCAGTATTTGGTTAGCAAACTTGGATTCTCTTTTTTCCTGATTTTTCTACCAATCTCCTAAGTGCCACTGATATAAATAAATCGACTCCTCCAAGTCATTGAACACCTTGTAATTATTATCCATGTTGAAATAGTAGAAATAGATATAATGGTTTCTACATAAGCTAGCCATAGCTGCAGACTATTTCATGAGCATTAGGGTTTTTGAAAGCCTTGGAGCAATGATGCTGACTAATAAGGTGTCCCAAACATTGGGGCTTAACTAACTCTGACATAGCTTTACTAAATGAAAGTATCTAACTACCTATGAGTCTAAAGGAAATTGAAGGCCACAGTTGAGCACTTTGTTGTATACCACTAGTTCCCCAATTTTACTATTCATCAGAGTCTTATCAGGGATGAGAATTCTCACATTGACAAACTCCGGAAAGCCCCATCTATTCCTTATCCTATCAAACTCAGCAGTATGGGTGTACACATAAGAAATTATTTGAAGTGCTAACAAGTACTTAACACTAACCTTGGAGAAGTTAGGCATTACTCGCCTTACAAGGCACTCCGAAAGCGTTCGGTGTTAGGTTTCTCCACTACTTTATGATTTTCCCGAACTATACTAGTGTCGCCAGTGTGTCCGAATGTCTTTAAAGGGGTATCTAACTCACTAGCTTCCATCATCTCGTCCATTATTTTTGGTGTTTGATCTGCTGATATGTGCTCAGTGTCTTCTTTTTAAATATGAGAAAATCTTATGGGAGAAGTCGATGGGCGTGGATCCAAAATAGGTAGTGTTGGAGACTTTACCATTGAAGGACCTTCATTGGGCTTCTTTGACTCTTTAACAGGTGAAGTTGCATTTTTAGCTTTGGATAGCCTAGTAACTCTTCGAAGTGGGCTATCTCATATATCTGAACCCGTAGAAATGAAAGGGGACATAGTTTTGCGACTGGTAATGGCTCTAGCTCTAAAAGAAGGGTTTTCGTCTGATTGTTTTGGTTGGTGAACTAGTGGTTCATGATATTTTGATTCATGAATTGGTGATTCTGATTGCTCCAATTGTTCAAGATTTATTAAAGATGGAGCATAGAAATTTTTCTTGGGAAATAATATTGGTCTGCAAGAAGATGAAATTATGTCCGGCTCTGGTATCGTCTGTAAGACCAATCCACTAGGAGAAGCATGTAGACCGGCGGCGATTCTTGCTCATTTTCTCTCTCTTTCCAATTCGGATAAGTTCAACTAGCCTCCTTTAGCCAAGGCTATTCTAGCCATGAATATAAAAGTTCTGAGAAAGTTTAGAAATATTAAGAAAAAACTGGGATTTTGAAGTTTATATCTCTAGAAATTAGATTCAAAAAAAATTTATCACTCTAAGAATGGAAACAGTAAAACGATCACAATTATATAGGTGAGAAAATCACTTAAGTACTTTACATAGGGAGATAAACCGTTTAAATCATGATTATGGGCTATCAACCCTAGACCGTTACTTTTTTAGGGATAGATACAAGTACCTAGGAAAACACGACTAAAGCGGTCTAATTAGAGACTGACACGTGTCAATAGAAGTGACGTGTTAAAGTTGACACCTTTGAGTTTCCTGGTAATGAAAAATCACTTCTGACCCTGACCGAATTTTATATACATTGGTTAGCTCTTCGAGAATAATTTTTTGAAAGACCTAAATGGGTTATTGATAGATTTGGATATAATTGAAACTGCCATAAAAATTATCCGAATGGGAAATTCGGATAGATCAGTAAAGTTTGATGAATGAACAATGAGCTCAAGTGGATTATGACTCAGCTATGTGCTAAACCATTTTTGGTCTTGGCTTTGGAGTCTTTAAAGCTGACCCCAATCCAAGATCCGACCCGAACGGTCTATGGGTCCTAAAACAAAAGTATAACTACCCAACCTGCCACATTAAATGGGTTGGACGTTTTCTAGAAATATTAAATACTAGCACACACCTTTCTTATCTCCCAACCTTCTACTTAAAAATTTAATACTAATTTGGTAAACTACCAAGAATACCCTCCGATTATAAATCATCCACACCAAGTATAAGAACTTTATAATAAAATTATAACGACGATGATAATTTGTTGTGCCGGTTTTTCTCTCAAACTTTCAAAGATACTGGTTTAATATAGCACAGCCAACTTCCACAAAGGTTCTATCAGTAATTTCGATATGTTCTTGACAACATTCAGGAAGACAATTTGTGGAAAATGAGGAGATAAAGGGGAAAAAAGACATGATAATTCATTGTTTGTTAGTTAATTGGGGAGAGTTTAATATATTACACCAAAAGTTTTGTGCTTACCAAAACTAGCCTGGATGATTGCTATGATTAAATGGTTATTTCCTCTTTCACGCAAGGCTTTCTCCCTGGAGAATTGGTTGCTGAGGTAACCAGGAAAAAAACTTTAACATTCGGGGCATTGTTAGCTCATGTTAAAAAGAATATCAAAGTGGAAGAGTTAAAAAGATTAAAACTAATCCATTTGGAAAAACATGCTCTATAGTATTCTACCTCATGTTATTAACAGCAACAACCCAAAAACATTCAACCTCATACAGTTGATACTTTTTGTCTGAAGAGTACAAATAAAACTCCTCACTGCCCTAAGGTAAATTAACACCCATAAGATAAAAAAAAAATATAAGCCCAAAACATATCAATAGGCCCGACCCAATAACAATGCTAAACTAAAAGAGAGCGTTGCTACAATTTTCAACAAGATATGGAATTTCATTCAGTTTAGAAAACCACTTCCAATCCAAATTTTGAGAGAAAATCGAAATAAACAGGTTTACAAGTATCATAATGATGTAGGACATGATACAATGGATTGCATCACTTTAAAACATGAAATTAAACTTTTATTGAGAAAAAGAAGCTGACAACGTTTGTTAAAGCACAATCTGAAAGACGACTGTAGGTGCCAGCTGGCAATCATGCCATGGTCCGAATGAAGAAAATTGATATTACACCCAAACACGAAAAAATGATGGTCATAGGTGTACCTTATAATGAGTTTGATATGGATTATGAGTAGCTATACCCTGATCCTAACCGAAGAAGTATTATGTTAATTGATAAACCAATAATAGTAAGCTAAATATTTGTGCAAATATTTTGAAAGCCAAAGAGTTATGTTATAAATTTTTCAACTCAGTAAAAAAGGATAATGTCCACCCACCTTTACCAATATCTAATGATGTTTATCATGTTTGATGGTGATGATTTAAGAGATGTTGATGAACCTCACGAGGATGTTATGGTAGTCGAAGTGGTTATTGAAGAAATAAAAATCGGTAGAATCCTGATTGATACTGATAGTTTAGAGAACATCTTATTCATATCCACTTGCAAGAAAATGAATAACCCTCATATCATACTCTTATCGAGTAGAAAAATAGCGAGATTTACTGGGAATACTGCATATGAATTAAAGAATTTGAGGGAGACACACTTTTAGAATGAAGACCCTTTAAGAAAATGGTAAGATTACATTTTATAATGCTGGATGACCTTACCTCGTATAATGCTATTTTTGGTAGATCATGGTTTTCAAGAATTCACGTGGTTGCCTCCATCGTCCATCAATACTTAAAATATGCAATTGGTGGTCAGACTGGAATTTCCGGCAGTAGCCAAAATGTGGCCCGAGAATGCTATGTTATTGTTTTGGCTCCTAAGATAATCTAGAATGCTAAAACAAAGAAAGAACAACAATTATTGCAGTCTAGTTTGGAGTTAAATGTTGTAGATGACAAATGGAGACTCTCAGTTTGGTTATACCTGATGAGGATATCAAAGTATATACTTTTCTCAATGGAAAAAGTTTGAAAATTGGAGCCCACTTATCATCAGTTATAAGAGAATAACTAATATTCTTCTTATTGAAGAATTTACATACTTATATCTAGTGTACCGAGGACGTTACATGCGTCCATATGAGTGTTATTTGCCATAAACTTGTAGTCAAACTGAATGTTCGACCCGTTATCCAGAAACAAAACTATTTCTCAGTTGAAATGTGTGAAGCCATTGTGGCAGAAGTGGATCGATTAACAAAAGTAGGGATTATCCGAGAATCTTAATACTTGACGTGGATATAAAATCATTATTCGTCATGAATAAGAATGGAAAATGGTGTATGTGAGTTAACTTCACAGATTTAAACAAGGCTTTTCTGAAGGATCCTGCTCTATCCCTAGAATTGACTAGTTGATAGACTTAATTTCAGGTGATAAACTGTTGTTATTTATTGATGCTTTTGCAGGATATAACCAGATGCAGATGGATCTGAGGGACCAAGACAAGACCACATTCATAACGGGTACGGAACTCTATTGCTACAAAATGATGTTGTTTGGATTGAAGAATGATAAAGCTACTTATCAGCGCTTGATAAATAAATATTTTGTCTGGCAGATGAGGTAGAATATTGAAGTTTATATTGATGATATGTTAGTAAAAATCATGAGAAATGAGGAACATTTTTTGGATCTTGAGGAAACTTTTTAGTAATCTGAAACACATTAACCTAAAATTGAACCCAAAAAAAATGTACATTTGGTGTTCAGTCATGAAATATTTTGGGGTATACACATAGTTATCAGTGGCGTGCGGCGGCCCATGGCGAAGAGGGCTAAAAAAGCCATAGCGGCGAGGCGATGGCCATATGACATGTGGCGATCCCTTACCTGAATAATTTTTTTATAAAGGATATTATTACTCGTGTATGTGACCCACTCTAGTTAAACGGTCCACCTCTGCCATGATAGCTTCAAATTTTTCTTGAGAAAAAGACATTCGCTTCTGTATGATCAGACAAACATTGATTCGTACCGTAAGCCTATGAAATATGACATTTTCTAAAACCCCTGTGACATCCTCTGTACACCACGTAAACAAATGTAATTTTGTTGATAAAAACTTGATTAAACCTTATTTTACCTCCAGAGATGATTTCGTGCCGATTTTGAGGTTTTACCCGATAAGAAGACATGATCCTCAAAGTTGTCATCCGAGGGCTTCCCTCGGATCATCTACGGGATCAGAATTTCGGGGAACCCCCACTGATTGTTATTCTTTCTTTAACGCAACCTTTTAACCTTCTTGGGGGCCAACCTACTTGGCAACACTCTATTTCCATCTTCTAGATGCTTCTAACCATTCCCACATTGTTTCTCACAACATACTTTAAATATTGATGGACGGTTCATGGTACAACATACATTTTAGATAACCAAGACCTTCCGAAGATATACTTATAAGATGTAGGAGCATCTACCACTAGAAACAGGACTGTAACTATCTTTTTTAATGGTCCCCAACCCAATTCAACCATCCCCTCAAACTCTCCGACTACCTTAGTTGTAGCCCTAGTGAATCTGACTATCGTTCGATCTGATCGTAAAATCGTTAATGGGTGTTTGATCTGGCTGTAAGTAGTTATAAACATAATGTTAGGTGAACTACCTATATCAGTAAAAAAAATTGTATATTGTTCCCACTATCTTTGCCCTGATATCTACTACATCCTCATACGGACCAACTACATCTCTCATATCATCATCTTCAAAGTAAAGTATTGGAGATGAATTTCTATGCAAATGTGTTGAAGCGCCTGCTGCGAGTTGTGTTGCTAGACAAATGATGTGTCTCTTCCGAGAATAATTCGATATTCCTGCAACTGTATCTCCTCCAAAAATTGTTAGTGATTCAAAGAAAGCACACAACTTACTTACCGTTCCTCCTGTTATCGATTCTTCTACCACGTTTATACTATTTCTGCCTGGTTTTGGGTCTAAGTACTCAGCAGAGATATCAAATGCATCTATAGATTCTTCGTCAATTGCTTCCGATATCATCAATGTATTCTTTTTCTTTGGAACAACTTCTCGTTTTGGAGCAACTGAAGAATTCTTCTTCACAAAATCGGTTAGCTTCCCATTTTCTATCAAATATTGTATTTCTTTTTTCAGCGCCATGCAGTCCTTTGCATTATATCTAATATCGTAATGATACTGACAATACTTATTATTTCTATGCTCCATCAGAGTCTGCACTGGGAAGGGCTTGTGAAATTGTACATTCGAACGTGCCTTCTCAAAGATAATAGCTACACACCCAGTCAACTCAGCATAATGAGTTGGGTGGACCCTTTTGTTTGACATGGTCCGGAAATATTGTTGAGTGTTGACTATCGGTGTGTACTGTGGAGTATGGAATACCTTTTGAGGCGCTTGACTTATTACTTGAACAAGAGCTCGGGGTCGGACTCTACTTGTTGATTGCGATAGTTGTGGTCGGACATTCACCGGTGGTGTACTGGCTCTTACCATCTTCGCCGGTTCCTAATAAAATTGATTCTTATTGAACTACGACATCAATTCTATTTCTGAAGCTCTAGTTTCTTCAACTAAGATTCATTTTATTATCTGATCTAGCAATGCTCCAAATTTCATAGCCTACATTTCTACAGCATTATCCTTCATCACCCCAGGAAGCAAACCCATTCGAAAGGCAGCCAGAGCCACTTTATCCTCACAAAACTTCATATCTGTCTTAACTTGGATGGAACACTTTGTATACTCTTTGAGGCTCTCCCTCACTTTCTTCCTGCAATAATTATAGTGTCTCCAATTGCTCGGAACTTCTTGCTTCCTATAAAATGTTGGTGGAACATACTCTAGAACATATCAAAATTCTTGATACACCCTTGAGGTAAATAATTATATCATTTGATGGAGCATTCTTGAAAGTTTGAGAGAAGTCCTGCATAATAGCTTATCATCATCAGAGTAATTGATCATGAAATTATTGAACTGTTCGATGTGGCTGTCTTGATCTTATGTCCCATCAAAGTTTTTCAACTTAGATATAACAAATCACTTTGAAAGATGTTCTGACAAAATTTTCGGGAGAGTGGAGATGATCTCCAATTATGTCCGACCTTATATGCGCTTCCCTCGAGACCTTCGTTCGTAGTCGCATATAGACCTTCATCAAATGGGAAAGTAAACTAGTTAGTGACATGGTTATCCTGATTATAGTTGTTAGACTGAATTTGCTTCCGAGGATTTATATATTCTTGTCTAGTTGCATTTACCGTTTTGTCAGGCTCTTCTAGAATATGACTTTTTATTTCCACGATCATGCTTTTCCTTCCTTAAACCATTTGTCCTTCGACTAGATCGATGAGAACTTTTAGGCACCCTTGAATCTCTTTGTCTGAGACTTACTTTATATCTATCATTGTTATCCGAAATTTATCTGAACTAAATTCATCCGAAATTCGCCTTATTCTACTCACTGGACTCTGTCGATTCGTATTGTTGCCCGGATCTAGCACGCTTTTTAGAGGATCGATGATTTTTTCTTCGATGCCTTTCCTGAGATTGATTGACATATTGGTCTTGATCTGCCACTATCTGTTCTCGTCAGATTTCTGATTTAAGTTTTAACGAGCTGATTATCGCTTAATTTTCAGCATTTATCCTCTTAATGTCCTCTAACAGTTCTTTCCGCATGGCTACCAATACAGATTCTTCAAGCAGCTCTTCAGCATATCGATTATTATTATTGTTTCTTTCAATTGTTATTTGTTCCTCCATCACGAGAACTCCAGACGAGACTCCGATCGCGTTGTTCTTCGAATCTGCTGCCTCTATCTCTCCCCAAATTTCAATTTCCATTATTATTTTTAAATTTTTTAGTTTAATTTTACGGTTTTGGAACAGTGATTTCGGGTACCAATCACGTTCCCACAGACGGCGCCAATGATGAATTCAGATATTTCTTGGTTGTAAGTTCAGATGCAAAGATATTCGTGTGAATGAATCTATCTAAGAAATGTTCGTATCGGGTGCTTTTAGAGAGAGAATCAACATTTAATAAAAAGAGAAAGAGACAAAAGTAATAAATGTAGTAATAATTGACTAATCATTAGTCATTTTCCCCAAAATGGAATGCCCTTTATATAGCACATGAGGTAAATAATAAAATTACATAATTACCATTATTAAGTTCGATCTCTCACCCCACTCATTTACTATTCATAAACAAATTTACTAGTTATTACATTAGACCCCATTAGTCCTTATGTTTGCTTTAGATTGGTCCTTGACAGTTAATTATACCCATTTGACCGTTGTGTTTGCTAGATCAAAGATTATTTACCATCATATTTTCCTTCCCTTATCAAAGGTGAACTCTCCTCAGACCTGGAATGACTTTAGACCAATTAGTTTATATAAAATTCGCAACAGAATAATATCTAAAATCCTAAATGATAGATTACCTTTGTTACTCCCTAAGATCGTATATGAGAATCAATAGAGTTTTATCGAAGTTAGGAACATTCATGTTACTGTGATTATTCTTGTTATATTTTGGTACAAAACCAAAATGTCAAATATTCAATTTTAACAGACATACACATAAACATTGGTAAGCTGCTTCATCTTAACATTCTAAGATGCATCAAGTTAGTATCAAGTTAGGATCCCTTGAGGTACTATACGAAGTAATTTAGATATTAGATTTGGAGTTAGGCATGTGTCTGGGGTTAGAATGTTTTATGATTAGATGGTGTATCTCAATATGAACTTGTTATTACAAAATTACAAATGATATATATTATAAACTTGAAAAGGGATTAATATTAATACAATTAAAGATAACACGTACATAATAGTAACTTCACATGGATATATTGCTGTCAAATACCTACTACATAAGCAACAAGCCCTAATGAATACCTTCATAAGCTCTTTAAGAAACCATAGTTGCCTTCAAAACCTCTTTACTAACCCCTGCAGAAAATGACCCATAAACTTTTTTTAAAATATCATTAGTTGATCGTTAATAATTATGCATGGTAGGATCAGATATCTTTGGAGGTGTATTATGGTAAATCTCTTTAGAAGGGAAATTTGGACCTAAGAATCAAAGCTCGATGATTAAGCAGTCACTTAAGTTAACCGGTGATTCAGCTGCATGCCTAGTACCTTAGCGTATGGGCTTGAGGGCTCATAGAATGGACTTGGGTATGAGGGTCCGACCCAAAAGGCCCATAGGTAACTAGAAAGAGTATAAATACCCCAACCAGCAGCATTAAATGGGTTGGAATTTTTCCAAATATATTAAACACAAGCACATATTTTCTCTTACTACTCTATACAAAAAATTTAAATACAAAATCACCACAAGATCTTCCGATTTTACCCTCAAAATACATTTTACCTTCATCAAATTGGCGACCACATTAGGAGCGCAAGGTGCATGAATAACTTTATTCGAAACCATAAATGCTGATTGTGCTTCGGAAATCTTTGGAGCATGGAGATCAACATGTAAGAAATCCCGCATCACAAAAATGAAGGAATAAGAGATGATAACGAGCATGCTATTGTGTCTCATGTCAATCACAACATAGAGAAAAGATAATATGATGCGAGAGGTATATCTACAGTTAAGTTTGTTCACAACAACAAACAAGGTGAAAATAATCAGTCCCCAAAAGCTCATGCTAACTCTAAAAAGGAGCATCAGAATGAATAATTAATGAGTACGTCAGACTCTGATTAAAATTCAACCACAACAAATGATTCTGATAGGTCGTCTTCATTAAGTAGTGACAAGGGCCATCAGAAAAAGAAAGTGAGGTTATCCAAGAAACATAATAGGAAAAGGGACAAGAAGGGAAAATTGAAAAAGAATAAATATCAGGGAAAAATAAAAAGGTCGGTCGATCATGGTATTGATAATATACTAAGTGATCAATTTGCTATCCAATCCAAACCATGTATTTTTTCCACTCCCGATGAAGACAATGCTTTTAGTCATAGCCACAATTGGAAACAATCAATCCTGTCTTCAAAGATACTTTCTAGGCATTTGCCTAAACGGTTTTACAGCTCCAAAATGAAAAAATACGATAGAAACAAAAATCCTGATAACCACTTGGAGTAGTTCAAAAAAATTATGATGAATTTTGACAATGATGATAAATTTTTATGTCGGGCTTTCTTACAAACTTTAAAGGGAGTGCCTTAAATGGTATAATAGATTACCACATGGATCTATAGAAAACTTTGATATATGCTGGATGGAATTTCGAAGACAATTCGTAGGGAGTAAAGAGCTTAAAGAGAATGGTGATACTATCATCCATTTCTCTCACGAGTTGTATGAATCTTTAAATGACTATATCAACCATTTTGTGAACAAGAACAATGGATTGACTAATTGTTTTGAATAGATGGTCGTTGCCTCTTTGAGGCAATGGCTGAATCCGAGTGAGTTGGCTGATTCGGTGATTCGGAAAAAGACAATGACATAGGGTGGATTATTAAATCAGGTCGAAATATATATTAAGATGAAGGAAACTAATAAATATAGAGTATCGTGCCTAAATATATCTACTTCCACAACTTCGATCCTACAGACTAGTACTCAATCCTAGGTCACAATTAATTATAGACCTAAAGATTCCGGACAGGGGTCATATCAGCCGAGATAAAATCAATCAAATCAAGGCCAACAAGCTAGACCTAAGAGGGGTCTGTGGGTTCAACCTGAATGGTCTGTTGAACTGGGTGAAACTGTGGCTACTATTTATGACAAGACTAAAAATATTGTGCATTTTAGAAGACCAACACCAATTCAATCTCCTAGAGAGAATCAAAATAATTGTTTTTGCAAGTACCACAATGATGTGGGTCATGGTACCCAAGTTACATCCCTTTAAAACAAGAAATGTATAATTTAATTGAGAGAGAAATTGTCAACTTTTATTAAAAATCAAGGGAATGATAGACAACTCAATACTCATCTCAGCTTAATACAACACGAGCAACATCACCTACTGGTCCGGGGTAAAGTATGGGTGCATCTAGACAAGAAAATGATATGCTAATTGTAGAAAGGTTTGACATGGACTCGGAATATCTAGACCCTGATCTAGATCACAATCAAGTTGAGATGATAGTGGAAAAGGCTTCAACAGTATCCGACCTATGTAACTTCTTCAAATATTTAACCATTTTTAGGGAGACACTGTGACTATACCCTCAAGTTGTTCAAGAAAAAGACATTTAAATAATCTAACTCAGTTAGAGGGGAAAATGTCTACACATCTTTATCAAAGCCCTGCTCCATTCATTGTCTTTGATGAAGATGATTTAAAGGGATTTTTCAGGCCCACTTGAAGATGTTATGGTGATATGAGAATCCATTGGAGACAATTATATACGTCAGATTTTAATTGATACAGGCAGTTCGACAAATATTTTTTATCAACTTATAAGCAAATGAATAATCCCTCAATCATCCAACATTCGAATAGGACGATAGTTGGATTTACTGTGAGCTCAGCTATCGTAATTGGCGAATTTGAAGAAGAGGTTTTGTTGGGGAATATACCATTTAAAATATGGTAAGGGTTTTGTTTTTAATAGTTGATTATCCGACATCTTACAATGATATATTTAGTAGATCTTGGTTATCTATGATGCATGCAGTAGCTTCCACTGTCCACCAATATTTAAAATATGTTGTGGGAGGACAGGTGGACATTGTCTAAAGTAGCCGAAAGGTAGCTCGTGAATGTTATGTCACTGCTCTTGCTCCAAAATTGACAAAAGCAATGAAGGTTAACAACGAATAGCAATCAGTGGAGCTTTCTGCCAAACTAAATGAAGTAGATGATCTGAGGGAGGCTCCTAATGCAATAACCCTAGTTGAAGAAGTGGAAACTCATTCGTTAGAAAAAGGTAAAAATGTTTGTGTTGGATCTAAATTGTCTTTAGAGTTAAAATAAAAATTACTATCATTTGTATCCAATAATTTACATGTGTTTTCCTTGTGTAACGCGGATGTAATCAGAGTACCAGCCAGTATAATTAATCACAAGTTGTCTGTGAAATCCGATGTTGGGCTGGTAGTGCTAAAAAGAAGAATTTTTTTAACAGAATAATCTGAAGCCATTGTTCAAGAAGTGGATCAGTTAACCAAGATGGGGCATATAAAAGAATCTCAATACCCTCTTTGGATAGCTAACCCAGTTTTAGTCATGAAAAAGAATGGAAAATGACATATGTGCATTGACTTCACATATTTTAATAGAGTTTTCCCTAAAGATCCATTTCCAGTACCCCAGATAGATCAGCTAGTGGACTCTACATTAAGGAACAAGTTGTTGTCCTTTATTGATATTTTTCTAGGTATAACCCAATACAAAGGAATGTGGATGATCAAGATCACACTAATTTTATTACTGAAAAGGGGCTCCATTGTTATAAGGTAATGCCATTTGGGTTGAAAACGGCTGGAGATACTTATCAACGAATGGTAAATAAGGCATTTACTAATCAAGTCGTCCTGAATATAGAAATTTACATTGATGATATGATGGTAAAAATCCCTAAGGAAGAAGATCACATACCCGATCTCCAATAAACATTTTTTAACTTGGAAGCCGTCAATTTGAAGTTAAATCCGGAGAAATGTACCTTCAGAGTCCGATCTGGTAAATTTCTGGGATATATTATAAGTGAGAAAGAGATTCAAGATGATCCAAATCAGTTAAATACTTTGTCTATGGATCCACCTCGAAATACTAAATAAGTTCAGATATTAACTGGAAAATTGGTTGCATTGAACCGGTTTATTTCAAGATCGTTGGACAAATGTGCTTAATTCTTCCAAGTTTTAAGAAATTTTAAAGACTTTAATTGGTGTCCTAATTGTGATCAAGCTTTCCTTGAAATCAAAAAACACTTATCTTCACCTACGGTGTTGTTCAAACCTGTTAAAAGATAAAGGATTTATATGTATCTAGCAGTATCGGAGTATGCGGTAAATATTGTATTGGTACGAGAAGTGGATGATTATCCCCATTTGGTTTACTATATAAGCAAGAGTTTGTTGGAAGTTGAGAAAAAGTACTTGAAATTGGAAAAATTAGCTTTAACATTGGTGATAGTAGCTAGAAAGATGAGACCTTACTTTCAAGCACACTCTATCACAGTTCGAGTTCTTTTTCACAAAAAATGTGCCACAAAAAGTTGATATAGCGAGGAGAATGACTAAATGGTCAGTTGAGCTTGAAGATTATGGTATTGACTTTGCACCTTGAACTGCAATCAAAGCTCAAGTTGTGGTTGATTTTTAAGTGGAGTTTCATTCTAAGAGGTCTCATGAAGATGCTCAAGCCAGTAAGTTTAAGAAGAAATAAATGATCCGAACTGATAGTGGATCTAGTACAATGGGATGTGGAGCTGGAATTTGTCTAACCTCTCCTTGTGATGATACCATGTACCATGCTATATGTTTTGGATTTAGAGCATCCAACAATGAGTCATAATATGAAGCGGTCATAGCTGGTTTAAAGTTAGCCCTAATATGTGGGGCTAAAAGAATCTGATCGATAAGTGATTCGCAAGTACTCATTCATCAGGCTCAAGGGAAATCTGAAACCAGGAAAGATAAACTGATAAAATATCTGCAACTGCTAAAGAAACTCACCATCGGTTTTAAGTGCATAAAATATGAGCATATCCCAATGTCGGAAAACTCTATGGCAGATGCTGTAGGTACTATAGCATATTCTGAAGCATACCCTTGGATCCTTATGCAAGAATGTCCTTCTATAGATGCAACCACAAAAAAGAAGGGGTAAATAGAAGAAAGTATGCATGTATCTGATGTACATTCTAAAGATAGAAGGAATTAAATCCAATAATTTATCACTAATGGAGTTCTACCTTCAGACAAGGCTTTGGCCGAGAAAATAAAATATAAAGCTCATGGTTTTCTAGTTCTAAGGGGGGTCTTTTGTAAAAATCTTTCAGCAAGCCTCTACTGTGTTGCCTCGGATCCAATAAGTCTCAATATATTCTATCAGAGTTACATGATGGAGAAGGTTCAGCACATTGTGGCTATAAAGTTTTGACTAGAAGAGTCTTGTTGGCTAGATAATATTGTCCTACTATTATCGCGGATGTTAAAAATCTAGTGAAAAGATGTAACCCTTGTCAAAGATATGAAAATACGATCCATGTACCAACAGCTCCCATGAAATCAATATCCGAACCAATACCCTTTGACAGATGGGGACTTGATCTGGTTGGACCCCTTCCAATGGCTTCTGGGGCTTGTCGAACCATAATAGGTAGCTACCGATTATTTCTCCAAATATTGGGACAACGTCTAAGGAAGTGATAAAGTGTATTCTCTCTACATATGCTGTCGATTTGGTACTCCTAAGCGTATCACTACAAATAATGGCCCTCAGTTTGATAAGAAAGATATGAATGTGTTTTGTGCATCAAGAGGAATACAACATTGTTTCTCTTCTCCTTTTCATCCTCAAGCCAATGGGCAAGTTGAACTGGCAAATCGAATAATTTTAACGGGTTTGAATTGAATTTAGAAGGAGCAGCATGTAAATGGACAAGTTATTTACAAGATGTATTATGGGCATACCGAACCACTCCTCGTATAGCCACTCAAGAGTCTTCATTCGCTCTAGTTTATAAGATAGATGTGATTACACCTATAGAAGCTACTCTTCCCTCATTCAGAGTTGAAAATTATTATGAAGGAAAGACTGAAATAGTTGTGAGGGCTCACTTGGATTTAATTGAAGAAAAAAGATTCAAAGAACATCTAAGAACTGTACATTACCATGGCTTAATGATGAGCAGGTTAGCATCCAAAATAAAAACAAGAGACTTTCAGGTAGGAGATAAAGTGTTAAAAAAGTGTTCTTACACACTACAAAAAAACAGTTTGGAAAGCTGGCTCCAAACTGGGAAGGACCATACAATGTATGTGAGAGAGCCAAGCAAAGAACGTACAAGCTTTCAGAAAAAGAAGGCAACTTGTTGAAGCACCATTGGACTGTTAAGCATCTCAGGTTATATTAGAATAAACTCATCTTGTAAATATTTACTTTGTTTCACCTCAATGTAAATATTAAGGACCATACTCTTTCCTACCCTGGTGGCGCGGGGAGGTTTTAATGAGGTTTCTAGATCTTAATCAATATAAAATCCTTTAATTTTTTAAAAGTAATTGTTTTAGTACTGATCAGATGGATTAAAAACCTACTAAACACTTATTGCCTTCAAATGGGTTACCTTTGAATGGCTCAGATGGATTAAAGACCTATTAAACACTTATTTCCTTCAAATGGATTACATTTGAATGACTCGGATGGATTAAAGACCTATTAAACACGTATTGCCTTCAAATGGATTACCTTTGAATGGCTCAGATGGATTAAAGACCTATTAAACACCTATTGCCTTAAAATGGATTACCTTTGAATGACTCAAGTGGACTAAAGACCTATTAAACACTTATTTCCTTCAAATGGATTCCCTTTGAATGACTTTGATGGACTAAAGGCTTATTAAACCCTTATTGCCCTTAATGGATTACCTTTGAATGACTCTGATAGATTAAAGACCTATTAAACATTTATTATTTTCAAAATAGATTACTTTTGAATGTATTGATCAAGTTTAATATATTTATTTATTTTTATCATCTTTAAGAAATATCAGTTATTACTGGAAGTATAGAAGGAAAATGGCAAAATACTAAGTGTTTAAAAAACAAAGATGACATAAAACGATGATATGGTCATAAAAGACACCCGACCTACGTGACAAAAATGCCTTGTATACGACAAGGGCTTATGCCAACATGGCCACTAAAAAATCCAATCTTAAAATATAACAAGAATACCTTAGACATTTCAAGGCATTTGGTTCCCAAACATAAAATTAATAAAAATGATTAACATTAGGCCTCAGTCTATTCAGTTTTCTTCTCAACTTTCGCTTCCTAATGTTCTTCTTTTTCACTATTATCAAATTTTCCCCAGCCTCATCAGATTCATAATCATCCGAAGAAATGCTTAGTTTATCACAAGAAACATCGTATGAAAAATGATTTCTTCGTATGCCACAAACTTCCAAAATTCCCCAAGAGACCATAGCAGATTTAATGGACTCATATTTCCGGTCCAAATATTTTAATACACTCTCAGCATATGTGTTTACAACATCAGATATTTTCTTGGCAATGTTTCCCTTGAGATTGTTGATTTCATCTTCTTTCTTCTTTAAAAGGTCATCCACCGTTTTCTTTTCTTTTGATAACGTCTGTAAACTAGTTTTGTCCTTGTCCTGCTGCTCTTTCAAAGATGAAATCTCCTTTTTTAGATCAAAAAATTTGAGTTGCAGCTGATTGTGGTCGGACTTAGACTGAGCCATTTCATATTCAAGAGTTTTCGCTTCCTTATTTAAACTTTTCACTTTACTTTTCTCTGAACTGATAGTGTTTTGTAGAGATTGGTTTTCATTGAGAAAGGATTGGTTTTCTCTGCAAAGGGATGTAATGTCTGTGACTTGAGATCTAACCTGCCTCTCCAAGTTAACTATCGGCTTAATGTAGCCCAAAATATTGTACGCCAAGGTGTCATGTTCACTGGATACTTCGAATGACTCACCATCATGTGTTACAACATTGTCAATGATGGAAGTTGGGTGAAAATCCTTATCAAATTCACTCAAATAAAAGTTTCCAACGTCATTCAAATTGACATCACCCTCAACGGAAGGTTGGTTAGCACTATGAAACTTAGGGGAGGAAGGGTCAATATGTACCTCTTCTTGAGGAGGATCATTTGTAGAAACATCAGATGGAAGATATTTGGATCGAATAATGATCTCCAAACCAGCAAAAGTCTTCTTCTTTTTTCATGCTTTCTTATCGCTACCCTTAGTGCTCCTCTTTCTACCCTTTTTGTTCCAAACTAATAAAGATTTTGAGGGATCTTGAATCTCCTCCACTGTAGCTACCACAGCTTCCAAGAGAGTTGCATTTATTTCATTCGGGGTCCCATGTTTCCCACCTTGGGGATCACTTGAGATGGTGCCCCCTCTTCAACATCCTCATTCATCTTTTTCTTTCTGTGTTTTTTAATCTTATCAAGTGACTAGGATTTTTGTTCCTAACAAGTAGGAAGAGCTTGCCATCAGCCACCTCAGCCCTCTTCAGAAATTCAGAAGATGGGGGGGGGGGTGGTGAATTGTTCCCATGAGAGCTCATGGATCAGATTCGTCATCTATAGGTAAGTTCTCACCATATTTCATGTAGTAAAACAATTATGGAATCCATTTGACCATTTTTCAGCCACCCATTGATGTAGTTTAGTAAAAGTGATTTTCCCGTCTTCCAGATGCTATGAGAGTAGCTTTGAAAACATTAAAAAATATATACGATGTGAGAACCAATGTGAGAACCAATGGTTGAATATAAGAAAATAATAAATCAAGAGATACTTGCATGAAGACTTCTAATATCTAGTAAACCAAGCGTTGGGGCTGAGTTGACTCGGGCGTAGTTTCACTAAACGAAAATACCTAGCAATCTTTGGGTCTAGAGGGAATGTGAGACCCCAGTTGAGCACTTCAAGATACACCACCAATTCTCTCGCTTTGCAGTCCATCGCAGTTTTTTCAAGGATTAAAATCCTGACTTTGATTGATTCGGGGAGCTCCATTTGCTCTGAAGTTTACCTAGACTAGTTGTGTGAGTATATACATAAGATATTATATGCATAGCTAACTGATACTTGACACTAACTTCAGTAAATTTAGGTATGACCTTCCCAACCAGACATTCTAGGAGTGGTTCGAATTCTACCAATGGGGCTTTCTTTATTTGTTTTTCTTTTTCTTTTTTATCATCCCCGTGTAGTCCGATGTCTCCAAGGGTGTATCTTCACCACTATCATCCATTTTTTCTTCCATCATCTGGGGATCCATCTCTGTGGTATCACCGACCTGTTTATCGGAGTTATCTTTCTTAGAAGAAAGAACCTCGCTAGAGGAAGTTGTTGGATGAGTTAAAGCAACTTTTTCCCTTTCAATCGGTTGTTGCGGTGGAGAGGGTGGAGGTTACTAACATCTGAATTGAAAAAGGGCTCTGATAGTTTATCTTTTTTCTTTTTTCTAATGTTGAAGGCTTGTTTTTATCCTTTTAAAGTCTGGTGAGGCGTCGATGAGTATTTTCTCCGACATCTAATCCCATGGAAATGAAATTTGATCTAGGTTTACGATTTCTAGTAACTTGTTTGGTAAAAAAAATCCGTTTGCTGGGTAGATTGGTTAATGAGTGTGGAATATTGATAAGAAGGGCTAAATTTAGAAACGAAGGGTCGCTTACCAGATGATGAGCTTGTATATAGTTCTGGTTGTCACCGGAGAAGCGGGTAATCCTGCTGCAATTCTAGCTTGCTTATTTTTTTCCTCCAACTCTGTCAAACTAAGTCGACCTCCTCTAATAAGTGATGTCCTAGCTGTAAACGTGCAAAACTTTGAAATTAAACAAGAATCAAAGGAAAATCTGGGTAAAATTTAAGAGTGTTTATCCTTCTAAAACTATGAAGATGAACCTGTTTTTCTTACTCTAATGACAAAAATAATGAAGATTAAGACTATATATAAAAAAAACTACTGAAGTAATTTATTATTGGTTTTGTTTTTCTAAGATGAAAAAAATTAAATCCATAAAATATATTTTTGATTTTTTATTTATAAAATTACATTTAAATTGTTCAAGAAAAAATAAATATTGTGTAGTTGCAAAATTACGTGTATTTTGGTTGCAAAAAAAGCAATTGCTGTATAGTTGCAAAATTACGTGTATTTTGGTTGAAAAAACAACTGTTGTATAGTTGCAAAAATACGTACAAATATTTTATCAAAATAAGAAGAAACGTTTTTGTGAAAATAAGACTTTGGTTGCCTAATAAGTCTGATTGTGTGCAAAAAATAAAATACAACATTTTTTGTAAAAATATGTGTTAATTAGGTGCAAAACAACTAACATTTTTATAGTTGCAAAATCTATGAATTTTATGTAGTTACATATCTTTTTGTTATATATAAAAAATGGAGTTGCGAAACCGACGTGCAATTTGGTTATAATAAAATGAATGTTGTTTTGTTGTGAAAATACATGAAAATGTGTTACAAAATAGAAAGAAAATAAGACTTTGGTTGCTAAATAAATGTGATTGTGTGAAAAACAATACAAACTTGTTTTATGTGAACAAGTGTTAATTGAGTGCAGAACCACTCATTTTTTTGTAGTAGCAAAAAATGTGCATTTCTGTGGTGATTTTTATTTATAAAAAATATATGGAATTGAAAAACTACTTGTAATTTAGTTGCAAAATAAGTTTAAAAACAATTTTTGTTTGGTAACAAAATTACATGTAATTTAGATACGAAAAATCAATTATTGTTTTGTTCCGAAATTAAGAACAACTTGGTTGCGAAGTTGGTCTTGAAATAATAATTCTCCAAACATATCACTCATGGATTTATTTTTATTCGTCTTGAAAAAAAATATAGGTATTTTTTTTTTGTTGTAGTTTGGAATATGAAGTTTTGACGGTTACAAATGATAAAATTAATTTTAGTACATGGTTGAAATCTCGAAGCTTTTATTGTCCATGCGAATTTTGGTAAACCTGAAAATCATGATTTGTAATTTTATTTCTACCTAGATAGTTATCATCCAGTTAACCTTAATCAAATTATTACAACAAAATTAGAAACAACCAAATGTTAGCTATATTTAATTATAAAATTATGTAAAAAATCTCACATATTTGTTAATTTTCTATTTATATATAATTAAATTTAATGAATAAAAAAATGCACAAGATCTTTATAATCATAAATAAAATAAATAATAGGTAAACAATCGATTTTTTCTTGTAAGTAGTGGGAAAAAGTCTCTACAGAACAAAAAAAAACTTAAATCCAAGGTAACACAACAACTATGCTTCGCGTGACGCCACCATGCATGATTTCTCACCAGTTCTCTCAAGATGGATCTCCAAGTCAAACACTACATTTGCCTCCTCAGTCATCTTCGGCCTTAAACCAAGCCAACAAGACAATATTCTCGTCTTCTGTTTTATGAAATAGATGATCAACCCAAAGAAATCATTCCAATATCCAAAACAAGATGGAAGAAGAATTTTCCCTACTACTACAAAAGAAAGATAAACAGAAGAAAGATAACAGAAATGGTCTTTCAAGTTAAAACCAATTTATTGATCTAAGAAATAATCTAATCTATAATCATTCAAGTTCTATACACAACAATACCCAGAACCTGCAATCAAACCAGAACTTAGAATACCGTATAAATCTTATGCACATGCAACCAAAAAGTTACCAATGGAAACCCAACATGATAAAACTATGATACATGATAGATGTGATCACATGATAATTCAGTTCTCTGCTCAAGAAAAGGAAATACTTCTATCTAACTCAAAATTTACATTAATTGGTATATTTTCAAAAACAATACCTCAATTAATTAATATTAAGAAGTTCTTGGATTCATTTTGATTTTTTAGAGAAGTTAACATATCTTTGTAGGATCTTAGACATTACGATGATGATTTAAGAAATATATGAAAAATGAATATTTATTCAATAGAGGAACACTCAATGACATTGCTAAAATGGAACCCCTTCTTAAATCATATGATAAAATCCTCATAACCCATGTGTTGACTATATTTCTAAATTTAACAGAGTTTATGTATAACAAGAGCACAATTAGAGCTATAACCATGTCAATAGGTAAGCCACTACTAGTTTTGATCCTTTCGATGATTAAAGTCAAACATAATTACAGTAACGTATGAATTGAACTAAACGTCTCAAGAAATCTAATTCACAAAGTCTGAATTGGCTTTAGTGAAAATGATGGATTTTGGCAAGATATTATTTATGGAGACATGCCATATTATTGTTCTGAATGGCTACATTTGGGTCATAAACACTCAGAATGCAAAAAAATTAATGATACCTAACGAAGGACAAAACTCAAGGAACATCCAGATTAAATCTTCTTCTATTATTAAGCCCACCAATCAAATTAAAATTTGGGTTCTTAAAGTTAAATATGTCATAAGAAAATGGATTATGATGGATAACTAAGCAAACAAGAGGAAATATCTTATTAAAGAAAAAAAGTAAGATCATTTATATAATAATTCCTATAATCAAACTTCTAAAATTAAAGGATTTGATCCAAAGAAACAACTTCTATCAAACAAATATCATTTTAGCAAATAAAAGATTGCAAATACATTTACAAAAAACCAAGGATAATTCAGAGTTTAGATAATAAAAAATATTGAAGCTTTACATTCTATTGAAATAAGAAGCACATCTACATTAACCAATGATTTTGAGAATTTGGATTTAGAGACAGACTCACATAGCCAAAAGACCAATGGAAGTCTACATACATCTCGTATTGTTAGTAAATTAGAAAAAAGAAAAGATTCTAAAAATATTTTAAGCAAGAAAATGAAGACGACCAAAGTTAAATTTGTTAAAGGTCCAATATCTATCAAAATATTGTATTTTAAAGGTTCGGCATACCTTTCATTGGTAATTCTAAATGACTATCAAAACTTTCAATATGAATGTGAGAGATGAGAGGAACAAAGCTACTATTAAAAGACCTAAATCAATTAAAAGAGCTAAAAATAGATTTCATTTCTATCTAATAGCCAATTATCTCAATGGACAACTTAGAAAATGTAACTAGAAAGCTTGGATTTCAAGATAGTGCACCCAACATTAGCAATAAAATATGGATATTATGGAGAGAGAATTTTATGTTGACATTATTGTTTACAATTAGAAATTTATGCGCTTAAAATTTGGTCATTCAACATTCGAAATGGAATTTCGGGTCACTATAGTTTATGCTAAATGCATCAGGTACCAAAGGATTGATCTATGTAATATTTTAAGAGACTGGCAAATAGCTCTAAAGAATGGATAGTCATGGTGGATTTTAATATAATTTCAAACTCTCAAGAACAACTAGCATATCATTTCTTATGCTTGATAAGCATAAATGACTTCAACAATACTATCAAAGACTGTAAACTTGAAGATATTGGATATTCTGGCTCTAAGTACACTTGGACCAACAATAGAAAATGGAAGAGATTTGATAGATTACTATATAATTCAGATTGGATGAACTACTTAAAATACTAAAGTAATTTATGGTATTATGGTATTGTGGTATTGTGGTAACACTTTAAATCTCGAAAGACCAAAACAGATAAGGAAAACAGATAATCGTTCAATATACTAAAGTTATATAGATTACTATATAATTCAAATTGGATGAACTAGCAAAACAGATAATCGTTCAATATACTAAAGTTATATAGATTACTATATAATTTAGATTGGATGAAGTACTTTAAATCTTGAAAGACCTTTGTGGTATTGTGGTAATACTTTTCCATTATTACCATGTCCCTCAAGAAATTTATGCTACAACAATTTGCTTAATTCCTGAACTCTCCTTAAACCTGGAATGAATTTAGACCAATTAGTTTCTGTAAAATTATCAATAGAATCATATCTAAGATTTTAAATGATATATTATCTCTTTTACTTCCTAAGATTGTGTCTGAGGAGCAATGAGGTTTTGTCAAAGTTAGGAACATTCATGTTACTGTAATTGTTCTTGTTATTGTTTGGTACAAAACCAAAACTACAAATATTTAATTTAACAAACATACACATAACCATGGGTAACTTGGTTTGTCTCAACATTCTAAGATGTATCAAGTTAGTCTCAAGTTAGGGTACCTCGAGGTATCATACAAAGTATTTCAGATTTCAGATTTGGAATAAAGGCATGTGTCTATGGTTAGCATTTTTAATGATTAGATGGTGTAACCCAATATGAACTTGTTATTACATAAATGGTGTAACACTGAATTAATTAATGATATATGGTGGTTAAGTTAAATTTCGTATTAATTAATATGTATAGAAACCAAAACAGATAAGGAATCGAAATAATGTCATAAATCTGACTAAAAATAATGAAAACATGAGTAGAAATATCGCATACAGCTTTGGAGTTTAGATCGACATTCACCTCAAATATATTATAATATATTTTTGATGTTGGTTCATAAATAAAGATAGTTCATAGGTGAATGAGTGTTATCGTTATGAAGTTATAAAATACAATGCTTATATTAAAAAAGTTTGCAAAATGTAGGCAAATCATTGATGGTCAGGTCAAGTCAGGTGAAGTCGAGTTATTAATGTAACCAGACCAAGTGTACGTATTTTGGAGAATATGAAACTCGGTTGGATATTATGCAAATGTGAAACAAACATATAACAAAAACTCAATCCAAAATTATTTATTTCACTAAAAAACAAAACAAATCCATAACAAACTGATTTTTCAAATCCAAAAGTATCTTAATATTACTATTAATAAGATAAGATTGACACAATCACAAAGGATAATATATATTATATCCTTTGTGATTGTGTCAATCTTATCTTATTAATAGTAATATTAAGATACTTTTGGATTTGAAAAATTAGTTTGTTATGGATTTACTATAGTGTGTATATATATGTACTATAATATTTAGACTTGAAATGATTGACATTATTAGAACCAAAAACTACTTGTACATAATAATAACTTCACATACGTATATTGCTCTCAAATCTCTAATACGTAAACCATAAGATCTAACGGATACCTTCATAACCTCTTTAAGAAACCATAGTTTCCTTCCTAACCTTTTCAAAACCCATGAAGAGAATGACCCATAAATTTTGAAAAAACATAATTAGTTTCCCGTTAATAATAATGCAAATTTTGAATTTTGAATTTTGAATTTTGAATTTAACATAAACAAAAAGAATATATACATATACATAACTTTCTACTTATTACTGATCCGAAATCTAACATATTTTTTAAATGATCTGACCACAAACACATATTCACGTTGAGTTTAACTCCTACATTTAGCTTCGTCCATTTTACTAGTTCACTTTCCTAAAAAACTATAAGTACCTCATCAACATATTTTGTCCAAACTCGAATACAATTTTGGTCGTGTTCCAAACAGTAGCCCAAATTACTGTTATATATTTTTTCTCTGCATTGTTATTCATATTTGACCGTATATATCATACTATATCTAATTCAAGTGTTGTTTTAGACTCTTAGAGTTCTCTCGATATTTTAATGATTCTCTTCACTATAATCAACCTCTTACAATCACTCGTTCATTTCCTAGTGCAAAAATAAAAATTGCTCCCACCTTGAAGTTTTGAAACTCTATCAATATGTGTTATATATTACGTCATGCTCTCGAAACTATTTTTTAAAATTTGTATACCTTTCACAATCTCGGAACAAGTGAATAATCGTCTTCAGGGCCTTACCACATCCACCGTAAATAATTGATATTGTGACACCCTGTCTCACCAAATTAATCATCATAAAAAACCCGTTACTTATGACACACCAAAATAGTACTCGTATTTTTTGCAGACACTTGAGTGCCTAAAGATTTTTTCACTTGATCATTACCTCCTCACTCGGTGGGATCAACGAATTATAAGTTAATTTTAAAAATAAATACCCATGATGGCTCTAGTGTTCATTTGTCTGATATCTATTATAATGCTGAACTATACTCATCTTGTTGATCAACACGTTTTGTTTTTCCAAGATGCTTTTACACATCACCGAATCTGACGACTTAACTACACGGTCAATCAACCTTTCTTTAGAATATTTTTGTTAGAGAACCTTTATCGATAACCTAATTTAATTTTTTTTAGGATCCTCCACCCTATCGTGGTAAAAAATGCTTTGTTGAAATTCACTGTGCCCCTAAATCGTATGCCTCTTATTTTTTCGGTCTATACATCTTGTCCCATGCCACCCAATGCATAACCCTCTCTGGATGAAGCTCGGATGAAATCTCTAATAATCAAATAGAATTCATTGCACATATGCACCAACAACTTTATTGTAGTCGGATCACGCTCAAAACCGATTGTCCTACATTTATTCGACCTGTAAGAGAGAGATTATGCATTTTTCAATTCGATAATTTCCTCTATCTTCATAGGTAATATGCCGATAAAACCTCATCGGGAGACGACCTAAAAATAAACATAGAAAGATAAATCCACATGGACTCATTAAAACAAAACCACCAAGAGACATCAAATCATTTTTGCAACTCAGTTGTACATTCCAAGAAAATACTATCTTAGACTTGTAATCACTTACCAATTCGCCGGATTCGTCACAAAACATACGTAATACTCATTTAATCAACGCGAATTATTCTTCTGAAGCCTATGAAAATAACATTAAATCATATGCGAAGAAGACGTGAGAAGTCGAAGGGCTTTGTCTATAAAGTCAGAGGAGGTTCCATTCGCTACTAATCGTCCAATACACATGACAAAAAAACAAGGAGCCAGTAAATTCCATTGCATGATACCTCATTGCAACGTGCAAGGCTAAAGTAAATTTTCATTACATGTACTTTGCATCGAATTTGGCCTCATGGTGGTAATTACAAGCCTTACTTATGTGGATGTGATCCAAAATTTCTTCAATGAAACGTCGTTTGTATTTGTCATACATTTCAGTTAGACCGATCTCAACCGCCATATATCCATAAAACCTAATGGCTCTACACAACCACCAACGCTTCAACTTTTGTTCCAAAATTATGTTATCTGTAATAAACCAATCGATTTTTTTATATGATCAGATTCAACACCCTCCACTAAAAAAACCCATATCTCTTAAGCGTTACTGATTCAATAAATATAATCAAAATATTAATCAAAATTATCAAATACCATCTCTCTTGATAAACAACTCTAAAAATTATAAACATGATTTTCTGTAATTAATAAATTCTATTAATATAATTAACAAAATAGGTATCAAATTAAAAGTGGCAACTTTTATCCAAATACCTATTTCCTCTGAGAAGAGATTATATAAAATAGGAATGACAATGGGTCGGGATGGGTGCGGGTATAACTAAACCCGTAACCCCTCCCGTCCATATTTTTCTAAATCCATACCCTAATCCGTACCCGTCGGGTAGTAATATCTTTTTCCCCACTGGTCTCTAGATTTAAGCCAATTCTATAAAAAAAACTCAAACATAATGCTAATTGTTATCTCAATTAATTAGTAATACGTAGTTTTGGTATATGTTACTAAATCATTTTCTTCTAATTAAATTAGTTAGAAAAACATGTTTAAAAAATATAAATCATCAAATTTAATATTTAAATCTAGAATATTATTTTGTGATTTATTAATAATTGATATATGATTTTTGTATATGTTAGAATTGTTTTTATTTAATAAATAATAATATTATTAGACCAAAAAATAAAAAAAATATTTTAAAAAGGAGAAATTGAAAAGTCAAATTTAATATATAAATGTAAAAAGATATTTTTCAAAATATATATTTTTTCCAAGAAATAAATTTTATTGATGTTAATGAAAAATATTACATGATGTTCATTATTTTTTATGTAACTATTACATTATCGCCTTCTTTGTTTAAAGGCTTCCCTTAGCATTTTTGTGACTAAAGCTCTTCTTTGTTTGTAGCTTCCTTTCTCTTCAAACTTCCTTTAATGCTCTTCTTTGTGCCTTTCTTTCTTGTTATGTGCCATCTTTGTGCTTCATCTAATGCTCTAGTTCTATCTTCCTTCACCTGCAAAACAGAAATCATTAAGGTCAAGTTTTTCAACTTGTCAAACAAATTAGTTTTCTTCAAAGAATCTAAAGTAGCCCATGTTTAAAGATTCTAACAATGTGATAGCATTTAATTCATGCAATGAATGATTTGGTTCAGCTGTGAAATCAGATTGAATCTTAAGTGCATGTTTGGCAGCCCAGTCAGCAGCTAAATTCTGTTCTTTATATATATGTTTGAGTGACATCTGAGGTTTTATCAATTTTCTGCAGTATTGGAGGATTTGTTCTAAGTGCCAGGGGTACTTTCCTATAGCAAGCATGTTAAATAAACTAAGGCAATTTATCTCTATATCTACTGAAGTTAAATTCTAATTGTTACAGTACATAAGGCCATTAATAAGTGCTAAGATTTCAGCAGTTAGAGGAGAGCATTTTCCAATTACATCACCTTTAGCAATTAAAAGTGTTCCAAGGTTGTTTCTTATAATAAAACCATAGCTTGATTCACCATTGTTCAAGGAGGATCCATCACAATTCAATTTGATTCTATTATGTATAGGCAGAGACCAAGTGACATACATAAAAGGCTTAGAAGATTTAACATGATTAAAACATCTTAATTCCTTAGCTAAGTGCATGTCTTTTGACCAATGTTTTCTGGTTAAATGTGATGCTGAATCTAAGGATGAAAGAATAAATAATATATGATTAACAATTTTCTTGGAGGATATGATTATGCCCTTATGTTTATTGTTGTTTCTAGCATACCAAATAGACCATATAATCAAAGAAGGAAGAATAGTACGTATATGTATTCTTTTAGATGTAGATAACAACCAAAGATTAATAATGTGATTCACCGTTATGTGTTTACCTATATCTATATTGAACTTAGCAGAAAAGAAAGACCATATAGACCAAGCAGTTTCACAGGATACAAAAACATGGTTAAGTGTTTCTAAGTTCTAGCAGCTAGTGCATTTAGATGCTAATTAAAAAACCTTTCTGTTGAAGTTTTGTGTCAATACTTAATAGATTGTTCAGTACTCTCCAAAGAGTGAAAGAATATTTCTTTGGAGAAGTATTATTCCAGATCTTGTCTTTTATTATTGATGTTGTGGATTTGTGTCTTACTTCATTAACAGTCTTCTTTAAGTTGAATGTACCATCAGTTGAAAGCTTCCAAATGATGGAATCAGCTATACTTATATTAAAGTTTATTTTGATGATTTCATTGACATACTTAGAAGGCAGGCTATTCTGTAGTTTATCTATGTTCCATTCATTGTTTATCCAGTATTTATTTATCTTTGCTTGTGTGTAATGGTGGGAATTGATTGTTGTTAAAGTTATTAAAGGTTTAGAGCTATGCCATTGATCTAGCCAGAAGTCTGAATTACCATTGCCTAATTTCCATCTTATATGTTTTTCTGCTTTTTCTTTGATTTCATGCATTCTTTTCCATATTTTAGAATCTGTTATTCTCAATGTAGATTGTAATGGATGAATGTTGTTACAGTATTTTGAATGCATCATGTTTGACCAAAGAGTTTTATTGTTCCTAAAGTTGAACCATAGTTTAAAGGAAAAGGCAGTTTGAATATCTCTAATGTTTCTGATGTTTAATCCAGTTTCATTATATGGTTTACACAAATTTTCCCAACTAGACCAGATTATATGTTTGTTTGTTTCACTAAATCCCCAAAGAAACTTGTTTAGAAGTTTATCAATCCTAGAAATTGTTTTTAAAGGTAATTTAATAGACTGTAAGTAATATATAGGGTAGGACATTAGAACAGAGTTTATTAAAGTTATTTTGCCTCCAAATGATATGCTTTTAGAGTTTCACTCTGTGATTTTATTTCTTATCTTGTCTATTAAGTTCTCAAAGTGAATGGAATGATTGTTTGAATGTATTGGAATTCCTAGATAAGTAAATGGAAGATTTGCTTGTTTAAAACCTAAGGCTCTTTCTAAGGATGTTATTCTTGTTTTATTCATGTTTAAAGATGTAATAAATGTTGTCTTTTGTCTGTTTATTTGTTGACCAGAGATAGATTGATAAGTGTCTAAAAATTTAGATTTCTTCTTTATGCTTGTTAAGGATCCATTTAAAAACAAAATAATGTCATATGCATATGCTAAACAATTTATTTCCATTAAGCTTTTCATAATATATGACATTGATCTACGTTGATTAATTAGATTGTTTACACCTCTAATTAAAAACTCTTCAGCTATAATGAAAAGACAGGGAGATAATGGGTCTCCCTGCCTTAAACCATTAACAGATTTAAAGAAACCATTTGAATTGCCATTAACTATAACAGAATATGTAATGTTTTTTATGCTTCTCTTAATCAGTTTGACTACTTGTTCATTAAATCCAAATGCTAACATTACTTCATAAATAAAATTAAATTCTAAGTCAAATTATTTTGACATATCTAAGTTTATTATAATGTTATCTCCTCTAGTTTTCCTATTCAGATCTTTAACTAACTCTTGTGTTATTAGAATATTCTCTAGAATGGTTCTGTTTTCTACATATGCTCCTTGTTCCTTAGATATAATTAAAGGAAGTAAATTAGCTAATCTATTGTTTATAAGCTTTGAGATGATTATATTAAGGACTGAACATAAACTTATAGGTCTAAAATGCATCCATATTTTAGGAGATTTGATTTTAGGTATTAAACATATTAATGTTGCAAATAAACCTTTTGGTAATATTACATCTCAAAAAAAGTCTATAACAACTTTTAAAAGATCATCTTTTATAATTGTCCAACAAAAAAAGTAGAATCTGGAGTTGAATCCATCAACTCCAGAAGCACTGTCAAAATTTAGGCTTTTTATAACAATATAAAGTTCCTCTAAAGTAGGAAATATCAAGATACTGTCATTATTTCTAGCAGATATAATACTTGGAATGGTATTTATTATTGTAGAAAGATCTTTTTGAATAGAAGTTTTGTTTAACAGATTAGAGAAGTATTCTACAGCAGATAAACCAATAAGACCATCATCTTCAATCAAAATATTTTTATCGTGAACTCCCTTGATTATGTTTTTAGATCTTTTTTTCTTTACATAATTATGAAATATTGCTGAATTATTATCACCATCTATAAGCCATTTTGTATAACTCTTCTGTTTCTAATATATTTCTTCTCTTTCAAACAATGTTGAGTATGTGATGTTTAAATTAGCTAATTTAGATTGATTTTCAGGGCAATCATTATCTTCTAACATTGATTCAGCGGTTTTTATTTCTTCTTCCACTTAGCTTAAACAATCAAAAATGTTTCCATATGTTTCCTTGTTCCATATTTTTAAATGTTTCTTAAACCTTTTTAGTTTGGACCAAAAGATAAATATATTAGAAGAATCACGCATCTGTTTTATCCAATTATCCTTTACAGTCTTAAGAAAGTCATCATGTTTTAACCATATATTTTGAAATCTAAATGATGGTTTTTTATATGTGGAGTTAATTGAGACTGATATTAACAAGGGTGAATGGTCAGAACAGGTTCTGGCCAAGTGATTCACCCTTGTTATATTAAAACTTTCTCTCCATTTATCATTATGCAGTGTTCTGTCTAATCTTTTCCATTTATGATTATTTGTCCATGTAAAGTTTGATCTAATGTATCCAGGGTCTTCTAACTTACAGTCTAAAATCATGTGATTAAATTCATCCATTCCTTTTGAGCAATGTGTAGAACAGGCCATTTGTTCACTTGTGTTGGAGATTGTGTTAAAATCTCCAACAACAAGCCAAGGTAAATTAGTTACAGATATGTTTCTTAATTGGTCCCATAGAAGCATTCTATGGGATCTGTTGCAGTTTGCATACACTATGGTAATCAGAACTACTATCTTAGTAGAAGGATGACTTACCATAGTGTTTTAAAGTTATTCTGAGTTATCTAAAATGTTAATTTCATAATCATTTTTCCAAAACAGACATATTTTGTTATTAATGTTTGCATATTGAGATTCAAATCAAAGTTTTAAGCAAGTTGATATAATTTTGTCAGTTGATATCATAGGTTCTTGAAGAGCTATGTGCAAACTTCTTAATCAAATTTTTTGTTCATCTTAATGTTTTTTGATTACCTATTCCTCTTATGTTCCAGTTAAGTAAAGATATAGTCATTTCAAACATTTATTTGAGGATCCTATTAATCCTTTAAAGTTTCTTGTTTTTTATATTGTTTTACTTCTTACCGATCTTCTCACATTAGTATTAAAAGAGTCTTTTTTAGTTTTCCTTTGTTTTGGTGAGTTAGGTTCACTTAAACTAGATCTAATTAAAGGTATATGCTCTGTTTCTGCAATATCTTCTAATTCTTCATCAGTTAATACATTGAATGAGTTATTTAATTTGATAGTTTCAATTGCATTAGTTATGTCCTCATTGGTGATTTCAACAGATTCTTTAAGTTGGTTAAAGATTTTTACATTGTTATTCTGATGCTCTGGTGTGATGTTTGTTTGTGGTGATTTATTTGCATTAGATATGTCATTATTGGTGATTTCAACAACTTCTTTAATTTGATTAAAGATTTTTACATTGTTATTCCGATGCTCTGGATTGATGTTTGTTTGTGGTGATTTAGTTGCATTAGATATGTCCTTATTAGTAATTTCAACAGATTCTTTAAGTTGATTAACAATTTTTACATTGTTATTCTGATGCTCTGGTGTGATGTTCGTTTGTGGTGATTTATTTACATTGTCTGTCTCTGTTATATTTAGTTGTTGAATGTCAAATTGATTGTTAGAATGACTGGATACAATAACATTTTCAGGTGTTATATCTGCTATTAAGTTCTTATCCATTTCAAATGTTTGACTTTGTTTATTGACTTCAAGATTATTTTCAACAATTTTATCAATGTTTTCATGATCAGTTTCAGTGTGATTCTCAGTGTTAATTTCTGTGTGAACTTTTGGTATCCAAACTTCTTTTGAAGGAAGATTGGATAGATTCTTCATATGATCTTTAGTGCTTCTGTTTTTATTTAAATTTTGCTCAAAATCTTCTTTTTTACAGTGATTCTCTTGATGTCCTATGTGTTTACAGGTTTTACAATAGAAAGGTTTTTTCAAGTAAGAAATATTTTGCCAGAAACCATCCTCTTCTCCAAAGCATATCCAAATGCTTTGGGGAAGAGGCTTAGAAATATCAGTTAGAACCCAAGCTTTACAATTATTGTGCATATCAATGTTTTTAGGAACCCATACTGTTAAAGGCAATCCAATTTCTTTAGCAATATGGTTTATTGAATCAGAATTGTAAAAAATTTCAGGAAGTTTAGGTAATGAAATCCAAAGAGGGGTCACAGGTGACTCCTTTTTGGGGTTAAAATCCGGTGACCATTTAAGAATTCTGAAAGACAGGTTTCCTATAGATATAATAGTTTTACTCCAGAAAGTTTTAACATCTTCTATTTTCTCAAATTCTATAAAGTAATTCCTATAATCCCATTTATAGATGCTGTATGGTCCTATAAACCTAAATGTAGTAATTTATGCTTTGAACTCGTTGAGAGTAGACTCCCAAACGAGAACTTAGCAATTAAAGTAGTTTTTGAGATATTGGTTAAAGCAAACTTATCTGATTGTTGAAACTGCACCGATTTGTAGTCTTCATGCTCCTCGTGTATGACTCCACTTTGAATGAATTCCTTATCTTTTCTGCCTCCGACCATTTCTGCAAAAGATTTCCTGCCTCCAGTGTTCTCGAACGTCGGGTTCATGACCATTTTTGGTGAGCTGGTACCCTTCAGTGGTGGAAATTCTTCTTGAGCTCCATTCTTGTCCATCGGGTTCATCGAACTTATAAACAAATCGAATTTTCGAACTTTCTTGTCCCTTTCGAGTATCGAACTTTCTCAGATCTAAATCAAAGAAGATTTAGATCTGGAGCTTTCCAAGAATCTCTTTCGATTCTTATAGACAAAGAACCGATTCTTGAGACTGATTTTTCGTGTAAGTTTGGTGAGGTTCAATGTTTGTTTTGTCAAATTAGGGTTTTTTGAATGATTTTTGTGGCAATTTTTTGTGAGGCTGAAAAATAGCAGTGTTTGAATGTGTCGATTTGTGGTTTCGTGGCTGTTTTTCGACTGATGATTTGATGAAGAAATGCTAGGGTTTTTAAATTACGGAAAGATAAGAGAGATGTGAGAGATTAGATTGGGTTCGATCTTTCCTCGAGATGAGGAATCAAACTCAGAGAGGGTTAAGCGCAAGTGGGTGCTGCTTCTTGGGATTTCTTGGAAACCCGATCAGTTTCTTGTAGCGACCCCACACCATCGTCCCTCAATCAAATATTTCAAAATTATATTTTTCAAAATATATGATATCTAGTGACAATTAACAAATAGTTTGTATTTAATAATGTTATTAATAACTAATATATGGTTTTGGTATATGTCAGTATTTTTTTTTTTAAATTTGATTAATAAAATTAATAATATTAAATCGATAGTATAATTTTTTTAGAGTAAAATAAAAAAATATTAAAAGAAAGAATTTAAAAAACTAAATTTAAAGTTTAAATAAAATAATATTTTTTAAAAATATATTCTATATATATTAGTAGATATTAGGTATACAAATACTAATATTAATAACTTTATTTTAAACCTGGATAAATAATATTAAATAATATAATATTTTATATAATATTAATTTAACGAGTACCATCGGATCGGGTTTTTTAAACCCGTAATCATCCCATTAGAATAGTAAATTTTTAAATCCACCACCATCAGTAGAATTTTTTTAAAATCCATAACCAATTATATGGGATCGGCTCTCAATCGGATATCTCCGATTCATGAAAAATTACCATCCCTAATATAAAATGGCCCAGTTAATGGGCACAAGGTTCTTCACTTAATGGACATACTACGCTGAATAGAAAAAAAAAAACGAAGTAAAAAATTAATTTAAAAAAAAGGGAAAAAAGAAAAAGAAGACGAAGAAGCTGATTTTTCTCGTCTCCTTTTGTAATTTATCAGGAACTCATAAGCAAGCACATGCCATGGCATCAATTTCAGACACCGATACAAAATCTCCATTTGTTATCGCATATTCTTATCTCGCTGCATCTGCTTCTCGCATGCATTTCTTTGACTTATCCGGTATCAATTTCTATCTCTATAAGTATATACCTATACATGTATATTTGAATTTTCTTATAGCCTAGATCCATCCTCTTTGCACAACGATTCATCTTCAAATTATTTAGATTCAGTAACTGATAATTCATATCTTTCGTTGTTTGTGATTTGATTGATACACTCTATCTCTCTCTCTATATATATGGAAACGTAATTTTGATGTTTCCAATCATCGACGAGTTTTATATGGCCTTTTAATTCGTGATAACTTGACCGAGATCTGTCAAGTAATGACTCTAGATATGTTCTTTTTTCGTGTTCTTGTTTTGTTTGGTCTGGTTTGGTTTCCCCCTTTCGGTATAATACTGTTGAGAGTTTCTTATGTAATTGTATGCTGATATTCTTATTTTATTTGCACCAGAAGCTTAAAGAGTTTATAATCAGTCAGTTTGCGAAATTACCCTTGAATCATTTTAGCTGGTTTATCGATTGCCAGTCTCCCGGACGTCCGTTTATATAAGCAGGTAATGCCACAGAGAATGGAAGTATTTTTGTAAGAGACATTTGGTACCCAAGCTGATGTAGGATTTTATATTAGCTCGTCCTTAAAGGCTGATGAACTGCAGACCAGCTTGTGCCCTTATCAATGTGAATAAAATTAAATGATACTTATAGCGGTAAAAAATGTTGACAGGCACTTTTAATCTGTAGAAGTTTCTTCAAGCTGAGTCTCGAAGTCGAGTGAGTTGGCTAATGCAACAGAAGAGTTGAGTGGTTTCCTTATAACTACCGATGGCATCGTTTCTTAAGGACTTGTTTGATTCGACGTTAAACTGGGTGACAATTGCTTTAGATGCTCCTTCTGCCCGAGCAGTTGTGTTTGGAGTGCATATTGGAGGTAATCTCTTAGCTGTTAAACTCTTGGTGTTAATTTTTTATTTTTTGATTTAAAGTTCAATGTGATCTAAATGTGTAGATGGTTTCTGTTTGTAGGACATTTGTTTGTCGAAGGTCTTCTGCTAGTGGTCATCCTTTTCCTAGTTTCCCAGAAAAGTTACAAGCCTCCTAAGCGTCCTCTTTCTGAGAAGGTTAGTATGAGTGTTTCCGTCTGTTGCTCGTCATGCTGTTTCTGCTAGTTGCTGATGCTGCATCTGCCCATAATCGAATTCCTTTTCTATTCTTAAAAACATATTTCATAGACTTTCTAGATTACGTTAGACCTACTCAATATATGAGTATTGTCTCCAGGAAATTGATGAGCTGTGCGATGATTGGGTCCCAGAACCTCTCATTCCCCCAATCACAGAAGAAATGGAATATGAGCCACCAATTCTGGAAAGGTGTAGTGCTGTTTTCTCTTTATTATAATCAAACATTTATCATTTTTAATATACATGTAAATAATGTATAAACATGGACATTGGTGGAGCTTTATTCCATGTAATACATGTTTTCCTTAGGGTACAGATTTTTGTTTGATGTTGTTTCTTTATTCTTTGGGCTAGTCTTTACGTTTATGTTCATTGATGTTTACTCCAAGCTCATGAGTAACTTTTCGTGCAGTGCTGCAGGGCCACATACAATTATAAAAGGAAAGGATGTTGTGAACTTCTCTTGTGCTAATTATCTTGGATTTATAGGAGATGAGAAGTTACTTGTGAGGATCGCTTGATATCTCTTAAAATAATTGTCTCATTTGCTGGGTTACTCAATATATGAACATATGCTGAATTCTCTTATTCCAGGAGTCATGTACTTCTGCTCTGGAAAAGTATGGTGTTGGTTCCTGTGGCCCTCGAGGTTTTTATGGAACTATTGGTAAGTCTCTGCTTGGAAGTGGTCTATCATGCTCAGTTTCAAGGTTTTGATCCTTTGTGTGGGCTTTCTCACTTTTGGTTTTTCTTTCTTCAGATGTCCATCTGGACTGCGAGGCCAGAATAGCAAAGTTTTTGGGAACATCTGATTCAATCCTCTATTCTTATGGACTTTCCACTATGTTTAGCGCTATCCCATGCTTCTCAAAAAAGGGGGATATTATTGTTGCGTAAGTATACTACCGCCCGTGTCATCATGTTTTGATTACTTTATTACACTTATTTGCGGATCATCATAATTTTAATAGTCTTCCTAGTTGTTTAGAGCATAATGTCAAAGATTAATAAAGTCGTAGTTTCAGTTTATCTTTTCAAGCCCTTCAAAACTGGAAGAAAGAGTTTGCTTGTACTTTGTATATTGATCCAAGTTCCTTTTATATACGGCATAAGCTTGAATCTTTCCTTTTAAAGTATTCCTTAGTATTTGCTCTTTTCTTTGTTTTGGTTTACTTTTAAAGGGATGAAGGAGTTCACTGGGGGATACAAAATGGTCTTTTCCTATCCAGAAGCACCATTGTGTACTTTAAGCACAATGATATGAATTCGCTTAAAAGCACTCTTGAAAAAGTGACTGCAGGAAATAAGCGTATTGAAAAATTACGGCGGTACATTGTTGTTGAAGCTGTGTATCAGGTTTTTCTCTCGTCTCTCAACTTAAATATCAAAACAACTATTTGTATCACATTGCTTTGTGCTCACGTATCAGATGACAAATTTTTATTGAAAAATTGTCTATTTCTGTAGAATTCTGGCCAAATAGCTCCTCTGGATGAGATAATCAAATTGAAAGAGAAACATCGTTTTCGAGTTTTGTTAGACGAGAGCAACTCATTTGGTGTGCTTGGGAAAACTGGAAGAGGTCTTACTGAGCACTTTGGTGTTCCGGTGCGTTTGAAAAATAATCATGCTTTTTATAATATATCTTATCCATGTCGGTGATATATTGTGATTTTATTTGGCAGATAGAGAAGATAGATCTTGTAACTGCTGATATGGGGCATGCTCTAGCAACCGAAGGAGGATTCTGCACGGGAAGTGCTAGAGTCATTGACCACCAGGTTTGTAACTCTACTTTACGGCCTTCCAATAAACATACCGTATTAACTCTTATTAAGTATTAAATATACTCACTTCAGTGTTCTTTTAGATTACTCTGGGACTTTCACATGAAAAAATCTGTCATTTGTACTACTCCGCAACGAGACAACAAATATTCTGCATTTATCTGGATACCAAAGTTTATAACATTGAGATATCCGATTTCTGTAAAATTGGTCATTTATAATCTGTGAAATTGCACTTCACATTCTGGAAAGTCTTGGGAGAATTTTTTGGTTTTTACATCCGAATTCTTGTAAGGTTGGTATATTTTCTGTTAAAGGACACTCAAACTTTGGAGCATCTGATAATATAAATACTTAGGTCCAGAGAATTACAGAATCCATGTGTTAGCGCTAGTATACTCTACAAGTAATTTTGTTTTCTATCTCTTTCGATTTTCCAACTCCTCTGCTTATATCTTGCAGAGATTGAGCAGTTCTGGTTATGTCTTCTCTGCTTCTTTACCACCATATCTAGCAACTGCCGCAGTTACTGCTATAGATGTTTTAGACAGCAATCCTGATATATTATCAAAGCTTAAGCACAATCTTGCTGTAATGTTGAAAGGTTTGTAACATATTAACATATGCCTTCAAACAGCACATGATTTTTATTATTATAGCTGTGTTTGGTCTAAATATTTTCAAATAATTGCAGGATTATCTGATATTAGTGAGCTCTCAATCATAAGCAATCCTGAATCACCACTTATATTTCTTAAGCTAGAGAAGTCAACAGGCTCTGAGAAAAATGACTTGCGTCTTCTCGAAGATATAGTTGAACGGGTAAGGACAGTAGCTCTTTATATATTGATCTACGCCCTGTTTGGTTTTATGGCCATCAAAGAAGTAGAAGAAATGTACTTTGGTATTTGGGAAGTTACTTCGAAAGGCTTTGGGGGATAATAGAGCTAGAAATTGTTAGAAAATGATATTATTTTGGATGTCTTGCTGCGTTCGGTATAACATTATTTTATCGCATTAAGAATTTTATTAAACAAAATATGGGTTTAAATGCATAAGCCCATCTGAAAGCAAAATCCGGAAGGTACGGTTGGACTCAAGCTGACCAAGCCTAATATGTGCCTAATATTCAGCTCGCTTTGTGAGCAAAATGAGCTGTTCGAGCTCAAGCTTGATTTTTAATTTGTTAGGCTCGGATCGACATTCTTTCAAGTACTAGAGCTCTTTCGAGCTTTAGTAGAGTCGAGCCGAGTCAAGCTGAGTCTACGTGAGCTCAAGCTTGAACTAGATTTCAAGTTGCTCGTGAGTAAATCACAAGTATATATATATATTTGAGCCCGGCTCGTTAAGAAACCCATATGTAGAATTTCAAATCAAACTTGGGGCAGCTTTTTTTGAGCCGCCCTCTCTTTGCTGATACTTATCCATTTGCAGGCTTTGAAAGAAGACTCCATCTTTCTCATAACTTCAAAAAGATCGGTTCATGATAGATGCCGTCTACCAGTCGGTATCAGACTGTTTGTTTCTGCTGGCCATACAGATGCCGACCTGCATAAAGCTTGTGAGTCGCTCAAGAGAGTTACCGCTGAGGTGTTGAGGGATCATTGATTGATCGTACTAATCTCTTTACTTTTGAACAAATCACAAGATTATTGTCTTAACAACCACATCTGTTGAATTATTTTGTCGATGTAAGCTAGCTGTTACATGAATATGTTCATATAATTTAATTATTTATATTTGATTAACCTTTTTCTCCAAGTTTCAATTTAGAATCTAGCAAGCTAAATAGTAACTGTGGCTAACTTTTTTACTCCGCGTATCCAGATTTTATAACAGAAGGCAAAATCGTGTTTGAAAATATTGCTTGTATCTTTTCTTTGGTAAATTTTCTAATCTAATTACTAAGTCCGATTTCTTTATACATTTTTGTCGGAATTATTGACTAGGAACCATTCGAAACAATCTTTTAGGACTTGAATGGATCTCCTCCCCTTATTTTAGGGTATAATTTATCAACAAACCTTAATATTTTGGCTGTAAAAAGTGGTTTAATGAAAATATAGTAAATAATAAAAACAATAAGATCCCAATTACTATATCATTAAGGAACTATAACCTGCAGTCGGTATGAAGCTATCAAGCTCAATCACCAAGCAATTAGCCATTTTTAGTCCATCAGAAATCTCGAAAGCAGCAACAACTTTTTTTTCCACCTATGGGTCGATGATTCTACTCCATTCAGTGGCCGCCGATCTCATTCCAGCAAAGCTCATGTCATACATAACTGACATGCTTCGAAATATTTTTGCTCCTCGATCTAAATATGTCACTCTTGTGGTAGATGAGTTTATTGGAGTAACACGGAATCAGGTGTTTGAAGCGGCAGAAATCTATCTCCGGACTAAAATAAGTCCAAAATCTGAGAGGATTAAAGTTGGAAAAACTCCACGACAGAATCAGATCAGTCTAGAGATCGAAAAAGGTGAAGAGATTGTAGATGTTTACGAGAAACAAATCGAGTTGAAGTGGAAACTCGTGTTTGTTGAGAACGAGCGATTGCAAGATAAGAAATTTTTCGAGCTTAATTTCAAGAAAAAGTATAAGGAAAAAATAGTCGCCTCCTATTTACCTTACTTGTTAGCGAAGTCAGATATGATCAAACGAGAAGCAAAACAAGTGAAACTATTCAGTCGCGACATTCTTTCTTACAACAACGATGATGCAGGTGGGTTGTGGGGATCGGTCAATCTGGACCATCCGTCGACCTTTGATACGTTGGCCATGGATTTGGATCTAAAGAAAACGATTGTTGACGATTTGGAGCTGTTTGTGAGAAGAAAAGATTTTTATAAAAAAGTAGGTAAGGCGTGGAAAAGGGGTTACTTGTTGTATGGGCCACCTGGAACAGGTAAATCAAGTTTGATTGCGGCTATGGCTAATTACTTGAAGTTTGATGTGTATGATTTGGAGCTCACCAGTGTGTATAGTAATGGTGATTTAAAGAGATTGTTCTTGTCTACTAATAATCGGTCGATTCTAGTGATTGAAGACATCGATTGTAGTGCTGAGACGAAAGATCGACAGAGTGGATATGATCATCAGGATTCATCATCTGAGGTAGCAACTCTGTTTTTCCGTTGTGTATAAATTTGTGTTAGTTCGGGTCCAAACCAGACATACTATTAGTAATAGTCTTATTAAGTTCGACTGCGATTTAACTTATATTATGTAAACGTTACAGTTGACGCTCTCGGGTATATTAAACTTCATTGACGGTCTATGGTCGAGTTGCGGAGATGAGCGAATCATTGTATTCACCACTAACCACAAAGACCATCTCGACCCAGCATTGCTACGTCCAGGTCGAATGGACATGCACATTCACTTGTCTTATTGTAGTGTCAACGGTTTTAAGATCTTGGCTTCGAATTATCTAGGGGATGACGCGATAAACCATCGTCTTTATGGAGAAATAGAAGGTTTAATTGAGAGAACAGAAGTTACTCCAGCTGAATTAGCCGAAGAACTCATGAAGGATGAAAATACGGACATTGTTATGCAAGGGCTTGTTAAGTTCCTTGAGAGTAAAGAAAAGATCAAAGGTTGCCCAAAGGAGACTTGTAGGAGTGACGATGACGACGGTGACGACAGATCGAAGAAAAGTAAAAAATTTCGAAAGAAAAGAAACGGTGGTAGAGGTAGAAGAGGGTTGGTCCAAGGAAACGGCCAGTCTAAAGTCTAAAGGTAAAAAAATAAATAACTACTATTAGTCTGCCTCGGATGATGAGGTCCACCTTAGCCTCCAGACTTTACTGGATACATAACTTTGTCTGAAGATAGTTTTGAATTCTGTTCTACTCTATTTTGTATCAGAAAAAAAAAACATTTGATCTATTGGCTTAATTATTATTATCGTGACCATTTCAGAGCTATAGTTCTAAACACATTTTGAAAATAAGTTAGATCTGATATTCACGAAACAAACTTTTTAATCTTACGATTGTTTCTATACGAGTAAAAACAATTATGCTGAACGAAGTTCCATAAAAAATAATTTAGGGCCATATCTAAGACTAAAATTAATTAAAACAAAAGACATACCGATAATATTAACTAGAACAATTAAGAAAAAAATGAACACTCAAAATATTACGGGGCAAAAATATACTTAATGTTTCAAAATTATTTTTGGTTCAAGTGTAAATGCATTTTATTGTCGTGGTAAGTAATTGATATATATTTAGATTATTGATGGTATCAAAAAAGTTTTTTCTCTACAAATATCACTAAACATTATCGATTGTATTAAATTACGAATTAGACATTTGATTTCTCAACTCATTCATCACACCTTTCATTCCAAAAATCACTCGCTCAATATTTGACAAAGCTAACTTCAAAATTGTGTACACAAATCCACTGTTTTGTGTTTTTTTTCTCTACGAATAGGAGTCGTGCATAGAAATGAAATAAATTTCAAATTGGAAAATTTATCATCCATCATGACACTCTCAACATAAGTTTCAAATTAACTACACATCTTCTTATCATCACTAGTATCCTCAAAGGCATATGGCTAAACAAATAATTTAGTTCAAAATACTGAAATTGAAGGATAAGGAGTCAAACATGCCACACCGACTCAACATTTTCCGGTGTAAATCGACCACCAACACTTTCATTAGCACATGCATCCACAAGCTCTTTTTGACTAATAGGACAAATAATCTTACAACTTCCTCAATCGCTTTTAAATGCTTTTGCTATTATGTTATTGTTTCTCTTTAAAGCTTCAATAAATTCTTAAAAAGTTGCTTTATAAATAGAACTTCACCCTCATTATGTGCCATAAACACCATTCCACTTCTAAAACGAAACTTGACTGCTTTAAGTGATGCTGATCATCAACTTATGCTTTTGTATTATTTTTTACAAATGAAGATTCAATACTTTGTTTTTTCTTCATAAAATCCAAACATGATTTGTCACACCTTCTCTGATGACTATTGATTTTGGCAACACTTATATTCAACTTTTTCTTTAGATTCCAACCATGAAACTAACCAATCATAAATGTAGAATTACTAATACAATTGTAGCACAAGTAACCTAACAAACAAAACATAACATTTTCCGTTATACTATATTCCAACCAGTCATAGGCTTTATACCAACCATTATTACAAGAATTCTTCATATCACCAATATATATTTGAGGATATTCAGTAATATTTGGTTTAGTCGATCTATTTACAAGTTAAAGTCTACTTATCTCAACTTGATCATTTGGATGATACTTAAGATTTTGAGTTCTATTTTCAGGATCTAACTCCAAATATCCTTTTTAATATAGTATTCGAAGATAATATATCACTTAATGAAAAAAATTGAAGAAGGTTCTTTGGATGGTCCCTGAGTTGATTCATTTTCAATAATAAAAATATTAGACTTCGGAAAATCTAGGAGTATGTCTAAAAAACTTGAAAAATATCATTTTAAAAATCAAATCAAATGATTTGTTAAAGATAGGACAATTAAATAAAACTCCAACCAAAATCATTATTATAACATAACGTAAACTAAATCATTCATTCATTAAAAGCACTTGAATTACTAAAATAACTATTATTTAGCAGTAACATCCAAGCCCCGGGTTGGTTGAAAGAACTTGAATTACTAATATCCAAACATCCAAACTAAAACAATAGTAAACGTCTAAGAGAAATTAAATCAATAGTGAACATCCAAGTCCATATTCAGCTCGAAGCACTTGAATTACTTATATTATTAAAAAAAATCTAACTATTATCAACATATAAACAACCCTAACTCATCAAACACTTGAATTATTAATCCTAACATAAATATTTTTTATTTTGAGAAAACATGAGCTAAAATTGAAGATAAAGAGCAATAAATTAGAAATGATTTGTGGATACCTCCGAACAACAACGACTTTTAAAAATGATTGGGTTTTTTTAGCATAAGATTTATGGATACAATTGGAGAATATTTGCAAATTATTGGAGAATATTTCAATCATACTATTTGTAAAATATTTTAGAAAATTTATAGATTTTAAGATTATAGGCGAAAAATAGGATTGAAAGCGAACAAAATCGAAAAAAAAAACGAAAAAATAGAGAAATTTTTTTAAGTCTTATAAACTTCGAACTCCAGACATATAGTAAATATTAGAAAATATTTATCACCAAACTAAACTTTATTTTATGTTTTAGTGTATGTCATGACATATATGAATATCATCTAGATACACCCATAGAACCATGCTAAACAAACCGTATAATGTTATGATCATTTTTTATAAAACACAAATTCTTGAATTCATACTTAAGGATATAGGTAAAACTTAATTGTATCAACAATGGTGAATTAAAAATGAACTAGTTTTCAAAGACTTAATTTATTAAATACATAATAACACGCTGATAGATGTTGACACTCTCATATGATAACATTTGTCAATATTTAAAACTTGATGGATGCTATTAGGAATCTTAGGTCCCATGTATCACATTTAGAAGTCTACAGACTGAGGATTATATGTACAGTAATAAGCGACATGATGCATCAGACACAACCAGCCTAAGCAATAAGTGCCACAATGTATCGCGAAAGTATTTGTTGCAAAATACGTGTCGGTCTCATCATTATCAATGCTATTAAAAAAGTAAGCATGATATAATACTGATTTTGAATATGAACGTAGAGCGTCTCAATAGACATTATCTTTCCCAATTTGATCTCCGCTTCTCAAAGTGTGTTGCATAAAATCCTCATACAAATCCAAATCGACCGTGTATTGTGAAGACTGACTCATTAATAATTATGAGCTTTAGATATTCAATAGTCCGCTCCTTTTTCATTCTAAAGGTCTTATAGAGAAAATTTCCATAAAAGTTCAATAAATATAAATGGTTAAACAGAATGTGATATTCTAAATTTCATATCGAGAAATTTTATAACAAGTTGCTCGATTTCGCTAATTTTAATCGGTTGTTAAGTTTATCCTCACATGGTTCAACTAGATTCATCATGAGACTAATTGTCTATTTGACGTACATTGGATCTAGTTGCATGACTAATTTTTATAAAGTATTATCATTTCAGGAGAATTAGATTGTTTTAAGATCATTCCTTACAGTCTCAATGAAATTTACAAGACTATACTAAAAAATAATGATTGTGGAAAATAACATTGAAGATTATAGTAAAGCAATATGTTGTTCCTGTTATTATTAAAGATAAGGATGAATCTAGGGTAATTTAATATATGACATATTGAAAAATTAACAAACATATTTTGAGGGGTTTGGCACAACTAGGATAACATATTAAAAAAATAAGATCCAGAGAAATGCTAATCAACACTCTCATATCGTTTTCAAAATAAAAATATTCATCTGACCATCATAGATTCAAATATAGTTAGTAATAAATGTTATATGAACCTTAGACATGATAACATGATGCCAAACCAAACATTTATTTTTTCAAATGAATGTATACCAAACTCGATGAAAACATTATCTTTATCTACAATATAGCAATAACTATGTGATAACATATACTATTATCTTTAAAGATTACATTTGGGTTTGTTTTACATATGTCGTATTAAAAAAAAGACAAACACATTCAATGAGATTCTGGATACTTTGGGTGAACATATAAAAAATCCCAAAAATAGAGGAGATGATGACCTTGATCAAATAATTTCATATTATCTAATAAATCTAAAGAGTCATCCAGCCATCACTAACTCAGATTGAGCTATTAATAAATATTATTTTAACTTTAAACACAATAACATGAGGCCAAGAAAATCAATTATTTTGACAAACAAACATATACAAAACTTACTATAATATTACCATTGTTTATGATAAGATAAAAGCTACATAAACTTCCACTATCTAAATTTGATGTATGCAATATGTAACTACATGGGTAATATTGTATGGGTTTCATAACAAAGCTTAGACCTACTGAAACTTAAGCAAGAAATACTAAATCTGAATGATTATAGATAATTATTGAGGTTTATCAAGCATAATAGAAAGGCAGAACCCCTCATAGGAATGACATGACCAAACTCGGTCAAAGTGAGTATACAACCAACCTAATGAATACAAAGATAATGATTGTATCCAAAAGATATGACGAGTACATAGATTCTGACCCAAACATACAAGTAGTTTTAATAATTCACGAGGTGATTCCTTTTTTTCTTTTTCAAATTTATATTTTCCTCACATAGTTTTATCGTGGACTATCAAAGAAGTTCATATTTTTATTAGGCGATTAGATTCTCTTAACCTATTCATTTTCAGGCTCTTCGATAAATATTTTCATTTTTTTATTCTTTGAAAGGTGTAGGTAGGTTCTAATAGTTGACCGAATACATCATCACTTTCAATATGATAAAATAATGTTTAGCATATACAAAAATTCTATTAAATCCAATATGCAGAATCATTATATGTTTATTTAACTGTTTCTGACCATGTCATCAATGTTGTGCTCATTAAAGAAGAGAACCGAACCCCATAGGTGGATTATTATGCTAGTAAAATTCTTATTAACACAAAAAATGATATTTATCACTAAATAAATTGGACATCACACTGGTGGTTGACGGTAAGAAAAATGTGATGTACTTCAAGGGACATCATATCGTATTCTAGACCTTCTTCCATATGAATTTTTTTTTAAAGCCAAATATTTTGGGACATCTCACTCAATAATTGGTCAAGATATGATATTTTAGCATGCAAGATGAGGCATATACAATAATCAAGGCATAAGATCTTATATATTGTTTTTTACAAAATTTTGAAGCCAAACAACTATACAAATTAAAAAACCCCGAAATGAAATGAATATTTAGGCATGCCAAAATATTTAACAATCTCAGATGGGACAGAGGTTTAATTAATCTACTTATCAAGAAAATTATTGCATTAACCATACATTACGAGTTGAGTGCCTTGAACAATAAAGGTGAATATGAAGTGACCATTATTAGATTATCCCAAAAGAAAGTGTGTGACACTTGTAGCTTTGAACTCCTGTGACACCTGTAGGTTTGAACTCCTCAGAATTTTATAATTAATAATGAGTCTTGCAATGAGATGATCTAAAATTTATAAGAATATTGTCTGTTATTTAAAAAATTTACAATATCGATCTAAAAACTTTAAACATGCACGTAAAAGCAAGTCGTACAATATAAAAATAAAATAGCTAACACGTTGAAAATTTTGAGCTACTATGATCTAGTGTATTGAGTCTTCACACATGAATGAATCTTCATTTTTGTCCCTCTGTACCAACCTAATTAAAGAAGCAACAAATTACTTGCTATCACTTTTAATGACGATTAAGAGTAGGTGTGAGATTCGGTCGGTTCGGTCGATTTTTTATAAATTTTTAAACCGAACCGAAATAATTCGGTTTGTATATTATTAAACCGATTCAGTAATAAAAAAATCGGTTTTTTTCGGTTTCGGTTTTTCGGTTTCGGTTTTCAGAGGTGCGGTTTGGTCCGTTTGGTCGGTGTGGTTCGGTGCAGTTTGGTTCGGTTCGATCCGGTTTTTTTCGAATTATTTTTTTAGTTGAAGAATTTAAAAAGAAAATTGCAAAAAAAAAATATATAAAACGGAATGATACGATTTTGGAGTTAAATAATGAAAGTCGACTTACAGTTTAAATTTACGACTTAAAAAGACACTTCTGGGGTTCGAACCCATTCCCCCATGCCACAAGTAGTTTAAATATTCATATAGGACCACTAGGACAAATGACTGAGTAGTTGTGGAAGTGGTATAAACCTATATATAACTTCGGCCGGTTTCGGTTATATTCGGTTCCTCTTTCCGAAAAATCGAAAACCGACCAAATTTATTTCGGTTTGAAATTTTAAAACCGAAACCGAATATTATTATTTTTAGACCGACCAAACCGACAAATTTCGGTTTGGTTTGGTCGGTCGGTTCGGTTTTTTTCGGTTTTTGCTCACCCCTAATTAAGAGACATACTAAATGACTTCTTAAACTTCTCGAATACAATATGAGAGTTATCACTCAAATGATTATTTTCACTTTTTTAATCAACTAAATAAGACGACATGACTTGAGATGAGTTCTAATATAGATAAATTTTATTCGAGGGGCTATTTAGTAAAATAGAAAAGAGAATTTTATGTTAGGTATAAAGTAGAGATATATATGAGGTGCTTACGTAAATGTTTAAAGATAGAAAGTCATATTTCAGCAGTAAATGCTTCATCCCTATTAAATGTTCTCTAAACGATTTTTTATAGGGTGAATTATCTTAATTGGTATAATGGAAAAAACCAAGTTTGTGGGCCAACTTTTAATTTCACAAGCCCAACGCCTGAAACCCATTAGACCCATTAATAAAAGAAAAAAGTACCAGTAAATACCACTCAACTAGTACCAAAAATCTGGAGGGTGATACTTGGTACCCCCATTTAACAATTGGACCAAAACACTTCTACTATATATACCCATTTTTCTCTTCAAACCCATTTATTTCCCCTTCTAAACCCCCTAAAACAACCAAAACAAGTAGTACCATTTTTTAGACCAAAAAAATTGTTCGACTTCCTCCATGCGTTCTTCAACCCAGAAACCCTCAACCACCTTCACCTAAAATTCTGGCTTTCTTCTCCGATTATCGAGTATACACCATCGTCTACTCCGTCAAACAAGTAAACAACTACAGTTGGAGGAGTTCTCGTTTAGATAACACCGGCCGGTGAAGAAAGAACCAATTACAGGAAGTAGGTACGACTCGATTTTGGGAAATATCTCTTTTTTGCGTCTTTGGTGATTTCCAAGTACTCGTTGGTGTTCTTTGACGATCTTTGTTTCTTATTTCAACTGAAATCGCGTAGTTAGGATAGTGAGTGCGTATTTTAGTTTTTGAGTTTATATGAGAGTACTAGTACTAACCTGATAGTTGTTTGAAAAACATACATGAGAGTTGTTTGAAAAACATACATAAGAGTTGTTTGAAAAAACATATCTGAAAGTTGTTTGCAACTATAATTTGAGAGTTGTTTGAAAAAAATACACGAGAGTTGTTTGAAAAACATACATAAGAGTTGTTTGAAAAAACATATCTGAAAGTTGTTTGCAACTATAATCTGAGAGTTGTTTGAAAAAAATACACGAGAGTTGTTTGTGACTCTATAATCTGAGAGTTGTTTGCAACTATAATATGAGAGTTGATAATCTCAGAGTTGTTTGCAACTCTATACTAAGAGTTGTTTGAAAAAATACACGAGACTTATTTGTGACTCTATAATCTGAGAGTTGTTTGTGACTCTATAATCTGAAAGTTGTTTGCAACCATAAACTGAGAGGTGTTTGGAAACATATCTGAGAGTTGTTTGCAACTATATTATCTGAGAGTTGTTTGCAACTATAATGTAGTTGTGTTGTTGTTCTCTTATGGGAGTTGTTTGTTTTATACAGTTGTTGATTTATGTATTTGCAAGAAATATGACCACGCAACCAAGCTTCTACAGGTCCGGATTGTTGAGCCTTATAAAACTGCTGAGAAAGAACAATATTACTTCTGCCCACATTGAAGCTAAGAGAAACACACCCTTTAACATGCTATTGAAGGCGACATTCAACCTCCGGCAGGGGAAGTTAGCGAAAAGGAAGTTTTATGCAAACATTCATTTGATTATAGAGATGTTCTCGTTCGAGCAATACACCTTCTATTTTGGGTCAAAGCTGGTGAAGATAACGACAAACGATGTAAAAGCCATTGTTTGGAAGTGTTTAGTGTGTGAGGCCTGTTATGGCTATGCAATCTCTTTTTTTTGTATAAAATTTTGATCATTGTAAAAAGTTTATGATGCATTGATATTTTGTAAACAACTCTCAGTTCACAGTTACATAAAACTCTCTTAATCTATCTTTAAACAACTATCAGTGAAGTAATATACAAACAATTCGTATTCCCTTGGTTGTAAAAAAATCATGGGAAGGACATACAAACAACTTCCATTTCATCGATGGATAAAGCAATTCGCAATGTCAACACAAGTACTAAACTAAGAGCTGTTTGAATAACATACATAAGAGTTGTTTGAAAAACATACATGAGAGTTGTTAGTGACTTTTTAATCTGAGAGTTGTTTGCAACTATAATCTGACAGTTTTTTGTGACTCTAAAATCTGAGAGTTGTTTGTAAATAGATTCCGAAAGTTGTTTGTAACTAGATTCTGAGAGTTGTTTGTAACAGACGCATCGATAGTTGTTTGAAAACAGATTCTGAGAGTTGTTTGTAACTATATTATGAGAGTTGTTTGTAATAGACACACCGAGAGTTGTTTGGAAACAAATTCTGGGAGTTGTTTGTAACTAGATTATGATAGTTGTTTGTGAATAGATTTTGGGAGTTGTATACGAAATGATTTTGAGAGTTGTTTGTAACTAGATTATGAGAGTTGTTTGTAACTAGATTCTGAGAGTTGTTTGTAATTAGATTCTAGGAGTTGTGTTGTAACTAGATTTTGAGAGTTGTGTTGTAACTAGATTCTGAGAGTTGTTTGTAAATAGATTATGAGAGTTGTATGCGAAATCTATTCTGAGAGTTGTTTGTAACTAGATCCTGGGAGTTGTTTGTAACTAGATTCTGGGAGTTGTTTGTAACTATATTCTAGGAGTTGTTTGTAAATATATCCTGAGAGTTGTATGCGAAATGATTCTAAGATTTGTTTGTAACTAGATTATGAGAGTTTTTTGTAATTAGATTCTAGGAGTTGTATACGAAATGATTATGAGAGTTGTTTGTAACTAGATTATAAGAGTTGTTTGCAACTAGATTATATGAGTTATTTGTGAATAAATAATGTGAGTTGTATGCAAAATGATTATGAGAGTTGTTTGTAACTATATACTACTACTAATTTGTAATCTCGTAGTTGTTTGCAACTGTAATCTGAGAGTTTTTTGCAACTATAATTGCGAGTTGTTTACATTACATTGAGGAAATGAGAGTTGTTTACGTTACCCCGAGGAAATAAGAGTTGTTTACATTACATTGATGAACTGAGAGTTGTTTATATTGAGTTACATTGAGGAACTGAGAGTTATTTACATTGAGAAACTGAGAGTTCGTTGTAAACTAATAAAATAGTTGTACACAATTCGCATCTTCTACGCTTTGAAACCCCAAACAATTCACATCCTCTTCCAAACACGGTGAAAACTCCTATTTAAACCCGTAAATCAAGAAAATAATATAAAAATAAGTAGGTAGATGACAGTACTTACTGAAACTAGTATAATGAAAGAAACAGACCACCAAAAACATAGATGAACGTCCGATTTCATATTGTAACCTAAAAAATAAAAGTTAGATTCATTCTATATAGGTGATGCAGTTAAAGTGTTTGAGAAAATGACCGAGAGAAATTTTGTTAGCTCTACCTTGATGATAGGTGTTCGAGATAATGACGGAGAGAAATTTTCAGATCTGGTGGCTGCCTAGAGCGACTCATGGTTGGTCTCAAAAAGGATAATCTGTAAAAGATGGGTTTGTTTAGGGTTTTAGTTTGCTAGAATGGAGAAGAAAACATAAAATTCTCCTTATATAGTTGATAAAGGGTAGTGCGAGTATTAAAAAAATGTTGGGTATTAACCTATGAGTTAATAGTTGAGATGGGTATTAAGTAGTAATAAAAGGAAACTTGGGAATTAGATGGCAATATAATAGTTGAGTAGGTACTTTTGGTGAAATTTCCCTTAATAAAATGAAATGATAGAATATTTACAAATTTGATATAAAATAAATGATAAAATAAATATTGACCGTAGTCTATTTGCCCTTCGAATATTTATGTCCTAATTAGATAGCCCCGTTAGTACTCTTAAAGAAACCAAAAAGGGATAACAAAAAGATTTTCAGATCAGGGTTGATCATACCTCCGGACATAGCCCTTCGAAGTTTTGCTTCAACCTGCTTAGAGAAATCTGGTGGCATCCTTCTTATATATTGGTGGTACCTTTGTAATGATTATTATCCGGATGCATCATTAAACATGAGTCAGCATTTCATTAGACCCAAAATCTCGCTCTTCCACTGGTGAGTCAAAAGGAAGAAATAGAACCATCACCCTAGAGATTATAGCCATTGGCGGTTTTCCCAATTTTCTAGAATTAAAACTAACGGTCTTTTACAGTTCATTATATAAGCACCCCTCATTCTATCATTATAGTAATTTTTAGAGAGAAATATTATTTATAAAGAGAAAAACCGTGTCTCATTATCATCATAAAGTTAATCGCCGGGTAGAATTATTTTTACCTTCCACCACTTTCACCACCGCAAATTCCATCTATGGTGATATTATTTTGTTTGTAAGTTCACTTCTAGAACCGCTTCAACTGATTGAATGTGTTTATCCGATAAAATTAAAGAGGAAAACGAATCCAGATTAACTGCAGGGTTTCCTGCATCCGAAGCCAATGTAATTGTCACTCAAATGATTGATTAAAAGGGGTGTTTATCCATAAAATAGACACAACATCCCAGCATAACCCTATTTCACCGCTCATTAACTCACAAAGTCATTTATCAAGACCAACACAATCCCATGGGCCACTATTCGTACACATCCTTTCACTTTCAAAGCTATGAGCTCTGATAAAGAATAAATCTGACCTCGAAGCTTGGTTAGACCAGCTGAAGTCCACACAAACCCACATTCTAGGGACCAGGATGCCATCCAACATAGTGAATATTTTTTTGATTCCTTCTCAGAGCAACTAAAAAAAGAGAAGTAATGTCTCTCATAAGACATAACCTTATGGATCCAATTCGAGGGAGTTGGATGATGAAGCCGAAAATCTAAGTGAAGAATATTCTTTAGAGACATCTGATCAATCTGTTGAGAATGTTGAGACTTCAAAGTCAGCTAGGAAGAAAACTTCGAAAGGAAAATATGGTAAATGTGGCAAGGCTAAAGCCACCAAAGTAGAGGCCTAAACACTCCCTCTCATTACTGGTTGGATGTGTGGTACCTAACTTTCAAACGATTATCCGTAAATATTTTCTCGCTCTTGATAAAATTTCTTGCAATTATTTTCAAGATAGTGAGCTGAATGCGATTCGGGAAAAGTGGGGGTTTCCGAATGAGGTAAAAGTTAGATTACCCACTTGAGGTGAAACACCGATGAAATATGGTCCAAGGAAATTAGTTGTCTATCTGGACGTTTTGAATTGGGGTATGCGGTTTCCTTTGGACCCAGAAATTATTACTTACTTCAACTTGGTGGGTCTATGCCTTATCCAAGATAGTCCAAATGCTTGGTTTACGCTGATGTCATGTATCATGGATTCTACAGTCCACCATTGTTTGAAATATATGCGTAGATATCGCGTGGGAACAGTTTGAAGCAGTCAACAAGTAGACCGATAATTTTATGCAACAACCTCAAATGGGTCGATGATGTTCATGGAATGAAAGAATATGAATTAGAGGGCTTTACCTTGGACTTCGAGATGATGGATGATCCAAGGGAGGACCCTGGTTTGTTGGTGATAAATGATAAGATAGAAGTACATGTTGCCTAGTGCGAAAGGTTTGCAAATATGAACATTGCTGTCACCATAGATAAGGAAGCGTTTGATAGATTACTTGTAGAAAAATTAAGTGTTTTTTCTTGGATTATTGAGTATGTGGTGGGAGTTCCATCTGATATAATTTGTCATAGTCTAGTTGTAAAACCAAATGTAAGACCAATAATCTAAAAGCGAAGAGCTTTTTCTCTTGAAAAATTTGAGGCAATAGTGCAGAAGTGAATCGCCCTCAAAGATAGGCCATATAAAAGAAGCTCAATATTCGATGTAGACAGTGAATCATGTACTTATAAATAAAATAAATGGAAATTAAGAATGTGTGTTGATTTCAAAAATTTAAATTGAGCTTGTCTGAAGGACCCATTTTCTATTCCAAGAATTGATCAACTTGTTGATTCAACATTGGGTAATAAACTCGTCTCATTTATGGATGATTTGTTTAAGTATAACCAAATTCATATTTATCAAACATTAGTAAACAAATCTTTTGAAACCCAAATTGGACAAAATATGGAGGTGTACATAGATGATATCATGGTTAAAAGTGCCAACAATGAAGATTATATTCAAGATTTTAAAGAAACCTTCTCTAATCTAAGAGCCATTCGTTTGAAGTTAAATCCTAAGAAGTGTACTTTTGGAGCACGCGTTTGGGAAATGTTTTAGGTTACATAGTAAGTGAAAATGGGATCGAAGCTAATCTAGAGCAGTTGAAGACTTTAATGGCTATTGAGCCTCCTCAGAAAATTAATGAAGTACAAATTATGACGGAAATATTGGCAGCTTTAAACATATTTATTTTTCAGATATTTGGATATGTGCGCTATATATTTTTTTCTTCAGTTTTTAACATATTCCAAATATTTTTCTTATACACCAGAATGTGATGAGGCGTTCGCCAAAATCAAAGAACATTTATCTTCTCCAACGATTTTGACTAAACCTATTTTAGGTGAAAAGTCTTTTTTTACATTGTAGCCTCGAATTTTAGCATAAGTGCGATTTTGGTAGTGGAGGTTGATGATTACCCATGCCATGTGTATTATGTAAGAAAACGTTTGCTAGATTTTGAGAAAACTTATTTGAAGTTGGAGAAATTAGCCTTAGCTTTGGTTGTAGTTGCTTGAAAGATGTGTCTTTATTTCCAAGCTCATTCAATCATAACTTAACCTTGTTCTTATTAAATAATGTTTTGCAAAGGCCACGTGTTTATGAAAGAATGAAAAATGGTATACAGAATAAATAGGCTATGATATTGATTTGCTTGTTGAATTTCGTTCAGGCGGGCTAAATTTTGAGGGAGGTGACAAGGACATGAGTGACTTTAGGGATGAGTGGCTAGGTCGAATTAACGGGGGATCGAGCATTTTGGGTTTAGGTACAAGAATTCACTTAATGGCTCCGATGGGGGAAGCTATGTACCAGGCTATACAGTTTGAGTTTAAGGTATCGAATAATGAGGCAAAATAGGAAGCAACTCTCGTTGGATTAAGACTGGCAAGAACATACGGGGCTAAAATATTTTATTTGGAGAGTGATTCACATCTGTTTGTGAACCATGTGTCAGGAATTTCAGAAGCAAGAAAAAATAAAATGGTAAAATACTTGAGAGAATTAAAGGGTTAGTTGTAATGTTTGAGAGTGTTACATTTGAACACATCCCTCGAAGTTAGAATTATATTGCTGACTCATCAACAACGTTTGCACACCCCAAAAAATATCTTTGGATTTTGACACATGAGAGCCCATCTATTACAACAAAATCCAAGCAATGTCAATATTTCGAGGAGGTATTTTTGGTTGTAGAAGAGAAAGAGCGAGACTGATGATTCAACTTGAAAGAGTTTATGGCTAAATGAACACTACCAGCTGACAAGAAACTAGCTCGCAGGTTAAGGTTTAAGGCACATGGGTATATAGTTCATAGGGACATATTATAAAAAAATCTAAAAGTCGACCATTATTACGTTGTTTAGGAAGGAATGAGTCTCAAATTATTTTCTTTGAGTTACACGATGAGGAAAGTTATGCTCATTATGAATAAGAATTTAACAACGAGAGTACTGCTAGCAGGATATTATTGGGCCACAATAATATTCCACGCTAAAATTATGGTCCAAAGCTGTGATACTTGTCAAAGATTTGGCAACACAGTATATGTGCCAGCAGTACCGTTGGATTCTATTTCCGAGGCACTCACATTTGATAGATAGGGGATAGATTTGGTAAGACCCCTACCAATGGCTACCAGGAGATGTCAGACGATTATTGTTGTCGTTAAATATTTTTTGAAGTTGGAAAAAGTTGAGTCTCTATCGAGGACAAGATAAAATGATGTAATAACGTTTATTTTGTCTTATATTTGTCGTAGGTTTGGAGTTCCTCAAATGATCACTATTGACAATTTATCAAAGTCTAATAACAAATATATGAAGGTTTTTTGCTATTCGAGAGGCATTAAATAATGTTTTCAATACCCTTTCATCTTCAGGAAAATAGATAGGTGGAGGTTACTAATAGAACTATTTTGGCTGGTTTAAATAAAAATTTATAGGGAGTCACTCGAAAATGACCTAGTTATCTTCAAGAGGTATTATGGGCTTATCGAACAACTCCTCGAACGAAAACTCATGAATCATATTTTTCTCTGGTATATGGTATAGATGCAGTAAGCCCAGATGAATCTAATGTTCCATCATATATGTGATTGAATGATTCTGAGGAAGGTAATGACGAAGGAAGAAGAGCAACACTTGACCTGATTGAGGAAAAGCAAACCAAAACGCATCTGAGTTCACTCTATTATTGGACCTTGATGAGAAGCAAATACACATCTAAAGTCCGATGAAGAGAATTTTAGATATGTGATAGTGTTCTTAAAAATATTTTCTTGTATATAAAAGAAAATAGGCTTGGTAAATTGGGTTCGAATTGGGAAGGTCCGTATTTGGTAGTTGAGAAAATAAAGCCTCAGAAATATTGTCTGTAAGATGGTGAAGGAAGACCATTACAACATCCATGGAACATAGAGCATTTTTATCTGTATTGAGAGTACGTTTTTGAAAATTTTCTTGTTTATTAGTGTACGAAAAGAAAGTATATTATTTGAAAACGTTAAATAACATATTTTCTTGCCATATATTGATTATGTGAAAAATTGTAAAGAAATTTTAATAACCTTGTGAAATTAGTGACTGAAATTATTATATTTCGCAAATTTTTTCGAAGTCATTTACATACAAATAAAAAAGCTTCAGAAATAAAATAAGATTAATTATTCTTATTATGATAAATCTGAATGCGGATATTTAAATTTCAAAGTTAACGTAATGTTTCATGGTATTATTGAAGTGATAATTATTCTAAATGTCTATTATTCAAAGTGGCCTTTGATTCGAGGTCTATATTTTTCGAAGTAATATTTTACGAAGTGACTATTGTCCAATGTGACTACCTTTCGAAGTGATATTTTATTAAGTGACTATATTGTGAAGTGAATACTTTTCGAAGTGATATTTTTTAAGGGGCTATTTTGTGAGGTGACTATTTTTAGAAATGCTAGTGTTTAAAATTAGCATTTCATGGATATCTATTTTTTGAAGTAACAAATTTTAGTGACAATGTAAGATGTAAAATGATATAATTGAAGCAAAGATAATATAGTCTTTAAATATATTATACAAAATTTGGCATGTGATGACCAATACACAAAAGATAAGTAAACAACAAACTAAAAAGGAGCATAAAGTAAAAAAAAAGGTGAATACGAACTTTTTTTATCATTTATCTTTGACATCTTTCAAAGAGCTATTTGATCATTGTTTGAAGAGTGTTCATCTTTTGAATCCCTATTTTTCGACAATCTCGAGCTGAAACTTTCAGACTCTTCGGATTCCATCGAAGATGTGTTGTTTTTCTCTCTAGGGCGTTGGTCTTTTGGAACTATGTACCAATAATCCTCTAAGTTAAGCTTCAATTTTTTGATGCAAGTCAAGAATTCAAAATATGTTTTCCTTATTTTCACGATTCTTCAAAGCTTTGAGATAATCCTTGGAACCTTCGTTAACCACATTTGTGATAGTAGCGGTCGTATCTTTCTCAGCTTGGATTTTGAATGTTTCCAAGTCTTTGAGGGCCTTATATTTCCTTTCCTCTTTTTCTTAATATAATGTATCGATGCTTTAGTAGTTCGTGCCTTCCTCTTGTAATGTTTTTTTGTGTTTTGCGGATAATTTCATTTTTACCTGTATTATAACATGGTAAAATTAAGCCATGTCTTCCCGAAAGACTTGGAACTGCTCAACAAGATTTCTTTGAGCACTTTCAGTCCATGAGTTTTGGAAAATGTTTCTTTTCAAAGATAAACAAACGCTTTAGCTAACGATTTATATTCTTCCTGGACAATAACTTCCTTAGCAAATATTTTGTCATATCTTTCTAGAGTTTCTACAGGTCGAACCTTGTTATGAAAGGTAAGTGCCAATTTTTCAGAGGTATGAAGGAGGAAGGTTGTTTCTCAATTGGGTCAACATTATTCAAAGAATGGATTGGTGAATGATTTTATTCGACAAGCTCTTGGTCTTTATTGATCTTTTGAACTGCGGTTTCTTGTTGATCAAGTTGGGGCTCAACATAACTTATGCATTTGATTTTCATCTTCATTTCCAACCAAGTACTATATGGAAATAAGGGAAGATATATCAACGATTTCATCAATCAATGGTTCTAGGATTCTTGGCAGTACCGGTCTTCTTTTTCTTTGAAGCTATTATCTTTTTCCTCTTCGAGGATTCAAGAGTAGTAGCTTTGGTATCATGCGCTATTATGTCATCAACCTTTCTCTTGTTTTTCTTCTTTAACTTAATATTAATTTATTTATGTTTTCATTCGAAGGTTCTCCCCCAACATTCTACTTTCCTTTATGACTAGAAGCTCTACTCCTAGCAGGAGAAATAACTTCGACATCTTGAGCATCCACTCTTTTGACAACGTTCGAGGGGCTATGAGGTTCCATCATTTGTTCAAAAGTGATAGCTGTTCCTGATGAGATTATTCGTATATTGATTTAGACAAGGTTTAACGGGTTGAAGAATTGGTGAAATATGTTCAACCATTCATTTTGGAATATTCGCTAAGCTTGGAGAAAGTATCTTCAGCAGCATCAGAATTTTCTTCGAAGCGCTTCGTGATTTCTACAAAAATAAAATTACTTAGATAAAAACTAATAATATGGAAATTTTGATAGGAAGTTAACTTACTTATAGTCTTCCACTTCAAGTAGAGATTTTGAAGATTTATTTCCCATTTTACCAGCACCCGCTTATAAAGAAGAACTTATACTTCCATGTTTTGTTAGCCTCGAGGAGGTAATCTAATATTTTTGAAGCGTTCTCCAATATAATATAGTAGAAGGGTATGCAAAGAGTTTTGGACACATCCGTCTTGGCTATAAACTACTTCATCCGAAGCTTGATTTTTGACAGCTTTGAGGCTGTAATGCAATACGGTAATGTGAACCGTAAGTTGGTGCTAGCATTGCTTGGGAATATATCCATCATTTCAAAGTAAGTGAAAATGACGGGGTCTAGTGGGAATCGAAGGCCCATATCCAGAATATTCAAATTTACAACGAGCTCATATACTCCACATGATAAAGGAGTTTCTCCGATGACAAGAAGATTGATTGAAATAGAGTCAAGGGTTCCCCATTGTCTCTGAAGTGTAGGTGATCGACACTGTAAAATAATCATACTGCACCTTAATTATAGCAATAATGTACTATGGGAGTACTTCTTTGAAATTCTCTCTAATGAGGATTATTTTCGACTGAGGGTAATTTTGTCAGGTGTTTTGTGGTGTTTCAAAGGTATTTAATGTTTGGGTGTTTTGTAGTGAGAGATTTAAGCTGTCTGGTTGTATCAAATGTTCATTACCCTCATTAATGAAAGTGGTTGGGTATTTATACCCTTAATTATCGGCCACATGGGCTTTCGGGTCAAACTTATGAAAACGGGTCGAATTCAAAAACCCGTTAGTTTATTAAGAAAATTAGCAATTAGCTTAGTCAGAAAGTGGTTAGTTTTTAGTACTTTTGTCCAGTTCGGATGGTTCAATGGGTGGCTTTTGTTCGAATTTCCCTGTCCGGTTCCTACAATTAGTGGTGAAAAGTTCCAGACTCATTAGTAGCCCATTTTTTAGGTTTTGTCTGAAGGCCATTGGCAAGACCTAAAAAATCCCTTTGGACGTTTGTAACATTTCCCGGACTGATTGAGTGTTCTAGTGAAGGATTTATCCGGACAGAAAACTTCTCAGAAGTTCAAAGGTTCTGCCATGGATCGTGGGACACGTGTCATCTTCTTATTTGCCTCACCAACCGTTTTTCTCCTAGAACGACACTCCTACTAATCCCAAAAAGTAACCTCCTTATTTAATGCCCATGACGTCAGCGCCGTCTTCAATCATTATTTTTTTCTTTTCGTATTCTCCTAGGTTTTTGTCATCTCTTTTTGTCCCATTAGTATAAATTAATTCATTTTTACTGTTTTACCATCTTCACTACTCTCTCATTCCTTCATCTCAAAACTTTCACCTCTTTTCTTAAAATTATTTTGGTGTGTGTTTATGTTCACAGCAAGAAACACACTGGTAAAAGACGGGTGGCTTAATCTTTCGGAGTTAGAAAAAGAATAAAGAGTTGAGCGATAAATGCGCATTTCTGCGGGACTTCCAATTTCCGCAATCGACAAGCCTGAAACACCAACTTCAGAGGCTGACCGAGGTTCATATTCTGCTAGGAGCTCCAAACCGAGGAGGTTATTTCAACCAAGTCTTTCAGCCATCGTATCAGGCTCCTCGGTTTAGGAGTCACAGCCCACTGTCGAAAAGGAAAATGTGTTACAAGTACAAGGAGATCCTCTCCATTCATAGCTATGGGATCGAATGATAAAAAATCCCAGAAAAAGTGACACTTCGCCGAAAAGGCCGCTTAGTAAAAGGCCTAGCTGTTGTTTCACAGTCTAAGTCTCCGAAACCAGGGCCCCCTAAGTCTGGGGCCAAGGACAAAGCTATAGGGTCAGAGGCATCTATCAAAGTCCCTAAGGATAAAACATCTGGTCTGGAGGCCACTGGAGCAGGCCTTCGAAAAGAACCCTCCGGATCCGAGCCCCAGCCGGACACTAGATCTTAAGAGAAAGTGATGATCAACCATCCGGACAGCTTACTGAGCCAGCCACCAGCGTTCCCCCACCAATGACAACTGAAAAACCTTCCATGGTGATGGAAGAGGCAATGGAAGACAGCATTGAAGAGGCCAGCCACCAGCGTTCCCCCACCAATGACAACTGAAAAACTTTCCATGGTGATGGAAGAGGCAATGGAAGACAGCATTGAAGAGGCCCCATATGAGATCGACGTCTCCGGTCAAACACGGGAAGTTTCCACTGACAAAAAAGGCAAGAGTAAAGAGAAGTTGTGTTTGAAGCATCCGGACCTGCCGGAGTCCCTGGAAGGCAAAGTGGGACCCCGCTTCCACAAGGTAAGCGTAATGTATCTGCTGGCCATGCTGAACATTAACTATGTCTACACTCACACAGCTAAGTTAGGCAGGATCCGGACGAAGTTGAGGATCCCGGAAAATGTAAAGGTGAGGATACCGGTCACTATAGAGACGCCAATGGACTGCAAGCTGAGCGAGGTAGTTATCTACACAGAGCTGTTCAATTGGGGGCTCAGATTTCCCTTGGACCCAGAGATCGTCAGATATTTTCATCTGAAAAACCTCTGTCCAAGCCAACTGAGTCCCAATGCTTGGTACACTCTCATGGCTTGCATCATGGCTTCTAGGCTCTTCGGAATTCCGCTTCTGATGGAGAAGTTTGCTGCTGTGGCCAGCCTTTGTAAGAATCACATCATCCCCTTCTACCATTACAACATGGGTGACAATTTTAAGGTGGTGGATGATCTGCTCGAATCGGAGAAGAATTGGAAGACCCAATTCTTGTTCATTAGTGGAGCTTCGGAAAATGGGAAAAAACTTAAAGCTGGTGTCAACCCAAGCATGCTCACCAGCAGATGGAAAAGCACAGGTAAATATTTCATAATGTTTGTTTTTCTTTCCTTATAAAAAGTCTATTTATTTAATTGCTCTTCTTTTTCTTTTGGTAGTGTTGCCGAAGGAGTTCTCCGACTACTTGGAGACGGGGCAGACAACCTGTGCCAAACTAAACACTTGGGCTGCTAACAAATGGGGAAATCGCTTCCACAATTTTTTTACTGCCGGCAATTTGGTGAGGTCCCACCTCTGGAACACAACCGGCCGGAGAGACCTGAATTGGGAAAAATTAACCACACTACCTCCTCCGGGTGTTATCCACCAAAGGACAGAGGGTAAAGATGGTAAGCTGGCCTTGCCTGGCAGAGCTAAATCCCCAAGTAAGATGAAGGGCAAGAAAGGCAAGAAGAATCAAGATGCAACTGAGGTTGCTCAAGGTGGTGCTGAGGAGATTATTCCAGCAAATCAGGAAGGACAGGATCAATGGGGGATCGATGCTGCTCTTCTTCAAGTGGTTGAAAATGAGAGTACCAAAGAGGCAGGTGGACCTCCAAGCCCCTTAAAGGCTCCCAAGAAGGATCGAAAAAGGGGAGCAGATTGTGGAGATATGGAAGCCAAGAAGAAGAAAATATCCAAGGGGGATGAAGTAGCTCTCCGGCCTCCGGAGTTACTTCCTCTGGTTGACCTAACAGATCCCACACAGGCAGAGAAAATCCCAAGTGATCTTCACACCGAAGAGGGTACCGGAGGGGATATCAACATTGATGGAGTAGATATCAGTGGCCTTCAAGGTATTGGCCTTTACTTTGGAGACCTCGAGAAAGACGACTTTGCTGGCCCTTACCTCCCTCCAAGCTCCTCAAATGTGGTCCTTTCAATGGTAAGTCTTTTTCTGTTTCAGGGGAGAATGATATGATGACCCACTCCTTGTTGAGCAGTATTCAACTAGTGCTCAACCTAGAGGGACAAGTGCAAAGTTAATCTACCCTCATCAACACACTCAACGCAGACACAGAGAGCTTATCCAACAATCTCCTTAACGCTAACCAGAATGTTGAGGCATTAAGGAGAGAGATTAAGGAGTTGAAGAAGGGGAAAAAGGACTTGACTACCAAGCTGGCCACTTCAGAGGGGGTTAACAGAGAACTTTAAACTAAGTGTTCTGGCTTGGAGAAGGATCTCTCCACTTCGAAGAATGAGGTGAAGGCCATGGACAATATTATCCAGACCCTGACTAATGATAAAACCTCACTCGAAGATGCCGTGTCTAGAGCCACCAAGGAGAAAGAAGATTTGATAAAGGATCAGGAGAAGACAATACATACCATGATTGATCAATACACCAACAAGGTGATCGACTCCCAAGAAGAGAGGTATGCCGAAGTCAAATCCGATATGGTCTTGCTTTTTCATAATTTTTTTTTGAAGAGGACAGTCAGAGATTTATGGCGATATGTGGAATACGAAGACCTCCCTCACCATACTATGGCCGATGGTGATAAGCACAACTATTCTAGTGGTTATGATGATACCACTGACGAAGATGAAGGGACCGGAGAGAGCCGTAGTGAGGAACCCAAAGATCCCAAGAAGAAACCAGATGAGGCTGGAACATCTAAGGGAGCCCAGCTTTAAACTTTTAACTATCTTTTATTTTTCTATAATTTTTGTGTTAGACTAAAGTCCTTCAATGGCCAAGGCATTTTTGTAACCGTGTCCGGCTCTTGTCTGGATAAACATTTCCTTTTAAAACTTCAAAAGTCCTTGGATGGACAAGGCATTTTACATGTTTTAATATCATTCCCTAGTGTTTAACCGGGCAGTTTTACCTTACACAATTCTTGCATTGTTTTATGTTTGCCCAATTTTGATGGCTAATGTTTAAATAGCCCATAGTAATTTTACAAGTGTTTTAAGATGATAGTGTTTAAATTCTCCGATGACAAATGTTTAAAAGGTCATCATTCCACCAGACTAATCCGGTCTGTTAGTGATACTTAGAACTGAAAGTTTTAAAGAAGCTATCAATCAAACCACTCCGATTTTTTTAAGAAGACATCAAATTTCATTAAAAAACCTGGATACCTTCGAACTGTCAGTCAAATCACTCCGGATTTCAAAAGTGATAGTTGTTCCTGATGAGATTCTCCGTATATGGTTTTAGACAAGGTTTAACGGGTTGAAGAATTGGTGAAATATGTTCAACCATTCATTTTGGAATATTCGCTAAGCTTAGAGAAAGTCTCTTCAGCATCAGAATTTTCTTTGAAGCGCTTCGGGATTTCTACAAAAATAAAATTACTTAGATAAAAACTAATAATATGGAATTTTGATAGGAGGTTAACTTATTTATAGTCTTCCACTTCAAGTAGAGATTTTGAAGATTTCTTTCCCATTTTACCAACACCCGCTTATAAAGAAGAACTTATACTTCCATGTTTTGTAAGCCTCGAGGAGGTAATCTAATATTTTTGAAGCGTTCTCCAATATAATATAGTAGAAGGGTATGCAAAGAGTTTTGGACACATCCGTCTTGGCTATAAACTACTTCATCCGAAGCTTGATTTTGACAACCTTGAGGCTGTAATGAAATACGGTAACGTGAACCCTAAGTTGGGGCTAGCATGGCTTGGGAATAGATCCATCATTTCAAAGTAATTGAAAATGACGGGATCTAGTGGGAATCAAAGGCCCCTATCCAGAATATTCGAATTTACAATCAACTCATATACTCCACATGATAGAGGAGTTTCTCCGGTGACAAGAAGATGGATTGAAATAGAGTCAGGGGTTCCCCATTGTCTCTGAAGTGTAGGTGATCGACACTGTAAAATAATCATACGGCACCTTACTTATAGCAATAATGTACTATGGGAGTACTTCTTTGAAATTCTCTCTGATGAGGATTATTTTCGACTAAGGGTAATTTTGTGAGGTGTTTTGTGGTGTTTCAAAGGTATTTAATGTTTGAGTGTTTTGTAGTGAGCGATTTAAGCTGCCTCGTTGTATTAAATGTTCATTACCCTCATTAATGAAAGTGGTTGGGTATTTATACCCTTAATTATGGGCCACATGGGCTTTCGGGTCAAACTTATGAAAACGAGTCAAATTCAAAAACCCATTAGTTTATTTAGCAGATTAGCAATTAGCTTAGTCATAAAGTGATTATTTTTTAGTACTTTTGTCCAGTTCGGATGGTTCAATAGGTGGCTTTTGTCCGAATTTCCCATGTCCGGTTTCTACAGTTAGTGGTGAAAAGTTCTGGACTCATTAATCTCTAAGGTCTGCAACAAGTTAAGCTGGGAGAGTAATAACATCATTTGACTTTTTTTTTCTTTTTCTTTGATTTTTTTGAAGTATCACCTTGGGAACTGAGTGAAGAAATGTATTTAATGATTTGAACTTATGGATCATCAGCTACTACTGATTATTGATTGTTAACCTTCTCAGAAGATTCATCTTGTAACTAGGGAGTAACATTTGCTGCATTAGTCTTTCCTTTCTTCGAAGGCACCATATGTGATTCTTTTGTCACCACAGCTTCTCCCTTTGCGAGAGGATTAGTCTTCACATTTTTTGTCTCGATCTTTTCAGTTTATTTGGGGTTCGATAAGGAATGACTTCTCTTTGAATATTTTGTTCCTCAGTATCACCCATAAGTTGATGATAAGAACTTCGAACTCAGTTTTAAGAACGAGCTATGGGGCTTAAATAATGGGGGTTATTGGAAGAGGATCAAAAGACGGTGGTTTGAGATTTTTTTTCAACAGGAGGCCAATGAACATAAGTGAAAGTTTGAGAAATTTTTCGAGGCTTATCCAATACTATTCCAACAGTTTCTCTTTTGGCAGTCATTTGAGCAATGGTAAGCCAGTCTCACACATTCTTTATCCCGCACATAAACCAATGAGAGTCTCCAAATTAAATTAAGGGACAATCAGATAATCACGAAGATGAAATAAATTATTGTGATGGTTACTGATGAAAGATGATAGAAAGTTTACTTTAACAGTGAAAACAAGTAGATGTAAATTTCTCTTTTTATCTCTAGATTTTGGTAGGTAAGTATTTATGAGGCAGATTAGAATATTTATCGTAAGTGAATGAAGGATTTATGGGATTTTTGTTGAGAAGTTGGAAAGCCTCCTTATTTACCAAGATACGTTGATCTTTTAAGTATAACGACTTCATGATAGGATTGTTATGGTTTCGACATATATCGAAATGTGTCGGAAGAAAAACAACAATTATCATAAAATTACAAGAGTAAGACTGTTACTTGAAAATGTTTCCAATAAGGGTTAGTTTGAGAAATAGTTTGGGTTCAGCTTTTATACCTATGAAATTCTGATGAGGTCTCGTTTGAAGATATATTTTAGTAATTCCTCTGAATTATTTACAAGGACTAGGGGGTTATAGATAATAATATAATTAGTTTGTAAGGGTTATAATATCTAAAAATAATGTATAAGTAAGGTTTTATGTAAAATAGAAACTTAAAGGACTGCATATGTAATATGTTATACATATGTCTTTTAATTAGGATTATCATATGGTGAAAAGTCCAGTAATTGAAGTGTGTATCTGTTACATGAAACTAGACGCCCCTATTAATAGGTGTACTTTATCTTAGAAAAGGGATCAATCATAATACTTTGACGTTAACATTTGTCAGTTTCTTTCTCTAAGATTCTATTGTCATTTTATTTATCTAACTATTCGAGTAATCACCCTAAGAATTCTTCTAGAACGAATATATTATATTCACTTCCAATTATCCAATGAGAGATCAGTGACAATAATTATGCATTTTCTAGAACGAAAATTCACAACCTCTTATTGTTGAGAATAGAGGAAGAGGCAATAGTAGAAGTTTTAAATTTTGTACTAACTCAAAAGAAAGATCTAAGTCTAGAGATGAGAATAAGATTAGGATATACAACTATTATAGCAAGCCTGGTCATATACAAAATTAATGCTATCGATGGAAGAAATAAAAATGTAACAAGTTAGATTCACAAAATGAAGGTGATAATAAAAATTGTGCAGATTTTGTTTCTACTAGTAATGATGATGTGTCATTGGTTACTGCTATTGGTAGTGTTATCATGTTGGTGGTTCAGATTCATAGAGGGTTTAGATAGAGGTGCTTCATATCATTGTCTTCCTAATATGGAATATTTTTTGAACTATAAAAGTGGCGACTTTGGTAGTGTCAAGATGGTAAATCAGATCTCAGCTAGCATTATTGGGTTGGGTGATATTCATGTGAAGACATGCATTGGGTACATACTTACACTACAGGATGCATGCCATATTCTCGATCTACGTATGAATTTTTTTATCTATAAATGTCCTTAATTAATAAGATTTTCCATCAGGCTTTTTGGTATTGGTAAGTGGAAATTTTCCAAATGCTCAATGATAGTTTCTCGGGGTGATATGTGTTGCTCATTGTATAAGACATATTTGGGTATATGTTTTGGTGAGCTCAATATAGTTAAGAAAAATAATTCTCCTAACTTATGATATCAAAGACTATGATGGAAGAGTGATAAGAATATGAGAAACTTGGCAAGTAAGTCACTCATTCTTGTTGATAAGCTATTATTGTTTGTCCATGTTACCATTTTTTGGCAGGAAAGCAACATAAAACATCATTTCCTAAGAAATCCACTAGTAGACAAGTAAAGTTGGAGTTAGTATACTTTTATGGTTGTGGTCCTATAGAAGTGGAGTTTATTGGCGGTAACAAGTATTTTGTTACATTTATTGATGATGCTAATTGAAAAACTTGGGTATACATGTTGCAAGAAAAAAGGCCAAATATTCAATATTTTTTAGAAATTTCATGTCATTGAAGAAAAAGAGACATGGAGAAAGTTGAAATATATTCGATCTGATAATGATGGTGAGTATATTTCGAATAAGGTAAAAAATTATAACTCATGTTATGACATTAAACATGAGAGGACAATACCATGCACACCACAACATAATGAAGTTGCAATAGATTGAACCGAATTATTATAGAGAAGTTGAGACGTATACAAGAACTGTCTAAGCTTCATAATAAATTTTAAGTTGAATTATTTAATTATGATGTGTAGTTGATTAATAGAGCTCAATCAACAACTGTTGATATTCACGAGAGAGTATTGAAAAAAATCATACATATTCACATATCACAATTTTTGGGTGCAAGGCATACATCCATGTTCCAAAAAAAAGAAAAAGATATAAACTTGTTTCGAATACTAATCATTGTGTTTTTATTGGATATTGTGATAAATATGGCTTCAGACTCTCTGATCATAAGAAGAAGAAAATATTGAGAAGTAAATATGTGGTATTCTTTTAGCACGAGAACGATGCTGATCTTTTCAGTACAATGTTAACTTCTATGTTTGATGTATCTCTTCATACTACTAATGATGTTTATTTTTCTATTTTTCCTTATGTAAGTCAGCCAACAAATGATAATTTTGAGGTTCTTTCTACTAATATCGAGGATGTTCTATTGATGCTGATTTACAAGATCATGTTATTATCGATGATTCTAATGAGACCTTATTCGAGGAAGGACTTCATAATGAAGAAGTTTATGAGTATGGGGAGAAACATACCCATAACGTTGAGGATATACAGGTTTAAGAGTCAACTAGATAAGATTCACCTTAACAAAGTATCCAAGCTCATAGTTTATTCTAGTCAATGAAAACGACAATCCAAATAATTATCAAGAAGTGTTAACTCATGAAGATAAAAATATTTGGCTTGAGGTTATGAAGGAAGATATGAATTCCTTGAAAAATAATTAAATTTATAATATAGTGAAATACCCTAATAGAAATATCCTTGACTAGATGGATTTTGATTTAGAAATCTGGTTTGGGAGACATCACTACTGGAACAATGCATTTTTTGTGACATTTTCTCTTGTAGTCCTCTTTTTATTTATGTATTATTTTTATAATTGTTGGTGGATTTATAGATATTAACGAGATTAATTCAAACTTATTGACCATCAACTCATTATAATGATATGTTTTTCAAAAATAAACTCTTCGCCAATCTCTTGATTTTTTACCTTTCACGTTAAAACTAACTTTTCACCATAAAACACGCATGTTAATATGTTTTCCCCTCAATTTACAATTTTTTGAAACCTTCGCATAAGTCTATATGAGGGATCTTTATGGTATTTATCAACCATAAACTAAACTGAAATAAATAGGATCTAAAAGGGACAGGAAATAACTTTGTCTAATGTTGTTCGCGATTGACATGACATCGATTAATGGTGTTCACGATTGTTGCTCCGTAAATCTTAATATTGAAAAAGCTTGAAATATAAACCTTGAAAATATATCATAAATAATATTTTATTATCGACTTTTGAATTTTTTATAATGCTTTCAAAATATATAATTGGACCAAATATATAGTTGCTTTAAGTTTATGAAACTGGTTAAATGAATATAGAGGTTTAAATTAGAATATAGTTTTTCGACTATCACGTTTTTTTATTTCGTTCCTCCAAATCATTTTTTATATAGTTCCTCGATTAAAAAATCATCGATCATGATTTTTTTTCACTATTCAAAATCCATAAATTTAGTCTTCGCGCGTGGCTTATTCTCTGGTACAACCACGTGTCCTCATAGTTGAATGGTACGAGTCTAACATATAGTCCATCGATTTTTAATTCCATTTTTACTTTTTTATTTTATTTTTTATTCCTCTGAAAACAATACCAATAGAAGCAAAACCAGACCCAACTTTGGTAAAAAGCTTATCTATAACTGGATTAACAAAACCTGAATCAACAATTTTAGAGTTATCAATTCTCGATTGAGGCTTAGCGAAATTCTGATTGTTATAACTTCTGTGACATTAATTAAGGACTTATAAAACTCATCTGAGTTTGCAATTTTCGAAATCTGTTCGAGGAAATCAAGGAATTGATCAGATTCTGATTCGAGAAATGTATAGAGAATTTTTATTTACAAGACTAACAGTTTCCACAGAATGATAGACTACCTTTTTTAGAAAGATCAAAGAGCCAAACAACTTACAAAATTTATCTCTCCTTCTAACAACTAAATGCAGGCGACAAACCTTGAAAATACCATAACTGGTGAAAGGAAGAGAAAGAATCGATCTATTATTTTTATGTATAAAAAACATATGATTCATTAAATTTGAATAAAAACTAATCAATTTTGCAAAAAAAAAAAAATGAAGATCAAACCTTGTTTGTTGTGTTTGAAATGGGTAGTTTTTCTTCATCTTCCGTGATTTGCATGACAGGAAGCGAAGTGGTTGGCTATTGGAGTAAGATAAGATAATAAGAAAATAAAAATAGAAGCTGTAAGAGAAAAAGAAAAAGAAAAATGGAAGATAACGATTGAAGATGTCAAAATCGTTAAAAAAAATAGATGAGAGTTTTTTTTATTGTAAAACAATTCATTTGGGAAAGTTAAATTTTATTTTTTAGTGGCATAAATTAACTAGAGAGAATCAACCAACTTAACCTAAATTCAAAAATTAAGAAATTAATATATATATATATATAAGAAAAACTGTTGGATTTATTAACATTTCTTTTTAATAAAATAGAGTATCGCAAAATTGCTATTAACTGGGCTCAGTGGTATAAAGTTTGTAAACCCTATGAGGATGGTGGGTTGAATGTGAGAAATATCAAAGATTGGGAGATGGTATTTTCTTATAAATTGTGGTATATCTTCAGGAAGCAAGAATCTCTATGGGCCAGACTAATTCACTCAATTTATTGGAGTAATTCTCACCTCTTAACTGCTACGAAGCGTTCTAATTGTTCTAAAATATGGCAAAGACTATGGAAAGTAAGAGATAAGGCTGAAATGTTTATTATTTGGCAAGCAAACTCAAGCAACATTGATTTTTTTCCTGGAGAAATTCTAGCTATTATTATGTCAATATTACTACTGATGATGACAAAAGAAATTTTGTTGGGTTCAAGGTTAAAGATTTCTGGGCAAATTGAAGATGGGATCTTTCTAAAATTGAGAATGTTGTGGATTTTTCTAATATCCGTAACATTCTCAAAATTTGTATCTCTAACAGTGATGAAGATAGGGTCAACTAGTTTTTAAGTTTTGATGGGGATTTTTGTGTAAATCTACCTGGAATAAAATAAAAAAGAAAGGTAACTCTTCTAACCTCTATAAAAAGACTTGGAATAGCGCAACACCTCAAAAATACTTCTTTCTCTTGTGGAGGGCTCTCGTGAACTTTCTTCCCGTGGATTCTCTAATGCAAAAAAATAAAATTCTGTTAGTCTCTTGGTGCCAGCACCGTGATAGCAGTGAAAACATAAATCATGTATTTGTCAGTTGTCAAAAAGCATGGGGCACTTGGAATTACTTTGCAACTAGCTTTAATATTCATCTTTTCAGAACTATGACCTTATCTCATCTCATAAGGTCCTGGTATTGGTCTGTTAAGAGTGAGGTTCATATTCGGTCAATTCTGCATTCTATTATTATGTGGGTCATCTGATATGCAACGAACAAGAAAAAAATACGAAAATAAAGACCTCAGCTCTATGGATATGATTAACTACATTATCTATATTTTGACGGGTATGGACAAGGCTAATCTTCTTAAAAGAAAATTATGGGAAAAATATGCTAGAATTGGAGTTTCAATGGGCTGTATAAGCTAGTTGAATAAACCAGTAAGGCCGATATCGCTTAATTGGAAGAATCCTAAGCTAGAGAGGTTCAAATTAGACACTGATGGTGCCTGTAATAACTCAGGAGAATCCAGTGGTGAAGGAGTCTTAATAGATAGTTAGGACAATTTGGTCTTTGGTTATGATCGCTTGTATGGAAAAAAGAACCCTATTGTTGCTGAATGCAGAGCTGTTTTAGATGAGTTAAGAATTTGCTACTTTAAAGGAATTACTAATTTGGATATTCAGACATATTCTCTTATCCTTGCTGAAATATTTCTTACTAGGAAGGCTCCATGGTTTCTTTTGGGAGTTGTCAACTTTTGTCGTATACTGTTATCTTCGAACATGGTTCTGCGACATGTTTTTAGAGAACAAAACGAAGCAGCCAACTGGGTTGTGAAGGCTACCTTGGAAGCCCAGAAAGCTATGGACTTCACCAATTTTCAAGTTCCAGCAAGGCTCAGTGCCATTATTTGCCTTGAAGAATTAAGAATAGGGTATATCAGAATTAACTCTAAAGATTAAGAAGAGATTGGTACATAGTTTTGTCTTCATCTTCAGTTATTCATCGTTCTTAGGTTTTTTAGATCAATTGGGAATTCGGTCTTCAATTCTTCGGGTATTGTTTTTGAACGAGATTGTGGTTGAGTTCTGTGGTGATTCAAAGGAAGCAATGCTTCAGTTTTCTCGATTTCAAGGTTTTGATTATTTGGATTTGATTCGGTAAGGTAGGGTTTCTGTGAGAAAGGACTTTTGGGCTCCGATTTGGTTTAAGGAAAGAGGATCTCGTATTGATATGATAGAATTGGATATGATTCGATCTAGGGAGTAATTTTGGCTTCAAAGGTTTCTAATGATGGATGGGTTATAGAGAGAATTGGGATCGAAGAAGAAGGTAAGAGGTTTTGGGTTTGTGATTACATGTATTCGAACCTAAAGTACAATTCGGTGTTACTTATGGATTTATCCACTTTATGATATAATAATACAATTTGATTGAAAAAGAATATAATATCGCAAAAATAAATAAATAAAAATTAAAAATTAAAATATAATTAATAATCGAATGACTATTTGTGAGACTCAATACTATTTAATTAATGAGTACACGTGACTGAACCAGTAAAAAAACACAATTAACTAATTTTGTAAATGTTGAATAGTAGAGAAACCATAACCATGTTTTCTTAAACTAAATAAAAAAAGCGCCATATGCGAATTCTGATTTAAATCAAATATAAATGCAATACTAGTCAACATACTTGTTCATCAAGGCCACGATCCAGAATATAATGTTAGAAAAAGACAATATATAAAGTAATGTTGAAAAATAAAAGCTTGCTCACCAATCATTACTAAACAACACACTTAGCGCGTAAGATAATGCTATTATAATTGAACAAGTACCCTCTATAAATTCCCAGAGCCCAAAGCCATTTCACCATCTTTCTAAACCCACAACAAAACCCTCTTAAAATGGCACAATCGAGCTTATTTTCGAAACAATTCACGATGTTCAATCCATCGGAAATCTCACAAACAGCTACTAATCTCTTCTCTACCTACGCCTCTCTCGCCGGCTCGATGATGCTCTTACGTTCCATGGCCCACGAGCTCATCCCTCCCCAAGTCATGTCATATCTCACCCGTTTATTCCAATATTTTTTCACTCACTCAAACACTGTAACTCTAGTGGTCGATGAATCCATCGGAATGACACGGAACCAGGTCTTTGACGCCGCCGAAATTTATCTCCGAACTAAAATCAGTCCCAAAACGGGGAGGATCAAAGTCGGAAAAACTCCGAGACAAAAACAGATCAGTCTCGAGATCGAAAAAGGCGAAGAAATCGTAGATTCTTACGAAAACATCGAGTTGAAATGGAAACTGGTTCTGGTCGAAAGCGAACGAAGGCAAGATAAGCGATTCTTCGAGCTAACCTTCAATAAGAAATTCAAAAACAAAATCGTTGATTCGTATTTACCTTATATATTGCTCGAATCCGATTCGATCAAACGCGAAGAAAGAGCGGTGCGGCTCTACAGCCGCGATTTAGACACCTACGACGACGAAGAAACCTCACGCGGATCGTGGGGGTCGGTAAATCTGGAGCATCCTTCGAAATTCGAGACGTTAGCGATGGATTTGGAAATGAAGAAGATGATTATTGATGATTTGGATCGGTTCCTGAGAAGAAAAGAGTTTTACAAAAGAGTAGGTAAAGCATGGAAACGAGGCTATTTATTGTATGGACCTCCTGGAACAGGTAAATCAAGCTTGATTGCTGCCATGGCCAATTACCTTAAGTTTGACGTTTATGATCTGGAGCTCACTAGCGTTTATGGAAACTCCGATTTGAGGAATGTGTTGTTGTCGACCACGAATCGGTCGATTTTGGTGATCGAAGATATTGATTGTAACGCCGAAGTGAAAGACCGAGACAATGAATCTAATGACCGAGATTCGTCGAAGAAGGTAGTACTAGTAATCATGCTTTTCTTGTCATTTTATCATGTTCTTGAAAGCTTTGGAATTAACTTGTTCCTTGTCATTCTTGTAGCTAACGCTGTCGGGTATACTGAACGTGGTCGATGGGTTATGGTCGAGTTGCGGAGACGAACGCATCATAATATTCACCACCAACCATAAAGATCGACTAGACCCTGCTCTGCTGCGTCCAGGTCGAATGGACGTACACATTCACTTATCTTATTGCACGGTAGAAGGTTTCCGGATCTTGGCTACAAATTATTTAGGCGATCATTGTTTGGAACATAGTCTTTGCCAAGAAATCGAAGGTTTAATACTAAAGACAGAAGTTACCCCAGCTGAAATAGCCGAGGAGCTAATGAAGAACGACAATGTTGATATTGCTATGCAAGGACTCGTGAGCTTCCTCGTAAAGAAGAACACGGAATCGAAAGAGAGTAGTGATAAAGTTATAGTGAAAAAGTCTGAAATGGATGATAAATTTAAAGGGGAAAAACATGAAATTGTTGAAACTAATAAGGATGACGACGAAAAAGGTAGGAGGATCTCTGAGACGGTTAATCGGAAAAGGAGATCGCGGAGAGGAAGAAGACAACGGTGATCTAATTGTGGTGCGATATAGTAATTGATTTCGTTAAGAAGGTTAGTAAGATTTGCGTATTGGTGAAGATATTGTTTTGAGTATTAGAGAAGGGAAAGGATGAGAGAACATTGATGTAGTTTATTATATTTGGTGACAAATCGATCATATAATAAATTTGTATCTACTTTTTTTTTATATTTTCTATAATTATTGTGCACGATACGCTTATGTAATTCTTCTTTGTCCACATTTTTGTTGACTGAGTGAGACATACATTTTTAAGTCACCAGCTGGCTGCATTATAAGACTCTTTTTTTATAATACTTTCATGATTTTAAATTAACTTGTACTTTCATCACAAATATAATAATTTATATATTAGATAGTGGGACTCTGAAGTGGACCTTAGGTCACAAACTCATAAGGTAATGTACTTTTTTTAATAAGATTGACGGGCCATTTTCTGACTAGATTTTCACAAAAACCACAAAAATACAAAATGATACAAAATGAAATCAACCATTGATTTTAACCACGTGGTGTGTTTGAAGTTTCTTCCAGCAGGTAAAGCTATTGTCAATAGATTGTCATTTAATATTTATTTATTTATTTATTATTTTAAATCTTAATTATATTTCTGATTCTTAAACACGAACTTAATAGGGTTGGTCTAGCTCAAGTTTTATTAATAGTCCCAAATATGGCAGGTGATACATTCAAATTCAATTTCGTCGCAACCTGGTAGCTGAAAATGAATTCAAAATTAAGCTAACAGCGGGAAGGATTTTGGCAGAGATTTTGACACCGAGATTGAAAGCATAGGGATCGAAAAAAATCCATGAAATAATGCCTCTCGATAAAGTTAGAAGATCGTTTAATGAAGTTTTTCTAGATGCCGGAGGGAGTATACATGATCTAGAGCTTTAAACTCGCGATTAGTAGTCGCTCGATTTAGCTTTCACTAGTAATGACTAATAGGGTCGGATTTTGTTGGAGGCTACAAGGGTAAAAGGGTCAGATTTTTCATCAGATGGGCAATTCAGACCTGGAAACTAAATCATGATAAGTAAGGAGTATGCCTAGTGACTAAGCTAAGTGCAACGTTCATATAATTTTGGGCCTGTGGGCTTATAAGACTAATCCGGTTAAATGACCCGATCCGAATGACCCATGGATCCAAAAAGATTATAAATAGTTCGACATATAGCATGAATTGGGTTGGAGTTTTTTCTCCCTAAATATTAAATACAAGCATCTCTATTCTCTCTACCCTTCACCTTAAAATTAATACCCAACTTAACTATATTCCAAATATAATCTCAGATTAGTTTTTAGCATCACCAAATTGACGACCACAGTGAGAGCGTGACGTGCCCGAATATCGTCATTCAAAACCTGACTTGTAAACTACGCGTAAGATTTCTTTGAGGCATGGATCTTGACATGCAAGAAGTTCCGTTTCTTGAGAATGAAGAGATAAAATGTGATAATGAGCACGCTAACATATCTTATATAAATCATAATACAGAAGAAAGACATATCATGCAAAAAGAGCGTGATCAGCTGAGGGCTGAGATTGAAGCATTGAAAGCCCAAAGACATACTGAAAAAGAGCTAATGGGGAAATATCATGTTGGAGGTCCCAATTCTGATGATCCATATAACAAACACAAACAAGATGAGAGTGATCAGTCCCCAAAGGCTCGTAAAAGAACGAAAAAGAAACATTGGGCTAAGTAGTTGTTAAACACATCAGATTATGTTGGAAACTCAACCACATAATGAGACTCAAATATTTATTTTCCTCGTCAAGTAGGGATCATGGCCGTCATAAAATGAAATAAAGATTCACTAAAATGCATGCTAGGATAAGATATAGAAAGGGCAAAGAGAAAAGAGAAAAAAGGACATCAAAAGCAAAATGAAAGGGTTAACAGACTACAATATTGATCATTTACTAAGCGATCAATTTGCTATCGAGTCCGAACCAGGTACTTTTACTACTCCTGATGATGATGATATGTCCACCACGGCGGTGTGATAGCTCTAAAATAGAGAAATATGATAAAAGTCAAGCTACTGATAATCACCTCGAACAATTTAAAAAAATTATGATGAATTTTAATAATGATGATAAGATTTTGTGTCGGGCCTTTTCACAAACTTTCTAGGGAAGTGCATTGAAATGGTATAACAGATTGTTACAAGGATCTTTGAAAAACTTTGATATGTTCTGGATGGATTTTTAAGGTATTTTGTGGGGAGTAAAGAGCTTATAGGGAACTGTGACACCATTATTCATTGCACACAAGAACCAAAAGAGTCTTTAAATGACTATATCAGCTAATCCGTGAACACAAAGAATGGATTGGCTGATTGTTTTGAGAAATTAGTTATCGCTTCTCTAAGGAAGGGGTTAATGCGGGGCGATTTGGTTGATTCAGTTACTCGGAAGAAAGCAATGACTTGGGGAAGATTATTGAATCGGGTCGGAAAACAAATCATTGTTTAAGGAACCAAAAAGTCTAGAGTACCGCGTCAATATAGATCAACTCCTATAATTTCAATCCCACAAGCTAGTACTCAGTCCCAAGCTATAGTCAATTACCATCCTTAGGAGTCCTGACAAGGTTCGCATAGGCCTAGACAGATTCAGTCGAATCAGGGCCAACAATATAGACCAAGGAGGAATCAATGGGTCCAACCTGAATGGTTTGCAGAGTTGGGTGAAAATGTAGCCATCATTCATGATAAAACCAAGAATGTTGTACATTTATAAAGGTCAACACCAATTCAATCTCCTTGAGAAAATCGGAAAACGCCATTTTTTAGATACCACAATGACGAGATACCCATGATTGCATTGCCCTAAAATAAGAAGTGCAAACGTTGATTGAAACTGTGAAGTTGTCTGCTTTTGTTAAAAAACCAGAGGATAACAGGAAAATTAACACACGTACCCAACCTAAAGTAAGTGCAGCCTACATTACATCACCAAATGCTCAAAGGTAAAGTATGAAACATCTAAACAAGAGAATTTTATGGTAATTGTGGAACGATTTGATGTAGATTTAAAGTACTTAGACCCTGATCTAGATTAGAATCAAGTTACTGTAATAATAGAAAAACAGCAAAAGTATCTGATCTATGCAACTACTTTGAATCTTTAACCCTTTTTAGGGGAGATACTGTAACTGCACCATCAAGTTGCTCCTAGGAAAAAGACATGTGAACAGTCTAACAACTCAATTGGAATGGAAGATGTCTACATATCTTTATCAGAACCCTGCTCCTTTCATTGCCTTTAATGAGGATGACCCGATGGAAATATCAGGCCCTCATGAAGATATTGTGGTGATAGGAGCATCTGTTGAAGGAAATGAAATACAAAGAATCCTTATTGATACATGAAGTTTGGAAAAGGTTTTATTCCTATCAACCTATAAGAGAATGAAAAACCCCTTTAGTTATTCAATGTTCGGATAGAACCATAGTGAGGTTTACTGGAAGATCTAGTTATGTAATTGGGGAGCTTGAAGGAAAGGCCTTGCTAGGAAAAGGACCATTCAAGAAAATTATGAGGGTTTTATTCGTAGTCTTTGATTGTCCGACGTCTTACAATGCGATATTTGGTAGATCTTGGCTATCAATGATTCATACAGTAGCATCCACGGTTCACCAATATTTGAAATATGTCTTAGGAGGACAAGTAGGCGTCGTCTGAAGTAGAGAAAATGTGGAAAATGAATGTTATGTCACCGTTCTCGCTCCCAAATCATTAGAAACAGTGAAAATTAGAAAAGAATAGAAATTGGTAGAGTTTGTTGCGTAATCAAATGAGATAGATGATCAAAGGGAGGTTTTAGCGCTATAATCTCAGTTGAAGAAGTTTAAATTTATCAGTTGGTCGAAGGAAAAAACATCAAGACGGATCCAAATTACCCTTAGAATTGAAGGATAAATTATTTTACTTTTTATCTAACAATTTAAATGTGTTTGCTTGGTGCAAAGATGATGTAATAGGAGTACCAACAAGTGTTATCAGCCACAAGCTATTTGTTAGATCGATATAGGTCTCGTGGTGTAAAGAATACGAGTTTTTTCTAAATAAAAATCAGAAGTCATATTCTAGGAAGTGGATCGGTTAACTAAGGTTAAACATATTAAAGAATCCCTGTATCCTCTTTTGGACCGCTAATCCGGTCATTGTCAAGAAGAAAAATGGATAATGGTGTATGTATATCAATTTTATAGATCTTAACAAAGCTTGTCCTAAAGATCCATTTTCGGTTCCCCGAATAGATCAACTGGTAAATTCCACATCGAGAAATAAGTTATTATCTTTCATGGATTCTTTTTTCGGGTATAATCAGATACAGATGGATCCAAATGATCAAGATCATACTATTTTCATCACTGATATGAGGTTTCATTGCTACAAATCAATGAATTTTGGGTTGAAGAATGATGGAGCCCCTTGTCAACGATTGGTTAATAAGGCATTTGCCAACCAAATTGGAAGAAATGTGGAAGTTTATATTGATGGTATGATGGAAGTTTATGAGACTACAATAGCGGGATTGAGATTGGCTCTGATATGTGGCGCCAAAAGAATCCGATTACTGAGTGATTCACACTTAGTTATTCATCATGCACATGGGCAGTTTGAAACCAGGAAAGATCATTTAGTGAAGTACTTAAATATATTAAAATAAATCTCCACCAGTTTTAAACATGTTAAGTACGAGCATGTCCCAAGATCGATAAATTCAATGGTTGATTCCCTAACCACTATAGCATACTCCAAAGCATACCATTGGATCCTTGTACAATAATGTCATTCCATAGTCACAAAATATGAAGTAAAGAATGATGTGGAAGAGAACTTGCATGTATCTGCCATGACTTCTCAAGATTGGAGAAATGATATCCAAGAATTTATCACCAACAAAGTTTTACCTTAAGACAAAATTTCTGGCAGAAAGCTATAATACACAGTTCACGGATTTATAGTTATAAAGGGGTTTCTTTATAAAAAAAATCATTAAGTAGGCCCTTGCTGAATTGCCTCAGATGTAAACGAATCTGAAATTGTCCTATCAGAACTACATGATGGGGAATGATCGATACAATGCGACTACAAGGATTTAACTATGAGAGTCTTGTTGGTAGGGTACTATTGGCCTTCTATTATAGCAGATTTTAAAGACTTGGTGAGAAGATGTGACCCTTGTCAAAAGTATGGAAATTCAATCCATGTACCAATAGTCCCCATGAAGTCGGTATCCAAAGAAATACCTTTTGACAAATGAGGACTTGCTCTAGTTGGATCACTTCCTATGGTCATTGGGGGTGTCACACTATCATTATGGAAATAGATTACTTTTCCAAGTGGGTAGAAGCATGACCATTATCCGGGACAACATCCAAAGCAATGATAAATTTTATTGTTTCCAGCATATGTTGTAGGCTTGGCATTCCCAAGCGTATCACTACAAGAAATGGTCCTCAATTTGATAACAAAATTATGGAAGTATTTTGTACGTCAAGAGGAATTCATCATTGTTTCTCTTCTCATTTTCATCTTCAAGCCAATGGACAAGTTGAGGTAGCAAACCAAAGGATTGTCATGGGTAAAAAATAATTTGAAGGGAGAAACCAGGAAATGGCCAAATTATCTACAAGAAATACCATGGGCTACCAAATTACTCAAGATTCTTCATTTGCTTTAGTTTATGGAATGGATGCGATCTCACCTACAGAAGCTACTCTTCCTTATTTCAGAGTTCAACATTATTTTGAGGAGAATAATGAAGTGGCAGTAAGGGCTTAGTTGGATCTGATTGAGGAAATGAGAATAAAAGCTTACTTAAGAACCGTTTACTACTAAGGCGTTATGAGAAACAAGTACACATCCAAAGTTAGAAAAAATAATTCCAAGTATGAGACCATACATTGTCTATGAAGGAAAATAATTTCGGAAAACTAGCTCCGAACTGGGAGGGACCATACATTGTCTATGAAGGGATCAAGCAAGGAACATACAAGCTCTTGGACATAAAAGGTAACCTTTTGAAGAACCCTTGGAATGTTGAGCATTTAAGGTTATATTTTAGAAGAAGCTAATCTTGTATATATATACTTTTTCTAGTCCAATATAAATATTATGGGAATAATCTTTCCTACACTCGTGGCGCGAAGAGGTTTTAGTAAGGTGTCCGAATCACAATCAATCATCTTTTGGCTTTAAAAATATATTTTCTATAATTGATCGGGTTAAAATTTATTTCCTTCGAATGAATTAACTTCGAATGGCTTGGTTGGATTAAAATTTATTTCATTGGAATGGATTACCTTCGATTAGCTTGGTTGGATTAAAATTTATTGCCTTCAAATGGCTTGGTTGGATCATAATTTATTTCCTTCGAATGGATTACCTTCGAATGGCTTGATTGGATTAAAAGTTATTGCCTTCGAATGTATTACCTTCGAATGGCTTGGTTGGATTAAAGGTTATTGCTTTCGAATGGATTACCTTCGAACGACTTGGTTGGATTAAAATTTATTTCCAAGTTTAGATCATCTTTAAGCAAAACATACTTAATTAGGGCCGGACATTAATGGAAGTAAAAATATATTGAAGCATGTAACTCATATAAATAAAGATAACGTTAACTACCTTGGGTGATCAAAAGGCAAAATAAAACAGATCCAAATACAAAATACCTTTGGCCTAGACATGGGTTTGCATAAAATTATCCAATCTAAATGCAACAAAATGCCTTATATCGATCAAGGACTTTAATTCAAACACACATACACATAAAAAATTGTTAACCTTATGGATCGTTCCTATCAGTTTTATTTCCTTCTTTATCTTGTGGATTCTCACCATCAGAGTCCTCTTCATCCTCTTCACCAAAGTCATACTCATCAAAGTCATCTAAAAAAACGTTAAATTTGTCACATATCGACAGATTATGATATAGAATCTGTTCATGTGGCAAATGCCTCTATGGATCCCTAAGAGATAATTTGGGGAAATTTTGAGGAAATAACAACACAATATCCAACTTGATTGATTCATCCCTCTCTTTCATAGACTTCAATACTTTATCAGCATATGCATCCACAATATTGGTTATATCTTGAGCACTATTTTCCTTAAGATAGGTAATTTCATATTCTAATTCTTAAGAAGATCTTCGAGCTTTTTCTTCTCTTCAGATGACTGTTGAATGATATCTTTATCATTAACCTGTTAATATTTTAAGGAAGTTATTTATTTGGAATTAGACGATTGCAAATTACTGTAGTCGGACTATAACTTATCACGGTCGGATTTGGCTTGAACCAACTCTTCATTCAGGGTCTTCAGTTCCTTACCCAAATTTTCATTTTTCTTTTTCTCTTCCTCGATGAAGTTTTTCAAACCTTAATTTTTGGCTTTGATGGAGATAATATCATGGCTTGAAATCTTACTTTCCCCTTCAAGTCAATGATTGGCCTTACATAACCAAAGACATCATACCCTAACTCATCATGTTTCCTAAACACTTTGAAAGATTCACCATCGTATATCACAAGGAGTCAGGGAAATCTCGTTCAAAGTCTTCAAAATTAAAGTTCCCTAAGTTCCCCAGGTCATCCATTTGATCACCACCTTTAAAGGTTGACCTATCATCTGGGGGAAGCGATGAGGAAATAGGATCGGTAGAAACAGTTTGTGGAGGAACTTCGGTGGGAATGATTAAAAAGATGACTTCAGACTAGTGAATGATCTCCAAACCAACTGAAGTTTTCTTTTTATTCATTTCTCTCTTATCTCCACCTTCCTTACACTCTTTTTTCCATTTCTTATTTTTAGCAGTCGGAGAATCTAATGGTCTTTTAGTTTTTCTAATAATAAATTCAATAGCTTCCAACAGTGCTACATCAATTTATCAATTGGCCCATTAATCCCTGTCATCCTTCTTCTTCTTTTTCTTGTAACGGTGACTTGGATCCCTATTTTTAGCTAGTAGATAAAGCGTACCATCAGCCTAATCAGTCCTTTTAAAAATTGTAGAGGATCAGGGAGGAGTGTGGAACGGTTCCCATGAAAGTTCACAGATTGGATTTGTTCTTCATAGGTGGGATCTCACCATATTTCATAGAGTAAACCATTTGTGAAACCCAATTGACCATTTTTCAGTGGCCCATTTGATGAGTTATCGTTTTGCCTTAGTAAACTATCAAGAGTGCATTCTGGAGAGAGAAAGAGCTTGAGAGTTTTTAGAGAGAAAAAACACAAGTACAAATAAGTTTCAAAATAAAAGTGTTCAACCCCTTTATTAGAGTAGTAAGGTTTTTTATATAGAGGAGCCAAAACTTAGTCTCAAACTGAATCTGTTACAAAAAGTGGACTAATTGTTGTTTAGTCCTTACAAATTATACAAAGTTACAAATATCCTCTAAAACTTACACCAATCACGAATTAAGGACAAAACTTACATTAATTACAATTAAATCCTTAAATTTACATTATTTACAATTTCGTCCTTAAAACTCTATATCCATATCAGAAGCCCCCTAGTTGTCATGTCAGTAAATGAATGAGAACTAAAAAGTCTTCAAATCTATTTTGTTTTCGAATATTTATATCCTCGAAAATTCTCATTAGCTATGTAACCTGTCATAAAATTAAAAAAAACTGTTCGAAACCATTAGCTTAAAACATTATTCGAAGCATGTATATAACATAATATCTTGAAAAATATTCGAACTAAAGAATAGACATAAATTGGTTGGCCTAAAGAAGCCTTGGTAGGTAAACATGAACTCGAAATCACTTCGAATCGATGTAATCAATTCACTTAAAAATCATCCTCAAAATATTTTGTAGATAGATCATCCTCGAATATAATCGTTATATATGTAACCGTGAAATTCATCATGACCCTAGTAATCTAGGGTGACAGATGTCGAACATCTAACCCACTCAACGATTCATATTTCAACCTATCATCACATAGGTCTTTCCATCTTCACATGCCTTCACTTGCTTTACTATAAATTCAACATGTATCTCATTTCAACTTTCCTCACACAGAAACTGTTTTAGAGAGAAGTTAGAGTTTTTGGCTACCTTCATCAAATTCAAACTTCCTGACCAATCTTCATCCTCTCCGATCAACCCTTACTTGGTTTATGAGAAACAAACCAAGAACCAAAAAGTCGAAGGCCATTCTTCCCAAAACAACAGAATCCTCTGATACTGATAGTAATCTAGTGTTCAGATCTTACGATTATTTTTGTATTACACAAAGACCTGAAGAATACCGAAGAGCAGGATTAATTCGAGGTGGTCCAATGGGAACTACTACTGATACATTCTATTATGGTAATTTCGATCCTAATAATGTTCCAAATCTTTTACCATCTCCCAGAATCGAAGAGCAATCCTCATCTAAAATCTCAGGGCCTAAAACACCTCGAGACTCCTCATCTCAAAGCAGAATTTCTCCTCTAAAATCGAAAACAAGTAATCCTTCTTCGAAAAATTATTCAGTAACCAAACGAAGAAAAACTTTTATCGCCATGGGAGATGAATCAACAATCATCCGAACTCTTTCTCCTCCAAATCCAACTACTAACGATCCTCCTCAAAGAGAAGTGATGGAGGAGGTGCCTCGAATTGCTAACCCTTCTACAGAAACGATAATCCCAACTTCTCAAAATCCTCGAGAAGAAACTTTAAAAGCCAACGAAGCTGACTCGGAGGCTACAAAAACTGATCTTGAGGCTGACTCTCAAGAAGAAGCTGGTATTTGCTCTATCTCCGAAGAAGAAAGGGAAAAGATTGGGAGGAACCTAAGGAACCTCGAAAGAAAGTATATTATTTCCTTGAAGAAAGTTCGTTACATATACTACAAAGAGACCCAAACCTCAGCTCTTAAGAAACAATGGGGAATGAGATAAGACATAACCCTTCGTCTGCCAAAAGAAGGAGAAACTCCCCTTGACTGCAAAGATGATAAACTAGTGGTATACCCAGAAATCATCAACTGGGGTCTTCGATTTCCACTAGATCCAATGATCGTGGATTACTTCGAACTCCTCAGTTTATGCCCTACTTAGGTAACACCGAATCAATGGTTCACCCTTATGTCAGTGATCATGGCATCCCGTCTATCTAAAATTCCCATCAACATTAAAGACTTTATCTCACTGACTCAACTATCAAAAGGTTTGAAGCTTCCATTTTATTACCTCACATTGATGGATGATCTCATGATCATCGATGATCTTTTGGAGGCTGACAAATTCTGGAAACATAAATTCGTTTTCATATCTGGAGCTTATGAAAATGGCAAAGTGATTTCCGAAGCTAACCCTTCGAAACCAACTCTTGTCTGGAGAAGCAATTGTAAGTTATTCTAATTTTTTACGTTCTAATATGAAATTTGTCTTCCTTCAGAAGTTTTCTTCTTTTTTTTACATTTTATTTTGCTAATTTATACTAGAAATTGCAAAGTGCTACTCAACACGTCGAGAAGCTGCTAAGGATATTTTTCAAAAACTCGTCGCCTGGGCTGAAAAGGATGGAATAATGCATTTCATAGTGCCTTTCAGCCCATCAATTTCCTCCATAGCCACATGTTTCCAATCAAAGAAGGTGGGCTGCCTCCTTAAGATTTATCATCCGAACCAGATCCAAAACTTGTGTGCCAACGAATACCCCAACCTGAATGCAAAGTCTTTCTTCCTATTTGCAACAGATCGGATAGCCATTTGCCAAAAAAGAAGAAAGAGAAAGTCATCAAAGAAAAGAAGGGTAAAAAGGAAACTAGCAAATCTGGTGATAACCCTTCCACGCCCTCGAAACCAAAGCGCCGAAAACGCAAAATTGCAGAACAACCTCTCTCACCCATCGAAGAGGGAAAATATAAAGAACCATAATCAAAGAAAAATAAAATGTACTCTGATTCTCTCGGAACGAAAAAGAAACAGAAGAAAATCACTTCGTACACTTTGGTTGATGAGGATGAAGTTACTGTTGCTGAAAAACCACAAAACCCTTCCATAGAAAATCAATCAAACAAAGACAACCCTTTGATAATAATTAAAGATAGCACCTCCAACGAAAATCTGACCACTACAGGCTTCGACCCTAACATGTTCATCGGCTTTGAAAATACCGAAGCACTTACTGGTGAGGAAGATCCTATTCTTCAAGTAATCCAAAACCATATGCTCAACTTTGGAAGACCATAACCAATTGAAGCCTCTCCAGTAGCTTCTCACTCTCTTGAGCCTATCACCCCAATGGTTCAAAATCCTAGCACATCCAAACTTCGTGCTCCTACTCCAAATCCTACCATCTCTGTCGCTCTTCAACCATTTGCCGAACTTGATGCTACAACAAAGAAACTTGCTTCCCAAGACGAAGATTCTCAAAACTATCTGAAGTAGCTGGCCAAGGATTTGGTTTACTATAAGGAAGGTTACGAACCTGAGAAGAAGCTTAGATAAATTATTCATGGTAAAGTAATCGATCAATTTCATGGTTATGAAATGACATGGTCCAAACTGATTAAAGGTGCTCCCTATATAAAGAATCATATGCGAATCAACCACATCGTGAAGACTGAATTGCTGACTAATAATCATAAAGCAGAGTTGAATAAACGCAACAGTAGCCATGCTACTGAACTAGCCGCTGAAAAAGACAACTCCAACAAGCTTCGAAATTCCCCCCCTCTTTGTAAGACAAAAAACAAAGAGCTAACCGATGATATGGCTAAACTGAAGAAGAATTTTGAAGCTGAAAAAGTTGCTGCTGTTGCTACCGCCGAAGCTGCACTTTCAAAGGATATGCAAACTACTATCCGCATCGGAAAAGAAGATACAACCGTTCTTCTCCTTCGTGAACTTCACGCTACTTATCCAAAAGTCGACCTAACAAGTTTTTGGAATGATATCCCTGAAGAAAAATGCCCAAGCGAAGCTTTCGACCCTGTTCCAAGTTCATCGTCTTCCGAAGACGAATCATCCGATGAAGAAAAATATTCTGAATAACTTTATTGTTATCTTTTTATCCCTGTCGAATTACAATATCTTTTTTTTGTACCTTAATGAAGATCTAAATGAAATGGTTTTTGTATGTTATCATTTTCCTTGTATCTTATTCAATGCTGAATTTTTCAAACAAGATAACTATAAAACCTTAAGAAATTAATGTAAACTTACCTCCTCGAATCATTTACCAAAATTAGTGTTGCTCATCGATAAATTGTCGTTCTTCGAAAAAATTGTAGTTCTTTGAAAAAATGTCAATGTATTGTTAAGCTTTGGTAGCTCTTCAAAAAATTCTCACTGTGCTGTTAAGCGTTCACTTAAAAATAAAAATGTAATTCAATTGATAAACATGGTTGTTTCTTCGAAAAGTGTCAAAAACACTTCAGAACATTCTTCTCTTAACCAACCTCAAAGGTGATCAATCTTTGATGATTCGTTAAGATAGTAATCGAACATATGTAAACACCCATTAGACAAAAAAATAAACTTTATTGATAATATTGAATATGTACACGATGCCTCGTTAAAACCATCATGGGCCAACAAGAGATGAAAGAGTGTGCATTCGAAACAAAAATTTCAAAGTACAAAAACACAACTACTTCCAATAAAGCTTTGAGTGTTAGATATTCCACGGATGTTGAAGCATTCTCCCCTCGAAATCACAAAGACGGTAGGACCCCGACTTGATTCTTTCAACAACTGTATAAGGCCCTTCCCAATTTGGAGCCATTTTTCCGAGGTTCTTCTCCTTTGTGTATAAGAAAACTTTCTGCAACACTTTATCACCTTCTTAAAATTCTATTATTTTAAGCTTCGAAACATATCTATTTCTCATAAGAGTTTGATGATGAATTACATTCAAATGAGCTCGAACCCTTTTCTCCTCAATCAAATCTAAATTAGCCCTTCGAATTTCATCATTAAACCTTTCAGAATATTGAGATATTCTAAAAGATGACATCATAGATTCAATAGGGCTGACTGCATCCATACCATATGCCAAACCAAAAAGAGTCTCTTTTGTAGCCTCTCTTGGAGTTGTTCGATAAGCCTAAAACATCTCTTGCAAGTAATTTGGCCATTTCTCTGCTGTCCCCGATAGATTCTTCTTCAAACCATCTAAAATCGTTCCATTTGTCACTTCCACTTGTCCATTAGCTTGAGGATGAAAAGGCGTCGAAAAACATTGCTGAATTCCTTTAGAAGTACAGAATGCAGTCATTTCCCTATTATTAAACTGAGGGCATTATCCGTTGTGATCCTCCAAGGAACCCCAAAACGATAACAGATACTATTCACAATAAATTTGATAACATCATTCACCTTTGTGCCTGATATCGGTTCTGATTCTGCCCACTTCGTAAAATAATCCACCGCCACAATTATCATCGGCCTTCCCCCAGAGGCCATCAGCAAAGGTCTCACTAGATCAATTCCCCACCTATCAAATGGTATCGCCTCAGATATAAACATAAGCAGTACTGCTGTCTGTGAATAATATTGGAAAATCTTTGACCAGTATCACAACCTCAGACTAAATTCTTAGCATCGTTCATGATTGTAGGCCAGTAAAACCCTGCAAGTAAAACTCGACGCGATAGAGCTTTAAACCCACAATGAACTAACCCTTCACCACAATATAACTCTGACAATTCTTGTGATTCTTGCTTGCCTAAACATCATAGGTAATTGTCTGCTTAATGCCTTTTTATATAAAATTCCATCCAGAACTATATATCCGAAGGCTTTACCCTTTAACCTTTTGGCCAATTGAGAATCATTTGGCAAGAATCCTTAGGTAAAAAATTAAGAATATCTGATCGCCAATCGCGATGGCTTTCATCCGTGATAAAACAATTCTTCAATAATTTCACATTGGCTAGATTGAGTAACAATTGAAGGATTTTCTTGTAGCAAAATCCAAGGATATTCTTCCTTGTAAGCAACATTTTCTAAGGAATCAGCCACCATGTTACTTCCTCGCCCGATATATTCCACAACCACGTTTCCAAACAGAAGCATTCAATTCTGAAGCGCCCGAAGATATAAAATCAAACGATCATTTCTTGCTTCGGAAAATCGAGACACCTGATTTGCTAATATCTGAGAATCCGTTTCCAAGCGCACTGAAGTTGCCCCATAAATCTTTGCCAATCTCAAACTTGCTAAAACAGCTTCATATTCAGCTTCATTGTTCGAAGCATGAAAACCAAATTTAATTGATTGGACCATTGTTTCTCCTGTCAGAGCTATTAATTGAACCCCAACACTACACCCTGAAATACTGGATCCTCCATCCGTTCGAACAACCCACCTCGAATCTACTGGTAAATCTTTTTTAATTTCATCTTCATCTAATCTGCTTGAATGGAGCTAAAAAAAACTACTAGTGCCTGTGCTTTGATCGCTGTTCGAGGTGTAAATAAGATATCGTAATCCCCCAAATCAACTGAACATTTGGTCATCCTCCCCGAAATATCATGTCATTGTAAAACATTTTTTAAGGGGAATGAAGTTCAAACTTCGATAGTATGAGCTTGAAAATATGGGCGCATCTTTCTAGCAGCAATCACCAATGTTAAAGCCAACTTTTCTAATTTCATATATCTCTTTTCTGCTGCCACCAGACTCTTACTAACGTAATACACCGGCTTCGGAATTCGCGAATCTTCACTAATTAACACTGCGCTGAGTGCAAAATCCGATACCAAAATGTACGGAAATAATTTCTGCCCATTTTGAGGCTTTGTCAAAATCTCTGGTGATGACAATTTTTTTTTAATATTTGTGAACGCTACTTCATATTCGGACGTCCATTCTAACCTGTTGGGTCCTCATAACACTTGAAAGAAAGGAAAGAATTTATCAGAAAATCTTGAAATAAATCGATTAAGTGCTGCTAACCTTCTTGTCAAAATTTGCACTTCTTTGGTCGACCGAGGAGAATTCATAGTTATCAAAGCTTTCACCTGTTCTGGGTCAGCTTCTATTCCTTTTTCACTAATAATAAAAACCAAAAAATTCCCCGATCGAACTCCAAAGGTGCACTTCTTAGGATTTAATTTCAACCTGATCGCTCTTAGATTCAAAAAACCTTCCTCTAGATCATCATGATGCACTTCGTCCCTTGAAATTTTGACTACCATATCCTCTATGTATACCTCTATATTTCTTCCGATCGGCGTAGCAAAAACTTTATTCATTAATCTCTGATAAGTGGCTCCAGCATTCTTGAATCTGAAGGGCATCACTCTATAACAATGCAAGCCCCTATTAGTTATAAAAGTCGTGCACTCTTTATCTTTTGGATCCATTTCTATCTGATTATACCCTGCAAAAGCATCCATAAAAGTTAAAAGTTTGTTTCCTGAAGTAGAATCATTCAACTGATCTATTCGAGGAACATGAAATAGATCTTTGGGGAAAGTTCTATTCAAATATTTAAAATCCACACATATCTTCCATTTCCCATTCTTCTTTTTAACCATTACCGGATTCACCGCCCATAAAGGATACTGTGATTCCCTTATGTTTCCGACCTTAGACAACTGATCCACTTCAGCAACAATTGCTTCTGTTTTTTCCGAGGAAAACACTCTTCTTTTTTGAATTACCGGCTTAACCTTCAGATCTATGGCCAAGCTTTGTCAAATTACCTCAATAAGTACTCCTGTTACATCTTCTGTCCTCCAAGTGAAGACATCCAAATCTTGAGATAAATAATCAAGCAGTTGTTGACGTAAAAAAGGGGTCAATAAAGTTCCGATTCAAAACACTTTTCTTTCTGCAAAAGTAAACTCCTCTATTTCTTCACTCACCGTTAAAGACCCCGAGGTTTCTATCGGATCGTCAACCATTTCTTCCAAATCCAAGAGTGCCCCCTCTAACTACTATTCTCGCATCAAATCCTCAATAGTGGATCCTCGGACCTGAAGTGCCGTGACATACCATTCCATGGCAACCTTTTGATCGCATCAAACTACACCAACTCTGTCTCCAACTACGTACTTAAAGCACTGATGAACTGTAGAAACCACCCCGTACATTCTTGAAAGGCATGACCTTCCAAAAATAGCATTATAACTTGTGGGATAGTCCACCAACACAAAAAGTACTTGGACCTTTTTCTTAAATGGTCCTTTTCCCAAACTAACTTCACCTTCGAATTCTCCAACAACACGAGCTGTTACACCCGTGAATCCGATAATTGTACGATCCGATTGAGTAATCCGAGGTGGATTTGTCATTCTATCATAGGTGGATTTTAAAAGGACATTAGCAGAACTGCCAGTGTCAATTAGCACACGTCGAATTTCGACGCCAGCCACCTCAGCTCCGATCACCACGACATCCTCATGTGGTCCTGCAATCCCTCTCATATCATCTTCATCAAACACAATGAAGGGAATATCTTTATTTCCATACAAGTATGTTGACATCCTCCATTCATTTTGAGTTGTCAAGTTGATGGCATGCCTTTTCCTCGAACTGTCTGAATTTCCAGCCATTGAATCGCCCCCAAAATTAGCCAACGATTTAAAAAACTTGCATAACTCTCGAACTCGACTCTTTTGCACAGGTTCTTCGACTGTCATGAGAAGCAACCTGTTTGGATCCTTTTCAACGTATTCAGTAGAAGCATCGAACGATTCAATCTGTGAATCCATAATCATCAAGTTCTCAGCTAGCGGTGCAGCCTTCAAAGTCGATGCACCAATATTTTTTGATGCACTCCCATGCGACTTCACATAAGTCGGGAGCTTTCCATTCTTAATAAAATATTGGATTTATTTCTTCAGAGCAATACAATCATTTGTATCATGTCCAATATCATCATGATATTTGCAAAATTTATTATTTCTCTCTTTCGTTGGTTTACTGATGGGAGCCGGCTTTCTGAAATTGACAGTTTCTTGGTCTTATCCCAGATGACAGAAACATTCTCTGTCAGATCAGCATAATACTCAGGCTTGACCCATGTATTTGGTCTAGGCCTATTGTAAGTATTAGATGGAGCATTGTTTGAATAACCACCACTCCGAAGAGGCAAATTGTTGTTCTTCTGCCTCGACTGCTAATTACCATTACCATTGTTATTACCATTCGAGGGCTGCCCCTGATTATTGGACTGTCCCAAATTCTTCGGTGTGTTAGCTGGTCCACCTCGGACTCTACTCGATTCCTCCACTTTGATCTGATCCTCAACTTGAGCCATCAAAGCTCTATAAGTCAAGGCCCTTCTCTTTGTTGTTTCATTAGCTAAATCTCCTGGCAAATATCCTTGGCGAAAAGCTGCCATTGCCACATTTTCCTCACAGTTGGTCAACACAAACTTCTTGGTATGATCTTTCAATTTTTCTCCCAGTGCCTGCTTGCACTGAATAATTGTATCACCATTTGCTCTCATCTCTTTGCTTCCCACAAATTACCTTAAAAAACAGTATAGAAATCTCTGAAATTTGATATAGACCCCCTCGGAATCCTGTTTTACTACTTGAGAGCTGTTCCCTTAAAAGTCTGTGAAAATGTACGACACACAAGTCGGTCGCCGTCTTTGAAATTCATCATATAATTCTTGAATTGTTCGATGTTTTCATCGGGATCCTGCATCCCATCGAACTTTTCAATCTTTGAAATGTCGAAACGCTTCGGAAGCACCATAGATTGATTTCATCTGTCAACTAGATTGTATCAAGATTTCGAACGAAATACAAGCACTGATTTGACATCCCTAGTGAAGTCGCCAATTTGATGAGTTATCGTTTTGCCTTAGTAAACTGTCAAGAGTGTATTCTAGAGAGAGAAAGAGTTTGATGGTTTTCAGAGAGAGAAAACACAAGTACAAATAAGTTTCAAAGTAACAGTGTTCAACCCCTTTATTAGAGTAGTCTGGTCCTTTATATAGAGGAGCCAAGACTTAGTCTCTAACTGAATCTATTACAAAAAGTGGACTAATTGTTGTTTAGTCCTTACAAATTACACAAAGTTACAAATATCCTCTAAAACTTACACCAATCACGAATTAAGGACAAAACTTACATTAATTACAATTAAATCCTTAAATTTACATTATTTACAATTAAGTCCTTAAAACTCTATTTACATATCACCATTTATTCAACTTTGTGAAAGTTGCTTTCTTGTCTTCCAAATTATGTGTAAAGAGCTTTGAGCACACTACAAAACAAATCTAAAGTGAGAAATAAAAATATCAAAATATGGGAACGAATAAAATCTTTAAAAACACTTGTATGAACTTTTCCAGTATCTTATGAGCATACTTTACACATGATTTATCTGCATTTTCCCAAGCATTACTATAAAAAAGAAACAGAGTCCTTCAAAGCTTGTTAGCTTCTAGCAGGTCATGAACCATTTTATAATCATTCCTCATATTAAAATAATAAAAATAGATATGAACATTACGACACAAACCAGCCATAACATGTAGTTTATCCATATGCATCAAAATTTTGGATAACCCGGAAGCTATGATGCTAGCTAACAACATAAACCATGCATTAGGACTTAGATGGCTTGGACATAATTTTGTCAAGTGAAAATACATCTGTATAAACCACCAACTTGCTGGCCTTGCACTCCACCGGAGTATCTTCATGTAGAGGTAGCTTAACTTTGACCGATTCAGGAAATCCCAATTTTTTCGGATCCCATCAGTTTGGATGGATAAAAAAAAGTATGATATCCTCTATAAAGCTAGTAGATACTTGACATTAACTTTAGATAGATTGGGCCTGATTCGCCCAACGAGGGACTCTAAAGTGGTTCGAATTCTTGCAAGATAGCCTTTTTTTCCCAAGTCACATTATGAATATCCCTAGTTTGATTAGACGTCTCTAAGGGGGTATCTTCCCCACTAGCATCCATTTTTTATTCCATTACTTGTGGCCTTTGTTTAGAGGGTCTACTGGGTTTTATAATAGGATTATCTTCGTGGATTTGAGAGGGCTCAATAGATGGAACTATAGGATTTCCTTCTGAAATGAGTTGTGAATGAAGCTCTGTTGTAGTAGTATCTCCAAAGGTCAGAATTTTCCTTGAAGGATTGATAGCATCAGTAGAAGTTTCAGCTAATTTTTCTGTTGCTTTAGCCAATAAGGAAAGCTTGTCTTTAGCTTTAGAAAGCTTGATGATTCTGTGAGGAGTACTTTCGCCTATATTTGATCCCATAGCGATAAAGGTTAAATGAGATTTACAATTGCTAACTTATTTTGTTGAGAATAGTTTAATTAACCAAATATATCGGTCAGGAGATATAGAAGACTGGGAATTTGGGCTTGGTTTAGAATGGATTTTTTGTTTGTTAGATGATTAAACCCTACTGTATTATGAAGTTTGATTGTCAACCACTTCACATGGTGAAGAAGGTAATCTGGCGTCGATTCTAGCTTGTTTTTTCCTTTTTCCAACTTAGATTAATTGAGCCAACCTCCTTTGATTAATACGTTCTTGGATGTATACATATAAATTTTAGGAAATACTGAATTTTTTTTATTTTCGATGAACAAGCAACAAGAAGAATATAAATTTTAAATTGAGAAATTTGACTATTTCTCTATCTAAAGTTTTAGACTAAAATCTTTCTCATTTTAGAAATAACAATAGTAAAAAATTTACCCTTATAAGGGTAGGGAAGAAGTACTTGAGTGTTTGTACCAAGGGAAAGGAACAGTCAATAATAAAAGGGGTCTATTAAATGTAGCCCATTTCCTCTTTTATGAAACACGATTACCTAGAGTGAAACCGACCACTAGGTCCAATAACTACTTGATACGTGTCTTAAAAAGAAACCAGATTAAAGTTGCAACCTTTGAGAAATAACTACTTTAAACATATCTCTCGGAGGGGGTTCAGAATCATTTGATATATTAGCTCTATCAAAGTACTTCTGAGAGGCTAAGGGGGCTAGATGATAGGGTCAGATTTTGTTGGAGGCTAAATCAGTAAGAGGATCAGATTTTTCTTAGAGGGAAATTCAGACCCTAAAACGAAATCATGATGAATAAATAGTATGTCTAGTGACTCAGCTAAGTTTCTAGTTCCCTTACTTTTGGACATAACGGTTTATAAGGCTAACCCAATTAAATGACTCGATCTGAATGACCCATGGGTCTAAAAAGATTATTAATAGTTCGACAAACAACATTAAGTGGGTTGGATTGTTTTCTCTCTCTCTCTCTCTAAATATTAAATACAAGAATCTATTTTCTCTCTCTACCCTCCACCCTAAAATAATACCCAACTTAAATATATTCCAAATATAACCTCAGATCAATTTTTAGCATTACCAATGATAGTTGCATTTGCTAGCTGTTTTGAATAGATGATTCCGTAGAAGGTCATAGAGATATAGTTGCATATAAATAATCTTGTCAAGTGAGTTTGGGCGTATATAATTTGAGACTAGATTATAATAAGTGATTGTAGATGTAAGAGACAAAGAGAACTAAATTTATATTTCTCTCATGTAACAAGTATCGAGGCTATCTAGAATAGCTATAACTTTTAGATGGTTGGGAAATTTTTTCTGTATTAATGTCGATATTATATTTTCATTTATTTATCCATTTAGCGAGCCAATATGCCTCATCATTTTGCTCTTATTTGATGTGAGATTGAACCATTTTAGATAAGATTAGTTTCCTGCAACATTGTAGAGTAAGAGTTAGAAACCATAGGGCTTTGTTAGAGATACTCATAGTGAATAGGAGGTTAGAGTCAGTCTTTATTTCCATCTTATTGATTTTCATTTTGTAGCATATAAGGAGGCCATCTAGTAGAGCACGAGTCTCTACGATGATGGGACTCTATTTTCCATATAATCTGCCAATTGTTGCCTTGATTTCACCCTTGTGGTTTCTGATTATTGCACAGCCAGTTGCTACACCAGAGTGCGAACATGAAGTGTTAGTATTTAATTTGAGTATTTGTGCAGTAAGAGGTGACCAGTGTTTAACATAGAGCTTTATTTGATGCATTAGATGGCTGAAGTAGCCAAGTTTGTAAGAAGATAATGTGTCTTTAACCAATAAAGTTCTTTTTAGAATATTAGCCATATCCATTTTTAGAACATAATTTTTTACTTTAGAGATTATTAAACTATTATAGGTCTTATAGAGCTTGAATTGTTTGTTATTTTTGTGGTACCAAAGGGTTCAACAGGTTATAACTATTAGAGTATTTTTGATATGTGTCAAGTTAGGTACAGACTAGACCCAGAGCCTAATAATGAGAGAGAGTCATATAATTACCTATATGAATTTTTAACATGGAACAAAAATGTTGCCAAACTGTCCAAGAGGAGTTACAGAGAACAAATATGTGTTGAAGAGTTTCAATGTCATCATAATGCTGACACTTAGATGTTAGAAAATAATATTTTTTGGGGATGAATTTGTTTTAGATTGCAGATAGGAGCATATATGTTGTTCTTGTAGTTCTTATCACATTCTAGGTGTCCTTAAACAAGAATTCTCCAGAGTCACTTAATGTCCACTGAAGTTTGTCATCTATTGAGTCTTTGATTGAAAATTTAGATATTCCGTTGATATCTAGTTGGGTGACATTAGATTTTAATATGATAAAGTCCCGACCATAATCGGTCCAGAAGCTGTTAGCTCTAACTTGATGGTACCAAGAATGATCAGTGTCACTTGTTAGGTCAATTAGGGGTTTATTGTTGTACCAGTGATCTAGCCAAAAATCACATTTCCTTGACCAATAGACCATAATATGAATCCCTCGACAATACTTCTATCATCTAGTAGTCTCTTCCATATTTGAGATCTTTTGTTGTAAGTATACTTACATTCAATGATAATTATAAAAATAGATGACGTGGATAACATTTGACCATAGACTTTTATTTTCTCTAAATTTCAGCCATAATTTACAACAATATGTGAGTTGTACTTCTGTAATTTTTCTGATGTTTAGGTCTCCTTCTTTATAAGGAAGGTAGAGCTTATTCCATCTAGCCCATGTTATATCTTGATAATTATCCGATAATCCTTATATATATTTGCTGCAGATGGCTTCTATTGTTTTTTATAATTGAGCTAGGAATCAATGAATGTTGTAGCTGATAGTTTGGAATTATTGTCAAGACAGATTGTATAAGAGTCAATCTACCACAATTGGATATTAAGGTATGGTCCCAGTCTTGAGTTTTCTTTCTGAGTTTTGTGACTAATGCTTTATAATTAATTACAAGACTTCTGTTTAAGATGATTGCTCGCAAGTATTTTATTGGGAATTTCCCATTGTTAAATGCAGTAGTGTGTTGAATGTATATAGGAGATGAAATAGGAAGTATGAATAATGATTTTTCTTTGTTGATCAGTTGACCCGTTTGTTCTTAATACTTGATTAAGAACCTGTAAAGATTGTTAACACTAGTCTTTGAACCACTAGTAAATATAATTAGATCATCAACAAAAGATAAAAAATAGATTATAATGTTATTAAGATTGTTGTATTTCATATTAGGATGCTCTTGAATCAGTTGTTTTAATCCTCTTATCAGAAACTCTTAGGCTATGATGAACATACTAGGGGAGATAGGGTCCCCTTGTCTGGTGCCATTGGTAGATTTGAACTAACCCTTTGCTTCTCTATTTATTATGATGAAAAAGCTGACATTGTTGATAGACTTCAATATTAGATTAGTAAACATGTAACTGAAACCAAAGGTAGTAAGTATGTGTTTGATTAAAGATATAAAAACTTTGTCAAAAGCTTTAGAGAGGTCCAGTTTAAGTATGAGTTTTCCTCTTTTATAATTATTATTAATGTTGAAAGCTAATTCTGTAGAGAGGAGTGTGCTTTCCTGAATACTACTTCCTTTAACAAAACCACTATGTTCAACATAGATAAGTTTAGGTAAAAGAGTAGATATTATGTCATTTATGATTCTGGATATAATACTATTAAAAACATTATAGAGACTAATAGGCATGTAATCATTCTAAGATTTAGGAGTTTACTTTTAAGGAATCAGGGATATGACAGTAGCATACACCCCTCATGGAATATAATCTCCATTGCAGAATACCCGTATGACATAAAATAAATCAATAGAAATAATATTCCAACATTTTTGGTAAAATTTAATATTAAAACCATCCACACCAGCTACGTTGTTTGGATTTAGAGCATTAATAGAGTTTAGATTCTCATGGTCAGTAGGAGGAAATATCAGGGTATTGTTGTCTTCAGCTGTAATCAGATTTGGGATGATAACTTGTATGGCTAAGTAGTTAACAGTGCGAGAATTAACTATAAGAATGGATTTGAGGTGAGTAATTGGAGAGCCTGTTAGATCTTTGTGATCTTTAATTCATGTATTGTTAACTTGAATAGATGTAATTCTATTTTTTCCATTTCTTCTTAACATAATTGTAGAAAACCACATTGTTTCTTTCACCATTATTCGTCTAGTTGGTATTGCACTTTTATTCCCAATAACTTTCTTCTCTAACAAGAAATCGAAGGTGAGTTACATTTTCTTTGGCTAGAGTTGGAGAGTCTCTGTAACATCCTTCATAAAACTTAACCTCATTTTTTCTGATTGAGCTATATAACTAAATATGTTGACAAAAGTTTCTTTATTCCATGTCTTGAGTTCAGCCTTTAGTCTTTTAAGCTTGAGCCGAAAGGTTTGAATAGGGAAGACATATATAGGCACGTTCTAGTTGAATCTGATTGTTGTATCAGATTCTGGATAATCTAACCACATGTTTTAAAATTTGAAACCAGTATTAAAATAAGTGATATTTTTTCATATTTTGATGAGAATGAGAGAATTATATGACCCTGTTCTAGCCATGTGAGTGACAGAAGTATTAGTGAAGTAGCTTGGCTAAGGAAAGTTATATAAAATCCTATTCAGACGCTTCCATTTGTGGGAGTTAGTCTAGGTAATTTTCAATCCATTGAAATCTACATCCATTAGATTACAATCAGTGATTAAGTTGTTAAAATCATCAATACTTTCAGGCATATTATGGAGCATGATAGTTGTTCAGAAGGTTCAGCAATAACTTCGAAGTTACCCATTAGGATTTAATATTTAGTAGAGTGAACAACCTTTCTTATATTATCCCATAGAGAAATTTTGAGATCTCGAGAACATTTAGTAGAGATTATAGATACCATAAAGTCCATGTTAAAAGTAGTGTGATTAACACCGACATGAATAAATTATTCATGGTTTATGAATGGTTTAATTGATAAGTTATTATTCCAAAATAACCAGATCTTGGTAGAGATGTTAGACATTGCCTGTTGAAATTCTAGTAGGTGAGCATTTATGAACATTGGATATATTGAATAGCGAGAAAATCAATCTTTTCAGCTCTTGTAATTGATTTAATCCTCCTTCATGTGGCTTTATTCCCTACCCCTCTGACATTCAAGCAGAGAATTGTGATAGTAATTTGTTAAAGTCAGTTTGAGGTCTGGCAGACCTTCTAGTTTACATTATTTTTGTTGAGTCTAGTCCAGCTGTAGTAGTTGAGTTTGCTTCTTTTCATTTCTTCAGAGGAAGTTTAAGGTTCTTTTCATCTGTGGCTATAGGTTTGGGAGAAGATGAAAGGTTCCAATGTGGTCAGGTCTTAAGGAGAGGCTGGAAGGGTTATGAGGATTCATGAGATTAGAGGAAGAGGTTAATTTAATGCCAACTTCCAAGGAATACAAGGCTTCTTTTATTTCTGCTTCATGAAGATCATGTATGATGCTTAAACTTTATGATGAGCTGGGAATATCTCTGTGAGAATGCTCCAAATAGGAGCTTAGATAGACATTATTAGTAGACTTGTGCATATTTCTATGGTTAACTGAATTATGATCAGTTTGATTCCTAGAGTCTTTGATACATGAGGAGGGTAATAAGGGTTCTTTGGGTGTTGGTTCTAAGGAATAGTCTCAGCAGTCAAAGTTTGCATTTTAGGGATGTAAACCTCTGAAAGTTTAGTGGTGGAGAGATCAGACTTCCCTTTTATATTTGGTGGTTTCTGGGTATCTTGATTCAATTTTCTACAGGTCTTGGAATCATATCCTATGTGGTAACGTGCATAATAGTATTTTGGTTTGTCTCCATAAGAGATGTAGACCCAAAACGCATCCTTATCTCCAAATGTGATCCATATTCTATTTTGAATGGTTTTACAAAGGTCGACTTCCACCCAGGTCTTTGTTGGTTGTTTTTCGGTGCCAAATTTTATATTTTTCTGTTTTGGATTTTAAAAATTCAAAATATTTAGTTAGCAATTTTGAACCTTTTAAGTTTTTAAATTTGTTAGTGGTTTGGGTAATGTTCAAAATATTAGTCGAACGAAGATGAAAAACTTAATAATACGAAAACAATATTGGAGAATCAAAAATATCTATTAAAAATAGAACTAAAAAATTAGTGAGTTTTTAGGGTTTTAAATTTTATAATTTTTTTATATTAAATTATGATGATTTTCTTCTGGCTCTTACCTGAAATGCTGCAGCAGCAGTACAAAATTTGTTAAATGGGAAAATGCAAGAAGGGTATACCTTATCCTCTTTTACCATAATACTAGAAATAACAATTTGTATTATAGCGTTACAATTCTACAAATTTGTAATATGGACAACGTAATAGCCAGTTGGACTTTAGGGCTTCTAATAAAACCTTTGAGCTTCTAGTATGTGTAGGCTGATTTAAGAGAATCGGGCTAGTTACCAAAACCACTAACCCAAACTTGAGGAGTTAAGTGTTGTTTTGGTTGAATTTATCTAACAAACACTTTAACCAAACTAAACCCTAGTAGTTCTGAGAGAGCCACAAATTCGTATTCAACTTTAAGGCACACACCCATACCAAATCCATCCACATTGGAATTTGTAATGGAAAGCTCGTAAAACCGATTCGCCTTTCCTGTAATCTTTATCGATTGAGCCATATTTGTGATTAAATGTTTTTAGAATTTTAAATCAAGTTCCTTTAATAATATAGTTATATTGTAAAATAAGTTCCTGCAAAAGAATATTTTTGGTTTGAAATAATAGAAAACATTCAAATCCCAACAAAAGCAAGCTTTTGGAAGCGTTAGCCAAAACTTATTGTTTTAGTCGATATCTATTTGTTTGGAGATGTAGAATATACAGTAAAAATAGATAAAGTCACATAAATTTGGTTCACACTAAAATTTAGTGGTGAAACCATAAAACAATAAAGTGAGAAAGGATAAGTATGACCAAAGTATACGCAACACAGGTTTAACATAATTTAAATTATAAGGAAATTTTACGCCCACGAGCAATAAACCTTCGATTTTATACATAAAAAGTTACATGCCCAAAAGGGTAGCCGAGTTGGTTGAGTATGACATTCTCGTGACTAAAGGTCATGAGTTCGAGTCCCTCTACATACGTTTTTTTGGCTGAACCTGTCATTTTGTGTGGTTTACCTTCTGGCGTTGGTTTGCAGGCTATCGCGTCAGACTGAGGGTTTACCCTGTGCGTACTCATTGCACTCTGAGTAGCGGCTGCGGTTCCCTCTGAAAAAAAAGGTTACATGAGGACTTTTCAAATATTAAAAACTTTAGCATTCTTTTTTGTTACAAAGCTCACCCAACTTACAAAGGACCTATGGCTCTCATAATGCCTATTTTACATGTTAAACCCGCTACCATAACTATAGTAGAAAACATGTAGCTTTCTTTCTCATTTAATTTTCCAACAATGATTTTATTACCTTTCTCTCACTATTTATAGAGGAACAAAGATGTGCACAAATCTCCTTAGTTCAATTTTAGAGCCTATAAAATGATTGCCCCATTTAGCAGACCAGCTAACACATGAGACAAATGACGACACTAATTTTTGTACGTCGCAAGCTTACCTATGTTTTTTGTATATGTGGTCCTATGTAGCACGTCTTAATCCAAAGACTCTTATATCAAAGGCTGAGATTAAACATCAATTCATACTTTTTTATCTAGCTTTTTCTCGAAGTTTTTTTGGAATCTTCAGAATCCCTTTGGTAACCATGTTATGCCCTTTCTTGCTGTAGATGATGAATTTGATCCTTCGGCCTCTGACATCATCATTCTTCTTACCTTTGGCAGTAGTTACCACTAGGTTCTAACAAACGTCTTTGCATTTAAGTCTTTGCTCTAGCTATGCCTGGGAGATTCAAAGAATTTATACTTAATCGTGTATTCGACAAATCCATCTTTGAGCACATGTTGTCTTCAATATTAAATTTGTTCCGAGGTACAATTCTTGGTTGGAAGGTTGGCTTCCCTCAACCATTTCATTTCTTTGTAATTCGATAAATGTTTCCAGTTTTTCCAAACTCGTAAAGGGTTGGTCTTTCCGTTAAGTTCTCTCAAAATACTACCTAAACTTACCCTTAAAGATATATTCTACTTTTATTTGACTATGTTAGATTATGATGTCAGTCTATTTATCGTGCACGATGAATGACATGACTAAGGTCGTCTATTATGTTAGTAAGAGCCACGTTGATGACGAAATTAAGTACTAGTAATTAGAAAAGTTAGCTTTAGTTGTGGTTAATAGCAACAAAGATTACATCCTTAATTAAAAGGGAATTCTAGTATTGTCGAAAACTCTTCCCCTACAGGTTATTCTTTATAAATCTAATATCTTGGGTCTCCTAGCTCGACAGTCGATTAAGTTGAGGTTGATATTTGTTTTCAATCATGGTCCGTCATAAAATCACACATCCTACAATTCTTGATCAAGTTCTAGGCCAAATATTTTATGCCCACAACTGAATTTTTTTAAAGCCAAGTGTACATGCCAAACTAATGGAGGACTCAATTGTCACGACAGTAAGGTGGGACTCCAGCTAACCATAATTTCTAGAAAATTGTTGCACTAAGCAATCAAATTTGATTTTCATAATTCTAAAAACGCGAATGAGTATGAGGTTGTGATAATGAGGATTTAGTTGGCAAACGTCTGTGACGAATGCTGATTCAAACGCCTGAGTAATTTCAAGCTCTTAATTAACTATGTTTAAGGTCAAACGAAGCTAAAAAAGATCAACTCGCACAATTCTAAAAATATTACACCAACATGTTAGGATCTTTGATAATTTACTTTTGAAAAGGTCTCTCGCTTGGGAAACTTAATTGTCGATATACTAGAAAACTTAGTGTGTTCAAATATATCACCTTAGATTGTTACACAATAACATCCTTTATTGCACTTGCCTTTTGGAATCCCTAACTATACCATGCTAGTTTCTTTAGATGTTGGATATATATGAGCATGTATCAATGCCTACCTACACGACATGCATAAAATCACTTGGCCATTTTTGTGACACCTTTGGCCAAAATAGTCCTATTTTTTCTTTATTATAATATCACGATGGAGATGGCTCCACTCACTATGGACATAGGAGTTTTCACCATAGAATTTGTCTGCAGGTTATTTATAACCTACCATTTATTTTGGTGCTCAACTATTATTCTTGTGTTGTGACGCTTGCCAATAGTTTGCAAACATCATTAATAAGCTAGTTGACCTTTTGTTCACATTATATCTCAATAACAATGCTTTCGAATGTTATCGTACGAATTTGGTTGAACCTCTTCTCAAGATCGCCACAGGCCGATTTGATTTTTTTATCATAGTTTATTATTTTTCCAAATGAGCCGAGGTACAACCCCTAACCAAGATCTATACATATGAGGGAATAAATTTCATAAAAAATTAACACATGTTATAGGTATGTCATCCTTCATGAAATCACCACGAAACGCAACGCCTAGTTTCAAAATACATAAACAATTACATCCTACCAAATCTAGGAAATACACTAACACTTCTTTGCACCATATCACCTATAAAATTATGAAAAATCAACGTTATCAACTGAATATTATTAATGAGCAATAGTCAATGTCGCTGCAAACAAAGATCAGACTTTCTTCAAGAGGTGTTATAGGCTTATCCGATCACCTTTAGACAAGAAAAAGAGAAACGCCTATCACTTTGGCCTATAATGTTTAATGCGATCGTTTTTTAAGAGATTATAATCTCACTTCATAATTTAAAAATACATAGAAGATCTTAACACATACGAACATCTAACAAAACTAGACTAGATATAGGAAAACAAAATAATGAACAACTCATCATGTAACACTACCCGTCATGATGCACAGTTCTTATGACTTAAAGATTTAGAATTATTTTTAATGGGTATTAGGCTCTTACGGTACGTTTTCTAAGAAAATAAAGATCCACAGATGAGGAAACTAGTCACTAACTCGGTTTAACTTTATACTTTGTGGTCACTTGAGTCAAGTAAATTATCAAGTGTTTTTCTGGTTCAACATTTGGATCTATCTTGGGTTTAATGTGTAAGAATTTATCATTTTCTCCCATTAACTGTTTTTAGATCACATTGACTGAGATATGCTCCTTCAAAGATGCAATCACTTACTAAGAAATCTGGTTATTAAAGGGAGCCGTAGGTTTGTCATCTCAATGGCAATGATAAAAATTACTTTTTTCCCAACCTTCACAAATTTGGGCTATTGTATTGCCTTCTTACTTTCATTATCATACTTATATTAATGATTCTTATAATATTGATGTGATTTATTTAATATATGCATCACCTTCATTATTATTTCCTCAAAATTGCAATCAACCAATCTTTATTTTTGGAGAACCCCTCATTCGGTCTACCACAATTAGTTCTCTAGTAAGGTCATCCACTGACAACTTTATAGATTTTTTTTTCATTTCGTTGGTTCTTATACAGCTCTGGGAGGGTCTTCTTTCCTACTAATTGGCATAATATTTTATCCGGTTGCAACGTTTTATTCTCTCATCCTTCAATATTGTTGACATTATTGCCTTTGTCAATGTTATAGTAGTTTATACATTAATTAGTCAATTTTGTTTTTGTTTTTTATTAGTTTAATATTTGGCTTTGAAATATTTTTAAGGCATAAGTAAAGTATTAAAGTCTTATTTATGTGTTGATAAGGCGTATAGGGAAAACGTGATGATATATTCTATATCCATATGTTAGACGTCAAAATATCATTTGACCATTACTCTAGTCACAACTTAAAAGAAATATTATCAAATTAGAATTTGTAGTCCACCCCAACGAATGGGAAGGATAAAAATCTTCATGCTGATTCAAACGCCTGAGTAATTTCAAGATCTTAATTAATTATGTTTAAAGTCAAACGAAGCTAAAAAAGATCAACTTTCACAATTCTTAAAATATTACGCCAACATGTTAGGACTTTTGATAATGTTACTTTTGAAAAGGTATCTCGCTTGGAAAACTTAAATGTCGATATCCTAGAAAACTTAGCGTGTTCAAATATATCACCTTAGATTGTTACACAATAACATCCTTTATTGCACTTGCCTTTTGGAATCCCTAACTATACCATGCTACTTTTTTTAGATGTTGGATATATATGAGCATTCATCAACGCCTACCTACACGACATGCATAAAATCACTTGGCCATTTTTGTGACACATTTGGCCAAAATAGTCCTATTGTTTCTTTATTATAATATCACGATGAAGATGGCTCCACTCACTATGGACATAGGAGTTTTCACCATAGAATTTGTGTGCAGGTTATTTATAACCTACCATTTATTTTGGTGCTCAACTATTATTCTTGTGTTGTGACGCTTGCCAATAGTTTGCAAATATCATTAATAAGCTAGTTGGCCTTTTGTTTACATAATATCTCAATAACAATGCTTTCGAATGTTATCGTACGAATTTGGTTGAACCTCTTCTCAAGATCGCCAGAGGCCGATTTGTTTTTTTATCATAGTTGATTATTTTTCCAAATGATACCTACGATGATGACTTGCCTGAGGATGCGGAAGAAATCGTGACTGGCGATGTCGGAGCAGTGCTGATGCTGCGCCGTACTTTCCTGTCTCCTCGCGTTCCGGAGCAGAGCGACTGGCTGAGGAGTAACGTGTTCCAGTCGACGTGTACGATCGGCGGGAAGGTGTGCACCTTCATCATTGATGCTGGCAGCTGCGAAAATGTCGTCTCCGAAGCAGCGGTTTTGAAGCTAGGGTTGAGGGCAGAATCGCATCCTAAACCGTACAAGCTCGCCTAGTTAAGTAAAGGTACGGATATTACCGTCTCCAAGCGTGTACTCGTTTCTTTTTCTGTAGGGCAAACATACCATGATGAAGTCTTCTGTGATATTAGCCCTATGGATGCTTGTCATCTACTGCTTGGCCGTCCTTGGCAATTCGACCTGTCTGTTCTACATGATGGGCGGGCAAATACCTACTCCTTCCTCTTTCGGGGAAAAAAGATCGTTCTTATGCCTTCAAAGCCTCGACCCCTGAGCATTCACTCTACTCCTCCCTCATCGACGTTGCTGTCCCGGGCTTCTTTTCAGACAGCTATGGAAGAGGCTGGCGTAGTTTTCCTACTGTTCTGTGACCCTGTTGTGCCTCTTTCCAAGGCAGACCATAGTCCTGTCATTCAGTCTCTATTGCAGGAGTTTGCCGATGTGTTTCCAGCGGATTTACCACCCGAGTTACCTCCTTTGCGGGATATTCAACATCAGATCGATCTGGTCCCTGGTGCTGCCCTCCCAAATCGACCCCACTACCGAATGAGCCCAAAGGAGCATGAAGAATTACGTCGATAGGTGGAGGATTTGTTGGCGAAGGGACATATCCGGGAAAGTCTCAGCCCTTGTGCGGTTCCGGCATTACTGACTCCAAAGAAGGATGGTTCTTGGCGTATGTGTGTGGACAGCCGAGCTATTAACAAGATCACTGTTCGCTACAGGTTCCCTATACCGCGCCTCGATGATCTGTTAGACCAGCTGGGTGGTGCTTCTATGTTTAGTAAACTGGATTTGAAGAGTGGATACCATCAGATTCGGATTCGTCCTGGTGATGAGTGGAAGACGGCGTTTAAGACGCGTGAGGGCTTGTTTGAGTGGATGGTGATGCCGTTTGGCTTGTCCAACGCGCCTAGCACGTTCATGCGTATCATGAATCAGGCATTGCGACCTTTCATCGGTAAATTTGTTGTTGTTTACTTTGATGATATTCTGATTTATAGTTCGAACCATTCTGTGCATCTATCCCATTTACGTGAGGTGTTATTGGTGTTGCGTCGAGATAAGTTTTATGCTGCTCCTGTCAAATGTTCTTTTATGTCCCCAGCTGTTCAATTTTTGGGTTATATTGTTTCTGTTGACGGGTTACGAGCTGATCCGAGCAAAGTTGCTGCTGTAGACCAGTGGCCTCGACCTTCTTCCATTACCGAGGTTCGTAGTTTTCATGGTTTAGCATCGTTTTATCGGCGTTTTATTCCCCATTTCAGCAGTATTATGGCCCCGATTACGGATTGCATGAAGGGCACAAAATTTAGTTGGTCCGCCGATGCTGATGCAGCATTTGTAGAAGTTAAAAGGCGTCTTACCACAGCGCCTATTTTGGTGCTGCCTGACTTTTCCCAGCCATTCGAGCTTCATTGTGATGCGTCTAAATTTGGTATTGGGGCAGTTCTCTCCCAATCAGGGCGTCCTGTGGCTTTCTTCAGTGAGAAATTGGCAAATGCCAAACTGCGATTTAGTACTTATGATATTGAATTTTATGCGATCGTTCAGGCTATCAAACATTGGCGTCATTACTTGTTTCAGCGTGAATTTGTGCTCTATACTGATCATGATTCTTTGAAGTACCTTGGTAGTCAAGACAAAGTATCTCATAGACATGCTGCTTGGATAGCTTATTTGCAGCAGTTCACTTTTGTCATCAAGCACAAGGCTGACATTACGAATCGGGTTGCTGATGCTTTGAGCCGACGTCACACTCTGTTGACTGAGATGCGCGTTCAGGTTCCTGGCTTTGATTCTTTTGTTGACCTTTATGTTACTGACTCTTTCTTTTCTCGGGTTCTGGAACGGATTCAGCAGGGCGAACATTCTGATTTTTTATTGGAAGATGGTTTTCTCTTTCGTGGTATACAGCTGTGTATCCCTGACTGTAGTTTGCGTCCGCGGCTGATCCAGGAACTGCATAATGAAGGTCACGTGGGCCGTGATCGAACATACCAGCTGCTGTCGTCCTCCTATTTTTGGCCATCGATGCGGAAGGAAGTTGGTCGTTTTGTCGCCCGTTGTCGAATTTGTCAGTTGGCCAAGGGAACATCTACAAATGCCGGTCTTTATTTACCCCTGCCGATTCCGGCTCAGCCTTGGACCGACATCAGTATGGATTTTGTTCTTGGTTTACCCCGGACTCAGCGTGGATTCGATTCTATTTTTGTGGTGGTTGATCGTTTTTCTAAGATGGTACACTTCATTCCCTGTAAAAAAACATCTGATGCAGTGTGTGTTGCGCAGCTTTTCTTTCGGGAGATTTATCGTATTCATGGCCTTCCCAGTACCATTGTTTCTGACCGTGACACTCGGTTTGTGAGTCATTTTTGGCGCAGCTTATGGCGTATGGTGAATACACAGCTCAACTTCAGTAGTGCTTATCACCCTCAGACGGATGGTCAGACAGAAGTGGTCAACCGTTCTCTCGGTAACTTGTTGCGCAGTCTGGTAGGAGATCATCCGAAGGCTTGGGATCAGCGCTTACCGCAGGCGGAGTTCGCCCATAACCATGCTCTTAATAGATCCACGAGTTTTTGTCCTTTTCAGGTGATGTATGGTATTGTGCCTAGGGGTCCAGTAGACTTGTTAGCCCTGCCTAGCAAGATTCGTCCTCATACAACTGCTGAAGAACTTGTCTCACAGATTTGCCAAACACACCAACAGACTCATGATCAGTTGGTCTTGAGCACCGCCAAATATAAGTCTCAGGCAGATTCTCATCGTCGTCCTGTTCAGTTCGAAGTTGGTGACTATGTATGGGCTGTTTTGACAAAGAATCGGTATCCTGCTGGTGAATACAATAAACTAGCCGCTAGGAAGATTGGTCCAGTAGAGATTGTGGAGCGGATCAATCCGAATGCTTATCGACTACGTTTGCCTAGCCATGTCCGCACAACTGATGTTTTCAATGTTAAGCATCTGATTCCTTATGCAGGTGATTCTTCTGATGGGGAGACCGGGTCAGATTTGAGGGCGAATCTTTTCTATCCCGGTGGGAATGATGCAGACAATTCGGTGAATTAGTAGTTTGGAGCTCCGGTGTCAGTTTTTTACCCACAGCACCTTGTTTCGAAGGAAACAACGTCACGAACGCAAGTCACCAGCTTCGCTCGTGAGCTATGGGCTTTTTTAGGCATCCGGGCTCATCTATCCTCTTTTTTCGCACTTTTAGTACTTTAGGCTATTTTTGTAATTTTCCTATTTTTAGTTTTAGGGTTTTTTTTGAACTCTATATAAACCTATCTTCTATTCATTGTTAGGGGAATTGTTTTTGTTTAATAAAAATTAGGGTTATCCCTTTTTAAGCTTCTGCTACGTTTCACTCTCCATCAGTACAACCCCTAACCAAGATCTATACTTATGAGGGAATAAATTTCATAAAAAATTAACACATGTTATAGATATGTCATCCTTCATGCAATCACCACAAAAAATGCATAGTTTCAAAATTCATAAACAATTACATACTACCGAATCTAGGAAATACACCAACACTTCTTTGCACCATATCACCTATAAAATTATGAAAAATCAACGTTATCAACTGAATATTATTAATGAGCAAGAATCACTGTCGTTGCAAACAAAGATCAGACTTTCTTCAAGAGGTGTTATAGGCTTATCCGATCACCTTTAGACAAGAAAAAGAGAAGCGACTATCACTTTGGCCTATAATATTTAATGCGATCGTTTTTTAAGAGATTATAATCTCACTTCCAAATTTAAAAATACATAGAAGATCTTAACACATACGAACATCTAAAAAAACTAGACTAGATATAGGAAAATAAAATAATGAACAACTCATCATGTAACACTACCCGTCATGATGCACAGTTCTTATGACTTAAAGATTTAGAATTATTTTTAATGGGGATTAGGCTCTTACGGTACGTTTTCTAAGACAATAAAGATCCATAGATGAGGAAACTAGTCACTAACTTGGATTAATTTTATACTTTGTGGTCACTTCAGTTAAGTAAATTATCAAGTGTTTTTCTGGTTCAACATTTGGATCTATCTTGGGTTTAATGTGTAAGAATTTACCATTTTCTCCCATTAACTATTTTTAGATCTCATTGACTGAGATATGCTCCTTCAAAGATGCAATCACTTACTAAGAAATCTGGTTATTAAAGGGAGCCGTAGGTTTGTCATCTCAATGGCAATGATAAAAATTACTTTTTCCCCAACCTTCACAAATTTAGGCTATTGTATTGCCTTCTTGCTTTCATTATCATACTTATATTAATGATTCTTATAATATTGATGTGATTATTTAATATATGTATCACCTTCATTATTATTTCCTCAAAATTGCAATCCACCAATCTTTATTTTTGGAGAAACCCTCATTCGGTCTACCACAATTAGTTCTCTAGTAAGGTCATTCACTGACAACCTTATAGATTTTTTTTAATTTCGTTGGTTCTTATACGGCTCTGGGAGGGTCTTCTTTCCTACTAATTGGCATAATATTTTATCCGGTTGCAACGTTTTATTCTCTCATCCTTCAATATTGTTGACATTATTGCCTTTGTCAATGTTATAGTAGTTTCTACATTAATCAGTCAATTTTGTTTCTGTTTTTATTCGTTTAATATTTGGCTTTGAAATATTTTTAAGGCATAAGTAAAGTATTAAAGTCTTATTTATGTGTTGATAAGGCGTATACGGAAAACGTGATGATATTGTCTATATCCATATGTTAGACGCCAAAATATCATTTGACCATTACTCTAGTCACAACTTAAAAGAAATATTATCAAATTAGAATTTGTAGTCCACCCCAACGAATGGGAAGGATAAAAATCTTCATGCTGATTCAAACGCCTGAGTAATTTCAAGATCTTAATTAATTATGTTTAAGGTCAAACGAAGCTAAAAAAGATCAACTTTCACAATTCTTAAAATATTACGCCAACATGTTAGGACTTTTGATAATGTTACTTTTGAAAAGGTCTCTCGCTTGGAAAACTTAAATGTCGATATCCTAGAAAACTTAGTTTGTTCAAATATATCCCCTTAGATTGTTACAGAATAACATCCTTTATTGCACTTGCCTTTTGGAATCCCTAACTATACCATGCTACTTTCTTTAGATGTCGGATATATATGAGCATTCATCAACGCCTACCTACACGGCATGCATAAAATCACTTGGCCATTTTTGTGACACCTTTGGCCAAAATAGTCCTATTTTTTCTTTATTATAATATCACGATGGAGATGACTCCACTCACTATGGACATAGGAGTTTTCACCATAGAATTTGTCTGCAGGTTATTTATAACCTACCATTTATTTTGGTGCTCAACTATTATTCTTGTGTTATGACGCTTGCCAATAGTTTGCAAACATCATTAATAAGCTAGTTGGCCTTTTGTTTACATTATATCTCAATAACAATGCTTTCGAATGTTATCGTACGAATTTGGTTGAACCTCTTCTCAAGATCGCCAGAGGCCGATTTGTTTTTTTATCATAGTTGATTATTTTTCCAAATGAGCCAAGGTACAACCCCTAACCAAGATCTATACATATGAGGGAATAAATTTCATAAAAAATTAACACATGTTATAGATATGTCATCCTTCATGCAATCACCACAAAAAAACGCCTAGTTTCAAAATTCATAAACAATTACATACTACCGAATCTAGGAAATACACCAACACTTCTTTGTACCATATCACCTATAAAATTATGAAAAATAAACGTTATCAACTGAATATTATTAATGAGCAAGAATCACTGTCGTTGCAAACAAAGATCATACTTTCTTCAAGAGGTGTTATAGGCTTATCCGATCACCCTTAGATAAAAAAAAGAGAAACGCCTTTCACTTTAGCCTATAATATTTAATGCGGTCGTCTTTTAAGAGATTATAATCTCATACGTACAAATTTAAAAATACATAGAGGATCTCAATAAATACAGACATCTAACAAAACTGGACTTGATATAGATAAACAAAATAATGAACAACTCATCATGTAACACTACTGGTCATGATGTACAGTTCTTATGACTCAAAGATTTAGAATTATTTTTAATGGGGATACGGTTCTTATGGTACATTTTCTAAGACAATAAAGATCCACAGATGGGGAAACTAGTCATTAACTGGGATTAATTTTATAATTTTCAGTCACTTCAGTCAAGTAAATTATAAGGTGTTTTTCAGGTTTGACATTTGGATCTGTCTTGGGTTTAATGTGTAAGAATTTCTTATTTTCTCCCACTAATTATTTTTGGATCTCATTGACTGTCATATGCTTCTCTAAAGATGCAATCACTTACCAAGAAATCTGGTTATTAAAGGGAGTTGTAGGTTTGTCATCTTGTTGGCAATGATAAAAATTAGTTTTTCCTCAACCTTCACAAATTTGGGCTATTGTATTGCCTTCTTGCTTTCATTATTATACTTATATTAATGAGTCTTATAATCTTGATGTGATTTCTTTAATATATGCATCACCTTCACTATTATTTCCTCAAAATTGCAATCCACCAATCTTTATTTTTAGAGAAACCCTCATTCGGTCTACCACAATTAGTTCCATAGTAAAGTCATCTACTGACAACTTTATAGATTTTTTTTTTCATTTCGTTGGTTCTCATGCGGCTCTAGAAGGGTTTTATTTCCTACTAATATTTTTTTCGGTCGTAATGTTTTATTCTCCCATCCTTCAATATTGTTGACATTATTGGCTTTGTCAATATTAGAGTAGTTTCTACATTAATAAGCCAATTTTTTTTGTTTTTTATTCGTTCAATGTTTGGTTTTGAAATATTTTTAAGGAATAAATAAAGTATTAAAGTCTTATTTATGTGTTGATAAGGCATATATGGAAAACGTGATGATATATTTTATAGCCATATGTTAGACGTCAAAATATCATTTGACTATTACTCTAGTCACAACTTAAAAGAAAATAATATCCAATTATAATTTGTGGTCCACCCTAACGAATGGGAATGATAACTTTTCATGAACAATAACCTACTTACAAAACGTGGTATTTACTTTGGAGGCTCAACATTTTTGTTTGGATGCTATTTTCTCATTATTTTTGTTCTCTCAATTCCCAGTCACAAATATGAATGATTGTTTTTTAAATATTTTGTATGACTCGAGTCATTCATTCATAAATTTATGCTCAATATGAACATATATATAGTAATATAGATTTTTTTAGTGTCTTGGTAAAGTTCTAAATCGAAAAAAGTACAATATAATAAAATCTGTATATGTTAGTTCAGAACTGACTATTATTGACACTAACAACTTCCAGTATTTGGGATAAACTAGCTTGGAAAAAATAACCACTTAAAAAACTTTCATCAAACAATGATAAAAAGAAAACTGAATCCCATAGTCAAATATGCATGTAAAAACACGGTTCCATCCTCCTAAGCATCTACTGAGGTATCGTGGGAACATGTTAACACACTGAAACATCTTTAATAATTCCTTAAATTATTTTAGAACCATTCAGATTAGTGTCAGAGTGGTAAGCTTGTTAGACCTTGGCAATGTTGTCTAGTATCTTGTATAGATCCATCCTTACACGATTCGGTCAGATCACCTTAATATTTTCGATAATGTTTTCTTAGTTGGTATAAGTTTTCTCTCTCATTCCAGTCATTTGATTAAGTAACTCAACTTTTTTTATATTTTGAGTACCTTATCTTGGAAGGTTTAGAGACCCTATTTTATCCATCTTCGACAATTAACTCACCCTCTGATGCGATAGTCCCATACATAGTAAGGAATTATACAACGTATATACATAACAATCGGAATCTCGTGCCTATGTAAGGATAGTGTGGTCAGCATACGAGGTCACCCATACCCTGTTTAGATTTAGGCATAGTAGTTGATAAGCGTAAAACATTTCTTTCGCTTTTATAGGTTCAACTATTACTTATTCATCTTTACTTAAGGGTGGAACGACCACCATGATGTGACATAGACTTTTTTTTCTCTTGTTTTATTTCCTCCTCTCCACTTGCCTTTTTATCTCATTTCTCTTATTGACTTTACTCGTCAAGGGAGGGGACTCATCCTCGATTTTTCTATTAGAAGTTGAAAGTTAGGGTTTGAGTAATCATTTGGTTTACTAATGACCTGTAGTTGTTTGTCTTTGTTTACCATACATAATTTTCAAAAATATGAGAAACTTGTACTTGCTCGAGTTGGTTGGGTAAGGATTCGAACACATAGCTGAGTAAAAAATCTTAAAGATTATATAAAAATAATGATCTAATCATGCTATTATTTACAAAGTTTTAAAATCACTCTAACAATTCGATTGATCTTAATGTATGCTCTAGATATGTTTATTACTAGTGAATGACAATGACGAACCCCACAAATTACTCTTTAATGGTCATTGAGCCTAATAAGTCAGAAGTTCAAAGGTCATGCAATAATTTTGTATGCATAAGGACGAAAGTTTTGAGTCTTGCATACCAAGAACAGATGGTCTAAAATAATAACACAAACCGTTTGAATCATTCCAAATGATTCAGATCCAACAAATATGGACTCAACACGTCTACTGGATAGGTACCTGATCATTTTACTTACGATTCCAATCCGGCTACCGAATCCATTCATCTTGGACCATTCGAGGTCAAAACTTATCCTTCAACCAGTAGTATCATCCAGAACCGTATGTATCCTTAATCATCTTCATCTGTTAGTTTAAAGTTTCTTGTAAGAGCATAATATATCAATAAGAACTGCTTCACCCATCTCCAAACCCCAAAGTTAGTGCGATATTTGGTGGATGAATGACCCTCACCGTCATGCCCGACCCTTCAAGTCCAGTTGTTTCTCTTCAACATTTCACGTTTAACCTAAATATTTTGGCATAACCGGTTCCTGATGATTCTATCTTATTCATATCTCATCACAATCACAGTCACTATGACAGAGGAGTTACGAATAGGAAAAGATATATCTCAAGACAAGACCTCGATCCTGATTTACTATTTAGTTAGGAAACTGAATAGAAAATAATTTTTTTTATTGAACCGTTATTCTATATAAAAATATATAGTATAATTTGAACCTAATTTGGAAAGAGACCCGATCTATTTAGTCTAAATAATAGAATCCATTATCAGTTGACACATATTTATTTCTAAAAACTATTTCATCATATTCATTAATGTCTACATCATTCAATAAATATACATCAGCTCTATAATCAAATTATGTATTCTTGTTCATTAACATCTAACTCCAATCTGATATGTATTGTTGACATTTTTTTTACTTTTATAAATTATTTCAATATATGTTCATTAAATTGTTTTGAGACATATTAAAAGATAATGTCAATTTTTGAATTATATCTACAACTAGCAAACTCTAAATCATATAAAATATTTTAGTTTTCATTTCTTTATGTTTATAATAACGCGAGTGGATAATTTATAACCAAAAAAGTTGACTTGTATAAATTATTCCTATATATGTTTATTAAATAAAGTCTGAAGCATTCAAATGATTATGTCAATTTTTTTATTATATCTATAAGTAGCAAACTACTAAATCGACTAAAAAACATATTTGGTAAAAGTCGTAATATGGTTTCCATGTTCACTTTTATATTAAATGGATCTCTCATGTTTTAATAAAGTTAACTTTTAGTATATTATTTTTATTTACAAATACATTTTTTTGATTTTTCCCTTTTTATCAATTTATATTTTTTGTTTTTGGTCCAATTTGTTGTTTTTCTTATATGAGTGTTATTGAATATGAAATTTGCAAACTGGGTTTGAGTCCGTTTCTTAGAGTTAGAGAAACAAAGATAATAATTTTGTGAAATGGGATACAATTTGTTTCATAGTCAAAACAAACTACTTTTTTTTCAATTACCAAAAACCTTTTTTATAAACCATAAAAAATGTTTCATGGGTTTCCAGATGAACTTCATGTGAAGCCTACGCGATGGATTAAATATAAAATAAGATACCATTTGTTTACCAAAGTAATTATATTTTTGGTTATTATCCAAAAATCATAGATCAGTGAGAGTTGGAATTAAGCGATAGAGTTGGTTTTTAATATGTTCAACAAAATTTAAAAAAAAACATAGATGAAAAATTCAACAAAAAGAGCCTCAGATATATCATGTCCCTTCACCTTTATGCTAAAAGACCAAAATATATATCGAATTTTATTTTTACCTTTATGATTTAATATTTTATTTTAATTTTCAATTTTAAAATTTAAAATTTATAAATAACTTTATACTTTAGATTTAGTTTTGAACGTGTATGTTTAGAATGCGGGGAAAACATGTTGTACCAAGCAAAAACATGTTGATTGTCTGACAAAAAGGACAACAACTTCTTCTTTAATTATGACGCCATCTTAGAGCCAACCTTAATACTTCTACCCTCTGCCAGGGAATGGGTTTCAACTTCTTCAACCGATATTAAAACGCCAGGGGCCTCTCTGGGGCCATCAATCTCATCCTCCCCCTCAGAAGGCCCCAATAACGGCTATTCTTCACTGATTCGAACAACTCCAAAAGTCTTAGGAGCAAGTGCAGTTGCATAGCACTCCCTTGCTATCTTCTGACTACTTCGGACAACACCCACCTGACCCTGAATCACATACTTCAAACACTGGTGGACTGTTGAAGCCACAACATGCATTCTAGAGATCCAAGACCTCCCAAAGATTGCATTGTAAAATGTGGGGCAGTCTACCACAACAAACAATACTCTGATCATCTTTTTAAAAGGACCCTTGCCCAACAACACCTCCTCCTCAAACTCTCTTATCGCATATGCAGAACTCCATGTGAAGCCCACAATGGTTCTATTTGATCGTTGAATAACGACTAGATTTTCACCTGCTTGTAAGAACTTAAAAAGAGGATGTTTGCCGAACTGCCCGTGTGTACCAGAATTCGTCTGATATCGTTGCCCCCAATAGATACTCATATCACTACAGCATCCTCATGAGGCCCAGCTATATTTCTTAAATCATCCTCATCAAAAACTATGAATGGATAAGGGGTTTGGGACTGATAAGAAGACATATCTTTCTCCAACTGAGTAGCCAGAGAGTGAACATGCCTTTTTCTTGAAGAAGGAGTTGGCGCAGTTATGGTATCCCCTCCAAATATAGTAAGTGACTCAAAAAAACTTATGAGTCCGGTCACCTTCTTAGTTTTCTCTGTTATGAACCCTACTTTATTCCGGGTTGGAACAGGATCCAAGTACTCCGAATCAATATCAAATCTTTCAAGGATCACCATTGCCCTTTCTGGAGCAGATGTTCCCGCATTGTTCGTAGGGCAAGTTCGGGGAGCATTGTCAGGCATGTTTCCACTTCTTCTCTTGGCATAGGCTCCCAACTTACCTATTTCAATAAAATTTTGCACCTCCTGCTTTAAAGCGATGCAGTCTTCGGTGTTATGGCCAATATCATGATGTTAGTGGCAAAAACAAGTATTATGACTTTCCCTATGCAATTAGAGTGCTGCTGGTTTCCAGAAATAGACCTCATCTTTAGTCTTGTCATAAATGGTAGCCACGCTTTCTTTTAATTCCGCAAACCACTCCGGTTCAACCTAAGGACCTCTTTTACTCCTTGACTGCTGGCCTTGAGCTGGATTTGGGTTGGATTGAGTCTGTTTGGCTCTGTTGGACCCTTGTTCGGTTTCCTTAGCCTTATATCCGGACTGGTTTTGGTTTTGAGCTGCTGTGGCATACCTCACCTGACGGTGTACCCTGGTTTTTTTACTTTCATCCATGTTGATTTGCTTTCCCACCTACTTTAACAAACCACCTCAAGTCATGGCCGTCTTCCTTGTCATCTAATCTACGAGATTCCCAGGGTTCAACCTTTGTCTCAAGGAAGCAATTTCCACCTGTTCGAAGCAATGTGCGAACCCGTTCTTAGTATTTATGAACCGACTTATATAGTCCTTCAAGGACTCATTTGGCTTTTGGGCACAATGGATGATAGTATCTCCATTGCCCTTCACCTCCTTGCTACCCACAAACTGCCTTCGGAAGACAACCCATAATATATCAAAGTTTCTGATACAACCTTAGGACAAACTGTTGTACCATTTGAGAGCACTCCCCGTAAAAGATTAGGAGAATGCTCTACACAGAAGTTTGTCATCATCATCAAAATTCATCATGAAGTTCTTAAACTGCTCCAGATGATTGTCCAGATCTTTACTCCCATCATATTTATCTATTTTAGTACTGTCAAACCTTTTGGGAAGATTTCCGGACAGTATTTTGGCAGACAATGGTGATTATCTCCAATTCCTACTACGACTGAAGATTGTATCTTAATTAGGTGTTGCAAAAATACTTGGTTTCTCATGGAAAGCAAAATGATCGATCAAAAACTGATTCACATGCCTGTGACTGTGGCTGTAAGATGACCCTTTGCCCAAATATATTTTTAGTCTCCCATGCCTATCTCTCTTTCTTGAATACTTTTTTAACTAGGTTTTGTTTCTTCCTGGACCTCCCTTCATCACTACTTGATGAACAAAACTCTTTAAGCTCAGCCTTGTTCGAAGAGCTACTAGAGGACTCATAATCTGAACTTTCCACCGGCTTAGATCGGTGAAACTTCGTAGAGCTGACATGGGTTTGTTTTGTACCTAAATGAGTCTTTGCTGATGGATCATTATCTCTCGGATTTTCAGTATGATGGATGGCTTACGCCTTTGACTTCTTCTTCAACCTATCTCTGCTTGTTTAATGGCCCTCAACGCTTCTATTTCCGCTCTCAATTTATCTCGTTCATCAATGGTGTACTCATTGTTTTTTCCTACTACCTCTACCACGGGTGGTGTAATTGCTTGCTTGTTCGGATCCATTCAAACAAGTCTTTTCTACTGGTTTTGAATGCAAGATTCATGCACCGCCGCCTCCCAATGTGGTCGCCAATTTGGTTTGGTTTATTTTGGGTTGAGGGCAAGCTTGTAAAGTGTTTTGGAAAGTGTATAGAGTAATAAATATTTTAGTGTAAAAATAGTAAGAGATTTAAGCTACCTGGTTGTATTAAATATTCATTACCCTCATTAATGAAAGTAGTTAGGGTATTTATACTCTTAATTAAGGACCGATGGGCTTTTGGGTCAAGTTTAAGGACCCATTTACTTATTAAGATGATTAGCACCTAGCTTAGTCAAAAGGTGTTTAGGTGTTTCGTTACATATGTCCTGTCCGGATAATTTAGTGGCGAGTTTATGTCTGAATTGCCCTTGTCTGGATAACACAGTGAGTTGTGACTGAATACTCCGAACTCATCATTATTAGCTTTTGATTACTGTAAGATGCTTTGATTTTGTTTGCAGTTCCATGAAGATATAATGTTAGAAGATATAGCATTAGCAATGATCGTATTAATACTAGTTTTTGGTTCATGTCTATGATCTCAAAGTTAACCTTTTATTGGAAGTCCTATTAGAATTCATGTTTGTGGTTTGATTCTTTATTCTGGTGGTGTATTGATTTCCTTGTCATATTCAGCTCAAAAATACAATCCTGGTATGAAGCTCAGACATTGAGCTTGTATTGTAGTTTCTTGAGCAAAAGTGGTTCCTACATAAACGAGATTGGAAAAACTTTGTATACAAATTTAGGTGGTATGTTTTAGAAGATGAAGCATTCTTAGTTTTTATTACTCTTTTCAACTTTTGTATAAACTATCGATATGTATCCGTGGTCTGGTTATATTTTGCATTTTAGATTAATACATAGAAAATGTCTAAGTTAGTATCTATTGAGGTCTATCTCTGTCAAGTGTAGAGTTTCGACTGCTATGTTTTCTACATGAATTAAACTAAACAAATCATAACTGATCAAATTCATCTATCCACGAGATGCTAGGAACGAAATCAAATAGATGGGGCTCCAAGAAATCTAATAAGCCTTCTTGAATTCTAGGCCACAACATCAACCTAATCGATAATTTTTCCTCTTTCGATTCGTCTCATCTTTCCTCTTGCTTTCCCATTTCTAAACCCTAGAACATAAATGGTGTCATGATCTGTATTTCCTCATCTCGAAGAACAACTCAATGATTCCTCCATTAAACCACGAGACAAAAAGCCCTCATCGAGAATCAAAGTTTTATCAACAAAACTTATCGTTGATTCAAGACTCTAAAGGCGACATGCAACCTGAAGAAACCCACCAAGAAACTTTCAACAATCCGATGTATGAAGAAGCTCTTCATTTCTTCCAACAAACAACACAAAGAGATCTTATGATAAAATGGTGAAGACCGCAAGAAAATCGACTATAGAACTAAGTGGAGAATCAAGGAAAGGGTTCGTGCATGCAAACGTATCCAGTGAAGATGAGGAGGACTACAAATTTGTGCGATTCGAGGAATCAGATCAGTCAATCCTCTCGTCTCTATCTAAAATTACTATGATTGCAAAATTCTCTTTTGGAACCTCTTCAATGGATGATTTTAAGATTTTCCTTGCATCATTTAGATTCTTAGGTAGCTTTAGTGCCTTTAAGTGGGATTATAGACATATATTTATCGAATTTGACAATTTAAATGATGTTGAAATATTCTGGAAAATAATTGTCACAACTATAGGAAAATTTTCATTCATGATTCTTAAATGGTCTACTGACTTTCATCCCAAACGAGAGTCTCCATTAACTCCCGTCTGGGTTTCTTTCCCAAAAATACCCGATTATATGTATAACCCAGACTCAATTAAACACATTGCCAAAGTAATAGTATTGCCTTTGGCAGTGTGGATACGTTTTAGAAACCGTGCAAACTTTAACATGTGTAAAGCTTGGATAATAGTGGACACCTCAAGTCTTCTTCCCCAAATAATTTGGATAAGCTTTGGGGAAAGAGACGGTTTCTAGCAGGATGTCACTTACAATGACATCCCTGCTTACCGTAAAAGATGCAAGAATTTTGGACATAATGAAATGTTATGTAAAATGGAGGAACTAAAAATAAAAGATTCAAACGAACTCAACAAAAAGAACAAACTGAAATCTAATGAAATCTGGATCCCAAAACTAAACGCCCATGAACATGACAATTCAATCAATTTAAGAGAACTTGAAAATAATGAGTTTAATAGAGAAAACAATTCTTCTCAAAACAATGTAACTCATGATTATCCTTATAATAATAAACAAAAAAAGGTTTTAACTTATCTGAACAGAGAACACAAGAAAAGAATAACCTTATTTTCAACCAAAATGACATTTCACTAGACATTAATGAAGGTCATGTGATTGAAGAAATTCAATCTATCAATTTAAGCAATTCATTTAACATATTCAATGAAGATAACTCCTCTATAAATGAATCCCCTAGCCCTTCTCAAAATGTCAGAACAACCGTAATCCTACCTCATTCTCTTATCAGTAAACAAAAAAAAAATAGTATAACTCTTAGGAAAACCAGTAGGACAAAGATCAAACGACTCAAAAACAATATAATAAACAAGTCGTTGAATATCAAATGATCTGTTAGATCCTCAAAAACATAAAAAATGACTATTACATTTCCCAATTGGAATGCTAGAGGACTAGGGAATCAAGTTACTTTAAGAAGAATAAAAAATATTGTAAAAAAATATTCAATAGATCTCATAGTTTTGCAAGAACCTATGAAATCTATTGAAAAATTAGAAAAGACAACTAAAAGTCTTGGTTTTGAAATATCCTTTGGTAATACAAATAATAAAATATGGTTATGATGGAGAAAACACTAAAACATTCAGATACTCATTAACTCCTGATTATTATTTCGCGAGAAAGCTTGAATGTGGGCTACCTTAGATCCTTAATTTAAAGCTTAATTAACCATTGGCAAGTTTTTACATGACCAATATCTTTTGTTTCAACTTGTAGGTAAAAGAAGAATATATTCACATTCACCGAAAATGACAAAACACTAAAAAGATGTTACATAGAATAATTTAATAGAAGGACAAAATCAAAGCAGGAAGATGAAGAAGTTGAGGAAGAAGTGACTGGTTGAAGCTATGGAGAACTATGATCTTCTTATGAAAATATAGATGAATAAAGCAAATGACAACATGTATTAATAACAATAATAATAACATTCACCGTAATCAATTGTAAATATGAGCCTCTACTGTCAAACTTGATATGTACTACAATTTTATCACTAAAAAATCTTTTCTTGACAAAAAATGTAGAGTTTCGACATTCACCTTTTTTTTAGTGGTACGAAGTAGAACAATCATAGATGTGCCGTCCTCTTATTGCAGCTAGATAGTAATTGCAAGTATGTGTTTAACAATGTCTAAAACAATTTATAGGGGATAAGATATAATTCTTGGAAATTTGGAAGCTTAAGGCTGACTTTTGATTCTAATTTAAAGGAATGAATAAGTGAGTGAAATATACTTGTGAATGCACCATTTATTTTTACTTGACCTTTGTTTCCTAATGTTTTGTTATAACCAAAACATAATCTAAATGTTTTGATGAAAGGGCAACGAAATTTGTGTATGCTGTCAATTTCGTTTGTTGGGTCTTTTGTGACACGAGCCCAACCTATTCGACACTAAAAACAGTCTCTTACCTGAAAAGTCTTATATATCTAAAAAGCCTGCAAAATACAGAAAACATGTAACGCTATCGATTTTTCTGGTCTTTTCTTGTTTTACCATTCAACCAAAGCGGGCCCATTTTTTTTTCCGTATCGACTCTAACTCCAATCATGTCCTGAACATCACGACCCTAACTCTAATGTATCGTGTGGGTTTACCGTGTCGTGGCAAACATTGGCTGTCTTACAAGCACTTTTACTTTCTTTTACTTTTTTTATATATTACTTTGGCTTGTGGGGTAATTAGGGTGCCATGTATGTAAGGTTATATCTTTGAGATTTATTTAGCTAAAGTAACTTCAAACTAATCATCCATTGTAATGCCTTTTTTAGCTGCTTCTTGGATTGAAGCATCTTCATTCAGCAAACATCCTCCATCGAGACTCAAAGCCTGGGAACCTTCTCATCAATGCCAATTGTGACTTGAAGATATGTGATTTCGGGCTGGGACAAACAAGCTGAGGATAGGACGAATTTATGACAGAATATGTCGTTACCCGTTGGTATTGTGCACCTGACCTGCTGCTTGGTTGTGACAAGTACAGTACGTCGATCGATGTCTGGTCTGTAGGATGTATCTTTGCCGAGATCCTGGGCAGGAAGCCGATCTTCACCGGAACTGATTGCTTTAACCGATTGAAGCTGATAATCAACGTTCTTGGAAGCCAACGGACGCTGATCTTGTGTTCATTGATAATCCAAGAGCCAAAACCTTTATCGAAAGACTACCGTACTCGAAGGGGACCAACCTCTCGCATATGTACTCTGATGCTGATCCTCTAGCCATAGATTTGCTACAGAAAATGCTGGTGTTCGATCCATCTAAAAGAATCACAGTCAGTGAAGCCGTCTTACATCCTTACACGGCGAAACTATATGATTCAAAGCGTGATGAACCTGCTCAGGTTCCAGTCAATCTGGACATAGACGACAACATGGGAGAGGAGATGATTAGAGAAATGATCTGGAAGGAGATGCTTTACTATCACCCCGAAGCTGTTTCTGTTGATACTTAGGTAGTGCTGTCTTGAAAGTGTTGTATGTTGAGAGTCGTGCATACTTTTGGTATTCGAGTTTTCGCTAAATTATGATGTTGGTACTTTTTTTCCCTTATAACCTAGTCATGAGAACAAATAAATGTCTTTCGAATACTGAGATGAGTAGTACGAGATATTTTGAACAGTATAGATGTGAAATTGTACATGGACATGTTTCTGGGTGTATGGTCGACAATTGAATAAGTTACGGGATAAAACTATTTTTATAAAGTTATATTTCTCTCTATTTTTATCTCTTTCTATTGCCCTGGTTTTCATCCCGTCATGTATTCACTAGTGCGGTGTTAAAACCGGAAACCGGACCGGAACCGTTAAGAATCTACTAAAACGGCAAAAATTGGACCGTATCTTGACAATATGATTTGCAGTTTCATTTCAAAAACGAAAATAAGGAATCTAACTGATAAAACCGATTTGGAAACGAACATATTGAACCGATAAAATCGATAAAACCATTTTGTAACTAAATAACGATACAGAGTCAAACTGATAAACCAATATATCTACAACATCAAATCCAAAAACCATCATAGCGAATTGTTTTTTTTAATTTATTTTTATATATTATATTGCGAAAATATTAAATTATGAAAAATTGAAAAAAAATTAAAGATTAGTTTTTAAACTTTATTTTGTATATAATTTATTTTAATAAAAAAACTAATTTTTTTATTATAAAAAAATGGACTAGAAACCAGAACCGAACCAAAAACAAATAAGTCATAATCATGTCACCAACTTATAGCCATCAGCAAAAGCGGGCTACTTTTTATTACGAAGGGATAATAGATGAGTATTACTTAAAGTAGGTTTGTACAACGCGTTACTTATGGAGAATAGGACGAGGTACCTTCGACAGTGCAACTCAAAGGAAAAGGCGTCGGTAGAAAAACCAGACGTCGTCCGTATGAAAGCAGAACCATCGTCCGTATAAAAGCAGAATCATACCTCTACCGACACGCTAAATGGTGGTTACGAAAAATAAGACCACTAAAAACAGCAACAAAACATCATTAAGGACGTGGGAATAGAGCACAGATCCACGACCAAACATAACAGAAAATGGAGAATTATTAGGTAGTAGTGAAGTAATGTATGTAAATGCATTATATAAAAGAGAGAAGATCCTAAATTAATGTAAGGTTTTCCTATCAAAGCAACAAGATAATCTCAATTTGTTCTTCTCTTTTCCATACTTTATACCCATCATAAAATTTCCTCGCCAGATTTGGGCGCCGTCTGTAAGAAACGCATAACACATAGGTCGTACCGGGGCAAGTGATGGTTTTGACTATGTTATGAATTTAAAGGGAGAATATGAGAGCCTCTCATGGGGGAGATGTGCAAGGAAACCAATGAACCATGAGAGTCGACCCAACGACGAGGATAATTATAGGAACTTATCAAGCTGACGATCGAGAAGTTTACGTAATTGCAAGCCAGAATGATGACGAGTCACATATCAACGCTGAAGAGAATATTGGTGGACCTGCATAGGGAGAGAACCTCATGAATCTCGGTATCTCGTCTACCCATTCTAATGTACAAATATTAGAGACTGAGATAAAGAAAATCAAACGCGACAAGTACTGGGCTGCACAATAGCAGCAAGAGAGAGATGAGGAGGCAAGGCATCGCTTCGATCAAATCGCCGATACCCCTACGTCGTTTGAGCGAGCGGGCCTTCGTGGGGACGTAGTCAGGCAAGAAGTCCAACATGAGGATAATGGAACGACCTAAATGAGAAGAACAAAAATGGTACCCATAGAGGTGAGCGTACTGGAGAGAGTAAGAGCAAAACACAAAGGAAACAAATAGTGACAGATTCTAACCGGGACGACTTGTCCACTAATGGAGTACCTCAGAAGGAAAAAGGACCTAAGATTGTCGAGTATGACCAGGTAAGGCCCACTATGGCTGCTTATGTTTTGCAGGAGTCTCCCTTTGTGAAGAGTATCTTGGAAGGAAAGCTTCTACGGAAATTTAAACCACATAAAAAGGATTCATACAATGGAATCGGGAGACCCTGAGCACCGCATGGAACAATTTAGAAACATGATGATGGCGTTCACCACTGATGATGTGCTTTTTGAAGAGGGTTATCTATGATGTTTAAGGGAAACACTATAGACTGGTTAATAATCTTCAGAAGGGATCGATCAAGGAATTCTGGGTTTTTTGGGTTGCATTCAGAAATCGTTTCGTAGGAAACAAGGAGTACAAGCGTGAGGACGATTCCATCATGGAGAAATTATAATTTAAGTGCAAAGATTCGTACGAGAGATGAAATCCTTGTCAGGTTGCGCCAAAGTAGTGGCAGTAGCGGCATTCAAAATAGGGTTGGATCGAGATGAACCCTTCTTCATCGACCTGATAAGGTTCATGGTCAAAGCGATGGGTGATATCCTCACCCGATCAGATGAGTCCATTCGAGTCGAGGATTGAAGTAAGACAGATCCCACGTCCAATTTTCAACAAAAAAGCATGGAGTTTAAAACTTCTGCTAACGAGAAATAGCGTTACGATGAGGGACCCAAACCGGACGTGCCACGTTCCCAAACTGGTCGGCTGCGCCGTTCATTTTATGAGAATTCAGCTAGGAAATTCACGCTCCCGGCGGAGATCATAACCACTATCTATGAGAAAACCAAAGGGAGAGACAAATATCAATTGCCGATGAGTATGTTAGCTGCACCATATAAAAGACCCCCTTGTTATTCATGCACTTAACACTACGATCATGGTCACCCAAGAGATGAGTGATGGCAGTTAAAAAATAAAATTTAAAGGTTGATCGACAATGCAGACCTTATTCAGTTCGTAAAGCAAAGAGAGAGTGAAGTAGCAGAAGAAGGGGTACCCAATGCAACACCAACGGAGACACCGGACGGACCTATGTGAAAACAACAATGGTTATGTGCTATCTTTGGAGGAGACACCTTGTCAGGAACTGAACCAGCAGCACGAAAACGGCATCATAAGGACCTAGATATTAATTTAGTTGGGTATTTTTTTCATACCACAATTTTCAAGAACCACTAGCTGATCTGACTTTCAATGATGATGATCTGAGGGGTATTATTACACCCCATGAATACGCACTAATAATCAATGCCAGTATTTTGGGAGTTATGGTAACAAAAATATTAGTAGATAACACTAGCTCAGCCAATTTTATATTTAAAGCGAGCTACGAGAAGATGTTTGGAGTTCCTCCTTATAAGACAACAAAAAAGCAGCTAGTCAGCTACGAGGGGAAGTCAACTAAATCCGTGGGCGATGTCGAACTTCCGGTCATAGTAGGGAATGGAAACATCAATAACGTAACCTACACTTTGTTTATGATTGGAGATGCCACAGTTTCTACCATGCCAAACTAGGGAGACCATGAATTTAGGCTCGAGGCCACGAAATTTTCATTTAAGAAATGTATCAAGTATCATATTGGGAATTTTGTGGGAATATTAAGAGGTAACCAACAGAAAGTGAGGCACTGCTATGCCATAAAGATGGAACCCTCCAAAACGGCCCAATAACAATTAACGAGCTATGGGATGTGGGACCACTGATGACCGATTGATCAAAATATTTTAGAGATGGACGACCCCAGAGAGAATGAAAAGGAGGACGACACCCCGCACGAAGAGGAATATATCACATTAGAAGATGGCAAAGTCGTCAGAATAGGTAATACTTTTAAACAACATTTTAAAAATAGTTTGATAGTTTTGTTGCACAAAAATGAGGATGTATTTTCACGGGAGACGGATAAAGTAACATGAGTAGACTAAAGTGTTATCTCTCATTGCCTAGCCATCAAAATTAGAAGAGGGAAAAGTCGTATAGAATATGTAATCATCTTAAAAACGATTTTAAAAACAGTTGGATAGTTGTGGTGCACAAAAATGAGGACATATTTGGATGGGATACGGAGAAAGTAACAGGAGTAGACCCAAGTGTTATCTCTCATTCCCTAACCATCGGCAACAGTGTTCGGCCAGTAAGACAAAAACGGTAAGCTTTCTCCCCAGAAAAATCAGAAGCGATATTTAGGGAGCTCGATAAGTTAGTCAACTTTGGCCCAATTAGGCAGGCGCAGTACCCGATATGGATCTCTTAGTAAAAAACGAATCGGTAATGGGGCATGTATGTAGATTTCACCGATCTTAACCAAGCATGTTCGAATGATGTTTTTCCTTTACCAAATATTGTTCAATTGGCTGATGTCGTTTATGGTAAATATTTTATATCGTTCATCGACGTGTATTCCAGATAAATATCGATGAACTCGAAAGACGAGAAGCACATGACATTTCAAACTCAAAGAGGCCTTTACTGTTATAAGCTCATACCATTCGCACTCAAAAATCCGGGTTAACGTATCAGAAGCTGATGAACAAGATATTCGAAGGACAACTAGGTCACCATATGAAAGCTTACATCGATGAAATGATTGTGAAAAGAAACTATAGAGAGAAACAACTGGAAGTTTTAGGGATGGTCTTCCAGACACTTCGTATGTATGGATTGAAACTTAACCCACTTAAATGTTCTTTTGATGGATGTAATGGAAAGGTTTTAGGCTTTATTGTTAGCAAGAAGGGGAATGAAGCTGACCCATCTCAACTAAAGGAGATATTAGCCATGAAACCCCTAAGAAATATAAAAGAAGTGCAATGTGTGAGGAGAAATTTAGCCTCCCTTTCCCGCTTCATCTCCACATCATTGGATAAAAGTCAACCCTTTTTCAAAATACTAAGGAAACAATTTCAACTAGGAAGACAAATGAGACAAATCCTTTCAAGCATTGAAAGCATATTTAACATTTCTGGAAGTGTTAACGGCACCAGACCCGGGGGAACACCTATACTTGTACCAATTAGTTTCAATATATAGAGTGAGTGGTGATTCAGTACGGAAAACGATAATTATACAAAACTCCGTGTACTACTTCAATAAAGGATTAGTTGATGGAGATACCAGGTATATTAACTTAGAAAAGGTGGCCCTTAGTTTATTGGTCGCATCCAGGAAAATGCGTCTATAGTTCCAGAGTCATCATACCATAGTTCAGCGTACTTTATTCTCATTATGGAGTATACTTCAAAAGGTATACGTTTTGGAAAGGTTAAAGAGGTGGTCGGTGAAATTGGGAGCCTACGACATAGTTTATGAACCAAGACCAGCGAGAAAGGGCCAAACAGTAACTAATTTCATCAACATATTTTTTTGATGCTAGGGTTCGGACAACGAAATAACTACAGACGACATAGAAACCCCTTGATGGACAGTAGAGGTAGTTGGTGCGTCAAACACGACTGGGGGAGGGGGTGCCGGAGTTATGTTGAAGACCCCAAAATGGAAAAAAAATCAGACAAATAATACGACATGCTTTCAAAGTAACAAATAATTCAGCTGAGTACGAAGCAATGTTAGCATGCCTCCAATTGGCTGACATATGTCGAGCTCGATAGCTGACATTCCGGTCGGACTCCCAGTTAGTGATTGGTCAGGCCACAGTTTCATTCGAGCCAAACCTGCAAGTACACAAGGGTACTTAAATTTTTTGAAGTAATGGAAAAGCAAGTTTGATGGGGTCAAATACAAACAGATACCTCGGTCTAACAACCGGTGATAGCATGAACTAAAAAATTGGTGATACATGCACTTACAACAACAGTCGACTTAAGAGATGAATATATTGCATATCTTAAGAACCATACCTTACCAACGTATAAATCAAAAGAAAGATCGTTGCAGGTTCGTGCATGTTAATATACACTTTTGGATGATGTGCTATACAGAAAGAACACAACATGCCTACTGCTGCATTGTGTAAATAAAGAAGAAGCAGAGTTGATACTTCAAGACAGGCATGACGTGGAAGAAGGTGCTCATTATGGTTATAAGAGTTTGATAAGGAAATTTATACTTGCAGGGTTGGCCTAAGCTCGCCTCCAACACTCAAGCCTTAGTATAAAAATGTCATCATTACCAACAATTCGCCAATAAGAAATAACTACCCAGTGAGTCAATAAGCATAGTACTAGCGTCGTGTCCCTTAGATAAATGGGGGATAGATTTAGTAGGGGCACTCCGAATGACTACTGATAAGCGCAAATTCCTTGTGATGGCAGTTGACTACTACACTAAGTTGGTTGAGGCCAAGTATTTAGGAAAGATGAGATCTCGTGAGATATGTGACTTCTTTCAAAGTCGCATCCTTTCTCGATTTGGAATTCCAAGGATCCTCATAACTGACAAGAGACCTCAATTTTAAAATGAAGTCATGAAAACACTCTGCCAAAGGTATGAAATCACCCAACATTTTTCTATGTCATACTACCCCCATGAAAATGCTATAGTCGAGGTTACAAACAAAACTATCTTAGCAGGAATTAAGAAGAAGGTCGAGGGCTCAAAAGGAAAATGGCCAGACAAGCTAGTTGAGGCGTTATTGGCATACCAAACTACTCATCGGTCAACAACGGGAGATACACCTTTTTTCATTAGTATATGAAATGGAGGCAGTGGTTCCAACAGATATAATAATACTAAGTCATCGAATACCTAATTAGTCGGAGGAGGTGAATGACCATTAACAACAATCGTCAATTAACATGATCGAAGAAAATATGGATAATGTCGGGGTTCGATCTGATCATTACAAGAGTTTAATGAGAAGCAAATTCAAATCCAAGATTAAACATCAAAGCTTCAACGTAGATGACTTAGTAATGAAACAACATTTTTTAAGGAGTTCAAGACAAGAACGCAGGCAAACTAGCTCCGGATTTGGATGGCCAATATATAGTCGTTTCTAAAGGACATTACGTGGCATATAGACTGGATGATATATATAGTAATGCACTGAAACATCTATGGATTGAAAATCATTTGAAAATGTATCACCACGTTAATTAAGATCGGTTGTGCACTCTTTTCCCCTTTGGTGGCGGTTAAGGTTTTTTAATGAGGCACATTGTAAGTCGAAGTTATTAATGAATTCATCATTTTTTCTAAGTTATCATTGCATTTTCATTAATATAGATAATATGAATCTCCAAAATTTATAATTATCAAATTGGTGGTGGGTGTCGCCGATTTGATAATTATTAAAACGAAATGGCTAAAATGAGCCGCGCCTAGCTGGCTACCCAACATTCCATACTGAGCCATGACTAAGAACAGTTAATAAAAGCAAAATACTGCATAATACAAGCCTTGAAGGCTAGGTTAGGGGTCATACTGAGCCCGATCTATATAGCTCAGTAAAGCGAACCGACTAAAACTTATTGTTTATAAGACCATGATATGGGCCATATTGATCCCAACCTGATAAAGCCTATAAAAGGAGCATGTCTATAAGTAATTCTTATAGCCACGCAACAAACAACACTACGCTTATCCAAATCATAATATAAATCCCCCCCACAATCTCCAATAAGACTAACAAAAATCATAATAACAATTGATAAAAGCAATAAATAGTATTTAGGAGAATAAAATTTCAAAGAAACCACGTTATGACCAACATAGCAAAAAAAATGCCCGCAGAAAAGTTTAACTTTAAAATAAATTATACACGATCTTCAATAGTACCACATTATTTGCTAGGGTCCCTCTCTGTTAATACTACATCGGAGGGCTTTGGATCAACGCATGTAGAAATTGGATCAACCACTAACCCCTTGTTCGATGGGGGAGTTCCTTGGACGAGGGGGTGACCACTTTTTTTGCCTTTTCCATTAGTTTTTCTTATTATTCTTCGTCTGTCACAAATCCCCTAAACTGACCCAGATCCATATCAGCATTCATCTTCCAGAGTTCAATAATGATCTACTTCCAAATCCGCTCCGGGTTTGGTTTTATTCTCCCTAATGCTTCCTATTGACCATCAACACGAGCCTCAGTGACCAGTTCATTCACCTGTTTCTCAGTATTCTCGAGCTCCAATCTCAACCGAGTCGTCTTAGAACATATAATATTATTTTTAAAATGAACGTGGTTGTTGGCACTAGAGGACTCCTAATGTAGCCCGGAAAGTCCAAAGAAAATATTTTTAAATTTTATTTTATTTTATTCAAATATCTTATTTTATTTAAATCATAAATAATTGTATTCAGATTTTATTTTATTTTATTTTAAAAAAAATTATTTTATTTCCTTGTATTCTAATTTAGGGTTTTGAGCACCTCTTATATAAAGCCTCATATACCTTAAGTTTTAAATAATTTTTTGGAATAATATATTTTTTATCTCAAAAAATTTCAGTCTTGTTACCCTTAGATTAAGGTTTCATCATGTTACCCTTGAATTAAGGTTTCATTTATCCTTGGTTCTTTTTCTATTTCCACCGCGTTATCAGTTTTCTATCAGAGCCTCAGTTCCTGTTACGAAGGAAGCATGTTTCTGAATTCTGATTTCATCTTATTCAAGGTCTAAAGAAGATAAAACCATCTATGGTCATGAAAATCTCAAAGATCGTTTGGTATGAGGAGACACACCAGACATTTCGATAACGATCGTATTGACCGGTTACTAGAGGAGCTTAATTTGGCTACCAATTATCGAATTTATGAGAAACTTTCTTATCGAGATGTTGTCTCCGGCTATGAAGAGGTTTTCGAAACTATTTTTTTCATCAACTGGACATGGGTTGTTGTTTTCAGGCTATGAAAATTCTTTTGAAACTTTTGCATCAACTGGATGGCTTTAATGTGACTTGAAACAAAGAACACTCGAGAAGAATTTATCTTATTTCGATAAGGTCAACAATTACAATTTCCAATGTAACAATTGAAAAAAATAAAATAAAATAATTTTGGTTGTTGATGGTGATGGTGTTGTGGATTCGAGGACGAACTCTTGTCAACTAGGAGAGGATGATGTAGCCTAGAAAACCCAAACAAAAGCCTTTTTATTTTATTTTATTTTATTCAAATATCTTATATTATTTAAATCAAATCTAATTGTATTAAGATTTGTTTGATTTTATTTTAAAGCATTTATATTATTTCCTTGTATTCTAATTTTTGGTTTTGAGCAGCTCTTATATAAATCCTCATATACCTTAATTTTAAATAAGTTTTTGGAATACTATATTTCTTATCTCTAAAAATTTAAGTCTTGTTACCCTCAGATTAGGTTTTGCATCAGTTACTCTTGAATTAGAGTTTCATCTATCGTTGATTCTTTTTCCTATTTGCGCCATTTATCAACTCCTCAACTTTAACCAACATTCCAGAATTTTAACAAATAAATTCTGTCGTTCGCTTAGAGAGGACTTCGTTTTGACCTATCAGGTCTGTCACAGTCTTGGTTAATTTATTATCGGCAGAGGTAACAATACACAGGCGGTTACCCAGATCGGTTTTCTCCTTCAACAACTTTTCATAATATGCTTTAGAAGCATTGTATCCCTTTTATAGCAAACAAGGTCGGCAATGAGGGTTTTGACAAAACCAAACGATAAAGGTTTGGGCTAAAATTCGTCCATGATTTTAGCGTCCGCAAGGTTTATCATTCGATAGGCCGGTACCATCGAGTTATGGTAATTCTACGTAAGAAAATGATTAAAAAAAATCAAAAAATGGAAACTACATTGCCATAAAAAAGAACAGAAAACATACCTCTATCGATAATTCCAGTTGTCGCTATAAGAGATCCGACATGCTCATGCTATTATACAGGATCTCATGGTAATGTTTTAATTTCTGAAACATGAGTAGATACTTTGGTATGCTAACACCAATGGGTTGATCGGGTAATTCGAGTTGAGATGATGATTTTAAAGAAGCAAGACCAACAGAAGTAGTAGTATTTGGAGGGTCAGAGGTGATAATGTCAACACCAGGTTGACGGTTACTTAAATCCACCGAAGATGAAGCCGAACAATGGACATTTAACTCTTTGGCGGGAGGGGTACCCGATATAGCTCGACTATGGTTGGTTGAACTAAGTAGTGGGGCCTATTATTTACTAGCATCCATGGAAACACCCTAAATCTTGACTTTACCAGAAGAGGCATGATCATGAACATAGAGGGCGGTCGCACTAACCACCATAACTAAACTATCAAATCCAATAAGGGACTGCTCCCCAGCTCTCTCCTGACTATTAATAACTGGGGTCCCGTCCTTCCTTAGCACCTTTTCTTTCTCACAAACCCTCTAGTGGATGGACTACTCTTCCCCGTGCTCTCACCTTTCTTTCTTAGCGATGATATTACAACGCAATTGTTGGAGTCTCATTGATATGACACAGTGGAAGTAAAAAAGCAAACCAACCTAACGCTTACGGTGCTCATCCATCACCTTTCTAGTTGAAGGTTATGTTTCTAAATGGCATGCTTTCGATCCTAGAAAAAAAAAATACTTCCAGTGTTTGTTTGAATCGAGAAACATAACAATCTTACTACAGCTAGATATGTAGTAGTATATGGTCTTTAAAACCTCATATACATCAATGTTAGAAAACAATTCAGCTATACTAATCTCCCTACTTAACAACTTAGAACTGAGTACAACACTAAGCAAAAAATGCCATCCGTTGGTCGTGAGCTGCGTGGGACAGATTCAGATACACCTAAAAACTAATTTATTAATTTGGGTAAGGGTAGTTAGAGTCCCTAGTCGAAGAACGTCGTGTAGTATGGTGGGGATGTTTGCCAGGCTCGGAAAGTCTAATAACTAAAGAATCATGGAAATCGTACACTAATCTAAACCTATGAAGCCCTACGGGGTTTAGGTTATGAAGGTGAGCTAGGCAACTGAAATTGTAATCTAAGAAATTTTTGTCTTCCACCGTGTCCGTCGGTGGGGCACCAGGAATGGTGTTAGTGGCGGTTTTTTACTTCTTCACCGATCATTTGCGAGTCACTTCTGGGGCACATAAAGAAGTTCATGTACGAAGAATCAAAACCCCTAATGCAAGATTCTAGGGTTTCCGAGTAGAGGGTCGGGGAAACTAATGAGGGCTACATGAATGATAAAACAAAGGTAAGACAACAAGGAGAAGACAAAAATTAAAGCATATCGAGTGTTACCTTATTCAATGTCTGGCGTTAGAAAGCAATCAGATGATGAACACCGAACAATGGAAAGCTTGCGTCTTCAATGATAGTTTGAAAGAAAGAGAAAAAAAGGAAATAAATGTTCAAGATTGTAATTTATACTTAGTAAAACAAATAACTTAAATTAGGTCCACTTACGGGTACCTTCGATTACGAAGGGATAATCGAAGGGTATTACTTAAAGCAGAACTGTATAACGGGTTACTTATGGAAAATTGGACGAGGTACCCTCGGCAGTACAACTCAATGAAAAAGGCATCGGTAGAAGTACTATGCGTCACCCGCATGAAACAAAAACCATCATCTGTATGAAAACAGAACCATACTTTGGCCGACGATGAACGGTGGTTACGGAAAATAAGACCACTAAAAAGAGCAACAGAGCAGCATTAAAGACGTGGGAGCAGAACACATACCCACGACCAAGTATAACATAAAATGAAAATTTATTCTAAAATAATGAAATAATGCATCATATAAAGGAGAGAAGATTCTAAAATAATGTAAGCTTTCCTATCAAAGCAATAAGATTATCATATTTTACACTTTATACCTATCATAAAATTCTTTCACCAAAAACCGATCTGAATCGAAACTGGAACCGAATCCGAACCGGAACGGACCAAATCGAATACTAAACCGTTCGATCCGATTTCAAATCCGATTTCAAAATCTAAAATAGAAAGCTTAATGGTCTAATCCGAACCAATTTTAATAAACTTAATATTCCAATTCAAATCTATTAAAACCCAGACTAAAAAGGAATCCATATCGGCCCTAGTCTTCACCTTACTTCCTATTTTGTCATTTAATGTCTATTCATTTGCAGAACATCACCAACTCGGAAATACTTTAGGATATAACTGTTCGTGTGTCGTCATTTATAAAAAATTTAACCAGCAACTAAAAGATAAGAAAACAGTAGTTTTGAGGTTAAAAATCACTATAATTTGTTTTATGTATATCAACGGTTGTAAAACAGTTCTACATGCTTGTTTTTGTATTAAAACCACTCTCCACATCTTAATAATATTACATTTTAATTCAAAGATGTAATTAACAAAAATAAAAAATTAATGATAAAACTTTTGATAACATTGAAGAGATATAAAGGACTACCAGATGATATTGATAAACATGAATATTAAAATGATATAGGGATGAAACAAGAAGAACGATTTCAATACGACTGTAAACATCAATGAAACAATAAACCCGGACAATTGTTTTGCACAATTAATATGCAGTAATAGTTATTTTTAACCTAATTTCGGCCATGACTATATGGCTGCTACATCATATTGTTTATTTTGTCCAAAATTGCCCAGAACAACGAGTTGGCACATGTAATATGTCGAATTATTTATACGTTTATTTTTGTTTTTTATAGGGTGTGATCTAGTTTAGAGTATTTGGAGTTGTTATGCTGCTCGCTTCAACATTGAATTTTTTAAAAATATATATGACTATTATTCATATGTTAAAAGTTTGGTTTTGGTCCACAACTGCTAAAACTCATATCAGAATGATTATTCCAGTCATAATTCTATAGACAGTATGGAAATACAGAAACAAGGCTAAATTCAGCGACAAAACCTTCAACTGAGCTGCTAATTAGGTATATTAATAATATTATTATAGGTTTGGATTTTTCTAACTGTCTCTGGAAAAAGCTTTGGAAAAATGATGTACATATAACTAGAATGATGGGCTGTAAAACTTCATCATCTCCAAATATCACCTATCATCAATGGAGTCGTCCTAAATTAGGCTTTCTAAAACTAAACACGGATGCCTCGATTCTAAGGAATGGAGAGGTTGGAGGTGGTATTATCATGATAAATCACCAAGGTAAGATTGTCCTAGGTGCTACCAACTTGTATGGTAAACTAAATCTTTTAATTGCTGAATTGAGGGCTCTCCTAGATGTATTAATTATTTGTAAAAAGAACAATTGGAATAAAGTCCCGATTGAAACTGACTATCAAACAATAACAAATTTGTTTGCTAGTGGTAATTACCCTTACCACCAAATCTAGCTCTTAAATGTTGTAGAAATTTTATCTCTTCGAGCATGGACATTTCTAACATCTCAAGGTTCTTTAATATGGCAGCTGACTGGCTAGCCAAGTGGACCTTGAAATGTAAGCAGAAGCTTCAATTTACTGAGAATCATGCCCTAAACCAATTAAAGGCTATTATATCTCTTGAAAGCATGAACTTAGGTTACCTGAACGTAGATGATTGACAGTGTAGACTTGATTGTATTAATTCTAACTCTGGGCAACAAGCTATGCTTGGTGAAAACCATATTTCTTCTGTTTTTTGCAGACATCGAAGATTTGGAATGTCTGAATCAATTCATTCACTCTCTTTTAATTCTCAAGCTCAGATAGTCTCATTTTTGTCTCTCGAAAAGATGAAGGTGGAGATTGGTCTTTATTAAGGACTAGCTTCTAGACCAGTAGCTGGAAAATGAATCTTTTGATCAGGACTTCGAAGATCTGTCTTAAGCTTGGAGTTCTTAGTTACAAAGAATTGATTGGTTTTGGTAAGTCAGACATGTTGTCTCCTATCGTGTAGAAGCAGACGGAGCTCGGGCTTCATCTCAGGGCAAGCTTGATTGAATTGTTGACTTGGTGGAACATCTCCGTGAATTTTTAGAAAATCTGGAAAAAATATGGAAGAAATGAAATTGGAGAAAACGACAGGCTTCGCTATTCAAGGAGATTCTGACTTGAATTGGAGAAAACTTAGGGCTGAAATTGGTAGTTCTACACAATTCAATTAACATCATGTAATGGTTACATTAACTGTGTACTAATTTTTGCCTTATCTATTTAGGGCCATTAAATAAAGGTCAGTTTAATTTAAAAAAAATTATTTATACGGTTACTAACGTTTTTTAATTTTATTTAAACTAAATAATATTTTAATTGTTTTGAACATATAAAATAAAAAATATATGGAAATAAATTATTTTTTTATTTCTTTCTTTTTATTTTATCTGTTTCAAATTATGTTCACCGTCCAATAACAATTTCGTATATATTTTATAAATTAGAGGTTCATATAGTTATCCTTCATACAAAGGATAAATACTTCGGAAAGATGGCCCCAAATTGGGAGGGTCCTTATATGGTTATGGAAAGCTAAAGCCGGGTACATATCGCCTTTGTGATGGGAAAGGTAGGATGCTTCAACATCTTTGGAATATAGAGCATCTGAAGCTTTATTGGGAATAATGTTTTGTTTTGAATAATTGACACACTCTTTCCTACTGTGTTGGCCCATGGAGGTTTTAATGATGTGTCATGTAAATATTCAAAGATACTAATAAAAGTTCTTTTTCTTATTTTTGCTGATGGTTGTTTAAAACATAAGTATTTCAATAATTTTGGTAACTAGTTGAAGATTGATCAGCTTTGAAGTTGTTAACCAAGAGTATTTATTTTGAAGTGATAACCGTTCATTATTAACACTTTTCGAAGATACAACCATATTCGAGGTGCTACATTCTCTAAACGCACTAGACATATTCGAGGTGCTATATTCTCTAAACGCACTATATATATTTGAGGTGTTTACATTCTTTAAATACACCAGTTATTATTTGAAGTGCTACATTCTTTAAACACACATTTTTTAATGCACTATTATTATTAGAGGTAAAAATGATTTTGTTTACAAAAGAAAATATTATATGTTTTATGATAGAGAAGATGAATATAGACAAAGCAAAAGTAATAATTCATGAAAGATAATCCGATCTTACAAAAAGATATTTAGAATGTTAAACAATTAAGCATTCATAAAAAAATAAGTTATCACAAAACATCGAGTGACTTAGAACAAAAAATAACAAATGGAAAAAATAGCAGTTACTTGTCTTCGGAATTCTATTCTGGAGAATATCCTTCATCAAATTTATTTTCTTCTGATTCCGTCTCTTCGGAGGACTCAGTGGGGAGATCAAAAGCTTCATTGGGTTGAATATTTAAGGCGATTAATTCCCATAAGCTAGATAGATTTACGTTGGGGAATGCTGCGTGAATTTCACGAAGAAAGTTGATTGATTTCTATCCATCGACATTTACTATAGCAGCCAGTGTGTCTTTCCCACACTTAATTCGGGTGGCCTCCACAACAATATCATTTTCTTTCCCAAGGGAAATCTTCAGATTAGCCATATTACTTGTCAGCTTCTTATCTCTTTTTCACTTTTCTTTAGAGATTCTTGAAGAGTAGAATACGTTTTGTACTCTTCGGATAATTCCTTGGCATGCTTCTTCTTAAGTTCTTCTATCTTAGCCTCATGAGAACTCTTAAGCTCCTCCAGTTGATGATCATACACGAAGGGAAGATGGAATTTAAGTTGGATCACTCCATGAATATATTGTGACCTCAATCTGGAATGCGCAAAATTGATCATCGACGCGTCTCCTAAAACTCTCTATAATTTTTTCTCTGAAGCAGCAATATTATTAGGTTAAACCATATATTTAACCATGTTTTCCAAATGGCTTCGAGAAGAATTTACTTTTGTGCATAATGCTTTAGTTGTTGCTTTGAGTTGGGAGAAAAGTTGCAGAGCAAGTAAGACCTCTTCGGGTGGCTGTTGCTCTTGGATAGGGATGAACCTTTCATTATTGTAAGGCATGATAGTAGATGAGGAAGCCAACTGAGCATCCGAAGAAGGCAGGAGTTCATGTAAAAGAGGAGCAGTGACTTGATGGCCAATATTTCGAAGTCGTTCCTGGATTTCTTGAACCTTTGGATTCATATCTTTATAAGCTCGTCTTCACTAGTAGATTCATGATGAAATAATTGATCATCTCCTAGGTAATGTTCTGCCGCAGTTTATTCTTGATTATTTTCAACTTTAACTCCTACTAAAAGATTGTCTATTGTAGCTTCTTCAGCTTCGGTTGGAGGAGTATCTAAAGCAATTGATTCAGGGGGGCTTTCTATTCCTTTTGATGATGAAGCTTTTGCAGCTTTCTTTTTCTTTGGGGTGAAGGCCTTATTTATTTTTAAAGAGGGTTCAACCTCGAGTCCCTCTTTGATTGTTGGAAGGCTAACTTCAGATACTTTATTTTTGGTTTCTTTCTTCTTTTGTGACTTCGGTTTAGCGAGGTCTATCACCAGATGTACTAGCTACTTTTTACTTGTTATCTTTATTTTTCGAAGGAAAGTGGTTGTCAGATCTATTGCGCACAACCAACATACATTTGTTGTCATGTGCAAGCAACCTCTTCACAACAAATTTTAGGTTAGGTTGCTCAATTAAATTTTTGGGGAGGTCAACACCTAAATAAATCCTCCACAAATGACTGTTGATAAAGTTAATGGGTTGAAAGGCTGAGTGAATCCCATTACCCCATTCATTTTCTGCCGAGGTGGACAGTTGAGCGAAGACATATTTGGACAGTTGAGCAAAGACATCTTTTGCATCGTTTTGTCGACTTTTGTAACTCCTCGAAATTTCTAAGAACAATGACAAAATATGTGGGGAACCATATTTCAATTAAAAAGGATAAAAAGAGATAAAAGTGAAAAGACTTACTATTGCTTCTCCAAACAATATTAAGTTTGGAAGGGTTCTCCTCTGATATCTCTTTGCCATTCTCCCAAACTCCTAATATGAAGATAAAAGTTTGCTTCCATAATTTTTCATCTTCAAGTAAATTGTCGATAAACTTGAAGTCATCAACCAATATCAAGTAATAATAGGCAAGTACAAGTCCCTTCGAAAGACCAGTCATGACAACAGAATCTTTAATGGAAAATAGGGTTTGGCTTAGTCTCGAAGCCATAATCACTCATAGAAGTGTAAACCATAGATTTGGTGTTTCTTGTGTAGAGCAGAAACTTAAAATTTCGAAGTACTCTACTATCATCGGATCTAATGGAATCGAAGACTCCACAATCTAGTGGAGTCTCCCTTCTTTTGGAATTCTAAGAGTGATGTTGTCTTTCATTCCTTATTGTTTCTTCAAACAGTTATTATGAGCTTTATTATAATAATGTCCTCGAGAATTTCAACATGAGCTTTGTTTTTCTTTATTCGTCTCTCTGTTACTTATTGTTTTGAGTCATCTTCTTCCATGTCAGAGCTAATATCACTTTTCTTGGCTTCAATATTTGATTGAATTGCTTCAGAATCAGCCTCTTCATCGGATGCTTCATTTATTAACCGATGACGATTAGGATTTCTGGCTGGTTCTGCTTCTTGAATATGCGAGGAATTTTGTTGAGACTCGCTGATGGTCTCAACAATCTCCCTCGGGGAAGGAGATGATGGTGTAGGCCTATTGGTTTTATCTTGAGAAGAGTTGTCAGCTTCGAAGTCTCTCATAGCTATAAAAGTTTTCTTTTTGGTAGAAACATTATGAGGGAAGTGAGCTTCAAGTTTAATTTGAGGGGTTACCTTGCGTGAAATTCGAGGTGGACCAGAACTGGAAAGTGGTGTAACTTCTTCTGGACTTTTTTGAGTAAGTAATCTTGGAGTTATTTTGAGTGATGTTCGAGGTGGAATAGATGAAGATGCATGAGATGAATTTTGAAGCGTTGGTTGTTGAGATTTTGGGGTGGATAAATTTGAAAGCGCACGCGAGATTCGATTTGGGTTGAAATTACCCTAATGTATGGTTTGAGTAGTGAAGCGAGGAGAGTTTTTTTTATCGATCTTCGAGATTTGTATTCCTTAGCTCTTTCACTAATGCAGAAGTAATCTTAAGCACCAAAAACTAGTTTCTCAGGATTTTGAGAAATATGTTCTAAGGTTTTTAGTTTTCAAAGTTTTTTTATATACTAACTTGAAGATTGGCTGGAAATGATGAGTTTTCTGGAAAAGGTAGCCAAGAAATTGGTTACTTAGAGAAGGTTAGCAAAGGATTCTCTTAGGCAAAAATAGATTTCTCTCTCTAGAAACTTTGTATAAGGCAAATGAAATAAATGAAGGGCTATTTATAGAAGAGTTGTGAGAGAGAAAGTTGTGTCAGAGAAGTTGAAGAGGTGGAGACCAAACGGTTGTGTGCAAATAGGGTAGTGTGATGTCTGGTACACTGTCACACCTAGTGGTAGGTCTAGTGTCTACAATATCATGATTCATCGCATGCATATCACACCATACCAAACGTTTATAACCATTATGAAAAAAGGCCAGTTCATATTTGAAATGAATGTACTCACAAACGTATTTGAGAAGGATGGCTAAAGATAATTTCGAAGTGAATGTACTCACAAATGTATTTGAGGAGGATGACTAAAGATAATTTCAAAGTGAATGCACGCACGAATGTATCTGAAGAGGATAAACATAAAGTTAAGTAGTTTTGAAAGATTTCCGTTCGAAGCAGGTTGAACTTGGCAAGGAGTTTTTCCTATTTGTTGTGATTTCTGAAGTGATAACTAGTTCTTATTTATTGTCTTTCATAAGAACTAGTGGGCTACTTATAAGGATATAGAATGTTGACGGCTTAAATGTAGTAAATTAAAGTCTTATATGATCAAGTGTAAACATATAAGACAGATTTTAGACTGTTTGTAAAGATGGTGGACTAAAGTATAATTAACCATTTTTGTAACTAATTCGGTTACACTAAGTCTGATTGCCTATAAATAAAGGCTAAGGTTGTTAATACAAGGGACGACACTTTCTAAATTTGATACTACTTTGTTACTTTTACTTTTCTTTGGAATCAAACTCTTTCTTTCTAATTTTCAAGAACTAAATTAATAGATATCACCTACATCATCAGGTATCAAAGCCAAAAGATTTTTTATCAACTTTGGATCATCCTTACACACAACCCTTTACAATATTAAAAAATAATACGAAGATTCTTGTTCAATTGATGACTGTTATAAAAGATAAGATTCCAACACAAAGTGAAACGATGAATGAACTTTGAGAACATATTGGAAAAATTGAGCAGCAATTCAAACACAAATAAACCACCTCCAATCGGACCTGAAGTATACAACCATGGAATCCAAGCAACAAAAAATCATTGGATGAACGAATATCAGTGGAGACTAATACAAATGTTGAAGGAAAATAGAATTAAGGTCCCATAAAATGATAAAATAGAAGATGTGGTAAGTAAATCAACCCTATATTTATCTTCCAATGTTTCTTCTTTGAATCTAACAAAATCTATCCATAATTATTTGAAAATTTTTGTTGAGGATTTTCTCCATTGTATTGAAACAGTTCTACATGTTCAAATATCTTTTATGCCTAATAAAGAGACCCATTTTGATAACTGTGTTCTAGAAAAAATCCATCATTAGTTACCAATATTCATCTAATATAACATAAGATTAACTTGGTACTATGAACATCCATCCATAATCGACTAATTTATGTAATGAATCCTAAGAAGACAAATGAGTTGCAACTGATGAGTCCGAATTCAGCATGATCCCCGGACAGGGACAGATCAGTCCAAAGCCTCCGGACCGGACAGATCGGACAGATCACATGGACCGGACATATCACTTCGAACACTATGACCATAGGACAGTTCGAACTATGACAAAAGTACTAAGAAACCTAAACACTTCCTGACTAAGCTACTTGCTCTCCTGCTTAGAGCTCATGGGTCTTTGAACATGACCCGGGTTCTTTAAACATGACCCGAAAGCCCATAAGGGCCCAAACATCACACTATAAATACCCAACCACCCGCATTAACTATGGGTAATGAGAATTAACTGCTACCAAGCTGCTTAATTATCTCTCTACTCCCTACTCTAAACAATTTAACACCAACACACCACCTTAAAACACCCACACACCACCTTAAAACACCAACTGAAATTACCTGCCTACCCTTAGGCGATTATTATCCACACCAGCAACGACAAGTTAGTGAGCATGATTTTCTGGTTCGGGAATCACATGGAGGAAGGCTAATAGTACATTTTAGAATTGCAAAAACATTAGTTAAGATGGTTAACAAGTGAAAAATTATATTGTACATTTGAAATCATACATTACACACTAAAGCTTGAGGTCAAGTTTTTTTTTTAAAGAGAAAGAATTATATAGGACTAAAAATTTATTTTTACTCTGTTTTAAGTATTTTTATTCTCTTAGTGTTATTACTATTTTTAAAAGATAGTCAGGAGTTATTGGGTACTCATTATCCAAAATTTACTTCTAAAGTATTTTATTATATTTAATAGAGTCACACATAGTTCTTATGTATTTATTATCCAATATTTACTTTTAAGTGTTTTTATTTAATTTTATGAGTGAATGAGAGTTATTGTGTATTTATTATCCAATATTTTCTTTTAAGTCTTTTTATTTTGTTTTATAGTCAAAAGAGTTAATGTATATTTATTATCTAGGATTTACTCTTGAATCTTTAAAATAATTTATTTCTCTTTTTAGAAAGTTAAAGATAATTATTTTGTTTTTACTATTAGTCTTTTTCATATGGCTATAAATAAAGCCCTATATTCTTTGTAGTGCACAGGTTCATTCAAATATAAATCAATAAAATACGAGGTTTTTTACTCAACTTATATGTCCCTCACAAATATATCTTTAAACTATTTTTTGATGAGCGAGTTTAATTCTGCTCATTAAATACTTTGCATCTCTTTTATGGTGCAGCTCGATCCATCCTCTTTCTATCGTCATCATCCATCTGATTATATATGTGAGTGTTCTCCAAACAATAACTTTTACAACCAAACCACTTATGTGCCTACGTCATCTGGTAAGATTTTATCATCTTTACACACAAACCTTTACACTGGAAAAAATTATATAGATACTATTGTTAAATTGATGACTGTATGCAAGATCATATGCCGGTAGCAAATAAAATGATGAATGAACTTGGAAAACATATGGGGCGAATATAGCAGCAATTTAAACACAAAACACCACCTCTAGTCGAACTAAAAGTATACAACTGCAAAATTCAAGCAACAATAAACCAATATATGAAGGAGAATCAATGGAGTCAAATACAAAAGTCAAGGAAAAGAAAATTAAGTCCCAAAATGACAAAAAAAAACAAAAGATTTGGTAAGTAAATATAACCTTTATTTATCTTGTAACATTGATTCTTTGGAGATGCTAATAGAATCTATCCAAAATGATTCGATAAAACGTGTTGAGTATGTTCTTAATTGTACCAAGACAATTCTACTTGTTGAGATGTCTTTTAAGTCCAATAAAGAGAGTGATTTTGATGATTGTGTTCCTCATTACTTACCCACATATTCTTTGGATAGAGCATAAGATTAACATTGGACTATGTAAATTTATTCATAATCTACCAATTTATCTAATGAATCCAAAGAAGATAAATGAGCTGCAACGACACGTTAGTGAGTAAGATTTTTTGGTTCGGGAATCACATGGAGGAACACCAATGGTACATTTTATAATTGTAAAAACGTTAATTGAGATGGTTAACAAACGAAGAAATTCACTGGTGATATGCAACGTACACTTGAGATCATACATTGCACACTGAAGCTCCTCGACAAACGTTTCTTTAAAGTGAGAGAATGATATTGGACCAACAAATATATTTGAAGTCTGTTTAGAGTATTTTTATTTTCTTAGTATTTTTACTATTTAAAAAAAAGAGTAAACTAGAGTTATTGGATATTTATTATCCAATATTTACTTTCTAACTCTTTTATTTTGTTAAAGAGAGTCAATTAGAGTTATAGGTATTTATTATCCAATTTATACTTTTAAGTCTTTTTATTTTATTTCATGAGAGTCATTGGGTAAGGATGAATTTTTTTTCAAACCCACTGGTACCCGAGCCGACACCATAAGGTAAGATGGGTTATGAGTTTTAAAAATTTCCCACGAATGGGTTGTAGCTTTGAAAAATTATTACGCGGCGGGTTTGGGATGGATTATGGGTTTAAAATATTCTCACGGAAAAATCTGAAGCCATCCCACATGACATCTATTAGTTGTTCTAGAATTGAAAAATACATACACGATATATTATTATTTTATGAATTCTAAAATTATATTAAATACAATTCAGTTTATTTTATATTCTTTATTATTTACGTATTTATTGTTTTGTTTTTTTTATATTTTTATCATTATTTATAATAAATTTTTTAAAAAAATTATTTTAAATTGGCTTATATTTAACAAATATAAATATTTCAATCCAATAAATTTGCAAAAAAATTTACAATTTGTTTTAATAAATTTATATATTAATATTTTTTTATTAAATTTGTTAATAAATATGTTTTATAAATTTGTTACTAAATTTTTAGATTTGTTACTAAATTTGAAAGTTTATATCTCATATATTATTATTATTATTATTATTATTATTATATTATTTTTAGACTTTCTAATATTTTGTTAGATAGTGCGTACCTGTACATAACGGGTTTGGGTATAGGAAAAAAAATCTCTTACATGAACGGGTATCCGAACCAACTAGATTTAAAAAAATAAAAATGAAACTGGTACGGTTTTCGATCCATTTTTATCCCTATTATTGAATATTTATTATCCTTATATACTTTTAACTCTTTTTATTTTGTTTTATGAGAGTCAGTGAGGTTTATTGAATAATTAATATCAAACATTTACTTGTGAATCTTTAAACTTATTTAATTATTTTTAAGAGAGTCAAACCAACACTTCATCGACCATCTGAGACACATCATCTAATCTGCTTAAGTTGTTAGTGTTCTCCGAACATCAAATTTACAGTTAAACTGTTTGTGTGCCTATATCAAATGGGAATGAAATGATTGAAAATGAAACCAACTAATCATATTTTTTAGTATATTCGTTAGAACCTCCATGAATATGTATAGTGCCTCAAAGTGAAAATTTATATTTTTATTAGAAATATCATAAAACTTAGACCTTATTGAATGTTGTGAATATCTAATCAAATGAGAGCTGGCCTCCTTAGAGACCAATTTATTTTCATTCACCCAACAAAACCTCACTTCAGATGGACATACCAAAAAATATATATGTTTTAAGTTAGAATTGCTCCTAATCTAAAGCTCATGTGAGGTCTTAATGATCTCTTTTGCAGGAACTGTATTTAGAATATATGTAACATATTTAGTTACTTCACTCTGTAGTAATAATGGTAGAGGTGCATGACTAATCATAGTTCTTACCATATCTTCAAGTGTATAATTTTGTCTCTTAGATACTTCATTCAATGTTGGAAGTAGTTATGGAGAGGGGTGCAACTTATACTCACTTAGAGAAATAATCAACTGCCAATATGATGGTTCGACACCCTCCAAAAGTCATTGGTAGGGGTCCAATACCGCTTTAGATATTGATTACATATGGACTACTGGCACATGTATTACATTTCCAAACCTCTGGCATGGATCACATCTTTTCACTAGCTCTTTCGCATCCATCATGATGGATGGCCAATAATATCCTATTAACAAGACCCTTCTAGTCAAAACTTTGTAACCATAATGAGAAAATCCTTCACCATCATGTAACTCATTGATAATTATTTGAGACTCATCGAATCCAAGGCAACACAATAGCGGTTGCTAAAATATTTCTTGTAGAGGACCCCTCTAAGAACCAAAAACCCATGTGATTTAAACTTCAATTTCTTAGCTAGGATTTTATCTTGAGGAAAACTTCCTTTAGTAATGCATTCTTGAATCTCATGCCTCGAGTCTTGGTTTGTTATTGTAGACATTTGAAAACTTTCCTCAGTTCTAACTTCATTTTTTAGGGTTGTTGTTATAGAAGGAATTCTTGTACCAAAATCCAAGGACATGCCTCGGTGTACGTAAGAATGGATAAAAAGTCGGATATTAAATATTCATTTATTCCTACATGTTCATATTTTGAACATTTAAAGTAGACAGAATGTTCTCTTAATACTTTTAAATATTTTACCAAATGTTCTTTCATCATTTCAGATTGTCCCTAAGCTTGATGTTTGGGAAGCCGTGAATCATTTATTAATCAGAATCGTTTGGCACCACATATTTAAGGAGCCTTAAACCAGCTATTGTTTCTTTGTACTCAGCTTCATTGTTTGATGCCTTGAAACCAAAAACTGACTATCTAAAGGGGGAGAACATACAAATTCATTCCTCATAAACCATCATACTAGATCCTCCATCTATTTGGATTATCCATTCTTTCCTAGGTTTATTGATAGAAGATTCTACATAGGGTTGACCTGAATGGAACTCAACCAACAAGTCTGGCACAACTTGTGCCTTGATTGCTATTTGATGAGCAAAATTGATGTCATAATCCCCCAATTCCACAGACCACTTGGTCATCTGATCTGATACATTTGGTTTTTGTAACATACTTTTGAATGGAAAAGAAGTTTGAACCGTGATAGAGTGCGCTTGAAAATATGGCTTCATTTTTTTGGTTGTTATTACCAAGGCTAATGATAACTTTTCCAGCTTCACATATCTTTTCTCGGTGTTCAACAAGCTCATACTAACATAATAGACCATACGAGGGTTATTGTCTACCTCCCAGACTAATACAATACTTACCGCATAATTGGATACAACCAAGTATACATAAATTATTTCTTCTATTATTGGTTTGAACCGAGTTTTGGGCAAAGACAAATGTTTTTTTATTTTAAGGAACACTTTATCACAATTTGGTGACCAAATTAAATTTCTTGGCATTTCTCAACACTTGGAAGAATTGTGCACACTTATCTGATGGCCTTAATATAAACATATTTAAAACTAACAGTCTTCTAATTAACACATAAGCCTCTTTTGTGGATATGAGAGGGTCTATAGCCAACAATGCATCTAATTTTATTGGGTCAGCTTGAATCTATTTCTTATTAACATAACCTAAACCATTTCTGGATCACATGCCAAAAGTGCACTTCTCTGAATTTAGCTTTAAATTAATGGCTTCCGGGTTGTAGAAAGTTTCTTTAAGATCAAGAAAATAATCCTCATCCCTTAAACTCTTTACCAACATGTCAAAAATATAAACTTCAACATTTCTCCCAATTTGACTTGCAAATTCTTTGTTTACTAAGCATTGTAGGTATCCCCAATATTCTTCAAACCAAAAAAGGTACTTTATAACAATGCCGCCCATGTTAGTGATAAATGTAGTATGATCCTAGTTCTTCAAATCCATTTTTATTTGATTGTATTTAGCGAACGCATCCATAAAAGACAACAACTTATTTACAGAAGTGGAATCAACCAACTGATCTATCAAATTGACAAGGAAAGAATCATTAAGACATACAGTGTTGAGATTTGTGAAATCAATACACATTCGCAATTTACCCTTTTTATTTTTTACGAGCACCGCATTTGTTGTCCATAATGGGTATTGAGATTCCCGAATATACCCTAACTTTGTCAATTTGTCTAACATTTTAAAAATATATTCAAATTTCTCTTCAGAAAAAACATTTTTATGTATTACTGGGCCTGTGTCGGATCGTACCGATACCTTATGGAAAATGATGCTAGCCTATTACATCTTTATTACACTAGGCGAACACATAAAAATTCTTAGATATGAAAAACAGTAACTCGTCTTTCAATTTTGATAGCAATTGAGTTCTAATTCTGAAATTTTTCCCATCTGTAAAACTGGGCACTTCAACCTCTTTAATATGAATAACTACCTTATGAGTCTCTCTTGGATCATCTATCTTGTTTGGAACCAAAAAGGACTCTAGTAACTACTGTTCCTTTTTCCGTCACAATTTCTAAAGACTTTGGAGCAAGATTAATGACATAGCATTCCATAGTCACCTTCGAACTGCTTTGAACGACCACCACTCGGCTTTTAACAACGTATTTAAAGAACTAATGAATCGTTGATGCGACAACATACATTCTTGATAGCCAATATCTGTAAAAAAAAAAAAGGCATTATAAAGGGTCGGATGATCCACAACCACAAAAAAAACTCTCACCATTTTCTTAAATGGTCTTTTACCAATAATCGCTTCTCCTTCGAACTCCTCAATAACATCAGTAGAGTTGCTTTTAAACCCACTATATTTTTGTTTGATCGAATAATAATGGATGGGTTTTTCATTTGTTTATAGGTTGACATAAATAATATATTAGCAGAGGTACGAGTGTCGATAATAATTTTTTAGATTTTTGTTCCCTCCATAGACGCCCCTATAACCACAACATCCTCCTGTAGCCCAACAATATTCATTAAATCATCTTCATTTAATACTATGAAAGGGACATGATTTTGGTACAGATGAGAAAACATTTTCTCTTCTAATTGTATGGTCAAAATAATCACATGTTTTTTCCTGGAATACTTGAAGGTGATGTCATCATATTTCCTCAAAATAGTTAATGATTCAAAAAATTGACACATCTTGGAGACCCTCCCGCTATTTTTAGATACCACGTTCACTCGACCCCGGTCTGGATCAGGATTCAAGTAATTTGAATCTACATCTAATTGGTCAATAATCACCATAGTAGTTTCTTGTTTAGGAGCTTCTATGGCTTGCCTTCAGACAACAGGTGAAGCTTCTTGCGCCCCACTCACGTTTGGCTGTGATCTGTTACCCACTTGTGACTTAACAAAGCTAGTTAACTTCCCATTTTCAATTAACGATTGTATTTCCTACTTCAAAGCAGTACAATCTTTAGTGTTATGTCTTACATTATTGTAATACTTATAAACTTGTGTGTTTTAATTTTTCCTCCGAGTCTGGATGAGTGGGGGCCTTTAGAACTGCATAAAATTATTCGACTAGGTTGAACCCGTTGATTCCCTATTGGTCTAGATTGTTTCCCTTGAGTGGATTGGCTCGATCTAGGTAAAAAAGATCCATGTCCAGAGTCCCGTTGATTTTTAACCATAGCTTGCGACTGACTACTTGCTTGTGGACGAGGGGTTGAAAGGGCAGTTCTATATTGATGAGGTTATCTTAATCTTTTAATTTCATCCAATGTAATTTTCTTTCCAACTTAGTTCAATAAACCATCCAAGGTCATTGCTTTCTTACGGGTTACTGCATCAGCCAACTTACCAGCAAACAACCCTTGTCTGAGTGAACCTATAACTACCTGTTCGAAGCAATCTGCCAATCCATCTTTGATATTCAAAAAACATTAGGTATAATCCTTTAAAGATTCACAAGGGTGCTGCCAACAATCAATTATAGTACCATGTTCTCTTTAAGTTCTTTGCTTCCCACAAATTACATACAAAAGGTTATCCAAAACAAATTCAAAGTTCTTGATTGACTCATGTGGTAGTCTGTTATACCACTTCAATGCACTATTCTTGAAGGTTTGAGAAAATTCTCTACATAATAGCTTGTCATCATCATCTACACTCATCACAAATTTTTTGAAATGCTCCAGATGGTTATCGGGGTCGTGGCTCCCATCATACTTTTCCATTTTTGAGATGTCAAAACGCCTAGGTAGATATTTGGATAAGATTTTTGGAGATAAATGCGACTGCCTCTAATTATATCTTTGATTGAACATGTAATCCTCATTATAAGTGGCAAAAATTATAGGCTCGGATTGAACAATGAATTGATCACTCAACAAACGATCGATGTCATGGTCAGCTGACCCATTTACCTTTCCCTAATATTTTTTATTCTTTCATTTACCTTTTCAATTTTTTTTCCTGAAGAATCCTACTCACTAGTCTTATGGTTTTTATTTGGATTTGTTTAGCCTGAAACTTTCCTTTATTTTTCTTACAAAAAGGATCATTACTCTATTTCTGATTCTTTTGTAGAACCCTCAGAAGACCCTGAAGCATTGGAATAATGTTTAGCTTGATTTATTTTTTATACTCTGGGTGGGCTTGAGGGGACTGGTCATCCTGGGTCCTCTTTGGATTATGTTGGGGATTATTATCTGGCTCATCAAATTTCGGATACTCTGATGCAATCTTCCCCTCTAGATTCTTCTCAGCCTATCTTTGGGCTCTCAAAACCTCAAGTTCTATATGCAAGTGATCTTACTTCTCGTGCATAAGAAGCATTTCGCCAGTCTTATTATTTACATGAGATGTGCATACATGTTCCTTTTCGACTCTAACCTCTTTATTATCAAGAGGAGAGTCTATCTGCATTCCTATTCCAAAGAACTTTGAAGGAAAACTTTGGACGTTAGCTTTTGGATTTCGCTATTCGCGCACCTTGCTCCCACTGTGGTCGCCAATCTGATAAGGTATAAATTGGATCAAAGGGTATTTAAATAATTCTATGGTCATTTAATAAGTGTAAGATATGAATAGAGAGATAGTTGAACTGCTTTATTTAATGTTTTAGTTAGATAAATTCCAACCACCTTTAATGTTGTTCTTTAGAGAATTTATAGGTTGACTTCGGGTTAATGGACCAAACGGGTCGGGTCATGGCAATTGACCAAGCCTAAAGACTAAGAAAGCCCATTAACCATTATTTATTTTTATATTTTGCAAAAAATAATAAGTAAGAAAGTAGTAAACACATAACTCGGTCAAAATGTAAAAGTATAGTATTTTCCTTAAGTCTAAATTGGCCCTCGAAAAACTCGGACCCTCTCAAAGCTAATAGCTCCAAATATTTTCGATCTCATCAATCTTAACTTTGTTAAGTATGTTATGAAGCCAATATATCGCCCAATTGATCCATGTTTGTGAATTGATTTACTTAAGGTTTTGTCAGGTCTTTGATTAATATTACGTGTATTACCGACCATAAGTAAAGTTAATTTATGGCATAATCGGTCATGAATATGAGATTATCAAATTTCAATTGGTTATTAAGTATTTAATTGAAATAGGAACAGCAACGCCAATGAGGGTTTTCCCAAATTAGGTAAATTGAAATTGCATCAGAAGTGACTTTCTCAAACTCATACAAGTATATATTAATATATATGGCATAAGATATCTCATTAGTGATGCATGACATGTTTTATATGTTAAATATATATTTAAATAATATTTAAAGTTTATATGTCAATATATGTGATATTTATATGTTGTTTGTTGTATGTATGTTGTTAATCTAGTCAAATTAAATACCTTTAACTCATTAGGTAATAAAACTTCTATATCAGATAGGTCAAATATTTCCAATTAAAGTAGGACATGATATTGTATTTGAAATGTTATAATTTTGAATTAACATTAAGGAATAAACACCTTATGCCCCTCACCAAATATAATTATCATATAGAGAAGAAAGAATTTGACACGTGAGAAAATTCAAATAGGTTGTGTTTGACAATCATGACTAATGAATACCTTTGATATTTTATGAGACTGTCCCGATTGAGATTACCCATACACTTTAGTTTCTTAAAGTGGTTGAAAAATGTTTTGCCAAGATTAATAAGGTGAATATTAAGATTTTGCTGCATGGAGCTCTCCACCATGAAATTTCATGGCACGAAAATTCATGAAGCATAGTCATGAGATGTCAATGATCACCACAATATTAAAGACACTTAAGATTGTCCTTCATGAGAAAGTTGTGTGAGGGTTTGCATTTCAGTATTTTTCTCAGTATAAAAGATTGATAGTTAATGAACTGATTTCGCATGTTATCCTTGAGGAGGAGAGGTTGAAACAATAATGTCCTAAGGTGCATCTGGTTAGTTTTCAACAACAGAAAATAAAGTAGAGAAATTCTAATAGACCATTTGATAAGGTTTGGTTCAGGAGCAACAAAACATAACAAATCACCTACTACATGTTGATGTTTGTTTTGCAAGAGGAAAATACATCACAAAAGAAAGTAAGAGAAGTGAAAAGCTTATATTAAAACTAAAGATAATGTCACAACTCTAGTATATTCAGAATTCAATTCAATTTTAGTTTTAAGAAATATAATAGGGATTAATATGGCTACGATCACCCATTTTTGTATCTTATACAGGTTATGATAAAGAGCTAGAGCCTTGGTGATGGTAAAATATCAATCTATAAAGTAAAGGGTAAAATATTAATCTATAAAGTAAAGGGAATTTAGTGTTTAAAATTTGCCATGTGTGATTTTTAATTCTTTTTAGTGGACATTTACTATATTTAAAAGATGTTAGAAGAAATTTGATATTTTTTCCTATATTAGACCCCTTTGGATATTCGGTCCTTTTGGGAATAATCAAATGACTATTTTTACATGATAATATGGTAAGAATTGAATAGTTAATGTTAAATGATAAGTTATACATATTAAATACTTTTAAGCATAAAAAAGAACATACAAGATCTAATAAACTAAATTGTAAGCCTGGAAATTCAGGAAATCTTTAACATAAACACTTAGATCATATCTTTAAGGCAAGAATGGATAAGCTTGTTGCTGATATATATATATATATATATATTATTTTTATTATTCAGATCTTGGTGGTTTTATTGAATTTATAAAGCATAAAACATACCAAAGTGGAAATTTTAGGTGCATATAGAGCGGAAAAAGTCTTGGAGTTGATAGATACAATCTATTTGGATAATTTCCAAAGGCATAATAGAACGAAAGACAATATATGATATCATGTACCTATAACTTCTCTCGTCATGACTATCTATAACTTATTTATAAGAAATCATAACCACTAGAAACATTCATAACTTTTAAGACCAAAGTTGAAAAACAACTTAGTAAGAGCATTAAGTGCGCCAGATCGGATAGTGGTGGTGAATACTATGGCATATATGACACTTTGGGTGAACAACGTCATGGACTATTTGTAAAGTACCTCGGGGATTTAATTGTGATGTGTACTTGATTAATAGAGCTTCATCAGCAACTCTTGATTTTGATATTCGTGAGAGAGTAAAGAAAGAAAATATCTTACATATTCACATATTAGAGTTTTGGGTGTAAGGCATATATTCATGTTCCAAAAGAGAAGATATCTAAACTTGATTCAAAGACATCTGTGTGTTTTTTTTTGGATATGGTGATGATGAGTATGACTTCAAACTCTATGCTCCTAAGAAGAAAAAAATAGTAAGAAGTAGAGATGTATTATTTTTTTAGTATGAGAAGGGTGTGGATCTTTTGAGTACGAGGTTAACCTCTACTTTTGATGTATATTTTAATACTATTAATGACATTTCTTCTTCTATTTTTCCTTATGTAAATCAGACAACCAATGATAATGTTGAGGTGTTTCATAATGATATTAATGATGTTCCAACTGGTGGTGATTTATAAGGTCAAGTTGTTGAAGATGCTTATAATGAGACCTATTTGAGGAAGAATTTTTTGATGAAAAAGTTCAAATGCATAGGGAGCAACCTACCCCTCAAGTGGAGGATACACATGATGAAATCATAAAAATGGCATTAATTTTGATGATAAATTTTTCATGTTGTAAAGATTACTTCTATCATAATTATATTGGGTTTAACTGCAAGTTTAAATCTTGAGTTGGAACAACTTGGTGTAAGAACTGCATTTTAGATAATGATTAGTGACATACATGAGAAAATCTACATGGAGCAACATGAAGGTTTTAAAGAGAAAGGGAAAACATTGTTTGTTTTTAAGTTGAAGAAGAGTTTTTATGGGCTTAAACAAGTGCCAAGGCAGTGCTATCAAAAATTTGACTCATTTATGAAAAATAATGGCTACAAACGAACTCATATTGATCATTGTGTCTAGTTTAGAGAGTTCACTAGAGGTAAGCTTACCATACTTCTTTACTATGTAGATGATATGTTGATAGTTGGGGAAGTACTTGAGATGATTATTAGTTTAAATAAAAACTTAACCAGATTATTTAACATGAAAGTTTTGGATCCACCAAAGTAAATCTTAGTCATGGAGAGTACTTGTAAAAAGAAAGCTATAAATTTATGACTATCACACGATAAATATATTGAATGTGTACTTGAATGGTTTAATATGAAGAATACCAAGCCATGTATTACACCATTAACTACACACTTTAAGTTTATCAAAGAAGTGTATCGTACAACAGAGAAAAAGAAAGAAAATATGTAAATTATTATTTATTATTTTTTTGTTGGTTCTTTGATGTATGTCATGGTGTGTACAAAATCAGGTATTGCATATGTCTTCGGTTCAATGAGTATATATGTATGAAATTTGGGTAAAATTTATTGAGAAGCAGCGAAGTGGATTTTCATATGCTTGTGAGGCACATTTTTTTTGATTTTGTGTTATGGAGGTAGAAAAACTATACTTGTAGGGCATAGAGATGCTGGTATGGCTAGTGATCTTGAAAAACAGAAGTCTACCTCAGGTTATGTGTTTACTTTTTCAGAGGGAGACATTTCATGAAAATATAAGGTAAAAGAATATGTAGCATTTTCAATAACTGATGAATAATATATTACAACAGTGAAAGCAAGCAAAGATATGTTTTGGATTAAGAGGTTTATTCAAGAGTTGAGGTTGAAGCAAAAAAATATGTGGTATTTTGTGATAATCAGAGTACTATGAATTTAAACAATAATCTAATGTATCACGCATGCACCCAGAATATTGATGTGAGGTGCCATTGGTTGTGGGATATGATCGGAAAAAGAGAAATAAAATTACTGAAAGTCCACACCGATAAGAATGTACAAACATATTGACTAAGGTTGTTCCCGAAAACAAAGTTGAGCTTTGTAGTAAGCTCACCGGGATGAGGTTCAAGTAAAAACCTCATGATTGTATCTTCTCCATCATGGTTGGATGGGGAGATTGTTAAGGTCCAGCCCAATGACTAGAAAGTTGTGCATTGAAGTTTTGTATGTTCTATTTTTTTTATAATTTGATATGTCATACACTTTAATTCACACCAATTGATGATTAAGTAGTACAAGCACTCATGAACAATCCAATTAAGGCCCAATTTATAACTTAGTATTTATTACACTGAATTTATATGCAAGAGAGATTATTTATAAGTCAGAACACCTCCTTATTGGGGTTTGGTATTGTTAAGAGAGAGTCAAACAAAGTGACACTAAACACAAGAGAAGTGATTTTCGGATTTGTTGTGTGCTTCAAAATCAAAAGAGCCCGATTAAGTAATAACGATATAGTTTTGCTGATTTTTAGACAACTTGTTTAGTACTTCTAATTCCACATTTGACCAATTATATTTTAATTTAGAGCTACGATTTTAGAGAAATCACTCCTAGAATAGTGCAATGTTTTTGTGATATTTTTCCCTTGTCTTTCTCTTATTGTTCATCTTTTATTTTTGTAATTGTTGGTGGGTTTGTATATCTTTATAAAATCAATTGAAATTTATTTGCACCCTCAATTTATCATAATAATATTAGTATGTAGGAGGGCTCTTTATGAGTCCCGTAATTTTTACTTTTCACATTGAAAAGATTTTTCTCCGTATAAATCTTGTGTGTTGATTTTTTCCCCGTTAATTTGCTGTTGTTTGAGACCTTCACATTGTCCATATCAGAGATATTTAAGTCATTTTTCAAGGTAATGGTCCATAATATATAATGTTTTAAGCATATTTTATTCTATTAACCCACATCCACTTTATTTTCTCTCTAACTTCTCTCGAACTTCTCCCTAACTTCTCTCTACAATTCGGCAAAATAACAATTTGGTGTGCTCTTCCTCCTCTTTCTCTTCCGCTCCTCCATCATGGTGAAGAAAAAATATTACCGTCGTCCTCCACCACCACCAATGTATATTTTCTATTTTTAAACTTTAATTTGTTGATTCTTGGTGGATTTTAGTTTGTTTTAAGTTAAAATTTGGTAATTTGGATATGTTTTTTAGTTAATTTTATAGGTTAGATTTATGATTTCAAAATATGTTCGAATTTATGGGTTATGATAGGTTAGATTTAGGATTTATGGAGGTTTTCGACCATTTTCCTTGTCAGAATCGGTCGGAAAATGGCTGACACCGATGGGTTGCGTCCAAGCACCTCATCGGTGCGTTATACCTGCAAAAGATTAACTCACGTCGATACTCCAAAAGATTTGATTTTTTTTGCATTCATCGAAATATCATTTTTAAATATTCATGTATTTATTTTCTAACTATTCATGTATTTGAAATTTATTTAATGTGAATTAGTTTTTATAGTGAATATTAATTATTATTTTTATTCCATTTATTCCAAATATAAGTTAGAAATTTATTTAGCTCGTTAATTATAAGTTTTTTTAAATCTAAATTTTATTCTCTTATAAAATTTCATAATAATGAATAAATAAATACACACAATAAATAATGAAATTAGTTATAACAAAATTAAATTAAAATTTTATTAATAAAACTCATTAAAATAATAATTATAAACTTTTATCAGGTGAATTATAATAGATTTTATTAAACTCTAATATAATAATTATATTTAATTTTTTTTAATAAAAATCACTCAATATTGTTAAAATCTAATTAATAAAACCTAACATTATTTATATAAAGACATATATTAAAGAAATATGTTTTTATATAGAATTGTATATAATAATTATATTTACACTTTATTTAATAAAATCGTTACTCTATGTTACATTTTTTTTTAAATATAAACTTTAATTTTTTAAACCTCATAATTTTAAACTATGAATGCTCGAGCGTTGTCCCTATTGAAATCTTCAAAGTATTGATCTGTATCATCCACACATGCAATATCGAATTAAAAAAAATCAAAGTAAGTAAGTAAATAAATAAAAACTAAAAATACTTGGCAATTGAATTTCAAAACACAAATCAGAGTAAGTCAATAAACAAAGATGGAATAGAAGTTCAGGTCAATGGCTAAAATAGAGCTTCTCGAGCCAAAAACAAATTCTGGCCATACACCACTGGTGGTGCATGATCACAAAACCGGTGGTCATACACCACCAGCACCACCGGTTCTGGTGCAGCGACATACCAGAACCGAACTTTGAAATAAAAAAATACAAGAACTTCGTTATCTTTTCCTAGGGACGAACCTCTTTCTCTAGCGAGATAAGCTCACCTGCCACCTCCGAGCGATAATAACTTCTCCATGCTAATTTCTAATTCCAGTTGACTCATGTTCGATTTTGTGTTTTTGTTATGAGAAGTTTAAAAACAATTGAAGAAAGTTTGAATTTTTTTAAAGCAAATTTGAATGTTTAAGAAGATTTTGAACAACTTCACAAAATTGTAGCAATAAGAGGTTTGAACTACTAAATCAATGTATTTTTTTGGATAAAGATAACAATATATGTTATTTTGTAATTTGGCTGAATTTAAGATATACTTGGTGTTTTTCTTTCATTAAAAGCAACTTTGTGATTAAATGAAAATTGGAGATAAATTCATATAAAAATTAAAGTTGAGTCAAATTCATATTTTGAGTAAATTTATACTCAATTTGGGTATGAATAATCTAATCTTTTATTAAAAGTAATTCTGTAATTAAATGAAATTTGGAATAAATTGATAAAAAAATTTAAACTTGTCAAATACATATTTTGAATAAATTTATACTGAATTTGGATATGAATAATTTGACTTTTAAGTGTTTTTTTTTTATTTAAAGCAATTTTTAATTAAATGAAAGCCCAAAATAAATTCATAATTGTTTTTTAATTTAAGTAAGTGCATATTTTGAGTAAATTTATACTCCATTATGGTATGTATAATCTAACATTAAAAAACAAATTTGTAATTAAATAAAAGTTGGGATAAATTCATAAAATAAAAATTAAACTCAAGTCAAATGCATTTGTTGATACTTATACTCCATTTGGATATATATAATCTCACCCTTTTAGTAAATAAAGATCTTAGCGCGTAAGATAATGCGGACCCTTTTGGTAAACAAAAATCTTAGCGTATAATAATTGAACAAGTACCCTGTATAAATTCCCAGAACCCAAAACCATTTCACTATCTCTCTAAACCCACAACAAAACCAACTAATAATGGCACAATCGACTTTGTTCTCGAAACAGTTCACGATGTTCAATCCATCGGAAATCTCACAAACAGCGACTAATCTCTTCTCTACCTACGCCTCTCTCGCCGGTTCGATGATGCTCTTACGTTCCCTGGCCCACGAGCTCATCCCTCCCCAAATCGCGTCATATCTCACCCTTTTATTCCAATATTTTTTCACTCACTCAAACAACACTGTAACTCTAGTGGTCGATGAATCCATCGGAATGACACGGAACGAGGTGTTTGACGCCGCCGAAATTTATCTCCGGACTAAAATCGGTCCCAAAACGGGGAGGATCAAAGTCGGAAAAAGTCCGAGACAAAAGAAGATCAGTCTCGAGATCGAAAAAGGCGAAGAAATTGTAGATTCTTACGAAAACATCGAGTTGAAATGGAAATTTGTACTGGTCGAAAGCGAACGATGGCAAGATAAGCAATTCTTCGAGCTCACCTTCAATAAGAAATTCAAAAACAAAATCATCGATTCGTATTTACCTTATATATTGCTCGAATCCGATTCGATCAAACGCAAAGAAAGAGCAGTGAGGCTCTACAGCCGCGATTTAGACTCCTACGACGACGATGAAACCTCACGCGGATCGTGGAGATCGGTAAATCTGGAGCATCCTTCGAAATTCGAGACGTTAGCAATGGATTTTGAAATGAAGAAGATGATTATTGATGATTTGGATCGGTTCCTGAGAAGAAAAGAGTTTTACAAAAGAGTAGGTAAAGCTTGGAAACGAGGCTATTTATTGTACGGACCTCCTGGAACAGGTAAATCGAGCTTGATTGCTGCCATGGCCAATTACCTTAAGTTTGATGTTTACGATCTGGAGCTCACTAGCATATATAGAAACTCCGATTTGCGGAATGTGTTGTTGACGACCACGAATCGGTCGATTTTGGTGATCGAAGATATTGATTGTAGTGTTATATATTATCCGAAATCGCATCAAATAATATATAACAAATCGCGGAAAAAATAATAAAACCCTTTTTGTTAGATTCATCTATAGAAGAAACAAAAAATCAAGAATACTTACGGGTTTGCCTGCTGCTATCCATCTAGTATTCTCTAGCGTTCTTTTGCGTTCTTTAGCGATTCCACGTTCTCCGGCGATTCCGTTTATGAAACTAAGAGACCTGCAGAATCAGATTAGAGAAGAAGGAAAAGTTTCCAGACACTAAGGAAGCGGCCGTATTTCTGATTAGGGTTTAGAGTGATGAAATACCTAAACCTAGCCCCTTATTTATAGATTTTACAATGTGAAGCCCAACATTGTAAAGCCCATCCTATGTTACTTCCTTGTGTCCGGGACCATAACCCAATAAATTGATAATTCAATTTATATCCCTGATTTATTAATTCAGGCTTAAGTGTTGAGATTTGGGCCCTCTTCATCACAGTGCCCAAATTCAACCCGGTTACCACACTTAAGCCCATAACGCCTTTTTACCCATAAGTCCAATTTAGTTAATTAAATAATTAACTCGACTACTTTTAATTTGGACTTCCTTAAGACAATAACCGAATATGTTTATTTAGCATATCGGTCCAAATTATTATTAGTCTATAAATATATTAAATAAATATATTCCAACAATCTCCCACTTGGACCGTCATATGCTACTCAAGAATACATATTCAACTTTAATGGGATCCCTATATTCATTGTCAATGGGCAAACGGTACAACCCCGTACATGATTGATAATAATAAAGGACTAAAGACCTCTTTCTCGTAATGTGAACAATAGGATGCAACAGTAATCACATTACCATAATCAATCAATTACTTGGGCCAATTATGGAGGGTGGTCTAAGAGTAATATGGCTTGTAATCGTACATATCTACTCTTAAATGGTTCCTACTTTTGGAGATCCAATACAGTACAGATATCAATAAATATTTCCAAGCATATATATTGCAATAAACTTTAATGTGCACAATACTGCAAAATACAACATCAGATCCTATTACAAACTCTCCCACTGAAACTAAAAATCCTCTAAATCAACTACACCCATACTGATGGTGTGTCCCTGGAAAACCTTAGGCAAAACCGTCTTTGTTAGAGGATCTGCTATCATGGAGTTTGTACTGATGTGCTCTATACTTATCTGACCCATCTGTACTCTTTCTTTAACAGACAGAAACTTTATGTCTATGTGTTTGGATTTAGATGCGCTCCTGTTGATGTTAGAGTACTGTACTGCGGAATTGTTATCGCAATATAACCTCATAGGGATTTCTATCCCTTATACAATGCGTAATCCAGTAACAAAATTCTGCAGCCATAGTGCCTGGTTTGATGCCTTAAAGCATGCAACAAATTCTGCTGCCATGGTGGACGATGCAATAAGTGTTTGCTTTACACTTTTCCAGGATATTGCACCTCCAGCCAATCAGAATATGTTGCCTGACATACTTTTAATGTGTCTGCGCATCCACCAAAATCTGAGTCGGAATACCCGATGATCTCCAGTTTATCCGACTTCATATATGTCAACATGTGCCCCTTTGTTCCTTGCAGATATCAGAGTACTCTTTTAACTGCTTTCCAGTAATCCATTCCTGGGTTACTAACATATCTCCCCAACATGTTTACAGCAAAGACAATGTCCGGCCTAGTACAAACTTGAGCATACATTAAACTCCCAACTGCAGAAGCATAAGGGACCGTTTTCATTTCCTCAATCTCAAGTTTTGTCTTAGGACATTGACTCGGACTAAGTCTGTCACCCTTTGCTATAGGGGTACTTAGGGGTTTGCAATCTGCCAATCCGTAACGTTGTAACACACTTTTAATGTATGCTTTTTGTGATAATCCAAGAATACCACGAGAACGATCTCGATGTATCTGGATTCCTAACACAAAACTGGCATCACCAAGATCCTTCATATCAAACTTGTCTGATAGAAATCCTTTTGTAATGTGTAACAATTCCTTATTGTTCGAGGCAAGCAATATGTCATCCACATATAATATAAGAAATATGAAATTACTCCCACTGAAATTGTGATAAACACAATCCTCAACCGAGTTGATCTCAAAGTCATAACCGACTATCACCTCAAGGAATTTGTGATACCATTGACGAGAAGCTTGTTTAAGCCCATAAATGGATTTCTTAAGTCTGCAAACCAGATCTTTTGAGTTACTTTCTACAAAGTTTTCTGGTTGCATCATGTAGATCGTTTCCTCAATATTACCATTGAGAAAAGCGGTCTTAACATCCATCTAATGAAGCTCAAGGTCAAAATGTGCAACTAATGCCATGATTATTCTAAAGGAATCCTTCGTCGATACTGGAGCGAAAGTTTCTTTAAAATCAATCCCTTCACGCTGAGTATACCCTTTCGCTACAAGACGTGCTTTATGTCTTTCCACATTACCCAGGGAATCGCGTTTGGTTTTGTAAACCCATTTACAACCAATTTCCTTTTTTCCTTCAGGTAATGGGACAAGATCCCATACCGCATTATCCTGCATTGATTTATACTCTTCTTTCATAGCGTCAATCCACTTTTGAGATTCAGAGCTTGCCATGGCCTGTTTGTAGGATGAGGGATCATCTACAGTTCCAACACATAACTCATCATGCTCCTGAAGATATACTATAAATTCTGGACCTATAGTACTCTTCCTTTCTCTAGTGGACCTTCTTAATGGCACTATTTCCTCCTGTTGCACTTCTTGAGGAGGTAGAGTTTGATCATTATGAACGATGTCATTTTGATTCCCTTGTGGAAGATTATCTTGAGGTTCCTCTTGTTCTACCTGAATCTCTGTATCCTGGTTAGAACCCTCAAGTGGAGCATCAGTGTTAATCTGAGGATTACCTTGTTCTAATGGGATCGAAATGATTGGCATTACCGCCCAATCTTCAGATATCTCAGTATCCCTATTAAAACCTTCATGAATCTTTATGGATTCTTCCTCAAAATCAACATATGTTCCCTTATTCTTCCCCCAAACTCAACATCCTCTAGAAACTTGGCCGTTCCTGTCTCAAATATTGTACCAGTGAGAGAATCATAAAACTTAAACCCTCTAGAATGTTCGGAATAACCTATGAAGAAACAACTAACTGTTTTTGGGTCCAGTTTCTTTTCTTGAGGTTTGTAAGGCCTCGCCTCAGCTGGACAACCCCACACATGCAGATGCTTTAAATTAGGTTTACGCCCGTTCCAAAGCTCATATGGAGTCCTAACAGTAGCCTTTGTGGGTACTCGATTGAGTATATAAGCGGCACATTTGATGGCTTCCCCCCAGAGAGATAATGGTAGAGATGAGTGACTTATCATGCTTCTAACCATATCTTTTAGTGTTCGGTTTCGTCTCTCAGATACACTGTTCATGCGAGGTGAACCAGGCATAGTGTATTGATGGACTATTCCACACTTCTCTAGGTACTGTGCAAAGGAACCTGGACGTTGTTCACCCGATCCGTCATATCTACCATAGTATTCACCACCACAGTCAGATCTAACGGTCTTAATGCTTTTACCAATTTGTTTCTCAACCTCGGTCTTAAAAGTTATGAACTTGTCCATGGCCTTATACCTTTCTTGTTGACGGAACCTTGACCTGGTCCTTTGCCATATGCCTTCCGCTTAGGTCCTGCCTTATTTGGTGATGTAATCACATTAGCCTCAAGCGCTGTGCCTTTAAGTCTTTCCTCCTCCTTTGCAGCGTGGGAAATCAATTCATTGATATTCCACTTTTCTCGCATGCAGTTATAGGTGGACTGGAAATACTTAAACCGGTCTGGCAGCGAATGAAATGTGAATCCCAATATGCATTCCTCAGGTAAGTCTAAACCGATTGCCTTTAACTTTTGGCAAATCATCAACATTCCCAGAATGTGCTCCCGGATTTTACCTTTGCCATTATACTTTTTTTTTTAGCTAGCTCGATGAGCAAACGCTGCATCTCTACCTATTCATTTTCATTTTATTATTATTATTATTATTATTATTATTATTATTTTGGCAAAGGCTTTCTCAATCTCCGTGAGAAAGACCGAGGCAGTGGTAACACCTTTAGGGACAGCCCCACGCAATGCTACTGCTATTCCCTGTAACAAGAGCGCCATGCATAACTTATTTGACCTTTCTCACTTTTCATCAGCCTTAGTTTCATCCGGTGTACTTTCCGGACTAAGGGGAGATGGTTTGGGAGTTAACAATGCATAGTCGTAATCATGTACAGATTAAAAACAGCAACATTTCTTCTTTCCACCATTGGAAGTCCGAACAATCCAACGTTGGTGGACGATTCCCCAACAAATTGTAACCCATGGATACTATAATAGGAACAAACAACACAAAGCACATCTAGCATTTTGACATATAACTGAAAACATGTGCATAAACATGACAAATACATGTAAAACATAAAATTCATTGATAATAGATACCGGAGGGCAAATCAAATTAACATGAAATTTTATGAGTTTGAGAAAAATACTATGATCATTATTTTAATTTTCTAATTGCCAATGAGACCTTCTGGAGGGCCGATGTCATTTACATATATTAAAATAACCATAATTTGATTTTCTTAAGTACCGGTGAAACCTTCCGGAGGGCCGATTTCACCTACTTAAAATCAAAAAATTGTAAGGCTGAATTTAATTTATCCTAAGTATCGATGAAACCTTCCGGAGGGCCGATTTCATCTAATTAAAATTAAAATCAGCACAAAGACCATTTTCAATAATTTTCTCCCGTTCATAATTAATTTAAACCCAAACGTGAACCTTCCGGAGGGCCGATAATATTTGAATTTAAATTAATCCCCGAACCTTTCGAAGCCTAGGATCCTTAAGAAAATTAATTTTAACCTTCCGGAGGGCCGATTAAATTAATTTCTTAGTTTCACCTACCGGTCTACGAAACCTTAGTCATGCATCGTCATTTAATCATTCACACACATACAATTTAATTCACAAATAAACATACAAAAAAATATCAAAATATGATTTTGTGAAATATATTGTTCAAATATTTTCAAATTAATAACTTTTTTTTTATAAAAAAAAATAAAAAAATAAAAAATTATTATTTAACTTAATATTTGCAGCAGCCTGCACGTGCAGCAGGCTGCTGCAAATATTAAGCCATGCTGCAATTTGCAGCAGGCTATCGCAGCAGTCTACCGCTGCTGCAAATTGCAGCAGCTTACCTGCCTGCTGCAATTTGCAGTAGGCTGCAGGTCCTAAACGGGCCCACCAATTGTTTTGGGTGGGTCCAGCCTGTATTCATCATGCTGTTATTATCGTTTGGGTATTTTTTGTTGTCCCTATTCTTTTGGCGGTTACTGTGTTTATCGCCGGACAGCCTTCGGTCAGCGTTAACATCAGGGGTTAAGCTGTCGATGAGCCACTGTCCCAATAATTTTGATTTTATTCGTTATTTTAGGGTTGATTTGATGCTAATTTTGGGAGAAAAATTCCAGACATTAATAAACCCTAATTTTACCCGAAATAAAAAAAAAAATCCCCAAACTATAAAAATTGCAATTTCAATAAATTACATAACATGTTTTCATACAATCCCTAAATCCATGCCCTACCAATTCAATTAACACATAATCTCAATGACATGGATTCTTTACGATTAAGAAAAATATGCATCTTTGTCTATCAATACTCAATTTGATTATTCTACTGAATCCAAAAAGGGTTTATTTGGCTCTGATACCAATTGTTATATATTATCCGAAATCGCATCAAATAATATATAACAAATCGCGGAAAAAATAATAAAACCCTTTTTGTTAGATTCATCTATAGAAGAAACAAAAAATCAAGAATACTTACGGGTTTGCCTGCTGCTATCCATCTAGTATTCTCTAGCGTTCTTTTGCGTTCTTTAGCGATTCCACGTTCTCCGGCGATTCCGTTTATGAAACTAAGAGACCTGCAGAATCAGATTAGAGAAGAAGGAAAAGTTTCCAGACACTAAGGAAGCGGCCGTATTTCTGATTAGGGTTTAGAGTGATGAAATACCTAAACCTAGCCCCTTATTTATAGATTTTACAATGTGAAGCCCAACATTGTAAAGCCCATCCTATGTTACTTCCTTGTGTCCGGGACCATAACCCAATAAATTGATAATTCAATTTATATCCCTGATTTATTAATTCAGGCTTAAGTGTTGAGATTTGGGCCCTCTTCATCACAGTGCCCAAATTCAACCCGGTTACCACACTTAAGCCCATAACGCCTTTTTACCCATAAGTCCAATTTAGTTAATTAAATAATTAACTCGACTACTTTTAATTTGGACTTCCTTAAGACAATAACCGAATATGTTTATTTAGCATATCGGTCCAAATTATTATTAGTCTATAAATATATTAAATAAATATATTCCAACATGTAGCGCCGAAGTGAAAGACCGAGACAATGAATCTTATGACCGAGATTCGTCGAACCAGGTAGTACTAGTAATCATGCTTTCCCTCCCCAATTTTATCATGTTCTTGAAAGTTTTGGAATTAATTTGCTCCTTGTCATTTTGTAGCTGACGCTGTCTGGTATACTGAACGTAGTCGATGGGTTATGGTCGAGCTGTGGCGACGAACGAATCCTAATATTCACCACCAACCATAAAGATCGACTAGACCCTGCTTTGCTGCGTCCAGGTCGAATGGACGTACACATTCACTTATCTTATTGCACGGTAGAAGGTTTCCGGATCTTGGTTACAAATTATTTAGGCGATGATTGTCTGAAACATAGTATTTGCAAAGAAATCGAAGATTTAATACTAAAGACAGAAGTTACCCCAGCTGAAATAGCCGAGGAGCTTATGAAGAACGACAATGTTGATATTGCTATGCAAGGACTCGTGAGCTTCCTCGTAAAGAAGAACACGGAGTCGAAAGAGAGTAGTGATAAAATTATACTGAAAAAGTCTGAAATGGATGATAAATTTATAGGAGAAAAACATGAAATTGTTGAAACTAATAAGGATGACGACGAAAAAGGTAGGAGGATCTCTGAGACGATTAATCGGAAAAGGAGAACGCGGAGAAGAAGAAGAGGGTGATCTAAATGTGGTGCGAATGCGATATTGTAGGTGATTTCGTTAAGAAAGTTAAGATTCGCGTATTGTGAAGATATTGTTTCGAGTATTAGAGAAGGGAGAGGAAGAGACAACATTAATGTAGTTTTACTATCCTTGGTGATAAATGATCATACAATAAATTTTGGATGATATCAGATTTAAATTTCTATTCATAAATCATTCGCTAATATAATATTAAATTTGTTTCTAATAAATCTTATCGAACATGATTTCGAATAAGTCAGTGAAGAAGATTTTATATTTAAATATACATATTATTTATCACCAATAAATATAATGATTTGTGGGATACATTATTTTTCCAATCAATTTTATTTTATTATTTTTTAACTTTTTGGTACGACTAAAATCATGTGGTTATGGTTTAATATGTTTTTTTTAAAAAATTAAATCGCGTTTCTTTTGCTCCCCTATAACAGTAGAATTGTTTTTCTTTCTTAAAAATCCTTAAATAATTTTTTTCCTCTTTAAAAAATCAATCTAATTAATAACTAACAAAAAATGTAAAATAGAGAAAGAGATTAGTTTGTTTGTTTATAAATTATGGGACTAACGAGATTTAGCTACAGCTCTCTGGGTACACAGATTCTTTTTTATAATACCGTTTGTGGTACATATGTTCGTACTACGTAGCAGTTTTGTTCTACCTATTTTTACAATTTTTTATATCATATACAAATATTATGATATCTAAGTGTCTATAATATTCCATATATGTTTATTGGTGATATATCTTACTAATGGTTGACAAACCTGTATATCTTGTGGTTTGTTTAACGGTGCTTCAGGTTGGAAACTCGTATTTTGTTAAGTGCACGTTTAAGAGTGTTTAAATTACTATTTGTTTCATGCTTTAATTCAAGATTTTAGTTCGTGTTAGTTCATTATTTGTTTGCATTTCACATTGTCTTAAAAAGAGCAAAGTTATGGGGTTTTATTTGTTGTTATGTTTAACTTACTGTTTGTTTCCTCTTAAGTTCTAGTTACTCATGTTTTAGTTTAGGTTAGAACATTTCAATTGTATCACAACATGTTTGTTTAACTTATTGGATTCAATGATTTATATAAATTTAAAATTTGTATAAGTTCAAAATTGTATTTATTTTAGATTTACATAAGGTTGGCTCTAGTTAGATCATTTGAATTGTATCACATTGTGTTTAACTTATTGAATTCCAACTGTAGTTGTTTTGTATCTTTTTTTAAAATCATTGCATATAGTTTCAGGAAAGGCCCTCAAAACCATTTTTTTATATATGAAAGTAAACATATGATTCTTAAGGCCTGTCTCAGAATCATGTGTATTTTTAAAACATTGCATTCGAGACAAGACTCGGGAATCACACATATATATATATATATATAAATTTTTGTTGTATGTGAATTCTAGATTTACCTTTGGAATCATATGTTTATTTTTAATTTTTTTTATATCATATTTGAGGTTTTTATATATTAAGTTTGTTGGCTAAAAACTCTTTCAAGTTACCGCGCTTTAACACTTGTTGCATTTATGCCACTAAGGTTCTTTCATCCCTAAAACAGGTCAGTGTTTTTAAAAAAGGTTGCATTTTGGGTCACTGGGTTTTAAAGATTGACCCGAATCCAAAGTCCGACCCAAACGGCCCAAGGGTCATAAAACAAATATAAATACCCTAACTATCTTTACATTTCACTCCAACACCAAATTCTCGAAAATTATAAAACTCTTTCCTAATATACTCTTTGAGGTTTTGAACAATACATCGTCCCTCGACTATCGCGCTTGGTGGCAGGTAGTCCATTGACTTTCAAATGTCCGTTGACAATCCCTGGACTATCGCGTTTAGATAAAGTTAGTCCAGAAGATCCGCTAATCCACGAGAGGCTGCCACCTGTCCCCATAGTCCCCAGATATTTGTATCACCACTAGTCCCTTGAGTTTATCTCTCATACATTTTGGGTTTCACCTAAACTTAAGGGACTAGTGGTGATACAAAAATCTGGGTACTATGGTTGATGAGTAAAATAATGACAAGAAAGGGGGAATCTTGGATCTAGTTCTTGATGTGACTAATGCTAAGAATGTAGAGAGAGAAAGTAGAAAGAGAAAGTATTAAAGAATGTCCACCTATCTAGAAACAAAGGGGCTCCCTTATATAGTGGGGAAAGTGGTCCCCATTTATGTCCCAAATAGTCCTTGTATTTAATTGTTAGTCCTTTACATTTTACCTCTTAACATGTTGTCCTCTAATAAATAATAAATACACTAATGGGTTTATCTTATTTACCCTTTTTACAATTAATACTTTTGCTGTTGGACCCAACGGATTATTTCCTTATCAGTTACCCCCCATTCTTCAAGAACTTCGGGAATGAAGACTCATGAGTAAATCGAGGAAACAACCAATATAAAAACTTACCTCGGGTTCTGGACCTTGTGGGTGTCTTAGCTAAGCGCCTCGGGATCATGACTTCTAAAGCTTTGGGAAGGGTTACCTTACGGGGGCGACCGACCTACTCAACACACCGGAACCGATCCGCTTCATGTCACTTAATACCTTGAGAGATGATTAATCCTGTCCCCCATCGCCTGACCTGTGGTGTTGGGCTTATTAAACTCTACCTGGTAAATTAGTTATGGGCTCAACCGGGTCGTTAGGCTTGCTTGAAAAGTTATCCGCTTTTGTTCTTCGCATTAGTGGACATGTAGAGCTCGTTTGAGGAACACTCGAGTTCTGACGCCGGCGAATGCCTATGGAGAAGTTCCTATTTCTTGCGTAGTCGGTTTCGGCTTACACGTGTTGTTTCTTTATTCGAAGCGTGCCCCTCTGCACATCTCTCTAGGAGACTCTTCGACTTCCTGCGACTCTTTTTCGTTTGGACTTCCCCATGCGCAAAACGGTTAAGGCACAAAGTTTCCTATAAATACTTCTTCTTTTATCTTAACTCGTTCCCTCAGAGAAATCCTAAAGAGAGAGTCCCCCCTTAGCCATTCTAGAGAGGGAAACCAGTGTTTATGAAAAAGGAAAAACCGCAGCATACCCAAAAACCGAAAAAGAAACTGAAACCCGTGTTTGGATTCATTGACTGGACTAGTATTAGTGACCGAGCCGACGAATACTGAGCCGCATGACTGATTTCGGATTCCAGTAAAAAACCCTTCGCACCCGTGCCTCTTCCCCATGATCTTGTCCAATCAACTCCCTTGCCTGCAGAATCGTTCTTTATGTCAGAGCTAGCTGTTGCTCCAATCCCCGAAGCGGTCGTCATCCCTTCTAGCAGTTCTTCCCCAAAATTCCCCTGTTAATCTACATGATCAACCGACGCATTTGTCGGTAAACACAACTGGTAATTTACCCTCTCCTTTTTTTCCTGAGCGCCTCAGTAAACCTAAATTCCTTATAATGGGAGACTCCTGCGCCTCTTCCTTTCCGGTGGGAGGCATCTCATCTGAACTGGTGCAATTAACCCCCACCACTGTCGGGTTTCGTACGGGCATTAATACCACTGCTACTCCTTTCGGCGTTGCTCAAGGGGATTTCGAGCGTCAGACGTTGGAAAAGGAACATGCGCGAAAACTGCAGGAAAGCGGATCAAAACATAAACGCACCGGTAGTAGCTCAAATTTCGTAAAGCCTTCCTCCCAACCGGTTAACACGAAAGAGGCTGGTTCCCAAATTCCAGAGGAAGCTGATCCTAACGGTACCGAGGCTGTACAAAATAACGCTATCAATGAGCCAGAAGCGACCAACTTAGTCGGCTCAGGGGATGGTCTGGTACATGGAAACAAAGCAGAGAAGCGTGTTGTTGCTGTAGGCGAGGGTGCTGCCGCTCCTCCTGATGAGTCTCTTCCTCCGGAGGTAGATGCTATGATGACAACCACTTACCACTGATCCTGTGTTAGGACAATGTTATCACCATATTTGAGAGAAAATATATGTACTTCTCAGCTGCGGAACAGTCCGAGCTTCTGATCCGGTGGGGAATCCCGGAATGTGTAAAAGTACGACTTCTCGTTCCTGGGGAAATGCCTCTGCACGTAAAATCTCGGAAGATCGTCGTCTTTACAGAACTCTTCAATTGGGGTCTCAGGTTTCCTCCGGATCTCGAGATTGCTAGATATTTTGAAATCCTTGGTATATGCCCCTCGCAGCTGACTCCCAACGCGTGGTACACGCTTATGTCTTGTATTATGGCTTATCGATTGTCGGGCCGTGTTATACCGATGGAGGAATACGTTGCTATGCCCGGGCTTTCCAAATCGCCCAAACTGCCTTTCTTCTATTCCTCTTTGGGAAACACGTGGAAGATTGAGAACGACTTTCTCGAGGGTGATAAGTCGTTGAAGCATTGATTCGTCTTCATTAGTGGCTGCTGGGAGAATGGTCGTCCATATACAAAAGAGAACCCGAGGCGGTTGCTGCGGACATGGGTTCCTGATGGTAGCGTACATATTTTTTTAACCGATCCTTTACTTAGTTTCGAAAAAGTATATCCAAGGGTTGAAGAAGGATTATTTTGAAGATGCCAAAATAACTTTCCAAGTTCTGAAGGACTTCGCCCAGAGGAATTAGGGTCGGGCATTCCACCGGTGCTTTATGAACATCAACCTCATAATGAGCAACTTGGGGCGTTGCTCTAAGGAACCACTTACGTTGGAACAGCTGCACCAGCCACCTAGCTTGGTGGATTTGGTTGCTAAAACGGATGCACCCGACATACATCTGCTATTTCCCAAGTGTAACAAAGCACCTAGCAAACGTTCAACTTGTTTGTCTTCCTCGGGTGATTCCAGGTTTTCTGGTCGGTTGGAATGAAATTCGACTAAAACATTAGCCAAGGCCTGGCCCTTAATGGTCGTTCTTGGCTCAAAATTGATATCAAAGTCGCCTAGTTCGACCGACCATTTGGACATTCGTCCCGAGATGTCTGGGCGCTAAAGCACATATTTGAGTAGAAACGACGTTCGAACGATAATTGAGTGGGCCTGGAAGTATGGCCGCAATTTTCGTTCCGCGGTTAACAAAACCAATCCCATCTTCTCCAGTTTCAAGTACCTTGTCTCCGCATCTAACAAGCTTCTTCTCACAAAATATACCGCTTTAGGGACTGCTCCTGATTCGCTGACCAAAGCCGCACTCACTACAAAATCAGAAACTGCCATGTAGAGAAAAAGAACTTCCCCTTTCAGAGGTTTTGTTAAGAGATTCAGGGATGATAAGTAATTTTTGATTCCTAAGAAGGCCTCATCACAAGCCGGGGTCCAAACGAAAGACTTTGCATTTCTCAGAACCTGAAAAAAGGAGCACACTTGTCAGATGAGCGAGATATAAACTAGTTCAGAGCCGCTAGGCATCCGGTTAATATCCGGACTTCTTTGATATTCCTTGGAGGGGTCATGCTTGCCAGAGCTTGCAGCTGGATTGAGTATGCTTTGATTCCTCTTTCGCTAACGCGGAATCCTAACTTTCCTGACCGTACTCCAAAAGAACATTTATCCGTGTTCAACTAAAGGTTTATGTCTCTTAAATTGTCGAACGTTTCTCTCAAATCAGCAAGGTAGTCATCTTCGGTCTCGCTTTTCACGAGCATGTCGTCCATATAGACTTTCATGTTCCTCCCGATCTGATTCTTGAATTCCTTGTTTACCAACCTCTGATATGTTGCTCCTGAATTTTTTAATCCGAAGGGCATGAAATTATAACAATATAGCCCCCGCCCGGTGATGAACGTCGTGCTTTCTTGGTCAACCTAGTTTAACTTGATTTGGTTATATCCTACATACGCATCAATAAAAGAGAAGTTTGTTCCCGGATGTTTCATGGCATCGGGAAAGGGTCATTGGGGCATGCTCGGTTGAGGTCAGTGAAATCTACGCACATCCTCCACTTGCCATTTTTCTTCTTGACCAAAACGGCATTGGATGTCCACAGTGGGTAGCTTGACTCCTTGATATGACCGACGTTGAGCATTCTTTCTACTTCTTGTAGAATAATTTCTGTTTTTTCTGGTGAGAACGCCCGACGCTTTTGCGAGGTTGGTCGGACGTTTCGGTTAATAGCCAAATTTTGAATTATCAAGTCTTCTTGGATTCTGGTAACGTCCTCCGAACACCAAGCGAACAAATGAAAACTCTCTTGTAGTAGTAAAATCAATTTTGCCCTGAAATCCGGCGACAAATTAGTTTCGATTTGCAAAATTTTCCCTTCAGTGAACTGATACCTCTTGCAATCTTCATCGGTAGTAAAACAACTGGGAGATTCCCTAGGATCGTCCACAGGTAATGACTCCAATGGAACTCACTTAACTGCTAGTCTCGAACTTGCTCCATTTCTTGATAACCCTTTAGTGCTAACGATGCGCGGTAGCATTCCCTCGCTGCTTTCTGGCTGCTTCTTACTACCCCCACATTATTACCGACCATGTACTTTAAACATTGATGAATAGTAGATGTCACTGCATGCATCTGCGATTGCCACGATCTGCCAAAAATTGCGTCATGAGAAGCTGGCGCATCTACCACGACAAAAAGAATAGTGACTTCTTTCTTGAACGACCCGCGACCGAGCTGAACAACGCCTTCGAATTATCCTATTACCACTGCGGCCGAACCTTTAAATCCCACAATAGTCCGATCCGACCATGTAATCACTGGGGGTTTCTTAAACTGGGCAAACATAGACGCGAAGATTATGTTTGCCGAACTTCCGATGTCGACGAGTATGCGGCAGACTTCCTCTCCCGCAATGGGTGCTCCGATGACGACTGCGTTTTCATGGGTGCCGACTATGTCCCTCATGTCATCATCGTCAAAATATAAGATTTTTGATGGGTTTCCCCGCACATGGGGAGACGTCTGAGCCTCCAACTGAGTCGCCAAGTTCACAATATATCGTTTCCGGAAGAATGGGTGATCCCTGCCATAGAGAAACCTCCAAAAATAGTCAAAGATTCAAAGTATTGACACAGGCTGCTTACCTTCCTTCGGCCTTCAACAACTTCTTCTTCTATGACCCCGATGATATTACGACTGACAACGGGGTCGAGATATTCGACGGATACATAAAAAAGATCTGTTACTTCAGAAATTGCCATTGTTGTTTCCGACTTTTGTACTATCACCATTTATTTCGAAGTCGCACCCTGTTGTGCTTTCTTATTTACATACTCAAGTAGTTTTCTATTTTCTTTCTGCATCTGTATTTCCTTTCTGAGAGAAATACAGTCCTTGGTATTGTGCCCCACATCCTCATGGTATCTGCGGTATCGATTATTTCTTCTTTCCCGGGGTGTTGGGATAGGAAAAGGCCTTCGGTAAATCCCACTCTTTTTAGTCTTTTCGTAGATAGTAGATACACACTCAGTTAAGTAAAAAAACTAGACAAGTCAGATCCATTTGTTGGAAATGGGTCGCGTGACCACCTGATTGTTCTGTTTAGCCCTCTGAATTTGAGGCGTCAGAGCTTTGGTCGGAACGGGTTGAGCTGGTGGTATCGTGCTAATTGGTTGATCCTGTGGGACATAGCAAGATTGAGTGCCCTACTTTGTGACTACCGACACCTGTGCGCTCTGCTGGATCTGCGCTGCTAACTCAGAGGCCTCAGTTTCCTCAATCAATATCTGCTTTTCCACCTGAGCTAAGAGGGCGGAAAAGGTAAAATCCTGCTTCTTTGTGACCGCTTGTTTCATCGGTCCTGGCAGCAGCCCTAAAAGATATCACGTCAAAGCTACATTTTCCTCGAAGTGGTCAAGTTTGGTCTTTGCATCAATAAAACATCTGGTATAATCCTTGAGGCTCTCTCTCAGCCTTTGTTTACAGTTGACGATTGTGTCTCCATTAGCTCGGAAGCTTTTGCTTCCCATGAATTACTGTCGGAACAACATCCAAAACATCCTGAAATTTTGATGCAATCATGTGGTAACCGGTTGTACCACTTAGATGCCCGGTTCTTGAAGGTCATTGAAAAAGGTTGGCACAACAACTTATCATCGTTATCGAAACTCAACATGCAGTTCTTAAAAGCTTCCAGATGGTTGTCTGGATCCTTTTTACCATCATATTTTTTCTAGTTTGGATATGTCAAATCTCTTCAGGAGATGTCCCGACAGTATCTCATCTGACAGTGGCGATGCCATCCAATTCAGCCCAAAACTGAAAGCGCCGCCGCCGAGTCCCTCAGTGGGAATTCCATATAATCCTCAGTTGCCCGGGTTGATGAACTGGCTGCTAAACCTATACCCATGCATCTGGCTAACTGACGGTTGCCACTGGACCTAGGGCAGAACTACCCGTTCCTCTCTACTTGCTGTCGGTGTTTTTTCTTTTACGTGAGAATTTGGGGTTCTTTTTTTGTGTTGTCTTTCTTGAGCTTAGGTGAGTCAGAACGCAGTGCCTTATTGCGTCGGGATTTTCTTTTTCTTGCAATTTTATTTCGTCTTACCCTGCGTCGGTATTCTCTACCCAAGGAATCGTCTGAAGTGAAATCAGTGGAGCTGCCTCGATTATCTTTCGGATACCGCTTTGCCTTTCCTTCCCGCTCCCGGTCCGGCTGGGACTCCCGATGACCGTGACTAGGCGGGCGTCGTTATTATGACCCTCCCCCAAAGACTCTTCTCCGCGGTTGTCGATCATTGGTTATTTTTATCTTCCTTCACATGCTTTTTTTTGTTTAGGGCTCTCTCCTTCTTAGCGTTTAGTTTTGCGATATCCTCTATCAATCGTCTTTTTGTCATAATAAGAGTCGATCGCTTGTACCGACCAAGTGAGTAATGATCATGGTCGGGGGATTCTTCCCCTTCGGACAACGACCCAACTCGGGCTGTCACTCTCCCAACCCCTTCCCCAGTCGCATCATCATTCATTGTTGAATTAAAGTCGTGATTTCGAAGAAAAAGATTCCCTTCAGGTATCACATGTTCCCACATACAGCGCCAATGATGTGTAAAATAATGACAAGAAAGGGGGAATCTTGGATCAAGTGCTTGATGTGACTAATGCTAAGAATGTAGAGAGAAATTAGAAAAATATAGTATTAAAGAATGTCCACCTACCCATGAATAAAGGGGCTCCCTTATATAATGGGGAAAGTGGTCCCCATTTATGTCCCAAGTAGTCCTTGTATTTAATTATTAGTCCTTTATATTTTACCTCTTAATATGTTGTCCTCTAATAAATAATGAATACATTAATGGGTTTATTTTATTTACCCCTTTTACAATTAATACTTTTGCTGCTGGACCCAACATATTATTTCCTTATCAGTTGCCCCCCAGTCTTCAAGAGCTTCGGGAATGAAGACTCACGAGTAAATCGAGGAAACAACCACTGTCAAAAATTACCTCAGGTTCTGGACCTTGTGGGTGTCTTAGCTAAGCGCCTCGGGATTATGACTCCTAAAGCTTTGGGAAGGGTTACCTTACGGTGGCGACCGACCTACTCACCACACTGGAACCGATCCGCTTCATGTCAATGGTGACAAGTGGAAGTCTCTCATGAATCAGAGGATCTTATGGACTAACTTTATCCAAACGTGATAGTCCAAGGACTTTTAACGGACATTTGAAGGCCGACCCCATTACAGTCCCCTAGTGAAACCCGAAGTACTCGTTTATGCAAGTATCATAATGATGTGGCTCGTGACGCACAAGATTGTATGACACTGAAACAACAAGTGCAAAATCTTATTGAGAGAGGAAAGCTATACGTTTTTTTTAAAAAACAAAATGGCAGCAGACCGGATAATACACAGTCCAACTCCAAATGCTCCCCGAACAACTTCTTCAATAGTCCTGGGAACATCCAGACAAGAAGATACTATGGTGATTATTGAAACATTTGATGTGGACTCTGAATACCTTGATCCCAATCCAAATCGGAATCAAGTGGGGTGATAGTGGATAAATCTGCTACAGTTTCCGATCTGGTGAAATGTTTCGAGTCATTAACCATATTTGGGAGAGACACCATGACAACTCCCTCAAATTGTTAAAACAAAAGGCATGTCAACACCTTGACTACTCAGTTAGAAGAAAGAATGTCTACACATTTGCACCAAAACCTAGCCCCTTTCATAGTCTTTGATGAAGACTAGTTAAGAGATATTGCAGGGCCACATGAAGATGTTATGGTAATAGAGGCGTCAATCCGGGGTAATGACATACGTCGAATCTTGATTGACACTCGTAGTTCAACAAATGTGTTATTTCTGTATACTTATAGACAGATGAAAAACCCATTGGTTATTCAAAGATCGAATAGAACTATTATAGGATTTACAGGGAGTTCAGCTGATGTCATTGGTATGTTTGAAGAAGTGTTGTTGCACAAAGGTTATTTTAAGAAGACGCTGAAGGTATTGTTTGTTATGGTTGACTGCACAACATCTTACAATTCTATCTTTGGAAGATCGTGGATTTCTAGGATGCATGTTGTGGCCTCTAATGTGCATCAATGTTTAAAATATGTTGTGGGTGCATAAGTTGGTGTTGTCCAAAGCAGTCAGAAGATAGCTAGAGAATTCTTTGTAACAACTCTTACCTCAAAGTCATTACAGGGAGTTACTGGAGCCTTCCATCGATGAGAATGAAATTGATGATCTAATGTAGGCTCATAGTGTTATAATACCTATAGAAGAAGTTGAAACACATTTCCTAGCAGAAGGAAAAAATGTTAAGATTGACACTAAATTTTCAAAAAGTTTGAAACAAAAGCTATTATCTTTCTTGTCGGACAATTTACATGTGTTTGGATGGTGCAATGATGATGTAACTGAGGTACCCTGTTAAGTAATTTTCCACAAATTATCAATCTGATATGATGTTGGACCAGTAGTTCAAAGAAGGAGGATAGTACAAGAAGTGGATCGGTTGACCAAAATGGGCCATATAAAATAATTTCAATGCGCATTGTGGACCGCTAACCTCGTTTTAGTCAAGAAAAAAAAAATGGAAAATGGCGCATGTGTATAGGCTTTACTGATCTTAACATAATATGTCCTATATATCTATTTATGGTGCCTCACATAGATTAGTCGTTAGACTCCACATCGGGGAACAAGTAGTTGTCCTTCGTGGATGCCTTTTCGGGGTATCATCAGATATAAGTAGATCTAAACAATTAAGATCACACCACCTTTATCATGGACAAAGGATTTCACTACTATAAGGTCATGCCATTTGGGTTGAAAAACGCTGGAGCTACTTATCAGCGATTGGTAAATAAAACATTTGTTAGTCAGAATGGGAGAAACATGGAAGTATATATAGATGATATGATGGTAAAAAGCCTCGGAGAGGAAAAACAAATTTCCGATCTTCAAGAGACTTTTGCCAACTTAGAAGCCATCAACCTAAATTTAAACCCGGAAATATGTATCTTTGGGGTCCAATCTGGAAAGTTTCTGCGGTATGTTATAAGTAAAAAAGAGATGCAAATCGGTCCAGAGCAGTTAAACGCTCTGTTGGCTATGGATCCTCCTTAAAATACTAAAGAAGTCCAGAGGTTAACCGGGCAGTTGGCTGCATTGAATAGACTTATTTCAAGATGATCTGATAAATGTGCTCAATTATTTTGAGTTTCGAGGAATGCTAAAGACTTAAATTGGTCTCTGCAGTGTGATCAAGTGATCAAGCCTTTCTTGAAATCAAAAAACATTTTCCTTCACCCAATATGTTATTCAAACCTATCCAATTGGAGAAAAGTGTTATGTATTTGGCTGTATCAGAGTATGTCGTGAGTGCCGTTCTGGTAAGGGAAATGGATAATTACCCCCGTCCGGTATATTACGTAATCAAGACTTTGCTGAAGCAGAAAAGAGGTTTTTAAAGTTATAAAAATTAGCCTTAGCATTGGTAATAGACGCCAGAAATATAAGGCCATACTTTCAAGCACATTCGATCACGGTTCAGACATCGTTTCCCTTAAAAAATGTCCTACAAAAAGCTGACATATCATGAAGAATGACTAAGTGGTCAGTTGAGCTTTGAGATTATGATATTGATTTTGCGCCTCCGACGACAATTAAGGCTCAAGCTATAGCTGGTTTCTTGGTGGAATTTCATACTAAAAGGCGTCACGAACAAGAGCGGGAGAACAAGTCTAAAAATAATGGTTAATCCGAACATATGGTGGGTCTAGTAAGAGGGGATATGGGGCTGGAATTTGTTTAACTTCCCCTTATGGTTATACCATATATGAGGCTGTATGTTTTTGTTTCAGGGCATCCAATAATGAGTAAGAATATAAAGCGGCTATTGATGGGTTAGACTAGCTCAAATATGTAGAGCAAAGAGGGTTCGGTTAGTAAGTGATTCCCAGTTACTTATTAATTAAGCTCAAGGGCTATCTGAAACTAAAAAAGATCAGTTGATAAAGTATCTGCAAGTACTAAAGGAAGCTGCCACAGGTTTTAAAAGCATCCGCGATGAGCATGTCCCTAGATCAGAGAATACTATAACAGACTTTTTAGCCACCATAACCTATTATGAGGCCTACCTATGGATTCTTATGCAAGAATTCCCCTCCATAAGTTCAATTTAAGAAAAAGAGGGTGAATCTGAAGAAAGTTTAAGTGCATCTGCCATGCAATCCAAAGATTGGAGGTTTGAGATACATCACTTTATTTCTGATGAATTTTTACTTTCAGATAAATCTTGGCTAAAAAGATCAAGTACAAAAATTGTGGTTTCTTTGTTTTAAGAGAGATTATTTATAAAAAGTGTTTCAACAAACCTCCCCTACGTTTCTTATGCTTTGAGGAATCCCAAAGTGTTTTATCTGAATTGCACGATGGAGAGGGATCAACACATTATGGTTATAAGGCCTTAACCATGAGAGTTTTGTTAGCATGATATTATTGGCCAATTATAATGGCTGATGCCAATGATATGCTCAAGAGATATGAACATATGTTACTGATTTGGAATCCCCTGCCGAATCACCACACACAATGGGCCATACTTTGACAATAAAGACATGCAGACATTTTTCACTTCCAGAGGAATCCAACATTACTTCTCTTCTCCTTTCCACCCTTAGGCTTATAGGCAGGTTCAAGTTGCTAATTGAACAATTTTGACAGGGTCGAAAAATAATCTAGTAGGAGCTGCAGGAAAGTGGCATAGTTATTTGTAAGAAGCATTACGGGCTTGCCGAACTACTCCCCGAACACAACCCAAGAATCCTCTCGTGCCCCCATTTACGGGATGGATGCAATCACACTCATAGAAGCTACTTTGCCATCATTCAGGATTCAAAACTATTCCGAATAGGCTACTGAAATGGCAGTTAGGAATCAGTTGAATTTGATTGAAGAAAGAAGAGTGAAGTCATATTTAAGAAAAGAACACTACCAAGGTTTAACGAGAAGTAGATTTGCATCCAAAGTAAAGAGAAGATATTTCCAATTGGGAGACAAAGTATTAAGAAAAGTCTTTTTGCATACCAAAGAGAAACAGTTTGGGAAGTTGGCTCCAAATTGAGAAGGCCCTTACATCGTGCATGAAATAATCAAGCCAAGAACATATAGACTTTAAGACAAAGAGGGAAATTTTTTAAAGCATCCATAGAAAATTGATCATCTCAGGTTATATTTAGAATAAAAGTATCTTGTAAATATTTACTTTGTCATACCTCAATGTAAATATTAGGGGGCATACTCTTTCCTACCATGGTGGCGCGGGGAGGTTTTAATGAGGTGTCTGGTTTTCAATCAATAGTATTTTGTGTATTTTTCAAAGAATTATTGTGAGTGTGAGGAGATCGAATAAATGGAATATCTATTAAACACCACGACCTTCAAATGACGTATCTTTGAAGTGATCAGATTCATTAAACACTTTTGTCCTTCAAATAAAGTATCTTTGAAGTGAGCGGATTTATTCAACACTTCATCCTTCAAATGAGATATTGTTGAAGTGATTCAATGAATTAAATGCTTATTAACCAATTCAGAAGAATTAAATACTAATTAAAAACTAGTCATAAGAAGAAAAGGAAATTCATACGAAAGGAAAACTTAACATTACATCTTGATCAAAATATGACTGATCCACTATCACAAAAATTCCTTGGCTATCCAAAGACTTTGGTTCACAAAACAAGGTTTGAAAAATATAAAAAAAATGTCTTGGCCTTCTAAGGACTTTAGTTTTAAACATAAAAAATAAACATAATAACGTCACGGCTCGTTCCCTTCGGTTTTTCCTTACCATCACATTTCTTAGGACTCTTAGCATCAGTGATTGAGCTTTCATCGGTTCCTTCATCAGAATCACTTTCACTTGGTGAAGACTAATTGTGTTTATCACTATCTGGCATGGTATGGAAATGTATCTCTTCGTATGGTATGTACTTCCACATAGGTCCAAGGTTTTTCCTTGGAAAGGTTTCATGAAATAGCAAAACCGTATCCGATTTGATACCTCCATCTCTTTTTTCTAAAGAATCCATAACACCAGCAACATAATTATCTATTGCTGTGGCTATCTATTGAGCTTGATTCTTCTTTAGAAGAGTATTTTTTTTTCTCTATAAGAAGTTTCGCTTAATTCTCTTTCTCTTCAGTTAATGTGCTAATGATATTTGCATCGTTGGTTTGTTGTTCCTTCAAAGACTTGATCTCATTAGAGAAGGTGGTTTCTAGTGAAGAATCTTTAGTTTGGAGGTCCCCTTGAGCTGCATTGGATTGGCGCAGTTCGGTGCTCAATTCTTCTTTCTCCTTATTTAAGGCTTCCACTTTTTGTTGTGCAGATGAAAGAGAATTTTTCAAGTCTTGATTCTCGGTGGTAAGAATGGTGATGTTCCCAGCCTGCTCCTTGACCTGCCTTTCCAGATCAACTATTAGCCTAATGAAGCCAGAACTTCATGGCCTAGGGTGTCATGCTCGCTTGATACCTCGAAAGATTCACCATTATAAGTTACAGCATTGTCTATTGTGGTCTGGCGAAAGGTCCAACCAAAGTCATCATTATCAAGGTCACTAAAGTACATGCTACGAAGGTCATCCAAATTAAATTCACTTTCAATAGCTGGCTGGTTAGCTGAATGAAACACTGGAGAAGGAGGATTAGGTGGTATCTCTTCTGGTGGAGGAATATCAGTTGGAGGAGTAGGAGTAGCAACTAGAGGACGAAGGATTATTTTTTACCCTAAGTTACTATTATTCTTCTTTATGGCCCTTCGGTCATCACCTTCTTTGCGCCTCTTGTGACCTTTCTTCTTAGCTTGAGGAAACTGATCTGATCCCCTAGATTCCCCAACTGTTGCAACAACTGTCTCCAACAAAACAACGTTAATCCCTTCAGGATTCTCCGAACTTGCTGCCTCAGGAATCTGGTGAGATGGGTCAAGTTCAGTTTTTTTCTTCATCTTTTTCTTCATCTTTTCTAGATGACTAGGGGATTTACTTCGGGCTGGTAAGTAGAGTTTTTCATCCGTTGCCTCAGTCCTTCTAAGGTTGACATCCGATGGAAGGAGAGGGGGTGGTCAATTGTTCCCAAGAGAGATCTCTGCTTCCAGTGCTATTCCACAAGTGAGCCCTCAACATGTTTCCCGAAGTGAAACAGTTATGAAAGCCAATCCCCCAATTATCTGATACCCATTGATTTAACTTGGAAAATATAGCTTTTCCTGCCTTCAAATGCTCAGAGAAGATCTTTAAAAGTACTGCAAGAAGACACAATAATCCGTTCGATATAACAACATATGATGAGTTCGGATATTTGAGTCATTGTGCATGATTAAATCTGAAGGGAAATTTGGACTAAACCACCACACTGAAATTCCGAATAGCACAAATGTATTAATTATTGACTAAGCTAGTTGCTAATCAACTTAAAACTATATCACTTATCAAAGGTTGGTGAATAAAGCTTTTGCTAATCAGATTTGCAGGAACATGGAAGTGTACATAAATGATATGATGGTTAAAAGCTTGGAGGAAGATTCACACATATCTGACTTTCAAGAGACATTTTTCAATTTAGAAGCGGTGAATTTAAAGTTAAACCCTAAGAAATGTGTGTTTGGGTTCCGATCTTGAAATTTCTTGGGCTACATAATAAGTGAAAAAGAAATCCAACCTGACCCAAATCAGCTTAATACCTTATTAACAATGGACCCTCCTCGGAATGTTAAAGAAGTTCAAAGGCTTACAGGATGGTTGGCTGCATTAAATAGGTTTATTTCAAGGTCATCGGATAAGTGCGCTCTATTATTCAAGTATTGAGGAATGCTAAAAATTTCAATTGGTCCCCACAGTGTGAACAGGCTTTTATTGAAATATAGAAACATTTGTCCACACCTAAAAGTCTTTTCAAACCTGTTCGGAGAGAAAACTCTATGTATATCTAGTTGTATTAGAATATGCTATAAATGTTGTGCTAGTAAGAAGAGTAGATAATTATCCTCGTCTGGTGTACTACATGAGTAAGAGTCTACTGGATGCTGAGAGAAGATACTTGAGGTTGGAGAAGTTTGCACTGGCCTTAGTAATTACAGCAAGAAAGATAAGACCCTATTTCGAAGCTCATTCTATTGTTGTCTGAACGTATTTCGCTTTGAAAAATGTTCTTCAAAAATCTGATGTATCAAGTAGAATGACCAAGTGGTCAGTAGAGTTAGGTGATTATGATATTGACTTTGCTCCTTGAACAGCAATTAAAGCTCAATCAATGGCTGACTTCTTGGTAGAGTTTCATACTGACAGATCCTCCGGACAAGAGTCAGGAAATTATTTTTAAGAGGAATGGGTCTTTCGAACTGATGGTGGATCAAGTACTATGGGATGTGGAGCTGGAAATTTCTTAACCTCCCCATATGGTGATAAAATGTATCAAGCTATATGCTTTGGATTTAGAGCTTCCAACAATGAGTCTGAGTATGAAGCAGCCATAACTGGTCTTAAGCTAGCTCTCCTATGTGGGGCTAATAGAGTCCGGTTAATGAGTGATTCTAAATTACTCATCCACGGTGCTCAAGGGAAGTCTGAAACCAAGAAGGAACAATTGGTCAAATATTTTCTCATGTTGAAAGAAGTGGCAGCCAACTTTAAAAATATTTGCTATGAGCACATTCTCAGATCAGAGAACACTTTGGCAGACTCCTTGGCAACTATAACCTATTCTGAATCCAACCCATGGATTATTGTACAAGAATGTCTATCTATACAGATAGATCAGAAGAAAGAGGATGAAGAACAAATGAACATACTTGTTATTCAACCTAAAGATTTGAGATATTCTCTTCTCCAATATATTTCCGATGGGATATTGCCTTCGGATAAAGTTGTGGCAAAAAAGCTCAAGCACAAGGCTCGTAGTTTCCTAATAATAAGAGAAGTTCTTTACAAATATTATTTCAGCAGACCTCTTTTACGCTATTTAGGGATTGAAGAATTCTAGGTTTAGTTATCCGAATTATATGATGAGGAAGGCTCAACACACTGTGGCTATAGGGCCCTGACTCGAAGAGTCTTGTTAGCAGGTTACTACTGGCAAACCATAATGGAAGATGCTAAAGAAATAGTGAAAAATATGATCCTTGTAAGAAATATGGGACTGAAATTCATATCTGAGCAAGTACCTTTTGCCAGATGGGGCATGGATCTGGTGGGGCTTCTTTTTGTGACATCTGGTGGATGTAGAACTATTATAGTCGCCATTGACTATTTCTCTAAGTGGATAGAGGCAACTCATTTGGTTGGAACCACTTGGAAAGCCGTTATTAAATTTATCCTATCCAACATATGTTGTAGGTTTGGGGTTCCTCAGAATATTACTACATAAAATTGGCCACAGTTTGATAACAAATACATGGAAGCCTTATGTACCTCTAGAGGAATTCAACATTGTTTTTCCTCTCATATTCACCCTCAAGAAAATGGCCAAGTTAAGGTTGCAAATAGAACCATCTTGTCCGTACTACAAAATAATTTGGAGGGAGCTGCAAGCAAGTGGACAAGTTATTTACAAGAAGTATTGTGGGCATACCAAACTACTTCTCGGGCGGCCACACAAGAGTCTCATTTTTCTTTGGTATATGGGATGTATGCGATTACTCCCATTTAGGCTACTTTACCATCATACAGAGTCCAAAACTATTCCGAAAAGGCTAATGATGTAGCAATTAGGAATATGTTAGACTTAATTAGACAAAAAATGGTTAAAGCACATCTAAGAACAACACACTACCAAGGCTTGATGAGGAGCAGATTTGCTTCCAAAGTCAAAAGAAGAGATTTTCAAACGGGAGACAAAGTTTTAAAAAAGTCTTTTTGCATACCAAGGAGAAACAGTTTGGTAAGCTGGCTTCAAACTGGGAAGGCCCTTATATGGTATGTGGAAAGGTCAAGCCAAGGACATACAGGCTTCAAGACAAAGAATAAAAAGCTCTAAAGCATCCATGAAATATTGAGCATCTCAGGTTATATTTAGAATATAATTCTTTTGTAAATATTTACTTGTTAAATAACAATGTAAATATTATAGGGCATACTCTTTCCTACCCTGGTGGCGCGGGGAGGTTTTAATGAGCTGTCCGGATTTTTCAATAATAAATGATGCCTTCTACAAAAGTCTGGTGTGATTTTGTTTCAGTTCGGATATGAATTGCTTATTCAACACCCAAACTCTCAAGTTTCCTTAAGTTGATCAGATATGTTTAACACTTGATCACAATTATTAAACGCATGTGATCATAGATATTTGATACTTTTATTCAACACTTCTGAAATATTAGTGGTTATTTGAAATATTAGTGGCTATTTAAACATTGGCGATGGAATATTTAAACAGAAAATTAAACAAAAGGGAAATGTGATAATTCAAACCTGATTAGACTCAAACTGATAAACAGTACAAAAAGTGCCTTGGACATCCAAGGACTTTAGTGTTTTAAAACAAATACATAATAAAACCTTAGAGCTTGTTTCTTTCAGATTTTTCTTCACCACCATCTTTTTTGGGACTTTTGAGTTCAGCACTTGAACTCTCACCCGTTCCCTCATCATCAGAAGAGTCAATTCCACTAGAGTAGTTGTGCTTGTCACCATCTACTATGGTGTGAAATGGGATGTCATTGTAGTCTACATATTTCCATAGGGGACAAAGGGTCCTCTTCGAAAAGGTCTCATGAAACAATAGGACCATATCAGACTTGATCCAATCATCCCCTTTCTCTAAGGAGTCCACTACCTCATTGGTATACTTCTTTATACCTGCAACTACGGCTTATTTTTGTTGGCGTTCTAAGGCCTCCTTCTCTTTGATATTTTTTTCAACAATGCTCTTCAACTTGGTCTTCTTATCGGATAAAGTCTGGATAGTACTATACTTAGTCTTTAATTTCTCCTTCAAAGCTGTGAGGTATTTTGAAGAAGAGGTCTCCAGGTTGGCGTACTTGGTTGGAGCTACTTGTTGGCCGCGTCTGATGCGACCAGTTTGGCAGCTAACTCTTCTTTATCCTTCTTCAATGCCTTTATGCTTTGTTGAGCACTGAGGAGATCATTCGACAAGTTTTTCTTGTCAGTGGTCAGAGAATTAATGGTACCTGTTTGAGTCCTTACCTGCCTCTCCAGATCAAGTACTGGTCGGATATAGCCTAAGAGGGAATGGCTTAAGGTATCTTGCTCCCCAGATATAGAGTAGGATTTCCCGTTATGAGTCACCACATTGGAAGAACTGAGAGGGTGGTAAGGACCCGCGAAGTCATCTTTCTCTAGATCATTAAAATAAATATTAATGTCTTGAAAGGCATCAAGGTCCACCTCATCATTACCACCACCAGCAACCTGTCCGAAGTGAAGGTCAGTTGGGATTTCCTCTTATAAGGTGGGATCAGTAGGAGCTAGGGGGAGGACTTTAGGTGGGCGAAGGATTATCTCTGCTCCCAGATTGACCTTCTTTTTCTTGGCAGCTTTTTCATCATTGCTAGCCTTACGCTTGTTCCTTTTATGGAGGCTTCGGTGGGTTCTTTGACCCACCAACCTCCTTTACAGTTACCTCTACTGTTTTCAGCAAGGCAGCATTGATACCTCCCCGGTTCTCTGAACCGGTCCCCTCGGTAGTTGTTTGGGTTGGGTCTGTTGTGGCCTTCTTCTTCCTGTTTTTCATTTTGTTGGGGGCTTTGGCCCTAGAAGACATATATAACTTAGCATCCTTAGCTCCTGTCCTCTTTAGGATCACATCTGCAGGGGGGAGGAGTAGTCAACTCTTCTCATGTGAGATCTCTTCTACCTGTGGTGTTCCACAGGTGAGACCTCACAAAGTTGTCTGACTTGAATCAATTGTGGAAGACATTTCCCCAATTCTCCAAAGCCCAAGCATTTAACTTGGTGCAAGTGTCCTGTCCTGCCTCCAAATAGCCCAAGAACTCCATCAGAAGTACTGAAAATAGTATAAGTTAGTCTAAATAAAAAACTCAGTACTTAAAAGATGAACAGAAAAAGCAAGAGAAATTCACCAGTGCTCTTCCAGCGACTGGTCAAAAGGCTTAGGTTTGAGTGATCCTTAATCTTCCTGCCATTCTCCCAAGTCTCACTGATAAAGAGGAACTGCGTCATCTAGGGTTTTTCAGACTCCAAGAGATCATCCACTACCTTATAATCATTCCCCATGTTGTAGTGGTAGAAGGGGATCTGATGGTTCTTGCACAAGCTTGCCACAGCAGCAAACTGTTCCATCGGTAGTGGAATTTTGGATAGCCTGGATGCCATAATGCAAACCAGAAGGGTGTACCAAGTATAGGGGCTTAGTTGGCTGGGACACGGCTTGATCAGATGGAAATATCTGACTATCTACGGTTCCAAGTGAAACTAAAGTCCCCAGTTCAATACTTCTGTATAGACCGCCACTTCGTTTAGCTTGCAATCCATGGGGGTCTTCGGAGTGATTGAGATCCTCACTTTTATAGATTTTGGGTTCCCCCACTTAGTGCGGATCTGACCTAGCTCGGCTGTGTGGGTATATACATAGTTAATATTTTGAAGGGCCACCAAGTAATTTACACTTACCTTCTTGAAACGGGGATCCACTTTTCCCTCCAACCTCTCTGGAAGAGCATCCGGATGAGTCATACGCACCTTGGTTTTGCCTTTTCGGTCTGAAGTTGTATCTTCTATTTGACCGGATGCCTCAGCCTCAAAAGGGGCTTCTTCTATCTTGTCTTCCATATTTTCTTCTATCACCATGGAAGGCTGTTCGGATGGCTTTGAAGATGGTTGTTCAGATGTTTTTAGAGATGGTTGGTCGGCTGGTTTTGCAAACAGTTGTTTAGGAGGTTGTACCAGTGACGATTCAGATAATCTGGTTTCCATTAAGGGTTGCTGCTCGGATGATTTAGCTTGAGATACACACTTTACTAGATCCGAACTGGAGGGCTTTGAAGATGAGGAAGTAGATTTTGGTTTAAATTGACGCGTAACCCGGCGAGGAGTTAATTTGTCTGGTGATTTTTCTGTTTCTGATCCCATCACAATTAAATGTGAGGGTTTCCTTACATTGGAAACAACTTTCTCATTGGATAAAGGGTTTTGGAATTCTTGGACTAAGGAACCAGGTGGGAGAGGTGTAAGATTCGCCACAAACGGGAGTTTCCTAACTTTGGGGTTTTTTGAAAAAGATGACCCCTGATCAGTGTTCTGTTATGGTTGATTACATTTTTCACTTAGATAAGCAGGATGACCAGTAGCAATGTGGTTGTCCCTCGCTCCTTTCTGTGCTCTCTCTAATTCAGACAAGTTTAACCAACCTTCTTTCAATAAGGCGTTTCTGGCTGTGAACATATATGACTCAAGAACAAGGTTGAAAATGAACTGAGCTCTCTCTTTTTTATTGTTGAAGACAATGAAATAGTAGAACAGTTTATATATAACGGTGAAAAGGAGCAATTACCTTAGAGAAGGTGGATCAATTTTCAGCAATGATTAAAAGCTGCAAAGTGTGAAAATTAAAGCCTAGGTAACTTTCTAGCCTAGTGGGTGCGATAATCTAGGAGAAAAAAACGGATGTGAGGTTGAACTAAAGCCTGACATGTGTCCTATGATTACCTTCACAAAAAGTTAAACTACACCAACATACAGTTTAAATATTACTGGAAATCCGAACAAGTGTTACCTGAGCTCCTCCAGTATGTAGTCAATGGACTTGGATGTGATTGGTAGTTGATCTTTTTCCCATTTTCCCAAAATCCACTTATGAAAATAAATTGAGTCCTTCAAGGTTTGCGAGCCTCTAAAAAATCATTCACTACTTTTTAGTCGTTTCTCATGTTGTAGTGATAAAAAAGAATTTAGTGACTCCTACATAAACCAGTCACAGCAGCAAACTACTCCATGAGCATTGGAATTTTTGACAATCTGGAAGCAATAATGCTACCTATCAGGGTATACCAGACGTTCAGACTTAGCTGACTTGGGCAAAGGTGATTAGATGAAAGTACTTGACTATTTCGGGTCCAAAGGGAAATGAAGTCCTCGGTTTAGTACTTCAGTATATACCACCAGTTCATTAGCCTTACAATCCAAATGAGTTTCTGGAGTAACAGGAATCCTTACCTTAATAGATTCTGGGAAGCCTCATTTTGTTCTTATCTGGTATAATTTGGCAATGTGTGTATACACATAGATAATCTTTTGAAGGGCCAGTAGGTATTTCACATTGACGTTGCAAAAATTGGTCTCAACTTCCCCTTCTAAGCACCCCAGAAGTGATTCAATATTTGGCATTCCCACTTTTCCCCTATTGATCCGATCCGATGTGGTATTCTCAGCATTCACAGATGTCTCCAGTGAGGTATCTTCCCGACTATTTTCCATATTTTCTTCCATTATAGTCGATCGTTGTTCGTTCGATTTAGCACCTATGACTTCTTTTTCAATTTTGGTGACCTCGTTATGAAGAGGCATGATGTCCGGATTCACAGGGGGTTGGTCAAGAGGATTTAATGTTTCTGAACTGGCATTCTTTGAAGAAGAAGGGGTTCCCTTGGACTTGGAGAGTCAAGTAACTCTTCGGGGTGTAACATTTTTGGTGTCTTATCCCATGGCTAGAAATGGTGAGGGTTTCTTAACACTAGAAACCGCTTTATCTTTAAGAGAAGAATATATGGATACTTGAACTAAAGGTTCAGATTCTACTGTAGATAATGTTGGGATAAAAGAAGGTTTCAATAATCATAGACATCGCGACTCATGTTGTACTCTACAAAAAAAAGAAAAAAAAGAGGAATATTCAAACCTTTCATTTTGCATATGACATATGTTGGCATATAGGCCTCCGTATGTAGGGCCTAGAAGATAAAATTAATTGATATCTCAATTATAATTGGATGGTTCAATGAATTAAAGATTATTTTAGAAGAGATCATTGGCATTCCAAGAAGCTACTAGAAAAAAAGATTAAATGAGGTACATTGAATTTTGGAGATGACTCTTAGACTTTCCAATTAATTAATGTATCTAGATCCTTCTTTTTAGTTTTATAAAAAAGAGATATTTTTTGCAATTTTTTAACAAACAAATTTGAGAAACAATTATAGTGAGTGAGTTAAATATATAGAGAGTGAAAAAGAGAGAGAGATTTTAACGCTTGTGAGTATAAGAAGCTATAATTTTGTAATCCCATTATTCATATAAGGGAAGTTTTCCTCAAGGCTGTCGATGGTTTTTCCCTTCACATTAGAGGGTTTTACACGTAAATTTTGATGTTATTTTCTCTTAATCTTGCTTGATTAATTTCTTTTCGCTGTGCAACTATATTTTAGTGCTTTTAAGCACAACAAATTTGTGTCAGAGCTATGCTCTATTTTGAGCATTCAGTTTAATTGATGATATATCAGTCAGAGCTATATTAAATTTGACTTCTTCAAATTATTCAATCTGGAAGCCAAAAATGAAGGACATTTTTTATTCCAAAGATATCTATGAACCCGTTTAAGGTGATGAAGCAAAGCCCGATGATAAAAATTAAAATGATGCATCAGAATACAATGGCTATTATCCACCAGTGTGTAGATCAAAGTTTTTTGCATCATGTTTCTAAGGATATGAAAACGGATGTGTTTTGGAAAAAAATGAAGTCTATGTACGAGCGAGAAACATCACCAAAAAAAGCTTCTCTTGTTGTAAGGCTTGTGAATCTCAGGTTCAAGGATGGAAGGAGCATCACATAGCATTTAAGTGATTTTCAAGGTTTGATAAATCAACTCACTACTATGAAAATGAATCTTGATGATGAATTACAAGCTATATTATAGTTTAGTTGTTTAGCGGATAGCTGGGAAACTCCGGTTATTTCCCTGAGAAATTCTGCTCCAAATGGTAGCTTAAATATGTATATGGTATATGATAGTATCCTAAATTAAGAGGCAATAATAAAAAAATATTATCACTCATAATAAGTCCCATAGATATGAAGATATTGTTTCTGAAAAATTCTAAAATTAGGGGAATAAGTCAAACAAAAGGCTTTAACAACAAGATGAATGAATATCATGGCCCTAAAGTATTGTGTGCTTCTACTGTCAATATGTTGGTCATAAAAAAAATTAGTGTAGATTTTTTAAGAGGGATCAAGCTAAGAGTCCAGTGAGATCAAATATGGAAAAGACGAAAATAAATCAGCTGATGTAGCATCCGATGAATATGAGGTAAGTACTCTATATGATAATGTTTGTACTAATCTAGTAAGTGATGATAATGATTAGGTGTTTGATTCGAGATAATCTTTTCATGTTACCTCTCATGGTGAATTCTTTACTACCTACTCAATTGGTGACTTTGATAATGTTCGAATGAGAGACCAAGGCACTGCAAAAGTTATTGTCAAAGGTGACATTTGCTTAAGAATAAAGGAAGAGAATAAATTATTGCTAAAAGATGTTAGACATTTTCCTAGTATTCGACTTAATTTGATATTCATTGGAAAGCTTGTTGATGAAGGGTATTCAAATAATTTCGGTAATGGAAAATAGAAGCTTACTAAAGGTTCTCTCGTGTTGGCTAGAGGCATAAAGAATACTGCCCTCTACTCAATGCAAGATTTTTTTTAAAATGGTGAGATTAACTATATATTTGAAGAGGATGTTATTGCACTTTGGCACAAAATACTTGGGCACATGGGATATAAATGGATGCAAAGTTTGGTCAAGAAAGACCGCAGTCCAAAAGTGAAAGGTATATCGTTTAAATATATTATCATTGTTTAGCTGGTAAACAACACAAATTACTTTCCAAAGAGTTTTTACACATATGAGGTTGCATGTTTTGGATTTAGTTCATACAAATGTTTGTTATATAGATACAAAATCACTTGGCGGGGTACAATAGTTTATAACATCCATCGATTATCATTCAAGAAAGGTGTTTGCATATATCTTGAAGAGTAAAGATCATGTCGTGGAAGTTTTCAAAGATTTTAATAAGAAGGTAAAACGAGAGACCAATAGAATGTTGAAAGTCGTTCGGTTAGATAATAGAGGAGAGTACCAAGGTCCTTTTGAGCACTATTGCAGGTCCTATAAGATCCATCTGGAGAATATAATTCTAAAAAATCCCCAACAAAATGTAGAAAATAGTGTTTCGTTTCCAGATAATCTCTGAAGTCTTGTAAACAATTTCTTATTGAAATATTTTTGGGGTTCTCCAAAACTTTCAATTGGATAAAATCAGAGATATATGTTTTGAACAGAGAGGATGAAAATGATATGCTCTTCTTTTCAACAGAACCCATGTTTATAAATTCGACCAACCAAAAACAGTTTGGAAGTTAGGGCAGTTAGGGTATCTTAACTGGTTTTGTAATAAAATCTCCGCCCCTTGGACCCCGCAAGGTGCTCTGCCCCTTGACCCCGCTAATCGTGATATAATCTAACAAGCGTGCACTCCGCACTCTACGACTTGTTTGATAATATATCATGATTAAATTGGTCGACTAGTCGATCCAATTACACTAAAATAAATAACACAAAATAGTGTGGTTGAAAGAATGAATATGATAATTGGAGAACGTATCTTGAGCATGCTCTCTCATATAAAATTACCAAAATCATCTTGGGGTGAAGCTATGTGAACTACAATCTATATCATCAACCAATCTTCATTGATTCCTTTGGTTTATGATATTCAATAAAGAGTATCGAGTGGTAAACAAGTCTATTATGGGCACTTGAGATTCTTTGAATGCAAGGCATTTGTCCATATTCCCAAAGATAAAACAAACAAACTAGATACTAAGACGAAGGAATGCATTTTCGTAGGATACTCACATGGATGATTTGGGTACAGATTTTGGGATCTAGCTTTAAAAGGGATAGTAAGAAGCAAATATGTTGTTTTCTTTAAAGATAATACTATTGGTGACATGGAGAAAGAAGAACCTCAACCAAGAGTAAATGTGAAATTCCAGTAAGTTTGAAATCTATTCCCTCCTCTATAATACAAAACAATGGAGGGAAAGCATACGAAGCTAAAGGAAAAGAGAAACCATAATAACATGAAAATGAAGAAGGTGATGAGCAACAAAAAAATCAGGAGTAACCTCATGAGAAACTAGTTGTCTAAAAGAGATCTGATATAGAACGGAACACCTCAACAATATACAATCCAAAAGAGTATATTATGCTTAAAAATAGCAAGAAACATGAAAGTTATGAAAAAATTATGTCTCATGATCAAAAGAAAGAATGTGTAAAGGCTATGGATGAAAATATGGAATCCCTCTAGCAAAATTTGACCTTTGACTTGGTGAAACTTCCCAAATGCAAGAAGGCACTAAAGAATAAATGGGTGTATATCAATAAATTTAACAAGTTCAACTCACGACCAAGGTACAAAGTTGGATTTGTTGTGAAGGGATTTGACCAAAAGAAAGAAGTTAACTTTAATGAGATTTTCTCTCATGTGGTGAAGATGACATCTATTAAAACATACTTGGTTTGACGACAAGCTTGAATCTTAAAATTAAACAACTAAATGTAAAGATAGCCTTCCTACACGAGACTTGGAAGAAACATTGGGCTATTTGGAAGTGGATTCCAAGATAATTAAGGGGTAATTAAAAGATGTGCTTGTGATTTAGAGGAAAGCTGAAATTAAATTCTTATACAAATGCTGATATGACTGGATATGTTGATTCCATAAAGTCTACTTAGGTTTATATGATGATATCTTGGCAATCAAAGTTACAAAAATGTGTCGTATTATCAACCACAGTGTAGAGTTTATCGTAGCAACGGAAGCATGCAAGGAAACATTATGGTTGAAGAGGTTCTTGAGAGCTTAACATAAAGTAGGAAAAGTATGTGGTGTATTGCGATGACCATAGTTTTATCCACCTAAGCAAGAACTCAAAATTGAAGTCATAGTTGAAGGATATAAATTCTACATCATTAGATCAGGAATATACTTAATCATAAGATACTACACTTGTATAAAATTCATACGGATGAAAATGGTTCAAACATGATGACAAAAATATTGTCTCTCAACAAGCTCGAAGTCTGCAGATCAAAAGCAAGATTGACATTTCCCTTTACATAGGTCGGAGGGGGAATTTGTTGGTATATGGGTCTCCCTATGTAGGGCCTATAAGATAAAATTAATTTGTAGCCCAACTATAATTGGATGATTTAATGAATTAAGATTATTCAAGAAGAGATCTTTGGTATTCCAAGATGAAACTTAAAAAGAAGATTAAATGAGGTACATTGATTTTTAGATGAGACTCTTACACTTTCCAATTAATTAATATATCTAAATCCTTCCTTTTAGTCCTATAAATGGGAGATGATTTGCGGAGTTTATCATCAAATGTTTTTTAGAAACACTTATACTGAATGAGCTACATAAAGAGATTGAAAAAAATAAATCCTTATGTTTGTGAGTGTAAGAAGTTATAATCATCTAATATCATTATTCATATAGTGCAAGATTTGTTCTAAGCCGTCTGTGGTTTTTCCCTTCACATTAAAGGATTTTCTATGTAAATCTTGGTGTTATTTTCTCTTGCACTTATTCAATTATTTTATCTTGATCTTATTTAGTTATTTTATTTCCGTTGTGAAACTATACTTTAGTGTTTTAAGCACAACAAATTGGTACTATGTAAAAACAAATGGCCACATGTTCTAACCTTTGATTTTGTATATAACATATGTGAAAGATTAAATTTTTTAAAAAATGGATTATTCAAGCATGTTGTATCTGGTGGATATTTGTACTTTTTGGTATACCAAAACCGCTCTAAAAAGGTTAAACCCTACATTTATAATATGAAAACATCTGTGTAAATGTTTATTTGAATTGGAGAAATCGAAACTTTTATTTCGAAGAATTATAGATGGTTTTAAAAACTAAATTGGTTAATATATAAACATAATAAGTTGTCTACCATATTTATTTTAGTATTATTTTTTAAAACTTAAGTTTTAGTGAAACATTTCAATATAAATTTTGTTGAGAATAGTGTTTGATTCTTGGATAAATTTTAAGTCTTGTTATATAAAATTTCATACTGATATATTTTAGGTGGTCATTCATAAATCCCAATCAGATCAAATTAGATTTTTTTTCAACTTTGAGAATAATTTTTTAATGTTTTTTTAGCAAAATAGAATATTTGAATTAATCTTTAAAAGATTTTACAAAAGGCTCCAAAATTTGGATAAGGCGCTAAACTGAAAAACTGAAAATTTCAAAATTACAATTGCTTCCTAACTCCATGAAGCTGAAAACATTCAGTTGCTGTTTATACTGGAGCTCGACTAAAGATAATGAAGATATTAAGAATTTTCAAATTTCTTCTAAGAAAGATCCCAAGAAGAAACACAGTCTCATCACCAATTACTAGAGAAGACGAAGACGACTTTCAAAATGTTTTTGCCATTGTTTCCAATCCTTAAGGTAAGATTTCTTCATTAATGACTCAGCTTGAATCTACAAATTATAGTCAGGATATCTCCTGCTAGAACAACCATTGAAACAATTTTCAGAGGACTTGAGTCTATAATCGATAAAGAATCCGGCTCAAAACTAGAAGATTAGATGTTGGTGACATAACCCAGTCCAAGACTTTCTAGAATGAGAATAGATTTTAAGTTATGAGGGATTTGATTGATATTAATTTCAATTTTCATCTTGCACTTCAGAGTCTAGTACGCAAGCCAGTCTGCTACCTAGTTCTGGTCTCTGAAGATGTATTTTAAAACTATCAAAAGTAAAATTAGCTTTCTGATACATTTAAGAACATAATCTAGAGCTCAAGAAATTATACTATTACCAAGAAAGTTAACAAGAAGCTGAGGGTCAGTTTCAATGTCCACCTGGTGCCAACCTGTAGATTTACAGATGAGAAGTCCATTGAGGAGAGCTATAACCTCATCCATAAGAGGTCTGAGCTTGCCATAAAGAGAATCAACACCATAGACTAAACTACCATTGTTGTCTCTTATAACCATAGAGCCACTAGACTCACCATTTTGATGACATGAAGCGTCGATATTAAGTCTTAGTCTTCCTATATGAGGATGATTACATTTAAGATATAAAGGCCTTTTCCTTTTGTCCCGAGTGTGGTTAAAACATCCAAGATTATTGGCAGCTTTAAGGTCTCCATACCAGTGCTTAACTTTAAAAGATTTATGATAATCGAGACTATGCAAAACTTTAGTTACCTCTGGTGTGGATTATTTTTGACTGAGGGTAATTTTGTCAGATGTTTTGTGGTATTTCAAGGGTATTAAATGTTTAAGTGTTTTGTAGTGAGAGATTTAAGCTGCCTGGTTGTATTAAATTTTCATTACCCTCATTGATGAAAGTGGTTGGGTATTTATACCCTTAATTATGGGCCATATGGGCTTTCAGGTCAAACTTATGAAATCAGGTCGAGTTCAAAAACCAATTAGTTTATTAAGTATATTAGCAATTAGCTGAGTCAAAAGGTGTTTAGTGTTCTTAATACTTTTGTCCTGTCCGGATACTTTAGTGGGTGATTATTGTCTGGATTACCCCTGTCGGGTTTCTACAGTGAGTGGTGAGTATTTCTGGACTCATCAGTAGCCCGTTTTTAGGTTTTGTTAAAGGCCTTTGGCAACACAAAAAAGTCCTCCTAGGCATTAGGAATATTCTCCGGACTGTTTATATATTTAGCTCAGGATTTATCCGGACTGAATACTTCTCAGAAGTTCAAGAGTTATGCTATGGATCGTGGGACACGTGTCATATTTTGATTCACTTTTCCAGCCATTTTCATCTTAGAATGACGCTCCCACTAATCCCAAAAAGCAACTTCTGCATTTAATGTTTATGACGTCAGCGCCGTCTTCAATCATTACTTTTGGCTTTTCGTTTTCTCCTAGGTATTTGGTAACGTTTTTGCCTTACTAGTATAAATTACTTCCTTTTACTGTTTTACCATCTTCATCACTTTGTCATTTCTCCATTTCAGAGCTTTTACTTCTCTTCTAACAAACTTTCTTGTGTAGTTTATGTTCATGGAAATAAACGCATTGGTGAAAGGTGGTTGGCTAAATCTTTCAGAGTTAGAAAAAGTAAAAAAGGTTGAGCGAGAGAGGCGTATCGCTGCGGGTCTTCTAGTTTCTCCAATCAATATGCCTGAAACACCGTTTTCAGAAGTTGATCGAGGATCATCCTCTGCTAAAAGTTCCAAACCCATGCGCTTATTTCAACCAAGCCTTTCGCTCATTCCATCAGGCTCCTCGGTTCAGGAGTCACAACCCTCTGTAGTGCAGGAGAAAGCAGTCTCAAGTACAAGAAGACCCTCCCTATTTATCGCTATGGGGTCAGATACTGAGAAATCCCCAGAAAACGTTACTCTTCACCGGACAAGCCGTTTAACATAGGGTCAGGAAACTGTCTCTTAACCCAAGTCCCCAAAGTCAGGGCTCTCTAAGTTTGTGACCAACGATAAAGCCACTAGACCAGGGGCATCTATCAGAGTCCCAATAGACAAATCCTCTGGTCCGTAGGCTACTAGAACCAGCTCTCAGACTGAGCCCTCCGGAATTGAGCCCCTGCCGGACACCAGGCCCCTAAGAGGGGCTGATGCTCAACTGCTGAGTTAGGCCAGATTCAGATGAAGTGGGGGATCCTTGAGTCTGTTAAGGTGAGGATACCAGTCACTCGGGAGACCTCGATGGACTGTAAACTCAACGAAATAGTCATCTAGACCGAGTTGTTTAACTGGGGGCTCAGATTTCCCCTGGACCCAAAAATAGTCAGGTATTTCCACCTGATAAAACTCTGTCTGAGCCAGCTGAGCCCCAATCCTTGGTTCACTCTTATGGCCTGTATTATGTCTTCTAGGCTCTCCGGAATACCACTTCCGATGGATCAGTTTGCTGATGTGGCCAGCCTCTGCAAGAACCATCATATCCCATTCTATTACTACAATATGGGAGACAACTTTAAGGTGGTAGATGACTTGCTCGAGTCAGAGAAGAATTGGAAGACTCAATTTCTGTTTATCAGCGGGACTTGGGAAAATGGAAAGAAAATCAAAGCTGGTGTCAATCCTAGCATGCTCACCAGCAGATGGAAAAGCTCAGGTAAATATTTTATCATGCTTGTCTTTCTTTCTTTGTAAAAAATCTATTCCTGAACTGCTCTTCTTATATTTGGTTAGTGCTGCCGAAGGAGTTCTCCGACTACGTGGAGGAGGGGCAGGACACATGTGCCAAGCTGAACGCTTGGGCTGCTGATAAGTGGGGAAACCATTTCCACAACTGTTTCACCTCCAACAAGTGAGGTCCCATCTCTGAAACACAACAGTCCAGAGAGACCTTACTTGGGAGGAGCTGACCACTCTACCTCCTCCGGCTGTCATCCTCAAGAGAACAAAGGAGAAGTATGGCAAGCTGTCCTGGCCTACCAGAGCTAAAGCCCGAAGAAAGATGAAGGGAAAGAAGGGCAAGAAGAAACAAGCTGCAACAGAGGTTTTTTACTACTCCGGATAACTCCCACTTGTCCTTGAACAACATATTTTAAACATTGGTGAACCGTCGAAGCCACAACATGTATCCTGGAGAGTCAAGACCTTCCCAAAATGGCATTTTAGCATGTGGGACAATCTACCACAACAAAGACTACCCTGACCATTTTCTTGAAAGGGCCCTTTCCCAACAAAACTTCCTCCTCGAATTCCTTGACTACGTCCGCAGAGCTTCCAGTGAAACCCACAATGGATTTGTTTGAACGTTGAATCACTGCCGGATTCTTCATTTCTTTGTAGGATGTCAAAAAGAGGATATTGGCTGAGCTGCTAGTGTCCACCAAAACTCGTCTAATGTCATTTCCCCTTATCGATGCTCCTATTACCACATCATCTTCATGGGGACCAGCTATGTCCCTCAAATCATCTTCATCAAAAACAATAAAGGGAAAAGGAATTTGTGATTGATAAGAGGACATGCCTCCCTCCAACTGAGTAGCCAGGTGTGAACATGCCTCTTCCTTGAAGAAGGAGTTGGTGCAGTCACGGTGACACTGTCTTGGTGTATTCTGTTATAACGCCCACCTTATTCCGGGCTGGATCAGAATCCAAATACTCTGAGTCCACATCTAATCTTTCAATAATTATCATGGACCCGTTCGGAGCCGACGTCTCTGCATTGTTTGTTGGGCCAGTCAAATGAGCATTATCATGCCTATTCCCACTTCTTCTTTTAACATAAGCACCCAATTTTCCTCTTTCAATGAGATTTTGCACCTCTTGTTTCAAAGCGATACAATCTTCTGTGTTATGGTCAATATCATGATGATATTAACAGAAACAAGCATTATGACTTTCCCTGGGAGATTGAAGCGCTGTTGGCTTCCTAAAATGCACTTTGTCTTTTGTTTTTTCATAGATGGTTTCCACATTCTCTTTTAATTTGGCAAACCATCCGGTTGGACCCAAGGTCCGCGCTTTCTGGACTGCTGGCTCTGAGCTGGTGCTGGGTGAGATTGAGTTTTGGCCCTGTTGGGACCCTGTCCGGCTTCCTTAGCCTTGTATCTAGACTGATTCTGGTTCTGGTTTGGTGCAGCTGAGGCAGATCTCACTTGCATGTGCACCCTAGTCTTTTTTGTTTCATCCACATTGATTTTCTTTCCCACCTGGTTCAATAAATCGCCCCACGTCATGGCCTTCTTCCTGGTTACCGAATCGACCAGATTGCCAGGGTTCAAACCCTGTCTTAGAGAAGCTATTACTACTTGTTCAAATCAATCAGCTAATCCATTCTTTGTGTTCCCAAACCGACTTATATATTCTTTCAATGATTCGTTTGGCTCCTGGGCACAATGGATGATAGTGTCTACATTTCCCTTCACCTCCTTACTTCCAATAAACTACCTCCGTAAGGCCACCCCAAAAGTATCAAAATTTCTGATACACCCTTGTGGTAGGCTGTTATTTCACTTTAGAGTGTTCCCTGTAAAATATTAAGAGAAGGCTCTACAAATCAACTTCTCATCATCGTCAAAATTCATCATAAAGTTTTTAAACTGCTCCAGATGATTATCTGGATCTTTGCTCCCATCGTATTTTTCCATCTTAGTACTTTTCAAACCTCTTAGGAAGGTTTCCGGATAGTATCTTGGAGGACAATGGAGATTGTCTCCAATTCCAGCCACAACTGAAAATAGTATCTTCATTGGGAGTTACAAAAATACCTCGTTTATCATAGAAAGCGAAAGGATCCATCAACAGCTAGTCTATACGCCTCCGGCCATGGTTGTGGCTATGAGATGACCCTTTACCTAGATGTTTTTTCAACCTTCCATGCATGCCCCTATTTCTTGAATATTTTTTTACCAACTTTTGCTTCTTCTTAGACTTTCCTTTATCACTGTTGGATGACATGGACTCCTCAACTCCATCTTCATTCTAGGAGCTACTAGAGGATTCTGACTCCAAGCTCTCCACCGGTTTAAACCGGTGAGACTTCTTTGAGCTGACATGAGTCTTTTTAGTACTTAAATTGGTCTTTGCTGATGGGCCATGCTCCCTTGGATTGTCAGTGTGGTGAATGTCTGATACCTTCGATTTTTCTTTCAAGCCTAACTCCACCTTTTTAGCAGCCCTCAAGGCTTCTATTTCAACTTTCAACCTGTCTCGCTCTTTGATCGTGTACTTATTGTTTTCTCCCACCACTTCTGCCAAAGTTGGTGGCACTACCTGCTCGTCCGGATTCATCCGAACTGGTTTTTCTTGCTGGTTTTGAATGCTAGATTCAGGCACCTTCTTCTCCCACTGTGGTCACCAATTTGGTGTAGATTATTTTTTACTGAGGGTAATTTTGTCAGATGTTTTTTGGTATTTCAAGGATTTTAAATGTTTAAGTGTTTTGTAGTGAGATATTTAAGCTGCCTGGTTGAACTAAATGTTTGTTACCCTTATTAATGAAAGTGGTTGGGTATTTATACCCTTAATTATGGGTCATATGGGCTTTCGGGTCAAACTTATGAAATCGGGTCGAGTTCAAAACCCATTAGTTTATTAAGCAGATTAGCAATTAGCTTAGTCAAAAGGTGTTAAGTGTTCTTAATACTTTTGTCCTGTCCGGATACTTTAGTGGGTGATTATTGTCCAGATTACCCATGTCCGGTTTCTACAGTGAGTGGTGAATATTTCTGAACTCATCAACCTCAACAATAACATTCTTGTAAGAAATAATAGTACCTTTCATCTTACTAGTATTCCTAACTTTCTATATAATAACAAATACAATAGAGGGAATAATGTGTCTCACATGAATGTCTTTAGTGGTAGTCCAAAGCCAAACTCTTGTCATGTGAATAATTATCATGTAGTTGAATATTTTGAGGTTGAATGTGTCAGCATAATATGTCCAAATAGACCAAGCAAACTCACAAGAGGAAAATAAGTGGTTAGGAGACTCAATACTCATACATAATTGACATTTGGATGCAATTGAAACATGTTTCTTTTGCATTATAGTATAAATATGAATAAAGTTATGGATAAGTTTCCAATGAAGGACATAAAACTTTCTAAGAGTCAAAGACTTCCGTATTTTTTTTAAAAAGAAAACTTATTATGTTTGTATCTGATATTATCCCAAATTTCCTTAAGATTGAAGCGATCACTTTTTGAAAGGTTCCAAATCATAATATCACCCTTATCAGGCTTGCAGAACATGTTTTGATTATGTCTAAGTCATTAGGAGAAATTAAATCTTTCAAGAAATTAAGATTCCAAGAGTTATTGGACCAGGATTTACTAACCTTTTCAGCTTTAAACCAAGTATGTTTGCTTTGTTATCTAAAGTTAAGAGAGGCTTATTGTTAGACCAATTGTCTAGCCAGAAGTCCACGAATCCAGAGCCCAATTTCCAGCATAGCTTTTAATGTTGACCAACATTTTCCATATCATTGAACCTGGTTTAGAAGATGAAATCCGCAAGGGATGCAATTCTTTAGAGTATATATTATGCATTAAGTTAGACCATAATGTTTTGTTATTTCTAAAATTTACCCACATCTTACAAAAAAGAGAGTTTTTAATATCAGTTAATTTTCTGATGTTCAATCCTCAATCCTTGAAAGATTTGCACACAGTACTCCACTTACACCAGTGGGTTTTGTGATTAGAACTTGTGGAGCCCCAAAGAAATCTGTTAAATATAGTTTCTATTTTGTACATAACACCTTTAGGTAAAAGGTTACTATGCCTCTAGTAAAGGGTATTGTTCATGAGGATAGTAGTAGTAAGAGATAGCCTTCCTGTGAATGAAAGATGCACAGAATCCCAGTCTTTAATCGTGTTACTTATTTTGCATATAAGATTGTTGTAGTTGTTGTTTCTATTATTAGTGTTAATAGTGACTCCCAAATAATCTGTAGGTAGATAACTAGTAGTGAAACTAGTTTTGTTATCTATAATGTTGATTTTTTTAGAATTTATACCAGTAGCAGTAATGATTTTCGTTTTCTCCTTGTTAATTACCTGGCCAGAAATAGCATATCTTCGAAGAAAATACTAAGGCTGTCTAAAGTAGAATCCGGAATGTTAGTGAATAAGAGTATATCATCAACAAACGCCAAACTATTTATAGCAAGAGTACTTCTATTTTTGCAATACATTATTTTGTTGGAAGCCAACAGAGTGTTAAGACACTTTAATAAGACTTCCTCAACAATGATAAAAAAGCTAGGAGATATTAGATCCCCTTGCCTGAGCCTTTTCATGGTTTTGATATATCTAATGGCTTCATATTCATAAGCATAGAAATATGAACATAAGTGATCACCTTTTTAATAAGGCTAATGAATTTGCTAGAGAAACCAAACTTTCTAAGAACTTTTAGAATGAAACAACGAGTCATTTTGTCAAAAATTTTTGACATGTCAAGCTGAATTAAAATATTCATATCCTTGACTTTTCTGTTTAAAACAAATAGAAGTTCTTTCGAAATAAAAATGTTCTCTTGAATTTCGTTACCAGGAACAAAACCACATTGATTAATAAATACAATTTTAGGAAGGATTTTAGTAACTCTGTTGTTCAAAATCTTTGACATAATTCTATTTAGCAGGGAGCAGAGCCTGATGGGTCTGAAATCCTTCCATCTTGAGGGATTAACAGTCTTAGGAATTAAGCAAATGCTAGTGGCTAAGATGTCATTGGGAATATTTTTTCCAAGCATAAAAGATTGCATAGCATTGATGAGGTGAGTCTTTATTATTTTACAACAACTTTTATAAAAATATTGATTATATCCATCCATACCTGAGGCACGAGTTGGATTTAAGTTGTTGATAATATTCCAAATTTCCTCTTTATTAGGAAGCTACATTACCATCTCGTTGCCTTCATTTGTAATTAATGTTGGGATATTGTTAAGAGAGGACCCATCATTTTGCTTTTCTCATTAATCTTGTTATTGTAAGGAGATTCAGTAAGTTATTCTTTAAAGAAGTCCACAATAGAGAGGCCAATGGAATTCTCGTCAGTGATCTAGGTACTGCCTACTTTAATTCCATTGATGCAATTTTTTTAACATATCTGTGAGAGAACTTTGTTTTTTTTTCTCCTTCAACTTCCTAGTTAGCATAACACTTCCGCATCCAATAAGTTTCTTCCATTATTTGAGCTTGTATAAGAAAAGCATTAGCTTTAGAGAGATGCGTTTTAGTTTCAGTGCTGTTGAGAACTTGATGATTGATCTCCACAATATGAACTTCATCTTCAAGAGCTTTCACCTTATTAAAAATATTACCAAAATATGATTTGTTCCATGTAATTAAACTGTTCTTAAGCCTTTTCAGTTTATGCCAAAATCTAAACATAGGATCTCCATCAATCTCTTGATTTGAGTTTCTTTCCACAAAAGGAAGAAACTCATGATCAAGTACCCACATATCATGAAATTTAAAACTTTTCCTAGATTAGAGCAAGTTATTGCTTTGTGAACACCTTTGTTTCACCAAAGGAGTCAGACCACTTGTTGTTAATGAAAAGTCTCTCTAAACGCTTCCATTTTGAATTGTTAGACCATGTGTATTTAGAACTAGCATAACCTGCATCTTCAATCCTACATTAGCTGATCATCTCATTGAAATAATTAGTTTTATTATGACAAAAAGTAAGTGCATCCAAGCTGCTCATCAATAGACCAAAGAACATTAAAGTCTCGACAGATCATCCAATGAAGGATTGTAGTCGAGATAATTTTTAAAGTATTCCATATATTAATTATATTGATTCTCTGATATTTTTCATAGACCACAGTTAATAAAAAAACAATTAGAATCAGAAATGAAGCTAACTTCGATATGAATAAATTGATTGTGATCAATTAAGATCTTCACACTGAGATCATCATGTCAGTAAAGCCAGATTTTATTAGATATGTTATGAGTGAATTTATAAAAACCTAAATTTCTAGAAATGTTAACCATATTTTCACAGTTAATCAATGGTTCGTGAATAGCCACAAATTTAGCGTTGTTTTTCTTAACCAAATAATTAAGCCTTCTAATAGAGGACTTATTCTTTATACCTCTTATGTTCCAATTAATCATGTTAATCATTAGTAGTATGGAAGGATTTGAATTTACTTATTCCCGTGAATTGTAGTGTCTTGATTATATTTTTCTTGGTTTTCTTTTTACCATTTGCAACCTTGATTTTCTTGTCAAATATTTCTCTAAAATTGTTGCCTTGTTCTTCTCTGTGGAATTCTGTAGAATTATACATAAGCTCCCTGTTGCTATTCTTTTTTATTGAAGAATTCTATAAGCTACCAATGTTGTTGCCCTTTGGGGATGAATTATCAATGTCAAGTATTTCTCTATAACTGTTGTCTTGTTCTTTCTGTAGAATTTTGGGGAATTAGATATGAACTCTATGTTGCTATTTTTTCAGATTGGAGAATTTTGTAAGCTACCAATGTTGTTGGGCTTTGGGGATGAATTATCAGTGTCAAAATTTGCATAGTCCATTGTAGTAGATACATTGAAACCATAATTTAATGTCTGAATGGCTTCTATTATTTCGCCCGGTTTTGGAGTAATGAAGCCATCTTTATCAGGGCATTGAATGTCCTAATTTTTCATTATGATTTTTTTATTCCCTTCCTTCGTAACTTGATCAGTACTGTTGTCTTGATGATTAATTACAACCAATTTAATCTGTTTTTTGTTTATATTGTTGTTGATATTATTTATCTCTTGATGAGTAATGATCTCATCATTATTTGTAGTGTTGCTCTGTTTCTTCTCTAGATCAGTTTTTGCATTCATCTGACTTTTTTTGCATTGTTCTATGTTGTGGCCTAGGTGGTCGAAATGTTTACAATAAAGAGATATGTTCACATAGGTGATTCTTTCCCAGTAACCTTGATTTGATCCAAAACCAATCCAGACGTCATTCAATAATTTTTTGGTAACGTCCATTTATATCCAGGCAGAATAAGAAGCATGAAAGGCTCTATTTTCTTCTGGAACTTTGACAATCAGGGAATCTCTAATTGTACAAGCAATGGTGTTTATTACATTCTTGTTGAATAAATGTTCAGGTGTGATCGAGCTTTCATGATTTGTACTGAAGTCTCCAGTCCATTTCAGTAAGCGCATCACTGTATTACCTATGGTCCAGACCAATCTTTTCTAAATTTTATAAAGGTCCAATTTCGATTCAAATTCAAAGAAAATGTGTTTTGAATCCCATATCTTGTATCTATGATATTCCTCCAGTTTTAAAGATTGCAAAAAATTGAAGGAAGAGATTTCTTTTAGGTAAGCCTTGAGTAAACTTACCTACAATTGTATGTTTTCATTGATGTTTCAACTAATCAAGAACCTCACTACTGAATTGGATTGATATGTGGTTTTGTTTTTCAACAGAACTTTCTAGCTCAAAATTGAGTTTATCATAGTTGTTGTTGGTTTTCTTTACAATATCATCATAAGACAATTCATTAGTACCTTTAGTATTGAATAAACTGTCTTTTTTATCACACTGCAGATTCTTATGGTTGTTATTGTTTCTCATTCCATCTTGAATTGTAGAAAACTCCATAATTATTAGATAAGTTGCATCTGAAGTAAGTACAAGAAGAAGAAGATCTTGAAGGGAGGAGGAGAATGGCCTACGAGAGGAAGAGGTGTTTTCTTAGAGTTCAAGAAAACACCCTCCATTCTTGCAGCAATTTCATTCTTCAGGTTTTCTCGTGTTTCTTCTTTCTGAAGCAAAAACAAAACATAAATTTCGACCAAAACTACTAAACCGACATGCAAACTGCAGACAAATTGTCAAACGTTTGCATGCATGCATGTCCAAAACCGAATTATTTTCAAATGATAAAAAAACCTGCTAAAATAAAAAAATTCAAAATCAAATAATTTTTCTAAAAACACGATTCAACCAATCAGAATGTAATCTAAAAAACGTGTATTCCACATTTTTCAATTTTTTAAATAAAATATATAACTATTACGATCGACTAATCAACACAATTACACTAAAATATCTAACAAAATCTAATTTTGATATAAAAATATTTAATTTTTGTATTTTCTACGAGTAATAGTTTGTCCATCTCATATAACCATACTAATAGATTTACGGGTGAAATGGTTCGTCTGATATTAGATATTTAAACCGAAATTATATAATTATTTTATATAAAAGAATATTTAATATCTAACAAATGGTTAAAAGTATATGAGCCGACATTTATAAAAAAAAAAAGCAGAGATGTTAAAGTCATAGATAATTAATTTATATAAAAAATATAATAAAAAGACACGGATAACTATTTTAAAAATAAAATTATAATAAAAAAGGTCACCTTGATCAATATACTTTCATGGAGCAAGAGTACAGGAATAAAATATTAGATATTTTTAATATGATCTCATCATTTATGTTAATTAGACATATTTTAAAAAATAAAATATTAATGATATATTTGATCTTTATTGTTGAAATGTTTTGTAAACTCATGATCAATTAGTGGAAAAAATGCAGTACAATTTGGATTATGATTTAATGGTTATTATTAATTATTGATTACTGAAATGAAAACGTTCTCTGATACAGTGGATAAATGATAATATATTAATGATAAATGATAATATATTAATGATATATTTGATCTTTATTGTTGAAATGTCTTGTCATGTTATTGTGCTATTAGGGTTAATAGCATAAAAGGGTACAAACTTTGTTTGTTAACTTATCTCTCGATTTTTATTCTGTCTGATAATTCTATAAAATTTTAGAAATATATTTGAGTGAAATTGATAGTAAAAAAAAAATAAAAAAAATCAGTTAATCAATTTGATATTTAAAGATTTTTTTATCATATTTTAATATATTAGCACACCAAATCATTGGAAGTAATTTTACAAAAACTAAAAGTATTTATGAGACAACATATAATTTTATAATTTCAGATTAAACAGGAAGTCAAAGTTTAAATATTGTTTTATTGTTCTTAAAACTTATATATACTTATAAACCTCAATTCTTGTCTGAAGGGTTTGTCATCGAAGCTAGCTAGCTATTTCTGAACAAGATAAGCTCTAAACTCTTTGTATTTGAAATTCGAAGTGTTTTTGAGTAGAATCAGAAGAATATATGCTTTGTTGTTTTGAGTTGTGTGATTTTGCGGCAACTTGATCTTTAAACTAAGAGAAAACAAAACATTTCCGTAATCTTAAAACTTTAGGAAGTCGAATTAGTAAATAGTTGATCTTAATAAAGCTTGAAAAAGTAAGGAAATTGACTTAACAAGTAAGTATTGATTCACTTCTTCTTTAGTGCATATATATATATATATAGAAATATATAGAGAAGTATAATTAGTCGTTTCTTTATGGTTTCATATCAAAGTTATCGTGTGTATCATGTATGTATCATTTGTGAATTCAATTGGATTGATTGTGAGTTGTTGTTTTTGTATAGTTATTGGGAAATTTAGGTCAACTTTACGACAATTCGTAAGGAATGGCGACTCCGGTTGATCCTCCAACTGGGTTGATCCGACTTGGAAAACATTACTTTTCGATATGGCAAACTTTGTTCGAGATCGACACTAAGTATCTGCCGATCGAACCCGATCGGTAGAGGGGCTTAAAAGATCAACAATGTGTTTGATAATAGAGTCGATGTGATAAGAACCTTGAGGGAGTTACAGCTCCTTAGGCTAGTTAAGCACGCGAACGTGATCGCGTTGAAGGGTGTGATGTTACGACTCAAAAGACTAGTTTCAAGGATATCTATTTAGTTTATGAACTTATGGATACTGATTTGCATCAGATCATAAAGTCCCCACAGCAGTTATTAAAGGAGCATACCAAGTTTTTCTTGTTTCAGGTATCATCTTGATTTGTATTATTAGCTTTTGATTTATGTAGGATGCTTTGATTTTGTTTGCAGTTCCATAAAGATGTAGCATTAGAAATGATCTTATTAATACCAGTTTTTGGTTCATGTCTATGATTTCAAAGTTAACCTTTCATTGGAAGTCCTATTAGAATCCATGTTTGTGGTTTGATTCTTCATTGTAGTGGTGTACTGGTTTTCCTTGTCATACTCAGCTCAAACATGCAACCCATGTATGAAGCTCAGATTATTGGGCTTGTATTGTAGTTTTCGGAGCGAAAATGGTTGTTACTTTCTTTTAGTTTTTCTTGTCAACTTTTGTATAAACTATCGGTGTTTATCCGTAGTCTGGTTATATTTTGCATTTTAGATTAAGACAGAAGATGTCTAAGTGAGTATATATTGAGGTCTATCTCTATCAGCTGTAGAGTTTCGACTCTCACCTTTATTTACTGGTATGAAGTAGAACAATCATAGATGTGCCATCCTCTTGTTGCGGCTAGATAGTAATGGCAAGCATGTGTTTTACAATGTCTAAAACAATTTATAGTGGATGAGATATAGTTCTTGGGAATATGAAAGATTAAGGCTGAGTTTAGATCCCAATTTAACGGACTGAATAAGTGAGGGAAATACTTCTTGTGAATTCACCATCAACTATTTACTTGACCTTTGCTTCATAATGTTTTGTAAAAAACCAAAACATGAACTAAATGTTTTGATGAAAGAGAACGAAGATTGAGTATGCTGTCAATTGGGTGTGCTGGGTCTCTTTGGGTTTGGTAAAAGGAAACCTGACCCGAATTTCAGGTCAGAGTTTCTGACACGAGTCCAACCTGTTTGACCCAAAGACACTCTCAAACTTGAAAAACCTGCAAAATCCAGAAAACATGTCCACCTATTGACTTTTCCTGTCTGTTCTTGCTTGTCCATTCAACCAAAGCAGGCCCATTCTTCCGTATCGACTCTAAATCCCATCAAGTCATAAACATCTCGACCCTAACTCTAATACATCATGTGGGTCGTGGCAAACATTGACTCTCTAGCAAGCGTGTTTACTTTTTTTTTACTTTTTGATATATTACTTTGCCGTGTTCGGTTAATTAGGCTGCTATGTTTGTAAGATTATATCTTTGAGATCTATTTGGCTAGAGATACTTCAAACTAATCATCCATTATAATGCCTTTAGCTGCTTCTTGGGCTGAAGTATCTTCATTCAACAAACATTCTTCATCGAGACTTAAAGCCTGGGAACCTCCTCATCAATGCCAATTGTGACTTGAAGATATGTGATTTCGGGCTGGCACGAACAAGCGGAGGAAATGACAAATTTATGACAGGATATGCCGTTACCCGTTGGTATCGTGCACCTCAGCTGCTGCTTGGATTTGACAAGTACAGTACCTCGATTGATGCCTGGTCTGCAGGATGCATCTTTGCCGAGATCCTGGGTAGGAAGCCGATCTTCCCCGGGACCGATTGCCTCAACCAACTGACGCTGATAATCAACGTTCTTGGAAGTCAACAAGACGCTGATCTTGATTTCATCGATAATCCAAGAGCCAAAAACTTTATCAAAAGACTACCACACTCGAAGGGGACCAACCTCTCGCATATGTACCATGATGCCGATCATCTAGCAATAGATTTGCTACAGAAAATGCTGGTGTCCGATCCATCTAAAAGAATCACAGTCAGTGAAGCCATCTTGCATCCTTACATGGAGAATCTATATGATTCAAAGCGTGATCAACCTGCTCAGGCTCCAGTCCATCTAGACATAGACGACAACATGTGAGAGGAGATGATTAGAGAAATCATCTGAAGGAGATGCGATACTATCACCCCGAAGCTAGTTCTCTTGATACTTAGGTAGTGTTGTTTTTAAAAAGTGTTGTATGTTTGAGAGTCATGCAGACTTTTGTTATTCCAGTTTTTGCTGAACTATCATGTCGGTACTTTTGTTTTTCCTATAAATGAGTCATGAGAACAATAAATGTCTTTGGAGTACTGAAATCAGTAGCAATACATATTTTGAACAACTTAAATGTGAAATTGTACATGGACATGTTTCTGAGTCTATGGTCAACAACTGAATAAGTCAGTGGATCAAACTATTTGGTCAAGTTATGTTTCTCTTACTATTTTTGTCGGTTTTCAAATTTTGATTCCCCCGGTCAATAAATGTTTTGTATTTCCTCTGCACCTTGAAACATAATTATCCTTTTAAATGGAGCTGTAATCAGAGGAAAAAGTAAAAATAAGAATAAGAATAATTCTTTAAAATTATCACTAATATTTTTAATTTTAAAATTTATCAAATATTATTGTAATATACCTGTATTGCAATGATATTTCTGAACACGTAAAATAGTAAAGTTTCCGCAATTATTTTTAACCCTTAAAATTTTGTATCTTTCAAACTACAACTCAATAGAAAAAAAAAACTACTATATATTTTTTAAGTTTTTAAAAATGAGCAAAACTAAATCAATGAACAATATTTTTGAAGAAATTATATTTTCTATTTTCGCAACCAAATTATATATAATTATGCAACTGAAAAACAGTTATTTTTTAACAATCAAATTACACGTAATTCAGCAACTGAAACACAATTACTTTTTCATACTTATTTTGAAACCGTATTTATATTTGTGCAACTATTTTTTTTATTTACGCAACTCATTCGTACATAATTCTGTAACTAAATACAATTTTTTTTTCACAACCAATAACTTAAGCAATTTTTTTCTTTTTATTTACGCAACTCATTTTCACGTAATTTCACAACTAAAAATCAATTATTTTTTCAACCTAATTATATGTCATTCTGTAACTGTAACTGGAACATATTTTCCTTTTTTGCAACTCAATTACACGTAATTTTACAATTTGACCACACTTATTTTTTCCAAACTTATTTTGGAACGCAATTAGATAAATAAGCAACTAAAAAAATCAAAAGAAAATAATCAAAACACATATTTCATGGATCCAATTTTGTTCGTCTTAAAAAACAAAATCAATGGTATTTACACATAATTTTTTAACGCGTTTGATTATTTTTTTATGTGCAGAAAAAAAAAATAGAGAAATGATTTTTTTTCAAGTTATGATTCTCGTGCCAATATCAATTTTATATTTCTGATAAATTTCAGGTTAAACCATAATTATTCGTTTATTCGTCTTTTGAGGAAGCTTACTTTTTTAGTGTAATGGAACTTAATTACTATAGGTCGATATGATATCCGGAAAGTGTAATATTTTTGTTTTTTATTTGTCTTTTGAGGAAGCTTACTTTTTTTATTTTGTCAATTATCGTATCTCAGTCTTAATTTATCATTTTTGTCGAGGCATCGTCGATCATTCCGAAGTAATTATGTCAGCCATGTCGGCTAGACTCCTAAAAGTCTTAAGGCTTGGTTACTTTGATTTTGCTAGTTGAATTGTTATCTGACACGTCTCCTACTTGGTTCGTACCTAACTGTGCGTGCCTCATTAAAATCCTTTGTCGGCTTAAACCTCCCTTAAGGATAAAAATATATATTTTCCAAAGGGAAAGAGTACAACTAACAATTAGTAGGCTGCTAGATGTTACCCGTTTCTACGGTATGCTTCGATTCTTTGATATGGATGAGTAACCCCCTAGTCTTTACTGTAAGATGAAGTACGAACTATATTTAGTTTTATCGTTTTTGTGTTGACTATGTATATTGTAGTTCTCGTGCCTCTTTGTTTGGAGAATTTACCATATTATTGTAAGTGACTATGTGTAAATTGTAAGTATGTAGGCAACAAAATGGTGTTTGTCTTTCATGTCGCGAGGGTCGATATATATATATATATATATATATATATAGTGAGTCAAGGAACAATATGGTATATTGAGTGGCCTCAATGGCTTGGTTGATTAACTAGTTTGCTAATTAGACTTTGTAAATCTAGTCTTAGTATGGCCCCTTGCATGACTTTATAGGCTTGGTTTATTAATTAGTTCGCGATGTTGACCTTTTAAGTCTAGGTTCAGTACGGCCCCTCGCGTGACCTTATAGACCTGATTTATTAATTATTGTTCGCTTATATTGTTTTTTTTCTTATGTGAGTGTTATTGAATTTGAATCTTGCAAACTGGGTTTGGGTTTGTTTCTACAGTTAGAGAAACAAAGATAATGATTTTGTGAAATGGATTTGGTAAGATATTTTTTTATTGGTTTTATGATTGAGGGATAAAGTTGGTTTTTAAAATATTCAACAAAATTTGAAAAAAATTAGAACAGAAATCCAACAAAAGGAGCACGAGATATAACCTAGCCTTTCACCTTTATGTTAAATAACCGAAATATATCGAATAAAAGTTTATTTTATCTTTGAGCTTTATCTTTTAACATTTTATTTGAATTTTAAAATTTTAAAACTTTTTAGGTTTAGTTTTGAACGTGTATGTTTTAGAAATTTACTTTTCATTTGATGTGCTGATTTATTTTTCGACACTAGTATTTTTTTCATGTCTATTTTTTTTATTTCTTTTTAATTGTTTTTAGTATAATGTTACTTTAGTATCATAATCTATTTAATTTTTGTTCGTCTTACTATCGTTGAAGTTGGTTCGAACTATTTTGACGCAATGGCCGATGACGGTTTAAATAGACGAGATGCAACTATTATTAGATTTTAATTTGACGATGTAATCAATTGAACTTTGACATATTCAATCAGGATTATTTCGATAAGTTTATATTTATCTCAAAATAAATTCGTGCTTGTGTTATGATATAACTCTTTATTATTAATAGTTTCTTAAATTTATTTGTTGTCTTATGAAATAAATTTTAAATTTTTATGAGATTGATGGAAATGTTTTACACTCAAACTCAATAAAAGTGAGAAATTAAGTGAAATTACGAATTTTTTAATAATCGTAGGGTTCTTTTTTATTCCTATAAGTACTTTTGAATAAATATAGTAATTTGATGCAATCTCACACAACAAATGCAACAATTATTCTACCTTTTGGATCAGACTTGAAAATTGGTAAGAATTAGCACTCACCTTCAAAAGATTTACCTAAATAGTATTGTGATGTTTTATTTTATATATGAGTAGTATATTAGTTTATGTATGTTTTCTATTGTACTCTATTGATTTGAAGTTTAGCTTAATTATATGCAGTGATTTGATTTTTTTTTTACTGAAAAATATTTTTTAAGTGATTATTTAAAATAATTTTGGATTGACAATAGTGTGGTTTATTTCTGATCAAAGGGTGTTTTGAGAAAACGTTTCGGGAATTTAATATGTTGAGTGAGAAATAGAGAGATAAAAGAGGTGTGTACTAGTAGTAAATTTTTATTACCCTCGTTAATGAAACTAGTTGGGGTATTTATACTCATTTAATGAACCGTGGGCCTTCTACATCGGATCATGGCATTGGGTTACTCTTAAAGACCCATAAGCCTAAGAGATGAAATGACTAGCAACTAGCTGAGTCACGTTCCACTTGGTTATACTGTTCGGTGGGGCATGGTACCGGATATGTCAGAACAGCCCTCCAAATATATACAATAATCAGTGTCTAAGAAATCCGACTTCATCAGTAGCCCTTTTAGGTCTTGCAAAGATACTTTACAAGAGCTAATTCAAAAAATAAAATTTAGAATGTATTCAAAATGAAGTCTGATCTGACGTTTGTCTCCGAACTGAATCTTGATCGGATTCGAAGAGATTAACTTACAGTTAGGAATTCTAAAAGTCTGTTTTTGGAAGTGGGACACATGTTGCGCTTTGGTTCGACCTATCAGTCATTTTTTCTCCTAGATTCCTATAGATACTGGCTCGAAAGTAACTTAGGGTGTAATCCCCATACATCCTAGCCCCTAATCATTATCATGATTGATTCATCTTCCCCTAGGTGAAAACTTCCACATCTTCATCTATATTTAAACAAGTTTCAATGTTTAATCTTTCTGAGAATACCAAAATCTTGAGAGAGAAAGCTTGATAATCTTTCAAAATTGTGTTTAGGAAGATTATATGTTCACGGCTAGAAACGCATTAGTGAAAGGAAGTTGGCTAAACTTATCCGGTTTAGAAAGAGCAAGAAGAGACGCAATAATCGCAGCTGCTCTCCATGTCTCTCCTGGTGGAGAAATCAACCAAACAAAACCAAACACAGATCAGAGCTCATCCTCATAAAAAACATCAAGAGTTAAAAAATCAACTTTTATTCCTACCCTAATTCCTTTAGAGTCAGGTCTTTAGTCGAAGAGTCTCAAAACCCTATGCTCAAAGAAAAAGTCGTTTCCAGTGTTAGGAAACCTTCACATTTCATGGCCATGAGTTCAGATGCTGAGAAATCCACCCCTCGAAGGGTAAATCGTCTTTCTAAAGCCAAGAGTACTCCCTCTTCTTTGAAACCTGCTAGTTCGGAGACAATAAAGCCCCCAACAAATTCTAAACTGCCCGAATAACAGTCAAAAGACAAAAGACAACGTGGCAGATCGGAAGAACAAAGTAAAAGTAGGTATGGCCAACACTGAGTCACTTCCGGAGTGCGTGAAAGGGAAAGTGGGGCCAAACTTTCACAAGGTTAGTGTGAAATATTTGATAGCTCTTCAGAATATTGCTTATGTATACACCCATACTTCTGAGTTGAGTCAGATCCGAATAAAATAGGGCTTTCCTGATTCTGTTAAAGTGATAATTTCAATCACTCCGGAAACCACCATGGACTGTAAATCCATGAGTTGGTGGTATATACTGAGGTGCTCAATTGGGGCATTCAGTTTCCTTTGGACCCAGAAATAGTTTGGTATTTCCACCTGATAAAGTTATGCCCAAGTAAATTCAGACCAAACGCATAGTATACTTTGTTGGCCGGTATAATGACATCTAGATTGTAAAAAATTCCTCTACCCATGGAGTAGTTTGTTGTCGTGGCTCGTCTATGCAGAAACCACCATATCCATTTTTACCATTATAATATGGGTAATGACTACAAGGTGATAAATGATCTGTTGGAGTTCGAGAAACCATGGAGGACTTGATTCTTTTTTATTAGTGAAGCGTGGGAGAATGGCAGAAAGATAAACTCCGCCACTAATCTAAGCCAACTGACCAGCCGCTGGAAAAACTTAAGTAATATTTGTTCGTATTTTTATTAGTTTGCAAATGCTATGTTAATATTCCGAACTGACTATTTAGTTTTCTTGTAGTATTTTCAAAAATGTTTCCAGAGCACCTAGAGGTAGGCCAAGCTACCTGTACCAGGCTAAACAAATGGGAATCAGAGAAATGGGGATTGGGTTTCCACAACTTCTTTAGTTCTAGAAACTTTGTGAGGTCTCACCTTTGGAATACTACGGGGAGTAGATACCTTACTTTGGAGCAGCTGACCACTCTTCCTCCTACATATGTTATTTTGAAAAGAACTGAGCTAAGGATGGAAAACTTCACTTGCCTTCCCGGAACAAAGCCCCTAGTCACCTGGACAAGATCAAGAACAACAACAAGAAAAAAACTAAAGTTGGCCCATCTCAATAGGTCTTCGAAGGGGTCGGTTTGGAGAACCAATGAGGAATAAACGCCGCTTTGCTGGAGGTAGTTAAGGTTACAATAAAGGAAGCTGGAGGATCGGATCATCCGCCCCAGATGACAAGCAAAGATCATAAGAGGGGCAAAAAGAGAAGTGGGGAAAGAGGTGCAAAGAAAAAGAAAAGTAACCTAGGATAAGAGATGGTACTTTGTCCTACCATGCTTCCTCCTTCCGATCACACTGATATTCCTCCTCACAACTCTGCTGATCTTCCTCAACAAGAAGAAATTCCACCTAACCCTCCTTCTCAAAAATTCCTACCGGCCGAACAAGCAACTGTTGAGGGAGATGTTAATTTGGATGTATTTCAAAACATATACTTCAGTGACTTGGACAAAGATGACTTCAAACAGACTTTCCCTCATACCTATGCGGCCAATGTTGTTACCTATAATGGTGAGTCGTGCGAGATATCAAGTGAGAAAGATACTCTTAGCCATGCCCTTTTCGGTTACATCCGTCCGATAGTTTACCTAAAAAGGAAAGCGAGGGAACAAACAGCGACCATAACTTCCGTAAGCACTAGAAAACCAAGGCTTGAAGAATAATCTCTCCACTGCTCATCAAAGTATGGAGGCCTTAAAGAAGGAGAAAGAGGACTTGGCTACCGAACTGCGCCAGTAAAAAAGTTCTCAAAAGGATCTGCAAACCAAGTATTCCGAACTGGAAACTTCTACCTCTACCGAGATCAAAACTTTGAAGGAGCAACAAGCTGCCAGTGCCAATACTATTAAAAATTTATCCAAAGAAAAAGCTACTTTGGGGAGACTTCTCAAGGAGAAGTCAGATCACAATTCTTAATTAATAAGCAAGCAAACCCAAAATATAGCTGCAGGAATAGAGAAGTATGCTACAGAAGTGGTGGATTGTTTGGAGAAAAGAGATGAGGGGGTTAAATCGAACATGGTTTTATATTCCATATGACCTTTCCGAAGAGGACTCTTGGTCCTTTGTGAAAATATGTACCGTACAAGGAGATCCATTTCCATACCATGGCGGATGGTGACAAGCATGGTTATTCAAGTGGAGAATATTCTGATGAAGAAACTGGTGAAAGCTCAAACGTTGAGCTCAAGAGTCCCAAGAAAGGCGAAGGTGATAAATAAACCGGAGGGAACATGCCTTAAGGTTCTAATGTTATGTTGTGTTTTTAAAACAAAAGTCCTTAAACGACCAAGGAATTTTGTTGTGTCTTTTGAATTTTTGTCTTATAAACCAAAGTCCTTGAATGGTCAAGGAATTTTTTAAATTGTGGATCATATATGTTCCGATCAAGTTTTAATATTGCATCATTCATTTGTACGAACTCCGTTGTCTTCTTACAGTTAATGTTTAAAGTAGTTTTCAATATTTCTGATTTGTTAAATAAGTGTTTAATAAGCATGGAATGACTCCAATCCCAAGTGTTTAATAAACGTGATCAAGTATTTAACCAATCTAATCAACTCAAAGATACTTCATTTGAGAGCCTGGGTGTATAATTAGTTTTTAATTTATCTGATCGCCTCATACTATGGTCAAGAATTTTGCACCAAACGTTTGAAGAAGGCATAAGATATTATTGAAAAACCCGGACACCTCGTTAAAACCTCCATGCGCAACCAGGCTAGGAAAGAGCATAAGATATTATTGAAAAACCCGGACACCTCGTTAAAACCTCATCGAGCCACCAAGGTAGGAAAGAGTATGCCCTCCTAATATTTACATTGAAGTATAAAAATGTAAATATTTACAAGAGAGTTTTATTCTAAATATAACCGGAGATATTTAATGTTCCATTGGTGCTTCAATACTCTGCTTTCTTTGTCTTGAAGTTTATATGTCACTCGCTTAACTTTTTCACATACCACATAAGGACCTTCCCAGTTCGGAGCTAGCTTTCCAAACTGTTTCTCTTTAGTGTCAAGATAACCTTTCTTAACACTTTGTGTCCCAATTGAAAATCTCTTCCTTTAACTTTGGATGCAAATCTGCTTCTCATTAAACGCTGATAGTGTGTTGTTCTTAAATGTGCTTTGACTTTACTTTCTTCAATCAAATCCATCTGATTCCTAACTGCCATATCATTCGCCTGTTCGGAATAGTTCTTGATTCTGAAATATGGTAAAGTAGCTTCTATGGGTGTAATTGCATCCATGCCATAAACGAGAGAAATAGGGGATTCTAGTGTAGCAATTTGGGAAGTAGTTCGGTAAGCCCACAATACCTTTTGTAAATAACTTGGCCACTTCCCTGCAGCTCCTTCCAAATTCTTTTTTAACCCGGACAAGATCGTTTGATCAGAAACTTCAACTTGTCCATTAGCTTGAGGGTGGAATGGAAACGAAAAATTGTGTTGAATCTCTCTAGAAGTGAAGAACATCTCCATGTCTTATTATCAAATTGTGGCCGATTATCTATAGTGATCTTCTGGGGAACTCCAAATCTGCAACATACGTTGGATATAACGAACTTTATAACTGCTTTAGAAGTGGTTCCAACTAAAGGAGTTGTATCTATCCATTTAGAGAAATAGTCAATTGCCACTATTATCGTTCGATATCCACCGGATGCTATGGGAATATGCACAACCAAATCCAACCCCTGTCTATCAAAATGTATTGGTTTAGATATGGACTCCATAGAAACTGCTGGCACATGGATTTCTTTTACATATTTCTGGCAAGGATCACATCTTTGACCATATTTTTGGCATCTGCCATTATCGTTGGCCAGTAGTACCCTTCTAATAAGACTCTTCTGGTTAAGGCCCTATAACCACAATGTGCATAGCCTTCTCCATCGTGCAGTTCAGATAAAACATTTTAGGATTCTTCAAATCCTAAGCAACGCAAGAGGGGTCTGTTAAAGGACTTTTTATAAATAAATTATTTTAACACCAGAAAACCACGAGCTTTATATTTAATTTTCTTAGCCATGGTTTTATCTGGAGGTAAAATTCCATCGGAAATAATCTGAAAAATATCATACCTCCAGTCTTTGGGTTGAATGACAAATATACTCATACTCTCTTCATTCTCTTTTCCATTTTCTTGGGTTGAATCTATCGATGGACATTCCAACATCAAAATCCATGGGTGAGATTCAAAATAGGCTATGGTTGCTAAAGAGTCAGTCATAGTATTCTCTGATCTAGGGATATGTTCATATCGGATATTCTTAAAATATACAACAACTTCTGTCAATATGAGCAAATATTTTATCAATTTTCCTTCTTTGCCTCAGACTGCCCCTGAGCATGATGAATAAGTAGTTGAGAGTCGCTTATCAATCATACTTTTTTTGCCCCACATATAAGGGCTAGTCTGAGATGAGCTATAACTGATTCATATTTAAAATCATTGTTGGAGGCCCTAAACCCAAAACATATAGCTTGATACATAGTATCACCATAAGGAGAAGTTAAACAAATTCTGGCCCCACATCTCATGGTACTAGATTCGCCATCAGTTCAGATTACCCATTCTTTTTAGACTCGTTCTCTTACATTTTCCTGGGTCTATCAGCATTAAACTCTACTAGGAAAACAACCACTGATTGGGCCTTGACTGTCATTCGGGGGTGAAGTCAATATCATAATCACACAGCTCAACTTACCACTTAGTCATCCTGCTTCATATGTCAGCCTTTTGGAGAACATTCTTCAAAGGAAAAGATGTTCGGACGACAATCGAATGAGCTTAGAAGTTTGGTCTCATTTTTCTAGCTCATATTACCAATGCCAAGGCCAATTTTTCTAACTTCAAATATCTTCTTTCAGCATCCAACAGATTTTTGCTGATGTAATAAACTAAACGGGGGTAATTATCCACCTCTCTTACTAGTACAACACTTACTGCATACTCAGACACAACTAAGTTATAAAACGTTTCTCCCCCTGAAAAAGTTTAAAGAGTATCTTGGGTGAAGACAAATGCTTCTTGATTTCAAGAAATGCTTGATCACACTGTTCAGACCAATTAAAGTCTTTGGCATTCCTTAAAACCTGTAAAAATAGAGCACACTTGTCTGATGATCTTGAAATAAACCTATTCAACGCAGCCAAGCGTTCGATTAATCTTTAAACTTTTTTAGTGCTTTGAGGAGGGTCCATAGCTAATAGAGCATTGAGTTGATTCGGATCAGGTTGAATCTCTTTTTCACTTATAACATAACCGAAGAACTTTCCAGACCGAACCCCAAAAACACATTTCTCAGAGTTTAATTTTAAATTGACAGCCTCTAAGTTAGAAAACGTTTCTTGATGATCGTATGTATGCACATCTTCTTCAAGCCTCTTCACCATCATGTCATCGATGTAAACTTCCATATTTCTGCCAATCTGACTAGCAAAAGCTTTATTCACTAACCTTTAATATGTGGCCCCAACATTTTTAATCTGAATGGAATTACTTTATAACAATGAAGACCTCTATCCGTAATAAAAATGGTGTGAAGTTTATCTTTCAGATCTACTTGTATTTGGTTGTACCCTGAAAATGCATCCATGAAAGACAATAGCTTGTTCCCAGAGGTAGAATCCACTAACTGCTCTATCCGAGGAACATGATAAGGATCTTTGGGATATGCCCTATTAAGATCAGTGAAGTTAACATGATAAGGATCTTTGGCAGTCCACAATGGGTACTAAGATTCTTTGAAGTGGCCCATTTTGGTCAAACGATCAACTTCTTCAACAATTACATATATTTTTTCCATAGAGAAGCACCTTCTTCTTTGTACAAGTGGCCCAACGTCATCTCGTACCGACAACTTATGACAAATTACATCAGTAGGCACTCCGGTGACATCATAATTGCACCATGCATACATGTAGATTACCCAATAAAAAGACATTAGCCTTTGTTTCAATCTTGGTGCCAACTTGGTACCAATTTTAACACTTTTTCCCTTAACTAGGAAATGAATTTCAACTTCCTCTATAGGTATTATGACACTAGAAGCTCCCTTGGATCATCAATTTTATTCTCATTGGTGGAAGGCTCCAATAGCTGCTAGTCTTTGTTAACATTGACTGCCTCCAAAGACTTCGAAGAAAGGGTTGTTGCATAGCATTCTCTAGCTACCTTCTGACTACTTCAGACAACGCCCACTTGTCCCTCCACAAAATATTTTAAGCACTGATGAAGAGTAGAGGCCACAGCATGCATCCTCGAGAGCCGAGATCTCTTAAATATCGCATTATAAGATGTTGGGAAGTCCACCAAAACAAACAATACCCTCACCATTTTCTTGAAAGGCCCTTTGCCCAACAATACTTCTTCCTCGAATTCTCTAATCACATCTGTCGAACTCCTTATGAATCCCACAATAGTTATGTTCGAACGTTGAATAACATAGGGGTTTCTTATTTGTTTATAGGAACTTAAAAACAATATGTTTGCCGAACTACCTGTGTCAATCAGGATTCGACGTATACATTTCCTCATATTAATGACCCTATCACCATGGCGTCTTCATGAGGTCCTGCAATGTGTCTGAAGTCATCCTCATCGAAAACTATGAAAGGAGTTGCAGTTTGGTATAGATGTATGGACATCCTTCCATCGAATTAGGTGGTCAAGCTGTAGACATGCCTATTTCTTGAAGAACTTGGAGATGCAGTCACAATGTCTCCTCTAAATATGGTTAAAGACTCAAAATATTTAACCAGACCGAAAATAGTAGCAGTCATGTAAATTATCACCACTACCCAATTCCGACTTGGATCTGGATCAAGTTACTTAGAATTCATATCAAATCTTTCAATAATCACCATAATGTCCTCATGGCTACACGCTCCAGATTGAATTCAATGAGTAGGTCGGGGAGTATTGCCACTAGATGGTGTATTATCCGGCCTGCTCCCCCCTTGTTTTTTAACATAGGCCCCCAATTTACCCCTTTCAATGAGATTCATCACCTCTTGTTTCAAAGGTATGCAATCATGGGTATCATGCCCAATGCCATTATGGTGTTAATAGAAACGGGTACTTCGGTTTTCTCTGGGAGACTGTAACGCGGCTGGTTTTTTAAAGTGTACTCCATTTTTAGTTTTGTCATATATCGTAGCCACACTTTCTCCCAACTCAACAAACCACTCAGGTTGAACCCAAGATCCCCTTTTATTTCTAACCTGCTGGTTCTGGTTCTGGTTGGGCTGACTCTGCTTGGGCCGGTGAGATCCCTGTCCAGTTTCCTTTGATCTGTAACCAGATTGGTTAGTTGTTTGAGGTGTTGATGTTGTAGTTGTGGATCTGATCTGGCGAACTACTTTTGATTTTTTAGTATCTTCAACATTAATTTGTTTTCCAACTTGATTTAACAACCCTCTAAAGGTAATAGATTTTTTTCGGGTCACATAATCAACCAAGTTCCTCAGATTCAATCCCTGCTTAAGATAGGCAGTTGCCACTCGTTCAAAGCAATCAGTCACCCCATTCTTTGTATTTACAAACATTTTAACGTATTCTTTTAATGAATCGTTCGATTCCTGAGCATAATGGATTATGGTATCACCATTTCCTTTTAGCTCATTGCTTCCAACATATTATCTTCGGAAAGCAACCCAAAAGATATATAAAAAATTATAAATCCCTGAGGGAGACTATTATACCACTTGAGGGCACTTCCCTTAAAGGTTTGAGAGAAAGCCCTACAAAGAAGCCTGACATCATCGTCAAAATTTATCATGAAGTTCTTAAATTGCTCAAGATAATTGTCTGGATCGTTACTCACATCGTACATCTCCATCTTGGAACTATCAAATCTTTTATGAAGATTTCCGGAGAGTATTGTTTAGGACAAAGGTAAATATCTCCAATTTTGACTTTGTCTAAACATATTATCCTCATTCGGAGTGGCAAAAATACTTGGTTCGGACAGGAAAGCAGAGGGATCAATTAGAAAATGGTCAATATGCTAATCAGTTGATCCCTTCATCTTCCCTTGATACGTTTTTAGTCGGCCATGTCCGTCCCTCTTTCTTGAATTCTTCTTGGACAACCTTATTTTCTTCTTCAATCGTCCTTTATCATTGCTAGAAGATTCCGATGTGGAGCTCTCGATTCAGTTGGATCGATATGTTTTCTTGGAGCTAAGATGAATCTTCAGGGACTTCTTTTTTTCACCAAGAGTATCAGTAAGATGGAGCACTGATGCACCAAATTTTTCTTTAACTCATTTTTCTGCTTGTTTCAGCGCTCTCAACGCCTCAATCTCAGCCCTCAATTGATCGCGCTCCTTAATAATCTTCTCATTATTTTCTTTTTCTCCTTCCACCTATGGAGGTGGAGTATTTTATGCATTTGGATTCATTCGAACTGGTTTTTTATTACTGGTTTTGAATTTGTAATTCAGGTCCCGTCGCCTCCCATTGTGGTCGCCAATTTGGTGTTGTTTATTTCTGATCATAGGGTATTTTGGGAAAGAGTTTCAGGAATTTAATATGTTGAGTGAAAATAGAGAGATAGAAGAGGTGTGTACTAGCAATAAATTTTTATTACCATCATTAATGAAAGTAGTTGGGATATTTATACTCTTTTAATGAACGGTGGGCCTTCCAGATCGGATCATGGGCTTGGGTTAAGTTTAAACATCCATAAGCCCAAGAGATGAAATGACTAGCAACTAGCTGAGTCACATTCCACTTGATTATACTGTTCACTAGGGCATGGTACTGGATATGTCCGAACTTCCCTCCAGATATATACAATCATCAGTGTTAAAGAAATCCGACCTCATCAGACAAGCCACATAAAATATGTTACCAATTGACTTATAAATTGCAATAAAATTGGTTTATGAGGTGCAATAAGCCTAAAGAGAGCCACTAGTGTTATACATTAAAAAATATATAAAATAGATGTATGTTCGAACCTTGTATTTTGCATATGGCATAAAAGATCAATTTTTTTAAAGTAGGTTATCCAACCACGTTATGTCCGGTGGATATTTATACTTTTTGGTTTACCATATATGTATAAATGTTTATTTAAATTTGAGAAATAAAAGTATTTGTTTCAAAGTGATCTTAAATAAGTGAAATTATAAAAAGAATTATAGATGGTTAAAAAATCTAAATTAGTTAATTAATAAACATAATATGTTGTAAAATATTTGATTTTAATATTATTTTTTAGAACTTAATTTTTAATAAAACATTTCAACATAGATTTTTTAGGGAGTAATGTTTGTTTCTTAGATAATTCTAAAGTCTTGTTAGTGACAATTTCAGATTGAAATATTTTCGGCGGTTCTCCAAAAATCTCAATCTGATAAAATCAGAGTTTTCTTTCGAACTTTTACAATGCTTTTTCATGTTTCTTCTTTCTGAACCAAAAAACATATATTTCGACCAAAACTATCAAACTAACATGAAAACTATCAACAAAACTGTCAATCGTTTGCATGCATGTCTAAAACCGGGTTATTTTCAAGGGAAATGGCACACTAAGTACCTTCTCACCGAACTTATTATCATATAGTACCCGAACTTTCTTTTATGCCTACTAAATACCTATCTTAGCAAACTAATTCCTTTTTAATACCCAACTAATATTTTCTTTCCTAAAATACCCTCAACATTTGGGTCAGTCTACACTCAATTTCTCTATATACCATACTTAAAGTACCAACAACTGCAGAGACTTTCCGATCTCCAGCCATGGATTTACACAGATCCACACTCGCCTTCCTTCTCCTCACCACAATCGCCGTATCATCGGTGATTGACATGTCAATCATCTCCTACGGTAAAATCCACAACATCGAACCCACTACCTTGCGGTCCGAGAGCGTAAACAAAAAATTCAGAACGAGACAAACATGAATTTGATATAGCCACAAATAAAATAATCTTCAAGAATCAAAATTAAAATTGATGACTCAACGATAGTCTCACTTAGATTTTGTCTAGCTGAAAACAGATTTTTTTTAAGTTTTGTGAAAGTAGAGCTGAATCCAGGTTATATAATGGAGTTTTGTTCTTACATGTCGTTGGGTTGAAGACGCTAGATGAATATGACGCTAGATGACTATGACGCTAGATGACTATGACGCTAGATTAGTTGCACTTGCCAGCATCACGCGAGATGTTCGTTGACTATGACACTAAACGAGTTGTACTTATGACGCTAGACGAGTTGTACTTGCCTAACATTTGGCTATGACGCTAGACGAGTTGTACTTATGACGCTAGACGAGTTGTACTTGCCTAAATAACGTGAGATGTTCCTTGACTATGACGCTAGATGAGTTGCACTTGCCAACATCACGCGAGATGTTCGTTGACTATGACGCTAGACGAGTCGTACTTATGACGCTAGAGGAGTTGTACTTGCCTAACATTTGACTATGACGCTAGATGAGTTGTACTTGCCTAACATTTGACTATGACGCTAGACGAGCTTTACTACAACGCTAGATGAGTTGAACTTTCCAACATCACGGGAGATGTAAGTGTAATATGACGCTAGACGAGTTTTTTTTATATAGTATAAATAGATGGAAAAAAGCAAAATAAAACCCGGTCTCGATTTTCGAAACAATAAAAGAGATTTTGAAATGAGAATGGTGTTTTCAAGGTCTCGTCATTCATGAAGAAAACGACGGTGGTGTTAATATATGCGGCTAGGCCAGAATTCATTGACTGAGTTTCTCAAAGCATGAGAAGCTTGTCATTGGTTTTAATGGTTAAAAGGTCTTTTAACAGAATTGAGTTCAATTTAGACCTGACTTTCTTTCTGATTTTAACTCGTAGTATTACTCAAGAACCTCCCTTGCAGTCTTTTTATTTCATTTCTGGCTCAATGGTCTCTTATGGGTTTGTTATTGCTTTCTTATATTATTAGTTTCAAACATTCACTGCTGATACCCTTCACAACAATTTCACAAAAGATACTTTGTGAAGATATTGAATAAATCGAAAGAGAGAGAAGGAGATGAGTATTAATAATAACTTACTTTCTCTTTTTTCTAGTATTGGGGCTAATTTGGTAAAAATATTGGCTTCTTACTACTAGTGTAAGAGTCTCATTTTTGGGTATTTATTTGGGATTACATACTTGAAAACGTATTTAGTGGTACTTTTCTCTATTTTCAAATGGTAAAAAAACCTGTTAAAATAAGAAAATTCAAAATAAAATAAATTCTGAAAATAACAACACTATTTGACTAGTCATAATATAATATAACAAACGTATACTCCGCACTCTCCAACTTGCTCGATAATATATTATCACTACAATGATTGACTAATAAATCCAATTACACTAAACTATCTAACAAATTTTTGATAATAACATATTTTATTTATTGCATTTTATGAAAAGTGTATAACATATTTTATCGAATAACATATTTTATTTGTCTTTGGAGGAAGCTTACTGTTTTGGAGTGTAGTGAAACTGAAAGAATATACAATGGCGAATATGATATCCGGAAAGTGTAATCTTCTTGTTTTCTATTTTTCTTTCGATGAAGCTTTATTTGAATTTGTTGATTTTTGTAGCTCCGTCTTTATTTATTATTTTTATTAAGGTGTCGTCGATCATGACGAAGTAACTATGTCAGCAATGTCGACTAGACTCCTAAAAGTCTTAAGGCTTGGTTACTTTGAATTTGCTAGTTGAACTGTTATCCGACACGTCTCCTACTTGGTTCGTACTTAACTGTGCCTGCCTCATTAAAATACTTTGTCAGCCAAAACCTCCCTTAAGGATAAAAATATCTATTTTTCAAAGGGAAATAGTGGAATTAACAATTAGTAGGCTGTTAGGTGTTACCTGTTTATACGACATGCTTCGATTCTTTGATATGGATGAGTAGCCCCCTAGTCTTTACTAAAAGATGAAGTAAGGACTATATTTAGTTGTATTGTTTTTGTGTTGACTATGTACATTTTAGTTGTCGTGGCCCTTGGTTTGGAGAATTTAGCATATTGTTGTAAGTGATTATGTGTAAATTGTAAGTATGTAGGAAACATAGTTGTGTTTGTCTTTCTTATCTTGGAAGTCGATATATATATATATATATATATATATGACTCTTGAATCAAGGCACTATATGGCATCTTGCGTAGCCTTTATTGGCTTGGTTTATTAACTAGGTCGATAATTAAACTTTGTAAGTCTAAGCTCAATATGGCCCCTTGCGTAACCTTATAGGCTTGGTTTAATAACGAGTTCGCAATGTTGATCTTTTAATTATATTCTCAGTGTGGCTTCTTTCGTAGTCTTATAAGCTTGGTTAATTAACCTTGATCACTAATTTCACTTTTTAAGTCTATGCTAAGTATGGCATCTCGCATGACCTTATAGGGTTTATTTATGAATTACGTTCGTTTATGTACCAATATTACCCTCTTTTTTTAGCTTTTGTTGTTATTTACATGGATATTATTTTATTTATCGAATTTTCATATCATTGAAATGAAAATCACTTGGTTAGACTTTTTTATGATGTAGATAATTTGACGTTATTTTATGAAGATCGCGTGGCGAATGGTGATAGGTCCATTTTTAGTTTGAATTTCTGAAGCTTTGATGACTTTATTTCTTTCTTATCTTTGGGGAAACGGTTAGGAAAGACAATCGTCCGCGTTGGGGATGGGTATCTACACACCCGATACCCGTATCATAGTAAAAAATCGAAAGCCAAATCCGCCCTGAAATCCCACGGATATCTATTTTCCACGGGTTCATGTTACCCATTCGGGTACTCAAAAATTACCCGCATATGAATCTCGATTTAAATACCCGAATAAAAACCGAACACCATATCTAGCAAATCAAACTAAGAAGTTTACATGCCTATTTTTGACATGAAGACATCGGTTTATGCTTTCAATAAATATAAAAATATAAAACACAATAACCAAACAGAATGTTAATATTTCATAGAATTATTGCACTAGAAAACTTCACCTATGTCAGTTCAGGATATTTTCTTTAATCTACAAATTAACCTGAGATTAACTATCTACGGATAACTATTATATTTTACAGTGACAAAATGATGTGAGTGATAACAAAATAAGACTCCCACTTAAAATTGATAGCCAACTCTGACAGGTATTCTACTTTGGAAAATGGCGTGATGCTTTTACTGCTACTTCCACATAGTTGCTAGGATCAAGCCTTTTTGGATTACGTGTCACATTTTGTGAAACAATGCATTTACTTATCTCATAAAATCTACTCTTAAAAGAGTATCTTCTATTTCACATGGTGGTTCGTCACACTGGTTCTTGGTGCTGCCACATATTACAAATGAAATTACTTGCGTAATTCCACAATAAAATTCTAAATGGCTTGCAAACTTTAGAAAATAAAATCAACTACTATTCGAGGCATCCTACTGTATCACTACTATAAGATTGTTAGCTATTTATTTTATCTATAAATATGAGCATATGCTCTATGCAATTCTTAAGCTTTCTAACAATAAAACCATAGACATTTTTATATGTTATATTTCTTTATTGTTTTATTAAGATGGTATCAGAGCTTGGAGTAATTTGATCTGGGAAGCGTAGCAATCCCCTATGTTTCTGCTAGGTATTCAATTTTGATTCGATGTTTGGATTGCATATTGGTATTCGATTTCGTATTGGTATTGGTATTCGATTTCATCATGGTATTTCAATTCGTTGTTTGGATTTGCTTTCTGCTAAGTATTCAATTTTGATTCACTGTTTGGATTATTCGATTTTGTATTGGTATTGGTATTCGGTTTTGTCTTGTTATTTTGATTCGCTATTTGGATATGCTTTCTACTAGGTATTCAATTTTGACTCGTTGTTTCGATCGGTTTTTTATGTGCTTCAGTTATTGGTTTTTTTTTCATCTTGTGCTTCAGCTGCTGCCTTGTACTTCTTGTTATACTTCAGTTACTGGTTGTTCTTCTTGTTAATTGTTTATTTTGTTGTGCTTGAGCTTCTTGTTGTTCTTCTTGTTTTAACTCTTCTACGTGACGTGTGGTTGTGATTGTTCTTTTTGTTTATTTCGGATCTGTTTTTTTTGTTGGCTTCAAATCTCTTCTCTTGTTTTTCGTTTGGTTTTATTTGGAAATTTTGATATGTTTTTTGTCAGAACAGATAGAGTGTTTTCAGAGCTGTTATGTGTAGCCACAATCAAACGGTCTGATTGAAAGGAAAAAATATCTATTTTTACTGAATTTTGGAGAGCGTGTTTGGGACACCCAATCTTTCAATCTGAACGGTTAGATTGTGATTTAGTGCCATGGTTTAGAATAAATCATTGTTGGACAATTGCATTGATTTTTGTTGGTAAAAAAGGTTTGATTTTAAATAGAAATTAATTTTTGTATTTGGATTTGATTGAGTATTCGATTTGATTTTGCTAGACCAGTGAGATTTTGAATTTGGACTTTGAGTGATTTTAGATTTGGGGTTTGATTAATATTTATATTTGGTTTTCTGAGTTGTATTTGGTATGTATTGATTGTTTGGTTTTGTTTGATTGGAGATTGGGGATCCTATTGCAAATATGATAGGAATATATGATTTTCTACAATATACTAGTAACAAACTAAATAAGAACTTTGTTATGCCTACGTATGCATATCATTCACGTATGTTCTTGACTTTCACTTCAGGTATTGATTCATCATTGCGGTTTTGGATTCGGGTGCGTCTTATCATATGTCACCTCACATGTCGAACTTTGTTTTATTGTCTCATGTTTCACCCATACATGTTTTGTCTGCTAGTGCTACAACAATTTTAGTAGAGGTTATTGGCTCTATATGTAACCCTAATATATCGATATCTAATGTTTACTATGTTCATACCCTTGCTTTGAATCTTGTTTTGGCAATCTAATTGTATAAATCAGGTTATTGGGTCTTGTTTTCGGATTCTATTTGTGCTATACAAAATCAACTGGCTCATAGAGTGATTGTGACAGGGCGTTAAAAAGGGCAACTCTATCGTTTAGAAAAACTCGAAGTAACATATGTGGATGTTTATGGTGTTGATAGTGAAAAATCATACTTGACTCATATTTTTGCCTCTGGTGTTGATTTGTCTTCGTTTCGTTTGAATGTTCATCGTCTGAGTTTTATCTTTGGCATTCTCGTCCGGCACATGTATCTGCATCGCATTTGAAATTTTTAGTCTCTACAAATTCTTTAGGTCAGTTAAACACGTGTAATATCTAAGATTGTAGTGGTTGTAAACTGGAAAAAGTTTCGGCGATGCCGTTTAATGAAAGGGTTACTTCTTCTATTGCTCTATTTGATATAATTCATTCTGCTATCTGGGGTCCATCTTCTGTCTCCACAAAGGGTGGTTCTTCGTATTATTTATTGTCTATCAATGATTATACTTGATACACACGGATTTATCTGATGAAACAAAGTTCATATATACTTGGAATTTATAGAGAATTTAAAGCACTGGTTAAGACCCAACATTCGGTTGTAATAAAATGCTTCAGCTCTGACTTAGGGGGTGAATATAGCTCCAATGATTTCAAACATTTACTTGCATCTGATGGTACTAAACATCAATCATCTTGTACACATACCCCTCAACAAAATGGTATTGTAGAAAAAAAACATCGTCACCTTGTTGAGACCGCTCGTTCTTTCCTTTTATCAGCTGAAACTCCAATTGTTTTTTAGGGATAAGCAATTTTGACTACTATTTATGTGATTAATCAAATTACCACTGCTCATAATGCAGGAATGTATCCATTTCAGAAGTTATACGGACAACTTCTAGCTTATACTTCCTTACCAGTGTTTGGATGTACATATTTTGTCCTTCGTCCTCATGTTGAACACAACAAATTGGGTCCTAAAACAAGTATATGTGTTTTTCTAGATTATGGTGTTATACATAAATGTTATCGTTGTTATGACCCCGCCACTCAGAAGCTATATATACCTTTGCATGTCATATATCTTGATCATATCCCATTTTATTTGATTTTGATAAAATCATATGCTGTAACAAATTTAGACATTCAGGCTATTGATCCTTTTGAAACTAATGGTGATATATCTTTTGACATTGATATTCCAGCTCATGAGATATCTATAATAGTTTATACTAGTTCTGCTTCATCAATAGCTGAGTCGACTTCATCAATACCTTAGTCAGCTTCATCAATTCCTGAGCCAACTCTTTTCTCTAGTAGAAAAACATATCCTTTATCTCTCAGGAGATCCACTCGTATAAGTAAGTCTACTAAAGTACCAATTTTTATGTACTCTTCTTACTCAGCTCATTTTGCTTCTTTTATAGCAAACATACATGATTTATAGGACCCTCGTTCGTTTAAAGAATCTGTTTATGATCCTTATTGGAAAAATTCTATAGTCGAAGAGCTTACTTTCTTTATCATACTCATATATGAGATATATTTAAACCTTCATCCGGTAAGAATATAATCAGTTCTCGTTGGGTTTTAAAATTAAAACAAAATCTGATGGATCTATTGAAAGATATAAGGCTCGTATTGTAGCAAAAGGGTATTCACAATAGTATGGTATGGATTATGATCAGACATTTTCCCTAGTGGCAAAAATGACGACAGTACGTACTCTTATTGCAGTTGTATTCATTCGTTAGTTGAAGATCTTCCCACTAGAGGTCAAAAATATGTTTTTGAATTGTGATCTTTATGAGGGGGTTTACATGGCTCCTCCTCCAGGTGTTGCTCACCAACCAGGTGAATTGTTTCTACTTAGGAAATCTTTATATGGTCTCAAATAAGCTCCTCGTGCTTGGTTTGAAACATTATCTACGATTATTAATTCACTTGGTATCTTTGTTAGTAATTATGATTCGGCCTTGTTTTGTCAGATATACGTGTGTAAGACAAATTATTTTATCCCTATATGTAGATGATATGATCATTACAGATGATGATGTTGATGCCATTGAGGTACTAAAACGTGATTCGGCTCAGCATTTTGCGATGAAAGACTTGGGACTATTACGTTATTTTTTAGGTATTGAGGTGGCTCACTTTCCAAAAGGTTATATTCTCTTTCAGACAAAATATATATCTGATTTATTTGAGCAAGCACGACTTTCTGATAACCGGACGATAGATATCCCTCTTGAAACCAATGCTCGGTCTCTCCAACTGATGGTGTCCATTTGTCATACCCAACTTTATATTGAACTCTTGTAAGGAGCTTAGTCTATCTTACAATTACTCAGCCAAATATAGCTTATGTTGTTCATATGGTTAGTCATTTTCTTACTGCTCCTACATGTGTCCATTGGGGAGCTATTGTTATAATATGGAGATATCTTCATAGCACTCAGTTCTAGAGCTTTTTGTTTCCTTCGACATCTTCACTTGAATTGCGTGCCTATAGCGATATTGATTGGGATAGTGATCCTCATGACCCAAAATCTAATATTGATTTATGTGTTTTCATTGGAGATTTATTAATCTCATGGAAAAAAAAAAGAAATAAGATATTATTTGTAGATCGTCTACTGAAGCTAAGTACGTGCTATGGTCGTGACCACATGTGAGATTGTTTGGTTACAATAGATTGTTACATATATGGGGGTTAATGATACTAAAATCACTTCCTTACATTGTGATAACAAAAGCGCCATGTAGATAGCACAAAATTTTGTTCTTCATGATACGATGAAGCACATTGAAATCGATTTTCACTTCACTCGGCATCATCTTTAGATCGGCACCATCTTGCTTCTATATGTTCCATCAGCTTTGTAGGTTGCTGATATTTTCACAAAGGCACAGTTAACAACGCGGTTTCATTTTTTTTTTGTGACAAAATCTCACTGCTTATTATTAGTGCATTGTGAGTTTGAGAGATGATGTTAAAGATATAAGGCCCAATCTTGTTAGCTCATTATTAAATCTATAAATACGAGCATATGCTCTATGTAATTCTTAAGCTTTCTAATAACAAAACTCTAGCCACTTTTATATATATATATACATATATATATATATATATAACAATAATTCTAGATGGATCCTCCCGAAGAAATGTATTGAACATGTGCATCCTACATTATTTGAGACACCTTTAATTATCAAACTCATCATATAAATTCTAAAGATGGTCAATAGTCTCATAATTTGAGTAGCTTGTCGCTTCACAATCTCAGTCTTCAAACATAAAAGATTATATTTCAATTTCTTATATGTAAGAAAACATAACTATTAAAGTTCAATTTAATATTAAAGTTTATCTAATCATTTAATACAAAGATAAACGTATAAACAAAATAAAATTTAATTGAAAGTTTAAGGGTCCAAAACTACCTCAACATATATATTAGAGACTATTTGGATTTATAGAAAACTCAAAACCATTTTATTTGGATTAAACTTATAGGCATTTGGTAAACCTATGGTATGTAGGTGGATGGATAACAAAGACATCAATTATGTATTTTTATTATGTATTGGACTTTTCATATGAATTACTTTCAACTAACCTTTTGATATCACAATAAACATGTATATATGGTGCGAATAATTTTGTCAGCTAGTTAAAACTAAATACTAATATGTTTAGAAGAGTTATGAGTTTGGTTGGTTAAAAGTAGGGATGACAATGAGTTGAGATGGGTACGAGTATAACTAAACCCGTAATTCATTCCGTTTATGTTTTTTCTAAACTCATACACTAACCGGTAGCCGTCGGATAATAATATTGTTTTCCCACACCCAAACCCGTCGGGTTCGGGTACCCATCCGTGGGTACCCATTGAAGCTATGATTTTTATTTTTTTTATGAAGGGATGTGATCCAAAAGAAAATACTTAATTTCATATTTCTCTTCTCACTAACTTCGTACCATCTCATCTATACAATTAATACATACTTTTGGTATATGCTAGTAAATACTTTTCTTTTAATTTAATTAAAAATATTATTAGAATGTTTTGAATTTGATACTAAATGCAGAAAAAAGGAACATGTTTAAAAAAATCAAATTTAATATTTAAATATAGAAATACTATTTTCAAAATATACTGTATCTAATTATCAAATATTTTGTAATCTATTAATAATTAATATATGGTTTTGGTATATGTTAGTAAAAAAATTTAATTAATTAATAATATTATTATTAGACATCAAAACGAAAAATATTTAAAGAAGAGAAATTGAAAAATCAAATTCTATATTTAAATGAAATTGAAAAATCAAATTCAATATTTAAATGAAAATGAAAAATGATCCAGCAAATTTATTCATAGAAGTGCAGATCTTACATCAAAGATGGTGTCAAATCCAGCAATTAATTCAGGTCCAGTCAATGAAGAAATAAGCCCTATCAAGAATAACAAAGGGGAACTAAGGAAGGTAGACCACATATCTAAGATGGAAGCAAATATAGAAATTGATTCACGAGCAGTTTTTGAAGAAAGAAGCTACTATATGAATAACAAAGAGGAGGAATTTCCAGAATTAAAGAAATCAACGCCCAACACAAGAAATGAAAATCCCACATCAACGATGGTGTCAAACCCAGTTTTTGAATTAGGCTCACTCTCTAAAGAAAGAAGCTCCTTCAGGAAATCATATGCAATCATCGTTGGAGGATTAAGAAAGACATTAATGTACAGCAATGTCATACTGGAAGAGCATGCAGATTATAAAATCTGTTCAATTTTATATTTGTGATAACTATTCTCTAACTGCTATTTCAAAAACTACATTAATTGCTAAGTTTTCATTTGGGAGTCCGACTCTCAATGAATTGAATACATATCTAGCATCATTTAGATTCTTAGTTTCTTTCAGTGCATTTAAACGGGATTATAGATATTACTTTGATGAATTTGACATGTTAGAAGATGTTAAAAAATTCTGGAAAAGATCTATTACAACCTAGGAAAATTCACTTTCAGAATTTTAAAATGGACACAAGAATTTCATCCTAAAACGAAGTCTCATGTGACTCCATTTTGGATCTCCCTGCCTAAAATTCCCGAAATTTTATATAATTCAGACTCAATCTCCCACATTGCTAAGGAAATTGGATTTTTCTTAGCGGTGTGGGTTTTTTAGAATGATATTGCAAGTTTTAATATGTGTAAAGCATGGATCCTAGCATATATCTCTAATCTTTTTCCCCAAAGAATTTGGATAAGCTTTGGGGAAAGAGAAGGTTATTAGCAAGAAATCTCATACATTGATAAACCATATTACTGTCAAACATGTAAACACATAGGATACCATAAAAATCAATGTAAAACAGAAGAAATTGAACTGAATAAAGTAAGAAACTTCAAAAAATTTAACAAATCTCACTCCAATCTTCTTTCAAAAGAAGTTTGGATTCCGAAAATAAACTCTGTAATTGTGGATAAACATAAAATGACTTAGTTAATGGTTAATACTATGGTAAGAAATTCTTATACTAATAAAGTAGTCATGATTACCATAGTATATGGTAAATGTACCCGATCCCGTAGAATACCCCTATGTGATCATTTAAGGACCATTTCTATTTCAACCTTACCTTGGCTTGTTGTTGGAAATTTTAATATAATCTCCAAAGCAAGTGAACAATTGGCTTGCTCCATACTTTGCAGAAAAGGTATGGATGATTTTAACAATATGACCTTAGATTGTAGATTAGAGGACCCAAGCTACACAGGCTCAAACCTTACTTGGACCAATAACCATAAATGGAAACGATTAGATAGGGACTTACATAATAAGCATTGGAGAGACACCTTTCATATTACAAGGATGAAGCATATGGCCAGAACTGGCTCATACCATTCACCCTTGATAATATCAGTTTCACATAATTCTACACAAATAAAACCACCATTTAAATTTCAAAATATGTGATTGCAACATGATGATTTCTTTAACACTGTGGAAAAAAACTGGTCTGAATCCATAATAGACTCTTCCCATATACATATCTTTTGGTCCAAACTGAGAAGACTTTGAAATCACCTAAAATTTTGGAATACTAAAGTCTATGGTAATGTTTTTTATTGTATAAATAATATTGAAGAAGAAGTTAAGATAGCTAAAAGGAAATTAGAAGAATCTAATAGTCCAGAGAACCAATCCAACTTGTCTAAACTTAACACTACCCATTTAACCTTACTTGTTAGGGAAGAAACATTTTGGAAGCAAAAGAGTCATGTAAATTGGGTAAAAGATGGAGATAATAACACTGTAATCTTTCATAACTGTGTAAAAAAAGAACTAAAAACAGAATAAATGGTATCCTAGTTAATTATTAGTGGATTAAAGATGAAGCTCAAACTGGTATATATTTTGTAGATTACTCTTCAACATTACTAAATAAACTATCTATTAAAATTAATACATCATTAATAAATGAAACTATACCCAATCTTCTATCTGAACAAGATAATAATAAAATTCTAGAGTTACCATCTATGGAAGAGATACACTCTATTATCATAAATTTGAATATTAATAGTGCCTTTAGAGTTGATAAATTCAACTCCAGATTTTATCTGTCATGCTAGTCCATAATAAAGGTTGATCTATATAATGTTATTGCATCTTATTTCATTAACTCAGATTATCCTAAAGGCATGTTTGCAACCTTAATATGTTTGATCCATAAGGTTAATTCAACCAAAGCTGACAAGAGTTTAGATCAATAAGTTTGTACTCAGTCTTTAATACAATTCAATCTAAAATATTGAATAACAGATTAGCTAAATTATTTCCTACAATCATTTCTAAAGAACAAGGTGCATATGTTGAAAAAAATATATATTTAAGAAAACATCTTAATCACTCAAGAAATACTTAAAGACTTAAATAGGGAAACAAGAGGAGGTAATCTAATAATCAATATGGATATGTGAAAATCGTTTGACAAGATAAAGTTTAACTTTATATACGAAGTAATGCTTGCATTTGGCTTTAAATCCCAAGTAATTAACCTGATTAATAAAGGAGTTGAAAATATAGCATACTCAATAATAATTAATGGAATAACTTATGGATTTTTTAAATCTTGCAATGATATCATGCAAGGGGATCTGTTGTCCCCAAGCATGTTCGTCATTGTAGAAGAATTCTTGATAAGAGGTATAAACAAATTCATTGGCCAACATCTGTCTATGTCCTATAGTATTAAAGGCTCATTTAATATCAATTTTTTAGCTTACGCAAATGATGTTATTTTATTCCTTACTTGATCAACATCTAATATAAAAAAAAAACTTTCTACATTTCTGGAGACGTATCAAAAGATTTCAGGAAAACAAATAAATAAACAAAAAACTATGTGAATATCCCATACATCAATGAATAGATTAAGGATTAGTTCTTTAGAAAAATATCTAGGATTCAAAAATTCAAATTTAGCTTTTAGATATCTAGGTATCCTAATTCACACTTATAATAGCTCTTCACTTTTTGAGGTACTAATAGACAGAATTAGGAATAAAATAAGTGAATGGAATTTTAAAAGCTTATCGTATGGTGGTAGAATAATATTAATAAAATCAATACTTTTTACCTACATTACTTACTATCTGCAATTTGTACAACTACCTTTGAATATTATTACAAGAATTAACAAACTTTTAAACAAGTTTCTCTGGGTTATAATGATAATAACAAAACAATAACATGGTCAAATTAGAATACATTATTTAAGCCCTATAGTGAAAATGGTTTAAACCTAAGATATTTAAAAGACATACAGACAGCTTATTCTTTTAAACTTTGGCTAGCATTCAGAGAAAATAAAATGTTACGAGAAAAGTTAATGCATTCTAAATATTGTCTAAACATATATCATTTACAAACCTCTTTGAGAAACACATATTCTAAAACTTGGAAAAGAATGTTTATGATTAAAGAATAGGCTGAGAAACAAATATTTTGGAAACTTGGTAAAGGAAGTATAGACTTTTGGTTGGATAAGTGGCATCACAACGATTGTCTTATCACACTAACTTCAGAAAATAACTCTTTATACTCCTACAAAGGTGGTTCAATACTGGGTGAATAAAAATTGAGACTTATCAAAGCTTTATTCTAGTTTATTACCTGTTAACATAACCGGGATCCAAAAACATCTCTCAATACAAATACTGAAGATACCATCATGTGGAAATTATCATCTTACTTTTAATCTTAAAAGTATATTGAATGCAATTAGATATAAAGAAATAAACTCAACAATTAAAAGAAAGATCTTGAATAATATTTCTCCAAAGAAGTGTTCTTTCCCTCTTTAGAGAAAATTAAACAAACTAATAAAAGGTTTCCAACTAGCTTTAAAATGTGAGGCGTGCCAAAGTTCTGAAACAATAGATCATGCCTTTGTATGCTGTGAATCTTCCTTTAATGTTTGGATATATTTTTTTGAATTTTTTTACATCAAAATAGGCAGATATATGAACATTAATCACATCATTAACTTATGGTTTCTATCAACATCTAAGATGATTCATGTAAGAACATTTATACCCGCATTGATAGTATGGTCAATCTCGATAGCCAAGAATAACTTTAAATACAATAGTATAGTTATTTCATCCAAAAAGATTATATATCGGGTTATATACATTCTTCCATCATTGGATATATCTCACTTTCTTAATAAAAAGCATTGGCATGGTGATACACACTTAGCTAAAGATCTGAACTGCTTTAATCACTTGAAATATATTAAAACATTTTTTTATATAAAATAGAATTCACCTGCTCCCAATCGATCTAAACTGAATTGTGATGGTTCATCATTATATAATGGTGAATCGAGTAGTAGGTTCATTTTAAGGAATGGACATAGTGAATTAATTATAGCTAAAGGAAACTTAGTTGGTAAATGTTCTCCTTTAGCCGCTAAAACCTATTCATTATTGAATGGTTTACTATACTATAAAGAAAAGGATATGAAACTTTTTGATATTGACATAAAAATTTATTGTTTAATATGTTAGCTTCCAGCAAATTCCCTTGGTACTTAGAGAAGATCTTAAGATGTTGTAGAAACCTGATTCAACCACAAATTATCCTTAAACACATTTATAGAGAACAAAATTCTGTCGCAGATTGGTTAGCTAAATTTACATTAAAATAATATTCGGATTGTATATTCTTAGCTAATCAAACACCAGCTGCATTGAGTGCTATTATTTTGTTAGAAAGTATGAACTTAGGCTACTTTAGGCTATTAGACTAATATGTTATTCTTATTACTAACAGTTGTGCCGGCTTATAAACCTGGCCAAAAGCAAACTTATTCTTTGTTTTTCAAGATGAGGTAACTAAACAGGATGATATTGGACTAAACACATGAATATTATACTAAGTACATTATCTAAGCCAATAAAAACAAGCCAAGGTATGATGATAGGAAAAAGAAATTGCGTTTTACGAAGAACTTGGTCCTCAAACAAATTTTGAGAAATAAACTACAAAAATGTTACATAGTTTCTTTTTTCGGGGATTGTAAACTTGTATCTCGAAGAATTATATTACAATTCCAACATAAATAAAAGTTTAGTTTTTTGGAAAAAGATATATTAGACTGATAGTATGAGTTTTGTAGAGAAAAGGAAAACATATTTAAAAAAAAAGAATTTCAAAAATCAAATTTAGTGTTGAAATGAAGAATAATATTTTTTTTAAGGGAAATGTGAGACTAAGTACCTTCTCAACAATCTTATTATCATTTTGTACCCCACCTATTTTATATGCCTACTAAACACCCTTCTCACCAAAATTGCTCATTTTCAATACCCAATCTTTATTTTATCCCTCAACTACCCTCATATTTTGGTCAGTGTATTTTCTACCCAAAATTCAAAATTTGAATCCGTCTTAGTATATACCCTAATATTTTCAGAGAAACCTCATCTACCCTTACAGACACCCTATTATTTTCAGAGAAACCTCATCTACCCTTAGAGACGACTATTTTCCGGCAAACTAATCCCTAGTTCACCGTCATTTATCTCGAATTCATTCCTAGTCTAATTTCCGGCATGTGAGCAGTTCAATGTCACGTTTTAGGCTGCCAAAATTCATTCGGTACCTCCGTTGAAGCTTCAAGCCATAAAACTCTATATTTTCAACTTCATGTTACGTTTTCATCTGTTATCGTTGTTTTCATCTTGGTGAAGTTTTTTTTAAGTTAATTGTATCGACTAATGTAAAGGTTTCGCCATTGATTTTAAATTTTCAAGTTATTAGTACCTTACGAAATGTTACGTTCTTTGCTGTTTCAAGTACCAAATTCTTAGCATGAGTAAATTTCATGTTCTTGAGCTGATTTCAGTTATATATAGGTTATAACTAAGTTATTTTCGAAGTTTAATAGTTATTGTAGTGCCATTAATGGCATCGTATATATGGTTTTCACATTTCTTTCTATTGGAGAAGATACGATTGTTATTAAAATATATGTGCGCTTTTAAGATAGACATTGTAGTTATGATTTTAAGTGCAGTATTGTTTCACACTAGTTATGTTCAACACGTTCCGTATTTTTAGTTACATAACGACACGATTTTAGGTCATATATGGCTAGCGATTTGCGTACACTTATTTCATTCGTTTTTCATTACACGAGTTCTAGTACAATGAATACATGATCTTGTTTACATCATGCGAGTTCTAGTTAATTGTTTCACAAGGACACACGATTCTAGTTAATATTTTATACGGTTCATTAATCAAATTTGTTTTACCATGCAGTGCAATAGATGTTTAAATTAAAACTCTGTATTTTCAAATTTGGCCACCAGTCCTCAATAGTTCCTTTCACCGAGTTTGAAAAGTTTCAGACTCTTCAACACTATGTTGAAAGTAGATATGATGATCTTGTTAGAGGTAGTTATACTATTACCTACTCATGCGGTGACTAAAACAACTGTTTGTTCAATAATGATACGGATTTCATAGGTTTAGTTGTCTATCTTGATTTTGAGCGTCTGAAAAGGGTTAGCTTCTTTATTATACAACAAATAGTTTATAAAGGGTCGGATGACATGCGCAAACAGCCTAGTATAAGCTTGGGAGAACCCTGTCAGAATCAACTATTAAGTGGGGAGAGTAGTAATGTTTTAATCAATTCGGGTAGTAAAAAAAGATATTTCGCTACTACTGGTTGGGTTGATGCTATCACAGGTGTTGGTCAGACTTTTGCTGATGGTGGAGCAGGTTTAAGGTTAGCGTTATGCTGATATGCTTTAGAGCGTGGTGTTGCTTTCAAGTATATGCATAATACATCTATTAAGATCACTGCTTACTGTGTCAACAAATATTCTGATGGTTGTAATTGGCGAATTCATGCATTAATTGATTCCAGCACCAGTTTAATGATGATCAAGCGATTTGTGGAAAGCCATATATGTAGCCCTATTTTATCCACATAAAAAAGTAGACATTTGACATTTGATTTGATTGCCAATGAAATGTACGAATCAAGTATGACATGTCATTCCATAACGGTGAAAACTATTCAGTCTACTATCAAACAAGACTATGGTTTAGACATCTATTACCGTCTCTTGTGGAATGCTTTAGAGAAGACAAGGAGCGAAGTTTTTGGAGATAGTAATACTTAGTTTAGCTTGCTGAATGCTTACTTTAAAAAATTAAAAAGTTGAGACATTACTACTAATCGCCATTTGGAGGTTGGTTTTGGTAATGTCTTCAGGAACTGTTTTGTAGCATTTGGATCGTGTATTCAAGGCTTTCACTCATGCCTACCATTGCTATATGTAGATGGTACACATTTAACCGGATAGCATGGGGGTGTATTGTTATCGACAGTGGCAAATGATGGCAATAACGGTTATTTTTTTCCCTTATTGCGTTTCTTAGTTTACTGTGTTTATTAAAGCCACTAGATCACGCGATTTACAACGGGTTAAAACAAATTTTTAAACATGGAATTTTTCCAATGCGATTTTTATATACAATTTAGCCAATCACGCGATTTATAAATCTAAGCGATTAGCAAATTAATAAAACTAGTTGGCCACGCGATTTTGCAAGTGATTTTGAGAATACGACCTATCATTCCATTCAATGTTTCGATACAAAATAGTGATGGACTCCATCCAACTATTTATATGTTGCAAGTATGTTTCTTGTTTCTTTTGGTATTTTTGGTGGTAAAGATTCTGATAACTTGCTATGGTTCATGGGAAGTCTTAAACTTCATTTGTTAAACCGTCAAATAAATTTTATTTTCGACCGACACTCTCGTATTATTAATGGTGTTTCCGTTGTTTATCTAAACTGCTTTCATACTTACTGTATAAATCATCTCCTTAACAATTTGAGGTCTACTCTTGAATACACTAACCGAGATTTTAAAAATAAGATGTTGAAGTTGTTTAAAAGTTGTGCTTATGCTCCCATAGTAGAACGTTTTAATCACAGATTTTTAAAGATTTTATGTAGAGGAAGTAGTAAGATAAAGAAATTCGTTCACCATTTACCTCCGGATAAGTACGCTCAGGCTTTTGTTATAGGGAAACATTATGGTGCAATGGCATCATCAGCCGCTGAATCCTTTAACAATCAGAATAAGAAGCTTTGTAATCTACCAATTGTCGAAATAATAGACAAGATTAGAGTCGTGCTAATGAATCAGATTTCAAGACGTTATTCAGAGGGGCTTAGCTGGAATACTTACTTATGCCTCGAGTATGGAAAGCAGTTTAAGGATAATGTTCTATTTGGTCGAATGTGGGTGGTATCTAAGTCTTCTGTTGGTTCATTTCAAGTTTATTCTGAACCCGTTATGGTTGTCAACATGCTTGATTTTAAGTGTTCGTGAGGGTCTTTGCAACTGGAGTGTTTTCCATGTCTTCACTCATTAGCAACAATAACTTCGAGTAACAAAGATCCTATAACGTTGATAGAGCCATTCTTCACGGTGGGGAATTGTAGGTCCATTTATTCTTTTAGCATACCGGTAATAACCGATTTTGGTGAAAAATCATCCTCTAATGATTTTGACGAACCGGTTGTTCTTCTTCCTAACATTAAAAGACGAGCTGGAAGTTCAAGGGAAAAGTAGTTTATGTCTATGGGAGAAGTGCCATCGAGCCAGTTGCGTTGTGGCCGTTTTTTTCAATAAGGACATAATAGGAGGACGTGTGATATCCCACTATAACTATGACTGGTTCATGCGATTTTAAGGATGTTTGAGTTTGCATCTCAACGCCAACTTCCAGCATAGATGACGCGATTCAGCTGAATACTCTGTTATTTCCGTTTTCCTATTTATATACTGTAACCAAACGTTTTGTTTTTCTTGAACTAATTTGATTCCAACAATGCGATTGTTAGCCTCCATGAGGTCGTGATTCGTTAATCATTTTGTTAACATAACATGGGATTGTTAGCTTATTCCAAAACACGATTTATCGAGTAATTCAAGATACTTAACCCTAACAAAAAAACGCATACTATAGGGTATGCGGGGTTTAATTCCAAAAAAAAGAAACAGACACAACTACATACTCTTTAATCATTAGAAGAGTCGTCTTCCTCTTCATCTTCATCCTCCTCGTCTTGATCTTCATCGTAATCTTTATCGTCGGTTTCCATCTCATTATCTGCATCATTCTCATCGTCTACTGCCTAGGAGTCTCTATCTATTTGCGTTTGGGAAGCTCCTCCTCGTCGGAATAGTAGTCAGGAAACGACCCCGAGTCAACTGAATCATAGTCATCATATGATGAATACGCCACCAAGTACTCATATTCGGACTCATCAGACGAATTCCCCGACATACTGGAGCGCTTGTAGTACCATATGTTTTTAGTCCCATTGGAATAACCACTGTCAGAAGATGTGTAACTGTAGGAGTCTGCAGAGGAACTGCTCATGTTTTTTAAAGAGACTGAGAAAAGTTTTTTGTATAATACGAAGAGATTCCGTGTTTGGGCGAAAAAATTAAACAAAACCTACTATTATTTATATTCAAAAATCTATTTCTAATTAGTTGTGTATTTATTGTAACCGTGATCATAATATATATACCTACGCCGAGTCATGCAATAACTTAACCAATGAAAAATTAAGCTTAATATAAATCATTACATTATTGACACAAAAATATGGCTTCTTGTCTTTTCTATCATCAATATGAAGCGCGTTTTACGTTGTAATCACATTTACCAAGGTCCATATTAATTTAGGCGATTTGAATGAGTAAGACAAAGCGTATTCAGTGACTATCTAATTATTAGCATCCCGATTTATACAAAGATGTACCATATAACGCGATTTGCAGTGTATCCATCTTTTTTAATTTACATAATCATAGATGGACTAGCAATATTAAGCATGTATGAGGGGTCTCTATTTACTCTTCATCTACAAAAGCAACACCATTTATCTTATTGATTATTAGAGCGTCTTTAAATTTCATAATAAAGTAACTTATGTCATCATGCGAATTACTTTACAAGTGGAACGCAATTTGATTTTGTTTACCGTTTACGTGATTCCCTCATTGAATATTACCATCTCACGTTATATTATGTTCACTGATATATGGTTTATGCAATTTATTCATGTTTTATGAATTCCCGATTAATTTTGAATTATAAAGTCAATTTTATGATTGAATATATAGCCTTACGCGATTTTTATACGACCTAGTTTACGATCTACGCGATTTATGTACCCATTCCTTGATATACACCGCACGTTATACCTAATGGTTCATGCGAGTGTAGATAATGTTTAGTTTTAACCTAATTTTTAAGTTTCAAACATCCAAATTCGAAAGAAACATTACATGAACAACCTTTATTATACCAATAATAAGCTATTACCAAATAGAACAATATTGGAAAAAACATACATATGACTTGATTCACAAATCCTCATGGTTTAGAAGAATAATAATTGAAATTTTTAATCGTCAACCGGTAAGCAATTAGCTAACGCATATTCTTTCTCTGCAATTCTGTCCTTCAAATAAAAAATGATGTCTCTTCAAATCGGCTCATCAAGTTCCCACTTCCAAAGGAATGTCGCTTCTTCGCACAAAGCATAAAAAAAGTCAGAGACGAGAAGCAAAGGTTCAGATTTTAGTTGATAGTACCTAGATGCCACTTCTTCCCAGCTTCGAGAATGAGGAACTGTAAATCCAATTCGTCCGTATTCAAAATACATCTGACACAATACCTTATCAAAAAAGGGTTAGTCGTTTAATCGGTATTAGTTCTCCTAAAGTATTTGACCGCTTGAAGCAAATATCGGTCTTCTTCCACGCCCTAATTCATACTAAAACGTTGATCTGTTTATAAGATGTGTGTAAGGTTATACTTCACATTCTAGGTCCAAGTATGTAAGGTTATATAAGGGATATAAAGTAGCTGACAAACATTGGTGGGTCTTTCTTGGATGGTCAATATTTAGACGAGCAACTTTAGTTAAGGCCAAATATTTTGGTGGACAAGTTTAATTAAGGCCAAATATTTAGGCGGGGAAGTTTAATTCAGGCCAAATATTTAGGCGCCAATATAGCAAATTCTATACACTTTGGTTTCGCGCGACTTGTTCAAAATAGACATGATAGATATGAAAAGATCATAGGAATCACGATTTTAGTGTTCAATTAAAATGTATGATGCAATTTACATCGACAAATATCAATAAATTCGAATTATCACCAAACAGTTCAACACTTTAGTAATTGCGCACAAATTGAGTTTGTTGAGTGTACTCTTTAACAACAACAAAAAAACGACCTATTACTACAACTAAAATGAATTACATCAACTTACTTTTCATTTAACAAACGTACCAAAAAACATTTTTAATAAATAAAGCAAACTACCAGATACAGTTAGTATTTTTATCATTTAGGAAACGATTGAACATTTGTATTCGTGTTCGAGCCGACATACCTTTGCTATACTTCTCGGCTACAAACCCGTTGTGAATAATGTATTTAACGTACTCGCAAAAAAAACTCCGCAGTCAAGTGATTTATCATTTTGCTGCGGTATATCTCTTACAGCTTTAACTTCGTATCCATTCTTCACTCGCGGGATATATTTTATCTTCATACAATATGACAGTTGTAGGATACAGAGATTATTAGGAAATTTGTTAAAAAAACGGTGCAATATCCCTATTACTAAAGCACGTAATGGTACAAATATCAGCATACTTAGTTGCACCAATTACATGGTCCAACTACGCGATTTTAGGCACACATACGCCACTTGATTTATCCATTGATATCCATTTGACTACTTCGCGTGATTTCATATATAACAATCGCGATTTACTATACACTTACAGATTGCGATTTACAAAATATATTTCAATGCTTCAATATCGCGCGATTTACATAATATTATTGCCCGATATATGGTCAAAATACAAGCAACTTACCAATGCCTCTCCACTTGATTTATTTCCATTCTCTTTTATCAAACGTGTCCCACCTCATTTTTTGAATACTCCGTCAACGATATTTGACATATCTTCTTTCAGTGCAAGTTTTTGCTACAATAAGTAGGGTCAATAAATGAATAATTGTGTCTATAACAAGGACTATTTCAACCAACTATACTCACCGTGGCAATCCCAAAGATTTGAATAGCGCTGAATTTTGAATTGTACTTGTTATCTAACCCTTTAAAAGGTACTTGCCAATTTGATTCTTTAAGCAGCTTATATATTCACGCATCAATAATTTTTGAAATTAGAGGTGGTGATTTATAACTAATCACAAGTTATTTAACAAAGTAGTTGTAAATGAATTGTGATTCTTTTCAAAATGATTAGTTTACCTTGTAGTCTAGTTCCCCTTCGTATGCTGGTTACATTATCTCACTCACACTAATGTTGCACCTGAATGAGAACTCTGATTGTGGTAAAAACCACACTTCAGGATCTTCCTGGTCTTCTACTGTTTGTATTAAAAGGACCTTGTGGTATTTGGTCACAACTATTAACTTTTTTGTGGTTACTTCACACCCTCAAACTTCATTACCAACTTTTCCTGGTTGTGTCTGAGATAATAATTTCCAATTTGGATATCCATCCACTACTACCTGTTATATATATAACTTGGTTTTACATAATAACCAAATCATTTTTTTTCGTTTTATGTTTAATAGTACAATTATCCTCTTATCATTAGAGATGTTTTATGTAAACCAATTTTAGATCCGCTAGAACCAACATTTTTACCTACACTGTTGTGAATAGCCTCAGCCTTATCAACTTCATTAAAAAAATGATTGGGTATAGAGTTCAAAAGTATCATCAAGGGTTGGTAGATCAAAACATTCAGCTTCATCTAGACCTGCTGGTGGTACGTCTTCTACTATTCCGGTATGGGATAGTACTTCTAGCTTTGTTTTGGCTTGTAATAGTGATTTGTCTCCTTCGATTTCTCATACATGTTCGGTCTTTGTTTGTTGATTTTTAGATTGTTTTACAGGTACATGTAGTCCTCTAATCCACTATGTATTTTTTCCGTCCAACGATAAATATTGCAAGTCAAATCATAATCATGCTATTTATAAGTTATATGGTACACATACTAGGCAATGTATCGCATACGAATATATTATTTATCTCGCGATTTTCGGCTTACAAGTCAAAAGTGCGACTTACATGTTATACGATAATAACACTACGCGATTTACGTGTATATGATAGCAATACAACGCCATTTTATTTATTATTTTGATCATGCGATTTTACATACTAATACAGATTTTTGGCCAACTACTCCGTAAGGTTGCGATTTATAAAATAATAAATGACGCGATTTAGTACTACGAAACCAGCAACAATAAAATTAAAACACAAATACCCTTAAAAAAAAATACCAAAAACATCCCAAAATATAAAACCACCATCCCGACTCACTTCCATCGACAATCCAAAGTATTCCGAGAACAATATCCCTCAGTTAAAAACCCTGACAGAAATTGATTGTTTTGGTACACACAGCATATCACAACGTTAGTGAAGACCATGGCCGCGAGTGAAAATCATCATCTTCAAATTCTTCTAGTTCTGTGCTAAAACCTCGCTGACAGTTGCTGCTGTTCTTGTGTTGTCTAATCAGTAAGGCGGAAGTATGTGAGACTGCAACTGAAAGACCATATTTTGCCAAAAGTCGGTTCTGAAGTTCAGAATATCTGTTTTGTTTACCTAACTCAAAAGATCATGCTTGAATTATGTGAGACTGAAACTGAAACACAAAGAGCTTATCCGGATTTAAGGAGGATTTTTATGCTATTCGTGTAGCAGGTGGTGGGTGCAAGTCTGGGAGCAACTCTGTGGTGCAACTGGCAAAGGATCATACTAACTGTGAGGCCTTGATAATTCTTATCTGGATCTCATCTGATGCATGCTTTACGGGATGTTGTGAATATGCAGTGGTCAGTGCCAGTTCTTCCAGCTCTTCATTTTCTTTTCCAGTGTCAACTACATACCTTATACCAGGAATAGTCAAAGAGATCTCAGCCACCTTTGCGGAAACTGGTACATTCTCCAGTGGAACTTCCTTTTCTATCAATAAATCCATTAGAAAATATTTGTGTTTGCTAAGACCATGAAATATTAGATTCTTTGACACTACAATTGATGATTTTTTACACACGAGCGTCACAGAAAGCTTGTGCTTATATAGCCCATTGCTTGGAGAATAAAGCACATGCAAACAAAGTATTTTACAGCAGCAACTGCCAAATACTCAGATTCATCTATTGTATCCTGGAGTAGACCTTAAGGCCTCCTTTTTTTCATTCCACTTCACACCAGTGACCACAGAGTGAGTAACGATTATCTTCACTTGGCTTAGGGTAAGAACAATTCAATTGTGCGTATCTGCTCCACGAGAGTGCTTGGTATTGCAGCAAAAATGTCGTAAAGATCTTGAAGAAAACCCAAACTCGCGTGAAAGAATAGACATAACAGCATAATTTCAAGTTCATGCTTTTACGCGGCGCCTAAGACGTTAAAAAACCATAGTTATGAAGCCGAAAGTTTCTATACAAGCTGTATACCATATTGCTTTCTCTTGATACAGTAGTTCCTTGTCGTGATTCTCAAAGATAGATCCCTTGCCAGATACTTTTGCCTCTTCAGCATTGTGAAGAACTGTTTAGTTATATGTATGATGCAAGTTGGACGACAATAGGAAGGGAAATCTTCCATGCATCACATCTTGCTCGTCAAGCACCTCCTCAAACGGTTTTCTGTTTCTCAAGATGAATTCAACTATCTTTTCAATTGCTCTCTTTAACTCGGATGGGGGCTCCAGCACTGGTGATTCAATTATAAGAGTGTTTAGCAGTGTAGAATCTTGCGATTTGATTGCAAGACACGACTGTGTTGCATTTTATGTATTTAATCTAAACATGTTTTATTTATTTAAGTTATAATAAGTTAAGTAACAGGTAGTTGAGTGAAAAGAGGAGTGTGATTAGTGGATCCTATTTTGTAGCTTCCACGTCGTTTATTGCCTATTTATTTCCTTTGTACGTTGCATTTGATTAAGAAGAAAAACCACAGTTTTACTTTCTCAGAGTTATACATACAAAGCGTGCGTGTGAATTGTGTTTAAAGATAATACTTGGTATCAGAGCTTCAGGAGGTGTTCATAACTTCAGATGGAGACGACAAGCAGAAGCAAGGAAAGCTCCTTTGGTCTCAGCTACCCGATGTTAAGCAAAACCAACTACACTGCATGGGCTCTCAAAATGACGGTATTCATGCAAGCCCACGGAGTGTGGGAGGCAATCGAACCCAAGGACCCTAAAGCTCCTGTGGAAGACAAGGTTGACAAAAAGGCACTCGCTGTTATTTACCAGGGACTTCCAGAAGATGTCCTGATGTCACTTGCAGAAAAGAAGACGGCCAAGGATGCGTGGAAGGCTGTCAAAACCATGTACCTGGGAGCAGACAAGGTAAAAGCAGCTAGAGCCCAGACCCTCAAGAGCGAATTCGAAGCTCTAAGCATGAAAGACGATGAGCCATTAGACGAATTCTATCTGAAGCTGAACAGCCTGGTTACCAATATTCGAGTGTTGGGAGAGAAAGTGGAAGAGACATATGTGGTTAAGAAACTTCTCAGAGCGGTTCCCACAAAATTCTTACAGATTGCATCTGCTATTGAGCAATTCGGAGATCTGGAAGAGATGTCGGTAGAAGAAGTCGTTGGTTCTTTGAAAGCCCACGAGGAAAGATTGCGAGGGACAACGGAGAAACACCAGGGACAATTGCTGCTGACAGAAGATGAGTGGAGGAAGAAAGAAAGCGGCGAGGGGCAGCTTTTGTTGACTCGAGAAGAATGGTTAAGGAAAACCAATAGAGAAGGGACTCGAGGTGGAGGAAGTACTCGTGGAGTACGAGACAGAAGTAGAGTGAGGTGCTTTAACTGTCAAGCACTGGGACACTTTGCTGCGGACTATCGTAAACCAACTAAAGGAGAAAGACATGACGAGAGAAGCAAATCTCTCGAAAATTCAAGAAGATGAGCCAGCCTTGTTGGTTGCTGAGGTCGGAAAAATGGATATCGAATCTATGCTTCTGAAGGAGGATGGAGTGGTTCCAAAGCTACGAACAAACACAGGTGAACAAAAGGAGTCACAGGTGTGGTACTTGGATAACGGCGCCAGCAATCACATGACTGGGCAGCGTGGAAAATTCAAAAGCTTGGATGAGCGTGTCTCTGGGAAAGTGAAGTTTGGCGATGGATCGACCGTGTGTATCAAGGGAAAGGGAACAGCGGCGTTCCAGTGTAAGAATGGTGAAGAAAGGATGCTTGAAGAGGTATACTATATCCCAAATCTCTGTAATAATATTATAAGCTTGGGACAACTTTCTGAGGCAGGGAATAAAGTCGTACTTGATGGGGATTATTTGTGGATTCACGAGGCGAGTGGAAGACTATTGATGAAGGTGAAAAGGACAGAGAATCGACTATATAAGATCAGTCTTGAAGAAAGTAGAGCAACATGTTTGTTTAACAAGGCCGAAGAAGATACTTGGTTGTGGCATGCTCGTCTTGGGCACGTAAATTTCCAAGCTTTGGAATTAATGTCGCGAGAGAAGATGGCATACGGGATTCCAACCATGACTCAACCACTTAAAAGGTGCGAAGTTTGTTTAATGACGAAGCAATCCAGAAAATCCTTCCCACATCAAACTAGCTCTGTGTCGAGGAAAGCACTCGAGATAATTCATGCTGATATTTGTGGCCCTATCACACCAACGACAACTGGAGGTAATCGTTATTTCCTTCTATTTGTTGATGATTTCAGTAAGAAAATGTGGGTCTACATGTTAAAGGAGAAAAGTAATGCTTTCGAGATGTTTAAAAAATTTAAAGCTTTAGTTGAAAAGGGGAGCGAGAAAAGCATAAAGATCTTGAGGACAGATAGAGGCGGTGAATTTTGTTCTAAGGAATTCACCTTATATTGTGAGAAGGCTGGTATTTTGAGGCATTACACAACACCATACACTCCGCAGCAAAACGGGGTGGTGGAACGAAGGAATAGGACTGTGGCTGCTATGGCAAGAAGCTTTCTATGGGGAGCAAACCTACCTGCGTATCTCTGGGGTGAAGCGGTGCGTCATTCGATCTATGTTCTCAATCGACTACCAACTCGAAGTTTAAACGGAAGAACACCATATGAAGCATGTAGTGGGACTAAGCCGGACCTGACACACTTAAGAGTGTTTGGGTGTATTGCATTTATGAAGATACCTTCGATACATGTCAAGAAACTGGATGATCGTAGTAAGAGGGTGGTGTATCTCGGTAAGGAGCCGGGAACAAAAGGGAGTCACTTGTTTGACCCACAAACAGGGACTGTACACGTTAGTAGGGACGTGGTATTTCAAGAGGAAGCCTTCTGGTCATGGGAACAAGAAACAGGTGGTGAAGTAACTTTTCCTGGGAGCTATGTTGAGGTAACCGAGAACACGGAAACTGGGGACAGTGTGAATGCAGATTATGAACCCACAACTCCTCTGCAATCCATGACTTCACAGTCATCGTCATCGTCACAACAGATTACGACGACCAAAACAGCTGAAACTGTTGGAACATCATCTACCACGAGCAGTGAACCTAAGAGGTTCAGGTCTTTGGCAGATATTTATAATGACACTGAGGTCATTGAGCTTATTGATGAGCTGATGTTATTAAAGGCTGAGGAACCAACGTCATATTTCGAAGCCATAAAAGAGAAGGATTGGCAAGATGTTATGAAGACGGAGTTCGAGACAATAGAGAAGAATGAAACCTGGGTACTCACAAGTTTACCGCCTGGGCATAAACCAATAGGTTTGAAGTGGGTATATAAGTTAAAAAAGGACCCAGATGGGAATGTGGTGAAACATAAGGCACGGCTCGTCGCAAAGGGATACGTTCAAAGGAAAGGAATAGAATATGATGAAATTTTCGCTCCCGTAGCACGTCTTGACACGGTTCGACTCTTGCTAGCACTTTCAGCGAAAGAAGGTTGGGAAGTTTATCATCTTGATGTAAAATCGGCGTTTTTAAACGGAGAGCTCATTGAAGAATTTTATGTCATCCAACCTGAGGGGTTCGTCAAGAAAGGACAGGAACAGATGGTGTATAGACTGGTGAAGGCTTTGTACGGGCTGCGTCAAGCTCCTAGAGCGTGGAATGCGAAGCTAGACAGATGCTTGAAAGAGTTGGGATTTGACAGATGCTTACACGAGCAAGCGGTGTACATGAAGTACAAAGAAGGGAGTATACTCATAGTGGGTGTGTATGTTGACGATTTATTGGTGACAGGTTCAGACAAGCAGGAAATCGAAGCATTCCAGCAGCAAATGAACAAACGGTTTGAGATGAGTGATCTGGGTTTATCGTCGTTTTATCTTGGAATAGAAGTAAACCAAGGAGAGATGCGTACTACACTGAAGCAGTTATCATATGCCAAGAAGTTACTGGAAAAATCTGGAATGATGAATTGTAACGCGTCCAAATTTCCTATGGAGCATAAGTTACAGTTGGACAGAGATGAAGAAGGAGTAATTGTTGATGCCACTGAGTACAGATGTATCGTTGGAAGTCTGCGATATCTAACTCACACTCGTCCAGATATTTCATACGCTGTGGGAGTGGTGAGCAGATTCATGGAGAAACCCACAGTGAAGCACCAACAAGCTGTGAAGCATATCTTGAGGTACATTCGAGGGACAATTGAGTATGGGCTGGTTTATGCAAACGAGAAGAGTAGTAGGATGTTGTATGGGTTTACAGATAGCGATCTTGCTGGAGATGTTATCGACAGGAGAAGTACTGGGGGCATGTGTTTCTACCTTAACAGGAGCTTAATATCTTGGACATCGCAGAAACAGAAAGTGGTTGCTCTATCTTCGTGCAAGGCGGAGTACATGGCCGCCACGACAGCAGCTTGCCATAGCATATGGCTTCGTGGACTACTAAAGGAAATCGCGGGACAATCGGTTGGACCAGTGATACTCCACATAGATAACAGGTCAGACATCGAGTTAATGAAGAATCCGGTACTACACGGGAGGAGCAAACATATCGACGTACGGTTTCATTTTATTCGAGAGTGTATTGAAAGGGGTGAGTTGATCAGTAAGCACGTGGTGACTCAAGAACAGAGGACAGACATCTTAACTAAGGCATTGGGGAAGGTTAAATTTGAAGAAATGAGGAAGGCAATAGGGGTTGAGGATCTTACTGCGAGCTCGGGAAGCTGAAGTCGAGGTTTGAAAAACATGTTGAGATTAGGGGGGGACATGTTGCATTTTATGTATTTAATCTAAACATGTTTTATTTATTTAAGTTATAATAAGTTAAGTAACAGGTAGGTGAGTGAAAAGAGGAGTGTGATTAGTGGATCCTATTTTGTAGCTTCCACGTCGTTTATTGCCTATTTATTTCCTTTGTACGTTGCATTTGATTAAGAAGAAAAACCACAGTCTTACTTTATCAGAGTTATACATACAAAACGTGCCTGTGAATTGTGTTTAAAGATAATAGACTGCATAATATCCCCTTCCTTTTCCATTTTACTTTGTATTTTCTCCAAGTGAGTTGCGTGAAAAACATTTTTGGTGATCAACAAATAGATAAACCAATGACTTAAACCTTCATAACGTGATCATTGTGGAGGCGATTTTGGTGACTTGGATAAGCGTGCGAAAACGAGCTATGCGTAAAATGGAGACGAGCCCAAAACCTCTAAATCTTCGTTGTGTTATTGCCACGGTTGTCATCGCTATCATCCAGCCTTTTGTGTTTCTTTGTAGTTGCATCAGTAAACAGTCCTGCTGTTGCCTATCCTGTTGTTGTACCCCCAACGTGCGTCCTCTGTCTTTGTATCGTTTCTCAATCTTAACGTGTGTTGTCTAGCCTTAATAAGCTGCTTGCAGTATTGTGTGTGACCATTAAGTTTTGTGTATTATTATATACAGACACATATAGTATACTATGACAGCACTTTCAATTGGTAAGTTATCTGTATAATGTAATTTGTGCCGTCTAATGAGCAATTATAATCTAACGTGTGCGGTAGAATTCGTGTACAATAATATAGCACTCACAAGTCAAACCAAATTGTCAGTTGAATTAGAAAATTTGTACTCCGTCGATCATATATGTATTTCAGCTCACAACTAATTATCTTAAACGTGTATACTACTCTTGTTTCTAGTTAAGAAAAGCTTTGGGCTCACGATCATATTGCAATGTGTCATTGTCTACACTACACAACACAAACATACGCCATACACGAATGTCTGAAGAGGATTTTGTGCAATAAACCAACACAGAAACAGTGTAGTAGTATATATTTCTTCAAACGGATAGAGATAGAGTGACAGAACTAGATATCGAAGAAAAAAATTATGAACTGGATTGAACGTGAGTTGTAATCAGGTGAAAGAAGGAACTTAAATTAGGACGGATTATCTAGTTATCTTGATAGATTAGGACTCTCGTATTTTATTAGCTCCAGTTATAGATGATCTATATGAAAATATTTTCCTACGATTTTTGTTTCAATTCGGTGGTATTTTTTAGAATACAAATATAAATCAAAACAATTTTGAATTTTAGAAAAATGAAAAAAAGGTCGTATCAAGCGGCCCCAACTTGATTGACAAAACCTAATCAAATACTCAGATTCTCTATATAGAAAAAAAATATATATAAAAAAGAAAAATAATATAATAAAAAATAAAATAGAATGATAATATTTATGTATGAAAAATAGTTTTCCTTCAATAGAGTTTCTTCTAATCTTACTTGCACGCATTATCAAAGGCTTCACCTTTTTTTTATTTATCAATACCCCTTAGATTGACTTTTCGCTCAATTCTTATTTATCTTTTTATTCTTATTTATTTTTGAGTGTTATATATCTTAAACAATGAATATATAATAATATCACGTATAATTAGATTATAAGTACATTTTATTATTATCGGGATATTATACACGGAATATAGTCTTATCACAACTTTATCCAATTTCAATCAATTAAATAAACTTTTTTTTGGTGATGGTTTTTCTATTTTGATCAAATATCTAATGACTAGTTCAAAAGTTATAGTCTTTTGTTCATGGTCAATTATGTTTAACATTAACATTCATTGAGACCATTAATGCAAGCAACATCATCAATCGTCATCCCGCTAAAAAACCTTAAATAAATCAATTCACTAAGAGGAATCTTTTGGTTATATATTGGTTTGATGACCTATTTATCGAAGTTAAAACAACCTTAGTCATTTTATTCAATAAACCGACAAATCGAACACCCTAAAAAACATACTCAAGTTTGAAGCTAATATGTGGTCCATGTCAGAAAGAGCGGTCCTAAAGCTGTGCATGTCGTCCAACACTACAATGAGGTGCTTATCATTGGTACAACTATAGTTTTTCTGTGACAACCATCTACCACAACACCAACATAAAGCCCCATCGTAGTGAAAAACTTGGCGTCGTGGTGAAAAAAGTATTATTTTCTAAACATATTATGGGGCTAATTTTGTCGCAACGATGCCCTTTTTGTTGCAATGATGCAATCAATATCGTACAAACCCTCTAAAGTTTTCTTTAAAATATCCTCAATTGATAAAATATATATGCTAACATGTTTGAATCTGTAATCAATGAAATAACGTGTGATTTTAAACCTTAAATCCACATATATCATCTATTGTGTATCTTTTTCAGAGGAGAAATAAATATAAATCATTTTTGTTTCAAAATCAGATATTATTAATATATTTTATATTATATTTTATATAAGTATATTTTTTACATAAAAGGGATTATAACTTTTTTATATATACAAATCGGTTCTTAAATTTTTAATTTAACAATATTCAAAGAGAATAATACGTATAATTTGATATATGATCTAGAGATAGAAACTTCGAAATGCTTTCTCTCGAGTTTTTGATAAGATCCCCAATTTGATAGAAGCAAACCCAAATCACAATCTCAGTCCTAATCTTGTCAATCCATGGAGGAATTAAACCATTAAGTTAATATTAATGAGATATACTCTCAAAAATATCAAGTTTCAGTCAAGAAATCAGCAAATACCCAACAATTACCATCAAAAAGTTTAAGACTCTCCTGTAATCAACCATAATCGAAAGTCGAAGAGCATCTTACTAGTGTTTTTTTAGCCTCCAAAGAAGCTCCTCATTAAGAATATTTGTCATCTATTTCCATCAAAAAAAAAACAATCTTGAGCCATGCAAAGCCATGAGGTAATAAGCAAACCTTATTTGAATCTCAGCATCAACATACATAAATAAGTCAAAGGGCCATCAAGAAGAAATCATTTGCTGAAGTTTAGAGGCCAAATGAGGAGTCTTTCAAACATGGAAAAGTCATTTTTTCTAACCTCATCTAAGCATACACTTATAGTTAAATTTTCTTATAATAGACCTAGTTTATAAGATATAAAAACATTTTTACAATCTTTTAAATTTAAGGACTTTTCAGTATAATTGTAAAAGATTACATATGTATTGATAGAACTGGTTAATTTAGAAGTTGTAAACATAATTTTCTTGTTAACTTATTCGAAGTTTAAACGACCACTAGTTATTTTAAAGTCTGAACAGACAACATTGAGTTTTACAGGAGCCCCAGCTGTGGTGGTTGGAGAGTTCGAAGGAACGGTACAGTTAGGTCGAGGCCCTTTAAAAAAGGAGGTAACGGTACTCTTTGTGGTTGTAGATTTGCCGACCTCTTACAACGCAATTCTTGGTCGATCTTGGTTATCTAGGATGCATGCAGTAACGTCCACGGTGCATCAATGTGTAAAATATGTGATAGGTAATAATGTCGGCGTTGTCCGAAGTAGCCAAAAAGCGGTAAGAGAATTCTATTGATCAGCTTTGGTAACAAAAACTGATAAGGAAATGGTTCAAGCCAAAGACTAGCAATTAGTAGGGTCAACCTCAAGATTTGAACCATTAAATTATCTTAGAGAGGCCCTCGGTTTGCGGTTGACTGATGAAAACGGTAAAAACTACGAATTTGTTATTATAATTTTTCTAAAGATCGGGACGAATTTGTCTGGTGGTTTTCAAGAGAGATTTATTTGTTTCCTCAAAAATATATTGCATTTGTTTACTTGGTATTCAGAGGATGTAACAGGAGTCCCCGATAGTGTAATCTACCATAGTCTGTCTGTACACCCAAATGTCCGACCTATAACCCAAAGACGACGAGTTTTTTATCAAGAAAAGGCAGAGGTTATTATTACAGAGGTAGAAAGGTTGACAAAGGTAGGCCATATAAGGGAATCCTAGTATCTGCAATGGACAACTAATCCGGTTTTAGTTAAAAATAAAAACAGAAAATGAAGAATATGTGTAGATTTCACAGACCTTAATAGAGGGTGTCCTAAAGATCCTATCTCGATGCCACGGATCGACCAGCTAGTTGATTCAAAATCGAGAAATAAGTTGTTGTATTTTATGGACGTCTACACAGGCTATAATCAGATAAAGTTGAATCCAAGAGACCAAGAAAGCACAACCTTCATAACTGGAAGAGGTCTTTATTGTTACAAAGTTATGACTTTTGGTTTAAAAAAAACTGGTGCCACTTATCAAAGGCTCGTGAACAAAACTTTCAAGGAACAGATCGGGCGGAATGTTGAGGTTTACATAGATGAAGATCATTTTGCCAACCTGGATGAGACGTTTGACAACTTAAAAAGAATAAATCTTAAGCTGAATCCAGAAAAATGCTCTTTTGGTGTGTGATCTGGAAAGTTTTTAAGGGTTTATAATCAGCGAAAATGGGATTGAAGCGTATCTGGTGCAATTGAATGCGTTATGCAACATGGCACCACCGAGGAATGTGAAAGAAGTCCAAATTTTGACAGGGTGTCTGACAGCCCTAAATAGGTTTATATCTAGGTGTTCTGACAAATGCGCATTATTTTTCCAGGTTTTGAGAAATTCTAAAACATTCAGTTGGACACCTTCTTGTACCGAGGTGTTTCTCGCGAGTACGTACGTCGAGTGAAAAATGAAGTGCCCAATTCGTTGGCAACTATGGAATATGTCGGGGAATACCTATGGGTCTTAACGCAAGAATTCTCATCGATCATCAAGCGAGTAGAGTTGGAAAAATGACGTAAAACGGCTTGCCAAATTTCAACAGTCAATGGCATGGATTGGAGGAATAACATTCGAAGTTATTTGGAAAATGGGTTTTTCCCGAGGATAAAGCGTTAGCAAAGAAAGTAAAAAAATAAGGCTCGAGGATTCACGATAATAAGGGACTTACTCTACAAGAATTCTATGCAGACCACTATTAAGATGTTTGGGACATGTTGAGTCACAGATGATTTTGTCTGAACTTCATGATGGCGAGGGGTCAGCTCATTGTGGTTTCAAAGCACTAATCAGAAGAGTTTTATTGTTAGGTTTTTACTGGCCTACGGTAGCAGTGTATGCCAGCGAACTAGTGAAGAAATGTGATACTTGTCAAAGATTTTCAAATTCATTGCATATCCCAGCCACCCATTAGAGTCTACTTCAGAGGGATTATCATTTCATAGGCAGGGAATAGACTTGGTAGGTCTGCTACCAATGGCAACCAAAGGAATGCAAACTATAGTCGTTGCGGTAAACTATTTTTCCAAGTGGGTAGAAGTCGAACCGTTGTCCTGAACAAAGGCCAAGGATGTAGTCAAGTTCATTTGGTCAAATATTTGTTGCGGATATGGGATTCCAGAAAGGTTAACCATGGATAATGGTCCCTAGTTGATGGCAAGGAAATGAGAGTGTTTAGTTCATCTCACAGAATTCAACAATGTTTTTCAGCACATTTTCATCTGCAAGCCAATCTAACAGGTTTTTCAACTATTAAGTTGATATACATATTCGAACCTAAAATATTTTTCAACTATTATGTTGATTTACATATTTGAACCTAAAAGGTTTTTCAACTATTAAGTTGATCTACATATTTGAACCTAAAATATTTCTCAACTATTAAGTTGATCTACATAATAATGATTGGTTGTTTCATTTTTTTAACATCGAAAATTGATCACTCTCGATCTCTAAATAATGAAATAAACACCATGTGTTTTAACCAGGGGCCATGATGATAAGCTTCGAAATATAACAAAAATACAACAGTTTAAGTTCCTTGAGGAGCAGAGCAAACACGCTTCAAGATGGTTTACAAAAACATCAACCAAGTTCGGGAGACAACAAAAAATATAACAGGTTGAAAAGGGGGAAGATTACAAACAAAATAAGTCTAACTATTTGATGGATCCTCAGACGAATCTTTACCAACAATTTCATCCTCACTAACGACCCCGTCGGGGCGATCTTCTTCTGGAATATCTTTCTACATCGATCATAATGTTATTTGAGGGTACTTGGTATGGAAGAACAACACGTAAGAAACTTTGGGATTGGCAAGCTCTTGCTTCATAAGTTTTTTACACTTAGTGGCAAACAATATTTTATCTTATTTATTCTTCTTTTCCATAATAGACCGAAACTCTGAGGAATCTGTAGGTGTCTTAGCTAATTGTTTACGGAGTAATTTATTCTGAATTAATCGGTCGGCTGAAATTTACACAACTTTATCTTGATCACCCTCAGCCTTTGATAAAGAGTCACGCGGAAATCGATTAATATGATCTTGATTAGACTGAGCCACTTGTCATTCTGATTCTTTTCCCTGAAGTGTTTGAAGAGTAGTCTCAGCCGATGCAGCTGGGGTGTTAGCTTTCTCAATCTCCTCATTGGATTCTTTTTCTAACTTGTAGAAATTCGAGAGCTCCGCTTCTACATTGGACAAACACTTTTTTACTTCTAATAATTCTTCGTTAAGTTCTACCACCATCCTTTCCTTTAAGGATAGAAAAAGGACCTTGTCGTACAACTTTTTGGTCATGGTATTCGACTTCTGAAGAGGGAAGTCACTTGGGCCTTGCTGAAAAACAATTACAGGCAGCATGTCAATACGGGAAATATTCTCGGGTATAACGATCGGCTCTTTCACAAGATTGTGGCAAACCCTTTGTGGGGACAATTTGGTTTTGGGAAGAAATGATTCACTCACAGAAGCGTCGACATCGAAATGATTATCGATGAAGTAAAATGGTCTAACTTCATCGTTGTACAAACAAGATATTTGTCCTCGGTATCATTAACTTTCTCATATCCACCAACGGAAATATCCACCTTGACCCCCCCCCCTCCTGAATTGTTCAAATAACACAGTGATGATTATTTGTTCTCCCATCAGAACTTTTCCAGATATCTCTATTACAACTTGGGTTTTTTTCTTTCTTGCTACCCGGGATTTCTTATTCCCTTCTTCAATTACAACTACTTTCTTTCATTTTCCCCACAAATTTTATTCTGGTTTTCTTCTTTGTGGGAGGATTTGCCTTCACTAGCCGTCGGATCACTGAGTACAACAGTATTTTTCAGGTTCGGTAACAACAAACTCCTGAATCTCACTATCAACGACTTTCTCTTTCACTTCATTATCGGTCTCCTGGTCGGATTTTTCTTCTGATTTGACGCGCTTGCTAGGGGCCCGATTTTACTTGGGTAAAAAGACATCTCCATCAGGAACGTCTATCCATTGAACCAGATCAATAACATCGGGAGGAACCCTTAGCTAGTCACCACTTAGTATTTTGTCATATCAACACCAGAGGTTGTTGTTGACTAAATTGGTACTTTAATTCAGTTAGGTGGGAAGCCATTTTACATGACATTAGTGTATACCAGGCTTTATGAGTAAGTTGGGTCGGGAAAATACCTAATATCTTAAAAGTATCTCACACAATATCGGGATCAAGAGGAAGCCTTATACCCTAGTTAAACAAGTCGGTAAAAAAACCACCTCCTTTTGACATATCGATATGGGGGTCTCCAGGCGTTGGGAAACGAATATTCACGCCTCAGGAATCCCTTACATGTCTTTGAGCCCGGGCTGCTCATCTGGATTGTAATACAAGTTCTTACCATTGTAAATGGAGTGAATATGAACCCGAGGTAACCTATGGTGGTAACCGGTAACTATTGCGTCAATTTCAGGTGGAAAGGGCTCTTCGGTTATCGCAGGAGTAATAGTGCCAGCTTCCACGGTAGCGACTCATTTACCGTCCCGTTGGGTTATTTTTTCATTGGCATTCATAATTTCATCTGCAAGTTTAGTGGGAGAAATTTGAATGTATGATGGGGCAGCAGAGGTCGGGGTGACTTGTTGTTGATTCACGATTTTTTGAGCAATGTTGGGGCCGGTTGATTTCACACGCACACTATAGTCGGTATCTTTCCCAACTATACCATCAACTATTTTCCAAACTTCTCTAAGAGAACGACCATGTCGTGTAATTTCTTCTTATGACCGACCTCCTTAGAACTTTTTGTATGAGGAAGAAAGGGGGCCGGCTCTTTACGTGGTCTAGTAGCGGTTTCCTTAGAAGAAACCTTTGAAGGGAGAGCAACGAGAGCCTTTTCTTTTTTCTTTCGTTCGTTTGATGGGATGGTGTCACGAATAGGCAGTATTTCTGAAACGGGTGTAGGACCGACAAAACTGGAACTACTGTTCACACGAGAACGTTCAAAATTTGTTTCTGGTTACTTTTTAGAGGCAGCTTCCTCAAGCATTTTTCGTTGAGCGTCTCTTTGTACCACACCCTTAATTGTAGCTGCGATATTGTGATTGGTTCCATAACTTATGATGGTAGGGGTTAGTTAGATCATCTCAGGAGATGATAAAGAAGCACTGGAATCTCTTATAACTAAAAAATTGGAATTGGGTTTCTTAACAAAAGAAGTTGGAGTGCCCGGGGAGTGGGTCGGTTAATTGGAAGTCTATGCATATCGTTTTTGTTGGATTGATTTTTAGCACGTGAAGAATACGCCTCAGATTTATGTTTAGACGACGGGGTTATACAACTGTTGGAAAATCGAGTGGGGTTCGAACTCACGAGAACGGTCGACAGATTATCAATTAGACCAACGGCTTTATATTCAGCAGCTCTTTCAAAGATACTGAGATAGTCGATGGCACCGAAGATTGGCTTTAGGGGAGGTCGGTCTTCTTTTTAGAAACAAGGTTTTTTTATAAACGAAGACACATATGATAATTTCTCTCTAGAAAGGCCAAGGAGATAGGAAAACTTTCTCTCTCTAAAAATGTGTTGAGAGGAAAATTGAAGAAACGAAGGTATTTAAAGACAGATGACTTCTTCAATGGTTTTCTTTATGGAGGTGTGCCATCGAAAAGGGGCTTCGGGAAGTTCAAAAGTCGCTTTTTTTAATACCACAAGTAGATGTTCTTCCAAATATTTGAATGACACATGTCAAGATCCTGACACGTTTTGCAGGGCTAGGAAGCTAGTCATCATTGAAGCCTCGGGTAGTCCAAGAGGCAAAAACTTGACTAACAAGCGATAAAAAGTTAGGGGACAAGTGTATACTCATAAGGGAACTCTTTTTACATTAAGAAAATAGGCCTAGAATAATGAAGAGGTTGGGTGCAAATCCCATCAAGAATAGGCCCCAGAAACACTCTTTTCGAGATGGAGCGGTAGCAACCGATCATAGATCAACCATACCGACCATAAGCTAGTTCTAATCAATGAAATATCATCAAACCGACAAGGCCGGCCATATTGATAACAAAATACTAATAAAAATTTGACATCACCCGACACTCGGGATCTATATGAGTTGATTTTCACCGATGAAAAATAACTTCCAGAGATTTCCGACTCTGTTGTCGAATAGTCGTCATTCATTCTTTCATAAAGACTAGGGGGCTACTGATCAGGGCGGAAAATATCTAGGTTACTTTCGACCAGCGTAATATGATTATATGTACTTGTGTTACTAAAACTAGAAATAATAAGGACTTGATTTGTAATATGAGAAGTGTGGGTGTAAATAAGAAAAAGATAGTCTAGAGGGACCACTTATGAAATTGGCCCACTACTGTCATTGTATAAGAAAAGTACCTTTTTTTGGGGAAAGTACATTTTTAATATATAATATTACTCTTACACCTTTCTCTCTCTACGAATCTCATCTTTCTTTATCTAGACAACGATGTATCCATTTTTATAACCAAATTAAGCGAATCTGAGTTCTAAATATTTCTAGAACTATCAGTGATGACTTAGGATTATGATTTATGACCCAAGGTTAAGAATTCTTTAATGTTTGTTACTAACAATCACTAAGCAGGTTAACTATGACCTCAAATGCTAACAGATTTTATAAGTATTACGAGTACATGTAACATGGAACAAATGAGATTAAGTTGTGGTCTACTCGACCAGCTATCAAAGTAAAAGCATGTCATGCAATAAAGATCGGTAAGGAATTCTCTGAATTAACTATCTTTGACTAGCATTTTATACAATAAAAAAATCAAAGAATAGAAAAATGTTCAAAATATATGTTGACCAATTTCTTCGTCTAATTGTAATATTTTTTTACCAATTAAGACTATTTTAATAAAAAAATATTTTCTAAAAAAACCGTATAATTTGAATCCAACTTTTACGTAACTATTTTTATAAATAACTTTTATTCATTAATCTTATATTTTTTGTATGATTATATGTATTCTTATTTGAAAAAAAATATAAAATTATTTATCTAAAAAACTAGGTGAAAGAATAATAGATTCAATGATAGAAAAATATTATGTATTCTAAAAAGTAAAGGATTCTTAACTTTTTTTTTATGCACGGGTGATAAATGGATCATGACACGCGAGAAATAAATGGGATCAAGTCAGAACTTAAATGAGATCATGCAAAAATGATACGCGAGTCACGCAGCACACCAGGCACGGACACACAAACTACATGTAGAGTTCTTGACACACTAGACACGTGCTAAGGACACGCACACGTCAAACACGTACACATAGAAACACTAATAATAATGACACACCAAACACGACTAATCAATTTTGCATTATACTTGATAGTAAAAATATAATTTTATAAACTAATTATTATATAAATTATGTACGATAACTTTAAAATATTATAAAAAGTATGATTGTAATTTTATTATTATATTTTAATTATTATTATTATTATTATTATATGGTTATTAATATTATAAATGTTGTTATTATTTTATAAGTCAAAATTGTATATTATAATTTTAAAATATTATAAGAAGTATGGTTATAATTTTATTATTATATTTTTATTATTATTTTTATGATTTGATTATAAATATTGTGAGGGTCGTTATTAGTTTATAACTCAAAATCATACATTATAATTTTAAAATATTATACGATATATGCTTATAATTTTATTATTACATTTTGATTATTATTATAGTTATTATTTAATTATAAATATCATAAATGTTGTTATTATTTTATAAATCAAAATCATATATTATAATTTTAAAATATTATAAATTATATGGTTATAATTTTATTATTACATTTTAATAAGTATTATGATTTGGTTGTAACTATTACAAATGTTGTTATTAATATATAAACCAAAATCATATCTTATTGTAACTGATATCCCAAAACAAAAACACTATGTTGAAACTAATATAACTAAAAATTAATATCAAACTGTCGTAAATTTATAAACGGTAAATTTAAACTAATACTAACTAACATCACCGGTAAAAATAAATTATTTAGTTTTTTTAAATTAACAAATAATAAGTAATCCAAAGTAATATCGAAGACTTAAATCGTTGCTTCGTCCCTCGACTATCACGTTTTATGTCATTTAGTTCCTCGACAAAAAAATCACGGGTGAGGGTCCTTCGACTATAAAAATCTATAATTTCAGTCCCCGCGAGTGGTTTTTGCTATAATGCTGTCACGTGTCGCTATAGTTAAATGGTTTTTGTTTCATAGGTAGTCTTTCGACTTTTAATTCCATTTTTAACCTTTGAATTTAATATTTTTTAAATATATTTTTTTTATTTTTATTTTTAGTTTTTCTCAAAAGAGAATATATCACAATTTGCTATACTCTATTTTTTTTTTCCTCTCACAACGCCGCACGCCACTCTCTGTGGACAATTTCCAATCTCGCAGAGACCCAGATCTGACAATACCACTGCAGTCAGTCGGAAAATCTCGCTGTCACCGGTGAATTGATTCAAACGACGTCGTTGATTTACGTTTTCCCATCGGCGTTAAGTTTAGCTGTGTCGACTCGGATCGGGAATGAACTCAACCGAACAGAGTATGGAAAAGGGTATGCAAATATGAGAAGAGAGTGAAGAACAACGGCTGAATGGATACACGCATTTTCAGCTTCTACTGTTTCCTGTTAGTATATAGGTAAATACCACCCCTTTACTAAAAGATAGATTTGTCTGACTACACATTGTTTATTATCTTAGATTATTTTTAATCTCTGTTAGGCTTATAACATAAAAACTTCTTAGTTTCATCTACCTTTTGTAGTTTAAGCAAAGCTAAGTTGTAAGGGTACTAAAAACACGGAAATCTTTTTTGTTTGAAATAGTTTTTTTTTTGTCGAAATCCTAGACAACTAAAACTACTGCCTTTTTGGATTTTTGAGTTTGTTTTTCCCATTCTTTTATTTATATAAGCTACTTAAGCCTGAGTTCTTCGCGTTTCGGATTTATATTTCTTTTTATAGGAGGTCTTTTGGCCTCACACCTGGTATATCCATATATATAACTTAAAAGCTAGTTTTTCTTTATTGCACTAGACTTTTCTCCTTAGAAGTTTTCTTTCTATTGAAGAATAATGAAGTTCTATAAGCCTATTTGTTTAATTTCTTCTTATGTTTGTATTATCGCTAGTTTCCTACTATTGTTACTTGATTAAACCCTATCTAGAGTACTAACATGGGCTAATTGAAAATGTTATTTTTGTTTATGTTTCTGTGTTTGCAGGTTTGTGAGATATTGAGTACGGTGTTCTTTGCGTCGATGACGAAGAACATGAAAGTTGTTTTTTATACGATATACATTCATTGGGCTACGATACCGAGTTGTATTACTTATTTTACATTATTAGGTTGGATTCAGTTCGTTTTGGGTTTCTTTATTATAAGCAATTGGAGGGTCTGATCGGAGTTAGTGAATGATTGGTTGGTTCATTCACCGGTGACAGCGAGATTCTCCGATTGAGCTGCAGCAACGTTGTCGGGTCTGGGTCTCTGCGAGATTGGAAATTGCCCGCAGACGGTGGCGTGTGGGGTTGTGAGAGGAAAACAAAAAAAAGTAAAACAGAGTATAACAAATGATATACTCTGTTTTGAGAAAAACTAAAAGTAAAAATAAAAATATTAAATTCAAAGAGTAAAAATGGAATTAAAAGTCGAAGGACTATGTATAAAACAAAAATCATTTAACTATAGCGACACGTGGCAGCATTATAGCAAAAACCACGAACGGAGACTAAAATTATAGATTTTTGATAGTCGAAGTACCCTCGCCCGTAATTTTTTTGTCGAATGACTAAATGATACAAAACGTGATAGTCGAAGGACGAAGCAACGATTTAAGCCTAATATCAAAACTAATCTAACAACCAACAAAAAATTATACAAAACTATTAATTTTACCACAATCAAATTTAATTGATTTTATCATATAATATCTTTTGTAAACTAGAATCAATAACTAATGCTTAAAAAAATTAAAATAAAATATAGATATGAAAAATAGTATTGAGATATCGTTGAATTGTGCTATGTTTTTTTCTTCTATTTCTAAAAAAAACACACAAAATTAAAAAAAAAAATGGAACCCAATTCGGATATCCAAAATCCATAATTCGAATATCCGAATTGGAGCACCCAAACGACTACTATCATTAGTAGTCCCCGTTTATATATATTAGTCATTAGTAGTCATTTTTTTTTTATATTTATTTATTTATAAATATAAATATAAATATAAATATAAATATAAAAATTATATATATAAATAAAGAAACGGTGACTATTGAGTAATATATATATAAATAAAGGTCTGCTAATGACTAATATATATATATATATATATAACTTAGTTATTTATATATTAGTCAATAGTCCCGGCCTATTTAAATATATATATTTATATATTTTAATAAAAAAGAAAGTATATTAAATGAAATGGTTAAGGATTAAGCAATGATATAGAGAAAGTATATGCGCTATACAAAGGTGTTAAAAATGAAAATAATTTTTCATAGTTCCCGAAACTCTGTTTAAACCATTTTTCATGTTCAACAGCAAAGGGATTTGTGATTGTTGTCAAGGTATTTGATCGAGCATGACACGATTTGAAAAAACAATCGACCAGAAACTACTGATTTATAAACGGAGCTCTGGCTGAAGAGGGAAACTTTTATTGCAAATAAGTGATTCATGAATGGAGGAGACGATGGCAAGAGCACCAATAAGGATGAAGTCATTCAGTAATGGAGGATCCACAAGATGAGCATTGAAGGAAAGACAATCCTTTGAATCGACAAAACAGATGGGCAACCAATATCATGGCAGATAATCTTGATTGATTTATTTCTATATCTACATTGATCCAACCTTTTTTTTCCAGATAATGAGACCGTCAAAAAGGGCTATAGACTCATCCCTTATTGGTGAAAGCTTTCCATGGAGATGGATGGCTTCACGGACAATGTCTCCCAAGTTATCTCTTATTATAAGAGCTCCACAGGTATCACCATTGTGAAGACACGAACAATATGTGTTCATCTTGAGTCTCCTAGGATTAGGAGTTGACCATTTGAGGTTAGTTGGATTCCTTTTCAAGCTAATGAAAAATACGCTACCTATTTCAATAACAACGTTAGTGTCATTGTTCCAATGTTTAGGCTTACAAATATTATCATAGTCTAGGCTACAGATCATTGATTTAACATAGTTTATAAAAGATAAAATGAGACACGTTTCCCTTTAAACTTAGCATTGTTTCTATTCTACCAAATGACCCAGAATATAGTATGGGGGATAATACTTCTATCATGGACTCTCTGCTGAGTAGACCAAAACCAATTTCTGTTTATGTGAGAAACAATCATGAACTTATGAATGTCCACTTTATATAAGTCTGCAAAGTAGATCCAAATGTTACAGGCATAGCTACATGAAATGAAAATATGATTAGTATGTTCTTGAGAGTGACAAAATTGATACTTGGAGATAATATTGAATTTTCTCTTTTGTAATATAGAGTCAATAGAAACATAGTTGTGTAAAATTTTCCACAAGAGCAAAGAGCACTTCCTGGGAGTGATTAGGTTCCAAAGTTTGCTGACCATGTTAGATTGATTGTGGTGATCCCTAATGAAGTTTCAAGTGTCCTTGGTGTTGAATTTAGTATCTTTAGAGAGCTTACATACCATGGTATCCTCTTTTTTGTTATTGATTCTGGTTGTGTAATAAGGTTATGAATCTAGTAGTAAAAATGAAACCATTAAATATGGGGTATGGCTATATATACCCAAATGTGATTTAAGTATACCCAAAAAACGCAGTTGACTTTTGTTTGACTTTTTTAGGACGAAAAAACCCTTGAACTTTCATTTAATATCTGAATTGCCACTAAGTATATCCTAGATACACCCAATTCACAAAACAATCTATTTGGTTATGTATACCCAAAAAAACACATCTCTCTACTAGATCAAACCCCATATTACTACAATTTTGTGAAATTCTTCAAATTGTTCTTGAACATTCAAAGTTGCCTCAAGAACATTCAAACTCTTTTTAATTTTTTTAAACTTCTTCTAATGAAAACACAAAATCAAAACTTGTTTTTTTGAAGTTTTTTTAGAAAAAAAATTAAAAATTTAATTACTAAAAAAAATCATAATTTTAGGGTGTTTGGAGGCCATTTTCCTGCCGAAATTCGGCCGGAAAATAGTCATTTGCGAAGGCTGAGTGTACCATAGGTACACGGGGGGGCGTACCGGCTGGTACACCCCCTCTGTACCGATGGTACTCTCTGTACCATAGGTACATAGGGGTGTACCGGTCGGTACGGGGGGGGGGGGGGGGGGGGGGGTGTACCAGCCGGTGCGTACCCCCCGTACCATCGGTACAGAGGGTCAGTACCGACCGGTACACCCCCTCTGTACCGGCCGGTACGCCCCCCCTGTACCTATGGTACGCTCAGCCTTCGCAAATGGCCATTATCCGGTCGAATACCAGCCGGTGCGTACCCCTTGTACCATCGGTACAGAGGGTCTGTACCGACCGGTACACCCCCTCTGTACCGGCCGGTACGCCCCCTGTACCTATGGTACGCTCAGCCTTCGCAAATGGTCATTTTCCGGTCGAATTCCGGCCGGAAAATGGCCTCCAAACACCCTAAAATTCTGATTTTTTTACCTAATTCAACCATAACCCTAAATTTTTATACTAAGACTAAGTTTTTATATTTTAGTTCGCCGGATTTTGGTTCGCCGGATTTTAGTTCGCCGGATAAATTAGAGAGAACTTGAAGGTTTTAGAGAGAAGTTAGAGAGTGTAAGAGAAAAAATGAGGTGGATAAGATTAGTAAAAAAAACCTTATATACCTAGAAAAGGGTATTTTTATCAAAATTTGGGTATACTTAGATCACCTTTGGGTATACTTAAACCTGAATTGGGTATATATAGCTTGACCCTTAAATATGTTAAGGTCCCAAGAGTTATTCGACTAGAAAAAGTTAAGCTTTGTAGACTAAAAGCAGGTATTTTCTTGTTTATCGTCCAAAATGATAAAAGGGGGTTGATTATGTCAATTATCAAGCCAAAAGTCCATGTCACCTTTACCCAAATTCCACATGATATTTGGCTTAGCCAGGGCTTTGATATATGCAAACGTCTTTCAAGTTTGAGAACCAGCTTTGATGTAGTTAGCTTTAAGAGAATGGGAATTTTCTGCAGTAGATGTTGTGCATTAGTTTGGCCTAGTAGCTCTTGTTTTCCCTGAAAATGAACCAAATTTTACAAGAGAATATGTCATGGATATCAGAGAGTTTCCTAATGTCCAGTCCACCTTCAGCAAAATCTTGCATAAAGCATACCACTTAAACCAATGGCTACTATGCTCATTAGTTTTTGAGCCTCACAGAAACTTATTAAAAAAAATTATATTCAGTTCATGATGCACTTGGGGATAAAATAACTCTGCATCTAATATAAAGGGATAAACATTAGCACTAAGTTGATAAGAATTAATCTGCCAACATATGATAAGTTTTTATTTTCCCAATCTTGAATCGTGTTATTGATCTTGTTGAGTAGAGAAGTATAGTTACTAGACATGTTGTTTCTGTTCAAAGTTATGCCTAGGTAGTCTGTTGGGAAGTGACCAGTATTAAAGCCAGTTTGATGAAATTTGTTAGAGACAATAATCTTTATCTTGTCTTTTGTTAATAATTTTTCCAGATAATTCATGGTAGTTTTGAAGGAACATACTCAGCTTGTCAATTGTAGATTGAGTACTATTACTAAAGATTAAGATGTCGTCTACAAAAGCTAAGCAAAGAATAATAAAATTATTCCTAGAAGTATAAGTCATAGATTTGTTAGAGGTGAATAAGTTATGCATCCCTCTTAGAATAACCTCTTCACCAATAAGGAAGAGATTGGGTGAGAGAGTACCTCCCTGTCTCAGACCTCTTTTAGTCTTGAAATAACCAATAACATCTCTATTGATTAACATGGATATATTGATAGATCTAATGAGATGGAAGATGAGATAGACAAATTTGACAGAAAAGCTAAAAGATAACATGACTTTAATAATGAAAGGGTGAGCCATGTTGTCAAATGCTTTGGTCATGATCAACTGAATCAAAATGTTGCAAGCCTTAGATTTTATGTTAAGATCATGCACCATGTCATTAGTTATCAAGATGTTATCAAACAATAGACCTATGGGTGACATAGCCGCCTTGAACTTTGAAGATAATTTTAGGCAAAATATTAATTAGCCTACTATTGATGATCTTAGACATTATTCTATTGAGTAAAGTACATAGGCTGATAGGTCTATAGTTCTTCCAGGTTCTAGGATTATAAGCTTTTAGAATTAAACACAAACATCTGTCCATGATTCCTTTGGAATATTATGGCCAAGAATGAAACATGTCATGGCTTGACAAATATATGTTTCAATGATGTACCAGCAGGTTGTGAAGAAACAAACATTAAAGCTATCTACTTGAGCTGCACCGACAGGATTCATATTGTTGATGATCTCCAAGACTTCCAGTTCAGATGAAGGATTTAGAAGTAAGTTGTTATCCTTTGCATTTATAAATTTTGGGATGTTGTTGAAGATATTATCATGCATTCTATTAGTTTCTTCTATGGAATTATTTAAAGGGAGTTTAGTGAGAATATCTTTAAAATAGGCTTCAGTAGAAAGACCAATAGAGGTAGAATCCAGCAACCAATCTTCACCAACTTTTATGCTTTTAATGGTGTTCATTCTTCTCCTTTTAGTAACATAGGCATGGAAGAATTTAGTGTTTTCGTCACTGTCTTTGAGCCAACTACAGTAACATTGTTTCCTCCAAAAGTCTTCCTTCATTCTAAGAGATTAAAGGTAAATAGAATTAGTTTTAGAAAACTTATATCTAGTAGCAACATTGTTTGGAGTAGTTATTTTGATTTCCAATTTCTTCACAACATCTTCTGAGACCCGGACTTTGTTAAAAACATACCCAAAATGATTAGTGTTTCAAACTTTAAGGCCATCTTTCAATCTTCTGAGCTTATGCTAGAATATATATATATATATATATATATAAGGATATCCATTAATTCTTTGGTTCCAGTTATTTTCAACAAAAGAGAGAAATTCAAAGTCCAATGTCAACATATTTAGAAATTTTCAAATTTTCTTAGTTTCTAAGCTATATTAGAAATAGAAACACACAGAGGAGCATGGTCAAAACAAGTTCTGACCATATGGAAAACCCTAGTTTCATTAAAGAAGTTAGACCACGCAAGGTTTTGGAGAGCTCTGTACAGCCTCTTCCATTTGGAATTGTTGGACCAGGTAAATTTAGTGCGTTGATAGCCTGCATCTTTAAGATGGCAGTCTCTGATACATTCATTAAAGTCATAAAAATATTGCTACAATATGTAGAACATCCAGCTTGTTTATCAGTAGAAATAATCACATTAAAATCACCAATAATCAACCATTCAATGGAGGTAGATATACTTCTAAGGGTATTACACAAGTCCATCATATTGTGTCTCTGACAATTGTCATAAACAATCGTTAGTAAAAATAACTTATCTAAGTTTTGATATGATATTTCTACATGTAAGCATTGAGTATGATTGAGCATAATGTTGATTGAGAAATCTTCATTCCATAAAAATAAGATTTTGTTGGAGGTGTTAGCCACGAAGTTTTTAAAACCAATTTTTGAAGTAATACAAGATAATTTATCAGAACTGACTAAAGGTTCTTGAATTGCAATGAAATTAATCTTATCTTTGATGATGACTGACTTGAGTCTTCTGATAGTAGGCTTGTTTTTTATGCCTCTTATATTTTAGTTAAGTAGTTTTATCATACTTAGGAGGAGAGATGGTAGGATTGTTGTTCCCTCGAAATTTCAGAGATTTGATGGCCAATTTTCTAGGCTTCTTTTTCCTTCTAGCTTCTTTCAATTTTTTGTTCAAGATTTCTTGGATCCACTGTTAGTTTCTTTAAACTGAAAGTAAGAGAGATGGGAAGTCTACCAATGTTATTGTGGTGTGGAGTAACTTTACCAGAAATCAGATTTTCATAGTCTTGAGAAATGGCTAAATTGTAGCCATATTCTAAGGTTTGAATGGCCTCAATGATATCCTCAGCTTCTGGAGATTTTGAATCTTGATGTTGATTAGACTAGTAACTATAAGATGTTTCTTTGGTAATGCTTGTTTCCTAAATCTTGTCAGTTGAGAGATTATCCTTCAGATTTCTGTTTAAGAGATTCCCCTTCATTCTTTGATAAAAAATGATAAGTATAGATTTGATTCTTTGCGGATCAATAGTGTGTTGACTTGTAGGTTTATCTTTTGGGTTGTTGCAATTTAGATTGTCTTATTTGTTGGTATTAGGCTCATCGGAAGCTTGATCTTTTTTGTGCAAGTTATTAACAATTTCTTTCTTTCACATTTCTTTGTCATTACCTAAATGGAAATATCCCATGCAGTATTTTAGTAGGTTTTTGTAACTCATTGTTAGCCAACAGTCTTGATTATCTCCAAAACCCACCCAAACATTATGTTGATTCTTCTTGGAAACATTCATTTCTATCCATGCATAGCATCCGTCAAACTAGCCTCAATTTTTTTCTGGTCTGATAATCTTTAAGGGATTACCTATAAAGTAAGTTATATCTTGCATTATGTTTTTGTTCAAGAGGTATTCTGGAATTTGTTCAATTCTAACCCAGACAGGAGTTGAAGGGCTTTCGAATCTTGTATTGTAGTTTACTTGTCATTTTAAGAGCCTTATTTAATAATTACTATCGTCCAGCTTGTTATTTTCCATAGTTTCCAGATATTCTCTTTATTGTCAAATTCAATAAAGATATGTATTGAGTCCTTTACTGGGATGTTGAATCCTCCATTGAATTTGAAGTTATTTAAGAAGTCAGTAATGAGTTTTTTTAGGATGGCCTTTTGAAAATTTACCGATCAAAGTGTGTTTAGAATCTTTGGTTAGTTGATCTTTAACCTTTTTTTCATATTGAATCGAGATGTAGTTACTTTTCTCGATTATATTAGTTGGTTTAAAATCCCATGGCGAGTGAGTTTTCTTTACCATTTCAGAATAAGATTTGACAGCTTTGAGAATTGACGAAGGATAGATCATCTATTTTCTCCTGTTCATGAGGGTTTTTTAAATGGGAAGATTAGGAAAATCTTCGGATAACAAGCCATTGATGATGCAGTTATGTAATTTTTTTACTTATTTATATATATATATATATATATATATATATATATAACTAGTTATTTATATATTAGGTATTTATATATATATGTATATTAAATTAATCATGAAATATGTTACAATATTATAATTTAATCCATTATAATTATAATTAAAGTAGTCCTTCCTAATTTTTAACATTATAATTTAATCTTTATATATATTTTAATGATGCACAGTATATACTTGTACTTGAAATATGTATATATTTGTAACAGTATTATATCGGATATATACTATTCATGTATATATAAATATTTGTTCCGGTTTTATAAATTATCAAATTTTAGTTTTAGTATACTAAATAAATATAGATTCTCATATTGAAAAAAAATTAGTTATAATTACTTTTTTTTTGTGATTTAGTATTAAGACTAAAATTATATATAAATATATAAGATTTATGTTACAAATATTTCGTTTACGATATACATATCTTAATTATTGAAATTCGAATTAATGAATGCATACAAATTATTTTATAATAATTGCAAAATACTTTAAAATATAATGTTTAAAGATCTATATAAAACTAGATATATAATATTTAGATATTATAAATAAAAAAATTAATATTAAAAAATTTATTTATAATATCTATATATAATTAAGAAAAATATCAAATAAATATTTTGTATAAAATATAACTATCTTAAATATTGAAAATTAAATTAAATAATGCATACAAATTAATTTTAAATACTCTTATAAAAAAATTGATAAACAATGACATAAATGCTCATCTGATGGATATCACGCATGGGATACCAAAGGTATGATGCTTCCTGTCACGTAGTGATAGGCTGCTAGCATGAGTAAACAGTATCACGCATAAATAAATAGTGTTACGCATGACAGCCGACACGCCAAATCACGTAACGCTCAAAAACTTTATCACACAATTTTTTGACACAGACGAAAAACTCTATGCTATAAACTTATTTTTTTTAATGTTATAAACTTAATGTTTTCTCTTGGGGCACGTTGTTTATTGCTTTTAACCTCTAAAGTAGTGAGGTAGTGAGTGCCGTCTAACTTTTATTGTGATTGCTAAGTTTGAGCTTAGATCACTTGATAATAGCGTTAAATTGTTTTATCACTTTGTTATATAATTGGTTGAAGGTATCTGTCGAGCCTTCATGCTTAAAAAAAATAGCATTTAAAAAGCAAATTACGAAGAGAGAGTAGCATATTCTTCTTGGTTCTCTGATACGACCTAATCTTCATTAGACACTGATTGGAGATTCCATTTCCTCATTCCAGATTAATAAAAGAATTAAATTATTCTTGAGTACTTACTTTTAAAAGTCCTGCTTGCTTACTCTTTAGTAGGTTCCAAGAGCTATGAAGTAGTTTTTTTTGTCTGCACCCCCTTTCTGATCTTTAGAAAGGTTATTTAACCTTCTATTTCTTGTTTTAATAAGGGTTAGGTTAGAAATAAGATACATTTTGATAGGTCTTAAACTGTTGGATCTTATAACCATTTGATATATCTCTCACCTAATTTTGGACAAATTTGTTCTTTTCAGAAAACTTGGTATAAAAGCTATTGTTAAATCTCTTACCATTTTTTTCTTCTCTTTTTCTCTCCCTCTCTGGAAACCTCTCAATCACTCAAGAATTGACCCAAAATCAAACTCCATTTTTGAAGAATCTAAAGTCAGCAAAACATAAAGGTAAGTAATACAAACCTCATCGTATAATTTTTTTTAGATTTCGTTGGGTATAAACTGTTGAAAATTAGGTTTTTAGGTTTCGATTTCAAAAGTTCGATATGTGCATGATTTTAAGTGTTGTTTTGTTAGATTAGTGTTGTATTCTTGTTAGTTTTGCTAGGATCTATGTTTCTGTGTTTGATTTTTAGTTAAATGAGGTTGCTTTGGTGGGTTTTGGGATTTGGGTTTTCGGTGTTGTTTATAGCACGATCGTGCTACCAGATTTCATTTGGTCGCAGAATCGTGCGACCAAGATGAAACCTCGTCGCATGAGACGGGGTGTGTATTGCCGTCTCATGAGACAGACAGCTTAAGCTGTCTCATGCGATAGACAGTTTAAGGTGTCTCATGCGACCACTTACACTTACAAACTACTTTTTTTGTCTTGTTTCACTAATACATACTACTTTATACTGTTTTTACAGGATATCGCAGACCAAGAGCACAGTCAAAAATCCGTTTAAGAAAGCGAGGGCACGCGAAGCGTGTTTGGCGCGTAAGGAAGCATAGGCTAGAGTTCCGCCCGAGCATGTAGAGACAGGTCCCAGTGAGGGACAAACTCCTGGTACGCGGACAAAACGACGTCTCCGTCACCATCGAAATGACGATGACATTCTTACTGCTGCCGGTAGCACAGGGGCAGGTTGTTCTTCGCAGGCACCCGACCTTTCTTATGTTGACGATGCAGATGCACCGGAGTTACCGGAGGATATGGAGGGGGTGGAGCGGGGGGAGGCACCTGAGGGATCACATTCACAGTATGAGGACGATGCACCCCACGTACCCGAGGTGGCACCCCAAGCATCCCACGCACCCGAGGCTGAGGATCATGAGTTCTTTTCGGTGATGTCGCACGTCCCGACTCTCTATCCCGATTACACCCAGCACGAGGCGTTCAGTGTCTATACCGGAGATGTAAGTATTAATTCTCTAACTATAATATATGTTTGCATTGATTTTTTTATCAATTTCTTACGTATTTGATACATATTGCAGGATATGGTCTCCATGCGATGCTTCGCTATGTACGATATTCTCCGCAGATGGGACTTTAAAAAGCAGAGCAGGGTACGGAAAAGGGTGATGGACACTATTTTTGGCCCTCTCGTCGAGGCACGCTCCTGCTGGCATACTAACCTCCATTTGGCCGACGCATTCCTCGAGCAATGGCATGAGGAGACTTCTTCATTCCATTTCTCATTCAGGGAGATGAAAGTGACTTTGGATGACGTCTTCGTCATCACTGGATTACCGGTCGAAGGTAGGTCTTTTGATGTATTATCTGTTGACTCGGAGGTTGAGCGGATTACTACTTATGCTAGAATGTTAGGTGTAAGACCAGCTGATTTGAGTAAAAATCTTAGGAATGCTAGTAGTGTGAACCTTGGACGGCTGCGCACTACATTTACGGGTGATAGGTATAGTGATAGTAGGATCAAAGATGAGAGGGTAGATCATGCCACATGTGCCTACATATTATTCTTGTTAGGTACCACCATCTGTGCCAACAAAACCGGCAACAACATTTCTTTAGATTACCTCCAGTTCGTGAACCAATACCAGGGTATGCATAGGTTCAACTGGGGTCAGTTGGTTTTAGCACAGTTGTACCACTCCCTTAGTCAGGGATCTATGCATGGTACGCTAGGCATTTGTGGGTTCATAGGAATGCTCGAGTCGTGGGTATTTTCCCACTTTGTTCAGCTTCGGGCTCCAATGTTTTGCGATTATGACCAATCTATGCCCCATATGTGCCGATATGGGCCGCAGAAGATTGGTGTTTCGCATGATGTGCGCAGGCAGTTAAGACATGCACTTTCGACATGCACGGAGTCAGATGTAAGTCATATTTGTTCATTTTAATTTTATGTACTTTTACTAATATAAATGGCTAAGTTGTTCATTTATTTATTTACAGGTCATTTTCATTCCCTTCGTACACTTACGAGACCATCATCTGTTCCAGCTGATTACTTGGGTTAAGTTGACGCTTAAGGCGTTCGACGTGATTGTGCCGTATTACCTTGATCATGTCACTCAACAGGTTGGCTTCGTACAGCTTATTCTTAAAGATATACGCCCTCCTGCATCGAAAAAAACTGGGAAGAAGATGGTCAGCAGATACGTTTGGGACGCTCACTTGTGGAGGGATTGGGAGTACCATGTGTACGTTCATGATGGACCGTTGTACACTGGTAGTGGAGAGAGTGCCGACCCGATGTACTACGTTTGGGTGAAGAATAAGCTATGGTACATCGCCAGTAGCTCTGGTCGAGCTGGAGGTCCTCGGTTGGAGCCACAGGGTGCTGCTGATTACGCATGATACGAGCAGATTGCTTGGTTTGCTCCATCCATACCGACAGTGGAGTACGACGATCTGGTACAGAGCCCTTCACATGTGCAGGATCGCTGAGAGGTACAGACGTCACTGATTATTACTCACACCATACTTTTGTTTATTAGATCGTGGTTTGATATGTCAGACTTTTCGACATTAGCATTATATTTTGTAACCGGAACATTTGATGACTTTTTTTATTTATTGTATTTTAATTTATTGTATGCTTTCAATTTATCAATTTTATGGGTTCGGTCGGGTTATCCGAATCATTAACTGCCCATACACCACTCCACCGAGTTCAATAGTAATCTGAAAAGACTCAATTCTACTTTCATTAACTGCCCTAACCACCACTTCACCGAGTTCTATAATAATCTGAAAAGACTCAAATCTACTTTCATTAATTGCCCTAACCACCACTCCACCGAGTTCAATAGTAATCTGAAAAGACTCAAATGTACTTTCATTAACTGCTCTAACCACCACTCCACCGAGTTCAATTGTAATCTGAAAAGACTCAAATCTACTTTTATTAACTGCCCTAACCACCACTCCACCGAGTTCAATAGTAATATGAAAAGACTAAAATTTACTTTCATATACTTAACTCTAACCCCCAACCTCCATAAATCTAATCAAAAATAAATTATCATATTAACAGATAAACATCCAACTCTCTAGAATCTACTTTCATATATCACTTAACGGCTAAAAACCCTGTCAAGTCACCAGTATATGACACCTGTTGCATTCGTGCCACTACCTTTCCTTCGTCCCCAAAACGAGTCATTGGTGTTTCAGATAGTTGCATTTTTGCCAATGGCGCGTGCAAATTCACAGAAAGCTGACACGTGTCACTCCTATTGTACTCAAGTTTGTTGCATATACGGTCACCTCTATTTTCCTTCCAAAAATACCCATGTTCAGTTGTTTAACCTCTTTACTCTAATTTTTACTTTTTATTCCAACTTTTTACTGACCCTTTTAAATTTTTACCCAAACTACTCTAATTACCCACTGTTATACCCAGCCCATCCCATTTACCCCATATATCTACTTTTTCTCTTGTTTTCAAACCCTAATTTCCCATCTTCACCATAGTCTGCTTCAACACTTCTGTAAAACCCTAATTCCCTTCTTCATCTAGCCGCCTTCTACACACCCCTAACAATGTCGTCTAAAAACTCCTAACAATTCTCTTCTTCGCAAAACCCTAAATTAGATGGCTGTTTTGATGTACAGGAGGAGGACGACATTGTTAGGGGTTTGTAGAAGGTGGCTAGGTGAAGAAGGGAATTATCATAGACAATGAACAATCATATAATTACATAACATAAAAACAAACTAGTACAAAAAAGATACAAAATTTAGTAAAATTTGTGTTGGGTTGTTATATAATATGAGAGGATCGAACAACTTAAACATATCTAAAAGTAAATTACATGTTCACTTTACAATACTAGACCATGTAACTACACTCCTTTGATACATGAAAGTAAAAATAAGAATAAAGAGAAATTCGGATTTGTGGCCTTTTGGGGCTTTTTTTCTTCTTCTTTCTCGTGGACCAAAAACAAATCTACCCCACAAAAATGCCAACCTTCAATCTAGTATCAAATAAAGATCCTCTTACTCCTTCGTATCAGAACCGTCGATCACATCGTAAATCCAATCACAAACCGTTCGCTGATCGCCTCCATCGCCGTGGCGTATGTTAGCACTCTATTTTTTTTTCGTTTTTTTCCTTGAGCTACAGATCTAAATCGATTCTTCTATTTTGAATAGCAAGAAAACATAAATTCCAATTCCTAGCTCCTACCTGTATAACCGTAAAATCCGTAGGACGCGGAGGTCAATGACTTGCTCCGGCGATACGTTTTCCGATCGTAAACGGATCGTTTCTCCATATCCGATAGTGTGGAATACGCAGAGTGAATTTTCATGAACTCGTTTGTCGAAGATCCTTTCCGATCAGTCGTTGCCACATCAAGATAACAGATCTTTGCTAAACGCCGGTAAGCCGTCTTGATCTCGTCGCTCATGGCTATCAAAGGGATCTCAATGATATCGTAGAGTGATGAGCTCAGAGTTATTCGTCGCAGACTAAACCAAGTAGATCTACAATCCTTCGTTACGGAGGCGGTTGCGGTTGCCGTGACGGAAAGATAAGGAAGAACTCTAGCGCGTGGAGTTGAGTAGAAGGAAGCTTTAGGAGAGAGAGGCGGAGAAGAAGAAGAGGGAAGATTGAAGAAGGGAATTAGGGTTTTACATAAGTCTTGAAGCAGGCTATGGTGAAGATAGGAAATTAGGGTTTGAAAACAAAAGAAGAAGTAGATATATGGGGTAAATGGGATGGGCCGGGTTTAACAGTGGATAAATAGATTAGTTTGGGTAAAATTTTAAAAGGGTCAGTAAAAAGTAAAAATTAGAGTAAAGAGGTCAAACAAATGAACATGGGTATTTTTGGAAGGAAAATAGAGGTGACCGTATATGCAACAAACTTGAGTACAATGGGGGTGACAAGTGTCACCTTTCTGTGAGTTTGCACGCGCCAGTGGCAAAAATGAAACTATCTGAAACACCGATGACTCGTTTTGGGGACGAAGGAAAGGTAGTGGCACGAATGCAACAGGTTTCATACACCGGTGACTTGACAGGGTTTTTAGCCATCACTTAACTTATAAGTCTTCATATTTGTTTATAATAAATATGAGACCTCATAACTATATTCTCTCTCTCTTTTTCTTATTATGTTTGATTGTTCCTACTCTCCAGAACATTCATATTGTGTTCTTTAAGAAGGCAAGTTCTTCGATAGTTGAATGCTCAAGTTGTGTAGTAAGAGTTAGAGCTTCTACGATTGAAAAACATTATATGGTAAGCTTTACCTTTACTTTTTATAGTATATCATTTGATTATTACTCACATCATACCTTTATTTTCGAAGTTGGCATTATATTTTATAACCGGAAAATTTTATGACTGCTTTTATTTCTTGTATTTTTTTTATTACACCTCATTCCCAATTTTATTTGAACAAGCTAGCTAGTAAAAGTATGTAATTCTATAAAATTGTTCGAAATATAAGGTCAACATAAACTGAAACACAATCTCATACATAAACTAGAGCACACACTCAAACACAAATTGAAACACACACTCAAACACAAATTCAAACACACACTCAAACACAAACTGAAACTCACACTCAAACTAAAACTGGAACACACACTCAAACTTAAACTGAAACACACATGCAATAACAAAGTGAAACCCACACTCAAACATAAATTGAAACTCAGAGTCAAACACATACTGAAATCATAGTTTATCTATTAGTTCAGTTCCATTTCATCAACCTTATTTCTTCTTTCTCATCCTGGTAATCACGTATTTCCTCTAAACGGATGTCGATAATGTCAGAACGGACCTGATCCAGCTACTCCTTAGTAATAGAATCCGTGACCTGGCAGTTGAACCGGTTACACGCGTTACGACGTTCCAATTTGGTCAAGCCAGAAACTGGATGTTGACGGAATGTGACTAGGACTGACCACCTAGCTTTCACTTCATCAACACGCCTTGAAATTATAGGCGGCTAAACACCATCCCTTCCGTATAGGAAGTACATCTGACATAACAATGCCTCTCAGTACCTTTTACCCCCCTCTAGCATGTTCGTGTTACTAAATTCAACTGATGCCCTCATTAGATATTGATCTTCTAACTCAGTCTATGGACACATTTTTTGCTTAATTTATCAACTAATTTACCCTTTAATGTGAAAACAACATCTATTTATAGACGATTCTGTTTTCAGATAACGTAATCCAGTTAGACGAATGAAAATATGACACATGTAAAGTGAATAGGACGATGTAGATAGATAGGGTCAGACAATAATGAAAAATTCCCGCTAATTCATAATAACAAAAAAGTCCCGCTCATTCTCAAAAATTGAAAACTCCCACTCATTCTTAAAAATTAAAAATTCCCCTCATTCTCAAAAATTAAAAAATCCCCTCATTCTCAAAAATTGAAAAGTCCCGCTCATTCTCAAAAATAAAAAACTCTCGCTCATTCTCAAAAATTGAAAAGTCTTGCTCATTCTCAAAAATTGAAAACTCCTTCCAAACTTGACTTCACTTTATTAAATACTCCCGCTCTAAAAACCTCTATATAAAGGGACTCAAAACAGCATCAACATGAGAACTATTTAACATTCTGAAACACTCATCAAACATAAACAGTTTAACAAATGGAGTTTACTCCTTATAAAGACTACCATTTGTTTGAAGCGGTGAAGATTGCCCGCCGAGAGATGGGGGAATATACTAGCGATGTGTTTTTTGAGCGATTCCTTTGTAAGATGTACACAGCTACGGCCGTTTAGGAACTGGAGGTCTAGTTGTGCGCAACCGTGAACAAATCAAGCAGAGGTACTTTTTTTGCAAACTGATGGATCGTTTGTTGTTTTTGCCATATAAAATTAAGCAAGAAGCGACCACCGTCTGGAACATGACGGTGGTAGACTCCATCACTAGGGATATGGTAGCGTATCTTCAAGATAGGATTACGGAAAGGGAGGAGGGGATTGATTCTGACGATAACTTGGGATATGACTTCGATGATTGAGCATTTTGGTTGTTAGCATGTCGTAGTTTAATTATTTTCTTATGATTGTTTAAGTTAAGGTGTTAACTTGTTGTTTTCGTCTTTTTGTATTTCCTTCAAGTGTCTTGTTTGGTGTACTGTCGAACTCTAAAATTAAAATTTCCCCTTTTTAATGTTCTTTTACTCCAACAATTGTATAAACTACGTTATTTAGGCCGTAATATATTAGAACTTGCGTTGCATGAGACAGGGCCCAAAGACCATCACATTTAGGCCATGCGACTTAAGCCCTCTGTCTGAAAAACAGAGCCAATATATTGGCCTTGCGTTGCATGAGACCGGACCCAAAGACCATCGCATTTTGGCCATGTGACGCAAGCCCTCTGTTTGAAAAACATATCCAATATATGGGTCTTGCGTCGCATGAGACCAGGCCTAAAAACCATCGCATTTTGGCCATGCGACGCAAGGCCTCTGTCTGAATAACATAGCTAATATATTGGCCTTACGTTGGATGAGACCGGGCCTAAAGACCATCGCATGCGACATGTGTAATATGTTATCGTGGCGACTCTTTTAAATAATAAAAATGCTCGCAAAGGTTTGTATTTGAACAAAAAACTAACATCATACAAAATTACATCAACTATAATACAAAATCACATCAAACATTAGGCAAAATAACTTAAAATATTGTACAAAAACATTTCAAACGTTGTCTCTAGTCAAATCTGTTACATGTGGTTTTTCGTTCAAGTTGATTTTCCTAGCGGACATTATTTGTGTAAATTTGTTGAACCGACGGTAGTAGGGATGCGCCCATTGATTCGCTTCTTAGGTTGCGTAGGCACCTTAACAAGGGTATAATGGAGGCAACGGTCCATCAGGTGGAGTAGTAATCTGCAAGAAAAAAGAATAAATGAATGCATTTTGTAATGATAGCGTAAGAAATTGGGATAGGAAACGAAATATACTTACATTAACAAAGTGACATCCATGTACGACAGCTATCCCAACTTCTATGATCATTGAATGTTGACGGGTGGCCTTCCACGGATTGGTAGATACATTAACGAGGCTGCTTGCGATACATGGTATACCATGCATTGATACCTTGTCGCGATGACTAGTCCAATGTCCAGAAATGTCATCCAATAGTGGCTACTAGGGTTGGTTTTGAAGTAATCTAACCTATGTACCAAATCTTCAAACACCTTCGGCGAACCATATACATCCAACCAAGATGCACGGTTGTCCCGTAACTCCTTCAATAACTCGCGTCTAACATCCTCCCATCTATCTTAGTTGTTGTATATTGAATGCGCTACGGAATGATATATGCATTGTTCGTCCGGAAGAACGTCAACTAACTTTAAAATGTAAGTGTGTAGAAATGCCGAGATGCAATCCGGATATAATGTTAACTTCTCATCCTTAACAATTTTCTTAGGCCTTCCAACTTTCTTTTTTGCTAATGGAGGTTTGGGTGGTACGATGGGAACCATGTTGGATGCAGCCGTGCTCCCTAGCATGTTAACGGGTGTACTACCTATCGAGTTATCCGAAGTACTAGCACTAGCGGTTTGTTCAATGGGATATTCACACGAACTAGGGTTCCGTTTAGTCAATTTATCAATGCCTCCCTTTGGCCTACCCTTAGCTCTAACCGCTTCTTTAGGATCTTCAATATGACTTGTCTCGGGCCTCAAAATTTACATTACCTTATTGATAATGTGGTCTTGTTGGTCGGGGCGGAAATTACGAATGGAGTTGTCAATTATGGAAAGTTTTTTTTTTGCAATTCTTCTTCACGAGAGCTAGGATCTCTATGAACAATATCTAATATTTTCCAAAAGACATCCACATCTTCTAAAGGAATGCACCTACCATCTCTAGCTATAAATACAATTTCACATGCATAAGGTAAACTATGTGTTAGCCTAAGGAAACATCCTCCACATGCTACCCAATCTACTCATATATTTCTAGCACGTACAATATCAAGCATCAATATCTTTAGACCCGCATGTGACACATGACCTTTAAGATTTTGGGTCAAAACACCATCAAACCCGGGAATGTTTCTAAACTTACTTCGCTCGAATGATTCGACGATCCCCGCATGCTACTTCGTTAATAAGTTATGAACTTTTTCCCAAAATAGATCAAATTTGCATTGATTCGTCCCATGGTATTGTTTTAGGGACGAGTGAACACCCTCCGCCCTACATAGTACAAGTACAAAATTATGAACTTCTTTGAAAAGCGATAATACAGCTAAACAAAAAATTGGATAAAAGGACAAACCAATTTGTAGTTGTTTGGCCATAATGCTTAATCTTGTCCGTTCGGTACGCAAGAAACTTGTCACCATATTTCGTTATCCACGCGTCCATAACGTACGCAAAACACTTTGGTTGAGAGGCGAACATCTCCTTCAATGTATCTAGATTTTTTGGTAACTCTCAACCATGTCGCCCCCTCAACGTACCCGTAAAACTCAACAATTTGTTCGCTACCACATCATCGTGCAATATCTTTCGGACCACCCCAAGAATTTTCTTACTAATGTGCCACGTACATAACAAGTGGTGTGTGCCCGGAAAAATATCGTCGATTGCTCACATGAGAGCTAACTCTCGATCGGTAACAATAACGCTTGGAAATGCGCACACGTTATCCATCATCAAACCACATAGAGTTTCCAAAGCCCATGCATAGTTTCCAATCTTTTCTCCGCTCAAAAACACGTACGCAACGGTAAATGTAATGGAAGTCGACGTTAAACCGAAAATCTCTAATAAAGGCATCTTATACCTAGTCGTCTTGTACGTAATATCTATGAATAGAATATTGGGGAATGTACTTAATAAGTCTATGCTAGTAGGATGTGCGAAAATAAAGTGAGTGATCACCTTTGAATCGTCTTTCAAACGCTCCCACGTGGAGTATCCATTCTCCTTCAACTTCGTCAACAAATATTGCATTTGTGTGTGTCCCCAGTGCTCAACATCCCGATGTTTTTGGCGGCAATTGTAGATTGCACGCATGTTCGAAATGTTCTCGAGATATTGGTACTTCAAACACGCAAACCGAGGTGAGACAAACTACGAACTAGTTCATCTTCATCCCATTTTAGCCAACAAGCGCGGAAATGACCGTCTAGGCGAACGTAGAGTTCATGATTATGAGTACCGTTTATCACTTCCAAACGCCATTTCATAGCTAGTACGTCGATCGGATGACCTTTTAGCACAAACAGACAATTACATTTCTTTTTCGATGTCTTCCGCTTTCTTAAAGTTTCCGGTTTCGCTTTTGATACGAATACACCGTACTTGTAATTGAGACAAACTTAATCTTCTTCGATTCAATGTCCACAAAAGAATCCAATTCGTTTTTAGTAAATAACGTATTAGTTTTGAATATTCTACTGTAGTCGGCATCCATAAATGGAGGTTGGGCAGGTTCCTCCTACAAAATATATAATTGGAAAATATAAGTATCTATAACAGTTCAGTCGCACGAGACATGTCTTCAGTGCAGTCGCAAGAGATATGTCTTTATCGTGGTCGCATGCGACGGCTACGGCTATATGGTTGCACGTTCGTGCGATGACGAAGCTGTTCCCCGCACAATGTTTGTGCGACCAGGACAAAAATCGAAAATCGGGTTTTAGCTTTTTACCTCCATGCGGTAAGCTTCCTCCTCGTCTAGTACGTCTTCCAGAGAGACGCTTATTTCATCATTGGCCATAGATACTCCGGTTCTAGATTTTTTGTGGTGAATTTTATGGGTTTGGGTAAAAAAATATAACTTTTGGGGTTTAATGAGTTTATGGTAGTAAATGTTGATAGAAAGCTTGTGGATTTAGGGTAATAACGGATGGATTTCAAAGTTTCGATTGATTTTGAGAGCAAATGACATGAATGTAGTAATCTAGAGGGAGAAAGGTTAATTTGCGAATTTCAACTTTCAATTTGAAAAAAGAAGGGGGTAGGATGAGAGATCTATCAAAATGTATCTTATTTCCCGCTTGGCCATTTTAATAATTATCGATCACTCATGAGAACCATTGCTTGTGCAATGCACGTGCTTCATGCGGCCATATACCGTAATAGCTGGTTATTCGTACATTGATTCACTGTCGATTTTACTGATACTGCTTCCGATTCATAATGGTGGTTTAAAGGTTTTTCATAAATTAATTTAAAAAAGAAAATGGAAAAAAAAAACAAAATAAAATTGATTTGTGGATATAATAAATTGTGTAGAGAGTAAATTATCTATTGGTGGAAAGTTAAATATATATAATTAATATTGTATTAAAAAATTAATATTGCATTAAAAATGAGATCGACATGTATTATGAAGCAAAAACAATCTCTTAAAACGACACTTATTATGAAACAGAGAGAAAATAGTTTTTCGATCAAAACACGTATGACGCTTATAATGGATTTTCATATTTCGAGATACTCCTAAGTCCATTTGTCAGGTGACTGTTTTTATGATTTTTTTTGAGGTAGTAAAAGCAAAAGAAATGTTTTGTACTAAATATTTAGAAGACAAAAATTTAACCAAGATTCTACCCAAAATTTGCAATTTCATCAATATCCAAATGCATGACGAGGAAAAAAGAGAAAAGTCGATGAAAAGAATGAACCTTGCATAAAAAAAATGAGAAAATGATATATGTATTAAATAATTTATGATTAACAAAAAGGTATGGTTTAAAAGTTAAACCCAAAATTCTAAGCAGCTCCAATTTAAGAGTAACCATAACTCAATATAAGTTTATCTAATTTTTTCCAAAAATAACCTCACCCAAAAATCCTAAGTCTACCCAAGAACACCTTCCCTCTCTAAATTCATCTTCAACTTTTAACCACTCTCAAGAACACGAAAAATATAAAACCCAAACACTTAACACTATATCATTTCATCTCAAAACCCAAAAAAGTAAATCTTCTTCTTGTTTTTTAAGATTTAATTTACTTTTTTAAATTTTGTTGATATTTGGTAAATTTCCATTTAGATATCTATGTTAGTTAGTTCTAATGTTATATGCAAGTTTAGTATGAAAAAAATAGAGAATTCTTATTTTCTTCTTGATTTTAAGATTTTGAAAGATTATGTCTAAAAACAGGAGGCTGAGTTCACTCATGTTCTTCGACATTGTTGGTGTACTAACTTTACACCCCAGTGTAGTTGAAATAAAGTAACAACGCACTTGAAATAAAGTAACAACGCATGGCACTGGAGGATTTGTAGTGCTGGAGTTCCTACATTCGCAGCGTAGACACCCTAGATAAAGCTAGGAGTATAGTCTACTCTACTCTGCAAGCGTTGGTCTCTGGCAACATAATGGATTTACGTTGTCAATTTAAATCCATCGCACCGACAGCGTTTGTATCCATGTTTATTATTTTGAAAAATATCTTCTTCTTTTTGGTTTCAAGAAACAAATCAGTAAGTCAGAGACAAGGATGAGGCCATTTCATGATACTTGAGGTGTAAAATTTTATTTTTAATCCACTAAATAAGTAAATTTATTATGATATTACGAGTGAAACAAGTCAAATAAGTAAATTTTATTTAAATAAATTATTTAATTCTTTAATTTACTAAATAAGTAAAATTTAAAATAATTTATGGCTAATTAAATAAAATGAGAGTTACTGCTTAAGACCCATTCTACAAACCTATTACAAATAAAGGCCTAACAAAATGAATGGTTTCTCATTATATGGTTTCTTATCTATCATATGAATGGTTTCGCATCTAGCATCTAGTATCTATCATATATGGTATACTTTCTCATCTAGTTCTACCAAAATGAAAGAGGTTTCCCATCTAGAAAAAAAGGTTTCGCATCTTCTCATCTATCATGTTTCATATCTATCAGTACTTGAAGTAAAAAGGTTTCGCATCTTCCAAACTTTATCTTCGTTTACGCTCTAAACCTTTTCTCGAACCAAATTTTCCAGAAACACAAAATTACACTGAAAACGATCAAACATTACTGCAATACAACATTTAAACTATAAAATCAAAGTAATACCAAATAAAAAACCAAAAATCATGTAAGAACAAAAATCGAGTTACCTAAACAGGAGATAAAAACACAATAAATATCGAGTTACCTAAATAGAAATAAAAACACAATAAAACATCGAGTTACCTAAACTAGAAAAATTGACTTACCTAAACAGAAATTCAAAATCAAATGTCAAAATCAAATAAAAATACAATCAAAATCATATGAAAATAAAAGAAAAACTTGGAATAAAAAAATTGAAACACTCTTGATGATCGTAAAACTAGAAAGAGAGAAAAACTAAGGAAAAAAAGTTTAAATAAAAAATAGAAAACGTTTAATATAATTAACTGCGAATATTTAAGGTATTATTGGATCTTGTTGATAAATAGTTAAGTGAAATGAGTCTTTCACAAATACATGAAAATATAGATAGTATCTTACACCCTTAAATAAATAAATTTATTAAAATATTATATAAAATCAACTATTTTGTTACAAGTGATTTAACTCAATAAATTATATGTAAATTTTCTATTTTAAATTTTCTATTTATAATTATCTAAAATTCAAACCATTATAAATTCAAATTTATAATATTTTATTTATAAAAATAATATTAAATCAATTTCGAATTATATTAAAATTATTTCATTAGTGCTAAAACTATTTGAATGATATTTTTAATTAACTAGATAAACAAAATCAATCAATTAATGTATATTATTACAAATTAAATGATTATATAAAATAAAATATGATATTAAAGTTATTTTAATAGTATTCTTCGAACCACTAAATTATAGATAAATTAATTGTGGTATTTTATGATTAATTAAATAACTATACAAAATCGAAAATAATAATTTATTTTTAACTTTGCACCGCTAGTATCTTACACCATCGGTGTACATATACCACACCGGCGGAGAACGCCTCTTATACAGCAGGCTTTGTAGCGCCGACGGTGGTTAAAATCCATGGTTAGTCATCGGCGTATGACACGTGTTACATTACTGCCACTAAGCTTCATTCGTCCCCAAAACTGATCATTGGTCTCCAAAAACGTTGCATATGTGCCATTGGCGCGTGCAAATGAACCAGAAGCTGACACGTGGCATGGTATAATACCCAGCTTTTCTGTACATACAGCCCCTTACTTTTCTTCCAAATACACCCTTGTCGATGTATTTACTGTGTTTAATTAAATTTTTACCTTTTAACCATTTACCTTACCCCAGCCCACCCATTTAGATAATTACCCGACCCATCTTTTTTAATTTCACCCAAATATAACCCACCCACTAATGTCTAACCCTAATTTTCATCACTCACCATACCCTTCTCCCTGAATTAAAACAAACCCTAATTCCCACTTTCCACCATAGCCACCTTCTGACATTCATTTCTTCTACAAACCCTTGCTACTTTACCTAATCGAATTTTCTATCTTCAACCAACCTAACGATGTCGACATCGTCCAGTACTTCTCAACACTCGAAACACCCATCCAATTTAGGGTTTTGTGAATGTGGGCTACCAAGCATAACGAAAACAGCATGGACAGTCCCAAATCCTGGGAGAAGATTCAGTGGATGTTGTAATTACGGGGTGAGTTCTATTTGACAGTGAACCAGGTTATGTGTGGCTTCATTGGTTATTGTATTTCGTCACCTCTTAACTGATTTTTATTTACTCAGAAAGGTCAATACTGCAAATACTTTAGATGGATCGATCCAGCGGTTAACAATAGGTCGCAGTCCGTGATTAACGGTCTATTGAAGCAACATGGAAAGATGGAAGCAGAGATTGAAAGGAAGAACTGGATAATCAGGGTTCTTATTATATGTTTAGGTTTCTGTTTGTTAGTGATTGTGTGTTTTTAGTCTATGTGTTTAAGTAGACTGAGTCAAGCGTAGGTAATTTTGTCAGTGTGTCTGCTAAATTATTAAAGTTAATGTCAATTACAGTGTTTGTAATCTGAATGTAAATGCAATTTAAGTGAAATTTCTTGTTGTGATATTGGTTTTTGTAGTTATGAATTGATTTGGGACCTGTAAGTGTTTGTAATTTGAATGGAATGTGATTGAATTGAAATTTGTGGTTTTGGTATTGGTTTTTATTGTTATGAATTAATTTGAGACCTGTAATTTGAGACCTGTAATCTCAGACCTGTAATTTGAGACCTGTAATTTGAGACCTGTAATTTAGGTAAGCAAGTAAATGCAGCATTTGTGGTGTCTGTAATTTAGGTAAGCAAGTAAATGCAGCATTTGTGGTGTTTGTAATTTACGCATGAAATAACACCAATTAATAGTATTCAGTTTACAAACATGAACCATGAAATTAAACAACATCAACCATGAAATTAAACAACATCAACCATGAAAGAAAACCACATCACCACACTGGCAGCTAAAGTTCCATACCAACATCAACAAAACCAGTCACATAAACCATCAAACATGAACCATGAAATTAAACAAAACCATTAACAAAATATGTGATCAAACAAAACCAAGAGTGAGTACACGACAAAAACAATGAGCCACAAACAAAGAGAAAGATTAGTACAGAATATAAACCATGATTACATAAACCATAAAATTAAGTCTTCAGTTCTTAAACAACAGCACCCAACATCGTAACATAGAGAACTGTTATGTTGTGCAAAACATACAGCATATTACCCAAAAAAAACCCAGAACATGGGTTGTCTACACAAAAAAAGACACTTTAACCTAGTCTTCTGGTTGGGTAATATTAACGACATGATTACCACTTCCTTCCACCGACGCCTGTGAACCACCAGTTGCCACTGCTTTGTTGCCCGATTTCCCGGTGGATCCACCAGAAGCTGCTGATACAGACCCACCAGCAGCTGCTGCAGCACCATGTGTTGCTGCAGCAGAAAAACGAGGTGCGGATGAAAAAGGTCCACCTACCCTGGGCTGCTTGAAAGGACCTCCAACTGTTTGAGGTAGCTTCCTCTTTTTACCTCTGTGTTGCACCTTCAGAGCGTCCTTGTAACCTTGCATACTTCCTCCACTAACCCAACCACTATGTGGTGAACTTATACTATTTTGAGAGGAATATATAGTAGCAGCCTGCAATTTAAAAAGTATTATAAAACTTCAAATGTGCTAGACAATGGACAGATCACAAATCACTTTAATAGATAAAGTGTGGGAATCTTACAGGTGGGGTAGTGTGTCTGGTCAAGGAGTTGTCCCTTCTTTCAAAACAGTGTATCACACTACCCTGTTCACACACACACCAACCAAAAAAAAAGTTAATGTAAATGTTAAAGTAATGGGAATACCCAAAAAAAAGGACCACTATACAGCTCCACCAACTGGACCACAAATGATAATAACTTTAAAAGTAAATTTGGACCACACTAAGAGACAGAACTTACATCAGGCATTAATGTCCCTTGACTCCCTATAGAGGCTCCTTCATGCTGTTACAAGAGAGATAACATCAAAAACAGCAATAAAAGTATATGGAGCTCTTTCAACCAAACAAAGCAGTCACCACAAGCACAAGCATCAGAAGCATGAAAATAAAACCACAACCATCTCAAACTTACCAGCAATCCAGTAGATCTTGGAGTTTGAGGAGCAGGTGTTGGGGTTGTGGATGCAACCTGTTACAAAGAATATACAACATCAACAACATTCACAAACAGAGGTACCAAAAAAATGTTGTTATAGAAGACTCACCGGTGCAGAAGGAGTTGGGGTTGTTGATGCAACCTGTTACAAATAATATACAACATCAACAACATTCACAAACAGAGGTACCAATAAAATTTTGTTATAGAAGACTCACCGGTGCAGAAGGAGTATTGGCTGTGGAAGTGGCAGCAACAGTTGCTTGACCGGGAGTAGAGGTGCACCTTCGTTTGTTATGTCCTGGTGCCTTACAGTTGGAGCAATGAGCTATATTGTACTTCCGAGACAACCGTGTCACTCCAGATGTAGTGTCTTGCAAAGGGGGTTGTAGTCTCTCCGAAGGATCCCTCCTCCTAGCAGTTTGTCGCCTTCCTCGTACTATCTTAACCGGTGGAGGCTGGACAGGTTGAAGATGGTTCATTGGCCAATGCTGGTATCCATTAATTGGGTTAACTATATTAGAATAAATCGCCTTCTGCGTAGCCACACGAAACCATTTAGCCACGTAATCCACCGGGTTGCCACTGTTAAACCAAATACAAGCAACAGCGTGACTATAAGGAATGCCGGAGAGCTGCCATTTACGGCAGGCACATTCTCATGCTTCCAAGTCAACCATGAACTTATATTGAACCCTTCTCTCTTCCACCTGAAACTTGGGTCCACCAGAAGGAAGAACATTGCAGTCACCGACAAGCTTGTAGTTCTTCGTAAGTTTTTTATACACAGAAGGACATATAGGCTGATCCCACTTTGGTATCTGGGTCATTTTCCTTACAATCCTATGAACTGTCTGCTCTCTTATACCCTCCAACAAACTTATTACCCCTTTAGATCTATAATCTAAGATAATTGAGTTAAATGTTTCTGCCAGATTCGATGTTTCATGAAACACTTGTTGTCTTCTCTGTAATGAGCTCTACTCCACTCAGATGGCGGCTTTTGTGCTAGCCAGTCATGACAAGCTGTGTTGCACCTTCTCATCTCTGCCATGTGAAACTCAAATTCAGGTACAAACGACGACCTCGCACAAGCCCAAAACAGCACATGTTCTTCTTTTCCACGGAACAGCTTCTTCATGTTGGCGTATAGATGTCGAGCACAGAACCGATATTCTGCATTAGGGAACAACTCCTTCAAGGCCGGGACAAGACCTTTTTGCTTGTCTGAAATCCAAGTGAAGCTTCCTTGGTTTTGAATGTTAATATCAGTGGCCAACAACTCCAGAAACCACTGCCAAGATCCTCTATTTTCACTTTCCACCACAGCCCAGGCTAGTGGATACATCTGATCGTTGGCGTCAACAGCAACGGCAACAAGCAGTTGTCCCCCGAAAGGCCCTTCCAGGAAGCAGCCATCTAACACAAGAACTGGCCTACAACCAGCAGCGAACCCCTTCTTCAACGCTTCCAGACAGACGTAAACTCTTTCGAATACCGAATCGTTGCACTTGATAGCAACCGTAGAACCTGGATTTGTTCGTAACAGTTCTTCACCGTACTGTCTAAGCTTCCTGAACTGAATTCTATCATCACCGAGAATCATATTGAGAGCTCTCGACTTCGCACGGTACGCCTTTGCCCTAGTGATCTTTACCAAAAAAACCTTCGTTAACTCGGCCATCAAGCTCTTTACAGACCAGTCTGGATCAGCTTGCCATTGCCTCAAGTAATGTTTTGTAATCCATGTGACGTCAATGTATCTGTTTATGTGTGTGGGAACACATGTGTGGTTGTCGTTAAGAGTTTTGATCCTCCACGTAGGGGCGCAACCTTGGCAAGAAGCCCAAATCAACCATTTACACGACGCCTCGGTACACTTATAACTGCACCTCATTTTGTCGTTCTTGTACACCTTTACGCTACGATGCTGTTTGATACTGTATTGTTTGACAGCCTCTTTAAATGCATTGGCAGAGGCGAATTCAAGACCAACTGTCAACTGCAGGTACTTCAATTCAGTTGGTGGCCTGAATGTTCTCAGCTTTCGTTTAAACTTCCTAGGCCTACTCCTCCTAGATGCAGTAGCCTCCTCTTCCTCTTCCGTATCGGGGCTGGTTAGGTTGTCTGAACTGACAAAATCCTCCTCTGTACTGCACTCGCTTTCTAAACTACCATCTGAACATATCTCATCATCTTCAGTTCCACTTTTGCTGTACTCCCCTGGACCATAATTACTATCCCCGCTGTCCTCGGAGTCATTAAAAGGCTGAGCAGCTTGTGCTGGCTGAGCAGGCACCTCGTCAAATTGTGTCATGTCAACACCGTCGAACAAAGAAGCACCAATGCCTTCTAAACCATCACCTTAACCCCCTTCTCCCTCTACATTCATACCAACATCTTCGACCCTATCTTGGCCCCCATTTTCACCCCCACCTCCATCAGCAGACCCATCAATATTAGCCTTCACACCTCCACCATCAGTTTCTGTTGTAGCCTTCACACCTCCACATTCTATAGTTGCTTCAGCACCACTGTCTTCTACCCTATCGATATTAACACTATAATCTGCACCAGCCCCCACATTTTCATTTACATCAACATTCACATTCACATTGTCTTCTACCCTATCAATATCAACACCGCGATCTGCACTAGCCACCGAATTAACAGTTACATCTACATTCAAATTGTCTTCTACCACATTAACATCTACCCTTTCTTCATTCAAACTAGTTGCACTATCGTCTACCCTATCATCAGTTACACCAGCTGTAACAGGTACACCATCATCTACGACATTATCATCTATCGTATCTACATCCTCAACATCACTCTTACCATCTAACCCATCGTTACTCTTACCGTCTAACCCCTCACTTTCACCAGAACCTTCAAGATTGTTTTCTGCACTTTTTTGCTTCGGGTAGAACTCATCGTACATTTCATCGACGAGTTTTTCAAGCCCTTCATCGTAGTCAACCTCTGCATTGTTCTGAACAGCACTAGAATCAGCACCACCCTCTGCGTTATTCTCATCGACCATCAAACTAGGTGCACCATCATCTACCCTATCATCATGCACACTACCTGTAACAGTTGCACCATCATCAACGACATTATCATCTACCCTATCTACATCTTCAACATCTACCCTATCTACATCCTCAACATTACCCTTACCGTCTAACCCAGCACTTTCACCAGAACCTTTTTTGTTCGGGTAGAACTCATCGTACATTTTATCGATGAATTTTTGAAGCGCTTCATCGTAGGCAACATCTGCATTGTTCTCAACAGCATTATGATCAGCACCACCCTCTGCATTTGTCTCGACAGCATTAGAGTCAGGTGCACCATCATTATTTTCAACAGGTGCACCATCATCTACCACAACAGCAATATTTGATTCAAACTCCTTTTCAACAGCAACATTTGAGACAAATTCATTTTCATCAGCAATATTTGTTTCAAATTCCTTTTCATCAGCAACATTTGTTTCAAATTCCTTTTCAACAAAATCAGTTTGAACATCGTCTCTACCCTGACCTGAACGAATGTCTATAGGTTCACCCCTAAGTATGATGCTACTGGTGCCCTCTACGTCAACTATAGGCACTGTTTCTGGCACTCTTTCTCGCTTATTTTTCCGTTTCGAAGGAGACACAATCTCCAAAGGAGGTGTCCTGCCTGAGTATATCGTCACTAACCTGGTGTCATCCAACATCTGGGTCATTTCGTAAGCATCTGCATCATTGTTGATTATATGGATTTTTTGATTCGCACCAGGCAGCTTGTAAGCAAACTGGAAATAGCCACCCGATTCCCCTGCATCAGTGAGTGAGTGAATCTCATGGAGCTCCATGATGGAGAACTTGTCTGGGTTTCTGAAGTCGATAGTCGTCGACTTCCCTCCAACGTATTTCAAAACCCGTTTTCCTTTGAGCTTCCCATTATAATGATAATCCACGGAAAAAAGGTGTTTGTTTGTAGCTGAAATCATAAAAAACACTCATTAGAACACGATTCACTAACAAATGACACTACAAAAAATGAACTAAACAAAAGACAGATACTGTAGTCTGAAATTAACCTTGGTAAGAAGCTTTCGCCATTGTTGCCCTAACCAAACCCTAGTGTTTGGAATTAGGGGAAAGTAGGGTAGAACGAACTACGGTTTTACAGAAATTGATGGTCACAAGGACGAACAACGAACTAGGGTTATTAGGGGCAGTGGGTGAGTGATTTCGGTTTGCATTCAGGGGCAGTGGGTGATAGCGGATGGAATCACGATTAAGGGAGAGGGAGAGCAAGTAGTCAGTGGGGAGGGAAGAATGGCTATCGTTGGTTGAGTTTCCAAGAGTAGAATTCAGGAGGGAAAATGTTAGGGTTGTAAGATTTGGGGGGGAAATCACAATTGGGTCAGGAGCTGGATTTGGTGCAATTAACAAATGGATCGGGTTAGACAGTAGTGGGTGGGTTATATTTGGGTGAAATTAAAGAAGATGGGTCGGGTAATTATCTAAATGGGTGGGCTGGGGTAAGGTAAATGGTTAAAAGGTAAAAATTTAATTAAACACAGTAAATACATCGACAAGGGTGTATTTGGAAGAAAAGTAAGGGGGCTGTATGTACAGAAAAGCTGGGTATTATACCATGCCACGTGTCAGCTTCTGGTTCATTTGCACGCGCCAATGGCACATATGCAACGTTTTTGGAGACCGATGATCAGTTTTGGGGACGAATGAAGCTTAGTGGCAGGAATGTAACACGTGTCATACGCCGGTGACTAACCAGGGTTTTTAGCCCGCCGACGGTGGTCATTTACTTCCAGTGTAACGTTGTAGTGCTGGTGGTGTTTGGAGGCTTGCACCAACGGTGTCGTTCACGAAAAAACGCTGACTCGAGAACCTCCACTGAACTTTATTGACGTAAATCTAGTTCTTAATTCTAATAAAAACAATAGAATTCATTCGTAGTTCTAATTTCGTCATGAATTTATTTAACATTTTTATTTGTGTTTTTTAATATTCAAGGTAGATGGCTTTTTTAAGAAAATATGGAAAAAAAATTAGCATCTTTTTTAGGATTTGTTAAAAAACTTGAATTCAGTATCTGAATAGAGAGTTTGGTTGCTTGATTTTGTGCTTGAAGCATACAAAACTAACTACGCGCAATATCAAAGAAAGTTATATATTTTTGGTTTTGATCAAAAGGATAAAAAATTCAAAAAAACACAAAAAAATCATTTTTTTCAGAACCATTCATGGAATTTTATCTAATAGTTTAGACTTTGACCTCAAATCAAAAGACTATGAGTAAATCAAGTTTATGTTGAGTATGGTATCACGTGGCATATTTACATTAATCAACAAATGCAGTAATCAATTTTATCCGATCCATATAATAAAAAAATTCATATCGAACATATTTTAGTAAAAAAACTACGTACCACTAATGTTTACTCGTCACTTTTTAAAATCGTATAGCTGGTAAAAATATTTTCTACTCCAAATCTATTTATTTTCATTATCCAAATCGTTTAAAAATATAACTATTTTGTTTTGATTTACATTAATTATTATTATTTTTAACATTAACTAACTGGATTTATATAAATTTGTTTTAAATCGATTATGTAAGCTGTTTAATAGTATTTGAAAACCAGAACTATTTCAAACAATTTAAGTATAGATATTTAAAAACAATTTTTTTTAGGGATAAAACACTCGATCTAGATTATATTTTCTCAATTACATATAGCGTTTAAAATTACAGAAACTATTCTTATTAAATCCATCTCAGATGTACAGATTGACTATTTTCATTTCTCAACCAAAGTAGGTTTGTTGGTATGGTACTATTACAAACTAGGTAGTTGGCATGGTACACATGAATCTTTCATTAAAAGTCAAATTTTACTAACAACTTGTACTCATGAGAATGAGTTAGACAAAATGAAGATATAATTTGTAAAAGGTTATTTTCTCTAAGCAATGGAACGATAATTTTTTTTTCAAACCTCACTTACTTTAAACCCCTAGTTTAAAATCTACACTTCATCTCAAAAGTTAACATCCACTCAAATCCAAAATATTTTCTTGAACTGGGATTTACAACCAAATATTTATTTGTGTTATTATCTTTTGGTCTTTTAGTTAGTTTTAGGACAATTTATTTAAGATCCACCAAAAAAAGTCTTTGTTATTCCAAAAATATAGGTTTATAATCATGCATTTTACTTAAAATATTTTTTATACAAAACTATTGAATATTTGTATTTTTTTTTTCATTTTAAATTTTAAAAGTTCGTAGTTTTTAATTCTGATTATTTTTTTTTTGCAAATATCACTGGTTTTGTTTGTTACAAATATTTCATATTTTTATTTCAACTTAAGATATCCATGAGTTTAATTCATTCTATAACAATGCGGAAAATAAAAGACTTGGATGAAGATGTCATTCCTTAACTTTCAAATTTGGAACTTGATGAAATTAATCATCGATCATTTGCTAATGGTTACCGACTCTTTAAAAGATGACAATAAAAATCTTTTTTTAATTGATCCAGAAAGAAGAATTAGTATGTTTTTTTTAAACTGTATTTATTTCTCTATGTGAGATTGTGGCTCTCACAAATATGAAAAAGTGTATCTTATATAAAAAACTGAAATAGTTCATTATTAATAACTATAAGTAAAACTGTAAGTAAAAGTTATTTTAATATTATAGAGTTTGAATTGTGAATTTCAAATTCAAATTCAAACCTACAAACTATTAAACTTTATTAAACTTTCACTTTTAGGGACGATAATCCGGTATTATTTTGTCTTACAAAATAATTCCAAAACTTTACGTTTTGCTTAAATTGTTTATTTCTGAATCCAATCATTCACAATATTCAAAATTAAATCTTGTATCTATACAATTATCTCCTGGATATATATTTTATCTACCAGTTTGTTACTTTATGTTTGGTTATTTTTATTGGACTAATATTGACGATAGTCCAATACATCGATAAAACATGTGACAATCCAACTCAATGAAGAAATTCCAATAATCTCTCACTTGGATCATCATATGCTACTATAAGATGTATCAACTTAATGAACGTTCTTAATTTCTATCTTCACATAGATTACCTTAGCAATCCCATAAATGACCATTAACGACATAGGACTAAAGTCATCGTTAATGCATTAAGAGCCGCAAATAGATGCATGAGTAATCATTATATCACAACAATCAATTACATGGATCTATCATAGTGCATAACATAAAAATAATATGAAATATAATCTTACATATATATTCTTAACTGGTCTTACTTAATTGGAGGTCAACTTATAGCAGAATACGAATAATCAAATATACAAGCATAATGGATACTTATATACAAATATGCTTGCATAAATGATCTTAAGTGCGCGATTATTATAATACAAACAGATTCAATAGCTTAATACAAACTCCTACTAAAACTAACAATTCTCTAAGTACATAACACTCGTCTTAATGGTGTGTTCAATAAAAGCCTTAGGCACAAATACCTTAGTGAGAGACTATGCTAACATCTAGTTTGTCGTCATGTGCTCCTTACTGATTTAACTATTATGCACTCTCTCTTTAATTGATAAAAACTTGATATCTAAATGTTTGTACTTAACTGAGCTCATGTTACCGTTTGAATACTGAATTGTAAATTTTTTGTCATAATATAATTGAAGGGGTTTTCTATCTCTTCCACGATTCTGAGTCCCGTGATAAACTTTTTTCAGCCAAAATACCTGGTTGGATGCCTCAAAACAAACAATAAATTATGCAACCTAGTGCAAAATGCAACGAGTGTTTATTTAACACTTTTCCATTATATTGCACCTCTCGCAAAAATGAATGTGATACCTAAGGTTGAGAGATGAGAATTCTTATATCTAGCAAAATCGTAGTTTGAATACCTTATGACCTCTAGTTTATTTGACTTTTTATATGTTAGCGTGTGATGTTTTATTTGTTGCAAATACCATAGAACTATTTTGACTCATTTCTTGTGTTCTATCCCCGAATTACTTACGTATCTTCCTAACGCACCCACAACAAAATATATATAATTATGTACAAACTTGAGAATACATCATACTTCCGACAACAGAAGAATATGGAACTTTTTGTATTTATCAAATCTTAAGTTTTGTCTTTGGACATTGCTTAAGGCTACACTTTTCACCTTTCGATATAGAGGTTTTTATTTCTTTTGTTGTTAGCCATCCAATAACGTTGTAACATACTCTAAATATATGTTATTTATTATGAAATCAAAACTACGAACACAAATTCCTATAAATTCGAATTCCTAACACAAAAGACGCACAAACATCTTTCATATCAAATTTATCTGAAATAAAATTGTTGGTAACATATACAATTCCTTATCGTCCATGACCAATAATATATCATCAACGTACAACACTATAAATGTGAATGTACTCTCATTAAACTTTTTATATACATAATCCTTCACTGAATTTATCTCGAAACCAAATAAGATAATAACCTCAAGGAATTTGTGGTACCCATCTCGAGATGCTTTTTTGAGATCATAAGTAGATTTCTTTAGTTTGCATACCGTCAGCTTTGGATCACCCGATATAAAGTTTTCAGGTTGCACCATATCTATCATTTTCTCAATATATCCATTAAAGAAAAACAGTCTTTACACTTATTTGACGGAACTCAATGATGAAATGTACACCTAATACCATGATTTTACCAAAGAATCCTTCGTTGAAACCGTAGATAAATTTTCTTCAAAGTAAATCCCTTCAAGTTGAGTAAGCTACAAGTTTCACTTCATGCCTCTCCATATTACCCATAGAATCTCGTTTGGTTTTTAAAACCAATTTAAAATTAATCAACTTATTTTCTCCAGGTAATAGAACAACGCTTCATATCGCGTTATATTGTCTCAATTTAAACTCTTCATCCATCGCTTTAATCCACAACTCATAATAAGGAATTTATATGGTTTCACAAGCACTTGAAGTATTTTTCTTTTTCGTTAGACAAAAAAATTCATCATGTTGTTGTAGATACATTATGTAGTCTAAAGATATAATGCTTTTTTTTTCTCTAGTCAATATCCATAAAGGTATAATTTTTTCAGTTTCATTTGAATTTCTTGAGGAGGTAGAGTTTGATCTTTTTAAAACGACTTCATTTTGCTCCATTAAAACAACTTCATTTTGTTGAGTCTGGACACCATCCATATGTGGAAGATTAATATCATATTAAGTATCTATATATTATAAAAAATCTAAAGTAACGATTGGCCTCCTAAATATCATATCAACATATGATACTGAAGTATATTTATTGGATTAATTTATTTAATTAATGTATTGGAACTTTGGATATGTCGATTTATGTTTTAAGAAATAGAAATAGTTATTGATAGGTGTGTGGATAGTATTACAATAGTACATGTTATTAGTAGTATAATCTTGAATTTAATGTATTAACATTTAGTTTCTTATTTTTTAATCATACATAATGTGTTATGCTAGATAATATAGTATGTAAATCATGTGTTTGCATGAGGTTTTTACGTGTTGTTTGTACTTTGCACTTCCATTTGGTATATATATAGTATTTGCTTCACTCATGTTTATTAATACTGGAGTTATCATGAATTTGTGTGTCCATATAAAGCAAGTAATTAATCATTCAAGTCCATATAAAGCAAGTAATTAATCATTCAAGTCACTGAATTTATTTCGAAACCAAATAAGATAATAACTTCAAGGAATTTGTGGTACCCATCTCGAGATGCTTTTTTGAGATCATAAGTAGATTTCTTTAGTTTGCATACCGTCAGCTTTGGATCACCCGAGATAATGTTTTCAGGTTACACCATATCTATCATTTTCTCAATATATCCATTAAAGAAAAGCAGTCTTTACACCCATTTGACGGAATTCAATGATGAAATGTACACCTAATACCATGATTTTACCAAAGAATCCTTCGTTGAAACCGTAGATAAATTTTCTTCAAAGTAAATCCCTTCAAGTTGAGTAAGCTACAAGTTTCACTTCATGCCTCTCCATATTACCCATAGAATCTCGTTTGGTTTTTAAAACCAATTTAAAATTAATCAACTTATTTTCTCCAGGTAATAGAACAACGCTTCATATCGCGTTATATTGTCTCAATTTAAACTCTTCATCCATCGCTTTAATCCACAACTCATAATAAGGAATTTATATGGTTTCACAAGCACTTGAAGTATTTTCCTTTTTCGTTAGACAAAAAAAATCATCATGTTGTTGTAGATACATTATGTAGTCTAAAGATATAATGCTTTTTTTTCTCTAGTCAATATCCATAAAGGTATAATTTTTTCAGTTTCATTTGAATTTCTTGAGGAGGTAGAGTTTGATCTTTTTAAAACGACTTCATTTTGCTCCATTAGAAAAACTTCATTTTGCTGAGTCTGGACACCATCCATATGTGGAAGATTAATATCATATTAAGTATCTATATATTCTAAAAAATCTAAAGTAACGATTGGCCTCCTAAATATCATATCAACATATGATACTGAAGTATATTTATTGGATTAATTTATTTAATTAATGCATTGGAACTTTGGATATGTCGATTTATGTTTTAAGAAATAGAAATAGTTATTGATAGGTGTGTGGATAGTATTACAATAGTACATGTTATTAGTAGTATAATCTTGAATTTAATGTATTAACATTTAGTTTCTTATTTTTTAATCATACATAATGTGTTATGCTAGATAATATAGTATGTAAATCATGTGTTTGCATGAGGTTTTTACGTGTTGTTTGTACTTTGCACTTCCATTTGGTATATATATAGTATTTGCTTCACTCATGTTTATTAATACTGGAGTTATCATGAATTTGTGTGTCCATATAAAGCAAGTAATTAATCATTCAAGTCTATATGTATAAGTAGTACAATGTTATTATGTGCTTAAACAAATATTTGTATAGAAGTATATGTCATATGTCTACGTGCATGTTGCACAACTGTGTATTTTGTATCCTTGTACCATAACATATATGTGTTGTATGATGTATACACGCGTGTGTAATTTAACGTATGCGTATAAAATATGATAAAGTATCATAAGCATTCAGTTTTTCATCATTTATTTCAGATGGTTACAATAGTTGTAAATCGGAAAACTAATGTTGGTCGAGCAGAGTAGTCCTTTGTTTGTAAATTTTTATCATTATTCATGAACCATTATGATTTAGTTATTTTAGATAAATAAGGTTTATTTCTTGTGGTTGATAAGTTTGGCATCGTCATATTCATGGTTTTAACTCCATATTTTCTCGTAATGATTTTTTTATGCCACAAAACACATTGAACTTTTGGTGTGTTGTGGTCTTAGTTGCATATTTTCTTTGATTCATGTAAGCATTCAGCTATTGCAACCAACAAATATCACTCTTTTTGTTGCATGTGATTTAGCTAGTTTTAACCATGGAATATAGTGTCTAAATGATTCTGAAATACTATTATCTTAAAAAATATAAACTTATAATAAACATGTGTCATAATAAGTTTTTTGTTCTTATTTTCTCCTACGTTCTCTTATTGTGTTTCATGTACGTCTCATCAATTCTTTCAACCGTTTTTCTATAAAAAAAAATGGATTAGTTGGATGCTCTAATTATTCGCATCATCGTATACAAATAAAATATCATCATAACAACAAAACTTTGGATTGAGTTAGCATGTGTGAAGAATATTGGTTCTGATGTATGTTTGTATTGCCAAATTGAATACGTTAACTTCTGATGTTGTGTTTGCTACTTTATAGAAATATTTTTTTATCACATGATGTTTTCAGTGCCTTTAATTGCTGTGATTGCGGGTTAAGAAGAGTTTTTTACTGACTAAGTGTTTATGATAGCACTACTATTTATTTATCTGAATACTTGGTAAAAATCACGGTGAAATAACAACAATGGTTAAAAAAGATTGTATAAAAAACAAGTTTAGTGTGGGAGAATGAAAATGACATCAAAAAATCATATTCATTACCAAACAAGTATTGCGCTTCTTTTAAAACATTACAGCATGTTCAGGAGTTTGTCTTTAACTGAAAAAGGTCGTCTTGGTTTGAAACGACCCTTTATCAATTTAATGAGGCTCATTTTGATTTTAAAAGACCCTTTATGAGTTATAAAGGGGTCATATTGGTTTATCTTGGTTTGAAGAGGCCCCTTATGAGTTGAAAAGATCGTCAAATGAAGATAAAATTGAAAAAAGTAATGACCCTTTAAAATTGAAGTTTTAATTTTATAAACTTATATATAATTAAGCAAATAATAAGAAAAAGTTAAAATTAAATTATGATGTTTGAGGAAAATTATTATAAGATAAAAATATTAGTGCATGCAAAGGTTTGAACCATCGACCTCAATACCTAACTTAGTGATGTTATAAATAAATAAAATAAAAACTTGACGACTCTAGAAAGCAAACACACAACCTTAAGTTCGTGGAAGCAACATTTTTACCATTGTGCCGGTCCTGCGATGCTGAAATTAATTTCAATGTTACCATAATAAGGTCGCTCATCATTTTTGCATCAAAAAATATATTTGGAGGTCATCTACAATATAAAAAAGTAACTCTTTACCAAAAAATTAAATATCCCAGTATGAATTCGTCAAAGGATATTCCAACAATAATTTTTGTTTTTCATCAATGGTTTCACATTATAACTCAAACTACAAAATGAAGGTACAACTTATAACTCAGCTTAATTATCATAGAACATATTAGTGTACATGCATAATTTTAAAAACAATTTATCATTTGTATACATTTAAGATCTATAATCTCTATTGACATAAATATAAGCCAAAGTTCTTTATCGAAAAAAAATAGTTGTGCAGTATGCCCTTAAAAATAATAATTATCAAACCATAAGCGAAATGATCTCCGTGATAGAATTGTTATAAGCCAAATGATATCCATGATAGGAAGGTTATAAGTAAAATGATATCTATGATAGAAAGGCTATAAGCCAAGTGATACACATTATAGAAAGGTTATAAGTCAAATGATGTTCATGATAAAATATGTTATAAGCTAAGTGATCTCCATGGAAGTCATGATGTATAATGATCAGCAAGTATTTAATCCATATAAAGGGAGGTCGTATAGAATTATAACTAAGCGAATATGGTTAATAAACCAAGTCGAAGTTTAAAAAAACCATAAGGTTACGTAAGCGGCCATACTGAGTCCCAACTTAAAATATCAAGTTAAATGAAAAATGGTTAATAAACTAAACATAAGGTTGAAACTATAAGGTTACGCATGCGGTCATACTGAGCTCGAACTTAAGATATCAAATTCGTAAAAATAGCTAATAAAACAAGTCTACGGTTAAAAAACCATAAGGTTATGCAATTAGTCATAATTTGTCCTAACATACTACACAAACACACACACACACACATATCTATATATATATATATATATATATATATATATCAATTATACGACGAGAATTAAATACATATATTTTTCATAAAAAACATATTAAACAAATATAAAAATAAAAATTTGTATTATGGTTGATATAGAATTTCAAAATATAAAGTAGATATAAGTTTTCAAAATACTTTAACATATTTCAGAAAAAAAATAAGTAATTATATAACCACCTCGTCAACATTTCATTTGGTAATTTGTTCTGGTGGAAGAATTTCGTTGGAAGATAATTTGTCAACTTTTTTTTTTCATCTGATCCATATCGTCAGGGGAAATTTGGTAAGTGATCACCTCGTAAATTTCTTATTTATCAACAATAACCACATGAGAAGTTTTATTGATAGCTTCATCATTATTTCCAGATTTCTCATCCACTTCTTCCTCATCTGATTACTCAAGACGTCTATCCGGCCGCTCGTCTTTTGATATTGAATTTTTGAGGTTGCCCAAACAAAACATGACGACCTGAAGCATGATAACCCAAAAAACATTCATTTGACGATCTAAAATGCATTATATTTAATGACTTAGAAAACATTCAATTTGACGAATGAGATTCGATTTGAATTAACATTATGATAAACTTTGAGTTAATTAATTAAATTAAAATTATATTATATTCCATGCATAAGGTTAATATATTACCACCGTTTATTATATATGAATTTGACGAGTATTCAGGTCATATCAATACATTTAGGAATTTAACATCAGGACAAGGAAAATGAAGATTAATCAATTCAAGTAGGAATCTAAGACATGTGTAAGGAAGGGCTTGAAGTTAGATGAACTAGGGAATAATAACTTGAAGATTACGTTATTCGGACATCATATTTGACCATTATTTTATTATACTTCATTTCAAGAACTAAGGGGAGTTATGATGAGGATATAATACTCTGATAGTAATAAAGAGCTACATACATTTATGTAATTAACTTTAACCCTTATAAATGTTTATGATTATATATGAGCATTTTAAGAGGGATTATTCTCATTTTTGCACTTGAAAAATACTTTATCTCTCCAATTCGTCTTCCTAAAAGTTATATTCTTCTCTTTAGAAAAAATCTTTTGGTTTTTGGTAAGGTTTTAGGCCTCATCATCTAGATGTCTTCCAATCACCAGTGACGAAAATGAAACTTCTCTTTGACTCATTCTCATCATCCAGAAAATATGTGACCGTCTTATACTAATTGAGGATCGACATGTAGTAGTAAAAGTGTATTTCAATGAGTTTATGCTTGTGACAGCATGTAAATATTTTATGTCAAATAGATACTTACCAAATCTTGTAACCATTGAGGTTATAAGTATTCTCTTGTCATTCAACATCAACTGGCTAAAACACATTCTGAACAACGATTAGAAAGCTACCAACACAATGTGTAAGGGAATACACACTTCCATTATAAAAACATATAACAAAAAATTATATTATGGCTAAAACAGCATGTCGGCGTTGTTTCTTCAACAAAAAAAACTTATAATAACGGATGTATGTTTATGATAATGTGATCGCAGAACATCGAAGTTTTGTTGCTCACTAAAATAACAAATTTTTTCCTTAATTTCACATCAAGAAGTGTGTTCATATTCATCTGCATATTTTTTTCCCCAACATCGATTCTTCTGGACATCGGTCTATTGTCGGCAAAAGATTTGAGAGAACGCATTTGGGGGCACAATCCACTATGTTTTAGATTAAAACATCTATCTATGGACATCCTCCATACCTTTTTTTTCATCTACATAGTGTTTATATACATTTTTTGTTACCTCATTCTGAAATATTTTACAACCATAAAATAGAGTTTGTAAAAAGTTACGATTTAAACGAATATAAAACTAATATTGGACAATAAAAAATTACTATTTATAACATGAATATTTATTATTTTGACAATACGTATGTTAAAAAAACCATTAGTCGATGTGCAGCTACATTGTTTTTCAAGAATTAACATACGTGTTTAGATTTTAGCGATTCATATTGTATGTTGTAATAAGATACGGCCTAACTAAAACTTTATAAACATTTATTATGTAATTATATTATGGGTCATGCTAGAAACAAATTCATATTTTGATGGATCTCACACGGATAGATCTTACACCCAATTGATATATCTCTCGCCAATTTTTGTAAAGATTTTCCCCTGCTATAAAAACTAGGTATAAAAAGATTTTATACATCTCTCACTATTTTTTCCCCCTTTTCCTCTCAATCTCTCACCAAACCTCTCAAACACCAAATTTTCACCGAAAATCAAAGCTTATTTTGCACAGAATCTGAACCCACAACAACACTGAGGTAATCCATACAAGTATACTACTCTATTTTTTTTTTGTGATTTCATTTTGTATTAGGTGCTGAACAATGGGTTAGAGTTTCTGTTATTTAAAAATTGGATTTTGGCATAATATAAGGAGTTGGTTTGCTAGATTAGTTTTGTAGAGTTGTTTGTTATATACGGATCCGTCTATTTGGCTTTGATTTTGTTAAAAATGGTGTTGTTCTGATAGATATAGGGTTTTAGATCTTTGCAGGTGTTCGCCACACATCATATGCTCCTAATTGTGCTCGTCATATACATCATATGATCAGGAAGGGTGTGTCTCACTTGTAACACACATACACTGCTGGGCACATGCGACATCATTCAAAGCGCAGTCGCAAATGACTAGGATTATCCTAGGCGCATGCGACGAGGGTTTAAGAGACTTGATGTTAATATTTTTTTTGAGGATGATTCGTACAAAAACAACTGTTAAAAATCCCAATCACCGCGAGCCAGCTCCTGATAGACATCAAAGTCCTAACAGAGCTTGTCGCTAACGAGGAACTCGCCCTGAGTAGCCTTACGAAACGATGCTTGCGTCGTGGTGGTCCAGAGGATGATACCAGCCATCACGTTGGTTGTGATGCGGCTGGAAGCGGCGTAGGTTCATCTTCCCATGCCGCACCTGAGGTCGAAACGGAGTTCGTTTCTGTATTTCCCCATGTCTTTAGTCTCTATCCCGATTAACCCTTACATGAGGCGTTTAGTGTATACCATGGAGACGTAATTTTTCTAATAAATAACTTTATTATTATGTACACTTAATATTTAGACATGTTTTACATTTATGAGTTCATGTGTTTGATACATACTACAAGAGAGAGTAAGTTTACACTGCTTCACGATGTATGACATTCTCCATAAATGGGACTTCAAGCATAATCGAGTGCGAGCGAAGGTTTTGGAGACTATATTTGGACCCCTTGTAGATGCATTATCTCGTTGGCATACCAATATTCTGTTGATAGAGGCCTTCTTAGAGCGGTGTCATGATGAGACGTCGTTGTTTCCTTTATTATTCGGAGAGATGACCGTCACTTTAGATGACGTCCACGTCATTACTGGTTTTCCAGTCACAGGTATTCCTTTCAACGTTTTATCTTTCGATGATGAGAGGGAGAAGTTCCTCACTTACGCTAGTATGCTTGGTGTACGGACATCCAAGTTGACTGAACACTTTAGGAATGCCAATAGTTTAACATTGAGTTGGTTGCGTACTACTTTCATAGGTGAGAAATATAGTGATAGTAGGGCTACATATGCTAGGGTTGATCACTTCACGCAGGCATATATATCTATTATATCTATTAGATACCATTATTTGCGCCAACAAAACTAGCAATAGTATTTCTTTAGATTATTTACAAATCGTTAACCAGTACCAGATTACGGGTAGGTACAACTGGGATCAGTTGGTCTTGGCACAGTTGTATAACTCCTTTATCCAGGGTTCCTTAGTTGGTACGAGCGATATATGTGGATTTACAAGGCTGTTAGAGGTATGGATCTTTGATCACTTTAGGCAGTTTTGTGCTCCGTTATTTAGTGATTATGCTTTAGCGTTACCACAAATATGTCGGTACGCACCACATAAGGTACTTTATTCCCAGGTGGTACGCGCGGAGTTTAGGTACACACTGTCTTTATGCACCAAAATAGACGTAAGTTGTATTTTTTATAAAAAATTAAATGTTGTGATGCATAATAATTTTATGTTTTGTGTTTGCTTACAATGTTTTTTTAAGGTGATTTTTATTATATATGTTTATTTACGCGATGTGCGACCGTTCGAACCGGTCAGTTGGGTTAAGCTTATGCTCAAGTCCTTTGACGTTATCGTACATTACTATCCAGATCATGCACTTATTAGATAGGAAAAATTCAACTCATTATATTCAAGATACATCCAGCTGCTCCCAAAAAATCAGGTAAGAATAATGTTCATAAGTATGTTTAGAAATCTGTTGCATTGGGCGAATTGGTAGAATTGGTAGCATTATCTTTTAACCACTCGAGGTATGTCATACGAGGGTGGGGAAGATAATACTGACGTGATGTACCTTGTTTGAATAAAGAAGAATCTGTGGTACATAGTGTCTAACCCTTTTACGGTACGTGATGTTGGAGGGTCTCAGGTGCACACTGAGGGAGGTGTAGATCGCAAAGGATATGATTAGATTGCTGAGTTTATTCCACGACTAACCATATTATCGTATGATGAGCTGTTAGATGTTGCTATTGAAATAGGCAGGATTGTTGAGATATTTAGACGATATTGATTTCTATGTTAGTTTGACTTGTATTAGTACGATATTTATGACTTGTTTATGCGTTGTATCAGTACGTCTATCAAATCGATGTTTTTTTTTAATTATTGTTACATTTTCAGTACTTGTATTAGAATCTTAACTTCTTTACGGTTGATACGTTATCTACACCTTTTGATTTTCATTTTTCTAGTTGTCGTATTTTCTAATAAGTTATTGTTTAGCATCTTATCATTATGGTTACTAACTAAGTATTGAAAACATTTAAGAGAAAAGATTGGTTAGAGGTAGCGATAACATTTCCTCTTGAAGAAAAAAGACCCAAAATTAAAGGTAGATGTCGCATGCAACATTTTAGGCTATCATTCGCACTCGGCGCATGTGCATTATTTTGGCTCTATTTTTTCCATGGGATTGGTTTTCGCTCCTGGATAGCGACTGAAACGTTTTAGTTATCGCATACGACATCGTCTTCTTTTCGCTATCCATAAGCAATAACCACTCATCTGGAAAATAAATAGAGCCAAAATAATGCACATACGTCGCGTGCGACCCATAGCCTAAAACGTTGCATGCGATATGTTCCTATGTTTTTGGATACCTTTGTGCGTAACGAAAAAATTTAAGATAAATTAAACTTCAAATCATGAGTATTCCAACAAAATATAAGCGACAAAAACTTAGTAGTCAAAGTCGTATCCCATATTGTCTTTAACAAGTCTGCAGTTCGCAATATCATCCTCTTTTTGTGCAAATATATCCTCGAGATATGGTACCATATATCAGGTAATGAAATCATAAACTTTCATGTTCCACACTTCTTCAGCTTCTTGCTTAATTTTGTAAGGTATGTACAACATACGCTGCAATGGTTCAGATTTTACACTATTGTACCTGTTTTTTTACTTCTTCACGACTACGTGGCTGAGGATTTATTACTTCATACCGTCCATGATCAAAATATATCATACACAGGAATCGATAAAAAAAACATCGGTCGTATCGTTGGACATTATAAATGTGACAAACTTCACCGCCTGAAGCAATTGATAGTCTTCGTCGATAATAAACTCCATATTTAAAAACCATAATGTTTTTTAATTTAATGACGTTTGGTAGGTGTAGTATTAGGCTCTTTTATGTAGAAGAGTAGACAATCACTTTATGGGGGAAACTTTGGCGGGAACATTTAGGTGAAAAATAATTATTGGCAAGAATAAATAAAAAGAAATTGCAATACAATCGAAACTAGTAAACTAAATAAACATACAAAATTTCATAATTTAACAACATAAATTCTTAAGATAATAAACATCCAATCCATAAGTTATGTGGGGATGTAAAAACATATGGAAACCAACGTAACACCAATTATCATCTTTAGTCAAATCGATAATATGTGGTGTCATTCAAATCAACTTTCATAACCTACATAATTTGCGTAAATATTTTGAACATGCGGTAGTACAAATGCGTCCATTGACTCGCTCCTTCGGTGGCGTAAGCACCCCATCGAGTTTTTCGGAGTGCTAGCACTAGCGGTTTGTTCAATAGGATATTCCCACGGTCTAGGCTTCTATTTGGTCAATTTATCCACACCTACTTGTGGCCTACCTTTAGCTCTAACCACTTCTTTAGGCTCTTGAACATGGCTAGTTTTAAGCTTTAAGATTCTGATAACTCTATTGATAATATGGTCTTGTTGGTATTGGCTAAAACTAAATATAGAACTATCTATGATGGATGGTTTATTTTTTTTTGCAAATCATCCTCATATGAAGTGGAATCTCTATTAACTATATCTAATTGTCCAAAATATATCTACATCTTCTTTAGGAATGCATCTACCTTCTCTAGCTATTGATGCAATTTCACTTGCGCAAGGTAACCCATGTGTTTTCATAATGACGCATCCTCCACATGCTACCCGATCTACTATGATATTTCTAGAATGTATAATAGCATGCATCAATTCGGTTAGGTCCGCATAGGATACATGACCTTTAAGTTTTTTTGTCAAAGTATAAGAAGTACCTGGTAGAGTAAGAAATGTACTTCGCTCGAACGATTCGAGGATCCCGACATGCTGCTTCGTTAGGAGGTTGTGAACTTTTTCCCAAAAAAGTTCAAAATTATATTGGTTCGGTCCAAGGTATTGTTTTAGGGTCGAGTGGGCACTCTTGCACCCACATAATACAAGTATATAATTAGGATATATTTTTAAAGAGGTATAATAACAAAACAAGTATAGAATTAAATGATATACCTATTTGTTGTTGTTTGGTCATAATGTTTGATCTTCTTCTTTCAATATTGAAGAAACTAGTCACCATATTTTGTTATCAATGCGTCCATAACGTAATCAAAACACTTGGGGTGAGATACGAACATCTCTTTCAATGTAGCTAGATTCTTTTCGTAACTTTCAACCGTGTTCGCTCCGGCTACATATCCATAAAACTCGACAAATTGTTTCGCAATCACATCATCTTGGAATATCTTTCGAACCATCCCGAAAATATTCTTATGAATATGCCACGTGCATAGCAAGTGGTGTGTTCCCAAAAATATTTTCTCGATAGATCGCATAAGAGCTAACTCTCGATTGATAACGATAACGCTCAAACGAGGAAGAGTACCCAAATCCCATATATAATTCGATATCTTCTCCCTTCTCATAAACACACACGTAACGGTAAATACAATGGAAGTAAACGTTACTCCAACAATCTCTAATAACGACATCTTATACCTAGTCGTTACAATCCATGAATAACACATTAATAAATGTACGCAATAAGTTTATGCACGTAGTATGCGCGAAAAAAAACGATGATAACCTTTGAATCGTCTTTCAACCGCTAGCACGTCGAATTTTCATGCTTCTTTAATTTCGTCAACAAATATTGCATTTGGATTTTTCCCCGTTGATCAACGTCCCGATGTTTATGGCGGCAATTGTAGATTTCACGCATGTTCGAAATATTCTCTAGATAATTATTCTTCAAACCACTATATATCTCACTAGGACGCAAACTAAGGTGAGACAAACTACGAACTAGTTCATCTTCATCTCATTTTAGCCAACAAGCGCGGGAATGACCATCTAAGAGAATATAAGGATCGTGATTGTCTTTACCATTTACTACTTCAAATCGTCATTGTGTGGCTAGTACGTTAATCAGATGCCTTTTAACGCAAACGGACAATTACATTTCTTCGTCATGGTCTTCCGCTCTCTTAAAGTTTTCACCTTGGCTTTTGATTTGAAAATACCATACCTCGTGTAAACGTAATCTAATCTAGGAGTTCTTCCCCATTTTCCAATATCATAGATCTTATTAATCATGACAAACTTAATCTTCTCTGATTCCGCGTACACGAAAGCACCTAATTCATCTTTCGTAAATAACCTATTCGTTATGAATATTTTTTTGTAATCAACATACATATATTGTCGTTGGCCAGGTTCTTCCTATAACGAATAACAATACAAAAAAAACTTAATATATAACCAATTGCAGAGCAAAAGCGAAAAAAGTTATGATGGTCGCATGCATTTCGCGACAAATAAACATTAGTGTCGCCTGAAGATTTGCGATGCATATATGGACCATGTCGCCCTGAAGGTTTGCGACCACTATGTATACGTGGTCACACAATTCATGCGACATATCAACTGTTCATCATAAATATGCATGCGAAGAGATTAAAAACAGAAAGTTGAGTTAAGATCGTTACCTCCATTTGATATGCGTGTTCCTTGTCCACCAAGTCGTCTATGTGTGTTCCTTGTCCACCAAGTCATCAAAAGAGACGTCCATTTTATCATCTTCCATGAATACTCCGTTGTTTGGTTCTTTGTGGTAGATTTTGGAGACTTGGGTGGAATGTTAGTGTTAGGGTAGTAAATAGTTAGGGTTTATGGTAATTTTTGAGAACTTTTCAAATTCTATGTAAATTTTTAAGGTAAATGGTAGGCTTGTAATCAGTGGGAGTAAAAAAATTAGTTTGAAAATTCAAATTTAAATTTAAAAAATAAAATAGATGAGAAATCTATCAAAATATGTTTTTTTTCTGCGACCTAACTTTTATGTTAAAATGTTTTGATTTAATAACGATAATTATATAAATAAAATTTTCAGCTGGAAACTTAAAAAAGTATACTTTGATTATTCGACTATTTTTTTATTTTATTTTTCTCAAAATAAATTCTATATTTTATCACTTACGTATAAATATCGTTGTTGAATAATTTTACTCCTCTTTATTGTTTATTAAAAAATAATTTAATTTAGGTTGATGAATAATTTTATTATTTGTTTATTAGAATGTTATTTAATATCAAAAGTTTTTTTTGTAATAAATAGTTTTAACCGACTACCGTTTTATTTTAAGCCTACCAAATTTGTGCTATTTTCTTTCTTGGTTGTACGTTTTGTCTGTTATATTGTTTTGTGGTTGTAATTAACCGAGTCAGGTCGGTAGATACTCTTTCTACTTTACAAGTCCGTAGTGTTTTTGCTCTTTTGATTCTAATGGATTTTTATCATAATTTTCTCTTTTAATAAATAAACCAATACCAATACCAATACCTCTTAAGCCACTTGACAAGTTGACACTCACAAGCGCACACCATTTCGAATCTGGTTTTCCAAATTTTGCATCTCTATATAACTCATCCTAGACATCAACTAAAATCCCTTTCCCTTCTCTTCCTTTCTTTCTTACAAAACTTCACTAACCCTTTCTTTTACTCCAAATCTTTCTTTTGTTCATGTTTTGAAACTACCATGTTCTTAATGTTCCTAAGCTAATGTCGCCTTGGCTGTCTGAAACCTTACTCTCTTGCTACATCGTAAATTCAATCCTCAGACGAAGAACACACCTTGTCCAATCTTTCTCTGTTGTCTTCCTTTACTGGTTTTACGTTTTCTCATGAATTCTCTCTCTCTCTAGTTATCTTTTTTTTTACAAAACCCATTACTAATCCAAACCCATCAAAAATCATATAAATCTACCCCGTTTCTACATAAAAAAATAAAAACTTTACGTCCTCCGTTTCATAAAAATGGAATCTTTAGGTTTAAGAAGTTCGAGCTCAGAGGAAGATATCCATGACACAAGGAAACGTAAAAGGATGCTGTCTAATCGAGAATCGGCACGGAGATCGCGGCAGAGAAAACAGAAACACCTCGACGATCTGACTGTTCAAGTTAGTCGAATCGCGAAAGAGAACAACCAGCTGTTTATGACCTTGAACATGACAACTGAGCTTTATCGGAAAGTTGAAGCGGAGAACTGCATACTTAGGGCTCAGATTATGGAGCTTAGTAACAGGTTACAGTTTCTTGGGAATATTGAGTATGATCAAATTCATATGGACAACTGTTCTTATGATCAGTTCAAAAGTCCTTTTGATTATGACGATGATGATAATATGTTCATGATGATCAATCCTTGGGGTGGTGGTTCTATTTATACAAATCAACCTATCATGACCTCAGCTCCTGATATGATAATATACTGATTTTTGAACTTGTGAACTCGAGTTCGAATCCAGATATTGAATTATTTAAGACCAGAGTGTGTTTCTTTGTCATGGTGATGTCTGTGTCACTAGAGAGAGAGGTAGAGGGATTATAAATTTAGAGTTGTTGGTCTTTGTAACTTTCTTCGATTATTGGTTTTATATAAATAAAGCTTATCTCTTCTCTCTATTCAATTATGAGGTTCGTATTTGCATTAAACTAAGTGTGGTAAGCAGTGGGAGCCAGAATTTGGAATATATACTTGTATAAAAATAATAATATTTGTTAGTGTTTTGCTATCATCATGTCATGCTAATGCCAATAAAGAAGACAACATATACTATACTAAAATCTATCTTTGGATGGTAGGATAAGAAAACGAAAGTGGTTCAAATTATTGGTGGTTTTGCTTGTGGAAGTGCTTTTATGTCTTCTTGAAGACATCGCAAGAAAGCTATATGCGCAAACTAGAAAGAAAATACGTTTTGCTTTGTAACTCTTAAAAGTGAAAACTATAAAAATAAATGAATAACTCTATATCTTATCTAAGGGTAAACCACCACAAATATCCGGTCAAGTTTTTTTATTTTCCTTTAATATCTAGAATTGGTAGACGACCGACAACTGTTTCAACTCAGCTAAAAAATTACTGAGCAATTCTTTATTAATTTATTGAATTAAACAAATTTTTTTATTTAAAAAAAGTCTATTTTTCTAACCGTGGAATGTAAATGTAAAGTATCGTCTATTTATTTTTTTCGAACAAAACTAGCTTTATTTATTTGAGATCGAGTAACCCTAATCTCGCATCTTTCAAGTAGTATATGTCTCGCATCTCTTCGCTTCATTATGTCTGGTCTAACATTTATCCACTGTCATCATGTCTGGTATCGCATGATTTAATGATATATGGTCATTCAACTTTATCATGTATGGTCTTGCATGATTTAATATTATTTGATTTGCGTAATTTAAGAATGTTTGGTCTCTCAACTTTATCATGTTTGATCTCACATGATTTAATAATGTTTGGCCTCTCACCTACATCACGCATGGTCTCACATGATTTAATAATGTTTGGTCTCTGAATTTTATAATGACTGATCTCTCATGATTTAATAATGTTTGGTCTCTCATCTATATCACGCATGGTCTCGCGTGTTTTAATAATATATGATATCTCAAATTGATCATGCCAGACTTTGCATGATATAATAATACATGGTCTCCCAACTTTATCATGTTTGGTCTTGCATCTTTATCATCATTGGGTCTGGGAAAGAAATTCAAAAAATATTATCATAATTTAGTTTTGTTCGTCTTAAAAAATCAAAGCCGATGATAATTTCGGATTTTGTTTCCGAGCTCCGGTGTGAAAGACATAAAGTTTTTTAATAAACAAAATAATAAGAAAAAGTAAGAAATCAAAATTTTGGTTCAAAAAAAGAGAAGTGGTTACGTGGTTAGTGATATAACATGAGTATTTGAGGTATTATTAGAAAATTAGATATCTTGTTTGAGTTAATTACATGATATTAGATAAATAATACTCACACTTGAGGTACTAGATGACTGGAAATATTAGTGTGGATACATTTGCTTACATTCCCTTTTATTTTATTAGAAAATAATTAAATATTGTTTATATTTTTAATGTATTTTTTAAATATATTAAATAAAAAAATAGATAAATGTTTTAACATATAACTACAAACATGTTTTGACGAGAGGATATAACCTAATATAAAAAAACAAAAAAGAACTAAAACAACAACGCGAGGTATTCGTTTAAGTGATGAAAAAAAAGGATAAACACAATAACAAACAAACTACAACAACAAAAATAAAAAGTAAATTACAATACAACAATAACAACAAAAACTACGACACTAAGAGGGGAAAACCGTCCAAATCAACAGCAACCAATTTTTTTTAAAATTCTTGATGGGGTAAAACCTCGTCAAACTAGCCAATGAAAACAAGGACTAAACAACTCAATAATTAGAGAGAAACAAATAAAAAAAATTATTACTAAAAAATCATTCACCTTCAAATGAAAGTTTACAATCTTATTTATATAATTTCACAAGTACTAAAATAAATAGATGAATAGCACGTGGAAGTTATCTAAGAATTAAGTTGTTACAAATATAACTTATATACTCTCTAAGTGTCTATGGATTTAAGTAATATTATTAGATAAAGCTATAAGTTTCTTGATATCACAAATGATCTATCTACTTAAAACAATAAAATTGGAACATTTTTTAGAAAAGATGAAGAAAGAAAACTCAACTGCAAAACAAAAAAGAGAAAAATAGTTACAGCCAAGAAATAGAGTTAAACTAACAAATCACATAAGGTTTACTTGATTAGCTCTTACAAGTCGATTGAACTATAAACATATATTTTAAGGATTGAGCAAGAAACAACTTATAACCTAAAATGGACCTAATATTCTCACAAACCCAAAGACCTAAATCAATACGGTCCAACACAATAACAAGGAGCCTATTACATTCATGTATTCTAAATGATAAAAATAACTAACAAAACTTATCCTTAAATGCTCACATGATAAATAGTACATATGGATTCTTTTATAATTTTTGGTTATATATAAGTCATTATGCAATCACCAAAAAACTAAGAGAAAAATACGATACATAAAAAATTAACATTCTTCTTTACTATCTAACTTGATATCAAAGTTAAACATGGTATCTCAAAACCCAAAACCATATATATTGGCCTCACCAAAAAACATAATGTATGTTGTTGTTGTTAGTGATTCTAAGCGGGTTCAAGCAATACATGAATTGCAAACCCTAATGAAAAATCATGTATGATCACTAGTTCCTATGATTACTACCATGAATATAGTTGGTTGCAAGTTGTTTTATAAGATTAAACAAAGGCTTTCATCATAATTCATGGATAGATTTATTTTAAACCTAGAGTCCATTGATCAAACTATTCATTATCATGGTAGTCTTAATTATTGTAGTACTGAAGGGTTGTGATGTTTGTCAACTAGACATAATAAATGTTGTTTTTAGTGTAGTGATCGCAGAAAAAGTTTTTATGAATTAACTTGAAGGTTCCGAATAACATACTAAGTCATCATATGTGTGTCAAATACACAAAGCTTTCGATGGCCTCAAACAGGCCCATCGAGCTTGGTACTCTAAACTAATGGACATTTTAATTAAGTAAAGAGTCATTAACTTTGGAATATATTGCTCAATGTTTCTCTATATTTTTAAGCAGATCATACTTATTATATTAGTCTATATTGATGATATTATCAAATAAAGTTATCTAACAATCCTACACAAATTCATTCACGAGCTCAAGTCCATTTTATTCCTAAAAAATGATATGTTTACTAATGTTTTTATGAATTGAAGTATATCGAGACTCAACTGGATTTTATTTGACACAAATAAGATACATATGTGACTTACTTGAGAAATAAGGCCTCTTCGACGCCATTCATTGTGCCATACAAATGCCCATTGCCCAAACCTTATTCATTACTGATGGAGAACATGTATTGCATCCTATAAAATATTATAGTGTATTAAAAGCATACTTATTAGACACTCGGGTTGGCATGTTCTTTATGGTTAATAAACTCGGTCAATTTCAAAAATATCACCCCACACTACACTTTCAAAGTGTTAAGAAAATCATAAGGTGCTTATTTTGGAGTTCTTCTTTGGGATCCACATCAAGTCATTTCCTAACCTCCATATATCACTGTATTCATATACATCGATTGGCTATCTTGCTAGGTGATCGTCGGTCTGTAGGGGTCTATTGTGTGTGTTTTTGTAACACATTAGTTTCTTGGTACTCCATAAAACAGAACATTGTTGCTCACCCGAGCACTGAATCGGAGTACCATGCTCTCATAAACTTGTCACCATAACTCATTTGGCTATGCCATTTTCTAGCTGAAATTGACTTCCTATTACACAGACCTCTGGGACTTGGAGTGACAACATGGAAGCCAAATCTCTCGCTTCTAATCTCATCTTCCAATATCGCACAAAATACATTGAGTTAGATCTTTACTTTGTGAGAGATCTAGTTCTTCGATGAACTCTCAACATCAGGCATATCTCGTCTCATGACCATATCATGAATTTAATGACGAAACAATTGTATCACTCAAGGTTACTGTTAATTCGTGATAAACATGGACTCTCAAATAACCCTCTAACTTAACTGATTACCAACTGTGAATATGAAATTATCTTGATATTTTTTTGTATCACAAATACAAGCCAATTTCATACCTGTCCCAACTGCTTCGTATTCTACTTCATTATTTGTTATTTCAAAGTAAAACTTAATTGACTACTTAATTTTTTCACAATGAGTTTGTAAAATAGTATAAACTCATCCACCCATTTTTTAACGCTCCATCTACTTGAATCACCCATGCACGTTCTGTTTGACTAAATTCTTTCAATGTTTCCTCATCATTTATGTTTTACTTTTGAAATGCATTAATAAAATCCATTGTCATCTGTACCTTAATTGATACGAAGTTCAAATTGAATCTCATATTCGTCCAATTCTATAGACCAACGCGTGAGATAACCTGAAATATTTGGATTTTGTAAAACAATTCTTAGATGAAAATATATAGGAACTATAATCAAATGAATTTTATAATACGAACGCATATTTTTTGCTACTACCACCAATCCTAATATAAGTTTTTTTAAGATTCAAATATTATATTTATGTGTTTATCAACATTTTACTCACATAATAGAATATTTTCTGAATTTGATCATCTTTACGCACTAAAACAACACTTAAAGCAACGTTTGACGCCGATAGATAAAGATATAAAGGTTCTCTTTGTATTGTTGTAGACAAAATTTCTATAGAAGTTAAGTATTTATATAAATCATAAAAAATTTAGCAATATTTTCATTCCACTAAAATATTTTCACCCATGTAAGACTTTCAACGAATAAATTACTCATATCAAATGCTTTTGAAATAAAACGAGATGGTAAACGGTCTGTCAACCTATGTACATATTTATGTAAATGAGACCATATTAAAAACTACTATGAATCGTTCGGGATCAACCTCAATACCATTCTTACTGATTATGAACCTTAAAAATTTCCAACTCGTACAACAAGTGAAAATTTAAGAGGATTTAGTTTCAATTTATATTTCTTATTGTCATCGAACGTTTCTGATAATACTGATATATGGTTATCCACGTTATTATTTTATAATCATATAATCAATACAAGAATCCATATTTTTCTCTGAATAATTTTTACGTAAACATGATTGGCAAGCCTTTGATATGTTAAACCTACATTTTAAACCCAACTTAAATCACTTGCTAATAGTATAAACCTTTTTAGTCATAAATATTGTATAATATACATCTTTATAATGAATGTTAATTTGGTTATATCATCAATATACATCCATAAATGACAAACATCATAACCAAATGTAGGATCCATTAACTGATCAATACAAGGAAAATGAAAATGATCATTTTGACAAGCTCTATAAAGATTTATAAAATCTAACACATACTTCATTGTCTATTTTTCTTCTTGACCAATTTTCTATCCATGTCGGATATCTGGTGAACACGCCCTCCTATTTTGACGAATTGGTTTTAACCTTTTATCAACAACTAACTAATGACAGATTACTGATTTACTTACTCTGGTTCAATACTCCATGCAAAAACAACCATGTTTATTTTTAAAAAAAAACCACTATTCATTCTTTAAATTCTAAACTTAAATGAATACTATTTTTTTAACAACTTTACCTCTTCAATTTTAATTTAAATTACATCATCTATTGCACTGTTACTTGCAAATCATTATGTGGGTCATTGATCTCTTCCATTTTAATTTCCACTGAAGGCTCAACTTCCTTTATTAGATGTTACTCATCTAATGCACTTTGTAATTGTTATAAGATGATGTTGTCCGGATTAAAAGAAATTCAATAACTATCTCACAATACTTTATAACTTTATTTGATAACTTTTACATGATTTCTAACAAAATACTTGACACACTAGTAACAAAATGAAGCCATTGCCTCCAATTTATTCAACCATGGATGACCTAAAAATTGAATTATACAAACTTGGTGTATCCAGTATCATAAACAAATTTTTTTTTTTTACCAACACCAATCGTCACGTGTAATTCTACCTTACCAACACATATAGTTGACCTTCTTGTAACATTTTCTAGACTTATTAAAAGTTCTAGCTAAAGTATTCTCTATATTGGTACACAACTCTTCCTTATTAGCTTGATCCCTTCTGAACCACTATATTTTTCATTCTCTTATGATTTTTAAAACTTTTATTTTTTATAAACTCAATAAACTTGTATCTATTAATCAACATTTGAATTTCATCTTTTAATTAAAAAAAATCTCTCGTTGTATGACTATGATCATCATGATATAAAAAAAATATTTTGATATTTTGTTATGCGGAGCAAACATTCAAAGGGGCTTGTATTCACTTCATCTATTGTTTTATCATATATTATTGCAATTCATTTTCTAAATGGTGTAAACCTCATATTTTTATCATAATATGAAATTTAGCGTGGTTAGGTTTCATTTCCTTACTTTGTCATTTCTCAAATCATCCACCCTTATTTTATAGTCCATTGCAATTTTTTATTCCTGAACTTTACTTGCATAATTCCACCTCGTCTTGTATCTCCAACTTCCATAAATATTTATGATCTTTGTAATAAATCTCTCATGTTATCAATTATAACTTGTATTAAATCCTATAATAATTATTGTATAAAGACAGACGACTCTTAAAACCAACCAACAAAAATTCCTCTTGACACTCTTCCAAACTATTTATTTCCTGAACAAACCTTGGAACATAACTTTTATTTTATGAAAATAAAATTTTATTGATATGTCAACCTTGGAACATAACTTCTCAAAGTTTTAATCTTTATTTTGAAATAAAGTCATGATATAATAATTATCTTTTAAATAGTTTTGTTACTAATTAAACTAAATTCTACATCCACTTTAAAGTTCTTCGACAAAGAAGAGTATCATTAGGATTGAAACCTAATATCGTATTACGAAACTATTCCAGATGATTTTATGGATCCTCAGTCCCGTCATACTTATACATTCTATATGGATCAAACCTTCTAGGCAATTATCCTTCCAAAATTTCTTGAGATAATAGTGAGTGCATCAAAGTATACAAAGCTGACTTTGGCCTTTCTAATGTCTCTAGATGTATTTCAAATTAATAACTTTTTCGTTAAACATAATTTCATTACTAAATTTTTTGTCCTTATTATTATTATTATTATTATTATTATTTATTTTTACTTTATTTTTCTTTCATTTTTAAGTACATTTTTATTAACGCACAAATTCAATCAATCATTATTATCTTTAGTCATTACTTTTTCAGTTAATAACTTTAACACTTTAGACATATATTCTATCATTTTTCTTCCTTTATCATCTATTTGCATTGCAACAAATTAGATCCATTTTGATATTTTTGTAATTCATTTAACTGTATTAATAAACTATTCAAATCAACACACTGAAGGAATTTTTAATTACCAAACATGTTACCTTGTGTTGGATAACTGCATGAATCATTAAAATTAGTGGAGAATTATCTTGTATTTTATTGTTATCATAAGTCGCTGAAACAATGTTAACATATGGTTAATGTTGTCACTTTCCAAAGGTTTTCCCACAGACAATGCCAAAAATATGATGAGTTAAAACCTCATCAGAGTAAATGATAATGGAAACAATGACTAAACAAGTCAAGAACTAGAGAGCAAAAAAAATTATTACTCAAAATTTAATCACTTTTAAACGAATGTTTACAGCCTTATTTATAGAATTTTACAAATACTTAAATAAATATATAAATGATATGTGTAAATATGAACACATGAAAATCATCTAAAAATTAAGTTGTTACATATATATAACTTATATATTATCTAATCGTCTATGGTATTAAAGTAATATCATTACACTAAACTACAAGTTTCTTAAACCATCTTCAATCTTCCAGATTCTTATGATTTGTTTATTTATTCGTTTTGTCGCTCACGTTAGCTCATAAACAAACTTATTTTGCTTAACTTCTAACATTCCGTCACTTATACTTTAGCCCGTCATTACATTTATCTTACTTTATTCTTATCTTTATGAGCTTCTTTAGATTTTTGTATCTATTTACTTTTTTCCTTTCTTTGTCTTTTCATTTAGCTTATCTTTGCCATATTTTATATAGCTCGTCATAATTAATTTTTATTATTTTATTTTTATCATTTGTAACTCGTCTATATTAGTCCTTATTATATTATATATTCACATTCTTCATTAAGTATCATTTCGTATTATCCTCTTAATTTTATATTATATATAAAGGAATATGTCATGGTAGGATATATCCTTATCAAATCTAGCAAGAAACTTGTAAAAAATAATTCAATTCAACATCTGGATAACATGTCCAGAAAATAATAGCGAACATTATACAAACTGAACAACTTTGAAATATTAAAAACAAATCTTAATGAAAGTCAGAAAATAATTGGTGTGAAACGGTTAATGCAAATAAAAACCAAGAGTTAAAAATATTTGTGTTTTTTTCTTCCAAGCATAATATACCCATAGACGGCTAAAAATGACACTATCTAATAACATTATATACCATAATTTTATAAATGAAAATTATTACAATAACATAAATTATGTTATGATAGATATTATTTAACGAATAAAAAATTTAAAATTTAAAATTTATTTTTTAAAATATATACGGATGAGTATAACTTAAATTGTACTCAACTTAAACTTTGTCGTTAAAATAAACGTATCGCCAATTTTTTATTTAAAATAAGTTATTATTTATAAAAAAAAAAAGGAATCTTTACATGAATTCAAAAACAAAAAAAATATATTATATTGATCAAATATAAAATCACATCGTTTAAAACATATTATATTATCTAGAAATGTAAATTTATATCAAAATTATGGTTCAGTGAGAAAAAACTTACTAAACCTAAATTTTAAGAAAGATAATCTAAAGCTTGGACTTGTATATAAAGTGTACATTTTTAAAGTTTAGTAAAACTAAATCAATTTCACATCAATTATCTAACACTATCACCATTTCTTTTAGTACATATATCTTAGTGATTCTAAAAGTTGACCGACTTCATAGATATTAACATAATAAAAAGTAATACCGTGTAAAAAGATTATTTAAAGTTGTGACTTTATTTTTTTTTAAAGCATAATATAAATATATATCCGCGTCATAAACTTTCGATTTCAAAATCTTTATCGCCCAAAAAGTAAGTAAGAAATATACACTATCGACCTTGAAAAACAATCAAATCTAAAAAGTTGAACGAATATCCTATTTTTATTTAGGCCATAGAAAGTCTTGTGTCACTGCTCATGTCAATGAACACCAACAGCAATAGGTGAGTGCGAGATAAATTATAAATGGTTTCCAAGTCATAGGAACATGAAAAAAAAAATCATAATAGGCATACGGCATTAATTTAAATATTTAACTAAACATAAATTATACATTTGATTTTGGAAGTACGTTAATATATATTAATCAATCCAATATTTTGTATGTTTTCTTTAATTCTATAGTATAATAATAGTTATTGATTATTATAAGGGTTAAATTATGAGCTTGTGCCAATCATGACACCCTAATTTGTTAAGATGAGAAAGTGCTCGATCAAGCGACAAAAAATTGCACGTAATCAATCAAATTACAAACAAACACCCTCCACCAGTAGCAAACAAAACTAATAATCAGGTACTTCCCCAACCCTACCAATTTTGAATATTAGTTACAGATGCGGAGTCCAGATTCAGAATCGATTCTTTAACTCTCTTTTTTCGTACTAAATAATTTTTATTTTTTTTAAAAAAAAATCTATTTTTTTATTATTCATTTTACTGATATATAGTTTTTCGTTTGCATTTAGTTTATCCGTTGTTCAATTTGGATAAAGTCAGTCTCATGTGCATGTTCATTTAGGAGACTAGTTTTATCAAAAATGAAAAATCAAATGACTAACTTTATCGAAAATAAATAGTTAATGAATTATTTGTCACGAAAATGAATACTCAACAGACGGGAAAGTGACTAACTTTATCCAAAATAGATACTTAATGACTAAATTTGGACTCTTTTTAGTCAATGGACTATCCGTCTATAGTTAATGACTAAATCTGGACTTTTTTAGTCAATGGACTATCTGTTGTGAAAATGGATAGTCAAGACACGTCAAATGGAGGGTTAAATCGCTGCTTCGTCCCTCGACTATCACGTTTTGTGTCATTTAGTCCCTCGACAAAAAAATCACGGTTGAGGGTCCCTCGTCTATCAAAATTCTATAAATTCAGTCCCCGCGCGTGGTTTTTGCTGTAATGCTGCCACGTGTCACTATAGTTAAATGGGTTGCGTTCCACAGATAGTGCTTCGACTTTTAATTCCATTTTTACCCTTCCAATTTAATATTTTTTTAATATTTAATATTTTTTTTATTTTTTTATTATTCCGAAAACAGAGTATCCCAAAATTTCGAATACTCTGTTTTTCTGTTTTCTCTCTTTGCTACCTTAACTACGCTTAGTTGCCGAATCACTTCTCTACTTAAGTTGGTGCTCTTGCAACCCCATTCTCTACTTAATATCATGCTGCCGGTGCCATTACAAGGGATTCTGTCATGATGGTTTTCGTCTGGAATGGTCAGCGTGCTCTTGATTGGTCTACACTAATCTGCACTCAAATCTGCATATCCACAATCGATATAACAAATCTATAACAAAATCAGAGTTTTTCTCTCTTTTTCTCTCTTCATGTATATAGAAGTAAACATATGTATATAATCAAACCAGTAACGGAGGACAATTTGGAGCCTGGCTTAGCGTGGATGGTTATTGCTACAGAAGAAGGCGGAACCAGGCGAATACAAAAAGGAAACTTTGAAGCGGGTGAAGAAGACTGAGTTGACTCGGTCGAGTTCGCCTTCGATTTTCCCTTTTTGGCCGGCGCCATTCTGCTTCCAGTCTCCCTCCGATTTGGCAGCCAAAGTCATATAATCACAGAGCCAGACCTGTTTGATCAAAAGCCAAAACTATCGTATTCTAGTACATATTCTGGGTAAAATTGATGACTGGTCCCAATTATGGCAGATTTTTCATTTTTATATATCCATTAATGTTTTCTCCAATTTTGATCTTTGGACCGGACTATATATCCATCCCCCATTTGTGTAATTCCTCATCCTTCGAATATACATCAGTAAATATGTTTTTTTCACTAGGTTTTTTACCATCTCACTGTAATCTAACCATGCGCCATAACATTCACAGTATGTAACCTTGAACAATCAGGAATTGCTACAAATAGGTTTTTTGTAGACCAATCAAGAGCACGCTCCATGCACCACCAGTACTCCAGTGACCATTCCAGACGAAAACCATGACAGAATCCCTTGTAATGGCACTGACAGCATGATCTTAAGTAGAGAATGGGGTTGCAAGAGCACCAACTTAAGTAGAGAAGTGATTCGGCAACTAAGCGTAGTTAAGGTAGCAAAGAGAGAAAACAGAGTATTCGAAATTTTGGGATACTCTGTTTTCGGAATAATAAAAAAATAAAAAAAATTAAATATTAAAAAAATATTAAATTCGAAGGGTAAAAATGGAATTAAAAGTCGAAGGACTATCTGTGGAACGCAACCCATTTAACTATAGTGACACGTGGCAACATTACAGCAAAAACCACGCGCGGGGACTGAATTTATAGAATTTTGATAGACGAGGGACCCTCAACCGTGATTTTTTTGTCGAGGGACTAAATGACACAAAACGTGATAGTCGAGGGACGAAGCAGCGATTTAACCCTCAAATGGACTAGCTTTATCCAAAATAAATAATTAGATAATTAAATCTAGACTTGTTTTAGGTGATAGACTGTGTGTCATGAAAATGAATAGTTAATTGACTAATTCCTACTCAAAACCTGAAAGGTTAACGTGAGGAGGCAGGTTTTGAACAGTACGTCGTCTTTGGACTATCACATTTGGTGACAGATAGTTCCTTAACTTTCAAAAGCCCGTTGGTAGTCCCTGAACTATCAGCTTTGGATAAAGTTAGTCTATCAGATCCTTTGATTCATGTGAACCTGCCACTTGTCACCATAGTCACCAGAATTTTGTATCACCATTAGTCCTTTAACTTTAGGTCAAAGCCAAAATATAGTCTACAATCTGTTACTAAAAGTTAAGGGACCAATGGTGATACAAAATTATGGTGACTAAGGTGACAGGTGGCAGGTTCACATGAATCAAAGGATCTGGGGGACGAACTTTATCCAAAGCTAATAGTCAAGGGACTATGAAGGGACTTTTAAAATGAAAGGGACTATGTGTCACCAAATGCGATCGTCGATGGACGATATATTGTTCAAAGCCTGAGGAGGCATAAATCAGTCCTCCAAAATACCAAAAGATATTTAAAGATAATTAAAATTTTGAAATAAACAGTTTAAAAAAATATATGTTTTCAAGTAAAATAAGATTATATAAGTTGTAAGTTGGATTAAGATCAAATATATCGATATTAATATATAATAACGTGTATTAGTTTTTAAATATAATAAATATTTTTTATTATATAATTATATTAGTATTTTTATTAGTTTATCATTATCTTGATATTATTATTTTTTATCGGTTTATCACATATCTCGATATTATTATTTTTAGGACTTTTCTAATCTTTAAATATGTTTATAATAAAACTTAAATATTAAAATTAGTTGAGTACAATATCCAGATAGTTTAATCTTTGAATTTTTTTTATAGTTCCACCTTGAAGGTCTTTCTTTTTCATGTTCAGGTTTGTATTTGAGTTGATTAGCCCCTCTTTTTTGTTTTGATGGTATATTTCTAAAATTATTGATATACTTGGATACACGTCAAATCCATGTATAACAAACTTTGGTAATAACTTAATATTGTAGATTAAAAATTATATGATTTTGATTTAATTATTTAGCTAGAGTTTATTGATATTTTGATTTAAAGATATTCCAAATCATCAAGTTGAATGCATTCCAAATCATTGTGTTGAATGTCTTCCAATTGACCAAGTGGAATGCTCTTCAAGACATCAAATGAAATATAACTAAGATCGTCAAATGGAATGTTTTCAAATCACCAAGTTAAGTCGAATATCTCTCACGTCGTTAAGCCAAGTCGAATAACTCTTAAATAATCAAGTTGAAATATCTTCAAGGTCGTCAAGTTAAATTATCTCCAAGCTCGTCAAGTTAAAATATTTTCGAGATTGTCAAGTCGAAAGGTCGTTAAGTTGAAATATCTTCAAATTCATCAAGTTGAAATATCTTCAAGCTCGTTAATTTAAAATATTTTCGGGCTTGTCAAGTCGAAAGGTCGTTAAGCTGAAATATCTTCAAGATCGTCAAGTTGAAATATCTTCAAGATCGTCACTTTTGGTTTGTCAATTTGGGTTCGTCATATTATATCAATTACAAGCATCGTATTATATTTTTACTCCTTGAAGTATGTTTAATCATGCCATAGTAAAACTTGTGTGACGAAGAAAAGAATAAAAATCATGAGATGAGGTGATTAAAAAAGAAACTACCACAGAAGCTTCTCGTTGTGGAGTCGGTATATATCTTTGTCATTTTAAGTTATGACACTGTATGGCTAATTGCATAACCTTATGGATTTGTACATTTTGGCTTGGTTTATGAACCACATTCACAAATTTGACATTTGAGTCAGAGCACGATATGACAAATCGCCTAACCTTACAGTTCTTCAACCTTAGGCTTGGTTTATTAACCATTTTTGCAAATTTTACATATTATCTAGGGCTCAATATGGCCGATTGCGTAACTTTATAATTTTCCTACTTTAGGCTTAGTGTTTTACCAATTTTCATGAATTGGACATGTTAGTCAAAACTCAGTATGACCAATTGCGTAACGTTATGTTTTTTCAACCTTAGGCTTCGTTTATGAACCATTTTCCCTTAGTTATAGTTATATACAACTTCTTTTTATAACTCATTTATTTGTTTTGTTATTGACTTATTATAAACCAGGTTTCTTACATAGTGGTCAGTCTACAGTATGGGCAATTGCATACCCCGTAGGGTGTGACATATAGCCATGTTCGCTTGCACGACCTCTTATTCGTTTTTTAAAAAACTTGGCTTATAAACGTGTTCTTTTGTATGGCATCTTACTCTTTCTAAAGATGGACTTGTCTTATAGCCATATTCGTTTTTTTAGCTTGTCTTTGATCAGTAACTATATACATCATATGAAGGATATATAGCCCCCCAGTCCTTGAAGCAAATACTAAGTATTTGTTCAAGGACTAAAGTAGTTGCAGATGAATTGAGTTGATTTTTCGTAGACAACAATGACTCTAAAAATATATGAGGGGAAAATTGGTCTAAAATATTTTGAGTAGAGTCACGCAGATGTTAGAGACAGATGCTAAATGGTAAATCTAAAGAGATAAGTTTTCAAAAGTGGTACGAAGTAATAATTGTTCTCCATTTCCAACAAAAGGTACACCATCTTATATAGTAATAATAGTGAACCCTTCGGCCTACATGGTTACCCATTTTTTACTACTTTACCCCATTAATTCACTAGTATTAAATATATTTACTCCTTATTAAACAAAATACACTCAAAGTTATCCATCTGTTACGTTTATATTACAAAGTAAATATCAGTTTAAGAAATTGCTAAAAAAATAACTAAAACTACTATGTGAAGTCGCATGTTTTTGTTTTTTAGTATCTACAAAATTGTCACTCAAACAAATACCCAAAAAATTCTTGAAACTCTAATCTATAACATTCCATGCCATTATGTACTCCATGAAGTTTCAATACATAAAGTCTATTGAAAACTAACCTTTTACTTCCAAAAACTTACAAAAACCTAAAAATCTCAAAACCCAAAACTTACCATAAACCCTCTTTTCTCTAACCTTTTAAAATCTCAAAACTATGACCAAAATAGGGGCAGAACTGGTTCCTCTGCAGACTAGCATAGACACCGAAGAGGTACCTCACTTTCTAACTTTCTGTTTTTTTAAATGTAAAGTTTTGTAAAACCCATATTTTGCTTGATTCACACATGTAATAGCATCAACCTAGTGTTAGTCGTCATTCCAATAGTGGAATGATGCATCCACCCGCCAATGAGATGGCGTAATGGTTCATCATTCCACCACACGTATGGCGGATGGATGTATCATTCCACCATGACATGGTGGAATGAAGGCTTATCCGCCTTATGCATGACGGAATAGCTTTAATTAATCTGGATACCCGGTTGTATTGATTTTTTTACTTTATATATATTACAGGAGGTTACCCATTGCGAAATTTCACTTATTTCAGACTACACTCACCATTTTGTGACTCACGAGGTTATAAGCTAGAGTCGATGACCGAGTGGGTCAAAAGTGCGAGCAAGTCGCTAGGATTCTCACTTAAAATAGCTCTAATGAACTGGAGAATAGAGAATGAACACAAAGACTAGATTATAATTGCGAGCAATCCGGTATATTTAAATATATCGTTAAAAAGTGTGACCATAAGCGTAGGTAATCCGGTTAAACATGATTGCATTTCTTATTTGCATGATCTTATTGTGTAATTGCATTTCTGATTATGTAGGTAATCCGGTTAAACATGATTAAAATAGGCTTTAAGTGTCATATCCGACAAGCAAAACCATGACCTGATTGTGTAAATTCAAGCACATTTGCAATGGTCTAAGTTAAAACTGAAGGAAAAAAAGTTTGTTGGTGTTTTGACGATGAACGAACAACTTAACGTCAAATATTTGGTGTCTTAAAGAAAGACGATCTGGATAATGCAAACCCACTTAGTATCGATTTACTAAGGACCTTCCAACGGTTTCTAATCATGGATAACACATACAAAGTTATTAGGTACGGGAAGCCTTTGTTTGAAGTAGTCGGGGTAACATCGAACAACAAAATATTTTACATTTGTTTCACATTCATGGCGAAAGAAAAATAAGACAACTATAAATGGTCATTGGGATGTTTGAAAATGGTAATGAAGGAAAATAATTGTGAGTTGCTCTTTATTATAATCACGGACCGTGAACTTGCTTTGATTAATAACATAGACAAAATATTTCGTAGTGTAAGTCACATATTATACCAATGGCATATCAACAAGAATATTAGTGGGAAAACTAAAAAATCGTTTAAAGATGACAACGAGTTTAACACATTTTTTACCGCTAGGAATGACATCGTTTCATCCACCGCCATTAACTGGATTAATAAGAGGTTGGCTAAGATGCAGACGATGTTCAAAGAACACGATAAGGCGTTCGATTATCTCATAGACTCGTGGATTACGTTATATAAAGAGAGGGTTGTTCATGCCTACACTAAAAAATCATGTATTTCAACAATCACACCTCAAACATGGTAGAAAGATCGCATGCTACTTTGAAAATATATATAGGGACAAGCCAATTGAATTTTAAAGGATTTTGGGAGAAAGTTCATGGTTTGTTAACGATGCAACATTCGACCATAAAATAATCGATGGAGTTAAGAAAGTGTTTCATAATTCATAAATTTCAAGATTTAAAACCTTTCAAATTACTACATGGGTAGGTATCACATATTTCTTTGACGATACTATACAAAAACTATCTTAATAAAATCGAAAGGGACAAAATCTTCATGCGGTTGCATCGATTGTATGACACAAGGTTATGCAACCATGAATCAGAAGTAATCTGAATATTGGACGAGTATGTGTCGACCCAAATTATGGACGATCATTGTAAGAGACTAGATATTGTTCCCCGAGTTAAACTAAATAGGAAAGAATTGAAACTTAATTTTGCAAATTTAAATACAAAACTCGGAGAGTTTGATATTTATGAACAAAGATATTGGCTTAAAACATTAACACACATTTCGGATCTTCAACTTCACTCATTGGTGAACCTCTCCAAATGTGTAAAACCCACGGTCGTACTCATGGACGTGTTTGAGGTCCTGACCGTGCTCGAGGTAACCAGACCAAACTTTGTGTGGATTATTCTACCAAAAGGGATCCTTCTATGCACGAATACGCCAGCAAGAATGGTCAAAGTCTCATGCGGGTAGTGCCGAAACTCCAAAAATGGTAACATCCGCAACAAGTTTCGGAACCCCGGTCAGTACTTTTGGTAGCACCGCACGAACGGTCGCCACACATAGCCGTACTAATTCCAGAGTAAAACCCCCAAAATGAAAAAAAACGGGTTTCATGTAAATGTGTAGGAATTCCGATTGTATCGAATAACATTACTACAAAACCATCAATTACGGTTAAAATAATTACGATGAGGTTTCTTAACATTCGAACGTGATATATTCAATGGACATACCTCAATTTATCTGTCTTTTCATACTCACAATTACAAATCTTAATCCTGACGAAAATTGTGGTTTTAGGGCCATCGCTAATGGTTTAATCGGGGCCGAAAGTTGATGGTAACTTGTAAAACAAATCATGGTTCACGACCTAGAGAAGCATAGAGAATTTTATTTGAGTGTCGCATATTGTAAATTTGATAAATAGCTACACTGTTTGGGATATTATAAAGAGAATGCACCAATCCAAAATTGGATGTCGTAGCTAGTTGCAGCAAACTAATCGCCACGACCAATGAGCGTCCTATAAAAGTGACCGGTGTCGCATTCTTGAATACAAATCATTGTGTAATGTAAGTAAATATTTTTTATATTAGATGCATTTAATTATTTATTATGTAAACTTGTTCTATGCATTTAATTTTAATCTTGTGATCTTAAACTATAGGTCGATATGGTTAAAGGTTCATCTTTATCGATGATAGATCCAAGGTGGATGTGCCCTACTGAGAGAAGATGTTAATCCTTGGTCGATCTCATAGATTGCTAGAATCAACACTTTTTTACTATTACAACATCCCACGCTGACACAATCTATAGAATTCGGGAAGTAATAGTATACTTAACCAAAGACCTATAAGGATGTTAGTGTTTTGATTTTGAAACCAAATCGGAAATACTAGTTGTTTTGTACTTTTTAATTTGTAAGCTTGTTAAATTATCGATTGTTGAACGATAACTATTGTATTTTTATTAGAATGTGTATTTGTTATTTTTAAATTAATATTTTATCCTTGTGTTTAATATTTATTGTCGTTTCTGTCATGATTATGGTGCTATTTGCCAACCTGATGCCAATGGTTGGTGTCATGGTAGGCTTCTACGGCAACGATTGGTGTGGGTAACATAGCTTCCACCATCATCTGGAAGAAAATGATGCACAAGCGCCAACTCATGGTGGAATTCATGTTTGTGGCAATTTTTACATTAACTTTTAAAAAAAACTTGCCTATTGCCGCCAGTGTATGGTGGAAATGAGGATGTATCTGCTCGAAGTCTGGCGACAATCTCTATTTTTTTATAAAAAATAATATAAAAGAATAACTTCTAACTAATAAAAATATATAGGTTTCTTGTTAATTAAATCACGGCTTCGATTAGTCCTAAACTATCAAATTTAGTGACAGATAGTCCCTTGACTTTCAAAAGTCTATCGGTAGTCCGTGTACTATCCAGTTTGGATAAAGTTAGTTCCCTTATATGTTTCGACTATCAAGTTTTGTGACAGATAATCTCTCAACTATTCATTTTCGAAAAATTTGGTCTTTTGAATTTCTATTTTTGATTCACTTAGTCCCCTTAATAAACCTGTATATTGGACTAACTTTATCTGAAATGGATAAACCAGGGACCACCACTGTAATTTTGAAAGTCCATTGATTATATGTCACCAAAATGGATAGTCCGGGGACTACCAGCGGACTTTCAAAAATCCATAGACTATCACTAAATTCAATAGTCCATATGCGAGATACTGTTCAAAGCCATTAGATCGATATACTAAACGAAATTATTATTATTATTATTATTATTATCCCACAATAATTTAGTCGCGCTAAGATTTTAACCCCCAAAATTATCCCGCCAAGATTTTAACCCCAAAAAAGTATCCCACTAACATTTTAACACCCCCAAAATTATCCCGTCAACATTTTAACCCTGCAAAAAACTTATTCCCGTATATTTTTCTCCTTTATATAGCTATTAAAACATGTCGTATTAATTAGTTAATCAAATATTCTGAATTATTAAAGACTTAAAGTATTTTAAGTATGGAGTGGACCGTTGATAAAGACAATCAATTGCTTCAAGCGGGCAAGTATGTTTGTAAAATAATATCTGATGAAACCATAAATGAGCTTTTTTATGCAGTGTTGTGCAAGATGTACTTCGACTACAGACGTCTAGGATTTATAAATCCAACTACTCGCAGTCGTGCATAAGTTTATGGTAGGTAAAATCTTCTAAAATTTGAACCAATGCTTCAAGTGTTCGAATTTTCGTACGTTTTAAGGCAATAAACATTACAAGTGTGGCAGTTGAAAGTCACTGATTTCATTACAAAAGATATGATAGTTATTTAAAGGAGAGTCGTGCTAAAAAAACAGATGTGATACCTAATTGCTCACTTGTTGAGGATAACCTCGGATATAATTTTGACTAATACGTGTTATTGTATGCAAGTTTAAAGTTATAGGTTTTAGTTGGTTTATGCTCCTTGTAGTGCTTCTAGTTTTTGTTTCTATTTTATGTACATTGTTTAATTTCAATTAAATGTATTTGTTGTATTTCCCTTTCAGTGCTTTAAGTTATTATATGTAAAAAAATATTATCAACAAAAGTGGTATATAATTATCAAATAAAAAACATGTGTAGCGTTAGTGTCTAACAAACAGGATATCCAAATCTAACATGAAACTGCAGTTTCAAACAACAAAAATATAACCATAATGTCTAATGGGTATATCACCGTGTCAATGAGGTTGTAGCAGTTAACCATATGATGAGACATAAGATACTCATAGTACAAAATGATTCAATATTGTCTCTAACAATAGGTCTCATGAACATAAGCACTAACATTCAATTACGCAAATCCTCTCAAAAATATGATTCAAACTTGTAAGTCATCGTATTTGGTTTTATTTTTTCCTTGCTCTGTATCTCGAACAATAGAAATAGATGAAGCCCCTGGATACGTCTAAACTGCCTCAATGCCCGCTCGGGATAGTAAGCCTGCAAATGCTCTACGCCAACATTGATACCATTGTACCAATTTATAGCCTCCAATGGGAAATGATCATGTATGGGACGATAAGGCTCAAACAAGACCTACAAAACAAAACACTATGAACAATAACACAAATAAAGTTTTCCAAATGTTACCATTTACGCCACACAACGAACAACAAGATAATATCAATAAATTTATTTTATTCGATTCTGACCATATGTTAAAATTGTAATCATTGTATACGTAAATGTATTAAAGAATTAGAATAATATAAAACTCACATTGCTCTCTTGAGGGTTATTGAAGGTGATCCTCCAGTTGAGTTTGGTCCGAGAATCAAAAATCGAAGCACATGTATCACGTCTATCAATAGTACATATGCGCTCCATGTAAGTCGCATACGTAACCGGACGAAGCAAAAATAAGGTCTTGTAACCACGTGTCTATAAGATTGATATTTCTGCCCATAATCCTCGTCTTATGAAATGAGGCCTCTCCAAGATAGTGATATAAATAAGTCAAGACAGTCGTACCCCAATCATAATGCTCAACTTGTTCGGTCAAATCTCGTAAGAGGACCAAATAATTAAAATTCACGTACGCGTTACTCTTATAAGCAAAGCGAACGCAACCGAACATATGAAGAATGTATGCACGCGTAGCATGATGGACCATGTCGTTAGTGCAAGAAGCGTAATCGTCACGGGAGACTGCCTCGCTAAACATATTCTGAAGAAAGGCGAGACCTAAACCGATACTTTGGCGTAACTCGACCTCCCTTACAAAAGTAATATCATCAATACCAAGTAGTGATGAAGTGTCATGCATTGCCTACCGCTTGTCAGCTATAACCAGAAGTGTAGCCAAATCACCTCGGACCTTGAGCCCCAATATTATATGCATATCATTGAAGGTGATAATCATCTAAACGAAATTAAAATGGAAACTATTATATATATATATATGCCAACGCTCCAAGAATACCTCAGTGATGTTGGGTTGTGTATGCATATATGCTAACAGCTCAATGAGTCTGCCGAAAGGAATGGCAAACAATAACTCAAGATATTATCCCTCTTTACCAAACTTAGTAGGCAGCATGGTCTGCGGAAGAGTGGCTGAACAGTGAAGGTAATTGAGTGGGGACAGAACTCTAGGTGGACCTCGAGTAGGGGCATGCCATCGTATCTTCGCGATAGCGGAACCAGACGGAGGAGTGGGTGATGAGGGAGGTATTGAATCCATAGAAATTAGTTATATGATTTCTTCATGTTTGATCTTGGTTCTCTTTTTAGCTCGATTCTTAACTCACTTCATCCGTGAACCATCACCCGCACCTGGACCTCACCTGAATCCATAATCTGAAATAAATATAAAAAAAACTACCTAAAAATACCAAATGGTAACTTGAAATTTATTTTTCTAAAACAAATAGCGCAAACATAAACAACAAGCGCAGATAAAGAACATAAAACCGGTCTAGAGATAATACGGTGACATAGGCTTACCAGCTCCATACGTATGATATGGGAGCTTAAGCCAACGTCAATCATATGATGTGGAAAACTTGGTTTCTTCCCGTGTTTGGGGAAAACATGTTTTCTTCTCCAATCGCTAACAAAGAACACTAGTATACCTACATTGACCGAATTAAAGCCCTAAAGTACGCTATAACACGAATTAAAGCCCTAACCTTAGCTATAACATAAATTAAAGTCGTAACCTACGCTATAACACAAATCGAAGTCCTAAACTAAGAACCAAAATCAAATTGCGGTTGAAAATACTTACCGTCGAGTTTTATGGTGTCGATTCAGAGTTGCTGCTGTCAATTTTGCTAGTGTCGATTTAGTCGAATTGCTCCTATTGAGAGACTGCTACATTCGGTCGACTTGATGTTGTCGAGGGACTGCTCAATTTAGTCGAGTTACTGCTCGATTCGACATCTGTTCAGGGTCTTATCTTAGGGATTTCAGGGCTCGTCGAGTTGTTGGTGGCTTATCGTGTTGCTTATTATTGCTTGGCGAGCTACTGGTGGCTTATTGAGTTGCTAGTGGTTGCTTGGCGAGCTGCTGATGGTGAGCGTACTACTTCTGGTGGGGAGGGAAGTAGTGTGTTGTTTTAGTTTTGGTGGGCTGTAGTGTTATTCTATTTTAATTTTTATATGGTGGCTACTAGTTTAGGTTAGTGAAATTTAGTTTTATTTATAGTTTAGTTTAGTTTTTAGAGGAATGTGTTTTGGAGAGAAGTTTAAGAAACGACTAAACCAAATTTCAAAATTATGATAACTTCACGGAGTAATTTGTTTTATTGAGGATTTGTTGTGCGAGGCAAATTTATCAAAAATAACAACTTTACCGAAGTAATTTTTTCTTTTTTTAGTACCACTTAATGGAGTAGTTTTGGATGTTTTTTAGCAATTTCCACCGGTTTAGTATTTAATCGGTTCGAGATGGGGATTAGATAACTTTGGTCCTTATCAGTATTCTGTTTTGTCCTTAAAAATATTTTTTGGGAGGACTAACTTTGGTGTAGCTTCAGATTTCATTTGTACTATCGCTCCGGATTGAAACCAACATTGTGATCAGAATCAATTTAGGTCGGATAATATTGCCTTTGATTATGATTTTTTTGGAAATCGCTAGTCTCGTATATATCATGCATGATTTTATTCCTCTACACATGTTATGAAATTATTCGACCCACGCAATGAATATATAGTGGTGAAGAAACTGTTCCACTTTCTTATGTAAATATCTATTTGGGTGTGAAAAGACAACTAACAGACCTTTCTATCCCCAATATAGGTGTATGTTGGGCCTTTAAAAATATCTAGTAGGCTTCCGATAAATCCTTTATAAATCTACCACTCTCACTCTCATTATTCTCATTTCTTACTAATTACAGAGATAAAGAATTCTTTTGTTTTTTCACCATCGAAAAAACCAGCTCCTAGTTCGACGCGCCACAAAAACATTTCTGGTACAAATCCTAGCCTCTTCAATCCCTATCATCAGGTATGCTTTTCTAAGTTATATGTTTATGATGGGCAATGTTTTAGACTGGTTGTCAAATTTTGAGCAAGCTGAGGCAATAAATGTTGGCGGGGTTACAAACAAATGACTAATTAATATTACTTAGGGTAGTTCCTCGTCTTCTTCAAACTCTTTGACTCAATCTTTACCAAAAATACCTACCCTTCCAGACCAATGGGTTCTCAAAGAGACGATCGTCAACCTTATATTATCGTAATGAGATATTATCCCTTGAAAACTCAACACTCTTAGAGAAACGAATATGTTCTCCCAATCACCAAGAAAATAAAACCAACATGCCTAAAACGACCCCTGCCCTCAAGCTACTCCCTCGAAGGAATCAGCTAGGTTTGAAAAGAAATCTCCCATCTAGAGGATTCCTACCTCTCAAGATTCTCCTCCGGAAGGATTTCAAAGAACACTGGTTATCAAAGATAACCCTACGGTTTGTTGATAAACCGAATGAGCACATAAAGGTCTTTAATAACTTGAGGTCGGACGCTGACAGCTCATACAAGAAAAGAGATGGCGCTGAGGATGAAATGGGAATCCTGAAGAAAAACAAAAAGAAGACCATGAAGCCCAAAATATTAAAGAAGAAAGAAGCGAAAGTTAAACTGTCTTCCAAAATATTGGAGGTGTTGGGGCGAAACATTTACAAAGTTGAACACAAATACTTTATTTCTCTTTATGTGATCAAGTATAAGTATTACTATACGGATAAATAGTCAAATCTTTGAATGCGCTGGGGAACTCCGGAGTTGATTGATGTACGCTTTCATAAATAGGGTGAGATGTCTTTATTTACTAAGAAGCGTGAGCTAGTGGTCTACTCTGACTTCTTAAATTGGGGACTTTGGTTCCCGTTAGATTCTACTATAGTTCGGTATTTTGAGCTGGTGAGCCTTTACCTAATTCAAGTTAGTTTGAACATATTATTCACACTCATGGCATGTATCATCGCATCAAGACTTTCTGGAATTTAGCTCCCTATGAAGCAATTCATGATGATCACTTCTTTTTAGAAGAACCCACATATCTCCTTTTATTTTATCACTCTAGCGAATGAGTATAAAGTAATCAGCAACTTCCTCGAAGATGAGAAGATTTGAAAGTTATAAGTTTATGTCCCCATTTGTTTACCAATAATCTCTAAATCCCAAAAACATCACTTAAAATTAGTGGAAGAGACGTTTAGGAAGCTAAACCAATAGGCCGGAAAAAAACTAGTCGAATGAATTTCATAAATGTTTCACAACGGTCAACCTGCTCTGAAGCCATCTATGGTGCACAAGTTCATAACTTACCCTTTCATTGGAACAATTGATGGCCCCACCAGGTCCGGTGGAAGTTTTAAAGCAATTAAACACTCCCGATGTCCAAGTTTTCCTTCCGACCATAAAGAGGGCCCCGAGTCACAAAATTAAGAGAGACGTTGTTGGGGTTCGGTCTAAAAGAAAACTATTTAAAAGCATGATGGAGGAGAAGAAAGTTGACGAACCAACAAATGAGATTGTTGATTTGACGGTGACTTAGACACAAGAAAAAACCCAATCGCTGAAAAATAAGAACTCAACACATGCATCGGGGCATAAAAAATGGAAAGGAAATAGCGATGAGAAAAAGAGGTCCTCTATTAAAAAAATCTAAGACTAAACAAGAGATCACCCTTGCCTCTGATCAAACCACTAGTTATACTATGTTCAACAACTATGATGCTCAAGTACCGAAAAACCACTCGTCACCGCCTCCTGAGGAACACCAACATGTGATAGAGATTTAAGTTTCCGGGCATCCATCACCAAGTTTTCCAAAACAAAATCCAGAGGAGATGGGAACTAAAACCCAAAAGTTCATTCACTAGTTCCAACTCTAGACCATTTCAAATTTTAATATCAGACTCATTTTTTGTAACTCTACACGAGATGGTTGCTCTCATTGATAAACTAGAAGGGAAAGCGACAAATTAGAAGGAATCAATTTTACACCTAAAAATCAAACTTAGACCTTGCAGAGACAACGATGTTTCTTCGAGAAAGATTCGACCACCTACGGACAAAATCGTTGGATAAAATATCTCTTATATAAAAAAATATGTATTGGGCCCGATCTGCTAAAAAATAGCTTGTAGAATAAAAATCAACTTTTCAAGTTAAGATTATTGCATTAGAATCTGACTTGCTGGATAGATTTTGGAAGCAAAACGAGACTGTAAAGAAAAATAACATTCATCGTGATCTTTTCATTTCAAATGAGACGATGTGGTGGAAACTAACCGGAGAGCTAAAAAGGATAGGAAAAAGAAAGCTAAATATCTCTATTGAATTTTAGTTTGCTTTGGAGAGTAATCTGACGAGCATATGCTCCATTCTTATACTATTTTTCTTCTTAATTTTGGGTTAAAAGCGTGGAGGTAGATTCAATGAACCGAGGTTTAATCCTCCTCTTTACATAAAACTTTATTTTCTCTCAAAATCAGGGAGCAAAAACCAATACAAAATTCATAAGTACCTTATTATTTACTTTAGACGGACATTTCTTTAAATAACCACTCTCGAACCTTTTTTCTCCAAGATTTTGTCAACTCTGGTGAAACATTTTTGGTTAGTATAATGGAAAACAACTTTTTTCACAGAGCGCGCCAAAAATAATGATGCATAAACCAAGACAATGCCAAAACAAGGATGCATAAACCAAATCATCCAAAATTCTATAATGTTTATACAGAGAAAAAAGAGCTTTTTAGAGAGATATGACATTTTTCAATAAAATGAGATTAGTATCCTCGTTTATGGTGGTATTATATGTATATAAATCATAAGTGATTATATGAGTAAAAGTCTAATATAGTAAATGTCTGTATATTATATAATTACATAAATATCCATATTGTCTTATCACTATCGGTATATTATTATCCTCATCATCATGTGAATCGGAAGTCATTGTAAAAAAAACTCCTTTTATTATTTATAAACAAAAGTAAGTTTTTCATTATAAAACAAAATTGTTATTGAATATTTTTTTATTTCTATAGTTATTTTCTTTTATTACCACTATTCACATTAAATATAATTATGTAACATAGAAACCAATAAATTTTAAAATTTGTTAAATTTTAAAACTAATTCTTACTAAATAAAGAAACCACTTTGCTCTCAAATTCAAATGATTATTTGGTAAAGCACTCTTATTACTTTTTATTTTTTCTCGTTCATTCAAAAAATCGAATATATGACAAATAAAAATAATTATTATCCATACTCATACCATAACTCTCATGAAAATATCATTGAAACGATCCTAGAAAATGTAGAATTATTTTTTAATATTTTTATCAAAAAATTTGTTTTTATCTATAAATTCAAATAGCTTGGGGAAGAAGATGATGTTTATCATCATTGTATTACGAAACACAACATTCTTAAGTTCCTCAATCTATAATGCTAGGTTTTTTAGGGCATCTAGTAGATGTTAAGAATCCTGATTAGTCACGACAATTGGTCTTGTATATAAAAAAAACCGTTGTTGTTTTTGTATCAAAATAACCACTTTTGTTGGCTTTGTTTCACATTCGTCGTCACTCTCGGGTGATCAAAAATGAAAATCAAGACAAACAAAAGTGACCACGGTTGCAAAATCAGACCAACAAAAGTGACTATTTTGATACAAAAAAAAACATCAATGGTTTTTTTATACATATGACCAATTCCATTAACTAACCAGGGTTCTTAGCCTCCATTAAATATACTTCGCAATAACATTGTAAAGTAGGGTTGCATAACTGATATCAATACCCTTACAAAACTTATTTTAATAGTGTTTTGTAACTCATATAATAGTCACATAACACAAATATATTATTTGTATGTTATGAAACCTGATGTAATTACCTTACGTAACCGAACATAATTATGAATAATTTGTTTTGTAGTATATTTTTATAATCTTTCATATATTCTTTATAAATCTCCAAGACACGGTGAAATCCTCACGACATTGCACTATTATGCTGGCGTATAATTTGTCGGTTCATGGTAAAATTCTCGCGGTATTTCATGATTACGTTGGCGAATAACCCAAGAAATTTGTCGGTTCATAGCGAAATACACATACTGCATTACTAGTTTAGCACATAATATAATATTCGCAGTATCACAGTGACGAATTATATAAAATATTTCACCACATAGGTGACGAATAAAACTAAATATTTTACCGAAAGTTGCATAATTATTTTAAGCAATACCAACCACAAATATATTGGTTTTGCTAAGATAAAAATATCGGTTTCATATCATGATACTTTGAAATACTCACTTGAGATGTGTGGTTTTATTATTTTCCAACTTAAACCGTGAATATATAAATTTACAAGGTATTGTTTGCAAAATCTATGTAATTATAAATGCAGAACCTTATATAAATTATATGTGAAACGAGTAGTACTAATGATGAAAAAAGGGTAACTGGTATATGTGAAAATTGACTTACATATTGTGTCACATCAATGCCGGATAAAACTAATTATGTCGCCAATGCAATGATGAATTTCTTAGGACCCATTGTTTTCAGTGTCATGGTAGCAAGATTTATGTGAAATATTAACTTGGGATGTTTGTTCTTATTATTTTCTAACCTCGATCACGATAATAAAAAATCTACGATATTGCTTGCAAAATCTAATACAATCTACATGGGAAACCTAATATAAATAATATGCAAAATATATAGTATGATTGATACCAAAACTAACATAAATGGTATATGTGAACGTGACTTATTTATTTCGTGACATATTTATTTCGTGACATATTCGATGGATAAAACTAACTATATCGCCAATATAATGGTGAATTATTTTAACCCATTCCAACCAAAAATCTATAGGTTTTGTTATGACCAATCTGCTGTTTTTATTTTGTGGTAGCAAGATTTACGAGAAATACTAATTTTGATGCTTGTTCCAAATAATAATAATAATAATAATTACTTACACTAATATAATGTTTGTATGTCGGCTTGTGTTATATTAACCGATCATAAACTTGCTTTGATGAATAGTCTTGATAAAATAATTCTAACCTGGCACATGTTATGCGAATGTCATGTCAACAAGAATGTACTCCCCAACATAAACATATATATTCAAAAATATTTAAGAGTTTAAAAAGTTTATGGACGATTGGAGGGTCATGGTTTTGTCTAGTATTGTGTTCGAAAAGAACGATAACTTAATGAAAATGTGGGCATCCTTCACATAATCAAGTTGAAGGTATTATTACGTGATAGAGTTATAACACCTTATAAAAAGAAGTTAATTCATGGATATATAAATAATATCATGTATTTTAGCAATACAACGACCAACGTGTAACATTCTATGGAAATATTATTGTTGTGAAACGTATTAAAGTGGTTATATTGTAAAAAATAGTACGTAGTTGTAATGTGTAACATATTATAATACATGTATTGCAGAATTAGTGGTTACAGTAACTGATGTTGCGAAAGTTTTATGTTTTATGACTTGCAAAAAGTACTACAACTTAGGGTGGAGGGCGTGCATGTTAGCCTGAACAAATACATTGGCTCAAGCCTATTGAATTTTAAACTATTTCAGGAAAATATTGACGGGTTGTTTGCGAAGCAACATTCAGCTATAAAAGTATCATTGTAAAAAATCAAATGTTATATCGTGCATGATTATAAAATTCATGGTTTTTGTGAGTTACCTTGATAGATTTTGGAACAAGCTTTGGATATTGATAATGATAAATATGGTTTGGAGGGTGTAAAAATAACATGATATGATAGTGTATTTAATTCTTGGGTAGAGGATATAAAGAGATAATTGGGATGTTAGCTATTAATAGGTAGAGAAAGAATCAATCAACCGATTTAAATGCTATTTTTTGGACTATTTATAGAATGAATCTGGATCCATGGGCTAACCGGGTCGGGTAACTTATATTGGTCAATCTCATGAGACCATAGGCCCAAAAATACGTAAATCTAGCACTTATCTGAGTCATCAGGCACCCAACTTACTCAATATTTTTCTTATCATAATTCAGAAATACCCTCTAAGAAAAATCTGATCCTTTTATTCTTTAAACTTCCAACAAAATCCGACCATATTATCTAGCCCTCTTATCTCTCTCAAAATTATATCAAAAGAGCTAATATGTTCAAACAATTTCCGAACCACTTCCAATGTATTGTACTCGAGAACGATCACTATCCAAATGTCACAACTTTAATGCGGTTACTTTTGGAGGCACGAGTCAAGTTGATATTTGACTCACAAACCTGTTTTGTCCTATGTAAGAACATTCATTCAAAAGAAAGAAGTGGTTACAATTAATAGCCCCCTAGCTATTGTTGTCGGTTCCTGTTCCCTAGTAGGGCACTTAAACATTTCTCCCTCTTTATAAGATTTTATTTTATGTTGTTATTTATAGAGTAAGAAAGGTTTACTTTATAAGTCTAGATAGAGAAAGTATTTTACTTAAAGCTTTGAATTAGATTCTTCACTTTTATTCTACCTTGTTCATCATCAGTCGATGTTCTCAACACTTGCTAAGGTTTGTATTTTTACAGCTAGGAACGCTTACTAAATGAGGTTGGCTCAATCTATCCGAATTAGCAAAAGAGAAAATAAAGTCAAGATATGCTGCTAGATTACTTACTTCTTCAGATGGAGTAGTCATCACTTAATATGTAAAATATCGTAGGGTTTACCCTATAACAAACACCAAACTCATTTTGATCCTACTTTGACGACCCAATATGTAGAATACGGTGAGGTTTACCCGTATAACAAACATCGAAATCCTTATGATCCTACTTCGACTACCGAGTCATCTACATCACCCAGTCATTCCCCTCAGTTAGTTAAATCATCCCAAACCATAGGGGTCACAGAACTCCTTCAAATTTTATCTCTATGGGGTCTGATATTGGTGAGAGTACTCCACGTAGAATCATCAAGCTTTCTAAGGTAAAAGATAAGCCTTTTTATGCCAAATAAGCCCACTAAACAATCCACCGAACAACTTGTTGTTACTGGCAATCCCCCAATATAAATTCCGATCATGGGAGAAGAAGCCTCTATAAATGCATTTCCATTAAGGTTAAATACAAATCCAAATCCTATAATTGCAGCAACTAAGTCCCCTCAAATCGAGGAAGGAAACTCTGATGTTCAACCTAATGGTCCTTCAGAACAAAGACCATAAGACATGGAAGACAATATGGAATACAATGGTGAATATACACCTTTAAAAACATCTAATCAGATTGAGAAAACTCTAAAGTCAACCAGAGGAACTAATCCAATGACCAAAAGTGAAATTCCCTCAACTGAATTCGAACCACTTCCCGAGTCTCTCGTTGAGAGAGTTGGGCCAACTTTACTAAGATCAGTGTTAAGTACCTTTTGGCCTTACAAATAATATTTTATGTTTACTTACATGAAACCAAACTAGAAGGGTTTGGAGCCAAATGAGGATTCCCTGAGTCAATCAGAGTTAGGCTCTCCCAACCTGGAGATACTCCGATGGACTTTAAGGCTGGTGAGTTGGTGTTTTATACTGATGTGCTTACATGAGGTCTTCGGTTTCCCTTAAACAGAGAAACAGTAAGATATTTCCAATTGGTCAAATTGTGCCCAAGTCAACCTAGCCCCAATGCTTGGTTCTCACTGCTAGCATATATTATATACTCAAGGTTATCAAAAATTCTGACGCCCATGGAATAATTTGTTTGTTGTGGCTGGTTTGTGTCGCAACAATTATATCCTCTCTTATTACTTTAATATGGGGAACGACTATAAGGTGGTAGATGACATTTTAGAGGCAGACAAGATATGGAAAAAACACAATTTATTTTTGTCAATGGTGCCTGGGAAAATTACAAAAAGATCACGTTTAAGGGTAATGTGAGCATATTTACAAGATATTAGAAGAGTACACGTAAGTTTTTAAAGATTTTTTACTCTTATTCTTTGGTAGTATTCGTTATTTATCTCAGATTTCTCTTATTCCAGTGATCTCGAAGCTCTTCGTACAACACTTGGAGGATGTGAAAGTAACTTTTAGGAAAATGAATCATTGGGCCAACAAAAATGGTCCAATGAGTTCAAAAACTGCTTCACCCCGGGTAATTTTATGAGGAGCCAACTTTGGAGGACTAATCTGATCCGGGAACTCTCATAGGAACAATTTATTACCCGTCCCCGATTCACCAAAATCCTCAAAAGGACAGAAGCACCTGATGGAAAATATATTTTTTCCAATCAGGAATAGAGCCCTCAATCATCGAGACAAAAACAATTAGAACAAGAAGAAAGATAGATCATCTCAATTCATTCCCGCAATAAGAAGTGGAGGCAGCCTAATAAGATCGATGCAGCTTTGTTGGAGGTTGTTTCTGTCATAGTTAGAGAAAATATAGTACCAACGGAATCTCCCACTCCTAAGAAGAGAAGAAATGTAAGAGAGTAAAAAAGGTAGCGATAATATGGAAAAGAATAAGAAGAAAGCTTCGGTTGATTTGGAGATTATACTCTCCTCTGAAGTTCCTTCTTCAACCATTCCCATTGTGGTTCCTCTTTTAATAACTACAATATCTGATCATCCTTCTCTATTGCTTCCCACAACTGACATGTCAACTTTTGGAGGCGGTGATCAAATAAAATATATAAGAAACTTTGATTTCGAAGCTTTTGAGCATGCTTTCCCCAAATCCACAAGAAATACAAATTCTATGATATATGATGGAATTTCCTTCGAAGTGTTTAAGGAGAATGATGAATTGGGATATGCAGTCTTGGGCTATGTGAGTCCAATCATTTATTTGGAAAGACAAGTGAGGTCTCGGGTTAAAAACATCATTTCCCTTTGGGATGAGAACCAGAGTTTGAAGAATTCTACTGAGGAAGAAAATGGAAAGGTTGAAAATCCGAGTAAAGAAATAAAAATCATTAATGAGGAGTTGGTTTAACCAAATTCAGATCGCAACAAACTACAATCTAACTATAATGGTTTACAGTCATCCACTTCTGAGGAGAAAGAAGATCTTCTTTAGAAGAAAGAAGATGAAATTACTAAAAAAGTAATAGATTCGAAGAGTCGATTAAATCTGATATGATATTATTATTCAATAAGATGTTCTCCAAGTTGTACCTCAAGGATCTGTGGGGACATGTGCCAGTTGAACTGATACTTTATCACGGCTTGCCTTTAGTACAAGATTTGTATTTCAGATGATTCATATGAAGATGATTCTGATGAAGATGATTCTGATGAAGATGACTCTGATGGTGAGAGTCCAGAAGGAAAATAATAAGGAAAACCGATGGGAACGAGCCCTAAGGTCTAAATATTTTGGAAATCTTTTTTTTCTAAGTAAGCCCTTAATATGTACAAGGAATTTTGTTGTTTTTGGTCAGATAAATTTGTGCAAGTCCTTGGCTTGGCCAATGTAGTTTGTAATTCTCTCTTCGGATTCTATTTAACCTTTGGATCACCCAAGGAAATTTATGTTTATCTTTATTTTTATCAAATTTTTTTGTTCTTACATATTCTCACCTCAATTTATATCCGAACATAATTAGATATGCTTTGTTCAAGGGTGATTAAAACTTGTAATAAATGTTCCATTCACAGGTAATTATTTCGAAGGAAATAAATTCTTAATGTACTCATGCCAAAACAATTCATTCCAAGGTAATCTATTCGAAGGCAATGAAGACTTGGTATAACTGGGCCATTCGAAAATAGTCCATTCGAAGGCAATGAACACTTGGTATACTTGGGTCATTCAAAGTTAATCCGTTCAAGGGCAGTACATTATTAATAATTCGGGCACCTCAGTAAAACCTCCCTACGCCACCAGGGTAGGAAATAGTATGTCCCATTATATTTACATTGAACTAAAACAAAGTAAATATTTTACGACATAAGTTTATTCTAGATATAACCTTCAATGTTCAATATTCCATGGGTATTTTAAAGGATTGGCTTCCTGATCAACCAACATGTATGTTCTCTGCTTGAACTTTTCATACACCGTGTGTGGTTCTTCTCGATTATGAGCCATATTTCCAAACTTCCTCTCGATGGTATACAAAAATAATTTTATTAAAACTATATCTCCCACTTCTAAATCTCTTCTTCGGACGTTAGATGCATACTTAATTTTCATCAAACCCTTGTAGTGAACGGTTAGTAAATAAGCTTTTATTTTTTTTCCACAATCAGGTCTAGCTGAGCTCTTATTGCAACTTCAGTATCCTCTTTGGAATAATTTTGAATTTTGAAAGAAGGAAGAGTAGCTTCTATTGGTGTAATTGCATATATTCCATAAACTAAAGCAAATGGAGATTCTTGTGTGGCTATGTGGAAATTAGTTCGGTAGGCCCATAGTACTTATTGTAGATAGTTAGGCCATTTACCGGCTGCTCTTTCGAAGTTCTTTTTTAGACCCATCAGAACGGTTCGATTTGCCACCTCTACTTGTCCATTGTCTTGAGGATTAAAATGTGAAGAGAAACAATGATGAATTCCTCTTGATGCGCAAAAGACTTCCATGTCTTTATTGTCAAATTGGGGACCATTGCCCATGGTAATACGTATGAGAATTCCAAACCTATAACATATATTCGAGAGGATAAAATTTATCACTACTTAGAAGTCGTTCCAGATAGTGGTGCAGCTACTACCCACTTGGAAAAATAATCAATTGCCAAGATGATAGTGCGACATCCCCCATAAGTCATTGGAAGTGGTCCGACTAAGTCAAGTCCTCATCTATCAAAAGGTACCGCTTCAGATACAGACTCCATGGGAACTGTTGGTATGTGGATTTCATTTGCATACCTTTGATAAAGATCATATCTTCTAACCAATTATTTAGAAGCTTCCATAATAAAAGGCCAATAATACCCTTATAGCTAAAGTCTTGTAGCCACAATGTATTGATCCTTCCCTATCGTGCAATTCTGATAAAACTGTTTGGGATTCATCAAATCCGAGGCAACTTAACAAAGGCCTAGTGAATAATATTTTGTAGAAAACCCCTCTTAAGACCAAAAACCCATGCGCTTTGAATTTTAATTTTTTGGTAGAAGCTTTATCCTCATGCAAAATTCCAATACTGATGAACTTTTGGATATTATATCTCTAATCTTGAGAAACTGTGGCAGATACTTGGAAATTCGTTACCATATCAACCTCCATTTCAAGACTTGTGACAATGGAGGGACACTTTTGTACAAGAATCCAAGGATACCCTTCGGTGTAGGAAATAGTGGTCAAGGAATCAACCATTGAATTTTTTTATTTTTGGCACATGTTCGTATTTAACATGTTTAAAATTAGTAAAAACTTATTTTAGTACCTTTAAGTACTTAATAATATTATCTTTCTTGGTTTCAGATTACTTTTATGATTGATGAATGACTAAGTGTGAATCACTCAATAACCAAACACTTTTGGCACCATATATTTGAGCTAACCTTAATCCTACTATGGTCGCTTTATATTCTGTTTCATTATTTAATGCCTTAAAACTAAAATGTATAGCTTAATACATCGAATCTCTAAAGGGATAAATCAAGCAAACTCCAGCGCTAAAACCCACCATACTTGATCCATCGTCAGTTCGAATTACCCATTCCTTCTCAGGCTTGTTGACTTGAGATTCCTTATCAAGCCTTTTTAGTGGAATTCAAATAGAAAATCAGATACAACTCGAGCTTTGATTGTCATTCGAGAAGCAAAATCAATATCATAATCTCCTACCTCGACAAACCATTTAGTCATATGACTTGATATATCCATTTTTTGTAATATGTTTTTAAGGGGAGAAGAGGTTCGAACGATGATGGAGTGTGCTTGAAAATATGGCCTCACTTTTCTGACCGCTACCCCAAAGCTAGTTTTTCCAATTTTAGGTATCTCTTCCCAACATCCAATAACTTTTGCTAAAATAGTAAACATGATGGGGATAATCGTCAACTTCTCGTACTAATACTACACGCACAACATAATACAACACTACTAAGTACATATAAATCCTTTCTCTATAATGGGTTTGAATAAAGTTTTAGGTGAAGACAAATGTTGCTAATTTCCAGGAATGCCTTATCATAATTTGGGGACCAGTTGAAGTCTTTAGCATTTCTCAGGGCTTGGAAAAATTGTGCACACTTATCTGATGACCTCAAAATAAATCTATTCAACGCTGCCAATCTCCTAGTTAATATTTGAATTTATTTACTGGTTTGAGGAGGGTCCATGGAAAAAAAATTCAATTTATTTGGGTCAGCTTGGATTTTCTTCCTATTCATAATATAGCTCAAGAATTTATCGGAGCAGACACTAAAAGTGCATTTTTCAAGATTTAAACTTTAACTTATTGGCTTCTTAGTTAGAAAACGTTTCGTGGAAGTCAGGTATATGATCTTCCTCCTTTGGGATTTTCACCATCATGTCATCAATATAAACTTCCACATTCCTTCTGATTTGACTGTCAACTGCTTTATTAACTAATCATTGGTAAGTGCCCCAACATTCTTCAACCCAAAAGGCATTACCTTATAACAATGAAGCCCAATGTCGATGATAAATGTGGTATGATCTTTATAATTGAGATTCATATCTATCTAATTGTAACCAATAAAAGCATTCATAAAAGATAACAATTTATTCCCCGAAGTGGAGTCTACCAGCTAATCTATCTGAGGTACAAGAAAATGATCTTTAAGGCATGTTCTGTTAAGATCCGCAAAATCAATACACATCCATCACTTGCCATTCTTCTTTTTAACAAGCACCAGATTTGCAGTCTAAAGTGGGTATTGTGACTCTCGAATGTGCCCTACCTTGGTTAACCAATCCACTTCTTGGACTATGGCTTCATACTTTTCTATAAAAAAATCTCTCATTCTTTGGACTATCGTGCATGCAATGAATCATACAGATAATTTATGACAAATGATATGTCGCCTAAGAGAACTGCTCGCGGGCAGTCCACTACTCCAATCGTAGAACCAGTCTATCGTGAGGATATTGAATATCGATTTGTCAAGATATATGAACGGGTGAATTCGTTGTGATATCAAATAAATAAAGCAATGGAAGATATAGAGAAGATAACCGCCACCAGATTCCAAACTCCAATCAGAAATTCAAAGGTGAAAGTCCTTTTCATAGATTCCAACCACAACCATAACTACAATTTGGAAAAACCAAAAGTGAAGGAAATCCATCAAGTAGCTTTTGGTGGCATGGAGGAGTCGTCGATACTCGATTATCCACTCTCGCATGAGTATGAGGCTGACTACCAGGGTGAAATTTCTGATGAAACTTGGTCGGAAATGGAAGATCTAATTTATGATGTCTACGACGATGAGATTGAAGAGAAGAGCGTTGATGTTAAAGAATGGGATAATGAAGATCTAATTGATATTAAAGAGGAATGTTTAGATCAAGAAATTGTCTCAGACTTCGGTACACCATACTACATCACTCCAGAGATTTTGTTGAAGAAGGAATGCGAAACAGTAGCTTTTATCGTGGAGATGCGCCTTCTAGGTATTTTCGGTTATCCTATAATCGAACCCTTGTTTCGGTTCTTTATGGATGCATATTGTCGTGTAGTGAAAATAGAAGATGATATTTTTATATTTGATATTATGAAGAGATTGCTAGAAGAAAATATTAGTGTTTTAATGAATAAAAGGTTAGGTTTTGTAATAGAACTTGGAGGAGTTTTAGGTGATGGTATGGGAAATAAAAGATACAATAAAAGTTAAAAGTAGAAGATTGCAGTGTTTTGAATTTGTTGGCAGAAATATACTCTGAAGAACTTGAGAAGTCATCTATTACTCAGCAAAGTGGAATTGTTCCTTTCTATAAGGGTTTTGATGTGATACAACAAGCACAGTTTGGAACTGGAAAGTCAACAACTTTTTACACGTGCAAGGGTGCTACTGTGCTTAGTAAATGGGTTGATAAAAGTAGAAGATTGCAAAGTTTTGAATCTGTTGGCAGAAATATACTCTGAAGAACTTGAGAAGTCATCTATACTCAGCAAAGTGGAATTGTTCCTTTCTACAAGGGTCTTGATGTGATACAACAAGCACAGTTTGGAACTGGAAAGTCAACAACTTTTTACACGTGCAAGGGTGCTACTGTGCTTAGTAAATGGGTTGATAAAGCTGACATGGAACAAGTTGGTAGAATATATCTTGTTACTGATGATCACGGTAATGTTGAGAACTCATTACACAACGGAAATAGAAAAAGAAGCAACGATAGATGAAACCCTAATTCAAGGGTAACATGATAAAACCCTAATCTAAGGGTAACAAAGACTGAAATTTTCAGAGATAAAAAATATATTATTCCAAAAACTTAAAATAACTTAAGGCATATAAGGTTTTATATAAGAGCTTCTCAAAATCATAAGTTAGAATACAAGGAAATAAAATAAATATTCTAAAATAAAATTAAATCAAATATTAATATAATTAGATTTGATATGAATAATATAAGATATCTGAAAAAAAATAAAATAAAATAAAAAAATGTTTGTGTTTGGACTTTCTGGGCTATATGATCCTCCCCTAGTTGACAAGAATTCGTCCTCGAATTCACAGCACCATCACCATCAACAACCAAAATTATTTTATTTTATTTTTTCAATTGTTATATTGAGAATTATAATTGTTGACCTTATCATAATAAGATAAATTCTTTTCGAGTGTTCCTTAATCGAAGTCACATTGAAGCCATTCAATTGATAAAAAAAATTGGTTTTGAAATTTTTTTCATAGCCTGAAGACAACATCCACATGTCCAGTTGATGAAAAAAATGGTTTTGAAAACCTCTTCATAGTCTGAGAGAGCATCTCAATAAGCAAGTTTTACCTTGATCCGACGATTGGTAGCCAATTTAAATTCCTTTTGTAACTGGTCAATACGATCATCTATCGAAACGCCTGGTGTGTCCCCACATACCAAACGATCTTCTAGATCTTCGTGACCATAGATGTTGTTCTCTTCTTTAGACCTTGAATCAGATGAAAACAGGATTCAGAAACATGCTTGCCTTGTAGCATTAACTGAGGCTCTGATACCAGATTGATGATGCGGCGGAAATAGAAGAAGAAACAACGATATATGAAACCCTAATTCAAGGGAATCATGATGAAACCCTAATCCAAGGGTAATAAAGGTTGAAACTTTCAGAGATAAAAAATATATTATTCTAAAAACTTAAAATAACTTAAGGCATATGAGGATTTATATAAGAGCTTCTCAAAACCCTAAATTAGAATACAAGGAAATAAAATAAATTTTCTAAAATATAATCAAATCAAATCTAAATATAATTAGATTTGAATTGAATAATATAAGATATTTAAATAAAATAAAATGAAGTAAAAAATGATTCTGTTTGGACTTTCTGGGTTACGTCAAGAACCTTGCCCTGAGTCCCTAGGAAGATTGTTGACTGTAGCTTATGAATGCGTACTAGCTTATGGGACATATACTGTGGGGGAGTCTTATACTGGTGAGGTAACATTAATCTCTTGGTTTCCTCCATAATAATTTTTTTTTGACCTGGTTCAACAGTCCTCCCCAAGTCATTTATTTCTTTCGAGTCACTGAATCAACTAACTCACCTGGAAATAAAACTTGTTTTAGTGAAGCTATAACTACTTGCTCAAAAAAAAACGTCAAACCATTTTTATTGTTACAAAGCGACATGTAATCCTTTAGTGATTCATTTGGCATCTTCCCACAATGGATTATGGTGTCATCATTTCTTTTGAGCTCTTTGCTTCCTACAAACTGCCTCTGAAATGTCATCCAAAACATTTCAAAAAAAATTATGGATCCTTGTGCTAATATATTATACCATTTTAAGGCACTTCATTTGAAATTATGTAAGAAAGCCTTACATAACAGCTTATCGTCATCATTAAAACACATCGTAAAGTTTTTAATTTGTTCGAGATGATTATCTGGATCTTGGCTTCCATCATATTTCTCCATATTCAAACTGTTAAAACGCCTTGGCAGGTGTCCAGATAGAATCTTTGAAGACAACGGTGATTGTCTCCAATTATGCCATTAGCTAAACATATGATCCTCATCGATAGTGGAAAAAATCCATGGTTTGGATTGTATAGCAAACTGCCCACTCAACAAATGATCAATGATATGGTATGTTGACCCATTCATCTTGCCTTGATAGCTTTTCTTTTTCTCTATACCCTTTCGATCTCTTTCTTTCTCGGTGAATCTTATTTATTTGACCTCTGGTATTTTTAAGATTTTTTTATATTTAAATTTCACTTACTCTTCTGACGAACACGATCACTACTTGAAGTGAATTAAAAAAAATGAGTCTAATTTGGTGGTTGAATCCGATGTGCTTGAAATTTGTTTATCCCAATATTCTTTTTTTTTTTACCTTTCATGGGCCTTATGGAGTTGTTCATTTAAGTTATGTTTATGATTATTATTTTGCTCATCAGGCCTAGGACATTCAGATGGATTCTTCCCACTCAACTCCTTTTTAGCCTGACTTTGGGCTCTTAACGCTTCAATTTCTGCCTGCAGCTGATCACAATCTTCCTGCATAAAAATTATTTCATTTGTATCATAATTCACATGTGATATGTTCACATGCTCCTATCATTCCTGACCCCTCTATTTTCGAGCGGGGGATCAATTTGCATATTAAGGTCCATGCTTCAAATAAATATGAAGTGAAATTTAAAAGCCAATTTTGAATCTCGTTGTTCGGGTACCTTCGTCTCCTACTGTGGTCGCCAATATGATAGTAATAAATATGGTTCAGATAGTGTAAAATTAATTTGATGTAATAGTGTATTTAATTCTTAGGTGGAAGGTGGAGAGATAATTAAGGTGCTAGTTGTTAATTGGTAACCAGAGAATCAATCAACCCATTTAGTGCTATTTTTGGAGTAGTTATAGAATGAATATGGATCCATCGGCCAAACGGGTCGGCCACGTGTATGGGTCAATCTCATAAGCCCCTAGGCCCAAAAATATGTAAATCTAGCACTCAGGTGAGTCACCAGGCACCCAGCTTACTCAATATTTCTTTTATCATACGTTAGAAATACTCTCTAAGAAAACTCTGATCCTTTTACTCTTTTTCCTTCCAACGAAATCCGGCCCTATTAGATATAATGTTAGAATATTATAAAAATTCCAAAAAGATAGGAATCGAACCATCGATATGTGGTTGTTTAAGTCAAACAAACAAGGGTTCCATGTACCCATAAACTTGTGCAACTTCAACGAGATGGTCGATGAGTTCATTGCAGTTTGTAAACGAAAATTGGAAGAAATTATCCATCAAGCCTTGCGTTAAGCTTATGGAAGAAGAATATGTAATCCTTGACTATAATTTTTTAAATGCAAAGCTAAAGGCCTTCCCTACCAATGAACGATGTTTTTGGATAAACATATCCATACGTATATTTGATCATTTGAATATTGTTTTATACGGGTCCTAAGAGATTTTTAAAACAAGAGTTCGTACTCCTGTTCGGGGTCGGGGTTAAGATTTTAGTAGATAAGAAAACCATTATGAAAAATCTACTGAAATGGATCCTTATTTTTTTGAATACGTCAAACAAAATTAGGCCAAATTTCAGGTGAGTAATGCTAACACTCCTGATTTGGGTACACTAGTTAGAACAGTTGGCAACACTACTAGAACTAAGGTAAACAAATCCACACTAACTCAACCAAAAACCACATACAACAAAACAAATAAGAGTTGTATATAAAGATCGAGTATCGCCTATAACATTGTAGTAGCTAGTGAATCACGTATGCACAGAGCTTATCGTTAGCAAAATACCAAAAATATTATATTTAAATTTTATACCACCTTACATGCATCCTTATATTACTAAGGTGACCGACGTTCAATCCAATGAACATTACAGATTTAGATGTTTATCAGTTGGGTTGTTTGGACACAAATATCAATAAATCATTGTTAGGTAAAAACGTTTCAAAGAATTTCAAACTGAAAGAGAGTTCTATCGATAAAATTATGATAATGAAGTTTAATAGAATAATAAATTAACGCTCTTAGAATACTTTTGAATACATGTTAACCAACGATCATATTTATTACAAGAGATGCGTTCTAAATGTTTTAGATGATTATATTACTAGGATCATAAATATTTCTCGAGACGGTCAATGCGGTTATCATATGGTATCTAAAATTATATATGGTTCAGATGAATCTTGGTAATATGTAAGACGAGATTTAATGTTCGAATTGAACAAGCACTGCAATTTTTGGGTGATAATGTTTGGTTTCGCAAACGTTTTAGAATGTTTACTTCATAGGTTAGATTGGTGTAAAGTATACTGGGTGGTAATTTTTATTGGATGACATTAACCAACATCGACTTAGGAATAGTCACTTAATATCAATTCGTGGTATGCCATATTTATCTCAACAATTCTTTTATATATTTTAGTTACGTGGTTGCATGCCTCAATCGTGTCCTATAAAAGATATTAGGATTGGTTTTGTACACAATAACAATTTGTTCATATAAGTAAGTCAATAAACTTATTTTATATTATGTTATGTTACACTAAGTTGTCTATATTTTTATTTATATAGGCTACTACTATGTATTGACCATTGCTGGTATTATACCCGGTATGGTACCCTTTTCACTGAACAATAAAATATTTGGGTAATTCCACTCAACCAAATATTCAACCAATTTAACCAAATCAAGTCGATCCACACATCTAATGTACGTGATAGAGAAACAAACTTTACCGATTTGACCAAATATGTTTGATTGTGCTATGCTTGTATGATTATGTTTCATGCGTAACTTGTTTAAATTTCGTTTCTAAGACTTATTTATTTATTGTTTGGATATTAATACTTCATTTACTTCTAATGTATGTGTTGTTTTAATTTTTTTAATCTCTATAATATTTATGTATGTTTTCATTTGAAATTTTCCAGGATAATAAAAAATGATATCTACTATCGATTTTGTTAAATATAGTTGGCTTATTGCAATAAAAAGATGACATACGGTCAATATGTCGTCACTCAGCACGAGATATTGTAATAAATTTAACCTAACTCGTTGTGATAGTACAACAAAGATAATATAAAAGGGCGACCATTTCATCCAAATAATTTTTGGTGTGGATAATAATCACCTGAGGGTAGGCTAGTAATTTCAGTTGGTGTTTTAAGGAAGTATGTGGGTGTTAAATGTTTAGAGTAGAGAGTAGAGAGATAATTAAGCAGCTTGGTAGCAGTTAATTCTCATTACATACACTTAATGCAGGTGGTTGGGTATTTATACCCTGATGTTTGGGCCCTTATGGGCTTTCGGGTCATGTTTAATGGACCCGGGTCATGTTTAAAGACCCATGAGCTCTAAGTAGGTGAGCAAGTAGCTTAGTCAAGAAGTTTTTAGGTTTTTTAGTACTTTTGTCATAGTTCGAACAGTCCTATGGTCATAGTGTCAAAGTGATCTGTCCGGTCCATGTGATCTGTCCGGTCCGGAGGCCTTGGACTGATCTGTCTGTGTCTGGGGAGCATGCTGAATTCGGACTCATCAGGAGCCCCTTTTTTAGGTGTTTGAGCAAGTATTCTTATCAGAGACCTGAAAAACAGTCCGACGTCAGAAGTAGTTTTCAATCCGGACAGGTCTATGGGTTTACCCGGACAGATAAAGCTTCACGAATTCAAAACGGTTTTTGCCAGAGTTCGTGGGACACGTGTCACACTCTGATTGGTTGCTTTAGCCGTTTTTTCACCTTGAATTTCGAACCCACCTTCTTCGAAAAGAAACCTCTTTAATTACAAATGATGACATCAGCGCCGTCTTTTAATCATTGCCAAACGTTTCGAATTCTCCTAGGAATCAACTTCCTTTTCCAGATTTACTATAAATTCAGACTCACTTTCTACTGTTTTACTATCTCTTTCATATTTACTCTGCATATTTTCTTAGAGCTTTCTCTCTCTAAAACAAATATTTTCTTGATAGTTCATGTTTACAGCAAGGACTATTTTGATCAAAGGCGGGTGGCTCAACCTTTCTGAGTTGGAGAAGGCACAAAAAGTTGAGAAGGAAATACGAATCGCAGCAGGGTTACCTACTTTGCCTGTCGACAGACCAATCTCTTCTGCTGCAGAGTCAGATCGAGGATCTTCTTCCTCCAAAGGCACTAAGCCTAGAAAGTTATTCCAACCTAGCCTTTCCCCCATCATCTCTGGTTCCTCTGTTCAGGAATCAGAATCCATCATCGAACCAGGAGTAACTGCCACCAGCTTCAAAAAACCCTCACCCTTCATAGCGATGGGATCAGACATTGAGAACTCCCCGGAGAAGTTAGTCGACCGAAGAAAGAGTCGGCTGGTTAAGGGGCACGCTTCTAAGAACACTCCCTCAAAATCGGGGGCAAAAAATAGCAGTTCTGGGTCTGGAGTGCCTATCAGAGCTCCCCGGGAAATACTACCTGGTCCGGAGGCTAGCAGCCCAGCACTTCAAAGAGAGACTTCTGCCTCAGAGCCCCAGCCTGAGACTAGAAGTCTAGGAAATACTGAAGACCCGCAGTCCGGAAGCCAGGCTGAGCCAAGTTTGAATTCTCCCCGGGCCACTACCACTGATATTCCTCCAACGATCATGGAGGAAAGAATGGAGGACTCTGCTGAAGAAGTCCCTTTCGAGTCTGAGCCCTCCGGTCAGACTAGTAATACTGCTACTGCCAAAAACGATAAAGGTAAAGAAAAACCGTGCTTGAGGCATCCGGAGCTGCCGGAGTGTCTCGAAGGGAAGGTAGGGCCTTGTTTTCACAGGGTCGAACTTAAATACCTTTTGGCCTTACAGAAGACCAAGTATGCTTTCATCCATACGGATGAACTGGGTCGAATGCGCACAAAATGGGGGATCCCAGAAAATGTGAAGATAAGGATTCCCATAGATCCCGAAACTCCTATGGATTGCAAGCTGAATGAAATAGTCATCTTCACGGAGCTATTTAATTGGGGACTCAGATTCCCATTGGACCCAGAGATTGTCAGATATTTTCATCTGATCAAACTCTGTCCGAGCCAGCTGATCCCCAACGCTTGGTATACTCTGATGTCATGCATGATGGCATCAAGGCTGTCCGGGATTCCTTTTCCTATGGAAGAGTTTGCTGCATTGGCCAATCTTTGCAAACATCACCAATTCCCCTTCTACCATTTCAATATGGGGGACAGTTTCAAAGCTGTTGATGATCTGTTGGAGTCTGAGAGTAAATGGAGGAGCCAGTTTTTATTTGTCAGTGGCGCTTGGGAAAACGGACAGAATATCAAGTCCGGAGTGAACCCAAGCCTCCTCAGAAGCAGGTGGAGGAGTGACCGTAAGTTTCCTACTTTAAATCTTTGTCTACTTCTTCCTTCTTAAAGTTGGTTTTAAATTAATTGGTCTTTCTTTTGTCTTAACAGAACTGCCTAAGGAGTTCGGTGATTACTTGAAGGCCGGACAGGTCACTTGTGGCAAAATCAATGCCTGGGCTGCAGAGAACTGGGGGAACCGATTCCACAATTCTTTCACTAGTGGAAATCTGGCAAGGTCTCACCTGTGGAACACCACAGGTCGGAGAGACTTGACTTGGGAGGAGCTCACCACCCAACCTTCTCCTGATGTCGTGCTCAAGAGGACCCATGAACCAGATGGGACACTCTTCCTGCTAGGCCGGACCAAAGCCCCAAGCAAAATGAAGGGCAAGAAGGTGGCGAGTGATGCCAATCCTGCTGATGCTGAGAAGGATGCTCCAACAGACCCGGAGGGGCCAGCCCAGAGTCAAATCGATGCTGCTCTTTTGCATGTAGTGGAGCTAGAGACCGAGAGGCAGGAAGCAGATCTCCCAAAACTTCCAAGGGCTTCCAAGAGGAATCGCAAACAGGAGGGCGAAGGAGCAGACCGGGTAGCCAAGAAGAAAAAGACTTCTAAGGGAGATGAACTTGCTCTCCGGGATCCGGAGCCTTCTTTCCAGGCTGACCCTTCTGACCCAACGCACGCCGAAGAGATCCCAAGGGACTTTCATACCGATGAGGTTGAGGGAGGAGATCTCAACATCGATGGAGTCGACATCATCGGTCTTGGTGAGCTTGGTGAATACTTCCTCAACCTCCCCAGAGACGACTTCACAGGGCCTTACATTCCTCCGAGCAGCTCTAACACCGTCAACTTCAATGGTAAGACTTTCATTGTCTCTAGTGAAAAGGACACCATAGCCCACTCCTTGCTAAGCAACGTGCAGCCGGTACTTACACTGGAGAGACAAGTTCGGGGTCAAGCAGACATCATCAAAGACCTTAAGTATGAGAAGGAAAAGCTGTCCGAAGACCTTCGCACTGCTACTGCCAATGCTGACATGCTAAAGGAAGCAAATGAGGAGTTGAAGAGGAATCAGGAGGAAAGCAACACAAAAGTTGCCACTCTAGAGGAAACCATCAGAGACCTCCGGGAGAAGCTGTCCGGTGTGGAGAAAGACCTTACTGCCTTAAAAGAAGAGACCAAGGCAAAGGACAAGATTATCACCAACCTAACTACTGACAAGATTGCTCTTGAGAATGCAGCATCCAAGGCTGCCGAGGAGAAAACCACTTTGTTAAGGGATCAAGAGGCTACGATCCAAGCAAAGATCAACGCTTATGCCAACCAGATGATCAAGACCGAAGAGCTACTGCTTGAGAAGGTGAGGTCTGACATGGTTCTACTCTTTCACGAAAAATTTCCGAAGAGGAACCTAGGGGACTTGTGGCTTTATGTAGACGATGATGACCTTCCACATCATACAATGGGCGAAGAGGATCGGTATGGAGTCTCCAGTGCGTCCTCATCCGATGATGAAGAGAGGACCGGAGAGAGCCCAGACAATGAGGAAGATGATCCCAAGGGAAAGAAGAAGGTTGATGAAGGTGAAAGCGATTTCAAAGGCAAGAAGGTAGATGAAGGTGAGCCATCTTCAAAGGCTCAACCTTAACTTACGATCTACTTTGTTTATTTTTTATTCAGACTAAAGTCCTTGGAAGGCCAAGGGACTCTTTTTGTAATGGTGTCCGGTGTTTGTTCGGACAGGCTTTTTGTGTTGTATCTTGACTATTTAAAAGTCCTTGGAAGGCCAAGGCAATTTAAAGTTATTTATTTTAATGAATATCTCTGTTCTGTACAACCATCATCTTCTTTCATTGTTCGTTTTAATTTTGATAGCCAGAGTTTAAGTAGCCTTTAGTTGTCGTATTGTGAGAGTGTTTAAGTTCTCCGGCTAGAGTTTAAATAGCCCTTAGATGTTTCAGTCCGGATAGTATGACAAGGGACAAAACTTTAAAAACACTTAGAAATTTTTTAAGAAGGCATCAAATTTTATTCAACCGCCCGGACACCTCATTAAAACCTCCCCGTGCCACCAGGGAGGAAAGAGTATGCCCCCAAATATTTACATGGATGTTTAAACAAGTAAATATTTACACAAGTGCTATTCCAAGTACATCCGGAGATGCTCAATATTCCAAGGATGAGTTAAAACTCTGCCATCTTTGTCTTCCAACCAATAAGTTCCAGGCTTAATTCTTTCAACAACCATATACGGACCCTCCCAAGTTGGGGCCAGCTTTCCGAAGAGCTTTTCTTTAGTGTGTAAGAAGACCTTCCTTAATACTTTGTCCCCTGGTTGGAAATCTCTTCTTTTGACTTTGGAAGCAAACCTGCTCCTCATCAAGCCTTGATAGTGTGCAACTCTAAGGTGAGCTTTAACTCGTCTTTCTTCTATCAAATCAAGTTGACCTATGATTGCCACCTCGTTAGCGTGTTCGGAGAAGTTGTGAACACGAAAGGAGGGGAGGGTCTTCTCTATGGGGGCTACTGCATCCATCCCATAGACCAAGGCAAAGGGTGATTCTTGTGTTGCAGCCCCAGGTGTTGTCCGGTAGGCCCACAAGACCTCCTGTAGATAACTAGGCCACTTCCCAGCAGCCCCTTCCAAATTTTTCTTTAACCCGGACAGTATAGTTCTATTAGCCACTTCAACTTGCCCATTTGCTTGTGGGTGGAAAGGTGAAGAAAAACAATGTTGTATACCCCTTGAGGCACAGAAGCTCTCCATTTCTCTATTGTCGAACTGTGGCCCGTTGTCTGTTGTTATTTTCTGTGGGACACCAAATCTGCAACATATGTTGGATAGAATGAATTTTATAACAGCTTCTGATGTTGTCCCTGCTAGAGGGGCTGCTTCTATCCACTTCGAGAAGTAGTCAATGGCCATAATTATAGTTTTGCGCCCTCCGGACGCCACAGGGAGAGGCCCCACTAAATCCAATCCCCATCGAACAAAAGGAATGGGCTCAGAGATTGACTCTAAAGGAATGGCTGGTACATGAATTTCATTGCTGTACCTCTGGCATGGGTCACACCTTCTTACCAACTCCTTAGCATCTTTCATGATTGATGGCCAATAATAACCGGAGAGTAAAACTCTTCTTGTCAAAGCTCTAAACTCACAATGGGATGACCCCTCACCATCGTGCAATTCGGAGAGGACCATTTGTGATTCTTCATCCCCCAAACAGCGCAGGAGAGGTTTACTGTAAGACTTCTTGTATAACACTTCTCTCAATATGATGAAACCACGAGCCTTGTGTTTCAATGTTCTGGCTTGTGACTTATCCGGAGGCATAACACCATCGGAGAGATACTGCATGAGAGGAAATCTCCAGTCTTGAGGTTGTTTTGCTTGTATTTCAAAAATCTCCTCTTCTTTACCCTTACAAAGTTGAATGGAGGGGCTTTCAAGCACATGGATCCATGGATATGACTCCGTATATGCTATGGTTGCCAATGAGTCTGCTAGCTCATTTTCTGCCCGGGGAATGTGTTCATAGACAACGCTTTTAAACTTAAGCGCTTCATTTTTTAGGAGGAGTAAATATTTCACAAGTTGCTCCTTCTTAGCCTCAGACTGGCCTTGGGCATGGTGGATAATCAGTTGGGAGTCGCTTAGCAGCTTGACCCTCTTAGCCCCACAAATGTAGGCCAATTTTAACCCAGCTATAGCTGCTTCGTATTCGGACTCGTTATTAAATGCCCTGAAAGCAAAACAAATAGCCTGGTACATTTTGTCTCCATACGGGGAAGTCAAACATACCCCTGCACCACACCCCATAGTGCTAGATCCACCATCAGTTCGGACGATCCATACTTTTTTTATCTTTTATATCAGTAGCTTGCTCTGAATCCCTGTCAGAGTGGAATTCGACCAGAAAATCAGCCACAGCTTGGGCTTTGACTGCTGTTCGGGGAGCAAAGTCTATATCGAAGTCCCCCAACTCTACTGACCACCTAGTCATCCTGCTTGAAATGTCTGCTTTTTGGAGAACATTCTTCAGGGGAAAATAAGTCTGAATGATGATGGGATGAGCCTGGAAATAAGGCCTCATCTTCCTGGCTGCTATCACCAAGGCCAATGCTAACTTTTCGAGTTTCAAGTAACGTCTTTCTGCATCTATCAAACTTTTGCTGATGTAGTATACTGGATGGGGATGCCCACCAACCTCTCTTACCAACACAGCACTGATGCCATAACTTGAAACTGCCAAATAAACGAAGAGGGTCTCCCCATCAACTGGCTTAAACAAAGTCTTGGGAGAGGACAGGTGCTTCTTGAGTTCCCTGAAAGCCTCATCACACTCCAGGGTCCAATCAAAGCCCTTTGCACCCTTCAAAGTTTGAAAGAAAGGAGCACACCTGTCCGAAGACCTTGAAATAAATCTGTTTAAGGCAGCTAATATCCCCGTTAACCGCTGTACTTTTTTGATGTTTCGAGGAGGCTCCATTTGGAATAGAGCATTGAGCTGGTCCGGATCAGGTTGTATTCCATGCTCACTTATGATATAGCCTAGAAACTTCCCAAACGGCACTCCGAACACACACTTTTCAGGGTTTAACTTCAAATTCACTTTCACCAAGTTGGCAAAAGTTTCTTGGAGATCGGACAAATGCAACTGCTCATCCACACTCTTCACCATCATATCGTCAATATATACTTCCATATTTCTTCCAATTTGATCAGCAAATGCCTTGTTGACTAATCTCTGATAAGTAGCCCCAACATTTTTCAAACCAAATGGCATTACTTTGTAGCAATGAAGACCTCTGTCAGTGACAAATGTGGTATGCTCTTGATCCTTTGGATCTACTTGAATCTGATTGTATCCGGAGAAAGCATCCATAAAGGAAAGCAGCTTGTTCCCAGAGGTAGAGTCTACTAACTGATCAATCCGGGGGACCGGATAGCCTTTTGGGCAAGCTCTATTGAGGTCTGTGAAGTCAATGCACATGCGCCACTTGCCATTCTTCTTTTTCACCAAGACAGGATTGGTAGTCCACAAAGAGTATTGAGACTCCTTGATGTGCCCCATCTTTGTGAGCCTGTCAACCTCTTGCACAATGACATCAGCCTTTTCTTTGGAAAAAGCTCTTCTTTTTTGAACCACTGGAGCTACATCTCTCCGGACGGATAGGTGGTGTGATATCACTTCTGATGGAACTCCAGTAACATCAGCATTGCACCAAGCAAAAACGTGATGATGGTTCTTCAAAAACTTTAACATTTGATCTTTCAAAACAGGTGGCATTTTAGACCCTATCTTGACACTTTTCCCATCTTCCAACCAGTGTGTTTCTACCTCTTCAACTGGTATCAACACTCTGGGGGTCTCTCTTGGGTCATCAATTTCACCCTCACCCCCAGAAAGGCCCTCAAACTGCTATTGTTCATCAATACGGACTGCCCCCAGCGTTCGAGGAGCCAGGGCAGTGGCATAACATTCTCTTGCAATCTTTTGGCTGCTCCGGACGACTCCAACCTGTCCCTGAACAGCATATTTCAAGCACTAGTGGACTGTTGAAGCCACTGCATGCATCCTAGAGAGCCAAGACCTCCCTAGAATAACATTATAGCAAGTGGGACAATTCACCACAATAAAGAGTATTCTGACCATTTTCTTGAAAGGGCCCTTGCCCAATAACACCTCTTCTTCGAACTCCCCGATCACATCTGCTGAGCTGCCTATGAAGCCCACGATTGACCTGTCCGAATTCTGAATTACAGCTGGATTTTTCATTTTCTTGTATGTGGTTAAGAAAAGGATATTAGCTGAGCTTCCAGTATCCACCAGGATTCGTCTTATGTCATTGCCCCCTATAGATGCTCCTATGACAACAGCATCCTCATGAGGGCCAGCAATGTTTCTTAAATCATCTTCATCAAACACAATGAAGGGGAATGAGTTTGGTGACTGATAGGATGTCATGCCTCCTTCTAGCTGGGAGGCTAAAGTATGAACATGCCTCTTCCTCGAAGAAGCAGTAGGAGCTGTCATAGTGTCCCCTCCGAAAATTGTAAGCGACTCGAAAAAATTAATGAGCCCGGAGACCGACCTAGAACATTCCTCTATAGCACCCACTCTGTTTCGAGTTGGATCAGGATCCAATTACTCAGATTCCACGTCAAACCTTTCAACTATAACCATGGCTCCCTCCGGAGCTGCATTACTTGGACCAACCCGGTGAGTGTTATCAGGCCTGTTACCCCCTCTTCTTTTCACATAGGCCCCCAGCTTTCCCCTTTCAATCAAGTTCTGAACTTCTTGTTTCAATGCTATGCAATCATCAGTGGTATGACCAATATCATTGTGATATTGGCAAAAAGAGTTGTTGCGATGCTCTCTGGGAGACTGCAGTGTTGTCGGTCTCCGATAATGCACCTCATCCTTTGTTTTATCAAAGATAGAGGCCACACTTTCTTTTAATTCTGCGAACCACTCCGGTTGGACCCATGGCCCTCTCTTGTTTCTAGATTGTTGACTTTGAGCAGGAGCAGCTGGCTGAGACTGAGCTTTTGCCCTACCATGCCCCTGTCCGGTTTCTCTTACTTTGTTCCCAGACTGATTCTGATTGGGATTTGGTGTCACCGGGGTAGACCTCACCTGCCTGTGCACCCTGGTTTTCTTTGTTTCATCGACGTTTATTTGTTTGCCAACATGATTCAGCAACCCTCCCCATGTCATGGCCTTCTTTCTGGTCACTGAATCAGCTAGATTGCCTGGGTTCAAACCCTGTCTCAGGGATGCTATTGCTACATGTTCGAAGCAATCAGCCAACCCATTCTTTGTGTTCAAAAAACGGCTTATGTATTCTTTCAATGACTCATTTGGCTCCTGGGCACAATGGATTATTGTGTCTTCATTGCCCTTTAGCTCTTTACTCCCTACGAACTGCCTTCGAAAGGCCACCCAAAAAGTGTCGAAGTCTTTAATACAACCCTGAGGCAGGCTGTTATACCACTTTAGAGCACTCCCCGTGAATGACTGGGAGAATGCCCTACAGAGCAGTTTGTCATCATCATCAAAGTTCATCATGAAAATTTTAAATTGTTCCAGATGGTTGTCCGGATCAGTACTGTCATCGTACTTTTCTATTTTGGTGCTATCAAACCTCTTAGGGAGGTTTCCGGACAGAATTTTAGAAGACAATAGAGATTGCCTCCAATTCCTTCCACGACTGAACACGGTACCGTCATTGGGAGTTGCAAAGATACCTGGCTCATCGTGAAAAGCGAAGGGATCCATCAACATCTTGTCCACATGCTTCCGACTATGAGATGATCCCTTTCCAATATGCCTTTTCATCTTTCCTTGTCTATCCCTTTTTCTTGAGTATTTTTTAATCTGCCTTTGCTTCTTTCTAATTCGACCTTCATCGCTGCTAGAGGATAAGGATTTTTCAACTCCATCACTGTCCGAAGAGCTATCAAAAGACTCTGAGCTTGAGTCAGAACTCTCCACTGGCTTAGACCGGTGAGACTTTTTAGAACTGGCATGAGTTTTTTTAGTGCTCACATGAGTCTTTGAAGACTCACGCTCCCTGGGGTTATCGGTGTGATGAGCAGCTGATGCTTTGGATTTTTCTTTCACGCCCACCTTGGCCTTTTCAGCCCTCAGAGCTTCTATTTCACCCTTGAGCCTATCACGCTCTTCGATAGTGTACTCATCGTTCTCTCCCACCACTTCGAGCAGAGCTGGTGGTACTTCTGGATTGTCCGGATTCATACAGACAGATTTTCTTAGCTGGTTTTGAATGCTTGATTCAGGCACCTTCGTGCTCCCACTGTGGTCGCCAATTTGGTGTGGATAATAATCGCCTGAGGGTAGGCTAGTAATTTCAGTTGGTGGTTTAAGGAAGTATGTGGGTGTTAAATGTTTAGAGTAGAGAGTAGAGAGATAATTAAGCAGCTTGGTAGCAGTTAATTCTCATTACCTACACTTAATGCAGGTGGTTGGGTATTTATACCCTGATGTTTGGGCCCTTATGGGCTTTCGGGTCATGTTTAATGGACCCGGGTCATGTTTAAAGACCCATGAGCTCTAAGTAGGTGAGAAAGTAGCTTAGTCAAGAAGTGTTTAGGTTTTTTAGTACTTTTGTCATAGTTTGAACAGTCCTATGGTCATAGTGTTCAAAGTGATCTGTCCGGTCCATGTGATCTGTCCGGTCTGGAGGCCTTGGACTGATCTGTCCGTGTCCGGGGAGCATGCTGAATTCGGACTCATCAATTTTAACCTAATTCGTACTGATAACTTTTCTTTACTTCTACAATGACTTTCTTACATTTGTATTTTTAATCTTTGAGTTTTTAGGGTTTAGTTTTTACAAGAGTAAAATATATATTTAATGAGTCTTAATCGAGTATGACATAATCAAAATAGGCCTATCAAGGTTCAACATATGTAAACTGTGGACAACGTAATACGTTTATCCAATCAGTTTGGGACACTTATTGGATAAGACTAATACCTCTAAGACATGTCAGGATAAAACAACGTGATGATTATCAATTTAGTAGAACTCTCACAATAATTAAGGATAAGGAAATCTAAATATACATGTTAATATCCGAAACATGTACATTATGGATATCCTATAAAATTCAAGTAAAATTCATAAGACTACTAAATAACAATAAGTTAACATAAGATAAAATAAGAGTCATTAAAAAGCACGAATATAACGAGATTATCAAAGTTTTACATAACAAGATTATCAATGTAAACAAGATAGTCGTAATAAAACAAAAAACGTGTGTGGTAAAATTAATTCTTGTATCAATAGTGGTGCGCAAGTCGGAAGCACTCACGTAAATAGTCATTATCTCGTCTATAGTCATGTAATCATCTATCTATTTCATCTCGAGTATCTGATCCACAAACTCATGTAACCTATCATTATAAGTGATCGTAAAGGGGTTCACCCCAACATATGTATCGGCGTCAACAGATTGTGGGTTGATCAATACGTACCATAGACTGGACCTTACCTAAATAAGGGTATATACAACAATTTACCATCATAACCAGGCTCATATGAAAACCCCCACAGCAAGGGATCAATAATTTGAGAGTTCCATGCAGTCCAAATAGATGTATCCCATAAATAACGAGTTTTCACACGTTTACCTCTACTGCTACCTATCAAAAACATGTTTTAATGGCAAAGGTACCTATTGAACATGCCTTAAATTTTGAACAATATGAAGGAGATACTAAGCTTCCATAGTGTCTTAAGACTTTAATGTAGCATCTACCCAAGCAACCTCACAAAAAGGTCCAATGTCACGTAAATATCCATATGGCATGAATAACACCTACAAAATAAAAATATTTTTTGAAAAAATTAAAGTGATATTGAAATCAAAAGAAGTAAAGTAAAAATTAATAAATAATAAATAAAACTTCCACCGTTATCTCGAACATAGCTATAGTGTGACGAATATCATCTCGAGTCATTGGGTTTAATCATAACTTTGAGGTGCATATCTACACATATGTAGTTAGGTTACAGCATACAAAATAAAATTTGTAGCCGCAATCCTCGTGAAGTAATCGTAGATTCATGTCTCTAACAATCCAAGGAAACGGGTAAAAACCAAGGTGACATGTGTAGAACTTATACCAAGCTTACCATATAATTGAGACAATGTCAAATGACCCCAATTATACCTACTTGATTGGGTATAGTTATCAATGCACTATAGATAGTCAAAGGGAAATATTATTGCCAGTCTTGTTTGTATAAATAAAACACCCAATCATATGTATAAGATAACCTCACGTGAGATGAGAAACCATCTTATCACTGGCATGATCATTGCAATAAACACTAGTGGTATAAGTGTCACGCAACACTACAACCATATATTTTTACCACTTTGACTATGGTCTGCAACCAGTTCAGCACTACGCTAAATATGATCCACGCTAAGCACTCGTGAAAATGTCGCAGTTATCTCAACCTGACAAGAAAACTGAACAAAATCAGAACTATCACATGTGACAGGATAACTGGTGATTGTGTGGACGTCGTCTAGTGCCACAATCATCTCACCAAAATAAAAATAGAACGGATGACTTTTTGCATGCCACCAATCTAAAAATACCTCAAGTAAGTGAACGTTGGTATATTAACGTGAGAGACAATCTACAAGAGAACCAAAGTACGTCTTCATAACCTCGGCTCTGACGCGAGTTTGACGAGTGAGATCCCACCGACAATGAGTATCGTAGATGATGTAACATCGGAATGATACTCTATAAGTTGATGTAACGAAACATGTCATCCTCTGTCATCTGTTGTATATGGCTCATAGAAGTAAAAAATAACGTTCAGTACCGTGAGCTGCAACACGTAAACGATTGTAATTGTTAACCCGTGCAATCGGATGATGCCTGATACCGAAAAGTACTCTGTGGTGGATGCTTGGTCTGAGTCTCAGATGAATATGAAGAACAAGCTTGAGCTGGAGGTTAACGGGGAGACATCCTGTAATTATAAATGGAATTTTATTTTTAAAACTAATCAGAAAACAACCAAAAATTTATTTAAATTATGCACTAGTCATGAAAATTTGGGTAAAATGTTGCACGATTCATGCCTAAAGTTTCATAATTTTTTGCATGTAAATACATGAATGTCGTGCAAAATCTCACATGAAGAAATTTTTTTTTTGCATAGTAGGTGTGAGAATTAGAAAGTTCCTTTAATTGTTTTGTGCGAGATTCGCACGATAGCCATAACTTCCCAAAAGATCAAGATCTTTTATTTCAACCCTATTTTTACAGATAAGCATTCAAAATGTTAATCTACATATACCACAAACAATACAGCTAACTATGAAACAAACAAACAACTAAAATATATAAAAATAAATTTTTTGTAAACCAAACTTCTAACTCAAATATGTAGACACACGTATAAATTTATATAAATTAAAATTTTAAAAAATATATATCATATATAAAGTAATAAATATCTTAATAATGTGGTGATGTTGGATTCTGGCGCCATCTTATTTTTTTTATAGATAAAATTTGAAAGTTTTAAAATTTTGTAGAAAGATATACGGTTTTTGGTGAGAATTTAAGTAAATATATCTTATAAAAAATTAAAATAATTAAAGCTTACTTTACTTCAATTTAAGTAAAATATTTAGACGCATCTTATTATCAATCTTGACTCTAAACTTAGGGATATGAGTTGGGGAAGGTTCTCCAAGATTTCTCCAAGATTCAGTTATTGAATTCCAAATTCAATTTACTCCTCGGATGATCAAAACTTTTTTTATCATTGATTATACTCAGTTCCTAGATTTTCTTCAGATCCTATGCCTTGATTGCTTACCTTTGTCTCTCTGTTTCAGTTCTTCGGGTCTCTATTTTGTCGTCCTCTGCTTGTTCTTCATGGAACTCCAGTAATCAAACCTATAAAAAAATAGGATTTCCAAACCTTCAAAGCATAAACACAAAGCAAGAAGAGCCAGCTTCTTCCACCAAAAAGAAATATGTTGATTTACTCAAGAGGAGAACAAAAACAACAACTGATTAAAATCATGGATACGTTACCTTCAAAGAAGACCATATCTCAATCTTATTTTCAAAAGAAGATAAAGACAAATTGATGGAAACAACAAGATTCACACTTATCAGGAGGGATACCTAAAAACAGATTTTAGACAAGTTCATAACTGAAAGGAAGTTTAAAGGAAACTTAAACCTATCGACAAGATATGCTCATCATATTCTTTTTGAATTTGAGCTAAAAGAAGACATATTCATCCTCTAGAGCAGAATGTCTTGGAAAATTGGTAACTCTATCACGAGAGTCCTAAGATGGTCCCCGAATTTCAATCCAAAAGTAGAGAGTCCAATTAATCCGATATGGATTAGGTTATCCAATATCCTAGAATTTCTATACAACGACTCCATAATAGAAAATATAGCTAAAACTATAGAAAACCCATTCAAAACTTGGTTAGTGGAAAAGAACAAAACGCTCTTTGATGTTGCTTATATATGGGTTGAAATGGATATTACAAGAAATTTGCAGCATCACATGTGGATTGGATTTGGCCCCAATGATGGATGCTCGTGGAAATTGGATACAAGCATGTCTCTCCTTAATGCCATCAATGCAAACACATTAGACATAGACAAGATATGTGTAGAATGTAGTCCAAAAATCAGCAAGTTAATGAAATTAATTACATAGAAATCAAGTCATTCAAGATGTTAATCATACTGAGCAAAAGAAACAAAAACTCAAATCTGTAATTATAGTTCAAGAGCGAAATTCCAGCTCCAATGAATCAGAGGAAAAAAACCAACAACAACAAGGCCAATATCAATATCAAAGTAATGAGGAAATATAAGAAGATAACACAAATAAAGAAATTATAGATGCGATAAAAAATCTAGATTTTGAGTGTAATACATCTTCCCCAGAACAAATTATCATCCTCTCTCGATATCATACACCAAACCAAAACAATATAGGGACCTGCCCAATTCTCCAACCGTGAAGAAAACAAACACAAACAAAAGCTTTCAAAAGATATTGAATCATAAACTGAAACATGCCAGGAGCAAAAAGAAGAAGATACCGTTGGTGATAAAGACTTTGCAATTTACAGAGACCAAAACTACTGTAAATCAAGATACCATGTCAAACAAAGGGGATTTTATTTATTCACGAATACGATTTCTATTGATTTCCTATTACTCCTTCAAAGTGCATCTTGATGTGATTTGAAGAAGAAAATTTCCACAAGATTGAGATGGATATGTTTGAAAAAAAGTAATGCAATAAGACCTCGTCATGTTCATCCTTACTAACATCCCATACAAAAAAGGCATTTTTCATGTAATAGTCTGGATTTTTTCAATCACCTTAACGAATGAGGTGGACTTCAACCAAGCCAGCCCTTCTGTTGAAGTGTCTATGGAGATTATGAATGATTAACATCCTCAATTAGAACATTAGGGGAATAGGCAACAAGTCTTCTCAAAAAAGGCTTAAGTCTATTGTCTCAAAGAATAAAATCAACCTCCTCTTCATCCAGGAGCCTTTCATTCATTTCAGTAATCAAGAGCAAATTGTTTCTTACCTAAAATTAACCATTTTATGCTAATAGTTCTAATAAATTATGGATTTTCTGGCAAAATGATCTTGAAGTCAAGATAAACCTGGACCATGGTTAATGTGTTCACTCAGAGATTAAGTACAAATACTAAAACAAGCTCATCCATATCACCTCAGTGTACACAAAATGTCAAAGAAGGAATATAGTGGACTTGTGGAATACTTTAAAAGAGATCTCTGCTAGTGTGGAAGACTGGATGGTGTTGGGTGTGTTTAACTCAATAAGATCAGTCAATGATCAGACTAGTTGTGTAAATTACTGCCAACAAAGTGATGAATATTTTAATGAAGGGTCACGGATTGTAAGCTTGAAGATGTGAAGTTTGTTGGCACTAGGTATACCTAGACTAAATATCTAAAAGGCAAAAGATTAGACTGTGTTTTGCTCAACCAAGACTGGGCTGATAGTTTTTCCAATACTAATGTTATTCATATGGCAAGAACCTGTTCAGATCATACAACACTAAGATTCAGCATCACCAAAGGCAGATTTAAACTAAGAAAAGCTTTAAATTCCTCAACGTGTGAATTCTGGATAAAAGTTTCTTAAAGATTGTGGAAGGAAGCTAGAACAAAAGCATGCCTGGATACCCTATTTTGTATTCTAGAACAAAGTTAAAATATTAAAAAGTGACCTTAAAGTTTGGAACAAAGAAAATTTTGGGAAGATATATGATAAAGTTTTGGCTCCTGAGGAAGAAGTCAAACTGTGTGAAACTAGATACTTATCTAGCAATAATATGGATGATAAGGTCATTTTATTTAAAGCATCTGCAAAACCACATTCTATTTTAACTATGAAGGAGAATTACTGGCACCGAAAAAGTTATTCCTCTTAGATTAAAAATGGAGACCAGAATACCCAAGTTTATCACAACTATGTTAACAAAAAAAGAAGGAAAAGTAGAATCTATTGCATCAAAATCAACAATCCACGGACAATTGATAAAGAGCAAATGAGTTCCTCCATGGAATAATACTTCAAAGATATGTTCGCTTCTAATACTAGTAATAACTCTAATGATGAATATTATTTAATACAGAACATGATCTTCAACTATATTCCTAAGATTATCATTGATGTTGATAATGAATTTCTCCTTGCACGGCCATCAGAGGAGGAAATTTACCTCACTATTAAAAGCCTTAAGCCATCCAGTGCTGCAGGCATGGATGGCTTCAATATATACTTTTTCATCTCTTGTTGGCATATAATAAAATATGATCTTTGCAGTGGTCTGGTAGATTTCATGAATTATGGCCATTGGAGTATGCCTTATTCCTAAAATAGATCCACCTTCTTATTGGAATCAATTCAGGTACATTAGTCTATGTACAACATTAAACAGAATCATGTCTAAGCTATTGAATAACAGACTTTCTAATCTCCTACCTAAATTGATTTCAGATGTTTATGGGGCTTATGTGAAAGGAAGAACAATTCAAGACAACATCCTAGTAGCTAAGGAAATAATCTATGATCTAAAAAGGAAGATAAAAGATAGAAATATCATCATCAAATTCAACATGTCAAAAGTATTCGATAACTTATCCTACAGATTCATTCTTAAACTCCTTAACTATTATGGTTTCAACCATAGATTTGTCAAACTAATCAGTAACCTTATCTCCTCTATGTTTATTTCTATTCTCCTTAATGAAAGAGAAATTGGATTTTTTTAAACCAACAAAGGAGTGAAATAAGGAGACCCATTGTCTCCATGTCTCTTCATCATTGCTGAAGAAGTCTTAATTAGAGGCTTAACTGAATTATTTGAATATGATAAAACTATCAAGTATTCTTACTGAATTAACATTAATATACCCTGCTTGGCCTTTTTAGACTGTTTGTTAATATTTACTAATGGACTAACATCTTCAATGAATTATATAGGGATTTTTTTACAGACTTACCAAGACACTTCTGGGAAGGTCATCAACGAAGATAAAGCTCAAATTATAACAACTAACAACATCTCTCAAGATAATCTTAGAGCTCTGCATATTCAAACTAGATTCAGTATAGGCTCATTGTCTACTACCTATCTAGGCATTTCCTTTAACTCCAACAACAGAAACATCAACTTCATTCCTTTGATAGATAAAATCAATAACAAGATTATGTCTTGGGAAGGAAAAAATCTCTCTTATGGTGGCAGACTACCTTTAATAAAGAGTGTCCTATTACCCATCTTTATCTACTGGATCCAGAGTTGCAAGCTTCCCAAATCCATTATAATTTTTTTTTTAGAAAATATTAAAAAAGTTCTTATAGGGTACCTCAAGTGACAACAAGAACATTCACTAGAGTAATTTAAATTCTAATTGCAAATACTTTAGTGAATGTGGTCTAAATTTCCATAGCTTGAATGACTACCAGAAGGCTTACTCTATTAAGATTTGGTTAAGCTTCAGAGAAAATAAATTTATTTGGGCCAAGCTTATTCACAGAATCTACTGTAAAGGAATGCACCCCTCGCAAATAAACTTCAGAAGAAAGGTTCCTTGATTTGGAACAGAATGTCTAAAATCAGAAACCAAACAGAATACCAAATAAAATGGATCATGGGTTAAGGTAATAATTGGTTTGGCAGCGCCCCAATCATTATATTCGATGAGGATAGAGAAACAGATGGTACAAAGGGAAAATGGTGAAATCTCACTGGACTGACAACTCATGGAATTTAAACTCGATAAGTCTGTTCTTCTCTAACTCTAGTATTAACTTAATATCCAAACTTAAAATAGATAGTCAAGTTAAAGACAAAATTCACTGGAATCTATCTGATAATGGCTCTTTCAATATCAAAGATGCTTTGAAAAACTTAAAAATTACACATCATTCATCATCAATATTTGAGAGAAACTCGAATCAAATCACACCAATCAAATATTTTGTATTACACTCGAGATTATTAAAAAAAAATATACCTACTAAAGTAACTTTGCAGAAAAGATATTTAGTCTTAGTTTCTAAGTGCCAGTTCTGCAATAGCCTTGAATCAAATGAACATCTATTTGTATCTTGTAATCATGCTTGGCTAATTTGGCTTAATTTTGCAGAATTTTTTAAGGTTCAAATCAATAAGTTCACGACTCCTACTCGTATGGCAAGAAGCTGGTCTTGGTCCTCCCCAACTAAAATCCATATGAAGATAATCATTCCTCCAATTATCAACGAGGTTATATGGAAGACATGAAACAAAACAAAATTTAAAGGAGTCATATACTCAGCTAAGTCTTCAAATCAATATATAAGGAACATTATTACTAGTCTTGACTTTTCTAAATTATTGAAGATAAATCATTGGAAGAACTGTGAAAAGACTGCCTATGAAATTGGATGTTACAATCATTTTCAATTGAAAAAGAAAGCCACTCACCTTTGCAGGAAACCTCCAATTCAAGGCGGGCTTAAGCTTAATTCTGATGCTTGTATTACTATTGTTAGAGAATCTAGTGGTGCTATTGTAATGATGAATCATCTTGGAACTATCCTCCATGGTTACGACAATATCTATGGGAAGCTCTCCCTCATTCAAGCAGAAATCAGAGCTATGTTGGATGGTCTCAAAATCTGTAAAATTAAAGGAATTATTAAAGTTGATATGGAAAGTAATTCGGAAATATCGATTTCTCTCATTACTTTGGTGCAAATCAGTTTCCAATTGCTAACATCCTTACTGAAATAAATAAAAAAATCATTTCACTCTTGGCATGATTCTTCATCATGCTTTCAGAGACCAAAACCTTACCGCGGATTGGCTTGCAAGGTAGACTTTGAAATGCAAGATGAGAATTCCTTACCAAAACTTCCATCCTCCAAACAAATTATTAGCTATAACCTTCTTAAAAGTTTTAGCATTGGTCCATTGAGAATCGAGTAGAATTAAAATTCAGATTTGGTCAAAACTGCCGGTTAAAGATAGTAAACTAAATATCTTACTACTCGTGTTTCGTCTTTGCAAGGAATCCTAATATGTGATGCTGCTGAGAAACGAAGTGCAACATTGCTCCATAGCTTTTTAATTGTTTCCAGAATCAGTTTTTTCATCAAAATCCATATCGAGCCGCTTGAAAGCCTTTGACTATTGCCATGGAGCAATATTTTTTAAGAAATAACCCATTGTTAAACAAGAGGTGTTCGTAGAATTTGGATTCAAGTTTCTATAAATGGAGGAAAATTTCTTTTTTCTTAGAGGCACCTATTCCATACATTTAGTATTTTCTTTCGAGGCACAGTAGCGTTTTCGTGCCTAATTTTGTAAGCCTAATTGTGGGTCTTATTATCTTAATAAATGAGCTCTATTTACTAATTTATTTATTTTAACAAAATAAAGGTTGAGACCTATCCAAAACAAAATTTTGAGATTCTAGCCTACTCTTTTATCAAAGGCTACGGTCAACCTGGTCAATGTTTTTCAACTTGTCAATCTAAACCCTAAACCCTATATCAGAATTGGATTTGTCCTCCCTGGTTCGACTTATAGAGAGCTCATGGTGGTTACTTCGCCTCGATTCTTTCTTCTCTAACAACTTTAGTTCTGGTTCTCATGAGAGCAAACCTATATACGAGTGTTGATAGAGAAGAAACGTCGATGAAAAATTCTAAACCCCCTACGAAATGGAGGTATACATGGGAAGCACAATCCCATTCTCCAACTCTCCGTTTATTCCTTTTCGATTCTCTCTCTAGACCTGCGACTCAATGCAAGAACCTCAATGTCTGCCTTGTCCTCTCTCAATCGCAGCTTCTGGTTACCTGGAACGACGAAGAAGAGGAAAATGAGGAGGTCTTACTTAGAGTCCCGGTCCCGAAAGTTCTCATCGACACGGAGTCTCCACTGAGTATTAAAGCTTTAGATGATCATATTGAGGTCAAGCTCCTGCTGCTTCTTCCCGTTGATCATCCCATCCTCTCGAGCTTCGGCTCTGTGCTGAGTTTATCGGAAAATGGTGGAAAGGAGGTCCACGATGCATTCAAACCGCTGGTGATGAACTCTGGTAACTAAAATCTACTGACTTTTTTCTCTCTCGTGTTTTCTCTGTTCGATTGATGAGGATACTTTGAAGCTTTAGTTGCTAATTACGGCCCTCTATTTTTCTCACAATTCAAAATTTTGTTTCTTATATGTAATATTGGCTCTTATCTTTGGTGTGGTGATTCTTAAATTTAGACGTGAAGAGTTTGTCGTCAATGGAAGGAGTGCACTTTTACTGCAGAAATTGTTCCAATAAGCTCACAAGAAGTCCTCTTCGGTGAGATATGATTTCTTCTGTTTAAGGTTTTAATTTTATCAAATGATGCAAACTTGCTTTGTTCTCAGTGTTTTAAATGTTACAATTCCTGTATGTAGTGATTTCTCAGAAATGCCATCTGTTAACTGGCAAGAGGCTGCTGATAACTGGTTTGGGACTTGCTGTTGCTCATTTGGAGGAATAAGTGATAAGCTAGTTACAAGGTATGCGAACTTCCATGCCTGTAGGAAGGGCTTAGGTCTCTTAACCTGTACAACTGTTACTCTTAGTAAGGATGATCTTGAAGACATGCTTTTAATTGACATTAATGGGACTAGAGAAGTTAGAGATAATCTTAGTGTTGCTGCTGATTATGGTGCTAGTGAAGCTATGCTTTGTAAGGGAAGTAGTCAAGAAGGTGGGACAGATTGTGATAGTCTAAGCGAGAATAGGACTCAAGAAAGAGAATGCGGGGGTGGTTTTGTTGGTGACGATGTTTCCAAAGAAACTATAATAGGTTATGCGACTAATTACACACGAGGCACTAGCTGTGATAGTCAAATTCATAGTTTGCCTTTGAACTGTGATCACGTGGAAGATGAAATTTTCAATGCTGGTATTCTCTCTGAGGTTAAGGAGGAAGAAAATAAAGTGCACTCTTACGAGGAGGTGCCTGATTTGTCCAAAGATATTGGAATAGTTCCTGATTGTTGTGCTCACTTAAATGGCCATTCTTACACTGAATTGGATACAGTTTGCACGCCTTTACTGGGCCAAAAGATTTTGAATAATACCGAGCTTGCAGAAAATAAAAAATTCTTTCTCAATGGTTTTCTTGAAGATGGTTTCATGGCTAGATCATCCAGTCTCTCGAAGACTATTAAGTGGATTCAGCTAGCTTGCCCTCAGTGTTCATGTCTTCTAGGAGCTTATCCTTCAGCTTATGGAAATGCACCTGTAGATGGTGGAGTTCGTTTCTTCAAATGTTATATTTCGACTTCTTTGCCAACTGGTGGATCAAACAACGTGTTCAGGTATATGAAGGTGATTTTTTTATTGTTTCTCAACAGACAACTTCTGAAGTCACGACATTTTGTTTCAAAAGAAATTTGGGGTCAGTTTCCACTTGCGGTTTTTAGTCTATAATTCCTTCTGTATATCAGAAAATATTGACTTTGTTTTTGGATGTCAAATAACATAGTATCTTTCTATAAATTAAACAACCCTCTCTATAGGTTCATCAGAAAAAACACCACCTTCCCTTCACTGTTTAGAATGGCATGTCATATCAGATAATAACTTGACGAAATTTTTACTTGACATTTTTAAGAGACATCTTCCTATTTATTTGAAGGTTGCTGTGTGCTGTTTTAGACTGGGCATTGTACATTTCCAATCTTTTTTTCGTTTTTAATTTGTGCATCATTGTGCTCTGCGTGCAGGAAATATACTTTGGAAAGAATGTTTACAAACCAGCTAGTTGAAAATGCAAAAGATGAATTATCATTTCGGACTATTGTTAGGGATCTTACTACCAAATCTCCTTTGTTGCAAATTATTATTTTAAATCCAAGTACCTGGTGGCAAACCGGATATTGTTTAAACAAAAATGATACGATGGAATCAGCTTTGAAGTCAGATCTCTGCCCTGTTGTGAAGGTTCTATATTCTGATTGTAGAAATAGCACAGAATCAGAATCAAGGTTAGTTCTGGTTGCTTCCTGTACTCTATTGTTTATTACAGTACATAAAGAATAATAATTATTGAGTTTCCATCAGACAAAGACCCTTGAAAATATAATATTGTAAAGCAGTTTATATTATGTAAGTTTTCATAATTAATCATATGCCGAAGATAATTGTTCGGAAAACAAATCCATACATTCATGCTTTAAGTGACTGGGCATTGTACAAAGTGACGTGAAGGTGACTCCGATATAATTAATAGAAAGATGCAGGTACCTATCATGAGAAATTTGAAAAGGGTTCATGATTTTGAAAATTATGTGCAGGATATTACAAGAACATGTGACAAAAGATCGAGCAGATGAGGTTTTCGTTTTGAGGAGGCAAGCAGAGGAGTTGAACGAATTTCTGGCATCGGGAAACAAAGCTCTTCCACATTCGTGTGCTTATCTTCAGGGTTTACCCTTATCATCACTTTTGCTATAGCAAGTTGGTCTCTGTGATCCTTCTAAATATATCCTAGTTTCGACATACAGCTTAACAGAAGCTACCATTCGAGGCATTGACTTTCTGATACGGTTAAACTATGTTGTGCTCAACTATCAGGGACCTCCATTGCATAAATGGCACCACCGGAGGCATCGGCTTTCTATTTTGGGTAAACTGTGCTCAGCTATCTGGGACCTTTGTTGCATAAATGGCGTGCTTATGATGCGAAGAAATGGCGTGCTTATGATGCGAAGATGATATATTGAAATAGTTGACATGGCTGACACAATTGATCAAACTGCTCGTCTTTGGAGTTACTTAAGAGGCTGATGATCCATGGCTGTAAAGTTGGAGGCACCCATGTTTTGAGATGCTGTATATCTTTTCTATTCATTCTCCAAGCAAAAAGAAATCTATAACATGTACCTTTTGATATGTTATTCAACTATTGGCTTTTATCGATTAATTATACTCATTACTACTTTTTTTAAACATGGGCAAAACCGCTGGATGCGCTATGCATTTTGCGATTTTTGGCTTTTTATCAATTATTTATACTTATTACTAATTTTTTTTCTTAAACATCACAAAACTCACTGTGAAAATGCGCAGTTTAAAATTTTGCGATTTTTTTTTTCTTTTTTTGTATTTTGGGTGCAGTTCCGACAATGTTGGATACTATCCTTCGGAAAAGGCATAATCAAAGGCATAATCAAATGGCTTTTAAGTGCCAATTCTGTAATCATACCGAAAATATTTACCGAATATTAATCATTTGTTTGTTAGTTGCGATTATGTTTGACAGATTTGGAAGGGTGTTCAACATTATTATTGAAAAGTACATGTCTGTAGCTCATATTATAAGGCAATGGTTCTAGTTTTCATAAAAAAGTCCACATCACACATGTGTTACCTGTGACCATCTATTGAGAAATCTGGCGGAATAGGAATAAAGTTAAGTTTATCTTCTGCTAATTCTATGCCGTGTATTACCAAAATAATATACGGGCTTAACATTTCTAATGCTTTAACTATTAAGTTGGTCTAATGCTTTAGGTGCAGGTTATACTTTTGGTTGCACTCCCTCTATTCTTAAAAGAGATAATTCAAATTATATTTAATGGATTGTGCCTCAAAATGAAAGAATGAAAATAAACTCCGATGTAGCTTGTTTGAAAAACGGCGAATCCAGTGGAGGAATAATCTTCAGGAACAATCTGGATAAGATTGTTCAGGGCTCTTGCAATACTTATGGCAAGTTGGATCTCTTAATGGCTGAGTTAAGGGTTTTGCTCGACGACTTGCTAATCTGCAATCTGCAAAAGGAATAATTGGGTTAGAATCGATACCGAATCTGATTATCTACTTCTTATTTAATTTGTGACATAATTTTTGGACCCGATTTTATACGGTATGTAGGAAATTAATCCATCCAGAGATGACTATTAAACACATCTCACGAGTCCAAAATCAAGTTGCCGATTGGCTAGCCAAGTGGACTCTGAGATGTAAGAAAAAAGACGATATCAATGTATTTAACATCCCTTCCCAGTTACAAGCTATTATTTTACTCGAAGGACTGGGGTTGGGATACATCAATTTTACCGATTAAGAATTTGGTAATACCTTTATGCGTCTACTGGTTCTTGTTTTTTTTTATCTCAGATGCTCAATGTAAGAAGAGGACTTCATCATTTCTTAAGATGTTGATTTTCTGCTCATGCTACGTATCTCTCGGTTTCATACTCAATTCGTTGTTGCTCTGCATTTGTCTCGATTGTCTCTTGCGCGTTCGTTGCTGGAAGATTGTTGAAAATAATTTTGGAGTTGTGAAGTTTTTTTCATCCAGAATTGAGAGAGACGATTTTGCATGTCTCTTCATTACTTCATTTAGGATTGCTATAAATCTTCACAGCATGTTGATTTTCTGTCTCATGCTCGACGGGATTTCTTTAATGCATATCACTCAATTTCATACTCATTTCGATTCTTCTCTCCAATTGTCTCTTGATTCTTGAAGCTGGATAGTTCATTGAAGATTATTTTTGGAGTCGAGAAGCTGAGTTGGGAGAGATGAACTTTGTTTAGTAATTGGGAATCAATTTTTTATAATTGTTCTTTCAATTATCCCTCGGACAAAATTAGGAGATCTTGTAAGCTTGTGCCAAAAACAAAAATTGTGTAGAACATTGGAAAAAAAAACACAAAACCGACTCTGAATCTGCGGTGTTTTTGAAATGCGTTTTGTTATTATCCAAAAACTGCAATTTATTACTGTTTCAAATATGTCTGTATAAAAACAAATTAAAAAATTAATCAATTTTTTTGTTATAAAGAAAATATATGACTTTTTACAAATATATCCGAACATATTTTGGAATACAATATTGAAAAACAAATCCCAAATTCATTTCATGGCTAATAAACAGTAGTACCAACAAAAATAAAATATAAAGAACAAGCAAAAAATAATAAGGATAGATTATGACTACAACTCAGAGGATAATAACAATCAACGACAACGAAGATGACAAGGAAGAATAAGCCAAGTCGCACGATTGAACCATAATGCGTGCGTGCCAAAACAGATGTTTAAACCAACCAAGAAGAGTACTAGAAGATAATAACAACCAAAATAGTAGAATTAGCCATATTTTAGTATGGTCAAGGGATTTTGGTGTCGTGGAATTCGTAGTGATGGTCCAAGAGGATGCAGTGGGATAATGCGAAGCTTAATGATGTGATGTCCACAAATATCCTAGAGTTCATATCTGCCCAAATGTGGTAGACCACCGCGTAGAAAGCGGCGCACCATAGATAACCAAGACCGGTGGGAGAAGGGGTCCAAACATTGATAATGTGTAGCCAGGTGGGCCAATCAAGGGATATATAGGGGAACAAGAAATTTTTAGAACCGACTTTCCAAACTAGTTGAGAAAATGGGCACTCTATCACTGTGTGATTGATGGATTTCTTAGAAGTTATTACACAAAACACAAGGGAAGTGTTATAACCCAAATCAAGTAGTTTGTCTGTAGTAGTGAGCTTTGCAAGGACGACAAACCAGATAATGAAAGAGTGTTTGAGATTGTTATACTTGTTCCAAACCAGATTGGCCCAAGGTACTTAAGGCCCAGAAGATCGAATAAAGTCATAGGTGCAACTTATTATGAAGTTACTTTTTATTTTGGGATCCAAAACTTGACATTCTCCCTACCCGAAAGGAAAGGGATGAGACTGATAGTGTTACCAATCTGTAGCAAGTGAGATTGATGTGACCGTATTCCAGAGCGGAGCTGATTAGACCAGTTCCAAAATCCGTTGGAGATGATATCGGAATTGTTACACAATCTAGCATTAATAATAATAATAATACTCATACCGTAACGGTCAACAGGACAATTATGAAAAATCCAATGATCATACCAAAAAGAAGTGAAAGCACCATTACCTAGCCTTGTAAATTTTAGCGGTAATAGTGTTAAAGTTGATTATTTTCCTCCACTCCAACTAAGAGAGAAGTCGATGGGAAGGTTCCACGGGTTTTATCTTTCACATTTTCAGTGAGGGTCGAGTAACACCAAATTAAAGAAATGTTACGACTCAATATGGACCTTAAATTCTTAAGGGCGGCAGCTTGAATCTAAACCCTAAGGTCTAGAATCCTAAGGTCGCCCTCCGTCGAGGGAAATTTGAGCTCAAACCATGTTATTTTTGAATATTTATCTCAAGTCTCGACCAATAGAATCTACGAAGTACTTGGGAAAGTTCCTTAAATACGCGAACCAGAAGGATGAAGTCGATGACCAATATACTTGACCCACGAATAGGAAAGCTTTGATGAGTTGTAACCTACTCGTATAAGAAAGATGTTTGGAAGTCTACGAGTTGATATAGTTGGTAATATTCAAGAATAGGGGCCTACAATCATTTTATGCAAGGCGAGAAGTAATGAGAGAGAAGCCAAGATAACACACATGGAGGGTGTCTTCCTTAAACCACAAAATTAAGACGACGACGAATCAAATCGGATACCTCGGTCATGTATATGTGACTCTTAGTGGGGTTAAGGTCGAGCTCCATAGATTAACAAATTCCTCAAGGAATTCTTTACCGAGATTGATAGAACTTTTGTTTGCACGAAAAAAATATCATTAAGTACTATGCAAAATAGAGATTAATGATCTTGATCTTGAGGGACTTTTAGTGGTAGCCGAAAGAGGGGTGTTGACTATGCTATTTAAGAATGTTAGAGAATCGGCATCATAACGACAAAAAGAAATAGGGGGAAATGAATTCATTTGTCCAAGTTATATTTTCCATGGATAGAACCAAAAGTATTACCACTAAGTTTGATCGAGTATGATTGAGTGGATATAAACTAGACAATCTACTAAATCATACAATTGAGAAAATCCAAAACAAAAAAAACGTCTAACTGGATACGCCAACAAACATTGTCGAATTCTTTCATCAGGTTAAGTTTAAGGACCACACGAAGGCCTTTCTGGTTGGTATGATAACCACAAAGCAGCTCCTAGAAGAGGAGGATATTATCAGAAATACTACGACCATAAATAAAGGCTGAATGAGAAGGGTCGACGAGGGAAGTAAGAGAATCCTTGATCATGTTAGTAAGGATTTTATATATAATTTTTAATAAACATTCTAACATGCATGGGGTCTAAATTCGAAAGATGAATATGGATTATCCAACGTAAGAATGAGAGCAATGAGCGTGTTATTCCAGCAAGGTTCACCATCTGGAATATGTGCTTTGTTGTTCTCAATATAAAAAATGCTTTTCTTATCTCATCGTCGGTAACTGGCCGAGTTATGTCAGTTTCTTCAGTCGTACTAAAATATCAGCCACCTCTTTAGAGATGGAGTAAGAGAGACACTGAAGGTCATTGATAGAAACGGTTTTGTTTCTTGAGATATGAGTCTTGATGCTATTATGTAAGAACTTGAAACTACAGTCTCTTAGCTTAAGCCAGGTCTCGCGATACTTCTAGTTGTAGAAAGAATCATCCACTCTGCTAAAGAAGACATAGTTCTCGAGGCATATAACTCAGTCTCAATATGAAAACGAGTTGACAAGGTGATTCGTCAATTTTTCTTGGGCTTGAAGAAGAAAAAATTTGAGCGTTAGAGACGCACTCAATACCGTTACCGAATTCTCTTTTGTTCAGGCAGGAGATATCCAGTTGGAGACGCCTCAGATTAAGAGGATGATAGACATGACGGATCCATTATCGGGGAGATTCCAACCACTGGTTACAATTGAAGAGAACTCATATGAGATTTCCATATATTAAAAAACTGGAAGGGTGTTTTGGAAAACAATCTATGAGTACTAAAGAATATGGTAATATGCGTGTAGTAAGAGGTTTGAGGGTAATCAAAGTGGGAAACAAAGTTAGGGAAAAGATGGCCCTAATGTCTGTTAACTAGAACGCGATAAATCCTAGAGGAAATGAGATTATTAGCCTGTATTTTTCGACCAAGAGAATTGAAAACCTGTAGCAAGGAGGCTCTAAGCTCACTCTAGTAGAAACCGTTATTGGAATCATTAATTAAAGAAGTCCAAATATCCGAATCACCTGTTCGGTCCTCTGGTTTATAAATAACATTAAAGTCTCCAAGAGTAATCCATGAGATGCCTTAACGATGAAAATAAATATAAGAAATATCTTGCCAAAGAAGGGCACGATCAGATGGGTCATTAAACTCATAAACAAAAGTGAGAGAGTATGATGTGTTAGCATATATAGATAATAGTGCAATCTATAATATTCAGTGGATAAGAAATTGAAAGAAACTCTAATTACACTATGATTCGAGGAACTACAGAATCTACATGAAATCATTGGTTTTAAAGTGCCAAAACAGAAGCATTCAATGGATGATATAATCAATTTTATTCTTTTTAAATTTTATTTTTAATAAACAAAAAATGATAATATGATTAAAAAAACACACTTAGTAACATACTTTTAACTCATATCTCATTCAAACCATGCACATTCCAAGAAGAGATAATCATAATTATTGTATAGAGATGAAACTTACAAAATTTACTGATCGAGGACCATATTATCCTCAAGATGTTGGGAGATTATAGGAGCAACACTTTACATCCTAACATTAGCGTGAAGAGAGTTGACCTCAGTCACATTCTGACCAACATTAGGTAACATAGAGAAGGCATGTGCAAAAACAGTATTGTCATCTTAAGGTATGATACTCAATCTAAGCGAATGGGTCAACTCTATATCACCTTCATATCCTATCAGGAGGACGTCGTATTCAAGTGAGGGAGGAGTTAGAGATGCCAATGGTTTCTGAATCCGCGGATATTCGGTACAAACCAACCCGATAGGTTAGGGTATTCATACCTATTATTTTATGTTGGATGAATCATGGGTTTTAAAATTTATTAAGCGTCGTGTTTGTGATGTCGTGTTTGTGATGGGTTATAAGTGTTAAAAAATTCTCAATAGACAAACCCGAACACGGCCTACCAGATATCCGTTAGTTATTCTAGTATCAAAATAATTAATATATGATATATTATTATTTTATAAATTATAAAATTATATTATAATGTAATTCATCTTTTTAATCTTTATTTAATATTTTGTTTTTAAAGTTTTATCATTATTTATATTTATTAGATTTAGAATTATTTTAGATTAAGTTATTAAAAAAGACTAGAATGGGGATAGAGAAGCTCAAAAAAACCACATCTTCCTCTTTTTATCGAGCAAAATCCTTAACACCAATTCAAAACCTTAAGCTCAGTCGAGCCCAAATCTATGGAAATTAATCTCACATAACCTTATCTCAAGGTTGTTCCATCAACAAAATATTAATTTTTGAGCATGCTCAGTATCAATCCATGGCAGATAACATCTCACAACCTCAACTCAAGATTGGGTTGCAATAAAATCAAGATGCAAAAGGCTTAGAAGACTCATGCAATAAGACTCCAAGATTTACAAAACAACCACCAAATCGAAATCAAGATCCATTGGTTAAAGAGAAAGAACCATAAGACGAAAATTTTCCTCTTTTGCCATCCAACCAGAAGATTACTCTACTATCGGGATCCATCCAAACACAAAATATCAGGAACAATCCAGTCTTCGACAATCATTCATCCACTCAACATCAAAATTAATTTGTGCCCAACATCATCAAGCCAAGATCCTCCGCTGAAGTCACGAGAGCAAAAGGGATGAACTGCATTCACGCTAATGTGCTCTACAAGAACAACGGTGACTACAAAGTTGTCATTTTCCAAGAATCAGATAAGAAAATCCTTATCTTTGCTTCTAAAATTACTATCATCGCAAAATTTTATTTTGGTCGACCTGAAATTGATGATATTAAAATATTCCTTGAATATTTTTAGTTTTTAGTTCTATTTAGTATTTCTGTCTGTGATTACAAACATATGCTAATAGAATTAGATAACTTAGAATATGTTAAAAAAATTGTGGAAAAGAAATGTATTGAATATAGGCAAATGGTATTATGGATTCAATCCCAAAATGGACTCTCCTCAAACTTTATTTTGGGTATCATTCCCCAATATTCTAGAATTATTATATAATTAAGACTCAATAACCTAACATTGTAAAGGCTATTGACATGCCTTTGTTAACTTAGGTTCATTCGAAAAACAGAGCAAGCTTTATCTACTGTAAATCTTGGCTCATTCTAGATGTCTCACAATCTCTTCTCCAAAAAATCTGAATATGATTTGGGGATAGACTTATGGTACATGGTGATAAGCCACAATAATGTCTCTCATGTAAACATTTAGGTCACAAAGATATTAGTTTAATAAATATTCAAATAACAAAAAAATGTACGTTGTTACTGATAAACAATATCAATCTGAGTCTAACACAAACTCAAACATACACCCAATACCCCAAAAAGAAATGTGGGTATAGAAAGTGAAATTCTAATATTTAACAATAAACGAAATCAGATCAATGACAACTCTACATCTTCTAAAGATCTTAAAAAAACAAAATGTAATAGAACCCAACAGTGAGATGACTCTCTCTTCTCAAAAAAAAAATCACACAACCTACTGTCAACAATAATCACACTTCAAACAAAACTGAAAATAATAAGACTGATAAGTCAAATTATGATCATAATCATATTAAACAAAATATGAATTTGAAATTATCTCAAGAGTGTGAATTAAACGTCCTAAATTATTGCTTTCATTTTAATAAAATATCAAATTTGGCCTGAGATTAGTTCTCACTGCTTAAATTATTAAGCCTATAGGGCTCTTATCAATGGAAGTTTTTAAAAAAAAAAAAAATTAAATAAATATCTAAGTAAAATAAGTTATTAAAAATGATTACCATGAAGCTACGAACAATATACATTTATATATACATTTTTTAATCTATAGTTAGTGCAACAGATATAACACGGGTCTCGACTAAAAGGAGATGAGTTTTTGGATGATTCGTAATATGATGACATTAGTAAATGATATAGACTGGTTAAGTCTGTATTTTGTACAGGGACTCCGAGTGATGTCCACACTTGATATTTTAGTTTATATTTAAGTATAACTGATCGGTTTAGTTCACTTCTTTTCATTTGGAAACCATAATTGTCCAACATGTTTGGATAACCGTATATTTTGTCCGATTTGGATGGATCGATTTTTAGTGAACCATTCACTAAAAATATACAAGATAACAAGAATAAGCTGGATTAAAGGATTGATTTGGCAAATCAGAGCGAGTTGAAGATTGTTTCACAAGCGGACTTGTAGAAAGTTATTAAGTTACTGGAAATCATTGCAAGTGTCAAGCAGATGACTTTCATTTTGCTTGTATATAATTTTTAAATACTTTTGAGTGCGCAGTCCTGAAACATCCCTTCCAGAATTAGATCATCAGCACCAAAGGAATTAGTCTCCTCTGAATGACTGCTTCTGTCATTACAACAGAACACCAACTCAGCCATCCTGTGCTTCAAAGTCTGTCTATCCAGCTTGTCCTCCTTAATGGATTATCATTTGTTTTTATGTTCGATATTATCCTTTCCATCCTTCTGATGCGAGAAAACTATTGGACTATTTGCAGAACAGTTGTAAGCCACAAATAATCCACAAGGATGCCAAGACCACTACTATCTTACTGAATGAAAGTTTCCAAGCCATATTACGGCAAGACCACTCCAAAATGTTTACAGCCGAAAATGCCACTCATATAACTATCTTCGTTGCACGAACGCCTGGTTTACTTGACCCGGAGTATGCATTTCTCCTTTTTATCATAGTACCACTCTTAAATTTCAAATCTATAACAACAATAATTCATTAACTCGAAAGATGTAACTAAGAGAATCGCGTTTGCAAAAAATTCGTTAACATAAAACTTGGGAGTTAACCCAGTAGATTATTGTATTTGTATGTAAAAGTCTGCAAACACAAATGGTTTTAATCAACACTAGAAATGTCTAGATCACTTGGTTTTTCATGATCATGAAAATAGATTCCAGCCTGATTGAACAAAGACAACAAATGCAGTAACTCTTCATGACACAGTTTCGATGGTCTCTTATCTTCAAACCCACTCAATTTTAAAACCTCAACGATCTTCTCCTTGAAGGAATTCAAACAATCATCTTCATCGTTGTCCTTCACATCGGTCTTACTATATAGCCCTGTTGTTTTAGACAAAATCGATAGCTCTTTCACTTTCTTCTTCTGTTTCAACGTTGCACCTAATGTCTTGTTCTTTTTGCCAAAACACGTCCGTGTAAACGCGCACCACTCGGCGATATTCACCTTGTAAAAGTAATAATTTTAATACCCATGTCAATAAATATTGCACTCGGATAGTTATGAAAACTAATCAAATCATTTTTTGGTATCTACTAATTCGGTCCAAACTAATCAACTTGTCTCTATCATTACAGAACATAGTACTATTATAATTAGATACATGGAAGCTTTGATATATATAAAACTTCAATACCTCCGGTTTTTTGGGTTTGGGTCTGATTATAACTACGGAAGAATCGACTTTCGGGGGTGGAATGAATTCTCGTTTGCTTACATCCATTATAAACTCGACTTCGGCAACTAATTTTATGTTCACCGCTAACCTGTTGAACTCTGGGTCACCGGGGTTGGCCATTAACCGACGTGCAAATTCTTTTTGAAGCAGAAGGGTCGCGCTGCGGAAAGGACTCGTGCCGAAGACTAATTTAGCCACGAGAGGAGAAGATATACCGTACGGGATATTTGCAACCACAAGGTCGAATTTAGGGAAGTCTGTCTTGATCGCATCTTTACGTATTACCTGCACCATGATGATTATGTTGTTTTCAACACTCATCTAAAAGGGATTATAAAGAGCAAAGCTTAATGTAATCCAAACAAGAATAATTGAGTTTGATCACTATTAGTAAAGATATTGGTTAATATTATCAGAACTTGAATACATAATTAAAAAATGCAATAAATAACACTTCAGATGTAGAAGCATGTCATTTGAAAAAAGAGAAAATCTTAACAACCAGTACAACGTCTAACAAGAGTTGCTACCAAGCAAACGATCTGAGATCCGAGCTCCACTTGATAATATTTTAAACTCTGACTTTGAACTTCTTTACAAACAGAGCTCGAATATCTTGACAGGATTTTTCAGCTCTTCGCAAGCAACTCAGAAATTTAGATCAAACTTGAACTCACTAAGGCTCTGCTCAAGTTCAACTCCAATAATATTTATATATGATAAATCCAATCTAATGATTCATTTATTATATATATACACATTAAAAATCCTCTATAAAGTTTTTTAGTACACAGGCTTGGTATGAGCTCGAACTTAGGATCCTAGTCGAACTAAAAAGGAATCGAGATTGAATACTTGAAATTGGCTAGTATTAGTTTAACAAGTATAGTTGAACTGAGCCTAACAAAGAAAAAGGGTCTGGCTTTGCGCACAAGTTAAGCTCGAATAGTTATATATTCGGCTCGGCAAATCCAACCTTAGCTTCTAGTAGCATTTCAGCTTTGGACTTACCCAATTAACAAAAAAAATTAAGACTTTAGTTCAAGAGAGTTTCTCAGAGGCATTTCATCAAATAGTTAGCGAGAAAACAAAAACTTACAGTGAGGCGATCTTGAAACCCACGTTCAGTGACTCTTTTGTTAAGTACTTCCACCATTCTCTTGTCGAGTTCGATAGCGATAACGTGTCCGGCAGATTCAAGGAGCTTAAGAGTGAGATTCCCGGTACCGGGTCCGATTTCTAGGACAGTGTCCGTTGGACTTATGCAAGATTTTCGAACAATGGTGTCAATAATTCGTGTATTGGTGAGTAAATGTTGGCCTTTGCTCTTTTGCAGATGCAAACGGTCATCTTGGTTTTGTTTCGGAATTCGGTTTCCTTCTTCGTCGTCATCGTCATCGGAGGAGGATCTGCCGCGAAAACGGTGGTTAGAGTTTGATCGGAATCGTCTAATGTAATTTGGAAGGGAGATTGAAAGGTTCGTCTGGACTTTATTGTCTGGATATAATGCGGCTATTGCTTCGTTTCGTAGAAAGTGAATCATCTTTAGAAATTAGGATGGAGGTTTTTAGATTCAGTCTCTTTTCTAGGCGCCAAATTCATTTTATTTCATTTTGAACTTTTAATGTTTTGGATGTGGTCCTATTTATTTTAGTATTATTATCTATTAAAATTTGGGTAAAAGTTAAATTATTAATAATCATATGGTTTTGTATTAATAAAAAATCAACAATTTTTTTAAATATAGAAACTCAATTAGGATTTTGAAATTAGAATTTAATTTAAATGTGAAAATACTATTTTTCTATTCACATGTAAAAACTTAATTTTTTTCTCCCACCCAACTACTTCTAAACACTAATTTTGATCTAAAAATCCCTAAAACTATCGTGCATTATACATTTGATTGACTTGAATGACAATTTTTCTTACAGTATTGATGATTCTGCATTAGAGGAAGGAGTAAAAGTAAATTTTGAACTTTTTTTTATGGTCAGTAGCAAAAATTCACGTATCGCGTGCTAGTATGGATGAATTGCGAACCAAGAGCGCGTGATCGTGGATAAAATCAGAATAGTTGTTCTTGTTCGATTTTTTCAAATCACACATTGAGAGGGCACGATTTTGGTCAAATCACACACCCGGAGCGGGTGATATTGGTCAATTATGCGCACAATTTTACGCGATTTGGTATTTAATTATGGTAGTGTAATTATGTGATTTTGCTCAAATTGATTGTGTTGTACGCATGACTTTGAATAATTACGTGCATTAATTTGCGCGATTTAAGCAGATTTCGATATAATTATTTAGAATTAAGTATATTTTGATATAATTGTATGTGCTTTGTAGGAACCGGAGCAACCGCCATGTTCGATGGCCGATTACACACAAACTTTTGTACTAAAAGCTATTATACGAAATTCGATTTGGTCTCATGGGTTGATTCCAAAAAAATCAATTTCAGATTCATTTTGGTTATGAATAAAGACGACGATGTAGCAAAAATGGAAAATTTCAATGATGTATTTATAAAGCTAACCCAAAACCGGGATATGTGAAGAAACAGAAAGAATGTTCATCGAGAAAATGTGGTTGTCCCTTCACGTTATTTGAACATTTTTTGTGTCTCAAAAGTGATCGAAATATTTTTTAAGACTTTGACTAATATGTGTCTCAATATTTTTCACACTTTCTAGTGACTTTCGACAACCCTCCAGTCAGAGTTATTTTATGATATTTGTAAAAAAAAAATTATGGTACTTTATGTTCTTACAATAAAAAAGAATTACTATTAGTGGAAACAAGTATGGTTATTCCCAAGGTTATGAATGAACACCTATTTCAATTGTTCAGTGTTACGAAGCAGACCATACAAGATGAACAGAAAAAGTGATGTTCTTGATATTGGAAATAATTATAACTACTATTAAGGTCACGAAATTCGACTAGATTAGTCTTACAGATCAAATCATGTGTAACGACTGGAAAATGAAGAATGCCATGTTGATGAACCCTAGTAGACCATGACCTAGGTTCACGATGATAGCCATGTGTAGAATCATTGTCCGATCCAGGAGGATCTGGCTCTCTCCGCTGATAAGACATGCTGAAAATACAAAAAAGCATATTACTATATACCAAAACATATTCAAAACAATTCAACAACACTCTAATATGTATTACACGAAGACATAAGCAATGGTACGAAATAATCAAGTCAATTAAAAGTTAAAGAAACATAATTTAACAAAACGGTAGCAACCGCGCGCATCATGTGCTTAATTTGCGCTAAAATCGTACATATAATGGGCACAATTTGATACAAAAATTTGTGTGCACTCACGAAATCCGGACGCCATGATTAGCCGGATTCGCGAACCTATAGTGTGTGAATTCGGTTAATCATGGCACTTAGAGTTTGTGAAATTGCATGAACCAACAAGTATCTCCAAAGTTTTGAATTCAGCCAAATCTAACCTAAATCATGCAAATAACATACTGAAACGAATATATAAACATAACTTAACATATACAATTAGCTACAATTCGAAACAACAACTATAAAGATAAAAAAATCGATTTTTCAAACTAAACCTTAAACTCTATATATCACTAAACTATTTATGTAAATTCAACAAATATTACACCGACATGTAGAGAAAAATACCTTAACGTGAGTGTAAACTTGGATTTGAGAAATTTGAGGTTTTTGAAAATCGAAATTGTGAGAGATTTTAAAGTTTGGAAGAGAGAAATGGGTGAAATCTATAAATATGAGGTATTTATATAAATTGTATTATCGTAAATATTGAGGTCTTATTATAGGGGGAAATGTCTCATTATAGCGGAGTCTCGTTTAAAAAAAACAGGTCTCAATTTAGCATGGTTCTTAGTTATTTTAACTATTTAAATACTCTATACATTTTCAATTCTATTTTTAAAAGATAATAATTAAAAACACGTATATTTCTATTTTTTAAGACAGCCAAGACGACATCTACATATATGAAATATTATTTTGGATACTTATTTTTCTTCTTATTTTGGCAACCACATCACACGTAATCCCGGAACTAGAACATAATTGTTTTTTAACAACCAAATTACACCGCAAGTCATATAGAATTGTTTTTTCCAAACTTTTTTCACAACTAAATTGCGCATATTTTCACAATTGGAACACAATGCACGTATTTCGCAACTACAAAAACGTAAGTTGTTTCATAGTCATTTAAAAAAAATAAGTTTTTTTTTTATATTTACGTACAACCACACTTGTTTAGAAAGTAAAATCTTATTTTGGCAACTATTTTTTTCTTATTTTTGCAATCTATTTGCACGTAATTCCGTAACTCAAATACAATAAAATTTTAGCAAACGAATTGCATGTAATATCACAACTAAAACACATTTATTTTTAGCAACCAAATTACACGTAATTTTACAAATTGAATACAATTTCTTTTCTAGACTAATTGCAAACCAATTGCACGTAATTACACAATTAAAAAAATTAAAAAAATATCTTTCACATATCTAGTATTTTTTGTCTTAAGAAAACCAATGATATTTTTCAATTTTTTAGAACTATGATTTGAAAGATATGACATTTAAAAAACAAAAAACAGGAGATGAAAAATGATTAAAATATATTTGTAAATAGTCATTTATAACAAGGTTGTTGATCGTACCTTATTAAATCTTGAATAGTTATTGGTAATGAAGTTTGATAGTGAGTGGTTGTGTGTAGATTACCCTATTCAATTAAAATTAGAATTGAGAGAAATGAATGATTTTGTCTCTGATTATGGTTTATATTTGCTAAAATGAAATATAGTATAGTTTTTCATGTTTATTTATTGTGGCACATAGTTTTTTATTTTTGCATTTATATTAAAATACTTTTCATATTTACCTATTATTTCATTTATGATCTATTGCAAGTGAAATTTATCAAATTGTGGAATGTGATATTATAAATAGTATGTTTTTGTTGCAGGTTTAGTTTTTAAGTTTTTGTCAATAATACTTTTTTTTATGTGACGACTAAGTTGCGAGATATGTACCGTCTGGTAACTGTAATTTTTAGTTTTTATTTATTATATATTAGATTTTTAATTTTTGATTTTTTGAATTTACCTTTTATTTTTACCTATTATATATTACCTTTCTATACGACTTTAGCTAAGCGGTCAATTTTTAATTTATTCTCTAACGAACTAACCTTATAGAAATATTTGTTTCTCGGACAAAGAAGCCCTTTGTTTTTAGGTATCTTTTTTGTTATCATCAGTCAGAGTTATTTATCGGTTGTTTTTAAAATATTTTTTTGAAATTCAGATTATTTCTTTTTTTCTTGTATCAATTATAAGATTGGCTTATGATAATATTTTTGAATTTTCTGGTGAATATTACGTAATCTAAAATAAAATGGAATTCAATCGTTCAATAATGTAGTAATTTTATTTTTTGAGACACTTTCATGTTTAATTTTTTTTTTTATTTTTTTAACGGATTTTAAAATCAAGTTCAATATAGCAATATTTATCTTCTCATAAACATATTATATTATATATATTATATTATATATATATATTAAAGATCAAATCTCTAACTAGTATTTTTAACCAAACAATATGCATTACAAACTTATACAATGTTGTTTTTATACTAATGCAAAAGTACAATGAAATGTCGTGATAGAGTGTTTGGTTCATAGTTTGTTTTTTCTATCTTTAGAATAAGGTTTATTAATAATAGTGACACCAACATAAATCACTAAAAATGGTGAAGATGTTTACAGCTTTGTCTACAGCAGAAGCAAAATATATGGTTGTAACGGAAATCATTAATGAAGCAATATGGTTGCAAGGTTTAGTGAAATATATGAGATTTTATGGAACTACTATAAAAGTATTTTGTGACAGTTAAAGCACCATACACCTTACATGAAATCAAATATACCACGAGTGTACAAAACACATAGATGTCATGTATGAGTTTATTAAATGGAATTGTTAATGTGAAGGAAGTGTCTACACACGATAATCCAACAGATATAACTGATAAGGAAAAGTATTCTTTAGGGACTAAAGTGATAAATGCTGTAATTATAGGATTAAATTAGACTTTAGGAAGAACCTAGGGGTTAAGTTGTAAATTTAACAATATGTAACCGTTTTCTCTAACTAACTCACCTGGCCTATTTAAAGAGGCTGAAGGAGTTATTTTGACCTATGAAATATTCAGAGGTACTTTTCACTTTTGGAAATTCTCACTGTGGATTCTCTGTTCTTAATTCACTCTTTACAACTTAATTTCTCACCAAATTGGCGCTAGAAAGAGGGGCGAGGATACCTTGATCAACAGATCAAAAATCAACGTTCGAGTTCTCGTTTTTTAAGTTTTTCGTTCGAATTTTCATATTTCGTTTGATTTTTCGCTGTTTGGAGATGAATCCAGAGGAAAGTGACAGCCATCTGTTCGCAAGGCGATAGAGACGCTGAAATCCGATTTGCAGGAGGCAGGTAAATCTGTTCCAATTCAATCAGTCCAATTTGACTTTGAAGGAAAAATGAATGAAATGATTAGGAAGGTGGCTGAGCTTGACGAATTGGTAAAAAAGAAAGGAGATAATAATGGTGCTAGACTTAGGTCTAAGATAGCAGGAGGCGATCGTAATGATCAGTCTGATCAGTCGATGGATGAGGGTGATGATCACTATGAGCTGCGTAGGGCACGGTCTGAGCAAAAAAAAGAGTATAGCGGGATAAAGAAGAGGAAGGAAAAGTTACAAAGGCGACTGTATGAAAACTCTAGTGATGAGGAGGATTTTGAAGATTCTGAATCTGATGAAGCACCGAGGTATGAACGTTCTCGAGGCCGTTCAAGAGGAACAGAGCGTGAGTTCCGGCCAGCTAAGTCGTTTAAGGAGGGAAGGAAGAAGAAAGAGAGGCGAGTATACTCACCTCGGAAATACTCGCCTCGGAGGTGTTCACCTCGGAAGTATGAAGGTGAGTCCAGCTTGTATGCAACTGTGGGGATGAGAAGTGAGGACCAGTATGTCCAGGGGGTTGATTGGAGGGACTCACCGCTGGTCAGGGAGATCAGATCTGTACCGCTACCGAGGCGGTTTGATATTTCCAAAGTTGAAAAGTTCGATGGGACTCAAGATCCCGATGACCACATAGAACAATTTAAAAACTATATGACTAATTTTGAAGATGATGATAGATTGGTGTGTAGAGCTTTTTCTCAAACGTTTAAGGGAACTGCGCTAAAATGGTTTAATAAGATTCCTAAGGAATCGATTGCAAATTTTAGAAGTTTCTACACTGCTTTTCGCAGACAATTTGTGGGAAGCAAGGAGATGAGAGCCAATGGGGACACGATAATACAGTGCAAACAGGCTGTGGGAGAGAAGTTGAAGGATTATACCAAGAGGTTTGTGTCAACAAAGGCTGAGCTGGATGACTGTGAGGAAAGTGTGGCTATGGCAGCGTTCAGGCAGGGGCTGTTGCCTGGGGATTTAGCCGATGAGACTACGAGGCGCAGAGCGTTAACGTTTGGAGCTCTTATGGCTCAGGTAGAGGACCAGATTAAGGTCGAAGAATCAACAAGGGTTCGAGGAGGCGCTAGTATTGTTCAAAAGGGGAGTGGACAATCTAACGTCTCAAACAACAATCCTTCGCGTCCGAAGAACAACCCAAATGTTTCTAACCGAGGAACCTCGAACTCGTATCAAGGGGGATATAATCAGCATAATTCTAATAACCAGCAGCAGTATAGATCCAGGTCGAATGTGTGGGTGAGGCCGGATTACTATGCAGATTTAACTGAGAGTGTGGCTTCAATATATGAAAAAACAAGAGGAACAATCAATTTTAGAAAGCCACCAGCTATTAACAGGCCGAGGGAGGAGCGCAATAATAAATTTTGTAGGTATCATGAGGACGTCGGCCATGATACAAATGATTGCATTGCTCTGAAGAAGGAGATGCAAGTTCTGATCGAAAATGGAAAGCTGTTGGAGTATGTCAGGAAGAATGCCAAGACAACAGCCCCTAAAGGAAGTAATCCCAATTCCAAGCAGGAAACTGCGTTAATGATTTTAGATGTTGCAGGTGAGGCAGATGGTTTCGATGTAGCCTCGGAATATGTCGAACCAGACCCCAGCCGACTTTTGTTAATGTCGATAGATGAGCCGATGCGTCAGGGACGTGTTCGAGATCTGTGTGCCTTTTTTGAATCATTAACCATATTTGGAGGGGATTCGATGACCAACAACACCAATAATTCGAGGAAGAGGCATATAGTAAACTTAACAAGGCAAATTGAGGGAGGTGCATCGGCACAGCTAAGCAGCAGAAAGGATGTGCCTTTTATAATATTCGACGGAGATGATTTGAGGGGCATCACGGGGCCACATGAGGATGCAGTGGTCATTGGAGCAGAAGTATGCGGGGTGGAGATTCGACGAGTGTTGATCGATACAGGAAGCTCTGCTAATGTGCTTTTTAAGTCAACGTATGATAGGTTAACTGCACCACCTCGAATAGAAAAATCAGAGAGGACTATCATTGGGTTTACTGGCGCATCAGCAATTGTGATAGGTGAATTCGAAGGTGAAATTTCCTTGGGGAAAGGGCCTTTCAAGAAGAAAGTGCAGGTACTTTTTGTGGTGGTGGATTGTCCATCAAGTTACAATGCTATTCTTGGGAGATCATGGTTGGCCAAAATGTACGCTGTAGTTTCTACAGTTCATCAGTGTCTGAAGTATGTGGTCGAGGACAGAGTTGGTGTAGTCCGAAGTGACCAAAAGGTGGCAAGGGAATGTTATGCTGCTGCATTTAGGTTACGTGGTAAAAGTTCTGATGATCTCATGGAGAGTTAGCAGTTTGGGGGGTTGTCTTGTGGTGAAACGGACGAGGGAATTGATGATCCGAGGTCAACCCCGAGTTCTGTAGTGGTCAATGAAGAAATAGAGGAATTTATTTTTAATAAGGGCAGGGTACTTCGAATTGGCACTCTGTTATCTTTGTCGATGCGGGAAAAGTTGTTGAATTTTTTGTCTGAAAACTTGGATGTGTTTGCTTGGAGATCTGAAGATGTGGTAGGGGTCCCAAGTAATATCATATGTCATAGCTTAGCGGTTGATCCGAAGGTCAAACCAATTATCCAAAAAAGAAGGGCTTTTTCATTGGAGAAATCTGAGGCCATAGTTTCCGAAGTGGATCGGTTATACAAGATGGGGCACATTAGGGAGGCCAATTATCCGAGGTGGACGGCTAATCCGGTGGTAGTAAAAAAGAAAAATGGAAAATGGCGAATGTGCGTGGACTTCACGGATTTGAATAGAGCCTGTCCAAAAGATCCTTTCCCGGTGCCTCGAATTGATCAGTTAGTGGATTCAACTTCGGGAAATAAAATCCTGACTTTCATGGATGCTTTTTCGGGGTATAATCAGATTCGAATGAATCCAGATGATGAAGAAAGCACAACTTTTATTACTGATAGAGGCCTACACTGCTATAAAGTAATGCCGTTCGGATTAAAAAATGCTGGATCAACATATCAGAGGCTGATGAATAAGGCGTTCGCTTCACAGATTGGGAGAAATATCGAAGTGTACATCGATGACATGCTTGTTAAAAGCAAAAGTGATGATGAACATATTGATGATTTAGAAGAGACGTTTTTTAATCTTAGAGCCATCCAATTGAAGTTGAACCCAGAAAAGTGCACATTTGGAGTCCGATCTGGCAAATTTTTGGGGTATATGATTAGTGAAAGAGGAATCGAGGTGGATCCAGAACAGTTGAAGGCTTTGATATCGATGTCTTCACCTCGGAATATCAAAGAAGTGCAAATGTTAACAGGCAGGTTAGCAGCTCTGAACAGATTCATTTCTCGTTTTTCAGATAAGTGCTTGCCTTTTTTCCAGGTGCTGCGTAAACCCAATAATTTTGAGTGGACTTCGGATTGTGAAGAAGCCTTTTTGAAGATAAAAAATCTTTTATCCTCTCCTGAAATATTAACAAAGCCTCGGAAAGGTGAGCAGTTATTTCTGTATATAGCAGTGTCAGATTATGCAGTAAGCGCAGTTTTGATCAGTGAGGACACAAAAATTTCGAAGCCAGTTTACTATGTTAGCAAAAGTTTGGTTGATGCTGAGAAACGTTACTTGAAGCTCGAAAAATTGGCACTGTGTGTAGTAGTGGCAGCAAGAAAAATGCGCCCCTATTTCCAGGCACATACAATTGTAGTTCGAACTTCATATCCGTTAAAAAATGTTTTGCAAAAACCAGATATTTCAGGGAGAATGACCAAGTGGTCTGTGGAACTGGGAGATTTCGATGTGCTATTTTCTCCTCGAACAGCTATCAAAGCTCAAGCTTTAGCAGATTTTTTGGTGGAGTTTCACTCAAGCAGATCCGAGGAGAAAGATGCAGAAAAGGTGAATGAGAATCCGACATGGACAATACGAACTGATGGGGGATCCAGTAGTAAATGGTCAAGTGCAGGAGTAGAATTGGTGGCACCAACGGGGGAATTTATGTTTCAAGCTATAAAATTTGGCTTTCATGCTTCAAATAACGAAGCTGAATATGAGGCTGTGCTAGCAGGGTTGCGGTTAGCGAAGATTTGTGGAGCAATGTTTGTGCGCTTGGAAACAGATTCACAGTTGGTAGTTAACCATGTTAAAGGGGTATCAGAAGCTAAAAAGGAGCGTTTGGTTTTGTACCTACAAGAACTTCGGGGGATGATGGCGCAGTTTGAAAATGTAGAAGTGGAGCATATTCGAAGAGGAAACAATACTATGGCCGATTCTTTGGCAACGATGGCTTACTCAGAAGAATACCCATGGATTATAACACAACCATCGCCTTCGATCATATCAAATCCTGAGCAATGTGAAGTGGTTGATGAGGTGGTAAATAATCCGACGTGCGCCCGAGGAGATTGGAGGTTTGACTTGTTAAACTTTATTTCAAATGGAATATTACCTATGGATAAACACTTGCTCAAGAAAATAAAGTACAAATCCCTTGGCTATGTGGTACTGGATGGGGTGCTGTACAAAAGGTCTGCTTCGAAACCTTTACTACGATGTTTAGGCAAGGATGAGTCTCAGAATGTTTTGTCCGAACTGCATGATGGAGATGGGTCAGCTCATTGTGGGTTTAGAGCTTTAACGCGTAGAGTATTGTTGGCAGGATATTATTGGCCTACCATTTTGCAAGATGCCAAGTCATTAGTTCGAAGTTGTGACACTTGCCAAAGGTATGCAAATTTAATACACAAACCAGCAGTACCCCTAATGACAATTTCAGAGGCGATTCCTTTCGATAGGTGGGGAATTGATTTAGTGGGACCATTACCTATGGCTTCTGGTGGGAGACAAATGATTATCGTTGCGGTTGATTATTTTTCGAAGTGGGCAGAAGCAGAACCCTTAGCTGGGACAAAGGCTAAGGATGTAATCAAGTTTATTCAAAGCAATATTTGCTACCGTTTTGGAGTACCTCGGAAGATAACAACTGATAATGGTCCCCAATTTAATAACAAGGAAATGGACTCTTTTTGCTCTTCGAAAGGGATACAGCAGTGCTTTTCCACTCCTTTTCATCCTCAGGCAAATGGACAGGTAGAAGTTACGAATAGGTCTATTTTGGATGGCTTGAAGAAAAATTTGGCAGGAGCAGCAGGGAAATGGCCAAATTATCTCCAAGAAGTATTATGGGCATATAGAACAACTCCTAGAGAGGCTACAAAAGAGACCCCCTTTTCTTTAGTATATGGGATGGACGCTGTGTGCCCTGCTGAATCTACATTGCCCTCTTATAGACTACTACAATATTCCGAGGCAGATAACGACGAGGCTAGAAGGGTGGAGCTGGATTTGTTGGAAGAAAAAAGGGTCAAGGCACATTTGAATGTGATCCATTATCAAACATTAATGAGAAGCAGGTACGATGCTAAGGTTAAGAGAAGGGAATTCAAAATTGGCGATCTAGTGTTGCGAAAAGTGTTTCTTCACACCAAGGATAAACACCTCGGAAAATTGGCCCCGAATTGGGAAGGTCCTTACGAAGTTACAATGAGGGTCAAACCAGGTTCCTACAGGTTATCAGATCGAGAAGGGAGGATGCTCAAGCACCCTTGGAACATAGAGCACTTGAAATTGTACTGTGAGTAAAATTGAACTTCGAATTTTTGTAAAACAGACATACTCTTTCCTTATCTGTTGGCCCAGAAAGGTTTTAACGAGGTGTCTGATTGATATTGAATTTTTTAATAAAATTTCTTTTGGCCATTGGTTGTTTGTTATGATGTGTGATTTATTATTTTGGTAATTTGGCAAAGATTGATCATCTTTGGAAGTTGACCAAGAATAATTTTCCGAAGCGATAGCTTTGAAGAAACAACCAAATTTTTCGAGGTGCCACGTCTTATGAGTGCATCTATTTTTCGAGGTGCCACGTCTTATGAGTGCATCTATTTTTCGAGGTGCCACGTCTTATGAGTGCATCTATTTTTCGAGGTGCCACGTCTTATGAGTGCATCTATTTTTCGAGGTGCCACGTCTTATGAGTGCACCTATTTTTCGAGGTGCCACGTCTTATGAGTGCATCTATGTTTAAGAATAACCAGTTTAAACAAGTATATCAGAAATTCAAGAAAAAAAAAAAAAAAGAGGACAAGTGATTTCATCGTGGAATAAAATACGAAGTTTACAAAAAAGGAGGAAAGCACTTAATCACATACACAAAAAACAAAAGCGAACTGTTTGGTCTATTAAGCATCATTCTCTTCTTCTTCATCTTCTGATGACGCCTCTTCGGAGTTATTTCCTTCTTCTGAGGAAGAGCTTGGTGGCGCTTCGAAAGCTTCCTTTGGGCGTTGCTCTTCTGGAACTCGTCTCCAAAGGTTTGATAAGTCCAACCTTGGACAAGCAGCATGAACTTCTCGAAGGATCTGAATAGATGTATCAATTTGAGTTTTCTTCATGCCTTCGAGCATCACAGAACTAACCTTAGTTTCAGCCTGTTTGACTGCAGCTTTCTTTTCTTCTTCGAATCCTGTTCGAAGTGTAGTAACCTCAGTCTGGCCTTTTACCAATTTCTCTTTAGTTTCCCTAATAAGCTCCGTGGCATCGGAAATAGCAGTAGAATGTTCACTCTTTAGACTTTTGAGAGCTTGCAGATGAGTAGTTTTAAGAGCTTCGATTTCCTCCTTGTGTTTTTCAAGAAGCTGTTTTTTCTCAGCTTCAAATTTTTGGAGTGCTTCATTTTTCGAAGTCTTTTCAGATTCTGTTTCTTTTCTACTCCTAGCTAACTCTTGGGCAAGACGCTCCAGTTGCGTTTGAGATTTGCTCACCTCTTCGTATAATTTGGTAACAGCAGAAATTAGATTGGGGAAAGGTTGAAGAATTGAAATTACCTCATCGGATTTCTCTGAGTGAGGAAAGACTAATGGTGGATGAACAGGAGCAAAAGGATTAGATGTTGAAGCTGTAGCAGCATCAGTAGAAATTGGGGGAGCAACATTGTCAGGTTGAGAGCCAGGAAATACAAAATCTCCACTTGAGTTGAAGTCCTCGAGGTTTAGATAGTCATCTATTTGTTTATCTCCCAGAGTAATACCTCCTTCAGGATTTTCCTCAACAAAAGTTCTACCTCGTGCCTCGGAAGCTAACACAGCCTCTAATATATCAGCCTCATTCTTGTCATTGGGCTTGTTGGACTTACTCTCTTTCTTTTTTGGAGAAGTGTCTCTTTTCTTTGTCTTTTTCAGGATGGGCTGGTCTTCTTCGGATATGGTGGGAAACGAAGGTGCAGACGTTTTTCTCTTCCTTACACTCTTCGAAGTAGTGGGAGGTTTAGTTTTGCTGGTGCTGGGTTTCTTCTTTCCTTTTTTCTTTAAAGGAAGATGGCTGTCACTTCGATTCCGAAGTGGGAGGTAGCACTTTCCATCTGGTGCAAGAATCCTTTGAACTGCTAGAAGAGGATCTGGTGGCGTCATCGGATCTTCAGGGAAGTCAGCCCCTAGTGATATTCGCCAAATATGGCTATTAACAAAGTTAATAGGATCAAATGCTGAATGGAAGCCATTTCCCCAAGCCTTTTCAGCCCACTCCGCCATATTCTGGAAGATAAGTTTGGCTTCTTTTCGACGACTTTTAAATCGCCTCGGAATTTCTGAAGAGAGACAAATAGTTAGCCAAATAAATTGATTCAAAAGTAACCACATAAATAAAGAAAAACATCACTTACTATTGTCTCTCCAGGTGAGGGTAAGTTTAGAAGGGTTGGCATCGGAGATATCTCTGCCATTTTCCCAGGCACCTGACAGGAAGACGAACTTTTGTTTCCAGATCTTATCAGCTTCGAGGAGGTCGTCAATGATTTTTAAATTGTCTTCAAGGGTTAGGTAATAAAATGGCAGAACTGGGCCATTTGAAATTTTGGTTACTGAAATGAAGTCCTCAATTTCGAGGGGGATACCTCCAAGTCTTGATACCATGATTGCTGAAAATAAAGTGAAGAGCAAGTTCGGAGTAACCTGGGTTGGGCACAGTTGGTGGATTTCAAAGAACTTTACTATCATCGGATCAAGGGGAAACCGAAGTCCCCAATTGAAGAGCTCAGGGTATACTACTAGCTCATCTTTTTGACAGCTTAAGGGTGTCTCTCCTTCAACTGGTAATCGAAGAGTCATGTTGTCAGTTAACCCCCATAGTTTTCTGAGTTGCTCCTTCTCTGATTCGAGGTAGTAGCTGTAAGATACATTCTTCAAAGCAAGAATGTACCAGGCAGAAAGAGGCTTGAGATTTTCTTGAACTAAGCAGGCAACCGTATCAGGAAGAGTAATAAGAGCTTTTTTCCCTCGAGGTTTCTTTGGAGGAGCTACGCCTTCAGCCTCGGATTCCTCCTCGGCATCAGATTCAGTAGCTTCTGAATCATCCTTTTTGTGACCTTCCTCGGAGTGACTTCGAGTTTGTGTTTCTTGTTGAGTCACAGGAATTGGCTGACTACACTCTGGTGTAGTATCACCCACTTCTTGTGGGGGAGGAGGAGAGTGTTGAGGAGTGGAAGAGGTTTTTGTTTCTTCACCCATTACTAAGAAAGATGATTTTTTGGAACGTTTAGCTCTAATAGCCTCGAATTGAGGAGGAAGTGTTTTGGTTTGAGGGTTTTTTGTCTCTTCGAATTGAAGGACAGGTGATTTGAGTTGTGATTTGTTATAAGTGGGTGGTTTGTCTAAAGTAACTACTTTAGGTTTCCGATGAGGTCTTAGTAGTGAAGGCTTGACTGGATTTCGGAGAGAAGAGGTCGTTGAGCTACTTTCTGGGTTAGAAGCTAGAGGTGAAGACGAAGTGGCAAGGTTTGGATTAAAGTTGCCATATTTAAAAGTGGTGCAGGAAGAGTGAGGACCGTTATAGATCAACCCAGCAGCTTTGTATTCTTTGGCTCTTCGAGAAATACAAAGATAATCGTAGGCCCCAAATACTTGGTTACTGGAACCAGGAAAAAGATTTTTCTTTGATCTTATTGGTCTTCTGGGTTTAAATCTATTGTATTTAGGGTATCTTCTCATACAATGGTTTTTGGTATGAGAGGTTGCTTAGTAAGACAAGAGAAGATGAACAGGTTGAAGATGAACAAGAGAAGATGAACAGGTTGAAGATGAGCAGGTTGAAGATGAGTAGGTTGAAGATGAAGAACAATCTGGAGATGTTTCAAAGGTGGATTCTCTAAAAAGCTCTTACTGAATGAATAGCTGAGTATTTATAGAGTAAAGAGTAACATCGAGAATGTGAAAGCAAGGAACAAGTAATCTCTTCTCATTCGCTGGAATATGAAACGAAAAGGAAACTAATGATGTCACAGGTCTACTACTAGCAGTCTAATCAGTCCATCGAGTAGAGTTTAGAAATTTCGAAGTGTTGTTAAACTATGTGTGAAGTAATCAGGTGTAAAAACCAAAGGCAACGCAGTACCACAAGAAGTCAAATTCGATGAGGAGTTGAATTCGAGGCAGTTGAGAAATTCATTTGCACTTACTCGCCAGTTCGAAGAGATTCCTGGTTTATTGGATTTAATCATAATAAAGATATAAAATAATGCTGATCCGAAGAAGAGTTCGAAGAGCTAATAGTTCTTATACATAGATATATAAGAACTAGGGGGGCTACTGATAAGGAAAAGTATTCTTTAGGGACTAAAGTGATAAATGCTGTAATTATAGGATTAAATTAGACTTTAGGAAGAACCTAGGGGTTAAGTTGTAAATTTAACAATATGTAACCGTTTTCTCTAACTAACTCACCTGGCCTATTTAAAGAGGCTGAAGGAGTTATTTTGACCTATGAAATATTCAGAGGTACTTTTCACTTTTGGAAATTCTCACTGTGGATTCTCTGTTCTTAATTCACTCTTTACAACTTAATTTCTCACCAATAATGACCAAAGCAGTATCTGTTCAGAAGTGTAAGGACTGCCTAAACTGGATTGGTGTTCGCAACATCAATGAATGCCTTAGGGGTATTTGGTGAATCAGATAAATAGAAGTTTGTTTGTTGATAGTGAAGAAAGTTGCCCTTAAGGGGAAGATTCATTGAGAATAAGTCAAATAATGTGCCTTGTGATTTTTGTGTTCACAATGTTATATGTGTTCACTAGATATATTTTTGTGTCATTGATAGTTGTTAATAGCATGAGTCTAATGACATAATGACACAATGGGTCTAAAATATGTAATCATCTTCTATCATAGTGAAATACTTTTCTCTAGCGACGCTTGTGGACGTAGACATTATTATCGCACCATGTTAAAATCATATGTTCTTATATATAAATTTTCTTTAGTTTTGTTTGTGTTTGAGCCATTTGTGAATATATTTCATTGATTTTGTAAAATAGATATCATCATATTCCAAGTTACAATACCTTTTTTAGGTAAATAATTGAAAATTCTTTGATTATTTTGTATTGATCCATACCGACCGTGCATGTTAAATGTTTATAATTAAAAAATCACATGAAGAAAGCTAGTTTTGGGAACAAAAGTTGAGTCTATTTCCCTTGTTGAAACGTTTCAAATCTTGAGCATGCGGGAATTATGGAAATAACTGTAACTAAGTTTGGCTAGTTATTTGCAACAATCATGAGTTTTAAAGGTGTAAAGAATGATTGGTTAACCATTTATTGCGAATGAAGGGGTAATTGCATTCCAAATTATAGCATTTGTCGATGAGAGCTCATTGAAAACTGGAAAATTTATTCCTAAAGAATAACAGACCAAATACATTGATATAAGACCATTGCCAACTCCGGAAAAAAAAACTCATTATGTTGTCGTAACCGTGGATCTCATTCTGTAATTTTAAATGTTTCACTTTGGCACAAGGAGCAAGATCTTCTGATATTGTAGTCGTAATCAGGTTACTAACATATCATCAGTATGATCTTGCTGTTTCTGTGTATTTGAGTACAAATATCTTATTTACTAGACTTTGATAGGTTGTTCTAGTATTTTCCAGTTTGAAAGGCATTCCTCTGTAATAATGTGACCCTTTTTAGGTGATGAACATTTTATGTTCTTGATCATATTTTTTATTCTGCATATGATTATAACATGCAAAAGAATCCATGAAGGATATCATATTATTTCATGATGTTGCATCTACAAGTTGGTCAATTCTTGGTAGTAATAAATGACCCTTCAGACATGTCTTGTTTAAGTATGTGAAGTCTACATACATCCTTCCTTTTCTATTTTTATTTTTTTACCAATACATGATTAGTTGTTCACATTGGATAATGAGATTCCGTATGTGTCATATGGTTATCAATCTTCTGTTCAACAACAATCGCCTCTGTCTTTTGTTGGGAGTAAGATTTTTTTTATAGTAGATCGAGCATTATTTTTGTTCCATTAATAACATATGACTTATGTTGGGACTCTAGTTACGTCATGTGTACTCCATGGAAACATATCTAAGTTGTTTTTAAAAAAACATTTTTTACCTAAGATTGCTTAGGATGTTTTGAGCAATCTTTAGTATTTTTCCTAGTTTTATGATTACATTGTTTTATTCTTCCCCCGACTTATTCTTTGGGATCATCTACTCCCTCTAAAGTAACACTTACACTTTCTGGTTATTATACTTTGAGGGCGAACGTTACATAACATTTCCTGAATGTTTTTTTATTTCCTCTAATCACGACCACTTTGCTAGTTGTAGGATATCTTTAACAATAGTGGACATTATACATTATATCGTCTATCTGAACGAGCCATGATTGGGCCAATTTTATGTTATAAAAAGATGTTGCACCTACCACCATGAATTGTTTTTATAAATTTTATTTGATATTAAATCATAACATCAATCAAACTAAAAACAGATTGTTTGATTAATAGTAAATTTGATTTTTTTTATATTTCACAAACATACACATTCAACTATATTTGAACACATAAAACATTTTTTCGTGTAATGGACTGCAATACAGTCTCAGTGGAAGCATGTATGCACACAACTCATACCGAGTCCCTCTCACAATCATAGTATATGTTCTTTTTTTTAACAAGAAAACAAGTAGTGCACTTGCCAATAACTATATTATAGATACCACATAGACAATGGAAAATGAGTTCTAACACGTGCAACAAATCAAAAAACACTACTTGGGGCCACATTAAAAAAATTCCAAGAATGTTGCCAATTGCTAAAAAAGATAAAAACCACTTAAAATTTGAGTTTGAAAGCGCGAATACCAAGTGCTTGAAACTTTATAATGAGATAGAGGGATTATAGAGAATTGGATCAAATGAAAAATCATAAACATATATATAATTTGACTAGTAGGTTGAAGAAACTAGGTGAGCTTATAAATATTACAACAATGAAAAATCAAGGCGGTGTACTATTTCATATTCAAACAACTACCAAATCAGTTAAAGATAATAAATCAGGAAAATATTCTTGGAACTAGTACACCATCTTGGTAGTTGTCTTTAACCGGTTTGGTAGTTGTTTGAATATGAAATAATATACCGTCTTGATTTTTCATTGTTGTAATATGACTAGTATACCGTCTTGATTTTTCATTTCTGTAATATTTGTAAGCTTACCTAGTTTCTTCAACCTACTTGTCTTATTTTATATACGTTTATGATTTTTCATTTGATCCAATTCTGTATAATCCCTCTATCTCATTATAGAGTTTCAAGTACTTGGTTTTCGCGCTTTCAAAAACTCAAACTTTAAGGAGTTGTGTCTTTTTTAGCAGTTGGCAACATTCTTGGAGATATTATGATGTGGCCCCAAGTAGTGTTTTCCTCATTTGTTCCAAACAACATTGACATCAATTTTCATTTTATAACAATAGTAGTTAAATCATTTATTATCGAGTGTCCATTCCTAAAACCATATCATACGCACCACTAATTTGTCTAGTAGAAGTACTTTTAACATTTAGTCAAAGTCAAAATCATCATATATTTGATAAGACATTTCTATCTTATAATATAATAAATTATCATTACTACAAAAAGGAAACTAGGTAAAAAAAAATATTTTCTTTGAATTCAAATGACCAACTGTGGTTACCAAAAATAGAACCTTAATATAACAAGATTAATATTATTTATGTATGCGTAACACTAATAGTTAATCAAATTAAAATAATTAACAATATTATTTGTGTGTAATTTGATTGAAATAATTAATGCCAAAAAGGTTAAGAGTATTCTTGATAAAATAAAATGAATAACAAAATTATTCATGTTAAACATACATGATTAACATGAATAATGTTGTAAGCTGTAATGATTAAAAATATTTTTCGTATGTAATTTGATTGCAACAATTATTGTCTAAACAATAAAAAATTAAGTCAGGCTAAAATCACCCAAAACCAATATATATTCACCCAAAAATCTTCTTTGACCCAACTTTGACTTATTCGATACAAATTTACCCCAAATTTTCATTTTATTACGGAACTGACATTGATGAAGAATAAACACTAAGTATTCCTAAATTCAACCAATTTCAAAAACAACATAATTTACTAACCCAAACCATAAGAAATACTTTCATTTACTAGATTAAACCTGATATTGCCATAAGTTACTGAAGTTCTTAGATAGACTTCTTGAACATTCCAACATCTTTCACAAACATTCAAACATTCTTCAAACTTTTTTCCAACTTATTTTAATATACAAGATTAAACATGACTGAACCGGATTATAGGATTATCATGCACGAGTTACTATCTTCGGAGGTGGAGGTGGAGGACGAGCTTCGCTCATCGGAGAAGGTGGTTTATTTGACGGAAAAGGTAACGACGATCAATTTTTTTATATAAAACAAAAATTAGTGCTGGTGCATCGATTTGCACTCTTACGTACCAACAGTGCACGTAGTGTATGACCACCAGTTTTATAGCCATACACCACTAGTTTAGAGCCACTACCAATATCTTGTTAGCTGCAGTTACTACCAATGTCGATGAGCGCGATGCACCCACGAAGCTTCCTGTGTCAAAGAGGAAAAATACACACAAGAGAAGCAAACGTAGCAGTGACAAAAGAGAGAAAATAGGAAAACAACAGCTACCCGTTCAGAGATCATTCTTCTTTCGAATATCGCCCCTCATACAATCCCACTCATTGATCCTCCAATACTCCTACTACCCAACTTTCCTTATCCAAGGCTTCCAACACTAGAGGGGAAAACATATCGAGAAGGCAATCCGATGAAGCCTATAGGTTTGAAAGGGGGAAAATTCATACCAATAGTCTAGCAGGTGAAGTCAAGTCGATTAAGGATGAGCTTGTAAAACTAAAGTATGTCTATGAGAAGTTACAATTATCTAATCTGGAGAGATTACATCACTGAAAAATTAGTAGGCAATTAATAAAACTACCGTAGAACGCATATCAAAGGAGAAAAAATAATCAAGAGGCCCTTTTGAAGAAATACGATGAGAAGGTGACTTCTCCCAAAGCTCATACCGGAAAAGAAATAAAGGATGCAATGGAAAAATATACCGATGGGATTTTAAAATCCTTAGACAAACGAGATGGCTCGATTAAATCCGATATGGTGTTGGAATATCACAAGGCATTCCATATGCTAGTCCTTGGATCTTTGTGGGAGCTGGTTCCAGAAAGGTTGTGGCCCAATGATATGCCCATAGTTAATTAGTTGGGCATATCTATGGATTCATCTGGTGATGGCTCAGAGGAAAGTGATGCACAAAACTCCAAAAGTGGGAGTTCAAAAAAAGAAAATGTCGATGCGGACGAGCCCGAAGGCAAATGAATTTTGTGTCAATGTTTTAAGTCCTTAGCTCATGTAAGGAAACTTTGTTATCTTGCTTGGATTCCATCAAGTCCTTAGTTTGTCCAAATAATTTTGTAATACTTAGTTGGATTTTTTATAACCCTTTTATGTAGCTTAAGGCATTTTGTACCCACATCGGTTTATGAAAATTACCCTTTTTAATTTTATTTTCCACTTATTTTAAATATTTGAAGGTATATAATACGAACACTTCAATGATTCGAATGTATATAAAACTAACACTTTGACCATTCGAAGGTAATCAATTCAAAGGAATATAAAACAAATACTTTGACCATTCGAAGGTAATCCATTAAGGTATGTAAAAAAATATAAGTACGAAGAACAACACAAAAATCAATTGAAGAAAAGTACAATAGATTGAAAATGATTCAGACACCTCATTAAAACTTCCCTGAGCTACCTAGATAGGAAATAGTGTGTCCCTAAATATTTACATGCATATATAAAAAATATTAACAAAATAAACATATTATAAAACTATTTAAGATAAACCCTTAAATGTTCAATATTCAATTGTTGCCTTAGAAAGTCGCCTTCTTGATCAATCAATCGACAGGTCCCATGATTGACCCTTTCACTCATACAATATGGCCCTTCACAATTTGGGGCTAACTTTCCAAGGTTTTTGTCTTTAATGTGTAACAATACTTTCCTCAATATATTTTCTCCCACTTCAAACTATCTTCTTCAAATTTTAGATGCACACATATTTCTCATTAAAGCTTGATAATGAATATTTCTTGAGTGAGCGTTGATTCTTTTTTCCTCAACCAAATCCAGTTGAACTATGACAGTTGTATTATTATCTTCTTCAAAGTAGTTATGAATTCAGAGAGATAAGATCATAAAACTTCATAAAAGTAATTTGGCCTGTCGTACCCTATAAATTATTTTTTAGACCCATCATAATAATTCTATTAACAACATCTATTTTCTCATTTGCTTGAGGATGGAAGGGTGAAGAAAACAAATGCCGAATTCCTCTAGAATTATAGAAAAGTTCCATGTCTCTATTTTCAAAATGGGGGCCATTATCTGTTGTAATGGTTTTGGGGATCCCAATCTGCATGAACTAGTTCAAGCAATGTCATAAAAAACTGCCTTATTGCACAACTATGTCAAGAAAGGAATATACACAATAGAATTAATGGTATTAATCATAATAATATTTGGTTAGTTGATCAAAATCAAATGAGCAATCTAGTTGTTCAACATTATAAAAACCTTCTCACTAGTAATTGGTTTGGTTTATTTTGGGCTGAGGATAGTTTTGTAAAATGTTTTGTAAGTTTTGGGTGTTTTGTGTTTAGTGTGGGGAGTAGTGAGATAATTATGCAGCCTGCTAGTATTAAATTCTGATCACCCTCATTAATGAGAGTGGTTGGGGTATTTATAGCGTAATTATAGACCCATGGGCTTACCGGGTCGGGTCATGAAACCGGGTCGAATTCAATGACCCATTTTATGTTTAAGTAAATTAGATAATAGCTTAGTTAAAAGTTATTTACATTTGTCCTGTTCGGATTTATAGTGGTGTGATATGGTCCGAATTACTCCTGTTCGGATTAATAGGTTGGTTGTGACTGTAAGATCCAAACTCATTAGTATCCCCTTTTTAGGCCTTGCAAAGCATCTTCAGAAGGGTAAATGTTTTTACCAAGTCAAGATCAATTCCATCCGATCTGCCTACGTCGTCCGAACTAAAAAGCTTCTTTTCACAAACAACCAAGTTCGAATTTTATCAGGACTCAATTTTCCTCCCAGAATTCTAAGAGTTTTTAATGAATCGTGGGACATGTGTCAACATTTGGTTTAACCTCGCAGCCGTTATTTTTCCTAGATCATCGCACCCACTAGGTCTAGAAAGTTACCTAGGCTTTGATTTTCACACATTGCGCAACCCTTAATCATTGCAAAAACCCATATTCAACTTCTCCTTGGTAACTGTTGCCTTTTACTATTATATATATATATATATATATATATATATATATATATATATATATATATATATATATATATATATATATATATATCTTTTTACTATTCCATTGTATTCAACACTCAAAACTTTCTTAAAGAGAAAAAACCTTATTTCATCTTTATCTTCAAATTGTTCTTGAGATATATATGTTCACAGCCATAAACACCTTAGTTAAAGGAGGTTGGTTGAACTTATCTGAGTTAGAGAGAGCAAGAAAAGTAGAAAGAGAAAGTCTTATCGTCGCCGGTCTCCCTGTTTCTCCAGGCGAGAAAAGTAATCAGCCAAACCAGGATGCCGATCAGGGGTCATCTTCATCAAGAAACCCTAGAGCCAGAAAACTTCCATTCATACCAAACCTCTCACCTCTCCCTTCTGGTTCTTCCGTACAAGAATCTCAACATCCCGTTTCCAAGGAAAAATCAGTTTCAAGCACTAGAAAACCCTCACCGTTTATAGCAATGGGTTCTGATACTAAAAATTCACCAGAGAGGGACGACCCTCCAAACAAAAACCCAATCGACTCCATCATGTTCAAAACCCTCCGGATCGGAGGTGGCTAAAGTTACTTCACAGGCCAAGCCCTCCGGACAGCAACCTCTACCCGACATTAGGCCCTCAGAGGCATTAAGTGCACAATCACCCGAACAACTTTCGATGAAGGAACCAGAGCAACCTTCTTCAAAGCCAACTGAAAAACCTTCCACAGTGATGGAAGAGAATATTGAGGACAACATTGAAGAGGCCTCTTTTGAGACCGAGACATCAGACCAGACAGGGGATACTGTCTTAGAAAAGAAAGGTATAATAAAGTTAAAGTTTTCATGACTCATTCGGACTCTCTTCCGGAGTGTCTAGAGGGTAAAGTAGGCCCTTGTTTGAAACACGTCAGCGTCAAGTATTTCCTTGCTTTGCAAAATATTAACTACGTCTACACTCACACCGTCGAGTTAGGTTGAATCTGGACCAAATGAGGGATTCCGGAGTCTATAAAAGTGAGGATACCAATCAATTTGGAGACCCTCATGGACTGCAAATTGAACAAGGTCGTAGTATACACCGAAATGCTGAACTGTAGACTCTGGTTCCCTTTAGACCCGGAGATCGTCAAGTACTTTCACTTGGTCTAACTTTGTCTCAGTCAGCTAAGCCCCAATTCCCGGTATACACTCCTAGCTTGTATCATGGTGTCTAAACTGTCAAAGATCCTAATTCCAATGGAGCAGTTTGCTGCTGTAGCATGTCTGTGTAAGAATCATCGAATTCTCTTCTACCACTACAACATGGGGAACGATTTCAAGGTTGTGGACGACCTGCTAGAGTCCGAAAAACCTTAAAGGACACAGTTCCTTTTTATTAGTGGGAAATGGGAGAATGGTAGGAAGATAAAGGCCAACACAAACCTAGCTTGCTGACTAGCAGGTGGAAAAGCACTGGTAAGTTTCTCCTTCTTTTTCTTTCTTACTTCTTAAACTATAAATTTTCTTATTTTGACTAATTTGTTATCTCTATTCAGCTCTGCCGAAGGAGTTCACCAGCCCCTTGGAAGAAGGCAAAAGACTTGTGCAAAGCTCAATGCATGGACTTTAGAAAACTGGAGGAATGCCTTCAACAATTGCTTCAAGTCGGGAAATTTTGTGAGGTCTCACCTGTGGAACACCACATGCCAAAGAGACCTTTCATGGGAAGAGCTGACCACCCCTCCTCCCGCTAATGTGATTTTGAAAAGGAAAGAAGCCAAAGACGCCAAGCTGTACTTGCCTTCTAGGGCTAAGGCCCCTAGCAAAATGAAGAACAAGAAGATGAAAGCTACAAAAGACCTAGCTCCAACAACTATGGAGGGGACTGGTTCGGGGAACCGGGGTGGTATTGATGTGACCTTGCTTAAGGCGATATAGGTCGAGACTGTGAGGGAAGCTGGAGGGTCAAAGAACCCACCAAGACCTCCTAAAAAGGAGAGAAAGTGCAAGGCCATCAGTGATAAAAAAGCTGCCAAGAAGATGGTTACTCTGGGGAAAGAGATAATCATTCACTCCACGGAAAACCTAGCACCAGCTCCTGCTGACCCTACCCTGCAAGAGGAAATCCCAACAGATCTCCAGTGTGGACAGATTGCTGGTGGAGGAAAAAACGAAGTGGACCTTTCTGCCCTTCAAGACATCGGTTTGTACTTTAATGACTTTGACAAAGATCATTTTACAGTTCCTCCAACATGGTGACTTACAATGGAAAATAGTTTTCCATATCCAGATAATAGGATACCTTAAGTCATGCTCTCCTTGGTTATATCCGGTAGGTACTCGATCTGGATAGGCAGGTAAAAAGTCAAACCAACATTATCAACTCTCTCACTTTTTACAAGAAATCTCTGTCAGACAGTCTCCTAAGTGCTCAACAAAACATAGAGGCACTGAAGAAGGAAAATGAGGATTTGGTAACCAAGCTAACCGCATCGGAAGCAGCCAAAACTGAGTTCCAAACTAAGTAGTCCGGTCTGGAGACTTCTTCATCACAAATCCTCACAGCTTTGAATGAGCAGTTGAAGACTAAGGATGATGTTTTACAAACCCTAACCAACGAGAAGACTAAGTTGGAAGGCACTGTTTTGGAGATAACCAATGAAAAAGAGGCCCTGGAGCGTCAGCAAGAGCAAGCCATCAAAGCAGGTATTGAAGAATATGCCAATGGAGTAGTAGACTCCTTAGAAAAAAAGATGATTGGATCAAATCTGACATGGCGCTGTTGTTCCATGAGATCTTTCCCAATAGAACCCTTGGTCCCTTATGGAAGTATGTGGAGTACGAGAATATCACATTTCATACCTTGGTTGATGGCGACAAGCACAACTATTCTAGTTGATTTGATTCCACTAATGATGAAGAAGGTACGGGTGAGAGTTCAAGTGCTGAACTCAAAAGTCCCAAAAAAGGCAGTGGTGAAGAAACATCCGAAGGGAACAAGTACTAAGGTTTTATCATGTATTTTTTGTTTTTTTGAACAATCAAAGTCCTTGGATGGCCAAGACATATTTTGTACTACTGTTTGGTTTAAGTCCAAACAAGTTTAATTTATCCAATTTCCTTTTTGTTTAATACTTTACTTTAACTCTTTCATGGCTAATGTTTAAGTAGCCCCTAGAATTTCAGAAGTATTGAACTGAGAGTGTTTAATATCTCCAATGACATGTATTTAATAGTCATGACCAACCACCAAATTTATCCGATCTACTTGAGATCCGAGGTATTGAATAAGTGATTTATACTTGAATTGAATTGTAGTAAAATAACACCAACTTATTTGAAGATGGCATTATGTATTATTGAAGAAAAAACCGGACACCTCATTAAGACCTTCCCGTGCCACCAGGGTAGGAAAGAGTATGCCCCTAATATTGACACTGGTATTTAACAAGTAAATATTTATACAAAAACTTTATTCTAAATATAACCAGAGATGCTCAACATTCCATGGGTGCTTCAATGCTCTTCCTTCTTTATGTGAAAGCCTATACGTCCCAGGTTTGATTTTCTCACAGACTTCATAAGGGCCTTCCCAGTTTGGAGCCAATTTATCCAACTGCTTCTCCTTGGTATGTAAGAAGACTTTTCTTAATACCTTATCCCCTGGTTGAAAAGTTCTTCTTTTGATCTTGGAGGCAAATCTGCTCCTCATCATACGTTGGTAGTGTGTTGTTCTTAAATCTGCTTTAACCCTTCTTTCTTCTACTAAGTCCAGCTGATTCCTAATTGCTATCTCATTAGCCTTTTCGGAATAGTTATGGACTCTGTATGATGGTAAAATAACTTCTATGGGGGTAATTGCATCCATCCCATACACTAAGGCAAAAAGAGACTCTTATGTAGCAGCCAGATGAGTAGTTCGGTAGGCCCACCATACTTCTTGTAAATAGCTTGGCCATTTCCCTACAGCGACCTCTAAATTATTTTTTAATCCAAACAAAATGGTTATGTTTGTAACTTCAACTTGGCTATTTGCTTGCTGATGAAAATGATAAGAAAAACAATGCTAAATGCCTCTAGCGGCACAAAAATCCTCCATGTCTTTAATATCAAACTGTGGCCCATTATCTGTAGTAATCTTTTGAGGGACTCCAAATCTGCAACATATATTGGATAAGATAAATTTAATGACAGTCTTCGACGTGGGCCCTGCCAAGGAAGCTGCTTCTATCCATTTTGAGAAATAGTCAATGACGACTATAACAGTTATGCATCCCCCAGATACCATGGGTAGAGGTCCAACTAAATCTATCCCCCATCTAGCAAAAGGTATTGGCTCAGAAATAGACTCCATAGGTATTGTTGGCACATGAATTTCATTCCAATACCTTTGACATGGATCACATTTCTTCACTATTTCTTTAGCATCTGCCATTATGGATGGCCAATAGTATCCAACTAATAAGACTCTCCGGGTTAGTGCTTTGTACCCACAGTGTGCTGAGCCTTCCTCATCAAGTAGTTCAGACAAAACAACTTGGGATTATTCAAACACCAAACAACGTAGGATAGGTCTACTGAAAGATTTCTTGTAGAGAATTCCCCTTATCATAAAAAAACCACGTGCTTTGTATTTAATCTTTTTTTCCACAGCTTTATCCGAAGGCAAAGCCCCATCAGAAATATATTGAAGGAGGGTATATCTCCAGTCTTTAGGTTGGATCACATGTATGCTCATACTTTCCTCATCTTCTTTGTTTCGACTTAGCTGTATGGATAGGAATTATTGTATGTGAATCCAAGGGTAGGACTCATAATATGTTATAGTTGTTAGAGAGTCTGCCAGTGTATTCTCCGATCTGGGAATATGTTCATAGCAAACACTTTTGAATTCTGCTGCCACTTCTTTCAAAACGAGTAAATACTTGACCGGTTGTTCTTTCTTAGCCTCGGACTGACCTTGAGCATGGTGGATGAGAAATTGAGATTCACTCATTAACCGAACCTTCTTAGCTCCACACAGTAGAGCTAATTTAAGACCAACTATAGTTGCTTCATATTCAGACTCATTGTTAGAGGCCTTGAAGCCAAAGCATATAGCTTGATACATTTTATCACCATATGGAGAGGTTAAGCGAATTCCAGCTTCACGGCCCATAGTGCTTGATCCACCATCAGTTCGGACCACCCATTCTTTCTTGAATTTATCTCTTGAAGTTTGTTTAGAGCTCATGTCCGCATGGAATTTTACTAAGAAATCAGCCACTGATTGAGCTTTAATTGTTGTTCGGGGGGAAAAATCAATGTCGTAATCGCCCAATTCTACTGACCACTTGGTCATTCTGCTTGATATATCTGCCTTTTGAAGAACATTTTTTAGCGGGAAAGACGTTCGGACAATAATAGATAGAGATTGGATATACAGAGTCATCTTTCTCGCTGCAATCACTAAGGCGAATGCCAACTTTTCCAAATTTAAATATCTTCTTTCAACATCCAACAAACTCTTACTGATGTAGTACACCGGACGAGGATAATTGTTCACTTCTCTTACCAAGAAAACAATTATAGCATATTCTGATACAACCAAGTATACATAAAGATTTTATCATTGAATGGGCATAAAAAGAGTCTTTGGTGAGGATTAGTGTTTCTTTATCTTAACGAAGGGATGGTTGCATTGTGGGGACCAATTGAAGTATTTAGCATTTTTCAATCTTTGAAAAAACGGAGCACACTTGTCTGATGACCTTGAAATAAACCTATTTAAGGAAGCCAACCTTCCGGTGAGCCTTTGAACTTCTTTAATATTTCGAGGAGGATCCATTTCTAATAGTGCATTAAGATGATCCGGATCGGGTTGGATACCTTTCTCACTTATTATATAACCTAGAAACTTTCCACATCGGACCCCAAACACACATTTCTCTGCATTCAATTTCAAATCCGCAGCGGCTAAATTAGCAAATGAATCTTGAAGATCAATTATGTGAAAATCCTCCTCCAAGCTTTAAACCATCATGTCATCTATGTATACTTCCATATTTTTGTCGATAGATTAGAAAATGTTTTGTTCACCAACCTCTGATAAGTAGCCCCAGTATTCTTTAAACCAAAGGGTATTACCTTGTAACAATGGAGACCTCTATCTGTAACAAAAGTAGTGTGATCTTGATCCTTTGGATTGACTTGTATCGGATTATACCATGAGAAGGCATCCATGAAGGACAACAACTTATTTCTAGATGTAGAGTCCACGAGCTGATCTATCCGAGGGACATGATAAAGATCCTTTGGGAAAGCTCTATTAAGGTCAGTGAAATCAATACACATACACCATTTTCCATTCTTTTTCTTGACTAACACCAGATTGGCAGTCCATATAGGATATTGGGATTATTTAATTTGCCCCATCTTGGTCAGCCGATCAACCTCTTGAATTATCGCATCTGTTTTTTCCTTAAAAAAACCTCTTCTTTTCTGTACAACAGAGGCAACATCGCCCCAGATGGACAACTTGTGTGAAATAAGGCTTGTTGGTACCCTAGTTACATCACTATTACACCAAGAAAACACATGCTGATCGTTTAGCAAAAAAGACAACAACTTCTTCTTTAACTATAACGCCATCTTGGAACCAATCTTGACATTCTTACCCTCTGCAAGGGAGTGAGTTTCAACTTCTTCAATGGGTATTATAACACTGGGAGCCTCTCTAGGGTCACAAATCTTACTTTCCTCAGCAGAAGGCTCCAGTAACTGCTAATATTCATTAATTCGAACTGCCTCAATGTCGTAGGAGCAAGAGTTGTTGCATATCACTCTCTGGCTATCTTATGACTACTTCGGACAATGCCTACTTGTCCTTGAACCGCATACTTTAAACACTGATGGACTGTTGAGGCAACAACATGCATTCTGGAAAGCCAAGACCTCCCAAAAATCGCCATTGTATGATGTGGGGAAATCTACCACAACAAATAGTACCCTCACCGTCTTCTTAAAAAGCCCTTTGCCCAATAATACTTCTTCTTCAAACTCCCCAATTACATGCGCAGTATTAGCTGTGAAACCAACAATAGTTCTGTCCGAACGTTGAATGACTGCCGGATTCCTCATCTGTTTGTTGGAGCTTAAGAACAGGATGTTTGCTGAACTGCCTGTATCTATCAGAATTCAACGTATATCATTCCCCCTATAGATGCTCCTATAACCACCGCATCCTCATGGTCCAGCAATATTCCTCAGATCATCCTCATCAAAAACTATAAATGGAAAAGGGGATTAGAACTGATGGGAAGTCATTTCCCCTTCCAATTGAGTAGCCAAACTGTGGACATACCTCTTCCTTGATGAAGGGGTAGGTGCAGTTACAGTACTCCAAATATAGTTAATGACTCAAAGAAACTGATCAGTCCGGACACTGTCTTGGTTTGTTCTGTTATCAGTCCCACCTTATTTCGAGTTGGATCAGGATCAAGATAATCAGAGTCGACATCGAACCTCTCAAGGATTACCATTGCCCCTTCTTGAGTAGATGTTCCAGGATTGTTTGTAGGACCAGTCCGAGGAGCACTGTCAGGTCTGCTTCCACTTCTTCTTTTAACATATGCTCCCAGGTTGCCTTTCTCAATAAGATTCCGAATTTCTTGTTTCAATACTATGCATTATTGAGTATTGTGGCCTATATAATTGTGATACTGGAAAAAAACAAGTGTTTCCGTTTTCTCTGAGGGACTGCAACGCCGGCGGCTTTCGGAAGTGTACTTTATCCTTAGTTTTATCATAGATCGTAGCTACATTTTCTCTTAACTCTGTGAACCACTCAGGCTGGACCCAAGGACCCCTCTTACCCCTTGATTGTTGGCTTTAAGTCTGGTTCTGGTTGGATTGAGTTTTCTTAGACCGGTTAGATCCTTGTACGGTCGCCTTAGCCTTGTACCCGGACTGGTTAGTGGCTGGAGGAGCTGTTATGGTGGACCTCACTTGACAGTGCATCCTGGTTTTCTTTGTTTCCTCCACATTAATTAACTTTCCCATTTGGTTTAACAAGCCACCCCAGGTCATAGCCTTCTTCCGGGTTACAGAATCAGCTAAGTTCCCAAGATTCAACCCCTGCCTTAGAGAAGCAATTGCCACCTGCTCAAAACAATCTGCCAATCTGTTCTTTGTATTCATAAATCGACTTATATAGTCTTTCAAAGACTTGTTTGGTTCTTGGGCACAATGGATAATGGTATCCCCATTACCCTTTAATTCTTTACTCCCATCGAATTGCCTCCGGAAGGCAACCCAGAATGCATCAAAGTTTCTAATACACCCATGAGGTAAGCTATTATACCATTTGAGAGCACTCCTCGTAAAATTTTGGGAGAAGGTTCTACATAAAAGTTTATTATCGTCATCAAAATTCATCATGAAGTTCTTGAATTGCTCCAGTTGGTTGTCTGGATCCCGACTTCCATCATACTTTTCCATCTTGGAGCTATCAAACCTTTTGGGAAGGTGTCCGGATAATATTTTTGCAGAAAAAAGGTGACTGTCTCTAGTTTTTATTGTGACTAAATATTGTATCTTCGTTAGGAGTTACAAAAATACCTGGTTCACACTGAAAAGCAAAATGATCTATCAACAACTGATCAGCATGCCTATGGGACGATCCTTTGCCCAGATGCCTTTTAAGCCTACCACGCCTGTCCCTCTTTCTTGAGTGCTTTTTGGTCAGTTTTATCTTTTTTCTAGATCTTCCCTCTTCACTGCTTGATGACAAATATTCTTCAAGTTCAGCCTCATTTGAAAGCTACTAGAGGATTCAGACTTAGAGCTTTCAACAAGCTTGAACCGATGTGTCTTCTTCGAGCTGAGATGAGTCTTTTTTGAACTGAGGTGAGTCTTTAGTGATGGATAATTCTACCTGGGATTGTCAGTATGGTGAAGTATCGATGCTCCAGATTTCTTCTTGATACCTTTCTCTACTTGTTTTATGGCCCTTAGCGCCTCTATCTCTGCCCTTAGCTGATCTCGCTCCTCAACAGTGTATTTCTTATTTTCCTTCAATGTTTCCACCTCAGAAGGTAGAGTACTTTGCTCATTCAGATTCATCCAAACTATTTTTCTCACTGGTTTTGAATATAAAATTCAGGCACCGCGTGCTCCCATCGTGGTCGCCAATTTGGTTTAGTTTATTTTGGGGCTCAGGATATTTTTGTAAAATGTTTTTGTAAGTTTTGGGTGTTTTATATTTAGTGTGGGTAGTAGTGAGATAATTAAGCAGCATGCTAGTATTAAATTTTGATCACCCTCATTAATGAGAGTGATTGGGGTATTTATACCTTAATTATTGACCCATGGGCTTACCGGGTCGATTTCCATGACCCATTTAATGTTTAAGTAGATTAGCAAATAGCTTAGTAAAAAGTTATTTACATTTGTCCTGTTCGGATTTATAGTGGTGTGATATGGTCCGAATTACCCCTGTTCGGATTAATAGGTTGGCTGTGACTGTAAGATCCGAACTCATCAGTAATAATTCCACAAATCAACATGAAACTGCTATAGTAACATTCGTAGCATTGTATGTGATTCTGATAACAATAATCTGTTAGTTATTCCTACCATAGATGAAATTTACAAGGTTGTTAACTCTTTGAATTCTAACTCTGTGGCTGGACTCGGCGGTTTTAACACCATATTTTATCAAAATTTCTCGAACACATTTAAATATGACCTTACCTCTAAAATCACAGACTATTTTAAGGGCAACATTTCCCCTAAAGGCATCTTTGCTACCACATTGTGCCTAATCCCCAAAATCTATTTTCTTAAACAACGAAAAGACTTCAGGAAAATACGTCTTTGCAATGTTTTTAACCGAATCCTTTTTAGAGTTATCAATGATAGACTTAACTTAATACTTCCTAAAATTATCTCCCCTGAACAAGGTGGCTTTGTTCATGGAAGAAATATTCATGGTCATATCTTGCTTGCCAATGAAATAATCGATGACATCTACAGAAAAACTAGGGGTAATAATATTATCCTTAAAATTGACACGAACAAGGCCTTTAATAACATGCCTCATAGATTTATCCTGGATATAATGGAAGATTTTGTCTTTCATAATAATTTCATTAATTTAATAAACAATATCATAAATTCTGTGTACATCTCTATTCTTATCAAAGGATTATTACATAGTTTCTTTAGAAGCCTGGATGACATTAGGTAGGGGATCCAAACTCCCACAGTCTTTTCATTATTGTTGAAGAGTTTCTTATAAGAGGTATGAATAACATAGTCAACATTAACCTCCAAATGATATATAAAACTAGAAGCAATATGAGAATCAATTGTTTAACATATGCAGATGACTTTGTTATCTTCATTACTGGATCCAAAAACAATATTATTAGACTCAATCACTTCCTATCTATTTACCAAAGCTCATTTGGCCAAAACATTAACAAGGAAAAATCCTCTCTCATCACTTCTCACAAACTTTACCCCCAAAGAATCAAAGTCATTGATGAAGTTCCTGGCTTTAAATACAAGCTATTGGAATGAAATATATCCGTATTTACATTGATAAGTACAACAAAATTAATAATGATGATTTAGTCCATAAAATCAGACTCAAAATCAACGAATGAGACTCAATCACCATGTATTTTAGGGGCATATTAGTATAGATTTAATCAAGACTAATGACCCTTCCAAACTACTACATCCAATGTTATACCCTTCGCCAAAATGTCAACAATATAATAAATAATCTCATATTAGATTCATTTGGGGCTCTAAAGAGAAAATCAAAACAATTCACTAGTCCAATTGAGATTTCATCTACCTCCCATATCAGGATGGTGACCTTAATATTAGGAAAATTAGAGATTTACATGACATATATACCTATAAACTCTGGTTTAATTTAAGATAAAACATTTATTTTTAGCCTAATAGATAATTTCTATATATTATAAAACTAGACGCCTAACTAAACCAAATAACACCACCAAAGGTTCTCACAACCGGAGAAGATTAACTAAAATTAAAAGTTTGGTTGATCCCAATATTCTTTAGATTTTAGGTAATGGAAAATAAATATTTTTGGTTAAACAAATGGTTTAAAAATACCTCTTTAATCTTACTAAATGAGTGTGAAAATAGCGATTGGTATATCTTTGATAATGTCCGTAACTATTGGGAAAATACCATTATAACATTAACAAGATTACTGCCTCTAATACCCTTGCTGATATCAATAAAATCTTATTTCGTAACATTTAAAGATATAATAGATAAAGCTATTTGGGCCTTAGGTAAATCGGGTAAATTTGAAACTAAAGCTACATGGAATCAAATTAGACATAAATCAACCAAATCTATGTTTTTCTCCAAGATTTGGCATTCATTTATCCCTATTAGGCTCTCTTTTATTATTTGGAAAACTTTAAAAAGTTGGATATCAGTTGATACCAACCTTCAAATGAAGAATTTTTCCTTTGCTTCCAAATGTGTCTTCTATAACAATATAAAGTCTGTAAATCATATGTTCTTCCAAATAAATCATCTGATTTACCCTTCTATAAACATCAAGCACATTTCAAGAGTCCAAAATCAGGCAGCTGACTAACTTGTCTATTGGACTCTTAAATGTAAAATGAAACTTGATCATGACTACATTAATACCTTAAACCCTCTAAAAAAATTGTGTTTTTAGAAAGTTTAGGTCTATTTAATATTAATCCAAATGGTTGAGTTATAAATCATCTCTAACCATATGTTTTTCTCAATTGATAGGTAGCTGATCACTTGATTCTGATTAAATTGAAATCCACTGGTATCCAAGTCAAATTCAATGTTTCAGTTGCTGCTCGAGTTTGTTATTCGAAGTTGCTGGAAAATGAAGATTTCTTGATGACACTATATTGATTCCGTCCTTTTTTGTCGCAATTCTACCCATTCTAGTTTAAGTAATCTTAATTTTTTTTCAAGGGGAAACCCGTAGCCGCTACTCAACGAGTACGTATAGGGTAAACCCTCATTCTAACGCAGTAACCTGCAAGCCAACGTCAGAAGGTAAACCACATAAAATGACATGCTCAACCCAAGAAAGCGTTTGTAGAGAGATCAAACGCATGACCTTTTGGTCTCGAGCTCATCTACTCCACCAACTCGGCTACCCCTTTCGGAGCTAAATAATCTTATTTTATTTTTCAGAAATCAGGATATTCTAGTTGTAATTGGTATTTTTTTTTTGTCCCAAGAAAATTCTTTCATAGATGTTGAAAAAGAGTTTTACAGTTATAATTGGTATTTGAATTCATAAAATTCTTTTGAAAATAAAAAATTCAAACAAACCAAGAAAATTCAAAAACATTCGAACAAACAAAACAAATAAATTAAACAAATTCAAACACATCCGTTAAAATAAATAAACAAGGCAATTCACAACCAAATAAATTTAAACAAAACCCAACAAATCAATTAAACATGACCAACAAATAAATTTCATAATCAAATAAACAACTAATAATTTAACCCAAACCCCTCTACAAAATCCAATATCGAAACCTATTATGATTTTTAATTAATTAAAAGAATTATCTCTAAAATGATTCCTTTTTATAGGTAGAATTATCCGTAACATACTTGGCTATGTTATAAATCCGACTTATACCGCAATCGAATCGATTGTCCCTTTCCATTCCACCGACTTATATAAAGAAAAGAAAAAAAAAATCTGAACGTTCCATCCATCATTATCCATGCCATGCAAACGACTAGGTGTCCTCTTCTGGTGAGGAGTTTGCCGTATGCGGTGATGGGTCACCGATTATAAATTCCATATCAAGTGAACTAATAATCAAACTCTTATCCACACACATAAATACAAAAAACACCTGTCTCCAAACAATGACTCGACCTCTTCATCAATCGACACGTTGTAATCTAAGTCGCCACGTGCGAGGACCTAATAGAATTACCGTTGCTTATAAAAAGAAAGGAAAATCAATGCAGACAAGCACATTACAACAAATACGAACTCAGCATACTAAAAAACGAAACTCTAGCTCAAAGCGATCTTCTTTTTTTATAGTAAGTGATTTCCCAGAGAAAAAAAATGGCACAAAACCAACCTAGCCGAGGACGAGGAGGCTTCGAGGAAACTGACCAGTTTGGTAACCCTATTAACCAAACTGGTAGCCGCCAGACGGAGGAGCTTGGTGGTGGTCTTGGTGGTCTAGGGACCGGTGGAGGTCAGCAGCAACAACATCGCGGCGGCGCTGGTGATTTTGAAACCGGTGGTGTTTTAGGAACCGGTCAAGGACAGCAGCAAGAGCATCGCGGTGGCCTCGGTAGCGGACTTGGGACTGGTGGTATCGGGCAGCAACGTGGAGCCGGGGATATGGGAACTGGTGGTGTTCGTGGAACCGGAGGTGGACAGCAGCAGCATCAGGGGATGACGGATAAAGTGAAAGATATGCTGCCTGGTGGACAGCACGGTTCAGGGCAGACACAAGAGCGTTCGACTACTTATGGGACCACCGGCGGCGGGAGAGGAGAGCAGTACGGGCAGGAGCATGAGAAGAAAGGAGTGATGGAGAAGATCAAGGAGAAACTCCCTGGGACTGGGACTGATAGTGGTCGTCAGTAATCATGTGCTGTTTTCACATATACTTAAATAAATAATAGTAATATAAATAAATAAGCAGGTATTTAAAAGAAGTAATATAAATAAAGAACCATGACACCTGTTTAGTCGTGTTTCTGTTTTATGTATGTTTTGCCTGTGCTGGTGTGAATCTCCTTTGTATTTGTAATTTGTGTTTCCTTTTTTTTTTTCTTTTTCCATCGTCTGTATTTTCTTTGAAACACAGATGTATGTATTTACCCCTTTATATCCTATCACTATACTTTTTATATACTATCACTATACATTTTTAGAAAAACGTTATGTTCTAATTTTTTCAGTTCAAAAAAGGCCTTTTTAAATAATTATCCAAAACAAATTTAACAAATATTTTTTAGTAATTATCCAAAACAAACGTTTAATCTTCAGTTTGATCTTCGTTTTTTCATAGACCTAACTACCAAACCATATTCATTTTCAGTCCGCAATTCCTCTGTCCGTTGTCCGTTGATAGAGATGAATTTTTTTCGTTTAGAAAATCGACTCTAACTGTTCTTTGTAACTGTTCTTTGTAATGTTTCTACTTCGAGCTATGAAATCCTTCTCTTTGCAATGTTACTACTTCGAGCCATGAAAATCCTTCTCCTTGATTGATTGGAAAGAACACCAAACCAATATGAGAAGCAAATCCTTCTCCTCGGAAAGAACACCAATATGAGAACAAATCCTTCTCCTTGATTGATTGGAAAGAACACCAATATGAGAAGAATCAAATAAGCCTAAACTGAATTTAGGGGATCGTTTTGTTTTATATACGGAAACTTTTATATGTGGAATTCCACTCATCACTTTTGAAGCAAGAGACAAAGAATCCTTGATTAGTCTATCATAGTCTATCATCACTTTTGAAGCAAAAGACAAAGAATCTTTGATTAGTCTAGCTAAACACACTAATTGGTAAATTTGTCACTGAGAAACCAACGATAAACAGTCAAAAGCTTTTTGGAGGAGTTTAAGTTCTCAAGCAACTTCAGTATTTCTGTATAGGATTACAAGCATATTTTCATCGAATTTAATGATCTTGAAGATTTAAAAAAACAATGGTCTAGGAATAGCAGTAAAACAATGAGACTCTTGAAATGGACATCTCAATTTAATCCCAACCTTGAATGTCCCTTCACTTGAATCTGAGTTTCCCTACTTAATCTTCGTGAATTCATGTTTAATGAATCTACTATCGGAGAAATTGTCGAAGTTCTAGGAAATCTTCTAAAAATCTGGGTCCTTGCAACCAATAGAGCCAAGCATAATTGTTGTAGAATCTGGGTCGAAATTGATTATCTAAGCCATTGGCTCAAAGGGTTTTGATCAAGTTTGGCGAGGAATATAGTTTATGGGTTCATGTTATTTATGATAAAATTCCTAGCTGCTGCAAAATGTGTTCCCACATTGGACATTCTGAAGACAATTGTAAAAAACAAACTAATGAAGCTATTAAAGTCAACACTAATCCAAGCAGTAGCCCTACTAAACATAGTGAGACAACTAACAAGCTTAAATCCATCATTATCAGCAAAGAAACAGTCAACCACAATGAAAATATCAATGAGAAAAAGGTATATCAGAAGAAGAAAGTACCAATCAGTCTTACAATGAGCCTATCCAAGAAAATCAAGAAGCCTCTTCAAACTCTAACATTCATGCTTTCACCATTTTACCAAAAGACTCCGAGAGCATAGATTCCTTGAGAACCATTGAAAGAAGAACTTTATACGAGCATGTTACTCCTGAAGATCGGAACTCTCAAACCAGGGAAAATGTAGGCAGCCTCGTGAGTTCACGTGTTAAAGATAAAAAGGATACCAAATTCAAGAAGAGTGAGACAAGGAAGAATAAAAAGATCAAAATCTGGAATACTAATGGGCCAACCTCTTCTAAGCTTATTAAGCTCAAAAGAGCCACTAAAACTTCTTCAGTTAATCAATGACAGTAGCCATCTTGAGCTGGAATGCTAGAGGATTAGGCAACAAACATACTATCCAAAGACTTAAATCCCTTATTAAGTCTTCTAAATCAAGATTTATAGCTATTCAGGAGCCCTTCATCAAAGCTGAAAGGCTTCAAACTATTGCTAATAAACTAAACTTCAGTGGTTTCATGAGCAATATCAACAACAAAATCTGGATTTTTTGGCATCAAGATTATAAAGTGGAGGCTATTCTTGATAAGGATCAGATTATGCACCTTAAATTCATTCATCTTTCTCTTGACAAGGACTTCATGGTCTCAATTGTATATGCCAAGTGAAGAAGAGAGCTCAGACTGTCCATTTGGGATACTCTAAGGTCCATTGATAACCCTTCCAAAGAGTGGATAATTTTTGGTGATTTTAATACCACTATTAACCTTCAAGAGCAGCTTTCTTGTTCTACAAATAACCTGAGAGGGACTGAAGATTTTAACAACCTGATTATGGATTGCAATCTTCAGGATGCTGGCTTCACTGGTTCCAAATTCACCTGGTCAAATGGCAGAAAATGGAAACGATTAGACAGAGTTATGTTCAACAACTCTTGGATGAATTATCTTGATTCAACTACTGTTAATCACCTAGCTAGAAACGGCCCCGACCATTGTCCCATTTCCATAATAATTTCTTCGAGTCTCGAGAAAACCAAGCTTTATTTTAAGTTTTTAAACATGTGGGTATTACACCATGGGTTTATGAAAGTTGTGGAGAAAAGTTGGGCTGATGGAATTGAGGGAACTGATGGTAATCCTATAAAGAGGTTCTGTTAAACAAAAAAGATTAAAGTCTGACTTGAGGGAATGGAACAAGAATGTTTTCGGTAACATCTTTGATGCTATCAAAAGCTCAGAGGAGGAAATCAACTTCAGAGAAATTAATTTTCAAGATTCTTTGTCTGCTGATGAATAAATCTTTACTAGAGGTGGCTAAAAGAATCACCTGCTGTTGCTTGACAGAGAAGAGTTATATTGGAGACAAATCTCATTCATCCTGGCTTAAAGACAATGATATGAGTACATTTGCTTATCATAATTTTGTGAATAAAATGGCTAAAAAACAAGATAAACAGAATCAAGAAGGAGACCAATAGCTTACTTCAAAGTTGAGATTAGTACCTCTGCTATCAACTATTTCCAATCTCTTTTAGCTCATGATTTGAGTGATGATAATACAACTGGTTTAATGGATATGATCCCCAATCTTGTCATGGATGAAGATAACATCAGTCTCCTGGTTATTCCTGAAACTAATGAAATTCTTAGCACTATTAATTCCCTTAGTTATGTTTATGCTACAGGACCAGATGGTTTTAATGGCGAATTTTACAAGAAATGTTGGCTAATTATCACCTCTGATCTCTGTCAAGCAATATAGGGATTTTTCAAAGGTTATATGTTACCTACATGCATCAATGCCACTGCAATCTGTTTTATTCCTAAGGTGGATCACCCCAACACTTGGGAAGAGTTCAAACTGATAAGTTTAACTACTATGATCAGCAAATTCATTGGCAAAATCATCAACAATAGGCTTGCTAATATTTTGCCTCATCTAATTTTTGAGGAGCAAGGAGCATTTGTCAGAGGTGGAAGTATATATGAAACTATTCTCATAGCCCATGAGCTCTATTATGACTTAAACTCCAAATGTAGAGGTGGCAATGTTATTCTACAGATTGATATGGCTAAAGCTTTCGATAAGCTCAATCATAGGTTAATCTTCAAGATTCTGGACTTCTTTGGTTTCAATTCTAACGTGGTTTCTTTGTTCAGCTATTGTATTAGCAATGTACATTCTTCTATCATAATAAACGGTGAAATTAATGGCTTTTTCACCAATATTCAAGGTTTGAGACAAGGAGACCCTCTGTCTCCTAGTCTCTTTATTTTGGTAGAGGAGTATTTAATCAGAGGCATTAAGAAGATTTCGATTGAGAATCCTAAAACTATATTCAAAGCCAGAGGTGATATTAACATTGCTTGTCTTGCCTTTGCTCACAATTTCATGATTTTCAGCAATGGTGAAGCCTCAAATATTCAGGTAATCCAAAACTTTCTGAGTCACTATCAGAGAGTCTCTGATCAGTTGATTAAAAAAACCAAATTCAAGCTAATTGTCCCTTGCAACATGAAGAACTGGGGAATAATCACCATTGAAAAGATGTTGAACTTTAAGCACATGGGATTACCTTTTAAATAGCTGGGTTCCACTATTGTTGCCTCCATTAGGATTTCTATCTATAAGCATATGGTTCTAAGATAAGAAGCAAAATTCTGGTTTGGACAAAGCTTCTCTCTCGTTTACTGGTAGGCTCACGCTGATCCAGTTTGTCTTATCAGCTTGTCCTACCTACCTTCTTAACATACTGCCATTCCAAGTTCTGTGATCAACATAATTGAAAGACTTTTCAATAAATTCTTATGGCGAAACAAAGAAAATAAGAATACTATTACCTGATCTAAGTGGGAGAGACTGTGTAGAAGTCATGAGGAGAGAGGCCTCAATTTGAAAAATTTGAACGATGGGCAGCAAACTTACTCCCATAAACTCTGGTTTACCTTTAGATTTCAGAAATCATTATGGGCTAAGCTTACTGCTTCTATCTACTGCAACAAAAATATTCATCTTATTCTAGTCTCTTCTCCACTAAATAAATTGAAAATCTGGGCTAGGATTGTCAAAGTCTGGGGCATTACAAAAAATTATATCTTCAATAATCAGAGATGTGGGAATATGGATTTCTGGCTCGACCCGTGGTGCTCTAAAAAGCCTTTCATACAATTTAGGGATACTAACAATAGAAGTTGTGTTTCAGATGTTAACAGAGACAATGTCAGCAGCTTTTGGATGAATGGTACTTGGGATTTTGACAGGCTTAAATCTTTAGTAACTGATACTGAAATAAAAAAAAATTAAAGTCATTTCATTGAGTGATGCTCCTGATAAGATTCTTTGGTGTATTTCCCCTGATGTAACTTTTAACTGCAAATAAACTTGGAATTTCATCAAGCAGAAGGGTAACAAATCCAATCTTTATGCCAAAAATTGGAATGTTATTACACTAAGGAAATGTTATTTTCTTCTTTGGAGGGATCTTTTCAACTGGATCCCATCTAATTCTGTCCTTCAAAGGAAGTGATTCCATCTTGCATCCAAGTGTCAGTTCTGCAGCAACATTGAAACTACTCACCACTCGCTGGTTCAATGCTCTCAATCCTGGTCCGTTTTGGGGTTTTTGTTTTCAGTTCCTTGTTCAAGATTCAGATCCTCCCTCAAATGAACCTTCCTTATCTTATTCAAATGTGATATTGGTCTACTCCCAAGCAGTGTGGCATTCGCACGATTCTTCCTGTTATTATGACTTGGGCTATATGGGCAACTCGAAACAAGAAGAAACATCTTGACCATAATGTGAACTCTTTTATTATCATCAACCACGCCATTTTAATTCTGACTGGTCTTGACTCTGCTAAGATCTTAATAAACTCTCACCGGGGAAAGGATTTTAAAGCTTCCCTGTCTTTGGGATGTGTTAACCACATTAGAAACTTCAGTAAACCTTTTTTTCTCAAGTGGAAAAATCCTAAAGCCAACCGGTTCAAGTTAACTACAGACGGGGCTTGTGATCTCTCTGGTGAAACCAGTGGTGGTGGGCTAGTTTGTAACAGTGAAGGAACAATCATCATTGGATTTGGTAGACTATACGGTAAGGTCACTCTTCTCATTGCCGAATGTAGAGCCCTCTTTGATGGCCTTAGAATCTGTCGAATGCTTCATATGGTTAACTTGGACATTAAAATTGACTATGAAATTCCTAACTCGCTGAAAGCGATTGTGTTTCCGGAAAGCATGAAGATCAGGTATCTTAGATTATCAATTGATTGATGTTGGATTCGTTTTCTTCGCTGCTTTCAATATTCTGGTTGATGTAGTTGGTCAATTTTCGGCTCTCCTCCACCTTCTCAAAGTTTTAGTCTCTGTTTTATGAAGCCCGACAGCTATATTCTCGTTCTTCTGTTTTCAAAAGCAAATTTACTGTAACTTTGCATTAAATCCCTTGTGATTCCAAAAGTTTATCAATAAAGGCAATCCACTTTTAGTGAAAAAACAATAAGAATCATATCTTGGTATTTGTTAATTCCGAATTATATACACAAGTTAAAAATTTTTGTCCTGAATTCTCCAGAAGAGCATCAGTAGCTCTTTCATCATTCAATGGTCGAATCTACGCCTTTCCATATTTGTTTCGCCTTGTTTGATTCATCTGCAAATATTAAATACATAAAATAGTATTAATTAGGAAAAACACTAATACTACTGCTTTCTCTCCGAGAAAGATCAAAATATAAAGTTTCAAAATACAAAATTGCTGCTAAAGTAAGGCCTAATTCTTATGTTCCGCCCTAGAAGTTTTGAAAAATATCATTGATATGTGTATTAATACAGTTTAATTGCTTCCAAAAAAATTACCTCCAAAAAACGATTATAACGGTTAAAACCATCATTTTATGGATCAATGAGTCCAATGCTGTGGAACAATCCTATTTATGAAATGAATACTACTTCAAAAATAGATCAAGAGGGTCCAATGTTGTGGAACAATTCTATATGAAATGAATACTATTTCAAATGATGAAAACAATAAGCTACCATCTATAGAATGAATACTACTTTAAATGATGAAAGCAATAAGCTACTAGAAGAACAACAAGACATATATAATCACAAATCATACGTTGAGGTCACTAAAGTAAACCGTTGAGAGAATTGTGAATGTGTTATATGTATGGAACAAATGATGGTAGGATCTAAAGATGTGGAGCAGGAAAAATATCATTCATTGAATAATCAAGAAACACAAAGAAAGCATTTGAAATGCTGAGTGAATGTGTCTCTCACATCTTCACTCTTTCAATACACAAACCAAATTACATATCTGGGCATATCACAATTGCAGCGTGTATGTATAGTGTGGTAGAAATTAAACCCTAGCTCATATACAGACTAATATTAAATAACCCATATACATTTTATTCTAATCTTGACACTCTAACACCCCCAACGCAAGTTGGAGCATGAAGATTATGAATGCCCAACTTGCCAAGAAAATACTAAAACTGTTGTTTGCCTAGTGATTTGGTAAAGATGTATGCACGCTGAGAGTGAGTGGGTACGTTAGATGAGCAAATTAAACTATCAAGTATCGCATCCCGTTGGAAAATGACAATCTAGTTCAATATGCTTTAAACGCTCATGGAACACGGGATTGTGGGCAAGATGTAAAACCAACTGACTATCATATAAAACTTGCATAACCCTTGAGTGTGAGATCCCAAAATCCTTGAGAAAATTGTGCAACCACTAAAACTCATAAGTCAATCCTGCCATATACCGACACTTTGATTCAGCGCAGACAATGCAACAACACTTGTTTCTTAGTCTTCCAAGAAACAGGGGAATCACCCAAGAACACCATCCAACCACTCACATTGCACCGAGTTTTACGAAATCCTGCCCAATCGGAATCGCACCACCCTTTCTGAGTGAGATTACAACTACTCGACAGAAGAATTCCCTGATCTGGGCTCCCATTCAGATAACGAACAATTTGTAATGCAATCTGCCAACGATTCTCATGTGGTTTGTGTAGAAACTGAGATAAAATATGTACCGAAAAACTGATATCTGGTCGTGTAAACGCCAGATAAATCAGTCTCTCCACCAACCCGCGGTATGCGGACCCGTCAATAAGTAGCGTCGACTCGTTCTTACCGAGCTGGTGGTTTTGCTCCATGGGAAATGGTGTAGGCTTGCTGCCACGTAAACCTGTCTCTGATATAATGTCCCGAGTGTATTTACGTTGACTCTGAAATAATGTCCCGAGTGTATTTACGTTGACAAAGAAGGATGCCCGCGAGACTTCGTGCTACTTCAACTCCAAGAAAATATTTGAGATGACCTAAGTCCTTCATATGAAAGCAAGTGCTCAAGTATTTCTTAAACTCCACCAATGTACGAGGGTTAATCCTAGATAGAATACGATCATTAACATACACCAAAACATGCATACGACAACCACTCATAAAATAAAATATTAAAGAATAATCTGAATAATATTGAACAAACCTGTACCTCTTCAATGCAACCACTAACTTGGTAAACCAACAACGAGGTGTCTGTTTCAGGCCATACAACAATTTACAAAGGCGACAGAGTTGTCCTTTGTGCCCTCTTTCAAAACCTGGAGGAATTTTTATCTAAAACTCCTTATCCAGATCACCATGCAAAAAGGCATTATGTACATCCATCTGATGTAACTCCCAAGTCTGAGCGGTTACAACTGCCAAAACAATATGTACAGTAACCATCTTGGCAACAGGGGCAAAGGTCTCTGTATAATCAACCCTTTGTACTTGGTGATTACTAAACATGACCAAACGAACTTTGATGTTCTCTACTCTCCCATCAACATGATATTTAATTTTATAAATCCACTGACTGCTTAAAGCTTTCTTCGCTGGAGGTAGATGCACCAAGGTCTAAGTATGATTATCCTCTACTGTCTGAATTTTCTGTTGTATTTCCTTTCTCTAACCAGGGTGCCGCATAGCCTCTCAGAATGACTTAGGCTCATCCCTAGAGGTAATAGATGCAATACAAGAGTGATGAACCAACGAGAAATGAAAACTTTTTATATAATGAGTGAGAGGATAAGGCATACCGTGATCAAGAGATGGACTACAACCGGTAGCAGAAGGAGCATATGGCATTGAATCTACTACTGTGTTCATCAAAAAATCCTTCGAACGAGTAGAAGGAATTTTACTACGCTTGCCTCGTCAAAGATCTAAAGAAATGCATGGAGTATCTGAAACAACATCTGGAACTATTGACGGATCTGAGACACCGCTACCACCAACCGAAGAAAGATATTGTGCCTCACAAACCTCGGCATCCTCCACAGGTGGCGCTACCACAAGGCCGCCGTCATGGTGCGACCCCCTCTCTTTAATTGGCGAATCCTTCTCAAGTTCCCCCTAAAACTCAGGACAAGCAAACTCAAAGAGCATAGTAACATATACAAATGGAAATATATGTTTAAAAAAATTCACATCCCGGGAAACAAAATAATCCTGACTCTCCAGATCATATACTTTCCAACCTTTCTTTCCATACGGGTAGCCCACTAAAACACACCGACGATTACAACTCAAAAACTTGCCATCCTTAGACCTCTGATCATGCACATAACATAGAGACCCAAACACACGAAACTCAGAGAAAACAAGAGACACACCAAAACACATCTCAAATGGAGTCTTGGAACCGAAAAATTGAGAAGAAGTTCAATTAAACAAATACCCAACACTCAAAATACACTACCCCTAAAATTTAACGGGTAAGTTACCCTGAAACCTGAGAACACGGGTAACATTCAAAATATATCTATGTTACCGTTCGAACCTACCATTATGCTGAGGAGTACCCACACATGAAGATTGAAAAATAATAACCAACTCATCAAAAACCCGGAGCACAAAGAAAAATTCAGTGCCATTTTCGTTGCGCACGATCTTAACAACTCTATTAAAGTTTTTGTTAGCCATTGCGAGAAAATGTAAAAACGTTGAATTTACTTCTGTTTTCTCAGCCAACAAATAAATCCATACAACATTGGAGTAATCATCAACAATAGTGAGAAAATATCATGCACCACAGAAGGACAAAGTATGATAAGGAGCCCATAAATGACAATGAATTAATTCAAAGCAAGCAGTTGCTTTAGAATTATTGATACAAAAACACTCACGAGTCTGTTTAGCGCAAAAAAAATATCACGGGTGAGCTACACTCCTATCACCAGTGCTAGAAACAAAAGGTAAAGACTGAACTATCTTAGCTGAAAGATGTCCCAACTTACAGTGCCAAAACTCAACATCACTATCAACCACTACAACACTACAATCTTCGGTTTTCTCAACACCGCTGAAGTAGTATATTCCACCTCTCCGCTCACCTAGTCCAATCATAGTCCCTGATTGTGAGTCCTAAATAACACAACTAAACTTAACACAACAAACAATACAGTCGAGATCATCAGTCAAGTGTGATATTGAAAACAAATTATAGGTAAGCTTGGGAACCGAAAAAACATTTTGCAAAGATAATTGACAAGCACATACTACTACAATGTGTAGCAGTAACATGAGAACCATCGGGCAAAGATACTACATAGGCTGGCACAACAGTAACATTTTGCAATAGAGAGATGTCACATGTCATGTGATTTAGAGGCCCAGTATCAATAATCTAAGGGGTACTGAACAATTCACTACTCAGAAGCTCATTAGTATAGGAAACTTTGTCTTCTGAAAGAAGGAAAAACAACTGCTGAACTGACCAAAAAGACGAGAAGCCTCATCAGCAGGTAACTCAGTAATAGCCGCAGCTAACAAACCCATGGTGGATATCCCTGTTGTCGTGCTGCGCGGCTTTGGAGCGTCGCCGCCATCTGGCAGTCTGTATGGACCTCCTTCTCCACTTCCATAAGGTGGTGTAGTGCCCGTACGTTTCACCCAGCTTACAGGATACCCATGTTTGGCCTATCAATTGGATTCCTCTTGACCAGGTTTGTGACAATAAGTAAAATAACGCTCATAATAACGTGGGGCAAACAAAGAAGTAGCTCAAGGAGTAAACTGAACTGCAAATGCCATCAGGGGCCTTTGAAAAACTACCAGAAAAATGTCGGTGATAAGAATACAAATAATACTACACCGATAATACATCAACGCAAGAGGAAAAAGACCAGAAATACGTCGGTCTCGAGAGAACAAATGTCGGATAGATGTTGGTTGATAAAGACTATGCTGGAAACATGTCGGCGCAAAGGGAAAAAGACCAGAAATACGTCGGTCTCGAGAGAACAAATGCCGGATAGATGTTGGTTGATAAAGACTATGCTGGAAACATGTCGGCGCAAAGGGAAAAAGACCAGAAATACGTCGGTCTCGAGAGAACAAATACCAGACACTCTAACATAAACAACAAATAAAAGGAATCAATAAAATTTTGTGAGTTCAAACAAAAATGTGGTTATCTCTATTTCTAATTTTCAACACAAGACAAAGAATACCTACGTGTTGATTCGAAATTACTCTAAAACAAAATCTCAACTCTCCAAAATTCAGAAATTTCTTGACTCTTTTAGATTTTCCGGTGAAATATATATTTCCCCATTGGATTCTTGGCACAATTTTATTGAATTAGAACTCCAAGAAGATCTCTGTAAACTATAAAGAAGAATTGTTTTGTTGTAGGTATTTACAGATCTCTGTAAACTATAAAGAAGAATTGTTTTGTTGTAGGTATTTACTCTATAAGGCTACTTAAATTGTATCCATATTTAATCCAAAACTAGATTCACCAATTACTCATACTTGGGTAATCTTTTCTAACATTCCTGAATACCTATTGAATTAAGATATTATACGATTATTGGTCTCTACTATAGGTAAACCTCTAAAATTAAGCAAAACAAAATGGTTGCCGAGTTTCGGTAGAACTAGATGTATCAAAAGCTCAAACACGTAAAGCCTGGGTAGGATTTGGAGAAAATGATGAATGCTGGACAAACATTTATTATGATTTTGATCGGGCTTACTGTCTAGTCTGTTCTCATTTAGGTTGTAAGAAAAACGATTATAAAAAGCTACATAAAATTAAAGAAAAAAAGTAAGCAATAGTAAGACAAGACTTTATTAAATTCATCAAATCAAGATGGTGAAAGGACTCCAAAGCTAAAGTCAATTATGCTAAAAGAAAACAGAAAAAAATAAAAAATCTAACAATGAAAAAGATGACGATACAGTCATAAATGATAATAAAAAAACAAGTTTTAGAAGGAAACCTGCAAAGTAATATAAAAAATGGTCCCATCTACGAAATTTCCATCAACTATACCACTTCAATATCAGATATTTCACAAGAGGTAAATGACATAGAAGAAATGAAGGATAAAAACAACATGGAGCTAAAAGAATATAATATCATTGACGCACTTAAATCTATTGATTACCCTTTTCTTAAATTCAAAACATGGGAGGACTTTCATCCTCAACAACGTTTAACAAGATAGAAGACAACAAGGAATTCATAAAGGTCTTAAATAAAATTATTAAGAAATCTAAAGTGAGGAATCTTAAAGGCCGCATCTCAACCAAAGAACTACTTACTAAAAATATTTGGGATTCTAGATAACTCAACCTACAAACGCGTATTAGGCACGGAGATAGTAATAATGATAAGTGATGAAGTGAGAGTTTAGAAAATACATGATATAAATATAAGATCCGTTAGTTATAAGTTCTTATTCTATTGAGGTTCAAGAAGTTGCGAAAAGATGAGTAACGTCTTCAGCGTCATCAATCAACCAACAGATCAAAAGGGTCCGTACTTGTCATTTAAGAATCTTTAATGCTCTTAAAAATAAACTATATAACTCCAAAGAGAATTTGAAGTGTTACTTCGATGAGTAAACTACCAAAAACCCAATTATATAATCTTGTCATCAGGTAATTGAATATGAGATTAAATGGGAGAGAAATAATGACTATGAGTTTTAGGATGAAAATAAATTTTTAGAAACTAAGAAAGTTAGAGGTTTTGAACAAATTCCATTGTTGAATTGGGAAACTTAGTCAATTGTGGTAGGAAAATGGAAAAGGCATGACATATAATCTCAAAATCCTAAGTAAAAAGATTTTAGCATATGGTATGGTTCATTACTAGCATATTAAAACTCCTTAACGATGAGTAATCTAGATTAGGGATGGCGGGGCGGATCAGAGACAGATATCAATATAACTGCCTCAAAACTCAAAACTCGAACCCGCCTCAAAATCTCACATATAACTTTTTTCTAATACCAAATCTGAATATGCATGTTTGGGTTATCTGCGCGGGTACCCACGAACTACCCACGAATGAAACCTGTTGTGAATACCTGAACTGAACCCGAAAATCAGAACAGAATCCGGACCTAACTTGAACATAAGTCGAACACAAACATAAGTTTAAAAATCATACAATAAATTTAACAAAACAATATAATTATTTTATCAAATCGAATGAACATACCAAAAATAACATAATATAAAACAATACAAATTAATTGAAATTATCCGTAGTAAAATTACATATCCATAAAATGTTTAAATTTTTATATATATATATATATATATATATATATATATATATATATATATTAATAATTGCTTCCAAATACCAACTATTTGTTGCAAAAACTTCAATTATTCCTATTAAATAATAAATTTAATTAAACAAATTATTAGGAGAATTATTAATATTATTTATTTTATTTTTTTAATCTAAAAACATTATTACTCAAATTTAGGGAGTTTACAAAGTTAAGGGACTAAAGAGAAATATATGGATCCCTAATAGGCTGTGAAGCCCTAAATCATTTTGATTTTTTACTTTACCCTTCTCCTTCTTTGAAGGTTTTCTTCTCTGCCCTTTCTCTCACATGAGGCTATCTCCTAAGCCTGCCAAATTCTTGTTGAAACAGTGAAAACACCTTCCATCTTTGTCTTTTTTATTTGAAATCCTCATAAACTTCTGTAAGATAGAAGATCTAGTATGACAGGTGAGTAAACTTCAAATTGATTGCATGCATTGAGAATTTCGCCGAGATGAGCTGGTATTTGACTATATTAAGCTCGATTTTCAGGATAAATCATACGCATGAGCATCCTTTCCGTAAAGCAAGCTCTGATCCCAGGGTTTAAGTTGGTGGAGATTCAGTCAGATAAGAAGCGAATTTCTCTTTCCTTACTTCAATAGCCTTTTTTCCTTTTATGAAACATGGATTCATAATGCTTTTGATTCGATTCACATGAGCTTAGCAAAGGATTTATTTGTATCGGGACTGTCGAATATGTTTCCTTGACTTCACAATATCTGGTGTTCATGCTCTTAATCACCAGATTAAGACTTCCAGCAGATAACACTGAGTTTTCCTTCAAATAGCTTGCCTATCTGCATTAATCGTTTTCATAGTATGAGTTTCTGACTGTGTTTCGTACATTTCCATGCAACTATTACGACAAGAGCAGCTACAAGATTATGCTTCCTTGGCTTTGGCATTTTGAAAGCACTTTGAAAATAACAAAAGCATGGATTCATAATGCTTTTAATTCGATTCACAGGAGTTTAGCAAATGATATCTTTGTATCAGGACTGCCGAATTGGTTTCCTTGACTTCACAATATCTGGTGTTCATGCTCTTAATCTCCAGATTAAGACTTCCAACAGATAACAGTAATTTTTCCTTCAAATAGCTTTCCTATCTGCATTAATCGTTTTAATAGTATGAGTTTCTGACTGTTTTTGGTACATTTCCATGCAACTATTACGGCAAGAGCAGCTACAAGCTTCTGCTTCTTTGGCTTTAGCATTCTGAAAGCACTTTGAAAATAACAGTAAGTTAGTCTACAATACGAATGTACCCTATATTTAAGCTCTCTAGAAATAAAATAGCATCCAGTATTGCTGGGCCTTTGAAGTCTTTGTAGTCGACTTTCATTTTACATTTTTGAGTCCATCGAGCTAGCCAATCAGCTGCTCGATTCTGCTCTCTCAAGATGTGATGAATAGTCATTTTACAAGATATTAAAGACTTTATATTGTTAAGAGTTGAGCTTAAATTAAGAGGAAACTTTCCTTTCAATAATAGAGAGACCAATATTTCTCAATCTGTCTCAATGTCAATCTCATCGAATCCTTTTATTTTGTGCATGAGGAGTCCATCTAGGAGTTCACATGATTCTGTCTGGATAGGAGTTAGCAGGCCGTAATTGTTCTCATATCGAAGGACCAGACTGCCCTGATGGTCTCTTATAACTACAACACCGCTTGCTTCACCACTCGTGGAGCAACTTGTGTCAGTATTAAGTTTAAGGTGACCTACATCCTAAGGAATCCAGGTGAGATAACAGACTTTTTTGTAGTTGTGAGGTGATTTATGCAGCCAAAATTTAAGGCTGCATTATCACAACCTTTACAGTGCTTAGATTTAAGCAAATTTGCATAGTTTAGGCTTTTCATCATATTTATGATGTAATTAATAGCAGCAGAGGGGGAAAGGTGATCAGAGTTTACTTTTATTTTATTCCTCCGCTGCCAAATGACCAAGCTTATTATTGTAGGTAAAATGGTCTTAACATGAATTTTGTTTTCAGCAGACCAAAACCAAGTTAAAAATAAATGTTTGACTGTCATAAACCTTTGAATTTCCACTTTTAAAATACAAGCAAAGTATGTCCAGATTTCCCACGAAAACTTACATTGAATAAATAGATGATTTATAGTTTCAATGTTAGGACAAAATTGACATTTAGATGCTAGGGAAATATGCATTGATTGAAGGGTATAGTCAGTAGGTATTTTGTTTAGTAAAAGTCTCTAAGAAAGGAAGGAACACTTCCAATGAGATAGAGTGGGTAAGGTTTAAGTTTTTTAAGGTGTATTTTATGTTAAAGACACCATTGGTAGATAAAATCCATAATATAGTATCTCTTCTAGAACAGTTGATTTTGAGTTTAGAAACTAGATTAATGTTGTAGTCACTTGGGATATCCTTAAGTTTAGAGAAGTCCCAATCATTAACAGCCCAAAGTGTATTAACACTTTTACCCTTAAACCAATTATTATTTTGGTTAGGATTAAGCTTGATAAGAGGTGGCCTACCAAACCAACTGTCTAGCCATATATCTATATGAGTTTCAGCATGCTCCCTGATTTTAACAAGCCTTTTCCAAGTCTAAGAAGCATATTTGCAGTCAACCTGCAAAGGATGTCTTCCTGAACAATAAATGTTAGTAAGTAATTTAGCCCATAAAGATGAATTGTCTCTAAACCATAACCAAAGTTTGCAAGAAAATGCTTTCTGAATATTGGTTAAGCTATTGATATTGAGTCCACCATTTTCGAAGGGATTACACATAAAGTGCCATGCTGAATAGTGAGTTGTATTAACTTCACTATTAGATCCTAATAGAAATATATCCAACAATCTTTCAATTCTTGAAATGATTGTTAAGGGGAGCCAACAACTTTGAATCCAGTGGAGAGGGATATACATAAGAACTGATTTTATCAGTGTAAGCCTTCCACCAAAAGACAACAACTTTCCGTCCCAACTAGCAATATTTTCATTAATTTTTTCTATTAAAAAGTTAAAGTTAGATCCTTGTTATGAGGACTAAGTGTTACCCCCAAATAGATTGTAGGAAGAAGAGCAGTATATTAGCTTGTTTGAGTAGTTAGGCTGTTTCTTTTTTCTAAAGATATACATGCTGCAGTTATTATCTCTGTTTTCTGTTTATTAATTGACTGACCCGATACTTCTTAATATACCTGCAGGAATTTAGCAATCTTCTCAAGAGAATCTTGAGATCCATTAGAAAAAATCAAAACATCATCAACAAATGCAAGCACATGTATACTCGTATTCCCTCTACTTAAATATTTCATGTTTTTATTTTCTTTGAATAATTGGCCTAATCCTCTGATCATTACCTCCTATGCTAATATAAAGAGGGTAGGAGACAAGGGATCTCCTTGTCTCACCCCTCTTTTAGATTTAAAATAGCCCACTGACCTACCATTTATTAAAAGAGAATTATTAACATACCTATAACATTATTTATTAGCTTAGTAACTTGATAATTGAAACCAAAACCCTTTAGAACTCTGATAACAAAGCTATAAGATAAGTTATCAAAAGCCTTGGACATGTCCAGCTTTATAACTATATTCCCAGCCTTAGTTTTCCTTCCTATATCATGAATCAGTTCTTTGGCAATAAGTATATTGTCATGGATTGATCTATCTAATACATAGTCGCTAGTCTATTATTAATTAGTTTGGACATTATTCTATTAATTAAGGTACATAAGCTAATAGGTCTGAACTGATTCGAGTTGTATAGGCTAGCAGTTTTAGGTATTAGGAAAATGCCAGTTGCTAGAATTCCTTTAGGTATAGGCTGGCCTTTCATAAAGTCAATTATGGCTTTACAAAAATTGTCCTTAATAATAGGCCAACATGTTATAAAAAAACATTTATTGAACCCATAAATACCAGCAGCTCCAAAGGGATTAAGACTTTGAACTGAGTTCAATATTTCTGTTTGATTAGGCTCAGTAAGCAACATCGTATTATCTGATTCTGTCACAATTCTAGGAATAACATTAAAGATCTGAGTATTCATGCATTTAGACTCAATATTGTTAGTTAAGTAAGAAGGAGAATAAAGCATATCTGAGAAGTAAGATTCTGCTGATGCATTAATAGTTTCCTCATCATTAGTCCACACGTTGTTTATTTTGATACCCTTGATAGCTTGCTGCCTTCTTTTCTTTTTTACAAAGTTGTGATATAGTCTAGTGTTCCTATCAGCGTCTATTAACCAATTTGCGTTAGTTTTCTGCTTACATTATGCCTCCTCCATGGAAAGAGAAAGCAGATGCTCTACAGTAACTTTGGAGAGACTATTCTTGTTATCAGCGCAGCTTGATCTTCTGTAGTTTTCTTCACAAATTGTTAAGTTATTTTCAGCATGCTTGATTTTATCAAATAAGTTCCCAAAATGTTCCTTATTTCATTTCTTTAGAGCTTTCTTTATCCTTTTTAGTTTATTCAAGAATATATGTTGAGGGAAGCCCACTATAAGAATAGACCAATTTCCTTTCACAAATTCCAGAAATTCATTGTCCATAGTCCAAATATGTAGGAACTTAAAAGACCTAACAAAGTTCATGACCTCTTTAGAGATAGAGATATAAAGAGGGGTATGACTAGAACAAGTACGGGGCAGATGAGACACTTTAGTAATAGCAAAAAGATCAGACCATTCTTGATTAAGCATGACCCTATCTAGTCTTTTCCACATGGTTTTATTAGTCCAGGTGAATTTAGTTCCAATGAAACCCGCATCCTCTAGATAGCAGTCTTTTTATCATATCAAGTAGGTCATTAGTGGTGTGGATAATTATCGTCTGAGGGTAGGCTTGTAATTTGTTTGGTATTTTATAGTAGTGTGGAGGTATTTAATATTTGGAGTAGAGAGTAGAAAGATAATTAAGCTGGCTGGTTGCAGTTAATTCTCATTACCCACACTTAATGCAGGTGGTTGGGTATTTATACCCTTATGTTTGGACCCTTATGGGCTTTCGGGTCATGTTTAATGGACCCGGGTCATGTTTAATGGACCCGGGTCATGTTTAATGGACCCGGGTCATGTTCAAAGACCCATGAGCTCTAAGTAGGAGAGCAAGTAGCTTAGTCAAGAAGTGTTTAGGTTTTTTAGTACTTTTGTCATAGTTCGAACAGTCCTATGGGCTAAGTGTTCGAAGTGATCTGTCCGGTCCGGAGGCCTTGGACCGATCTGTCCCTGTCCGGGGAGCATGCAGAATTCAATCTCATTAGGAGCCCCTTTTTAGGTGTTTGTTCAAATATTCTTGTCAAAAACCTGAAAAACAGTCTGACATCAGGGGTAGTTTTAATCCGGACAGGTCTGTTAATTTGGGCTATGGTTTTATCCGGACTGATAAAGCTTCACGAATTCAAAACGGTTTTTGCCAGAGTTCTTGGGACACGTGTCGCTCTCTGATTGGTTGCTTCAGCCGTTTTTTCACCTTGAATTTCGAACCCACCTTCTTCGAAAAGCAACCTCTTAATTAAAGGTGGTGACATCAGCGCCGTCTTTAATCATTACCAATCTTTTCGAATTCTCCTAGGAATCAACTTCTTTTTTCAGATTTACTATAAATTCAAACTCACTTTCTACTGTTTTACCATCTCTTCCACATTTACTCTGCAAAATCTCTCAAAGCTTTCTCTCTCTAAAGCAAAAACTTGCTCAATAGTTTATGTTTACAGCGAGGAACGCTCTGATCAAAGGCGGGTGGCTCAATCTTTCTGAGTTAGAGAAGGCTCAAAAAGTCGAAAGAGAAAGACGAATTGCGGCAGGGTTACCCACTTCGCCTGTTGATAGACCAATCACCTCTGCCACAGAGTCAGATCAAGGCTCTTCTTCTTCTAAGGGCATCAAGCCGAGAAAGCTATTCCAAACTAACCTCTCCCCCATTATCTCTGGTTCCTCAGTTCAGGAATTGGAACCCGCTGTCGAGCCAGGAGTAACAGCTACTAGCCTAAAAAAACCCTCACCCTTTATAGCAATGGGGTCAGATACGGAGCACTCCCCTCAGAAGCTAGTCGATAGGAGGAAAGGTCGGTTAGTTAAAGGCCAAGGATCTAGAAGCACTCCTTCAAAGTCAGGTGCTAAAGATAGCAGCACTGGGTCAGAAGTGCCTATTAGAGCCCCCAAGGACAGACTGTTCGGTCCGAAGGGCACCAGTCCAAGTCTTCAAAGAGATGCATCTGCTCCAGAAACTCTACCGGAGACCAAAAGCCAAAAGAACTCTGAGGCCCAGCAGTCCGGAGACAAAGCTGAGTCAAATTTGAACCCTCCCCCCACTACCGCTGCTGAAAACCCTTCAACAATCATGGAGGAAGTAATGGAGGACTCTGCTGAAGAGGCTCCATTTGAGTCTGAGCCCTCCGGTCAGACCAGTAGTGCTATAGTTTCCAAGACGGACAAAGGCAAAAAGAAACTGTGCTTGAGGCATCCGGATCTGCCGGAGTGCCTCGAAGGAAAAGTGGGGCCTTGTTTTCACAAGGTCAGCGTTAGGTACCTCCCCGCCTTGCAAAAAATCAATTACGCATTCATCCACACAGCTGAGCTGGGCAGGATGCGTACGAAGTGGGGAATACCGGAGAATGTGAAGATCAGGATCCCCATACACCCGGAGACCCCTATGGACTGCAAACTGAGTGAAGTTGTCATGTTTACGGAGCTATTCAACTAGGGGCTCAGATTCCCACTAGACCCAGAGATTGTCAGATACTTCCATCTGATTAGGCTCTGTCCGAGCCAGCTGAGCCCCAATGCCTGGTATACCCTCATGGCCAGCATCATGGCCTCAAGGCTCTCTGGGATTCCTCTGCCAATAGAGGAGTTTGCTGCCGTGGCCAGCCTTTGCAGAAACCATCACATCCCCTTCTACCACTTCAACATGGGGGATAACTTCAAGGCTGTGGACGACTTGCTGGAGTCGGAGAGGAATTGGAAGACCCAGTTCCTGTTCGTGAGTGGTACTTGGGAGAACGGAAAGAAGATCAAATCCGGAGTGAATCCAAGCCTTCTCAGAAGCAGGTGGAGGAGTGACCGTAAGTCTTCTGCCTTATATTTTTACTTCTTTTTCTTTAAAGTTACTTTTAAATTAACTTGTTTCATTTTCGCATTGGCAGTATTGCCCAAGGACTTTAGTGACTACCTCAAATCCGGGCACGCCACTTGCACCAAGATCAATGCTTGGGCTGATGAGATGTGGGGGAACCGGTTCCATGCTGCTTTTACCAGTGGCAACTTGGCAAGGTCTCACTTGTGGAACACCACAGGTCGGAGAGACTTGACTTGGGAGGATCTCACCACTCAGCCTCCTCCGGATGTTGTGCTTAAGAGGACTCATGAACTGGACATGACACTCTTCTTGCCAGGTCGGGCCAAAGCCCCGAGTAAGATGAAAGGCAAGAAGAAAGGCAAGAAGAAGGTTGGTGAAGCTAAAGCTGGAGAAGTGGAGGAGGATGCTCCTATAGACCCGGAGGGGCCAGTCCAGAGCTAAATCGATGCTTCTCTCTTGGAAGTGGTGGAGCAGGAGACTGAAAGGCAAGAAGTGCCCTCCCCGGATCCTCCAAGAGCTTCCAAAAGAGAGCGGAAACAGGGAGGAGAAATCAAAGACAGGGAGGCCAAGAAGAAAAAGACCTCCAAAGGTGATGAGCTTTCTCTCCGGGCTCCGGAGCCTTCTTTCCAAGCTGATCCAACTGACCCAACGCTTGCTGAGGAGATACCGGGTGACTTCCATACCGATGAGGTCGAGGGGGGAGATATCAATATTGACGGAGTGGACATCACCGGTCTGGGTGGGCTTGGTGAATATTTCATGAATCTTCCCACAGATGACTTTGCCGGGCCTTACCTCCCTCCGAGGACCTCAAACACGGTCACTTTCAATGGTAAGACCTTTATTGTTTCTAGTGAAAGGGATGCCATACCCCACTCTTTGTTAAACAACGTTCAGCCTGTACTTGTGTTGGAGAAACAAGTCCGAAACCAGGCCGATATCATCAAAGATCTCAAGTCTGACAAAGAGAAGCTGTCCGATGACCTTCGCACTGCCACTTCCAATGGTGCCATGTTAAAGGAAGAAACTGAGGAGTTGAAGAGAAACCAAGAGGCAAGCACCACAAAAGTCGCCACTTTAGAGGACACCATTAGAGAGCTCCGGGAGAAGCTGTCCGGTCTGGAGAAAGACCTTACCACCTCAAAGGGAGAATCCAAAGCCAAGGATCAAATCATCACCAACTTGACCAATGATAAAATCGCTCTTGAGAATACAGTGTCCAAGGTTGCCGAAGAGAATCTACTTTGCTAAAGGAGCAGGAGGCCAAGATTCAAGCCAAGATTGACGCTTATGCCACCAAAATGATCGACAGCCAGGAGGAAATGTACGCCAAGGTGAGGTCTGACATGGTTCTACTCTTCCATGAGAAGTTTCCGAAGAGGATCCTAGGGGACTTATGGCTTCATGTTGAGTCTCACGACCTCCCGTATCATACAATGGCTGATGGAGACTTGAAAGATTATTCTAGCGCTTCCTCATCCGATGACGAAGAACGTACCGGAGAGAGCCCAGACGAAGAGGAAAATGATCCTAAGGGAAAGAAGAAGGTAAACGAAGCTGAGCCATCTTCAAAGGCTCAGTCTGTTCCGAATCCCTATCGGAGTGAAATTATACCAGAAAATCAGCCACAGCTTGGGCCTTGACTGCTGTTCGAGGAGCAAAGTCTATGTCGAAGTCCCCCAACTCTGCTGACCATTTAGTCATCCTGCTTGAAATGTCTGCCTTTTGGAGGACATTATTCATGGGAAAAGAAGTCCGGACGATGATGGGATGATCCTGGAAATAAGGCCTCATCTTCCTGGCAGCTATCACCAGGGCTAATGCTAATTTTTCGAGTTTCAAGTAACGCCTTTCTGCATCTATAAAACTTTTGCTGATGTAGTACACTGGATGGGGATGACCATCGACCTCCCTTACCAATACAGCACTGATGGCACAACTTGAAACTGCCAAATAAAACGAAGAGTGTCTCCCCATCAACTGGCTAAAAAAAGTTCTGAGGGAGGACAGGTGCTTCTTGATCTCATTGAAAGCCTCATCACACTGTGGGGTCCAATCGAATCCCTTTACACCCTTCAAGGTTTAAAATAAAGGGGCAAACCTGTCCGAAGACCTTGAGATAAATCTGTTTAAGGCAGCTAATCTCCCCGTTAACCACTGTACTTCTTTAATATTTCTAGGTGGCTCCATCTGGAATAGAGCATTGAGCTGGTCCGGATCGAGCTGTATCCCATGCTCGCTTATAATATAGCCTAGAAACCTTCCGGACTACACTCCGAACACATATTTTTCTGGGTTTAACTTTAAATTCATTTTTACCAAGTTGGCAAAAGTTTCTTGGAGATCAGACAAGTGCAATTTCTTGTCCACACTCTTCACCATCATGTCATCAATGTATACTTCCATATTTCTTCCAATCTGATCAGCAAAAGCCTTGTTTACTAACCTCTGATAAGTAGCCCCAGCATTTTTCAACCCAAACGGCATTACCTTATAGCAATGGAGACCTCTGTCAGTGACAAATGTGGTATGCTCTTGATCCTTCGGATCTACTTGAATCTGATTATATCCGGAGAAGGCATCCATAAAGGAAAGCAGCTTGTTCCTAGAGGTGGAGTCTACTAACTGATCAATCCGGGGGACCGGATACAAATATTTTGGGCAAGCTCTATTGAGATCTGTGAAGTCAATGCACATGCGCCACTTGCCATTTTTCTTCTTTACCAGAACCGAATTGGCAGTCCACAAAGGATATTGAGACTCCTTGATGTGCCCCATCTTTGTGAGCCTGTCAACCTCTTGCACAATAACATCAGCCTTCTCCTTAGAAAAAGCTCTTCTCTTTTGAACGATTGGTGCTATGTCTCTCCGGACTGATAGGTGATGTGATATCACTTCTGCTGGGACCCCAGTAACATCAGCATTGCACCAAGCAAAAACGTGCTGATGATTCTTCAAAAACTTTAACATTTCATTTTTCAGATCGGGTGGAATTTTGGACCATATCTTGACACTTCTTCCTTCTTCCAAACAGTGTGTCTCTACCTCTTCGACCGGTATTAACACTCCAGGGGCCTCTCTGGGGTCATCAATTTCACCCTCACCCCCAGAAAGCCCCTCAAATTGCTATTGTTCACTGATACGAACTGCCCCCAGTGTCCGGGGTGCCAGAGCAGTAGCATAACATTCTCTTGCAATCTTTTGACTGCTCCGGACGACTCCAACCTGTCCCTGAACAGCATATTTCAAGCACTGACGGACTGTTGAAGCCACTGCATGCATCCTAGAGAGCCAAGACCTCCCTAGAATGGCATTATAGCAAGTGGGATAATCCACCACGATAAAAAGTATCCTGACCATTTTCTTGAAAGGGCCCTTGCCCAATAGAACTTCTTCTTCGAACTCTCCGATCACATCTGCTGAGCTGCCAGTAAAGCCCACAATTGATCTGTCCGAACTCTGAATTACAGCTGTATTTTTCATTCTTTTGTATGTGGTTAAGAAAAGGATATTGGCTGAGCTTCCAGTATCCACCAGAATTCGTCTTATGTCATTGCCCCCAATAGATGCTCCTATGACAACAGCATCCTCATGAGGGCCAACAATATCTCTTAAATCATCTTCATCAAAAACAATGAAAGGGAATGAATTTTGTGACTGATAGGAAGTCATGCCTCCTTCTAGATGGGAAGCTAAAGTATGAACGTGCCTCTTCCTCGAAGAAGCAGTAGGAGCTGTCATAGTATCCCCTCCGAAAATTGTGAGTGACTCAAAAAACTTAATGAGTCCGGAGACCGACCTAGAACATTCCTCAATTGTACCCACTCTGTTTCGAGTTGGATCAGGATCCAAGTACTCAGATTCCACATCAAACCTCTCAATTATAACCATGGCTCCCTCCGAAGCAGCAATACTTGGACCAACCCGGTGAGTGTTGTCAGGCCTGTTACCTCCTCTTATTTTGACGTAAGCCCCCAACTTTCCCCTCTCAATCAAGTTCTGAACTTCTTGTTTCAACAATATGCAGTCATCAGTGGTATGACCAATATCATTGTGATATTGGCAAAAAGAGTTATTGCGATGCTCTCCGGGAGACTGCAATGTGGCTGGTCTCTGATAATGCACCTCTTCCTTTGTTTTATCAAAAATGGTGGCCACACTTTCTTTTAATTCTGCGAACCACTCCGGTTGGACCCATGGCCCTCTCTTGTTTCTGGATTGCTGATTCTGAGCAGGAGCAGCTGGCTGAGACTGAGCTTTTGCCCTACATGCCCATATCCGGTCTCTCTTGATTTGTTCCCGGACTGATTCTGATTGGGATTTGGTGCCACCGGGGTAGACCTCACCTGCCTATGCACCCTGGTTTTCTTCGTTTCATCAACATTTATTCGTTTTCCAACCTGATTCAGCAACCCTCCCCATGTCATGGCCTTCTTTCTGGTCACCGAGTCAGCTAAATTGCCAGGGTTCAAGCCATGTCTTAGGGATGCTATTGCTACCTGTTCGAAGCAATCAGCCAACCCATTCTTGGTGTTCACAAAACGGCTTATATATTATTTCAAGGACTCAATTGGTTCCTGGGCACAATGGATTATTGTGTCTCCATTGCCCTTTAGCTCTTTACTCCCTACAAACTGCCTTCGAAAGGCTACCCAAAAAGTATCAAAATCTTTAATACAACTCTGAGGTAGGCTGTTTGTACCATTTTAGAGCACTCCCCGTAAATGATTGGGAGAATGCCCTACAAAGTAGTTTATCATCGTCGTCAAAGTTCATCATGAAGTTTTTAAATTGTTCTAAATGGTTGTCCGGATCAGTACTGCCAGTGTACTTTTCTATTTTGGTGCTGTCAAACCTCTTAGGGAGGTTTCCGGACAGAATTTTAGAAGATAATGGAGATTGCCTCCAATTTCTTCCACGACTGAACACAGTATCCTCATTGGGAGTTGCAAAGATACCTGGTTCATCGTGAATAGCGAAGGGATCCATCAGCATCCGGTCCACATGCCTCCGGCTGTGAGATGACCCTTTACCAATATTCTTCTTCATCCTTCCATGTATATCCCTTTTTCTTGAATATTTTTTGATCTGTTTTTGCTTCTTTCTAGTTCGACCCTCATCGCTGCTAGAGTATAAAGATTTTTCAACTCCTTCATTGTCCGAAGAGCTATCAGAAGATTCTGAGCTTGAGTCAGAACTCTCCACTGGCTTAGACTGGTGAGACTTTTTGGAGCTGGCATGAGTCTTTTTGGTGCTCACATGAGTCGTTGAAGACTCATGCTCTCTGGGGTTGTCGGTGTGATGAGCAACTGATGCTTTGGAATTTTCTTTCATGCCCATCTTAGCCTTTTCTGCCCTCAAAGCTTCTATTTCACCCTTTAGCCTATCATGCTCTTCGATAGTGTACTCATCGTTCTCTCCCACCACTTCGAGCAGAGCTGGTGGTACGTCTGGATTGTCCGGATTCATTCGGACAGACTTTCTTTGCTGGTTTTGAATGCTTGATTCAGGCACCTTCTTCTCCCACTATGGTCGCCAATTTGGTGTGGATAATTATCGCCTAAGGGTAGGCTTGTAATTTGTTTGGTATTTTATAGTAGTGTGGAGGTATTTAATATTTGGAGTAGAGAGAAGAGAGATAATTAAGATGGCTGGTTGCAGTTAATTCTCATTACCCACACTTAATACAGGTGGTTGGGTATTTATACCCTTATGTTTGGACCCTTATGGGCTTTCGGGTCATGTTTAATGGACCCGGGTCATGTTCAAAGACCCATGAGCTCTAAGTAGGAGAGCAAGTAGCTTAGTCAAGAAGTGTTTAGGTTTTTTAGTACTTTTGTCATAGTTCGAACAGTCCTATGGGCTAAGTGTTCGAAGTGATCTGTCCGGTCCGGAGGCCTTGGACCGATCTGTCCCTGGCCGGGGAGCATGCAGAATTCGGACTCATCAATTAGCACTATGTTGACAGAAAGTTACGCATCCAGATTGTTCATTTCGTGAGACAATGGAGTTGAAATCTCCAAGTAAAAGCCATTCTTTGACCATAGGCACAAATAACCTTAAGTCATTCCATAACTCTTTTGTTTCAGATCTTTGACATTTAGCATAGATGCAAGTGATAAATACCCCCTTATCTAAGAGTGTGTGCTTGACTTCCATGTGGAAGCACTAGATTTTGTCTTCTAATATTTTGATTTCCAAATCCTCATGCCAAGAAACCCAATTGTTTTTAGATATATTAGCAAAAGAATTATTAAACTTTAGTTTAATAAAGAGATTACTTATCTGATCCTTGTTAATCATAGAATCTTGTAGAAACAGTAATTTAATTCCTTCCTTTCTGATTAGAGATTTAAGTCTTCTGACAGAAGATTGATTACCCACTCCACGAATGTTCCATCATAATAGCTTAATCATTTAGGGATTTTCAGTGACATTCCTTTTGTCTCTTCCATTTGAAGAGATCTGATAACAAGTGGTTTAATCATTTTGCTCATTTTTGCTTGTTTTAGTTTCTGATCAAGGAGTTTCTAAAAACTAGGATCAAGTTTCTTTATTCTTCTTGCAGGTGTGGATAGAAGACTTCCCATGTTTCCTTTTGGAGGTGATTCGGGAGCAGTGTTTACAGCAGGGGGAAGGAGATGTTATCTAGCAGGTTGATGGCATCCATTATGTCCTCTGCTTGTTCAACTCTTTGTATAAGGTCTTCAGAAGGCTGTCTGTAATTTCTTGGGCATTACCAGTTGAAATGATTTTTTTTTTGCAGCACACTCAGTCACATCATCCTCATTTATATTGATACTAATTTCTTCGTTTGTTTTAAGCAGACTATTCGTTTGTATCTCAGATGCATTTTGCATTTCTTCAGTAGCAGATTGATGTTTTCCAACAGTTGAGTTTCTTTTGTTAGCATCTTGATTTTCATTTGGGATTTCTTTTGGAGACGATTGATATGAATCTTTTATTTTACAGGCAGAAGTGTCATGTCCTACATGATAACAAGTATCACAATACTTAGGGACGTCTCTGTAGCTAAGGGTAATCCATGCACCCTGATTACAGCCAAAGCCACATTCTTCTGAAGAGGTTTGGAAATGTCTATTTCCACCCAAGCATAGCAAGCGTTATACATTGCTTTATTCTTGGGGGAAATCTAGATCTTCAAAGAGATTCTGATTGAAGATGCAATTGTGTTCACTATCTCTTCATTATATAATTGTTCAGGTAATTTCTCCATTCTAGTCCAAATAGGAACAAGAGGACATTTTTTTCTAACATTAAATGATGGCAACCATTTCAACACTCTCATTGAGTGCTCACCTATTGACCAAACACCCTGCGACCAAATCTTACTTATATCGTCTTTAAGAGAGAATTCAAGGAATATATGCCTTGAATCCCAGTTGGAATATGAGAAGTCACCACTGAACTTTTTTGCCTCAAAGAATCTGTCTAGTTCAGACTTTTTAGGTAGCCCTTTAGAAAATTTACCGATCAAAGTGAAAGATGATTCTTTAACTATCTCCTCATACGATCCGATTTGTGTTGAACACTAGATGGCTTAATATTGATGGCCTTTATTTGATATTGATTGACTACTTGGGCGTACGATTTATGGTGATTGATATACTCACCATTTCGTCCATTGTTTTGCAGATGCAAAGGAACCAGAGCATGAACTCTTCCATCAAGACTTTTCTAAGGAAGAATAGATGAGAGAATTGCGAAGAACTAGCAGAAGATCAATGAAGATTTTTCATCTCCAAGAATAGGTTTCTTTGAGATTTTTTCATTCAAATTATTAAGAGAATTAGAATACAATGTTTTATATAGAAACAATTTTAATATATATCATAAAAAAGAATTTGACACGGATTAGAGCATCACCAATATAAATATTATCTAATAAAAAATATATAATATCCTAAACAAGGAAAAAAATAAAATAATTTTTTTAGAAAAAAATCTAAAAATATATATAATAAAAGATATATATTATAATTAAAAAAATTGTTAAACATAAAAATCCAATCAAAGATATACCAAATATATTATCCTAAAAAAAATTAAGATATATAAACAAGAATCTAAGAATCAAATAGTCAATTAAGAAATCAATAAACATAAATATAATACATTCATAAAAGTATATTATTCTAAACAAGAAAATATAAACAAAAATCTAACAGTGGATTAGAGAAATCACTTAACATAAATATTATCCAATTATATATATATATTAAAAAGAAAAAAATCTAAAAAATCTAATATATATATATATATATATATGATAAAGAAGAATTAATCTTACGGTATTCCAAACAAAATATATATTATCCGTAGTAAAGTGAGATTGATAGTGATAGAGAAAATCGTTTAAATTGACAGTGATAGAGAAAATTGTTTAGTATTTTAAGGTGTATTCTAAACGAAATATACTTATCTTAAACAATAATCAAACTTACAGTATGCCAAATGAAATATATATTATCCACCAACCCTGCAATTTTTCTTTATTGAAAATGAGACTAATAGTGATAGTAATAGAGAGAAATATATATTATCTTAAACAAGAATTAAACTTACTGTAATCTAAAGGAAATATATATTATCCAAAAATCCTAAAAAAAATTATGAAATAAAGTGAGAGTGATAGAGAATTGTTTTTAATATTTTTGGGTATTTTCAAGTGAGAATGAAGAGGGAGACAATAAAATGAGACACACAATAAGAAAAGAATAGGGTTTATAGGTTCTTAGTGGGCTCATGGGCTAGTATTTTCTATTGGGTTAGAATAATATTTAAGAAAATAAAAGTATTTTATTATTTTTTATATGATACCCGAACCGAATCCAAACAGGTAATAAAAACAAAAGCATAACCCACCCCATTTTGTTTTCTATTTCTGGATAATAATCCCGCCGGATCAGTTCGTTCGGATACCCAAGATTTGGGTTAAATTTTCATCCCTAATCTAGATAAGCTAGATACATAAATAAATAGAGCAAAACAATATACGAAAATATACGAAAATATTGTAATACCCAATTGTAATATTCAACTTTATAATAAAAGTATATTTTTTAATTAAAAACATAATAGACTCTGTCTTAAATATATATTCGATCATTATTTTAAAAAATCTAATTAATTATATTTATGTATTATTAATTATATATTAGGGCTGATATATTAAATATATATACAATCATTATTTTAAAATATTGGATTCATTATATTTATGTATAATTTGTTGTGTATTTAGTCTGCAACTAAAAAAAGTGTTGGATTTATAAATGTGATAACCAGCATTCTAGATTAAGTTTAAATTCTAACCCGATTAAATCGGTTCCGAGAATTAAACTTGAGCGGTTTGAAATCTTGGGTTTAAATCTCAACACTTACACAATAATTGGTAATTTAGAGATTAAATTGATAAATTTAATATACTAGGTTATGATCCACGTTCACAAAGTGGTATATGTTAATGGGCTTTTATAATTAAGGATTTCAAGTTGTAATCAGCTTTAGTATCTCTTTAACTTATACCCAGGTTTTAATATCTCTTTAACATAAATCTTTATAAAACAAATCATCGCTTTCAGTGATTAGGAGACTAACAAGCTTCTATAGGTATGTCTAGTACATGACCGAAGTTTAGCAATAGAATTCAAAATCTAGCGAAAAACTGTAAAATACCAAAAATTTAAATAATAGATAGTAGTAGGCAAAATGGTAAGTGCCTTTAAGTTTATATTGTAGTAGAAATCATAATGGCTAATTATTTTCCGTGTATTTGATAAACTGTTATGATGCGATTCATTGAGTTCCATCAACTGGTATCAAAGCCTCAGACCTTCTTATGATTCATGTGATATCTATGATTAAATCTTCCATGTTTTTCTTTAATGTAAATGATCCATATCATTGAGAATTATGTGTTTGATTGACTTGGTTAGGGCATGGATTATGTGGATTGTGATTTCTTCTAATTGAAAAATATATTTTTTATGTTTAATTTATTGAATAAATTAATTGTATGATAGAATTTGGGTTTTTTGTTTTCAGATTAATTTAGGGTTTGATTAATGGCTGTAAATTTTCTCCCAAATTTAGCATCAACCAATCCATAATTTAATATATTAATTCAAACGTATCGGGATAGTGGCTCACTGACGACTTTTACCCCTTATGTTATTACCAATCAAAAGCTATCAGACGATGTTCACTGTGGCCAGCGAACTGCTGATGTTGTAGATGAACACCGCAGCTTTCGAAGTAAATTGCAACCTGATGGCTTGGCGGATTTCCTAGTAACAACATAAGAAGGTCGTAATTTTTTTTGTTTGAAGGTGAGCAGTTCTTTTTGGAAGGTAAACAATATCTTTTTGGAAGGTGAACAATGCTATGAATAGTGTTTTTTCGGAAAATGATTGAACGATTCTTTTCAGAAGGTGAACAATGTTGTAAAAAATGCGCATCGAAACCAATATTCATGAAAAAGACTATTAATCAAAACATTATTCTTAGGGTTGAATGTTTAAATATGTATGCATAATATATATAATTGTTAATTTAATTAATTAATATATATTTTCTTATTTGTTTCACTTATAAAATTTTTTGGGTATGTTTTTTTTATATGTGTTTGTAAAACAAATCATTTGTGTGCTTGAATGTTTAAATGGATATGCATGACTAAGCCTTTGAATTCTGGTTGGTGAACTGTAGAATCAATTAATTAGGTATTTAGAAGGTTAATTGATCTCATTGAGGATCCTAAGATTAAAAAATGTTCAGTGGGTTAATTTATTATTAGAGTATATTATGTTTACATGTATATACCCTGTTCAAGCATGTTAGTTGTTATATGTCAAAATTGATAATGTGATGTGTGTTATATATATATTATGGGTTACAATCTGATGAGAAACAAACCCTTAATCTTGAATTTCTCGGATTTTTAACCAATCGAAAGAAGATATGGCTATGACCTAGCATTAATGAAACCTAAACTATGGCCATTATGCTTCAAGGATTACTAGTTGTAACTCGTGAGGATGCCCCAAAAGATGCTAACAATGCTTCAAATTTTCTCACAAAAGTTGGGAAAGCATTTGTCGAGAATGACAATGGAAAATATGCTATTCGAGAGCATATTTTGGGCATGTCTATAATTTCACAAAATTTATAGGCAATCAATATGGACTTACCTGAATAATGTGTGGTGGGGTTTATTTTTTCAATGTCTCTGAGGAAAGTTTAAGCATTTCCAGTTCATTTACAATGGCATGCAGGAAAAATAGACAATCAACGAATTGATTGCATGTACTAAACAAGAGGATAAAATACTTAAATAAAATATATATGATGTAAACATGGTAGAGTCTAAGAATGGGATGGGGCCAAAGCGAAGTTTGATGGAAAAATACCAATTTTTGGTCCGACTAAGAAGAAAAAGCCTTAGGAATCGATAATTGGTTGATGTTTTTCCAACAAAGAAAAGATACATCTCATGAAAGACTACGTCAAAATGTCATATTTACTTATAAAGTAAAGGAAAATTCATGTATTTGATTGTTTCAAAAGTTAATCTTATTTTTGTTAAGAAAAGAATACATGGTGGGCTTATTCGGTTGCAATAACTCATGGTTGTATATATTTATAGAATACATTACGGAAGCAAAAGCTAAGTATGGATGAGCGTTATATCTTCATCGCTGACAAGAGATTGTGTAAACTATTGGTAATTTATGATTTTAATTTAAATCTTACCACATGGCATGTATTATTTTGGAGAATGTTATGAATGTTCCTACGTTTCTGACGAACTTAATATCTTTCTCAGTTTTAAACATGTATGGTTATTCTTGTCTTTTGTGAAAAAATAGTTTAACTTTCTACTATAGCAATCTGATTGTTGGTTATGGTAGCTTGATAATGGAACTTAACTTGTATTAAATATTGTTTATAATAACAAACTTCCCATTAATGCACAACTTGTAGTTAATGAGATTTATAAATATGAAACTCCTTCTAAACTATGGAACGGGCAGTTAGGTCATATAACCAAGGTTTGAAAGGGAAAGCTTGTAGCTGAATGTTTATTAGGTCTCATTGATTACTCCAATTTTGGTACATGTATTGAGTGTATCAATGAGAAACATACCAAAACAAAAGAATAAGGGAAAATAGATGGACTAAAGTCTTAAACTTGATTCCATACCAATATATGTGGACCATCTTCGAAGAAATCATTGAATGAAAAACGATACTTCATATAATTTCTAGATGACTTCTCTTGTTTCGCTAGACAAGTTCAAATTGTTTAGGACCAAAGTTGATTAACAACTAGGTAAAAGTGTTGAAAGCGTTAGATATGAATATGGTGGTGAATATTATGGTTGATATGAAGGATTGGGTGAACAACGTGAAAAGGTATTTTCAAAATTCCTAGAGAAGTGTGGAATAATCTCTCGGTGTATAATTCTAAGTTCACGCGGCATGAATGGTGTATCTGAGAGATGAAACAGTGCAGTAAAATATATGGTTAGAAGTATGATAAGTAACTTATCTCTACCACTATTTCTATAGACGATGGTGGGAAAGCTAATATGCTGCTTATATAGTCAATAGAGTACCCACTAAGACAATTATTAGGACTCACGTGAACTTTGGAATTGGCACAAACCCAATTGAAAATATATGTATATACTGGGGTATCCAACTGAGGCTAGGGATTACAAACCTTGGGAAAATAAACTGTACCAAAAAACAATTAGCTTCAATGGTTATTCTGAATGATCTAGATGTTTTAAGTTTTATGATCCTCTTACTAATAATTTATTTGAAATGAGAATAATACGTTTCTAGATATTGTTGAGTTCGAGGGGGCGAATAAAGGAACATATGTTCATTTTAAGAAATATTATTTAGAGATTCATGAAGGTTTTAAGGGAGATACTCAGGTATAAGAAAATTAGGCTTTAATACCAATCATTTTGGCCTCGTTAACACAAATTAATAGTCATAATAAGATTGATGTTCTTAACCTGGATATATTTATGGTATATTTAAAATAAGATAAACCTCACAGTAGTCTTCCAAAAGAAGATCAAAATGACGTTGTTCATGAGGATCGAACTCTACTTCCTCAATAAGTGCAACAAGAATTAATGATGCTCTTAAGAAGGTCCATCAGAGACACGAAGAATTTTATACATACATATTTAATAGTATATCATCTCCAGGAACATGATGAGTCATGTAATGGAAGTGTAAATGATCCTTCATCATACAAACAGGACATGGAAAACTATGAGTGTAAAAAATGAACTGATGTTAAGATGAGAGATTATAAATCGATGCAAGACAATACGGTATGAGAACTAATCCCATTACCTAAAGAGAAAAAGACAATCGATTGTAAGTGGGTTTACAAAATCATACATAATTCCCTGGGTAAATTAGAAACATATAAAGCTTTCTTATTGTAAAAGGTTATACTCAACGTGAAAGCATTGATTTTAAAGAAACCTTATCTCCAGTATCGATGAAGGATTCATTTTGAATAATCATGACATTAGTTGCGCACTTTGATCTTAATTTTCTTCAAATGTATGTAAAGACTACGTTTCTCAATAGTAATATTGATGAAATGATCTATATGGTGAAACCAGAACATTTTGAAATATGTAACTCAAAGAATTTGGTATGCAAGCTTAAGAAATCCATTTATAGGCTCAAAAAGGCTCAGTGGTACCAGAAATTCTTTTAGACCATAGTCTATTTTGACTTTGGAGGCAACTCGGTTGAGGATTGTGTGTATCATAAATTCAGTGAGAGTAATTTTATGTCTTGTATTATATGTCGATGACATATTTGAAGTAACTTAGACATAGAACGAAAGGGCACATATTGACATATAAGAAGTCGAAAAGGTTAGAGATCATGAGGTATTCTCACTTAGTATTTGATGGATGCAATGGCACACTAAAAATAAATTCAGGAAACATATTCTTATTATGATGAAAGTGAAATATCCTAGAAAAGTGTAAAGTAAACACATATTGCATCATCCGTTATGATGGAGTTTTTATTGGGTGCTTTGAGGAATCGAACCAATCATTATGGTTGCGGAATTGTGTCATTAATTTAAGCATCCTAAAAGGGCCAGAAGGCCCTAGAAGTTGTGCTTCGATAATAACTCCGTAGTACAATATTCTAAAAGTAATATAGACTCGCATAGGTCCAAATACATAGACATCAAACTTATATCTGTTAAAGAGAGAGTTCAAATAAGTAAGATAAGTATAAAGCACATCGCACAAAGTCCATGATCGCAGATCCTCTTACAAATGCGGTATTGACTAAGGTTTTCTAGGAACACACCATCAGGATTGATGTAGTTGACTTAGATGATTGTTAGTTTCAGTAGAAGTTTTGTAATATGATCACATGATATTTACAATATTTTATGCATAAAGGTTTGTTGTAATATATATGTTTGGTTATATTTATTGATATATGTTACTTTATTAGATGTCTAAAAGTATAACAATTTAAGAGTAAATATGTACAATTAGAAGTCCTATTACTCTTAAACTGCACATCATAATTGACCAAAATAATTTATTGATAACAATAATGCGATTATTGTTGCGTCATATTGTTAACATTACGAGAAAGAAGTCTTTAGTCCTTTATTGTTCATTGATCATGTATGGGGCCGTACCTCCTGTTGAGAATAGATTAAGGGGTCTCATTAAAGTTGAATATATTCTTGAATAGCATATAGTGGTCCAAGTGTGAGATTGTTGAAATATTTATGGAGCAATATGCTAAATATATATTTGGTCATTTGGCTTAAGGTGGTCCAATAATAAAAATAACCAGATTAATAGTATTACATTTAATTAATTCCGGTGAAAAAAGAGTTGTGGATTTATAAGTGTGACAATCGGGGTTGAAGGCTTCAACATTCTTTTAACTGAAACCTAAACCTAAATAAAAAATTCGTCGCTTTCTTTCGATGGTTGTATTATATTTAATTAATTATTCCAAATAAATTATATTTTTTTTGTAAATTTTGGACGGATTGACATAAACAGTTTATATATAATTTCGATTGTTGATTTCTATATATGGTTCAAATCAATTTGTTTTCAAAATATGTTTAATTTTTATTTATCAATAGTAAATTTTTTAAAAATAAATCAATTTTTAATGAATTATTTTTGTCTCACGAAGTATAATCCGCTTTAAAATTATAGATAAATAAAAACAAAACAGAAACGTAGTGAAAATATATTTTTTAAATCCATTAATAAAATTGATCACCTGTAGAAATATGTGTTTTAAATTCATAAATATAAAATTTTCACTGTCGCGAAAACAGTATTGTGATTTATACAATAAAAAAATATACAAAAATTAAACAAAATTTTTCATAAATAAATATTATTCTTTTTGTTTAGGTTGTTTTGAAAAAATTAATAATAATATATTTATTTATAAAAATGAAAATTAGTAAACTAAAACTTTTACAGTGAGCTATTTATGAAAATAAGACAAAACTATTTGTAGAAATGTATTTGTGAAAAAGATATTTTTTATTTGTGAAAAAAAAGTTGTAAACCAGTGAGTAAATAATATATACAGAATTGATAAAATGAAAAGCTTGTAAATTCTAAAGTACCTTTGTAAATAAAAGAAACCTACCTGTGAAAATACATTTGTGGAAAAATAATAATATTTTTACTTGTAAATAACCTAATGCCAAAATGTTATTATTTTTGTAAAAGTAGTTCTCATTTAATAAAATAAATATGAGTTGGGATTATTTTTTAGAAGTATGTGTATTTCATTATCGAAAATATGTCTGTTATTTATTAGTAAAAAATAAATATTTATAAGTTGTTAACTATTTGCCGATTTTTTTTTATATTTGTATGAGTAGATTTATTTGTGAAAAAATGTATTTTTAGTTGTGAAAAAATAATTGTGAATCAGTACAAAAATAATTTTATTTTTGAAAATAAATAGTATTCTTATTTGTGGAAAAGTGATCGTGATCCTCTCTTACAAAAATATGTGTATTTCATTTGCGAAAATTTGTACTTTTCACTTACAGATATATATTTACTTATGAACAAAACATTCCTAGGATGTGGAACAACGGCATAAGTTGGGACCAAAACACTATGGTCTCCCGATTATTCTGGTGGGTTGGAACCTACTTTCAATTTTTTATACTTATTATATTACATACAAAAAGGAAAAGGAGTGGATTCTTAAGCACTTCGTCCCGATGTGAACCACTTACCCCAGTAAGACAAAACCACTTGCAAAAATAGGTTTAGTCGTAAAAGATACATATTTTTAATTATAAAAAAATACATTATGAAACATTTGCGGTAACATATATAATATATATTATTTATAAAAATACGACATATATCTACATTTCCAAAATAACTCTATTGCAATTGTAAAAATAGTTGTATGTTCTTAAAAACATATGATTCATTGAATTTTGTTTTGTTCGATTTAAGAGTTTAGACACATTAGTGTTTTCACACATTGTTTTTGAATTACATTTATAAAATTTTTGGAATTTTAAAGTTTAAATATAATAAATAAAATTTTAGTTATAAGTCATAGTTCAATAATTTATGGATATGTTATTTTTTTGTTCGGCGTTTCTTTGTATTTTAAGAGAAATTGCACATCTTTATTTATATTTTTAATTTTACAAATATGTATCTATAATTATAAAAATGGTCGAATTTTTGTTGGTAACTTGCCTTTTACAAATATTAGGTCGATGATTTTATTTTTATTTTATTTAACGAGTACAATATTAAAATATTTTTGATTCAAATTATTATTATTTTTTAGTTCAAATTTAATTAACAATAAAATATCAAAGTTATTGTTTTAAATATTGTATTGTAAAAAAAAATTACGTCCGATTATCTGGAAATAAACCCTTCAAGGTTGTCAATATCTCAATCAACACTTGAACTTATTCGGTGGTTCAAGGATGATCCATAGCTAAAAAGAACATTCAACTGATCTGGGTTCTTGGATACATTTTTAATGATGATATAACCAAAGGTACACTTCTCCGAATTCATCTTCAAATTGATGGCTTCCAAAATGTTATTAATATAAACTTCCATATTTCTTCTGATCTGATTCGCAAAGGATTTATTAACCAATATTTGATAGGTAGCCATAATATTATTTAACCCAAAAGGAATTACCTTGTAACAATAAAGTCCCATATAACGAAGAATATGGTATGATTCTGATCGTTTGGATCTATTTGTATTTGATTATACCTGGCAAAATCATCCATAAAGGATAATAACTTATTTCCCAAATTGGAATCTACCAGCTTATCTATTTGAGGAACATGAAATGGATCTTTAGGGCATGCTCTGTTGAGATCTGTCAAATTAATGCACATTCACCAGTTCCCTTTCTTCATTTTAACAAATACTAGATTTACAGTCTAAAGCAGATATTATGATTCCTGAATGTGATCCACCGTAGTTAACCGATCTACCTCTTGGACTATAGCTTCAACCTTTTCTTTTGAGAAAGCTCTCCTTCTTTGTACTACCAGGCATGTATCAGATCACACAGATAACATGTGAAAAATGATATCGGCTGGCACTTCGGTTACATCTTTATTGCACTAGGAAAATATATTTAAAGTTTTAGATAAGAATGATAATAATCTTTCCTTCAACTTTGATGGTAGTTTAGCTCCAATTCTGACATTTTTCCCTCTGCTAGACTATGTATTTCGACCTCATCTACTGGGATAACAACACTAAAGTATCTCTTATATCATCAATATTGCTAGGATCCAAAGAGGATCTCGTAATTGTTATTCTTTTTTAGTTACCATTTCTAACAATTTTGGAGCAAGAGCGATTACATAACATTTCCTAGCCACTCTGCGAACCACCTTTACTTGACTTCCAACCGCATATTTCAAACATTGATGAAAAATTAATGCTACTCCATGCATCCTTGACAACCAAGATCTAGCAAATATTACGTTGTAGGAGGTCGGAAAATCTACTACTACAAACAACACTCTTACTATTTTCTTAAATGGTCATTTGCCTAACGGTGCCTCGCCTTCAAACTCTCTAATTAATTCAGCAGAGTTTCCCGTGAACCCTACTGTAGTTATGTTCGACCTCTGAATGACCAAATGAGTTTTCATTTGTTTATAAGTTGATAAAAATAAGACATTCACCAAACTGCATATGTTAATTAATATTATTTGGATCTCAGTTCCCTCAATAGACACTCTCATCACCACAACATCCTCACGAAGATCTGCTACTACCCTTAAATCATCTTAGAATACTATGAAAGGAGTCCAACTTTGATAAAGATTTGTAGACATTTTTCTTCCAATTGTATGGTTAAACTAACTACATGAATTGTTGTAGAAAAGCTTGATGGAGATATCACTGTATATCCTCCAAAATAGGTAGTGATTCAAATAATTAGCACAACTTGGAGACTTTTCTAATACTTTTTGTCACCATATTGATTCGGTTCCAATCTGGATCAGGATCCAAGTACTTTGAATCCACATCAAACTGTTCGACAGTCACCACTGCGTTCTCTTGTTTAGATGCATCCGTATTTTTCCTTTGGACATTAGGTAATATAGCTTGAACTCCACTCGTATTAGGCTGTGCTCTATTTCTTGTTTTCCTGGTACCCCTTTGTGATTTCACAAATGTGGTCAATTTCCTATTCTCAGTTTTCAGTCAAAACTTATATTTTTTGCTTTAAAGTATTACAGTCTTTGGTAGCATGCCAGATGTCATTTTGGTACCTACAAAACCGTTTATTTTAATTATCTCTTAGAGTTCGGATGTGAGCTTGCCTTCGAAATTGTACAACATTTTTTTCCTTTCATATTCGGTAGCTACATTTTCAATTAAATCTGCATAGTAATCAGGTAGGGCCCATTGATTTCCCCTTGGCCTTGAATATTGACTCTGACTTGACTGACCTTGTCTAGGCTGATAAGAACCTTGCCCCGAGTCCTTAGGTCGATTTCCAATTATGGCCTTGACTGAACATAAGATCTTCATGGGAGTAGGATAAACAACACGCCAAACTGTATGGAAAACTGATACTTATCAAATGATCTATATTGTAGTATGCCGACCCTTTAATTTTCCCTTGGTAAAATTTATTTTCTTTACCCTTCTGATCTCCTTTCTTTATTGATGAATCATGTTTAATTTAATGAACTCAGAAAATATTTAGGGAAGTTCAGAAACAGAAATGTTTGTGGGAGAGGATCAGACTAGGAATTGTTTGTATGAAGTGACAGCAAATATCAATGTTTTGTAGAGATTAGGAAGGAAAAAAAGAATAAATGTAGTAATAATTGACTAATTATTGGTCCTTTTCCTTAAAAGGGAATATAATTTATATAGTACATGAGGTAGGTAGTAAAACTACATAATTACCACTATTAAAGTGGATTTCTCACCCCACTCTTTTACTATTTACACATAAGTTCTTGAGGCACATCATTTAACTCCTCTACTTCTTATGTTTGCTTTACTTTGATCCTTAACCAATAAACCTACAAACGTAGGCCTTTTTCTTGGTATAATTTTCTTAGCAAATCGTTGGCAAGTGTCGCATTTCTGTACTACCTCCTTTCTGTCCGTTGAGATGGTCGGCCAATAATAACCAACTAGAAGAACCCTTCGTATTAACGTTTTGTAACCACAGTGTGCGGACCCTTCCCCATCGTGCAGTTCTGAAAGTATCAATTATGACTCATCATTCCCTAAACATCGAAGTAAAGGCCGACTAAAAGATTTCTTATACAATACATCTCCGAGTACCACATACCCATATGCCTTGAATCGTATTCTTTTGGCCATTAATTTATCAACTGGTAATATGTCGTGGACTAAAAACTCTTGTATCTCACTTCTCCAATCTCTCACTAGAGCTGTAGAAATTTGGAGAGCCTCGATGCCTCCTTCACCCAAATCGGATCCCTTAATGATTGATGGACTTTGTTAGGTAACTATCCATGGGTATTCCTCTGAGTAGGATGCCTTGGCCAAAGAATCAACCACTGAATTACTTGCCGTATGAACATGTTCGAATCAAACGTCCTCAAAATCTAAGGTTAAAGCCTTCAAAACCCCCCAAGTACTTTACTAAATGATCTTTTCTTGCTTTTGATCGCCCCGAAGCGTGGTTTACCAAAAGTTGGGAATCACTTATCAACTTGAATCTTTTGGCTCTGCAATTTTTTGCAAGTCTTAGTCCAACCAAAGCCGCTTCATACTTTGCTTAATTGTTTGATGCTTTGAATCCCAGTCGAATGGCTTGGTATATTGCAATTCCTTTCGGGGATGTCAATTATACTCCTGCACCGTAGCCACATGAGCTTGATCCTCCATCGGTTCAGACTATCCATTCTGGGATGGAATTTTCTGCATCAATATCCATGTTATCCGATGAGGAAAGGTGTTGTTTGATATGATTAAAGGCATCTGAACATTCTTGCGTCCAGTTGAAACAATTTGCTTTTCTTGGTACATGGAAGAAAGGTGCACATTTATCCGATGACCTTGATATGAATCTGTTTAATGCTGTCAGGCTTCCAATCAAAACTTGCACCTCTTTGATTATTCTTGGTGGGTGCATAGTATACAAAGCATTTAGTTGTCCGGATCAGCTTTGATGCCATGTTCACTAACTATGTAACCTAAAAAATTTATGGATCTTACCCCAAACGTACACTTTGGAAACGTTTTATTCCAAGTCAGTTAAATGATCCTCATTTCTGAGGCTTTTAACTAACATGTCATCAATGTGAACTTCCACATTTCTACCAATCTTACTCTCAAAATATTTGTTTACTAAGAGCTGATATGTTGCCTCAGCGTTCTTTAATCCGAATGGAATCACCTTGTAATAGTGCATACCATTTCCAGTGATAAAGTTGTAGTATCTTGGTCCATTGGGTCTATCTAGATTTGATTATACCCATCGTACCCATCCATAAAGAACAGTAAACGATTTCCGGATATCGACTCAACCAACTGATCGATTCTGGGGACCGGGAAAAGATTTTCAGAGCAGGCCCTGTTCAGATCAATAAAGTCTACACACATTCGCCACTTTCCATTTTTCTTCTTTACTAAGATTGGGTTGGTCATCCACAAAGAGTACTGTGATTCACGGATGTGGCCCACTTTTGTCAAACAATCCACTTCTGTCACTATCGCTTCAACCTTTTCTTGAGAGAAAGATCTTATCTTCTGAATGATCGGACGAACATTGTTCCGTATTGCTAACCTGTGACAGATGACATCTGTAGGGACCCCTGTGACATCTTATGTGCACCAAGCAAATAAATGTAATTTGGTAGAAATAAATGTGAGTAAACTTTCTTTTACCTCCTCATATAGACTTGTACCAATCTTGAGACTTTTACCGGGGCAAAAAACATGATCCTCAAAACCTTCATCAGGGACAATGAACCCAAGGGACTCCATCGAATCGTCAACATGATCGGAATCCGTGGGAGACCCCTCTGAGTGCTATTCTTTTTTCAATCCGACCCCCTTCACCTGTTTGGGGGCCAGTGCTGCTTTGTAACATTCACTGGCCATCTTTTAACTAATCCTTACCATTCTCACATTGCTACCTACCACATACTTCAAACATTGATGAGCAGTGGACGGTACGACATGCGTCTTAGACAAACAGGACCTTCTTACGATGGTGTTGTATGAGGTGGGAGCATCGTGAATATCTTCTTGAATGACCCCCTGCCCATCTTTACCATTCCTTCAAACTCTCTGACTACAACGATAGTCACTCCGGTGAATCCCACTATCGTTCGGCCAGATCATAGGATTGTTGGTGGGTTCCTTATCTGGCTGTAGGTTGACATAAACATTTTGTTAGCGGAGCTCCCTGTATCAATCAAAAATATCTTATCTCGTTTCCCGCTATCTCTGCTCCGATCACCACTGCGTCCTCATGTGGACCAGCTACGTCTCTCATGTTATCGTCTTTGAAGCAGAGAATTGAGGATGGGTTTCTGTATAGGTGTGATGAGGCTCCTGCTTCCAAATGTGTCGCCAAATTAACAATATGCCTCTTTCGAGAATAGTTTGATATTCCTGCCACTGTGTCCCCACCGAAGATTTTTATTGATTCAAAAAACGCACATAAGTTACTAACCTTTCCTCTAGCAATCGGTTCTTCAACCATGTTCATACTATTTCTGCCCGACTTTGGATCTAGGTATTCAGCAGCTATATCGAACGCATCAACAAATTATTCATCAACTGCTTCGAGCAGCTTTTTGCTTTTGTGCAACTCTGGAATTCATTTTCACAAAATCAATTAACCTTCCATTCTCTAACGGATATTGGACCTCTTTCTTTAATTCCACACAATCGTTTGTATGGTCCCCGATATCTTTATGAAACAGACAATATTTATTCTTCCTATGCTCTTTTGGAGTCTCCAATGGGAAAGGCTTGCAAAAATGCGCATTTGGGCGTGATTTCTCAAAAATGGTTGACACACACTCAGTCAACGCGGTATAATGAGCTGGTTAGAACCACCTGTTGGACATGGGTCTAACATATTGCTGAGTTGCTTGTTCTATCGGTACATATTGCTGATTTTGTACTGCCCATTGAGGAGTTTGGCTTGTTGCTTGAACTTGTGCTCGTGGTCAGATATTTGTAGCCGATTGTGAAGCCTGTGGTCGAACATTCATCGTTATTGTACTAGCCCTGACTAAGGTCGGATCCTGATAGAATTGAGACATTGAATCTATCTCTAAGGCCCTACTTTCTTCAACTAAGATTCTTTTCTCTATCTGATCCAACAAAGCTCTGAATGTCATGGACTGTGTCTCTGCGGCATTGTCCTTCATCACCCCGGAAGAAGACCCATTTGGAAAGAAGCTAATGCTACGTTGTCTTCACAAAACTCCATATTTATCTTGACGTGAATGAAGCGTTTAGTGTACTCTTTTAAGCTTTCTCTAACTTTCTGCCTACATTAAATGATGGTATCCCCGTTTGCCCAAAATTTCTTGCTTCCGACGAAGTGTTGTCGGATCATACTCCAAAACATGTCAAAGTTCTTTATGCACCCTTGAGGTAGACGATTATACCATTTGGATGCAGTATTCTTAACGTTTTGGGAGAATGCCTTGTACAATAGCTTGTCATCATCATCATAATTGATCATAAAGTTCTTAAACTGCTCAATGTGGTTGTCCGGATCCTGACTCTCGTCGAACTTTTCCAGCTTGGAAATATCAAACCACTTGGAAAGATGTCCAGATAGGATATCCGGGGATAAAGGGATGACCTCCAATTATGTCTGACTTTATAAGCGCTTCCCCCCGGACCATCATTGGTTCTCATATACAGTTTTTCCTCAATCGGAGAAGTAAACTAGTTACTAACTCTGTAATCTGGATTATAACTATCGGATTGAGGCTGTCTCCAAGGAGTGATATGTTCGACTTCTTCTTTCTCTGACTAGTCTATTGAGCATGTTTGCATCTGTTCGAATCTCTTTGCCTCCGATCTTCTTTGTATATGGAATCGGTATCCGAAGATGAAAATTTATCAGAGCTCAAGGAAGTATATTCATTAAATTCTGATGGCTCGTATCTTTGTTCCGATCTAGCTCGCCTTTTGGAATGTCGATGGCTTCTCTTTCGCTATCTTTCTCCAAGTTGAATGACATCTTGGATCTGGTCAGCCACGACTCTTTTTTGTCGGACTTCAGATCTGACCTTCGTGGAGCTTACTATCGTTTCCTTTTCTGCATTCAGCCTTTCGATGTCTTCCAACAATTCTTTGCGTCTGGCAACCAGGACTGACTCTTTATGTAGCTCCTCGGCATATTGATTTGGGCCATTTCCTTCGTTTGTGACTTATTCTTCCATCAGATGATCACCGGAGTCAACACCAATCAGATCTCTGGTCGGATTGGCCTCAATATTTCCACGAACTTTAGTATCCAGATTTTTTGAAATATCGTTTTCAAGGTTTTAGAACGTTAATTTTGGATACCACTCGGTTCCCACAGACGGTGCCACTGATGAACTAAGAAAATCCTTAGGGAAGTTCAGAAGCAGAAATGTTCTTGGGAGAGGATTGAACTAGGAAATGTTCGTATGAAGTGACAACAAATAAGTAAATCAATTTTTTATAAAGAGAAATAAGGAAAAAAAGAATAAATTTAGTAATAATTGACTAATCATTGGCCCTTTTCCCAAAAAGAGAATATCCTTTATATAGTACATGAGGTAGATAGTAAATTTACATAATTAGCACCATTAAAGTGGATTTCTCACCCCATTTTTTTACTATTTACAGATAAATTCTTGGGGCATATCATTTAACCCCTCTACTTCATATGTTTGCTTTACTTTAATCCTTAACCACTAAACATACAAGCCTCTGCCTTTTTCTTGGCATAATTTCCCTAGTGATCACCTATATTTTTCTCACCTTATCATAATTGAATTTTGATGCTTTTTTAAAATGCTTCTGAGTTAGTTTTTATTTTTTATTCTTAATTTCATAATCACTACTCGAATAAAAGAAAAAAACTTATAAACCTGACTCTGTTGTGGACCCATCAACAAAATCTGACCTGTTTGTACAATGTTTAGCCCGATATTATTTTTTAGATTTTGGATGGGCTCTAGGAAATTGATCGTATGAGCTTTTCTTAAGATTATTGTTTGGCTCATCAGATTTAGGATTTAAAGATGGATTTTGTTTTACCTAAATCTTTCTCAACTTGGCTTTTGGTTTTTAAAACCTCAATCTCAGCCCTGAGCTGATCACACTCCTCTTGTATTAAGAGTTTATCCTCAGTATTGTGATTCACATATGACATATTTAGGGGCTTTGTATTGCCTTAGTTCCTCTTATTTTGAAGAGAATGATCAATCTTCATATTTAATTTCATGTCTCAAAGAACTCTGAAGGTTGAATAGGTTTTGAACGTTGATATGAAGGAAACTTTTGCTCCCACTCTAGTCGCCAATTTGATGTGGTAAAATTGGATGAAGGTTAGAGAGATAATAGAGGTGATAACTGTTAATATTAAGAGAGAGAGAATCTACCAACCCCTTTAATACTCTTTTTGTCTATTTATAGGAAAAATTGGATTCATTGGCCAATCGGGTCGGGTTGTGAATATGGATTCGTCTTATGAGCCCCTGGCCCAACAACATTCGAATTAGGTACACAACTTAGTCATCAAGCACTCAACTTACTTGGAATAATTTTTATTATAGGTCTAAAATACCCTCTAAGAAAAATCTGATGCTAACCTTGAATGTATCCGACCTTATTAACCGAAATAGAAGAATTTGTTAGTTTTCCATGTGATAAACTTATCATCATAAACCTCTAACCAAGTTTCAGTGTATTTGATTTATTTCAGATAATCTTTGAAGTTGCGAAGCATTTCAGACCGATTGTTTCAAACGCGAGTTCTGTCTATGATTATCATATTATTTCACACGTATAAAATAATATTCGAGGCATCTTTATCATTCATGATTTTTTATTTTTCGTTTTCTCTAGGATTTTCATCTTAATATGACATTGACATAACAAGTTGGCTTGATTAAAGAACACTTCTTCGAGAGTGTTTACCAACCTTAAGTCTCTATCTATAAAAAAATGGATGGTTCCTCGATAAACTTAGTTACCATCAATGATTAGAAACATTAAAATACTAACTTGTAGTTATCAATTATTTCCAGAGACATAAAGGTAAACCCAATGTCAAAAATTATACTGGTACAAATGGCTCCAATGAACACAAACAATTATATCTCGCACCTTATTACCTTGTAGGTGTCATCCTATAAGGACAATTTTTTGTAATGAGTTACATATTTTTTTAAATTGAAAGAAGATTCACATTTATTTCTTCTGATACACGTCCGCTTTAGAAAAGCGTTCCAGATCTCTCGCATTCAAAACATAGTCTCAAATTTTTCATATTTATTTTTCACATTTTTCATACCTAGATGGGGATAAAACACGAGATACAACTCAGCTAGTCATAATCAGTCTTGATTCTTCATGCTCATTTCGATTAGTAATGCTCAGCTTGGTTAGTGATGGTCATCTCAGTTAATCATGCTCGGTTTGGTAAGCCTCACATTCAACACCTCATCTTCAGTACCCCATATTCAAAAGCTTATCTTCATGTCGATGAGCTAGTCCTGTTCAGCTCGACTAATTATAATCAACCTCGTCTCGTCATCCTCAGTTTGGTTCATCATGCTCAACTCAGTTTGTCATGTCCAACTCATTATCCTCACGTTAGTTATAAATGCTTAGCTTGGTTAATGATGATCAACTCAATCATGCTCGACTTGGTCAACCTCACCCTCAGCACCTCATCTTTAACACCTCATATTCAACACCTCATCTTCAGGAAGCTCCGATAGTCATGCTCATCTCGTCTAATGATAATCATCATCGCCTTTTCATGCTCAGCTTGGTTCGTCATGTTCAGCTTGGTTAGTCATACTAAGGCAGAATAGGTATAATTTGCATAGCCTCGTTCATGTTCACCTGAATTAGTCATGCTCAGCTCGGTTGGTCATAATCATCCTTGCTTTGTTGTGCTTAGCTCAGTTAGTCGTACTCGGCTCGGTTAGTCATGCTCAACTCAGTTAGTCATGCTCGACTTGGTTAGGCATGCTCAGCTCAGTTATCTTTACTTTCAACACTTTATTTTTATGACCTCATCTTCAACACCTCATTCTTAGCAACTCATCTTCATCACGTCATCTCCAGAACCTCATCTTTTGCACTTCATATATATAAGAAACATTTATAATGAATAATAAGTTATTAGGAAATGTTAAAAACATTACTGCATATTTATCATGTCAAATATGAAATAAATAGGGAGTTCAATGTAAAGAAGATCGTCTCAGGCTGGAGTTACATATGAAACTTGACCCATAATAAATGAGAGCATAAGAGAAGAAGGTATAATGATTCTAATTCAATAACTTTAGAATAAACTTGGTTCTGACACTCAATAGCTCAAATAAGTAATATTTAATATCAAAATCAGATAGCCCCAGGATAAACACTAGGTGGTGAATAACAATGTTTTACTTTATGATTACAGCAGCCTTGAGCCCCAAGGATTATGATGCGATGCTAGGATCCAGGATTTGGAGTAATCCAGAGATGATATACACAAATTATGATGCCTTTTTTGACCTATTAAGGAAAAAAGATTGATCAACATGACAAAGATGCCAGGGTAATTAAACAATTCATCTTATATTTGGAGTCGATTGATATGTACAAATGTTGCGCATAAATTCTTATATAGATAAGAAAACCAATTGTTTATGCAATGATTTAGAAGGCTAGTCAGGATTAAGATCATGTTGAGCTTGTTAATAGCATAAATCCTCGATAGACATTAGAAATATCATCAGTTATTTATACGAGTGTAACGTATACCAAATTTTCCTTCTCTTAGCATCTTTTAGCTTTTATTAAGATTTTGATCAACCTCAATTTTGTGTCTTTCATGTGAACTAGACAAAACATCTATGTTATCTTTGTCAGGGGTTGGATGCTCAGGGGCCAAGTTGACTGTTTCCAAATCTTCAATAGCCTCGATGACTTCAACCTCAGAGGGATGATGCTTGTCATTGACCTTGTTAACATACTGGTTCTTTGATAGTCTCAAAATATTTTTGAAATCTTCTCTGACTTCAGATTTTTTCAATACAGGGGATGGTGGGAGACTAATTACTGCTGCAGCCTCATCTATTTTATCTTCACTATTAGCTTTCCTTGCTTGCTTGCAAACTGTGAACAAGGTATTTTTGTTATTTGTATTGCTTTTGAAATTTTTGAGTCATCGATCTGATTGGTTTCTCCACTTGCTCCTTTTAGGCATAAGCTCCTTGAGTCCATTGTTTCTAGTTGAATTGAATTGATATTATTATGCATGTTTATATTTTCTTTAATTCTTTTTTGTGTTTAATTCTTAAGATTTGCTTCTATTGTTGTTGCATTTGAGTTGCTTTATTTTCGGTTGTTGTTTGAATTATCTCCCTTCACTATGATTGACTTCAGCTTAGGTTTTATTAGAGTTTCCTGAGTCAGAGTATTTTTATGTGGATGATATGAATTTATGAGGTTTATTTTGTTGTTGATTTCCTGCAATCTTTTTGTTGATAACCCAGATGATAGCAATTACGGCAGTAATATGGTAAATTCTCATATACAATTTATTGCTGATATCCATCGTTTTAACCAAAGCGTATCCAAACTTTGGTTAAAAGATCTTTAGATATGTCTAATTCCACGCATACTCTACAACACTTGTTTTTAACCATGCTTCTTGGTGGAACCCATAGCTCTAGCCACTGATCTTATTATATCTTTGTCAAACATATACTCCGCTATATTTGGAAATAAAATCCAAATATGAGTTATAGGAATCTCTTTGTTTGTGTTATAATGTGGTAGCCACTTTTGGAGTCTCATTCTTTTGTCAATTTGATAAACATTTATCTTCCAATTTATTTTGAGGTCTTTAATCAGATCGAATTCAATAAAGATGTGTCTGCTATCCCCATGTGAAACGTTAACTTCTCCAAAAAAATCCAAATGAATCAATAAATTTCGTAATAGATGAACGTTTAGGTTTTCTTGTCGAGAATTCTCCCACCACGGTATTTTTAGCTTTTTGTTGCAGCTTTTCTATGACGGTAGATGCAAAATATATATTTATATGATCTTTCTTTTGACTTACTTGGTAATGTTCTGTCATTTATTTTGATCTTTGATTTGAGATGGTTGCCAATGATTTTTAATTTGTGTCTTGAACAACTTGCAAGGACGATAGCTGCTCTAAGATGGGGTTGTCTATAGGCCTCCCATTCTCTTGAAGAGCGATTCGTGACTTGTTTATCAATGAAATAAATTCATCATTTTTAAACTCCTAAAGGATCTTGAACATTGAAGAGAAAGGAATAGACTCAATGAGTGTATAATCCATTCGTAAAGCTTTTCCTGGTAACAACTATAAATTCATAACACAGGTGTTGAATGCAGGGGCGAGTTTAGAGTGGATTTGGTATGCCCAAGAGAACCTTGAACCAGTAAAATGAATTTAGTATAGTGGTTAAGAACTATAATAATATCCACGAGGTCTGAATTTTTACATGGAAAATAATATTTTGTATATGAGAATAATTAAGCAAATTGGTAATATGTATTTGATTAAGCAAATTACGGATTTGTATTTGTAAATTATTCTTTCTTTAGCATATTTTACAATATTTTTTTATATCATATTTTATAAATATTTTATATTAATTGATTTATAATTCTTTAGCATATTTTGTATCAATGATTTGTAATATTTTATATTTTATATTAATTGATTTAGCATATTTTGTATGGAAACAATATTTTATATTTAAGTAAATTAGTGTAGTGTTTTTTTAAAGCAATTATTGTCTTGTTCGTAAAAAATCATAAAATATTTGAAGTTGTGTACACACTTTTGAAACTAGTTTTGTCATTACCGGTTGCTATCGTAAGTGTTGAGCGAGTTTTAATTATGAAATATGTGAAGAATGAATTGAGAATTAAACTAAATGATTGTTTAGTAAGATTTGTAGAGATGGAATTGTTTTCTGTTTACTATGACTTTTTCCAAGACACATGACTTCCACATTATCTTTATCTTGTTTAATATGATTTTTTTCAAAACATGAGTTATCTGGTTTACTATGAGTTATCTGGTTTACTATGACTTTCTTCGAGAACGACATTTATATTATATTTTTATTTTAAGTTGTAATCAAAATATTTACATATTTTTATTATGAATATCTATAATATATTCTTTTAGCATCACCAAAATTTTAGTTTGGATCCACTGTAAAATAATTTTGCATATACCATAATAAGGATAACGGTTATTACCATTTATAACGGTTACTATATTACATATCAACTTTCATACGATATATATCTTTTTTTATTAGCCGGTGCATCAGCAAAGTCAGTGGATAACTGAAGACTTGCTGGACTATACGACTTTCCCTTCTTTCAAATTATACCTACATTTAGGGCTTTTATCGGTCCGGTTTGGTCGAGGTTTTTACAAAACCGGACCGAACCGATAATATTGTCGTTTTGGACCGAACCGATAAGGTTTCGGTTTTGAAAACCAAAACCGATGGTAAGTGAAACTTGTAACTATTAATCACGTGGTCAGGCATTCAAGTAGTTGCCCAAACCTTGGTAAGTGAGAGAGTGTGTTTGTGCCTCTTTTTATATAGATTGACACTTTCATCTTCAATGGTAACTATAGATGTGAGATTCTTTTAAACAAAACTCCTCTTCAATGGTAACTATTGATGTGAGATTCTTTTAAACAAAACTCCAAATACTTATTCTTTCTAAGATTATTCACATTGTTAATGGTCATACATTATTTAATTATTGATTATTCGGCTTTGATATTTTTTTATTTTTTTATGATCGGTTTTGATATTAAACGTTTAATTATTAAAGACATACTACTAACTTAGTTATTAATATTTGTCAACAAAGAACTTAAAAATATATATTTCATAAACTAATCTATTATAATTTAAAACAATTTTGTTCGTTAATTACAATAGGATAAATAATTTATTAATCGCAGATTTATTACGGCATAATATTTAAAATACATTAGTTTTAGCAAGTTTTTAATAATTTTTTATTTCGATTCCGAATCGGTTCTTACCGATTTTATCGGTTCAGTTCCTTATCGTTTTTTCATTTCGGTTCTTTATCGATTTTCGGTTTTTAAAATAAAATCGCGAACCAGACCGTTAAGATTTGGTCCGGTTCTCGGTCCGGTCCCGGTCCGGTTCTCGGTTCCGAAGAACCGTTGACAGCCCTACCTACACTAGGTAAAAAAGATGGAGATAGATATTTATCGTATGACATGTGCTATGTGCTATGTGCTATGTAAATGAAATTATCTCACATAGTTAACATGTTGTAATAGACTAGACTGGTCCATCTTGTTAACATTACTTTGTGTATATGAATGCTCACATCCATTATTGATGTAATCTTACATATCTATTCTTAACTAGTCCCACTTAATTGGAGGTCTACTTACAGTAGAGTACGAATAATCAAATATAAGAGCACACAGAAAACTTATATATAAATATGTTTGCATTAATGACCTTAAGTTCGCGAATATCATAATACAAACAAATTTAATAGCTTAATACAAACTCCCACTGAAACTAAAAATCCTATAAGTACACAACACCCATGTTAATGGTGTGTTCAATAAAAACTTTAGGTACTAATGCCTTCGTAAGAGGATCTGCTAACATCGAGTTTGTCCATATGTGCTCCACACTGATTTGACCACTCTGTACTCTCTCTTTAACAGACAGGAACTTGATATCTACATGTTTGGACTTAACCGAGCTCCTATTACTGTTTGAATACTGAACTGCCGAGTTATTGTCACAATATAATCTAAGGGGTCTTTCTATCCCCTCTACGATTTGCAGTCCCGTGACAAAATTTCGCAGCCAGAGCGCCTGATTGGATGCCTCGAAACAAGCAACAAATTCCGCAGCCATAGTGGAAGATGCAATGATTGTTTGTTTAACACTTTTCCATGATATTGCACCTCCCGTTAAAAGGAATATAATGCCTGAGGTTGAACGACGAGAATCCTCACATCCAGCGAAATCCGAGTCGGAATACCCTATGACCTCCAGTTTATCCGAATTCTTATATGTTAACTTGTGATGTTTTGTTTGTTGCAAATACCGGAAAACTCTTTTGACAGCTTTCCAGTGTTCCATCCCCAAATTACTTACGTATCTCCCTAACACACCCACCACAAAAGCAATATCTGGCCGTGTACAAACTTGAGCATACATCAGACTTCCAACAACCGAAGCATATGGAACCTTTTGCATTTCCTCAATCTCAAGTTTTGTCTTTGGGCATTGCTTAAGGATAAACTTTTCACCTTTTGATATAGGGGTTTCCTTTCCTTTGCTGTGAGTCATTCTGTAACGTTGTAACATACTCTCAATATACGCCTTTTGTGATAAACTCAAAATTCCATGGGATCGATTCCTATGAATTTGAATTCCTAACACAAATGATGCATCACCAAGATCTTTCATATCGAATTTATCCGAAAGAAATTTCTTGGTCGTATGTAACAATTCCTTATCGTTCGTGGCCAATAATATGTCATCAACATACAACACTAGAAATATGAATTTACTCCCACTTAACTTTTGATACACACAATCCTCCACTGAATTTATCTCGAAACCAAATGAGACAATAACTTCAAGGAATTTGTGATACCACTGTCGAGACGCTTGCTTGAGACCATAAATAGATTTCTTCAGTTTGCATACCTTCGACTTTGGATCACCATAGACAAATTTTTCAGGTTGTAACATATAGATTGTTTCCTCAATGTCTCCATTAAGAAAAGCGGTTTTTACATCCATTTGATGGAGCTCAAGTTTGAACTGTGCAACTAATGCCATGATTGTCCGAAAAGAATCCTTCGAAGAAACTGGAGAGAAGGTTTCTTTAAAGTCAATCCCTTCACGTTGAGTAAAACCCTTAGCTACAAGTCGTGCTTTATGCCTCTACACATTACCCTTAGAATCCCGTTTGGTTTTAAAAATCCATTTACAACCAATCGGCTTCTTTCCTTCAGGTAATGGAACAAGCTTCATTACCGTGTTATCTTGCATTGATTTAAGCTCTTCGTTTATTGCTTTAATCCATAAGTGAGAATCAGAACTTTTCATGGCTTCACGAACACTTAAAGGATCGTTTTCTGTTGAACCGTAAAATTCTTCATGTTCTTGAAGATACACTATATAGTCTGAAGATATAGTGCTCTTTCTTTCTCTAGTAGATCTACGCAAAGGTATAATTTCTTCATTTTGCACTTGAACTTCTTGAGGAGGTAGAGTTTGTTCTTTTTGAACAACTTCATTTTGCTACATTGGAACAACATCCATAGGAGGAAGATTAACATCATCTTGAGTATCTATATGTTCTAACGAATCTGAAGTGATGATTGGCCTCCTAATTATCATATCATCATTTGACACTATAGTATCATTGTTAGAACCTTCATGAATCTCTATTGATTCTTCCTCAAAATGAATATTTGTTACTAAATTCTTCCCCCCAAAATCTATATCCTCAAAGAATTTCGTTGTACCCGTCTCAAATATATTCTTTGTGGAAGGATCATAAAACTTAAAACCCCTACTGTGCTCGGGATATTCGATGAAATAAGTACTAACTGTTTTGGAGTCTAATTTCTTTTCATTCGGTCTATAAAGCTTCGCTTCAGCTGGACATCCCCAAACATGTAAATGTTTTAAACTAGGTTTACACCCAGTCCAAAGTTCATACATCGTCTTAGTAGTTTCTTTCGTCGGAACTCTATTAAGTAGGTAGGTTGCACATTTTATTGCTTCTACCCAGAGTGATATAGGTAATGTTGAATGACTAATCATACTTATTACCATATCCTTCAATGTACGGTTTCGTCTCTCAGATACTCCATTCATGTTGGGCGAACCCGTCATCGTATACTGAGGGACTATGCCACACACTTCTAGGAACTTTGCAAACGGTCCATGACGTTGTTCACCTGAACCATCATATCTCTCGTAGTATTTACCACCACGGTCTGATCTGACGCACTTAATGTCTTTACCAAGTTGTTTTTCAACTTCGGTCTTAAAGACTTTGAACTTGTCAATGGCCTCTGATTTTTCGTGAATGAGATATAGATACCCATATTGTGAAAAGTCGTCAATGAAAGATACAAAATATCGTTGGCCGTTCAATGATGCTGTAGGGAACGGACCGCAGATGTCTGTATATATCAAATCCAAGACCCCTTTCGCTCTGTATGTATCTAATCGTTCACTTTGATCTGTTTTCCTTTTATACATTCAACGCAAACGTTGAAGTCCGAAAAATCTAGTTCACTTAATAAACCTTCTGAAACAAGCTTTTCAATTCTATTTCTAGAAATGTGACCTAATCGCTTGTGCCAAAGTTTTGCTGATTTTTCCATTTTACAATTTAGTGATCCAGGTACATCTACATTCATTATCTATTTGTGATCCTTTATAGTATCCAATAAATACAAGTTATCATTTGCTATTAACTTTCCAGAACCAACAACATTACCATGTAAATAAATACATAAACTTTCATTTCCAAATAGACAAGAATAACTTAATTTGTCCAACAATGGAAAGGAAATTAAGTTCCTTTTAAAAGAAGGTTCATACAATACGTCTTTTAAATACAAAAAATGTTCAGTGATAAGCAATAAACGAAAATCACAAATAGAATGAACTAAACACGAACTGCCATCAGCTATATAGATGGATGTTTCACCATCACTCAGGATTCGGTTTCTTATCATACCCTGCAAACAAATACAAACATGAGTCGTTGCGGCTGTATCAACCCACCAAGTATTTCTCGGCACTGAAACTGAATTGATCTGAGAACAGACCATAGAAGTGAAAATATCTTTGGCTTTCATCATAGCCCTCCATTTTTCCCATTCTTTCTTAAAGTGCCCCGGTTTCTTACAATGGAAGCAACACCCTTTACCAGACGTACCCTTATGCTTCTTTTGTCTCGAACCGGATGCATGTGCATCTGAACCTTCATACTTTCTCTTGATTCCCTTATCCATCTGAGCTTTCACCATTTGCACTTCTGGATGTTCTTGCTTCATCTTTTCCTCCTCTTGCGCTGCCTGAGAGATGAGCTCGTTGAGAGTCAATTTCTCGCGCTGACAGTTATAAGGAGTTTCAAAGTTCTTATACTGAGGAGGTAAAGAGTGAAAAGCAAAGCTTACCACAACATCTTCGGGAAGGTCAATCTTAAGTGCTTTCAGTTTGGAAGCGATGTTTGACATTTCCAAGATGTGCTCTCGAACAGTCCCTTTGCCACGATATTTCATAGAGGCTAGCTTAATAAGCAGCGCCTTAATCTCTACTTTATCGTTCTTGGCAAAACATTTCTCTACCTCTTCGAGAAACATTTTCGCATTAGTGATCTTAGGTGGAACTACACCACGGAATGCTAATGGAATTGCTTGTTTCATGATCCCTAGACTTATCCTGTTTGACTTTTCCCACGCCTCTGACTCTTTCTTCTCCGTAGGAGAACTATCATCAGTCAGAGGTTTAGGTTCATCGATCCTTAATGCTAAGTCGTAATCATGGCACATCAAGTGCAACAACATATCTTCTTTCCACAGCTCAAAGTTGCTCCCATTAAGTATGGGTGCCTTTTTTCCTTCCGGGTTATAGAGATACGAATTTGCTAACATAATAAACAACAAATAATAAATAGCCAAAAACATCACTTAACATATAATCTTCATAGTATTTAACAAATAAACATAGCATAATAAAACATACTCTCACAACATCAATAAGATACCTTTGGGCAAGCATATTAATTTGTATATGTATGAGTTTGAGCATAATTAATGTTGATCCTACTAATTGACTTAAGTAAGAAAATCTTCATTTGGGCTGATTTTCCTAGTTCAATTTTCTTAATGAACAATTCCCAAATAATTATCTCGTGTCTAAGATTAACTATGTCAAATCTTAAACTTCCTTTGGGCCGATTAAAATTTACATACTTGTCAATCATAGACTTGTCAAAACTCTAAAATAATTAATTCAGCAATAGGGATCACTTTGGCGATATATTGAGTCATTAATTATTTATCCAAGTTCGGACAACTTAAAACACGCTAATTATTTCGAAAAATACTATACGACTATCTTACTTAATGTCCAAACTGTTTTATATCTATGTATAAATTTAATCAAATTAAATTTACACCTAAAATTTATTATATTATAATATATCTTTAATTATATTATAATATAATTCTTAATATATATTATAATATAATATTTACTTTTATTTATATATATATATATATATATAATTTTACTAATATATATAATTATATTAAAGTTAATGTCTGTCCCACGTCCCTTTACCCTAACCACTATTAACACACGTCCATAAAATCATTTTACGATTTTACGCCACATCGTTAAAATCATCTTATCCTGTTACTTGTTATTTCGGTTTACTTTAGTTAATGTATAGTGGAACCGCCTCTTCTAACTGAGGATGGATGTAGATATTAACTGACCGCACGCTTAAATTATTATTTTGTTATACATTAACTTAATAACTGACGCACGGGAGTAGCCTAGAGGAACGTGATAGCTTTTTTATTTTATAATTATATTAATTCAATTAGAGCACGTACACTCACCGATAACCGAAGAATGTAATAAAAATAAACGATGATAGTACTGCACTATCATTTCTAATATGTTTATATATATAGATATATATAATTATCAATCGACAACCGTTACCATATTTACATTTGGGTTTTAAGCTTTTTCAGCATAATAATCAAGATGCAGTCATGGAAATTTCTACTTAATATGCAAATTATTAACAAAACATTTTCTATTGTTATTTAACATACCCATATATAAACGGTTGACTTGCTTAAACATGCTTTTAATTGACTACCGAATCGATTCAAATATTTATGAATACGCACTTTTAATAGAAATCAACAAGTATCAAAGATTATAAATTCATAATCTCAAAAACTAAGAATTTAACTTCATGGTGGCTCTGATACCACTTGTAAGAAATACTTTACGAATTTCTTACTTAACTTATTGAACCATGAAATTAAATCATCCTGTAATAATGCGGAATAAATAACTTACAGGATGTAGACATTCTTTGATCTTAAGATTCCGAACTTGAAGCAGATGATCCACGATCTTTTGCTAGGTTATGATTCTTCTAAGAGATGGCAACCAAAACACAATTTTGTAATTGATTCGAAGGAAGAATCAATTCGTTTTTCTTAAAAAACACTTTTCTCTCTGTATTTGATCTCGTGTCGTTTTTAAGAATGAGAAACTCATTCTTATATAGAACTTAATTGAGAAAACGGTTCTTCTCTTTTAACCGTCTGTAACTTCCAGACAGTTACTTAATGAAGAGAAGTCCTTATTAAATTGTCACCCTTAGGGACCATAACCTGGTATTATTTTGTTTTACAAAATAACCCCAAAACTTTACGTTTTGCTTAAGTTGTTTATTTCCGAATCCAATCCTTCACAGTATTCGGAATTAAACCTGGTATCTATACAATTACCTCCATGATACATATTTTATCTACTAGTCCATTCTTTTCTTTATGATTACTTTTATTGGATTAATATTAACGATAGTTCGATACATCGATGAAACATGTGACGGTCCAACTTAATAGATAAATTCAACACCAGCTCCACCATGATGCTGGCCGAGGCCTGTTCCATGCCCACCGACAATCGGGTTTCCAAGCTCGTCGTATCCACCACCTTGGTTTTGATAGTTTGACATTCTTTATATCTTGTACTGGAACTTAAACAAGACTGATCAGAAGCTGCTCTTTTTACTGCCAATCACTACCTGTAATTCTGGTTTATTCGTTTTGCTATGGGAGAAGGATTATATATATAGGCCAATCAAGTTGATTTCCAACGCATCCAGGTCCATCCACGTACCAGTTTTATCACACCACGCGGCATTCATACATATTTACAGGTGTTCCTTTGTGCTCTCTCTAGATAAACTGGGTCGACATCAATTTATTAATGAAGGTCTGAAATAGAGTAGCCTACTATTTCCACCTATTGAAGTAAAGAGGAAAAATAATATTTAAGAGCATCTAGTGTATAAATGTTTTAGATTAACGTGAAATTTTGGTATAAATTTTTAGATTACGAAATTATATAATAGACAGTTATTTTGTTTTATAGGTGGAGGAAAAAAAAAGGATAAATTATATCTATTTTGTAACTGCAACTACAAATTTACTTAACGTAATTTAAGTCAGTAAATATAAATAGGCTTTTAGATTATCCGCTGGAAAAGAAAAAGTTACATATAATAGGTAAATTTACTAACTAGTCTTTTTTGCCTACTCTACAAATAGTAGTGGCTAATAATTCTGTCGGAAGAAATTTTTATCTGACACGCTATTTGCCAGTTTTATATACACGATTATCTGTTTCTCCGTATAAACAGTTACAGACCACATTTATTACATCCGGATACATTTACTTGTTACACCCTTAAACAGTTACCTACCAGTTAAATAGAAAAACATAATTTATAATTTTATTATTATAAAAATTATTTATTTTATTTTTAAATAATATAAAAAATATTATTATAATATTATTATTACATTATAAATATTATTATTATAATTTGGAACTAAATATTATTATTGTTGTTATTATTTTATTAATCATATTTTATAATTACAAGTTATATGATTTTAATTTTATTATGGGTACGACTATATATACCCAATTCGGGTTTAAGTATACCCAATTTTGAGTATACCCAAAGGTGATCTAAGTATACCCAAATTTTGACAAAAATACCCTTTTCTAGGTATATAAGGTTTTTTTTTTTACTAATCTTATCCACCTCATTTTTTCTCTTACACTCTCTAACTTCTCTCTAAAACCTTCAAGTTCTCTCTAATTTATCCGGCGAACTAAAATCCGGCGAACTAAAATCCGGCGAACTAAAATCTAAAATCCGGCGAACTAAAATATAAAATCCGGCGAACTAAAATATAAAAACTTAGTCTTAGTATCAAAATTTAGGGTTATGGTTGAATTGGGCAAAAAAATCAGAATTTTAAGGTGTTTCGAGGTCATTTTCCGGCCGAAATTCGACCGGAAAATGACCATTTACGAAGGCAGCGCGTACCGGTCGGTACAGGGGGGGCGTACCGACCGGTACACCCCCTCTGTACCGATGGTACAGAGTGTACCATCGGTACAGAGGGGGTGTACCGGTCGGTACAGACCCTCTGTACCGATGGTACAGGGGGTACGCACCGGTCGGTACGCCCCCCCTGTACCGACCGGTACGCGCTGTCTTCGTAAATGGCCATTTTCCGGCCGTATTTCGGCCGGAAAATGGCTTCCAAACACCCTTAAATTATGACTTTTTTAGTATATAAAATTTTTAATTTTTTTTTTAAAAAAACAAGTTTTGATTTTGTGTTTTCATTATAAGAAGTTTAAAAAAATTAAAAAGAGTTTGAATGTTCTTGAGGCAACTTTGAATGTTCAAGAACAATTTGAAAAATTTCACAAAATTGTAGTAATATGGGGTTTGATCTAGTAGAGAGTTGTGTTTTTTTGGTATACATAACCAAATAGATTGTTTTGTGAATTGGGTGTATATAGGATATACTTAGTGTTTTTTTTTACTTAGTGGCAATTCGGATATTAAATGAAAGTTCAAGGGTTTTTTCGTCCTAAAAAAGTCAAACAAAAGTCAACTGCATTTTTTGGGTATACTTAAACCCGAATTGGGTATATATAGCCATACCCTTTTATTATTACATTTTGAGTATTATTATTATTATAAATATTATATGTGGTGTAATTATTTTATAAACTAAAATCATACTTAAAGTTATATTTAAAAAATATTATTATAATGTATATGATTAAAAATTTATTATCACAATTTTATTTTATTTTTCGAAAGGAACCCGCAGCCGCTACTAATGAGTGCGCACAGGGTAAACCCTCAATCTGACGCGATAGCCTACAAACCAACGCCAGAAGGTAAACCACACAAGGTGACAGAATCAGCCGAGAAAACGTATGTAGAGGGACTCGACCTCATGACCTTTGGTCACAAGCATGCTTTACTCAACCAACTCGGCTATCCTTGGGGGTTTTATTATCACAATTTGGTTAGTATTATTATGGTTTGGTTATTAATATTTTAAGTGTTGTAATTATTTTATAAACCAAAATTTTAAATATTACTTTTAAGGTTATAGTGTTATTATTACATTTTGAATATTATTATTATTATGTTTTGGTTATAAATATTACATGTGTTGATATTATGTTATAAACCAAAACCATATCTATTAAAATATTACAAGTTTTATGGTTATAACCTTAATATTACATTTTGAATATTATTATTATGACTTTGTTATAAATAGTAGTAGTGTTGTTATTATTTTTAAAACCAAAATCATACCTTATCATAGTAAAATATTACAAGTTATATGGTTATCATTTTATTATTACATTTTGATTAATATTATGATTTGGTTATAAATATTACAACTGTTGTTATTATTTTTTAAACCAAAATCATATCTTATTATGGTCAAATATTACAAGTCATATGTTTATAATGTTATTATTACAAGATGTTTTCGTACGAGACCTCGACCCACCACTAGTATTTCCACCACCACTTTCGTGGGAGGAGAGTGTTTCAATGTGAGAGGAATCTCTAGAAAAAGCATCCGTCGTATTGAGATCTACATTAGCGGGTGGGTGAACATTAGTATTTCTACATTTTCGAGCCATTTTAAAACATAAAACAACATTTTACTTAAATATGCAATAAAACACTAATCGAAACTAATATCGCTATTAATAAAAACTAAATTTAGACTAATACTTACTAATATCACAAATGAAAATGAATTATTTTATGTTTTTTTTAAAAAATAAACAAATATCAACTAGTCTAAACAACTATAACAAGCAAATGAATTGATAAATTATACGAAGCTATTAATTCAACTAGTATAATGTTACCACAATGTTATTTGAGTGTTTTTATCGAAGAAAAATAAAAAACGAAAAAGAATATAGAAGTTATTCTGAAAGTAGAACTAAAGTTTATAAAGGAAGTAATTAATGCTTTCGTAGAATTTGTAGAAGAAGTAGATTTAGAGTAGTATTGAGAGATTGTGATTTTGGGATTAGGTTTCTCCCTTATTTATAGGGAGATTCAATAAAAAAATGGACTCAATTCGGATATCGGATTTTAAACTAGCCGCATATCTTTCGCTGTTATTAATGGAAATAACATAACTTGTCGAAAAATGGGCCTTGGCATAGTTGGCTAGTGTGTCGGTCACATGGCTAAGGTCCAAGGTTCGAGCCTCCCTCACCCCATATTTTAATTATAGAATTCAAAATACAATTAGATACTATATTTATTTCGTTTATATTATACATATCTCAATTATTGAAATTCGATTGCCTTAAATGGACAATCTAGTGGGTGAACCTGCGCTGGTTTACCTGCTACCTACAAGACATGCTACCTGCTAGACACGTTTACCTATTTACCCGCATAAGTAGTTACCTGCCAGACACATTACCTGTCAGACACATACACGTTTAAAACTGTTAAATGGGTCACCCGCTACATGTCCGACACGTACACGTTTAAAACTGTTAAATGGGTCGTGGGTCTGATGGGTAGACCTGTTTGCCACCATTAATTATAAGCAACCAACAATACAAAAAATATAAATAATAAATTATGTTGTACTACGGAACCTTAAGATAAGAAAAATAAAATAAATATATATGAAATGCGAGTAAATTGCGAGGTTAATAAATAATCTACTTTTTCACTTTGATGTAGCATAATAAAAATTGGATCAAATTTCAATATCTAAAACTCTCAAGATTAAGTAAAATTGGATCAAATTTATGTGCCCCCAAGGGGGTAGCCGAGTTGGTTGAGTATGGCATGCTTGTGACCAAAGGTCATTAGTTCGAGTCCCTCTACATACGCTTTCTCGGCTGAGCCTGTCACCTTGTGTGGTTTACCTTCTGGCTTTGGTTTCTAGGCTATCACGTCAGACTGAGGGTTTACCCTGTGCGCACTCATTGCACTCTAAGTAGCGACTGTGGGTTTCCTTCGGAAAAAAAAACAAATTCCGCTTTTTCTGTATATAAAATTTTGTTCGTATGATTTGGTTGTACGATGCACTAACTGTGTACCTATTTTGGAAAAACTGGCCTTACTGTTGATTCAAGTGTCGGATTTGGATGTTACAACTACTCAAATCGAAGATTTAACGATTTTATTAAAATATCTGAGTAAGTCTAATTGTGTTCAGATTTGGCTGGGTTGCATTTGGATATTTCTTCAATTTTGAAATTATGTTTGCAGCAACTTTCGTTTAGACTATCAAACCTTAATTCTAAGATGAATTTTGTTTTACCGAAATACTTTGTTTTGAAGTTGTGAAGTTTTGTCTACCCTAAGGTTAGAGTTGTATCCGTTTTTTCTTCAATCGATATTTCTCCCTTTATCATCTTGGTATTAGAGTACCGAATTTTTACTACGGGGGTAGTGGAAGTATGTCATCGCAAAGAGAACGAAGGAAGAATATCGCATAAGTCTGTGACATCTACAATTGGGAAATTTTAGACCATCATGTCGACTTGATGGAGCACGTCAACACCAGTCAATTAACTCAAAGTTAGCCTATAAAGGCTCAAAAGAACAACATTTAATAGGGTTTGTACATAATCTCTCTAAGCATTAAGTAAAACAACTCAATTATTTTTCTACCTTCCACCTCAAATTTAATACATTACCTAGACATTACCTAAATACCCTTTAAACTAGTTTTGTCTTTATCAGATTGGCGACCATAGTTCGAGAATTTGAGTAAGGTACCCAGATAATCAATATCCAAAACCTAACATACCAAGTGTTATCTTCGGAGTTCTTTGACACATGGATCATGATATGCAGATATACCTCCCATCTTTAAAATGAAGAGGTTAGGGTCGAAGAGGAGCATGTACACACGTTTCAGGTGAATAATGATATTGAATAAATGTTTTTCTTCCAAGAGGAGCGTGATCAATTACGAGCGAGATTGAATTAGTGAGAGCCTAACGAGAGGCTGGGAAGGATTTGGGGGAAAACATTCCAACGGAGTATCTGAAATCCGACGAGACGGATAATATGAAACAAGGCCAAGAGGATCGATCCCCCAAAACCAAAAAAGAATCTAAAAATGAGTATCAAGCTAAAAACTATTCTAGCACTTCAGAATCTGTCAAATGATCTACAACAAACTCAGACGTTTTATCATCTTCTTCGAGCAGTGATTATTGTCGTAAGACAGAGAAAGTAAAGCTTCAGTCTAAAAATATATTAATAAAATTTATATTTATTATTTTGATAGAATATACACCATGTATATTCTTTTATTGTACACTTAATACAGGTTGTACTATAGTCTTTGTCCAAAAAGAAATATATATGCATCATGTGAGTTTCAAACCCACGACCAAAAAAATACGAGGACTTTAGGTTATCTTCTTAAAAACTCTGGGCAAATAATTATTATCCAATGTATGTGGAATTAAAACTATATAATATACATGTTTTGAAGTTGGTCGGGTTCGGTTCGGTTTCGAAATCAAAAAAACCAAAAACCGACCGAATTTAATTTGGCTTGAAAAATAATAACTAAAACCATTTTTTTAGACCGACCCATTTAGGTTTGGTTTGACCCGTCAATTCGGTTTTTTTCGGTTTTTGCTCGCCCCTAGATAGCATGAGTGAGAGCAAGATAGGAACTAAATACTTAAGAAAACACTAAAATTTATAGTTTATAATGTAAGTCGAAACAAGTTTATAATAGAGGACAAATGGTTGTGTAGTTGTGTTTGAGAGACTTTCCTTATAACCTTATTTTGTATATAGAATCAGTATATGTTGCCCGTATGATATCGTTGCACAAGCCTATAACTATCTAGCTATTTTTGATAAACTTGCTGACCCAGGTATCAGATTTAGACGCCACAAGTACTCAAATCGAAGATCTTGATAATTTTTTTTAAAACAGCCCAGAAAGGCTAATGGTGTTCATTTTTGGTTGGGTTGTATTTTATTGCATTTGAGATATTTTCATAATTTTGGATTTGAGTTTTTAGCACCGTCTATTTAAGCTTTCAAATCATACTTTAGAGGAGACTTTTGTTTTAAATACATATTTATGAACTTATGAAGTTCTGTCTACCATATGGTTAGGGTTTTATCAACTTTTTCTTTAATTGATAATTCACCCTCTATCATCTTGGTATGAGAAAAACAAATACATGCTACGTAAATACATAAAATATACAGTCACAAAGAGAACAACGGAAGAATATCGCGTCAGTCTCTGAGATCTACAATCAAGAAAATCTGGACCATCATGGCGGCTTGATTGAACACGTCAACACTAGGAAATTCCACGCCATTGGAGATTAATATATCAGAAGTACCATAACCTAAAACAAGGGTCAAAGGTTTTTGATGAGTATAGTGATTAGTTTTTTTTTAAGTTGAAGATTTGTGTTGATGTTACCAATACGGAGGATCAGTTGGTATCCCGCTACATGGGGGAATGAGACAATAATTTTAGGATTCATTAAACATGTTTGATTATGTCAATGTTTCTGAAGCACATCAGTGTGCCTTACATCTAGAGAAATCCATATCTAGAAGACCGTATGGAAGGAATAGTGTGAGAGCATCAACAATACACTCTCAAGGAGAATAGTCACAAGTCATAGTCCAACACCGCAACTTGCAGAGTCTGGTCGTGCAGGCACTTCTTCGCAAGCAAGATGTTTTTGTTATCATAAGACATGAGACATTGCAGCATATTTCCCTAAACCTCAGCTTTGTTCACCAAAACTGCCGATCTTCAGTTGGAGGGTGAGCCATGATATGATGAGGAAGAGGAGAACATTGTTGATGGGCTCCCAACAAAAATCATATATGAAGGGGATGTTTGGTAACTGCTGGTTCTAAGGAATTTATGTTTCACACCTAAAATAAGAATGGCAGTGATGATTGGTTGAGGAAGAATATATATTTCAATCAACTTGTACTGTCGGAGAGAATATGTGCAAATTCGTGATAGAATCGGGAAGTTGTAAGAATGTAATCTCTAAAGAAGTTGTGCGACAGTTAGCCTTGAAGAATGAAAAATACAGCAGCCCTTACAAACTAGTCTGGTTAAAAGGAAGCAATATGGTAACTATTTCTAAGCAGTGTCTCGTTTTTATGTTAGAAATTATAATGATATGATTTGGTGGGATGTAATTAGCATGGATGCTTGTCACCTATTTTTAAGGAGACCATGACAATTTGATAATATTTGCACGTATTATGGTAGAAATATTGTTATACCTTAATATGGAATAACCATAAAGTTACATTAGTGTCATCTAGGGAAGTGTCCCCAAAATCTTCACTCACCGTGTCACAAGAGTCTTGCAGAAATTCCCTAGCTCGTAAGGTGCTTCTAGAACATGCGAGTGATTTTAAAATTGTGTATTTATTGGTTGTTAAAAAGTATACTAATAATCTATTTGTTAGAGTCCCTAAGCAAGTTTGCTCACTGTTATTGGAGTGTTCTTATGTATTTCAAGATGATTTTCCTGTTAATCTTCCCCCACTGCGGGACATTTAACATTAGATCAACCTAACTTTTGGTGCTAGCTAACCTAATCGTCCTCACTACAGAATGAGTCCAAAAGAACATGAGCAGTTGAGGAGATAGGTTGAAGAATTGTTAGTGAATGGCCATGTTTGTGAGAGCTTTAGTCTTTGTATTGTTCTGGCATTGTTAAAACCTAAGAAAGATGTTTCGATGCGGATGTGCATAGATAGTCAGTCAATTAGTAAGATTATAGTCAAGTATCGATTACATATTCCAGACTTGGCGATTTGTTAGATCAGTTGAGTTTTGTGAATGTATTTACAAAGCTAGACTTGAAAAACATGTATCATCAAATCCACATCTGAATGAGAGATGAATGAATATCGGCATTCAGAACCCGGGAAGGTTTGTTTGAATGGACGGTAACGGATTTTGGCCTTTCGAATGCACCCAGTACTTTCATGCGCATTATAAATCAGTTTTTTCATCCCTTTATTGGTAAATTTTTTGTTCTCTATTTTGATGATATATTGATTTATAGCACCAGCGAAGAAATACATTTACAGCATCTTACATTATATGTTCTGAGGCATGAGAAATTGTATGAAGGGATGAACGAATGTTATTTTCTGAAATAGTATATCCTCCTTCTTCGGTATGTAGTATTGAAATATGAGCTATCATTTGATGAGTCTAAGATAGCAGCAGTTTGTGTTTGGCCACCACCAACATATGTCATCAAGGTCCATTCATTTCATGCGTTGGTGTTATTTTATCGATGGTTTATTCACAACTTCAGAACCATCATGGCACATATTATTGATTGCATGAAAAGGAATACATTTTAGTTAGACTACATAGGCAACAGTGACATTTGCAGACATTAATGTACGATTGACCACCAAACTATAGTGGTCTTACCTGACTTTTCTATATTATTTTAATTACATTATGATGCATCAGGTATGTGCGGTGGGGTTGTGCTTAGCCAAAGGGGGCGAATTGTCGCATATGATAGTGAGAAGTTAAATAGGTCAAAACTCAACTACAACATTTATGACGTCGAGTTATACGTAGAGGTTTGGGCTTTGAAACACTGGATTTCAAACCTAGCCTATAATGATTTCTTATCGTACATTGATCATGATACATTTAAGCATCTGTAGAGGCAAGGAAAACTCTCTGGACGTCACACGTGGTGGGCAACACTTACTCAGAAGTTTATTTTTTCTATCAAGGCACATCATGCATAATTAACCGCATAACTGATGAAACGCTGGATTTCAAACCTAGCCTATAATGATTTCTTATCGTACATTGATCATGATACATTTAAGCATCTGTAGAGGCAAGGAAAACTCTCTGGACGTCACACGTGGTGGGCAACACTTACTCAGAAGTTTATTATGACGTCGAGTTATACGTAGAGGTTTGGGCTTTGAAACACTGGATTTCAAACCTAGCCTATAATGATTTCTTATCGTACATTGATCATGATACATTTAAGCATCTGTAGAGGCAAGGAAAACTCTCTGGACGTCACACGTGGTGGGCAACACTTACTCAGAAGTTTATTTTTTCTATCAAGGCACATCATGCATAATTAACCGCATAACTGATGAACTGAGCAGGCTAAGTATGATGATACTCATGGAAGGATATGTTTTTAGGTTAGAGATGTTGAAAGACTTACTCGCTACTGATCAGTATTCTGGTCATATCTTGGAGAAAGTTGGGGTAGGTTTGAGAGTATACTTGTCAGTGAGCAACGGCTACCTATTTAAAGGTAATCTATTATGTATTCCTATTAGAAGTTTGAGACTATTTATAGTGTAGGAAAATCATAATGATAACATGATGGTCAGGATCATACCTTAAATTCTATATCTCGCTAGTTTGATTGGCCTCACTTGAACATGGATGTTGTTTATTTCATGACTGGGTCTTGGATTTGTCAGATGGCGAAGGGTAAGACTTCCACTGTTGATATGTACTTACTATTCCTTATACTAGAAAGACCATTTTGAAGTGTGAGCATGGATTTTGTTTACATGTTGCCAATGACGCAAAAATGTAATGACTATATCTTCGTGGTGGTTGGCAGAGTTTCTAAAATGGTTCATTTTATTATATGCAAGAAAACAACATATACAGTGAATGTCACTACTTTGTACTTCAGAGAGGTCTATCGTTTGCACGTCTGCCTATGAACAATATCATTGACCCAAATCCTCAGTTTGTTAGTCCTTTCTATATATGTATATGATGTCTTACGAATACAAAATTGAGCTTTCTCAGTGTCTATCATCCACAGATGGATAGGAAAACATAGGTAACCAATATAAGTTTGGGAAACATGTTGCGTGAAGAGGTAGTTGGAAATTTGAACTCGTGGTAGTCCTGACTTTATCATGTTGAATTCCCTTATAACAGGCACCACAAAAAGAATATGAGGCATAGTCCGTTTATGGTGGTCTATGGATGTAATCGACTGGGTCCTATGAATTTGGCATTCCCAACTATAGACAAGGTTCATGTTAGGATCAAGACCTGATTGCTGAGTTGTGAAAAATTCAAGAGAATACGAAGAAGAATCTCGAGGACACGAGCTAGATATACAAAGCTACAACTGACAAGAAACGTCGACTAGTCGAGTTTGAAGTGAGATATTTTGTGTGGACTGTTTTGTCTAGAGATTGTTATCCTAACCAAGAGTACAACAAGCTAGCGGCAATGAAGGTTGGTCCATATTAATGTGTGGAGAATATTAACCCAAATTCATACAAGTTATAGCTTCCAAGGCATATGAAGACCCGTGACATCTTTAACGTGAAGCACCTAGTGCCTTTTACCAACACTGTTGATGGCGATGAAGCTGAGAATTCGAGGTTGAATTCTTCCCAATGAGGAGGGTATGATGTCATTCATAGTCCCACAACTATCTAGCTATTTTGGACAAACGCATACAAACCTTATTGTTGACCTAAAATATCGGATTTGGACACCACAACTACTCAAATTGAAGATCTTAACGATTTATGAAAATAGCCAAAGAAGTCTAATTGTGTTCAAATTTGGATGGGTCGTAGTTTCTTTCATTCGAGATATTCCAAACCCTACTTCTAATACATCTATTATTTTATTGAAATAATATTTTCTCAATTTATGAAGTTTTGTCTACCCTAGGGTTAAAGTTTTATCCGTTTTTTCTTCAATTGATAATTCTACCTCTATCATCGTGAATGTAGGATTTTTTTCAAAATTTGAATCACGGTAAATATTGTCTTGTGTGCTTGGTTTAATTTATGTATTTTTTGTTAACTTTGTATTTAAAAGAGTAAATAGTTCACACCCTGTTATTTTTATGTCTCTTGGAGTTTCTCATCAACTGTAGTTTAAATCTATGGCATGTTCAAGACTTGTAAAACATATTTTGACATCGTTTTACAACCATCATCTGAATACCATGTGGAAAATATATTTTAACATGTTAAAATACGTATGTTTTAAATCTTAATTCAATTTTCTTTCAAAAAAGAACGTATGTTTATTTTTTTTAAGACGAAAAAAATGAAGTACATAAGTAATATTTGGAGACTATTTTTTTCCAAACTAATTTCACACCATAATGATTACTAGATAAACCGCTTTTTAGAGATCCCCGCTTTTTCGGTTGGTAATCTGTTATAAGTATAAACGAATTCATAACGCATTTGCAACAAAGCTCGTTTTTGACACATTTAATTAAAAATAAGGTCATATGTGAGAACAAAATTGCAACAAACATAATATTTTGTTGCACAACGTGTTCAGTTGCAATCGCTTTGCAACACCCTTGTTTTATTATTTTTGGTTTAAATTTTAATATTAAATGGTGAGGACGTTGCGACACAATGGTCCATTGGAAGATTTATCTCGCTTAACAATTGGTTCGACCGTGTAAGTTTAACCCATTTTGTTACCCAAATGTAGCCCACCAAATTTTTAACGAAATTTAATAATCAGAGTTACCCAAAACTATAACGTGCTTAACCTAAATTTCTTTAGGAACTAAACCCACCCAAACTTTAACCACTTTACAACCCAATAAATTTGACTTCTCTTAAATATTTCTCAAATCTAACTTTAACCTCTCTTATCTCTTTCCTAAATAATTGTTCCAAAACCCTAATCTCTTCTAATTCAGGTCCGAATTTGTGTAACTCTCCATTGTAAAGTCTCCAGTGGTGCTCCAAACAAGCTTTTCAAGTTATTAATATTTTTCTCTCTCTTAAGTTTAGTTAGTTTGATTATTGTAAACATGCTCTTGATTTTGTGTAGCTCTCTTTCTAGACTAATCTCTTTCTCTATTTTCTCCTCTCTAAACCAGTGTATTATGGTAAGGTGTTATTATTATTTAATGTATTTTATTATGTTTGCAAAAAAATTCTCCTCTCTAAACCATTCGATTCGATAATTGTAAATGTTTAGGCTGATGTATGTATGTTAATCGATCCATACATATTTGATATTGTCATTAATTTCTCAGTATTTGATGTTTATGTACTGAATGTCATGTTTTTTAGTACGATTTGTTCAATTTATTATTAGTTTACATGTCGGATTAGAAAAAATGTGTAAAACAATAAGAGAGAGTGCTTAGTTTTCTTGCTTGTGTGCCTATATGTCAGTGTTTGTATATACTGTAAATGTACTCTGAAGAGCTTAAAGTTGTCTTTCTATTTTGAGTCGTCTAGTGTTTGTTAATAGATTGGTGTTATTGTATGTTAACATAAAACTTGTCTTTTGTTGTTGCAACAAGGTGGTAAAGAAGTTAATCGTACATGTATTTATTGTCTCTTCATTGAAACAAAAGTCTGCTACGAGGGACGTGTACAAGAAAAATAATTACAGAAAAAGGTAAAATTTAACCTATGAGTTGTAATGTTTAACATCATTTAAGTGGTAATCGTGAGTGTATTGTGTTAAAGTTACTCTATTTAAGACCAGATCTAGTTCTGTAAAATTTACATATATTGTATTGTGTTAATGTTGTGATTTAGTAATTTATTAAGTATTGTGTTAACATTATGTGGTTTTACTTATGTGTTCAGTGTATAGTATTATTATAACTATTTCGTTTTAGTTTATATTATATTCATGTGTTAAAGTTCTTATTGTATATATTTTACTACTTTGTACATTGTAATTGGTGTTGAATATCAGGTTGTACATCATATATATGGTTTGAAGTACTTTGTACTTTTTATGTTTTACTAATTTGTACGTTGTAATTGATACATGTGTGGTAATCAATGCACGCATATGTTGATGTATGTGTATTAATTGATGTATGTATTTTCTTTATGTTATGTTTTATTATGGTTTTTTTAAACTATTGTTGGTTTACATGTCGGATTAGCTAGTGGAAATAAATATAAGATTTCAAGTATAATATAGTCATCTTTTTATGAGGATGAGTTCATATGCTGGATAGTCTTTTATGTTTGTTTTCGTTATTGTGTTAATTTTTTCAATTGTAGTTAGTTAATGTTTTTAATTGTTTTTTGTAGGTATGGCGACAAAAAACAAAACCTCAAAGGCAAACAGATTATGATAGAGAAGCCAAAGGAAAGTACCCGATTGTCCTGCTACCTTCAATGAGCAACCGTCCCATGATAATCCAAGATCAGGATCACTCACAACTGCCAGCAAGAAAGAATCTTTTAGGGAGGGTATCTACTGTTTGTCTCCAAATAAGAAGAAATACTTACCTTAATAAAATTCCTATTTTAACTCCCACTTCCGCTCCCAGTCCAACTACAGTCGAACTAGTGATGGTTCCCCAACTGGGGATAAAGTATGAGGACTCGTTGTTGATTCCCAACCCGTCTGAACTAAGCACATCTCACCAGCCTCCTCCTTGTAGTATAATTAAATGCTGCAAATATGAACAAAGTTCAGAAGAGGAACATGAGGAGGTCATCGATTACATAGAAGATTTTAATGAGGAGGCCGACGATCAAGTAGAAGTGGAGCAAAAAAAAGGTTAACGAATATCAAAATGAACTGAATGAAGAGCATGTTGTCGTCGATCAAAAGGAGCGGTGAAGCATTGAAAATGTCATGGGCATGGTTTATCCAAACCAAACACTAGTCTTGACAATAAAGAGTCATAATCTACGAAAACATGTAAGTTTCATAGTAATGTACAACAAGATTTACTATCCTAAGTATTGTTTATTTTTTCCAAGACTATTTATTTTTTGTTTCAGAATACGGTCAAACAATATCCCTTGCTGGTTTGCCTCTGAAATACAACTTCAGGTTACAGGATTTTGGGAGAATTTCGAGAAGACACTCCCTGGTTTTAAGGCTAACATGTGGAAGGCATTCAAGGTAGTAATCGTAGTATTATTTTTCCATATATTTATTTTTAAAATTTTATAATTAATTTTTTGTATGAAGTAATGCTACATTATACTAGAAAACCTTCATGATGTTATGCACATGCTCTTTTGGAACAACTCGATAGTTGTTCCAAGAATTTTGTAGCTAGGATGAAAGTAAATGCCTTGAGGAGGGCTAACCTACAACGTCTATCACCCGAGATGATTAATGTCTTACCACATTTCTTAACGAATAGCCAAGATTATGGAAGGAATGGGTTGATTTATAGTTAAGGTTTTCATACAACAAGAATGATAGCATGAGCAACACTAGGTCCAAATTTTTGAACCCCTAGTCTTCAAAAATTATGGTAATTCGATTGTTAAATATTTTTCTTATATGATTATTTATATCTATAGTATCTTGTATATTTGGTTTAATGTTCCATAATAGAACCAATTATATGCTATATGGTCGTTGATAGGATAAAACGTTGTCAGTGGAACAAAATATATGATTATAATATCATTCTCTATGTACGTTGCATAGTATGATCAGTTATTGTTTGTGTTTCTTTAGTATGTTGAATGATATTGTCTATATATATTGCATACTATGATCAATTTTTCTATTCAAATATTATTTGGTTTTATATATTTGTTTTTGGGTTGTTTCCTTGGTTGTACTATGTGTTTGTCTTAGTAGTTTCAACTAATTGTTGTCTAGAATTTTTGTTGTGTGTAAGCGAATGCATGAATTACGAATTAACTATGAAAGGTTATAAATATCCTGTCATTTTCAACTTGTTAAGATACTTCATATAATTATATGTTTTACTTCTTTCATATAGATTTAATAAAATTCTTGATTTTTGTTCCATAATTATTACAAAAATTTGAGAGGAGCAGTCAAGTCTAAGTACGGTGACAATGTTAACCCATAATTTTTTGATGATTCAGATTTGTTCTTGTCTATTCCAACGGTGAAGTCGAGAAAGAGGAACGGGCGTATAATTGAAATATGAGTAGCCAAGCATTCCTATAATATTATTGGGGGAGTTCATTACAAGGATCAAGCTTTTATGTTTTGGGTTGTAAGGATGAAAATTATTTGGTGAAGAAAAATGAGAAGATGTTAGAGAGGATGGTGATGCTTGAGAAGGCTATCAAAATTTTCGTTGTACATTCTAAATGTGATGTTGCAGAGAAGATTATTTCTGGTGAAGTGAATTGGTTAAGAGACGAAAATAAAAATGATGCAAGTAATGGTAAAGCTGATGGTAGCGTTAATTGTAGTAGTGATAAGGATAGTGATGGTACTGTAAGCTCTTCTCCAACTTAGTTTGTTACTTTTCTTATATATAGTACTCAAACATTTTTATGTTTTATTTGTATGATATACTGGTGGTTTCAGAGTATTTTGTATACCATTTTGGATATTTTTTATAGTAAACCAATCTTTGTTTGTATGATCATGTTGGTTGTTGTACATATGACTTCAGTTTGTATGTCTAGCGGACTCAAAATGTTTATTGTTTAGTATCAATTAAAGAGTTTTGTGCTTTCATATCTCTGTTTCCCACCTTAAAAGAGATACTAATTTAACTTTTGGCATTTTCAGAAGAAAAAACTTTAAATCACTCACAATCATCATAACGTAATATCCTACCAGAGACAAAATTAACTTAATATCTATTAAACATAAATTTTATCTAATGACTAAACTTGATGTTAATATAATTTAATGGTGTATCATAACTAAATATGTACTAGGGACAAAAATAAATTTTGAATAAATTGTCATATATGGCTTCAATTTGTGTTAATAATTTAGTGGTGCTTCATAGTTAAATATCTACCCATAAACTAATATTTGGATTGGCTCACGAATAGTTATGTGAAACTGACATCTTAAATGTATAATTAATATAGTATATAAAAAAACTAATGGTAATAGTAATTAAAGAAATAAACTTACTGGTATGTTGTTTATGAATACTATATTTAAATAAACTTTTTGTTAGTATTAGAGAGCCCAAAACATAACCTATAAGCATCTTCACATAAACCGCTTGAATTTAAAACTTAACCTATGAGTTTCTTGACATACCCTAAAATCAACATAACTTATCCAAGATTCCCAAGTTCTTGAATCGACTAGTACACAACAATGGAAAACCTTTAACCTATCAGTATCTTCGTATACTTTTTTTTTCTACGTAACCATATCTAAGATTCCAAAGGTAAAATCACTTCCCTAAATATATTATATTAGGTTAATCAATTAAAGTTATCTGTATTGTAAATCAAGTATGATTAGTTTAGTGTCTTACATTTTTTTTACGAATTATATGTCCTGACATATGCCTACTAATTTTGTATGTATCGTCGTTTAGATGTTACTAAGATGTGTGCTATAGATAAATTCTTTGATAGTGTTGATAACTTCCTTTTACGAGCTCAAATGCACGCAAGATTGGGAGGAGATAGTAGTTTGATATTGTGTCAATGTTCAAAATACATAAATATTTACTCAAATGCAACTCATATAGTGCATCAACATATAGTAAGACATTTATTTGTGGGAAACTACTTCTATTGGGTAAATCATAAATAGAGTTTGAGCAGTGAGAGAAGTTCTCAAAGCAGTCCTAACAAATTCGCTATGGACGAATATCATAAAATAGTAGGTAAAGGTATGAGATTCAGGGAGCACATCAATGAAGGTCAGGATCCAGATACAATTTGTGCTATATACGATAAGTTGATGCGTGATGTTGATTAACTTATTTATTAAGGTTGCACCATAATGTCTAAGTTAGCATTAGTGTCTGAACTTATCAACTTGAAATCTAAGTTAAGGGTTTCCAAGAAAAACCATGTGCGCTCTGTGTCTATTATGAAACACCTTACACCAGACAAATATAACAAAATTCCTTCAACACATTGGCAAGCTAAGAACTTTTTGATGCCTTACGTCTCTCTCACAAAAAGATAGACGCACGTGTTAACAATTGTATGTTGTTTTATAGAGATGCAGCGAGCCTGGAATTTTGTTCATAATGTGGTAAGTCACGTTACAAAGTAAAATCTAATACATAGAAAAGTGTGGCTCAAAGGTGCTAAATTACTTTCCCATAGGACCTCGATTGTAAAGGTTTTATATGTCGAGAAAGACGACTAAGCATATGACATGACACGATCGTAATCCATTTGTTGACGATTTCATGACAGACCCAAGCCATGATGGCGCATGGAATGATTTCGATAATTATCATCTAGAGTTTTCATATGAACCAAATAATGTGAGAGTTGGATTATGTACAGATGGATTCAATCCATTTGATAAATTTATAAGGAATTACTTTTCATGTCAGGTGATGGTCTGTATTTATAATTTTCTACATGTTTATGCATGAATGATCCATAAATATTTATTGCAGTTATAATACATGGTCCTCAGAGTCCATGAATAGGTATTTATTTTTCCATCCGGCCATTAATAAACAAGCTTAAGCACTTGTGGGATGATGGTGTTGTGACATACGATGCTGAAAATAGAATAATTTTGTAATACAACTAGCGCTAATATGGATGATCAATGATTTTTCCACTTATGGCATGTTATCTAGTTGGAGTAAGCACGTCAAATTGGCATGCCCGTTTTGTATGAGTGAAACAAATACACATTACTTTACGAGATGTAATACGATATGTTAAATTTCTTGTGTTGTTTCTTCTTACAATATTTTAGAAGTGAATGATATTTTAGAAATGAAATTTACCTATATTGATAGATAGGATACATGAGTTCACTGATCTTGTATTCTTGTATTCGTCAAAGTTCGAGCTTTTAAAATCACAGAAAACACAATCATTGGGTTCAGTAATAATCTATGCATCTGGACTCGCATTCAAAAAATTAGTTTAAAAGTTTTCATGTTTTTCGTATTTTTGCGATGTCTTCATACAACTGCAAAACCGTTGTCTATTCTAATAATCCTAACTCAGCCAATCAATTGTTATTGTATATAGTAGACTTTCGTGGTAAACAAATCACTATAATCGATATCGAAATCCTTGAAATTCATTACAATGAAAAGTTATTAAAATATAAAACCGTAATATAAAACAATTGTATATAAAATTTGACCAAAATAATACAATTCACCGGCACTAACGGTATAACACTTTAATACAAAATTGTTGACATAATTATAGAGTCGCTATCAAGATACAATGAATTTATGAACTGGCCGTATAATAACTTAAAATTGACAGGCTAATGCAATGGAGTCGAGCTAATAGAATGAAGTCGCAAAATAACACTAATACAATGAAGTTAAGCTAATAGAATGAAGTTATGAAATAACATTGACTGTATAATAACTTTAACCGGAGTTACGAAATAACATTATCCGTATAATAACTTAAAAACCGAAAATGTCGAGCTGATTGTACCGCTGGTACCACTGACCGTATAATAACTTAAAACCGAAGTGTTGAGCGGATTGTAAAAAATAAAGGTAATGGTTATATTAATTGTTATACTTTATTTGAAATCGCATCAAATCAATATAACAAATCGTGAAAAATAAACATAAACCATTATTTGATTCACCTAAGAATAAACAAGAATAAGATAACTCACGGGTTTACCTGTATCTATCCATTTAATATTCTTGTTCTTTTTTGTTCTTTAATAATTACGTATATGAACTTGAGAAACCTGCAGAACGAGTTAGTAAATAAAATATTTGGCTTTTCCAGACACTGAAGAAAACGACAAATTTTGTGTTTAGGGTTTAGGATTATAAAATTCCTAAACCTAACCCTCATATTTGTAGTCTTTACAATGTGAAGCTCGACATTGTAAAGCATATCTTTTAATAATTCCTTGTGTCCGGGGACTATAACCCAATAAATTGACAATTCATTCCGTGATTTATTAATTCAGGCATAAGTGTTGAGATTTGGACCTTTTTCATCATAGTTTCTAAATTCAACCTGGTTGCCACACTTGAGCCCATAACGCTTTTTCACCCATAGGTCCAATTCAGTTAATTAAATAATTCACTCGATTACGTTTAGTTTAGACCTTCTTAAGATAATGACCAAATATGTCAATTTAGAATGTACGTCCAAATTATTATCGGTCCATAAATATATTAAATAAATATATTCCAACAATCTCATACTTGGACCACCACATGCTACTCAAGAATACATATTCAACTTTGATGGGATCCCTGTATTAATTATCAATGGGAAAACGGTACAACCTCGTACATAACTGATAACAATAAAGGACTAATGAACTTTTTCTCGTATTATGAACAATAGGATGCAACACTAATCACATTACCATTATCAATCAATTACTTTGGTTAATTATAAAGTATAGCCTAAGAGTAATATGACTTGTAATCAGACAAAACTACTCTTAAATGGTTCATACCTTTGGAGATCCATTACATATATATATATATATATATTCCAATAAACTGTAATGTGCACAATACTACAAAATATAACATTAGATCCTATTACAAACTCTCTCACTGAAACTAACAATCCTCTAAATCAACTACTAATGGTGCGTCCCTATAAAACCATAGGCAAAACCACATTTATTAGGGTATCTGCTATCACAGATTTGTGTTGATGTGCTCTATACTTATCTGACATATATGTACTCTTTCTTTAATAGACCAAAAATTTATGTTTATGTGTTTGGATTTAGACGAGCTCGTGTTGTTGTTAGACTACTGCAGTGCGGAATTGTTATCGCAATATAACCTCATGTCACCTTCTATCTCATTTATAATGCGCAATACAGTAACGAAATTCTACAGTCATAACGTGTGGTTTGATGCCTCAAAGCACGCAAGAAATTATGATGCCATGGTGGATGATGCAATAAGTGTTTGCTTTACACTTTTCTAGGATATTGCACCTCAAGCCAATAAGAATATGTTTCTTAACGTGCTCTTTAGTGTGTCTATGCATCCACCAAAATCTGAGTCGCAACATGTTAAAATATCTCAACATGTTCCTTTCATATTACTCTTATTGTTATATATTATTTGAAATTGCATCAAATAATATATAACAAAACGCGGATTAATAAAAAAAACCTTTTCTGGATTCACCTAATGAATAAACCAAAAAACCAAGAAAAACTAACAGATTTGCCTGCTGCTTTTCATCTAATATTCTTTTGTTCTTTTTCGTTCTTCGGTGATTCTGTATATTGCTTTGAGAAACCTGCAGACTGAGTTAGAAAAGGGAAAGGTTTCCAGACACTGAAGGAAGCGGCCGTCTGTTTGTGATTAGGTTTTAGGATGATGAAATTCCTAAACCTAGCCCCTTACTTATAGTCTTTACAATGTGAAGCCCAACATTGTAAAGTCCATCCTTTATTACTTCCTTGTGTCCGGGGACCATAACCTAATAATTTGATAATTCAATTTATATCCCTGATTTATTAATTCAGGCTTAAGTGTTGAGATTTGGGCCCTCTTCATTACAGTGCCCAAATTCAACCCGGTTACCACACTTGAGGTCATGATGAATTTTTTACTCATATGTCCAATTTAGTTAATTAAATAATTACCTTGATTATTTTTAGTTTGGACTTCCTTAAAACAATAACAAAATATGTTTATTTACCATGTCGGTCCAAATTATTGTCGGTCCACAAATATATTTAATAAATATATTTCAACAATATAGTGTGTCATCTACATATAATATAAGAAATATGAAATTACTTCCACTGAACTTGTGATACCCAAGATCCTCAACCGAGTTTATCTTAAAGTTATAACTGACTATCACCTCAAGGAATTTTTGGTACCATTGATGAGATGCCTGTTTGAGCCCATAGATGGATTTTATATGTTTAAAAACTAGATCATTTGAGTCACTTTCTACAAAGTGTTATGATTGCACCATATAGATCATTTATTCAAAGTGTGCAACTAATTCCATGATTGTTCTAAAGGACTCCTTCGTCAATAATGGAGGGAATATTTTTTCAAAATCAATCCATTCACGCAGAGTATAACCTTTTGCTATAAGACGTGCTTTATGTCTTTCCATATTACCCAGGAAATTGTGTTTGATTTTGTAAACCCGCATACAACTAACTGTATGTTTCCCTTCAGGTAATTAGACAAAATCCCATATTTCATTATCCTACATTGATTTATACTATATATTCATAGTGTCAATCCACTACCAAGAGTCAGAGCTTGCCATGGAATGTTTGTAAGATGAGGGATCATTTACAGTTCCAGCACATGACACATCATGCTCTTGAAGATATAATATAAAATTTGGACCTATATTACACTTTCTTTCTCTCGTGGACCTTCTTAAGGGTACCATTCCTCTTGTTGCACTTCTTGAGGAGGTAGAGTTTGATCATTATAAACGATGTCATTTTGATCTTCTTGAGGAAGATTACCTTGAAGTTCTTTTTTTTCTACCTGGACCATATATATATCCTGGTTGGAACCCTCAAGTGGAGCATCCGTGTTAATTTGAGGATTACCTTGTTCTAATATGGCCGAAATGATTGGCATTATAGACTAATTTTATGATACCCGAGTATCCTCATTTAAACCTCGATGAATCTCTATGGATTCTTCCTTAAAATCAACATTTATTCTTTTATATTTCCCCTCAAACTCAACATCTTTTAAAAACTTGGTCGTTCATGTCTCAAATATTGTACGAGTGAGAGAATCATAAAAACTTAAACCCTCTGGAATGTTTGGAATAACCTATGAAGAAACATGTAACTGTTTTGGGTCAATTTTCTTTTCTTGATGTTTGAGAGGAATCACCTCATCTGGTCAACCCCACGCATGTATATGCTTTAAATTGGATATACACACGTTCCAAAGCTCATCTAAGGTCCTATCAGTAGCCTTAGTGGGTACTCAATTTAGTATATAAACGACACGTTTGATGACATCCCTCCTTAGAGAGATAATGGTAAAGATGAGTGACATTTGATGCTTATAGTCCTATCTTTGAGTGTTTGATTATGTCTCTCAAATACACCATTCATGCGAGATGAACCCGGTATTGTGTATTGAGGTATTATTCAACACTTCTCTAGGTAATGTGCAAAGAGTCTTAGACGTTGTTCACCTGATCCGTCATATCTATCATAGTATTCACCACCACGGTCAGATCTAATGGTCTTAATGATTTTACCAAGTTGTTTATCAACCTCAGTCCTAAAAGTTATGAAATTTTCCAGGGCCTTAGACTTTTCATGAAGAATGTAAAGATAACTGAAACGATAGTAGTCGTTGATGAATGTTATAAATTACTGTTTCCCGTTCCACGATTCATGTGGAAACGGCCCATAAATGTCAGTATGTATCAACTTTAGGACTTTGCTCACTATATATTCCCCTAGCTTGTTTACGCTCGACAAATATACCAAAGCCAAAGTAATGAAGGGGACCTAATAAACCTTCAGCAACAATCTTATTTATCATAACTTTAGATAAGTGACCTAACCATTTGTGCTACAGTTTAGATGATCTTTTAGTTTTAATAATTTTGTTTGTTGTACGTTGTGTATTCATAACAATATTGTGATTATTAATAGTTTTCAACATATACAAATTATCTTCTTTAATCAAACTTACATTACCAACAATCATATTATTTAGAGAGAGTGTATAATAATTGTTTTCCAGCAGATAAGAATAATATTGCAAGTCTAAAATTGGAAAAGAAACTAAGCTCAACCGAAAAGTGAGAAAATACATCATATTCTCTAGAAATAATACATGTCCATTGGAAAGTTTTAAAAGAAAAATAACAAATAGCTAAAACATCACACGAGCTCCCGTATGCCGTGAAAAATGGATCTTTCACCCTCATTTACCATCATGCTGTTTGACGTACCCTACAAAGAAATACAAACATGAGTTATTGTAGCCGAATCCGGTGTGGATAATAATCGCCTGAGGGTAGGCTAGTAATTTTAGTTGGTGTTTTATAGTAGTGTGTGGGTGTTATGTATTTTAGAGTAAAGAGTAGAGAGATAATTAAGCAGCCTGGTAGCAGTTAATTCTCATTACCCACACTTAATGCAGGTGGTTGGGTATTTATACCCTGATGTTTGGGCCCTTATGGGCTTTCGGGTCATGTTTAATGGACCCGGGTCATGTTCAAATACCCATGAGCTCTAAGTAGGAGAGCAAGTAGCTTAGTCAAGAAGTGTTTAGATTTTTTAGTACTTTTGTCATAGTTCGAACAGTCCCATGGTCATAGTGTTCAAAGTGATCTGTCCGGTCCGGAGGCCTTAGACCGATTTGTCCTTGTCCGGGGAGCGTGCGGAATTCGGACTCATCAGGAGCCCCTTTTTTAGGTGTTTGTGCAAATATTCTTGCCAAAGACCTGAAAAACAGTCCGACGTCAGGGGTAGTTTTAATCCGGACAGGTCTATGGGTTTATCCGGACAGGTCTATGGGTTTATTCGGACAGATAAAGCTTCACGAATTCAAAACGGTTTTTGTCAGAGTTCGTGGGACACGTGTCGTTCTCTGATTGGTTGCTTCAGCCGTTTTTTCACCTTGAATTTCGAACCCACCTTCTTCGAAAAGCAACCGCTTTAATTACAGGTGGTGACATCAGCGCCGTCTTTTAATCATTGCCAAACTTTTCGAATTCTCCTAGGAATCAACTGCTTTTTCAGATTTACTATAAATACAAATTCATTTCTACTGTTTTACCATCTCCTTCAAACTTACTTCTGTAAAAACTCTCAAAGCTTTCTCTCTCTAAAGCAAAAAACTTAGTTCAACAGTTTATGTTTACAGCGAGGAACGCTCTTGTCAAAGGCGGGTGGCTCAACCTTTCTGAGTTAGAGAAGGCTCAAAAAGTCGAAAGAGAAAGACGGATTGCTGCAGGGTTACCTGCCTCGCCTGTTGACAGACCTATCACCTCTGCATCTGAGTCAGATCGAGGCTCGTCCTCTTCCAAAGGTACTAAGCCTAGAAAACTATTTCAAACCAACCTCTCCCCCATAATCTCTGGTTCCTCAGTTCAGGAATCGGTGCCTGCTGTCGAGCCAGGAGTCACAACCACTAGCCTTAGAAAACCTTCTCCCTTTCTTGCAATGGGATCGGACACGGAGCACTCTCCTGAGAAGTTGGTTGACAGAAGGAAAAGCCGGTTGGTTAAAGGCCTGGGGACCAAAAATACTCCCTCAAGGTCGGGGTCAAATGATAGCAGCACCGGATCAGAGGTGCCTATTAGAGCCCATAAGGACAAGCTTTCCGGACTGGAGGGCTCCAACCCAAACCTTTAACCAGAAACTTCTGCTCCAAACACACTACCGGAGAGCAGAAATCAAAGGGGCACTGAGGCCCATCAGTCCGGAGATAAGGCTGAATCAATTTTGAACCCTCCCCCACTACAGCTGCTGAAATCCCTTCAACAATCATGGAGGAAGTGATGGAGGACTCTGTTGAAGAGGCCCCGTTTGAGTCTGAGCCCTCCGGTCAGACTAGCAAAGAAATAGTTTCCAATAAGGACAAGGGCAAGGAAAATTTGTACTTGAGGCATCCGGATCTGCCGGAGAGCCTAGAAGGAAAAGTAGGGCCTTGTTTTCACATGGTCAGCGTTAATTATCTCCTCTCCCTACAAAAAATCAACTATGCATTCATCCACATTGCTGAGTTGGGCAGGATGCGTTCGAAATGGGGTATTCCAGAAAATGTAAAGATCAGGATCCCTATACATCTGGAGACCCCCATGGACTGCAAGTTGAGTGAAGTGGTCATGTTCACGGAGCTGTTCAACTGGGGGCTCAGGTTCCCACTAGACCCAGAGATTGTCAGATATTTCCATCTGATCAAACTCTGTCCGAGCCAGCTGAGCCCCAACGCTTGGTATACCCTTATGTCATGCATCATGGCATCAAGGCTGTCCGGGATCCCTCTGCCCATGGAGGAGTTTGCTGCAGTGGCTAGCCTGTGTAGAAACCACCACATCCCCTTCTACCACTTTAACATGGGGGATAACTTCAAGGCGGTGGATGATTTGCTGGAGGCAGAGAGGAATTGGAGGACCCAGTTGCTATTTGTCAGTGGTGCCTGGGAGAATGGCAAGAAGATAAAATCCGGAGAGAACCCAAGCCTCCTCAGAAGCAGGTGGAGGAGCGATTGTAAGTCTCTTACTTTATTTATATTTTTTTTTGTTTCTCCCTTTCCTATCTAATGCAGTTCGAACTAATGGGTCTCACTTTTGCCTTGGCAGTGTTACCCAAGGAGTTCAGCGACTATCTGAAAGCCGGACAAATAACTTGTGGCAAGATTAATGCCTGGGCTGCTGAGAATTGGGGGAACCGATTCCACAATGCTTTCACCAGTGGAAATTTGGCAAGGTCTCACCTGTGGAACACCGCAAGTCGGAGAGACTTGACCTGGGAGGAGCTCACCACCCAGCCTTCCCCAGACGTTGTGCTCAAGAGGACCCATGAACCAGATGGGACACTCTTCCTGCCAGGCCGGGCCAAAGCCCCGAGCAAGATGAAGGGCAAGAAGAAGAAGGGCAAAAGGGTGGTGGGTGATGCCAACCCTGCTGATGCTGAGAAGGATGCTCCAACAGTCCCGGAGGGGGCAGCCAAGAGCCAAATTGATGCTGCTCTCTTGCAAGTAGTGGAGCAAGAGACTGAAAGGCAGGAAACGAATCTCCCAAAACCTCCAAGGGCTTCCAAGAGAAATCGCAAACAGGGAAGCGATGGTGCAGATCGGGAGGCAAAGAAGAAAAAGACTTCTAAGGGAAATGAGCTTTCTCTCCGGGCTCCGGAGCCTTCTTTCCAAGCTGAGCCTTCTGACCCAATGCATGCCGAAGAGATTCCGGGGGACTTTCACACCGATGAGGTTGAGGGAGGAGATCTCAACATTGATGGAGTAGACATCACCGGTCTTGGTGAGCTTGGTGAATACTTCCTCAATCTCCCCAGAGATGACTTTGCAGGGCCTTACATTCCTCCGAGCAGCTCCAACACAGTCAACTTTAATGGTAAGACTTTTATTGTCTCTAGTGAAAGGGATACCATAGCCCACTCCTTGTTAAGAAACGTGCAGCCGGTACTTACGTTGGAGAGACAAGTTCGGAGTCAGGCAGACATCATTAAAGACCTTAAATTTGACAAGGAGAAGCTGTCTGAACACCTTCGCACTGCCACTTCCAATGCTGACATGTTAAAGGAAGCAAACGAGGATTTGAAGAGAAATCAGAAGGAAAGCACCACAAAAGTCGCCACTTTAGAGGAAACCATCAGAGTCCTCCGGGAGAAGCTGTCCGGTGTGGAGAAGGACCTTACTGCCTCAAAGGAAGAAAGCAAGGCAAAGGACAAAATCATCACCAACTTAACTACTGATAAGATTGCTCTTGAGAATGCAGCATCCAAGGCTGCCGAGGAGAAAACCACTTTGTTAAGGGAGCAAGAGGCTACGATCCAAGCCAAGATCAATGCTTATGCCAACCAGATGATTAAAAGCGAAGAGCAACTGCTTGAGAAGGTGAGGTCTGACATGGTTCTACTTTTCCATGAAAAGTTTCCGAAGAAGAATCTAGCGGACTTATGGCTTTATGTTGAGCCTGAAGACCTCCCATACCACACGATGGCCGAAGGCGACAGGTATGGCTACTCTAGTGACTCCTCAGGTGATGAAGAACATACTCGGGAGAGCCCAGATGAAGAGAAAGGCGATCCTAAGGGCAAGAAGGTAGATGAAGGTGAGCCATCTTCAAAGGCTCAACCTTAACTTATGATCCACTTTGTTTATTTTCTATCCAGACTAAAGTCCTTGGAAGGCCAAGGCACTTTTTTTTAATGGTGTCCGGTATTTGACCGGATAGGTTTTTTGTGTTCGACTTTGATCATTTAAAAGTCCTTGGAAGGCCAAGGCAATTTTAAGTTATTAATTTCAATGAATATTTCTGTTCTGTACAACAATCATCTTCTTTCATTGCTTGTTCTAATTTTGATAGCCAGAGTTTAAGTAGCCTTTAGTTGTTTCATAGTGAGAGTGTTTAAGTTCTCCGGCTAGAGTTTAAATAGCCCTTAGTTATTTCAATCCGGATGGTATGACAAGGGACAAAACTTTAAAAAACCTTAGAAATTTTTTAAGAATGCATCAAATTTTATTCAACAGCCCGGACACCTCATTAAAACCTCCCCGTGCCACCAGGGAGGAAAGAGTATGCCCCCAAATATTTAAATGGATGTTCAAACAAGTAAATATTTACACAAGTGCTATTCCAAGTACATCCGGAGATGCTCGATATTCCAAGGATGAGTTAGAACTCTGCCATCTTTGTCTTCCAACCAATAAGTTCCAGGCTTAATTCTTTCAACAACCATATACGGACCCTCCCAAGTTGGGGCCAACTTTCCGAACAACTTTTCTTTAGTGTGTAAGAAGACCTTCCTTAATACTTTGTCCCCCGGTTGGAAATATCTTCTTTTAACTTTGGAAGCAAACCTGCTTCTCATCAAGCCCTGATAGTGTGCAACTCTAAGGTGAGCTTTAACCTCTCTTTCTTCTATCAAATCAAGTTGACCTCTGATTGCTACCTCGTTAGCGTGTTCGGAGAAGTTGTGAACACGAAAGGAGGGGAGAGTTGCTTCTATGGGAGCTAATGCATCCATCCCATTGACCAAAGCAAAGGGTGATTCTTGTGTTGCAGCCCCAGGTGTTGTCCGGTAGGCCCACAAGACCTCTTGTAGATAACTAGGCCACTTCCCAGCAGCCCCTTCCAAATTCTTCTTTAATCCGGACAATATAGTCCTATTACCACTTCAACCTGCCCATTTGATTGTGAGTGGAAAGGTAAAGAAAAACAATGTTGTATACCCCTTGAGGTACAGAAGCTCTCCATTTCCCTATTGTCGAACTGTGGCCCATTTTCTGTTGTTATCTTTTGTGGGACACCAAATCTGCAACAAATGTTGGATATAATGAATTTTATAACAGCTTTTGATATTGTCCCTGCTAGAGGGGCTGCTTCTATCCACTTCGAGAAGTAGTCTATGGCCACAATTATAGTTTTGCGTCCTCCGGACGCCACAGGGAGAGGCCATACTAAATCCAATCCCCATCGAGCAAAAGGAATAGGCTCAGAAATTGACTCTAAAGGAACGGATGGTACATGAATTTCATTGTTGTACCTCTGTCATGGGTCACACCTTCTTACCAATTCCTTAGCATCTTTCATGATTGATGGCCAATAATAACCGAAGAGTAAAACTCTTCTTGTCAAAGCTCTAAACCCACAATGGGCTGATCCCTCACCATCATGCAATTCGGAGAGGACCACTTGTGACTCTTCATCCCCCAAACAGCGCAGGAGTGGCTTACTGTAGGACTTTTTATACAACACTTCTCTCAATATGATGAAACCACGAGCCTTGTGTTTCAAGGTTCTGGCTAGTGACTTATCTGGAGGCACGACACCATCGGAGAGATATTGCAGGAGAGGAAACCTCCAGTCTTGAGGTTGTTTCACTTGTACTTCACAAATTTCCTCATCTTTACCCTTACTAATTTGAATGGAGGGGCTTTCGAGCACATGGATCCATGGATATGACTCCGCATATGCTATGGTTGCCAATGAGTCTGCTAGCTCATTTTCTGTCCGGAGAATGTGCTCATAGACAACACCTTTAAACTTAAGTGCTTCATTTTTGAGGAGGAGTAAATACTTCACAAGCTGCTCCTTCTTAGCCTCAGATTGGCCTTGGGCATTGTGGATAAGCAGTTGGGAGTCACTTAGCAGCTTGACCCTCTTAGCCCCACAAATGTAGGCTAACTTTAACCCAGCTATAGCTGCTTCGTATTCGGGCTCGTTATTAGATGCCCTGAAAGCAAAACAAATAGCCTGGTACATTTTGTCTCCATATGGGGAAGTTAAACATACTCCGGCACCACATCCCATAGTGCTAGATCCACCATGTGTTCGGACAACCCATACCTTTTTATCTTTTATGTCAGTAGTTTGCTCTGAATCCCTGTCGGAGTGGAATTCAACCAGAAAATCAGCCACAGCTTGGGCCTTGACTGCTGTTCGGGGAGCAAAGTCTATGTCGAAGTCCCCTAACTCTACTGACCACTTAGTCATCCTGCTCGAAATGTCTGCTTTTTTAAGGACATTCTTCAGGGGAAAAGAGGTCCGGATGATGATAGGATGAGCCTTGAAATAAGGCCTCATCTTCCTGGCAGCTATCACCAGGGCTAATGCCAATTTTTCAAGTTTCAAGTAATGCCTTTCTGCATCTATTAAACTTTTGCTGATGTAGTACACTGGATGGGGATGACCATCGATCTCTCTTACCAACACAGCACTGATGGCACAACTTGAAACTGCCAAATATACGAAGAGCGTTTCCCCATCAACTGGCTTAAACAAAGTTTTGGGGGAGGACAGGTGTTTCTTGATCTCATTGAAAGCCTCATCACACTGTGGGGTCCAATCGAATCCCTTTGCACCCTTCAAAGTTTGAAAGAAAGGAGCACACCTGTCCGAAGACCTTGAGATAAATCTGTTTAAGGCAGATAATCTCCCCGTTAACCGCTGTACTTCTTTAATGTTTCGAGGAGGCTCCATTTGGAATAGAGCATTGAGCTGGTCCGAATCAGGTTTTATTCCATGCTCACTTATGATATAGCCTAGAAACTTCCCGGACTGCACTCCGAACACACATTTTTCTAGGTTTAATTTCAAATTCACTTTTACCAAGTTGGCAAAAGTTTCTTGGAGATCATACAAGTGTAACTGCTCATCCACACTCTTCACCATCATGTCATCAATGTATACTTCCATATTTCTTCCAATCTGATCAGCAAATTCCTTGTTTACTAATCTCTAATAAGTAGCCCCAGCATTTTTCAAACCAAATGGCATTACCTTGTAGCAATGAAGACCCGTGTCAGTGACAAATGTGGTATGCTCTTGATCCTTCGGATCTACTTGAATCTGATTGTATCCGGAGAAAGCATCCATAAAGGAAAGCAGCTTGTTGCCAGAGGTGGATTCTACCAACTGATCAATCCGGGGGACCGGATACAAATCTTTTGGGCAAGCTCTATTGAGATCTGTGAAGTCAATGCACATGCGCCAGTTGTCATTTTTCTTTTTCACCAAGACCGGATTAGCAGTCCACAAAGGGTATCGAGACTCCTTGATGTGCCCCATCTTTGTGAGCCTGTCAACTTCTTGCACAATAACATCAGCCTTCTCTTTAGAAAAAGCTCTTGTTTTTTGAACCACTGGTGCTACGTCTCTCCGGACAGATAGGTGATGTGATATTACTTCTGATGGAACTCCAGTAACATCAGCATTGCACCAAGCAAAAACGTGCTGATGGTTCTTCAAAAACTTCAACATTTTATCTTTCAACACAGGTGGCATCTTAGACCCTATCTTGATACTTTTCCCATCCTCCAAACAGTGTGTTTCTACCTCTTCGATCGGTATCAATACTCCAGGGGTCTCTCTGGGGTCATCAATTTCACCCTCACCGCCAGAAAGGCCCTCAAACTACTATTGTTCATTAATACGGACTGACCCAGGGTTCGAGGAGCCAGGGCAGTGGCATAACATTCTCTTGCAATCTTTTGGCTGCTCCGGACGACTCCAACCTGTCCCTGAACACCATACTTCAAGCATTGGTGGACTGTTGAAGCCACTGCATGCATCCTAGAGAGCCAAGACCTCCCTAGTATAGCATTATAACAAGTGGGACAATCCACCACAATAAAGAGTATTCTGACCATTTTCTTGAAATGGCCCTTGCCCAATAACACTTCTTCTTCGAACTCTCCGATCAAATCTGTCGAGCTGTCTGTAAAGCCCACGATTGACCTGTCCGAAGTCTGAATTACAGCTGGATTTTTCATTCTCTTGTATGTGGTTAGGAAAAGTATATTGGCTGAGCTTCCAGTATCCACCAGGATTCGTCTTATGTCATTGCCCCCTATAGATGCTCCTATGACAACAGCATCATTATGAGGGCCAACAATGTCTCTTAAATAATCTTCATCAAAAACAATGAAGGGGAATGAGTTTTGCGACTGATAGGAAGTCATGCCTCCTTCTAGCTGGGAGGCTAAAGTATGAAAATGCCTCTTCCTCGAAGAAGCAGTAGGAGCTGTCATAGTGTCCCCTCCGAAAATTGTAAGTGACTCGAAAAACTTAATGAGCCCGGAGACCGACCTAGAACATTCCTCGATTGTACCCACTCTGTTTCGAGTTGGATCAGGATCCAAGTACTCAGATTCCACGTCAAACCTTTTAACTATAACCATGGCTCCCTCCGGAGCAGCATTACTTGGACCAACCCGGTGAGTGTTATCAGGCCTATTGCCTCCTCTTCTTTTAACGTAAGCCCCTAGCTTTCCCCTCTCAATCAAGTTTTGAACTTCTTGTTTCAATGTTATGCAGTCATCAGTGGTATGACCAATATCATTGTGATATTGGCAAAAAGAGTTATTGCGATGCTCTCTGGGAGACTGCAGTGTTGTCGGTCTCCGGTAATGCACCTCATCCTTTGTTTTATCAAAAATAGTGGCCACATTTTCTTTTAACTCTGCGAACCACTCCGGTTGGACCCATGGCCCTCTCTTGTTTCTGGATTGCTGACTCTGAGCAGGAGCAGCTGGCTGAGACTGAGCTTTTGCCCTACCATGCCCCTGTCCGGTCTCTCTTGCTTTGTACCCGGACTGATTCTGATTGGGATTTGGTGCCACTGGGGTAGACCTCACCTGCCTGTGCACCCTGGTTTTCTTCGTTTCATCAACATTTATTTGTTTGCCAACCTGATTCAGCAACCCTCCCCATGTCATAGCCTTCTTTCTGGTCATTGAATCAGCTAGATTGCTTGGGTTCAAACCCTGCCTTAGGGATGCTATTGCAACCTGTTCGAAACAATCAGCCAACCCATTCTTGGTATTCACAAAACGGCTTATATATTCTTTCAAGGACTCATTCGGCTCGTGGGCACAATGGATTATTGTGTCTCCATTGCCCTTTAGCTCTTTACTCCATACGAACTGCCTTCGAAAGGCTACCCAAAAAGTATCGAAATCTTTAATACAACCCTGAGGCAGGCTGTTGTACCATTTCAGAGCACTCCCCGTGAATGATTGGGAGAATGCCCTACAAAGTAGTTTATCATCGTCGTCAAAGTTCATCATGAAGTTTTTAAATTGCTCTAGATGGTTTTCCGGATCAGTACTGCCATCGTACTTCTCTATTTTGGTGCTGTCAAACCTCTTCGGGAGGTTTCCGGACAGAATTTTAGAAGACAATGGAGATTGCCTCCAATTCCTTCCACGACTGAACACAATATCCTCATCGGGAGTTCCAAAGATACTTGGTTCATCGTGGAAAGCGAAGGGATCCATCAGCATCTTGTCCACATGCCTCCAGTTGTGTCATGACCCTTTACCAATATTCTTCTTCATCCTTCCATGTCTATCCCTTTTTCTTGAATACTTTTTGATCTGCTTTTGTTTCTTTCTAGTTCGACCCTCATCGCCGCTTGAGGATAAAGATTTTTTAACTCCTTCATTGTCCGAAGAGCTATCAGAAGATTCTGAGCTTGAGTCAGAACTCTCCACAGGCTTGGACCGGTGAGACTTTTTAGAACTGGCATGAGTCTTTTTGGTGCTCACATGAGTTTTTGAAGACTCATGCTCTCTGGGGTTATCGGTGTGATGAGCAACCGATGCTTTGGACTTTTCTTTCACGCCCATCTTGGCCTTTTCTGCCCTCAGATCTTCTATTTCACCCTTTAGCCTATCACGCTCTTCGATAGTGTATTCATCGTTCTCTCCCACCACTTCGAGCAAAGCTGGTGGTACTTCTGGATTGTCCGGATTCATTCGGACAGATTTTCTTAGCTGGTTTTGAATGCTTGATTCAGGCACCTTCTGCTCCCACTGTGGTCGCCAATTTGGTGTGGATAATAATTGCCTGAGGGTAGGCTAGTAATTTTAGTTGGTGTTTTATAGTAGTGTGTGGGTGTTATGTGTTTTACAGTAGAGAGTAGAGAGATAATTAAGCATCCTGGTAGCAGTTAATTCTCATTACCCACACTTAATGCAGGTGGTTGGGTATTTATACCCTGATGTTTGGGCCCTTATGGGCTTTCAGGTCATGTTTAATGGACCCGGGTCATGTTCAAAGACCCATGAGCTCTAAGTAGGAGAGCAAGTAGCTTAGTCAAGAAGTGTTTAGGTTTTTTAGTACTTTTGTCATAGTTCGAACAGTCCCATGGTCATAGTGTTCAAAGTGATCTATCCGGTCCGTGTGATCTGTCCGGTCTGGAGGCCTTAGACCGATCTGTCCTTTTCCGGGGAGCGTGCAGAATTCGGACTCATCAGAATTAACCCACAAAGTGTTTCTTTTCACATAAAATATATTACTTTCTAAAATAACCAAAGATGCGGGAACACATTTGCTTAACATATAAGCCCAACATTTCTCACGGTCATTCTTCTAGTGTCTTTTCTCCTTGCTGATAAAGCATCAACAAACAGTCAATTCCTCAAACATTTTCTTCATAATTGGACCATGATCTAGTCCTCCAGTCTTAATTGCATTCCTCAGTAAGGTCTAAACCGATTGTCTTTAATTTTTAGCCAATCATTTAGATTTCAAAAAAGTGCTCACGCGTTTTAACTTTTCCAGTATTTTTTTTGGTAGCTAGCTCGATGAACAAATGCTGCATCTCTATCTTCTCATTTTTGGCAAAGGTTTTCTCGACCTCCGCGAGAAAGTCTGAGTCAGTGGTAACACCTTTAGAGACAACCTTACGCAATGCTACTGGAATCCCCTCTAACAAGAGTGTTATTCATAATTTATTTGACTTATACCACCTTTCATATGTCTTAGTTTCCTCCCGTGTACTTTCCCGACTAAGGTGGTTGGGTTAGGAGTTATCAGTGAATAGTCATAATCATGTACAGACAAGAACATCAGTCTATCTTCCTTTCACAATTGGAAGTCCGAACAATCTAACATGGGTGGATGATTCCCCAATAGATTGTAACCAGTGGACACTATAGTAAGAACAAACAATATACAAAGTACATTTAGCATCTTGACATATAGTGGAAACATATGCATGAACATGTCAAATACATGTAAAACATAAAATTCCCTGATAATAGATTTTTAGAGGGTAAATCGTACTAACATGTAATTTTATGAGTTTGAGAAAAACACCATGACTTTTATTTAATTTCCTAAGTACCAATGAGACCTTCTGGACAGCCGATGCCATTTAAATTAAAATAACCATAATTTGATTTTCCTAAGTTTGTGAAACCTTTCGGATGGCCAATTCCGCATACTTAAAATCAAAAAAGAAAAATGTTGAATTTAATTTATCATAACTACCGATAAAACCTTTCAAAGATCCGATTTCATCTATTTAAAATAAAAACAACACAAGGACCATTTTCAGTGATTTTATCTCTTTCATGATTAATTTAAACCCAAACGTAAAACTTCTGGAGGGTCGATAATATTTGAATTTAGATTAATCTTTGAACCTTTCGAAGCCTAAAATCGATAAAAAACTTAATTATAAACTTCTGAATAACCGATTAAATCAATTTCTTAGTTTCACCTACCGATCGACGAAACCTTAGTCATGCATCACCATTTAATTATTCAAGCATACACAATTTAATTCACAAATTTGCGTACAACATTTAGCATACCCAAACACTTAACATTTTAAATCGATTTAAATATTTTAAATTTTACCAAAAAAAATCTGAAAACTTTTGCTCCAGACTTGCTACAGGTTATGGACGTGCGCCGAGTCTGCAACAGTTGTTGCAGCTCCCTATGTATGCGACCAACCTACAACAACTCTGCTGCAAGTTACAGTAGTTGCTGTTGCGGAACATGGACAGCAGCAGCGATACTGTCACCGTGTTTAAGCCCAACTAGCAACCTTCCACTTCTATCATCGCGATAACAACAGATTTGTGAATCCTAGAAAGTTACAACGCTCACCACAATTTATTAAATATACAGTTTATTCATATTAAACATGAAAAATCGTATAGACGTACTTTTCAATACGAATAAATCACATTAATATGATTTTTCATACGGTTCCTAAATTTATTCCCTAACCAGTTCAATCATCACAATACTCTGATTGAGGTTTCTTTATAATGAAAAAGAACATGCATCAATAAAAATATATATATATATATATATATAATTATGTTATTATATCGAATTTAAAAAAAAACGTTTTGCTGGTTTTAATACCCATTGTTATAGTTTATTTGGAATCGCATTGAAATCAATATAAAAAATCGCAAATATATATATATAAACTCTTATTTGATTCACATAAAATTAAACAAGAATAAGATAAATTATTGGTTGAATTAGATCAAATATATTTTGAAATCGCATCAAAACAATATAACAAATAGCGAAAAATAAAAATAAACCTCGTTAAACTTTGATTGAATATTCCATAAATATGTTAATTAAATATATTTCGAAAATCATCTTCAATTCCAAATACCACCCTTAGGTAAATGTTGTTTTTATTAATGTTTATTTACATCATTACTTTCCACTTATTTTTATTTTCAAAATAATTTAAGGGAAAAATAAAAATAAACCCTTATTTAATTCACCTAAAATTAAACAAAGAATAAAATTTCACTCGTTAAACTTTGATTGAATATTCCATAAATATGTTAATTAAATATATTTCGAAAATCATCTTCAATTCCAAATACCACCCCTAGGTAAATGTTGTTTTTATTAATATTTATCTTAATGTTGTTTTTGTTTATAAGGCAGTTAGTTACATCATTACTTTCCACTTATTTTTATTTTCAAAATAATATAACAAATCGCGAAAAATAAAAATAAACCCTTATTTTTTTATTTTTTTTAAGCAAAAAGAAAACTTATATTAACAAAACGAAGAAGTTTTACAAACAGAAGGTCTTAAAGAAAAAAGGCCCAAAAATGGGTCAAAATTGACACAAGTAGTCAATTCAAACCCTAATCGATACGATCCAAAACTCAAAAGCCACAAGCTGCCTCTACACCTCTCATCAGCTTTCTTCACAAAAATCACTTTAGCTTCTCTTCAGCTTATTCTCCAGAAACTCCAAAACACTCTTCAGCATCCCCTTCGCTCAACTCTAACAAACTCTTCTCAAATCCAAAAAATTTATGGATTCGAATCCTTCTTCTACAAACGTTTTTTGGCATGCGATTGCGTCAGACTACATGTTCTCCTGTACTAGCTCTGTGAGTAGCGTCAACGAGTTATCTCTTCACCTAGGCTCACCGGACCAAGTTGAGCCGCCTTTCTCAAGACAGTCTGCGAAGTGTTGTCAGTGGTAATCTCGGAATGAGCCTCTTCTGCTGTTTTAGTATATGAATTAGTCTGAGTAAAATCTTTCTTAGGACGCCATCTTATTTGTGGCTTGTCTGAGGCATCCGCGTAAATCAACTCTGAATAGAAATTCTTCGACATAAGTTTCAATTTCCATTTCTCACATTGATAGCCTTTGACTATTATATTTGCCAACTCTTTCTGTATACGAGTTCCATCTAGTCCAAGAAGATTATCATTCATAGACCTAGATATCGCTGTATATCCAGCGCAAGCAGTAGCCACTACTGAAACATTGGCTATGGCAAATACACGAAGTCTCTTTGATGGAGCGAAAACAAAGCGCCGCAACAAAGACCAACAAGGCATGATTTTCTAATAGTTGTTTTGCACCCTAGAATAATATTAACTTCTTCTGGAGTAATTCTCTCCTTCAAAACAAAATTCTCTCCAACAACCATCATTGAATCCTGGAAAAGAAACACCAGATTTGACTCTATCTCTATCCAACCTTCGAAACAACTTCAACAAATCTACCACACGAGCTCAACTTGGTGTTGAAGTCTCCTGCTAGTATCCAGGATTTGTCTTCACAGGTGAGCTGCTTTAGCTGATTCCATAACATTCTTCTCTGCACTCTTTGATTTTTTGCATAAACAAAAGTGAAGTAACAAATAGAAAAAGAATACTTGATTTCTAAATGAAGGAATTGTTCATGGTTGACCACAATGCTCGGAAAATCCAGAATAATTACAAGGATTTCGAGGTCTCCCTCGTCGATTTGCTGCTGTCGAAGGGTAAAATCATCTCTATTCCTTTTTTTCCTTCAATCTTTTTGCAAACTTCTTTTTTGTGTCCCAGATGAAAGCATTGCGATCAATAATCAGGGACATTTCGGTAGCTAATTCCAATCCAACTTCCTTCATTAATTCCAAATCCGACCCAGATTTTTCTTTTTAAAATCTTAGATACATCTGTTTCAATCAACGCATAGCAGGCGTTGGTTTTCACTCTGTTAAACGGTGGAACAAAAGATTGATAAACATTTTCAAGAGTTGATGCTATATCCCTGACTATGCCATCGTTATATAGGTATTCCGGCATATTTTCAAGCCTGATCCACAGCAGTACCACGGGGCTTTCTTTGTTTTTGCTTATTTCAGGAGACCATTTGATCACCTTCATAAGTTTTCCGTCTACTATCCAGGTAGGTTTAGTCCAAATCTTGATGATATATTCTTTCAAACTCAACTCTATCAAGATTTGTCTCGAGTAGAGAGTAACGTAAGAGTATTCCCCGATGAACTTGAAAGATTCCATGAAGCTCTGAAAAGCAAGACGTTTTGGGATACCTTGACTAAACTTACCTATCAAGGTAGTTTTTGATTGATTCATAAGGATTTCTTTGATCTCTTTTGTGAACTGGACCACATTATGGTCTTCTGAAATTTTTGTGTACTCTGGTTGAGGTATGGTTCTTATATTTGTAGAGGTTAGAGTATCCAAGAAGGTTTTTTTTATCACAGGGTAACATTGTTGGTTTGTTTTTGCAGAGTCGGAAAGTCGTCGTTGCTCAGAATGTTGTACCCCATTGATGGTAAGGAGGAAAGCAGATTCGGAGAAGAAACAGAGGGAACTTCAAGGATTGAACACTTGTATGAAAAACTCTGAAGAACATAGAAAAACTTTCGGATAGAGAAGAAAGAAGGAGAAGGAGAAAGCCACGGGAGAAACGTAAACGGCGCTGACCACAGAAAGATCGCCGACCACAGAAAGATCATGATTTATCAGTTTCTGATATTGGAGGAGCCATAGCTTCTCTTCTCTTCACGCGTGTACCTTGAGAGTGTTTCATCTTTTTTAAATAAACCTTTATTTAATTCACCTAAAATTAAACAAAGAATAAAATTTCACTAGTTAAACTTATTAAATATAAATATGTTAATTAAATATATTTTGAAAATCATCTTCAATTCCAAATACCACCCCTAGGTAAATGTTGTTTTTATTAATTTTGAAAATCATCTTCAATTCCAAATACCACCCCTAGGTAAATGTTGTTTTTATTAATATTTATCTTAATGTTGTTTTTATTTATAAGGTAGTTAGTTACATCATTACTTTCCATCTATTTTTATTTTCAAAATATGAGTTCAGTTGTTAGTGAATAGTTTTGGATTCAATTTTATTTTTAGAAAAGATAAAATATTTTCACTAGGTTTTTCCAAAAAAAATCAAATTAGTGGGGTGAAAGAATATAATAATAAAATATTATGGTAAAACAACCTAAAGACAGATTATATTTATTTCTAGGGTTAAATCGCTGCTTCGTCCCTCGACTATCACGTTTTGTGTCATTTAGTCCCTCGACAAAAAAATCACGGTTGAGGGTCCCTCGTCTATCAAAATTCTATAAATTCAGTCCCCGCGCGTGGTTTTTGCTGTAATGCTGCCACGTGTCACTATAGTTAAATGGGTTGCGTTCCATAGTGCTTCGACTTTTAATTCCATTTTTACCCTTCCAATTTAATATTTTTTTAATATTTAATATTTTTTTTATTTTTTTATTATTCCGAAAACAGAGTATCCCAAAATTTCGAATACTCTGTTTTTCTGTTTTCTCTCTTTGCTACCTTAACTACGCTTAGTTGCCGAATCACTTCTCTACTTAAGTTGGTGCTCTTGCAACCCCATTCTCTACTTAATATCATGCTGCCGGTGCCATTACAAGGGATTCTGTCATGATGGTTTTCGTCTGGAATGGTCAGCGTGCTCTTGATTGGTCTACACTAATCTGCACTCAAATCTGCATATCCACAATCGATATAACAAATCTATAACAAAATCAGAGTTTTTCTCTCTTTTTCTCTCTTCATGTATATAGAAGTAAACATATGTATATAATCAAACCAGTAACGGAGGACAATTTGGAGCCTGGCTTAGCGTGGATGGTTATTGCTACAGAAGAAGGCGGAACCAGGCGAATACAAAAAGGAAACTTTGAAGCGGGTGAAGAAGACTGAGTTGACTCGGTCGAGTTCGCCTTCGATTTTCCCTTTTTGGCCGGCGCCATTCTGCTTCCAGTCTCCCTCCGATTTGGCAGCCAAAGTCATATAATCACAGAGCCAGACCTGTTTGATCAAAAGCCAAAACTATCGTATTCTAGTACATATTCTGGGTAAAATTGATGACTGGTCCCAATTATGGCAGATTTTTCATTTTTATATATCCATTAATGTTTTCTCCAATTTTGATCTTTGGACCGGACTATATATCCATCCCCCATTTGTGTAATTCCTCATCCTTCGAATATACATCAGTAAATATGTTTTTTTCACTAGGTTTTTTACCATCTCACTGTAATCTAACCATGCGCCATAACATTCACAGTATGTAACCTTGAACAATCAGGAATTGCTACAAATAGGTTTTTTTTAGACCAATCAAGAGCACGCTCCATGCACCACCAGTACTCCAGTGACTAGAGGTGTCTAATGGTTCAGGAACCATGGTTTAAAGCTGACAACCTGCTTAAGAACTGGCGGTCTACCTGCGAAACTGGCCCATTATGACTGCAACCCGCCGAGACCGCAACCCGCCGAGACCGCAATCCGCCGAGACCGCAACCCGCCGAGACCGCATAAGGAGCAACCCGCCGAGACCGCAACCCGCCGAGACCGCAACCCGCCGAGACCGCAACCCGGCGAGACCGCAACCCGCCGAGACTGCGAAACCACGGTTTATTTGTAAAAAACCGGTGGTTTATTGGTAAATATTATGCTGATTTTATTTATTTTATATCCAAAATGTTATATTTAAAAAATATTGAGATTGAATATTATTATAGAATTATTATTACATTTTTGTTAATATTAATTTGTTTTGGTTATTAATATTTTAAGTGTTGTAATTATTATATAGTCTAAAATTTTAAATATTACTTATGTTATTATCATATTTTGAATATTATTATTATTATGTTTTTATATCTAATACAAAGCAAAACTATATCTTATCATGTTAAAATATTACAAATTCTACGGTTATAATTTTAATATTACATTTTGATTACTATTGCGATTTGGTTTTAAATTTTACAAGTGTTTGATATTATTTTTTAAACCAAAATTAGATCTTATGAAGTTATAAGTATTTCATAATACATTTGTTGTTGTTATAATAAAAGGTAAAGTCATTTTTGGATAATTTAGCCGTTCACAGTTTATACTCGTGCGGGCCAGGAGTTGTACAAATGTTTTCAAATTACAATACAAAATAGTAAAAAACTATTACAAACATCATTCATCTTCAGCTTCGTCTTCTTCGTAAGTAAAATCTTCGCCGTCAGCTTCGTTTTCTTCCGCAATTTCTTGTTCAAGTATATCTTCGTAATCATCCGGATAATCTTCGAAGATGTCGTCTACGTTCACTTCGTCTCTGAACTCTATGTCTTGCATCCTTTTATCCGCCGCTGTCCAATCCTTAACTGCCACAAGCACTCCAAGTGCTTTGCCCGTCAATCTTGTTCTCTTAGTCGTGTATTGCAACCTCGCTTGGCTGAAAGCACACTCACTTGCAACTGTAGACATAGGTATAGCATAAATCTCTTTAACAATCCTGCAAAGAATAGGAAACTCTTCAGTTTTGGTACCCCACCATCGTATGATATCTTCAATACCTTGGTCTTGATAATTCGTAAAGTCAAACCTAGTGGTCCAATATCTATACAACTCATTATCAGATTGAGGGGTTTCTGTAACATTGTTGTTTCGTAACATTGCCAATCGAATATAGTTAGTATTTCTCCCTCTACCCCTATTGTTACTACTGCTTACATTTGTAGATGTATTTGATCTATATCTTGCAGCATACTTATCATAGATATTATACAAACTATCATATATACCGCTAATATATCCTTTAGGGTCAATTGGTTCGGTCGGTGGTATATCTGTAGGAAACCGTACAGATTTATAAAAGCAATCAACTAGCAATTCAAATTTTTCTTTTCGTGAAAAAGGATCTAAAAGGCAAGCAAATGAATAACTATCAGGGATTGGATGAAAATACTTTGTGAACTTATATTCCATTCCAGGCACCATGTCTACGCATGCATAATGTGATCTATATTCATCCATATGCATGGCAAGATTAGCAATCGTGAAAAGGGCCAAATGAGCATTAGGTTGATTTTGTGAAGAAAAGGTTAGGGTGTTTTCTTTAAAAAGTCTTAAAAATCTTAACATGTGTGCACAAAATTTCCAATGATCTGGTTCAATTGGTGTTTCACGATATGTATTATAAAGCGTCGATATCTCTTCTTTAAAAACATGCGCACGTGCAAGCATTGTGTAAGTAGAATTCCATCTAGTTTCGACATCTAATAAAAGTTTCTTATATTTTTTCCCATTTGAAAGAACAAGTGTTTTAAAAGCTCTTTTTTTAGCAGCGGATGTCGAGCAAAATAGGATCCCATTTTTTATAGGGGTAATATAATCACCCTGAACCTTACGTATTCCTTCTTTCGCAACTAATTGAAGTACGTGGCATAAACATTTGGTGTGAAACAATTTTGGAAAAGGAGGATTGCAATCTGCTATAAGATATGATATAGCACTAATATTAGAAGATGCATTATCCAACGAAATAGACATAATCTTGTTTTTAATGCCATAAACATTCATGCATTCAGTCATACTCTCCCTAATTATTTGTGCGGTATGCTTCCCAATTGATTCAAACCATATAATTCTCCTTTGGAGGACCCATTGGGCGTCCATCCAATGGAGGGTAACACATATCATATCTAAATCAGTAAAAGTAGCTATGTCACTAGTAATCGAAACATTCCATGGCAAAGTCTGCATAGTTTGAATAATCTCTTTTTTTCTTTGTAAATAATATTTAAAGGCTAGCGATCGCAAAGAGGTACGTGGAATGCGTGTTGCCTGTGGGTTTACCCCAACTTGCATCCAATTTTCGTATCTCCAAGAATCCCCAAAACTAAATGGTTGTAAACTACCGACTGCATAAATCATTGTTGCTTCCCTATACGTATCGTGGTTAAACTCAAAAGGAAGACCTGTTTGAGGGTTCGTGCAAACATTAGTTGGGTTAGGTTTTGTAGGATCATATATTTCATGTTTCGATAAATGTTTTACCATAGTGCTAGTGCCCATATTTCTAGATCCACTTACGTGAAGATAACGTTTATTGCACTCTTTACAAATACAATACAAACCATCTTCTGATAGAGTATAGTGTTTCCAAATCCAAGATGTTTTCTTACGAGATCCCCCCCCACTAGTACTTCCACCACCACTTTCGCGGGAGGAGAGTGTGTCAACGTGAGGGAATTCTGTAGAAAAATCATCCATGGTATTGAGATCCACATTAGATGGTGCGTTTATCCCAGTATTTCTACGTTTTGGATTCATTTTAAAACTAATAACAGTTTTTTTTTTCAAATATGCAATAAAATACTAATAATAAAATCACAATTTAGACTAATAACAAGATATAACAACTAAATTTAGACTAATAACAAGATAGAACAACTAAATTTAGACTAATAACAACTAAGAAACAATTTGCGGAAAAACAAAAATCAAACAATTTCGAAAGTAGGAGTAGAATAAGTAAAATAACTAATTGTAGTTTTCTAGAACTTATCGAACAAATAGATAGATTTAGAGAGAAGTAGAGAGTTGTTTGAGAGGTGTGAGTATTGGTGTTGGGGTCTCCTCTACTTATAGGGGAGACCCAAAAAAAAAAAAACCGAAAAAACAAAAAAAAAAAAATCACCCGGACCATCCGGATGGGCGTCCGGATGGTCCGGACACATGATCCGGGGCATCCGGACACTTTCGCCCGGACGCCCGGACAGACAATTCGGACCATCCGGACGCCCAACCGGATGGTCCGATTGGAACCGGGGCATCCGGACGATCGTCCGGATGCCCCGGTTCAACCAACGGCTAGTTGGTTTGAACTAGCCGTTGGTTGAACCGGGGCATCCGGACGATCATCCGGATGCCCCGGTTCAACCAACGGCTAGTTCAAACCAACTAGCCGTTGGCAACAGCCAAAAGCGGACCATCCGCACGCGTGGCCGGATGGTCCGCTTGATGACGTCATGCTGACGTCATCAAACGGCTAGTAGAAAAAAAAAAAAAAAAAAAACACAAAATTACCCTATAAATACACCCTACATCCTCCTATATTTTTCACTACAAATCTCTCCCTCTCCACTACAAATCTATCCCCTCTCTCTACTACACTTCTCTAAATTTTTTTTATATTTTTCAAACTCTATTTAAATTTCAGGTTTCGCAAATGTCTTCGAAAACAAAAAAGAACGCTCGTAAAGGTGGATGTAGTGAACCAACCACTTCCGAAGTGAGAGAGGTGGAAGAAATGTTGTTGCATACCTTGGAGCATGAGGCAACGGAGAGCGAGACTATCGAACATCGCCCCGAGGGGGAGATTCGCATCCGTAGTAATCGGCAAGGAGGTCGAGGTGTAACAAAAATTTGGTCTGGTATGTTTCTGAACTACGAGGAACTGATCCAAATAGAGGGTATGCAAAATTTTTTCAAACTTATTGAGCCTACTAATGGCCAAGGTTGGATGAATCTAGCTAGATTCAAATGTGATTGGTATATAGAACTAGTGCGAAAGTTTTATTCCACGGCTAGATTAATCGAAAATGATCCAAGAGGTTTAGGAATGAATAGTTTGATTGATGGTATCGAGTATAGTTTTTTTGAAACTGATTTCTACGATCTTTTTTCCGTTCCAACCCATGATATCTATACCGGTAATAAATTACCTCCCATTAGTTATCGCCCTACGATATGGAGTGCTGATTGGCCTTTGTCTTACGAAGAAGCGGTAGAGATTCTTACTTGTCCTGGTGCGGAAGCTCCGAAAATTAGCGGTAAATTTCGAGCCATGCGGGGTAATTTGGATGGTATTGGGAAATTAGCTTTGAAATTGGTAAATAGTATATTTCTTCCACCTAGTAACAATGATTCGCAGCTTTCATATATTCAAACATTTGTTACTGCTTTTATGATTCGAAATCAGGGAATAATTAATTTACCCAGCTTGATGATTCGAAATATGGCTGCGAGGTGTGGTACGGATAAACTACCTTATGGGATGATATTGAGTAAATTGCTTGTTTCGAAAGGAGCTGATGTGAGTATGTACACTCCGGTGAAGGTGAGGCCGACTAGTGCTATAGGTAGAAACTCTTTGCGTTTGCAGGAAATATACTCTTGGGATGGAGAGTTGATTTCGAAATTAGAGGCATGGAACCACCATAGAGAAGACTTGAATCAGATATATATTGCGAACGGTCTTACAAAACCGCCAAATCCACCTACTCAGTATCGAGTTGAGGCTGAAGTGTCTTTCGATCCAAATGCTAGTGGTTCTTCGCGAGTACCGCCACAACAAAGACGAACCGATCGCGAATTTGCTGAGTTTGCGCATACTCAACAAATGGTTTGGCATGATGATTTTACAAAATGGCAAGGTGAATTTCAAAATTGGCAGGGGGGGGTAAATGACCAGCTTAGCCAGATACAGCAGTGGCAAGTAGGGGTGAATGATCAACTTGGTCACCTCGAGCAGTGGCATGGTCAATACGAGCAGTGGCATGGTCAATACGAGCAGTGGCATCATGGACAAGATCAATGGAATGAGCGATTTGCAAACTCTCAAGCCCAACAGTCGGAGTATATGCGACAGATGATGGAGAACATGCATTTGCAAGGTCAACCACCTAACAACAACAACGATGAAGCTCCTTAGTTTTTCGCAATTGATTTTCATTATCGTTGTAATGTTTATCTTTTTTATTTGATTGAACAACTATGTTACTTGTTTGGTTTTTATTTTTAATGAATTGTTTGTTTTGCTTCTATTTTTTATTAAATGTTATTTAAATCACTTACCTAGCTTTCAATTTTTATTTTGTTCTTTACAACTTACAAGTAATTTATGTTTATGCATATAAACTTCTAATATTGAATAGTTCGAAAATACAATAAACTATATAATTCATCTAACCATAAACACTTCAAGCTTGAAAGAATCTAAAGAATCACCTAATAATTTAAAATTTTAATACAATTATATGTCTAATAGGTATATATTATTTAATAGTAATATATTATTCAAACGTATCAAAATCAAATTACAATTATTTTTTAAGAATGTAATTGATGATTATAAAATTTCGATTAAAATGATAACATATTTAAATTAAAATACATGAAATAGAATAATTAACTCAATTATTGAAATTATATTCAATTAAACACTTACAAATTAATTTTAAATAACATTATAATATATTCCGATAAATGGTTCTTAAATGGTTAAATGGTTTGGCTGATGGTTTGAACTGGTAAACGGTTCTTAAATGGTTCGTCTGGTGGTTTGAACTGGCGGTTTAACTGTGAAACTGGCCCATTACGACTGCAACCCGCCGAGACCGCAACCCGCCGAAACCGCATAAGGAGCAACCCGCCGAGACCGCAACCCGCCGAGACCGCAACCCGCCGAGACCGCAACCCGCCGAGACCGCAACCCGCCGAGACCGCAACCCGCCGAGACCGCAACCCGCCGAGACCGCAACCCGCCGAGACTGCAACCCGTGGTTCAGACTTAAACGGTGCGGGTTGGTGCTGGTTCAAACCGTTTGACACCTCTACCAGTGACCATTCCAGACGAAAACCATGACAGAATCCCTTGTAATGGCACTGACAGCATGATCTTAAGTAGAGAATGGGGTTGCAAGAGCACCAACTTAAGTAGAGAAGTGATTCGGCAACTAAGCGTAGTTAAGGTAGCAAAGAGAGAAAACAGAGTATTCGAAATTTTGGGATACTCTGTTTTCGGAATAATAAAAAAATAAAAAAAATTAAATATTAAAAAAATATTAAATTCGAAGGGTAAAAATGGAATTAAAAGTCGAAGGACTATCTGTGGAACGCAACCCATTTAACTATAGTGACACGTGGCAACATTACAGCAAAAACCACGCGCGGGGACTGAATTTATAGAATTTTGATAGACGAGGGACCCTCAACCGTGATTTTTTTGTGGAGGGACTAAATGACACAAAACGTGACGAAGCAGCGATTTAACCCTTTATTTCTATAAGTTATAGTCTTGGGAGTAAAAATTTAGCCAAACAGGAAAAGAAAATATCTGAAGGATAATTCTTTTAGCAGTAAGAGAGCACGCACATTAAAAAATTTAACAACATTGTTCACAATAATAACAAAAGGTTTAATACATGTAATTTATTTTTATTTAAACAGGGGAATTCATACTGCTCTATTTAAACAAATAGAGATAGTGACCCAAGACACACATCGCATCAATATTTCGCCTTCCGTTTATTACATTAAAAGCAAACAAACAAACAGGGCAATGCTTTATTTATTTGTATGACTACATACTTCTAATGTGCACCATACATTATTACTGACGAGCACCACCCGTACCCGTACAAGGCAGTTTCTCCTTTATCTTCTCCATCACTCCTTTGTTCTGGTGCTCCTCCCCGTACTGCTCTCCTTTTCCTACATCCGTACCGTGCGTCCCGTACCCGGATAGACCACCACCACCATGCTGCTGATGCTGCTGTCCAATTCCGTGCTGCTGATGCTGCTGCCCAAGCCCGTACTGCTCTCCTTTCCCTACATCCGTACCGTGCGTCCCGTACCCGGATAGACCACTACCACCGTGCTGCTGATGCTGCTGTCCAATTCCGTGCTGCTGATGCTGCTGTCCAATTCCGTGCTGCTGATGCTGCTGTCCAAGCCCGTGCTGCTGATGCTGCTGTCCAAGCCCGGTTTCATAGATACTGCCTGTTACCAAATCCCTGCCACCATGCTGCTGACCGACACCACCGGTTCCAATTCCACCAATGCCGCCACCGAGATTATGTTGGCGGTGCTGTCCATGACCGGTCCCCAAACCGTGACTGGTTCCAAAATCACCGGTGCCGCCTGGATTCTGTTGCTGCTGCCCTCCACCAGTCACACTCGCAGGTAGTATATCCTTGATCTTGTCAAGTACTCCTTTCTTTTCGTGCTCCTGTGGGTACTGATTCCCTCCGCCGACGCCGGTCGTCCCATAAGTAGTCGAACCGTCGTGTGTCTGCCCCGAACCGTGCTGCGCCTGTCCGGGCAGCATATTTTTCACCTTATCCATCATCCCCTGATGCTGCTGGCCACCTCCGGTCGTCCCATAAGTAGTAGAACTGTTGTGTGTCTGCCCCGAACCTTGCTGCGCCTGTCCGGGCAGCATATTTTTCACCTTATCCATCATCCCCTGATGCTGCTGGCCACCTCCGGTCGTCCCATAAGTAGTAGAACTGTTGTGTGTCTGCCCCGAACCTTGCTGCCCCTGTCCGGGCAGCATATTTTTCACCTTATCCATCATCCCCTGATGCTGCTGGCCGCCTCCGGTTCCATAAACACCACCGGATCCCACATCCCCGGTTCCACGCTGCTGCTCAACACCACCGGTTCCAAGTACACCGCCGACGCCACCGCGATGATGTTGCTGCTGACCTTCACCTGTTCCGAAAACATCGGTGACGCCGTGATGCTTTTGACCGCCGGTTCCTAGACCACCAAGCTGATCAGTCTGGCGGCCACTACCAGTTTGGTTAATAGGGTTGCCAAGCTCGTCGGTTTCCTGGAAAGCAACTCGGGGTTGGTTGTGTGACATTTTTGTGTTGAAAGTGAGTTTCTAAAACAAAAGAAGATGGATTTGATAGTTGTTGTTTTTACTTCAGGAAGCTGATTTCTTTGTGTGTTGTTATGCGTTTTATCCTATGCTTTTGCTGGCTTTTTATAAGCAGGTACTTTAGTTTGGTACTAACACGTGTCGACTTGTACTGCAACGTGTCAGTTGACGAAGAAGATGAGTTATTAAAGAGACACAGGTGTCCTCTTAGATCCATTTATGGATAAGATCTTAATTATTACTAGCTAGGTCAATGGGATCGATTTTCAAAAATTTATTTTATTGGAGAAAAATTTAATGATTCGTTTTATTATATAAAATAATATTTAATGTATTTCAGAAATTGTAATCGCATTGAGTTGGAAAATATGGATATGATGATTTTTAAAAAATAATTGAGTATTAAAAGCATCTTTTGAAAATTATTTTTTAGATGAATATACGCATGGCTAATGTAAAGAAAAACCAATAGGCTGTCTCGACTATTCATTCACTCACATTTTTTTGGGTGACAAATTATGTCTCCAGTTTAATCTCTTTCGAAACGGATATATAAGGCATCTACTTCATTTTCTAAAAGCGGTTAAACATTAACACGATCGCCGATCAATTTTTAGAATGTGGGTTGAGCTGTGCCGACAAGAAGTTTATGAGCGGTGGTATATATAAACTCATAGTATAATATACGTCAGGAAATGTAATAAAAGTTTCCAACGCATTTTTATACTCCTCCCATTAAATTTAGTCGTAACAATTTGTATACTCCAAATTATACCGTGTAATTCAGATTGATGTAACGGGTAGATGTTGAAATATATCTATGGTCCGAAATGTAGTATACGAACTAAATTTGAACATCGAAGGAGTGAGTTCAAATTTCAATATTTAAGTTTGAATCAATGATCGATGAGTTCAAATTTCAACACTTAAGTCTGAATTAATAATCGATGGAGTAAATCGATTTGCTAGATTCTAGTAGATTATAGCACATATAAATGAAAAACTATAATTTAGTATTCGTTCGGCCAAAAGTCAAACACTCAAAATAGTCGTGGTCTTGTTGATTGGAAGACCTTTAATCCTAGTTTCGCATGATCTCAGTTACAAATCCTAGATATCCATTAACAATAAAAGTTGATCTGCTTTTCGAAGATATAAGATGGAAAGCAGCAATAAGCAAACCCGTAAGTGTTCTTTTTTATTTATTCTCAATAGGTAAGTCAATATTGATAAGAGAGTAGACACCCATAACTAATATGAAGGATACACATCAAAACCAAGCGGAACTGAACAAAGTAGAACCAAGGAAAGCAGAGCAAGATAAAGACCAGCAGAGCAGGGCAGATCGAACCCGAGCAGGACCGCATAGAGTAGGAAGAGCAGAAAGAGCTTAAAAGAGGACGATGCGCTCAATCCGAGCAGAAGAGGTACAAGACAGAGCGCACTCAAACTTACGCCAAGCAGACCCCGATTAGAAGCACGCGTGCTCAGCCAAAGCAAACTCAAGACTTGTCCGCGCCCGGCTATAATCAAGTAGAGCACGACCAAAGGCAAGCGCGCTCGAGGAATATAATGTGCGACATCGGTCGGCCAGAAGTAAACTGACATCGGACCCAGCCTAAGCGGACAGGACAGCTTTGGTACCCACCGGGCAAAACCACAAAGAATGCCCAGCATGACAACTTGTGGAACTAATCGTTACCCGACAAATGACAAAAAAAGTTAGATTGTATTAAAGGCCGGTAATCAAGGAAGAGTCAACAGTCAAACATCCAAGGACCACGATTATATGAAATGTGTGATAATTAGTGTAATGACGGTCACGACCCATTAAATATTTGTATCTAATAAGGGATTTGCATCCTAGAATAGTATAAATAGAAGGCTAAGGATGTGGCAAAGGGGGCGATTTTTTATATTCTCGAATCAGTAAAATTACTATTTTGGCAGATTCATTGTTTTATATATTTCCCTTAACAAATATATAATAGGGCTTTAGTATATTTTGTGGTTTGATGAAAGATTCATCAATTAGTTTTAGAGGAAATAAAGTCCTTTCATAATACATAAAATAATCGATTGTATGCTTGATGAATCATGCATGTTTTCCTTTTCTAAGGGGACTTCATGCCAATTGGGATTATTTGTTTAATTGAGATGGTTTTGGTATGGATTTAGGAAATTGTTTGAAAAGCATATTCGGTGATTTATTTGTATTAGAAAATAACATTTGTATGTTTTGTTCGCAAGGTTGATATGAATTAATTGGTTTTTTGATAGTTTGGGATTTTTTCCAATTAAATTTAGGATTTTTTTGTGTCTTGAATTTCTTCTCCCAAAACTAGCATTAAAACAACCCTAATTTAACGAATCAATTCAAACTATTTGGCCAGTTCAGTAGTAAGCCCTCAAACAGAGCCAAAAAACATAGGATCTAGCTTCCACCTCTCTATCGCCCGGACGTTCAGTGAGGACATGCACCGATACGCCAGAGCATGCGAGTTATATTGCATCTGCACAAACACATCATTGAAGCACTCATTTTTCCAATACATGCATATTACAGTCAAGTGAATAAATCACAGTTCGCACTCAACACATACCTCCAGAGCCAACTCCAACTGGCGCTGCAAAATATCGCTCATTGGAAGCGTATCGAAGAAGGACAAGTCTGAACCATGCCGTACCTGATCAATGATCCTCTGGGACGCCGTAGGCATCACCAACTTCACTGATGGCTCAGGCAGTGCTTTAGTATGCTAAGGGAGTTGTTGAGCACCATCCCTAGCCTCTCCCGACCTCTCAGACTGCAAGGCCTCAGGCACTACGACGTTCACCAACCACGCCCCCAACCCAAGGACATGCACAAAGTTCTTCATTCTTTGTGCCACTTGAGGGGCACCTTCTTTTCCTTGAACCCTTGATCTACCTCTGGGGCCTTGTCCTCAATAACTACTACCTCTGGCTCCTTCCCAGAGGATTTCTCCTTCTCCTCTCCTTGCACATCGCCAACATCTTTTACTCGCCCTCCAACGGTTCCGTCCACCTCATCTTCATCACCAAGCACCAGTTTCCGTTGTGAAAAGGGGGCAGACTTAATTACCCCATTCTTCTTCCTTTTCAAAGGACTGACCGCATCCTCTGAGTCCTCCTCATGGGACCTCGTCTTCTTGCCACTGCCTCTCACCTCTTGATCGACAATAGAAAACTGCCCTTCTTTGTTTGGCATCTCCACTTCTTCCCCTCTCTGTGTCCCCTCGAGTGTAAAAGATGAGTTGCTCGCTTTCCTTGTCCTCCGACCTGCCGACACGGTCAGACCCAACCCAGAAAAGTCACCTTCCTCACATATTTTCTACAATAGTGCTCGGAGCCTCTCCAAAGTGGATTCTTCCTCACTTCCAGCCATCAAAACATTGTCGTCTTCTGCCACCACCAGTTCAAGGATACGCCACATACCGACTTTAAGGTAATTCACCACAAAGAAGACCTGTGTCGGCTCGCCTCCCCAAGCAGCGTGCGCCGCAGCAGATATCTTTGCCAAAAGATTCACCGACCCCTTTGGACGGCCCTCTTTGCACAACTCATGGTATTTCCCGTCACCTGCATCAACACGACAAATTACAATCACGTTTATAACCTAATCTACACTCAATCACTTAAAACACCTTACACTTAGACTTCCACCGCCTTTCGAATTAAAGATTCATCGTAGCATTCTCATGCTCCCAATTACCAGACACATAAATAAATCTATGCTTCCAGGTCTTGTCTGAATTGGGCAGGTCCACTATATGTCTCGCTCCGTTTAACTGTACATAAAAAAAGGGCGACCGAGCCAACTTGGCCACCTCCATCCCCACTAACACATGAGCCAAACAGAGAGGTATTTTGAAGTATTGTGAGCTAAGCACGATGCTCAGCAACATCCTCCACCCATTCGATGTTGGCTGGGTAGGAAAAATACCAATAAAGCTAAAATATCCCTAATCAGTGGTGGCAAAGGGAGCCATAGGCCGCAATCAAACAAGGTCGTGAACAAGCAGGTCGCCCCTCCTCCGTTGTATAAGGTTGGTCTCCCGCTCGAGGAACCCTAACGGTCACATCGTTGGGAAACCCATATCTACTTCTAAACTCCATTAGGGAGTACTTTGAAGTAATCTTGACGAAATAATCCTCTAAAACCGCCATATACTCATACTCCGATTTCACACCTTCTTCATTGTTTTCTTTGGCGTCATGAATGAATCGATTGCAATTACCCAATCGTGGTTATAAGATTAGGGTTTCACCATATGACGAGTGCCATTACTCTCAATAAATCCAGGTTTTGATACACATCACGCATTCTTACAACTCCTACAAACCCTTTAAACCATTTCCCCTTACAGTATCTACCTAAACAACGAGCAAAAGACTCACAAGAGGATATATACCTTTTTTCTTTTAGTACTCTGCTCTCCGATGAGATCTCTGATGACTTCTCCGACGAATGTACGAACAAACCGGTTCAAACACGAAGATATTGAAGTTTTCCTCTCTGAAACTTTCTTTCAAACAAATGCTCACAAAGTACTTTATCAGAATAAAGACTTAAGATTTTTGAAAAACCGTCTAAAGAGTTACCCAAACGGTTCACTTACTCAACCGTTGTTAGAATGATGACACATGTCAATTCCTTCATCGAGAACTCAAATGTTTAGCACGCTTTTTTGCAGTAATCTGTCAGAAAATCAAACTAAATCGACACACGCTATTAAATGAGTGATTGTCACGTCACGCGCGTATTTTCTTTTCTATTTATTTTTTATTCTAACCAATAATTGTTTCACATTTACTATTTGGACTAGGGGGAAACCCTGATAAGGGAGTAGGCACCCATAACTAATATGAAGGATACACATCAAAACCAAGCGGAACTGAACAAATTAGAACCAAGAAAAGCAGAGTAGAGCAAGACAAGAACTAGCAGAGCAGGGCAGATCGACGCCGAGCAGGGCCGCATAGAGTATGAAGAGCAGAAAGCCCTTTAAAGAGGACGATGCGCTCAATCCGATTAGAAGAGGTACGAGGCAGAGCGCGCTCAAACTTACGCCGATCAGACCCCGATTAGAAGCATGTGCGCTCGGCCAAAGAAAACTCAAGACCTGTCCGCGCCCGGCTATAATCAAGTAGAGCATAACCAAAGGCAAGGGCGCTCGAGGAACATAGTGTGCGACATCGTTCGACCATAATTAAACTGACATCAAACCCAACCTAAACGGACAAAGCAGCTTTGATACCCACTGGGCAGAACCACAAAGAATTCCCAACATGACAACTTGTGGAACTAACCGTTACGTCGACAAACGGGAAACAAAGTTAGATTGTATTAAAGGTCGGTAATCAAGGAAAAGTCAACAGTCAAACATCCAAGGACCACGATTAAAGGGATTTTGTGATAATTTGTGTAATGACGGTCATGGCCCATTAAATGTTTGTATTTAATAGGGGAGTTACGGCCTAGAATAGTATAAATAAAAGGCTAAGGATGTTGTAAATGGGGACAATTTTTTATATTCTCGAATCAATAAAATTACTACTTTGGAAGATTCATTGTTTTATATATTTCCCTTAACAAATATATAATAGAGCTTTAGCATATTTTACGGTTTGATGAACGATTCATCAATTAGTTTTAGAGGCAATAAAGTCCTTTCATAATACAGAAAATAATCGATTGTATGTTTGATAAATCATGCATGTTTTCCTTTTCTAAGGGGACTTCATGACAATTGAGATTATGTGTTTAATTGAGATGGTTTTGGCATAAATTTAGGAAATTTTTTTTAAAAGCATGTTCGTTGATTTATTTGTATTGGAAAATAACATTTTTGTGTTGTTTGCAAAGTTGATATGAATAAATTTGTTTTTTGATAGTTTGGGATTTTTCTGATTAAATTTAGGATTTTTTTGTGTCTTGCATTTCTTATCTCAAAATTAGCATTAAAACAACCCTAATTTAACGAATCAATTCAAACTACTGGGCATCGGCTGATCGATGTTTAACTCTTAATGTAAACGTTGTTCGAAGTTTGTCCAACGATGTTCACCATGGCTAGTGAACGGTTGACGTTGTAGATGAACACTTTGAATTACGAGGTAACTCACAACCCACTATATTCATGAGGACAACAATAGGTGTGCTCCTGGCTGTAAGGATTGCCTAGTGAAAGCAATAGAAGTGTTGTGAACAATGTATTTTGAAAGATGAACATTATTGTGTACAATGTTTTCGAAAGATGCATAGTATTTTTTGAAAACACTATTTATTGAAGCATAAGTGATGTGAATATTGGTGTTTGGAAAATGAAAGGTGTCGTGGACAGTGTTTTTCAAAAAGTGAGTAGTAATGTTTTGAAAACACAATTCATCGAAAACACTTTTAATCAAAAATTATTCATCGAACCAGATATGTTGTGAGCTGTATTTTTACTAGGATGCATAGTATTGTGGATGGTGTTTTCCAAAAGGTGAATAGTTATTTTTAAAAATACTATTCACTGAAAATATTATTCATTTGAACAGAACTTATATGAAAAATTATTTTGGAATATTAACAGTATTTTTTGAAAATGAACAATGTTTTTCGAAAACATTGTTTATCAAAAACATTATTCACAAAAAATCAAAAATTTGGAATTTTTTTATAAACAAGTCTATATATATATATATGTGTGTGTGTGTGTGTGATTTGGCATGCTATTTATAACGTATGTATAAATTGTGAAATAAACGTTAGAGGCTTGAATGTAAAAATAGATATACATGACTAAGGATTCGATGACTGGTAGGTGAATCATGTAGTTAAATTAAGCGATCCCCTCGAAGGTTAAATTAATTTCTTTGAGGATCATGGGTTTCAAATTCTTTTAGTATTAATCTAAATTTAGATATTGTCGGTCCTCCGGAAGGTTAACATTTGACTTTAGATTGATCATGAAGTGGAGAAAAGTACTAATAATGATTCATGTGGTGGATTTAATTCTAAGTAGATAAAATCAACCATCCAAAAAGTTTCATCGATATTTAGGAAAATTAAATTTATCCCTGCAAATTTTTAATCTTAAGTGGTTAAAATTGGCCCTCCAGAAGATCTCACTCATACTTATGAAATTAAAGTAATGATCGTGGTATTTTTTCTCAAAATCATAAAATACATGCTAGTATGATTTGCTTTCCAATATTTATTATCAAGTATTATATGTCTTACATGTTATATGTCATGTTCGTGCATGTTATTAAGTTATATGTCATGATTATAAATGTGATATTGTTGTTTGTTTTTTTTCTAGTGAATATTGGTTACAATTAATTAGGGAATCGTCCACCTAAGTCAGATTTTTTAATTTTTACTCGATGGAAAAATAACACGCTTTATATTTGTATGTTCATAATTAGGAAATTGTCCACCCATGTTAGATTACTTTCCAATTTTAGACTTGCAAGGTTATTCATGTCTAATTAAAGATAGTTGTTTTACACCTTTTTTAAATAATGTGATTGTTGAGAATGGAGTTGTGAAGAAATATGATAATTTATATTTATTACATACTATTGATAATCTTTATATTGTTTATAACTGCACACGGTATAACAAACAAAAATTCTAAGTCTGAAGGATCTTCTAAACCGTGCCACAAGCGGTTAGGTTATATATCCAAAGATAGGATGGACAAGCTTTTAACTTAAGGTCTATTAGGTTCCCTTGATTACTCTGATTATGGTATATGCGTCGAGTGTATCAAAGGGAAACAAACCAAAACCGAAACGATAGGGGCATATAGAGCGATTGAAATTTTAGAATTAATATATACCCTTTGCAGACCGTTTTTACAAGATCTATGAAGCTGGAAACGATACTTTATATCATTCATCGACGATGTCTCCTGTTTCAGATACCTTTATCTCTCTCATGAAAAGTATGAGGCCTTTAAAAATTTCGAACTTTGAGGACCTAAGTTGAAACATAACTCTAGTAAAAGCATTAAGACCGTTAGATCTTATCGCGATGGTGAGTAATATGGCAGATATGACGGATCAAGTAAACAACTTCAAGGACCCTTTGTTAAATACCTAAAGGAATGTGACATAGTACATCATTATATAATGTCGGGTTCACGACACATAAAAGGTGTATGTGAGAGGTGGAAACGAACACTAAAAGATATGGTAAGAAGTATGATAAGTCACTCATTCTACCATTATCTATCTTAGGGAAGCCATCAAATTTGTCACTTATATACTCGATATAGTAATCACTAAGGCTACTATTAGAAACCCATATGAGCTTTGGAATGGACATAGACCCAATTTAAAGCATCTGTATGTGTGGAGTTTTCCAGCTAAGGCAAGGCCTTACAATCCCGCGAAAAAACAAAAGTGGACCCAAAAAAAGTCAATTGCTTCTTCATATGTTAATTATAAACACTGTAAAGGGTTTACGTGTTATGATTCTCTCACTATTATGATATTTTAAATGCGAACTACAAATTTTCTTGAGGATGTTGAGTTTGGAGGGGAAGAATAAGGGAATACATGTTGATTTTAAGGAATAATCTATAAAGATTCATGAAAGTTTTAACAGGGATACTCGGGTATCAGAATATTAAGCCTTAACACTAAAAGTTTGGGTTCCGTTAGAACAAGGTAATCCTTAGATTAACACTAATGTTCCACTTGAGGATTCTAACCAAGATAGTAATTTGGCCGAGGTAAAACAAGATAAATTTAAAGTTAATCTTCCACGAGAAGATTAAAATGGCATCTTTCATGAAGATTAAACTCTACCTCATCAAGAAGTACAATAAGAGTAAATAATGCTCTTAATAAGGTTCACGAAAGAAAGGAATATTGATATAGGTCAATAATTTATAGTATATCTTCAGGAGCATGATGAGTCATGTGCTAGATCTGTAGATGATCTCTAATCTTACAAACTGACTATAGAAAGCTCTAACTCTTAAAAATGGATTGATTCTATGAAAGAAGAGTATGAATTGATGTAATGCAATACGATATAGGATCATGTCCCATTACCTAAAGGAAAAAATGCAATTAGTTGTAAGTGGATTTACAAAACCAAACATAATTCCCTAGGCAATGTGGAAATACATGAAGCGTATCTTGTAGTGAAATTTTATACTCAGTATAAAATGATTAATTTAAAAAAAACCTTCACTCGGATATGGACAAAGGATTCCTTTAGAAAAATCATGGAATTAGTTGCATACTTTCACCTTGAGCTCCATCAGATGGATGTTAAGACTGGTTTTCTCAATGATAATATTGAGGAAACTATCTATATGGTGAAAACATAATAAATTATAATAGTCAACCCAAAGAATCTGGTTTGCAGGCTTAAGAAGTCTATTATATGCTCAAGTAGGCCTCTCGTGATTGATACCTCATATTCATTAAGGTGATAGTCTATTTTGACTTTGAAGTCAATTTGGTTGAGGATTATGTGTATCACAAGTTCAATGTAAATAATTTCATATTTATTATATTATATGTAGATAACATATTTCTTGCCTCGAACAATAAGGAATTGTTACACAAAAAAAAGAAATTTCTATTAGACAAGATTGATATGAAGGATCTCGGTGACACTAATTTTGTGTTAGGAATCCAAATACATTGGGATCTCTCCCATGGTATTCTTAGATTATCACCAAAGGTATACATTGCAAGCGTGTTACAATTTGATAGATTGACATATTGCAAACCTCAAAGTACCCCTATAGTAAAGGTGATAGACTTAGTATGGGTCAATGTCCTAAGACAAAACTTGAGATTGAGGCAATAAAAATGGTCAATTATGCTTCGACAGTTGGGAGCTTAATGTATGCTCAAGTGTGTACTAGGTCGGACATGGATTACTAGAAGACAGTTAAAATGGTACTCTGGTATCTTCAATGAATAAGGGGCATATGTTGACATATAAGAAGTCCAAAAGAGTTGATAACATTAGGTATTCTAACTCAGATTTGGTGGATGCATAAACATATTGAAAAGTACTTCAAGAAACATATTTTTATTGGCTGGAGGTGCACTATCCCGGAAAAGTGTAAAATAAACACTTGTTCCATCGTCCATCATGGTAGCATAATTGTTTGCATGCTTCAAGGCATTAACATTGAACTAGGAATTATGAATGTGGAATTTTACCATCGGGTTGCGCATTGGTACAAATGATAGAAGATTTTATGAGGTTGTATTGCGAAAATAATTATGTAGTGATGTACTCTAACAGCAACATGAGCTTGTCTAAATCCAAACACACAGATAAAGTTCATGTTTGTTAAAAAAAGAGTTTAGATGGGTAAAGTATATATAAATCACATCGACACAAACTCCATAATAGCAGATTCTCTAACAAATGCGATTTTGCTCAACTTTTTCGAGGGACACGCCATTAGTATGGGTCTACTTGATTTAGATGAGTTTAGTTTCAGTGGGAGAGTTTATAATAGGTTATAATGTTATATTTTACAGTTTTATGCTGATAAATGTTTATTGTAATATATTTGGTAATATATATTGATATATGTACTGTATTGGATCTCCGAAACTAAAAACCATTTTAAAGTAGATATGTACAATTACAAGTTATATTACTCTTAGGCTACACTCTATAATTGGCCCAAGTAATTTATTGGTAGTGATAATATGATTAAATGTTGCATCTAGAGCTGTCAACAGTTCTGAGGAACCAAAAACTGGACCGGGATCGAACCGATATGAATCAGAGCGAGAACTGAACCAAACCTTAACGGTCCGGTTCACGGTCCATCTTAAAAATTGAAACTGATAAGGAACTGAAACAATAAACCGGTTCGGAAACGAACCGATAAAACCAATGAACCGGTAGAACCGATTAGGAACCGAATCGATAAAATTGGTAAACCGATAGAACCGATAAGGAACCGAACCGATAGAATCGATAAACCAATAGAACCGATAAGGAATTAAACCAATAAAACCGTTAAAGCCGATTTGTTTTTTATATATATATAGTATATTTCCAAAATAAATAGTTAATTACTAATTTTTATATGAAAATCAAATATTAACTTCTAAATTTTATTTTTATGTTATTTATTTAAGTTAAAGAATTAAAAATTAAATTATAATTTAATTTAAGTTTTTTTAAATGGAAAGGAGCGGACCAATAACGGACCGAATCGAAACTGGACCGAACCGAAATGGGACTGGACCGAACTCGGACCGAACCCGAACCGGAATCGGAACTGAACCGAATGGGGCCGAACCGGACTAGACCGAACTGAATCGAATTGAAAACTTAGCAGTCTAGTCCGGTTCTGAAAAATAGAAAAGAAAGCCTAACGGCCTGGTCTGGTCCGGTTCCAGCAAAACCCGGACCAAACCGGACCGATAACACCCTTAGTTGCATCTTATAGTTCACATTACGAGAAAGAAGTATTTAGTCATTTATTGTTATCTGTCATGTACAGGGATGTATCATTTTTCCCTTTAGTAACTGATTTAGAGATCCCACTATAGTTAATATATATTTTTGAGTAACATGTGGCGGTCCAAGTGGGAGATTATTAGAATATGTTTATTTAATATATTTATGGACCAATAATAATTTGGACCAACATGCTATATATATATATATTCGGTCATTGTCTTAAGGTAGCCATATAATAAAAGTAATCGAGCTAATAAATCATGTATTTAACTGAACTAGATTTATCGGTGAAAAGTGTGTTATTGGCCCAAATATAGTAACCACGTTAAATTTGGATACTGTGAATGAGAGGGTCCAAATCTTAACACTTAAGCCTGAATTAATAGCTCAGTTAGTAACTCAATTTAATCAATTTACTAGGTTGTAGTCCCAAATCACAAAACAATGAAAGGTTATGGGCTTACAACTTAAGGTTTCAAATTGTAGTCTATATAAATGAATGACTAGAGTTTAGTATTCCTTCGATCAAAACTCAAACACTCAAAATAGTCTTCGTCTTGTGGATTATGAGACCTCTAATCCTGGTTTTGCATGTTCTCACTTGTAGATCTTGGAGATCAATTGGCAAGCAATACTTGATCCCGAAGATCACCCAAAAGCAGTAAATATCCCAAAGACATACGATGAAGAGCACCAATGTGCAAACCCATAAGTGCTCTTTTTGGTTTATTCTAATAGGTGAATTAATATATAAAAAATCTTTAGTATATTTCCACGGTTTGATGAGAAATTCATCAACGTAGGCCTATAATTATCTGACAATATTGAACAAATGTAAACGAACCTTGTTTTTCACTAAGCTATCAAAACTAGATGATATTGGTAATCAAATCGAACATCCCGACGAGCCCAACAATTATCGGATATGTGAAAAAGATTGAAACCCCGTTCGTGAAGTTTTTTCCATTTATATAGAAGAATATGTAACATTTTTATATTTAAATAAATAAAAATACTACTCTACTAATTCATAATTTTTAAATGATCATAACCGATAAGTTTCATGAGTTAGTTAATATTTTATAGATCATTTAAAAATTTTGGTCATCTTGAATACTAATATATTTCTTGTTGGTTGTGTACTTTATTCTCATCATTAATTTATTTTTATGTGTCAGTTTTACTGTTTTTTTGGATCTATTACTGTTCGGATTTGGACTTTAATTACTTAATAGGTTGGATTTTATAACCGAATAATTTATATTTTTACAGAAAACAAAATAATGCATATTTTTTTAGAAATTACAATGTATACTTAAATTTTTTTTGTACAACTTATTATTAATATATGGATAAATTATCATAAAATTTAATTACGTTTAAATTAATAAATCTTAATAATAATATGTACGTAAAATTTTACAAATTTAATTTCAAATCTAAGACATTTTATTAACAAAGCTAATAAATTTATAGTTATTTTCATAGTTTTCGAATTTTAATGCCACTTCAATACTTTCGCGAAAACAAATTCATTAAAGTGACACTAAGTAAATGGACAAAAATTGTGAAATTTTTTATCTCTCTATAACGGCTCTTTATCTCTCTAGATTTTTTTCAAAACTTAAATCTTTTTTCGGAATGTATTTCCTCTTTACCGCCGACGATGTTACATGACGTAGCAGCGTCTGCAGTGGCCACCACCACCGCTTTGGGTTGGTGGTGGAAGTATTCGGAGGTTTCGAACAAGTTCAGTGGGCTGGATGCCGTTCGGTATGCTCCGTTTTGGCTCTGTTTTGCCGTCCGGTAGATCGTCGTGCTCAGCCCATTCCATTGCTGGTGGTGGATCACCCCGATCGGGAGCCAAAGGGGTAGCCGACCCCTCCTCCTCCTCGCAGCCAGAGAGAATGAACGGAGGATCTGGTTCGTCGTCGATGGGCACTTCTTTGGGCTGGATGCCGTCCGGCGTGCTCCGATCGGTTTCTGATTTGCCGTCCGGTGGATCGCCCTGCTCCGCCTCTCCCCTTGCCGGTGGTGAAGTGCTCCGATCGGTTTCTGCTATGTCGTCCGGTGGATCCCCCTGCTCCGCCTCTCCCCTGGCCGGTGGTGAAGTGCTCCGATCGGTTTCTGCTATGGCGTCCGGTGGAACGTCCTGCTCCGCCTCTCCCCTTGTCAGTGGTGGATCGGGGGCCAGAGGGGTTGTCGACTCCTCCCTCTCCTCACAGCTTGTAAGAATCTGCAGAGGAGCTTCCCATATTCTGGATCGACAGGAAGCTCCTTTGCCTGTCTCGAACAGCTTGGGCCCTAGAGCAGTCCTATCTGCTGGGCTTGTCTCTAGGCCAGATGTTCTGGGCCTCCCTGGAGTCCAAGCCCATCCCCTCGGTGGATCTTTTAATGGGCTGGGCCCAAGGTCTGATTTTCGGAGTCAGCCCAGCAAATCGAATCAGACCATCAAGGATTTCTCTTTGGGCCGTGTCTCAAAAGTAATTGGGCCCCACACAAATTCTATCCATTTCTAAACCGGGCCAAAATTCGACCAAAGGATTATTAGGTAGGGGAAAAAGGGTACCCACCATTCTATTATCCGGAATTTCGGAATCGCGGGAAGAGGGCCGAAAGATAGAAAGTTCAAGTTGGCACAAGCAACTCCTCACTCTCTAAATTCCCGAACGGCAATTTCAAGAGGTATATCAAATTCAAACTCATTATCTAACCCATCCTCTAAGGGCAAGGGATTAATGGTATTTCCCCCCGACGGGATCAACGACTAACGCACTGTAAGTTTTTTTCTTATGAATATTGCATCATGGAATGTAAGAGGTCTAAACGACCCGGTCAGGCCAAAAGACATTGCCGATTTTATTTTCAGTAATCATATCTCTTTAATTGTCCTGGTAGAAACTAAAGTCCAAATTCACAAAGTAGACTTCATTCTTAATCAAATGACCCCTTTTTGGCATGTTATAACTAACCACTCAAACCATCCCTTAGGTAGAATTTGGATACTCTGGAACCCAAGTGTAATCTTGATAACTAAAATTTCTCAATCCCCCCAGTTCATTCATTGCTTAGCTAAATGTCATAACGTCCGAGCTTCTTTTAAGCTCACGGCTATTTATGCTTTCAATGAAGCAAAGGACCGCATCCCTCTTTGGAATGACCTCATTAACATCTCCAAGTTAGATAACCACATCCCATGGGTTTCCCTTGGAGATTATAACGCGATTCGTCACCCCGATGAACGGATGGGCTCCTTGGATAATTGGTCCTCGTCCATTGAGGAATTCAATAGTTGCTGTTATCAATGCGAACTCAGTGATCTCCGATCTACTGGGTTCCCTTTCACCTGGATTAACAAGAAACCAGCCCACCCTATTCTTTCTAAAATTGACCGAGTCCTGGTCAGCCCGGATTGGGATGATCTTTTCCCTATGTCTAAAGTCCATTTTGGTTACCTCAGAACGTCTGACCACTCAACTGTCACTCTAAATCTTGGGTTTCTTCGGCCGAGGAGGAAAAAACCCTTTCGATTCTTCAATATGTGACAAACCCATCCCCATTTCAAGGACATTGTCTCCTCGAGTTGGAATTCTCCTTCCTCAGCCACTGGCATGAGATTGGTCTCTGAAAAGCTAGCTCGCTTGCAACACGAACTAGCTTCTCTAAACCGTAAGGAGTTCAGCGATATCTCCTCGAGAACCTCAAATGCCCAAAAAGTCTTGTTCGACGCCCAATCTTCTCTAGCCAATGACCCTATGAACTCTCTTCTAATCTCCAAGGAAATAGAGGCTTCTGCAGCCTTTATTTTCCTTAGTAGAGCGGAGGAATCTTTCCTTAAACAGAAGTCTAGAGAAAATTGGATCAAACTGGGAGACAGAAACACCAAATACTTCCACAAAAGTATTAAAGCCCGGCTCTTCCGCAATAAAATTATTTATGTAACAAATTCGCAAGGAGACACAGTCTCCTCGCCGGCTATCGTCTCCAAAGTTTTCGTGAATTTCTTTGAAGATTCTCTGGGTACTAAGCATACTTCCTTCTACCCAGGACTCGAAAAAGTCTCCTCTCTGATATCAACTCATGTTACCAACCTGGACAAGGAGTCTATGATCAGAGAAATCACTCAGCCCGAAATTAAAGAGGCCCTTTTCAGTATCGATAGTGATAAGTCTTCTGGCCCGGACGGTTATAATTCCAGTTTTTTCAAATCCTCGTGGAACATTGTAGGATCTGACATTTGTAAAGGAGTCCAAGAGTTTTTCCTATCCGGAACCTTGTCTGAGTCCTGGAATGCAACCTCCATAGCCCTAATTCCTAAAATTGATTCTCCTTCTATGTCATCGGATTACAGACCCATCGCACTTTGCAATGTTGTCTATAAAATTATCTCTAAAATTCTGGCCAATAGAATCAAAGCATATTTCCCCTACCTAGTCGATCCATCCAGTCAGCCTTCGTTCCGGGAAGAAGCATATCCGATAATATCCTCCTCTCCCAAGAGCTTCTTAAAGGATATAACAAAAATGGTCGAGGTAAAAGGGTTGCCCTTAAAATTGATTTAATGAAATCTTTTGACAATGTTCGATGGCATCTCGTTCTTGATATTTTAGTGGCAATGCAATTTTATGAGAAGATGATCACTTGGATCATCAATTGTATTTCTTCCCCGACTTACTCTATAATTATCAATGGCGACCTTCAGGGAAACTTCAAAGGGAAGAAAGGTCTCAGACAGGGGGACCCTCTCTCCCATTTCCTCTTCGTACTTGTTATGCAAGTACTCTCTGGCATCCTCAAAGATAAAAGTAAAGATGGGAATTTCCGCTTTCACTGGAAATGCCACAAGCAGGAAATTATAAATCTCTGTTTTGCAGACGATCTAATGATTTTCTGCCATGGCGACCCTCTTTCCCTCAATCTCATTAAAGATGCTCTGGAAGAGTTCTATCTCCTCTCTGGCCTCAAAGTTAATCCTTTGAAAAGTCACATTTTCTTATCTGGTATTGAACAACCCCTCCGGTCAAACCTTCTCTCTATCTTGAATTTCCCTGAAGGCACTCTCCCTGTAAAATATCTAGGGGTTCCTCTCATCACGGGGAGACTTTATCATTCGGATTGTCGCCCTCTTCTGCACAGAATCACTTCCCGAATAGATTCCTGGACTACTAAGCATCTCTCATATGCGGGTAGGCTCCAACTAATCAAATCGGTTCTGTTCGCGGGACAGGTTTACTGGTCTTCGATTTTTATTCTTCCTTCTAGGATTATTAAGGAGCTAACCCAATATCTTCGTCGATTCTTATGGTCTGGTTCGTCAATGAAGATTCATGGGGCTAAAGTAGCCTGGTCTACCGTTTCCACTCCTTATAAAGAGGGCGGCCTTGGGATCCTAGATTTAAAAACCTGGAATCAGGCGGCCGTCCTAAAACACCTTTGGTCTATTCTTAGTAATAAAAATCACTCAATTTGGTGTGAGTGGATTAGAATTGAAAAGATAAAAAATAAAAGTTTCTGGGAAATTTCTATTGCCTCCTCTTCTTCTTGGATCTGGAGGAAAATCCTCCGGCTTCGGCCAATGGCTCGTAATCTGTACAGGGTAGCTATCGGGAATGGTTTGAACACTTCCTTCTGGCACGACCCTTGGCTCCTCCCCCTACCGCTCTCAATTCACTATGGAGAGGATCTAATCAGAGACTCTAGATTAGGAAGCAACCTAAAAGTCTCCGACATTATCAGCAATGGTGAATGGAATTGGCCTACCAATCTGAGATCGGCGAGAGCCAGAAGTCAATACCACTTGTTCGAAATCCACAGGATTATCCTTGCCCTCCCCCATCCTAACACTCTAATGAGGGATGTTCCTTACTGAACGGAAAAGACAGTACGTGTCATCTTCACAATCAAGGATACGTACAACGCTCTTCGAAAGCATGTCCCTGCCAAGGGATCGGCGGGGTTAGTTTGGAATAAATTCAATATTCCGCGACATTCCTTTATATCTTGGTTGGCAATACAAGGCAAGCTTGTCACCAAAGATAAGCTACGAAGTTGGGGTTATGATACCCCAGCAGAGTGCCCTCTTTGTCTCTCTGACCCTGAAACTATATCTCATATCCTCTTTGAATGTAGTTTCTCTCAAGAACATATGGTCCTTTTCCAGTAACAAATTTGGATTTCCTCTTCACTCCCCATGTTGGCCCTCTTGGATTGATGAGGCTTCAAACTGGTCAAATTCCCAAGACCACTGTATATGGCGTACATGCTTCAATGCGGTAATATACCACATCTGGAAAGAGAGGAATTCAAGAATATTTGGATCCCCCCAGCCCAAGCCTCATCAATATTCTGCCAGATCATATCGGACCTCCGATTTAGATTTATTGGAACCAAGATCAGCTGGCCATCATAATATCTCTTATTTTCTAACTTATGTTTTTGATTTGTTTTGTATGTCTCAGGTACTCTATATCTGGACTGGAGCGTGGTACTCCGGATGTGATGATCATGGAATCTCTTCTCAACTACCCCAGCCACCTAGTCGGATTATATTATCAGCTTCGATATCCGTTTGGGACTTTTCCTTATTGGACCTCCCTAAGAATTTCCTTTAGCTATGATTGTTATTTGTATTTCTTTAGGTTCTACCCCAAGATTATGTATGAACCTTTCCAATTAATTTAAGTTTTTATTCACCAAAAAAAAATGGACAAACATTTTTTTTAATGAATATATAGAATTGATATGTTCTTTTTATTTTTTATGAGAAAATAAAAATATCGATGGTTTAATGTTTTATATCAGTTAGTTACCGCATTAATCTACAAACAGAAAGTTAATTAATAGCTGTATGTTAATCTGACCCAATTTTTATATAATTTCCATTTGTCTTTTGTGTTTATTAATAACAATCCCATGCAATATTATATTTGTCCGTGATTTGACCTAACTCAAATTAGTGATATTATAGACCAAACACATGGACATTGGTAGATTTATATACATAGGACTAAGCTTCTATTTTGATCGAAAAAAACACAATAAAAATAATAAAAAGTCTCATTCGAAATAAATTGATAGATGAACAAGTAATTTTATGTTATATTTTATTTTTATATGTTATATTTTAGAAAGTTTATGTTTTATATTTTATTTTATATATTAATCACCGTAAAAAATATATATAGATTAAAATTTATTATAGTTTATCAAAGATATTTTAAATTTTGAATCGAAACTTAGGTGTAAAAATAAGGTCACCACGCTCCTTACATAACACAAATGTATTTATGTCAAAAACTTAAAATAAATATTTTTGATATATTTTTTATTAAATTACAATAAATTGTTTTAAATTATTAGCTTTTATAGTTATATGCGATCATGTCTTAATTTCATCGTTGAGTCGGACATATTTCTAGTAATTATAGATCTTTTAAAAACTAGAATAAAAAATAGAATTTATAGATTTTTATCACAACTAAAACCTTTGCATAATTGAAGTGGATCATTTTCATCTTTATAATAATTTTTTTTATATGAACTTTTAAAATATTGTATAGTGATTACGCGTTCGTTTTCTCGGAAGCTATAACATGTTCGTGGTACGATTTTTTGCGTTTAGTGAATGATTCAGATGTAATTATAGATAATTTAAGTTTGGAGGGTGAACGACCGCACACCTCTAAAGAAATTGAAAGGAAAGTTGTTTCTGGATGGACAATACCAAACCATTTTTTTTATAAACATGCTTTATGCGTGCTTCGTCCTTGGTTTCCATGACATCGAGTACTAGTATCCAGTTTTTTTTATCCAGTTTTGCTTTTAATTCCTCGATCATCGTAATTGTTACATACAACTATGTATAACCTCTTTCAATGATCGTGAAATAAATGTAAAGGTACCTCTAAGTCTTTGCGGATAAATTCGTAAATTTCGTGTGAACAAGGTATACCGTGCGTAGTTCGTATTGCATAACTACAAGGCATGATGTACGCGACTGTCATATTTCGGGCACATTCTACTTCGTCAGAAAAAAGTTCCAAAACATAGCGGGTGGCATTTTTTAGCTTCCCGTACATAATGTTATCGAATTTATGTTGGGCTAAGAATCGACTCTTTTCAAATGAGGCTTTAATGTCTACATGTTGTAGTTCGATCAAAGTTTGCACCTTCAATAAATAAAAAATCAAAATTGCTCCCTACACGGTTGGTGGTTTGGTATCTGAAATGCAATAACTTGTTATTTCTAAACGTGATAAACTTATCATTGTACGAACCTAACCAAGTTTTGTTGTATTCGATTGTTTTCGAATATTCTTTGAAGTCATAGAGCATTTCCGACTGAACGTTATTGAAGGATAGCTCCATTTTTGATAACATCATTTGACTCCATACTTTCAAAAATTCATCGGACACTTTTTTATCATTGATGATTTTTTTCGTTTTCGTTAGGACGTTCATGTCAATGTGTCATCGACACAACATGTGTGTTGCATTGGAGAACACTTCATCGACCGCCTTCAACAATGCTAAGTCTCTATCCATCAAAATAGTGGAGGGTAGTTCGACGAAGTTGATAAGGTCGACTTTTGTTTATACTAGGGGTTGAATTATCTTTAAAGGATAGTTTAGACCTAACAGAAAAACTATGCCTTGTAAGCTGAGTGCTTGTTGACTAAGTAGTATGCCAACTTTGAACGTTACTGGGCCTGGATGCTCATAAGGCTTAACCACAATTATAACCCAACCCGATAGACCCATATATCTAAATGTTTCTATAAATTGACTGAAAATAGCATTTAATGGGTGCAATATTCTCTCTCTAGAAAATTAAATACTAGAACCTCTATTATCTCTCTTTCCTTCACTTAAAGTCTAATACTTTACCAAAAATAACCTTCAACTAAATTTTACCATCACCAGATTGGCGACCGCAAAGGGAGTTCATTGGAACATGGAACTAGATATGAAAATAGACCCCTCTCTTAGAAAACGAAGGGATCAGAGGTAATGAAGAGCCTATTAATATGTCCTATGTGAATCACAACGCTGAGAACAAACTCTTATTTCAAGAGGAACTTGATATGCTCAGGGCCGAGATTGAAGCACTCAAGCCCAGAGGTAAGATGAAAAAATATTTATATAAAAACAATCCAATATAACATCCTGAAAACTTTAGATGATTAGCTCCTTAGAGCCCACCAAGAATCTAAAAGGGAACATCGGGCTAAGCATTGTGCAAGTATATCGGATTCTGTTGATGGGTCCACAATTGAATCTGATTTAGAATTTTATTCTTCCTCTTCAAGTAGTAGATGTTAAGTATTATATTTCAAGTATCGTAATCAAACAATCTGTGTAATTCTAGCGAGAGAAAATGAATGATAAAGGTGTAGAGAAAGAAGCAGTTTAATCACAATCGGTTCCTAAAACGAATATCTCGTCCCCTTTATTTCATGACCCTCTGTCCTATTTATAGGAAAGTTGATCGAGAAGAAAAGTTAGTTACAGTATCATCTTAATTTCACTTTATCCCCTAATGTTTATAATTAACATGAACTTCATCTTAATAACTTTATAAAACTATTTACAATAACATTTTTCTCTAATTGTTTTAGATCCCTAATAATTTATATCCTTATTAGTAGCCCCCTTAGTCCTTTATGGAGAATGTTGAATAAGGACTAAAACCTTTTTAGGCTGCCTCAAACAAAAAACTGTCAGTCCACGCTTTAGGTTTCCTCGAATCAAAGCTACCCATCATTTTAATTTAGATCACCTCGAATCAGAGTTTCCCATCATTACACTTTAGATTCCCTCGAACCAAAACAACTCATCATTATATTTTAGGTTACCTCAAATCTTTATGCAATATTTCCAAATTCACCTCGAATTCACACGTGGATTTTCAATCATTTCTCTAATTACAACTATAAATGCATGGAGTAGCATAGTACGTGTGCAGTGTGCTATTAACTCTGACAATTTACATGTGTCATTCTACTTCAGAGTAGACAACTGTTTTGGCGGTTCACTTTTTTAACAATAACTGTTGGCAACCTTTCACCTTCTCCTCTTACTTTCTTCTTCACTCAATCCTCTATAAATATTATTTCATTATTAATTTTCCATTCACATACAAGTCATAGTGAGAGAAAGAGTAAGAAACTTGAAAATTTCATCCCACCGTCACCTTAATCTGAAACACCATCTTCTCCGATTCATCTTCATCTTTTTATAGCCTAATTTGAATATTCTATTCATTTTAGTTTATGAAAAAACCAAAATCTACTAAAAACCCATTGTTGGTCTTTAGAGTTATTTGTGTATCACCGAAAGGGATGCTAATGATCGAGCAGCTGGGGTAATAGACAATTCACCAATGCTCTCACCTCATACTACTATATACAGAACCTTCAAACCTGGAAAAAGTTCTCATGGGACTCAAAATCCTTCAAACTTAATCCCTGAATCTTGCCAAATACAATCCCTTCAACAATCAAAAACCAAATCGTCTCGAAATCCTTCTTAAGCATCATCTGCCAACGCTTCGAGTCCTCTACCGAATTACAAAGAAACACAACGAAACTTTTCTTAAAGAAGCCTAGAAAGAACCTCTCCTCGTAACGACCGCAAAGTGACACCTCAAAATATAATAAGAAACTTACTCTCACAAGAACCAAGCTCCCCGAAGAAGCGCATTTGTAGACTTGGGAAATTCCAAAGACATCAATGCTTCACGGAATCCTACATCTTCTCCTCCCTCGAAGAAGATGGTTATGACCAATAAAGAGTCACAAGTAACTCATTCGAAAATCGAACAACAAACTGTAACGACTGCACAAACTAATTCCCAAGATGGTACTAGCAACACTGCCTCACCTCAGCTTTTCAAATGAAGCCTCTGATGAAGATGTTGAGTCACATTCGAGGATATAAACTGATTCAAATCTTGAAAACATAAAAAATGTTGCTGCCTCTGAATCTGAGGATAACTTTCAAAGAATTCAGCTCCCTAGAAAAAATAAGGAAGAAAAACAACCCATCGAATTACTCGAGAAGATTGATGTGAACCTAAGCGTTAATTTAAAACAAGTCCTCCCCAAAATCTTATTGCACTCAAGAATGTACCAAACGAGTACTACATCCAATTTGGTACGGAACGTTTAAGAAGACAGTAGGGTCTTCCAGATAATGTCATGCTTCGTCTACCGGTAGAGGGAGAAACTGCACTTTCTTATGGAGAGAACGAGCTTGTTGTCTACCCTGAAATCATCAATTGGGGGCTTTGATTCTCAATAAACCCAATGATAGTTGACTACTTCGAAATCCTCGATATGTGTCCCACAAAAGCATGCTCAAATTTGTGGTTAACTATTATGTCTAGCATAATGGCCTCAATACTTGGCCAAATTCCTTTGTCAATGAAGGAATTAATCTTGCTCACCAGCCCGTCTAAACATTTGGTGCTACTGTTCTACTGCTTGACCCTTCGAGATTCCTTCAAGTTGATTGATGATCTCTTTGAGGCTGATAAATTTTGGAAAGAACGATTCTTCTTCATCTTTGGAGCGTGGAAAGACGACATGGAGATATCCGAAGAATACCCTTCAAAGCTTAATGGAAAAGAACAGTAAGTGATTCAACCTCCCTTGTGTTTTATTTCCATATATTCAAGATTTTTTGTTTTTTATGTTTTATTGTTTTATATAGAAATTCTGAGGCGGTATAAAATTCATTTAAAAACTGCCCAAACCGTTTTGCCAAGTTATCTGAGTTTGCATAAAACGTGTGGGATAACGAGTTCCATAACGCCTTCCTTCTAATAAATTTCGTCAACAGTCATCTATGGAGGATCTCCCTAAATTCTACCGTTCCGAGAAGATAAATTAATGAAGCCCTCCAATCCAAGAGATATAATGAAAAGGTTAATAGCTCTTGATGCACGAGTGATCTTACTGTTTCGAAACAGGTCGTAAAGTCATTTACCTTCAAAAAAGAAGGGAAAATGTAAAAAGCCAGCTCTACCACCAACCCAAAGTCGAAGTAAAAATAGTAAGCCCCAAAAGAAAGCCAACAAAACTAATTCTTCAAACCATGAAGAAGGAACTGAGGCTGAACCGTCAAAGAAAAAGAAAAAGATTGCTGCCTCGAAGAAGAAAAAAAGTTATTCGAAAACCCCTCCAACAACTAAAGTAGAGAGCAATATGGACGACCTCCCCCAAATTCCTCCAGGCGCCGAGAAGACATAGGAAAGGGAGGAAGTTGTTGAATTATACAACCAAAGAGATGATAACTTGATATACGAGAATGCAATTGGTGAGGATGGATTCAAAGATATTTACAGCGACTTGGACCCGAAAGTCCAACAAATCCAATACCAAATTTCACAACTTGGGAATCAAATTTCAGCAGCCAATTTTCCTCAAATTGTAAGTTTAAATCGTCCCCAAACTTCCCCATCATATGTTCTTGCTCTCTATAAAAAATTTCATTCTCATCCTCCCCAAACATTTATGCGATGAAGTTAAATCTACTCGAAGCAGATTGGAGGATATGGCTAAAGATATCATCTGGTGGAAGAAAGAAGGTGATTATAACAAGAGGATGAGAGATATTTATGTCTAAAACCTTCTCGAACAATACTAGTCCTTCCAAGCTGATAGATCTGAATTCCTCGTAAAAGTCATCCAAATCAAACGATGTTTGAATACCATCAATGAACAAGAAAAAAAACTTGAAATCTATGCATCAAACCAAGCTGAATGAGCTCAAGGAAAAGCATGAAAAGAATATAACTGAGGAACACATGAAGTACTCATCTCTAAAAGAGTCGCTCAACAAAAGTGAAGAGGAAAATAAAAATGCAATTGAAGACTTGGTGTTACTCAAGATAAAGTTCAAGGAAGAAAAACGTATTGTTATCAAAGCTACAAAGAACCAAAATGGACTAGATATGCCCTCAAGGGGGTAGCCGAGTTGGTTGAGTAAGGAATGCTTGTGACCAAAGGTCATGAGTTCGACTCCCTCTACGTACGCTTTCTCGTTTGAGCTGCACCTTGTGTGGTTTACCTTATGGTGTTGGTTTGCAGGCTACTGCGTCAGACTGAGGGTTTACCCTATGCGCACTCATTATACTCTGAGTAGCGGCTACGGGTTCCCTCCGAAAAAAGTGGACTAGATATCCTATATGCTATAAAAAAATACCGAAGAGCAAACGAAGATCACTTTTCTTCGTGAATTCTATTGGGAATTTCCAAAGGAAAATTTTCAAACTTCTGGAAATCAATTTCAGTAGAACGGCGCCCTAATGAAGCTTTCGAACCTATCCCAACTGAATCATCTGAGAAAACTAAGTTAGAGGAATATGAAGATGTCTCAGATCAAGAAAGGAGCTCTTCATAAGGAAGCTCAAACGATTATCTTGATGAAGACACAGAAGATTGAAAGATGATATTTGTATTTTGTTGTTGTTGTTGAATTGCCAATTTTTGTCGTAATTGTTGTTATGTCATTATTGTTTTGTTGTTGTTCATATTTTGTAAATTTTTAAACACTTGACACTTGGATGAACTTTTGTTTGGCTAGAAGATGCCATTTTATTTACCTAAGTAATAATGCTTTCTTTTATTTGTCAGATTTTTGTTGTCGTATATTTCACATCGTATAATTTGTCATATCAAACATGCTTTAAAAAGACGTTAGCACTTCAAATATTATCATGACTTTAAATAATGCTTTTAATGAACGTTAACACCTCAAATATTATTATCACTTGAAATAGTGCTTTTAATGAACGTTAACACCTCGAATACTATCATCACTTGAAATAGTCCTTTTAATGAACGTTAGCACCTCAAATATTATTATCACTTGAAATAGTGCTTTTACACGTTAGCACATCAAATAGTATCATCATTTCAAACAATTCGTTTAATGGATGTTAGAATTTCAACACCATTTTGAACAATGCTCTCAATGTATGTTAGTACGTCGAATATTATCATTATTTTAAAAAATGCTTTTAATAGATATTAGCATTTCAAATATTATCACCACTTTGAATAATAGTCTCAATAAACATTAGCACTTGAAATTTTATCATCACTTAAATTACCTTGTTAACTATCTCAAAGGTGATCAGCCTTTGTGTAATTACCAAAAAAACTCAAATGTTTTATCAAACATGAACGTCAATAAAGAAAATTTTTATTGATATTTACAAATGTGAGTATCGAACCTTATTAAAACCTTCCCTTGCCATCAGGAGAGGAAATAGTATATAACTTATACAATCAATAAAATCATACTATCATAAAAGTTGAAAAGAGAAGAAATTACTCCCGATATAATTTCAAATGCTCAATGTGCCATGAGTGTTGTATAAGTCTCTCATCTTCATCCTGGAGGCGGTACGTACTAGGCTTGACTCGTTTTATCACTACATAAGTACATTCCCGATTCAGAGCGATTTCCTTAGCCTCTTATCCTTTTTGTGTAAAAATACTTTCCTCAAGACCTTGTCACCCATCTTAAAATCTATATGTTTTACCCTCAGTTTATAATTGATGAGTCCGGATTTTATCACCACTCTTTATGAGAACCGGACAGGGGAAATTCAGACATCATCCACCCAACCGGACAGGGACGATTCGGACAACCTTCAATTACTGAACTGTCCGAACAGAACTAAAGTATTAAAAACTTAATCACTTCATGACTAAGCTGATTACTTGTTTACTTAAAACTAATAAGTCTTTAAACTCAACCCGAATATATTAAACACAACCGGAAAGCCCATGTGGCCCAAAGATAAAGGTATAAATACCCAACCACCTACATTAAATGAGGGTAATGAAAATTAAATACAACCAGGCAGCTTCATTCTCCCTCTATACTCTATCCAAACATTAAATACCTTCAAAATACCACGAAACTCTGGACAAAATTACCCTGAAACGAAAATAAACCTTACCAAATTGGCGACCAGAGTGGGAGGACGACGGTGCCTGAATCTAGCATTCAAAACCATCAGAAAAAACCAGTTCGGATGAATCCGGACGTGCCGGAAGTACCACCAGCTTTGCTCGAAGTGGTGGGAGAAAATGATGAATATACCATCAAGGAGCGTGATAGATTAAAAGTTGAAATAGAAGCTCTGGGGCAGAAAGGGCAAAGATGGGCGTAAAAGATAAATCAAAGGCGTCAATTGCTCACCATACTGACAGCCCTAGAGAGCATGAGCCTTCGAAAACCCATGTGAGTACGAAGAAGACTCATCCTAGCTCCAAAAAGTCTCACCGGTCTAAACCGGTGGAGAGCTCTGATTCAGACTCAGAATCTTCCAGCAGCTCCTCGGGCGAAGAGGAAGTTGAAGAATCCTTGTCATCCAGCAGTGATGAGGGCCGTTCTAAAAAGAAACAAAAGTTGGTTAAAAAGTATTCAAGAAAAAGGAATAGGCGTGGAAAGTTAAAGAGGCATATAGGCAAAGGGTCGTCTAATAGCCGGAGACACATAGATCGGATGGTGATGGATCCTTTTGCCTTCCATGATGAGCCAGGTATCTTTGCAACTCCTAATGAGGATACCGTCCTCAGTCGTGGACGGAATCAGAGACAATCTCCACAGTCCTCCAAGATCCTGTCCGAGAACCTTCCTAAGAGGTTTAACAGTACAAAAATGGAAAAATACGATGGCAGTAAAGACCCGGATAACCAGTTGGAATAGTTCAAAAGTTTCATGATGAATTTTGATGATGCCGTTAAGTTTCTTTGTAGAGCATTCGCCTAATCCTTTACGGGGAGTGTCCTGAAGTGGTATAACAACTTACCGTAGGGGTGCATCAGAAATTTTGATACTTTTTGGGTGGTCTTCCGGAGGCAGTTTGTTGGAAGTAAGGACGTAAAGGGAAATAGAGACACAACCATACATTGTGCCCAAGAACCGAACGAATCTCTAAAAGAGTACATAAGTAGCTTTGTAAACACCAAGAATAGGTTGGCTGATTGCTTTGAACAAGTACCAATAGCTTCTCTAAGGCAGGGCTTAAACCCTGGAAACCTGGCTGATTCAGTAACCCGAAAGAAGGCCATGACGTGGGGAGGTCTGTTGAACCAAGTTGGGAAGCAGATTAATGTTGATGAAACAAAGAAAACAAGGGTGCACAGGTAGGTGAGATCTGCTCCGGCTGCACCAAATCCAACCCAAAACAAGTCCGGAAACAAGGCTAGGGAGGCCGGGCAGAGTCATAACAGAGCCAAAGCTCAGTCTCAGCCAGCTACTCCAGCACAGAGTCAACAATCTAGAAATAAGCGAGGACCTTGGGTCCAACCGAAGTGGTTTGCAGAATTAAAAGAAAACGTAACCACTATTTATGACAAAATAAAATACGAAATACATTATAGAAGGCCGGTTGCGTTACAATCTCCTAGGGAGAGTCGTAAAAATTGTTTCTGTCAGTATCATAATGATACTGGTCATACCACCGAGGATTGTATTGCTTTGAAGCAAGAAGTCCAGAATTTAATTGAAAGAGGAAAGTTAGGAGCATATGTTAAAAGAAGAGGAGGCAATAGGCCTGATAACACTCATCGTGTTGGTCCAAACAATGCATGCACATCGGCTCCGGAAGGGGCCATGGTGATAGTCGAGTGATTCGATGTAGAGTCAGAGTACTTGGACCCTGATCCGACCCGGAATAAAGTGGGAGTTATCGCAGAAAATTGCAAGTCGGTGTCCGAACTTATCAACTTTTTTTAGTCACTCACGATTTTCGGAGGAGACACCATGACAGCACCCACTGCTTCTTCAAGAAAGAGGCATGTTCATACTTTAGCTACCAAACTGGAGGGAGACATGACTTCCTATCAATCACAGATTCCATTTCCCTTCATTGTTTTCGATGAGGATGACTTGAGGGATGTAGCTGGTCCTCATTAAGATGCTGTCGTCATGGGAGCATCCATTGGGGGAAATGACATAAGACGGATTCTGGTGGACACCGGAAGTTCTGCCAATATTCTCTTTTTAACTTCCTATAAAAAGATGAAAAATCCAGCAGTAATTTAGCGTTCGAACAGGTAAATTGTGGGTTTCACTTGAAGCTCAGCAGATGTGATCGGGGAGTTCGAGGAGGAAGTCTTGTTGGGAAAAGGCCCTTTTAAGAAAATGGTTAGAATACTGTTCGTCGTGGTGGATTGCCCCACTTGTTATAATGCTATTCTGGGGAGGTCTTGGCTCTTTAGGATGCATGTGGTGGCCTCAACAGTCTACCAATGTTTGAAATATGCTGTGCAAGGACAAGTGGGAGTTGTTCGGAGCAACCAAAAGATAGCAAGAGAGTGTTATGCAACAGCGCTGGCCCCCCGGACGTTGGGGGCAGTTCGGATTAATGAAGAATAGCAGTTTGAGGGGATTTCTGGGGGAGAGGGTGAGATTGATGACCCTAGAGAGACCCCTGGAGTTTTAATACCGATTGAAGAAGTTGAAATACATTCTTTGGCTGAGGGAAAAATGTCAAGATACGGTCCAAGATGACATCGGAATTAAAGGGTAAGATGTTAAAGTTCTTAAAAGACCATCAGCATGTTTTTTCTTGGTGCAATGCTGATGTTACCGGGGTACCAGCAGATATTATATCACACCAACTGTCCATCCGAAAGGACATAGCACCTGTGATACAAAAAAGAAGAGTTTTTTCTAAGGAAAAGGCTGATGTCATAGTTCAAGAGGTTGACCGGCTTACTAAAATGGGGCACATAAAGGAGTCTCAATACCCTTTATGGACAGCCAATCCGGTATTGGTGAAAAAAAAATGGCAAATGACGTATGTGTATCGATTTCACAGATCTCAACAGGGCTTGCCCGAAGGATTTATACCCAGTTCCCCGGATTGATCAGTTGGTGGATTCCACATCTGGGAACAAGCTGCTATCTTTTATAGATGTCTGCTCCGGGTATAATCAGATTCAAGAAGATCCGAAGGATCAGGAGCATACTACGTTTGTTACCAATAGAGGCCTTCATTGTTACAAGGTGATGCCGTTTGGGTTTAAAAATGCTGGGGCTACTTATCAGAGGTTGGTAAATAAGGCTTTTGCTGATCAAATTGGAAGAAATGTGGAAGTATACATCGATGATATGATGGTGAAAAGTTTGGATGAAGAGCTACACTTGACAGATCTCCAAAACACTTTTCCTAACTTAGTGAAAGTGAATTTGAAATTAAACCCAGAAAAGTGTATCTTTGGAGTACAGTCTGGCAAATTCCTGGGGTATGTGATAAGTGAGCAAGGGATACAACCTGATCCATACAACCTTAATGCTTTGCTGCAGATGGAGCCTCCTCAAAATATTAAAGAAGTACAACGTTTGACTGGGAGACTGGCCGCACTAAACCGTTTTATATCAAGGTCTTTGGACAAGTGCGCCCCATTTTTTCAAACTTTAAAAGGTGCAAAAGATTTCAATTGGTCCCCACAATGTGATGAGGCCTTCGATGAGATTAAAAAGAACTTGTCTTCCCCCAAGACTTTTTCATAACCCATTGATGGAGAAAATCTCTTCGTATATTTGGCCGTTTCAGATTCTGCCATAAGTTCAGTATTGGTAAGGGAAGTAGATAATTGTCCTCGTCCGGTGTATTACATCAGCAAAAGCTTGATAGATGCAGAAAAATGCTATCTGAAGCTTGAAAAATTAGCATTAGCCTTGGTGATTGCTGCGAGGAAGATGAAGCCTTATTTTCAGGCTCATCCCATTATTGTCCGGACGTCTTTTCCCTTAAAAAAACGTTCTTCAAAAGGCAGACGTTTCAAGTAGAATGACTAAGTGGTCAGTAGAATTGGGGGACTTCGATATTGATTTTTCCCCTCGGACAACAATCAAAGCCCAAGCTGTGGCTGATATCTTAGTTGAATTCCATTCAGATAGGGATACAAAGCAAACAACTGATATGAAAGACAAAAAATTCTGGGTCATCCGAACTGATGGTGGATCAAGTACCATAGGATGTGGTGCAGGGGTATGCTTGACCTCTCCGTATGGTGACAGAATGTATCAAGCTATATGATTTTCTTTCAGGGCTTCTAATAATGAGTCTCAATATGAAGATGCTATAGCTGGTTTCAAATTGGCTCTTATTTGTGGAACCAAAATGGTCAAGTCAATGAGCGATTCTCAACTGCTTATCCATCATGCACAAGGTCAATCCGAAGCCAACAAGGAGAAGTTGGTTAAGTACTTACTTTTATTTAAAGAAGTAGCTCTTAATTTTAAAAGCATCATCTACGAACACATTCCCCAAACATAAAATATACTGGCAGACTCCTTGGAAACTATAGCCTATACTGAGTCCTACCCTTGGATTCATGTGTTGGAGTGCCCATCCATTCGAATCAGTCTGGGTAAGGAAGAAGAAAGTTTCGATATACAGATAAAACAGCCTCAAGATTGGAGATTTTCTTTCCTTCAATATCTCTCAGATGGCATCTTGCCACCGGATAAATCAATAGCAAGAAAAGTAAAATACAAGGCTCGTGGTTTTGTCTTTCCTACCCTGGTGGCGCGGGGAGGTTTTAATGAGGTGTCCGGGCTCTTTTATAAAATTTGATGCCTTCTTAAAAATCCAGAGTGTTTTTACTTAATAATTTTCGGTAAAGTTTTTATTTGAACAGGTCGGATTAAATTGAAGGAGTGATGACTACTTAATCATTTGTCATCGGAGAATTTAAACACTCTCACGTTAAAACATTTATGAAATAACCAAGGGCTGTTTAAACATCAGTCACCAAAATTGAAAAACTATGCAAGAGTTGTGCAAAATAAAGCTACCCATTAAAACATACGAAGTGCCTTGGCCATCCAAGGACTTTAAATTGTCAAAACAAAAAAGATTTATCCGGTCAAGGACTGGACACAGTTACAAAAAATGCCTTGGCCATCCAAGGACTTTGGTTCAATCAAAACAAAAGTGAAAAGATAATTGATACTCTAAGACTGAGCCTTTGAAGAGGGCTCAGCCTCACTAGTTTTCTTCTTCTTGAGGTCATCATTTTCCTCATTTGGACTCTCCCCGGTGTTCTCTTCTTCATCGGATGAGTCAGCACTGGAGTAATCAGGCTTGTAACCATTAGCCATCGTGTGGAAGGGAAGGTCTTCGTACTCTACAAAAGTCCATAAATCTCCCAGATTTCTCTTCGGAAATTTTTCATGAAAGAGCAAGACCATGTCCGACTTCACTTTGGCGTACATCACTTGGTTGGTATAAGCATCAATCCTAGCTTGGATTTTTGCTTCTTGCTCCCTTAGCAAATCAGTTTTTTCTTGTGCAACCTTGGACACCGAGTCCTCGAGCGAGATCTTGTCATTGGTCAAAGTATGACTGACCATGTCCTTAGCCTTCACCTCCTCTTTCGAAGAAGAGAGATCTTTCTCCAACTCAGATTGCTTTGTTCGGAGTTCTTTGATAGTATCTTCTAAGGTAGCTACCTTTGTGGCCCAACCCTCCTGGTTCTTCTTTAACTACTCATTCTCCCTCTTTAAAACATCAGCATTTTGGTTGGCAATGAGGAGGTCACCAGAAAAGTTTCTTTGTCAAAATTACGGGCATTAATAATAGCTGACTGACCTCGCACTTGCTTCTCCAAACTAAGCACTGGCTGAATATTACTCAATATAGAGTGAGTTATAACATCTCTTTCACTTGAGACAGAGAAAGACTTACCATTGAAGGTAACGATGTTCGAAGAGCTCGGGGGGAGGTAAGGTCCAGCAAAGTCATCCTTAGGGAGTTTTTCGAAGTAAAGACCAATTTCTTCAAGACCACTAATATCAACACCTCAATGCTGATATCCCCTCCTGCACCCCCTCCGGTTTGGAAGTCACTAGGGATGCCTTCTGCTTGAGTTAGATTAGTAGGGTCAATAAGGGGAATGGGCTCCAGATGCCGGAGGGAAATCTCATCACCCTTGGAGGTCTTCTTCTTCTTGGCCTCCTTGTCCTTGCCTTATGCTCCCCGTTTCCTATCTCTCTTAGGAAACCTTGGAGGTTTTGGAGATCCTGCCACTTCCCTAGTACTTTCATGCTCTACTACTTCTAGAAGAGCAGCATCAATCTATCCTTGATCTGGTCCTTCTTGGTTTGTTGGAGCAGTTTCCTCCACTTCGGTGGGATTGGCTTCAACCGCACTCTGCTTGCCTTTACCTTTCTTTCCCTTCATCTTACTTAGGGCTTTGGATCCACTGGGCAGGTACAATGCCCCATCCGGCGCGTGTGTTCTTTAGAGGACTACTTCCGGAGGGGGTGGGGTGGTAAGTTCCTCCCAGGATAAGTCCCTCCGGTCAGTGGTATTCCAGAGGTAGGACCTTGTTAGATTGCCTCCGGTAAAGGAATTGTGGAAGCGATTCCCCCACTTCTCAGTAGCCCAAGCATTTAGCTTGGTGCAAGTGGTCTGCCCAGCCTTCAAGTAGTCACTGAAGTCCTTAGGCAGTACTGCCAAGAAAAAAAAAAGACAAGTCAGATAAATAAATTTGTGAAAAATAAAGATGGGAATGTGAGATGGAATTCTTACCATCGCTTTTCCATTTGCTGGTAAGGAGGCTCGGGTTGACACCGGCTTTAATCTTCCTCCCATTCTCCCAGGCGCCACTCACAAACAAGAAATGAGTCTTCCAATTTCTTTCCAACTCGAGCAGATCGTCCACTGCTTTGTAATTATCACCCATGTTAAAGTGATAGAAGGGAATATGGTTGTTTCTATAGAGGCTGGTCACAGCTGCAAACTGCTCCATTGGAAGAGGAATTCCGGAGAGCCTGGAGGCCATAATACAGGCCACGAGAGTGTACCATGCGTTGGGGCTCAGTTGGCTTGGACAAAGTTTGATGAGGTGAAAGTATTTGACTATATCCGGGTCTAAGGGAAACCTTATTCCCCAGTTGAAGAGCTCAGTGAAGAAAACTATTTCATTGAGCTTGCAGTCCATCGGTGTTTCTGGATCCACCGGAATCCTTATTTTGACATTCTCCGGGATCCCCCACTTTGTTCGCATCCGACCCAGTTCGGCTGTGTGGATGAAAGCATAATTAAGTTTTTGCAAAGGTATCAAATATTTAACACTTACCTTGTGGAAACAAGGTCCCACTTTTCCCACAAGGCACTCCGGCAAATCCGGATGCCTTAAGCATAGTTTCTCCTTGCCTTTGTCCTTCTTGGCAGCAACAACCTCACCTGTTTTCCCGGAGACTTCGGACTCAAAGGGAGCTTCTTCAATAGAATCCTCCATCACTTCTTCCATTACCATGGAGGGGTTTTCAGTTGTTTTTGGGTGAGGGGAGCTAGAGGTTGGCTCAACATGCCCTCCGGACTGTTGGGCTTCACTGGCTTCTTGTACTATGGCCTCCGGTTGGGGCTCCAAGGCAGTGGTTTCTTTTTGGAGACTTGAACTAGATGCCTCCGGGCCGGACAGCTTGTCCTTAGTAATCTTGATGGGTGCCTCTGACCCCGTATTGCTATCTTTAGCCCCTGATTTGGAAGGTGTACCTTTTAGAGCTTGCCCTTTTATTAAGCGACCTCTTCTCCGATCTACTAACTTCTCTGGAGAGGCATCAGCATCCGATCACATGGCGATGAATGGGGAAGGTTTCTTAAAACTGGTGACTACCTACTCTGGTTCAACAGTAGGCTCTGATTCCTGAACCGATGAGCCCGAAACAATTGGTGAAATGGTGGATTGGAACAACCTCTTAGGTTTAACGCTTTTGGTTGAAGAAGAGCCATGATCAGGCTCTGTGCTTGGTGTTTCTAGTTTATCAACGGGGGAAACAGGGAGGCCGGCAGCAATGCGCCTTTCTCGTTCAACCTTTTGAGCTTTTTCTAACTCTGACAAATTGAGCCACCCACCTTTTATTAAAACATTTCTTGCTGTGAACATAAACTCACACCGAAAGAAAGTGTTTGTTTTTTAGAGAGAAAGCTTTGAAGTTTAGTAGAGCAAGGATGATGAAGATGGTAAAACAGTAGAAAATTGACTAATTTATAGTAAATATGAAAAAGATGCTTTGATACCTAGGAGAATTCGAAAGGGTTGCAATGATTAAGAACGGCGCTGATGTCCTCCTCATTAAATGAAGAGGTTTCTTTTTGAAGAAAATGAGAACGTCGTTCTAGGGAAAAAAGCGGCTGACGTGGCGAACCAGAGAGAGACACGTGTCCCACGATTTCTGGCAAAAAACAGTTTAGTTTCTGAGAACTTTTTCAGTTTGGATAAAGCTATTACATAGTTTGAGAATCTGTCCGGATATAGCTATGACCAGCTATAGGCTATTTTTTTGTCTTGCCAAAGGCCTTTGAACACCACCTAAAGAAGGGGCTACTGATGAGTCTGAATTTTGTCACCACTCTTTATGAGAACCGGACATAGGCAATTCGGACATCATCCACCCTACCGGACAGGGACGATTCAAAACACCTTCAATTACAGAATTGTCCGAACAGAACTAAAGTATTAAAAACTTAACCACTTCATGACTAAGCTGATTACTTGTTTACTTAAAACTAATGGGTCTTTAAACTCGACCCGAATCCATTAAACACAACCCGAAAGCCGATGTGGCCCAAAGATAAAGTTATAAATACCCAACCACCTACATTAAATGAGGGTAATGAAAATTAAATACAACCAGGCAGCTCAATTCTCCCTCCACACTCTATCCAAACATTAAATACCTTCAAAATACCACAAAACCCTTGACAAAATTACCCTCAAACAAAAATAAACCTCATCAATAATAACTCCTTATCAAAGTTTGAAAATGAGTCGAATTCACATGAGCTCTAACCCTCTTTATTTCTATTAAATCAAGGTTTGTCCTCCTTGCCTGTTCATTGGAATCTTCGGAATAATGAAGTATCCCATAAGAAGGTAAAGTTGATTATGAAGGGCTCACAACATCCATTTATCTATTGTTAAATTGGGGGCCCTTATCTGTAGTAATCTTTTGAGGAACTCCAAAATGATAGAAAATATTATTAACAATAAACTTGATAACATCTTTAGCTTTTGTAGTTGGTAATTGCTCAGCTTCGACCCACTTCGAAAATAGTCTACCGCCACAATAATTGTTTGTCATCCTCCCCGAAGCCATAGGTAGTGGCCCTTCTAGATCTATTCTCAATATATTAAAAGGAATTGCTTCAGATATGGAAGTAAGTGGTACTGCTGCTTTATGAATATAATTAAAAAATCGCTGACAAGTATCACAGCCTCATACAAAATTCTTACCATCACTCATAATTGAAGACCAAGAATATCCTACCAACAAAACCCTCATCGGTATAGCCTTAAATCCACAATAAGCAGAATCCTCTCCATCAAACCATTCAGATATAATTTCTTGAGACTCATTCTTACCCAAGCATCAGAATAATGGACTACTCAAAGACTTCGTATATAACACACCATCTAACACAATATAATCAAGACCTTTGTACCTCAAACATTTAGCTAACTTAACATCTTGAGGCAATGTTCATTTAAGAAAAAAAAATTTATCTCAAATCTCCAATCACTTTGAATATTTTCTGAAGTGAGAAACACCTCTTAAGAATACTGACATTACTATGATATTGATAAAATCGATGGACTTTTTTGTAATAATATTCATGGATAATCTTATGTGTATGTAATATTTGCTAAAGAATCAACAATTGTATTATCTTCTTGACTAATATGATCAACTATCACTTCATTAAACAAAATATGTAACCCTCGAAGTTCACAGAGATATAAAATCAACTGATCTTTCTTAGCCTCGGATACTCCTATCATATGATTTTCCACCAACTACGAATGTATCTCTAATCGAACTGTTTTTGCCCCACGGATACTTGCAAGCCTTAAACCAGCTAAAACAGCTTTGTATTTAGCCTTGTTATTGGATGCACAAAATCCAAATCAAATAGGCTGATACATAACTTCTTCAGAATGAGCAATCAATTGAACCCCTACGTTTGATCCCAATATTTTGGAATCATTATTTATTCGAACCAGCCATGTCGAAGCTGATGGAAATAATTCTTTAACTAGTTTCCTCCTCTGATAGACTTGAATGAAATTCAACAAAAAAATCTGCTAAAGCTTGAGCCCTGATAGTTGTTCGAGAAACAAATTTTATATTAAAATCTCCCAACTCTACCAACCACTTAGTCATTCTGCCAGAAATATATGGTCGTTGCAGTATATTCTTTCAATGTAAAGTGGTTCGAACAACAATTTTATCCATCTGAATCTGATTATATCCTGCAAACGCATCCATCTAAGAGAAAATGTTATTCCCTGATGTTGAATCAACCAATTGATCTATTCAAGGAACAAGAAATGTATCTTTAGGACATACTCTGTTCAAATCTGTAAACTCAACACACATTCTCTATTCTCTATTTTTTATTTTTAACCATACTGGATTAACATTCCATAATGGGTATTGTGCCTCCCGTATATTTCTCACCCTGGATAAACGATCCACCTCTGCCATATTGCCTCCGATATTTCTACAGAGAAAGCTCACCTTTTCTGAATAATATGCTTGACCTTCGGGTTTAAAGCCAAGCTGTAATATATCACCTCGGATGGGACTCCAATTACGCCATCAGTTCTCCAAGCAAAAACATCTAAATTATCAAACAAAAACTGCAACAGTTGATACCACAAAATATGTGGCAGTAATGTACTTATTCGCAAAAATTTTACATTTGAAAACATATACTCCTTCATATTTTCTCCCAATGCTAAAGAACCCATGGTTTCCTCAGATCATCCACTCCATCCTTATCCGAGGTCAACCCCACTAATTGTTAGTCATACATTTAGTTATAAAAAATAACCCTTCAAGAACGTAAAGTTGTTGCATAACACTCTCTTGCCACTTATTGATCACTTCGAACCACTCCGACGTGATCTCTAACTATATATTTCAGACAATGATGAAAGGTTGAAACCAAAGCATACATTCGTGACAACCAATATCTCCCAAAAATAGCATAGCAACTTGTGGGACATTCGACCGCCATAAACAAGACTTGGAATTTTTTTTAAATGGGTCTTTTCCCAAATATCCTTTCGCATCGAATTCCCTAATAACTTGTGATATCACGCATGTGAATCCAATTATAGTACAATCAGATAGAAGAATTTTAGGTGGATTACGCATTATATCATAAGTGGACTTGAATAATACATTTGTTGAACTCCCAGTATCTATTGAAATACGTCGAATTTCAACCTCAACAATATCTGCCCCTATTACCACTGCATCCTGATGGGGTCTTGCTATTCCATTTAGATCATATTCATCAAATCATATGAACGGAATTTCCATATTTCCATATAGATGAGTAGACTTTATACCTTCTAACTGAGTTGCCAAACTCACTACATGCCTTAATCTAGAATTTTTTGCATTTCGAGTCATGGTATCTCCCCCGAAAATTGCTAGAGATTCAACATATTCACATAAAATCTGAAATCGTCCTTTAACAACCGGTTCATCAACAAGTAACAAAATTAAATGATCTGGGTTTGAATCTAAATATTGTGATGCTGCTTCAAACTTAGAAATTTTAGAGTCTATGATCATCAATGTAGTCTCTTGGTTTGAATTTGTGTTAACAATCTGTTATACTGATGTGCTCATATTTTTATGCCCACTGTTTTATCCTTTAACAAAATATGTTCACTTGTCATTTTCAATCAAAACTTGGATCTCTTTTTTTAACGTTGTACACTCTACAGTATCATGCCCAGTATCATTGTGATATTTGCAAAACTTACTGTTACACTCCACTTATGGTCTGTTTATTCGAGCCGATATTTTAAAGTTAATGTGTTCTTTAGATCTCTCAAAAATAGTTGCCATATTTTCAGTTAACTCTTTAAAATATTCGGGTCTTACGCTCTGATTACGTCTCATCCGATGAGGCTGATAACTAGTTGGTTGAGATGGAGCACCTCATATTCGAGGATGTGGATTACTATTTATCTTTGGATGAGGTGGTGCCTAGAAATTTGAGGTGTTTCCCTGATATCATTGGCTTGTACATGCATGCTTCAGATTTCTCTGAGTAGAGTTTGAACCAGCTCAAACTCTTGTAGATTCCTCTACTTTCATATCTTCCTCAACCTGAGCCATCAAAGCTCTAAAAAGTCAATACCCTTCTTCTTGTAGTCTCATTAACTAAATACCTAGAAGCAATCATTGTCTAAAATCTATCATAGCAACAAGTTCTTCACAATCCTCCAATCATGCTTTTTCAATACAAAACATCTTGTATAGTCTTTTAACTTTTCATTATACCTTGTTTACACAGTATTATTTTATCACCATTGTTTACTCAACCTATTCTATAGTTCAAAAATGGAAAAGTACGATAGAAGTCAAGACCCTGACAATCATCTTAAACAATTTACAAATTTTATGATGAGCTTCAATGATGCTGATAAGTTGGTATCTTTAATGATGATGATAAGTTGGTATATAGAGCCTTTTCCCAAATATTTAAAGACAATAAATTGAAATGGTACAACCGATTACCCCAAGGGTCGATCAAGAATTTTGATATATTCTTGATGGATTTCTGGAGACAGTTCGTGGGAAGAAAATAACTCAAAGGGAATGGATACACAATAATTCATTATGCCCAATATCCAAATGAATCACTTAAAGATTACATTAGTTGTTTTGTAAATACTAAAAATGGGTTAGCTAATTGTTTCAAACAAGTGGCCATATCCTCACTTCGAAAATAACTGTTGACTAGAGAATTAGCTGATTCAGTAACTCGGAAGAAAGCTTATATTTGGGGTGGAATATTGAATCAGGTTGGAAAACAGATCACGGTCGAGGAAACTAAAAAATTAAGGCAACCTCGTTACTACAAATCTGCACCTACAACATATGTACCACAAATAAACAATCGACCTAAGGATTCAAAGCAAGGTTCAAATCGAACTAGGTAGATTCAGTCTAATCAGGGTCAAGAATGAATGCCAAAGGGAAATCAATTAGTCTAACCTGATTACTTTACGAAATTAGTTGAAAATGTGGCTACCATCTACGAATGGACTAAGAATGTTTATGGTTGTGTATTTTCCAACCTCTTACAATGCAATTTTTGGTATGTCATGGTTGTCAGGGATGCACGTTGTTGCATCAACAGTTCACCAATGTTTAAAATATAAAGTTAGACCTCAAGTACGAGTGGTTTGAAGTAGTCAAAAATGGATAAAGAATGTTAGGTTACAGCTTTTGCTCCTAAATCTCTGAAAGAAGTGACTATTAAGAAAGAATAGAAATTACTAGATTCCTCTTTGTATCTAAACAAGATACATGTTACAAGAGATACTCTTAATGCTATGATTCCAATAGAAGAAGTTAAAATACATAGTCTGGCATAACGAAAACAATGTTCGAATTGGTTCGAAGATACCATCATAATTGAAAAAAGAGTTGTTAGCCTTCTTATAAATAACTTAAATTTATCTGTTTGGTGCAATGAGAATGTGACTGGTGTGATAGCATATGTTATTTTCCACAAGTTGTATGTTCGTTCCGATGCAGGTTCAGTAGTACAAAGAAGGAGAGTCTTTTTTAAAATAAAAATCTAATGGAATAGTACAAGGAGTGGATAGATTAACTAAGGTAGGACACATTCGTGAATCCTAATATCTATTTCGGACTACAAACCATGTTTTTGTACGGAAAATGGAAAAATAGTAAATGGAGAATGTGAATCGATTTCACAGATCTCAACATAACTTGTCCAAATGATTTTTTTCTAGTTCCTCGGATAGATCAGCTGATGGATTGTATTTCAAGTAATAAGTTGTTGTCTTTTATATATGATTTTTTTGGGTATAATCAGATTTAAGTGGACCCGAACGACTAAGATCAGACCACATTCATCACGAATATGAGGCTTTATTTTTATAAGGTAATGCTTTTGGGGTAAAAAATGCTGGGGAAACCTACTAGAGATTGGTCAATAGCTTTTGCTAGTCATATTTAAAGAAATGTGGAAGTTTGCATTAGCGATATGATGGTGAAGAGTATAAAAGAGGAAGATCATATGTTTGATCTACAAGATACATTTTCTAATTTGGAAGGTATTAATTTGAAACTATATCATAGGAAATGTACATTTGGGGTTCGATCCGGTAAATTTTTGGGTTACATCATCAGTATCAGGCTGACCCAAATCAATTGAATGCTCTACTAGCTATGGTACCACCTACTACCAAATAATTTCAAATATTAACCGGGAGGTTAGCAAATTTAGATAGGTTTGTTCCGAGGATATTGGATAAGTGCATACAGTTTTTCCAAGTATTGAAGAATGCCAAAGACTTCAAATGGTCCCCAAATTGTGATAGAACTTTCATTGAAATCAAACGTAATTTTAATTCACCAAAACTTTGTTCAAACCCATGGTGGCGGAAATACTTTATATAATTTTTGCAGTATCAGATTATGAAGTAAGTGTTGTATTGGTTCATGAGATAGACAACTTTCCCCGCAATGTTTACTACATTAGTAAACGTTTATTGGATGCAGAGAAGATGTACCTCAAGTTAGAAAAGCTACCTCTAGCCTTGGTAATAGTAGACTAAAAATGAGGCTTTATTTTTAAGCACATTCTATTACTGTTCAAACATCTTTTCCTTTGAAAAATATATTATAAAATTAGACATATTAGGTCGAATGACTAAGTGGTATGTGGAACTAGAAGATTATGATATTGATTTTTCTCCTCGAACGACAATCAAAGTTCAATCAGTGGCTAATTTCTTAGTCGAATTCCATTCAGAAATACCTCGTGAGGAACTTCAAGATAACAAGTCTATAAAAGAATGGGTAGTTTGAACCGATGGTGAATATTCCTATTATAGGATGTTCGGATGGGATTAATTTTATTTCTCCCCATGGGGATTTAATGCACCAAGCCATACGGTCTCTTTTTTAAGACATCTAATAATGAAGCTGAATATGAAGTAGTCATAGCAAGTCTAAAACTAGTTCAGATATGTGGAGCTAAAAGAATTTCATTGCTCATTTACTCACAACTAGTCATACATCAGGTATAAGGACAATCTAAAGCCAAGAAAGATCAATTGATGAAATACTTAAGGGTAGTAGGAGAAATTTCAGCTGTGTTTAAGTATGTTAAGTACGAACATGTGCCAGGATCGGAAAATTCAATGGCTAATTCTTTAGCTACACTATTGGATATACATAAGCATTGTTGGATTCTTAGACAAGAATGCCCTTCCATATCAACCTCATATAAAATGAAAGTTGATACTGAATAAAATTTCCAAATATCAGCCATAATAAACCAAGATTTAAGGTATGACATCCAAACATTTATTACTGATGAATTTCTACCTGAAGATAAAAGAACGGCTAAAAAGTTAAAATTTAAAGCCCATGGTTTCTTAATATTGAATGGGGTCCTCAATAATTTTTTTTAGTAAACCCTTATTGCACTACCTGGGATTCAATGAATTTCAAATAATGTTCTATGAACTATATGATGGGGAAAGATCGACTCACTAGGTATAAAGCCTTGACTAAATGGTTATTACTGGCATGATATTATTGGCCATCTATTATGGAAGATTCTAAAGACGTGGTAAAAATATTTGACCATTGCAAAAAATATGGAATGTAATCCATATACCGTCAGTTATAATAGAATTCAGTATCCGAAGCACTTTCTTTTGACAGAGGTGGGATTGATTTGGTTGGACCACTTCTAATGGATTAAAGGAGATGTCGAACTATCATTTTGGATATTGATTATTTATCTAAGTGGATAGAAGCTTCACCACTCTCCATGATAACCTCCAAGAAAATAATAAAATTTATCATTTCCAATATATGTTGTAAGTTCGAAATTCCAAGACACATAACTACAGATAATGGACCACAGTTTGATAATGGGGACATGGAGATATTTTGTGCCGCGAGAGGAATTCAACATTGTTTTTCCACACTTTTTCATCCCTAAGAAAATGGGAAAGTAGAGGTGGAAAATAGGACCATATTGATAGGGTTCAAAAATAATTTAGAATGAGAAGTTAGTAAATGGCCTAATTTCTGATAAGAGGTTTAATGGGCCTACTGAACTACTCCTCATACTGCCACCCAAGAATATCCATTCGCCTTGGTCTATGGGATTGATGCAATTGAACCTGTAGAAGCTACTCTTCCTTTCTTTAGGAGAAAAATATTAAAGTATATATGAGAAATATTCACCTCCATAGGTTAATGATAAGTAGATATGCATCTAAAATACGAAAAATAGATTTTGAGGTAGGGGACAAGGTTTTGAGCAAAGTATTTTTTTCATACCAGAGATAGGAAGTTAGGAAAGTTAGCTCCAAACTAGGAACGCCCCTATGCAGTTGTGGAAAAAATCAAGAGTGGAACATATTGGCTAGTTAATCAAGACGGTGTTCCATTAAGACACTTATGGAATGTAGAGCATATGAGACTATACATTGAGTCAGAGTTTGTAAATATTTACTTTACCTTTGTTTAATGTAAATATTTAGAGGGCATACTCTTTCATACTCTGGTGGATTGGGGAGGTTTTAATGAGGTACCCATATCATCAATCTACCACTTTTTGCCTTTAAAAACTGTTTGTTTCTAAGTAGACTCGGTAATTATGATATACCTTTGATTGGATTACCTTCGAATTGTTTGTGTTTAAAATTATGATATTCCTTTGAATTGATTACATTCGAATGGTTTGAGTTTAAAATTATGATATGCCTTCGAATGGATTACCTTTAAATTTTTGTGTTTAAAATTATGATGTCTTTGAATGGATTACTTTCGAATAGTTTGTGTTTAAAATTATGATATGTCTTCGAATGGATTATCTTCAAATGGTTTGTGGTTAAAATCGTGATATGCTTTCGAATTGATTACCTTCAAATGGTTTGTGTTTAAAATTATGATATGTCTTTGAATGGATTACCTTCGAATGTTTTGTGGTTAAAATCGTGATATGCTTTCGAATTGATTACCTTTGAATGGTTTGTGTTTAAAATTATGATATGTCTTTGAATGGATTACCTTCGAATGCTTTGTGTTTAAAAATATTATATGTCTTCGAATGGATTATCTTTGAATGGTTTGTGTTAGAAATTATGATTTGTCTTCGAATGGATTACCTTCGAATAATTTATTTTATTGATATTTGTTTTTTTAAATTTCGAATAAAGTAAACTAACGAATGAAAATATGAATACCAACATAAGGAAATTAAGTAAGATTGATAAGAGGAAAATCAATACAAAATGCCTCGAAAAAACATAACACTTAACCCTAGTTTAAAAAAATAAAACAACAACACAAAAACTTTGGTTTTACCAAAGACTTAATCAACCACAACAAAAATGCTTTATATGTTATTCATTTCTAATATTTTATATGGAAACAATCTTTTCTATTTAAAAATTATTTTATTCATTTTTTAAAACAAATTACTATGAAATACAATTTATTGTAATGTTTGTTTTTCTAATTAAGAAAATTACTTAGCGTATTTTGTAATATTCGTAATTAATATATTGACTGAATGTTTACATGAAAATAATATTTTGTATATGAGAATAATTAAGAAAATTACTGATTCTTTAGCGTATTTTGTATGGATAGATTTGTAAAAACTGATTATTTAGCATATTTTGTGTTTGGAATATATATAAGTAAAAACACAACCGATCTCAACACTGGTATGATATTCTCCGCTTTGGCACCCGAAGGCCCGCACGACTTTGCATTTGGTCCACTACCAAAAGGCCTCATACTAGTTGAGGCATGTTCTTACTTATATACCACTGATCCTTCCCATGTTTAACCGATGTGGGATGTGGGACTTTGGTCGACACCCTAACAAATCCTCCTCTCAAAAAAAGTACCACCTTAGCTCATCTCAATTGACTTTCATCCGCTCACTCTAATCAGGTTGGAAGACTACCTGACCATAGAGGCACTACGGATGTTATTGTTCACCTCCTATTAGACCACTCTGTCTTGTTCCTTAGCGCCACTCCCCACTCCAATCAAGTACCACTCTTGATGAGTCACGGGCACTCCGAACTAGGATCTTTAGAACAGATCACATTGAGCATGACGTCTAACTTCTTCATGTTCGATCTCCGAGAATTTCACCACCATCGCGTTCCGTCTGTGCATGACGCTCTGATACCACGTGTTGGGATCGGTTGTGTTCTTACTTATATACGGAAGCGGAATATGCGGACCGGACCCCCAGATTCCCAACATGTGGTATCAGAGCACCTTAACATTTTGGTCGACACCCTAACATTTTGTATTGATGAATTTGTGATATTTTTCTATTTTATATTTTCTATTTTACATTAGTTGATTTATGATTCTTTAGAATATTTTTTAATATTTTATATGGAAACAATATTTTGTATTTAAGAAAATTATTGTACTTAGCCAGTATTTTCTGGTATGAAATATATGAAGAATGAGTTGAGAAATAGAATGGTCAATCCATTCCTTAATGATTGTTTAGTGACATTTATGGAGAGAAAAGTATTAATTAGAGTTGATTATCTAGATAGTATCAAACCCTTCCAAGGCATGAGTAAGAGGAGAATGCATTTATGCTTGGACTATACTATATTTTTATTTTGAGTTGTATTCGAAATATTTACATATGTTTATTATGCAATATTCATATATTTATTATATATTGAATTGTTTTGCATAATATTGTTTCGGCATACCTTAAATTTTGTCTTGGATCCGCCACTGCTTATGGCAAAGACTTACATAACACAATAAAACTTAAAGATCTTTACATGTGGGCTCATTCCCATGGTTTTTCTCTTCTCTTTTGTCTGAACTCCACTTTCCAGAATTCATCCCATCATTTTCATCTGAATCATCATCTGAAGCTTTCATCTCAACTGTCAAAGATATATCCGGGGGAAAAAACTTTTATGGAACCCATCCCCTCAAAGAACCAAGGGATAGTGTTGGAAACTCTTAATAAAATGCTAGGACCATATCCGATTTGATCGAACATCTATTTCCTTCAATTTATCCACAGTGCCATCAATATATACTTCCACAAAATCCTCTGATTTCTAGGTGGACTTGGCTTTCAAGGACTCAATTTCTTTCTTTAACTCTTTCTTAGAATTCTTAAGAGTCTTTTTTTCACTCATGATTTGATCCATAGTTTATTTATCTGTTTTGTTTTGGTATTGCAGTAAATTAATCTCATTAGAAGTGGTTGTCTACAGTTCCTCCAACGCTCATTTAACCTTGACCACCTCTTCTTTGGCTAACTTTATTTCTTTATTGAGCACATTAACTTCTTCAACTACTTTGTGGCCTTACTTTTTTATTTTTCAAGAGAACTTTGAAGCTTCTTGTTCTCTTCTTGAAGAGAAGAGATGATTTCTTTCATGAAATTGTGATGGAGATGAGAAACATTTGGATACAATAGATGATTGAGCGGTTACTGAAGGTTTTGAGGGTATATAACGATTATAAGGGTAAACACTAGCGTAGTTAATGAATTGAGTAATGATAACTAAAGGTAAAGAAATAGGTAGTCTCGCAGCTTGTCTGGCCTTTTTTTCCTCTTATTCTAATTCAGACAGGTTCAACTAACCATATTTTATTAGAGCGTTTTGTAGCAGTAAACATACAAGCACAGAGATTTTTGGTTGTGTCTTTTTTATAAAATGTTTTCTCTCTTTCTAAAGATGTGCAAAATAGAAAAATAAGGAATTAGTTTATATATAGAGGTGATTCGGAGTACTCGAGAATCATATTAATGAAGTATCAAGAGACTCTTGAGTACTATAAAAACTAGGTATATATGCAATCACTAATAAGGTTTCAAGGGGAGTGGAAATATTAGTCATTAATTGGTTCAATTTACGTAACAATTGATACGTGTCCAAAAATAAGGCTGGTAAAACGGTAAGTTTTCAACTTCGAAACAAGTTTGAATGTATTTATTACTTAAAGAAAAATGATAAATATAGTCTTTCGAAAATTTAAAGATTCATTTATGTCAAATAGATATTCATTAGTCCTCCAAAGAGATCTTTGAGAGAACTAAATAGGTTGTATGATAGGGTAAAATTTTGTTGATTTTTGGGGGTCTAATTTTCTTTAGAGGATAATTTAGACCTAACATAAAAACTATGCCTTGTAAGCTGGGTGCTTGTTGACTAAGCAGTATGCAAACTTCAAACGTAATTGGACCTGCGAGCTCATAAGGCTTAACCACATTTATAACCCGACCTGATAGACCCATGTATCTAAACATTTTTATAAATTGATTGAAAAAGAGCATTTAATGGATTGGAATATTCTCTCTCTATAAAATTAAATACTAGCACCTCTATTATCTCTCCTCCATAGACCTAAAATCTAATACTTTACCAAAAATACCCTCCAGCTAGATTTTACCATCATCAGAAGTGAGTTACCATTAATGATTTTAAACATTCTAACACCCATTTGTAGCTCTCAAATTTCTCCCTAGACATAAACAAAAATTTGATGTAAAATGTTTTCCCAGTACAAGTGACTCCAAAGACCTCCTACAACGACATCTCATATCTTATTAGCTTGTACGTGTTATCCATTATTATCACATTTGGAAATGTTCGTAAAAAATCCAAATTAATTCGTTGTACAAATAAAAATTCACTTATGATTTTGCTTCCGTCTTTGCACGATCAATGCCATCTATACTAATTTCCTTTTTTTTCAGTTCACCTAACAAATATTAGAATTACGAGCGACCGTTTTTCTCGATTTTACGTTGTTTTAGTTGAGCATTGTACACGGTATGCAGGGACAAAGAATTGTTAGCGTTCATCATTTTCACTATGCCAAGAATATCCCGAGGACGGGATCTCATTTTTGTAGTACTAATTACAAAATCCAACTCATCTTTAGAAAATCGTCCTAAGAATGAATGGCCTTCACTCAATTTTGTAGTCTCGTAATTGTGAACCCCTCATACGACTTCTACAGACCATAAATTATCATTTACCTTATTTCCTTTAAGCGCAAAAGGTCATCCGCATTTCTTGGTCATGGTAGATTTTATTTTAAAATCATTTGGTTATAACAACTTTGTGTACTTTCCGGATCTCTCGCATACAAAAAATAGTCTAGAATTTTTTTCTGTTGTTGGCATCATTGTGACGTCGTAATATCACTACAAACACGTTGTCCTTTACGGTAAGTTTAACCAAATCGACCAATTGTTGTTGCGTGTAGTTGGATTTCATGTTGAACCAATAACTATAATCGATGAAGTAAAACTCTTTTGTAATTCATCGAAAATCATTAAACTCCTCCTTTTATATAGCCAAAATGTACTCATGAAAATCCTATCATAATTTAATAGGTAGTATCAAACCGTCGGTGGGGTACATTAAACCGTTGGTGGGGTCCATCAAACCGGCGGTCTAAAACTTCCACACCGACGGTAAAGAAATTCCATCTCTGCTAGTTTAAGAAGCAAATCATAATGCTCATTCTTAATTTTTTTAACACGCCCCTCGGCGGGCGAGGAATCAAAACCAATGGAGGAAAATCTCAAAAATCTGCAGTGCCAACATCAATACCCTTTCGGAGACTAAATTCTAGCAACTAAAGTCTAATTTTCCCCTACCGGAGCTAACTAGTGCACACCAGCGGGGACTAATTTCATGTTAAATTGGTACATAGAATTACGCACCATCGGTGGAGTGTGTCTGAGCCGGCGGTGCAGTAACATAACACCGACATGTTGTGATGCCTAATGACGTCGGGGAAAAAATCTATTTGTAAAAGGTTCGGAAATATTTAGGCACCACAAGTGGCAAGGCTCTCCACCGATGGTGCGTGACTACAAAACAAATCTTTCCAAAATGGGATCAGATATACAAAAGTAGAAACTTTACACCTAATTTATTAGAAAGACTACCTCATTTGGAGTTTAAAGCACATCGACAAGGTTCTTCTTCTCACTTTCCATTTATAAATATTTTTTTTACAACTTTACATCTAATTTATTAGAAAGACTACCTCATTTGGAGTTTAAAGCACATCGGCAAGGTTCTTCTTCTCACTTTCCATTTATAAATATTTATTTACAGTTTGAAGATTTCTAGAAATAATGTTTGAGGTTTTTGTGCTCTAAAAAATCGAGTTTTATGAAAACAAATTGGATTTGTATATAAGTAGGAAATTTGTGTAAAAAAATAATATTTTAGTTTTGGTGCAACTTAAGCCAGCTAAGACATATTTTGACAAAAGTCAAATAAGAATCTTTTTAATAAAAGGTTAAAATAAGAAAAGAACAAAAACTAAAAAATATACTCTCTTTTGTTAATTGTTTATAATATTTTGGGGTATGGTTTAGCCAAAGCTTTTTATTAATTCTTCAAGCATGTGAGTACTATTCAAATTCATACATCTAAATCCAACCTAGGCTACAAATCACCATTCGTCTCTACTACATAAATTCATACATTTAAATCCAACGTAGGCTAAAATTCACCATTAGTCTCCCATATTTCGTATTTGTATGAAACTAGTTTTATATGTTGAGTTTTGTCTCTCACTAGTCCTTTATGTTTTAGAAAATTGTATTATTAGTCCATCTCCACATGTGAGTACAAAGAAGCTGACATGTGGCAGTCCAAACATCAACATTTTATCTTATTATTGGTCTATCCAAAATCTAAAACTCTAATTCAAAAAAACACATAGTCCTATTGGTCAAAATACTGACCATTGACTGCCGTACATCAGCTTTTAAATACTCATTTTTGTCTCCCACTAATATTTTTGAGGGACCAATTGTGAGGGACAAAAATAAACATAAATAACTAATTTGATACGAACACGAAACATGAAAAATTAATTCTAATTTTTACTCACCAACTTATAAATCTTACATTTTTTACTCAAGTAGATATTTGTAAAGAGAATTTGACAAAATATTTCTTTTAAATTCAATTAAACGTTTGTTTTACTTAAACTTGGGGGGATTTCAATAAAAAAAAATTCAACCGTTTCAACTTTTAAATTTTTGTTGTCTTACGGTATAATTGTGCAAATATTAAAATATTATAAATATATTTTTATTTTATGAAAAAGAAAAAAAAAACTAACTTAATCAGTAAAAATAAAAAATAATATTAAATTCTAACATTGAAATATTAGGATGGAGTATGAAACAAAAATTTACTTTTTACAGCGACATGTATTATAAAGACACAGGCAATGTCGTATAAGTTTTAAGCTTTATTATATTTTTCTCTTTACTTCGATAGGTGTAAAGAGTAAGCTACTTTATTTCATACCATCATTGATTGATGTCGACCGAGTTTATCTAGACAGAGCCCAAAGGAACACGTGTCAATAAATATGAATGCCGCGTGGTGTGATAAAACTGGTACGTGGATGGACCTAAATGCGTTAGAGATCAACTCGATTGGCCTATAAATATAATCCTTCGCCCAGAGCAAAACCAATAAACCAGAATTACAGGTAGTGATTGGCAGTAAAAAGAGCAGCTTTTGATCAGTCTCGTTTAAGTTTCAGTACAAGATATAAAGAATGTCAAACTATCAAAACCAAGGTGGTGGATACGACGAGCTTGGAAACCCGATTGTTGGTGGGCATGGAACAGGCGTCGGCCAGCGTCATGGCGGAGCTGGTGGCGTTGGTGTCGGACAGCAGCAGCAGACACATGGAGGTGGTGGTCTCATGAGCAAGCTTCACCGCTCCGGAAGTGGAAGCTCCAGTTCCAGCTCGGTAAAAACGATTCATATCCTTCAAACTTGACTATTAGCTAGTAATATATATATAGTTGATGTTTTACAAGTATCGTATGTGGATGATGTTAATGTAATAATGTTAAATGTATGCAGTCTGAAGATGATGGGATGGGTGGGAGAAGGAAGAAGAAAGGTCTTAAGGAGAAAGCCAAAGAGAAGCTGCAGCCAGGCCACCACGGTCAGGAGCAGACCCATGGCGGTACAACCGGGACCGGGCAGTATGGGCAGGAGCATGAGAAGAAAGGATTCATGGAGAAAGTAAAGGAGAAACTTCCCGGGGGAAATCATTGATCGGGTCAATCAAGAATAAATGAATAAAGAAATAAATAATATCCATGTTTATGCATACATACATACATCTATATGTTTTATACATGTTCGTGTGTGAGAACTAGTTTCGGATTGTGTGTGTTTTGTTCTCTTCTTTTTCTGATTTGTGTGTACTTTGTTACCAACAAAGATCAATAATAGATGGGGGCAATCATATATACATAGCAATGTTCAACTTCAGGGGTGACTATGAAATTTCGTTTTCGAAACAAGATAGAATGATGGATCAGTCTATTTAAACAATTTTAACTATCTCACACCTGATTTCATTTACATTCTTTTCCAAGCCAAGGCACGTCAATAAAAACACAATTGAAAATAATATCCATTTTGTTACCTGCATCATGTAGTGTAGGTATCATTAGAAGGAGGGAAAGTCCAAACACATATCCTCATTTGTCTGCTTCTTCTGAAGGTGCGTTCAAATCATCTCATTTGTCTAGAAGGTGCGTGCAAGTCATTCAAGAACAAAATACTACAATACATATATATATATATATAGAAACCTGATACATATTAGGAATTTGTTTCTCATCTTCATTTGTCCACTCTTATGAAGTCGATTTCGTGGACTCTTATGAAGTCGATTTCGTGGATTTCGTGGACTCTTATGAAGTCGATTTCGTGGGCGACATTAAATGACACATATTGATGACGTGTTAGAAGATGATAAACTCTAACGCTATGCGAGAGAATGAATGAGGTGGAGAGAAATAATCTTTAAATTCTAACTTTGATGCAAAATAGGGTATAAGATATTTTATATAGTACTATCCAAAACTCTAATTTTAAATAAGAAAAATTACATAAGATAAAATAAATAAAAATTTTAAATAAGAAAAATTACATAAGATAAAATAAATAAAATTAATATTAAAATATTAAACTGGTTTTTGAAGGTTTTTGGATCGAATTTGGGTATCAAATTTTGTAAAAAATCACAGTTTTGAAATCTAAGAGGCTCGTCGAAATATTTGATTTGAAAACCTGTTTGACCCAATTCTGATACCTGGACGAGAAACCAGTTTGTACTTAGTCTTCGCTACATCTTACTTTCCGGCAAGGAAGAATTCAACCTCGAATTCAAACCGTTGACCCATTGAAAGAACTGCAAAAACATTGGCGTGTTCATCTCTGATTGCAAATGGTACGACATAAGGGTGTGAGAGGTGAGAATCTGAATGCTATCGCTCTTTTAAAAAAGTGCTTTCCTAGCTTTGTCTATCTTTACCAAGTCACCGACACTACTGTTATCAGCTATAACAGGATATATTACACCCCCTTGTTCTATGATAGCTTCACCAATCCATTTACAAAACACAACAACACCCTTGCGCGTGTAAAAAGTTGTTGTTTTTCTAGTTTTAAACTGCGTATGCTGTATCACATCAAGACTCTTGTAGAAAGGAATATTTCCTCTTTGTTGAATAACAGATGGATTCTCAAGTTCTTGCCTTTGTGCATATTTATTTTTCATAAGATTTAAGAAGCAACTTGGGTTGTAAATAAACCTTGTAATTCTTTACCTTTTTTGTAAGCACAGTAATACCATGGTACTAAATTCACGAGGTGTAATCTCACAAATCTGAATACCATCAATTCCACCTGCAGCAAAAATATCACCAACTTCTAAAGTATTATTTTGCTTCTCTTCAACAATACATATTTTTTTTGGTATCTCATGAGGTTTTGGTGGTAAATATGGTGGCAAAAGGTTGCTAATACAAAAATCCCTAACGCAGACATCCTTCACAATATTTGTTTCTATTGCTTTTAAATTATACTGAGCATTTTGAATTACAGGGTCTTTAGCCACCAATTTAATTATAGGCGAAGGATTAGTACCTATTGATGAAAGTTCTGATTCAGAAATTATTTTTTCTGATGAAAAAATTGGTTTCGAAAGTTTTAATTTTTCTGAGGTTTCTAATTTCTTATCATTAACGCTCTTCTCCTCGACCTCATCATCATACTTGTCGTAGATCGTTTTGTCAAACACGAGCTCAGACACAGGTTTAGTATCACAGCTAAGTTCGGTAGCTGGTGAAATATGAGCATAAAACTCTTTAACTAGTGGTGGTTCTGCAGACACTGCTCTAGATGGAACCAATATAAACTTGCAACCATCTTTCACAAAACTGTATCGGTTCATTCTACTATCTTAAGTAGAATTTCTCTTAAATCTCCATGGATGTCCTAAAACTAGATGGCAAACGTCCATAGAAACTACGTCACACTATGATGTATCTTTGTAATTACCAATATAAAATACAATTTGACAGCGTTTAGAAACTGTTACCTCAGTGTACTCTATCAGTCCTGACAGTATGAACGGGTATGGAAGAGCTTCACTCTTTAACGCCAGTTTACGAACATCCTCCTTTAAAATCAGATTCTCATAACTATTTGAATCGATTACAAACTTGAAAATTCTTACTTCCATTGTGCAGGTAGACTCGAAGATTTTGTTCTCTTTTATACTCCTCAAATCAAGAGGTACCCGGAACATGATTCATATAGCTACATACCAGGAATTGCTGGTCTCTGATACCAACTAATAGTGTGGCAGAATATTAGAAGAAAGAAACAATGATAAAACCCTAACCCTAGGTTAGAGAATAAAGGAGACTCGGAGAAATAATCTCAAAATTTTATTAATCAAAGTCTGACGGCAAAATAGGATACATGATGCTTCATATAGCACTACCCAAAACCGTAATTTCAAATAAGGGAAATTACATAAATGTTTTAAAATAAAATAAACAAAATTAACGTTAAATACTGAAACTGGTTTTTGAAGGCTTTTCGAGTTGAATTTGGGTATCAAATTTTGTGACAAGTCACATTTTTGAAATCTGACGGGCTCGTCAAAATATTCAATTTGAGAACCTATTTAACCCAATTCCGATACTTGAACGCGAAACCAGTTTATCCGTAGTCTTCGCTGCATCACATATATAGATAGAAACATGACATGTATTCAAAATTTGTTTCATTAATAATCGGGTTAATAATCAGTAGTTCATCTAGTTTTTGGAATATATGCAAAAACCTTATAGCTCTCTGAGTTAGTTGAGCATTACCAAGTAAACAATTGGCTGCTAAGTAACAACTTTAGTTTAGGTGCATTACGATTTTGGTTTTGTCACAAGTTATTGCACTCTTTACTCATTCAATCTCAGTTACAAGAAGCAGACAGACAGTTCCCAAATAGTTCTCAAAGAAGGAGACAGTTCCTAAATAGTTTCCAACTACTAAATGACGTTAGTGTATTAGTGTGAATTATACTAGAAGTCTGAAAGTCCCCAATTACTAAATGATATTAGTGGAATAGTGGGAATCATATTTTTCTAAAAGTATTGAACTCGTTTGTTTCATTCTTTAAGTAATAAAATCAAACTTCTTATCTGTTCAAATTGTTTTATGGTATCAGATCAAGGTCTCTGCATATCAAGTGTTTGATTTAATTACCCAGAGTAAACATGTAAAGTGCTATTACTTTTAAATCAATATGAATGAAAGTAATTCAGCTTCTTATATGTCTACATAGAAGCTTGTTTGAACCAATTACCAATATTGGCGGTTGTGTATGGAGGCCTTCCTTCAAGGACAATATTTATGGGATCTTGTTTCCGATATCGAGATACTTCCTAGTGATACTTCGGAAAATGCTGAGTTAAGGAGGAAAAGTAAGGTACAAAAAGGCTTTATTCGTGTTGAATACTTCAATCGGTAAGTAGTTTATTCATTGGGGATACTCTTGACAGGTTATTTACCCATAAAATACTATCCGTTTTCAATACCTTGAGAATGAGCTTGCTTCTTTAATCCAATGTAATATGTCAAACTCTGATTACTTTCTTAAGGTAAATAATGTATGTTTCGAAATTTCAGGTTTGGATAGTGATGAACCTATTAGTGATGCAAGGCTAAGACATTATATGATTCATTGATTGCGATCTAACTTCATGTCGTTTATATCATCAATAGAAGGATGGGTTAACCAACCATCAATTGTTGAGTTAGAGAACCCACTCTCTAACTAGGACGCATTGGTTAAGCAAATGCTTGATAGATATTCTGCTGATATTGAAGATACACTTTTTACTAAAGACATGTCAAGGTGGTAAAACACACAAAGTCATTCTCAAAATGGTGGGAAGCAGAAAATGATTGAGGGGGATTCAGCAAACCTTTTTAAATAGACATGTTTCGGATGTGGAACGACTGGACGCATGAAGTCGGATTATCGTGCAAATCTTGTTTGTAAGAAGTGTGGCAAACCGGGCCACATTAAACCAAATTGTAATGCAAAAATCGTCGAATCAGATACAAATGTTGCACATGATATTGAAGATAGCAATGGGAGACAGTAGGAAAGTTGTTTCTCTATTGAGGTTATTAATCAACCGGACAACATGGCGTTGGTTATTAATCAACCAGTTGCCCTTGGTGCCTCAGCTGTCTGTGGTGCACCGATTCTTGGACTGGGGCCTTGTTTACTTGCACGGCCCGCACTTGAGAAGGTACCAAATGGTTCAGTTGTGTTGTCTTGTGGTAATAATAAGGTAGAGAATCCACATAGTGGTAACGTGACTGAAAATGGTCCGCCTGAGAGCAAAAATAAATATTCTAAAGTTAAATTGAAGCGGGTTTATCTGATTCGATTGCAGTATTGGTCCATAAGAAGCTAGAAGAGATGGGTGTTAAAATCAAGTGGAGAAAATTTAATCTTGTTTATGAGCATGATATAAGGCTTGGTCGGATGCTTGTTAATTGTAACTTTAAGGTTTTGAGAGAGATCGTGAGTATAATATTTCCAACGTCAAAGTCGGTTTTGATCAAGTATAAGGATACCGATAGAGATTTGGTGATAATAACGTATATAGGCGAGCTCAGATTAGCAGAGTAGTCCGTTGATAGTAAACTTGAATCAAATGTAGTTAAGTCGGTTGCAATGTTGAGATTACATATTGTTGAGGTCGATCCAGAACAATAACCTCGCTTGTTGGAGGAAAAAGAGGAGAAGCCTCCTGAGATTCAAGAAATTAAAATGAATGAAAGTGGATCCTCTTCAATAAGTGGTTCCATTTCAGGATCCCAAACTATAGATCACGATAAAGTGGACAAAAATGTTTAAAAGGAATTAGAAGAACCAAATAGTAAGGAAATTGATATCGATGATTGATTGTTCGATTTTACATAGCTTTTTTGTACTAACGTGGGTGTTGACCCAAATGCTCTTGTTGACTTGAATTAGCTAAGAATGGATTTGTGTTTAGAACCACTAAAAGAAACCATTACAAGCAATGTGAATGACAAACGGTCCACTTCAGACCATTGTTTCAATAATGGTTCATCAATTATTTCTTGGTGCAGCAAGAAGCAAGACACAGTGGCATTTTCAACTGCTGAAGGTGAATATTTTGCAGCCACATTAGCTTCCCATGAGTGTATTCGGCTCACAAGACTTCTTGGAGATGTTAATTAGGTGCTACACTTTTCTATTTCCATATTTTGTGACAATGAAATTTCTATTAAACTTGCTGGAAATCTTGTTCTTCATGCTCGCACAAAACACATTGATACTCGCCATCATTTTATTTGAAAGAAGGTACTTAATCAAAAAATTGAGTTGAAAATTATACGGAAAAATGACCAGGATGGTCTTACTAAGGCTCTTCCCAAATCAAAGTTTGAAGAGTTCAGAGGAGCTCTCAGTCAAGCTTATCGAAATAATGCACTAAAGAGGATTGTCACAAGTTAGTGCAGTGCTTACTCATGTAATCTTAGTTACAAGAAGTAGACAGACAGACAAACAAACAGTTCCCAAATAGTTCCAAAAGAAGTAGATAGTTCCCAAATAGTTCCCAACTATTAAATGACGTTAGTGGACTAGTAAGAATCATACCAGAAGTCCGAAAGTCCCTAATTACTAAATGATGTTAGTGGATTAGTAGGAATCATATTTTGTTATAAGTATTGAACTTGTTTGTTTCATTCTTTAAGTAATAAAATCGAACTTCTTATATGTTCAAATTGTTTCATGTTTTGTCGTATCTAATTTGTGATAAACATGTAACGATTTTGGTGTTGTCGTGTCTAAAATATGTTGTAGATCCCTAAACAGTCTATTAATGTTTTGATCGAATGTTAACTAAAGGTCTCGTCAATTTGACCAATGTGATTTTTTTATTGTTTCGAACCAATCATAATTGTTATTTTTTAAAGTGTTTGACGTAGAATGGTATTGTTATACCCAATACACCCTTGATACTGAATAGAATACCATATAGCATATAAACAGGACCAACAAAATAATCACATATTTTATATTTTGATCTCTTATCCCGCAACAATAGTTTTGTTTATTATATCCTGTAAAATATGCCACAATGATAATCAATACGTATTAATTACATGGGAGACTGCAACAAATGAGAATGATTGATGTGAGACTACTGAAAATAGAACATGTGAAACTGAAGCAAAATACTACATGAAAGACAACTGCAAATTGAACATGTAAAACTGAAGCAAAAAACTGCATGAAAGACAACTGCAAATATTGTATGCAAGATTACTACAACAAAAAACATGTGAGTTTGGAACAAAGTTCTACAACGCGAGAGTATATCTCATTAAAAATGTGAGACTATTACAACTACATCATGCGGTACTTCACCAAGTTTATTTACAACATGAACATGGGATACCAATGTCATTAATAAAGCGAGAGTAATGATAAAGTTATACCTTTATCAAATTATGTGTTAATGGTTTTGATTTGTTTTCCCTATTTTTCTTGGATTTTCGTCGAGAAATAATGTTTTGATGATATGAGACTTTGCTTCACCATCTTTGTATCCAAGTTTTAATCTTTTTTTGGAGTTTAAGGATATTTCCTCCTCCTTGTGCTTCAAACGAAATATAGTTTTCACATTTTTGGTTGTTAGTTTAACATGGTCAGACCCCAAGACAACAATATCCTCTTTTGTCGAGTATTTCTTGATGATCTCGGTGATTATTTAATAATGCTTCTTTATTTGTAGATTCTCTTTCCGCATATCATATGAAGCCTATAATATGTATAAAATCGGCATTGCTTTATAAGATTTTATGTGTTCATGCGTAATAGAAACCTGATTTTTCATCAAAATTTTGGATGTTCACTAGACCCGATCCAAAATGGCATAGTTTGATAGCCATTTTTTGCAACAAAATGCAAGACCAGCTATAAGAAAGAGACGATACAAGTTATAAGTAACAAGATAAGGTCATTTACATAAAAGATGTGAGACCAGTGTTATGTACATATGAGAAACCTTCAACTACGCGAGACTAGAGAATAACAAACAAGGGAGACATGCAAAACATTCTAAAAATATATATGACATGCACAAACAAATGTGCGAAAATGTGATGCATATGAAAAAAAAATTCATGCGGGAAGATGTGATACAAGTGAAAAATAAAAATTAAACCCCGCAGATAATACAATATGTGGCCATGACAGACAATGAAGATGCAAAACGTTTTGATATTACACATTTGAACAAAATGAAACCAAAAATTGACACTTAAAACAACAAACAATAGGGCATCATACCATACATTTGAACCGAATTACTAAAACTCAACACATAAAATGCAAAAAATGAGAGATTTTCATACACTCAACCCTTAGTTTACCAAAACATCATAGTACAGACGTATGTTTCATGAAAAAACTAACAAACAAGCTATTTATCATTTTCAACACTTCCAAACTAAACCTAAACCATGCAACTTACAAAAAAAATAAAGAAACTGTACATAATTGCTTATCTGTTAATTTTGGGGCTTTAGTTAATAAATTTTGCGAGGTAAGGTGAGCTTTGTGAGTTTGAAATCAGAGCATAAGTAAGGTGAGCTTCGTATTTTCAGTGCATTTGGGTTGTTTTTTTGTTTCAGAGAGAGAATAAAGAGAAAGTAGGTGAAAGATCTAAGAGAAATAAGGGAAATAAGGTTTTTTTTGCTTACAAACCTTATTTATATTCATGGGTATTTTTGTCTAATTTTTTTTCAATGTGTCTGTTGGTAGTTCACCAATGTTATATATTATGTGGTAATTGATAAGGACACAAATTACCATGGACTTAAGACAATAACATTAAGGTTATTTTAAATGAATTGTAAAGTCATGAGAGGATATTTGTATTATTTGTAAATATAAAGGACCACAATACAATTTATGTATTTATGTAACTAATTCAGTTAAATTCTTCTTGTGTGCCTATAAATAGAGCATAAGACAATGAATAAATGGTTCGACTTTTATTTCTTGAAATAGAATTTTGTGTTAATTTTTTCTCTCACTAGAATTTCAATACATAAATGTTCTCTCAATACTTTCACTTTCTTTTCTAGAAGCACATATTTAATTCAATCTATTCATAAGGATATCTATTAAACTTAAAATTGGCTACCATAGTGGGAGAGAGAGTAAGGTACCTAGATAGCACATCTAAAACCAGAAGAGATAAAATTTATAGTTAATAGTGTTCCTTATAATGAAACCAGAAGAGAAAAGAGCCTATCCATCAGTACATGAAACAATTGACGCAATTAAGTCAAATATACAGAGGGAAGTAAGTATCAGGGCAAAAAGTCGAGGTAATAGTTAGGTTACTGAGCAATGTAATCAATCTAACATTAAAAATTAGATGAATAAGCTGTTACAAAAAATAATGGTGTTAAATGATGAATATGCACGGGAAACCAATCTGATGAGTCTTACACAGATCATCGAATTCGAAATCATCGCAAAAAAACATATTTTCAATCGGACAGTGAACACTGTTCTTCGCGGAAAGATAAAAAGGATAAACAACAATATATCTCATCCAGTGATAGTGAATTCTCTAGATCAAATTCTGAAGGTAATTTGTTTAAACAAGGAAAATACCGAAATTCTTTGCAGGGGAGAGGGAACCGGCATCGAAAGTCAGGTAAAGAATATAAGTCAAAAAAGGAAAATAGGTCTCGGCATAAGGGATAATTTGTTATATGAGGGGAATATATCTAATCAATGCGTTAATACAGCGGATCAAAACTTGTATGCAATAATAAAACTAAGGGAGATGTTCAGTATATGCATGGAGTAGACTGGAAATTTTTTCTTTTATCTGCTGACATCGGGTCAATACCACTTCTCAGGCGTTTCGATATTTCAAAGGTAGAGAAATTTGATGGAATGCAAGATCATGATTGGTGAGGTTAATTATCGTCTGAGGGTAAATTTGTAATTTGTTCGGAGTTTTGTGAAAGTATATGGGTGTTTAATAATTAGAGTAGAGAGTAGAGGGAGAATTAAGCAGCCTAGTTGTATTTAATTTTCATTACCCACATTTAATGCAGGTGGTTGGGTATTTATACCCTTACATCTGGGCCTTATGGGCTTTCGGATCATGTTTAATGGACCCGGGTCAAGTTCAAAGACCCATGAGCTCTTAACAGGAGAGCAGGCAGCTTAGTCAAGAAGTGCTTAGGTTTTTTAGTACTTTTGTCATAGTTCGAACAGGACAATGGGCTGAGTGTTCGAAGTGTCCTGTCCGGTCTGGCGAGTTTGGTCTGATTTGTCCTTGTCCAGAGAGGAGGCAGAATTCGGACTCATCAGGAGCCCCTTTTTTAGGTGTCTGTTTAAATACCTTTGTCAAAAACCTGAAAAACAGTCCGATGTCAGGGGGAGTTTTAATCCGGACAGGCCTGTTTGTCTTATGGTTTTATCCGAACTGATAAAGCTTCATGAATCCAAACGGTTTTGTGTCCGAGTTCATGGGACACGTGTCGCTTTCTGGTTGTTTACTTCAGCCGTTTTTTCACCTTGAACTTCGAACCCACCTTCTTCGAAAAGCAACCTCTTAATTAAAGGTGGTGACATCAGCGCTGTCTTTAATCATTACCAATCTTTTCGAATTCTCCTAGGAATCAAACTCCTTTTTCAGATTTACTATAAATTAAAACACTTTCTACTGTTTTACCATCTCTCTCATATTTACTCTGCAAATTCTTAAAGCTTTCTCTCTCTAAAGCAAAAATTTACCCAGATAGTTTATGTTTAGAGCGAGGAACGCTCTGATCAAAGGTGGGTGGCTCAACCTCTCTGAATTAGAAAAGGCGCAAAAGGTCGAAAGGGAAAGACGCATCACAGCAGGACTACCCGTTTCGCCCATCGATAGACCAGTAACTTCAGCCACAGAGTCAGATCAAGGCTCGTCTTCCTCTAAAGGCACCAAGCCGAAAAGATTATTTCAAACCAATCTCTCCCCCATTATCTCAGGTTCCTCGGTTCAAGAATTGGAACCTGTGGTTGAGCCAGGCGTCACTGTAACCAGTTTTAAAAAATCCTCCCCCTTCATAGCTATGGGGTCAGACACTGAGCACTCCCCTCAAAAACTAGTTGACCGGAGAAGAGGCCGTTAGTTAAAGGTCAGGCTTCTAAGAGCACTCCTTCAAAATCGGGTGCTAAAGACAGCGGCACTGGGTCAGAAGTGCCCATCAGAGCTCCGAAGGACAGACTGTCCGGTCCGGAGGGCACCAGTCCAAGTCTTTGACGAGAAGCATCTGCATCAGAGCCCCAATCGGAGGCCATAAACCAAAGGAACACTGAAGCCCAACAGTCTGGAGACCAGGCTGAGCCAAATTTGAACCCTCCCCCTACTACTGCTACTGAAAATCCTTCATCAATTATGGAGGAAGTAATGGAGGACTCTGTCGAAGAGGCTCCATTTCAGTCTGAGCCCTCCGAACAGACTAGTAGTGCCATTGCTGCCAAAAACGACAAAGACAAGGAAACGTTATGCTTGAGGCATCCAGATCTGCCGGAGAGTCTCGAAGGAAGGGTGGGGCCTTGTTTTCACAAGGTCAACGTCAAGTACCTCCTTGCCCTGCAGAAAATTAACTACGCATTCATCCACACAGCTGAGTTGGGCCGGATGCGTACGAAGTGGGGAATACCGGAGAACGTGAAGATCAGGATCTCCATACACCCAAATACTCTTATGGACTGTAAATTAAGCGAAATTGTCATCTTCACTGAGCTGTTTAATTGGGGACTTAGATTCCCTCTGGACCCAGAAATTGTCAGATACTTCCATCTGATAAAGCTCTGTCCGAGCCAGCTGAGCCCCAATGCCTGGTACACCCTCATGGCTAGCATTATGGCTTCAAGGCTCTCCGGGATCCCTCTACCAATGGAGAAGTTTGCTGCTGTGGCCAGTCTCTGCAGAAACCATTAGATCCCCTTCTACCATTTCAACATGGGGGATAACTTCAAAGCTGTGGATGACTTGCTAGAGTCGGAGAGGAATTGGAAGACCCAGTTCATGTTCGTAAGTGGTGCATGGGAGAATTGGGCTGAAAATTAAGTCTGGTGTCAACCCGAGTCTTCTCACAAACAGGTGGAGGAGTGATCGTAAGTCTCCTGCTTTACACTATTATCTCCTTTTTTTTTTTAAAGTTAGTTTAAATTAATTTGTTTTATTTTTTCCTTAGCAGAACTGCCCAAGGATTTCAGCTATCACTTGAAAACCGGGCAGGCTACTTGCACCAAGATCAATGCTTGGGCTGCTGAGAGGTGGGGGAACCGGTTCCGTGCTGCTTTTATTGGAGGCAACTTGGCAAGGTCTGGCCTGTGGCCACAGGCCAGAGAGACTTAACTTGGGAGGAGCTCACCACTCAGCCTCCTCCGGATGTTGTGCTTAAAAGGACGCATGAACCAGATGGGACACTCTACTTGCCAGGCCGGGCCAAAGCCCCGAGCAAGATGAAAGGAAAAAAGAAGGGCAAGAAAGTGGTTGGTGAAGCTAACCCTGGAGAGATGGAGGAGGATGCTCCAATACAACTGGAAGGGCCATTCCCCAGTCAAATTGATGCTGCTCTCTTGGAAGTGGTGGAGCAGGAGACTGAAAGGCAAGAAGTGCATTCCCCAAATCCTCCAAGAGCTTCCAAAAGAGATCGTAAACGGGGAGGAGAAAGCAAAGACAGGGAGGCCAAGAAGAAAAAGACCTCCAAGGGTGACGAGCTTTCTCTCCGGACTTCGGAGCCTTCTCCTCAAGTTGACCCCTCTGACCCAACACAAGCAGAAGAGATACCTCGTGACTTCCAAACCGATACGGTCGAAGGGGGAGATCTTAGTATTGACGGTGTGGACATCACTGGTCTTGGTGGGCTTGGTGAGTACTTCATGAATCTTCCCAGAGATGATTTTTCCGGGCCATATCTCCCTCCGAGCACTTCAAACTCAGTCACTTTTAATGGTAAGACCTTACTATTTCAAGTGATAAGGATGCTATAGCTTACTCTTTGTTAAACAATGTTCAACTGGTGCTTGCGTTGGAGAAGCAAGTTCGAAATCAGGCAGACATTATCAAAGACCTCAAGTCTAGCAAAGAGAGGTTGTCCGACGATCTTCTTACTGCCACTTCGAATGCTGCCACTCTAAAGGAAGAAAATGAGGAATTGAAGAGAAACCAAGAGGTGAGCACCACAAAAGTCACCACACTGGAGAACATCATCACAGAGCTTCGGGAGAAGCTGTCCGGATTGGAGAAAGATCTTGCTACTTCAAGAGGGGAGACCAAGGCCAAGGACCAAATCATCACCAATTTGACCAGCGACAAAAATTGCACTTGAGAATACAGTGTCTAAGGCTGCCGAGGAGAAAGCTACTTTGCTAAGGGAGCAGGAGGCCAAAATCCAAGCCAAGATCTACGCTTATGCCAACAACGTGATCGACACCCAGGAGGAAATGTATGCCAAGGTGAGGTCTGACATGGTTCTACTCTTCCATGAGAAGTTTCCGAAGAGGAACCTAGGGGATTTATGGCTTCACGTTGAGTCTGACGACCTCCCATATCATACAATGGCCGAAGGCGACAGGTATGGTTGCTCCAGTGCTTCCTCATCGGATGACAAAGAACACACCGGGGAGAGCCCAAACGAAGAGAAGAGTGATCCCAAAGGGAAGAAAAAGACAGACGAAGGTGAGCCATCTTCAAAGGCTCAACCTTAACTTATGATTTACTTTTTACTTGTTTACCCAAACTAAAGTCCTTGGAAGGCCAAGGCACTCTTTTTTGTAATTGTGTCCGGTATCTGACCGGATAGGTCTTTTGTTCTGTTTTGACAATTTAAAAGTCCTTGGAAGGCCAAGTCACTTAAGTTATTTTAATGAATATCTTTGTTCTGCACCATTCTCACATTCTTTCATAGTCTGTTCCAGTTTTGTTGGCTAGTGTTTAAATAGCCCTTAGTTATTTCATAGTGAGAGTGTTTAAATTCTCCGATGATAAATGTTTAAGTGGTCATCACTCTTTTATTTCAATCCGGATGGTGTGACTGATGAGGGAGGAATTTACCTATGTAAATGATGAGGACCTAATTGTAATAAAAGGATTTTTGTGTAACAATTAAGGAATTTAGGGTCTCTTAGGGACCAATGTGTAAACATAGAATAAACCTAGGGGCATCATCAAATATGTGGTCAGCCCACTAAAGCCTCAAACGGGCCCACCTTATTTTAATATAAAAGGTGACCCACTTGCTTGGTAGGGGGCGACTTTTGAACATTATTCTAATATATTCACTTTCTCTCTCTAGACTTTCTCCCTCTAGTCACATCTGACACAAGATCCGAAATATTCTCCTAATCCATTATTGACTCATCAGTGACAAAAACCAAAACTAAAACACTTCAGGAAAGTTTTAAGAAGGCATCAAATTTTATTCAAAAGCCCGGACACCTCATTAAAACCCCCCTGTGCCACCAGGGAGGAAAGAGTATGCCCCCAAATATTTACATGGATGTTTAAACAAGTAAATATTTACACAAATGCTACTCCAAGTATATCCGGAAATGTTCAATATTCCAAGGGTGGGTCAGGACTCTTCCATCCTTGTCTTCCAGCCAATATGTTCCAGGTTTAAGCCTTTCAACAACCACATAAGGACCTTCCCAAGTTGGGGCCAATTTTCCGAACAGCTTTTCTTTAGTGTGTAAGAAGACTTTCCTCAATACCTTGTCCCCCGGTTGGAAATATCTTCTTTTAACTCGAGAAGCAAATGTGCTTCTCATCAAACCCTGATAGTGTGCAACTCTAAGGTGAGCTTTAACTCGTCTTTCTTCTACCAGATCGAGCTGACCTCTGATTGCTACTTCGTTAGCATATTCGGAGAAGTTGTGAACACGAAACGATGGGAGAGTTGCTTCTATGAGAGCTACTGCATCCATCCCATAGACCAAAGCAAAAGGTGACTCCTGTGTTGCAGCCCCAGGTGTTGTCCGGTAGGCCCATAAGACCTCTTGTAAATAACTAGGCCACTTCCCAGCAGCCCCTTCCAAATTCTTCTTTAAACCGGACAGAATTGTTATGTTGGCTACTTTAACCTGACCATTTGCTTGTGGGTGGAAAGGTGAAGAGAAACAATGTTGTATACCCCTTGAGACACAGAAGCTTTCCATTTCCTTATTATCGAACTGTGGCCCATTGTCTGTTGTTATCTTTCGTGGGACACCAAATCTGAAACCGATGTTGGATAGAATGAATTTTATGACAGCTTTTGACGTTGTTCCTGCTAGAGGGGTTGCTTCAATCCACTTCGAAAAGTAATATATAGCAACAATTATAGTTCTGCGCCCTCCGGATGCCATAGGGAGAGGCCCTACTAAATCCAACCCCCATCGAGCAAAAGGTATAGGCTCAGAAATTGACTCTAAAGGAATGGCTCGGACATGAATTTCATTGCTGTACCTCTGCCATGGGTCACATCTTCTTACCAGTTCCTTAGCATCTTTCATAATAGATGGCCAATAGTAACCGGCAAGTAAAACCCTCCTTGTTAAAGCCCTGAATCCACAATGAGTTGATCCCTCACCATCATGTAATTCGGAGAGGACTACTTGTGACTCATCATCCCCCAAACAGCGCAGAAGAGGTTTACTGTAAGACTTTTTATACAAAACGTCTCTCAATATGATAAAACAACGAGCCTTGTGTTTCAATGTTCTTGCCAGTGATTTATCCAGAGGCACGATACTATCGGAGAGGTATTGCAGGAGAGGAAACCTCCAGTCCTAAGGTTGTTTCACCCGTACTTCAAAAATTTCCTCTTCTTTACCCATATTAAGTTGAATGGAGGGGCTTTCCAGAACATGGATCCATGGATATGACTCCGTGTACGCTATGGTTGCCAATGAGTCTGCTAACTCATTTTCTGTCCGGGGTATATGCTCATAAATAACACTTTTAAACTTGAGTGCTTCATTTTTAAGAAGGAGTAAATATTTCATTAGCTGCTCCTTTTTAGCATCAGATTGACCTTGGGCATGGTGGATAAGAAGCTGGGAGTATCTCAGTAGCTTGACCCTCTTAGCCCCACAAATGTAGGCTAACTTTAATCCAGCTATAGCTGCTTCGTACTCGGACTCATTATTAGAAGCCCTGAAAGCTAAACATATAGCTTGGTACATTTTGTCACCATATGGAGAAGTCAAACACACCGCTGCACCACATCCCATAGTGCTAGATCCACCATCTGTTCGGACGACCCATACCTTTTTATTTTTTATGTCAGTAGCCTACTCCGAATCTCTGGCGAAGTGAAATTCAACCAAAAAATCAGCCACAGCTTGGGCCTTAATTGCTGTTCGAGGAGCAAAATCTATGTCGAAATCCCCCAGTTCTACTGACCATTTAGTCATCCTGCTTGAAATGTCTGCCTTTTGGAGGACGTTATTCAAGGGAAAAGAAGTCCGGACGATGATAGGATGAGCCTGGAAATAAGGCCTCATTTTTCTTGCAGCTATTACCAGGGCTAATGCTAACTTTTCGAGTTTCAAGTAACGCCTTTCTGCATCTATCAAACTTTTGCTAATGTAATACACCGGATGGGGATAACTATCCACTTCTCTTACCAACACAACACTGATGGCACAACTTGAAACTGCCAAATATACGAAGAGTGTCTCCCCATCAACTGGTTTAAACAAAGTTTTGGGGGCGGACAGGTGCTTCTTGATCTCATTAAAAGCCTCATCACACTGTGAGGTCCAATCGAATCCATTTGCACCCTTCAAGGTTTGAAAGAACGGGGCGCACCTGTCCCAAGACCTTGAGATAAATCTGTTAAAGCAGCTAATCTCCCCGTTAGTCGATGTACTTCTTTAATATTTCGAGGAGGCTCCATCTGGAATAGAGCATTAAGCTAGTCCGGATCGGGCTCTATCCCATGCTCACTTATAATATAGCCTAGAAACTTCCCGGACTGCACTCCGAACACACATTTTTCTAGGTTTAACTTCAAATTCACTTTTACCAAGTTGGCAAAAGTTTCTTGGAGGTCTTCCAAATGGAATTTCTCATCCACACTCTTCACCATCATGTCATCGATGTATACTTCCATATTCCTTCCAATCTGATCAGCAAAAGCTTTGTTGACCAATCTCTGATAAGTAGCCCCAGCATTTTTCAACCCGAATGGCATTACCTTATAGCAATGAAGACCCCTGTCAGTGACAAATGTAGTATGCTCTTGATCATTTGGATCTACTTGGATCTGATTGTATCCGGAGAAGGCATCCATAAAGGATAGCAGCTTGTTCTCAGAGGTGGAGTCTACTAGCTGATTAATCCCGGGGATTGGATACAAATCTTTTGGGCAAGCTCTATTGAGATCTGTGAAGTCAATGCACATGCGCCACTTGCCATTTTTATTTTTCACCAGAACCGGATTGGCAGTCCACAAAGGATATTGAGACTCCTTGATATGCCCCATCTTTGTGAGCCTGTCAACCTCTTGCACAGTGACATCAGCCTTTTCCTTGGAGAAAGCCCTTCTCTTTTGAACCACTGGTGCTACGTCTTTCCGGACGGATAAGTGATGTGATATCACATCTGCTGGAACCCCAGTAACATCAGCATTGCACCAAGCAAAAACATGTTGATGGCTTTTTAAAAACTTTAACATCTCACTTTTCATATCGGATGGCCTTTTAGACCCTATCTTGGCACTTTTTCCTTCTTCTAAACAATGTGTCTCTACCTCTTCAACTGGTATTAATACTGCAGGGGCCTCTATGGGGTCATCAATTTTACCCTCACCTCCAGAAATCCCCTCAAATTGCTATTGCTCATTGATACGAACTGCCCCCAACGTCCGGTGAGCCAGGGCTGTAGCATAACATTCTCTTGCAACGTTTTGACTGCTTCGAACAACTCCCACCTGTCCTTGAACAGCATATTTCAAACATTGGTGGAATGTCGAAGCCACTGCATGCATCCTAGAGAGCCAAGACCTCCCTAGAATAGCATTATAGCAAGTGGGACAATCTACCACAATAAAAAGTATCCTGATCATCTTCTTGAAAGGGCCCTTGCCCAACAAAACTTCTTCTTCGAACTCCCCGATCACATCTGCTGAGCTACCAGTAAAGCCTCCAATTGATCTGTCCAAACTCTGAATTACGGCTGGATTTTTCATTCTCTTATATGTGGTTAAGAAAAGGATATTGGCTGAGCTTCCAGTATCCACCAAGATTCGTCTTATGTCATTGCCCCCAATAGATGCTCCTATGACAACAGCATCTTTATGAGGGCCAGCTACATCTCTTAAGTCATCTTCATCAAAAACAATGAAAGAGAACAGAATTTACGATTGATAGGAGGTCATGGCTCCTTCTAGCTGGGTGGCTAAAGTATGAACATGCCTCTTCCTCGAAGAAGCAGTAAGAGCTGTCATAGTATAGCCTCCAAAAATTGTCAGTCACTCAAAAAACTTTATGAGCCCGGAGACCGTTCTAGAAGATTCCTCAATTGTACCCACTCTATTTCGAGTTGGATCAGGATCCAAGTATTCTGATTCCACATCAAACCTTTCGATTATAACCATGGCTCCCTCCGGAGCAGCATTACTTGGACCAACGCGGTGAGTATTGTCAGGTCTGTTACCTCCTCTTCTTTTGACATAAGCCCCCAGCTTTCCCCTTTCAATCAAGTTCTGAACTTTTTGTTTCAAAGCTATACAATCATCGGTGGTATGGCCAGTATCATTGTGATACTGGAAGAAAGAGTTATTGCGATGTTCTCTAGGAGATTGCAGTGTGGCCGGTCTTCTATAGTGCACCTCTTCCTTTGTTTTATCATAAATGGTGGCCACACTTTCTTTCAATTCTGCGAACCACTCCGGTTGAACCCAAGGCCCTCTCTTATTACTGGATTGCTGACTCTGAGCAGGTGCAGCTGGCTGAGATTGAGCTTTAGCCCTGCCATGCCCCTGTCCGGTCTCCTTTGCCTTGTTCCAGGACTGATTCTGATTGGGGTTTGGTGCCACCTGGGTAGATCTCACCTGCTTGTGCACCCTAGTCTTCTTTGTTTCATCAACGTTAATCTGCTTTCCAACCTGATTCAGCAACCCTCCCCAAGTCATGGCTTTCTTTCTGGTCACTGAATCAGCCAAATTCCCAGGGTTTAAGCCCTGTCTCAAAGATGATATTGCAACTTGCTCGAAGCAATCAGCCAACCCATTCTTGGTGTTCACAAAATGATTTATGTATTCTTTCAATGATTCGTTCGGTTCTTGGGCACAATGGATTATTGTGTCCCCATTGCCCTTTAATTCTTTACTCCCAACGAACTGCCTTCGAAAGGCCACCCAAAAAGTATCGAAATTCTTGATACAACCTTGTGGTAGGCTGTTATACCATTTTAGAGCACTCCCCGTAAATAATTGGGAGAATGCTCTGCAAAGTAGCTTGTCATCATCATCAAAGTTCATCATGAAGTTTTTAAATTATTCCAAATGGTTGTCCGGATCAGTACTGCCATCGTACTTTTCCATTTTGGTGCTATCAAACTTCTTAGGGAGGTTTCCGGATAGAATTTTGGAGGACAACGGAGATTGTCTCCAATTTCGGCCACGACTGAACACAGTATCTTCATTGGGAGTTGTAAAGATACTTGGTTCATCGTGGAAAGCGATAGGATCCATCAACATCTGGTCTACATGCCTCCGGCTGTGAGATGACCATTTGCCAATATTCTTCTTCAGCTTTCCATGTCTATCCCTTTTCCTTGAGTATTTTTTATCTGTTTTTGCTTCTTTTTAGTTCGACCCTCATCGCTGCTAGAGGATAAGGATTCTTCAACTCTCTCATCATCCGAAGAGTTATCAGAAGACTCTGATCCTGAGTCAGAAATCTCCACTGGCTTAGACCGGTGAGAGTTTTTGGAGCTAGCATGAGTCTTTTTTGTACTCACATGAGTCCTTGAAGGCTCATGCTCTCTAGGGTTATCGGTGTGATGAGCAACTGACGCTTTCGATTTTTCTTTCATGCCCATCTTAGCCTTTTCTGCCCTCAGAGCTTCTATCTCGCCTTTTAGCCTATCGCGCTCCTCGATGGTGTATTCATCGTTTTCACCCACCACTTCGAGCAAAGCTGGTGGCACTTCCGGGGCGTCCGGATTCATTCGGACTGACTTTTCTTGTTGGTTTCGAATGCTCGATTCAGGCACCTTCGTGCTCCCACTGTGTTCGCCAATTTGGTGTGGTTAGTTTTTGTCTGAGGGTAATTTGGTAATTTGTTTTAGAGTTTGTGAAGGTTGGTATGTGTTTAATGTTTTGAGTAGAGAGTAGAGGGAGAATTAAGCAGCCTGGTTACTGTTAATTTTCATTACCCATATTTAATGCAGGTGGTTGGGTATTTATACCCTTACATCTCGGCTTTATGGGTTTTCGGCTCATGTTTAATGGACCCGGGTCATGTTTAAAGACCCATGAGCTCTTAGTAGGAGAGCAAGCAGCTTAGTCAAGAAGTGTTTAGGTTTTTTAGTACTTTTGTCATAGTTTGAACAGTCCAATGGGCTAAGTGTTCGAAGTGGCCTGTCCGGTCTGGTGGCCTTGGTCCGATCTGTCCCGGTCTGGAGAGGAAGCAGTATTCGGACTCATCAAAGAATAAGGAATCTTGGATCTTGTGCTTGATGTGACAAGAGCTAAGAATGTAGAGAGAGAAAGTAGAAAAAGAATGTATTAAAGAATGTCCACCTACCCAAGAATAAAGGGTCTCCCTTATATAGTGGGGAAAGTGGGACCCCTTTATGTCCTAGGTAGTCTTTGATTATTTCATACTTAGTCATTTACAATCTACTTTATTTACACATTGTTCTCTAATAAATAATAAATACACTAATGGGTATATTTCACTTCTTCTTTTTGCAATTAACTCCTTTTCCATTGGGCTCGGCGAATTACTTCCTTATCAGTAGCCCTCGAGCGTCGGGAATGAAGACTTGTAAATAATTCAGTTAAAACGCCTTTGACCACAATGCCTCGGTATTGCATCGCCTAAGGCTTAGGGATGAGCCCCTCGACCGACCGCTTTCTCCTAACTGACGACCGACCTCTTACGTTTCTTAAAGCTTCGGGGAAGGCTGTGAAGTGCCCTCGATGCTAATGAACTCGTTGTGGGCCTACTACCGATTCTAACTAATGGATTCTCCATGGGCCCAAACGGATCATCGGGTTTTGGGAGAAATACTGGGCACGTGGAGCCCCTCTAGCATGCTCGTTTGTACTAACCGGTACAGGCCGACGACACTAGCCTGACAAGTGCATATGGCATGCTTTGTTGGGTTGAGTCCACACGTGTCATCTCATCATTCGAAGCATGCTCGTCTGCACATCTCTCCAAAAGGCTCTTCGACTTCCCGCTGCTTTTCGTCGTTTGGACTCCCCCATGCGTAGAACAGTTAAGGCAAGCTGCTTATAAATATTTCATTCACAAAATCGCTTCCTCAGAGAAATCTAAGAGAGAGAAAGTCCCCCCTGATCGTTCTAGAGAGAGAAAGTAGTGTTTATGAAAAATAAGAACCCTAAGCTTAAATAGAAACCGAAGAAGAAAAACGAATCCGTGTATGGGTTTATTGATTGGGCTAGTATTAGTGATCGAGGTGAAGAATACCGAGCCGTTGGATTAATCTGGAGTTCTGACACAAAGCCTTTCGCACCTGTGCCTCTCTCCTCGACCCTGTTTTACTTGATCCCGTTGCTGTAGAATCATTTATAGTGCCCGAGCCCACTGTCGCTCAAACTCCCGAAGCCATCGTTATTCCCTCCAGTAGCAGTTTTCCAAATTCTCTCGACTGTCGGGTCGCAATATGCCGATGGAGGAGTATATTGCCATGTCCAGACTTTCCAAATCACCCGAGTCGCCTTTCTGTTATTCTTCCTTAACCAACATTTGGAAGATTGTAAATGATTTTCTTGAGGGCGATAAGTCCTGGAAGCATTGGTTTCTCTTCCTCAGTGGCTATTGGGAGAACAGTCGCCCATATACTAAGGAGAACCCGAGGCGAATGTTGCGGACATGGGTTCCTGATGGTAATCATCATTTTTTTTACTAACCGACCCTTTGTTTAGTATCCAAGGAGTTTATTCAGGGGCTGAAAAAGGACTACTTCAAGGCCGCAAAAGTTACCTTCCAAATTTTTAAGGACTTCGCCCGAAAGAACTGGGATCGGGCATTCCATCGCGGCTTCAAGAACACTAACCTGATCATGAGCAACTTTTGGCGTTGCTCTGATGAACCACTCACATGGGAGCTGTTGCGCCAACCACCAAGCTTTGTGGATTTGGTGGCAAAGACAGACGCACCTGATGTGAACTTGTTCCTTCCTAAACACAACAAAGCGCCTAACAAACGCTCAAAGTCTGACGAGGATGCCGAGCCAGAGAATGCCGAAAATGCGGAGGCCGACGCTATTGGACAAGGAGCTGGAGTTGTCGCTGAGGCTGAGGGTGTTGACCGGTCCGAGGAACTGAAAAAGAAAAGGAAGCAGAAGACTGTGGCTGGGGGTGACGAAGCCAAAGAGCGAAAATGCTCAAAGAAGAAAAAGGAGAGTGGTCATGCCGACGCTCTCGTCCTTGCCGACAATGCGACAATCCCGGCGCTTTTTTAGCATTATGAAGAGGTTCTTCGGTGGGGATGTTGCTGCTCCCGCAGTATTATCGTTTGAGAAACCTCCGATAGTCGTGATTCCTGACGATGACGAGGTCGGGGGTAAAAACGTTGGTCCTTCAAAGGCAGCAAAAGCTGACGGGGCTTCATCAAGCGGCACCAAACTTCCCGTCCTGTCCATTCCTGAGAGTCCTCATACTTTTGCTCTGCGGGCAAACGATGTGTTGTCCTTGTCCTTATATAACATGATTGTGCCTCTGGCAATGAAAGAGAGGCGCGCCGGGGAGCTAAACCAAAGGCTGACAGATGCGGAAGGGAGAATAGCCGCGCTTGAGGAGGAAGCCAAGAAGAGAGATGCGGGAAAGAAGCTCTTGGAAAAAAGCTTAAAAATGCTGAAAGCACCTTGGCGCGGGTCAGGAAAGAACGCGATGATTGAGCTGGGAAATTGGCAGTGACTAAACTTCACAGCCGTTTCTTCCGTTACTCCGCAGCAAAGAAAACGAAAGAGATTGCTAACTTTAAAACCGCCCATGCTCTGTTTGCTGACAAGTGCCAGAAATGGACGGATAAAGAAACTGCTTGCTAAAGCTGCTTATGTTTTGACCTTTCACAACCGTTTCCCCGATCTTCCCCTTGGGTCAATGTGGTTAGATGTCCCCGAGGCCGATCGCCCATCTGGTGTGGTCTGTGAAGATGAAGAGTCGGATGCCACACAGACCGAACCTGAGGATGAAGACGCTTAACTTCTCCTTTTTTTGTTGTATCAAATTTTTGTAACCCTTGGGGTCTGTTGAACCCTTTTCAATGTCTTGTAACCGACGATTTTAAAATGTTAAGTTTTCCCATAGCTTCTGCGGTTGTTCACCATTATGCTTCTGAAAATTCATATTTGATTGAAAATCCTCTTGTAGGATCGGGCACAAATGTAGAAAATTTGATTGATATCTTAAAAAAAATCATAAGGTTGGGAACAAAATGTAGATCAGTTAAAAACTGAAAAACCTAATAAGGCTCTGTTGATCAATATTTAATTGAAAATTTTCCCATAGGGTCGGGAACAAAATGTAGATCAGTTAAAAACTGAAAAACCTGTTAAGGCTATGTTGATCAATGTTTAATTGAAAATTTTCTCATAGGGTCGGGAACAAAATCTAGATCAGTTAAAAACTGAAAAACCTATTAAGGCTCTGTTGATCAATGTTTAATTGAAAATTTTCCCATATGGTCGGGAACAAAATGTAGATCAGTTAAAAACTGAAAAACCTATTAAGACTCTATTGATCAATATTTAATTGAAATGTTTTCCATAGGGTCGGGAACAAAATGTAGATCAGTTAAAAACTGAAAAACCTATTAAGGTTCGGTTGATCAATTAAGATCGCCAAAAATTGTATATCAGCTCGTCAGCTGATGGGTTTCCTTTTTAACACTTCCAAATTTTAAAGGCAAAAGATTTATTTAAAAAGATCGGTTACCATGGATGCCTCATTAACCTTCTCGCGCCACCGAGGTAGGAAAGAGTGCATCCCCGACCAAAGGTTCTTACATAAACAAGAATAATTATAAAATAATTACAAAGATCAACAAAATCATTCCAAATATATCTTCAAATGTTCAATATTCCAAGGGAGCCTTAATAAGCGTCCGTGCTTGTCCTGCAACCGATACGTCCCGCTCTTGATTCTTTCCACAACTTTATACGGGCCTTCCCAATTCGGGGCGAGTTTGCCGCGGCTTTTGTCTTTGGTGTGCAGGAAAACACTCCTCAAAACACTATCGCCGACGTTGAACTCTCGTCGTCGTACTTTCGACACGTACCAGCTCCTCATTAAGTTCTGATAATGTAAAGAATTCAGTTGGGCTCGGCTTATTTTTTCTTCTACCAGGTCCAGAGCTAGTCGTCTGTCGTCCCCGTTTCTAATCTCGTCATAGTTTCCGACCCTAAAAGATGGGAAGATTGATTCCTCAAGGGTGACGACATCCATTCCATAAACCAAAGCGTAAGACGATTCTTGAGTCGTCGTTCGAGGGGTAGTACGGTAAGCCCATAATACTTCTTATAAATAATCCGACCACTTACCGGCTTTTCCTTCTAAATTATTTTTGAGTCCGTCTATGATGGTCCGGTTTATGACTTCAACTTGCCCATTCGCCTGAGGGTGGAAAGGGGCCGAAAAACATTGCCTGATTCTGTGGGTCGAACAAAAGGATTTCATCTCGCTACTGTCGAACTGAGGTCCGTTGTCCATTGTGAGCCTTTGAGGTACCTCGAACCTACAACAGATGTTTGACTAGATGAATTTGATGATATCTTTAGTTTTTGTTCCCGATAGTGGCTCGGCTTCGACCCATTTTGAAAATTAATCCACTGCCACCACCATCATTTGTCTTCTATCGGATGCCATTGGCAATGGCCCCACTAGATCGATTCCCCATCAGTCAAAAAGGAGACATTCAGATGTTGATTCCAAAGGAGCCGCGGGCATATTGATTGCGTTCGCGAATCTTTGACAAGTGTCGTACGTTTTCACTATCTGCTGAGCATCGGCAGTAACCGTCGGCCAGTAAAAACCAGCGAGAAAAATTCTCCTTATTAGTGCTTTGTAACCGTAGTGAGCTGCGCCTTCTCCGTCATGTAACTCGGATACAATTATCTGTGATTCATTCGTCCCCAAATATCTCAGCAAAGGCCTGCTGAAAGACTTTGTGTACAGTATTTCTCCAAACAGAATGTAACACCGGGCCTTATGTCGTACTTTCCGGGCTGCGATGCTATCGTCTGGTAATAATCTTTTAGCTAGGAAAGCTATAATGTCCCTTCTCTAATCCGACAAAGTAACCGAAGATATCTAACAAGCAATCTCTGGACGATTGTCCAGGTTTGTCCTCTTTATAATCGACGGGTTTTCATGTACGGGTATCCAAGGGTAGCTGCTTGAACAGGATGCCGACGCTAGGGAGTCGGCAATCACATTTTCGGTCCTGGGGACATGCTCATATATTACTTTGGAAAATGACGCAGCTAACACACGCAACGCTGCTAAGTATTGGACCAGGTGCTCTTTCCTAGCTTCTGACGCTCCCGAGGCTTGATTAATCAACAACTGAAAAATCACTAATGAGACGTATATGCCTAGCCCTGCACACCTGCGTTAATCTCAAACCGGCTAAGGCAGCCTCATATTCAGCTTCGTTGTTAGAGGTGGTAAAACCAAATCGGATTGCCTGATGCATACTTATGCCCACAGGAGTGACTATCTGTACACCCGCGCCACATCCACTGACGTTTGATCCCCCATCGGTTCGAATTACCCACTCGACTTGCTTGTCTTCCTCGCGCGGCTCTTCTTGGTCTGGTCGGTAAGAATGAAATTCGACTAAAAAATCAGCCAAGGCCTGGCCTTTAATGGTTGTTCTTGGCTCAAAATTGATATCAAAATCGCCTAGCTCGACCGACCATTTAGATATTCTTCCTGACATGTCCGGTCGCTAAAGAGCATACTTTAGTGGAAAAGAGGTTCGAACGACAATGGGATGGGCCTGAAAATATGGTCGCATTTTTTGCGCCGGGGTCACCAATACCAAAGCCATTTTTTCCAGCTTCAAATACCTCGTCTCAACATCTAATAAGCTTTTTCTCACGAAGTATACCACTTTGGGAATTGTTCCCGATTCACTGATCAATGCCGCACTCACCGCAAAATATGAAATTGCTACAAAAAGAAAAAGAGTCTCCCATTTCAGGTGCTTTGTCAGAAGGTTTTGGGACGATAAGTAAGTTTTGATCCCCAAAAAGGCCTCATCACAAGATGGTGTTCAAACAAAAGACTTAGCATTTCTCAAGACCTGAAAAAAGGGAGCGCACTTGCCAGATGAACGAGAAATAAATCGATTCAGAGCCGCTAAGCGCCCGGTTAATATCTGAACCTCCTTGATGTTCCTTGGTGGGGTCATGCTGGCAAGAGCTTGTAATTGTATCGGATCTGCCTCGATTACTTTCTCGCTAACGAAGAATCCTAGGAACTTTCCCGACCTTACCCCAAAAGAACATTTCTCCGGGTTTAATTTATGATTTATATTCCTTAGATTGCCAAAAGTCTCTCTCAAATCAGCGAGATGGTTATCGTCTGTGCCATTTTTTACAAGCATGTCGTCGATATAAACTTCCATGTTTCTCCCTATCTCGCTTTCAAAAGTCTTGTTCACCAATCTTTGGTAAGTCGCTCCTGCGTTTTTTAACCCGAATGGCATAACCCTATAACAATACAAACCTCGTCCAGTAAAGAACGTCGTGCTTTCTTGGTCTGCTGGGTTCAATTTAATTTGATTATAGCCTGCATATGCATCCATAAAAGAGAGTAGTCTGTTACCCGACGTCGAGTCAACCAACTGGTCGGTTCTTGGCATCGGGAAAGGGTCTTTAGGGCATGCTCGATTGAGGTCGGTAAAATCTACGCACATCCTCTACTTTCCATTTTTATTTTTGACCAGAACGGGATTGGATGTCCATAATGGGTAACTTGACTCTTTGATATGACCGACGCTGAGCATTCTTTCCACCTTACCTAGAATAATTTCTGTCTTTTCTGGTGAAAAGGCCCGACGCTTTTGTGAGATGGGTCAAACATTTTTGTTGATGGTTAACTTGTGAATTATCAGGTCTTCTGGGACTCCGGTACCGTCCTTCGAACACCATGCGAACAAATTCAAATTATCATGTAGTAACAAAATCAACTGTCTCTTGAAACCTGGCGATAAATTAGTTTCGATCTGTAAAACTCTTCCTTCGGTAAACTGGTGTTTTTCACATTATTCATCGGTAGTCAAAAAACTGGGAGCTTCCCTGGGATCGTCAACCGATAACGACCCAAATGGAAGTCCCACTAACTGCTAGTCCCGAACTTGCTCCATTTCTTGGTCCCTTTTTTGCGCTAAAGCAGCCCGATAGCATACTTTTTCCGCTTTTTGGATGCTTCTCACCACCCGACGCTTTTTCCGCTTTTTGGATGCTTCAGAAATTGCATGGTTGTCTCTGGTTTTTGCACTGTCACGATTTCTTTTGAAGTCGCACCCTGCTGTGCTTTCTTCTTCACACACTCGAGTAATTTTCTGTTTTCTATCAGCATCTGCATTTCCTTTTCGAGGGCGATACAGTCCTTGGTATCGTGCCCCACATCTTCATGGTATCGATAATATCGATTATTTCTGTTTTCCCGAGGCTTTGGGATGGGAAATGGCCTCCGATAAATCCCGTTCTTCTTAGTCTTTTCGTAGATTGTGGATACGCATTCTATTAAGTCGGTAAAGTAAGCAGGTTGGATCCATTTGTTAGAAATAGGTCGTGAGAACACCTGGCTGGTCTGTTTTGTCCTTTGGCCCTAGGATGCTAGAGGTTTGGCCAGTGCGGACTGGGTCGGTGGTATTGTACTGATTGGCTGAACTTGTGGGGCATAGCAAGGTTGAGTACCCTATTTTATAACAACCGATGCTTGCACACTCTGCTGGATCTGCGCTGCCAACTCGGACGCCTCGGTTTCCTCTATCAATATTTGTTTTTCCACCTGAGCTAGAAGGGCGGAAAAAGTAAAAGCTTGTTTCTTAGTGACTGCTTATTTCATCGGTCCTGGGAGTAGCCCTAAACGGTATGCTGTCAGAGCCACATTCTCCTCGCAGTGGTCAAGGTCGGTCTTTGCATCGATAAAGTGCCTGGTGTAGTCCCTGAGGCTCTCTCCCAGTCTTTGTTTACAGCTAACGATTGTGTCACCATTGGCTCGGAAACTTTTGCTTCCCACAAATTGCTGACGGAACATCATCCAGAACATCCCAAAATTCTTTATACAACCCTGCGATAACCAGTTGTACCACTTAGATACCCGATCCTTGAAGGTCATCGAAAAAGCTCAGCATAACAACTTGTCGTTATTATCGAAACTCAACATGAAATCTTTAAAGGCTTCCAAATGGTTGTCTGGATCTCTTTTGTCGTCGTACTTCTCTAATTTAGATATGTTAAACCTCTTCGGGGGGGGGGGGGTGTCCTGACAGTATTCCATCTGATAACGGCGATGCTCTCCAATTCATTCCAAATCCGAAAGAACCTCCGCCGAGCCCCTCGGCGGGAATTCCATACAATCCTTCATTGCCCGGGTTGATGAACTGGCTACTGACTCTGTATCCTTGCGTCTGGCTATTTGACGGCTGCCATTGAACCTGAGGTAGAATTACCCGCTCCTCTCTACTAGTCGTTAACATTTATTCTTTTTCATGCGAAATTGGCGTTCTTTTTTCGCTGTTGTCCTTCTTGAACTTGGGTGAATCAGAACGGGGTGCCCTATTACGTCGGGAATTATTTTTTTGCGCGCGCTTGTTTAGTCCTTCCTTGCGTTGGTATTCTCTTCCTAACGAATCGTCCGAAGTATAATTAGCAGAAATACCCCGGTCATCCTTTTGATATCGCCCGGTTTTTCCATCCTGCTCTCTGTCTGGGTGGGGCTCTTGATAATTTCGAAAAGGTCGGGCATCGATACGGTAGTCTACCCCCGGAGAGCCTTCTACGCGGTTGTCAATCATCAGTTTTTCCCTTTGCCTTCCCGAGCTCTTTTGTCATCTAAAGCCCTCTCATTTTCAGCATTCAGCTTCACTATGTCCTCCATTAACTGTCTCCTGGTCATGATAAGAGTTGATCGCTTATCCCGACCATGCGCATAATGCTCACGATCCGGTGCCTCTTCGCCCTCGGACAGCGAAATGGTTCGGGCCACCTCTCTCCCGACCCTCTCCCCAATTGCCTCGTCATTCATTGTTTAAGATTAAATCTTGATTTTCGAAGAAACGTTTTCTTTTAGGTATCACGTGTTCCCACAGACGGCGCCACTGATGAGTAAATAAATGACAAGAATAAGGAATCTTGGATCTTATGCTTGATGTGACAAGAGCTAAGAATGTAGAGAGAGAAAGTAGAAAGAGAATGGATTAAAGAATGTCCACCTACCCAAGAATAAAAGGTCTCCCTTATATAGTGGGGAAAGTGGGACCCCTTTATCTCCTATGTAGTCTTTGATTATTTCATAGTTAGTCCTTTACAATCTACTTTATTTACACATTGTTCTCTAATAAATAATAAATACACTAATGCGTATATTTCACTTCTCCTTTTTGCAATTAACTCATTTTCCATTGGGCTCGGCGAATTACTTCCTTATTAGAAACAAGTTTGAATTTATTTATTACTTAAATAAAAATGATAAATATAGTCGTTCGAAAATTTAAAGATTGATTTATGTCAAATATAACTACAAACACGTTGTCCTTTACGGTAAGCTTAACCAAATCGACCAATTGCTGTTGCGTGTAGTTGGATTTCATATTGAACCAATAAATATAATCGATGAAATAAAATTCTTCAGTAATTAATCAAAAATCATTAAACTCCTCCTCCTATATAGCCAAAATGTAGTCATGAAAATCGCATCATAATTTAATAGGTAGTATCAAACCGTCGGTGGGATCCATCAAACCGGCGGTTTAAAAATTCCACACCGACGGTAAAGAAATTCCATCCGTGCTGGTTTCGGAAGCAAAACACAAAGCTCATTCTTAATGTTTTTTAACACGCCCCCGGCAGGTGAGGAATCAAACCCGATAGAGGCAAATCTCAACAATTTGGTGTGCCAACAGCAATACCCATTCGGAGACTAATTTCTAGCAACTAAACCCTAATTTCCCCCCATCAGGGCTAACTAGTGCACACCAGCTAAGTAGGAAATTGTGTCAAAAAAAAGTATATTATGGTTTTGGTGCAACGTAGGCTAGCTAAGACATATTTTCACAAAAGTCAAATAAGAATCTTTTTTATAAAAGGTTAAAATAAGAAAAGAACAAAAACTAAAAAATATACTCTCTTTTTTAATTGCTTATAATATTTTGGGGCGTGGTTTAGCCAAAAAAAATTATTAATTCTTCAAGCATGTGAGTACTATTCAAATTCATCCATCTAAATCCAACATACGCTACAAATCACCATTCGTCTCCACTACATAAATTCATACATCTAAATCCAACGTTGGCTAAAATTCACCATTAGTCTCCCATATTTCGTATTTGTATGAAATTAGTTTTCTATGTTTAGTTTTGTCTCTCACTAGTCCTCTATGATTTTAGAAAATTGTATTATTAGTCCATCTGCACATGCGAGTACAAAGAAGCTGACATGTGGCAGTCCAAAAACATCAACATTTTGTCTTATTATTGGTTTATCCAAAATCTAAAACTCTAATTCGAAAAACACATAGTCTTCTTCCTAAATCCTTAATTTCAGAACCACATTGTTGATATTTTTTAGGGACCAATAGTGAGTCAAAATATTGATCATTGGACTGCTGCATGTCAGTTTTTCAATACTCATTTTTGTCTGCCACTAATATTTTTGAAGGACCAACTGTGAGAAACAAAATTAAAAATTAAATATAAATAACTAGTTTGATACAAACACGAAATACAAAAATTAATTGTAATTTTTACTCACCAACATATAAATCTTACATTTTTTTTGTAAAGTAGATATTGGTAAAGAGAATTCGACAAAATATTTCTTTTAAATTCAATCAAGCGTTTGTTTTACTTAAACTTTGGGAGATTTCTATAAAAGAATTCAACCGTTTCAACTTTTAAATTTTCGTTCTCTTACAGTATAATTGTACAAATATATTTATAATTTTTATTTTATGAAAAAGAAAAAAAACTAACTTAATCAGTAAAAATAAAAAATAATAGTAAATTCTAACATTGAAATATTAGGATGGATGGAGTATGAAACAAAAATTTACTTTTTACAGCAACATGTATTATAAAGACACAGGCAATGTCGTATTAGTTTTAAGCTTTATTATATTTTTCTCTTTACTTCGATAGGTGTAAAGAGTAAGCTACTTTATTTCATACCATCATTAATTGATGTCGACCGAGTTTATCTAGACAGAACCCAAAGGAACACGTGTCAATAAATATGAATGCCGCGTGGTGTGATAAAACTGGTACGTGGATGGACCTAAATGCGTTAGAGATCAACTCGATTGGCCTATAAATATAATCCTTCGCCCAGAGCAAAACCAATAAACCAGAATTACAGGTAGTGATTGGCAGTAAAAAGAGCAGCTTTTGATCAGTCTCGTTTAAGTTTCAGTACAAGATATAAAGAATGTCAAAGTATCAAAACCAAGGTGGTGGATACGACGAGCTTGGAAACCCGATTGTTGGTGGGCATGGAACAGGCGTCGGCCAGCGTCATGGCGGAGCTGGTGGCGTTGGTGTCGGACAGCAGCAGCAGACACATGGAGGTGGTGGTCTCATGAGCAAGCTTCACCGCTCCGGAAGTGGAAGCTCCAGTTCCAGCTCGGTAAAAACGATTCATATCCTTCAAACTTGACTATTAGCTAGTGATATATATATATATATATATATATATATATATATATATATATATAGTTGATGTTTTACAAGTACGTATGTGGATGATGTTAATGTAATAATGTTAAATGTATGCAGTCTGAAGATGATGGGATGGGTGGGAGAAGGAAGAAGAAAGGTCTTAAGGAGAAAGCCAAAGAGAAGCTGCAGCCAGGCCACCACGGTCAGGAGCAGACCCATGGCGGTACAACCGGGACCGGGCAGTATGGGCAGGAGCATGAGAAGAAAGGATTTATGGAGAAAGTAAAGGAGAAACTTCCCGGGGGAAATCACTGATCGGGTCAATCAAGAATAAATGAATAAAGAAATAAATAATATACATGTTATGTATACATACATACATGTATATGTTTTATACATGTTCGAGTGTGAGAACTTGTTTCGGATTGTGTGTGTTTTGTTCTCTTCTTTTTCTGATTTGTGTGTACTTTGTTACCAACAAAGATCAATAATAGATGGGGGCAATCATATATACATAGTAATGTTCAACTTGAGGGGTGACTATGAAATTTCGTTTTCTAAACAAGATAGAATGATGGATCAGTCTATTTAAACAATTTTAACTATCTCACACCTGATTTCATTTACATTCTTTTCCAAGCCAAGGCGCATCGCATACAATAAAAACACAATTGAAAAAATATTCATTTTGTTACCTACATCATGTAGTGCAGGTATCAGTAGAAGGAAGGGAAAGTCCAAACACATATCCTCATTTGTCTACTTCTTCTGAAGGTGCCTGCAAATCATCTCATTTGTCTGGAAGGTGGGTGCAAGTCATTCAAGAACAAAATTAGGAACCTGATACATATTAGGAATTTGATCGCTTATCTTCATTTGTCCACTCTTATGATTTCGATTTCGTGGGCGAAGGAATTCGATTTCGTTTTCGTGGGTGAAGGAAGTGTGAAAGAAACAAATTCTAACACTATGTTAGAGAATCAATGAAGTTGAGAGAAATAATTTTAAAATTTTATTAATCCAAGTGGACGGAAAATAGGATATAAGATGTTTTATATAGCACTATCCAAAATCTTAATTTTAAATAAAAAAATAATATAAATGTTTTAAAATATAATAAATAAATAAAATTAACACTAAAATATTAAACTAGTTTTTGAAGGTTTTTGGGGTCGAATTTGGGTATCAAACTTCGTAAAAAATTACAGTTTTGAAATCTAGCAGGTTCTTCGAAATATTCGATTTGAGAACCTGTTTGATCCAATTATGATACTTGAGCGAGAAACGAGTCTGTACGTAGTCTTCGCTACATCCTCCTTCCTAGGTGGGAAGAATTCAACCTCGAATTCAAAACGTTGATCCATTGAAAGAACTCCAAAAACATTGGCGTGTTCACCTCTGATTGCAAATGGTACCGACATAAGGGTATGAGAGGTGAGAACCTGAATGCTGCCGCTCGTGTCAAAAAGTGATTTCCTAGTTTTGTCTATCTTTACCAGGTCACTGACACTACTGTTATCAGCTGTAACATGATATATTCCACGAAACTGTTACAACTATTTAAATGACACGGAATATTAGAAGAAAGAAACAATGACAAAAATCTAACACTATGTTAAAGAATCAATGAGGTTGGGAGAAATAATCTTAAAATTCTATTAATCAAAGTCCGACGCAAAATAGGTATAAGATGTTTTATATAGCACTATCCAAAATCCTAATTTTAAATAAAGGAAATTACATAAATGTTTTAAAATAAAATAAATAAATAAAATTAACACTAAAATATTAAACTAGTTTTTTAAGGCTTTTCGGGTCGAATTTGGGTATCAAATTTTGTAAAAAATCATAGTTTTGAAATCTAACGGGCTCGTCGAAATATTTGATTTGAGAACCTGTTTGACCCAATTTTGACACTTGAGCGAGAAACCAGTCTGTACGTAGTCTTCGCTACATCCTCCTTCCCAGTTGGGAAGAATTCGACCTCAAATTCAAAATGTTGACCTATTGAAAGAACTGCAAAAACATTGGTGTGTCTCTGATTGCAAATGGTACCGACATAAGGGTGTGAGAGGTGAGAATCACAATGTTGCCGCTCTTGTCAAAAAGTGATTTCCTAGCTTTGTCTATCTTTACCAGGTTACTCGCACTACTGTTATTAGCTGTAACAGGATATATTCCACCCCCTTGTTCTATGGAAGCTTCACCAACTCATTTACAAAACACAACAACACCCTTTCGCATGTAAAAAGTTGTTTTTCTAGTTTTAAACTGTGTCTACTGTATCACATCAAGACCCTTGAAGAAAGGAATATTTCCTCTTTCTTGAATAATAGATGGATTCTCAAGTTCATGCCTTTGTGCATATTTATTTTCATAAGATTGAATAACAAACTTGGGTTGTAAATAAACCTTGTAACTTTTTGCCTTCTTTCTAAGCACACTGATACCATGGTACTAATTTCACGAGTTGTAATCTCGCAAATCTGAATACCATCAATTCCACCTGCAGCAAAAATATCACCAACTTCTAAAGTATTATTGTGCTTCCCTTGAGGAATACATATTTGTTTTGGTATCTCATGAGGTTTTTGTGGCAAATATGGTGGCAAAAGGTTTCTAATACAGAAATCCTTAACACATACATCCTTCCCAATATTTTTTTCTATTGCTTTTAAATTATACTGAGCATTTTGAATTATAGGGTCTTTAGCCACCAATTTAATTATTGGCGAAGGATTTGTACATATTGATGAAAATTCTAAATCAGAAATTATTTTTTCTGATGAAAAAAATGGTTTTGAAAGTTCTAATTTTTCTAAGGTTTTTAATTTTTTATCATCAACGCTCTTCTCCTCGACCTCATCATCATACTTGTCGTAGACCGGTTTGTCAAACACGGGCTCAGACACAGGTTTAGTATCACAACTAAGATCGGTAGCTGGTGCAACATGAGCATAAAACTCCTTAACTAGTGGTGGTTTCGGAGACACTGTTCTAGATGGAACCAATATAAACTTGCAACCATCTTTCACAAAACTGTATCGAATCATTCTACTATCATAAGTAGAATTTATCTTTAATCGCCATGGACGTCCTAAAACTAGATGGCAAATGTCCATAGAAACTTCGTCACACCATGTTATATCTTTGTAATTACCAACATAAAATGCAATTTGACAGCGTTTAGAAACTGTTACCTTAGTGTACTCTATCAGTCTTGACAGAATGTACGGGTATGGAAGAGCTTCACTCTTTAACTCCAGTTTACGAACATCCTCCTTTGAAATCAGATTCTCATAACTATCTGAATCGATTACAAACTTGCAAATTCTTCCTTCAATTGTGCAAGTAAACTGGAAGATTTTGTTTACTTTTCTACTCCTCAAATTAAGAGGTACCCGGAACATGATTCATGTAGCTGCGTACCAGGAATGGCTGGTCTCTGATACCAACTAATGGCATGGTGGAAGATTAGAGGAAAGAAACAACGATAAAACCCTTACCCTAGGTTAGAGAATAAAGGAGACTCAGAGAAATAATCTCAAAGTTCTATTAATCAAAGTCTGACGGCAAAATAAGGTATATGATGCTTCATATAGCACTACCCAAAACCGCAATTTCAAATAAGGGAAATTACATAAATGTTTTAAAATAAAATAAACGCTAAATACTAAAACTGGATTTTGAAGGCTTTTCGAGTCGAATTTAGGTAACAGATTTTGTGACAAGTCACATTTTTTAAATCTAACGGGTTCGTCGAAATATTCGATTTGAGAACCTATTTGACCCAATTCTGAACGAGAAACCAGTTTATCCGTAGTTTTTGCTACATCACATATATAGATAGAAACATGACACGTATTCAAAATTTGTTTCATTAATAATCGGGTTAATAATCAATAATTCATTTAGTTTTTGTAATATATGCAAAAACCTTATAGCTGTCTGAGTTAGTTGAACATTACCAAGTAAACAATTGGCTACTAGGTAATGATTTTAGTTTAGGTGTGTTACGATTTTGGTTCTGTCACAAGTTAGTGCACTTTTTACTCATGTAATCTCATTTACAATAAGCAGACAAACAGTTCTCAAATAGTTCTCAAAGAAGGAGACATTTCCCAAATAGTTTCCAACTATTAAATGACGTTAGTGGATTAGTGGGAATTATACTAGAAGTCTAAAAGTCCCCAATTACTAAATGATATTAGTGGAATAGTGGGAATCATATTTTTCTATAAGTATTGAACTCGTTTGTTTCATTCTTTAAGTATGAAAAAATCAAACTTCTTAAATGTTTGAATTGTTTTATGGTATCAGATCAAGGTCTTTGCATATCAAGTGTTTGATTTTATTACCCAGAGTAAACATGTCAAGTGTTATTACTTTTAAATCAATATGAATGAAAGTAATTCCGCTTCTCATATGTCTACAGAAAATCTTGTTTGAACCAATTACCAATATTGGCGGTTTTGTATGGACGCCTTCCTTCAAGGGTAATATTTATAGGATCTTATTTCCGATACCGAGATACTTCCTAGTGATACTCGGAAAATGCTGAGTTAAAGAGGAAAATTAAGGTGCATAAAGGCTTTATTTGCGTCGAATACTTCGATCGGTAAGAAGTTTATTGATCGGGGATACTCTTGACAGGTTATTTACCCAGAAAATACTATACGTTTTCAATACCCTGAGAATGAGCTTGCTTCTTTAACCCAAGGTAATATGTCAATATCTGATTACTTTCTTAAGTTTAAGAATGTATGTTCGGAAATTTCAGGTTTGAATAGTGATAAACCTATTAGTGATGCAAGGCTAAGATATTATTTTATTCGTGGATTGCGATCTGACATCATGTCGTTTATATCATCAATACAAGAATGGGTTAATTAACCATTAATTGTTGAGTTAGAGAACCTACTCTCTAACCAGGAAACAATGGTTAAATAAATGCTTGGTAAGTATTCTGCTGATGTTGAAGATACAATTTTTTTAAAGACAGGTCAAGGTGGAAAAACATACAAAGTCATTCTCAAAATGGTGGTAAGCAGAAAAGAATTGAGGGGGAGTCAGCAAACCATTTTAAACTGACATGTTTCAAATGTGGAACGAATAGACACATGAAGTCGGATTTTCGTGCAAAGCTTGTTTGTAAGAAGTGTGGAAAACCGGGCCACATTAAACCAAATTGTAATGCAAAAATCGTCGAATCAGATGCAAATGTTGCACATGATGTTTAAGATAGCAATGGAAGACAGTAGGAAATTTGTTTCTCTATTGAGGTTATTAATCAACCGGAAAACATGGCGTCGGTTATTAATCAACTAGTTGCCCTTGATGCCTCAGTTGTCCGTGGTGCACTGATTTTTGGATTCGGGCTCTGTCTACCCGCATGCCCCGCACTGAAGAAGGTACCAAATGGTTCAGTTGTGTTGTCTGGTGGTAATAATAAGGTAGGGAATCCATAGAGTGGTAACATGACTGAAAATGGTCCGCCTGAGAGCAAAAGAAAATATTCCAAAGTTACATTGAAGCGGGTTTATCTTATTCGATTGCGGTATCGGTCCGTAAGCAGCTAGCAGATATGGGTGTTAAAATCAAGTGGAGAAAATTTAAGATGTTTGTGGGCATGATATAAGGCTTGGTTGGATGCCTGTTAATTGTAACTTTAAGGTTTTGAGGGAGATCGTGAGTATAATATTTCCAACGTCAAAGTCAATTTTGATCAAGTATAAGGATACCGATGGAGATTTGGTGACAATAACGTATATAGGCGAGCTCAGATTAGCAGAGTAGTCCGTGGATAGTAAACTTGAATCAAATGTAGTTGAGCGGTTACAATGTTGAGATTGCATATCATTGAGGTCGATCCAGAACAAGAACCTCCCTTGTTGGAAGAAGAAGAGGAGAAGTCTCCTGAGATTCAAGAAATTAAAGTGGATGGAAGTGGTTCCTCTTCTATATGTGGTTTAATTTCAGAATCCCAGACTATAGATCACGATAAACTGGACAAAAATGTTCAAAAGGAATCAGAAGAACCAAATAGTAAGGAAATTGATATCGATGATTGACTGTTCGATTTTGCAGAGCTTTTTCATACTCACGTGGGTGTTGACCCAAATGCTCATGTTGACTTGATTGAGCTAAGAATGTATTTGTGTTCAGAAGCACTCACAGAAACCATTACAAGCAATGTGAATGACAGACGGTCCACTTCAGACCATTGTTTCAATACTGGTTCAACAATTATTTCTTACTGCAGCAAGAAGCAAGATACAGTGGCATTTTCAACTGCTGAAGCTGAATATTTTGCAGACACATTAGCTTCTCATGCGTGTATTCGGCTCACAAGACTTCTTAGAGATGTTAATCAGGTGCTACACTTTTCTATTTCCATATTTTGTGACAATGAAAGTTCTATTAAACTTGCTATAAATCATGTTCTTCATGCTCGCACAAAGCAGACTGATACTCGCCATCATTTTATTCGAAAAAAGGTACTTAATCAAAAAATTGAGTTGAAAACTATACGGAAAAATGAGCAGGTTGTTGATGGTCATACTAAGGCTCTTTCTAAATCGAAGTTTGAAGAGTTAAGATGAGCTCTCAGTCTAGCTGATTGAAAGAATACACTAAGGAGGAGTGCACAAGTTAGTGCACTGATTACTCATGTAATCTTAGTTACAAGAAGGAGACATACATACAGTTCCCAAATAGTTCCCAAAGAAGTAGACGGTTCCCAAATAATTCCCAACTATTAAATGACGTTAGTGGACTAGTTGGAATCATACCAGAAGTCCGAAAGTTCCTAATTACTAAATGATATTGGTGGATTAGTGGGAATTATATTTTTATATAAGTATTGAACTCGTTTGTTTCATTCTTTAAGTAATAAAATCAAACTTCTTATATGTTCAAATTGTTTCAGGTTTTGTCGTGTCTAATTTGTTCTAAACATGTAACGATTTTGGTGTTGTCGTGTCTAAAATATGTTGTAGATCCCTAAACAGTCTATTAATGTTTTGATCGAATGTTATCTAAAGGTCTCGTCAATTTGACCATTGTGATTTTTTTTTATTGTTTCAAACCAATCATAATTGTTATTTTTTAAAGTGTTTGATGTAGAATAGTATTGCTATACTCAATACACCCCTGATACTGAATATAATACTCTATAGCATGTGAACAGGACCAACAAAATAATCATATCTTTTATATTTTCATCTCTTATCCCGCAACAATAGTTTTGTCTATTACATCCTCTAAAATACGCCACAATGATAATCAATACGTATTAATTACATGGGAGACTGTAACAAAGAAGGATTAATGTGAGACTACTGCAAATAGAACATGTGAAACTGAAGAAAAAAACTACATGAGAGACAACTGCAAATATTGTATGTAAGATTACTACAACCAAAACATGTGAGTCTGGAACAAAGTTCTACAACGCGGGAGTATATGTGATTAAAAATGCGAGACTATTACAACTACATCATGCGGTACTTGACCAAGTTTATTTACAACATGAACATGAACATGGGGTACCAATGTCATTAATAAAGCGAGAGTAATGATAAAGTTATACCTTTATCAAATTATGTGTTAATGGTTTTGATTTGTTTTCCCCATTCTTCTTGGATTTTCGTCGAGAAATAATGTTTTGATGATCTGAGACTTTACTTCATCATCATCTTTGTATCCAAGTTTTAATCTTTTTTGGAGTTTAAGGACATTTCCTCCTCCTTGTGCTTCAAACCAAATATAGTTTTCACATCTTTGGTTGTGAATTTAACATGGTTAGACCCCAAGACAACAATATCCTCTTTTGTCGAGTATTTTTTGATGATCTCGGTGATTATTTAATAATGATTCTTCATTTGTAGATTCTCCTTCTGCATATCATATGAAGGCTATAACATGTATAGAGTCGGCATTGCTTTAGAAGCTTTTAAGTGTTCATCCGTAATAGAAACCTTCTTTTTCATTAAAATTTTGGATGCTAACTAGACTCGATCCAAAATGGCATAGTTTGATAGCCATTTTTTGCAACAAAATGCAAGACCAGCTATAAGAAAGAGCCAATAGAAGTTATAAGAAACAAGACGAGGTGCCCCCGAGCCATTTCATAGTTAGTCCTTTACAATCTACTTTATTTACACATTGTTCTCTAATAAATAATAAATACACTAATTAGTATATTTCACTTCTTCTTTTTGCAATTAACTCCTTTTCCATTGGATTCGACGAATTACTTCCTTATCAGTAGCCCCCGAGCGTTGGGAATGAAGACTTGTAAATAATTCAGTCAAAACGCCTCTAACCACAATGCCTCGGTATTGCATCGCCTAAGGCTTAGGGATGAGCCCCTCGACCGACCGCTTTCTCCTAACTGACGACCGACCTCTTACATTTCTTAAAGCTTCGGGGAAGGCTGCGAAGTGCCCTCGATGCTAATGAACTCGTTGTGGGCCTACTACCGATTCCAACTAATGGATTCTCAATGGGCCCAAACTGATCATCGGGTCTTGGGAGAAATACCGGACACGTGGAGCCCATCTAGCATGCTCATCTGTACTAGTCGGTACAGGCCGACGACACTAGCCTGACAAGTGCATATGGCGTGCTTTGTTGGGTTGAGTCCACACGTGTCATCTCATAATTCGAAGCATGCTCGTCTGCACATCTCTCCAAAAGGCTCTTCGACTTCCCGCTGCTTTTCGTCGTTTGGACTCCCCCATACGTAGAACAGTTAAGGCAAGCTGCTTATAAATATTTCATTCACAAAATCAGTTCCTCAGATAAATCTAAGAGAGAGAAATATAAGAGAGAGAAAGTCCCCCTGATCGTTCTAGAGAGAGAAAGTAGTGTTTATGAAAAATAAGAACCCGAAGCTTAAACAGAAACCGAAGAAGAAAAACGAATCCGTGTATGGGTTTATTGATTGGGCTAGTATTAGTGATCGAGCCGAGGAATACCAAGCTGTTGGATTAATCTGGTGTTCTGACACAAAGCCTTCCGCACCTGTGCCTCTCCCCCACGACCCTGTTTTACTTGATCGTGTTCCTGTAGAATCATTCATAGTGCCCGAGCCCACTGTCGCTCAAACTCCCGAAGCCATCGGTATTCCCTCCAGTGGCAGTTTTCCAAATTATCTTGTCGCACAGTCCAATCACCCGATGCCTTCATCGGTAAACACCCCTACCAACTTGCCCCCTCTTCTTCCTAAACGTCAAAGCAAACCAAAGTTCCTTTCAATGGGAGACTTCAGCGCCTCTTCGTCGCCGGTGGGCGGCGTCTCACCTGAAATGGTCCAATTAACTCCTACGATCCGAGGGTTTCGTACGAGTGTCAATACCGCTGCTACCCCTTTGGGCGTTGCCCGAAGAGATCTCGACCGCCAGAACTTAGAAATGGAGCGTTCTCGCCAGCAGCGAGAAAATGAGTCGAAGCCTATCCGCACCGGCAGTAGCTCTAGCTTTATACAGCCACTTTCCCAATCGGTCGATCCAAAAGTGACCGGTTCCCATCTGCCAGAAGCGGATGGTCCTACTTGTACAGGAGCTATTCCAATCGAAGGCACTACCGAGCCAGAAGTAAACGATTTAGCTGGCTCGTGCACTAATCTTACAGAGGAAAATAAAGCGGGGAAAGGTGATGTTGTTGCAGGTGGTAATGTTGGTGCTGCTCCTGAAGAGCCCCTTCCTTCAGAGATAGAGGTCGTCATAACCACCACCTATCATTGGTTATTGTCAAGGGAGAACGTCATTTCCCTTTTTGAAGGCAAGTATCTGTACTTCTCCGCTGCGGAACAGGTGGAGCTTCTGATCCGGTGGGGAATCCCGGAATGCATCAAAGTATGATTCCCTGTTCTTGGGGAGACGCCCGTGCACGTTCGGTCTCGGGAGATTGTTGTCTTTATAGAGCTTTTCAACTGGGGTCTCAGGTTTTCTCTAGACTTTGAGATTGCTCGGTACTTTGAGGTAATTGGTATCTGCCCCTCATAGCTAACGCCCAACGCGTGGTAAACGCTGATGTCGTGTATCATGGCCTCTCGACTGTCGGGTCGCATTATGCCAATGGAGGAGTATATTGCCATGTCCAGACTTTCCAAATCACCCGAGTCGCCTTTCTTTTATTCTTCCTTAGCCAACACTTGGAAGATTGTAAATAATTTTATTGAGGGCGATAAGTCCTGGAAGCATCGGTTTCTCTTCCTCAGTGGCTGTTGGGAGAACAGTCGCCCATATAGTAAGGATAACCCAAGGCGGTTGTTGCGGACATGGGTTCCTGATGGTAATCATCATTTTTTTTACTGACCGACCCTTTGTTTAGTGTCCAAGGAGTTTATTCAGGGGCTGAAAAAGGACTACTTCAAGGCCACAAAAGTTACCTTCCAAATATTTAAGGACTTCGCCCGAAAGAACTGGGGTCGGGCATTCCATCGCGACTTCAAGAACACTAACCTGATCATGAGCAACCTTTGGCGTTGCTCTGATGAACCACTCACATGGGAGCAGCTCCACCAACCACCCAGCTTGGTGGATTTGGTGGCAAAGACAGACGCACCTGATGCGCACTTGTTCCTTCCTAAACGCAACAAAGCGCCTAACAAACGCTCAAAGTCTGACGAGGATGCCGAGCCAGAGAATATCGAAAATGCAGAGGCCGACGCTATTGTACAAGGGGCTGGAGTTGTCGCTGAGGCTGAGGGTGCTGACCGGCCCGAGGAACTGAAAAAGAAAAGGAAGCAGAAGACTGTGGCTGGGGGTGACGAAGCCAAAGAGCCAAAATGCTCAAAGAAGAAAAAGGACAGTGGTCCTGCCGACACTCCCGTCCTTGCCGACAATGCGACAATCCCGGCGCTTTTTGAGCATTATGAAGAGGTTAAGGGTGAGGAAGTTGCTGCTCCCGCAGTAGTATCGTTTGAGAAACCTCCAGCAGTCGTGACTCCTGACGATGACGAGGTCGGGGGTAAAAACGTTGGTCCTTCAAAGGCAGCGAAAGCTGACGGGGCTTCATCAAGTGACACCAAACTGCCAGTCCTGTCCATTCCTGGGAGCCCTCATACTTTTGCTCTGCGGGAAAACGATGTGTTATCCTTGTCCTTATATAGCATGATTGTGCCTCTGGTAATGAAAGAGAGGCGCGACGGGGAGCTAAACCAAAGGCTGACAGATGCGGAAGGGAGAATAGTCGCGCTTGAGGCGGAAGCCAAGAAGAGAGATGCGGAAAAGAAGCTCTTGGAAGAAAAGCTTAAAAATACTGAAAGCACCTTGGCGCTGGTCAGGAAAGAACGCGACGACTGAGCTGGGAAATTGGTAGTGACTAAACTTCAAAGTTGTTTCTTCCGTTACTCCGCAGCAAAGAAAACGAAAGAGATTGCTGACCTTAAAACCGCTCATGCTATGTTTGCTGACAAGTGCCAGAAATGGACGGATAAAGAAACTGCTGAGGCTAAAGCTGCTTATGTTTTGACCTTTCACAACCGTTTCCTCGATCTTCCCCTTGGGTCAATGTGGTTAGATGTCCCCGAGGCCGATCACCCATCTGGTGTGGTCTGTGAAGATGAAGAGTCGGATGCCACAGAGACCGACCATGAGGATGAAGACGCTTAACTTCTCCTTTTTTTTTTGTATCAAATTTTTGTAAACCTTGGGGGTCTGTTGAAACCTTTTGAATGTCTTGTAACCGACGATTTTAAAATATTAAGTTTTCCCATAGCTTCTGCGGTTGTTCACCATTATGCTTCTGAAAATCGATATTTGATTGAAAATCCTCTTGTAGGATCGGGCACAAATGTAGAAAATTTGATTGATATCTTAAAAAAAATCATAACGTCGGGAACAAAATGTAGATCAGTTAAAAACTGAAAAACCTATTAAGGCTTTGTTGATCAATATTTAATTGAAAATTTTCTCATAGGGTCGGGAACAAAATGTAGATCAGTTAAAAACTGAAAAACCTATTAAGGCTATGTTGATCAATGTTTAATTTAAAATTTTCTCATATGGTCGGGAAGAAAATGTAGATCAGTTAAAAACTGAAAAACCTATTAAGGCTTTGTTGATCAATTTTTAATTGAAAATTTTCCCATAGGGTCGGGAACAAATGTAGATCAGTTAAAAACTGAAAAACCTATTAAGACTCTGTTGATCAATATTTAATTGAAATTTTTTCCATAGGGTCGGGAAAAAAATGTAGATCAGTTAAAAACTGAAACACCTATTAAGGTTCTGTTGATCAATTAAGATCGCCAAAAGTTGTTTATCAGCTCGTCAGCTGATGGGCTTCCCTTTTAACACTTCCAAATTTTAAAGGCAAAAGATTTATTTAAAAAGATCGGTTGCCATGGATGCCTCATTAACCTTCTCGCGCCACCGAGGTAGGAAAGAGTGCATCCCCGACCAAAAGTTCTTACATAAACAAGAATAATTATAAAGGAATTACAAAGATCAACAAAATTATTCCAAATATATCTGCAGATGTTCAATATTCCAAGGGAGCCTCAATAAGCCTCCGTGCTTGTCCTGCAACCGATATGTCCCGCTCTTAATTCTCTCCACAACTTTATACAGGCCTTCCCAATTCGGGGCGAGTATACCGAGGCTTTTGTCTTTGGTGTGCAGGAAAACTCTTCTCAAAACACTATCGTCCACCTTGAACTCTCGTCGACGTACTTTCGACACGTACCGGCTCCTCATTAAGTTCTGATAATGTAAAGAATTCAGTTGGGCTCGGTTTCTTTTTTCTTCTACCAGGTCCAGAGCTAGTCTTCTGTCGTCCCGTTTCTACTCTCGTCATAGTTTCCGACCCTAAAAGATGGGAAGATTGATTCGGCAAGGGTGACGACATCCATTCCATAAACCAAAACGTAAGGCGATTTTTGAGTCGCCGTTCGAGGGGTAGTACGGTAAGCCCATAATACTTCTTATAAATAATCCGACCACTTACCGGCTTTTCCTTCTAAATTCTTTTTGAGTCTGTCTATGATGGTCCGGTTTGTGACTTCAACTTGCCCGTTCGCCTGAGGGTGGAAAAGGGCCGAAACAAATTGCCTGATTCTGTGGGTCGAACAAAAGGATTTCATCTCGCTACTGTCGAACTGAGGTCCGTTGTACATTGTGAGCCTTTGAGGTACCCCGAACCTACAGCAAATGTTTGACCATATGAATTTGATGATATCTTTAGTTTTTGTTTCCGATAGTGGCTCGGCTTCGACCCATTTTGAAAAGTAATCCACTGCCACCACCATCATTTGTCTTCCGCCGGATGCCATTGTCAATGGCCCCACTAGATCGATTCCCCATCAGTCAAAAGGGAGACCTTCAGATGTTGATTCCAAAGGAGCCGCATGCATATTGATTGCGTTCGTGAATCTTTGACAGGTGTCGCACGTTTTCACTATCTGCTGAGCATCGGCAGTAACCGTCGGCTAGTAAAAACCAGCGAGAAAAATTCTACTTATTAGTGCTTTGTAACCATAGTGAGCTGCACCTTCTCCGTCATGTAACTCGGATACAATTATCTGTGATTCATTCGTCCCCAAATATCTCAGCAAAGGCCTGCTGAAAGACATTTTGTACAGAATTTCTCCAAACAAAATGTAATCCCGGGCCTTATTTCGTACTTTCCGGGTTGCGATGCTATCGTCTGGTAATAATCCTTCGGCTAGGAAAGCTATAATATCCCTTCTCCAATCCAAAAAATTTACTGAAGATATCTAACAGGTGATCTCTGGACGATTGTCCAGCTCTGTCCTCTTTATAATCGACTGGTTTTCTTGTACGGTTATCCAAGGGTAGCTGCTTGAACAGGATACCGACGCTAGGGAGTCGGCAATCACATTTTCGGTCCTGGGGACATGCTCATATATTACTTTGGAAAATGACGCGACTAACACACGCAACGCTGCTAAGTATTGGACCAGGTGCTCTTTCCTAGCTTCTGACGCTCCCGAGGCTTGATTAATCAACAACTGAGAATCACTAATGAGACGTATATGCCTAGCCCCGCACACCTCCGCTAATCTCAAAACGGCTAAGGCAGCCTCATATTCAGCTTCGTTGTTAGAGGTGGTAAAACCAAATCGGATTGTCTGATGCTACTGATGCCCGCAGGAGTGACTATCTGTACACCCGCGCCACATCCACTGACGTTCGATCCCCCATCAGTTCGAATTACCCACTCGACTTGCTTGTCTTCCTCGGGTGGCTCTTCTTGGTCTAGTCGGTCGGAATGAAATTCGACTAAAAAATAGCCAAGGCCTGGCCTTTAATGGCTGTTCTTGGCTCAAAATTGATATCAAAATCGCCTAGCTCAACCGAACATTTAGATATTCTTCTTGACATGTCCGGTCGCTGAAGAACATACTTGAGTGGAAAAGAGGTTCGAACGAGAATGGGATGGGCCTGAAAATATGGTCGCATTTTTCGCGCCGCGGTCACCAACACCAAAGCCATTTTTTCCAGCTTCAAATACCTCGTCTCAACATCTAATAAGCTTTTGCTCACGAAGTATAACGCTTTGGGAATTGTTCCCGATTCACTGATCAATGACGCACTCACCGCAAAATCTGAAACTGCTTCATAAAGAAAAATAGTCTTCCCTTTCAGGGGATTTGTCAGAAGGTTCGGGGACGATAAGTAAGTTTTGATCCCCAAAAAGGCCTCATCACAAGATGGTGTCCAAACAAAATACTTAGCATTTCTCAAGACCTGAAAAAAGGGAGCGCACATATCAGATGAACGAGAAATAAATCGATTCAGAGCCGCTAAGCGCCCGGTTAATATCTGAACCTCCTTGATGTTCCTTGGTGGGGTCATGCTGCCAAGAGCTTGTAATTGTATCAGATCTGCCTCGATTCCTTTCTCGCTGACGAGGAATCCTAGGAACTTTCCCGACCTTACCCCAAAAGAACATTTCTCCAGGTTTAATTTAAGATTTATATTCCTTAGATTGCCAAAAGTCTCTCTCAAATCAGCGAGATGGTTATCGTCTGTGCTACTTTTTACAAGCATGTCGTCGATATAAACTTCCATGTTTCTCCCTATCTGGCTTTCAAAAGTCTTGTTCACCAATCTTTGGTAAGTCACTCCTGCGTTTTTTAACCCGAATGGCATAACCCTATAACAATACAAACCTGGCCCAGTAACGAACGTCGTGATTTCTTGGTCTGCTGGGTTCAATTTGATTTGATTATAGCCTGCATATGCATCCATAAAAGAGAGTAGTCTGTTACCCGATGTCGAGTCAACCAACTGGTCGATTCTTGGCATCGGGAAAGGGTCTTTAGGGCATGCTCGATTGAGGTCGGTAAAATCTACGCACATCCTCCACTTGCCATTTTTATTTTTGACCAGAACGGGATTGGATGTCCATAATGGGTAACTTGACTCTTTGATATGACCGACGCTGAGCATTCTTTCCACCTCACCTAGAATAATTTTTGCCTTTTCTGGTGAAAAGGCCCGACGCTTTTGTGAGATGGGTCAGACATTTTTATTGATGGTTAACTTGTGAATTATAAGGTCTTATGGGACTCCAGTAACGTCCTTCGAACACCAAGCGAACAAATTCAAATTCTCATGTAGTAACAAAATCACCTGTCTCTTGAAACCTGGCGATAAATTAGTTCCGATCTATAAAACTCTTCCTTCGGTAAACTGGTGTTTTTCACATTATTCATTGGTAATCAAAAAATTGGGAGCTTCTCTGGGATCGTCAACAGGTAACAACCCTAATGGAAGTCCCGTTAACTGCTAGTCCCGAACTTGCTCTATTTCTTGGTCCCTTTTTGGCGCTAAAGCCGCCCGGTAGCATTCTTTTGCCTCTTTTTGGCTACTTCTCACCACCCCTACATTGTTTCTGACCACGTATTTCAAGAATTTATGAATAGTAGACATTACCGCATGCATTCACGACAGCCACGACCTGCCAAAGATCGCATTATGAGAAGCTGGCGCATCTACCACGACGAATAATACGGTGACCTCTTTCTTGGAAGGCCCACGACCTAGCTGAACAATGCCTTCGAACTCTCCTATCACTTCTGCACCCGATCCTGTAAATCCCACGATATTTCGGTCCGAACACATAATCATTGGGGGTTTCCTAAACTTGGTGAACGTTGAGGCAACGCTTATGTTTGCCGAACTTCCGGTGTCGACAAAAATACGTCGGACTTCTTCTCCCGCAATGGCCGCCCCGATAACGACGGCATCTTCCTGAGAACCGGTTATGTCTCTCATGTCGTCGTTGTCAAAATATAGAATCGGTGAAGGGTTGTATTTCGAATGAGGATAAGTCCGAGCTTCCAACTGAGTTACTAGGTTCACAATATGTCACTTCCGGGAAGAATGCGTGATCCCTGCCATAGAATCACCCCCAAAAATAGTCAACGATTCTAAAAATTGACAGAGGTTCCTTCCTCAATGACCCCGATGAGGTTTCTTCCTCAATGACCCCGATGAGGTTACGACTGACATCGGGATCAAGATACTCGACGGACACGTAAAAAAATCAGTTACTTCAGAAATTGCCATGATTGTCTCTGGTTTTTGCACTGTCACGATTTCTTTTGAAGTCGCACCCTGCTGTGCTTTCTTCTTCACACACTCGAGTAATTTTCCATTTTCTATCAGCATCTTCATTTCCTTTTCGAGGGCGATACAGTCCTTGGTATCGTGCCCCACATCTTCATGGTATCGATAATATCGATTATTTCTGTTTTCCCGAGGCTTTGGGATGGGAAATGGCCTCTGATAAATCCCGTTCTTCTTAGTATTTTCGTAGATTATGGATACGCATTCTGTTAAGTCGGTAAAGTAAGCAGGTCAGATCTGATAAGGAAGAATAAAAGACAAGGAGAAAAGTGTAAAGAAGAAACTTGACAGGAGAAAATAGCAAAGGAAAATTGTGATAGGAGGAAAACACATAGAGAAAACTGTGTGAGGACTAAATTGTACAAACTATATAAAGAGATAGCCAAAATAGGAAGAAAGTAAAATGTAGGGACCAAAAGATGTAATTAGTCAGAGTTAAAGCGTGTGGGGTCCGCAATTGTACTATAAAAGGACCACACACGCTTCACAAATCCCGAGATGAATAATATGAGACTTTGTCTCTCTACTTAACCTAATCTTTACTTTCTCTTTCTAAAATTGACATTAAGATATTTCTGTATCGCCGAATTGTCTCTAAGTAATCCTCGTATCGCATAATCACCCCTGGACCATCTTAAAACTCTTTAGTGGCGCCGTCTGTGGGAAACGAAAATCGCTCTGACGACAATCGCTTCCTGGAAATAATTCATATTCTGAGGAGAATCATGGAGGGCCAAGGGGATGACTTGGTTAACCATTGCGAGGAGAACCTGGTGGGAGATAACTACCGAAATGATATGGAGTACGAGGGACTAGGGGGCCAGCGAGTCGGAAATACCTTTGACGACTCAGATCTGTTGGCTCAGAGAAATGAGTTGCTGCTAGAGATCGAAAGGCTGAAAGCGGAAAAGAACCTCGTACAGGAGAATCTTCGATCCGAGATAAGGAGGGAGCCGGTTAGCGAAAAGGAAGATCACAAAACTGAACTTCGCCCCAAGAAAAGGCACGACCGATACCGAGGAGACGAGCGGAAATCGCCGAGGAGGAGAGAGAGGCGACATATGGATTCAGCTTACCTGAGTGACTATTCTCGATATAGCTCTTCGGACTCGTCCCCGCGGAAATACCACAGAAAGAAAAAGTATGATCGCAGACACACCGATTTTCGAAGATGAAGAAGTTCTGAGAGGAAATCTCCGAGGGAGAAGGGTCGCCAAGCTCAAGGTGGCGAACGATATCATGAACAGGCAAAGTATGCTGAGAGGAAAGAGGATATGGGCCCTCGGACTTCAGAATGGCAGCACCAGTATAACTTACCATCCGAGGAGGGTTTGTACTTTCCGAATAATGACAACCTAAGATCCGGAGTCTATCGTGCGGGTCACAACTGGAGAGCTTCCCCCCTGTCCCCGGATATTTTGGTGGGGAATCTCCCGAAGCACTTTGATATTTCGAAGCTCGAGAAATTCGATGGGACACAGGATCCGGATAATCACATTGAGAAATTTAAGAATTTTATGATCAACTTCGACGACGATGATAAGCTGCTATGCAGAGCATTCTCTCAGACTTTCAAGGGAGTAGCATCTAAGTGGTACAACAGGCTACCTCAGGGCTCGATAAAGAATTTTGATATGTTCTGGAACATCTTCAGACAACACTTCGTGGGGAGCAAGACGTTCTGAGCCAACAGAGACACAATCATCTATTGTCGACAGAAGGTGGGGGAGAGCCTCAAAAATTACACTAATCGCTTTGTCAAAACAAAAACGGATATGGAATATTGCAAGGATTTAGTGGCGCTTGCAGCTTTCAGGATGGGCCTACTCCCCGGGTTGTTGAAGGATACGGTGGCGGAAAGTCAGGCGATGACCTTTGGAGCATTGCTAGATCAAGTTGAGAAGAGGATCCTGGTAGAAGAGACCCAAGCCTCGGAGAAAGGGTCGGGGGATCAGTTGGACCATAATCAATTTCAAAGGACTGAGTCGAGCAACCAGGGCCCTCAATCGAGTGTTCAGACTAAAAGTACGGGTCAATATCCTCCGAGGCAAAATCAAACCCACAGTACTATGGCAATCAACAAAACTACAATCAAGGAGCGAGACTCATGTCGAACAAATGGGTTCGACCCGACTATTTCGCGGAGTTGATAGAAAATATTGCTGCGATATTTGATAAAGCTAAATCTACGGTCCCGTTCAGGAAGCCTTTTCCCATACAGACTCTGAAGGAAAGCAGAAGCGTCAATAAATATTGCAAGTATCATGAGGATATAGGGCACGATACCAAGGATTGCATAGCTTTGAAGAAAGAGGTGCAAGCCCTAATTAAGAATGGAATGTTGTTGGAGTTCGTCAAAAAACACTCCCAGAAAAATGCTGTGGTAAAAGCTGTCTCAAAGAACACTGACACAGCCATGGTGATTTCCGAAGGGGTCGACGATTTTGACATCGAGCAAGAGTATTTGGACCCCAAGGTGGGGAGGAACAATGTGAACTTGGTGGAAGAAGAAATTCCGAGGGGGAGAGTGGACAGCCTTTGTGCGTTCTTCGATTCCTTGGCAATTTTTGGGGGAGACACAATTGCGGGAAATTCCAACAGCTCCCGAAAAAGGCACATGGTCAACCTGACCACCCAGATTGAAGCGGGAGTCTCAGCGCAAATGCACCGATCACCTTCCCCAATTATTTGTTTCGATGATGATGATATGTGAAATGTTGCAGGCCCTCATGAGGACGCTGTAGTGATCGCGGCAGGCATCGCTGGGGATCAAATTCAGAAGATACTCATCGACACGGGGAGCTCCGCGAATATATTGTTTATGAGTACTTACCGACGCATCTCTGACCCGCCGGTTATCCGAAGATATGACAGGACTATAGTGGGCTTTACTGGTGCTACAGCAGTGGTGGTTGGAGAGTTTCAGTGTGTGGTCGAGTTGGGTCGTGGACCATTTAAGAAATATATGGAGGTACTATTCATTGTGGTTGACGCGCCAACCTTGTATAATGCTATCCTGGGTCACTCTTGGTTGTCCCGGATGCACGGCGTAATCTCCACAGTGAATCAATGCTTAAAGTATGTGGTCGGAAACTATATTGGGACAATCCGAAGTAGCCAGAAGATGGCACGTGAATGTTACCAGATAGCCCTGTCCTCCAAGGGGGGTCGGGGGAGACTTCAGACCAAACATAGCAATTAAAGCCCCCCCCCCCCCCCCCCCCCCGCCAAAATCATCCCATGTGATGATCCGAGGGAGGCCCCCGGATTTCAGGTCCCAGAAGAAGATTCTGCGACACACAAATTTGCGAGTGGCAAAGTTCTGAAGATTGGAGTCCACCTCTCTCCAGAATTTAAGGAAAAATTAATTGTTTTTTTATCTGATAAACTTGATATGTTTGCTTGGTGTGCACAGGATGTCACTGGAGTGCCGTCGAAAATCATGTGTCATAAACTCGCGATACGATTAGATGTCCGACCCATAGTCCAGAAAAGAAGACCTGTCTCCCCGGAAAAGGCCTCGGCAATTCTGTTGGAGGTCGAAAGGCTACTGAGCATAGGCCATATTCGCGAGTTGCATTATCCCGTATGGGCGTCGAATCCAGTGTTAGTACGAAAGAAAAATGGCAAGTGGAGAATGTGTATTGACTTCACGGACTTAAACAGAGCTTGTCCTAAGGATCCGTTTCCTGTGCCTCGCATCGATCAATTAGTGGATTCGACCTCCGGAAATCGACTGTTGTCATTTATGGACGCTTACTCGGGGTACAACCAAATCCGACTGGCCGCTAACGATGAGGAAAGCACTTCTTTTATCACCGGGCGAGGTTTATACTGCTATAAGGTCATGCCACTTGGATTAAAAAACGCGGGGCAACCTATCAGCGCCTGGTCAATAAAACCTTTGAGGGGCAGATTGGGCGGAACATGGAAGCCTATATCGACGATATGTTAGTCAAAAGTGAGTGGGACGAGGACCATTTCGCTAACCTGGCAGAGACATTTCGAAATTTAAGCAGAGTCAATCCCAAACTCAATCCGGAGAAGTGCATTTTCGGGGTGAGGTCATGTAAATTTCTTGGTTACATGATCAGCGAAAAAGGCATCGAGGCTGATCCCGAGCAGCTAAAAGCTCTGATCATGATGACCCCCCCCCCCCCGAAATATTAAGAAAGTACAAGTTCTGACAGGAAGATTGGCCGCTTTGAATAGATTCATTTCTAGGTCTTCGGATAAATGTGCCCCATTTTTCAAAGTATTACGGAATGCGAAACAGTTTTGTTGGACCAAGGAATGTTTGACCGCTTTTCGTCAAATACAAGAATATTTGACGTCTCCGGAAGTCTTATCTAAACCATTGATAGGCGAGACATTAATTGTCTATGTATCAGTATCAGAATGTGCGGTCAGTGTCGTTCTCCTCCGCGAAGATGACTCTCTTCTGAAGCCTATCTATTATGTCAGTAAGAGTTTGCTGGATGCGGAGAAGCGATATCTCACGTAGGAGAAGGTAGCTTTAGCATTGGTAACGGAAGCTCGAAAGATGAGACCTTACTTACACGCCCACCCAATCGTTGTTCGGACGACTTTTCCTCTGAAGAGTTTATTACAAAGGCCAGACATCTCTGGCAGGATGACTAAATGGTCAGTAGAGCTGGGAGCCTTCGACATAACATTTGAGCCTCGAACGGCGATAAAATCACAAGTTTTAGCCGATTTCTTGGTCGAGTTCCATTCGGACAGAGGGGAACAGGAAGTGCACGACTTGGTTGACGAAGAGGAATGGGTGATACGGCCGGATGAGGGGTCGAACACTTCAGGAAGTGGGGCATGTGTCCAATTGATTTCCCCGAAAGGGGTAGCTATGTTCCAAGCCATTCATTTCGGTTTTAAGGCTACTAATAATGAAGCTGAGTATGAAGCTGCTCTAGCAGGCTTGTGTTTGGCTCAGATATGTGGGGCTTGAAGGATTAAATTGATCAGTGACTCACAGTTGGTGATAAATCAAGCCTCGGGAGAGTCCGAGGCCAGAAACGATACGCTGATACAGTATTTGAAGCTGATGAAAGATTTGGCTTCTGAATTTGAGGGAGTCAAGTACGAGCATGTTCGAAGAGAGTTAAATGTTGTCCCGGATTCTCTTGCCTCCGCTTCACGGACGGAAGGTTACCCGTGGGTTTTGGTTCAGGAGTGCTCTTCGATCTCGATTGGCGAGGAGCACGCGATGAACATCTCGGAGGAAAGCAACGTGATTACACACGATTGGAGAACGATCATCATTGATTTTCTGGCCCATGACATTTTACCGGTCGAAAAGTACGAAGCTAGGAAAGTTAGATTCAAGTCTCATGGCTACATTCTGTTGGGAGAAATGTTGTATAAAAGATCTCTGAGTCGACCATTATTGAGGTGTCTGAGTGGGCCCGAGTCACAAATTATCCTGTCCGAATTGCACAATGGTAAAGGATCTGCCCTTTGTGGGTACAAGGCATTAATCCGAAGGGTATTCCTGGCTGGCTATTATTGGCCCACTACCGCGGCCGACGCAAAAGATCTAGTCAAACAATGTGACACGTGCCAACGCTACGCTAATGTGATTCACAAACCTGGGGTGTTGATGGAAAGCATTTCGGAGGCAGTCTCGTTTGACAGATGGGGCATTGATCTAGTTGGGCCTCTACCAATGGCGTCTGGGGGCAGACAGACAATAATCGTGGCAGTCGATTATTTTTCTAAGTGGGTAGAGGCTGAGCCGCTGGCAGGAACAAAGGCCAAAGATGTGATCAAGTTTACCATATCTAACATTTGTTGTCGTTTTGGTGTACCATTGCAGATCACCACGAACAATGGACCTCAGTTTGATAACGAGTTCCAGAGCTTCTGTGTATCGAGGGGCATACGATAATTTTTTTCAACACCGTTTCACCCTCATGCTAATGGGCAGGTGGAAGTGATTAATCGCACGATTCTCGATGGTTTGAAGAAGAACTTGGAAGGCAAAGCATGGAAATGGCCTGATTATCTACAGGAAGTGTTGTGGGCATACCGAACGACTCCCCGAACGACCACTGTTGTGTCCCCATTTGCCTTAGTCTATGGAATGGATGTCGTTGTCCCTCCGGAGATTCTTTTCCCCTCACATCGTGTAGCAACATATGTATCCGACACAAATGACCAGAGTAGAGCATTGGCTTTAGACTTGGTTGAAGAAAAGAGACAGCAAGCACAGTTGACATCCCTCCATTATAACACTCTCATGAGGAGTCGATACGCGTCCAAGGTAAAGTACATAGATTTTCAGGTGGGAGACAAGGTCTTACGCAAAGTTTTCTTGCACACTAAAGACAAGAGTTTGGGGAAGTTGGGACCTAATTGGGAAGGCCCCTATGACGTCACCGAAAAGATAAAACCAGGCACATATCGGTTAAAAGATAAGGAAGGGCGATACCTCCGTCTACCTTGGAATATTGAGCATTTAAAATTGTATCTTGATTAAAAGAGCTAGCTAAAATTGTATTTCTTTTCCCCTTCTCTGTATCCCCCAGAACAAACTTTGGTGAGGGCACACTCTTTCCTACCCTGTTAGGCACAGGAAGGTTTTAATGAGGTGTTTCGATGAGCCCATTAAATACAAAGAGTTCTTTGCCTTAATTATTTGTTTTGGGTCACAGTAACATGTGCCTCGAATTGTTGTCCCTTCGAACTATTTTTTGGGTCACAGTAACATGTGCCTCGAATTGTTGCAATAAGTGTCTCGAATTTTGGGATCTTCGAACTATTTGGGTGACACTAATATGTGCCTTGAATTTTGGGACATTCGAACTATTCTTTGGGTCACACTAATGTATGCCTCGAGTTTTATTTTTACTTTATTAATATTTGGGTCACACTAAGGTGTGTCTCGAATCTTATGTGACTTTATTAATATTTGGGTCACACTAAGGTGTGCCTCGAATCCGATATTCCTTTATTAGTGGTTGGGTCACACTAATGTGTGCCTCGAATCCAACATTCCTTTATTAATGTTTGGGTCACACTAATATGTGCCTCGAATTCGATGTCACTTTATCATTATTTGGATCACAATAATGAGACTCAAGATATCATCTCCTCAAATTTTCAAGTAGGTCATAATCATAGTTCGAAGGACTTGCCTCTTCGGATTTTTGATGAAAACATAACGTATGAAAACTTGTGCATAGAAATAATAATGGATCATTGATCTTACAAAAATCGACCTGTCTCATAAAATTAGCACAGTACAACATGTTCCAGTCATATTACAAAAAGAGGCCCTATTGGGCCATACACAAAACATTAACTCCTTCAGCGTCTTCCCTCAGTCTAAATTGTTCGAAGAGATACTCCCCTCAGTCTCTGAATCTTCACTTTCACTTACAACTATATCGGGAGGACGAAGTTCCGAGGGGAAAAGCTTCCAAAAGGCCCCCAAGTTATATCCAGGATGCTCATCATGGATTTGGGTAAGCAAACCAGCTCGAGTAGTGGCATCCTGGGCTTGCAGCTTACTTGTGCACGTTGCTGCATAAGCATCCACAGCTTTGTCCTTCTCTTACTCGACTTGTCCAGGAAAGTTTTTGACCCGTCTCAGTAGCTGATCTCGGTCTGCTGTCACCTTTCGAAGGGCCTCGGTACATTCTGTGAATCCATCACAAGCCAAACGATGTCCCTTTTTGTACTCAGCTATCATTAGATCTTGACCATCAGTCTTCTTCTTATACAAGTCCCTCTCCTCTTGACAACACCTCTCCAGCATTATCACATAATTTTCGGAGGCAGACAGACGCTCGTATAAGGCATCAGCTTGTCCCTCGATCACCGCATGTTGCTTCCTGGCCTCTTCGAGCTGAGAGGCAGCCAGCAGCGATTTGAACTTGTAGTGATTTTTGCGTTTCTCAAGATGACGCATCTTTCTGCCTCTATTTACTGAGGTGTGCAGCAATTTCCGAAGGGATAGTGAGAATTCATCATCCAAAGGAACTTCGAAGGAGCTCGAAGGAGACCCTAATGCTGTATAGTCAAATTCAGAAAACCCGCCTCCTAGAGTGTCTGGGTCAATGAGCTGAGGGGGTTGCTCCGAGGAATAGGGAGAGGAGCTAATCTTGGACTATTTTCGAGGGAGGCTGGATGAGAAGCCTCAGTAAGGGGCGAATGTGGGGATTGATGAGAACTTTCCCTGGGAGAATGGCCACCTCTATTCTCAGGTTTATTTGCGATTTCTTGGACCTCTTCCTCTAGACCAACCTCCTGATTGTTTTCAGGCGTCTCACCTCTCTCGGATTGTTCTTGGATGGGTTCGAGGATACCCTTACCCTTCCTGTCTCTTATCTTGGCATCCTTTCTTGAAGGTAGGATGGGAGCAGGGGGAGGAGGAACGGAGTCCAATGACCCAGTAGTTTTTGGTGGAAGGGGAAGGGAATTCGATGCCCCAGCATCGTTCGAGGAGGGAGGCCTTTGAGTGTTGACCGGCCCTTCAGGGGTTAGCTGTTGAGTTGATAAAACTTCATCTTCTGGAGGATCCCTAAGATGACTCTGCGAACGGGAGCGCTTGGGCAGGTATACCACTACGTCTTTTTTACTACACCGCTCAATCACTTCTCGCTCCGAGGGAGGGGTCATCAACCCTCTCATACTAATGCGGTCGAGGGGATTGAGCCTCCACAATCGACTCCTGGCAAGATTGTTATCAGTAAAGCAGAGACGAAATCGGTTGTCCCACTGATCCTTTGCCCACAACCGAAGCTTGGTGAACACATTTGTGGCACCCTCAACATAGTCAGAATAGGGCTTGGATATCCCCGTCATAGCTGCAACAGGCATCCAAAACCAAGACCAATCACAATCAAAAATTCGAGGAGGCATAAAGATTCGTGGAAACATAAATATTCGAGGAGGCATAATGATTCGAGGAAACATAAATATTCGAGGAGGCATAATGATTCGAGGAAATATAAATATTCAACGAGGCACAAAAATTCGAGGAGGCACAAAAATTTGAGGGGGTACTTACATTTATTAGTCCACATCAGAGAAAGCTTGTGAGGATTTGAGGGAGTGGCCTCTGACCCGGTCTCCCAGCAACTAGAGAAAAAGACAAACTGCTGCCTCCATTTCTTGTCAGCCTCTAGTAGATCTTTCAAGATTTTTTGTCCTCGATTGAAAGTCAGTGAATAAAATGGAAAGTAAGGATTTCTGGCCAAACCAGCAAGGCCAATGAGTTGCTCTAACGAAAATTCGTAACCTGAGAGCCTCGAGGCCATGATGCAGGCCATCAGAGTAAACCACATGTTGGGACCAACCTGCGAAGGGCAAAGGTCTATCTTCGACAAGTATTCGATGAAGAAGGGGTATAAAGGATACCTTAACCCCCAGTTCATGATTTATGTGTATACCACCAACTCATTGTCCCTCACTGATAAAGGTGTCTCTCCTTCTGAGGGAAATCTGATGGTAATATAAGAGGGGATGCACCATCGGGTCCTTAGCATCGTCTCTTCCTCTTTCGAAAAGTACTTGTATCTCATATTGGCAAGGACCACCATATGTTTATTTTCGATGCCCCGAATATTGTGACCGGCAATACTGTCCAGCTCCAAGGACAGAACGATGTCCCTTTTTGATTTTGGAGCGATCCGACGGGCTTGCTCTTCGGATATTATTTGGGATGAAGAGGTCGCAATGTTCGTAGAACCTAAGGAGGGGATTGTAGGCACCTTTGGTTCGAGGGGCTTTGTGGCAGGTTTTTTCCCTTTGGAATCTTGACTCTCATCTCGCCTATTGAGCATGTCCTCCTCGGTAATGAGTGTTTTCGAGGGGGAAAATTGAGTTCCATGAACGGTCATGGATGGAGTGGAAGGCAGACTTGACCCATTTACTTCGTTTCTTCGGGGAGGACTGTTAGAAGTCCGTTGAGGGCTTGTGGAGGTTCTTGTAGATATTCGTGGAGGACTGACAGAAGTTCGAGGAGGTCTGGTAAACGTCCGAAGAGGGCTCGCAGATCTTTGAGGGAGATTCTCGAGGGCTGTTGGTGAAGTAGGTTCCCGAATAATTAAGGGCGCCTCCCTGGTACGTTTTTGCTCATGAGAGCCTTTCCTATCCTTATGGGACTTCTTTCTCTTCCCGGACGAGTGTTTGTGTTGCCTGTCCTTACCCATTTCTCTGAGGGGGGCCGAATCACTGTGCAAGCTTTGTCGCGCGATTTCGAGGGGTATAATTACAGTCGAATCTGCCGAGGGAGGCCAGACACCAAAGAAGGTAGTAGTCGATGGTGGGGGATGAGGCCTCACGTCTTCACCAGCAGCAATCCTCTCTTCGAACCTCTTACTGATCAACAACCACTCAGGAATCCGACGGGGCTTATTCGCCAGCTTTATCTCTCTAGAAATAATTGAACAGAAGTTGAGTTAATGAGGAGAGAAGGTCGGTATTTATAGGTGAAGTTGGGCTTTCCTGACAGATCAGGCCTGAGGACTTTTTTATGGTGTTTGCCTAGGGACATTATGGTCCATATAGGTGTGAATTGTTCTGACACCAGCCACAGGGGAAGATGAAGGGTTTTGTGTCAGAAAATGTCAGGGGAAGAGGAAGAGTTTTCTGTCAGAAAATGTCAGGAGAATTGGTAACATTTTCCAAAAAGTTATGCTGACACATGTGTTCGTTAAATGACGTCATGGTCAAGATCAATCCTGGCACCCCTTTTAGCCTTAGTATGAAATCATTCGGGGGGTGATCTGGCTAAAATGGTGCAAGGATTGGGGGGCTACTCGGTTAACAGGAGAAATTCGAAGAGCGATTTCTCGAGGAGTCGGTTTGTGGCCTCGATGATTCGAAGAGTCGGTTTGTGGCCTCGATGGTTCGAGGAATTTTGTGGAAATTCGAAGAGTGATTCTTCGAGAAGAGACTTATGGCCTCGATGCTTCGAGGGGCATTGTGGAAATTCGGAGAGGACTCTTCGAGGGGCATTGCGGCCACAATTCGGAGAGGAAATATTCGAGGAAAAATGGTTTTTGCCTGTCAAAAGTAACTATTAGAGGGTACATGAAGTGAGCAATCGGAGAAGTATTCAGTCCTAGTAAAAAAGACAAGGAGAAAAGTGTAAAGAAGAAACTTGACAGGAGAAAATAGCAAAGGAAAAGTGTGATAGGAGGAAAACGCATAGAGAAAACTGTGTGAGGACTGAATTGTACAAACTATATAAAGAGATAGCCAGAATAGGAAGAAAGTAAAATGTAGGGACCAAAATATGTAATTAGTCAAAGTTAAAGCGTGTGGGGTCCGCAATTGTACTATAAAAGGACCACACACGCTTCACAAATCCCCAGATGAATAATATGAGACTTTCTCTCTCTACTTAACCTAATCTTTACTTTCTCTCTCTAAAATTGACATTAAGATATTTCTGTATCGCCGAATTGTCTCTAAGTAATCCTCGTATCGCATAATCACCCCTGGACCATCTTAAAACTCTTCAAGATCCATTTGTTGGAAATAGGTCGTGAGACCACCTGGTTGGTCTGTTTTGTCCTTTGGCCCTGGGATGCCAGAGGTTTGGCCGGTGCGGACTGGGTCGGTGGTATTTTGCTGATTGGCTGAACTTCTGGGGCGTAGCAATGTTGAGTACCCTGCTTTATAACAACTGATGCTTGCGCACTCTGCTGGATCTGCGCTGCCAACTCGGATGCCTCGGTTTCCTCTATCAATATCTGTTTTTCCACCTGAGCTAGAAGGGCGGAAAAAGTAAAAGCTTATTTCTTAGTGACTGCTTGTTCCATCGGTCCTGGGAGTAGCCCTAAACGGTATGCTGTCAGAGCCACGTTCTCCTCGCAATGGTCAAGGTCGGTCTTTGCATCGATAAAGCGCCTGGTGTAGTCCCCTGAGGCTCTCTCCCAGTCTTTGTTTACAGTTAACGATTGTGTCTTAATTGGCTCGGAAACTTTTGCTTCCCACAAATTGATGACGGAACATCATCCAGAACATCCCATTATTCTTTATACAATCCTGCGGTAACCGATTGTACCACTTAGATGCCCGATCCTTGAAGGTCATCGAAAAAGCTCGGCATAATAACTTGTCGTTATTATCGAAACTCAACATGAAATTTTTAAAGGCTTCCAAATGGTTGTCCGGATCTCTTTTGTCGTCGTACTTCTCCAATAAAGATATGTTAAACCTCTTCGGGAGGTGTCCTGACAGTATTTCGTCTGATAACGGCGATGCTCTCCAATTTATTCTAAATCCGAAAGAACCTCTACCGAGCCCCTCGGCAGGAATTCCATACAATCCTTCATTGCCCGGGTTGATGAACTGGCTACTGACTCTGTATCCTTGCGCCTGGCTATTTGACGGCTGTCATTGAACCTGAGGTAGAATTACCCGCTCCTCTCTACTGGTCGTTAACATTTATTCTTTTTCATGCGAAATTGGTGTTCTTTTTTTTTGTGCTGTCCTTCTTGAACTTGGGTGAATCAGAACGAGGTGCCCTATTACGTCGGGAATTATTTTTTCGCACGCGCTTGTTTAGTCTTTCCTTGCGTCGGTATTTTCTTCCTGACGAATCGTCCGAAGTATAATTAGCAGAAATACCCGTTCATCCTTTTGATATCGCCCGGTTTTTCCATCCCGCTCTCTATCTGGGGAGGTGGGGGGGGGGGGCTCTTGATAATTTCGAAAAGGTTGGGCATCGATACGGTAGTCTACCCCCGGAGAGCCTTCTCTGCGGTTGTCAATCATCAGTTTTTTCCCTTTGTCTTCCCGAGCTATTTTGTCATCTAAAGCCCTCTCCTTTTCAGTGTTCAGCTTCGCGATGTCCTCCATTAACTGTCTCCTGGTCATGATAAGAGGTGATCGCTTATCCCGACCATGCGCATAATACTCACGATCCGATGCCTCTTCGCCCTCGGACAACGAAATGGTTCGGGCCACCTCTCTCACGACCCTCTCCCCAGTTGCCTCGTCATTCATTGTTTAAGATTAAATCGTGATTTTCGAAGAAAATTTTTCTTTTAGGTATCACGTGTTCCCAGAGACGGCGCCAATGATGAGTAAATAAATGATAAGAATAAGGAATCTTGATGTGACAAGAGCTAAGAATGTAGAGAGAGAAAGTAGAAAGGAAATGGATTAAAGAATGTCCACCTTGATGAGGGAGGAATTTACCTATGTAAATGATGAGGACTTAATTGTAATAAAAGCCTTTTGGTGTAGTAGTTAAGGAATTTAGGGTCTCTCAGGGACCAATGTGTAAACATAGAATAAACTTAGCGGTATCATCAAATATATGAACAGCCCACTAAGGTCTCAAACGGGCCCACCTTATTTTAATATAAAAGGTGACCCACTTTCTCGGTAGGTGGGACATGGAACATTATTCTAATACATTCTCTTTCTCTCTCTATACTTTCTCTCTCTAGTCACATCTGACACAAGATCCGAAATATTCTCCTAAACCATTATTGACTCATCATTGGCGTCGTCTGTGGGAACGAGTGATACCGAAAAAGGAATCTTTGTTCTTTAAAAATCACATTTTTGCGGGATGAACAACGAGGCTGTGATAGAGAGGGTCGGTAGAGAAGTCGTCCGAGCCGTCTCAGTATCGGAAGGAGAGGAAGCCCCTGGTCGGGAGAGCAACGACCGGGGTCGGGACAAACGGTCGACCTTAATAATGACCCGAAAACAGCTCCTTGAAGATATTGCCAGGCTAAACGAAGAAAGAGAGCGGGCATTGGATGAGAAAAGGGTTCGGGAAGGAAAAGGCAAGGAACCCCTCTTGGAGGATCGGGAGGTGGCCGGCCATGATGTTAGTCCGCGAATCGAAGCCCGACCTGTTAGGTAATACCGAGAATCTCACCCCGACGACGAACAAAATGCTAGGACTCGGCAGTACCCGGAGAATCGTCGTGGCACGACAGTAGACTACCCCTCGGATGACTCGTCGGGCAGAGAGTATCGGCGATAGGAAAGGGTCCAGCGTACGCAAAAGTGTCGTTCCCGACGCCTCCGAGGGCCCTGGGCAGATCCCCTAAAGTACAAGAAGGGTAGCACCGACAAGAAGACCCCGGTATCTTTTGAGAAAGAAGAAATGCATGTCGCCAGCCGCGAAGAGCGGGAAGCTCTGCCACCAGTGCCATGACAACCATCGAACAGTCAGAATCACGGTTACCGAACCAGTAGCCAATTTATCAGCCCAGGAGATGAGGGACTCTATGGAGTTCAGACAGAAGGCCTTGGGGGAGGAACGTGTGGGTTCGGAATTAATTGGAGAGCATCCCCACTGTTCGACGAGATACTAGCGGGACAACTCCCGAAGCGATTCGACATTTCTAAACTAGAAAAGTACGACGGGAAGAAGGACCCAGATAATCATTTGGAGGCTTTCAAAAACTCCATGTTAAGTTTCGACAACGATAACAAGCTCCTGTGTAGAGCTTTTTCCATGACCTTCAGGGACCGAGCATCAAAGTGGTACAACCGTCTACCGCAGGGTTGCATACGGAACTTTGGGACGTTCTGGACGATGTTTAGGCAGCACTTTGTGGGAAGTAAGAGCTTCTGGGCCAACAGAGACACTATCATGAATTGCAGGCAGAAACTGGGGGAAAGCCTCAGAGAGTATACCAGGCGATTCATCGACGCAAAGATCGACCTAGACCACTGCGAGGAGAACGTAGCCCTGACAGCGTTTCGCTTAGGGCTACTCCCGGGGCCGATGAAGCAAGCGGTGACGAAGAAACAAGCATTCACGTTTTCCGCCCTTCTAGCACAGATAGAAAAAAAGATATTGATCGAGGAGACCGAAACATCTGAGTTGGCAGCACAAATTAAACAAAGTGCCCAAGCCTCGGTAGTAATAGGGCAGGGCGCCCGGTCGGATTACGCAAGGGCAGCCCAACCGATCAGCACGATAAACCCGAACCCTCCTGTATCAGCCAAGCCTTCGGTCCAAGCCGGTCCAAAACCAAAGCAAACTAGTCAGACGACTTCGCGACCCATGTCTAACAAGTGGATCCGACCTTCATACTTTGCGGACCTTACGGAGTGTGTAGCATCGATCTACGAAAAGACTAAGAAGAGCGGGATGTACCGAAGACCTTTCCCGATTCCAACGCCTCGGGAACAAAGGAATAACCGCTATTGCCGCTATCACGAGGACGTTGGACATGATACAAAGGACTGCATTGCCTTGAAAAAATAAATACAAATGCTCATAGAACACGGAAACCTTTTGGAGTATGTAAGGAAAGCACAGAAAGGAACGACCTCGAAAGAAGTCGTGATAGTACCAAAACCAGAAACCACCATGGCAATTTCAGAGGTAACCGACCAATTTGATGTTTCCATTGAATACCTCGACCCCGAAGCAAACCGCAACATTATCGGGATCATTGAGGAGGAAGCTGATGATAACGTCGGTAATGTGCGAGGCCTTTGTGAATTTTTCGAATCTTTAACAATCTTTGGGGGAGATTCTATGGCAGGAGTTACGCATTCATCGAGGAAAAGGCATATCGTCAACCTAACCACTCAGTTGGAGGCCAGAACTTGCTTCCAAACCAGAAGCGTCCCTTCTCCAATTCTGCACTTTGACGACGATGACATGAGGGACATAGCCGGCCCCATGAGGATGCCATTGTAATAGGGGCAGCCATTGCGGGAGAGGAGGTTCGGCGCATCTTGGTGGATACCGGAAGTTCGGCCAACATCATCTTCGCCTCTACTTTTGCCAAGTTTAGAACACCACCAGTGATTGCACGGTCTGATCGTACCATTGTCGGGTTTACAAGATCAGCAGCCGACGTTATGGGAGAGTTCGAGGGCGTAGTCCAATTAGGCCGAGGCCCTTTCAAGAAAGAAGTCACGGTTTTATTCGTAGTGGTGGACGCACCGGCCTCCCACAATACCATTTTTGGCCGATCATGGATATCACGCATGCATGCGGTAACCTCTACTATCCATCAGTGCTTCAAATACGTGGTCGGAAACAATGTATGCGTGGTCCGGAGCAGCCAGAAAGCGGCGCGGGAATGTTACCGAGCAGCATTGGCACCTAAGAAGGACCAAGAGATGGTTCGAGCTCAAGAATAGCAATTAAGGGGGCTCCCACCAGGATCATTACCCGTTGATGACCCCCGGGAAGCTCCAAGCCTTTTGACGACAGACGAGGAATGCGAGCAGTACCAATTCTCTGCGGGAAAATGTCTACGGATCGGGGTATGCCTTTTACCGACCCTAAGGGAGCAACTACTGACCCTCCTGCGGAAGAATCTAGACTTGTTCGCATGGTGCTCGAGAGATGTCACCGGGGTACCGGAGCCTTTTGCTGTACACAAGCTAACTATCAACAGAAATGTCAGACCGATTTCCCAGAAGCGTCGGGCTTTTTCCCCAGAAAAAGCGGACGTTATCCTACGAGAAGTTGAGAGAATGTTCGGCGTCGGTCATGTCAAGGAAGCAAATTACCCGTTGTGGATTTCTAATCCCGTTCTGGTCAAAAATAAAAACAGGAAATGGAGGATGTGTGTGGATTTTACCGACCTTAACCGAGCGTGCCCAAAGTATCTTTTCCCGATGCCGAGAATCGACCAGTTGGTAGACTCGACATCGGGAAAAAAATTACTGTCATTTATGGATGCGTACGCTGGTTACAATCAGAGCAAACTACACGCCACGGATCAGGAAAGTACCACGTTCATCACGGGTCGGGGACTATATTGCTACAAAGTAATGCCCTTCGGGCTAAAAAATGCTGGCGCAACATACCAAAGGCTAGTTAACAAAACATTCGAGGGTCAGATCGGGAGGAATATGGAGGTTTACATCGACGATATGTTGGTTAAGAGAGGCACGGATGCAACCCACCTTGTCGACCTCTAGGAAACCTTTGATAACCTGCGAGGGATAAATCTCAAGCTTAATCCAGATAAATGTTCTTTCGGAGTCCGGTCAGGAAAGTTCCTAGGTTTCTTCGTAAGTGAGAAAGGGATTGAAGCAGATCCCGTACAGCTTCGAGCTCTAACCGATTTGACTCCGCCCCGAAGCATCAAGGAAGTCCAGATCCTAATCGGGCGTCTGGCTGCCTTAAATCGATTTATTTCTCGCTCATCTGACAAATGCACTCCCTTTTTTCAGGTCTTAAAACAAGCCAAAATTTTTGCATGGACCCCCGAATGTAATGAGGCGTTCTTGGGAATCAAACGATACCTGTCGTCCCCGAACCTCCTGAAAAAGCCCACAGCGGGCGAGACACTTTTTTATTTACATCGCGGTTACTGACTTCGCGGTCAGTGCAGCTTTGATCAGTAAATCAGGACCGGCTCCTACGGCGGTCTACTTTGTGAGCAAAAGCTTGCTGGATGCGGAAACTCGGTATTTAAAGTTGGAAAAATTGGCACTCGCCCTGGTGACAGCAGCGCGGAAAATGCGCCCGTATTTTGAAGCCCACCCTATTATAGTCCGAACATCATTTCCAATCAAATACGTTTTCCAGCGACCAGACATGTCCGGGAGAATGTCCAAATGGTCAGTGGAGCTCGGGGATTTTGACATCGACTTTGAACCTCGAACGGCTATCAAAGGCGAGGACTTGGCCGATTTTTTTAGTAGAATTCCATTCCGAACGACCCGATCAGGAGATACCTCCCCAAGAAGTCGCACTGGGCGAATGGGTTGTCCGAACCGACGGGGGAGCAAACGTCAGTGGCTTTGGAGCAGGGATACAGATCGTAACCCCTTCGGGCATTAGCATGCTCCAAGCCGTCCGATTTGGTTTCCATACTTCAAACAACGAAGCAGAATACGAGGCTGCTTTGGCAGGACTGCAGCTAGCGCAGGTGTGCGGGGCAAGGCAAGTACGCCTCATAAGCGATTCCCAACTTTTAATAACTCAAGCTTCGGGGAGTGCGGAGGTTCGGAAAGAACATCTGGTACAATACCTAGCAACACTCAGGGTTCTAGCTGCTTCATTTGACAAAATCACCTATGAACATTTCCACATCTGGTACAATACCTAGCAACGATTTCCTGCTCTAGCAACTACCCTTGGGTGACAGAACAAGAAAATCCGTCTATTATCAAACGTCATGAGTTGGACAATCGACCTGAAATCGCATGTCAGATCTCTTCGGTAGCAAGCTCGGATTGGCGGCGGGACATTATCGCCTTTCTAGCTGAGGGTCGGCTCCATGTTGATAGCGCTTCAGCCAGGAAAGTAAACAACAAGGCTCGGGGATACGTCCTTTTAGAGGATGTACTATACAAGAAGTCCTTCAGCCGTCCACTGCTTCGGTGCTTAGGGGTCAACGAGTCACAAATAATTGTGTCTGAGCTGCATGATGGTGAGGGCGCAGCGCATTGCGGTTACAAGGCTCTAATTAGGAGAATTCTCCTCGCAGGATTCTATTGGCCGACGATAACAGCAGATGCGCGACTCATAGTCAAAACCTGCGATACATGTCAAAGGTTCGGCAACGCAATAAACGACCCTGCAACTGCCTTAGAATCCATATCCGAGGGGCTACCCTTTGACCGATGGGGAATCGACCTTGTCGGACCGCTACCAATGGTGTCGGGAGGAAGGCAGACGATCGTCGTGGCAGTAGACTATTTCTCCAAGTGGGTCGAAGCCGAACCCTTGTCCGCCACTAAGACCAAAGATATCATCCAATTTATCTGGGCCAACATATGTTGTCGGTTCGGGGTACTGCAGAGGCTAACTATGGATAATGGACCGCAGTTCGATAGCGGAGAAATGAAAGCATTTTGCACCGCTCATAAGATCCGACAATGCTTCTCCGCTCCTTTCCATCCTCAAGCAAACGGGAAAGTCGAAGTAACCAACCGAACCATTTTGGAGGGTCTCAGAAAAAATCTCGAGGGAAAAGCCGGAAAATGGCCTGACTACCTACAAGAGGTACTATGGGCTTACCGAACCACACCCCGGACAGCTACCCAAGAGTCGCCTTATGCTTTAGTATATGGTATGGACGCGGTTACCCCTGCGGAATCCATTTTTTCGTCTTTCAGGGTCGGTACTTATGAGGAGGAAGCGAACGACGACAGCCGACGGCTCGAGCTCGACCTCATAGAAGAGAAGCGCAACCGCGCCCAGTTGAACTCTTTGCACTATCAGACCCTGATGAGAAGTCGATATGCTTCTAAAGTCCGCCGTTGGGAGTTCAAGGTCGGAGACAAGGTTCTAAGGCGCGTTTTTCTTCACACAAAAGATAAAATCCTCGGTAAGCTCGCCCCGAATTGGGAAGGACCCTACGAAATCGTTGAAAAAATCAAGAACGGGACATACCGCCTGTGGAATAGGCTCGGACATCTTTTGAGGCTACCATGGAATATCGAACACTTGAAATTATATTTAGAATAGTAGCAAACTTGCATTTAAAATTGTATTTCACATTTTGTTTCGAATTGTATCGGTCGGGGATGCACTCTTTCCTACCTCGGTGGCGCGAGAAGGTTTTAATGAGGCATAAAAAACACCCGACCACCCGATTACATTAATCAAAAGTTTCTTTTGCCTTCCAAATATTGAAGTGTTATGACCTTGGTCAGCTGACGAGCTGGACAACGTCTGTTCCTATTAATATTAATGGATCTACGTATATGTTCTTCCAGACCCCTTGGGAGAATTTTCGATGCTACATCGATCTACAGAACCTTAATGGGTTTTTCAGTTTCTACTGATCTACATATATGTTCTTCCAGACCCTTTGGGAGAATTTTCGATGCTACATCGATCTACAGAACCTTAATGGGTTTTTCAGTTTCTACTGATCTACATATGTGTTCTTCCAGACCCCTTGGGAGAATTTTCGATGCTACATCGATCTACAGAACCTTAATGGGTTTTTCAGTTTCTACTGATCTACATATATGATCTCCTAGAACCTTGGGGAGAACTTTCGATGATACTTTCCACATATGTACTTTCCCCGAACCTCAGGGAAACGTTTCAATATTGCCTTGATCTTCAGAGTCTGCTTAGCATTTGTTGGTTCCTGAACTATTCCGCAATTCACGATTGCCGACCCTATCAGGACTTTCCAATATTATTTTTGAACTTAGAATTTTTCAATGTTTTGTCGATTCGTCACACAGGTAACAATGTGTGAAAGGATATAACCAGAAATATTGATATATTAACAGGGGACCCCGTGGCCCCCAAAACATGGATAAAGGTGTTCAACAGAAATATTGATAGGGGGCCCCGCGGCCCCCAAAGAGTTATAAATAACAACTAAGCAAAAAGAAAAAAAAAACGAGCGCAACTTCTGGATCACTCGTCCTCGTCCTTCTCCTCGTCCTCCTCAGCATCGTCGGATTCTTCTTCTTCTCCACAATCGACTCCCTCGGGCCGGTCCTTTTCTGGCACGTCCAACCACATTAACCCGAGGTGAAGGTCTGGGAAGCGATTGTGGAACGACAGCACATACGCGGCTTTGGCGTCGGCAGTTTCTTTTTCCGCCCACTGCCTACACCGATTTGCGAAGGCGACGTTCGAAGATTTTAACTTCTGGACCTCCAGAGCCAAAGCAGCAGCGCGGTCTTCCACGGCTTTCTTTGACTCCTCCGCGGCCCTCCTCGCCTCCTCCATGGCTGTCTTCGCCTCCTCCGCAGCACGATCGGCTTCCGCAATACGACCCTCCGCCGATGCCCGAACCGTCTTGGCTTTTTCCAACAACCCAGTCAGGCTGACAATTTTTCCCTCCGCGGAGACCAGCTGCTGACTTAATTCGTTCGCCCGACGCTTTTTTAAGGCCGCTGGAACGAGCAAGTTGTACAAAGATAAAGCCAGACCATCCGATCCCCGCAGCGGGAACGAGTGCGGACTGCCAAGCATCGACAGCACCGGATACTTTGTCCTACTCGACGAGGCTGCAGCCGCATCCGACGTTTGGGGGGGCTCGACGTCATCTGGAATTTCCACAAGGTCCGCCATCGGAATACTTTTCGCGCCACCGTCCTGATCAGACAGCTTCAGACCTGTGGAGCCGACCTTCGCGCCAACAACCGGCTTACTCTCTACCTTCGAATGCTTGGACTTTTTTGCCTTAGTCCCATCCGCGTCGGTGCGACCCTTCCTCTTCTGCACTGGAGCCGGGTCCTGGTTCGCCTCCGCCCTTTCCGTCACGGGTGCCTCAACCCGAACCGGACCATCAGCACCCGCAGCCGCGTTTTCCTCTCCCTCGTCATCAGACTTCGGGCGCTTGCTAGGCGCCTTGTTGCGTTTGGGCAGATATAGCTGCGACCCAAGAGCGTCGGTTTTCGCGATCACATCCTCCAAGGGAGGGGGCTGTCGAAGCTGCTCGATAGTGAGAGGGTCGGACGAGCAACGCCAGAGGTTACTCATGATTAAGTTCGTATCGATAAAGGTCCGATGCATAGCTCGAACCCAGTGCGCCCAAGCGTAGCCTTTCAGCACCCCGAACGTGGCCACATCGGCTTTCAAGTAGTCCTTCTTCAGACCTTGCAACCATTCCTTCGACACTGCACGAAGAGTCGGTAAAAAAAAAAAAAAAAAAAAGAGCAGAGCAGTACCATCATGGACCCAGGTGCGAAGCAGTTGCCTCTTGTTCTCCGAGGTATAAGGAAGACCGTTCTCCCAACACCCACTCAGGAACACAAACCGATGCTTCCAGCCTTTGTCCCCCTCCAAGAAGTCATTAACCACCTTCCACTTGTTCCCCAAGGAAGAGTAGAAGAACGGGGATTTTGGGGACTTGGACAGACCCGACACAGCAATATATTCCTCCATAGGCATAACCCGACCTGAAAGACGGGAGGCCATTATGCAGGACATTAGAGTATACCAGCCGTTCGGCGTTAGCTGCGATGGACAGATCTGGAGGGTGCGGAAGTAAAGCGCGATCTCAGGGTCTAAGGGGAAGCGCAGCCCCCAGTTGAACAGCTCGGTGAACACCACGATCTCCCTAGATCGGACATGAACAGGGGTCTCCCCAGGAACCGGGAACCGAACGTTGACGCATTCGGGAATTCCCCAGCGGATCAGCAGATCCTTATAATCAGACTCAGGGAAGTAGAGGTATTTCCCCTCGTAAAGAGAAACGATATCCCTCGTCCGAAGCCAGCTGAAATAGGAAGTGGTGATTGCAGCCTTAACTTCTTCGGGCAAAGGTTCGTCAGGAGGGTTGGCAGCATTACCAACAGCAGCAACGCAAATCTCTGCAGGTGCGACGTCCACCTCTAATTCACCAGCATCGGGATTCGGAGCCTGATCAGAGCTCCGGGCAGTAGCAACGTTCAGATCCGACGCTCGTACCCGAGAAGTGGAGGGTTCAGCTGCATTTCCTGAATGAGCCCGATGCTCTGCCTCCAGTTCCTCTGGCGTCAAACGACGCTTAGGCAAACCTAGAAAAGTCACGGCAGTATTAGTACCGGTCCGATACCCTCGAATTGAGGGAGTAAGGTGAACCATTTCAAGAGTGTTACCTCCTGCGGGAGATGTAGGGGGACTATTTTCTCCCATTGTCAAGAACTTGGATTTGCGAGCGCGTCGCGGCAGGGACAAAGATGGAGAAACGCGCGGATTGACTGGCAATAGGGTCAGATTTCCTGACCGAACTGCAGGGGAATGGGAGGAGCTACTGCTGGAAGAAAGGACAATGGTTTCCGGAGAAAGGCTAACCTCGGGCGACGGAGAGACAGGAGGATCGGGTAGAAAGAAGGATTCAGCGGGAATCGGGGTGGCTAAGACAGGGTCGTGAGGAAGCGGTGCGGGTGTAAAAGGTTTGGAGTTAGATCCCTAGATCAAGCCAGCACGTCGGTATTCTTCGGCTCGGTCTCTGATGCTAGACCACTCTTCGAAACTCCACTCAGGCTTTTTCTTCTTCTTTGCGGGTGTTTGCCTCGGGTATCTTGGTTTCATATAACAAACATTCCAGGTCTAAGAATGGTCTGATAAGCACTATCTCTCTCTAGAAACGATCTGACAGCACTTTCTCTCTCTAGAATGCCTCTGAGAGAAATTAAGGATTGTGGAGTATTTATAGGCGAGGTTGGATGATCGGAGAATACCAATCGACAAAAGCACAGCGGGAAGACGAAAAGTCTCCCTAAGAACCTAGTCTGGAAAAAACCCATCCCGTGAGCTGGCGACACGCGTCGACCGCCCGCTGACAAAGGTTTGCCTAAGCAACCCCCTACGAACCAGTTGACGATATGGGACTTCGCCACCATATCCACTAAGAAATATCGGCCCAACACAGAGAGTCCCAAGTTGAAAGCCCAAAAGAACGCGGGGACCGACCCGATTCAGAACTACAAAATGGTCCGGGCCACCTCTCTCCCGACCCTCTCCCCAGTTGCCTCGTCATTCATTGTTTAAGATTAAATCGTGATTTTCGAAGAAAAGTTTTCTTTTAGGTATCACGTGTTCCCAGAGACGGCGCCAATGATGAGTAAATAAATGACAAGAATAAGGAATCTTGATGTGACAAGAGCTAAGAATGTAGAGAGAGAAAGTCGAAAGGAAATGGATTAAAGAATGTCCACCTACCCAAGAATAAAGGGTCTCCCTTATATAGTGGGGAAAGTGGGACCCCTTTATCTCCTAGGTAGTCTTTGATTATTTCATAGTTAGTCCTTTACAATCTACTTTATTTACACATTGTTCTCTAATAAATAATAAATACACTAATGCGTATATTTCACTTCTCCTTTTTGCAATTAACTCAGTTTCCATTGGGCTTGGCGAATTACTTCCTTATCAGAAACAAGTTTGAATTTATTTATTACTTCAATAAAAATGATAAATATAGTCGTTCGAAAATTTAAAGATTGATTTATATCAAATATAACTACAAACACGTTGTCCTTTACGGTAAGCTTAACCAAATCGACCAATTGTTGTTGCGTGTAGTTGGATTTCATGTTGAACCAATAAATATAATCGATGAAATAAAAATCTTCAGTAATTAATCAAAAATCATTAAACTCCTCCTCTTATATAGCCAAGATGTACTCATTAAAATCACATCATAATTTAATAGGTAGTATCAAACCGTCAGTGGGGTCCATCAAACCGGCGGTTTAAAAATTCCACACCAACGGTAAAGAAATTCCATCCGTGCTGGTTTCGGAAGCAAATCACAAAACTCATTCTTAATGTTTGTTAACACGCCCCCGGCAGGTGAGGAATCAAACCCGATAGAGGCAAATCTCAACAATTTGGTGTGACAACAACAATACCCCTTCAGAGACTAATTTCTAGCAACTAAACCCCAATTTTCCCCATCGGGGCTAACTAGTGCACACCAGCTAAGTAGGAAATTGTGTCAAAAAAATTATATTATGGTTTTGGTGCAACGTAGGATAGCTAAGACATATTTTCACAAAAGTCAAATAAGAATCTTTTTTATAAAAGGTTAAAATAAGAAAAGAACAAAAACTAAAAAATATACTCTCTTTTTTAATTGCTTATAATATTTTGGGGCGTGGTTTAGCCAAAAAAAATTATTAATTCTTCAAGCATGTGAGTACTATTCAAATTCATACATCTAAATCCAACATAGGCTACAAATCACCATTCGTCTCCACTACATAAATTCATCTAAAATTCACCATTAGTCTCCCATATTTCGTATTTGTATGAAACTAGTTTTCTATGTTTAGTTTTGTCTTTCACTAGTCCTCTATGATTTTAGAAAATTGTATTATTAGTCCATCTGCACATGCGAGTACAAAGAAGCTGACATGTGGCAGTCCAAAAACATCAACATTTTGTCTTATTATTGGTTTATCCAAAATCTAAAACTCTAATTCGAAAACACATAGTCTTCTTCCTAAATCCTTAATTTCAGAACCACATTGTTGATATTTTTGAGGGACCAATAGTGAGTCAAAATATTGATCATTGGACTGCTGCATGTCAGTTTTTCAATACTCATTTTTGTCTGCCACTAATATTTTTGAGGGACCAACTGTGAGAAACAAAATTAAAAATTAAATATAAATAACTAGTTTGATACAAACACGAAATACAAAAATTAATTGTAATTTTTACTCACCAACATATAAATCTTACATTTTTTTTGTAAAGTAGATATTGGTAAAGAGAATTCGACAAAATTTTTCTTTTAAATTCAATCAAGCGTTTGTTTTACTTAAACTTTGGGAGATTTCTATAAAAGAATTCAACCGTTTCAACTTTTAAATTTTCGTTCTCTTACAGTATAATTATACAAATATATTTATAATTTTTATTTTATGAAAAAGAAAAAAAACTAACTTAATCAGTAAAAATAAAAAATAATAGTAAATTCTAACATTGAAATATTAGGATGGATGGAGTATGAAACAAAAATTTACTTTTTACAGCAACATGTATTATAAAGACACAGGCAATGTCGTATAAGTTTTAAGCTTTATTATATTTGTCTCTTTACTTCGATGGGTGTAAAGAGTAAGCTACTTTATTTCATACCATCATCAATTGATGTCGACCGAGTTTATCTAGACAGAGCCCAAAGGAACACGTGTCAATAAATATGAATGCCGCGTGGTGTGATAAAACTGGTACGTGGATGGACCTAAATGCGTTAGAGATCAACTCGATTGGCCTATAAATATAATCCTTCGCCCAGAGCAAAATCATTAAACCAGAATTACAGGTAGTGATTGGCAGTAAAAAGAGCAGCTTTTGATCAGTCTTGTTTAAGTTTCAGTACAAGATATAAAGAATGTCAAAGTATCAAAACCAAGGTGGTGGATACGACGAGCTTGGAAACCCGATTGTTGGTGGGCATGGAACAGGCGTCGGCCAGCGTCATGGCGGAGCTGGTGGCGTTGGTGTCGGACAGCAGCAGCAGACACATGGAGGTGGTGGTCTCATGAGCAAGCTTCACCGCTCCGGAAGTGGAAGCTCCAGTTCCAGCTCGGTAAAAACGATTCATATCCTTCAAACTTGACTATTAGCTAGTGATATATATATATATATATATATATATATATATATATATATATAGTTGATGTTTTACAAGTACGTATGTGGATGATGTTAATGTAATAATGTTAAATGTATGCAGTCTGAAGATGATGGGATGGGTGGGAGAAGGAAGAAGAAAGGTCTTAAGGAGAAAGCCAAAGAGAAGCTGCAGCCAGGCCACCACGGTCAGGAGCAGACCCATGGCGGTACAACCGGGACCGGGCAGTATGGGCAGGAGCATGAGAAGAAAGGATTTATGGAGAAAGTAAAGGAGAAACTTCCCGGGGGAAATCACTGATCGGGTCAATCAAGAATAAATGAATAAAGAAATAAATAATATACATGTTATGTATACATACATACATGTATATGTTTTATACATGTTCGAGTGTGAGAACTTGTTTCGGATTGTGTGTGTTTTGTTCTCTTCTTTTTCTGATTTGTGTGTACTTTGTTACCAACAAAGATCAATAATAGATGGGGGCAATCATATATACATAGTAATGTTCAACTTGAGGGGTGACTATGAAATTTCGTTTTCTAAACAAGATAGAATGATGGATCAGTCTATTTAAACAATTTTAACTATCTCACACCTGATTTCATTTACATTCTTTTCCAAGCCAAGGCGCATCGCATACAATAAAAACACAATTGAAAAAATATTCATTTTGTTACCTACATCATGTAGTGCAGGTATCAGTAGAAGGAAGGGAAAGTCCAAACACATATCCTCATTTGTCTACTTCTTCTGAAGGTGCCTGCAAATCATCTCATTTGTCTAGAAGGTGGGCGCAAGTCATTCAAGAACAAAATTAGGAACCTGATACATATTAGGAATTTGTTCGCTTATCTTCATGTTAGAGAATCAATGAAGTTGAGAGAAATAATTTTAAAATTCTATTAATCCTGACGGAAAATTCGATATAAAATGTTTTATATAGCTCTATCCAAAATCCAAATCCTAATTTTAAATAAAGGAAATTACATAAATGTTTTAAAATAAATAAATAAAATTAACACTAAAATATTAAACTGGTTTTTGAAGGCTTTCCGGGTCGAATTTGGGTATCAAACTTTGTAAAAAATCACAATTTTGAAATCTAACGGGCTCGTCGAAATATTTGATTTGAGAACCTGTTTGATCCAATTTTGATACTTGAGCGAGAAACCAGTCTGTACGTAGTCTTCGCTACATCCTCCTTCCCAGTTGGGAAGAATTCGACTTCAAATTCAAAACGTCGACCTATTGAAAGAACTGCAAAAACATTGGTGTGTTCACCTCTGATTGCAAATGGTACCGACATAAGGGTGTGAGAGGTGAGAATCTGAATGCTGCCGCTCTTGTCAAAAAGTGATTTCCTAGCTTTGTCTATCTTTACCAGGTCACTGGCACTACTGTTATCAGCTGTAACATGATATATTCCACGAAACTGTTACAACTATTTAAATGACACAGAAGATTAGAAGAAAGAAACAATGATAAAAATCTAACACTATGTTAGAGAATCAATGAGGTTGGGAGAAATAATCTTAAAATTCTATTAATCAAAGTCTGACGCAAAATAGGTATAAGATGTTTTATATAGCACTATCCAAAATCCTAATTTTAAATAAAGGAAATTACATAAATGTTTTAAAATAAAATAAATAAATAAAATTAACACTAAAATATTAAACTGGTTTTTGAAGGCTTTTCGGGATTTGGGTATCAAACTTCGTAAAAAATCATAGTTTTGAAATCTAACAGGCTCGTCGAAATATTTGATTTGAGAACCTGTTTGATCCAATTTTGATACTTGAGCGAGAAACCAGTCTGTACGTAGTCTTCGCTACATCCTCCTTCCCAGTTGGGAAGACTTCGACCTCAAATTCAAAATGTTGACCTATTGAAAGAACTGCAAAAACATTGGTGTGTTCACCTCTGATTGCAAATGGTACCGACATAAGGGTGTGAGAGGTGAGAATCTGAATGTTGCCGCTCTTGTCAAAAAGTGATTTCCTAGCTTTGTCTATCTGTACCAGGTTACTGGCACTACTGTTATTAGCTGTAACAGGATATATTCCACCCCCTTGTTCTATGACAGCTTCACCAACTCATTTACAAAACACAACAACACCCTTTCGCATGTAAAAATTTGTTTTTCTAGTTTTAAACTGTGTCTACTGTATCACATCAAGACCCTTGAAGAAAGGAATATTTCCTCTTTCTTGAATAATAGGTGGATTCTCAAGTTCATGCCTTTGTGCATATTTATTTTCATAAGATTCAATAACAAAATTGGGTTGTAAATAAACCTTGTAAGTTTTTGCCTTCTTTCTAAGCACACTGATACCATGGTAGTAATTTCACGAGTTGTAATCTCGCAAATCTGAATACCATCAATTCCACCTGCAGCAAAAATATCACCAACTTCTAAAGTATTATTGTGCTTCCCTTGAGGAATACATATTTGTTTTGGTATCTCGTGAGGTTTTTGTGGCAAATATGATGGCAAAAGGTTTCTAATACAGAAATCCTTAACACATACATCCTTCACAATATTTTTTTCTATTGCTTTTAAATTATACTAAGCATTTTGAATTATAGGGTCTTTAGCCACCAATTTAATTATTGGCGAAAGATTTGTACATATTGATGAAAATTCTAATTCAGAAATTATTTTTTCTCATGAAAAAAATGGTTTTGAAAGTTCTAATTTTTCTAAGGTTTTTAATTTCTTATCATCAACGCTCTTCTCCTCGACCTCATCATCATACTTGTCGTAGATCGGTTTGTCAAACACGGGCTCAGACACAGGTTTAGTATCACAACTAAGATCGGTAGCTGGTACAACATGAGCATAAAACTCCTTAACTAGTGGTGGTTATGGAGACACTGTTCTAGATGGAACCAATATAAACTAGCAACCATCTTTCACAAAACTGTATCGAATCATTCTACTATCATAAGTAGAATTTATCTTTAATCGCCACGGACGTCCTAAAACTAGATGGCAAATGTCCATAGAAACTACGTCACACCATGTTATATCTTTGTAATTACCAACATAAAATGCAATTTGACAGCATTTAGAAATGGTTACCTTAGTGTACTCTATCAGTCTTGACAGTATGTACAGGTATGGAAGAGTTTCACTCTTTAACGCCAGTTTACGAACATCGTCCTTTGAAATCAGATTCTCATAACTATCTGAATCGATTACAAACTTGCAAATTCTTCCTTCAATTGTGCAAGTAGACTGGAAGATTTTGTTCTCTTTTCTACTTCTCAAATTAAGAGGTACCCGGAACATGATTCATGTAGCTGCGTACCAGGAATTGCTGGTCTCTGATACCAACTAATGGCGTGGCGGAAGATTAGAGGAAAGAAACAACGATAAAACCCTAACCCTAGGTTAGAGAATAAAGGAGACTCAAAGAAATAATCTCAAAATTCTATTAATTAAAGTCTGACGGCAAAATAGGGTATATGATGCTTCATATAGCACTACCCAAAACCGTAATTTCAAAAAAGAGAAATTAAATAAATGTTTTAAAATAAAATAAATAAAATTAACGCTAAATACTAGAAATGGTTTAAGAAGGCTTTTCGAGTCGAATTTAGGTAACAAATTTTGTGACACGTCACATTTTTGAAATCTAACGGGCTCGTCGAAATATTCGATTTGAGAACCTATTTGACCCAATTCTGATATTTGAGCGAGAAACCAGTTTATCCGTAGTCTTCGCTACATCACATATATAGATAGAAATATGACACGTATTCAAAATTTGTTTCATTAATAATCGGGTTAATAATCAATAATTCATCTAGTTTTTGTAATATATGAAAAAACCTTATAGCTCTCTGAGTCAGTTGAACATTACCAAGTAAACAATTGGCTACTAGGTAATGATTTTAATTTAGGTGCGTGACAATTTTGGTTTTGTCACAAGTTAGTGCACTTTTTACTCATGTATCTCAGTTACAATAAGCAGACAGCCAGTTCCCAAATAGTTCTCAAAGAATGAGATAGTTCCCAAATAGTTTCCAACTATTAAATGACGTTAGTGGATTAGTGGGAATTATACTAGAAATCTGAAAGTCCCCAATTACTAAATGATATTAGTGGAATAGTGGGAATCATATTTTTCTATAAGTATTAAACTCGTTTGTTTCATTCTTTAAGTATGAAAAAATCAAACTTCTTATCTGTTCGAATTATTTTATGGTATCAGATCAAGGTCTCTGCATATCAAGTGTTTGATTTTATTACCCAGAGTAAACATGTCAAGTGTTAGTGTTTTTAAATCAATATGAATGAAAGTAATTCAGCTTCTCATATGTCTACAGAGAAGCTTGTTTGAACCAATTACCAATATTGGCGGTTGTGTATGGACGCCTTCCTTCAAGTGAAATATTTATGGGATCTTATTTCTGATACCGAGATACTTCCTAGTGATACTCGGAAAATGCTGAGTTAAGGAGGAAAAGTAAGATGCATAAAGGCTTTATTTGCGTTGAATACTTCGATCGGTAAGGAGTTTATTGATCGGGGATACTCTTGACAGGTTATTTACCCAGAAAATACTATGCGTTTTCAGTACCTTGAGAATGAGCTTGCTTCTTTAACCCAAGGTAATATGTCAATATCTGATTACTTTCTTAAGGTTAAAAATGTATGTTCGGAAATTTCAGGTTTGAATAGTGATGAACCTATTAGTGATGCAAGGCTAAGACATTATTTGATTCGTGGATTGCGATCTGACTTCATGTCGTTTATATCATCAATATAAGAATGGGTTAACCAACCATCAATTGTTGAGTTAGAGAACCAACTCTCTAACCAGGAAGCATTGGTTAAATAAATGCTTGGTAAGTATTCTGCTGATGTTGAAGATACAATTTTTTTAAGGACAGGTCAAGGTGGAAAAACATATAAAGTCATTCTCAAAATGGTAGTAAGCAGAAAAGGATTGAGGGGAGTCAGCAATCTATTTTAAACTGACATGTTTCAAATGTGGAACGACTGGACACATGAAGTCAGATTTTCGTGCAAATCTTGTTTGTAAGAAGTGTGGCAAACCGGGCCACATTAAACCAAATTGTAATGCAAAAATCGTCGAATCAGATGCAAATGTTGCACATGATGTTTAAGATAGAAATGGAAGGCAGTAGGAAAGTTTTTTCTCTATTGAAATTATTAATCAACCGGACATCATGACGTCGGTTATTAATCAACCAGTTGCCCTTGGTGCCTCAGTTGTCCGTGGTGCACCGATTCTTGGATTCGGGCTTTGTCTACCCGCATGCCCCGTACTGAAGAAGGTACCAAATGGTTCAGTTGTGTTGTCTCGTGGTAATAATAAGGTATGGAATCAACAGAGTGGTAACGTGACTGAAAATGGTCCGCCTGAGAGCAAAAGCAAATCTTCCAAAGTTACATTGAAGCGGGTTTATCTTATTCGATTGCGGTATCGGTCCGTAAGCAGCTAGCAGATATGGGTGTTAAAATCAAGTAGAGAAAATTTAAGCTTGTTTATGGGCATGATATATGGCTTGGTCGGATGCCTGTTAATTGTAAATTTAAGGTTTTGAGGGAGATCGTGAGTATAATATTTCCAACTTCAAAGTCAGTTTTGATCAAGTATAAGGATACCGATGGAGATTTGGTGACAATAACGTATATAGGCGAGCTCTGATTAGCAGAGTAGTCTGTGGATAGTAAACTTGATATAGTTGAGCGGTTGCAATGTTGAGATTACATATCGTTGAGGTCGATCCATAACAAGAACCTCCCTTGTTGGAAGAAGAAGATGAGAAGTCTCCGTAGATTCAAGAAATTAAAGTGAATGGAAGTGGTTCCTCTTCTATAGGTGGTTCTATTTCAGAATCCCAGACTATAGATCACGATAAACTGGACAAAAATGTTCAAAAGGAATCAGAAGAACCAAATAGTAAGGAAATTGATATTGATGATTGACTGTTCGATTTTGCAGAGCTTTTTCGTACTCACGTGGGTGTTAACCCAAATGGTCATGTTGACTTGAATGAGCTAAGAATGGATTTGTGTTCAGAAGCACTCACAGAAACCATTACAAGAAATGTGAATGACAAACGGTCCACTTCAGACCATTGTTTCAATACTGGTTCAACAATTATTTCTTGCTGCAGCAAGAAGCAAGATACAGTGGCATTTTCAATTGTTGAAGCTGAATATTTTGCAGCCACATTAGCTTCCCATGCGTTTATTCGACTCACAAGACTTCTTGGAGATGTTAATCAGGTGCTACACTTTTCTATTTCCATATTTTGTGACAATGAAAGTTCTATTAAACTTTCTAGAAATCATGTTCTTCATGCTCGTACAAAGCAGACTGATACTCGCCACCATTTTATTCGAAAAAAGGTACTTAATCAAAAAATTGAGTTGGAAACTATACGGAAAAATGAGCAGGTTCTGATGGTCATACTAAGGCTCTTCCTAAATCGAAGTTTGAAGAGTTCAGATGAGCTCTCAATCTAGCTGATCGAAAGAATGCACTAAGGAGGAGTGTCACAAGTTAGTGCACTGATTACTCACGTAATCTTAGTTACAAGAAGTAGACAGACAGACAGTTCCCAAATAGTTCCCAAAGAAGTAGACGGTTCCCAAATAGTTCCCAACTATTAAATGACGTTAGTGGACTAGTTGGAATCATACCAGAAGTCCGAAAGTTCCTAATTACTAAATGATATTAGTGGATTAGTCGGAATTATTTTTTTATATAAGTAATGAACTCGTTTGTTTCATTCTTTAAGTAGTAAAATCAAACTTCTTATCTGTTCAAATTGTTTCGGGTTTTGTCGTGTCTAATTTGTTCTAAACATGTAACGATTTTGGTGTTGTCGTGTCTAAAATATGTTGTAGATCCCTAAACAGTCTATTAATGTTTTGATCGAATGTTAACTAAAGGTCTCGTCAATTTGACCATTGTGATTTTTTTTATTGTTTCAAACCAATCATAATTGTTATTTTTTACAAGTGTTTGACGTAGAATAGTATTGCTATACTTAATACACCCCTGACACTGAATAGAATACTCTATAGCATGTAAATAGGACCAACAAAATAATCATATCTTTTATATTTTGATCTCTTATCCCGCAACAATATTTTTTTCTACTACATCCTGTAAAATACGCCACAATGATAATCAATACGTATTAATTACATGGGAGACTGCAACAAATGAGAAGGATTGATGTGAGACTACTGCAAATAGAACAAGTGAAACTGAAGCAAAAAACTACATGAGAGACAACTGCAAATATTGTATGTAAGATTACTACAACCAAAACATGTGAGTCTGGAACAAAGTTCTACAACGCGGGAGTATATGTGATTAAAAATGCGAGACTATTACAACTACATCATGCGGTACTTGACCAAGTTTATTTACAACATGAACATGGGGTACCAATGTCATTAATAAAGCAAGAGTAATGATAAAGTTATACCTTTATCAAATTATGTGTTAATGGTTTTGATTTGTTTTCCCCATTTTTCTTGGATTTTCGTCGAGAAATAATGTTTCGATGATCTGAGACTTTACTTCATCGTCATCTTTGTATCCAAGTTTTAATCTTTTTTTTGGAGTTTAAGGACATTTCCTCCTCCTTGTGCTTCAAACTAAATATAGTTTTCACATCTTTGGTTGTGAATTTAACATGGTTAGACCCCAAGACTACAATATCCTATTTTGTCGAGTATTTCTTAATGATCTCGATGATTACTTAATAATGATTCTTCATTTGTAGATTCTCCTTCCGCATATCATAGAAAGCTTATAACATGTATAGAATCGGCATTGCTTTAGAAGCTTTTAAGTGTTCATCCGTAATAGAAACCTTCTTTTTCATTAAAATTTTGGATGTTCACTAGACCCGATCCAAAATGGCATAGTTTGATAGCCATTTTTTGCAACAAAATGCAAGACCAGCTATAAGAAAGAGGCGATACAAGTTATAAGAAACAAGACGAGGTCATTTACATAAAAGATGTGAGACCAGTGTTATGTACATATGAGAAACCTTCAATTACGCGAGACCAGAGAATAACATACATGGGAGACATGCGAAACATACTAAAAATATATATGACATGCACAAATAAATGTGTAAAGATGTGATACATGTCAAAAATAAAATTCATGTGAGAAGATGTGATACAAGTGAAAAATAAAAATTAAACCATGCAGACAATACGATATGTGGCCACGACAGACAATGAAGATGCAAAATGTTTTGATATTTCACCTTAGAACTAAATGAAACCAAAAATTGACACTTAAAACAACAAACAATAGGACATCATACCATACATTTTAACCGAATTACTAAAACGCAACACATGAAATGCAAAAAATGAGAGCTTTTCATACACTCAAACCTTAGTTTACCAAAACATCATAGTACAAATGTATATTTCATGAAAAAAAACTAACAAACAAGCTATTTATCATTTTAAACACTTCCAAACTAAACCTAAACCATGCAACTTACAAAAAAAATAAAGAAACTGTACATAATTTCTTACTGTTAATTTTGGGGCTTTAGTTGACAAATTTTGCGAGGTAAGGTGAGCTTTGCGAGGTTGAAATCAGAGCATAGGTAAGGCGAGCTTCGTATTTTTGGTGCATCTGGGTTGTTTTTTTGTTTCAGAGAAAGAATAAAGAGAAAGTAGGTGGAACATCTAAGAGAAAAAAGGAAAATAAGGTTTTTTTTCTTACAAACCTTATTTATATTCATGGGTATTTTTGTCTACTTTTTTTCAATGTGTCTGTTGGTAGTTCACCAATTTTATATATTATGTGGTAATTGATAAGGACACAAATTATGAGGGACTTAAGACAATAACATTAAGGTTATTTTAAAAGAATTGTAAAGTCATGAGAGGATATTTGTATTATTTGTAAATATAAAGGACCACAATACAATTTGTATCATTATGTAACTGATTCAGTTAAAGTCTTCTAGTGTGCCTATAAATAGAGCATAAGACAATGAATAAAGGGTTTGACTTTTATTTCTTGAAATAGATTTTGTGTTTAATTGTTTCTCTTACTAGAATTTCAATACTTTAATTTTCTCCCAATACTTTCACTTTCTTTTCTAGAAGCGCATATTTAATTCAATCTATTCATAAGGATATCTCTTACACTTAAAATTGGCGAGCACAGTGGGAGAGAGAGTAAGGTACCTAGATATCACATCTAAAACCAGAAGAGAGAAACTTTATAATTAATAGTGTTCCTTATAATGAAACCTGAAGAGAAATGAGTTGATCCATCAGTACATGAAACAATTGAAGCAATTAAGTCAAATTTACAGAGGGAAGTAAGTGTCAGGGTAAAAATTAAAGGTAATAGTTAGGTTTCTGAGCAATGTAATCAATCTAACATTAAAAATCAGATGAATAAGCTGTTAGAAAAAATAACATTGTTAAATGATGAATATGCACGGAAAACCAATCGGATGAGTCTTACACAGCTCATCGAATTCGAAATGATCGCAAAAAAATGTATTTTCAATCGAACAGCAAACACCATTCTTCGTGGTAAGATAAAAAGGATAAACAACGATATATCTCATCCAGTGATAGTGAATTCTCTAGATCAATTTCGGAAGATAATTTGTTTAAGCAAGGAAAGTACCGTAATTCTTTGAAGAGGAGAGGGAATCGACATCGAAAGTCATGTAAAGAATATAAGTCAGAAAAGGAAAATAGGTCTCGGCATGTAAGGGATAATTTTTTATATGAGGGGAATGCATCTAATTAATATGTTAATACAGCAGATCAAAACTTGTATGCAATAATGGAACTAAGGGAGATGTTCAGTATATTCAAGGAGTAGACTGGAAAAAATCTCTTTTATCTGCTGACATCAGGTCAATACCACTTCTGAGGTGTTTTGATATTTCAAAGGTAGAGAAATTTGATGGAACGCAAGATCATGATGACTATATTGAATACTTTAAGAATTATATGATGAATTTCGAGGATGATGATAGGTTGGTGTGTATAGCATTTTCTCTTACTTTTAAGGGTACTGCTTTGAAGTGGTATAACAGGAATTTGAGGGGGTCTATTATAAACTTTTGAAATTTTTTATACTGTATTTTTAAGGCAATTTTTAGGAAGGAAAGAAATACAAGCCAATGGGGACAAAATAATACAATGCAAGAAAAGTGTGGGGGAAACTTAAAAGACTATATCTAGATGGTTTGTATTATGAAAAAAGTGGTAGAGGATTTTGAAAAACTTGTTACTATACAGCTCTTAAAAAGGGTATTTCCTCGGGATTTGGAAAATGAGACTACTAGAAGAAGGTCTTGGACATTTGGAGCTCTAATGGCTCAATTTGAAGAGAAAATTAAAGTTGAAGAGTCTACTAGAGTTCGAGGTAGTTCAAGTTCTACTCCAAGAACTTCAGGACATGCATTTATTGGTCAAGGGTGCCAAGTATACGATTCGAGTTCTCAAACACCACTTAGTCTGAGGACTGATACTAATCTACATCCTCGAATAGGAAGTGCTCCAACTCATGAGTATAACTTTCAACCTCACATGAAAAGACCAAATCAATGGATAAGACCTGCATATTTCATAGAGCTAATTGGGAATATATCTGTTATCTTTGAGAAACATAAAGGTCAGGTGAACTTTAGAAATCCAGCTCTTATAAATAGACCAAGAGAAGAACGTACTAATAGGTTTTGAAAATATTATAATGACATTAGGCATGATACCGCAGATTGTATAGCGTTAAAGAAAGATATACAAATTTTGATGGAGAATGGTAAGTTAATGGCTTTTGTTAAAGGCCAAAGCAGTGGGTCGAAAAATCCGAGCACGACAACACAACAGATTGTTAATCCAAATTCAAAGCAAGAGAGTTCATTAATGGTTTTGGATTCTAAATGTGACAATTTTGATGTGGCAATATAGTATTTAGATGTATACCATGCTCGGTTAATTTTGTTAGTTGTGGATGAGCCACTGGTTCAAGGACGAGTACGAAGTTTGTGTGAATGTTTTGAGTCTTTAGCAATTTTCGGGGGAGATACTATGGCCAGTAATACTAATAGCGCCAGAAAAGGACATGTAGTGAGTTTGGCTACCCAAATATAAGGTAAAATATCTACTCATTTACATGGAAAGATGGATACACCTTTTATCTTGTTCGACGATGATGATTTTTGGGGAATAGTAGGACCTCATGAAGATGCAATGGTTATAGGGGAAGATATTGTTGGGGTTAAAATTCGACGTATTTTGATAGGTACATGTAGTTCATCAAATTTATTATTTAATTCTACGTATGATAGGATACGTAATCCATATAAGATAGTTCGATTTGATCGTACCATAATTGGGTTTACAAGAGTGACAACACAAGCGATTGGAGAATTTGAAGGAGAAGTATGTTTGGGAAAAGGCCCTTTTAAAAAGAGGGTCCAAGTCTTGTTTATGGTGGTCGAATTTCCAACTAACTATAATGATACCTTTGGGAGATATTGGCTATCGAGAATGTATGATATAGTCTCCATTATTCATCAGTCTTTAGAGTATGTAATTGGGGATCGTGTTGGGTTGGTTCGAAGCGATCAACATGTAGCAAAGAGTGTTATCAACAACTCTTTATTATCGAAGATCTAATATCAAATATCAGATGGTTGAATTGGAATTAGAGGGGTTCACCTCAGATGAGGATGGTGTGGATGACCCGAGGGAAACCTCGAGTCCTTTGGGAGTAAGTGAGAATATCGAGGAGTATACATTTACAAATGGGAAAACTCTGTGAATGAGGACGTTACTATCACCCACTTTGTGTTATCCGTTGTTGTAATTTTTGTTCGATAATTTGATGTTTTCTTTTGGAAAACAGAGGATGTAGTAGGGGTTCCTCCAAGGGTAAATTGCCATGGTTTAGCTTTAAACCCGACGTTCATGGCTATTATTCAGAAGAGACGAGCTTTTTATGTTGAAAAATATGAGGCTATTGTGGCAGACGTGGATCGGTTATCTAAGGTTGGACATATTCAGAAGGTACAATACCCACTATGTACTGCTAACCCGGTATTAGTTAAAAATAAGAATGACAAATGACAAATGTGTGTTGAATTTGAAGATTTGTATTGTGCATGTCCTAAAGATCCATTTCGTGTTCCTTGAATAGTTCAGTTGATTGATTCCACTTCAGGAAATAAAATTCTCTATTTTATGGATATATTTGCAGGGTATAACCAGATTCAGATGAATACAAAGGATCATGAAAGTACCACATTTATAACTTATCGAGGACTACATTGTTATTGAGTTATGTCATTTCGTCTAAAGAATGCAGGTGCGATATACCAGAGACTGGTAAATAAGGATTTTTCTTCTCAGATTGGTAGAAACATGGAAGTTTACATTGATAATATGCTTGTTAAACATCCAATAGATGGTGAACACTTGAAAGATTTAGAAGATGATTTTTTTAACTTAAAAACTATTCGATTCAAGTTAAATCTAATAAGGAAATAGATCTTTGAGGATTGAAATGTAAAGGAATAAAACTTATTATGACATATTGTACAATTAGAGGAGATACTTAGAGCTTTACGTTTTAGTCCGGGACTAAGGTGTAATTAAACCCTTTTTGTAATGTTTAGTTTAAGCTAAGTCTTTGTGCCTCTATATAAAGGACATGGTTAATCTAATAAAGCTCTCTGACTTTTGTGATGAATCACTCTTGTTATTTAACTTTCTCTCTCTAAGATTTTATTCTCTCTCTATATTTTCTACCTCTCTTAATTTCACTTAACTCATCAAATTTGTGACTTCATTGGGATTGATCGCTGATTAGTGCCTAGATCACTTGTTCGAATTTTCCAATTTTCTTCCCTTTCAAAAAACTTGAAAACAACTTCAAACTTGACGATGAATCCAAGAAGTAAAAACGATTCATTAGTGCGATCGGCTGTTGAAACATTGAATGAAGATTTGCAAGCGGCCGATGATAGCCAAGAAGAATCTCTTACGGTTTGACAAACTCAATCGGACATAGAAAGACGAATGAGTCATTTGCTTGAAAAATAAATACTATTAATGAGAAGTACGACTAGAGAGAGCAAGAAATTCAGTCACCTAGACTGAAATTAGAAGTAAGGCAACTACATGACAAAATTGAGGATATCGATCAATTCGATCGATCTTTCACTGCTCGTCAGATTATAGGTGAACATAAAAAGCGCGGTTCAAATCTTCTAAAGAGTGTCACACTTCTGGAATGAACAAAAAAGATAAACAAAGGTACGTCGCGTCCAGTGACAAAAATATAGAAAGTTTTGGATCTGATTTCAAAAGATATCGAGGATCTTCGAAAGAAGAGAAAGATCAACCTCAAAAATCTCGAAACAAGTACAAAGCTAGGAGGGAAAGTGTACCTCAATCCTTGAAGGAAGCAAACTGGTGTGAAGGAAATATAACGAACAATACAATGTTGTGGATGATCAAAATTTGTACGTTGTTATTGGAACTGTAGATAACAATCAATATGTTTAAGTTGTTGATTCAAGAAACTCTTCATTGACAACTGAGATAAGATCTATTACTCTTCTTAAGCTCTTTGATATTTCAAAGGTTTAGAAATTCGATGGGATGCAAGACCCAGACGATCACATCGAACAGTTCAAAAATTATATGATAAATTTTGAGGATAACGACAGGCTCATGTGTTGGGCTTTCTCTCAAACTTTCAAGGGAACAACTTTGAAGTGGAATAACAAAATTCTGAAGGTATAAATTTAAAATGTTAGAGATTTTTACACTGCTTTTTGGAAGATAATTTGTGGGGAGCAAGGGAATGCGAGCAAACATGGATACAATAACAATGTAAGCAAGCAGTGGGAGAAAAGTTGAAATATTACAATAAATAGATTGTCTTGACCAAAGTGGGTTTAAATAACTGTAAAGAGCTGGTAGGAATGGCAGCTTTTTGACAAGGATTGCTACCTGGAGATCTGGTAAACGAAACAAAAAAATGAAGAGCTTTAACTTTTGGAGCATTGATGGCTCAAGTGGAGGACCAAATCTAAGTGGAAGAGTCCCCCAAAGTTTGGGGACTAGTAGAAACTGGTCAAAAGAATTCTGGGCAGGTACCAAACAATCAGGGGCAATCTTCGAATTCTGCCCAACAGGCGCATTCGAGAAACAATAACTTACCTCCTCGAACTGGAGGATATTCAAACCAAGCATCAAGGTACCAATTTCATAGGCTGAAGTCCAATCAATTTATAAGGCCTGAGTATTAGACTTATCTAACTGAGAGTGTTGCTACAATTTTTGACAAAGCTAAAGGGTATGTGAATTTCAAGAAGCCTGTCCTAATTAATAAGCCTATGGAGGAGCGAAACAACAGGTTTTGTAGGTATCACAACGACATCAGACCTGATACCGCCGAATGTATTGCATTGAAAAAATAAGTGCACACTTTGATTGAAAATGGGAAGTTGTTGACTTATGTGAAAGCGTAGAGCAATGCATCGAAGAATCCTATTGCATCGACTTCACAAGTAACGAATCCAAATGCACATGCTTAAAATTTGATGATTTTGGATTCAAAGGTTGATAATTTTGATCCAGCATCAGAATACTTAGATCCAAATCAAAATCGGTTAATCTTAATGGTAGTAGAGGTACCAGTAAAGCAAGGGTACGTTCAAAACCTTTGCAAATATTTTGAGTGCTTGGCAATATTTGGGGGCGATACTATGACTGGAATAACTAAAAAATTCTAACGAAATGCACATAGTGAGTCTAGCTACTCAGATAGAGGGAAAATATCTACCCTTCTCTATGGTAAGAGAGAGATTCCCTTTATTATTTTTGATGAAGATGATTTACGAGGTACTGCATGACCACATGAGGATGCGATGGTTATTGGAGTAGAGGTTGCTGGCATCAAAATCTAACGCGTGTTGATAGACACAAGGAGTTTTGCGAACGTTCTTTTCAAAACAACTTATAACAGAATGTGCAACCCTCTTCAGATTTCCCAATAAGAACGAACTATTATCGGTTTTACTGGATTGAGTGCTCAAGTAATTGGGAAATTCAAGAGAGAGATGGGTTTGGGAAAGACCACTTTCAAGAAGAAGGTTCATGTGATTTTTGTGGTGTCTAACAAGCTACAATACCATTTTTGGAAGATTATGGCTGTCAAGAATGTATGAAGTTGTGTCAACAGTCCATCAATGCTTTAAGTGTGTCGTCAGAGACTGGGTGAGGGTTGTCTGAAGTGATCAAAAGGTTGCTAGAGTGTTATGTCATTGCTCTTCGGATTCGAGGATCTAGTAGTGGTGATAATATGTATAAATAGAAACCAAAGGGGTTGACCTTTGACCTTGAGGAGGGGGTTGACGATCCGAGGGAAACCTCAGGTTCATTGACAGTAAGTGAAGAAATTGAGGAGTGTACTTTTCCTGATGGAAGTGTACTTCGAATAGGAACCTTACTGACTCCAATTTTACGTTAACAGTTATTATACTTTTTGTCTCACAATTTGGACATTTTCACTTGGAAAATAAAAGATGTAATAGGAATTCCAATTAAAGTGATTTTCCATAGCCTAGCAATTAATCCGAAGGTGAAACCTGTTATACGAAAAATGTGGGCATTTTCTTTTTAGAAAGAAGAAGCAATTATTTCTGAAGTGGATCCTTTATCGAATGTCGGACATATAAGGGAGTCGTAGTATCCTATATAGATGACAAACCCATTAGTGGTCAAGAAGAATAATAGGAAGTGGAAATGTGCGTCGATTTCACAGATTTTAATTGAGCCTGTCCTAAATACCCGTTTCCCATTCCTCAAATAGACCAGTTGATTGATTCCACTTAGGGAAATAAAATACTGACCATTATGGATGCTTTTGCAGGATATAATCAAATTCAAATGGATCTAAAGGATCAAGAGAGTATCACATTCATCACAAACCAAGGCTTGCACGGTTACAAGGTTATGCCATTTGGATTAAAGAATGTTGGGGTTGCATATCAGAAATTAATGAATAAGGCATTTGCTCCTCAGATCAAAAAAAAAATGGAGGTGTATATCAATGATATGGTGGTCAAAATCTTAACAAACATTTTTGAACTTAATTGCAATAATGCTAAAGTTGAATACAGAAAAATGTACCTTTGGAGTTCGATTATGGAAATTTTTGGGTTATGTTATTAGTGAGAAGGGAATAGAAGCTGACCCAGAATAGTTAAAAGCTGTAGTATCCATGAATTCTCCTCAAACTATCAAAGACGTACAAATCTTGACATGAAGGTTAGCTGCTCTTAATAGATTCATTTCTATATTTTCTGATAAATGTTTTCCTTTTTTCCAAGTGTTACAAAGACCAAAATAATTTGAATAGACGTTGGAGTGTGAAGCTGCATTTTCAAGTATCAAATATTTGTTGTCATCACCAGAAATACTATTCAAACCTCGAAGTGGAGAACAACTCTTTTTATACATTACGGTATCTGATTTTGCGGTAAGTGGAGTATTAATAAGTGAAGATACATGAATTTCGAAGTCAGTGTACTATGTCATCAAGAATTTGGTAACAATAGAAAAGAGTTGTTTGAATCTCAAAAAGTTGGCCTTGGCATTAGTACTGACTGCTAGAAAAATGCGCCCCTATTTTCAAGCTCATACCATTGAGGTTCGAACTTCATTTATATTGAAGAATGTGTTGCAGTGCCCAGATATTTCTGGAAGGATGACTAAGTGTTCAGTTGAATTGGGAGATTTTGACATCACTTTTTCGCTTCAGACGGCAATTAAAGCACAAGCCTTGTTAGATTTTATTGTTGAGTTCCATTCAAGCAAATTAGATAGATAGGTTAACAACGATGTTTTACCAACCAATTCAATGTGGATAGTTCGAACTCATGGGGGTTCTAGTATTTAGGGATGTAGCGCTGGGGTTCAACTGATTGCTCCATCTGGAGAAATAATGTTTCAATCTATTAAGTTTGTCTTTCACGCATCGAATAACAAAACTGAGTACGAAGCAACGTTGTTTGGTTTGAGGCTTGCAAAAATATGTGGTGCAACTTCAGTACGATTAGAAACAGATTCTCAATTAGTAGCAAATCAAGTGGCTGGAGTTTCCAAAGCGAAAACGATCACTTCATTTTGTATATTCGAGAGTTTTGAAATCTGGCTCTTCTGTTTAATCATGTTATTGTAGAACATATAAACCAAGGAAGTAATATCGTTGATGATTCTTTGGAAATTGTTGCATACAAAGAGGAATATCCTTGGATTTTATTACATGAGAGTCCATCGATTTTAACCCATTCAGAGCAGTGTGAGCATATTAAGGAGTATTCTGTCACTCCAGACATAGTTCGAGGAGACTGGAGAGCTGAAATTTTAATTTTTTTTATTAGAGGAGTATTGCCTGAAGATGTGAAATTGACTAAGAAATTGCAAGGCAAAACATTTTGCTATATGGTGTTAGATGAGATTTTGTATAAAAAAGCATTGAGTAGGCCATTATTGCGATGCTTAAGCAAACAGGATTCACATGAAGTTTTTTTTGAGAATTACATGATGGAGAAGATTCAGTGCATTGCGGGTTTAAGGTATTGACTCATCGAGTTTTCTTGGAAGGATTTAATTGGCCTTCAATTCTGAACGATGCCAAGAATTTAGTTCGAAGCTGTGATACTTATCAAAGGTTTTCCAAATCTATCTATAAACCATCAGTTCCACTTATGTCCATTACCAAGGCCGTCCCATTTGATAGATAGAGAATAGATTTTGTGGGACTTTTACCAATGGCCTCCGGAGGACGACAAATGATAATTGTAGCAATGGATTATTTTACGAAATTGACAGAAGATGAACCGTTATCTGGAACAAAAACCACGGATGTGATTAAGTTCGTTGTAAACAATATTTGTTATCATTTTGGAATACCTCGAAAAATTACTACAGACAACGGTCTTCAATTTAATAATAAAGAGATGGTTTATTTCTGTGCTTTGAAAGGGATAAAACAATATCTTTCTACACCATTTCATCCACAAGCAAATGGTCAGGTAGAGGTAACAAAAAGATCATTTTTAAAAAGGATTGAAAAATAATTCATCAGAGGCTGCAGGAAAATGGCATAATTATTTGCAAGAGGTGTTATGGGCTTATCGAACAACCCCTAGGGAAGCTACTAAAGAAACTTCTTTTGCCTTAGCTTATGGGATGAATTTTGTTACTCTTACATAAACCATATTTTTTTCTTTTCAAGTAGCTCAATAGTTGAAATACCTGAATGACGAGGCAAAAAGAGAAAGTTTAGATTTGATTGAAGAAAAACGATTTCGAGCCCACTTGAATATTATTCATTATCAAACTCTTATGAGGAGTAGGTATAATTCGAGCGTTAAAATGAGGGACTTCAAGGTTGGTGATAAATGTTTAAGAAAGGTAGTCCTTCATACTAAGGAAAATAACCTTAGTAAAATGGCCCCAAATTGGGACGGTCCTTATATGGTTGTTGAAAAGATAAAGCTAGGTTCTTATCGTCTTTGTGACAGTCAGGGAGGATCCTTTAACATCCTTGGAATATACAACATCTAAAATTTTATTGGGAGTAACTGTGTTGTATATCTTGAAATTGTTTTCTTTAATTAATTTATAGCATACTCTTGCCTACTCTGTTGGCTCAGAGATGTTTTAATGAGGTGCTATGTAAATATTCGACGTTATCAATGAAAATTCATTTTTGGCCAATTGTTGTTTACAAATACTTTTTTAAACTATTTTGGAAACTAATCAAAGACTGGTCATCTTTCAGGTTGACCAAAAGTAAAATATTCTGAAGTTTTAAGCACATTTTTCGAAGAAACAACCAAATTCGCAGTTATGTTCTTTAAACGCACTGTAATGTTTGAAGTGTTACGTTCTTTAAACGCATTGTAGTGTTCGAAGTGCTACCTTCTCTAAACGGACTATTACATTTGAAGAATTGCTCTCTCCAAACGAACTATTATATGCGAGGTGATATCCAAAATGTGTTAGTATATTTAAGATATATTAACACCTTAAATATACCAATGAAGTTAATCATATATTTACACTTTGAAACTTTTTTATAAGGTTTATAATATAAGTAAAATATCTTAAGGAAAACGTGACTTATAAAAATAAAAGATAAACAATGCGTTTTTCATTCAATACGATTCGATGAGAACAAATTTATTTCTTAAACTCCAAGTAAAAAGGTATATATCAAAAACAAAATATTACAATTATTGAATGAGAGGCACCAAAAGAAGATAGTAGAGTTACTCGTCTTCATAATTTTTTTCAGAAGTTTCCCTTTGATCAGAAACACTTTCCTCTGATTCTGCTTCTTCGGATGAAGAGCTAGGGACAAGGTCACATTCTTTGCTAGGGCGACTTCCGATGGGAATTTGCTACCAAAAGCTAAAAAGGTTAGCTTTAGGAAATGAAGCATGAATCTCACGAAGAAGGTTAATGGATCATTGCTCTTCAGCAATTGCGATAGCTACTAGCATGACTTTTGCACATTTATTTTCAACAGCAGTAACAGCAAGTCTTTTTTTCTCATCAAACTAGGCTTTGAGAGCAGTCATATTATTTATTAATCTATTCTTCTCTGCCTCACTTTTGTTAAGTGAGACTTAAAGATCCTCGAATTTCTATTTCTCTGCCACTAACTTCTCATATTGCTTGGATTTGAGTTAATCTATTTCATTTTGGTAGGAAGTATTAAGATTCTCTTTTTCTTTTCGATGCACATGTATGAGGTGGCTCTTAAGAAAGATGAGTACTTTGAGAATTTCTGATATGGCCATTTGAAATCTATGAAACTATTTTTCCACAAGGCCACCAAATATGTTTCTCATGCTTTTTCAGCGGCAGCAACTTTCTTGTGGTGAACCATTTCTTTTGCCATGTGTTTTAACTGACTTCGAGACGATTCGATTTTTTGAGTTAATTTTTGTGTTGCAGCATCAAGATCAGCAAAAAGTTGAAGAGCAACTACAACTTTTTCGCATGGCTCCTTAGGCGGGATGACCATTGGACTAGAACGAGGTATGAAAACAAAGGAGGTTGTACGATAAGAAACTTCAGGAGATACTACTTCGGAAACTGCATGATAAGATCTTTTACCAAGATTATGCACTTGATCTTGAAGTTCCTGAACGTTTAGATCTTCATCTCTAGCAAGCTCTTGAGATTGATCGAAGTTGATAAAGCTATCAGGATCAAAATGGTCATCACCTTGATCATTGTCTGAAGCAGTTTCCCCTTGTTGAGTGCCAACGTCTTCAGTACCTATCTTGTTTTTTTGCTAACCTTGTTGATTCTCAACGACCACAATTTCATCACCATCGACAGGACCTCTTCGATGGTCTTCACATCTTTTTTTCCCTTTCTCTTGAGGAGTCGTTTAGTTGTGTTTTTCTTTTTTGACAGAGCGGATGTTTTCTTCCTTTTTGTCAGAAGGCTCACCTTCCACTCCTTCTTCGATTGTGGGGAGATTACTTTTCAGTTGTCTTTCTCTTTGGAATCTTAGGCATCGGATATCTTGAAGGGCTAGCACAAGAGGTGGCTATCCGACCTATTTCGAATGGGAATAAATACTTTGCAGTCAGGATGCACTAACCTTCTAACAGAATGCAAAGGGTTGGGAAGCTCCATTAAATTTTCGGAGAGGGGAGCTTCTAATCTGATTCTCCACAAATGGCTATTGAGAAGTTGATAGGTTGGAAGGCTGTATGAAATGTATTATTCCATTCTTTTTCAGCCCATGTTGCAAGTTTCATAAAAGTCTCCTTGACATCTTTTCGACGAAGCTTGTAGTGGCTCAAAATTTCTACACAGAACACAGAGTTTGATAAGAAATAAGGAGAAAATCAGTTGAAAGTATAATTCGAGGAAATAAAAAAAAAACTTACGATTACTCCTCCAGACGAGGTTCAGTTTAGATGGGTTGGCTTCAGAAATGTCTTTACTATTATCCAAAGCTCCTGCGATGAAGATACATTTTTGTTTCCAAAAATTTTCTTTACCATTTTGTTTCGATGCAATGATGGGTGATTTGTATTCGAAGCAACATGGAGTATAGCGATTTACAGTTTTTATCTGATATGGCTTCAAAGATTTCTTGTTCTTATTCGTCATTCTTTATAAAAACTAAGGGGGCTACAGATAAGGACATGAATTATCAGAGAAAGCAAAAATTAAACCATGCAAACAATGCGAGATGTGCCATGACAGACAACAAATATGCAAAAAAGACGTATATTTCATGAAAACATAAGAGAGATTTTTATACACTCAAACTTTGGTTTACCAAAAACTCATAAAACAAACGTATATTTCATGACAAAAAACTAATAAATAACCTATTTATCATTTTCAACACTTCCAAACTAAACCTAAACCTTGAAAAAAAATAAAGAAACCGTACATAATTGCTTATCTGTTAATTTTGGGGCTTTAGTTGACAAATTTTGGGAAACCAATCTGATGAGTCTTATACAACTCATCTAATTCGAAATTATTGTAAAAAAACGCATTTTCAATCGAACATGGAACAATGTTCTTCGCAGAAAGATAAAAAGAATAAACAACGATATATTTCATGTAGTGATTGTGAATTCTCTAGCTCAAATTCTGAAGGTAATTTGTTTAAGCAATGAAGGTACCAAAATTCTTCGAAGGGGGAGGAAGTTGGCATCGAAAGTCACGTAAAGAATATAAATCAAAGAAGGAAAATAGGTCTCGACATGTAAGGGATAATTTGTTCTATGAGGGGAATATGTGTATTCAATATGTTAACACAACGGATCAAAACTTGTATACAATAATAAGAACTAAGGGAGATGATCAGTATATGCAAGGAGTAGATTAGACAAATTCTCTTTTATCTGCTGACATCAGGTCAATACCGCTTCCGAGGCATTTTGATATTTTAAATGTAGAGAAATTTGATAGAACACAAGATCCTGATTACCATATTGAATAGTTTAATAATTATATGATGAATTTTGAGGATGATGATAGGTTGGTGTGTACAATAGTTTCTCAGACTCTTAAGGGTATTGCTTTGAAGTGGTATAACAGGATTCTGAGGGGATCTATTACAAACTTTAGAATTTTATATACTGCATTTCTAAGATAATTTGTAGGGAGTAAGGAAATGCGAGCCAGTGGTAACACAATAATACAATGCAAGCAAACAGTGGGGGGAAATTAAAAGACTATACTAGACGGTTTGGATTAACGAAAATAAAGTTATAATTTTGTGAAGAACTTCTTATTATGCAGTTCAATATGCATTCAACCTATTGACTAATTAGATTGTTTTAATGTATCCAGATGAAAAATATTAGAAAAATAACAGCCACCAGAGAATCATCAAGCAAGGAAAACTTTAAGTAAAGTAAACACCGAACGAGAAAAAAAATAACTTCGCAAAACAAAGAACATGTGCTCGAGGAGGCAATACTAAGTGTTCGTTGGAACATTAAATACATCTCGAAATAAACTACTAGTTCTGGATCAACTAGAGGTGATAGTGAGCATGACAAGGATTTTTGTCATAATCGGATGAACTTGAGGTTGTTAGATCGGATGGACTTGAGGTGGGAAAATTGAACAGACCTGGGATTTTCAAAACTGAGTAAAACCTTTAGTCGGATAGACATATATTACCAACAAATGAATAAAGAGAACAACATAAAAAAAGAATTTATCCCTTCTTCAAATCAACAAACAAAATCTACCCATATTACTGATGTAATAAAGATGCGTTATATTACAAAATATTCAATTACATGGCGTAACCGCATAATTAGACATTTTATAAAAAAAATATGTGTTATAAATATCATCAAAAGGTTGTATATAGCAGATACACCTCATAAGCACATAACTTTAAATATTCTACATTCTACGAGTGGAGGATAGGATGTCTTTTTGCATCAACCTACTTATAAGTAGTAGGCTTCATTTTAATAGTCATAATGTAGGGTCCTTTTTAGTTCAGTCGTATCTTGCGAAAGGTTTTATATTTTGTGTGAGAGAAAATTCTACGGAGTACTCTGTCCTTTGTTTGATAATTACAAAAGGTGGGTTTAGGATCGTATTTGTGTGTACCATCATTCAAGAATTCTCTCCATTCTGAGGTGTGTTTAGATCTGGTTTTTTTTTTCAAAAAGGTTTGCTCGACATTATGGTTGTTATCATTGGCATGTTCACTGTAGTTTCTTATACACAAAAAGGGTAGGAGAACTTCTATGGTGCCAGTCTTCATCTTGTAAACTAACATAAATAGAGTCTCCCCCGACGTGCTTCTCGAAGTCGTGCGATACGACCATAACATTTCTTTGAGAAATTTAGTCTAATTTCCCGCAAAACCCTTTAAGGTGTGGCGTATAACCATTATTATAATTTAGTTATTTCTTTGAGAAATTTAGACTAATTTCCCGAAAAACCCTTTAAGGTATGGCGTATACCCATTATTATAATTTAGTTGGTAACCTTGGTCTGCCTATTTGTCTAAGGGTGGAAAATGATGGAGATTTTTTATTGTATGGACAAAGTTCCATACAATTCTATTAACTTTTCATTCTAAAGTCGTGATCGATAGTTGAATATGACCACTCTAGGGACCCCGTACCTATGGAAAATATTAATTTTGAGGAAATATGTCACCTATTTGGCTTCGATTATCACCAACATATCGGTCTCCTCCCATTTAAAAAGTAGTTAATTATGACAAACGTCGTCCCTCCGGTGCGTTCGGCAATGGGGTACTATGTATAAACCTCATATGTCGACAGAAACAGCTTTGGAGATCGATTTCATTAGTATCCAAGGGATATGAATCATATTTTTGAACTGTTAACATCTGTTATATCTTCGTATTACGGCCAGAGTATCCTCTCGAATCGTAGACAAACATTAACCTGACAACAAGATTTTCTTATGGAGGGTTTAATAAGCGCATGAGGAAGCTCTCTCTCCTTCATGAAGTTTTAATAATGTGAAAAATCGTAGAAAGTATTGTGAAATACTTTATAGATAAAAAAAACGTTGTCTATTAGAATATAAGATCGGATCATATCGTATTTTGACATTTCTTGCTTTATCTATGTCTCCTAGAAGCATTCCTTGCATAATCTTTGATCGAATTAGGGTTCGTCAATCATGTTGCTCGGAGACTGCCAGGGTCTTAGACACTGTTTCTAAGGCTCAACTTTTTTCGCTTTTTAGATAGCAAGTGAATCCTGTATATTGACCCATTTTATTAACTCATTGCTTCCAACTGAAATTAGTCCAATGGCTATTTATTTTTTAGTCTGTCATATTTGTTCGTACTGCACCCATTCAAGTTTGAAGGTCGTAGTAATGCTAGATGGAGGATGATAGTATCATTTTTATCTTTGGCATGTCCCAAAGTATGATTAACTACAAGTTGAGATTCAATGAGAAGTCTTACGTGTTTTGCCCCACATATATAGGTTAGCTAGATCTTAATTATTGATGCTTTATATTTAACCTCATTTTTTGAGGCATAAAATTAAAATCTGATAGATTGATGGAGAAAGTCTCTCAAAGATAAAATAATTATATACCAGCACCTTAACTCTTTGATCCATCTTCGGTACGGGCTGTCTATAATGAATCGTGCCTAAATTTTGAAGAGGTGGGTCGTTTAGCTTGGAATTATATGATAAACTTTGCTAGAGCTTAGGATTTGATAGTTGTTCGCAAACTCGAACTTGATATCAATATATCTCCACTCTACAGACCACCGCATCAGTCTACCAAAGATGTTAGGCCGTAAAAAACATTCTTCAATAGGTAATATTTTTAGACCACAATGGTATGACTTTAGAAATACAACCTCATTTTTTCGGTTCATAGTACTAAGTCTAAGGAAAGTTTCTCCTGTTGTTAATATCTAGTTTTGGCAGCAAGAAGTGATTTACTAACGTAATAGATAGCTTGGCAGAAGATTGTTTCATCTTTGACCAAAACTACACTTACATCATAGTCAAAAGCTAGATAATGATAAAAAAAAATGTTACTTGGGTTTGAGCACTTCAGGACTTCAAGTAAAGTCATGGGCTTTTCATGTTATGAAATGCCTCATTGTATTATGGTGTTCAATTAAACTATCAAACAGCCTTAAGTAGTTTGAAGAGCGAGGCTTACTTGTCAGAGGATAGGGAAATGATCGGTTAAGATCAACCAATGATTCGGTGATGATTTGTACCTCTTTAACATATTATGGTGGCTTCATCACCGCCAAATTTTCTCGATGAATTGGGTCTGCCTCGATCATCTTTTCACTGACCAAGTAGCTCAAAACTTTCCTGGAACGTACTCTCAATGTAAATTTCTCTATATTAAGTTTAAGATTGACTTCTCTGAGGTTTTCAAAGGTATGTTTGAGGTCATCAAAGAGGTTCAGTTGATAACTAGCATTTCAGCGGTATATTTATGAATGTTCCTTCAAACTTGGCTAGAGAAGGGTTTATTTACCATACGCTGGTATGTTACACATGTATTATTTGAACTGAATGGCATTCCCTTATATAAATGGAGATCTCATTCAGTGATAAAGTTCGTATGCTCCTCATTATTAGGATGCAATATAATTTGGTTGTAGTCACCAGATGGGAAAGTGTCTTAACACTGGTTCATGTCTCTAGTAAAACCTTTAAAGGTCTTTTGCAAGAGAGAGATAGATGATATGTCTGTTATTTGGTCATAACTTTTATTGTACATAACGTTTGAAGAGTTTCCCCTATAAACCATGATGCGCTTGACATTGAAACTTGAGATATCGACGGTGATGACTACAATATTTTTGTGTATCCCTACTACCCTTTTCTCATAATTCATCATCATTGAATATAATTGGAAGGAGATGAGGCCAATAAAAATAGACCAAAGTTTGATTTACCTGTTCAATACCCATATCAGATATATGAAATTTTCCAGAATTTTTAGTGATACCTGCAAGGGTCTCTTGTAAAAAATATGTCAAAATTTCTTAGTTCCACTAGCCAACGAGTAAAACGACAAAAAATATCCGAGTTTTCTAATATTTTCTGAATTGGTCTCATTCTTTTAGCTTCTACAACCAATGAAAAAACTATATTCTCTAACTAAAACACCTTTCATATTTATCTATAAGGCTCTTACTTACATAGAAAATTGGTATTAGACACCTATCTACTTCACTCACTAACACTACACTGACTTCATAATTTAGAGCGTATCACGACAAGGGATTCAAAATGACCACTAGAGAAGACAAGTACTCTTTTATCTTGTCGAAATCTTGGTTACATTCTTTATACCACTGAAAACGGTTAACCTTTCTCACGATTTGTAATAAGTGGAAGAAATTATCTAAGAATCGAGAGATGAATCTATTTATGAGGGTACATAGATGTTAATGATGCCAGTTGGGTCTGCCTTTAAACCACTTTCACTTTGATTGACCGAACCACGAAAGAACAACATGGATTCGTATTGAATCTAATAATTATTAAATTCTTGAACGTCTCTTATACGTTTTTAATATGGTAGGCGTCATTTATACTATTCAGAAGCATACATGATAAATAAACCTCTAATTTTTGGCATATATGGCTAGCAAAGTCTTCCCAAACAAGTATTTGGTAATTTTCTTATGCATTCTTCAATTCGAAGATAATGAATTTCAAATAGTGAAGGCCTCGATGAGTGATAAATGTAATGCATTCATGACTTGTTAGGTACATTTAGATTTGAATGTACCCTAAATTGGCATCCAGAATGACAAGATTTTAGTGATCGACAATAAATCTACTAATTGATCTATAATCGGCAATGAGAAATGGTCATTGGGGTAAGTTTTTTTTAAGTCGGTAAAATCCATAAACATTCACCATATTTTATTATTCTTTTGGACTATAATTGAGTTTGTAGTCCATATATGGTAGCTAGATTCATGGATATACCTGAAACTTAATACCCTATCAACCTCGGCCGTAATTTCTTATGAATTTCCAATAGAGAAAACACACATCTTTCGTATGATTGGCCAAACTTTTTAATTGACTATTAGCTTGTGATAAATGATGCCAGGCAAAAATCTTATAACATCTTCAGAATTTTAAGAAGAAATATTTAAGTTGTAGTAAAAAAAGGATAATAAAAATTATACAGTGCCATGGGAATTAATTGTTACAATTTACCAAAAAATTGATTTGTAAGCTTAAGTACTTATGTGTCCTCTCTGCAAAATACCAAGCTCAAGTCCTCGCCAGGGTTTTTAGCTCTTTCAACATCAAGTGAGACATTTTATAAGTGTTATTTCTGTATAGTGAATTTGGTCGCATAACACTCACGAAAGACATTCTCATTTACACTTATGACTCTGACTTTGCCTCCCATCATATACCGAATGAACTGGTGAATGACGAAATCGATAACATGCATATCATCAATCCATGATCATGCCATAAGGGAATTATAAAAAAGAAGGGTCTTTAACCAACATGAATAAGATATTCATAATCTTCTTAAACTCTCTCTACCAAAAATGAATATGTACTCTAACTCACCCAACAGATTGCCACTGACTCATGTGAGCACAAACACTGTCTTTTTGGACTTCTGATAAGTAGAGAGGATTCTCATCCTATCAAGTGTTTCTTTGAATATTATGTTTTTCCAGCTACATGTGTAACCAAGAAATTTTCTAACCTCGACCATATCAATGCAAACAGTGAGGTATGACACCCTTGAAGGTTGTCATCAACAAATATCATTGGAGGTAAGGAGTTCCAATAGATGAGAAAATATCTGACATTGGTAAGAGAATTCAATATTGTAAGAATGTATTTTTTTTAAAGTTTTAGTAGCTCATGATAATTAAATTTTGCTCAATTTTAGTCTCGATTATGTCTCACTTGGGATTTGGGTCTTTGTAGTCCTTGGTCTGGTCTTCGGAACCGTATTCGGGCTTATCCAAAATGACCATACTTCGTTTCTCTTTCGGTTGAACTATTGGGGCCTCGATCCTTATAAGCTTGTTTAGGTTCAACATTGACCTCTTTTCGACCTCCGGGACTCAGCTTTAGATAATATCAATCAACTTATTGTCTTTAATGAGAGTTTAGTTCACTTCTCTCATAAGCTTATAATTTGTTGGATAATGTTCAACATCGTTATGATAATTGTGGAACCTATTGAGGTTATTTTCTTTTAATGCTTTAATCAATGAAAATGGCTTGAAAAAAAATGTTCAAAGTATTTGAATTAATCGTAAATAGTCGTTATACTCTTAGTTAGCTTAGCATAGTTACCATCATGATTCTCAATATAGTTACCTCCATAATTATCAACATAGTTTCCTCCCATATTCTTGACATATTTACCTCCATTACCTCATTTATCTTTATAGTCTACTCAACTTCTTACTAAAAAGTTTCCATGTTTTGGACTCGATGATTTTGGTGAGGGTGATTTATTGGGTTTACTTGATAATCGATTGAGAATAATATGATTGTTAAGCGGGATTAGAGACTGAATAGTATGGCACCATTTTCATGTTAAAGCTTGATTCTGATGAGTATGAGTTTGATGGTTCGGTTTGACCTTCAAACACATTATTTCCACTATCTTAATTTTTGAATCGACCTCAGCTAGAAGGACCCCACAGTCATATTATTTTTCTTCATTATGTTTTCTGTCAATAAGCTCGACATAATTCTTTTTCTAAATAAGGCACGTGTTACAACCTCATAGCAATCTTCAAGAATATTTTTTTTCACAAATAGCTGAGTATAGTCCCTCATATTTTCATTTTACTATTGTTTGCAATGCATAATATAGTCATCATCCCATTTAATGCTTTTACTTCCGATAAATTGATCCATGAACAATGATTATAGTACTTCAAAGCTTCAGATTGATCTATATGGAAATTGGTTAAACCAAGATAGGGCACTTCTTATTAAAGTCACATAGAATTCCCAACAGAGTAGTTGGTCATCCCTGTTATATATGAGCATTACGTTTTTTAATTGTTCAATGTAATGTTATGGATTTTTTGACTTGTCGTACTTGTCTATTTTATACTAATCAAACTTATGAGGCAAATATCATACTAGAATTTCAAGTATCAGTGAGGAATTTGATGTGTTATATCTTTGGAAATAGGAAAGACCTCAGCAATGTCATTTCATCAAAGATGCTAGTTTGAGTATTGATAGATCTCATAATAATTTATTAATATATGAAAAATAAGGATTTAGGAAATAAAGAGCGTGATAAAAAATACGCTCTTAACTGTCCAACTTTCACGAACATTCCCAAAGTTGAGTTCAAAATCAGATAAAAATGTCGATATTTTCAGTGCAATAGAGTTGGCAACAGGTATTCCAAAGCCAATGGTGATCAATTTTTAGGCAGAGGACAAGATCGACATTTTAACAAACCCAAGGTAGAGTGTCTTAGATGTCATAAATTTGGTTATTATTCTAAATTTTATACTAAGATGTTTAATGGCAAGGAAAATGAAGAACTATGATATTTTACTGAAAATAATGAGGTAAATTCTCTGTTATGGATTGTTCAAGCTAATCAACAATCTAAGTGTGATGTTTGGTATGTCGATACGGGTTGTAGTAACCACGTGTGGGGAAGTAAGTCTTCTTTTTCTTATTTAAATAAAATCTTTCATTTTACATTAATTTTGGGTGATTGTTTCATCGTGAAGGTGATGGGAAAGGGTAATACTGAGATAAGAACCAAGAATGGTTTTGTGGAAATAATCTCTATTTGTTTAAGGTTCCTGACTTGAAAATTAATTTGTTAAGTATTGGTCAATTGCTAGAAAAATTTCATGTTGTCATTATTCAAAAGAGTGTTTGTGAGATTTATTATCCTAATCGAGAAGATATTGTTTCTGTGTAAATGAGTTCAAACAAGTTGTTTTCATTAAAGATTGAAAGTGTGCAAACTTGTTTAGTAGTTGAAGTAAAAGATCCTTCGTGGTTGTGGTATTTTCGTTCTGACTATTTGAGTTTTGGTGGTTTGAAGACTCTCCAACATAAAAATAGGATGACATGCCTTACTCTTATTAGTATACCTTCTCAAATTTGTGAAGAATGTTTTGTTGGCAAACAAAATCATTCTCAATTTTCCCAAGGGAAGTCATGACGAGCAAAAGAAGTGTTGAAGCTAATTCATTCTCATATTTGTGGCATAATAACACCATTTTCTAACGTAGGTAAAAGATAATTAATTACCTTTATTGATGGTAATACTCGAAAAGCTTGGGTTTATTTTTTCCAAAATAATCAAAAGTCCTTTGTGCATTTAAAAGCTTCAAGGCTCATGCTGAAAATAAAACATAAAAGACCATTAAGACCCTTCGAACAGGTCATGATGGAGAATATTACTCAACCAAATTTTAATTTTTTATGACATTCATGACATTCGAAGAGAGTTAACAACTAGAATTCCAAAATTTGTTTGGCATGAGACATTAAATTGGACTATTCATATCTTGAACAGAATTCCTACATTGGTTGTTCAAAATATGACACCATATGAGGATTGGCATGGAAGGATACCAATTGTAAATTATTATAAAAAACATTGTATGTATTGCTTATGTGCATATCCCGAATGAGAAAATAAAGAAATGGATGATAAAAGGGAAAATATGTTTTTTTTTGTTAGTAAAACATCCAAGGCTTATAAATTTTTTAATCTATTAACTCGGAAAATTGTGACAAACTGATACTTTATCTTTGATGAGGAAAACACTTGGGAATGGAATTGGAAAGAATCTACTTAATTTTTTTTCTTTGACAGTGATTCTGAAAGCGAACCACTAGCATCCTTTATGCCTGAAAATTCATTAGAAGCAACTCCAACAGCTACTGAACTTTAGCCAACAACACTATAAGCTAATGATGCATCAGCTCTATATATTCCTTGTATTCAAAAATGGACCGCATGGATGGAAAACTACGAGGTAACTGAAATTGATGATCCAATCACTTACTTTGCTTTATTTTTCATATTGTGATCCTACAACCTTTGAAAGTGCTATCAAAAAATAAAAATGGAGGAACGACATGGGTTATGAAATTAATATCATTGAAATAAATGATACGTTGGAGCTGACTGATCTTCCGAAATGACATGAAACCATTTGTGTAAAGTGGGGTTTTCAAAACAAAACAAAAATAAAATGGTGAAGATGACAACTATAAAGCGTGTTTTGTAGCTAAGGAATGTAAGCAAGAATATAGCATTAACTATACAAAGAAAAATTCTTCTGTTACAAGATATGATACAATCATATTGGTGATCGCATTAGCAACACAAAATTCTTGGCCTATCTTTCAGCTAGATGTCAAATCATCATTTTTGCTTGGAAACTTGAAGGAACATGTATTTTTAAAGCAACCTCTTGGTCATATTATATTACAAATGAGCATAAAGTGTATAGATTAAAAAAATCTCTTTATGGATTAAAATAAGCTCCACGAGCTTTGCATAGTCGCATTGGCGCTTATTTTTTGAAAGAAAGCTTTCGCAAATATCCATATGAGCACACACTTTTTGTTAAGATTGGAGATAAGGGGAACTTGATAAGTGTTTGCTTATATGTAAACGATCTCATAAAAACTAGAAATGATAGTGTCATGTTTAAAGAATTAAAAAAATCATGATGATTGAATTTGAAATGTCTGATCTTGGGATGTGTTATTTCCTTGTCATAGAAGTAGTACAATCAACTAATGAGACCTTTATTTCTCAAAAACGATATGTGAAAGATTTTTTTACGTGTTTCAAATGAAGGATTACAATCCTATAAGCACTCTAATTGAGTTTGGTTTAAAGTTAAACAAAGATCATGAAGGGACGAAGTTTGACAGTACACTTACAAGCAAATCGTTGTCAGTTTGATGTATTTAACTGCAACAAGACCAGACTATGTGAGCTAAATAAGTATATATATGGAGAATTTAAAATAAATGAATCTCCCAAGAGAATCCTTGTTACTTGCAATGAACTAAAAAATTTGAGTTATTCGACAATAAGGGTGAAAAGTTAGAACTGTTTGGATTTACTGACAATGATTACGCAGATAATCAAGATGATAGAAGGATCATTTTATGCTATGTTTTTATGTTGGGTACGAGGGCTATTTCATGGTCCTCTAAGAAGAAGAAAAAATTGTCACATTATTAACTACAGAAGCTGAATTTACTACTGCAACAGCTTGTGCTTGTCAATCTGTCTGGTTGAGAAGAATTGTTGGAGAACTCAAGTTCAAGCAAGTGGAAGCTACTACAGTTGTTGTGTTAGAAACTCAGTAATCAAACTCTCCAAGAATCATGTGTTACACTGAAGAAGCAAGCATATTGATGTGAAATATTATTTTTTAAGAGATATTAGTAATGATGGAACAATCAAACTGGTTTATTGTCCAAGTGAAGACCAATATACAAATATACAAACCAAGCCTTTCAAATTGGCTACATTTGTGAAGTTGCGTGGCTACTTGGACTTTGCTCATGTGTTGTTCTAAAAGAGTTTTTTTTGTAGAGCGTTAATTATTTCTTTTGAATTGATATATGCAAATATTAGTTTAAGAAAGAGCATTAATGTTTAAACGTTTTATTTTATATTTATTTTATTGAAAGATCTTTATCTTTAGTGGATCAAACCAAATTTTTATGTGTATTAACTTTCATTGAAAGATATTTAAAGGGTTTGACTAAAACTTTAGGAATTTCTTATTTGGCTTTAGAAATTTTGTATTAGTGTGTAAAACCTATTTATTAACCATTTTTTTATCATTTGATATTCAAATTTTTCCTCTTTTAAGAAGCTAACAACTTTATTGACCATCACTAAAAACTTTATAGTGATGGTGTTGATCCCTAATTTGACCATAATACCAAAAACAAAAATGTGATAGACATGTATTTTAAAAAAACTCAGAATTCCAATCTAGTCACAAACTTCTCACATAAAGAGAAAGTGAAGCAACTCACTTTGTATCAGCTCTGCATCTTTATATTGGATCAAACCAAATTTTTATGTGTATTAAATTTCATTGAAAGATCTTTAGTGGGTTAGACCGAAACTTTAAGAATTTTTTATTTGGCTTTAGAAATTCTGTATTAGTGTGTAAAACCTATTTATTGACCATTTTTTTTATCATTTGATATTCAAAAAAAAAATCCTCTCTTAAGAAGCTAACAACTTTATAGTGATGGTGTTGATCCCTAATTTGACCATAATTATCAAAAACAAAAATGTGATAGACATTTGTTTTAAAAAAAATCAATATTTTCCAATCTAGTCACAACGTCTCACTTAAAGAGAAAGAGAACAACGTCTCACTTAAAGAGAAAGAGAAGGAACTCACTTTTTATCAGCTCTGCTTTTTTATAGTGACTTGAGTGTTTTAACTTTTTATCAGCTCTGCTTTTTTATAGTGACTTGAGTATTTATAAAACAATTCCCAATGTTGTTAGAATATATCTCACCAACTAATGTGATTGGTCCGCTTTGAGTCTGCAGACCCGCATGACTTTTCTTTTGGTTCACTCCCAAAAAGTCTCATATTAGTTAAGATATTTCATCTATATATATATTGTATATTAATTTTAGTCTAAGAGATGTGAGATAAACGACCAAGTTTACTTTTAACACTCTCCCTTAAACTTGATCTGCGAATGCGTTCTGCTTCGATACACCCAACGCATCGCTTAGAACGCAGCGGAAGTTGCAACCTCGCTCTGATACCATGTTAGAATTTATATATCTCACCAGCTAATGTGATATTGTCCGTTTTGGGTTCGATGCTCTCAAACCATTTATATTGAATATGGAGTCCCGCGTATTCTGTTTTTTGTATGGAAATGTGAATAACCCGATCTTCACACTGTGCTTGTCAAACTGTATTGTTGAGAAGAATTCTCAAAAAACTCAAGTTCAAGTAAGTGAAAGCTACTACAGTTTTTTTGTGATAATAACTCAGCAATCACACTCTTCAAGAATCTTGTGCTACATGGAAGAAGTAAACATATTGATGTGAAATATTATTTTGTAAAAAATCTCCACAAAAATGGAACGATCAAACTAGTTTATTATTGAAGTGAAGACTAAGTTGCACATATACAGACCAAACCTCTCAAATTAGTTACATTTATGAAATTGCGTGATTTACTTGAAGTTTGTTCACCTACGGCCCTAAAATAATATAAAACCTATTTAAATATTACCTATTCCATCAATTCATTAGAGCATATAATTAACTCTTTTTCAACTTTTTTTTTCCACCCATTTTATTCTCTAACTACGAATTTATTTAACCTATCCTCCAACTATAAAAATTTTACTATGCTATTTTATTAGTCTTTTTTTATTATGTTATTCATCACGTCAGTTTCCTACATACGAAATCCTTCAAAAGCATTTTTATATAATAAAAATATAATATTACCGTGCCGGTGGAATTTCCAGTAGTTCGAGCTGTTGAGAGTTTTCGAGTGGATCGAACCGTTTCCCAGAAAAGAAAAAACTAGACCGAAGAATTTTGTTGGCACAGCTAAAATCCATCTCAAGCGAATCTGATCAAATCGTATAAAAATAATAAATCAAAATTTATATTAAAAATATAAATTTTCAACAGTTTCAAATCATTATACCCGGATAACCTATTTTAATCGATGTCGACTGACTGCAAATAACACTTGTCAATAAATACAGACACCGCGTGTTGGAAAGCGGACACGTGGTGATGTGATTGACACGTATGGATCCTAAAAGCTTCAAGAACTTCAACTCTATTTCCTATTAAAAACCATCACTCACCGAGCACAAAAACAAAACACAGCGAGTGATTAGCACTAAAAAAACACAGCTCTCGATCAAACTCTTACTTGCTCTTATCTGAATAAGATAACAAAATGTCTAACTATCAAAACCAACCTGGAGCAACGGGGACCGGATACGACGAGTACGGTAACCCGATCCTCGGCGGGTATGGAACCGGAGGTGGGCAAACAGACAAATACGGTAACCCGGTTGTTGGTGGTCACGGAACCGGAGTTGGACAGACCGACCAATATGGTAATCCGGTTGTTGGTGGTGGCTATGGAACCGGAGGAGTTGGGCAGACCGACCAATACGGTAATCCTGTTGTTGGCGGTGGATATGGAACAGGTGTCGGACATCATCATGGCGGTGCTGGTGGCGTTGGTGTCGGACAGCAGCAGCAGACACATGGGGGAGGAGGTCTCATGAGCAAGCTTCACCGCTCTGGAAGCGGAAGCTCCAGTTCCTCCAGCTCGGTAAATATATTTTATATCCTTTTTACTATTAGCTATATATATAGAGAGAGAGTTGAGACTTTAATTAGAACTTGTTAATGTTGATTGATGTATGTAGTCTGAAGATGATGGGATGGGTGGGAGAAGGAAAAAGAAAAGTCTTAAGGAGAAAGCTAAAGAGAAGCTGCCCGGCCGCCACGGGCAGGAGCAGACTCATGGTACTACTCCTTATGATACAACTGGGACCGGGCAGTATGGGCAGCAGGAACATGAGAAGAAAGGAATTATGGAGAAGATTAAGGAGAAACTTCCTGGCCACCATGACAAATGATCGTCTATGCAGTATAAATAGATAATAAGAACTCGCTGGTTGTGTCTTTCTTCTGATGAGTTTTTTCTTTAATAATGTGTGTTTTGTGTGTGTGTGTTCTGTCTTTGTGTGTTTGTACTGTTTTCATTTGGTTTGTAATTTATTTTGAACTTTTGAACCAGATGCCTTTTATATATATCGCTCTTTGGTGCAGCTCGGTCTTAAATGACTAGTAGCCGCTAACAAAAAATGGTTCTAAAATATCATATACTATTTTTATTATATACTATTTTTATTAGACAAGAAGTAATTAAGAAGGAAAAGAATTCAAAAGCGAATATTAAAGTATGGAGCCCAAAAATTATAAAACCTAAACGATGCGAACCAGGAAGGAATGCCCACTTCCCACTTCGAGTAATTAGGATATTTCGCCCAATTATATTAATTTTATACAGGGTGAATTACTAGAATTAGATGGGGAACTAGAACTTGTATGGAAAGACTGTGAAAAAAAAAGCCTCCAAGAAAAGCTTTCTTTCCTTGAAAGTTATTTGTTTCTTGCGTCCTAAGTAATCTTCCTTCTCTTTCTTCTCTATCTTTCATAGCTTCCCTTTTGATTCTGTTTCTCTGCGTGTCATTGGAGGATCGTCGGTGTGGCTTGGCCGTCAGTCATTGGAGGATCGTCGGTGTGGCTTGGCCGTCGCTGGCTGAGCCGGCGTGCGTTATACAATGGCTGTAAACTCTCTTTTTTTGGGAGATTTTTCACCATTAAGTAACCACTCTTTAAACAGAGTTCCAATTGCGAGTTGCGAATTGCCTGATAGGAGGTTATTTACTGATGTTTTGAAAAATAATGCTGCGTTGGATGCGTTTCAATCTGAAAGCATCATGTTTCATGAAGATCACAACGTGATCTAATTCTCAAAAACTGTAAAGAAAGATCTGCTTGCTCAGTCAAGAATCAGTTTGGTGGCTAAATTCACTGACGGCATCCCAAAAAGGTCGGTCTTTCAGGCATTCCTCGACTCTCTTAAGTTTAAGGGAAGGTTCACTTACGAAGCTGTTGATTCTAGGCAGATTGTAGTGGAGTTCTTGGTAATGGAAGATGCTGATAGATTTTGGATGAAAAGATTTTGGATGAAAAGATGGTAAGATTATGAGGGTTGTTAAGTGGAGTCCTCAATCTAACAGAAATTATGAATGCCCTGTGACCTTGCTTTGGGTCATGCTTGAGAAGATGCCTCTGTACTTGTATAACAGATCGGTTGTACATGAGATGGCTACTTCTCTTGGGTTTGTGCATCAGGTTGTGGTGCCTGATATAAATAGAGTCACGATTAATGCTTGCTTTGCATTGGTCGAAATAGATGTCTCTAAGGTGCTGAAAAGAAGGATTTGGGTAAGTTTTGGAAAGGATGATGGGTTCTGGCTTGGAGTGAGTTATAAGAATGTCCCATGTTATTGTCAATTTTGTAATCATTTAGGGCACGGCTCTGAGACGTGTAAGAAGAATATGGTGAAGAACTCTAAGATTGAGATAAAGAACAATGATTTTATTGATAAAGATTCTACTCAACAGGTTTTACAGAATACAGACACTGAAAAAATAAAGCCTGCTAAGATTCAATCCTTTACGCAAGTTTATCGACGAAAGCTAAAATCAATTGTGACAACTAAGGATAAAGCTTCTGTTTCTTGTCCTTCTACAAATATTACTACTCCTATAAATGAGAAAGCTGACAATGTAGGTATTCCTGAGCTCATCAGCGCCCTTCAAAATCTTGAGGAGGAAGAAGAGTCTTTGGGTAATGATATGCAGCATGCTTCTCCTTGCAAGGGAAATGTGGGAAGCTATAACCCTTCTCCAAGGGCTAGCACAAATGATCCTGATGATGGTTTTGAAGTGGTTATCTCCAGCAAACTTAAATCTGCGAACAAAAATAGCAACTCAAGAAGGTTATCTATAAACTCTCTGAGAAAGAGAGAAAATGGGCATAATAGATCCATTTCTGATAATGTTTAAGGCTTTAAGTTGGAATGCCCGTGGTATTAATAACAAACCTACCATTGCTAGGCTTAAATTCATCATTAAGAATGAAAATGTTAAGATAATAACTATTCAGGAGCCTATGGCTAATCAAGATAAAATTGATCAGATTGCTAGGAGTCTTGGTTTTGACAATTACATGGCTAATACATCTAATAAAATCTGGCTATTCTGGGTTAATGATATTAAAGTTACTACTATTGTTAATCATGATCAGTTTTTGCATATTGAGATTAATTATGCTTCTTTCAATTGCGTGTTTACTTCTGTTTATGCTAAGAATTCAAGAGTGCAGAGACAATCTCTATGGAGCTAGTTAGGAAATCTTATCTGTGACATGAAGCCTTGGCTCCTTGCTGGCGACTTCAATTCCACCAGAAGTCCTGATGACCAGCTAAATTGCATTAACTATGATGGATCCAGTGCTGATGCTTTCAATGATTGCATCAGGCACTGTAAGTTGGATGTACCTGGGCACAGTGGATCTCGCTACACCTGGAGCAACAATAAAGCATGGAAGAGATTAGATTGGGTCCTTGTCAACAAAAAGATGCAAAATGACTTGTGTATTCAGGTTTGCCACATGGTCAGAACTTGTTCTGACCATGCCCCTCTGTTAATATCTGTTAATAATGTCACTGGTAACTATTCTAAGAAAGGTTCTTTCAGATTCATCAATGCTTGGACCAATCACCCAGATTTCATGAATTGTGTAAATCGAAATTGGTCCAAGCATTGTAATGGTGAGGCTAGCAACATTTTTTGGTACAAGTTAAAAAGGTTAAAGGTGTTCTTAAAAAGTTGGAATCACAATACGTTTGGAAACATTTTTAATAAGGTCAAAGATGCTATGGTTGAAGTTGATAAATGTGAGATTATCCATCAGAATATTAACAGTAGCATTTCTAAGTCTAATCTTTCGAAAGCCAATAGCATTCTTATCCTTGCATTAAAGGATGAAGAATGCTATTGGAAGCAAAAATGTTTTAATGCCTGGCTAAATGAATGCGATGGTAATACAAAGCTTTATCATAACTATGTTGATAAGAAAAGGAAAAGAAATTATATTTCTGGTATAAAAGAGAATGGAAGGTGGTTTACTGAGCAGTGTGATATAGTTACTTCTGCTGTTAATCACTTTAGCAAGATTTTTTCCTGTGATTTAAGTGAAAACAGTTTAGTTGATGCTCATGATTCTATTTTAAATAATATTCCTAAGATTGTGTTGAACAGGGAGAATGAAGAGCTCACTAAACCTTTATCTATGGATGAAATTAAGGCTGTTATTGGTGACATGAAAAAGGATAGTGCTCCTGGCACTGACGGGTTTAACTCCTTTTTTCTTAAGCATTGTTGGAATATAATATGTTATGATCTTTGCAATTCCTTAAATGCATATCTGGTTGGGTGTGATATTCCTAAAGGGGTGTTCTCTACTGGAATTGTTCTTGTTCCTAAGTCTGCAAACCCTATCAATTGGAGCAATTATAGGCCTTTAAGCATGTGTACCATTTTAAATAGACTATTTTCTGCTATTATTAATAAGAGAATGTCTTTAATTCTTCCTAGAATCATTTCTAGAGGCCAGAGTGCCTTTGTAAAGGATAGGGTCATCCATGATAATGTTCTAATTGTTAAAGAGATGCTTCATAATATTAGAAGGAAGCCTTCTAAAGGCAATTTTATCATGCAATTAGACATGACAAAGGCGTTTGACAGAATGTCTCACACCTTTGTCATCAATACTTTGAAATGCTTTGGTTTTGCTGATAATTTTGTTTCTTTAGTCTACAGGATGATATCTAATGTAATGGTTACTGTCCTAATCAATGGGGCTTGCTATGGCTACTTTCCTCAGAAGACATGCTTAAGACAAGGAGATCCATTATCTCCTTGCCTTTTTATCCTAGCTGAGGAGGCATTGTTAAGAGGGTTATCTAACCTATATGAATCTAATAACAGTGTTCAATACTACTTAAAATCAGGATATATCTTACCCTGTATAGCCTTTGCTGATGACATAATTGTTTTCTCCAACAGTGCTCCATCATCTATAAGCTGCCTGAGTAAGATATTGGACAATTATCAGCATGAATCTGGGCAAATGATTAACATAGAAAAGACTAAAGTATTTACCTCATCAAAATGCTCCAGTGTGAACAATGCTAGGATCAGCTCTCATTTGGGTGTTCAGATTGAGCAGGCTCCTTTTAGCTACTTGGGAGTAACCATTGCTGCAAACAACAAAGGAAAGCACTTCATTCCTCTAATTGCTAAAATTCAAAACAAAATCAATGATTGGGATCTGAAGAACTTGTCTTATAGTGGCAGACTGTCACTTATAAGACATGTCCTTCATCCCATTATTTATTTATGGATGCAAAATAGTCTTATACCTAAGAATGTTTTGAACAAAATAGAATTGTGTTTTAATAAATTCCTTTGGAGACCTAAGCTTAATGATAGTTCTATTCACTGGGCTAGCTGGAAAAGTCTGTGCAAGCCTTTTGAAGAAGGGGGGTTGAACATCAAACTTTTGTCTGATATTCAACTCTCTTTTCTTTCAAGCTTTGGTATTTGTTTAGAAAAGGAAAGACCCTTTGGTCTGACCTTATTGCCAAAACTTATTGTAATAATGTGCATCCTACTATGGCTAAGTGTAGTGTGTCTGACTCTACTGTTTGGAAAAGGTTATATTCTGTGAAAAGTGAGGCTGATAAATATATTCATTGGAAGGTGGGCAGGGGTGAGGTTGATTTCTGGAGAGATTCGTGGCTTAACATGCCTCCTATCATATCTGAACAAAATAATTGGTATCTTCCAGTCAATTTAAAATCTTTTTGGAATAGGGATTGTTGGGACTCCAATCTGCAATCTATCCTTTCTCATGAGAGATATCATCGTTTAAGCTATGTTAATATAAATCATGATAAGGATGATGTGATAGAATGGAGTCTCTCAAAAGATAAAAATTTCAATACAAAAAATACTTGGGAAAAGATCAGGATTAAAAACAACAAGACTTTTTTCTTTACAAGAATTTGGCACAGCTTTATTCCTTCGAAATTTTCTTTCTTAAGCTGGAAGATCCTTAAAAACTTTGTTCCTATTGATAGTGTGCTCTCCTCTAAGCATTTTGTTATAGTTTCGAAGTGCCAGTTTTGCTGCAATTGTGAAGATATTCCACATCTCTTCATCAATTGCAGTTTCGCCTGGCACTTGTGGAACTACTTTGGCCTTCTATTTAGGGTTCCTGTTAGGCGTTTCATGACTTTTCGTCACATGCTTTTTGTGTGGTTTAGCATTTCTAAGAATAACTTTCATATTACTCGATTTGTGCCTCTTATTATAGTGTGGACTATCTGGTTTAATAGAAACCACTCTAAATTTAATAAGCCTGTGGACTCTATTAGAGGTGCTATTATGAGGGTCAAGCGATTTATCCTAGGTATTGATACAAAACTCAAAACTAAGCACTGGTCTAGAAATGTGTTTGCAGGAACTCACTTGGGTGTAATGTCTATTAATAGAGTAAAAGTGGGTTACCTGAAATGGAAGCCGCCTGATCCTGGTAGAGTAAAGATCAACACTGACGGCGCTTGCTCCTTCTCCGGCGAGGCTTCTGGTGGGATTATTGTTCGTGATACTCAGGGTAATCTCATCGAGGGAGCGGGTTTTTTCTTTGGCAAGGTTAGTCCTTTGCAGGCTGAAAGGAAGGCTCTGATTGAGGCTTTGGTGCTGTGTCATAGAAAAGGTTGGAGTAACGTGGACCTGGAAACTGATTGTTTGGCTCTGATCAAGGGTTTGTCTTCAAATGAGAGTGGTTCCAGCGAAGTTATCAGAGCTTTGCTTCCTTCTGCTGCTTCACTTCGCCATATCTCAAGATTAGAGAACAATGCTGCTGATTGGATTTCGAAATGGATCTTGAACGAGAAGAAAAACTGCTCTTTCACCATTCACAATGCTCCAATCCCTCTCCTAGCAATCACTGTGCTTGAGAGCATAGGTGTTGGATACATTGATCCTGGCTAAGAGTAGGGTTTTGGTGTGGTTATTAGCTATTTGGGTGGGAAATGGTATTGATTTCTCTTCTTTTAGCTCGTCGGATTGGTGTCATGGCCGAATTTGCTTGGTTGGTTGAGGTATGGCAGCAGATAGTTGTTTGCTGCTCGTTTAGGGTTTCTTTGATTTGGGAGCTGATTTAGGGTTCGTGTGGATGACTAATTCGATTTGGGAATAGATTGTGTTGGACTTGCTTAGAATCGGGTCTGTTTTGGACCTGGTCTCTTTTGCTTTTGTGGGTTTGTTCCCTTGTGTTGGGCTCCCTTGTTATGGTTACTTTTAATGGGTTGTATCTTGGCCCAATTTTTGGGCTGATTATTCAAATATAAATAAAGTTACTATCTTTTGCCAAAAAAAAGATTTAAAAGATGGGCCGACTAGAGATTGTACATAACTTTTTATTTTTTTCATTTTTTCTCAACGTGTACAAATCGAGATTCATAGAGATCTTATACTTCTTCTTTTTTTCCATTTTTCTCTCTAATGTTTTAGAAACCTCTCGAGCAAAAATAGGTTATAATTTATAATCGAGGTTATAATTTATCAAATATATCTTGGTAGATATCGAGGAGGTTATAATTTATAATCGAGGTTATAATTTATAAAATATATCTTGGTAGATATCGAGGTTATAATTTATAAAAAAAAACGATTTTGATATAGTTTGAGTTGTTTTGTTGATTTGTGAGCCGTGGATCGGTGTTTGAGAATGGTGCGAAATTGTGTTTTAGGATAATGGTAAAATACCTTGAGAATGGTGCGAAATTGTGTTTTAGGATAATGGTAAATTGGTGTTTGAGAATGGTGCGAAATTGTGTTTTAGGATAATGGTAAAATACCTTGAGAATGGTGCGAAATTGTGTTTTAGGATAATGGTAAATGGTATTTGAAATTTTGTAGTGTGTATGTTGTATGAAGATTGTGGCAGAGTAACCTAAATTTTTATTTTAATGGCGTGCGACAATGAAGTGTATGGTGTATAATGGTTGCGACAGTGCAACCCAAATTTTCATTTTAATTAGGAATTTAAAAAATAATGATTAGATAATAAATACAAATAAAATAAAATAAAATATAAACAAATAACTCTATTTAATTATTTTAAATTTTTTAAATAAGCTAAAAGACACTAAAAAGTAAATACCCGATAATAAATACCCAATTGTTTTTTATTATAATAAATATTCAATTTTCTTTATTTTTAGCAAAGGATATCATGTTTTATTGAAGGACCAAAAAGAAAAATTCACAAAGTACATGGCTCTAAAGGAGAATACACCAAAAGAACACAATGGCCCCAATCAACGAAATCGGGCACAATTTGGGAAAGTACCAAATCCCAACCAAACCCTAAAAGAAACCAGAGCGACGCCCAACTCCATAGAAGACCTTCACTCAGCCACAACACCAAAACCCAACATCAGCTCCAGCAAATACACTCCTTTGAAACAAATCTCCATCAAACTCGAAGCAAAATCCTAAACCGCCACTGATCTTCATGGTTGACGCTCTCTCTGGGAACCCTAATCCAAAAAGGAGGACGGAAAGGGGTGCAGTTGCACCGGAATGGTTGACACACACCCCGAGTACTCTTGCTCAAAGGATGAAGGCCCTCAACGGGATCGGTGCACCAGAGATCAGGTCCACACCTCAAAGTCACAACTCCAAAACCCTACATCAGCTCGAGCAAATACACTCCTTTAAAACAAATCACCATCCAAATCGAAGCAAAATCCCAAACCGCCACTAATCTTCATGGTTGACGCTCTCCCGGGAAACCCTAATTCAAAGAGGAGGACGGAAAGGGGTGCAGTTGCACCGAAATGGTTGACACACACCGAGTACACTTTCTCAAAGGATTAAGGTCCTCCACGGGATCGGTGCACTAGAGTTCCGGTCCTCGACATAGATCCCTCGAAACCTCAGCCTGGATCAATGTAGCCAACGCCAAGGCTTTCTAGGGTTATGATAGCCAAAAGCGGAATCGGGGCATCGACAACAGTAAACTCCTTGTTACCCTTCTCCTGCAAAGCCCACTTCGAGATCCAATCCGCAGCCACGTTCTGAGTCCTAGAGACATGGCGGAGAGTCATCGAGGAACTAACCAATGAGCGGCAGATCGAGACTTTTGATAAAGAAGCAGGACAACCAGAGGCCAAAATGTCGATAAGAGTCTGGAAATCAGACTCAAGATCGACATTGCACCAATTGTTCTTCTTGCAATGAATTAAGGCCTCCAGCAAAGCCTGAAATTCAGCCTGAAGGGGGGCAATTTTACCAAAGAGGAACCCACAGCCAGCAATCAAATTTCCAAGATCATCTCTAACCAGGAAGCCACCACTGGCTTCTCCAAAGCAGCTGCAAGCGCCATCGACATTAATTTTTAAACGACCAGGAGGAGGAGCTAACCACTTCAGGTACCTAGCCTTATATTTCCTGTTGTTTATAGAGAGACAGTCCAATGCAACACCTGCCTTATAGACGCCTGACCAGTGAGAAGCTTTAAGAGAGCCATTAGAGTCAATACCAGTAATGATGCCATTAATGCTAGAAATTGCACTACCAAAGTTATCATAGGAGCCATAGAACTTACTGCTATTCGTATTACGCCAAATTTTCCAACAAATGAGTTGTGGGACAAGATGGGTAATATGGAATTTACACTTAGAGAACCAGAACCAACTATATAAAATATGACTAAGAGACATAAACCGACTTAGGGGAATTTTAAATAGAACACCATAGTAATTCCACAAGGACCACGCAGAGTTACAGTTGATGAAGAGATGATTCTTCTCTTCACAACTGTAACAAAATTGACATTTGGAAACCAAAAATAAATGCCTTTTAGCAAGAGTACTGTCAATAGGGATATAGTTTTTTAACAACTTCCAACATAGAAACGAAAATTTACTAGGGATAAAGTGACTCCAGATCCTTTTAAAAATGGTTTGCTTTTTGAATTTAAGCCTCATAACTTCCCAAGTAAGCTTAGTATTAAACTTTTTATCATTAGAAAGACTCCATTCAATCTTATCTTCCTGACCTGGTCAATCTTAACACTTTTAATGTGTAAGAGACGATCATGAGTCAGAAAGCTAAGAAAAGAATAATCCCAGTTATTATCCTTCCAAAAAGTCGAAACCTTAGCATAAAGAAGCCAGTCCCTAGATTCAGACACACTAGTAATTGGAGACATGCCATGCCAGGCATCTCTCCAAAAATCAACATCCCCTCTGCCTAAATGCCAGTGAATATAAGGATCAGCCTGATTCTTAACAGAGCACAATATTTTCCAAGTAATAGAGTCAGTCGATTTACAAACAGCTATAGTAGGATGAGTATTTAAACAATAAGTGTGATGCATGAGATCAGCCCAGAGAGAATAGCCACTTCTAAACAGAAACCAAAGCTTAAAAGAAAAAGTGGTTTGAATATCAGATAACAGCTTGATATTCAAGCCACCTTCATCAAAAGGCCTACACAGACATCTCCAAGAGGTCCAATGGATGGCTCTATCATTATAATTGGACCTCCAAAGGAACTTATTAAAACATAATTCAATCTTACTGAGAATAGCCTTGGGGATGAGGGTGTTCTTCATCCAATAATATACAATGGGATGAAGCACACCCTTAATAAGAGACAACCTACCCCCAAAAGACAAAGATTTCATATCCCAAATCTGAATTTTATTGTAAATAGTAGACAAGAGATTAATGAAGTTCTTTCCTTTGTTATTTGCAGATATGTTAATTCCCAAGTACTTGAAAGGAGCATGGTCTATGTTGAAGCCAGTAGAAGATTTCAGCCTGGTGTTAGCTGCCTGAGCAATCTTTGTAGAGGTAACAATCTTAGTTTTCTCCTTGTTTATCATCTGACCATAGGCAATTTGATACTTATCCAACAACTTGCACAGGTTATCTATAGCAGCAGAAGAGCTATTGGAGAAAATGACAATATCGTCAGCAAACGCAAGACAAGGTAAAGTATATCCAGATTTAAGATAATATTTCATATTATGATTAGATTCATAGAGATTCAAGAGACTTCTTAATAGAGCCTCCTCAGTAATAATAAAAAGACAAGGAGACAACGGGTCTCCTTGCCTTAAACCATTCTTTTGAGGGAAATACCCAATACTCTTACCATTAATGAGAATAGAAACCATCACATTAGATATAAGAGAATGAATTAGAGCCAAAAGACTATCAGAAAAACCAAAACACTTCATTACCTTGATGACAAAGGCATGAGACATTCTGTCAAATGCCTTTGTCATATCAAGATGCATGATAACATTACCCTTAGAAGGCCTTCTATTAATATTATGCAGCATCTCTTTAATAATAAGAATATTATCGTGAATTAGCCTATCCCTAACGAAAGCACCCTGACATTTGGAAATAATATTAGGAAGGATGATAGCAATTCTAGAGTTAATCAGAGAGGATATGAGCCTGTTAAAAATAGTACAGAGGCTAATAGGTCTATAATTATTCCAAGAGATAGGATTAGGAGACTTAGGGATAAGACAAATCCCAGTGGCAAAAACACCATTAGGAATGGCCATACGCCTAAGATAAGAATTAATAGCCTGGCAGAGATCAAACCAAATGATATCCCAACAAAAATTAAGAAAGTGACAATTAAAGCCATCAGTGCCAGGGGCACTGTTATTCTTTATGGCAGAAACAATGCTCCACAACTCCTCTTTAGTAACAGGCACCAGAATACTACAATTATCCCTGTCGCTTACAAGATTAGGAATGCTATTAAGAATAGAATCATTGATACTAGAATGATCACAAGAATAGGTGCAACCAGAAAGAATCCCTTTAAAATAAGACTCAGCAGAGCAAGCAATCTCAGAGTCTTTAGATAACCAAATACCATTATCCTTAATACCTAGAATAGAATTCTTTTTCTTTTTATTAGAAACATAGGAAAGATAAAGTTTAGTGTTACCATCACCACTCTTAAGCCAGGAGTTATAACATTTCTACCTCCATTAGCATTCCTCGTTCTTAAGATCTTGAATGAGCAAACTGTTAGCCTTACCTAAGTTAGCCTTAGAGTCACTGCTGTTATCAACCTGATGACAAATCTCCTTAACAGCCACTTCCTCCATAGCCTGCTTAACCTTAGTAGAAATATTACCAAACTTATTAATATTCCACCCTTTAAGAAATTTCTTAAGCCTCTTAAGCTTAAACCAAAAAATCGTATTGGCCTCCCCCTTACAATGGAAATTCCAGTTACCAGTAACATCATTGATAAAATCAGGGTGGTTAGTCCAAGCATTAATGAATTTGAAAAAACCTTTAGTTTGAGAAACAGAACTAATAAAGTTAGATAAAGTAACCAACATGGGGGCATGGTCAGAGCAAGTTGTGACCATGTGAGAAACCTGCGTATGAAACAAAGTAGAAGCTTTATTATTTATCAAAACTCTATCTAATCTTTTCCATGCTTTGTTATTGCTCCAGGTGTATCTGGAACCAACAAAACCAGGATCATCAAGATTACAGAGCCTGATGAAATCATTAAAATCATCAGCACTATTAACATCAAAGGAGGAACAATTAAGCTCATCATCCGAGCAAGTTATAGCATTGAAGTCACCAACTAGAATCCAAGGCTTATCGCTAGTAGGTATGATTCCTAACTGACTCCAAAGCTCTTTACGCTGCGCACTTCTATTTTTAGCATAGACTGAAGTTAAAAAACCAGAGAAGTTAGAAACATTAATCTCCAAGTGGAGAAACTGATCATGATCAATCAAAACACTTAAGCTAATCTCATCAATCCAAAAGATCCAAACTTTGTTAGAACTGTTAGCAACCCAATTATTAAACCCAATTTTCTTAGCTATAGTCTCAATTTTATCAATTCTAGCCATAGGTTCTTGAATAGCAATCAGTTTGACCTTATCTTTATTAATGATAAACTTGAGCCTAGACAAAGTAGCATTATTATTGAGACCACGAGCATTCCAACTAAGAAACTTAATCATTTAGATAGAGAAGTAGGATTGATTTTATCTCTTTTCTGAAGAGATTTAATAGTTAACCTATTGACATTCCTACTTTTTCTTGCAGACTTTAACTTGCTGTGAACTAAGGAACTGAAGTCATGGTGAGAAGAACTTGAAGAATCAGCTGTTGGAGAAGGATTATAACTGCCGATATTACTCTGCTTTGGAGAACTAAGTTCAATACCAGCATCAGCATTCTGATCCTGGTCCAACCCATGGAGCGCACCTATCAATTCCAATTCCTGCTTAGAAGAGTAAGACTCTCTAACAGGGCTAGTATTACCATTATTATTAACTGTCTCAATAGGCTTATCCTTAGAAGTAATGATAGATTTAAGTTTCCTTTTGTAAACCTTAATAAAGGGTTGAGATTCTTTAGAACAATGAGTACTTGTAATACTTTCCTTAACAACATCTAGATTAATAACAATCTTTTCTGAATTAGACTCCACCACCTTAGCATTATCTTTAATAACAGCATCATCTTTCTCCAAATTCTTTTTGCACTTCTCAGAATCATGCCCTAAGTGATGACAAGTTTGACAATAACAAGGAACGTTCTTATAACTAACCCCTAACCAGCAACCATCACGATCCCCAAATCCAATCCAAAGTTTCATTTTCAACAATCTTGAAACATCAATTTCAACCAATGCATAGCAAGCATTCGTTTTAGCCCTATTGATCTCAGGCACCACCACTTGATGAACCACACCTAAAGAAGCAGCCAGTTCATGTATAACAGATCTGTTATACAGAAATTCTGGCATTCTTTCAAACCTTACCCAAAGCAAGGCAATGGGACATTCAAAATTTCTACTGCTTAAAGGACATCATTTAACAATCCGCATGACCTTACCGTCCACGTTCCAAAAACATTTTGACCATAACATGTCAACATCTTCTATCAGCGTGAATTCAATAAGGATTTGTCTCGAATCTATCATGACATACGTGAACATCCCCTTAAACTTGAAAGAAACAAGAAAGGCTTGAAACGCCATTCGCTTGGGGATGCCTTGGCTAAATTTTGCTATAATTGTAGTTCCGGAATGAGCCAAGAGAGCATCTTTAGTCTGATTTGTGAATTGAATCACATTATGGTCCTCAAAAATCGAAATACATTCCTGACGAAACTCGGCATGCCCTGCCCCATTTTTCAAAACTTTAGTGAACAACTTCTTGTATTCAGTAGAAGCAACATTAGAACCTTGTGGTGGGAGACTCTTCTTATCATTCAACGATGGAAAGTCTTCAATACTTAGGGAATTAATAGTCATCAATACACCAAGCTCAAGAAACCGGAAAACAGAGCCAAGAAGGCCATGCTCTGATCCCAACGACAGAGACCAAGACTACTTGAACGGAACCGGAGAAAATGCACAACCAGCAAGTAATACCAGCAAGACTACTTGAACGGAACCGGAGAAAAGGCACAACCAGCAAGGAATACCAGCCAAAAAACTCAAGAGAAGTTTTCTTAGAGGTCAAAAAAACTTTTTCATTTCTTGGAGAAAACGTTTTAGCGATCTGAAGCTTTTCTTCCTTTCAAATATCCAATTATTTTGACGGATTATAATTAATAGTAAAATATTATAATAATTTTTTTATAATATTATTAATCATTTAAAATAAAAAAAAATTGTAATATCATTTTTATATTCAAAAGATTCAAAAGAATTATTATCAATACTTACCAATTAGTATGATAAGAGTTTCTTTTTATATATTTTTTATAACCTTCTTAATTTGCTACTTTTAAAGTTAATTGGAATTTCAAAATTAAATTTCATATTAAATTAGCGGTTTACTTCTTAGATATTTTAATATATTATAATTAAATTAATTCAAAATTTAAAATTAAATAACGGATTGTAATTTACTTTCAAATACGGTAATTTAAATCTCAAAATTAAATAATGGATTATAAGATCCATTCATTTCTAAAACTCAAAATCAAAATCAACACTAGTTAACATGTCACATCAACCCTGCGATGAACACCATTAATTTCGCATGAATCATGTTATGAACATGGTGTTTATCGCATATTTTGTGCAATTTTTTTAACAATACATAAATAAAAATATAATTAGTTATTTCCACTAGATACAAATGTTCATCGTCACTGAAGTTTTCCAAAAAATAACCCAGTTCCTCGTCTTCCATGTTATATTGATGTTTGCTAGATTTGTGGTAAAAAATCTAGGATTTAAGGTAAAATTTGGTTAAGGTTTTAGTGTTGTGGTAAAAATGTTAGTGGTAAAATGTTAGATTTTTGTTAGGGTTTTAGATTAAGGTTAGCTTTTATGAGAATAACCATTGCGTAAATACTTGATAAGGAAATTGTAGTTTTGAGTTTTCAAATTTTAGTTTTAAAAAAAGGGTAAAGTGAGAGATAAAAAAATATGTTTAATTTATAGTCTAGCCCTTAGAAAATATTATTGGTTTTGTTTTCTTAAGATGAACAAAAGTAGATTCATTCATGGCATTCTTTTAATATTTTCAAACAAAATAACGAACCCAATTAACACTGGTTTCGTATGATGTTGTCTCTCATCATTATAATTAGCCTAGTTGATGTGGTCATTTGTCTCTGCGTCTCTCATCTATCATCTTTGCATCTTTCATCCACTGTTTGTATGTCTCTCATTTATTGTCGTTGCGTTTCTCATCTATTATTGTACGTCTCTCGTTTCTCCTAAAAAAATTAAAAAATTATATCATAAATGGATTTACTTTTGTTTGTCTTAAAAAACAAAATTGATGGTAGTTTTATATGGTTTTGCATGATATGGTATCTCATCAATTATAGTTAGCCTAGTTCCTCATGATATGGTCTCTCATCGTTTGCAATTTTCCTGGTTTCGCATGATGTGGTCTTTCATCATTTATAGTTGGCCTGATTTTGCATGACGTGGTCTCTTGTCTATGCGTCTCTCATCTATCGGTCTCTCGGTCTGCATCTCCTATCTATCATCTCTGAATCTCTTATTTATCGTTTGTACATCTCTCATCTATCGTCTCTCATCCATCATTTATATGATTTGTATGAAATATATGTTGATGGTTTCTCATTATATGGTTTATCATTATATTGGCATGGTTTCTCATTTTATCGTTTATCATCATTTATAGTTGCATAGGTTCTCATGAAATATTTATTGTTTCAACAAAAAAATTATTGTTGGTTTCTCATTTTATGGTCTCTCATTATTTATATGTTTCTCATGATATATATGTTGTTGGTTTCTCAAAAAAAATTTGTTGTTGTTTTTCATATTATATGGTCTCTCATCATTCATAATTGGTCTGGTTTCTCATTTTATGGTCTCTCATCATTATCGTTGTCTAGTTTTGTCATAAAATATATGTTGTTGGTTTCTCATTATATGGTTTCTTATCATTCATAATTGGCATGGTTTCTCATTTTAGCGTCTATCATCATTTATAGTTGCATAGTTTCTCATGAAATATTTATTGTTTCAACAAAAACAAATTGTTGGTTTCTCATTATACGGTTTCTCATTTTATGCTATCTCATTATTTATATGTTTATCATGAAACATATGTTGTTGGTTTCTCATGAAATATTTGTTGTTGGTTTCTTATTACCTGGTCTCTCGTCATTCATAATTGGTCTGGTTCCTCACTTTTTGGTCTCTCATCATTTATAGTTGTCTGGTTTTGTCATGAAATATATGTTGTTGGTTTCTCATTATATGGTCTCTTATCATTCAGACTTGGCATGGTTTCTTATTTTATGATTGATAAGGATATAAATAATTAAATAGTGAAAATAATTACTTCATAATTATTCTATTGAGTATTTCATAAGTATGCGAGATATTTGGTGTAAAGTGTAAATGAAAATGACTTAATGTGTAATTTGTGATGAATGTGTTTGTACTTAGTTGTAGAGTAAGGTAATTACTTTATAATTATTTTATTGAGTATTTCATAAGTATGAGAGATATTTCGTGTAAAGTGTAAATGTAAATGACTAAATGTGTAATTTGTGATGAATGTGTAATTATTTTATAATTATTTTATTGAGTATTTCATAAGTATGAGAGATATTTGGTGTAAAGTGTAAATGTAAATGACTAAATGTGTAATTTGTGATGAATGTGTAATTACTTTATAATTATTTTATTGAGTATTTCATAAGTACGAGAGATATTTGGTGTAAAGTGTAAATGTAAATGACTAAATATGTAATTTGTAATGAATGTGTTTGTACTGAGTAGTAAAGTGAGGTAAAGTATGCACATAAAACATAACAAACTAAATCTGTTACGTGTAACCACCTCACCTATAAATAGGTGTACTTGTCTTGAGAATGAGGATGATTGTACACTTTTTACACTTTTCACTCTTGATTACTTTCTCTCTCTAAATCTTGAGTAACCTTCATTCTCTAAAATCTCTCTCAACAATTCTTCTTAGACATTACTTTCAACCACAAAAAATATTTATACTTATCAATGGTCTCTCATCATTTATAGTTTCCTAGTTTCTCATGAAATATTTGTTGTTGGTTTCTCATTATGTGGTCTTTCATCATTCATAGTTGGACTGGTTTCTCATTATATGGTCTCTCATAATTCATACTTGGCCTTGTTTCTCATGAAATATATGTTATTGGTTTCTCATTATATGGTCTACCATCATTCATACTTAGCCTGGTTTGTCATTTTATGATCTCTCATCATTTATAGTTGTCTAGTTTCTCATTAAAAACTTTTAATATAGCAAAATCATGAGTAAAAACAGAGTTAGAAACTCAAAGCACAAAATCTGCAGAAAATTGAGTTTATATGAAAGCAATTCAAAATTAAATGCTGAAAACAAATAAAAACAACAATCAAATAAAAAAATACGAATAAATTCATATGGAAAAAAAACTAAGAATCAAAAGAGAATATGAAAACAAGGGTCTTAAATGGATAATAATTTGATGTTTGGGTATTAATCGGTACTTAACCTTTTTATACATGATGATTTGATAATGCCTAGTTATTTATTTATAAATAATATTTTTTTATTTTCGACATGGTATGAGACTGAGGTTTAGAAGGTTTGAAGAGTAATTAGTTTTTTTTACTAATTAACTTTACGGACAAATAGGTTTCAGATATTGACTATTGACAGATAGTCTTCAATGTATTATCGAGTATTGACCTATAATCTTCAATAATGATCTTTTATTATCTATTTTCTATAAAAATATTCAAAAAATAACATTTTGTTCATCGATTATCAATTTTTTGCTAAGTGATTATTAGTAACAACGGATTTGTTGTGAATTGAAATTATGTATTTGTTGTGAAATGAAATTCGGAACAATTATTGAAACAGACTTACAATGAAAGTAATATTTTATTATAAAAATGTGTTATGTTGTGACATATTAACAACTACTATATTTTACTTTCATTTTCTTCTTTATTTTTATGTTTTCCTCTTTTCTAATGTATTTTATTTCTTTTTCTTTTCCTTAAATATTTTTATGTACCTTTTTTTCTTTACAGTATCCTTCTTTACCATAAAGTCCTGTTTTTCATTTTTCAAATTTTCTTTTCACGGGGAAAATATGAAGAACCCATAAACTAATGTTTTTAAATTTTTATCTTAAAGATTATAAGATATCAATTTTTGTTTTTTTATTACCAAAGTTTAGAAATTGGGTTCAACCTCCATGTAAAATCTCTTTTAGTACAATATTTTTCTTCTCTAGAAGATTATCCCTTACTCATAATACTCTTTTCTTTTTCTTTGATATTTCTTCTTCTTTGATCATTGTAACACACTAAAGAAAAAACGAATGACAAGAGCACCAACACAAATTCCAACCAGCTTCGACAATCAACTTAGGGCTTGCCTTTGTTGATCTATTGTTAAAACCTACGATTAAGTATGTCTCTTCATTTTTTTTCTCTTTGTTTACTCAATGTAGTGAGTTATGAAGTTACTGTCCTTTCTTCAAGATTAAAGTTTCCATGAGGCTACTCTATATATGGGTAGTTATTTGATTATAAGTTTAGGGGTTTTGTTTGTTGTGAGTGTCTTATCCTTCCTTTATTAACTTACATTATTATCTCTATGATGGATCCAATCCGAAGTTAGATTGCTAAGTGGGTGAGAATTGGTGGTGTAGCCATAAGAAGTTGAGGAATTCAACATGGCAGAGTGAAGAAAAATATATTGGTTCTTTTTCATCTTCTAAGTATTCCAATTTGATGAACTCTATAAAAAAAAGTTTGTAGTCTGGATGATTTGATGCAACAAATGAGAATGTATCTGAATTTAGGAAGTTGCAAAGCAATATTTGTTTTCATGACTCAAGTGATTTCACGTTATATATGTTTCCATCCCTTTTTCGGAGTAATAAAATTTTAGTTGAAAAATGTTTAGTCGTCTGATTAAATCAGGTAATAAAAGGAATTATTGATGGGGTGCGGCTCTGGCAATTCAAATTTTACAGCATGACCCATCTTTTTTTATGGTTGGTTAATTATTTGACATTTTTTGTTTACGATCTTATTAAAACACATAAAAAGCGATTTTGTTTGTTTCGTGAACCTCTTCATGTTATGGGCTATAATGTCATCCATATCTGGACAAAATTAATTATGCTTAAATATATTAGTTAATTAATTCACTAAATTAATTAATTAATTGGTCAAAAGTTTTATATTAATGTGATTTTAAACAATGTGAGAATATTATTCTGTTATTATTTAATTTATGAAGAATATTTTGTATTTTTTAGAAAACTATTATATTAGTAAATATATTATTCTATCATTAAAATATTATAATATACTGATATAAATATAGGAGATGTATGAAGAAAAATAATCAAGAAAAAAATAAAAAAGTTTTTTCTTATTTTCTCCAATTATTTTCTTATATCTTACAATTGGTATAAGAGCATTGTTCGATCAAAATTAAAAACTTAATTCCTCTTTCTTTTGTTCCTCAATTAACCAAATAAAATTATAACAAATAGAGTGGGAGATAGTTGAAAAAGGGTACAACAAAATAAAAAATGTTGAAGAAAACAATTAACACCAGCGCAATATGAGGATTTAAGAATATAAAAAAGAAAAATCAGAAAGCAATGTCTTGGATATAGGAGAGGATTTAAGAATATAAAAAAGAAAAATCAGAAAACAATGTCTTGGATATATCAAGGAGCCCAATCGTACGAAGAAGTTTGGGAAAAAAATTGTTTGCACCACTTCAGCAAATCAAGAATCGAGAATTTTGAAGAAATTATTCAAATAAGATAAAAAAGGTAAAAAGAATTCGATCACAAACTCTTAGAGAGAATTTAGAAGTTTGGAGGGGAATTTAGAAGTTTGGAAAAATATATAGTCTGAATTTATTTCTGATTATTATTCACGGGATTTTCCATTATCACATAATTAAAAATAAAGGGGAAACTTTGGATAATATTTGTGTAAGTGAAACATTATTCGCTCTTTGGATTCAAGATTTGTCGACTATGACCACTGCTGAATGAACGGACTCGTTGTAAACCTATGAAGAAAGATTAAATAAGAAGAATAAGAAAGTAACATTAGATCAAGCACTACACTCAAACTTGTCTCTAAGTGAAAAGAAAAAAGATTCCAAAATTTTAAAAAAAAATTATGGTCATTCTGCAAGAGAATTTAACAGAACAAACAAAAATTAGAATTTTAGAGGTTCACTAGAATTTTAGAGGTTCACAAAAAGGCAAGATGGTCCTTGCTACTCGGGTCAGAGCATAAGCTAGTGATGCTTTCGGCTACTGGACTCTCGCCATCTAGGGTGCAGCACTACACAGCTTCGCCTAGCAGCATGACGCTTTTATTGCTCTCCCACAACCCCGTTTTCACGGTTTAGGTTGCTCCCACTTCGCTCAGTTTAGGCTGCTCCCACTTCGCTCGCCGCTACTACGGGAATTGATTTTGCTTTCTTTTCCTCTGGCTACTAAGATGTTTCAGTTCGCCACGTTGTCAGATTGATTAAAATTAAAACCATTTAGGTTGAAAGCCGACGTAGAAATCAAATATTCTTAATTAAGTTTGAAATATATCAGTTAATTAATTCACTGAAAAAGATTTGAACAATATATTAATGTAATTTTGAACAATGTGATAATATTATTCAATAAATAATATTATTCCATTTGAGAAGAATATCTTTTAGTGATTTGATTTTCTTAAAAGAAAATATTATATTATTAAAAGATATTATTTGACCAATATAATATACGAATATAAATATTAGAGATGGATGAAAGAAAAAAATCAAGAAAAGAAAATAAAAAAGTATTTTCTTATTTCCTTCAATTCTCTTCTTATATCTTATAATCGCTCTTATCATTTCACTGTAGTTCTTTCATTAGTAAACTCATTTAAAGTGGCACTCTTAGATTATTTAAAGTGGCACTCTTAGATTTTGTACTTTGTTTTGTCCTCCGTGATAGTTGTTACTTTAAGAAGTGAGGATTGTAACCACACGCACAAAAATAAGCATGAAGAAATTTCATTCAAATGTGAAGATAATAACCAAATATGAGAAAAATATGGTGCTTATTTGTTTTTACTATTTATGTTGACTTTATAGATAATTCTTTAAATATCTATTTTTGATAAATTTAGTCTCCTAAATAACACTATAACTGCTTAATTTTATAAAAATATGGATAGTCAAAAATAATTTCAACAAATATTTTTTTAAGTTGATGGATTATACTAAAGTGGATAATCAAAGAACTATCATAATATATTCTTTAGTCAAGAGACTATTTATCACTAAACTGGATAGCAAATATACAATTTACAGTTCAAAGCATATGGTTAGATCTTGAGTTTAGAATTTGTATGTCTTACGTTCTGTTGGCGAGCAGTTGTTTTCGATGTTTGTCGAAAAAAAATATTCGTTTTTTTATGTTTTTTTATCTTCTAGCTATTGTAAACGTTTTTAATCATGAAATAAATAAACAGAACATGTTGTAGAATTATCAGTGAAATTCTGGTCGAGATTTCGATTTGGTTTTGGTTTAAATTTTTTATCTTGGTTTTTTATTTGGATTTGGACTGATTCTGATTTTGATTTGCTTTTGGATTTGACTTGGATTTCAGTTTGAGTTTGGATTTGATTCAATTTTATTTTTGAGAATTCAATTTAAAATTATAATTTGATTTTAGTTCATTTGGATTTTGGTTGAGAATTCAATTTTAGGTAGTACTGTTTGCGATTTGGTGTAAATTTTGAATAGGGAATTGGAATTTAGAAATTTGAAATTGGAAACAAGAAACTGAAGATTGAAGATTTGAGATTTAATATTGGACTAGAGATTGAAGAAGACAATGTAGAAGAAACTTGAAGAAGAAGATGAATAAAACGAAAATATGAAGAAAAATAGCACAAGGAAGAAAAAAAGATTAAAAGAAATATGTGTGAAGAAAAAAATGTGTACATGAGAATATGAATAATAACGATTATAGAAGAAACTGTTTGTATGGCGCTTGGTTGTTTGATGTCAATTCAAATATTGAAGGAAAATTGTAGATTTATTCACAAAGATTTAGTCGTAATCTCGTTTTCGTTTTTTGTGTCACAAACTCTCAATGTTTATTAGTGTGGCATTGTGAGTGTGAGAAATGATGTTAGAGATATTAAAGTCATTAGAGATATTAGGCTCACCAACCCATATAATTACTTTGTAAATAATGGTTTAAACTCTTTAGAAATATATAATTATAATTAATAAAAACTAAATTCGATTTTGTTTCTCTATTTTATACCCATTTTATCTATAATAATTTTCGAGTTTTATTAGGTTAGCCTCTGCCTCTGTAGACTATTAGAGACACATAACTCACAAACTATTGTTGCAGTTGAGGCCTCTATTGAGGCCTCAACATGTATGATGTTGTCCATAATCGAAAGAAACGATAGTCGTAACTATTGACTTTCTGTATATGGTTTTAGAAAGATATTGTATGGGCACTAGTCTCTTCACACAGACGACGTCACTAATGATATCTAGAATTATTCAATTTATATAATAAGATCCTGACCAGATTAAATATCATACATACGAGAGTAATAGTAGAGAGATAATCCACCGAAAATTATAATATTAATTGTTGACCATTGTCAAGGTGGATGAAAGGTTTATTTATAGCTATACATATATGCTTTTGGAATACAAGGTTCAGTTAGAGATAAGTTCACTAATAGACTAGTGAATCTATGAGTTGTTTGCTTATGAATAATTACCGCTTCATACATGTACAATGATTTAACTAATAATCATTTTATCATTTAGCTACTCATGTTTTTATGTTGGTGATAATTAATGGATTAAAATTTGTTTAGTTTAAACTAGACATGTTTAAAGGTTAATTTTTATACTTTATAAACAAATAATTTTGACTAACTTCATCCTAAAAGTTTGGATATATGTTTATGAATATATCAGTCTTATATATTTATATGTTTATCGATGATTTTTTATTCATTTATATTTTTATCTGTAGTTGTTAGTTCTCATATTATTTTATTATTAGCTTTTGGTTCTTATGAACAAAACAATTAATATTAATATAATAAACCTAAAATTATAAAAATACTTCTGGAGTTATTAATTGTTTGGTTTATTTTGGGTTGGGGTAGATTGGTAAAGTGTTTAGTAAGTATTTTAATAATTTTGGGGTGTTTTGTGTTTAGTGTGGAGAGTAGAGAGATAATTAACTATCTACTAGTATTAAATTTTGATCACTCTCATTAATGAGAGTGGTTAGGGTATTTATACCTTAATTACCAACACATGGGCATATCGGGTTGAATTCAAAGACCCATTAGTCTTAAGTTGATTAGCAAATAACTTAGTCAAAAGTTAATACATTTGTCATGTTCGGAATTTTAGTGGTGTGATATGGTCCGACTTACCCATGTTCGGATTTGTGGTTTTGTTGTGACCAAAATCTCCGAACTCATCAGTAGCCCATTTTTAGGCCTTGTAAAAGATCTTTGGAAGGGCTAAAAAATTCACCAAGTTGGGATCAATTTTGTCTGATCTGCTTGTGTCGTTTGAATTGAAAAACTTCTTTTCAGAAACGATCCTATTCAAATTTTACCAGAACTGATTTCCCTTCATAGACTTCTAAGAGTTATTTCTTGAATCGTGGGACACGTGTCAATATCTGGTTTAACCTCCCAGCCATTTTTCTCCTAGATTGTCGCACCCACTAGCTCTAGAAAGTTACATAGGTTTCAACTTTTCACACGTTGCGCAGCCTCTAATCATTGCAAAAATTATGTTCACCTTCTCCTTGGTAACTGTTGATTTTCACTGTTATATATATATATATATATATATATCTTTTCATTGTCTTCCATACTCAAATCTTTCTAGAGAGAAAAACTTAGTTAATTTTCAAATTGTTCGTGAGACATATATGTTCACAGCCAAAAACGCCTTAGTTAAAGAAGTTTAGTTGAACTTGTTTGAATTAGAGAGAGCAAATAAAGTAGAGAGAGAAAACCATATTGCCTCCGGTCTTCCTGTTTCTCCAAGTGAGAAGGGTAATCAGTCAAACCAGAACGTCAATCAAGGGTCATCTTCCTCGAGAAACCCTAGAACTAGAAAACTTTCATTCACAACAAACCTTTCACCTCTCCCTTATGGCTCTTCAGTACAAGAGTCTCAACACCCTATTCCCAAAGAAAAAGCTATCTCAAGTGTTAGAAAACCCTCACCGTTTATAGCGATGGGCTCAGACGTAGAAAAATCACCAAAGAAGATAACCCCTCGCCGGATTACTCATCAAGGAAAAACCCAATCAACACCAACATCTTCAAAACCCTTCGGATCAGAGGTAGCAAAGGTGGTTCAACGGGCCAAATCCTTCGGAAAGCAGCCTTTGCCAGATACCAGGCCCTTAGAAGTAACAACTCCTCAACCAGCTGTACAATCACAGATGAAGGAACTGGAACAACCTCCTTAAAAAACAACCGAACAACCTTCCACAGTGATGGAGGAGAACATGGAGGATAGCATCGAGGAAGCCCCTTTTGAGTCCAAGGCGTCAGGTCAAACAGGGGATGTTGCTTCAGATCAGAGAGGAAAAACTAAAGTTGGCATGACTCATCCGGACGCTCTTCCAGAGAATCTAGAGTGTAAGGTAGCCCCTTGTTTCAAGCATGTTAGTGTTAAGTTTCTGCTGGCTTTGCAGAATATTAATTACGTCTATACCCACACTGTTGAGTTGGGTCGAATCTAAACCAAATGAGGGATTCCGGAGTCCGTAAAAGTGAGGATACCAATCTCTCCGGAGACCCCCATGGATTGCAAGTTGAACAAAGTGGTGGTCTATACCGAAGTGCTAAACTGGGGACTTCGGTTCCCTTTAGACCCAGATATTGTTAGATACTTTAATCTGATCAAGTTATACCCCAGCCAGCTGATTCCCAATGCCTGATATACACTCTTAGCTTGTATCATGGTGTCTAGGCTATCAAAAATCCCACTCCCTATGGAGCAGATTGCTGTTGTAGCAAGCATGTGCAAGAATCACCAAATCCCTTCTACCACTACAATATGGGTAATGATTTCAAAGTTGTGGATGACTTTCTGGAGTCTAAAAATCCTTGGAGGATGTAGTTCCTCTTTTTCAGAGGGACTTGAGAGAATGGTAGAAAAATTAAGGCCAACACAAACCCCAGCCTCCTGACAGCAGATGGAAAAGCATAGGTAAATTCTTCTTCCTTTTTATTTCTTAAGTTGCAATTTTTCTTATGGTGACTAACTTATATCTCTCCCCAGTTCTACTGAAGGAGTTTGTATGCCACTTAGAAGAAGGACAGAAGACTTGTGCGAAGCTTAATGCGTGGGCTTAAGAGAACTGGGGAAATGCCTTCCACAATTTCTTCAAGTTAGGAAATTTTGTGAGGTCTAACTTGTGGAACACCATAGGAAGAAGAGGCCTTACATGAGAAGAGCTAACCACCCCTCCCCCTATTTATGTGATCCCAAAGAGGACATAAGCCAAAGATTCCAAGCTGCACCTGTCTGCCAGGGCCAAATCCCCTAGCAAAATGAAGAACAAGAAAAAGAAGGTTGCAACAGACTTAGCTCAAACAACTACAGAGGGGGCTGGTTCGGAGAACCAAGGAGGAATCGATGTGGCTTTTCCAAATGCAGTAGAACTTGAAACTGTGAAGGAATCCGGAGGGTCAAAGAACCCACCAAGGCCTCCTAAGAAAGATAGGAAACGCAAAGCCAACAACGATGAGAAAGCTGCCAAGAAGAAGAAGGTTACTTTGGGGGCAGAGATAATCCTTCGCCCAACAAAAATCCCACCCCCAGTTCATGCTGATTCTACCCTACAAGAGGAAATCCCAACAGACCTTCAGTCCAGACAGATTGCTGGTGGAGGAAACGAACAAGGGGTCCTTTCAGCCTTTCAAGACATTGGTTTGTATTTTAATGACCTTGATAAATATGATTTTGCAGGTCCTTACCGTCCCTCCAACTCTTCCAACATGGTAACTTATAATGGGAAGTCTTTCTCCATATCCGGAGAACAAGATACTTTAAGCCACGCTCTCCTCGGTTACATCCGGCCAATACTTGATCTGGAGAAGTAGGTAAAGAATCAAACCAGTGTTATCAACTCTCTTACCACTGACAAGCAAACCTTGTCAGATAGGCTTCTGAGTGCTCAACAAAGCATAGAGGCGTTAAAGAAGGAAAATGACGATTTGGCAACTAAGCTGACCGCATCGGAAGCAGTCAATACTGAGCTCAAGTACTCCGGCCTAGAGACTTCTTCCTCACAAAACCTCACAGCTTTGAAGGAGCACTTGAAAACCAAGGATAGTGCTATCCAAACTTTAACCAACGAGAGAACCAAGTTGGAGAGCACCGTTTCGGAGAAGGTTAAGGAGAAAGATGCCCTGTAACGTCAGCAAGAACAAGCTATCAAAGCAGGCATAAAGGAATACGCCAACAGAATAGTGGATTCCTTAGAGAAAAGAGATAATGAGATCAAATCCGACATGGTGTTGTTGTTTCATGAGACCTTCCCTGAGAGAACCCTTGGTCCCTTATGGAAGTATGTGGAGTATGATGACATCCCATTCCATACCTTAGCAGATGGTGACAAGCACAACTATGCTAGTGGAGTTGACTCCACTGATGATGAAGAAAGAACGGGTGAGAGTTCAAGTGCTGAACTCAAAAGTCCTAAAAAATATGGTGGTAAAGAAAAATCTGAAGGGAACAAACCCTAAGGTTTTATCATATATTTTTTGTTTTTTGAAAGATTAAAGTCTTTGGATGGCCAAAGAATGTTTTGTACTCCTGTTCGGTTCAAGTCCGATCGGGTTTAATTTATCTAATTTCCTTTTTGTTTAATATTTTGTTTTAAATCTTTCATGGCTAATGTTTAAGTAGCCCCTGGAATTTCAGAAGTATTGAATTGAGAGTATTTAATATCTCCAATCACATATGTTGAACAAGTGATTCATACTTAAATTGAATTGAATTAAAATCACATCAGACTTTTAAAAAAGACATCATGTATTATTGAAAAAAGCTGGACACCTCATTAAAATCTTCCCGCGCCACCAGGGTAGGAAAGAGTATGCCCCATAATATTTACATTGGTATTTACCAAGTAAATATTACAGAAAAACTTTATTCTAGATATAACCTGAGATGCTCAACATTCTATGGATGCTTTAAAGCTCTTCATTCTTTGTCTTGAAGCCTATATGTCCCCGGTTTGACCTTTTCACAGACCTCATAAGAGCCTTCCCAGTTCGGAGCCAATTTACCAAACTGCCTCTCCTTGGTGTGTAAGAAGTATTTTCTTAATACTTTATCCCCTGTTTGGAAATCTTTTTTTTTACTTTGGAAGCAAATTTGCTCCTCATTAAGCCTTGGTAGTGTGTTGTTCTCAAATGTGCTTTAACCCTTTTTTCTTCTATTAAGTCCAACTGATTCCTAACTGCTGCATCATTAGCCTGTTCAGAATAGTTATAGACAATGTATGATGGCAAAGTGGCCCCTATGAGAGTAATTGCATCTATCCCATATAACAAGGCAAAAGGAGATTCTTGTGTGGCAGCCCGATGAGTAGTTCGGTAGGCCCACAATACTTCTTGTAAATAACTTGGTCATTTCCCCGCAGCTCCCTTTAATTTTTTTTTTAATCCGGATAAAATGGTTCTATTTGCAACCTCAACTTGGTCATTCGCTTGCGGATGGAAATGAGAGGAAAAAAATGTTAAATGCCTTTAGAGGCAGACAAAGCCTCCATATCTTTCTTATCAAATTGCGGCCAATTGTCTGTAGTAATCTTTTGGGGAACTCCAAATTTACAGAATAGAATGGATAAGATAAACTTAATAACGGATTTTGATGTGGTCCCAGCCAAGGGAGCTGCCTCTATCCACTTAGAGATATAGTCAATGGCGACTATGATAGTTCTGCACCCCCCGGATGCCATGGGAAGAGGTCCAACTAAATCCATCTGCTATCTATCAAAAGGTATTTGCTCCGAAATAGACTTCATAGGTACTCCTGGCACATGAATTTCATTTCCATAACTTTTACATGGATCACATTTCTTCACCATTTCTTTTGCATCTGCCATCATGGTTGGCCAATAGTATCCAACTAACAAAACTCTTCGGGTCAGTACCTTGTATCCACAATGCGCTGAACCTTCCCCATCGTGTAGTTCGGATAAAACAACTTGAGATTCTTCAAACCCTAAACCGCGTAAGAGAGTCCTACTAAAATATTTTTTGTAGAGAACTTCTCGTATTATAAAAAAACCACGAGCCTTGTATTTAATCTTTTTTTCTTCATCTTTATCCGAAGGCAATGTCCATCGGAAATATATTGAAAAAGTGTGTATCTCCAATCTCTAGGTTGGGCTATAAGTATACTCATATTTTCTTCATCTTCTTTCTTTTGATCTAGCTGTATGGACGGACATTCTTATATAAGAATCCAAGGGTAGGATTCAGAATACGCTATAGCTACCAGAGAGTCTGCCAATGTATTCTCTGATCTGGGAATATGCTCATAGCAAATACTTTTGAAATTTGCTTCCATTTCTTTCTAAATGAGAAAATATTTTACCAACTGTTCCTTTTTTACCACAGACTGTCCTTGTGCATGATGGATGAGCAATTGAGAGTCACTCATTAACCGGACTCTCTTAGCTCCACAGATGAGGGATAACTTAAGACCAGCTATAGCTGCCTGGTATTTAGACTCATTGTTAGAGGCCCTGAATCCAAAACATATAGCTTGATACATTTTATCAACATACGAGGAGGTTTAGAAAATTACAGCTCCACAACCCATAGTGCTTGATCCACCATCAGTTCAGACCATCCATTCTTTCTTGAAATTATCTTTTGAAGTTTGTTCAGAAAACCTGTCAGCATGAAATTCTACCAAGACTCAGCCATTGGTTGAGCTTTAATTGTTGTTCGAGGGGAAAAATCAATGTCATAGTCACCCAATTCTACTGACCACTTGGTCATTCTGCTTGGTATATCTGCCTTTTGAATAACATTTTTTAGCGGGAAAGACGTTCAGACAATAATAGAATGAGCTTGAAAATATGGCATCATCTTTCTTGCTGCAATCACTAAAGCTAGTGCCATCTTTTCTAATTTCAAATATCTTCTTTCAGCATCCAATAAACGTTTACTGACATAGTACACCGGGCGAGGGTAATTGTCCACTTCCCTTACTAGGACAACACTTATAATACATTCTGATACAGTCAGGTATACATAAAGCTTTTCTCATTGAAAAGGTTTGAAAAGGGTTTGGGGTGAAGACAAATGTTTCTTTATTTCAATAAAGGCTTGGTCACACTGTAGGGACCAATTGAAATCTTTAGCATTTTTTAATATTTAGAAAAAATGAGCACACTTGTCCGATGACCTTGAAATAAATCTATTTAAAGCAGCCAATCTTCCGGTGAGCCTTTAAACATCTTTAACATTTCGAGAGGGATCCATTTTCAATAAGGCATGAAGCTTATCAGGGTCAGGCTGGATACCTTTCTCACTTATTATGTAGCCTAGAAATTTTCCAGATCGGACCCCAAACACACAATTCTCTGGATTTAACTTCAAATTCACAGTTTTTAAGTTAAAAAAAAGTTTCTTGGAGATCAGTTATGTGTAAGTCCTCCTCCAGGCTTTTAACCACTATGTCATCTATGTACACTTCCATGTTTCTACCGATCTGATTAGGATATGTCTTGTTCACCAACCTCTGATAGGTAGCCCCAGCATTTTTCAATCCAAAGGGCATCACCTTGTAGCAGTGGAGACCTCAATCTGTAGTAAAAGTGGTGTGATATTGATCTTTCGGATCTACTTGTATCTGATTATACCCTAAAAATACATCCATGAAGGATAATTACTTATTTCCAGATGTAGAATCTACTAGCTGATATATCTGATGGACATGATAAAGATCTTTTGGGCAAGCCCTGTTGAGGTCAGTGAAATCAATACACATACGTCATTTGTCGTTCTTTTTCTTGACTAACACCGGATTGGAAATCCATAGAGGATATTTGTATTCTTTAATATGCCTCATCTTGGTCAGCCAATCAACCTCTTGAACTATCACATCTGCTTTTTCCTTGGAAAAAGCTCTTCTTTTTTGTACAACATATGCAACATCACTCCAGATAAAAAAACTTATGTGAAATAATATCCGCTGGTACTCTAGTCACATCATTGTTTCACCATGCAAACACATGTTGATTGTTCAGCAAAAAAGACAAAAAACTCTGGCGCCAACTTGGAACCAATCTTAACGTTCTTACCATTTGCAAGGGAATGAGTTTCAACTTCTTCAATGGGTATTATGACACTGGGAGCCTCTCTGGGGTCATCAATCTCATTTTCCTCAGTAGAAGGCTCCAATAACTGCTAATCTTTATTAATTCGAATTGCCCCCAATGTCTTAGGAGCAAGAGCTGTTGCATAGCACTCTCTGGCTATCTTCTGACTACTTTGGAAAATTCCTACTTGTCCCTGAACCGCATACTTTAAGCATTGATGGACTGTAGAGGCCACAACATGCATTCTGGAAAGCCAAGACCTCCCAAAAATTGCGTTGTATGATGTGGGGCAATCTACCGCAACAAACAGTACTCTTACCATCTTTTTAAAGGGCCCCTTGCCCAACAACACTTCTTCTTCAAACTGCCCAATTACATCCGCAGAACTCCATGTGAAGCCCACAATGGTTCTATTCGAACGTTGAATAACAGCTGGATTCCTCATCTATTTGTAGGAGCTTAAGAAAAGGATGTTTGTCGAACTACCCGTATCAATCAAAATTCAGCGTATATCATTTCCCCTTATAGAAGCTCCTATAACCACCACATCCTCTTGAGGCCCAACAATATCTCTCAAGTCATCTTCATCAAAAAATATAAATGGGAATGGAGACTGGCACTGATGGGAAGACATTGTCCTTTCTAACTGGGTAGTCATATTGTGGACATGCCTCTTTATTGATGAAGGGGTAGGTGCAGTTACAGTATTCCCTCCGAAGATAGTTAATGATTCGAAGAAACTGATCAATCCAGATATTGTCTTAGTTTTTTCTGTTATCATCCCAACATTATTCTAAGTTGGATCTAGATCCAGATATTCAGAGTCCACATCGAACCTTTCAAGGACCATCATTGCACCTTCTTGAGCTGATGTTCCAGGATTATTCGAAGGACCTGACCGAGGAGCATTGTCAGGTCTGTTTCCACTTTTTCTTTTAACGTATGCCCCAAGTTTTCCCCTATCAATAAGGTTTTGGACTTCTTCTTTGAACGTTATGCAGTCCTATGTATTATGGCATATATCATTGTGATATTGGCAAAAAGAAGTGTTCTGGTTTTCTCTGGAAGATTGTAACACTGCTGGCTTTCGAAAGTGTACTTCATCCTTAGTTTGATCATAGATTGTAGCTATATTTTCTCTCAATTCAGCAAACCATTCAGGCTGGACCCAAGGACCTCTTTTATTTTTGGATTGTTAGCTCTGGGTCTGGTTTTGGTTGGATTGAGTTTGCCTGGATATGTTAGATCCTTGCCCGGTCTCATTTTCCTTGTAACCAGATTGGTTAGCGGCCGAAGGAGAAGTAGTGATGGTGGACCTCACTTGAAGGTGCACCCTCGTTTTCTTTGTTTCTTCCACATTAATCTGTTTTCCCACTTGGTTTAATAAGCCACCCTATGTTATAGCTTTCTTCTGGGTCACAGAATCACCTAAGTACCCAGGATTCAATCCCTGCCTAAGAGAAGCAATCACCACCTGCTCAAAGTAATCTGCTAATCCGTTCTTTGTATTCACAAATCGACTTATGTAATCTTTCAAAGATTCATTTGGTTCTTGTGCACAATGGATAATGGTATCCCTATTACCCTTGAGTTCTTTACTCCCAACAAATTGCCTCCGGAAAGCAACCCAAAAGGTGTCAAAGTTTCTAATACATCCTTGAGGCACGCCGTTATACCACTTAAGAGAACTCCCCATAAAAGTTTGGGAGAAGGCTCTGCACAAGAGCTTATCGTCGTCGTCAAAATTCATCATGAAATTCTTGAATTGCTCGAGATGGTTGTCCGGATCCCGACTTCTATCATACTTCTTCATCTTAGAGCTATCAAACCTTTTAGGAAGGTGTCCGGATAGTATTTTCACAAACAAAGGTGACTGCCTCTTGTTTTTATTGAGAATAAAAATAGTATCTTCATTAGGAGTTGCAAAAATACCTGGTTTGGACTGAAAAAAAAAGGGATCTATCAACAATTGATCAACATGCCTATGGGATGATCCTTTGCCCTGATGCCTTTTGAGCCTACCATGTCTGTCCCTCTTTCTTGAGTGTTTTTTGGTTAATTTTATGTTTTTTCTGGATCTCTCCGCATCACTTCTTGAGGACAAAGATTCTTCAAGCTCTGCCTAATTCGAAGAGCTGCTAGAGGGTTCAGATCCAGAACTTTCAAAAGGCTTAGACTGATGTGTCTTCTTCGAACTAAGGTGAGTCTTTAGGGATGGCTCATTCTCCCCAGGGTTGTTAGTATGGTGAAGGACTGACGCTCCGGATTTCTCCTTGATGCCTTTCTCTTCTTGTTTTATGGCCCTTAGTGCCTCTATTTCACTCCTCAGTTGGTCTCCCTCCTCGATGGTATATTCCTTATTTTCCTTCACCGTTTCCACCTCAGAAGGTGGAGTATTTTTCCCATTCGGATCCATCCGAACTATTTTTCTCACTGGTTTTGAATGTAAAATTCAGGCACCGTCGCCTCCCACTATGGTTGCCAATTTGGTTTGGTTTATTTTGGACTGGGGATAGATTGGTAAAGTGTTTAGAAAGTATTTTAATAATTTTGGGGCGTTTTGTGTTTAGTGTGGAGAGTAGAGAGATAATTAAGCTGTCTACCAGCATTATATTCTAATCACCCTCATTAATGAGAGTGGTTGGGATATTTATACCTTAATTATTGACTCATGGGCTTATCGGGTCGGGTCATGAAACCAGGTCGAATTCAAAGACCCATTAGTCTTAAGTTGATTAGCAAATAGCTTAGTCAAAAGTTAATACATTTATCATGTTCGGATTTTTAGTTGTGTGATATGGTCCGAATTATCCCTGTTCGGATTTGTGGTTTTGCTGTGACCGAAATCACTGAACTCATCAATTAACATAATAAATTTTAGTTTATATTAGTTTTCAAATTGGATTAATAATTAAGATCGTTCGCTCGCTAAGTAACGTGACATTTAATAATAAAATATGCATTTTGTGAGATCGTATTACTTTTTTATTCAATAAGTTATTATTTTTAATAATCTTAATTTTTTATTATAGCAAAACATATTTACGTTTCAGTTAATATTTAATCCTAAACTATCTATAATAGTTTTAGACTAAGATAACAATCGAATGCTATAAGTTTATTTTGTTTTTATAACTAGAATCTTTTTTTTCGACTGAATATATATAGGAGTTATATGTTACACATGATCAATTGGATCGTTAATTGAAATAAATTGATTTTTATGTTTTTTTTATCTTGAAGTATTATACACTAACAATTTTTCTAAATTATAAGATTGAAGCCGATATTTGGTATAATATATGTATTTTTTATAGCTATGTTTTTAAGATAGTAGTTAATGTTCATTCATAGTTTATTCTTACTAAAGTTTATACTTAGCAAATAAACCAACATATTTAACCAAAATATTTTTCCTCTTTGTTATTTACTTTTCAAAATATACATAAACATAATTATTTTAAACTGTTATATATAAATAACCAATCATTTGGGATCAGAATCGTTGGGTGTGTGGGGATATTCTTTTATTGGAAAACCAACTAGTGATGCTTGAAAATCGATGACATCAATTTGTTACTCATAGATTCCAACTCTCTAGATTTTTTAAAATCAGTTAATTTTTGAACACTTGATCAAACACTTTTAAAGATATCAAACACTTTTACATCACACGCAAACTCTCATTCATTGATCTAGGAGGCATAACCAACAACTCATATTGATTTTATTTTATTAAACAAAATAGTTTAGTACACATTTATTTTATCACTTCATTATTTTTTTATAATTATCTCGTCTAAAAATGAGGTTATAAGAAATCTCAAACTTCACATTTTCTTTAACAATGAATCTAAATAATCAACTATCAAGCCCACTACAATATTAAACAACATTTTTTTATAAAAAAATCGAATCAAAACTGGAATCTTGAAAATTAGATTACAATCAAAATCAACCAACCTATATCGAACTCTTCTCCAAATGACCTCCAATACAAAATCAACGAGGCCATCATCAAGGAGTCCAAATGATTTATGTTAATAGATAAATTGCACCAATTCCTGGTTTAAAATTTGAGGATTCAAGTTGTGAAGATATTATTTATGTCCAACCTCTATCCATTGTTATAAAGTTTAGAATGACCATAGGTTCCCTAGTAGAGGCTTCTAAGGAACACCTACTTACCTCTAAAGATACTGGTAATTATCTATAATATTTGGAAACAACCTATAAGAACTACCCTTCTAAATTTTGTTCAAATATTTTGTATGACCGTTATCGTAAGAAAATCATAAAAAACACCAACACAACCTTCGTTATCTTTTAAATTTAATTTATTTAAGAATTCGTCGAATATCCTTAGATTTATTACTTCTTTGTGGTATTTTAGTCGTCGAACTAATCTTCGACGAAGGTTTTTGAACATGAACGCAACGAATTTCATGTGTAAGGATCAAAGGCTTGAGTTTGAATGAGTATTCAATACTTAGTGTTTGAAATCATTAAGTCTGTTAAATAGTTCTGTATATAACCTTAGCATTAAAAAATCTGCAAAATTGGAGATAAAACTCCAACCGCTACACGCCCTCACGAGGTTAACTTATTCACTTGTATCACCTTAAACTGCTTCATTTTTTTCAAGTTGGTTCATTTATTCCCAAGTCAACTAACCTCCAATAGGTGTAGGATACTTATAGCAACAATTATAAGAATAAATTTGGCCAAAATATAATTTATTATGTTTGAAATACTATCATTGATGTTTACTGCTCTGAGAAAACTTTCCGCCTACTACTACATATCACTGTAAAATTTGCACAAAACGGTTAACACCTCCTAGAGTCCAAATTGTTTTGAAAATATATTTTTTAATGTTAGCACATATTGTGATATTATCTTTTGACACTCTTCTATTTATTTTCAATAAAATTTTGGCATTATATGTCGAGATATTTTACCAAAAGAAAATAACATCTCTGCAACCTTGAAATCCACTCTAACGAAGGCACATTCTCCGAAATAGAATTTAATGGATTCTACAACCCTTTTATTATGTTAGCCTCCTCATTTATATTAAGTTAAAGTATAACAAAAAATTATTGAAATTCTTGTGTTCATTATTCATTTATTATTATATATATATATATATATACACACACGTGTGAGAACTTACATGATTGATGTAATTAACTATAGTAAAAATAATCTAATATTTGACTATTAACTTTATAGTTAAATATAATCAAATATTTTATAAGTTTTGAATATTAATTATATGATTTATTATAGTAAAAAAGTATCTTATCTTTGACTATTAATCTTATTGTTAATTACCGTCAAATATTTTATAATATCGCATTGTTTATCCAGTATCTCAACATGCCCTATCAAGTTAGGGCATATATGTTACACTTATCCAACTTATTAAAAAACTTTGATAGTACTATATTTGAAACAATTATTGTAAGAATATCAGTTAATTGATCTTCATAACAACATGTAGGTAATTCTACAATTTATTTTTGATAAAGAATATGTTTAGCTCTACATTTTTATATGATCATGTTGTACCAGAATATGAGAAATATCACATGTTGTTTCATTATCACATTAAAGTTGAATCGGTTGTTTAGGTTGAAAACCCAAATCTTTCAAGCGAAACCTTACTCACAATGCTTCACATATTAAGTGTCATGACGCTAACTCAGCATTTGTGCTTTAGTGTTGAACAAATTTTGGTTTTTTGCTTCTTCATGTAATGAGATTACCACCTAAAAATGTGAAACATCTCGAAGAATATCTTTTATTATCTTTTTCTTAAGCCCAATTAACATTACTATATGTGTCAATACTTTGATAATATTTTTTTTGTGAACACAATGCTTTTTCCATGAGAGAATTTCAGATAACTTAAAATTTCCAGAATAACATTCATATGTTGTTCTCCAGAATTACACGTAAAGTGGCTAACAATACTCATTGAATAATAAACACCAGTGTACGCTAAGCATATTAATCTGCTAAGAAGTTTATAATATTTTCATTATCAACAAGCACTTGATTAGCCTTAACACAGACATCAATCTTTATTCTACTGGTGTATTAATTGGTTGACATGCTTGATAAAGGAATAAATTATGGGGCGCCCAAGCAGGTCGGCACAAGCCAAGGGTATTTATGCTTTATAATAATAGTTTATAATAAAAATGATAAAGTAAGTAAGAAAAAGAACTTATCTTGTAAATAATGAAGGTATGGGTATAATTAGAGTAAATAAGGGTTGGAATAAAATAAAGTCAGTCACCTATTTGGGTTTGGGCCCACTACCTTTACTATGTAAGGTGAGATTCACTTTCTGGGAATGGTGAACAATTCATATACAACTACTTACTTTTTAGCATTCTCTTTCTCTCTCTCTCTCTCTCTCTCTATATATATATATATATATATATATATATATATATATATAGCACGTGTTTCTCTCTATACACTATGCTAGAGTTGTCTCGAAGCGGTTTAGGGTCTGAACATTTTAGGAAGTATCATTGGCGCCGTCTGTGGGAAACCTATAGTGATACCCGGAGACAAATTCTCTTAAATTATGAAATTGAAGAAAGATGAACAAAGATTCCATAGAGGGACAGATTGTGGGATTGGAAGGCGCTAGAGTCGTATTTAACTCTGAGGGTCATCGATTCGAAGGACAACAAGTTGAAGAGTATCATTATGAAAATGATTCGTACAACCAAGGACGAGGCAAATGGTCGACCCTTATTATAACCATGCAACACTTTCTGGATGAGATCGCTAAGCTCAATGCCGAAAAAGAAGCGACCCTAGCCGACAAAAGGAACATTTCGGAATTTCAAAGATAGTGTTCATCTGAAAATGATAAGGAATAAGATAATCTCAACCAGGATCAAGATAAAGAAGGTACCCGAATTCAAATTCGAGCTAAGGAGCGGTGTCGGGATCTTCATTTCTTAAAGAAAGAAAGAAAAGCTGATTGTCGGTATTAATTGAAACTCAGAGATTTGTTGGTTTATGACTCAAATTAGGCATCATTCCCAGACCATAAATACCGACGTAGTAAGAAGGAAAATATAATTTCAAGAAAACGAGAAGACTGACGCCGCATGTCTCACCGGTCAAGAATATTAAAACAAAACATGAACAGTTTGGATAAGAGAACACATGGTTCCATGGATAAATATAGAGCGATCATCATTAACATAAGAGAGCAAACTTCCTCCACGTCCAGTTTCCATCGAGTATTCATAGCCTGAGCTATGGGGTGAGCACCCAGTTCGTAAACCCTTTTGAGGCGGGTTTGTACACGACCCCCACATAAGGACTTGGGGCGGTGCGTGTAGGGTCTGACACAATTGGAGGTCATCCTCTCTCTCTGACGAAATTATTTTCGGGAATCGTCCCAAAAATTTCCATATATCCTGTTTAGAAAAATATGATAGGAAGAAGGATCCAGACAATTATTTGGAGTTGTTCAAAAACTTCATGCTAAACTTCGATAATGATGATAAGCTACTTAACCAAGAATTTTTGAAAACGTTCAAATATGGAACCATGAGGTTGCATAATTTTTTTTGACACGTTCTGGGTGATGTTCCGCAATAATTTGTGGAGAGCAAGAATTTTCGGGCTAACAACGACACAATTTTTAACTTTCAACAAATGATTAGAGAAAGTTTGAGGGACTACACCAAACGATTCATAGAAACCAAAATTGACCTAGATCTTTGTGAGTAGAATATAATACTGACATGATTTATATTGAAACTGTTTCATGTGCCCATGAAGGAGGTTGTTACAAAAAAAAAACAAGCTTTTACTTTTGAGTCTTTGTTAGCTCAGGTCGAAAAACAAAGTTTGATAGAGGAAACTCAGGTGTCTGAGTTGGTTTCTTAGTTGTAGCAAAATGCAAAAGTCGTCGTCGTGCTATACCAACAGGTCCTTGCACGAGTCCCACAACCACAACTGATCACGACTTGCCCAACTACACAACAGTTCAAACCAATAGTATCAAGTTCGCAGCCTCCCCATGCCAGGACTAACCAACAGATAGTGAATACCCAAGAAGCTACCCGACCCATTTTAAATAAGTAGATCAGACCCGCTCACTTTGCTGAATTGACCGAGTCCGTGTCAACCATCTTCGAAAAGGAAAATAAGCATATCCATTTTCAAAATCGTTCCATATCCAGATCCTTCGGGAAAATTTCAACAATAGAGACTGTAAATACAATGACAACGTGGGGCATAATACGAAGGATTGCATTGTATTGAAAAAAGAAATACAACTACTAATTGAGAATAGGAAATTAATAGTGTTCGTTAAAAAACAATGTCATTAGAATGTCGGAGAAAGAGAGGTTGTGGTAGTGCCAAAGTATAAGACTACTTTGGATATTTTAGATATCACCAGTTTATTTGATATAACTTTGGAGTACTAGGACCCAAATGACGATCGAAACATTACTAACGTCATGAAAGAAATAATTCCCAACCCAAGAGGAAAGGTTAGCAGTTTGTGTAAAGTTTTTGAATCACTAACTATATTTGTGTTAAGAGTGAGTAAACTTGATCCTTTATCCCACATCGCTTAGACTGAACAAGTACTTACAATATATAAGTGAATGAAATATCTCAACTAATGTGAGGCCTTTTGGGAGTGAACCAAGAGCAAAACCGCGCGGGACTAATCGCCCAAAGCGGACAATATCACATTAGTTGGTGGAGATATTTCTGACATGGTATCAGAGCAAGGTTGAAACTTGTGTTCTAAGCCATGCAATGGGTGTATTGAGTGAGACGGAATGCATAGAGTGTATATGTCATTCCGCGGATCAAGTTTAAGGGAGAGTGTTAAGAGTGAGTAAACTTGATCCTTTATCCCACATCGCTTAGACTGAACAAGTACTTACAATATATAAGTGAATGAAATATCTCAACTAATGTGAGGCCTTTTGGGAGTGAACCAAGAGCAAAACCGTGCGGGACTAATCGCCCAAAGCGGACAATATCACATTAGTTGGTGGAGATATTTCTGACAATTTGGAGGTGATTCCATAGCAGGAATCATAAATTTCTCTTGAAAGATGCATATTGTTAGTTTAACCACACAATTGGAGACAAGGGGGTCGCTCCACCTATATAAGAATTCGTCCCCAATACTATATTTTGATGACGATAACATGAGGGATGTGGCCAGACCACACAAAAATACAATAGTAATAATAGCAGCAATTGCTGAAGATGAAGTTCAGAGGGTGTTGATAAATACCGGTAGTTCTGCAAACATTATTTTCATGACAACTTACGAAAAGTTCAAAAGGCCTTTGCTCATTCTTCGGTCTGGGCAGACTATAATAGGTTTCATCGGGGCATAGACAGAAGTGGTTGGAGAATTTGAAAGAATGGTAGAATTGGGTCGTGGCCCTTTCAGAAAGGATGTATCGGTGATTTTTATTTTTGTAGACGCTCCAACATCATACAACGCAATTTTTGACAGGTCGTGGCTATCCAAGTGGTGGCATTGATGGTTCACCAATGTTTAAAGTATGTCGTCAGCAACAACGTAAGGACTGTGTGAAATAGTCAAAAGACAACGAGAGAGTGCTACTGAATGGTTTTTGCGTCAAATGTCGATAAGGAGATCGAACTAATGAGCAATTAGCAGCTAACGACATCAACCATCGGCTCCGATCCCGCGGATGATCCAAAGGAGGCTCGTAGATTTATACTAACCTATGAGAATGTTTTATTTCCCGGAGGTGAAGATTGGGACTATTATATCTTCATAGGTTCAGGAAAAAGTTTGTTTCTTTTCTAAGAAGGTTACATTTATTTTCTATATGTTCGGAGGATGTGAAAGAGGTACTCGAAATCATGATTTGTCGACCTAACTATTCAGAAACGGTGGTGTTTTTCTCATACAAAGGTGGAAGCGCTTATCACCGAGGTGGATAAGCTGATAAAGATATGACATACCCGCAACTCTCAATATCTTTTATGGACGGAAAACCCCGTCATAGTCACAAAAAATAGAAAGTAGAGAATGTGTGTGGATTTCGCCGATCTTAACAAGCCATGTCCTACAGATCCATTCCCGATCCCAATGATCGACCAGTTGGTGAATTCAACATGGGGAAACATATCAATGTCGTTCATGGACGCTTATGTAGGGTACAACCAGATAAGGTTAGACCTAAATGATCGGGATAATATATCGTTTATAATGGGAAGAGATCTATATTTCTATAAGGCCATGCCTTCGGCCTGAAGAACGTATGGACCACCTATTAAAGGTTAGTAAACAAATCTTTCAAGGGAAAAATCGGGCGAAACATCGAAGTCTACATAGAGGATATGTTGGTCAAAATTATAAGAAACGACAACCATTTTGTAGACCTGGAGGAAACGTTTGATAACTTGAAAAGAATAAATTTGTAGCTAAATTTGAAGAAATGCTTGTTTAGGGTTCGGTCCGAGAATTTCTTGGGTTATATCATCAGCGAGAAAGGGATAGAAGCCGACCCGATACAGTTGAATGCTTTATGTTCAATGGCTCCGCCCAAGAATATCAAGGAAGCCTAGATTTTAACGGGGGCTTTTGGTGGCTTTAATCAGGTTTATATATCGATCTCGAAAAAATGTGCTCCATTTTTTCAGGTATTAAGCCAAGAAGTTCAATTGGACCCCCGCATGCATCGAGGCCTTCCTCAATCTAAAAGAGTATTTATATTCTTCCGTTTTGTTGACTAAACCCTCGTTGGGCGAAAAATAGTTTCTGTATATCGCATTATCCGATAATGCAATCAACCCAACACTTGTTTGTGAGGCGGACCAGTGCCCTCAGCTCGTGTACTATGTGAGAAAGAATTTATTGGACGCTGAGAAGAGATATCTAAAGCTGGAAATGTTAGACCTAGCATTGGTAAATGCGGTTTGGAAAATATGACCTTATTTCCAGGCTCACTCCATAGTAGTCTGAACGATGTTCCCGCTAACAAGCGTGCTACAACGCCCTGACATTTTAGGTCGAATGACTAAATGGTCAATAGAGTCGGGTGATTTTGACATCAATTCGAGTCGAGAACGATAATCAAAGGTCAAGCATTCGGTGATTGTTTGGTTAAATTTTAGTCTGGCCGACTAGAGGCCACATAGATTGATCAAGAAAGCGAGCCAACAGAATGGATTATCCGGACTGACGGGGGTTAAGCATTAGCGGTTATGGTGTGGGTGTCCAAGTAACCACATATTTGGGAATATCAATGCATCAAGACATAAGGTTCCATTTTGTAGCCTCAAACAATGAGGATGAGTATGAAGTACCATTAGCGGGATTGAGACTTGCGTAGGTTTGAGGGGCTACACGAATTTGGTTAATAAGCGATTCATAGCATTGATTAATCATGGTACCAGACAGTTCGAAGCACGAAAAGAACATTTGGTTTATTACTTGGCGGCCTTGCGAATTTTGGCTACGACATTTGAAAAGATTATTTACGAACATGTCCACAGAGCTGAGACGTGATAGCAGTTTCTTTAGTAATTACACCATACACTAGAGATTAACCATAGATTATAACACAAGAAGGCCCTTTCATAATTAAAGGTCCCGAGCTGATCAACCTTCTTGAGATAGCTTGCCAAATCTCGATAATCACCAACAAAGACGGGAGGTATGACGTTCGGGAATTCTTGATTAATAACACTCTACTCGTGGATAAAGTGTTGGCAAAACAATACGGTTCAAGGCACGTGAATTTACTGTCCTATGCGGGAAACTTTATAAGAAGTCCTTGAGCAGACCGTTTTAAGGTACCTCGGGAGAAACGAATCACAAATAATGTCCAAACTTCACGATCGAGATTGATCAGCTAATTATGGTTTTAAAGCCTTGATTAGAAGTGTTTTATTGTCGGGATTTTATTGGCCTTTACAACGCTTGCAGGATCTAAGGTTAAAAATTTCTCGGGGTAGTCACTTTGGACCTAAAAGTTCTTTCAACTTCGGTTGATCAACACTATTTTATAATTCAGATTTAAAGGGTCTTTCAACTTCGGTTGATCACAATTATTTAGATAATTCGGATTTAAAGGGTCTTTCAACTTTGGTTAATCAATAATATTTTCATAATTCGTTGATTAATATTGTTTTCATAGTTCAGACCTAAACGATGTCTTTCAAGTTCGATTGATCAACAAGTTGGATTTTGTAACTATATTGATCTTCATGTTGGAAACTGATCACTTTCGACCAGGGGATTACAGATTCGTAACAAGTTTATAAAAAAACCTTTTCTCGACTAAATTAGTAATATAGAAATAAAAAGCCTTCCGAAACAAGATAATATAAAAAAAGTACCAAGATTAACGACTCAAGTGGCGGGGAACACTAGCTTACTTGACCTGTAGGGTCGGGGATACAAAAAATACAACCATAATGGTTAGAGGTAAACAACAATGTAGTAGAATTATTGACAACTTATTCTTCATTTCCCAATGCACTGCCACTTGACGAGTTATCCACATATTTTGAGTCGTCGGGATAATCCTAAAAAATAAAACCTTATGGATGATCTTTCTCAGTAACTTTTAAAAGGAAAGACCCAAGAGCCATGTCAAGAAATCTTTGATGAAGTTTTAGAATTAATACAGTTTTGGCGTCGGCTATCTGGGCGTTCATGGTCTTTAAACATTTTTTGGCAAATTTGTTGTTCGTCGCTTTCCTTTCCTTCTCTGAGTCGATACAAAGGTCTCGATGATCTTTAACGGCCCTGGTATGACGATAGTAGGCTTGAAGTTTACATACCGCTAAACCCTGAATAACCTCATCTCGCTCATTCTCAAGCACATTTTTTGCAGGATTCAAGTTTTTGATGGTTCTCTCATAGTTGCCTTGTAACTTAAGCCATTTTACCTCTTCCTCTCGAAGCTCGAGATCTATTGATTTGGCCTATGTAGTGCCTCAATTTACTCTCTCTCTCTCTCTCTCTCTCGTGCGTCTAATTTTTGCTCCCTTGATCAAAGGTCTTGTTTTCTGAGCTGCCATGCTAGTTCAGATATTCAGCCTTTAGCCTCAGACAACTTATAGGCTAATGTGTTGGATTATCTTTCTTTTAAAGCTATCAGGACCAGTATGTGGTATAAAGAGACATCCACCCTATCTAACCGCTTTATCTAAAAAAACCAGCAGAGGAAGAGTCATCAAAAAATTTAAGATATGTGACACTATCATTTGAGGGAATAGGAAGCAGAAACTGCGGGTCATCCAGCATTATGTTTGCATCCATAAGAATTGTGTCGTTCACTGGGGGAGATAAGTTGGTTTCAGGAATGTTACGGTGTTGGAGGGTCCTGAAGGTTCAGAGGGTAACGAATCATCAGCAGCGTGGTTATCGTCGTTTTTTCTATACCATCTTGTTAGGGTGGCGACCAAAGTCCCACATCCCACATCGGTTAAACATGGGAAAGATCATTGGTATATAAGTAAGAACATACCTCAACTAGTATGAGGCCTTTTGGTAGTGGACCAAATGTAAATCCGTGAGGGCCTTCGGGTGCCAAAGCGGACAATATCATACTAGTGTTGAGATCGGTTGTGTTCTTACTTATATACGGAGGCGGAATATGCGGAACCCCATATTCACAACGCCCATATTCCCAACACGTGGTATCAAAGCGTCAGGCCCAGACGGAACGCGATGGTGGTGAAATTCTCGGAGGTTGAACATGATAAACCAGTAGCCATGATCAAGGTGATCTGCTCTAGAGATCCTAGTTCGGAGTGCCCGTGGCTCATCAAGCAGTGTGGCTTGATTGGAGTGGCGCTAAGGAACAAGACAGTGTGGTCTAAGAGGAGGTGAGCAGTAACATCCGTAGTGCCTCTATGGTCAGGTAGTCTTCCAACCTGATTAGAGTGGGCGGATGAAAGTAAATTGAGAGGAGGCTAAGTGGTACTTTGTTCGAGAGGAGGATTTGTTAGGGTGGCGACCAAAGTCCCACATCCCACATCGGTTAAACATGGGAAAGATCATTGGTATATAAGTAAGAACATACCTCAACTAGTATGAGGCCTTTTGGTAGTGGACCAAATGTAAAGCCGTGAGGGCCTTCGAGTGCCAAAGCGGACAATATCATACTAGTGTTGAGATCGGTTGTGTTCTTACTTATATACGGAGGCGGAATATGTGGAACCCTATATTCACAACACCCATATTCCCAACACATCTAAACCATGATCTTCCTCGAGCGAAACAATTTCGATATCCTGTCTGGCAGGGCTCCCTTTTTTTCACAACTCTCTCTTCATTTTTTCCCGACCACGCGTCTATCAACAATATTTTTGCCCCTTCCTCATATTTCTCGAACATAGTAGGAATTGTAATCTACTTGACCATGGGAGGATCAGATGGTGGGACAAGTGTAACATGGTTTATCCTTTTTTTAACCACTTGGGCCTTTTTTAATCCTCCTTAGTCGGACACCACCTTCTTATTTTTCTCCCCTTGGGTTTCATTTATTTCTCACCACTGCTTGGTGGGTTCCCCGTTTCAACGACTGGTTCGTCAAGTACTATCGTGGCGTCGGAGGATCTGCAGGTTCAACATCTGCCTCCACTATTTAAGGATCACAAGAGTCTTCTTTTTTGGACCGTTTGTTAGGCGCCTTTTTAAATTTCAGAATAATGACTTCCATATCAAAGGCTTGCAACCTTTCGACCAAGTCAACAGGCTCAGAAAATATCATCATCTACTCCGCGGTTAAAATATTATCCGAGCAGCACCATAGATAGATGTTGATTAAGTTCACAAAAATGAAACATCAATGGAATGATTGTCCTTATTTTTTTTGGGCCCAATCACGCAACCCCGCAAAGGTCTTCTTGGCCGATGACAGATGCTCTTTTTTTAGAGCTTGCACTTTCATCTTTGAGGCTGTCAAAGAAAGAGTTGGTAAATAAAATGTTTGGCTATATTCATACCTTTTCGAACCCATTTAAATTTTAGGCGCCTTGGATTCATTCTTGGTGTGAGGTCATCCATTCTCTCAAACTCCACGGATGAACACGAAACGAAGTTTTCATACCTTGTCGGCCTCGAGTAGGTCATTCACTATCTTCCGCTTATTGGCTAAGGAAATATAGAAGAAATGGAGTTTATGTGCCTTAGATATGACAGTAATCTTCACAAACTCTTCCATCTGCATTCTTACCCCTAACAACTGTGATGCCATTATACACGCCATCAGCATAAACCAAGCATTTTGCGTGAACTGGGATAGATAAAGTTTGACCAACTCAAATTACCTCAAGATATCCGGATCCGGTGGAAATCGGATTCCCCAATTCAGAAAATTGGAGAATATTATTAACTCCCTCTCCCCTGCAAAAATGGCATTTCTCCAGGTATCATGAAATGAATATTTACACACTCAAGGATTCCCCAGCTGATCTTCAGTTCTGACATTTTGAAAGGGCTATAGTAGAGATACTTATGGATATAAAAGGTAATGATGTGTGGTCTTGTCAAGCTACTATGAAAGTCGGCAAGTACCTTGGTTATTACATGAGGCAAAGGCTCTTCGTCCTCTGTATTGTTAACAACATCGGTTTTTTTTTATAGCAGGTTGCTTGCCTTCTCTGTGGTAGGCAGTATCACAGAAAATATCAACATCGAGAATATGAGTGGCATAAGATGCTTTGGCACTTTCAGTCTCAACTCCGTCGGGCGTTACCTTTTGTTTTGACTTGGAAGCCAAGCTCCCTTTAGCGACAAATGAATCTCTAGTGGAAGCATGCGACTTTTCGGCGGCATGATTTTTAACAACTTCGATATTTTTTTTGTGCGTTGTTTTTTAAGGCAGGGTCTTCTTGGCGCGGTCGATTATATAATGGAAACGTCATTTTTCCTGACAGTTTGGTCTCTCCCAGCTTGGGTCGTGTCATTTTGGGGCATGCCCCCTTTGGTGACGACAAATTCCTTGAGGGCAGGAATAAGGCAGTTTGGGGTGATGCTTAGTTTGGGGCGGTTGATTGAAGGAATTTCTCCGTCTTTAGGCTCAGCAACAGTAGCATCTTTGCAAATCTTTTGTAGATCCAGAAATGACCCACATTGCACTACGCCTTTAGGAGTGACGACAGTATTATGACAAGTTTGAACATTAACGATGGTCGAACTAATGCGGACAAGTTCAAAAGTTTTGGATGATGACGAAGCACCCGAGTCCCTCATGGCTAAAAATTGAGAATTGTGACGGGTTATTAGTAAATTCCTTTGTTGTGAATGATAAGATTTGCCAATATACGAAGTTCGACCTTGATTGGTTTGATGGTGAGGGTCAGATTGTTCGACCGGTGCAATAATGGTGAGGGTCGGGTGGGAGGGATGATTTTTTCTCTCAAAAGAGAGATTCTGGTCAGGTTTGAAAGTCTTGTACAAGGTAGTGTGAGAGGATAGCCTTGGAGAGTTTTCGATCACACCAGCAGATTAGTATTTTGCAGCTCTATCAGAAATATTAAAGTAGTTGTAAATACCGAAGATAGGGTTTTTGTTGTTATTTGGGTTTTTCATAAACTCATGCGAGGCCATACTTTATCTCTCTAAAAAAGTTGATCATCAAATTCTTTAATTTTTCTCTCTTTATAAATTATTTGAGAGCGAATAATGAAACAATGAGAAGTATTTACAGATGAGCCACCCTCTCAACGGTTACATTGGTAGGGAAGCGCAATCGTTTGAAACCTCGGGAAGTCCAAGATTCATCTGCTAAAAATAATGAAGTGACACGTATTGAGTTATCAGTAAAGATGTGTCATATTTTATGACACAAGCTAGTGCCATCATTCGAGCCTCGGTTAGTTCAAGGGGAGTTTTTCTCAGAATTATGGGTGGAGCACGACACGGTCTTTATTTCGGTAAGATGAGTGGGCCTAGTATAGCCAAACAAAACGAGTAGGTCCAACAAATATAGGCACCAATAAACGTCTTCGATATGTCTGATGGGTCAAGATTTTGCAAGCTCGTCCAAGTTAATTGGTAAGAGATGGTCAAAGCTCGTCCCTTTGAAATTGGCGCATTGAAACCAAGAAAGCGCGACCTAAAATACTTGAAAATTCGAAGTCATGGTGGCCCGACCCAAAAGGAAATAACATAGTCCTTGCTCGATCTTCTCACAAGGACTAGGGAGGCTAATATAAGGGCATAAATTATCCGGGCCCAAGCGGTTCGGTACAACCCAAGTTTATTTATGCTTTGTAATAATAGTTTATACTAAGAATGATAAAGAAATAACGAGGATTTGTATTGTAAATAATGAATATATGGGTAGAGTTAGAATAAATAAGGGCTGAAATAAGATAAAGTGGGTCAATCATATGGGTATGGGCCCACTACCTTTATGATATAAGGTAAGATTCACTTTCTAGAGGAGGGTGACAATTAATATACAACTACATATTTTTTTCCATTTTCTCTCTCTCTCTCTCTCTCTCTCTGTATATATATAATATATATATATATATATATATATATTACGTGTTTATCTCTCTAGACACTGTTCTAGAGTTGTCTGGAAGCGGTTCACGGTCCAAATATTTCTGAAACTATCAATGTTGATATATCATTTTGTTACAACAAACCTAAATCATATTTTATTTTAGACATAAAAATTTATTTATTAGATCGAGATACTTCGATCGCAATAGAATATTACAAGTCACCAAGGTTTTTAATTTTGAATTCCCAAGACAGATAGAACTGTAAAGTCTTCCTTTCATGAGGTTCATTTCTTGTAACTATCATGTCATCACCATCACAATAAGGACGTAGACCTTACCATGTTATTTTGTTAAGAATAAACTGTGGTGTGAATTATTCTGATGGTAGCCAAAAAACATTATGGAATTTGTGAACCTTCCAAACCATGCTCTTAAAGATTGTTTTAGTTCATACAATGATTTTTTATATAATTTTTACTATGCATTTCTAGAATCTCACTTTGGTGATAACTTCATGTACACTTATTCAGACAACTCGTAATGCAAAAATATATTTTTTGCATCTGTTGCAATGATCAATCTAGGTTCACTACGTTTAATTGTACCATCAGCTTTGTGCTTCACATTATAAACACACCGACATCCAACTGTTTTTTTTCTTGAAAACGATTAACAAGTGTCATTTTTATGCAAGAATTTAAACTTTTCATCATAGTTTTTTTTCCTCCGTGGGCCAACTAAAGATTCATGTATAATGTTAGGAATATATACAATAAATAATTGATTTATAAATTACTTACAATTTCATAATTGGGGTTTTGAATAAGACGACCTTCAATTCAGATAAACTATGGTTAGATATATAATCACTCATGGAATATTTAATTTTAGTAAAGAGTGCGGTATCATATGTGGGTGAAGTAGTGATACATGTTTTCTTGGTAGTTTAGACATTATAATAGGATTATCCTTAGCAAACAATTGGTTTGATATATCAGTTGTATGTGGTGCAAGAGCTTCAGATAAAGATTGATCCACGACTTCATTTTCTAGAGGGGGCGTCATCACGTTCATCACCATTATGGTCTTTAAAACGTGCATCAACACTATGGTCCAAATTTATACATTTAAAATCCAATTCAATAACAATCTTATTACCAAGTTTAGGATATATGTTTCCTTTTTTTTCAGATTATTAACTAGTTAAAAGAGTTTACCTTCTACAACGATAAACAAATCATAGTCTAAACCTTAAACTTCTTTACTTCCTTTTACGTTCAGAATTATAAAAAAATTACTACGAGTCTTCATGAAAAACTATATTTATTGTAACCAACATCATTTTTCTTGGAATGTGATAAAATTAATACCCTATTTGATAAACAACATATCCTAAAAAACACATCGTAATGTTTGAGGTTTTAACTTATTGCATTGATGCTTATGAAGATGTACAAATGCTCAACACCAAAGATACGATAAGGTAAGTTTAGAACATATTGAGTAATAGTTGGTTCAATGAGAATATTGGACGATGTTTGAAAACCAATAGTGCTGAAAGATACTCAGTTCATCAAATATATTGCATAGGTAAGTACATATCCCAATAAGATAAACCCATATGTGCCTCTATTAATGAAGCACGTAAAACCTCCAACCAATAACGATTTTTTTCACTCTACCACCCTGTTTTGTGAAGGTGTATACGAACAAGTAGATGATGAATGATTATTGAGACTTCCAAATATTTCTTCAATTCTCTCAAATATTCACCTTCATTATAGATGCAGAGAACCTGAATATATGCATTGTATTGACTACAAACCATTTTATAAAAAACTTTAATAACAAGTTTACTTTACTTTTTGACTTCATCAATCATCCACATGCCATCCTGGTACAATCATCAATAAACCAATGTGATGTGTCTAAGGTAGAAAATTTGAATAGACCCCAAGTATTAGAAAGTATGACCATGAAATAAGGAACACTGACTTTTTGGAACTTTATAAACCTCACATTTAAAACTAGAAACATAAAATTTTATAAATAATTATGAATAATTTCTTCATGTAACCAAAAGAAATATATCTAATGTATTGATGCCATAACCATATCTGAGATTTTTAATTTCCTTTTTTTCTTGGCGCAATTCTTCTGAAATCTTAGACAACAAGTCTAATAACTATACTTTTCCTCTTATGACACTAAAACCAATAATGTTATTGGTTTGAATGTCCATAAATGCAAAAAGAATCAAACAAAAAAATGACAACACAAAAGGTTAAAATTCAAAAAAGGAAAAACCAAGATAGAATATAAATTCAAGATGTTAGTGATGGATGATAATCTTTTTATAATATTTAAACATTTACTATCATTATTTGTTGCTACTAATGTCAATAATTTTAACAACCATAATCCTTACGAGTCTAACAACTAGGATCAGCATCATACTTTACGAGTCTAACACTCATTAGACGAAACATTATGTCAAAGATTCGAAAGAATAATAATAAAAATTCACTTTTTGGTGGCATATCATCATTATTTGATGATAATAACTTAAGGATCAAGTCGGCCCTCTTTAAACTATTGGATCTTATAAAAGAATTAGCAGTTTGGGCACCAAGGATGAACCTTCTGACAAAAAATAATAATTTATAAAGCAGTAGATCTAAACAACCATGCATTCAAAGTCATCTAAGATAACACTACATTTAACCATATGTTCAAGCAGACGAGCTCGCATGCACTGATTCTGCTTTCAAGAGAGGGAAAATAAAATCCAATATCAGGTATCATCGAGGTTGAAAATTCAATTGCAATCGAGTATCAAATGTAGGGAACAAAGATGGATTACTTAATGGAATTTCTCCAAACCTTCATTCAAATTTAATGATTCAATAGAGACAATTCTTAACATAATACTTTCTACCTATTCTTCAAAAAGTACTATGGATGATCCTAAGTTTAATGTATAAATGAGCTCTAATTTATGTCTTTTATATCCGTTGCTTCAACAAGGGCCCAAAATGTTATGGTCGATCCTCTTTTGATTGATCACAATTGCGGGTCAAATTGTTATATGTCTAAAAGTATTATATTTTCTATAACCTTTTTCATTTTACTTTTCTTCTTTATTAATAAGTAATAATACCAGATTTGATTTGGAAAAATATGTTCAACGACTTTAGCATGTTGCAAAGTATCTAACTGGGCCAGAATGTGGATTTTCTGGACTTCGCTTATTTGCTTCAAATATTGACATAACTAATTTGTGATTTAAAAAAGCCAAAGCTAAGAAAATTCAAACCAAACTAAAGACTTTCGAAGCCAAAAAAGGTTGCAAAATGTAATTTTTAGTTAGTCATACACAATAAATTTTATTGTGTAATTTTGATAAAACAAGAACAAAAATATAAGTAAGCAATTTCAGTCTATTGAATTATTACAATATGAGAATATTGGACATGCCTAATTTATTAAGCTAACTAGTATTATGACCATCATTTTGCACGTATGCGATAAGTTTTATCAAGACTAACGAGAACAAGCTAAAAATAAAAATTAATATAAAAATTAATATAAAAATTAATATAAAAAATGACCAAAATGTAACTCAAAAAGTAACTAAGACAAAAATAAAAATTCAAGCTAACTTAGTCTGAGTTCTCCATAAATCCTTCACGTATCTCGACCTTGGAGAATTACGAGATCTAGTAATAAAAGAACAATGATTGACCTACATAACTTATCCGTCAAACTAAAAAAGACAAATATGTTATTCTCTGACATGCCAAAATCGGTTTTTGTGGATAATTTTTGGATGGAAATAACATATCATAAAATATCATCATCCAACAATAAAGATTAATCACTTGACTAAAACCTTTCAAAATAAATTATCCGACCACGTAACCTTTTTCCCCATTTACTTGTGCTATTATTTTTTATGTAAAGTAAAGTCATTAGACGATCGATGAAACTTTTGGAACCAAAAATATTTTGTTCGTCTTTCTATTTTTTATATCTTTGATATTTATCTGAGGTATGTATCAATGACGTTCATAGTGTTAAGTTTTATCATAATTAGTCTATGAGATTTATACAATTTTTACTTTTACTTAATTATGAATCTCTCTTTAATTGTTATTTATATTATTCTTCATTTATAATTTGGCCACTTACCAAAATATTTATAAAAAAACTTTTTAATAAACAATTTTTTACTAATGCATTATTATTTTATCTACCTTATTGTTAGAATATTCGACTAAATTTGGAAACCTGGATTCATAGAGTAATAATTGGGGTCAACTATTGACCACTATAATTTGGGATTTCACATATTGTCCTTAATCTTCTCCCTATAAATCAGTGTATTAAGTTTTCTTGTATAGGCCTCTAAGTTCTCTATATATTGAGAGCCTTATTACCATTGCTAGTGAAACAAGCGCAACCTGTAATGATTTGATTCAATAAAAAACAGTTCAATACAAAAGGGAATTTTCTCTAATAAACACAAAACCCTAGCCGCCTCCTGCGGCTACTTCTCTCTTTGTTTTTTAACATGGTATCAGAGCACGTGTGATTCTGGGAATTATGAACATCCTCAACAAAGATGGCTGGCAATGAAATCGTGTTCAGTTAAATCCCTGATGAATTAACAATGCAGATTGCTGCCATTCTGAGAAATGGTCTCGGAACACAACAACAAACAACTAACCCCGAGAATTTATCCCTAGGGATTAAACTCGGTGTTGATAACTATGCCCTATGGGAAAACCTGATGAAGAAATCAATTGAGGGAAGGGGGAGAGGTTCTCACATTACAAGGGAGACGACACCTCCATCCAAAACTGACAACACATATCCAAAGTGGGAACAAGATGATCAATGTGTTTTCACATAGATTATCCAGAATCTTGAATCCAGATTGGTGAATAATGTCTCGCAATATCCCACTGCAAAAGCCCTCTGGGATGGGTTAGCCACCACATACGGTGCTGGTACAGATTTGTTACAGGTGTTTAACCTTCATAAGAGGGCTAATTCATTAAGGCAAGGGTCCGATACACTAGAAGACTTGTGGAACAAACTGCAGAACATCAGGATGTCTATAGATAGGCGAGATCCAAACCCTATGAAATACCCAGAAGACATTCAGATCTACAATAAGAAGACTCAAGAACAAAGACTCTATCAATTTCTAATGGCGATTAATGACAAGCTGGAACCAGTCAAGAGAGATATTCTGAAAAATGATCCTCTTTCTTCCATGGAAACAGCATATGCTACAATACGAAGGGAAGTGGCCAGGCTTAATATACTAAAATCAAGTTCTTCTGATAGTGACTCGATTGAAATTGGAATGGGTTTGGCTGCTAAAGATTCTGCATAGAGGTTTAAATTCTGATCCAAAGAGAAAGAAGATAAATCCAGGTTGTATTGCACTCATTGTGGGATGAAGAAACACACTAAAGAGACATGTTTCCAGCTGGTTGGCTATCCAAAATGGTGGGAGGACGGTCATAAGAAGAAAAATAACCAGCGTTTCAGATCTAATGTCAAACGGGCATCGTCTACAAGTGGCGGTGAAGATCCGACTAAAAATGAGCAAGGAAGTGGCACTGGTTTTGGAGGAATGACGGCGAACTCCTATGAAAAACTTGGAGGTAAAGGGTTTGAGAAATTAATGAATTGGATCTTTGATTACGGGGCTACGGACACCATGTCTTATGATCCCAAAGACTTTGGTGACATGTCATATCCAAAGAAGTCCCATATTGAGATTGCCAGTGGAGAAATTTGTGAAGTCAAAGGGGGAGGTTTTATTATTTTTCCGAAAAAATGGAAATTAAAAACTGCCTATACATTCCCTCACTATCCTTAAAGTTATTATCTGTTAGTCAAGTGACAAAACAACTCAACTGTGTGGTTCTTATGTATCCATTTTTTTGCATTTTACAGGACATTCGTACGAAGGAGATCATTGGGCGTGGTACTGAACAAGGAGGTCTCTATTATGTTGATGAGGTAGTTCATACGGGACATGCCATGCTCGCTCACGGAACAACTGAATAGCAACTTTGGTTATGGCACCGACGACTTGGTCATCCTTTTTTAGCTATCTTAAAAGTTTGTTTCCTAGTCTTTTTTTGAATAATTCTATTCATGAGAAATATGAAACCTGCATTCTTGCAAAAAATCGTAGGGTCTCATTTAATCAAAGTAATACTATAGTTGATTATGCTTTTTTGCTAATCCATTCTAATGTTTGGGGTCCTACACCAAATTCCACTAACAATCAAATCAGATACTTTGTTTTATTTGTCGATGATTTCTCAAGAATGACTTGGATATACTTCATAAAACATAAATCGGAAGTACCAGAAATATTTGTTTGTTTTTACAAAATGATTTTGACTCAATTTGAGAAAAAAATACAGATTCTCCGTTCTGATAATGGAACAGATTTTGTCAACCAAACAATGCATAATTTTTTCAAAACAAATGGTCTTATCCATCAAACCACTTGTCCAAACACACCTCAACAAACGGTACTTCAGAACAAAAAAATCATACTTTACTTGAAAAAACTCGTGCTATTATGATTGAATCTAGAGTTCCTCGTTCTCTTTGGCCAGAAGCTCTTGCTACAGCCACGTATCTTGCAAATCGTCTACCAACCCGATGTCTAGGAAATAAAACTCCATTACAAGTGCTTGCCATCCAAGTTACAATTCCATCTGTTATGACCTTACCACCTCGTGTCTTTGGTTGTTTGGTGTTTGTTCATATCCCTAAAACTAGTCGAAACAAACTTAATTCATGTGCTGAAAAGTGTGTATTCGTTGGGTACGGTGTCCATCAAATGGGTTATCGGTGTTACAATCCGGTTACTCGTCGAATCCATGTCACCGTGGACTGTGACTTCTTAGAATCCGATTGTTTTTTTACCACCAATCTCGTGCTGAGGGGGGGGGGGGGAAGTAAGTGAATCACTCGACTGGTTGCTATATGAAAGTTACTTTGAGGATGTGCCGACAGAGTCGGTAGATGGTGCCACCGAACACGCCTCTTCCAACATAAAGGAGACTCATGAGGAAGTTCTTACCACCAATGATTCTCCCGAAGATAATGTCCAACAAGAAAAAAATGCCATGGATACTCCAGCGAATCAGCCGAAGAAAATGTCCATCAAGAGGTAAAATATTTACAATGTCATAACTCACAAAATGCTACTGATCATAACATTTTAGGAAGTTCATTTGTTGAAACTCAAACTCTGGTTCTTCCCCCAAGAAAAAATAGAGGGGTTCCTCCTCACCGGTATTCACCGGAACACGTTCCTCGTGCTTCTACATATCCGGTAAAAACGGACAGGAAAGGAATGACGAATATTGCAAAGGCATTTTCAGCTACTATTATCTCTGAATAAATCCCTAAAACATCTCAAGAAGCTAAGAAGATGACTGAACGATATGAGGCAATGAATACCAAAATGGAAGTTCTAAAAAGGAATTGTACATGAGAGAATTGTGTGTTACCACAAGGGAAGAAAGCAGTCGGGTGTAGATGGGTGTTTAATATAAAATATAAATCAGATGGCACCATTGAGCGACACAAGGCAAGATTGTTTGCCAAAGGATATACACAAACATATGGTATAGACTACTCTGAAACGTTCTCTCAAGTTGCAAAGATTGACAGTATTAGAGTTTTACTTTCAATAGCTGCGAATAAAGATTGGCTTCTTCATCAATTTGATGTAAAGAATGCTTTCTTACATGGAGACTTAGAAGAAGAGGTATATATGGAACCCCTACCAGGGTTCTCTGATGGTTTTCAAGAAAATAAGGTATGTAAACTGAAAAAGGAATTATATGGGCTCAAACAGTCTCCTCGTGTTTGGTTTGGGAGATTTACAATGGCAATGAAGCTGTATAGCTACAAACAGAGTAATGAGGATCATACGTTGTTTTACAAAAAGAAAGGAGAATTAGTCACTTGTCTTATAATATATGTCGACGATATGATTATAACGGGGAATGACGAAGAAGAAATTAGCTCTCTTAGGAAAAACCTCTTCATGGGGTTCGAAATGAAAGACCTTGGGGGATTGAAGTATTTCCTAGGAACCGAGGTTCTTAGGTCAAGATGAGGGATTTATATCTCTCAACGGAAATATATATTGGATTTATTAGCTGAAGTTTGCATGGTAGATTGCAAACCAAATGACACTCCTATGGTTGTGAATCACAAACTAAAGATAATTGAAGGGGCCAGACCAGCGAGTAAAGAAAGGTACCAAAGGTTGGTGGGAAAATTTATTTACCTGGCTCACACTCGACCCAACATTGCATACGCGGTGGGAGTAGTTAACCAGTTCATGCATCATCCTCAGGAACACAATATGGAGGCAGTAATGAGGATTATTCGATATCTCAAAGGCACACCAGGAAGAGGCATAATTTTTAAGAAAAATGGATACATTGATGTTGAAGTATTCACGGATGTTGATTGGGGAGAGAATCCTAATGACAAACGATCAACTGCTCGCTACTTTACTCTTCTTGGAGGTAACTTGGTGACTTGGAGGAGTAAGAAACAGATAGTAGTTTCACTGTCAAGTGCTGAATCAGAATTTAGAAGAATCGTTAAGGAGATTACCGAGATACTTTGGTTAAATAAGATAATGAAAGAAATCGGATCCCCTCTGAAGTGTCCAACTCAGTTAATGTGTGATAATAAAGTTGCGATTAAAATTTCAGAGAACTCGGTACAAAACGATAGAGCAAAACACGTTGAAATAGATAGGCACTTCATAGAAAAAAAGATTGAAGATGAGACAGTCGAACTTCCGTTTGTTAGATCTGAAGACCAACTGGCAGACATCCTGACAAAAACGGTTGCTGCAAGAACATTCGTATCAGTTTTATCCAAGTTGGGTAATGGTGATCCCACTACACAACTTGAGGGGGAGTGTTAGAATATTCGACTAAATTTGGAAAGCTGGATTCATGGAGTAATAATTGGGGTCAACTATTGACCACTATAATTTGGGATTTCACATACTATCTTTAATCTTCTCCATATAAATCAGTGTATTAAGTTTCCTTGTATAGGCCTCTAAGTTCTCTATATATTGAGATCCTTATTACCATTGCTAGTGAAACAAGCGCAACTTGTAATGACTTTATTCAATAAAAAACAGTTCAATACAAAAGGGAATTTTCTCTAATAAACACAAAACCCTAGCCGCCTCCTGCGGCTACTTCTCTCTTTGTTTTTAACACTTATACCAAACATCGTGCAAGTTCAATTAAGCTTTGACAAATCATGATATATTTAGGCTAAGAATTGTTTTTGGTATTTTTGTTAAATTAACTAATCAATCAATTATGGGGTATTGAATCTTGGTATTTCAATATTTATTATCTTTTCAGATATTCTACTTTAGAATTGAAATTTTTTAAAAGTGAAACATGGGTCAACACTACATGCAGAACTTATGTTCTCCCTTCGGTTTGATTTGGAATGAACTTGTCAAACTAGGTTAACTATTATCATATTTTATTAGCGTGATAAAATATCATTTCTTTTTGTCGTAGTAGCAAACTGGCATGTTTCCGAAACGTTTTTTTTACCGATCAACAAGTTAATGTTGATTAAGTAAGTTGATCAACTCTACATCGAAAGTGAAGATATATCGAGAGCTCTCAGTTATTTTACCGATATTTTTTTTTCAAACATACCGTCGTTTTAGGTTAGAGAGTATGCTTATTGTGACACTGGAACATATAAATACACAACTAGGATCATGTAGTAAAATTTTATGAAAATATGAATATTAATTTTATTATCAAAAGTAAACATATAAATTGTCAAGTATAGTCATGCATATTAAAGGTATATGAATATTAATTTACAACTTAAAATTTTGTTTAGTTTTTCTCTTAATACCTCACGATTATATATGAGTCGATACTGGTGTTCCAAAATCACTTTTGTCTTAGTGCTTTTGTCATAGACCAGAGATCTTCCCACAAAGATTTTGCCGCACTCATCATCAATGTTATTTTCTTCTTTTAATATATGTTAGTATTTATGAATCCAACTACCAAAATGAGCTTTCGTGATTAAAATAACAAAAGATATCTATGACTCTGGGCTTGCTCGTATATAATACACCGGCCCTTTTTAGGTATATGCTTTCTCAATTATAAGAAAAAATACATCATTCTCTGCAGGTTTCTCCCCTTCCTTAGGTACACTAAGCAATATATAATCACATTATATGAAAAAACAACACTCATTTTGGTTGGAAATTGTTGAATTTTTGTTTCCCATACTTTTCTTTATTCAAAATTATAAAACAAAATTAATCATTATATGAAATATAAAGTATATCGAACCCTTACAACACTTTTTTTAGTATGAAATATCGAAGAAATGTCATTAAACTGTAAATATCACTTTCACTCTTCAAATTTTATAGAACAACGTGACACATAATTTTTTACACGGACATTTTTATAAGTATGAAATTATAAAAAAAAAACATTTTTAATACTAAATAATCAAAATAATTTAACTATTCACCCATTATATGTATAAAAATAAAGTTTAAACTATTCTATTTTTACAAATTATAGTTGAACTCGTAATCACTAAAAACGATATTTCGTTTAAATTATTATCTAATTAATTTTCTCATATTTTTTAATTTTTTTTATCATAATAAATTTGTATGTTATTTATTTTTGGCCAAATACATTACATTCGTATAAACATTATTTTCAACCAAAATATTTGTTAGACTTCTTCCTAGGGGCGGATCCAAGACTAAAATTAAGAGTATGCAAAAAAAAAATAACAAAAAAAATACAAAAAATAAATATTGGTATTACATAATATAAATATAGCATTGATTTAATTACAAACTCAAAATGAATATTGAATATTTATTTATAGTCCAAACGTAAATGTATTTCTCTATCATATATAACATTTTTATTTAAATTAATTATTTAATTAGTAAATTTAGTATAACATAATTTATTACGTAAATACAATTAATAAATTATCTAAATATTATTATTATTATAAATTTTGTATATGAATAATTAATATAAGTTTATTAATCTAGGAATTTATTAATGGTGGAATAGTAAAATTATTAAAGTATAAAATTTGGTATAAAAAAAATTATTACGTAAATGCAATTAATAAATTACCTAAATATGATTATTATTATTATTGTAAATTTTGTATATGAATAATTAATATATGGTTTGAGTTAGAGATTACAAGCAGATTTGTTTGGACCTGTTGATTTTTACTCGAACCCAAACCCGTCCGAAAGTGAGTTTCATATTTTCGAACCCGAGTCTGCCCTTTATGTCCGCAGGTCAGTCCGGTTCGGCCTACAAATATTATTTTTACTATTGCGGTTGGCCGAACCGTCCGTTCCAAACCAGCTCAAATTTAACTTTATTTAAAACAAAAATTTAAGACGTAAATTTTTAAACCAAAATACCTGAAACAAGAGAGAAAGATCATTTTTTTAAAGTTAGAAATTAAGATTGAGAGTATATATAGACAAAAATCTTAAAAAAATATATTAATAATTTATGGAATTAGTCTATGAAAAACAAAATATAATGAATAAATATATTATTGACTCTAAAATTAAAATAATAATTACTCATATTATTAGAAAATATATAAATGTCAGTCTTTTAGTAATTAGTAAGTATATTTTTTAGTTATATTTTAAAAATTTACAATAATTTTTAATATTTTATTTTTATTTTTATTTTTTATATAGTTTTAATATTTACGGATCTGGTGGGACAAATTAAAAATCCATACCCGACCCGACCCGTCTACGGATCATAATTTGTATATTCGTATTAGGTCGGGTCGGACCGATTTAGGCCGGCTCAGACCACCATTGCAACCCCTAATTTGAATAAGAGGATAAAATAGAATTGAAGGTAAAAAATAAAAGGGTAATTGAGGATTGAAGTTTGAACCCATAACCTATTTAATTTTCGATCAAGAGTATGCCATGACATATTTCGTTATCCTCTAAATCCGCCCTTAAATTTCTCCCCACATAACATCACTGATTTGATTTCAATAGTACTTTTTTATTGTTAATGGTCCATGAATTACCTACTTACCTCCACCACATATTTAAACTTATTTTATGAATAAATATTTTAATTAGGAGTCGGTAGTTATTAATTTATATTTTAAATATGATTAGTTAGAAAAGTAATTTACAAAGCGGATAGGTTATTTACTAAAGACGAATTGAATGCTTTTGTGGACATTGAATCAAAGAAGATTAAATTTGTCACGATTATAAAACTTTACGATGGTGGAAAATTGGGAAGGATTATCTAGGTTAAAGTACGTTTGCGAGCGGTACTGTGTATTCGTATCAAAAGCGAAGCCGGAAACGTTAAAAAAGTGGAAGACATCGGCAAAGAAATGTAATTGTCCGTTTGCGCTTAAAGGATATCTGATCGACGTACTAGCCATAAAATGGCGTTTGGAGGTGATAAACGGTACGCATAATCATGAACCTTGCGTTCACCTAGACGGTCATTCCCGCGCTTGTAGGCTAAAACAGGATAAAGATGAACTAGTTCGTAGTTTTTCTCACCTCAGTTCGCGTCCTAGGGAGATATATAGTGGTTTGAAGTACCAATATCCCGAGAATATTTCGAATATGCGTGCAATCTACAATTGCCAATAAAAACATCGGGATGTTGAGCACCGGGGACAAACTCAAATTCAATATTGTTGACGAAATCGAAGGAGAATAGATACTCCACGTGGAAGCGTTTGAAAGACGATTCTAAGGTGATCGCTGATTTTTTTTTTCGCACATCCTACTAGCATAGACTTATTACGTACATTCCCTAATGTGCTATTCATGGATTGTACGTACAAGACGACTAGGTATAAGATGTCTTTATTAGAGATTGTTGGTTTAACGCCGACTTCCATTACATTTACCGTTGCGTATGTGTTTTTGAGCGGAGAGAAGATTGGAAACTATGTATGGGCTTTGGAAACTCTTCGTGGTTTGATGATGGATAGCGTGTGCTCATTTCCGAGCGTTATTGTTACCGATCGAGATTTAGCTCTCATGCAAGCAATCGATGATATTTTTCCGGGCACACACCACTTGTTATGCACGTGGCACATTAGTAAGAACATTCTTGGGAGGGTCCGAAATATATTGCACGATGATGCGGTTGCAAAAAAATTTGTTGAGTTTTACGGCTACGTTGCAGGGGTGAACACGATTGAAAGTTACAAAAAAAATCTAGATACATTAAAGGAGATATTTTCCTCTCAACCGAAGTGTTTTGCGTACGTTATGGATGTGTGGATAACAAAATATGGTGACAAGTTTCTTGCGTACCGAACCAACAAGATTAATCATTATAGCCAAACAACTACAAATAGGTTTTTTCCATTTATCCAATTTTTTGTTTAGCTTTTATATCTCTTTTCAAATAAGTTCATAATTGTGTACTTGTATTTTGTACTTTTATATCTCTTAGTCGCATTCCATCTACATCCAGTTTCTGACGTCACAGAATTGGAACGTCGTGTTGCGTGTAACTGGTTCAACTGCCAGGTCACAGATTCTATAACAGAGGAGCAGCTGGATCAGGTCCGTTATGACATTATTGACATCAGGGTAGAGGAAATACGTGAATACCAGGATGCGAAAGAAGAGAGGAAGTTAATGAAGTGGAATTTGCCTCATAAATAAACTATGATTTGAGTATGTGTTTGAGTGTAAGTTTCGGTTTATGTTTGAGTGTGAGTTTCAATTTATGGTTGACTGTGAGTTTCAGTTTGTGTTTGAGTGCGTGTTTCAATTTTTGTTTGAGTGTGTGTTTCAATTTTTTTTTGAGTGTGTGTTTCAGTTTATGTTGACGTTTGTGTTTCATTGAACACTTTAAATTTTTGAACAATTTTATACTATGACATAATTTTATTAGCTAGCTTGTTCAAATAAAATTGGGAACGAGGTGTAAAAAAAAATACAATAAATAAAAACTGTCATAAACTTATCCGGTTACAAAATATAATAATAATGTATAAAAGTCTAACATATCAAACAACGAGCTAATAAACAAAAGTCTGTTGCGAGTAATAATCAATGACGTCTGTACCGCTCAGCAATCTTGCACATGTGAAGGGAGGTCTGTACCAGATCATCGTACTCCAGCGTCGGTATGGATGGAACATACCGAGCAATCTACTCGTATCCTGCGTAGTCAGCACCACCCTGTGGCTCCAACCGAGGACCCCCAGCTGGACCAGAGCTACTAACGATATACCATACTTCTTCTTCACCCAAACGTAGTACATCGTGTCGGCACTCTCTCCAGTACCATAGTACGACGGTCCATCAGGATCGTAACGATGGTACTCCCAATCCCTCCACAAGTCAGCGTCCTAAATGTATCTGTTAGCCGTCTTCTTCCCTGCTTTTTTTCGATGCAGGAGGGCGTATATCTTTCGGAATCAGCTGCACGAAGCCCATCTGTCGAGTGACTCGATCAGGGTAATATGGTACAATGATGTCGAACGCCCTAAGCGTCAACTCAACCCAAGTAACGCTCTCGAACGGATGATGGTCCCATAAGTATGTGAAGGGAAGGAAAATGACATGTAAATATAAATGAACAAGTTAGCCATTTATATTAGTAAAAATACTTAACATTAAAATGAACAAATATTACTTACATCTGACTTCGTGCACGTCGAGAGTGCATGTCTCAACTCCCTGCGCACTTCATGCGAAATGCCGATCTTCTGCGGCGCATGTCTACACACATGGGGCATAAATAGCTGATACTCGCTATACAATGGAGCCCGGAACTGAACGAAGTGGGCAAATATCCACGACTCGAGCATTCCTATGAACCCGCAAATGCCTCTCGTACCATGCAGAGATCTCTGACTAAGGGAGTGGTACAACTGTGCTCTGACCCCAGTTGTACCTATGCATACCCTGGTATTGGATCACGAACTGGAGGTAATCTAAGGAAATGTTGTTGCCGGTTTTGTTGGCACAGATGGTGGTACCTAACAAGAACAATATGTAGGCACGGGTGACATGATCTACTATCTCATCAGTGATCCTACTATCACTATACCTATCACCCGTAAATGTAGTATGCAACCGCCCAAGATTCACACTACAAACATTCCTAAGATTTTAATTCAAATCTGATGGTCGTACACCTAGCATGCTAGCATAAGTCCTGCTCCGTTCAACCTCAGAGTCAAATGCTAATACATCAAAAGGTATACATGCGACCGGTAATCCAGTGATCACGTGGATGTCGTCCTGCCCCTTCTTAAACGGTGCTCTTGGTCCGCCTCATCCTACAAAAACAGCATAAAATAATATGTATTAGTGAAACAAGACAAAAAAGTAGTTTATAAGTATAAGTTGTCGCATGAGACAACTTAAGTTGCCTCTCGCATGTGACTACTTAAGTTGTCTCTCGCATGCGACGAAGGGTATTCTTGGTCGCACGATCGTACGACCAGATGAAAACTGGTAGCACAATCGTGCGACCAGATGAAAACTGGTAGCAGAATCGTGCGACCAAGAAGACCATTCGTTCCAAAATTGGAAACCCACCAAATCAGCCTCATTTCACACAAAATCAAACACAGAAAAAATAGATCGTAACAAAACTAACAAGAATACAACACTAATCTAACAAAACAACACCTAAAATCATGCAAAAATCAAAAAATTTAAATCGAAACCTAAAAACTCAATTTTCAACAGTTTATACCCAACGAAATTTAAAAAAAAATTATAGCATGAGGTTTGTATTTCTTACATCTATGTTTTGCTCAGTATAGATTCTTAAAAAAATCGAGTTTGAGTTTCGGTCCATTCTTCAGTGATTGAGAGGTTTTTAGAGAGAGAAAAAAAGAAGAAAAAAATGGAGAAAAACTTATCAAAACCTTTTATACCTATGGTTTCTAAAAAAGATAAATTTGTCCAAAATTAGATGAGGAATATATCAAAAGGCTGTAAAATCCAGCGGTTTAAGATCTATCAAAATATATCTAAGGCCAAAGCTATTTCCTCCACGTTATTTTTTATTTCCTCCATCTTTTGAAAAATCCTCCATGATGTTATTTCCTCCATAAAAGAAGTTACAAAATTTCCCTTTTACCCATTTTTTCTTCACAAAACCATTACCCTAACATACTCATTCTATTCAGTACAACAAAACCCATTCTTCACCCTAAAGAACTACCTTAACAACAAAACCCATTCTTCACCCTAGAGAACTACCTTACAAAGAAGAAAACCCATTTCTATGTTAGATTCGATTAGAGTTTGTAGTTAGATTTTGTTGTTCGATTTCGATTAGGGTTTGAAGTTAGATTTCTATGTTAGATTCGATTAGGGTTTCATTTGGGGTTTGATTTCATTGTTAAAAATCGATTAGGGTTTGATCTTGGGTTCGCCTTGGGATATCCTACCGTTCTGAATTTTTTTTTGCCCACTCAGCATGTGATTCCGAGTAGGGCACTCGGAATCACATGCTCAGTAGGCAAAAAAAAATTCAGAACAAACACGATCTACGGTCGAGTTCCTGCTTCTGCTCTTTTTGTCTATTTTGCATAGAGCGATCGAAACAAGAAAAAAAAGCGATGGCAACTTGCCGATGACAAGGCTCAATCTGGTTAGAAAACGTTCCACTTGTCTGGTATCGTTTTAATTAAATGTAGATATGAAAGATGTTTAATGTTATGATTAATAGCAGGTGGATGACGACGAAACAGGAGTAGCTTTGAGTGTTAAGGGAGGTAGTGATTATAGTTGTGCTTCATCGGTGACAGATGACGATGGATACGGTGCTAGACCACCTGGTGTTGTGGCGAGGCTGATGAGTCTCGATTCTTTGCCTGTTACAAACAACAGTGAGCCTTATTCGTCTCCCTTGTCCTATACACAGTCTCTTCACGATGCACCTATTCGTAGGAGGAATGTCGATTATCACGACCATGATCTCGTCTACTCGGGAAATCTGCTAAATAAAGTAGAGGCACACCAAGTCAAGAACTTTGAAGAGTTAAAACCGCAGAGGATTGTTAGTAGACCTATCGAGAAATTCCAAACAGAAGTATTGCCGGCTAAATCGATACCGCCTAAATAGATAAATGACATTTAGTGATAAATTTGAAATAGAAATAGGGGTAATTTGGTAAAAGCAAGTCACGTTTTTAAAAATTTGAAAGATGGAGAAAATAAAAAATAACATGGAGGAAATAGCTTTAGCCTATATATAATTCCTAGTGACCAACCTTATATCTTAATAATTCGGTGGCGAGTTATTTCGAGATATTAATGTACGTGTACTAAACCGGACGAACCAGAAGAAATCGTCAAACAGACCCGGCCCGTCAATGTGATTTCCGGTTTCTTCATTTCTCTTCTTCGGTTAAGCGAAAGCTTTTGATTCAATCTTCTTCTCCAAATTACCTTCTCAGATTCACAATCCATTAATTTCGAACTCTGGAATATTAAACTGTATCCAAATTTGATGCAACCTATATAGAAACCCTTTCAAATTTGCCAACTTCAAAAACTAATCGGGTTGGTATAATCATATAAGCTATGCAGAGATTTCGGTGCTTACTTTTAATAGTCGCTGGTACGTAAGATCAATCAAGTGTTTGATGTTTTATTTGGTCAATTAATTAAATATTCTGTTCAATGCATGTTTTGATTCCAGCAGCTGTTCTTTGGGATGTACCTGGAGCTGTTTCTGTAGCTGTACCCAGTTCCAATTGCTACACTATTGATAATTCTAGTCGTCTTGTTGATTTCGTATCCTATACTATTTCATTTCATTTATTGACTGCAGTTTCAGTTGTATTTTTAGTTTTAGTCGTTTCAATTTTTTATATGAAGATGATGACTTTGCTTAACTCGTTTGAAAGAGCACTTGGATTGGGCATCCTTTTGAATACGAAGGGAAGGTGTGTCCTAAGTCCTAACCCTAACTCTAGTGTAGTACTGTTCGATTTTGTTTAATGTTACAAATACAGAAACGATTTTTTTCCTCTTATTGATACAGGAAGCAGATTTGGTGGTTAGATTTTGCAAAGATATCGAGACGAGATCACAAACGGTAGTCCATATCATCATATTCTCAAGTACTTGATCGTTGTGCCTTTTTGTTTTTTCCATTTTTGAAATGCCTAATTTGTTTTGTTCCATGCATGAGTTTGAAGGAAGTTCTTGATAGTCATAGTTAGTCTTTTTGCTGTTTAGGTGAAAGAAATTCCATGGTTTGTCACATTGATATTACTTGTACGCAGGGGTATGTAGATTTTGGCAGATTTGACAAATTAAGCTACTTCACACCGGGTAGCGGAGATGTAGACTTCATTCAAGTATGTTCTTTTCTTTTCTTTTCGTATATAATAGATATAGAGTAGAGCTCTTTACACAAAATCCACCTTATTAAATTGAAACGAAGTTGCTCTCTTTGGAGATAAATCAATTAACTTAAGATGGCATGAGGGAAACGGGGTCGTATATTGCTGCGGTGGAAAAGAAATAGGAAACTAGAAAGTGAAACACGAGAAGCTGACCATGTATCTAATCAATTAGAAGCCAAACAATATCCTTTGCTGATTGTAGATTGCTATTATAATTATTGACGTTTCGCCCTTTTCTGTACGTTTAGGGGTTTTATCATGGTGACCTGGTGAATTGCGAGGGTAGTTATGACAAGTTGGGGCGTACGGCGCAGGTTGGTTAGCTTTTAGCATTTTTGTTTTAGGAGATTGTTGATATGCTATGAAAGTTTTCTATTTCACTCGTGATTCCTTTTTATTTAACTTACCATATTTTGTACAAATATGAGTGTTCTTTAATGCACTGTTTTTTCTTGGAATTTTAGGTGAACCTTATATGTGGACATTGTGCTAATGGACAATGCAAAGGTTTGTTTCAGTTTCATTAGTTTCTCTTGTGCAACAAATGTAATATCATCTTCTTGCTTATCAGATAAAACTGCAATATCATCTTCTTGCTTATCAGATAAAACTCTATGTAAGCTCGTTGCATGTTATAGGAAATCAAGACAGCTTTGAGTTCTCTAAATTGTTTTCTCTTGCTCTTTAAAGCCAAACTCTTTTCGTTCTTGGCTTGTTAATATATTTTCCAGTTCTAATAGGGTTGTACTAAGTTCTGGCAGTGTTCATTACTCTTTTGTCCTATTTCAGGAGGACTCGGATGCATTTGCAAAGTTAATTATGTGTCTGCTTGCAGGTTATGCACTATATTCATTTTAGAATAGTCCTATATTATCCATAACAGATTTAGTATTTCCAATGCCAGAAGCTTGCACTTCATTTTATAAAAAGAACGCTCAACATTTCAACTTACAAGTTGCATCTAAGAGTCATCGTATATAGCAGTGCAGAGCATTAAGAAGCATGCTTAGTTTTAAATTTTAAATTTTATATTTTCAAATTCGAGAATTTTGTTTTGAAAGTTCCAAATTAAATTGTTAAACTTCTTACTTCGTTGAATAATATTTTTGAACTAGGAGTTCAAATTATTTCCAAAATTTCCAAGTTGATGAGCTCTTCGACATTCTCACTTTACTTGACAAATTGCTAGCGGCATTATCTTATAAGTTAGGGGAATTCTACTATGTTGCTCCATCACAAGGAAACAAGCAGATAGATGAATTTGCTGTATAGTACATAAAAGAATATGGAATTCTGATGTTCATATTTTTCTAAATTTGATATTTCTCAATTTCTCAGAGTTATTGTTGAGCTTGCCATTCCATGTGAGAAAGCAGGTCCACGGGTATTTAAGGGATTTACTGTTGGTTTTCATCCGCGGTCGTGGGAAATTGTAAATGATTAATCCTTACCGCTTTAGTATAGGCTAGCTACAATACAGAGGAGTTTAATTGTAGGTAACATTTCCCTTTCATTCATTTGCAGGTTTACAATGGCATGACTCAAGTAGGTTATGAAAAGCCTCACCGTCAATTTAGGTGCTGTAGTATTAATTATGCTCAGCCTTTGTTTTACCTTTTGAATCTTTGATATTAGTGGTCCTCGCCTCCTAGGGCATTTTTCGTTTCTCAAACAGCTGGGCTGTTTTGGTTCATGAAAACATTGTATGTTTTCATTTTTAGTGAAAGTCTTTTAAATCTATCTTTTATTTTTATTTTCATTTTCAATTTTCGAAAACATTAGAAAACATGAATTCTGTGGTTTTATAATATTTTATAGAAGTGTTTTTATTTTGTGGGGAAGCAATTTTCATTCTGAGTAACCAAACACATTCACTTTTCGTTTCCAGTGAAAATCAAAATATAAATCAGTGAAAATTTTAACGAACCAAACACAACTCTGCTTGCTAATAATCATGGAAGATTCTCTATTGCAGTTTCAAAACAGAGCAGGTCCATGTTACTCTCTATATGACTGCGATTGCCTCGCTTTCCAAGTTGTTGCAGAAACCTATTGTCACGGTACTTTTTTTCCCACTTCTCTGTTTGAAGAATCTTGTTTTGCATGATTCACTAGATATAAGAGGATTGTTTATTTTAAGCACCTCAGGTTTTCCCAGAAACTGGCCTTGAGATTAAGCGAGCAGGCTGGGGCTCATCTGGGAGCCCTCCCACAACTTTGACACCATCAGTGTTGATGCTCGACTGGAGATGTATGAATATCACTTCGTACATATGTATATATCAGTACATTTTTTATTCTACGATTAACGGGGCCTTGCTTTATAATTTTGATTTTCCAGGTGAGGAGGCTCTCGATACTCCATATGAAGTCAACATTACCATCCCAGTAGAGGGCTATGATCCCATTCAGTTTTTCCTCTCAAAATTGTGTGGTGAGTTCACATCACTTTCTCTTCTTGAATCCTCTCAGAGCTTCCTCAAGAACTCATTGCTTTACTTCGTAGCAATTCAATGGGTGTATAACATACATCAAACATGGTTTTTTATTCTCCAGATACTATCGTCTAGTTAGTTTAGTCAATGACTTTTTGTGTAGTCAGCCTTAAAATTTGCAAAGATTGATTTGGATATGATGAGTGAAAACTTATTAACCTAAAGGTTGTCGGGTGCATTGGTTTATAACTTAAAAAGTTAACTTGAAAGAAGCTAATAAAAAAGTTATCTTTTAAAAATACAACAGTTGTTTGGTGCGTCAAAGAAAATAGCTTCTAAGTCAAAATTTGATACATAGTCGTGAAGCCAAAAGATGTCGTAAAGTCAGAAATATAAACTAATATGCTAAGAAAGCATATTTGCAGAAGGTTGATTGAAAGAGAGCCAGAAAATCAAATGGGAAAAAGAGTAAAAATTAAATAGCCAAAAAGGCTAATGAAATGTTCTTAGTATTTTAGTCTTTTAGGCTTTTTGGTTTTCTGGTAAGACAAGCTAGATTTTGTAAGTTTTAAAAACTAGACCAAACAAAGTCTTTTGCTTATAATCCTATAAGCCCCAAAACCTGTGGAAACCGAACAACCCTTTAGAAAAAATCACTCTTGGGTATTTGAATTTTGCTCACAATTTCTAGTATTCCTCATTCACCATCTGATTTCCTGCACTTTTTCAGAATATCGACAATATGAAGAAGGAGGATCTACAAGGGGATGGGCTGTATTTGGAGTTTTTTCTTGCGTGTATGATAGTTTCTTCTCTCCTCTTAAGTCTTGTCATCATTTAGATTATTTTAGGAGTAAAGTCAACACCAGACATGAATGTACTATGGTTGCATCCTCTGGTTTGGTTCTTCAGTGTCGAGCAATGCTCCTTCTTGAATTTGGGAGAGTATGCTTACGTCCCATTAGGGGTGACCATTTCTTGATCAACCGCCTTCGTCCAATCTAGAAAAACAACAGATGCGAACATGAATTTTATGTCAGAAATCCGTGTTTGGATAACCATAATTATTGTCCGATTCGGAGTCTGGTTCAGACTCGGGTCCGAACACTGTGACATACTGGTCAGATTTAGATATTAAAATGTGATCAATCAGTGTCAGACGGTTCGCATTGTATAGAAGCAAATTAAATATAGTTACAATATATAATTCCAAAAACTGTTGAAACTAGGTTTGTTGCGGTCAACCTTCACAGGTTCCAGGTTGTATGAATCAACTCCGATTTGGAATCGGATACACATGCATCTGAGATCCAAGTCTAGGTCTGACACTATTACTTAAAAGCTATATCCGATCCATAATTAGATGTTTTCAAAATCAATTAGATTCTGATAGCCTTGTTACATCATGCTGATGTCAGCCAGATTTTATTTTGGTGTGTAGCTGACCTCCCTTTCTCTAGGCGTCATCCATCGTTTCTACACTTTGATTGCTGAACCATGAACACCAGCCTAAGCTGGTGTTAGTTTCATCGAATGTTAATACTTTAATTTTGGGCAGATTCATTGTTGCATCCGTACTTTTCTGCTGTGGAGGGTTCATTTACAAGACAAGAACAGAACACCTGGTTGGCTATCTCAATGTTTACGGTTCTTTCTAGTATTTAATATTTTTTCCTGTAACCCATGCACGGTCTCACTCCCTTATAGATCCTCGTTCTTATAATTTTTTCATAACTTGTAACTTGATGGACTATACACATCCCTATTGCAGCGAGGGGTTAATGCATTACCAGGCATGGCGATTCTTTCTGGCCTTCTAGATACTGTAAGTATATTACTTCGTTGCAAGTTGGTTCTTTCGTAGTAAATTTAGGGATTGATACTAAAAGTGAAGGAAAGTAATACTATGTTTTATGACCTCCGTGGTAGCTAGGAATGGCAAGCGCAGGTTCGGAATGAACTATCCCGTACCTGACTTGTAAAACAGAAAACCAAACCCAATCCAATCTGGGTACGGGTCAAAATTTTCTGAAATAGACCTGGAGGACGTGTTGGCTCACCCAACCCCAATTGACTGAATATATATTTACACCCGAGCGGTTGACCTCCGCCCGCACCAAATAACCAAAAAACCTCTGAAGCCGAGGCGCCATAATATTGTCACACCAACACTTTTTTATATATGTTAAATTCATCTACTAACTCAATAAAATACATATAGTTTCTCACATTGGTATGTGAAACAGGTGAGCGGAGCTTTGCAAGGCTACTCTCGGCCTGAAGACTTAAACAGTGCCTTTGCAACTGATGCATCATGGGGACAATCCCCTAATTTTGATCAAGGAACTCAAAGACGCGAAGAACGAAAATATGGTTCAATTTAAATCTCTTCGACTTTTCATCATCACGCAATTCTTTATTTCTATTTTCATAATTCTTTCTGCAGTATCCCACACCTACAACTGATGGTAAGGTACACCAGCGAATTTTCAAGCTAGACAATGCCTTAAAATTACAACTTGTAACATAAATACCTTGTTTGTATGTACTGTTTTGCTCAATTGATGGAACTCTTTACTCAGGTTACTGCCCCTTAAAATTGCTATCCCTCTTCCGGATTTACCAAACACCCGAATTTAGTTTTCTATCCCTTAAAATTGCTTGGGTTAAACTCTTTTATCGAACCCAAACCTTTGATTGACCTTAAAGATATATCTAAGTATGCATGTTACCAGATTCTCAATACTTCTTTTGATTACAATATGGAGTTTGAAGCTGAGAGCGATAGTTTTTGAGGTACTTAAAAATCTTGAGTCAAATTTGTGCTGGGCCTAACAAATACACCTAGAGGAGCTCAGAGACCTCTCTTCTTCTTTTACTTTTGTCAAATTTAGGAGATGGATATTTCCATTCTTTAATTTCACTTTAACCCTAATTCTAAATGTGGGCATTTAACTTCCATTAATAGAACAACATCACAGTGTAATGTAACTCTTTTAGTCGAGATAGAATCCTAATCAAGCAAAGTTAAGTTTCTTACTAAAAATACATGTGGGTCTAAAGCTAGTAATTATAAGTCAAAAAGTTAAGAATAAGATAAATTAAATCTTGCCATGACTTAAAGCTAATTATAAGTCAAAAAGTTAAGAATAAGATAAATCAAATCTTGCCATGCCTCAAAGCAAGTAATTAGTTTAGACCTAAAGCACTAGAAAAAGATTATCCACCATTAACTCTATTATTAGTTTCTGTCTTACAAATTGTTTTATTAGCTTCTCGTCTCTTACCAAAATACAAATTGTTATATTAGCTTCTCGTCTCTTACCAAAATTCGACTCTCAATGTCATTCAAAACTTATCCTCATCAAATCTATACATAGAATTTATGTTTATAACCAAATTTTGGTTAGATTAGATTGGACAGGTTGATTCAAGTAAAATTTTCCATCCTACCTCAGTTGATATTGCTTTTTAAACTCATGCACATTGACGGAGTTGGACAAATATATATATATATATATATATATATATATATATATATATATATATATATATATATATATATATATATATATTTATATTTTGTTAGGTTAAATAATACAACTGAGCTCGTGTTTAGTTTATTTTATTTAAATATGTTACACGTTAGATGAAAAGGAGGGAATCTGATAGAAGAGTGTATATATATATATATATATATATATTTTGTTAGGTTAAATAATATAACTGAGCTCGTGTTTAGTTTATTTTATTTAAATATGTTACACGTTAGATGAAAAGGAGGGAATCTGATAGAAGAGTGAAGATGATGCAAGTGTTAGATTCATTAAAGAGAGTTGGAGTGAATTCGAAAAGATAGTGTAATTTAGAGAGTCATCAATTATACATTAAGGACGGTGAACGTTTTTCTTCTTTGTGTTTCAGTCTCTACAAAAAAATCAAAAAGCTAGGCTTTTTGTGTATGCATTGGAAATGGACAGAGCCATTGTGTCTTTATAATAAAAACGATTTGCAGTAGGTCCGGATACATAGGCATAATTTGCTGAACTCCGTTAACAATTATGTGTTTGATTTCACTTTTGTTTTTTTTTTCTTTTCTTTTGATCTGATTGCAGAAAAATTTGTGTATTTTCCCAAAACCTCTTTTTACCTCAAACCAATTTAGAAGTGATTTGCTAGGAAATTAGTGTATTTCCCTTACAACTGGTATCAGAGCCGGTTGGTAGCGATCTAAAGGAGGTCAGATTTGAGTGGGAGAATTGGCTACAAACGAAGGAAAGGCGAAACTCAAAAAATTCGATGGTCTAGATTTTGGGTTCTGGAAGATAAAGATTGAAGATTATCTATACCAGAAAAAACTCTATCAACCCCTCTCAGCGAAAAAACCAAAGAGTATGAAAGATGAATAATGGACCCTTCTTGACAGACAAGCTCTTGGAGTCATCCGATTAACGCTATCTCGTAATGTTGCTTTTAACATCGTAAATGAAATAACCACGAAAGATCTTATGAAGGCTCTCTCCATTATGTTTGAGAAGCCATCAACGTCTAACAAAGTTCACTTGATGAGGCATTTATTCAATTTATGAAGGACGGAAGGCGCGTCAGTAGCTCAACACCTCAATGAACTCAATATAATCACAATCCAGTTGAGTTAAGTTGAAATTGATTTTGATGAAGAAATACGAGCACTGATACTGTTGTCTTCACTACTAGATAGTTGGAATGCTACTGTCACGGCGGTGAGTAGCTTGTCAGGAAACAATACATTGAAATTTGATGATGTTCATGACCTAGTTCTTAGTGAAGAGATTTAAAGGAGAGAATTAGGTGCGTCATCAATCTTCTCAGTCTTACATACATAATTGAGAGGAAGAAATTCAACCAAAGGATATGGACGCGATCAATCAAACTACCGAGGCAAATCAAGAGACTAAAGGTCCAAGTCTAGGAATCCTGAAAATTCCCAGGGTTGAGAAACATCGAGTGTTGGAATTATGGGAAGACCGGGAACTATAAATTTCAGTGCAAGAGAGAATCAAAGGACCAGGAGAAGAAGATAGAGGCAAATATCACTTCAGAAGGAGACGATGCGTTAATATGCTCCTTAGAAAGCAGGGAAGAGTCTTGGTGTTAGACTCTGAAGCATCGTTTCATGCTACTTCAAAGAAAGAATTCTTCGAGAGGCATGTCCCTGGTAATCTTGGAAAATTATATCTTGGTGATGATCAACCTTGTGATATTATTTGTAAAGGTACTGTGAAGATTAAGTTGAATGAGTCTGTATGGAAACTGAAAGATGTCAGACATATCCTTGATCTAAGAAAGAACTTAATCTCAGTAGGGCAATTGGCTAGCGAAGGCTACAATACGATATTTCATGGTGACAATTAGAAGATTTCAAAGGGAGCAATGACGGTTGCTCACGCAAAGAAGAATGACACTCTTTATAAGACAACAGAGACGAGCTATTCAATTGTAATAGCAGTAGGAAAGGAAAATCCAAATGTTTGACATCAGAGGCTTGGCCACATGAGTGTGAAGGGTATGAAAATTATGGTACTCGAAGAGGAAGCTTCCAGGTCTTAAGTCAGTCGATATAGACATGTGCAAAGATTGCATACTCGGAAAACATTAAAGGGTCAATTTTCAGACGAGTGGCAGAACCCCAAAGAAAGAAAGGCTGGAGCTTGTTCACTATGACGTTTGAAGGCCAACAACTGTTTCATATATAGGAGAGAAACACTGTTTTGTGACCATTATCGATGATCATTCTCGAAAGGTATGAGTTTATTTTCTAAAGCATAAATCTGAAGTGTTTGATATTTTTAGGAGATAGAAATCTATGGTTGAGAATGAGATATGTCTGAAAATTAAAAAGCTGAGAACCGATAATGGTGGTGAATATGAGGACACCAAATTCAAGAAGTTTTGCTATGAGCATGGGATCAAGATGGGGAGAACTGTGCCAGGTACGCCTCAACACAATGGTATTTCCGAACGTATGAACAGAACGTTGACAGAAAGGGCCAGAAGCATTCGTATACAGTCTGGTTTACCAAAGCAGTTCTGGGCAAAAGCAATCAACACATCGACTTACTTGGTTAACCGAGGCCCATCGGTTCACTTAGAACATAGAATACCCGATGAGGTATAGAGTGGTAAGGATATAAAATTATCACATCTAAGAGTTTTTGGTTGTACAGTATATGTTCATATAAGTGATCAAAGCAGGAACAAGCTTGATCCTAAATCAAAGAAATGTTTACTGATCGGCTACGATGAAGATGAGTTCGGTTATCGTGTGTGGGACGAGGAAAATATGAAGATGATACGAAGCAAAGATGTGATATTCAGTAAAACAGTGATGTACAATGACAGACATAAAACCGAAGCAAATGACTCAAAGCCGTACAAATCAGTATTTTCAGATATCAAGAGAGTATCCAATAGTCAAGAAATAGAGCCGATGGATTAACCCCTCACCAAAGAGAGTCAGTTAGACAGACCGATCAACAACAGTCTGACACCCTATAGCCGACCAAGGTAGTTCCTGTTTTGAGAAGATCTTTCTGACCCCATGTTCCCAACATGAGATAATTGAACTATCTATTACTTACTGATGAAGGGGCACCTGAATGCTATGATGAAGCTTTTCAGACCAGCGATGCTAGCAAGTGGGAGCTTGCCATGAAAAATGAGATGAAGTCTTTAATCTCAAATGATACATGGGAACTAGCTAGTTACCAATGGGTAAGAAGGCACTTCATAACAAATGGGTGTATCAGGTGAAAGATGAGCATGATGGCTTTAAGAGATAAAAATCCCGACTAGTTGTCAAAGGGTTCCATCAAAAGGAATGAATTGATTACGTCGATATTTTTGCTCCAGTTGTGAAGCTGAATACTATTAGATCAGTGTTGAGTATTGTTTCCATTGAAGACCTTTATCTTGAACATTTAGACGTGAAGACTGCATTTCTTCATGGGGACTTGGATGAAGAGATATACATGTATCAACCAGAAGGTTTCTTAAAAGAAGGGAAAGAAAACATGGTATGGAGACTCAAAAAAAGTTTGTATGGTCTAAACCAAGCTCCAAGACAGTGGTACAAGAAATTTAACGGTTTTATGCACAAATAGAATTTTCAGAAGCGTAATACGGATCACTGTTGCTATTTTAAAAGATGCAAGTCCAGTTATATCATTTTGCTACTTTATGTTGATGATATGTTAGTAACAGGTTCATATATGGATGATATTAGAAGATTGAAGCAACAATTGTCAAAAGAATTTGACATGAAAGACATGGGCCGGACGAAGAAGATTCTTGGAATGCAAATCACAAGAGATAAGCATAGAAATATTTTGCAGTTATCTTAGTCAGAGTACATCGATCGTGTTTTGAAGAGATTTAAGATGGGTGATGCCAAGCTAGTTAGTACACCATTAGCAGGTTACTTTCGTTTATCCAAGGATCAATCCCTTAAGTCGGAAGAAGAAAAAGACTTCATGACTAAGGTTCCTTATGTCTTAGCTATTGGAAGTATGATGTATGCAGTGGTCTGTACGAGACCATAAATTAGTCATGAAGTGGGAGTTGTGAGTAGGTTTATGTCAAATCCAGGGAAAATTTATTGGGAAGCTGTCAAATGGATTTTAAGGTACCTACTATGTACCACAGAAAAATATTTGTACTTTGGTAAGGGTGAGTTAAAGGTACAAGGCTACGTAGATACAGATTTTGGAGGTGAAGTTGATCACTGGAAAATCAACACCGATAATATATTTACTGTTGGAATTACAACTTTTAATTGGATGTCAAAGTTACAGAAAATTGTCACTCTATCGACTATGGAGGCTGAGTATGTAGCAGTGATCGAATCCAGTAAAGAGATGATATTGCTTCAAGGTTTGTTAAACGAGTTGGGATTCAAACAGAAGAAGAACATTCTGCATAGTTTTAGTCAGAGTGCAATTCAGTTGGCAAAGAACTCAACATTTCATTAGAGAACCAAGTATATCAGTCTTCATTATCATTTTATTAGATCTTTATTGGAAGATGAGGTGCTAATACTGGAAAAGATCCAAAGAAGCAAAAATCCAGCTGATATGTTGACAAAGACAGTAACCATTGAAAAATTGAAGTTTTTGTGTTCAGCTTCAGTTGGTCTGCAAGACCAGAAAGATCTGCTGCATATATCAAGGTGTGAAAACAGGTTGAAACCACTCTTCAAGTGGGAGATTGTTAGGTAAAATAATATAACTAAGCTCGTGTGTAGTTTATTTTATGTAAACATGTTACTTTCTTCATGTTAGATGAAAAGACAATGAAGCTGGCGATGATAATTAGACAGTGAAGATGATGCGCGTGTTAGACTCATTAAATAGAGCTGGAGTGAATTTGAAAAGACGGTGTAATTTAGGGAGTCATAAATTACACATTAAGGACTATGAACGTTTTTCTTCTTTGTGTTTCAGTCTCTACCAAAAAACCAAAAACATAGGTTTTTTTGTGTATGTATCAGAAAGAGGTAGAGTCACTGTGTCTTTATAATAAAATCAATCTGCAGCAGGTCTGGAGACGTAGGCATAATTTGCCGAACTCCGTTAAAAATTGTGTGTTTGATTTCACTTTTGTTTTGTGTTTCTTTTCTTTTCTTTTGATGTGATTGCAGGAAAATTGTGTTTTTCCCAAAAATCCTTTTTACCTCAAACCAATTTAGAAGTGATTTGCCAGGAAACTAGTGTATTTCCCTTACACATATATATTAAAGCTAAAAATCATATACTGTTTGTCATGTGTTCCACACACCATTTAAATGAGAAAACTACCCGAAAATATTTTCTCAAGTATGTTATCCCGTTCCATACCCAAATATTGGATACTACTAATTGTCACTTAAAACAATTTTTTAGACTAAAATAACCATGGGGTATATAAAGAGAAAAATAGGTTTGAAGTTGGTTTTTAGACCTTTAATCTAAACTCCCCCTCCAGAAATCGTTTTGAATACCAAAGCCAAAATAAAAAAGTTTGAAAACCATAATAGTAGTTCAGTTTTGCTGTCACAGTTCCAACTCCGGTGAGGGGAGGTACTATTCGGCAATAAATCGTGTTTGGAGACACACTTCATGTGGTAGTGAACAACGAACCCTTAACTAGTAAACGTCGAAATAGTGTTTATCAGTATAAAATCGTTTCAAGGTACGTCGACACTGTTTATAGTTTATTAAGGTATGTTTCTTGGTTGTTCGAATTACGGTCTCCTTATTTAAGGTCTGCATTTTTGTTTAAAGTGAAACTTAGGTAGGCCTATTTATCGGCCGATAATCGGTTTATTGTTGATAATAGTCGATCAATGGTGTATCATTGGTTTGTTGTTATTTAGTTTGCAGAGAAAGTCGCGATATAGGTATTGGGTTGTTTTTTATAGCCTTTAGTAGTTGTCGAATGTACTACTTTGTTTCATTTTTCCTGGTATGCCGCATCAACTAATCAGTTCAAAAATAAGTAATTTCATTTTTTTATTACAGGTTGAACTATGGCCAAAAGTTCTTTCTACAGATCTGGTTTAGTCAGCATATTGAATTTGCTACAGAAAAACATAGTTACTGAGGAACATATTGAGGCTGCAAAGAACACACCATTTTATACCTTTCTAAAAGCTTCCTTCATGCTACGCAAAGAAGATTTGCCGAAGAAGAAGTGTAATAAGGTGACAAAGGGGATTGTGAAGAAATATTCTGTGAAAGAATAATCGTTTAAAATTGGGTAAAAAAAGGTGAAACTGACAACTAAAGATGTTAAAGCCATTTTTGGTCTTAAACACGAAACGAAGGAAATGCATATGAATAAAGCAGGATCATTCACTGTTCGATTTGCCGATGGAGTAGAGAACCAGTCTCTACTGATGCAAAAATACTTTTTGAGTCCAAGGGCTAGGAAAAGTGGATCGACAAACCAAAAATTTGTTTCCAATGCGATGATCAATGTAAAAAAAACTATTTATTTATGTTGTGCTGTTTGACGATTTCCAATAAACTTACCAGTGTCTGTTTTATTACAGGAAACCATAGAGAAAGCAGTAAAATATGGTGGGGAGGAATCTGCAAATAATGTTGCAAAGCTGTTGATACTCTTCATTTGCTATACCCTCTTCTACTCTGCATCCGGGGATATAATGGGCTGGAATTTGGTCTTCTATGTAGAACACATACTGAAAATTAACGACTATGATTGATTTGGAGAAATTGTTGAGAAGCTTAGCAGGTCGATGTACAATTGTTTGAAGAAGGGGGCACCCGATCGCGTCATCGGATGCGTAGCAGTTTTATTTACGAGTATGAGTTCCATTCTAGCATGTTTTTTTGGTTTGAAGATTAATGTGACTGTCTATTTTTTTTGGAGAAATTCATAATGGAGGACACTACATTAGGGGATGCTTTTCTAAGGCCCAACATGGTACCTAAGTGCTACAAATGGTGGGGAATAGAGTGTAAGGAATTAACAATGGTGATGATTAAAAGGTTGCGGAAGCTGCCTGGTGATGAGATAAAATATATTTGTTATTAGTTTTTAGGTATTGCATGGATGAATTGTAGATGTGGCAGTATTTTAATTTTGTTGTGAGTGGCACTATGAATGAAAATATTTTTAAATTCACGTGATTTACAAGTAACTGAAATATATTATAAATGGCGTGAATAATATAGAAGTCGAGATTGACGTGATAATTATGAGACGAATCGCGTACTTTCACAGAACTACCGCCTCAAATCTAATTAAATAAATCACATGATATGATATTAGTAAATCTCTTGATATAACTTAATATATTCCGAATTGCGCTTTTAGTTGGAGAGATCATTCTCGCGCGATATGTTACTAAGAAATCACAAACTGGATTCATAAACAACTACGCTTAAATAAATTAATACATAAATCGCATGATTTTATCTAAGTAAGTCGCTTTATATTAATTCTTGGATACTTACATCGCGTGTTGTAGATCTTGGGACGAGAGATAACCTTATGTGAGGCTGAAGAAATGGCCTTCGGGTCGAGTGAGATGGGGGGAGACTTTGAAGGTTTACAGGCGAGACGTGGACAATTGTCAAACAAACAGAAAAATTAAATGGCCGAAGAAGTGGCAAAAGGATGAAGTTTTGTACCGAGGCTCAAACAGATGAAATGGAATTTAGGGACCATGAATTACCACTACAGAGGTGGTTGGAACAGAAAAAAAATTACACCAGATAAACGAAAGTTAAAACAACAGAAAACGTTTATTGGGGATAGTAGTAGAGAACACATTTCCAGTATACGGATGAAGAAGACAACAGTTTACATGGCGCGTGCTTGTAACTTTTTATTTAAGAGAATGAAAGATATTAGAAAGAAAAGAAGTGGCAAGTACAGGTACTCGGTGGAAAATAAACGCCTTAAGATTTCTCTGGTACGAAAGAATAGACAAGTAAGTTATTTATAAGGTTGTTATTATAATGAACATGAATGTGAAATGAGTAAGTACTAATATTGCACATGTTTGTTTTCCACAGATTGAAGAACTCCAAAGAGAGGTAGCATCCTTGACTTTAAAGCTTGATGAACAAGTTGAAAATGATGAGGGTGTGAAGGAAGCACTTGAGAAGGTTTGTATAGTTTCATTATGTTTAGTAGAAGAAGAGTCACCAGAGAAAGTAGTAGAGGTACCCAAAAGAGTGGATGAGGTTCCTAAAACCAGGGTATATGTTTCAAGAAAACATGGTTTCAAAATGATAGAGGTTGAAGGGAAAAAAGATGAGAAAGAAGGAAATAATGTAGAGGTTTCTACACCGGAGGACAAAAAAGAAGAGACAGACGATGAAGCTGAAGTTGAAGAGGACACAGTTTATAAGAAAAATGATGATGGAGCTGATGATGAACCAAACAATGTTAGTGTGACATATGCTGAGGGGCAGCAAAATGATAAAACTTTGTATGTTTTGGGTGTTGATCATTGTAGGCTTGTGCGGGAAGATTACAGACATGTTTTACCAGCTGAAATAGGGGTAGATAAGGTTGAGAAGGAGGCTGAAGTAACCACCCATGAAGCATATATGGGTGAGGGTGAAATAGCAGCAGAGGTTCAAGTAGAAAAATCTGTTGACGTAGCAGTGAGTGAGAACCACGATAAGTTAGTTGAGGAATCTGTTGTGGTGAAACACAATAGTACGGTAGTAGTTATTTATGAAAAAATTATTGAAGCAACACCACCAGAACCATTTGTTGTGCAGGTTGGTTCAGCAGGAGAAGTGATAAAGCAAGACCAAATAGACGCAATATTGAACTAAGAAATAGAAGACGGGAGTAAACACGTGGTTGTGGAAGCATATATTAAATTGAAGGAACATGAAAATCACGTAGAGGGGTTAGAGGATGTACCAGGTGTTGACGTTGCTAGCAAAAATCCGGACGTTGTTTTAGTCGTTAAACCTGTCGGGAAGGTAACAAGTGGCACGATTGGGGATGCTGGATTTACGGATGTCACGGAACTAAATGTAGTTGGGGTTGAAGAGAGTAACAACAACGTACCAAAGCTCGGTAATGGATCTTAAGATCATTAAGATTCAACTTTATATGACTATTTATGTGATATGTTTTGTCTTTAGGAAGTCATATTAGGGTGAGTGTGTTTATTTTGGGGATGTTGTTTTTTGGTATACATTTTTTTATTTTGGATAGGTTTTTTGCGGGTTGTTTTATTAAAGTAGGGGATGGTTTTTTTGGGTTAACTATTTGGATGTTTATGTTATAACTATATTTATATACGGTTGGCAGTTGAAGATGTGTTATTTCAATTAAATCGGGCAATGGAAGCCTGAAGGTAGTTGATTTTGTTATTCATAAATCGTTATTTGTATAGTATAAAATAACCATTATCTATTAGTTTCAGGTGATTTTTCTTACGTAACCAGAATCGCATGTTAATAGTTATATACAATGACAATCGCAATATACTAATTGTAAGGGTTATTGTATATTAAAACACGCATACTAAAAAATTTACCAAAATCGCGTGTCTCCCAGTAAATGTCCCCTATAAGTGGCGCAATTGTAAGTAAACTACCCATAAATCGGAACGTTATTTTATTTATTAAACAAATCGCGTATTAATTATAATAATACAAAACACACTTAATTGAAAATTAGGTTACAATAGTTTTTGTTCAACCGATAAATGGTAAGAACATTAGACTCAAGATATATGTTGAATTGTAGCAGGTATGTAATGTAAAACAAGCAAGATTAGACAAAGGACTATATCCATGTCCACAATGACATAAAAACAACACCCAAAGAGTGAACACGTAATGGAATTCGAAGATGTTCTCAAACTACCACAAGAGTCACAACCCAAGTTGGAAGTGCAACGCAAAACAAAGGTTGAAGTACTAACAAGGAGCAGGTCAAGAGGAAGCTGAATGTTTTAATCTCCCAACCCTAGATGATGGTTTTGTACTATGTAGTACCCAATTTGTTTTGACAAATTTGATAAGGCGGCGACTATTCACTTGAGTGAAGGAAAAAATGTTGGCTGCAGTGGATCTAAAAATAATTTAGAGGAGACACCTCTAATGGTGAGCAGATAATTATATTAATAAACATGTAACTAATTACCTCATTTGATTGTTATGTAACCTAAGGTTTAATATTTTATAGTTATTAGATAACGGGGATCCAAATTGGGATTTACTTATAAAAACACAACAGAGAGAAGCTAATTACCAACCTTGGGGAATTGAAACAGCAACAACAAAGTTAATAACTGTGACTCAATACCACAAGGTGCTTATAATACAAAGAGAAGAAGATCAAGAAGATTTCAAAGTATGATATTTACCACAAACAGAATTTTCATTCAGGCTAAGCGTTAGTGTGACTGAGGTAATGACACTACCGTAGGAAGGGGAGGTAGACTTTAAGGTAAAATATAAATGTTGAAAAACTGACAATGCATTTACAACAAGTGTGTTATAGTTCAGAATTCCTCATTTTGTAGATTATTGATGTCTGGATATATAAGCCGATTAAAGAATCAAATTGGAAAGTACATTTCAAAGGGTTTGATAACATGTGCAATTGTAAATACAGCGCTATCAAATTTATGGGATTGGAACGGTTAGTATAGAATTTTTAAATAGCCCTAAAAAGTGACACAAAAATTGATTTATTGTACGCGGTATTTATTACAGAAAGTACTAGCATTAAAAGAAGATATGTCACACATTGTTGACGAATTTTTCGTAAAAATGAGGAAGGACACGTTTATCACATTCGTTCGGGTATGCCACATAAATGACGAGGGAAAAACCATTAGACGTTGTTGGTAATAGACATGGAGAATGGTCTAGCCAAAAACTATAATCCACTGTTCCCTGGTAGCAAATTCACTCGAGATGTATGTCGGAAAACAGGCGATGCATTGGTAAGTAGTATAAAACGTTATCGTATGATGTTGTATGTAGTATATTTGTAGGTGTATGGGAGCCTTGTGTTGAACACAAGAGAATCCCGTTGTCATTGCATGAGAATTTCCTGTTGCAGTGATCTATACCGCGTGTATAAACAAAAGGGAATCGCGTGTGATATTAACTAGTATCGCGTATTGTTTGCATGAGAAACGCATGACAGTCTCATGTGATTCGAGCCATGTATCTGTGACAATTGAATGTGTATTTATGCATGGTGAAGTTTATTTTGGGCTGAGGGTAATTTTGTAAGGTGTTTTTAGTATTGAATATTTTGGTATAAAGTAGTGAGAGATTTGAGCAGCCTGGTTGTATTAAATGTTTATTACCCTCATTAATGAAAGTGGTTAGGGTATTTATACCCTTAATTAAGGACCCATAGGCTTTCGGGTCGAAAGGGAGAATTGTATCGCTGCTGGTCTCTCAGTCTCCCTAAGTGAAAAGTCTGGTGAACCACCCCAGGAAACTGACCAAGGATCATCCTCCACCAGAAACCCAAAACCCAAACAGTTGTTCAAACCAAACCTCTCTCCAGTTCCATCAGGTTCTTCTGTTCAGGAGTCCCAACCCTCCACTACCAAGGAAAAAGCAGTATCGAGTGTTAGAAAATCCTCCCCTTTCTTAGCCATGGGTTCGGCTATTGAAAAGTCCCCAGAAAAATCAACTCCATGCCGGACGACTCGTCTGGTGAAATCCCAAGGAACTACCTCACTGTCGAAACCCTCAAGACCAGAGGCTTATAAGGCAACTTCAAAAGATAAGCCCTCCGGATAAGAGGTGTCTAAAATAGCATTAAAAGACAAGCCCTCCGGATCAGAGGCATCCAAGGTAGCCCTAAAGACAAAGCCTTCCGGAGCTCAACCTCAACCGGACACCAGGCCTTTAGAAATAATAGGCGCTCATTCATCCGGAGAGCCCTTGGTGCCAGAAGCTGACCCCCTCCCATCCACAGCAACTGATAGACCTTCCACAGTGATGGAAGGCAATATCGAAGAGGCCCCCTTCGAAACTGAAGCATCAGGTCAAACCAGGGATGCTGCCTCTGATTGGAAGTGCAAAAGCAAAGTCAAAGTTGGTGTGGCTCATCCAGATCTCCCGGAGTGCTTGGAGGGCAAGGTAGGGCCTTGCTTTAAGAATGTTAATGTTAAATATTTGATGGTCCTGCAGAACATAAATTACGTCTACACCCACACCACCGAGTTGGGCCGGATCCGAACAAAGTGGGGGATCCCAGAGTGAGTGAAGGTAAGGATACCTGTCATACCGGAGACTCTCATGGACGGTAAACTCAATGAGGTAGTCATCTTCACTGAGGTGCTACATTGGGGACTTTGGTTCCCACTAGACCCAGAAATTGCCAGGTACTTCCACCTGGTGAAGCTCTGTCCAAGCCAATTGAGCCTGAACGCCTGGTACTCTCTCCTCGCCTGCATAATGGAATCAAGGTTGTCTAAAATCCCTCTCCCCATGGAGAAATTTGCCGCTGTGGCAAGTCTATGCAAGAATCACCACATCCCATTCTATCATCACAACATGGGGAATAAATTCAAAGTGGTGGATGGTTTATTGGAATATGAGAAGAACTAGAGGACACAGTTCTTGTTCATCAGTGGGTCATGGGAGAATGGCAGGAAGATCAAGGCCAATACCAACCCAAGTATGTTGACTAGAAGATGAAGGAGTACGTGTAAGTTTTTTGTCTTTGTATCTCACGTTTGTTTTACCTACAAGTATTTCTCTCTTGATTTAGTTGTTAATTCTTTTTTAGTGCTGTCGAATGAGCTTTACGGACACCTGGAGGAGGGGCAAACAACTTCTACCAATCTGAATGCATGGGCTACAGAGCGTTGAGGGAATGCCTTCCACAACTGCTTCACTTCTGGAAATCTGGTGAGGTCTCATCTGTGGAACACCATAGGCCGAAAGGATCTTACATAGGAAGAAGTAACCACACCCCTCCTCCTGGTGTAATCCTAAAACAGACAGAAGAGAAAGATGGTAAACTGGTCTCCCAGCAAGATGAAATGGAAGAAAAAGATGCAACAGAGGCAGTTCTAACTATCATAGAGTGGACCGGTTCGGGGAAGCAAGGGGGAATCGATGCTACCTTGGTCAAGGTAGTAGAGGCTGAGACAGTCAGGGAGGTAGGAGAATCACAAAACCCACCAAGGCCTCCCAAAAAAGACCAAAAAAGGAGAGCAAACATTAATGAAAAGGCTGCCAAGAAGAAAAAGGTCACCGTAGGGGAATAAATAATTCTTTGCCCTTCGGAGCTTCTAACTCCACCAGCCCCTATTGACCCTAGATTTCCAGAGAAGGTTCCAATAGGCCCCCAGTCCGGAGAGGGTACCAGAGGAGGGATTGATGGATTGGACATCAGTGTCTTTCAAGACACCGATCTTTACTTCGACAACTCTCAGAAGGAAGACTTTGCTGGTCCCTTCCGTCCATCAAGCTCTTCTAACATGGTGACTTATAATGGTAAGTCCTTCTCCGTCTCCGGAGAACAAGACATCGTGGCCCACTCCCTTCTTGGTCACATCCAGCCAGTGCTTGATCTAGGGAGACAAGTGAATAGTCAAACTGCACTCATCAATACCCTCACTACTGACAAAGAGTCTCTGTCATCCAATCTTCTTTAATGCTAATCAGAGCATAGAAAAACTGAAAAAAAAAATTGAAGCACTAAAGAAGGACAAAGAAGATCTGTCAACCAAGCTTGCCACTTCGGAAATGGCCAGTACTGAGCTCCAAGCTAAGTGCTCTGGTACTGAAAAAGATCTCACAGCAGTAAGGGAAGACTTGAAGGTCAAAGATGGAACCATTCAAACCTTGTCCAGAGAGAAAACTTCCCTAGAAGGCACTGTGTTTAAGGTGATCAAGGAGAAAGAAGACTTGATGAAGGAGTAGGAAAAAATATTCAGGAAAACATTGATAAATACACCAATGAGGTGATAGACTCGTTGGAAGCAAGGTATGATGAGGTCAAGTCTGGCATGGTGCTTCTCTTTCATGAAACATTTCCAAAGAGGACCCTTGGTCCGTTATGGAAATACGTAAACTATTAAGAGATTCCATTTTACACTATGGCAGATGGCGACAAACATAATTATAGTAGTGGAATAGATTCCACCACTGATGAAGAGGAAGGAACCGGTGAGAGTTCGAGTGCCGAACTCAAAAGTCCCAAGAAAGGAGGTGATAAAGGAAAATCCAAAGGGAACACACCCTGAGGTTTTACATATTTTTTGTTTTGTTATTTCTCTGAACTACTAAAGTCCTTGGATGGCCAAGAAACTTTTCTAATGCTATACGGTTTGAGTCCGGATAAATATTTTAAAACACTTAAAGTCCTTGGATGGCTAAGGCATATTTTGTATTTGGTGGCGTTATCCGGTTTTCGCCGGACATGCTTATTTATCAAATTTTGCTTTGTTTCATACTTTCTTTCGTTTTAATTTTAACGGCTAATGTTTAAACAACCCCAATTATTTCAGAAGTATTAAAGTGAGAGTGTTAATATCTCCGATGACATGTATTTAATGTTCATCATTCAACCAGATTAATCCGATCTGTCAAAGATCCATAGTGTTAAACCAAAGACTTGTTTTTGAATAAAATTGTAGTTAAACCACATCAGATGTTTTAAGAATGCATCATATTTTATTGAAAAAACCGGACACCTCATTAAAAACCCCCCGCGCCACCAAGGTAGGAAAGAGTATGCGCCCTAATATTTACATTGACTTTTAACAAGTAAATATTTACACAACTTTTATTCTAGATATAACCTGAGGTGTTCAATATTCCATAGGTGCTTCAAAAGTCTTCCATATTTGTCTTGAGGCCTATATGTCCCAGGCTTAAGATTTTCGGAGACCTCGTAAGGGCCTTCCCAGTTTGGAGCCAGCTTACCAAACTGCTTCTCCTTAGTGTGCAAGAAAACGTTTCTCAAAACTTTATCTCCCAGTTGAAAATCTCTTCTCTTGATCTTGGAAGCAAATCTGCTCTTTATCTTTGTCTTGAAGCCTTTATGTCCCACGCTTAAGCTTTTCAAAGACCTCATAAGGGCCTTCCCAATTCTAAGCCAGCTTACCAAACTACTTCTCCTTAGTGTGCAAGAAATGTTTTCTCAAAACTTTATCTCCCAGTTGAAAATATCTTCTCTTGATCTTGGAAGCAAATCCGCTCCTCATCAAGCCTTCGTAGTGGACTGTTCTAAGATGAGCTTTAACCCTTCTTTCTTCTATTAAGTCCAACTGATTCCTAATTGCCATCTCATTGGCTTGTTCATAATAGTTATGGACCCTGTATGATGGTAGGGTTGCTTCTATAGGGGTAATCGCATTCATCCCATACACCAAGGAAAAAGGAGATTCATGTGTAGCAACCGTAGGAGTAGTTCGGTATGCCCACAACACTTCTTGCAGATAGCTTGGCCACATTCCTGTAGCCCCTTCTAAATTATTTTTTAATCCGGACAAAATAGTCCTATTTGCCACTTCAACCTGGTCATTTTCTTGTGGGTGGAAAGGAGAATAGAAGCAATACTGAATGCCCCCGAGGCACATAAATCCTCCATATCCTTGTTATCAAATTGTGACCCATTATCAGTGGTAATCTTCTAAGGAATCCCAAATCTGCAACATATATTAGATAAGATAAACTTTATGACAGCTTTCGAAGTGGTTTCTGCCAGAGGAGCTGCTTCTATCCACTTTGAAAAGTAGTCAATAACTACAATGATAGTCCTGCACCCTCCGGACGCCAGGCCTAACTAAATCCAATCCCCAACGAGCAAAATGTACTGGCTCAGAAATAGACTCCATAGGCACTGGTGGGACATGAATTTCGTTACCATACCTTTGACAAGGATCACACTTTTTTCACCAATTCATTAGCATCTTCCATTATGAATGACCAATAGTATCCAGCCAAGAAAACCCTCCGGGTTAGAGCCCTTTAGCCACAGTGTGCTGATCCTTCTCCGTCGTGTAGTTCGGATAAAACGGTTTGGGATTATTCAAACCCCAAACACCGCAGGAGAGGTTTGCTGAAGGATTTTTTTATACAAAACCTCTCTTATGATAAAAAAAACTACGAGAATTGTGCTTAATTGTTTTTGTCATAGCTTTATCCGAAGGCAAAATCCTATCAGAGATGTATTGAAGGAGGGGAAATCTCCAATATTTGGACTGAACTACTTGTATACTTAAGCTGTCCTCCACTTCCTTGTTCTGATTTGATTGTATGGATGAGCATTCTTGTATATGAATCCAAGGGTAGGACTCAGAGTATGCTATGGTTTCCAAGGAATCTTCCAGCGTATTTTCTGATCTAGGAATATGCTCATAGCAAACATTCTTGAAATTTGCTGCCACCTCTTTAAGGATGAATAAGTATTTGATCAGTTGTTTCTTCTTGGCCTCAGACTGACCTTGAACATGGTGGATAAGAAGCTGAGAATCACTCATCAACCTAACTCTTCTAGCCCCACATAGGAAAGCTAACTTAAGACCAACTATAGCTGTTTCGTATTCAGACTCGTTGTTAGAGGCCCTGAACCCAAAGCATATAGTCTGATATAGTTTATCACCGTACGAAGAGGTTAAGAAAATTCCATCCCCACAACCCCATTGTGCTTGATCCACCATCAGTCCGGACTACCCATTCTTTTTTAGTTTTCTCCTCTGAAGCTTGTTTAGAACTTATATCCGAATGGAATTCCACTAAGAAATCAGCAATAGATGGATCCTTGATAGCAGTTCGTGGGGCAAAATCAATGGCATAATCACCCAACTCTACTGACCACTTGGTCATCCTGCTTGATATGTCTGCTTTATGAAGAACTTTATTTAATGGAAAAGATGTTCGAACAATGATGGAATGAGACTGAAAATATGGCCTCATTTTCCTTGCAGCAATCACTAAGGCTAGTGCCAGCTTTTCAAGCTTCAAGTACCTCTTCTCAGCATCTATCAAGCTCTTGCTAATGTACACCGGACGAGGATAATTTTCCACCTCTCTTACCAACACTGCACTTATAGTATATTCTGACACAACCAAGTATACATAAAGTGTTTCTCCTTCTATAGGCTTATAAAGTGTTTTTGTGAAGACAAATGCTTCTTTATTTCATTAAAAGCTTGGTTGCATTGTGGAGACCAGTGAAATCTTTAGCACCCTTCAAGGTCTGAAAAAACAGAGCACACTTGTCCGAAGATCTTGAAATAAAACGATTTAAGGCAGCCAATCTTCCTGTTAGCCTCTGGACTTCTTTAATATTTCGAGGGGGGTCCATTTACAACAGGGCATGAAGCTGATCTGGATCAGGCTATATCCTTTTCTCACTTATTACATACCCTAAAAAATTTCGGGACTGTACCCCAAATACACACTTTTCTGGATTCAGCTTTAAGTTTATCTTAGTTAAGTTGGCAAAAGTTTCTCGAAGATCAATTATGTGCAAATCTTCTTCTCAGCTTTTAACCATCATATCATCGATGTACACCTCCATATTCCGGCCAATCTGATCAGCAAATGTTTTGTTTACAAATCTCTAATAAGTAGCCCCAACATTTTTCAACCCAAAAGGCATCACTCTGTAGCAATGAATAACCCTATCTGTAACAAAGGTAGTGTGATCCTGGTCCTTCGGATCCACCTGTATCTGGTTGTACCCAGAGAAGGCATCCATGAAGGACAATAACTTATTTCTAGATGTTGAGTCCACCAACTGGTCAATTCGGGGGACTGGATAAAGATCTTTTGGGCAAGCTCTGTTGAGGTCAGTAAAATCGATATACATACACCATTTTCCATTCTTTTTCTTAAGTAACACTGGATTGGCAGTCCATAAAGGATACTGGGACTCCTTTATGTGCCCCATCTTAGTAAGTCGATCGACTTCTTGAACTATTGCATCAGCTTTATCCTTAGAGAAAGCTCTCCTTTTCTGCACAACAGGTGCAGCATCACTTCAGATGGACAGCTTATGTGATATAACACTTGCAGGCAGTCCGGTCACATCAGCATTGCACCAAGAAAAAACATGCTGGCGATCTGCCAAAAAAGAGAACAATTTCTTTTTCCATTCTAACGCCATCTTAGAGCCAATCTTAACAATTCTAGCTTTTGCAAAAGAGTGGGTTTCAACTTCTTCAACCGATATTAAAACACCAGGGGCCTCTCTGGAGTCATCAAATCTCACCATCCCCCTCAAAAGGCCCCAATAACTGCTAATCTTCATTAACCCAAACTGCTCCTAAAGTTTTAGGAGCAAGTGCAGTTACATAACATTCCCTTGTAATCTTTTGGCTACTCTAAACAACTCTCACTTGCTCTTGAACCGCATAATTCAAACATTGGTGGACGGTTGAGGCCACAACATGCATTCTAGAGAGCCAGGACATCCTAAAGATTTCATTTTAGCATGTGGGGCTGTCTACCACAACGAATAACACTCTGACCAACTTTTTGAAAGGCCCCTTGCCCAACAACACCTCTTCTTCAAGTTCCCCGATTACATCAGTAGAGCTCCCTGTAAATCCCACAATGGTTCTGTTTGATCGTTGAATAACGGCCAGATTTTTCATCTGCTTGTAAGAACTTAAAAAGAGAGTGTTGGTTGAGCTGCCAATGTCAATCAAAATTCGTCTGATATCATTGTCCCCAATAGATGCTCCTATCACCACTGCATCCTCATGAGGTCGAGAAATGTCTCTTAAATCATCCTCATCAAAGACTATAAATGAAAAAGAAGTCTGGGATTGGTAAGAAGACATGCCCCCTTCTAATTCAGTAGCTAGACTATGAACATGCATCTTCCTCGATGAAGGAGTGGGTGTCGTCATGGTGTCCCCTCCGAAAATGGTAAGTGACTCAAAAAAAAACTAATAAGTCCGGACACCTTTTTGACCTGTTCTATTATGACCCCAACCTTAGTTCGAGTTGGGTCAGGCTCCAGATATTCTGAATCAACATCAAATCTTTCATGGATCACCATTTCCCCCTCCAGAGCAGATGTTCCTGCATTGTTCGTAGGGCCAGTTCGAGGAGCATTGTCAAGCCTGTTTCCACTTCTTTTGATGTAGGCACCCAACTAGCCTCTTTCAATGAGATTATGCACTTCCTGCTTCAAAGGGATACAGTCTTGGGTATTATGGCCAATGTCATGATGATACTGGAAAAAACAAGTATTATGACTTTCTCTAGGAGATGGACTTCATATTTAGTCTTGTCATAAATGGTAGCCACCCTTTCTTTTAATTCTGCAAACCACTCTGGTTGAACCCAAGGACCTCTTTTATTTCTTGACTGTTGGCTCTGAGCTGGATTTGATTTGGACTGAGTCTGTTTAGCCCTGTTGGGCCCTTGTACGGTATCTTTAGCTTTGTATCCGGACTGGTTTTGGTTTTATATTGTTGGGGCAGACCTCACCTGACAATGTACCCTGGTTTTCTTAGTCTCATCGACGTTGATATGCTTTCCTACCTTTTTTAACAAACCACCCCAGGTTATGGCCTTCTTCATTGTCACCGAATTGACCAGATTCTCAAGGTTTAACCCTTGTCTCAATAAAGCAATTGCTACTTGCTCGAAGCAATCCGCTAACCCGTTCTTGGTATTTATGAACCGACTTATGTAGTCTTTCAATGACTCATTTGGTTCTTGGGCATAATGGATGATAGTATCTCCATTGCCCTTCACCTCTTTACTTCCCACAAACTGCCTCCGGAAGGCAACCCAAAATTTATCAAATTTTCTGATACAACTATGCGGCAAACTGTTGTACCACTTTAAAGAACTTCTCGTAAAAGATCGAGAGATGTCCTTACACAGAAGTTTATCATCATCATCAAAATTCATTGTGAAGTTCTTGAACTGCTCCAGATGATTGTTCGGATCCTTACTCCCGTTATACTTCTCCATTTTAGTATTGTCAAACCTCTTGGGTAGATTTCTAGACAAGATCTTGGCAGCCAACGGTGATTGTCTCTGATTCCTACTACGACTGAAGACTATGTCTTCGTTAGGTGTTACAAAAATACCTGGTGCATCATGGAAAGTAAAAGGATCGATCAACAGCTGATCCACATGCCTGTGACTGTGGCTGTGAGATGACCCTTTGCCCAAATGCCTTTTAAGTCTCCCATGCCTATCTCTCTTCCTTGAATATTTTTAACTAGTTTATGTTTCATCTTGGACGTCCCTTCATCACTGCTTGATGACAAAGACTCTTCAAGCTCAGCCTCGTTTGAAGAGCTGCTGGAGGACTCATAATCTGAGCTTTCCACCGGCTTGGACCGGTGGGACTTCTAATAACTGACATGGGTCTTTTTTGTACTTAAGTGAGTTTTCGATGATAAATCATTCTCTCTAGGATTGTCGGTATGATAGATGGCTGACACCTTTGACTTCTCTTTTAAACCCATTTCTGCTTTTTAATGGCCCTCAACGCTTCTATTTCAGCTGTCAACTTATCTCGTTCCTTGGTGGTGTATTCATTGTTTTCCCCAACCACCTCCACCATAGGTGGTGTAATTTCTTGCTCGTTCGGATCCATCCGAACAGATTGTTTTGTTGGTTTTGAATGCAAGATGCAGGCACTGTCTTCTCCCACCGTGGTCACCAATTTGGTGAAGTTTATTTTGGGCTGAAGGTAATTTTGTAAAGTGTTTTTAGTATTGAATGTTTTGGTATAAAGTAGTGAGAGATTTGAGAAGCCTGTTGTATTAAATGTTGATTACCCTCATTAATGAAAGTGGTTGAGGTATTTATACTCTTAATTAAGGACCCATGGGCTTTCAGGTCAAGTTATGAAACCGGGTCGAGTTTAAGGACCCATTTACTTATTAAGCTGATTACCACATAACTTAGTCAAAATATGTTTAGGTGTTTCTTTACTTTTGTCCTATCCGGATAGTTCAGTGGCACATTTATGTCCGAATTACCCTTGTCTGGATATCTCAGTAGGCTGTGACGGAATAATTCGAACTCATCAATGCATATTGCAATTTGCGTATAAACTTGTAAATGTATATTATGTGCATATATCGCTTGATGTTGATTAATGAATCCCACTATTAGAAGCTTTTACCGATCATACAAACAATATTAACCTCATAATTTTTCTATTTGAGAAGCTGAACTTTTATATGAAGAAACAGTAAACCCCGCGTGTGAAGAATGAATACAAAGTCAAAGCTGCTAGAGATATTCCGCAACAAGACTTAACTGTGGAGTCGTCGTTTGTCAGTATGTTCAAGACATTATCCAAAATGGGTTTGTGCACAAGGAATATATCAAAGATATGTCGGCTCAAATACGTGCGCAAATGTTTTATCATCCTCTAAATGATAAAAATACTAATCGTCTGGTGTTAGATGGTTGATTGTTTTTTGAATGTTGAACAACACTTTTGGTTTAATGGATGTATTCGTATGTAATTCATTTCTGATGTGTGATTGGGTGTCATTTTATTGGCAGGAAAATGTGGTTTTTGTGAGTAATACCCCATAATATTTGTATCTAACATTTCTATCCATTGGCAGTGTTAAATACTAATCTTAATCAATTGGTGAGTCATTACGCGATTGTTGAACATTGCGGTGCATTATTTAGTTACATGACAATGTGGTTTTTGTGAGTAAATCGTGTCACCTATGGTTAATGTATACATAAATTGCATGAAGTGCATTTGTGATTATCTCGCGTTTTCGTCGTACAAAAATTACACTGTCAAGTTGGCTTCATGTGAATATATAAACGCCCGCCTTTTTTTGGGACTGAATTATATTACCCCGCCTAAACTTACAACACCTAAGAACGACCCACCAAAGTTAACGACATACTTTATAGCCTTTATATAAACCTTCAGCCTTCTAGTTAGACTATATAAGAAAACCTATACATTTTATAAATAATTTTACTGCTATGAGTATGAATTAGAGCATTAAAGACGAAGACCAACACTTGCTTCAAGCAGTGAAGTATGTTACGACAACAATTACCGATGAAACAACTAATGGTTTTTTTCGATGAAGTGTTATTCAGGATGTACTTTGACAATGGAAGGCTTAGATTTACCGGACCTCATACTCGCAGTCGTGAAGACTTCACTTCGAGGTACAACGAAAGAAAATTTGAACCCTTGTTACGTATGTCTGACCTGTCTGATGTGCTGCACGAAGAGGCAACACACATTTGGAGGTGGGAACTTAATAATTGGATATCAAGAGATATGATCTTGTTTTTGAAAGACAACATTGGCGAGGAAGAAGATGCGATCGAATATTGCTCACCGGTTGACGATAACGAATTTAAAAAAGTAATTATCATTCAAGTAACAGTGTTGTGAAATTAACTGTTGTATTGGTGTTATATTGTTGTAGCACATTAGTAAATCGATTGTAATTTTGTCTAAATCGCGTAATGACATTGGGTATCCTAAATCAACTTATTGTTGTATTTTTAATTGTCCTTCTAGGATGTTATCCTGTTTTATGTAAATTGTGTTATGATAATGCGAATCATGAGGAATGTTGCCGGCACTTGAAATTTTAATTGCAAATCGCATTAGGTGATGACACACAAAAATCACGTGATATGTAATGTAATGCAACAAATGAATCCTGTGGAACGTAAAACCATGAACGGATTAATGGTCGTTTAATGTTAGTTAGTCGATATCACGTGGTGATTTATTAAATTATATGGAAATCGTGTGAGTATATAATGTAAGGCACGTACAATGTAAATCGCGTCAGTACAAAAGTATGCATTGCTTACTGTAATATGAAATAAAATCGCATCATAATTAATTGGCTGATAAGACAATGAACCGTCTTTTCACGACAATAATGGGTTTATAGGTTAATTTACTATTGGTTAATTTATTGCTTGATGAGACATGGGTAGATACGTACTCATTACATAGACATTAATTACAGATTAGAGTAGTGATAGATTTTTAAATATAAACAATAGTAGGTTATGCGGAGCTATTCAGTGAGTATTTCTATTTAACACGCAATTTCTACGTATTCAAAAATATTTTCGTATTTAAAAAAAAACTATTGTGAGAATGGAGAACTCTTCTCCAGAGTTGTATGGTTACTTATCCTCTGATGGTGTCTTCTCCGACGAGGGTAAAAAAATTTCCCGACTTCAAGCATTCTAGTACATCAGTGTACTCATCGGATGATTCCAATAATTATTATTCATTCTCGGTTTCTTTTGAAGATGATTATGTTTCAGGTGAGTCGTAGTCATTTCCAGAGTACGAATCCGACGAAGACTGGCTTCCCAAACGCAAAAGGACAAGGAATAATCAGAGGAAGAAGATAAGGAATAAGAAGTCTGACAATGAAGAAGACGATGAAGATGATAACTCTTGGGACACGAATGATGAAGAAAGTATTATAAAGATTGACGATGAAGCAGATAATGATGTGTATAAGGATGAAGATGACGAGGAAGACTCGGAGGAAGGGTCAGATGATGAGTCAGAGGATGAAGACGAGGATGAAGACGAGGATAACTCTTCTCATTATTAGTGAGTATGAATTTGTGTGTGTTTCAGCTTTTTGGAAGTGAAAACGTCGAACCTTTTAATATGTAGTGTTTTGGGTTAAGGTTAACTATCTGGGCAGTAGTAGGTCCATATTTCAACGTATGTTATTTTGTAAAAATGTGATGGTATCCCTGTTTAACTAGTTGCACATCCTTTGCTATTTGTTGTATTATTTGAATGATGATACAATCCTGTAAACGGGAAATTCGAATAAGTAGCTCGATAAAATATGGAACACAAATATCATGATTGATGCCAATGTTATGTTATGACATTGAGAGGTTTAAGAATCACGTAATGTTTGATAATGCAATCAATAATGTTACCAAGAATCGCGTCGTCTATATGGTAAGAGAGCCCACAAGTATAGCCTAAATACGCATTTCCAGTTAAGTAAGCAAACGCATGAGATTTACATTGAAATCGCAGGGATTTTTAAAGTACATCTCCCGTGGTAAAAAATAACCATGAATCTCATGATGGAAACATTGTTATATAAATCGCGCATGCGATTTACGAACTACTAATTTGGTAAATCGCGTTATTCAATGCGATTTATCCATTATAATATGAATCTCTTTATTCAGAAAAAATATCAATTGCATGCTACTTAACGATTTTGGTAAATGAATCACGACTATAAAAAATATATCAATCGCAATTGTAGAAGAAAAAACATTTGAGGCAAAAATTAGGTCCTTCTAGGGAAATATAGCGCTAATAGAATCGCGTTGCTTAACAAGGTTGTAATACATCAAAATCGCATGGTTGCAATACTAGTTCCTTAATAAATCGCATAGTCAAATATGGATATCACATGTCCTTCTGTTATATCCTGATTTAAAACAACCGTCACAGCGCAACTGGCTCGAAGTTGTTTCTCCTCTAGATGGAATACGCTTTATCTTTGGCCTCCCAGCTCGTCTTTTAATGTTAGGAGGAAGAACCAACGGTTCTTCAAGATTATTAGAGGATGATATTTCACCAAAAAACTTTATTGTCGGTTATGCTAAATGAATAAGTAGACCTATAATATCCCACCGTGTAAAATGGCTCTACCAACGACATTGGATCTTCGTTAACTAAGTTATTACCGCTAACGCGTGAGGGCATGAAAAATACTCTTGTTGCAATGAGATACATGAACATTTGAAATCAAGCATGTTGACAACCATAGCAGGTTCTGGTAAATACTTCAAAATAAGCTGCAGAAGACTTACATACTACCCAAGTTCGACCAATTATAACATTCTCTTTAAACTGTTTGTCATACTCGGGACATACGAAACTGTTCCATCTGAGTCCATCCGAATAACGTCTAGAAATTTGAGTCTTTAGCCTAAATCTAATCTTGTCGATCATTTCAACGATCGATAGGTTGCATAGATTTTTAAGTTTATTGTTAAAAGATTCGGCGGCAAATGATGCCATTGCCCCATACCGCTTCCCTTTAACGAATTTCTAAGCGTACTTGTCGGGAGGTAAATGCTAAAGGAATTTTTTTATCTTACCACCGCCCCGACTTAAAAAATCAGAAAGTCTCTCATTAAAAAGGTCTACCGTGGGAGCATAAGCACAACGGTTAAACGACTTTGACATCTTTTTTTAAACTCTCGGTTAGTGTGTTCTAGAGCAGCCTTCAAATTATTAATGAGATGAAAAATAAGCATGAAAGAAATTTGGGTAAACAACTAAAACAACGTTAATAATACCAGAGTGTCGGTCGGAAATAAATGTTATCTAACGGTTTAACAAATGAGGTTAAAGACTCTCTATAAACCACAACCAGTTACGCGAATGTTCGTTGCCAAAAATACCGAAAGTAACAAGGAAAATGTTTACAATATAAAAAAAGTGTTTTGGAGGTCAACTAGCTTCTAACAAAAATAATCGCATCATAGGTTGGATGTTGAGTCCGCATAAATCCCACATGATTGGTTGTCTGATTAGTACACATGGTTACAGGTGGTTTAAAAAATCATGTTTTAAAATACATTTTACAAAACGAATCACATGTTTACTAGGGTGTATTCATCAACGTTACAAAATCGCATGATTAGAACCGTTTAATGAATAACTTAAGTCGCATATTTAGGATGATTTTATAAACAAATTAAGCGAAGAAACACAATCTAGGGAAAAAAGTTACCATTATTGCCATCCTTTGCCACTGCGGATAGCAAACCCTCCCCCCCCACATGCTTGTCGGTTAAATGGGTTTCGTCCACATACAAAAATGGACGGCACGAATGAAAGCCTTGAAGCCACGAACCAAATGCTAGTTTGAAAACATAACCAAAGCCAACCTCCAAATGACAATCAGTAGCAATATCTCGACTTTTTAATCGCTTGAATTATCCATTCAGCAAGCGAAAATAAATATTTTTATCTCCGAGTAATTCCCTATTTTCCTTCTCTAAATCATTCCACGAGAGACGGTAGAAGATGTCTTAACTGTAGTCTTGTTTGATAGTTGATTGTATAGTTTTTGCCGTTATGAAATGACATGTTCTAATTGAATCATGTATTTCATTTGCAATCAAACCAGATGTCAAATGCCTACTCTTTTGTTTGGAGAAAATGGGGCTACATGTATGGCTATAGAATATTTCTTTATCATCATTAAATAGGTGTTGGAATCAATTGATGCATACAGACGCTATCTACAACCACCTGATTCTTTGTTAACACAGTCAGTAGTGATCTTCGTAGATGTATTATGCATATACATGAAAGCAAAACCACGACATAACGATAACCTTAGACCTGCAACACCATCAACAAACGTCTGGCCAACACCTATGATAGCTTCAACCCAACCAGTAGTAGCAACATATCTTTTTTTATGTTGCGAATTTTGAAAACAATTACTACTCTCACCAGTAGTTAGTTGATTGTCACAGGGTTCTACCAAACTTACGCTAGGCTGTTTACGCTTTTCTAACGACCCTTTATCAATTGGTTCTTATTCTATAAAAAACCTAAAGCTTTTCAGACACTCCACATCAAGGTATACAATTAAACCCACCAAATCATTATTATTATTAAAAAATTGAACAAACTTTGAATATACAAACTTTTTATTTAGACATGGAAACACTCAGAACTTCAACAGGAATAAACCACATGAGATACTGAGAATTTCGACAATAAAAACAACTAAAAAATTACTGAAAAATTACTTCAGGTAGATTGTGAACAAGAAAATGTCACGCTTGTTTACCTGAATCAGTTGCTGAAATAGAGGAGAAGCAGTTGTAAGTCTTGAGTTCATGATGCTGAAATTCCACAACGAACTATAATCAGGTTGTTGTAAAATGGCCGGAGAAAAAGACTGGAAAAGATGGTTTTTCTCAAAAACGGGAATTGTTAGGGTAAAAGTAGTTTGGAGGAAAATAGTAGGGTATAAGGAAGCTGGTTTTTATGATTCAAATATTTGAAATTCCGAGCACAAAAATCAGCCAAAATATGAGGGTAGTTATGAGATTAATAAAATATTGGGTATTAGAAAGAAGTTAATTTGCTGAGTGAGGTGTTTAGTAGGCATATAAAATAGTTTGGGTACTAAATAACAATATAGTTCTTGAGTGGTACCTGAGTGAGATATCTCCATTAATCTTATCTTAAATTTAAAATCTGTTTTTTTATTATAGTTTTATATATTGTTTACTGAGACTTTCTTTTAATCCATATCTAACATTTATCGGTCTATATTTATAGTAGATACGATATAATAAGCGAGACAAGTTTACAGAAAACAAAGTAACATGAAACAGTTTTTTTTAGTCAAACTTTGGCCTTTTATTTAATACTTTTAAATGTTACACGTTGCTCGATAGCTTAAGACTACCATAAACCAAAATTCCCAAAACGAAAACCCTATCCTCTCCTTCCCTTCTTCCTCGGCCCTTCGTCTCCAACAAAACCTTGCCTTTTCCACCAATCCACGCTTCCAATCCAGGATAATCCTCAATCCAAACTCAAATAAGACGAAAGAAGAGCTTGCCATAACCTTCTCCAACCAGCAAAACAAAAAACCAAAAGACATCACATGCGAAATCGACGACCGATTCAGGAGAAGCTGTATTTCTTTCAACCAAGTACTCCCTTTACATTCATCAATTTATTTCAGAACAATTTTTGCTGACTAGTTCTAAGATAACCCACCCCAAGACCTTCTAAAAATACGATGGCGTTCAATCTATTAGGGATTTTGATTCCTTCCAGGAATAGATTCTTGTTAGACTCGCGAGTGAACTTTGTCATCCAATCCACTGCAGCATTCTGCTCTCTGAAAATATGAATTACCTTTATGTTTGAGGAGATCCGTTTGTACCAGCAACTTATCAAGGCCTTAAGATACCAAGGGGCTCTTCCTGTGAGCAACATTTGAGTCAAAGTGAGTTTGTCTCAATGTCTAATAGGTTGATCCCCTTTTCAAAACAAAGCTGAAGACCATCCATCATTGCTTTGGTTTCAGCAATAATGGGGCTACCCTTATGATATACCTTTCCATACCCAAAAAGAATATTTACCGAGTTATCACTGACGAGACCTCCACCATAGCACTCCTCAGACCCAGCACAGGCACCATCAGAATTCAGCTTGTAACGACCTAACTTGGGACATACCCACCTAAAAGATACTGGGATGCTAGGCCTCACTAAATGATTAACACAACCAATGGAGGGACCAACCTCTCTGTCCTTGTCCTAGTGTTTCATTTTAATAAGATGAGATTTGTCCAAACTCGAGATAATATAAATGATATGGCCTATCAAATTCTCAGAGCTGATGACTTTATTCTCCATCTTCCTTTTGTTAATTACGTTCTAAATTACCCAAACTATAATTGTGGGTAAGATGGTACGTAAATGAACCACTTTTCCAGTAGAACAGAACCGGGATCTCACCATGTGAGAAAGAGACATATTTATTATAATGTAGATGTTGAAACAGGAAGCAAAATAAATCCATACCTCCCAAGCCCTTTGACAATCGATAAAAACATGCTTTATATTTTCAGTATTACAACAATGCTGACATTTTGATACTAATTGAGTTTTCCTCCTTTGCAGAACAGAATTCACAGATAATCAGCCTTTTAAGGTTCTCCAGAGCATAAAAGAGAATTTGTGAGGCGTGACATTGTTCCACAGCCTAGCGTAAAAGTAAGATTTTTTTCCCTTTTTCCTCACCTAAGACCATGTAGCCTTAACGCAGAACATCTCATCCTCACTGAGTGTCCAGTTGATGGCATCAATGGTATTAGTGTTAATAAAAATCTTGAGAACCTTTTGGATTTTACTCTGATCCAAAATGTTCTCAAGCTTAGTGATGTTCCACTTGCCAAATTCCCAGTAGTCCTTGACCTTGGTGTCATTATAGGAACCTATGTCCTCATTACTTATAAAAACAGTGAAAGCCTCGTTATAACACCACCTGCCAATCATGATGACTACATTTACTTCATTAGCTTGCCAAAATATACTTCCCAGCCCTATCTTTCACCCTCCAAACTCTTTTCCATGTGGATGAGCTCATAGGATTAAGGGCTACAGTTAAAGGGTGGTCGTTATTAAAATAGATTGATCTCATCAGCTTTGCCCAAAGAGAGTCATGTTTTCTAAAATTGAACCATAGTTTGAATAAGAAAACTTCCACCATATCTTCAATCCTTTGAAGATTCAACCCTCCCTTTTCATAGCTTTTACAGAGAACAGACCACTTGCACCATTTTGTAGTAGATTTTTCCAGCTTTAGAGCCCCATAAAAATTTATTGTAAAGAGTCTCCAACCTTTTAGTAGTAGTTTTAGGAATTTCTATGTTTTGAATTATGAATATAGGATAAGAAGAAAGAACATACTGGATCAATATCAGTCTTCCCCTAAAAGACAAAATTTTATGATCCCATTCACTGATCTTGCTGACAGTTTTTGCTATCAACTCATCAAAGTTTCTAACACTCTTTTTGTTGCTGATGACAGATCCCAAATACTTAAAAGGAAGGTTGCAGTGCTTCAATCCTAGTAGAGTTTTCAAGATTCTAGCATGAATGGTGGAGCATCTACCAGAGGTAACAACTCTTGATTTTCCTTTATTCACAAGCTGCCTAGAAACTTCTTCATAGTGACTAACCATCTCCATTATCTTTTTGACTAACCAGAAGCCCCATTACAGAAGATCAATATATCATCAGGAAAATATAGACTTGGTAAGTTCAAACTCCCTCTATACTTGTAGTTAGTTGTATGGCAATCAGTGTAAAGTCTCCATAGACCTCTGAGAAGATATTTTTGGCCTAAGATAAAAAGACTGGGTGATATTGGATCACCCTGTCTAAGTCCATTGTTGGACTTGAAAAAACCCTTCGAGACTCCATTGACCACAACAGAAAACTAACAATTCACCAAGTTTCTTTCAATCAACCTTAAAAAATCATCCCTGAACCCAAAACCAGCTAGAACACGTAGTATAAAATTATGGTCCATCCTATCAAATGCTTTGTCCATGTCCACTTTCATCAAGATATTCCCACCTCTGACCCTGCAAGCCAAATCAGTGACCAACTCCTGAGCAATCATGATATTGTCATGAATGCTCCTACCCTTGACAAATGCCCCTTGCTCAACTGGTATAAGCTTAGGGAGGATAGAAGAAAGCCTATTATTGATTGTCTTGGAGATAATTCTACTTAGGGGAGTAGTCAAACTTATAGTCCTGAAATCTGTCTATCTTTTAGGAGCCTCTATCTTAGGAATCAAACAAAGGACAGTAGCATAGAGACCCATAGGAAAAACAACCTCAGTGAAGAAATCCCTTATAGCATCACAAATGTCCTCCTTTATAATAGGCCAACAATACTTAAAAAACTTACCATTAAACCCATCTGTCCCTGCTGCAACATTAGGACTCAGCCCTTTAACCACTTCATAAATTGAAGTATCCATAAAAGGCTCATTAGCATGTTGTTCTCCTCACTAGAAACCAGTTTAGGAATATACTCATTGAGAATATTAGGATACCAGGGATTAGGAAGGTCAGAAATAAGAGCTTTAAAATAAGTCACATCAGACTCTCCTATTATATTCTCATCCTCCTCCCACCTGTCACCATCCCAAATACGAGAGATTTTTTTTATCTATTGTGCTTCCTTTTTACATAATCGTGAAAGAAAGCCGTACTTATTTCACCATCTCTAGACCAGTTAATATGGGACTTTTGAATCCAATATTTATCTTCCCTTTCAAGCAACAATAAGTGATTTTCTTTAGTTTTTTAAGTATCTCATTGTCCTCATCAGAATTAGTAATAAGTACTTTAGCTTCTAGGGAATTAATCTCCTCTTCCTGAATTCTTATGGAGTCAAAAACATTACCAAAGACAGAATTGTTCCACACCTTTAGATTGGCCTTTAGGTGCTTAAGCTTGAACCATAATTTAAAGATAGGAGGCCCTGAGTAATCCACAGCCCAACACTTCTCCACAAAACTATAAAATTCATCATGAAAACACCACATGTTTAAGAATTTAAATGTAGCTTTCCTTTTATTAATAGTCAAGGATATATAAATAAGCAAAGGAGAATGACCCGAACAAGTCTTAGGGAGATGAGCAACTGAAGTGTCATCCACATAACCAAACCAATTACTGTTAACCAATACCCGCTCTAACCTTCTCCATGGCCTCCCATTAGACCAAGTATACTTATCCCCAGAGAACCCAACATCCATTAGGTTACAGTCCATTATGAAGCTATTGAAGTCATCCACACTAGCAGTACCATTTGTAGAGCAGTGCATCTGCTCATCAGGATATGCAACATGGTGTTAAAGTCACCAAACATAATCCATTCATTTCCTTCCTCTTCAACATTCCTTAGCCCCTCCCAAAGAAGACTTCTTAGACTTCTAGTGCACTTTTCATAGATAACAGTCACCAAAAACTCCTTAGCATCAAGACAATGCCTAACCTTTAGCTGTATAAACTGGTCCTCATTTATCAGAACATCCACAACAAAATCACCATTCCACATAACCGGTACTTTATTACTGATATTACCTGTAAAACCAGGAAACCCAAGCTTGACAGAAATAGATGAAAGCTTTGAAGCACTTACCATATGCTTTTGAATGGCAAGAAAGTTTAGTCTATTAGCTCTCTTGATATATCTTATTCTAGCTTGAGTTTCCTTGTTGCCAATACCGCAAACATTCCAGCTTAGGATTGCAATAGTCATTTAGAATGTTTAAGATTTTTTGCAGCAATTTTATGCTGCAAACATTTGGAGGAGATGATCCTATTTGAGTTTAACATTCTAACCTTCTTGATTTCTTCAATTCTGTTTTCTTATCAATAGTATTTTTATTTACAGGAGACTGTGGTAAGCTACCATTGGTTTCCTTTGTTGGAGACAGACTTCCAAATAAGTTATTCAATGTCAAACTACCAGAAGAATCTTCTTGATTGTTTGTTTCCAATTCTAGCATATGGAGAGCCCCAATCATTTCATTGCTCTCCACCCCAATATGAGGTAAATGGTTCTCAGATAATTTCTCGCTCAGAATGATTTCCTCGTGCACATCTTTATTTTCATCTATTATAACTGACTTTATTTTATTATCCTTTGCCTCAAACTGAAATGCAGGTAGCAGAGCATCCAACAACCTTGGATTGGAGGGTTTCATCTGAGTAGCAGACTTCCTTTGTGCTACCTTTTTACATTCCAATTCAAAGTGGCCCAAATAAGCACACACTTTACAGTATTGAGGTAACTTTTCATATACCAACTCTTGCCAAAAGTTATGAGTCTCAAATGCAATCTTAATCTTTTTAGGAAGAACTTTAGACACATCCAAGATAGCCCAAACTCTACATAAATTGTGTCTAACCCTGTTAGATGTAGGAATCCATATGTTAAGAGGAGTTCCTATACATTTAGCCACCTCACGAACAGTATCTTCACAATACATTTACTCTGGTATATTTGGTAGGTCGATGAAAACAGGAGTTTCAGGGTTTTCTATATTTGGATTAAAATTAGCAGACCATTTTAACAGTCTCATTATTTTGTCCCCTACTTGCCACACATTCTTGCACCATAATCTCTTTAGATCTTCTCGAAAGGAGAAATCTATGAAGATGTGCCTATAATCCCAACTGGATACACTCAAATCACCCTTAAAATTAAATCTTTCAAAAAAGCCTTAACTATAGAGTAGTTTGGCTTCCCAGTAGCAAATTTTCCCACTAACGTATGGGTTGAATTCTATTTAAGCAATTCAAGATCATCTGCTTCAAAATTTATTTCCAAATGATCTTCCTCCATTATTCTCTTAACATTTTTATGCACGAGATTAGTGGAATTACTCTTGAAAAGATCAACAAAAGTTTTCTTGTTAGCTGATACATTTGCCTTACTTGTTGCTGATTCAAAATTGGATTGATCCTGATCTTTGGCTGATCAGGGTTGACTTTCATCATCTAGTATTGCATATCATGATCAGCCGATCCATGAAATTGAGAAGAGTCTTCTCTACCCTCCATCAGTCATAGAGATCAAGCAACCAAAGAAGAAGACTTAGAATTAGGGATCATTCTTGGAACAATCTTTGTTAGCTGCAGCTAACTTTTCAATTTAAGTATTGATACATTATAGTAACATGACACAGTTATTTTGACAATCTAGAAAGAAAGACACGGTCAATTTTCAATAGTCAGATATCGGATAACAACTCATGCATGCCATGAGCAAATTACGACCAACTTTTTTAGTGTTATCATCATCTCATAGTATATACCAAAAACCCAGGCTTCATATAATGCCAGATTAATGCAGTAGGAACCTAAAAGTCAATATAGTTGAAACTTTTTCATTTTTCTACTTTACACTTTTCAGTAGAGCAGGTGAGTCTCTCCTTATATGTTTCTCCTTCTTTTCCAAAAAAATTCATTATTAAAAAATCGATTTCAAGTTAGACCGAGAGTTAGGCGAGTAAACTTATCTAGTTAACCGAACAATCTATACGACTTATTCTGAATGGTCATGTTTAAAACACGACGAGAAAACTTGTCAAACCACATCAAAACGTTCGTGGAACTTATATTAAGTTAAAATATGGAAGAATCCATTTCCTTTGTACTAAATTATTTCATGTTTCAGTGTAACTTGTAATACAAGTTGGCCTTGACCATTTCTCATTATCAAAACTAGCATTACATCATACAACTTTCTTTGCAATTGAGTGGTCCAAACTTACATTTGCCTCAATTTTTGTTATTATTTTCTACAATGTGTAGTTTGACAAGTAAATTTCAAATATATAATTTACCTGCTACGTGGATATATTACGAAATCTTGTTACTATTGGTTCATAATGAGATAGGGTTGTAGACATAAATAAAAAGGTGGTGAATTAGTCAGCGTAAACATGCATCGATAGCTAACAACTCTCTTTTATTTTCTTCACTAATAATTATTAGTGCAAAAGCTAGCTAGTTAGTTACCAACTACACCTTTATGTTCCCTTCGATCTTCTTTCCTCGATGACAACTCAAAAATCTATACATCTATAAATGCCCATCAACCATTGTAGCTTAAATCACACAAAGTTTTATTATCTTCGAGTTAAAAACACACGAAAAAAGAAATGACTAACTCTATTGAAGTTCTTGTAACTTTAACTCTTCTTGCCTTTGCTCCACTTTGCTTCTCTAGGAAAACAAGTTTTAGTGGTCTAAACCCATATTTCTATGACCATTCGTGTCCTAAAGCTCAAGAAATTGTCAAGTCTATTATGGGTAAAGCAGTTGAAAAAGAAACTCGAATGGCTGCTTCTATAATCAGGCTACATTTTCATGATTGCTTTGTTCAGGTTTAGTTTGCATCTCTCTATTTTCTTTACAACGGTGCTGTTTGGTTCGAAGTTTTCATATTAGTTACAGTTTTTGATTTTATGAATGCAGGGTTGTGATGCATCGTTGTTGCTAGATAATAGTACTAGTATAATCAGCGAAAAAGGTTCAAACCCAAACTTCAGATCAGCTCGTGGTTTCGAAGTTATTGATGAGATCAAGTCTGCTTTGGAAAAAGAGTGTCCTAATACAGTATCTTGTGCTGATATTTTGACTCTTGCTGCTAGAGATTCTTCTGTTCTCGTATGTTACTATACTCTCTACCGTCCTTTCGAATTTTTGCACGCAACTCTGATTTTATAATCCTTAAAATGATATATAAGTATGGACACATCACAACTAAGTACGAGAACTTTTGGGAATGTAGCAAAAACAAAGCGTGATGACTTTAGACCCCAAATGGACAATATTATACTGAGTGATCCATCTTTATATATAAGTATTATGGCTTACCAGCATGTATAACATAATAATATCATTGTGATTTTGATATATGTAGACGGGTGGGCCAAACTGGATGGTACCATTGGGAAGAAGAGACTCAAAAGGAGCAAGTTTGAGTGGCTCTAACAATAATATTCCCGCCCCAAACAACACCTTTCCCATCATTCTTACCAAGTTCAAACGCCAAGGACTTGATCTTGTTGACCTTGTTGCACTTTCCGGTATATAACATTCCTACGTTTGTCAATTATATGTCTATTGACTTATATATATGTGTCCATTTTTAACCCGATGATTTCTTTTATAGGGAGCCATACAATTGGAAAATCAAGGTGCACAAGTTTCAGACAAAGACTTTACAACCAATCCGGCAATGCCAAACCAGACAGCACCCTTGACGAATCATACGCGGCCATGTTACGTCCGAATTGCCCACGATCCGGCGGTGATCAGAATCTCTTCTTCTTAGATTTTGTTAGTCCGAAGAAATTCGACAATAGCTATTTCAAGAACTTGATTGCTTATAAAGGATTGTTGAATTCTGACCAAGTTTTGTTCACTAAGGACCAAGCCTCCATGCAGCTGGTAAAGAAATATGCAGAGGATGAAGAAGATTTTTTCGAGCAATTTGCTGAATCGATGATTAAAATGGGAAATATATCTCCGATGACCGGATCAAATGGGGAGATTAGAAAGAACTGCAGGAAAATCAATTCTTGAAGATTGTGTTGCTTTTGTGTTCCTTGTTTTGTTATGTTTTGTAGTTACTTTGTTTGCTTTGTGATTTCTTCCATATAGAACTATTGTTTATTTTATCCAATGCTAGTTTATAACGAATTAAGAGAGCTTACTACTATTGTAATTTCACTTTTGACTAAAAATATTCACTTAATTAATAGTTTTTCTAAATAATAAAATCAATCAGTAAAATATAAAAAACTTGATATATGTTTTTTTTTTAAAATCAAATTTAACATTATATTCTACTTTATAATAAATCAGGAGAAGCTGTCTATCAGGATAAAATAGAAAAAAAAATGCTCTCGTTCATGGCAACAACATTTTCTTTTATCTTCAGTTTTGATGGCGATTGGCAAGATTAAAGATTCTACATAAACAGTAGCACCAAAGTATTGTTCATATACTCTCTCATAATGTTTCTTCTTTTCGGCGTCGAATTCAGTCTACCAGAAACTTGTTAGATATTTTAGTGTAATTGGATCGACTAGTCGACCAATTTAATCATGATATATTATCGAACAAGTTGTAGAGTGCGGAGTGCACGCTTGTTAGATTATATCATGATTAATAGGATTCAAGTCAATGGAATTTAAAAATTCGAAATTTGAACGTTTTATTCGAATTTGAAATTGAGTTGTTTTTCCCGTTGATCTTATCTACCCCTAACTACCGAACCTGTCTTGTTGGTCGAATTGCTTAATGTATGGGTTCTGTTGTAAAAACAAAACACATCAATATATCATTCTCCCTATTAAAAACTAAGATCACTGATTTTATCCAGTTGAGAATTTTTGGAGAACCCCAAAAATATTTCAATTAAAAATTGTTTAAAAGAGTTGAGTGAATTATCCGGAAATCTTCAAACACTGTTTTTAACAAAACTTCTTGATAAGATTTTGCCCCTTCGTGTGATGCATATTGAAGAACATGAACATACCCGCATATTGAAGAACATGAACATACCCTTTGACCATCAAAATGCATAGTTGTTAGTTTTGTCCATGATGAACTAACACCATATTCTTTCATAATCTATATGGTCTGACTTCCTACTGTGCCCCCTCAAAGGAGCAGTTAAACAAAGAAATCCATCAAGAACACCTAATCCACATGTCTTAATACTAGATAGTCGAACATTGGGTAGAGTAACATAATTAAAACTTTCTTCGCCTAACCCAAAAGATACTACCACAAAAGAGCTTATTACACCAGATACACCGGGAGTGCACTCAATACAAGGTCAGTGAAGAGCTCCATTCAAGAGAACCCCACGTTTCACTGAAGAAATATAACCATTAGGGTATTCGGTATCTGCAAAGCTAGTCCACGAAATCTTAGTTAGGAAGAATATTTGGTCTTGTCTATTAACAAGAATAAGTTTGTAATCATGGGCGGAAGCATCGTACCCAAATCTATATCCAATTTTAATATATATACTATGGTCGCTCCTATGTGTAGGAGCGAGTATTTTTTTTTTGTATTCATTGATAGTGGGGTTCCACAAATTGAATTCTGAGTTCAAACCAGTACAAGTGCATCGTAAGTCGTTGGTTGAAACTAATAGATTAAGTTAGTTTCCTGTGTTTTAGGGTATTTGGAAATTTTATTTTGGTCATTTGGTTCAACACTATTTTTTTTGTAAGGCTATATAACCCATTTATTTTACCTGTTAGAATTGTTTTCTCTTAATTGATTGCTAGAATCCAACCTCTGATATCAGAGAGAATAATAAGAAAACATGAAGAGCGATGAAATGGGATCATAAGGAAGTAGCGGTTTCTCCCAACCTGTAATTCCTAAATTTGACGGAGATTATGATCAGTAGATCATGCTCATGGAAAATCTACTTCGTCCGAATGAATATTGGATGGTTGTGGAATTCAGATTCTCACGACGAGGTATAAGTGATGTATTTACTCCACAACAAAAGAAGATGTCAGAGGAGATGCAGTATAAAAATCTCAAAACTAAGAATTATATGTTACAATCCTTGGACATAACGATTCTGAAGACGTTGACCCAGAAAGAGACTCAAAACAGCTCTAGGATTCGATGAGACTGAAGTGTCAAAGAAACGTTCGAGTACAACGAGCGCGTATAAATCGACTAAGAAGAGAGTTCGAGAACATAGTGATGAAGCAAGGTGAGTCAATCAATGATTACTTTGGTCGGGCAATGGTGATTGCAAATGACATGAGGAATTTAGGAGAAGATATGACTGATGTCAAGATTGTAGAGAAAATCTTGAGAACTCGCACAAACAACTTCAATTATATTGTTTGCTTCATTATAGAAGCAAAAGAAATTAATTCACTCTTTGTTGATGCACTGCAAAGTTCACTTCTTGTACATGTACAAAAATTCAAAAAAGAGGGAGATGAAAAACAAGCACTTGCAATCTCAACGTATGGAGGATATGGAGGTAGAGGAAGATGACAATATGGAGGCAGAGGTAGAGGTCGTCAGTTCTAGTTAGGACATTATTAATATGAGCGTCCAAAATCAGCAAAGCAAGTTAATTATGCAAAGGAAAATAAAATAGAAGAGATGTTGTTTATGGCATTTATTGAAAATACAGAAGATAAAAAAGAAAATATATGATTTCTTGGCTCAGGTTGAAGCAATCACATGTGTGGTGATACACGTCTATTCAGTGAAATAGAACAAGGTTTTAAAAAGACAATTTGGTTGGGAAATTATACAAATATTGAAGTAGCTCGAAAAGGAAGTGTAAGACTGGTTTTTCAGAGGAATCAATCATGGGGTACAAGATATCTTCTATGATCTGAAAAACAACATTCTCAATATTGGCTAGCTTCAAGAGAGAGGTTTGGATGTGCTAATCAAATTAAATAAATGCAGAATCTATCATCCTGCAAAAGGTCTCATCATCGAGAGAAAGATGAAATCAAACATGATGTTTATAATCACATCAAACAGATTATCAAGAAATTGAGAGATGTGTTTAAAAACTGATTTCCAAGACTAATCTCAGCTTTGGCATAGAAGATACAGACATCTCAACTATTAGGATTAAAGGCTTTGAGCAACATATAAATGGTGAGAAGAATGTCGAGACTTGCTGAAACAGAATCTGTGTGTACATATTCTCTGAAAGGAAAACAAAAGAGTGATGTTATTCCAAAGAAATCTTCGTAGAGCCTTAGAAAAATTAGAGTTAGAGCACTCAGATATTTGTGTTCCAATTTTCCCCAATTTATAATGGTGGAAAAAGGAATTTCATTTTCTTCATTGATGATTTTAGTAGAAAGGCATGAGTAAAATTTATAGCTTACAAAGCTAATGCTTTTACTGTCTTTAAGCATTTCAAAAGTAATGTAGAAAATGAATCTATTTTGTGTATTAAATGTTTGAGAACATATTCTGGTGGTGAGTTTACGTCAAATGAGTTCAACGCGCTTTGTAAAGAGAATAGGATGAAGAGACAACTTACTATAACTTATACGCCACAATAAAATGGCGTCCCAAAGAGGAAGAATATAATTGCCATGAACCTGGTGAGGAGTTTATTAGTAGAAAAATATGTTTCAAATAAATTTTAGCCAGAATCTGTGAGCTTGACTTTTTATCTTCTTAATAGGTCTCCAACATGACCTTTAAAAGACATGACCCCCAGAGGAAGCTTGTAGTGGTTTACAATATTCTCTAGAACACTTTAGGGTGTTCGACTGTGGTACACATGCCCATTTTCTCGATGCTCAACGAAGTAAACTTGAAGACAAAAGCCAAAATTGTGTTTTATTCGGAATGAGTACAAAATTGAAGGGATACAGACTTTATGATCCAGTGAGAAAAATAATCACAGTGAGTAGAGACATTATTTTTTAATAATATAAGAATTTGAATTTGGATGGAAGTTGTGAGAATAAAATTAGTCTATATTTAGAGTGGGGAACTAATAAAAATCTAGATGAGCCAGTAGAAGAGGTTCTTAATGATGACAAAGCTGAGGTTTCTGGTGCGGTCTCTCCTACCGCAGTTGCTGCTCCTATTGTCGATGCCGCAATCACTGCTCCAGTCACTGTAACTTCACTTGTAAAAGCTCGTGTAAGAAAACCACCAGTCTGGATGAGCTATTACGTAACCAACGTAGTCAGAAGTGAGGATGAGGAAAAATAATCTGAATTGTTTTTTGCATGATCTGACTTGTTTCTTATGTTTGTTGGCTTAGATCTTATAAGATATGATGAGGCACCAAATAATAAAAATTGGAGAAAATCTATGGACTCTGAGATTAGTTATATTGAGAAGAATGGTACATGGGTTCTAGCTGACCTGCCCATAAGAGCGAAAAGTATAAGATTCAAATGGGTTTACAAAACCAAATTGAACCAACATTGAGAGATAGATAAGTACAAGGCTCGTTTGGTCGCCAAAGGGTATGTACAAAAATATGGGATTGATTATGAAGAGGTATATGCTCTTGTAGCTCATATGGACACTGTAAAAATGATTTTAGCTCTCGCAACTCAAAGAGGGTGGATTATCTATCAACTGGATGTGAAATAGACATTTCTTCAAGGAAAATTAATTGAAGAAGTATATGTAGATCAGCCAAGAGGATATAAGACGAATAATGTAGAGAATAAAGTGTATAAGCTTTACAAGGCTTTATATGGACTCAAGCAAGCCCCACGAGCTTGGTTTAGCCGAATAGACACATATCTTCTCTTTATGGGCTTTGAGAAGGATGCGAGTGAGCAAACGTTTTTCACAAAAGTAAATTCATAAGGTAAATCTCTAATTAGTAGCTTGTATGTTGATGATTTTATTTACACTAGAAATGACGATACAATGATGATAAAGTTAAAAGAGTTCATGAAGAAGGAGTTCGATATGTCTGATTTGGGACGAAATGAATACTTTTTCTACTTCAAAGTGATGTAATTCAAAGATGAGATATTTATCATACAGAAGAAATATGTGAAAGAACTATTGAAGAAGTTTGGAATGGATGAGAGTAATTTGGTTATGAATCCAATATTCCAGAATGTAAGATTCATAAAGACAAGAATGGAGTTTAATTAGATGACTTATTATATAAGCAACCGGTTGGAAACTTAATGTAAGTGACAACAACAAGGCCAACTGAGTTTCATCTTGCTGCTGCTAAAAGGATTTTAAGGTACCTACAAGAAACTATCAGCTACAGAATTCACTACCAGAAATCAGGAAATAAAGAGCTTGTAGGCTTTACAGACAATGACTATGCACGATGTGTGGAAGATAAAAAGAGCACATCCGTGTATACATTCATTCTTAGTAATGCAGCAGTAACTTGGTCTTCTAGAAAGCAACTTGTGGTCACTCTAAGCACAACATATGCAGAATTATAGCTACAGAATGGTATGCTTGTTAGATAATTTGGATGAAAAGAATTTTGAAGCAAATCGGATATGAAAGAAGCTTAAGTCTAGTCATCTTATGCGACAATATCTCAGCCATCAAGCTGTCAAAGAACCATGTGATGCGTGGTAAAAGTAAACACATTGATGTTCGCTTTCATTTTCTGCGAGACTTAGGAAATGAAGGAGCCGTTCACCTCAAGTTTTATTACACACAACAACAAGTAGTAAACATACTCATCAAGCCTCTGAAGTTGGACATGTTTCAAAAGCTTAGAAAGAAGCTTGGAGTCCGTGATGAACCTAAGTGAAATTAGTTTACCGTAATGTTTAGGAGAGGGAATGATATGTTAAGTTAGTGCCTGATTTTTTGGGTACTTAGAGGTTTTATTTCAGTTATTTGTTTCAGCACTATCTCTTTCTTGAAAGACTATTTAAGCCATCTAATTTTATCTATTAGAATTTTTTTCCTTAATTGGTTGCTAGAATCCAACAAAACACATTTCAATTTTCAGCACACGTTATTATATTTATCTCTCTCCCGCGTCATTCTACCCTATAATATCATACCATACTTTTTTTTCTCTTCCTTATTATTTAACATATTATCTATTTAAATCTAAAGTATGAAAATAAAATTGATTTGCTTTCCGATATACTTAATAAAAAAACTCTAAACATTTTGTGTCCAAATCAAATAAACCAAATATTTATTTGTAGATCCAAAAAATTAAAAATCATGGTATTATTTTTTTTACTTACTAAAATATTCCGAAATTGTTTCAAAAAAATTAAATAAAAAAATTTCTAAATTTTTCGATGACCAAATCAAACAAACCAAATTTCTACTTATAGATTTTAAAAATTAAAATATGGGTATAAACTTTTTTACTTACTAAAATATTCCGAAAATTATTTTGAAAATAATAAAAAAAATAAAACCTAAAACATTTCGGTATGCAAATTAAACAAACCAAGTCTATATAAAAGTATATACAAGAAAGGTTTGACTAAACTAGCATATATAAACATACACTTATAGAACAAACCAAATCACCATATAGCAACTTATATACAACAAACCAAGACAATTATCAACTTCTACATCAAACCAAAATACCAAATCACCATATAAAAACTAATATGCAAGAAACCAAGACACTTATCAACTAATATATAGCAGATTATATGAACTATTATATAAACAACATTAATCCCAAAGAGTTCATAGTACCTCAAACATTCTTAGACGTAATGGTTTTGAGTGGTTGTCTCCAACTGCTTCAGTTTGTAATGTTCGACCGGCATCATACAAGAATAAGGAATATTTCAAATATGTTGAACGTTAAAAGAAACTGACTGTCAGAAAATAACAACTTACCACAAGAGCTACATATCCACAATAGTAACTCAATATTAGGAACTCAAATATATAGCAACTCAACAATCATTGTAAATTCCAATATAATAAACACCATAAACATTAAGAAACGAACACAAGAAACGAAAAAATTATAAATTTAGGGAAAACACCATAAACACAAAAAAACGAACAATCACTGTAAATTGCAATACATAAAAAACCAAGAAACAAAAAACTGTGAACTTCAGTCTACTATACACGAGCTACACAAAAGCTACATATTAATATATATAAAAAAAAATTAAATGTTAAAAAAACACGAACAATCACTGGAATCAATTTCGAAATAATGAACACAAATAAAAACTGCCAAGAATAAAATAATACAAACTCGAGTTCCTGGAAAAAAATTTAAACGAGTTCTTGGAACTCGATTTTTCCTACAGGGTTTATGGGTGGGTTGGGTTCCTGATTATAATTTAATAGGATGGGTTGGGTGGCTGAGTAAAATTTAATACGATGGAGAGAATTCAATAAGCTGGAGAAAGGAGGTGGAGAAAGAAGCTGAAACATCGAGTTCCATGAACTCTATATGGAAGAACAATGAAGTTTCTGGAACTCGATATCAAAACCCATAATATTTTTTAAAAAGAACAAGATTAATTTTAGATTTATACCTTTGAAACTTGAGGGACTGATTCAAGTGGTGGTTACAGTTTTTTCTTGGGTTAGAAGAGAAGAGTTGAGTAGAATTTTAACTCGAAGGTTGTCTACTTATATCGGCTAGGGTTTATGGGTGGGTTGGATGGTTGATTAAAATTTAATAGGGTGGGTTGGGTGAATGAGTAAAATTTAATAGGTTGGAAAAAATAGGGTAAAAAAGATAAATATGGTGTTTGGTGTGAAATTAAAAAAAAGGTAAATTAGAAAAACAAGTTCCAGATACTCTATGTGCAGGAACACTGGAGTTCGTGGAACTCGATATCCAAAACCCAATTTTTTTTAAACAAGTAAGATTAAATTCAGATTTGTACCTTTAGAACTCTAGAGACTTCTTCAAGTGGTGGCCATAAGTTTTTTCTGTGTTAGAAGCGAAGAGCTGAGTATAATTTTAACTTGAAAGTTGTCTACTTTTATCGATTAGGGTTTTTGGGTGGGTTATGTTGGTGATTAGAATTTAATAGGGTGGTTTGGGTGGCTGAGTACAGTTTAATGGGGTGGATATAATTTAATAGGATGGAGAAAGATGGTAAAGAAGATAGATATGGTGTTTGGTGTAAAATTAAAAGAAAAAGATAAATTAGAAATTTCGAGATACATGAACTCTATATGTAGGAACAAATGAGTTCGTAAAACTCGATATCCAAACCCATAAATTTAATAAAAAACAAGATTAATTTTTTTTTTACCTTCGGAACTTGAGAGACTACTTCAAGTGATGGCAGAGTTTTTTTTCTCAGTTAGAAAGGAAGAGTTGAATAAATTTTAACTCGAATGTTGTCTATTTATATCAACTAGGGTTTATGGGTGGGTGGGGTGGCTGATTAGAATTTAATATGGTGGGTTGGATAGGTGAGCATAATTTAATAGGGTGGGTAGCATTTAAAAGAATGGAGAAAGAAGGTAAAGAAAATACATTTGGTGTTTTGTATAAAATTAGAAAAATGAGGTTTCAAGATATCTATATGCATGAACAGTGGAATTCTTGGAAATCGATACCTAAACCCATAAATATATATAAAAAAGAACAAGATTAATTTTAGATTTTTACCTTAGGAACTCGAGAGGGTTCTTCAGTGGTGGTTAAATTTTTTTCTGGGGTAGGAGAGAAGAGGTGAGAATTTTTTTAACTCGACGATTGTTTACTTATATCATCTAGGGTTTATGCGTTGATTATGTGGCTGATTGGAATTTAATATGCTCGGTTGGGTGGATAAGTAGAATTTAATAGGTTGGACAAAAAACGTAAAGAAGATATGATGTTTGGTGTATAATTAAAAAAAAGTAAATTAGAAAAATCGAGTACGAAAGACCCTATATGCAGGAACAACGAAGTTCATGGAACTCGATATCCAAACCAATAAAGTTTTAGAAAATAACAAGTTTAATTTCAGATCTTTGCCTTTGGAACTCGAGAGACTTCTACAAATGGTGTAGGGTTTTTATCTGGGTTAGAAGAGAAGAGTTCAGTAGAATTTTAACTCAAAGGTTGTCTACATATATTGGCTAGGGTTTATGGGTGGGTTGGGTGGTTGATTAAAACTGAATAGGGTAGGCTGGGTGGTTAATTAGAATTATAATGGCGTGGATGTAATTTAATAGTCTAGAGAAAGATGTTAAAGAAGATAAATATGATTTTTGGTGTAAAGTTTAAAAAAAATATAACTTAGATAAATCAAATTCAAGTAACCATATATGCGCGAACGATAGAGTTCCTTGAACTCAATATCCAAACCCATAAATTATAAAACAACAAGATTAAATTTAGATTTATACCCTTAAAACTCGAGAGACTGATTCAAGTGCTGGCTAGGGTTTTTCCTGGGTTAGAAGAGAAGAGCTGAGTAGAATTTTATCTCGAAGGTTGTCCACATATACCGACTAGGGTTTATGGGTGGGTTAGATGGTTGATTATAATTTAATAGGGTGGATTGTGTTGATGACTAGAATTGAATGGGATGGATAGAATTTAATAGGCTGGAGAAAGATGGTAAAGAAGATACATATGGTGTTTGGTGTAAAAAAAATTTAAAAAAGAAAATAGAGTTCCAACACTTTATATGCAGGTTAATTGGAGTTCTTGGAACTCGATATCCGAAACGATAAATTTAATAAAAAAAACTAAATAAATTTTACATTTTTACCTTTGGCACTCGGCACACTGCTTTAAGTGGTGGTTATGGTTTTTTTCTGGGTTTAAAGAGAAGAGGGGAGTATAATTTTAACTCACGGTTTGTCTATTTATATCAGCTATGGTTTTTGGGTGGGTTGGGTGGCTGGTTAGAATTTAATTGGATGGGTTGCGTGGCTGAGTAGAATTTAATAGGATGGAGAAATGAGGTAAAGAAGACAAATATGATGTTTGGTGTACAATTAAAAAAAGGATAAATTAGAAAAAAACGAGTTTCATGAACTCTATATGCAGGAAAAATTGAGTTACTGGAACTCAATTTCCATATCCATAAATTTTAAAAAAAACAAGATTCATTTTTTATATTTATCTTTGGAACTCGAGAGACTTCTTGAAGTTGTGGCAGGGTTTTTTTCCCAGTTAGAAAGGAAGAGCTGAGTAGTATATTAACTTGAAGGTTGTCTACTTATATGAGCTAGGGTTTATGCGTAGGTTGTAGTGGTTGCAATGTTGCCCGAACCGGCCCAAACCGGCGCGACCCGACCCAAACCAGCACAGCCCGACCCAAACCAGCCTGGCCCGAACATATAACGGGTCGGTACAGATTTCCGAATTATGAACCTTAGGCGGGTCGGGCCGGGTATGGATTTTTGATTTATCCAACCCGACCTGGTCCGCAAATATAAACTATATATAAAAAAATAAAAATATTTCTAAAAAATAATTGTAAATTTTCAAAATATAACTAAACTATATACTAATTAATTACTCCGATAGTGACATTTATATGTGTTCCAATAATATACCGTATTTGAGTAATTATTATATTAGTTTTAGACTTTATAGTAATAATATATTTATTAATTATATTTTTTTCATAAACCTAATCCCATAAATTATAAATATTTTTCTTCGGATCTTTGCCTATATATTTTCCAATCCTAATTTCTAACTTTTCAAGTTCTTTTGATCTTTTTCTTTTCTAGCTATTGTGTTTCAGGTACATTCATATTTTATTAATCTAAATATTTAGTTTTTTTTTAATTTCTTATAATACTTTGCTCTTCTAGATATTTTTTTTAATTTCTTAAAATACTTTGCTTACATGATATTTTTTACATATATGGAAATATAATCCTTAGATCATTTGATATATATATTTTACTATTTTAATAAATTTAACTAGGACTGCATAGTCTGCACTTGATATATATTTATTAAATATTTTATTATTTTAATAAATTTAACTATAGTTGCATAGTCTACATTTGATAAATATTCTATTATTTTACTATGATATATATATAATTGTCTTAGTAATTGATATTTAGATTTTAGATACTAAGAAATCTATACAATTTAGTAATTTATATGAATTTGAAATATACTTGAAGATATAGTTTATCCTTAAAAATTTGAGAGATAATATCCAAACTGATGTTTGCGGGTCGGGTCGGGCTGAGTCGCGGACATAAGCGGTGCGGACTCGGGTTTGTAAATATTAAACCCGCTACGGGTCGGGCCGGGTTCAGGCTTGAGTAAAAAACAAGTGGCCTAAGTAGGTCGGTCCGAACCCGGCCATTTGCCATCCCTAGTAGGTTGGTGGCTGATTGGAATGTAATATGGTGGGTTGGGCGGGTGAGCATAATTTAATATGGTGGGTAGAATTTAATAGGTTGGAGAAAGAAGGCAAAGAAGATACCTATGGTATTTGGTGTAAAATTAAAAAAATAAAGTTTCAAGAAATCTATATGCATGAACAATAGAAATCGTGGAAATCGATATTCAAACTCATAAATATGTATAAAAAAGAACAAGATTAACTTTAGATTTTTACCTTTGGAACTCGAGAGACTGCTTCAAGTGGTGGCTAGAGTTTTTTATGGGTTAGAAGAGAAGAGGTGAGAAGAATTGCAACTCGACGATTGTCTACTTATATCATTTAGGGTTTATGGGTAGATTAGGTGGCTAATTAGAATTTAATATAGTGGGTTGGATGGATAGGTAGAATTTAATAGGGTAGATAGAAATTAATAGGTTTGAGAAAAAATATAAAGAAGATTAATATGATGTTTGGTGTAAAATTAAAAAAAAGTAAATTAGAAAAATCGAGTTCTAAGTACTCTATATGTAGGAACAACGAAGTTCATGAAACTCGATATCCAAACCAATAAATTAAAAAAAAAAGTTAATTTCAGATTTTTATTTTTGGAACTCGAGAGACTGCTTCAAGTGGTGGCTAGGGTTTTTTATGGGTTAGAAGAGAAGAGTCGAGTAAAATTTTATATACTTATGTCGTCTAGGGTTTATGCGTGGGTTGGGTGGATGATTGGAATTTAATGAGGTGGGTTGGGTGGCTGAGTAGAAATTAAAGAGGTGGATATAATTTAATAGGTTGGAGAAATATGGTAAAGAAGATAAATATGTTATTTAGTGTAAAACTAAAACAAAGGTATATTAGAAAAATCGAGTTATATCAACTTCATATGCACGAATGTCGGAGTTTCTAGAACTCGATATCCAACCCTATAAATTTTATAAAAAACAAGATAATTTTAGATCTTTTATTTGGAACTCAAGAGACTGCTACAAGTGGTGGCTATGGTTTGTTTATGGATTTAAAGAGATGAGATGAGTAAAAGGGTTGGGTGGTTGATTAGAATTTAATAGGGTGGGTTGGGTGTGTTGTGAATGAGTCGAATAGTGCCTTGACAGTGTACTGTGTCCGGCAGTACAGTTTTGTGTTGTGATAGTGATATTGTCCAATCATTTGAGTTAGTCTTGTGGTATGAGCCCATTAGGCCCATAGTCTAGTAAGTCTATTAATTCCCTATAAATGGATTACTAGGGCGACACAAAACACAATCTGAAATCTGTAACCTTTTCTATCATAGTGAAACTCTTTTCTCTGGCGGCGCCCGTGGACGTAGACAATTGTCGAACCACGTTAAATCATGTGTTTCATTTAAATCTTTCATTCGCATATATTCTGTGCTTGAGCCATTTTGTGATAATTGTATAGTATTTTATAACAAAATTGGTATCAGAGCCACGTGGTGAAATTAGGGTTTTTGCAATTAGGGTTTCACAATGGCGTCTACAGCAACAAAATACATGATTGAAAAATTTGATGGGGGATCGAGCTTTGCGTTGTGGAAGATTAAACTGAAATCTTCATTGGTACTGCAAGGGCTGTGGAAGGCTGTGGAGAATAAGTTACCAGAAGAGATGAAAGAAGAGGAGAAATAAGATCTTCAAGAAAGGGCTTTGTGCTGGATTTTAATGAGTGTGAAAGACAATGTGCTTCGCGAGATTAGTGGTGAGAAGATTGTTGACTGCACATGGAGAAAGCTAGGAGATCTTTACTCAGAGAAATCACTAGTAAACCGATTATATTTGAAAAAACGTTTGTATGATTTCAGATTGAAAGAAGGTATGTCCATAACATAGCACCTAGATAATTTTAAATCAATTATAATGGACTTGGAGAACATAGATATCAATATTGAGGATTAGGATCAAGCTTTGTTTGTATTGAGATCGTTACCAGCTCCCTATGAAAACTTCGTAGATACCATTATGTATGGTAAGGATAAGTTATCGCTAGCAGATGTCAAAGGGGCACTGAAATCAAAAGAGATGAGACAGTTGCAGCCAGACAATCAAGCTGAAGGGGAAGGTCTTATGACTAGGGGAAGATCTAAAAGCAAAGCGAGTTCTTTAAGAAGGAAGAACTTGAGGTCCAAGTCAAGGGTGAAGCACTCAAACTGTTATGAATGCGGTGAGTAGGGTCATTATAGGAGAGATTGTCTGAAACTGAATGGTAAGAAGGAAAATCAAAAGGAAAATGCAGCAAACATTGTTGAAGGTGTGAACGATTCCGACGATAGTGAAAACAGTGGTAAAGGAGATGTATTGTTCGTGAGTTCAGACTTTGAGCAAAACTCTTGGGTACTTGATACTGGTGCTACATACCATATGTGTCAGTTCAAGCAGTGGTTTGATACGTACAAGCCAATGCATGGAACTGTCTATTTTGAAAACAATCATTCGTTGATTGTTGGTGGTATTGGTAACGTCAGAATCAGAATGTTTGACGGGGTTGTTAGAATCTTGACGTGCTGGCATGTTCCTGGGTTAAAAAGAAACCTGATTTCTCTTGGGACTCTAGACTCTCGGGGTTACAAGTACCATGCAGAAAATGGTGTAATCAAAGTGACAAAAGGCTCAATGGTATGCATGAAAGGTAGTTTGCAGAAGGGTTTTTACATTCTCCAGGGGAGTGTTGTTATGGGCGATGCTGCAGTAGCATCATCAGGGAGTAATAGCCAAAGTAGGCAGGATCAAAATAAGTTGTGGCATTGACGTCTTGGTCACATGAGTGACAGAGGATTAGTTGTTTTGGGAAAGAGAGATTTGTTGAAAGGGTATAAAGCAGAATCATTGGGATTTTGTGAGCACTGTGTGTTTGGTAAACAAACTAGAGTCAAATTCAGCAAATCGGCTGTAAGAAAGACTAAAAGCACAGTGGACTACATTCACTCAGATCTTTGGGGTCCAAACAGAATTCCATCCAAGAGCGGAGCCAGATACTACATGAGTTTGATTGATGATTATTCAAGGATGGTGTGGGTTTACTTTCTGAAAACGAAAGATGAAGCATATTCAACCTTTTTCAAATGGAATACGATGATTGAGAAGCAAACAGGAAGAAAAATCAAACGTCTTAGGACAGATAATGGGTTAGAATATTGCAGTCGTGAGTTCAACGAGTTCTGTGAAGCTGAGGGAATAGTGCGCCATCGCACTTGTTCTAGAACACCACAACAGAATGGAGTCGCAGAAAGAATGAACATAATGCTTTGTGACAAGGCACAAAGTATGCTCTCACATTCCGGTGTGGGAAATGATTTTTGGGCTGAAGCTATCAATACAGTGTGTTACTTGGTGAATCGGTCTCCATCAACGGCTATTGATTGTAAAACTCATTTTGAGATTTGGTCTGGATCGTTGGCTGATTATGAACATTTGAGGGTGTTCGGTTGTCCTGCGTATGCTCATGTGAGAGATGGTAAGCTTGAGCCGAGGGCAAAGAGATGCATATTTTTAGGATATGCTACTGTAGTGAAGGGATATAGGTTATGGTGTACCTCTCCAAAGTCCAAAGTCTCCAGGTTTTCTCATCAGTAGGGACGTTACTTTTAATGAGTTTGCTTCGATATACAGTCAGAAGGAAGTATGAGAAATGATCGAATCAGGATCGGTTGTGAGTGAACAAGTGGAGCTTGAAGTAAAATCAGTTCCTAACAGGTCCAATAATTCAAGTGGTTCTGAGGTGGATCCAGAATCAGAAGGTGAAGCGTCAGCATCAGATGATAGTGACGATGATGCGCCTGAACCAGAACAACAACCTTATAGCATAGCATTGGGCAGAGAAATAAGAGATATTAGACTTCCAAAAAGGTATGCGAATCTAGTTGCATATGCTCTGTCAGTTGCAGAAGAAGTTGAGATGCAGGAACCTAGTAGCTACAGAGAAGCTATAGCGAGTTCAGAGGCATATCGATGGATTGGTGCTATAAGGGAAGAGATTGAATCTCTTCAAAAGAATACTGTGAACGTTGGCTTAACTTTTAACAAAACCGATATTGGTGAATCGCTGAATGATGTTGCAGGATCATTGGTTGGTTTTGTTGATTCTGATTTTGCAGGTGATATGGATAAAAGAAGATCTCTGACAGGATATGTATTTACTCTAGCTGGGAGTGCGATCAGTTGGAAAGCACAGTTGCAAGCTATTGTAGCTTTGTCTACAACAGAGGCAGAGTACATGGCGGTAACAGAAGCAGTTAAAGAGGCAATATGGTTGCAAGGTTTGGTGGCAGATTTGGGCTTGGATAGGACTACTACAAAAGTGTTTTGTGACAGTCAAAGCGCCATACACCTTACAGGGAACCAGATGTACCATGAGCGTACAAAGCACATAGATGTCAGGTATCATTTTATTCGTGATATAATATCAAAGGGAATTGTTGATGTGAAGAAAGTGTCTACACACGATAATCCAGCAGATATAATGACCAAGGCAGTATCAGTTCGAAAGTTTAGGGAATGCCTAAACTGGATCGGTGTTCGCAGTATAGAGTGAATTCCTTAAGGGCATTTGGTGAGTCAGAAGAAGAGAAGATTCTTTGTTGATAGTGAAGAAAGGATATTCCCCTCAAGGGGAAGATTTGTTGTGAATGATTCGAATAGTGCATTGACAGTGTACTGTGTCCGGCAGTACAGTTTTGTGTTGTGATAGTGATATTGTCCAATTACTTGAGTTAGTCTTGTGGTATGAGACCATTAGGCCCATAGTCTAGTAAGTCTATTAATTCCCTATAAATAGATTACTAGGGCGACATAAAACACAATCTGAAATCTGTAACCTTTTCTATCATAGTGAAACTCTTTTCTCTAGCGGCGCCCGTGGACGTAGACAGTTGTCGAACCACGTTAAATCCTGTGTTTCATTTAAATCTTTCATTCGCATATATTCTGTGCTTGAGCCATTTTGTGATAATTGCATAGTATTTTATAACAGGGTGGCTGAGTAGAAATTAATGGGGTGGATCAAATTTATTAGGATGGATAACGAAGGTAAAGAATATAGATATGGTGTTTTGTGTAAAAATAGAAAAATCGAGTTCCATAAACTCTATATGCAGGAACAATGAAGTTCATGGAACTCGATATCTAAACCTATAAATTTTTTAAAAAAGAAGATTAATTTTAGATTTTCATCTTTGGAAATCGATAGATTGCTTCTAGTAGTGGTTAGGGTTTTTTCTGGATAAAATAACAAGAGCTGAATAGAATTTTTATTCGAAAGTTGTCTACTTATATTGGCTATGGTTTATGGGTGGGTTGGGTGGTGGATTAGAATATAATAGGGAGGGTTGGGTGGCTGAGTGGAATTTAATGGGATTGATAGAATTTAATAGGTTGGAGAAAGAAGGTAAAGTAGATAGATAATGTGTTTGGTGTAAAATTAAAAAAGAAGAAGCATAAATTAGAAAAACGAGTTCATGAACTCTATATGCATGAATAAAAAAGTTCGTAGAATTCGATATCCAAACCCATAAATGTTTGAAAAAACAAAATTAATTTCATATTTTAACCTTTGGAACTCGAGAGACTTCTTCAAGTGGTGGCTATGAGTTTTTTCTAGGTTTGCAATTCTGATATTTATTTTTGGGTGAGGCTATTTCCCCCAAAAGATTTATTATTTCTTTCATCTCAAATTTCTGAAAACATACTTAACACTTTCTTTTACCTTTTTGTCCTTCATTTATTTTCTAATTTATTTTTTGATACCACTACACACTATTCAACCCTTATTCCAACAAACACATCATTAAGTCAAATTACAACCAACATATATTATTTGAGTTCTAAAGTTAAACCCTAAAACCTCAAAAAACTCAAATTTCTTAAAACCTAATCATGGAAAATGAAGACCCCCAAAGCAAATATTCAACACCTCAAAACATTAGTCAATCAACCAACAAGATAATTTAATCTTGTAAAAATAGGAACAAATAAAAATCAGAGAGTCGGGAATAAAAAATAAGTTAATTTTTTTTAAATAAACAAATCAAAAATAGATTTCCAAAGTTTTATAAAAGTAATTCAATACAAAAAAAACCAATAAATATGTTGATGGAACTTAATATACAGGAAAAAAAATTAAAAAAAATTCATAGCAATAAAGTTCTGGGAACTTCAAATTTTTCTACATATCGAGTTCGTGCAACTTGGTATGTATAGTGCAGAGGACTCCTAGAACTCTTTCCAACCGATAGATTAAAAATGGATTTATGAGAGAATTTTACCTTTGATAGATTGCTTCAATCAAAAGTGGTGGCTATGTTTTTTTTTCTTGGTTAAAAGAGCTCATGGCTGTGTATTTATATTGATAAGATTAGAATTTATGGGTTGAAGTAGATATGTTGGGTCTAAGGTTTCTGAAAAAAAAAAGAGGGTAGATGTGGTGTTTGGGTGGTTGCTCAAGAAGAAGGTAAATATGAGTCTTTGGAGTGAAATTAAAAAAGGGTAAATTAATAATTTCTTTTATAGAATAAATAACAAAGTGGAGTCTTTTTTGAAATATGGGAGAAATAAAAAAAATTATGGAGGAAATAACTTCACCCTTTATTTTTTAACTCGGACTACCAAGTGAATAAATATGAGATAATTTGATAAAAATATATATATCTTTGACTTTATATTACTTTTATACTACTACTTAGAACTTTTATTTTCAATTAATATACAAAATACTCTCATTTGTTTGTTTTGGAGAAATTATTTCAACCATATATTTTTTTTATTTCCTATATGTTCTGAACCTTTTCTTGCCTCTTTATTTTCTTTATAAGGTAAAAGTCATTTTTACCCTCATCTTATTCAGGACAAAAATCACAATGAGAACCATGGAATCACAACAAGACACCTAACACTCTATAAACTCTAGACTTTTAAAATGTAAATTTATGAAATTTTATAATAAAAAACCTTCATGAGTATAAACAGTTTCGAAATTATATTTGAAAGATTACTTGTCGTCCATACTTGCTTGTTTTACTTATGAAAATCGTAGTATGAACAAAAAGAACTATCCAGAGAACCATGAAATTAGAGATCTTACACCGTCTTTATGATTTCGAAGGTCACGCCGAAGCTTGTACATGTAGAAATCGATTTCCATGGGCATACAAAGAAAGTCCAATTCCAATATGGATGTAGATTTTATTTTATGTTATTGTTCCTTTCCATCCATGCTTTCTTTGTATTTAAAATTATTGATAAGTTTTATTTGATGTTGGTGGATTTAGATTTTTAATTTTTTTTTGTTTTATAAAGTTTTAAATTTGAGGGTTTATGATTATAACTTTGGTTGAACTGGAAAAACTTAATTGTTATATGAAATAAGGGAAAGAAAAACAATGGCAAGAGTATATAAATATAAAGTTAAATGAAGGATAAAATGATAAAATCTCGCTTAAAAGTTTCGTTTTTAAATTTTGGATGGGGAAAATAAAAAATTAACCATTCCCTATTTGTTTTTGTGTTTATTAGTAAATTCACAATTAAAAGACAAAAAATGAGTTAAAAGAACAAATATGAGATAAATTTAAAAAAGAGTTATAATTAAAAAGAATGATTAAAACAAAATAATTGAAAAAAATAAAAGAGAATTAAAAGAGAAATAAATAAATAAAATTTGAATTTTAAAACCAAAGTTTTTAATCTTGGTAAAAATAAAGTCAACACGAATTTTAATATCATTAAACTCATTAATAACAAATTGTTGTCTTTTTTATATTTAATGGATAAATAGCTTTGATTGTAAATTCCCATGGATACACAAAGAAAATGGATCTTTTGTGGTTTACTTTTGGGCGTTTGTTTGCAGGTTATCGCGTCAGATTGATGGTTTACCCTGTGCGCACTCATTACACCTGAGTAGTGGTTGCAAGTTCCCTCCAAAAAATATGGATCTTTTGAAAATTGAAGAAAATCTAGCCAGACATCATATTTGAGATAAATAAAATTAGCATGAGCTCATCTTTTTTTTCATGGGTTAAAATTTCATGTATACAATTTTTATGAAATAAGTTATATATCTAGCATTAATAGTCAACATAATATTTTAATTTCCTACGACATTAATTGATAATAGATTTCGGTTGAGACAAAGAGGTGATGCCTACTTCAAATCTTTATGAATACTATTGGGTTGATGAGTAGTGCCACCATAAAGTCTAAACTAGATTCTTAGATATTATTATCAAATTGTATAAGGTAGAATATTAGATATGGAACCTGACGTACATGAAGGTTAGTTGTCGGTGATCGAGAGATAAATACAACAACACTCTAAAAAAGAACTTTGACTTACAAAAATATGTTTAGATTTAATTTTATTAATTATTTAAAATTCTTAATAAAATGTATATACATGTTTTAATGACTCTTGAATTATTTTAATATTGATTACTTTCAATTTTAATTGCAATTTTTATTTGTTACACAAAACTTGATCATTTTGATCATTAATTGAAATATAAAATTTTATAGTAGATTGTAGATTTAAAAAATTGATTTTATTCGCTTGAGTTCGATACACAAAAATACTCACTATTACTTGAACGATATATCGTGCACGAACGATTTTATCCATCATTATGCTTATACCATTTAATTATATATAATTTGAACATTCAACAAAACTTAAACTACATATGCCTTTAACAGTTACCTAAAACAAGTGCACATTTAAGCATTCAGTCTGAAAATTCAATAAAAACTAATCTACAAACGTCTATAGTATTTACATGTAACGAATTCCATCAAAGCATACAGTTTGAAAGTTATGTCAAACATAAACTACATATGCGTATAACGTTTACCTATAACTAATGATTATATTAGCGTATATTTTGAAAACCCAGCAGATCCTAAACTACATATGTGTATAACATTTACCTGTTACCAATGCACATCTAAGAATATAAAGCGAACTCTAAACTACTTATGCTTATACAATTTACATGTAATCATACACATATAAGCATACAATTTGAACATTCAAGAAAACCTAAACTACATATACCTATAACAATCATATGTAAATTCTCGAGTATTTCTTTAATTGTATTTTAGTTTATTAATGATCAAACAGTTAAATGTTTATCGTATAGCCAAATATGTAGTATATATAATTACCTAGTAGCAAAAATCATGTACTATACATATATATACCTAGTAGCAAAAATCATGTCGTAGATCGAATCATGACCGACTCTAAATAGCTCTGAAATCACTTTCGTATCTCTTTATTGTATTGACACTTGTAAAATCATTTGTTACTGTCACATTATATCTCCCATTCCTTTTATTCATAATTGTAGTGATATAGTATTCGCAAGACTCTTTTATTGAGAACTTATGTAACTTGGTAATTTTCCTTTTTGCAGTGAAATTTGTAAAATTAAATATATATTTTTTTTGTAATCAGATTAATGTCTACTAAAGATAATACCTAAATATTTTGTTATTGTTTAAATACTTATCTCTTTATTTTGATTTGTTTTAGTCATCCAAATTATTTAATTCAATTCATCCAAATTACGAGTAAATCAAGAATTTCATAATAACAATCTTATTCAGAATTTTTGCTACTTGGAGATTTTATATTTTACGATTATTTGATCTGTCATTGCTTGTTTAAGATGTAAATCTAATCATTTAAATATGATATTTATATTTACTAACTAAAACCTTACGACTAAATATGATGTTGAATTTTTACATGTCTTTTAAGATTTGGTAATTATATATGCTTCAACCTAATTGTTACCTTTTTATTTCTCATTGTTATAGTTTCATGTGGCAGAAATATTAAGATTTTTATAGATGTCATTATATTATGAACTTGTCTTAGTTATTATTTGTTTCAGTTGGATTTGCACTTCGTTTTCCATAACAATCTGTTGAAGAAAGTTTCCAATTAATTTTATAAAATCATTATAATCAAATTGATTTAACAACTAATTTTTATTTTATAACTTAATATTTTGATAGTTAAATGTTTTATATAGATAATTAGCTATGCTTTTGACATGTAAGTATTTTTTTATCGTTAAATATTTTATATATAAGAGTAAAGTAAGTACTTTTAATTTGTTTATCATTATTCTCTTTGAATGTTTTAGAATTTGCATTAATGTATCTTTTTCCTATTTGAAGACAATTAAATGTTTATAGTTTACAACTAAATTGTTATATTTTTATTCTTATTTTTCTTTCTTATGTATCCATGCCATCAATATTATCATAAAAATATTGTTGATATTGTATTTAGAATTGAGATGACTATTGAAGAATCTGAATTCGGATGACCATAATATCTTAGAGAATTATTGTAGAGAATGAAAGCTACTAGAGAGAGAATAAATATTAAATTTAAAAATAGATTAATGATTTCTCATCATTTCCAAAGAGAGTGACACGTTATATTTATAGTAAAAATTGTGGGTTTTTGAGCTCTATAAAGGATATATATACAAAAAATCACTCATGGACTCATGGTTACACAACAATTAGTATGACTAAATTTGGTCTAAAATAAGGTTTTGTGCCTAACAAGCAATTCTTTTATTAGTAGTTTTGCTATTCCTCACGAGCTGATCGAGGTTGGAATATCAAAAGCCCCTTGGAACGAGCCAAAGGTTTCCATCAGTGCAGTCCGAAGTATGCCTTAAAGTACATGAAAATAAGGGTTATTAAATGTTACATGCTCCACGAGATATAAGCATCAAAGCAGCTCGGGAGTAGTCATGTTGATACACTTGGAAGTGATGGGCGTTAGGTCAGGTTATAGGTGATTTGTAGCAGTTAGGTCCTCTTTGAATTGGAACTTTAAAAGTTTTACCCCTGGAGAATGTAAAAATCATTGAAGGGAGGTTCTTCACACTTTCCAATGATATGTCTGCATAATCATACCATGTGCCATCCTTGTTCTAACATGAGGACATGTCTTATTGTAGCTTTACTACGCGTGTGCTGAAAATCCATGTCGCTTCAACTCCCCGAGACTCTTGTAATGAATATTACCTAGAGAATGACCCCCTCCAGCTTTTCTTTCATACACATATTTGGAGAGATAAACTCCCTAATTAGAGAGAAAAAATCCATATTCAGCTATCGCAAATTTTCCTCCAGCCACCACAAATTTTTTCCGACGACTTAGCTATCGTCACAATCGACTTATCCCAGAGTCAAAAGTTATTTTTAAAGTACTACCTCGGTTCGTATATTCTTCTCTAATCTTTTATTCGCTTCAAGCATAGGTCTTTACTAAATGTATTTTCATTTTCTATGTTCTTATTTTCTAGTTATGACATGAAAGGATATGAAGTTTTTAAAAAGGATTCGAAACCAAACTAAATACACATATTGAAGTGGAGCCTTTAAAGTAAATTCCTTAGGACTAAAACATATAGAAGTTGATGGGGTAGCGCAAAGGCCAATTCTACATCATCATTATCTTCACAGACAGTCACATCGTATAATTAACACTATTGTAGAAGTCAAAAGTTTGAAACACGACACGACCCGACCAGTATCAGATGCTCTTCAGGGATGCTAACACCTAAAGAGACCTCATTTCTTAGTCCCCAAACCCATATGACACAAGCATAGGTATCTTCCAATGTAGCCCAAACTAAAAATATAGTAGAAAAAATTGATGGAAACCAAGAAACTCTAAGAGTAGTTTATAACCTCAACATCCCAAAAAAATTGAAGATCTTAAAGAAAAATTTCAAAATTCACCCAAAAACCGGAAAAATGGGTAGAGGATCCTCGAGATCCTTAAAGAGGATAAATATCGGCCCCTAGGATTTGAGCTCACATGGGAGACGTCCTCAATATGAGATATTGACCTTGTTTTTTGACATCAAACCTCCATACTTTACCATCCTCAAAAGGATTAAGTACAAACACCGACACCATGATGATCTTTAGAAGATGTGAAATCAATGGAAAAATCATGATAATATTAAACTAAGGTTTCTAATAAAAATTAATAGCCCTCTTTATCGAGATATGACAAACTCGTATGAGGCTTCTAGTTTCCTTTTCACCCTAGCTTTATACAGCTTTTTGGCATGCTCGAGCTCTACGTTAACTAGGCCAACCCAAACATGGGGAGGATCGTGACTATTTCTAATAGTAAAGTCTCTAACAGTCAAAGCTACCTTGACTATTAACCTTTTCTGGAAACAGATTAAAAGTCATGTTAGATTTTTCGAGTCTGATGACTAATAGAATAACTGATTTGTCTTTTCTCGAGATGTGTAGTAGATAGAGGTTTCAATCAGTTTGAACAACCTGATCGTTCTTAGGAATTTATGAAGATGCAACCATAAGTGTCCCAATACTTCTATTACTCACTTCGAAAACCCTCTTAGTAGGTGTCGATTTTGTAAGGTTTCCTTTATATTTATTAGTTTTTTACTAATATTTTCTCCTATTCTTTCCCTTGCATAGTATACAAATCTAATTATTTCATACACCAAATCGGGTAACGAACTTCTTAAGTATTTAAGTGAGTGCATCAAACTCAACTGGGGCCGTAGATTTCAAAAATGCTTTACAACAAACATATATCATCAACTCAAAATTATGGAATATGAAGATATGACTAACTTCTGAAGACAAGAAAGAGGTTGGGGAGGTTAATATTTCAATGCTCGAGGCTTTAATGGGGAAGAACATTAAAATACCATCTTGGAGTTGATCTCTCAATAAACGTGTTATCAAGAAATATAAATTTGATGTGTATTAAAAGAAAGCAAAACAAGAAGAGTGCTCCACGGATGTTGACACTGTCAACCTCAAAGCTAATGAATCAAAGTCAATCAACCTTGCTAAAGCTACCCCCGATGTTTTGTTAGATGAATATTCTCCTAAAAAAATTAGAAAAAACCCCAAGGGTTCAAAGATAAAAGTGGTCATACCGATTATGTGCCAAGTCGGGGTACGAAGGCTTAGTTGTGTGTCTGAGCTGAAAGAAAAGACACCAACGACTATAGATGAGTTTTAAAATCTTTTTAAGGTGGTAGTTTGATATGGGAATGCTTTGAGGCTTACTCTTGCAGTCGTCCATGGATCCATCCACGATCAAGTCGTTTGGCATATAACTTGACATAATGAGGTAATTTTTAACATTATTGATTTTTTGGGTCCTTACATTTGCCTCTTTTTCTTTGCCTGCAGAATTTGAACAACACATGGGTCATGATGTAATACATTATGATGGAGCATAGAGCCAAATTCCCCGAGCTGTTTGATCGGATAAAAAATCCTATCAAGCACATGATTAATAACGATAAAGTTGAAAAATCAAGAAAGCATATAGATAAAACTATGCTCGCCAACTCAAAAATTACGAGAATAGAATCGCTAGTCTTGGGAATGATGTGGATGAATTGAAAGAGAAGGTTGACAAGCAGCAAAAAATGCGTTGAGGAAGGCAGAGCAAAACATAGTCAGACTTTAAGGGATTTCAACACAAAAACCTTAAAAAGGGGGATGCAATTCGGGAAGAAATGATCATAAGCTTCCATTAGTGTTTTGTAAAGATTGGTCTTGGGCTTTTCTGGTCATAAACAGGTTTCTGAAGTGAAACGACTTACTCGAGTGTCTCTTGATTTCTGTTGATTTCAGATGAATAAATCTCAGACAAAAGCTATGAAAAGCTTCGATTATTTTATTAGGTAATATGAAATGACTATTAAATAGTCAGTACACAAAATGAAACTCACACCTAAGAAGAGAAACTGAAAGGACAATAAAACAAACGGAAACACAATTAAATGACACAAACTTAAGTGGAGTGTAACTCCTATCTTGACCAAATAAAGCATTAAAGTCTAACACTTATTAGATACCTCTGATGGTAGATGCATCTCCGTTGTGTCCTTTGCTAGTAGATGCACTATTGGATCCCTCAAATAACATATTAAATTCCTAACATTGCTTCCCCTAAACTGAAAGCAATAGCTTCAGTTTATCCTCTCGCAAACTCCAAGTTTCTCTCTTAATCAAACAAAAGCTTCCAACTTCAATGGTTTAGTCAATATGTCTGCAACCTGATCATTGGTACCACAATGAACCAATTTCACAATTTCATCTTTGACAAGATCCCTCAAAAAATGGAACCTAACATCAATATGCTTGCTACGACCATGAAGAACAGGGTTCTTTGATAGTTTAATTGTTGAGTTGTTATCACACATAATCGTAGTGCAACCTGACTGCATCATACCAATTTCTTCTAAAATCCTTCTCATCCAAATACATTGACAAGCACAAAATGATGCAGCTATGAACTCAGCTTCAGTGGTGGATAGAGTGACTACCAGTTGTTTCTTTGAAGCCCAAGAAACTGCTCATCCACTCAATAAGAAAGCATATCCACTTGTGCTTCGTCTATTATCAATGTCTCCAGCATAATCACTATCAGTATAGACACTCAACTCCTCCAACATTCCCTTTTTGTAAAACACACCGAATCCAGTCGTTCCTCTTATGTACCTTAGCACACGCTTTGTTGCTTGCATATGTTCCTCTCTAGGATCGGACATGTATCTGCTCAATAGACAAACCACAAACATCAGATCAGGCCTTGTCGTCGTGATATACATTAAACTTCCAATGAGTTGTTTATATATTGTGCAATCAACTCTCTTAGCATCACTATCTTTTGATAACTTCACTCCGGGCACAATAGGATTCTTGACATCATTTCCGTTATGCAGATTAAACCTTTCAAGAATCTCTCCAGCATATTTCTTTTGATGGATGAAGATTCCATCACCATCCTGTGTCACCTCAACACCCAAAAAATACTTCATTTTCCCCAAATCAGTCATCTCAAAATCATTTTTCATCGCTAATTTAAACTCCTCAAGCATATTTTCATCATTTCCTGTGAAGATTAAATCATCTACATAAAGACTAACAATAATAATCTTGTTACCTCCATCAGTTTTCACGAATAGTGTGTACTCATGCTCACACCTTTGAAATCCTTCTCTAACAAAGTATGCCTCAATTTTACTGTACCAAGCTCTTGGGGCTTGTTTTAAACCATATAAAGCCTTCACCAACTTGTAAACCTTGTGTTCTTCTCCTTCCTTTATGTATCCTTGCGGTTGATCTACAAACACATCTTCTGATAGTTTGCCGTAAAGAAACGCACTCTTTACGTCTAACTGATAAACACACCAATTCTTTTGAGCTGCTACAGCTAGCAACGTACGAATAGTATCCCAACGCGCCACAGGAGCAAAGACTTCACTGTAATCTACTCCTTCTTCTTGCGCATAGCCTTTGACCACCAATCGAGCTTTGTATTTTTCAACCTCTCCCTTCTCGTTGAGCTTGGTTTTATAAAGCCATTTAACACCAATTCTCTTTGCCCCACTTGGAATATTTGTGAGAAACCAAGTTCCGTTCTTTTCTATTGACTCCAACTCTGTCTTCATAGCATTAACCCATTTTCTTCATTAATAGCTTCATTGAATGTTACAGGATCATCGCTTGACATAAACATTACAAGACCCGAAACTTATTCTTCTTCATCCCATTCGGTCTCTTAATCCTGCAAATAAGTTGGTCTTCTTTTGATTCTCTGAGGCCTAAGAGATTCTACTGGATTCAAAACTTCTTCTTCTTCATTTATTTTCTCTGTTTCAGGCTCATGAGTCACTTCTTCAACATTCTCCTCAGCTTCAGTTTCTCTATCCTCCCAGATTAATTTCTCAGCCTCTGATTCTTTTGTTTTATGTCCCCAATCCCAACTTTTCTCTTCTTTGAAAATCGCATCCCTACTTGTAATGACCTTTTTTGTTTTTGGGTTGTATAGGCAATAAACCTTGGATTCGTTGCTTACTCCAATAAGCACACATATGTTGCTTTTATCATCAAGTTTTTTTCTTTTCTGATCTGGAACATGGACATGAGGGATACAACCAAAAATTCTAAAGTAATCAACTTTAGGCTTTATTCCACTCCACATTTCTTCAGGTATTTTTCCTTGTGTCACGGAAGTTGGACTTCGATTCAAGACATGTATAGCCCATTTTGATGCTTCCGCCCAAAAATTTTTAGGAACTCCTTTATCATTCAAAATACACCGCACCATATTCATTATTGTCCGGTTCTTGCGCTCAGCAATTCCGTTTTGTTGCGGAGTGAAAGCTGTAGTGAGTTGTCTGCTAATTCCGGCTTCCTCACAAAAATCAGTGAACTCATTTGAAGTGAATTCACCGCCTCTGTCCGTTCGTAGACATGCTAGCGTTTCTCCACTCTTTTTCTCTACCTGGATCTTGAATCGAGTAAAGAATATAAAAGCTTCCGACTTTAATGACAAAAAATATATCCATACCTTTCTGCTAAAGTCATCGATGAAAGTAAGAATATATCTCTTGTCGGAGTTCGATGCTGGAGAAATTGGCCCACATATATCAGAATGTACCAGTTGCAACCTCATTAACGAACGCCACAAACTTTGTTTAGGGATACTCTCACGATGTTGTTTACCAACAAAACAGCTAACACATTTCTCAGCTTCGTTGGTGCTCAGATGTGGTATCCCTTTGACCATATTCTGATATTTGAGAGTTCTTAAACCTTTGTAACTTAAGTTCCCATACCTTCGATGCCAAAGTTTAAGCTCATCCATTGCTGTTATTTTCAAACATTTCTCAGCCGTAAACAAGTTACCTTTTGAGGCCAAAATCTTGAACAATTTATTCTCCGTCATTTTTGCTTGCATAACCAGCCCTAACTCCGGGTGATAAAGCTTGCATACTTCATGATGTATCAAAATCTTGCAGCCTTTTTGTACAAGTTGTCCCAAGCTTACCAAGTTACTCGTTAATTCTGGTACTAGATATACATCTGAAATTACATGAGTCCTTCCATTGACACGTAAAGTTACATCACCTTTTCCAATCACCGAAAGAATAGAATTGTTACCGAGTTTTACGGAGGATTGAAACTTTTCATCAAGCTTTGAAAACCATGCTTTGTCTCCTTTCATGTGGTTGGAACAGCCTGAATCAAGATACCACACAAATTTTCTTTCTTCTGGAACTGGTGTGTACGCCATTAACAAAACATCACCTTCCTCTTCTCCAATCTCTGCATAGTTCGTCTTCTCTTCCATAGGACATTCGTATGAAAAATGTCCAAGTTTCTGACAACGATAGCATTCCACTGTTTCCTTGTTAAATCTACCTCTTCCTCTTCCTCGGCCAAATTGTCTTCCTCTGCCTCTTCCATTTCGATACTCGTATGAAACTTTGAGTACCTGTTCTTCTTCTACTATTCTTAGCTTTCTCATTTTCTGCTCATGAACAAGTAATGAGCTTTGCAAGGTATCGAGTGATAAACTGTCAATATCTTTCGATTCTTCAATTGAACACACAATGTAGTTGAAGTTTTCAGTCAGAGTTCGCAAGATCTTTTCCACAATTTTGACATCTTGCATATCATCCTCACATTTTCTCATGTCGTTTGCTACCACCATCACCCTTGTGAAGTAATTGGAGATGGATTCTCCATTTTTCATCTCCAGCAATTCAAACGTTCTCCTCAAAGTTTGTAACTGCGCACGCTTCACTCTTGCATTTCCGTGATATTTGGTCTTCATAGAATCCCACAACTGCTTTGACGTCTCTTTCAAAGTTATCGTCTTAAGAATTGATTTGTCAATCGCATTGAACAGATAATTCTTTACCTTCAAATCCTTTAACCTTGCATCGGCAAGGGTCTTCTTCTCTACTTCGGTCAATCCTTCTTTGTTAATTGGTTCATCAATTCCATTTTCCACAACATCAAAATACTCTTTTGACCGAAGAAGATTTTCCATAAGGAGACTCCAATGGTCATAATCTCCATCAAATTTTGGTATACAAGGTTGCCCAAAATTACTCGATTCTCCCATCTTTTCTATGTGCTTGCTCTCTTTCTCTTTTAATTTAATGGCTCTAATACCAATTTTGTTGATTTCAGTTGAATAAATCTCAGACAAAAACTATGAAAAGCTTCGATAATTTTATTAGGTAATATGAATGACTATTAAATAGTCAGTACACAAAATGAAACTGACAACTAAGAAGAGAAACTGAAAGGACAATAAAAAAAATGGAAACACAATTAAATGACACAAACTTAAGTGGAGTGTAACTCCTATCTTGACCAAATAAAGCATTAAAGTCTAACACTTATTAGATACCTCTGCTGGTAGATGCATCTCCGCTGTGTCCTTTGCTAGTAGATGCACTATTGGATCCCTCAAATAAAACATTAAATTCCTAACAATTTCAACCCGATATTGGAGGAAAAAATCAAGCAAGAAAATAATGTGGATATCGAAGAGGAAGAAGAGCGTACCAAGAGTCCCGCTCATAGGGACTCAACAGTTCTAGATTCCCTTGTCGATATTGCTTCCATAGCCAACCTTCATGTTACCGAATTCACTCCCCGGAGCATCAAAGATAGTTTTTCATATCCTTATGAGGCTACTTAGTCTGAAACTATTTTTTAACTCAAAGTACTTGAATCTCTATGGCACATATTGTATTTTAATATTGGGTGAGTTAGTGATTAAGAACCGATCCATATACCTATTAGTGATTAATACCCAAGAAATTCAACAAAATCTGTAACTAAAATACCTTTATATATAAAACCATCAAACATAATTTAACATTCTCTTTCATTAATTTAATTTAATTAAATTTTTAAAGGTAAGTATCATTTAAACGGTAACTTGAAAAAAAAATCTGTAAATACCATTGGTTTTTTTTAAGACAAACAAAACTAAAACTAGATATATTCATGATACTTTTTGAATTTTTTAATATTTTATTTTCCTGTTAAAACTGGTCCCACATTTAGCTTTTTGGTCTCATATCTACCATTTAAAATTTTTAATTTTAGACTGGTTTTGCATCTATCATTGATCCTGGGTCTACATAATTTATTTTTCAATATCTCGCATCTATTACTTATCATTGGTCATTCGTTTATCTAAAAAAAATTAAAATGTTCTGCATCTATTATTAGTCCCACATATATCAAGGCCCGTGTCTATCATTGTTCTACATCTAACTAAATTTTTTGTAATGTCTCCCATGTATCACTGGTCTCCGTATCTACTGTTTAAAAAATCATTTAAATTGGTTTTGCATCTAGAAAATCTAGATGATACATGCGGCTTACCTGAAAATGACTAACAAAAAAGAGAAGAACTTGAATTATTAAAAGAAACGAGAGAGGAAAATAAGGGGAAAAACCAAGAAAAAATGGAAACATTTTTCGAACAGATTTTTAGTTACACTCAAAATGTAAGTTTTTATATCCATCGAGTCTTTAAGTGAAAAAAAGAATAGAATTTTTTTTAATAAAAATATTTTAGAATATCTCGTATTTATCATTGATCTCGAATATATCTAAAAAATATTTTACAACCAAAAGAGGAAAGAAAAAAAAAAGAAGAAGAAAAAATCACAAAAAAGAATAAAGAGAAAGGTTTTAATGAGAAATGTTGAGTGAGGAAAGAAAGAAAGAGTAAAATATATAGTTACACTCGAAATATAAGTTTTTATATTCATTAAGTGTATCTAAGTGAAAAAAAAATGAAAATAGTCTTTAATAAAAATATTTTAGAATATCTCGTATTTATCATTGGTCTCGCATTTATCTAAAAAATACTTTCGAATGTTGTGCATTGATCATTGATTCCGTATTTATCTAGAAAATGTTTTAAAAATATCTCATGTCTTGCATCTATCACTGGTCTCGCATTTATCTAAAGAATACTTTATAATGTCGGACATCTATCACTTTAAAATATGTCACTAGTCCCGCATAAAAAACATGTCAATAACTTCATTTTCTTTGCAAAAACTTGACTAAAATCTACAAAATATTTCAACTATATTTTACTCACAATTTGCAAAAAAAACGGAGAAAACGTACATTAAACATAAAATCAAACTCAAGCAAACGTTTCAACTATATTTTATCGATAAAAGACCTAAAATCGAGTAAAACAGAATTAAAAACTTAAAAATAAAGAACCTAAAAATCAAATTTAAAGACGAGATATATTCAAAATTAATGACCAAAATCAAATGAAAATGGATATTGAAATCCAAATCTTAAAAGAAAAAAAATCGAAAACAAGAAAAAAAAGCTGAGATTTAAACAAAAGTTGAATCGTGATAGTACCGACTGTAGATCAAAAAAATTGTAAAGAGAGAAAAAATAGAAATCATTATTATTAGGGTAGAAAGAAAAAAATAAGTTGTTAAAACACACAAGGATTTTGTATAATTGATTAACGGTATTGAGGGTATTATGAAAAATAGATTAGACTTAGATTGCAAATATAAAAGTTAAATGGGTATTTCTAAGAGATATATGAAAATCAAAGTCTTAAATGAATAATAGTTTGATTTTTGGGTCTTAATCGGTACTTAACCTATTAATATTTTTTTCGAACTACTGAAAGTCCTTAGATGGCCGGATATTTTTGTAATATTTTACCTGAACCCTTTTAGCTATTTATGTCATCATCTTACTTTTTTTTATTATGTAATGTGGAAATTTGTTTATACCCTCTGGTGACTTGTGTTAACCAAATTGTGATCAGTCATGTGTTAAACTTAAGTTCACGTTTCGTAAAAAAACATTTGTAGGTACCAGACTCTGCCTTGACAAACTTTTGTTGGAAAATTTTATAACGTCTAATATGACAAGAAGAAATCCTATGTAAACAAGCTAGCTAAAGAACATAACATAAAGAAAACCAAAGTTCAAGAAACGTTTGGTCGTACCACGAGGCTCGACCAAAATGGGCATGGCCAAACGACCCAATCCAAGTACACATTATCGTATGACGTTTCGAGACCAAAAAGAGACTCGACCATTTGACCAAGAACATCCTACCATGATGCGCATTGTCGCGCTGCTAGACATGACTTGGCCAAGTAACCAAGTCCTCATGACTTGGTCGTTCAACATTGCACGACCAAAGACCCAGGATTCATTATCGTGCAACATCGCGCGATCGGATTTTCCAACATGGAAAACTGAGGTAATAGGATACCTAATCAATGACGTTCAACCGTCCAAAAAATTAGAGGCCTCATGGTTAACGTTGCATGCCATATGATTCATAATAGTGGATGAAAAATTGTTATATAAGGGATACCTCCAACCTTTTCTAAAATGTTTGGCACCAACAATGGATGAATATTTTGTTAAGGATAGTCACATGAGGTCATGTAGTGGACACATGGGAGTTCAAACTTTAGCTCACAAATATTTTACGTTAGGATATTACTATCTCGGCATGCACAACCATTCCAAAAACCTGGTCAAAAGTGCTATAATTTCCAATGATGATCTAAGTTTCAGCACCAACCGGAGATTCAGCTAACATCAATACTAGGGGAATATTCGTTTGATTAATAAGGGATAAAATTAGTAGGACCCTTACCACTTGTACTAGGAAATGTAAGGTTTGTAATCGTTGCAATCGACTATTTTACCAAATCAGTTGAGGCAAAAGTTCTAAACCGAACAAAGGGGGATCATGAAGCTCCTATGAAAGCACGTAGTCTGCTGCTTTAACATTCATAGAATTTTCATTTTTGATAATGGGATATAGTTCAACAATGAGGAAATGAAATATTTTTTCCTTGAGTATGAGATACACTACTATTTCCCCTCACCCTACCACCCACAAGCGATTGGGCAAGTAGAAGTTACTAATCGAATGATCATGGATAACCTAAAGAAGAGCGTGCAAAGTAAAAAAGGGAATTCGCTAGAATCTACCACAAATAGCATGAGCATACCGAACAACTCCATGAGGCCTAACAAGGGAGACATCATTCCAACTCACATATGGGGCAGAGGATGTTTGTTGAAATCGAGCCCCCAATCGCGCACATCATATAGTATAACAAAGATACTAAAGAATTATAATGAAATGAAGACTTAGAATTGCTCGAGAAATACCAAGATGATGGAAACCTAAAGGAATTATCTATGAAGTAGAAGGTCGAGCAATGTTATAATTTAAAACTAACACCTTGACCAAGAAATATCGGAGAACTCGTCCTTAGGCGTATCTTCCAGCATACCTGAGAGCTCGGAGCAGGATAGCTGGCACTCACTTAGGAAGGGCCATATAGGGTGATATAATGCAACTGATCTAGGACTTATGAGTTGGAAAATATGAACGGTACAAAGGCTCACAAATAATAGAACATAGAGCATCTTCGTTCGTACTATGTTCAAGTATTATTGTCTAACTATGTTTTTTAATTTGAAAAGGTTATTCGTTTTAAAGATCATTGCATTTGAAGCACCAGTCATTCTTTTATACAAGTTTACACCCCAACCTCATATCTGGTGAGTAGTGGGGTATAAGCTAGACATATAACTTGCATAATACATAAATTGGTAAATCGGTAGAGCAGATGCTAGTTTACACAAAATAAGAAGTTAATTTAAGGAAATCAAAATACTAAGTAAGTATGTCAGAGCAACCCCCAATTCTTACTAGAAATTATGAGGAGTACATACAAGCCAATAGGCTAGCAAACAAAGCAACAAGGCATAATACATTTTGAAGAAAAATTAAAGAGAACGATAAATTTTCTTGGAAATCATGTAGAAGTAAAAGCATTACCATGTACAAGTAGAAGCAACAAGGCAAAGAGTTTTAAAAATGTTGTAATGATGGAGAACCAGAAAGGACCTAGCTATTTGGCCAGGTCAAAACCTAAATGGTCGCGCCATGTTGCGTGACCAGGTATAGTATCGCATGACCGCGCAACATTACATGACCGCGTAAAGTAGCGTGTGGCCATATGAAGCCGCTTGACACAGAAAGGCTTGGCTCTTTGGCCAATTCTCAAAACTCACCAAGGATGCGCATCATTGGTTCTTTTGACATCGAGCTGCTAGAACTTAGCATTTGTTCAATTTGTTGATAATTCGCCACTTCACCAACGCCACTAATCGTACGGATGCCACACCCAACGTGTATGGAAATCGTGTCCGACAATATACGGGAATTGTGTCTGACAATGAATTAATAAAACATCTGACATTGTACTAAGTAGTAGCCACAATGATATACCTCTCTTTGATAAACTCTCTGGAATTCCATAAAAAGGTTGCAATAATAAAAAGATAGCTACCTAGGACTCCCCTAAATCAAGGAACTATATAAATAGAGAGAAATTTTAATCTAATATATAAAATTAATACAAGTGATTATCACTTTGTTCTTCAAGTTCTTTGCATATTTTTCTCGACGATCTTCATTATCATATTTTTACAAGTGTTAGTAGTTAAGTGATTTTTACCATCACCAAGGCCTATGGTTTGAATATTTTCACTCACTCCGACCTCTTGGCTCCGGCTCGACCAAAATCTGTTGGTAACATTTACAAGGGGTATGATGTTTTCTATCACTTCGAGCTCCCGAATCTACCTTGAAAAATTCGTGTAGGAAACTTATACAAGTGAGATTGGTTCAAACTTTTTCAATCACTTCTTGCTCGAGTCTCTACCTTGACCAATACTTGTTGGAAACTGTTATAAGGAAAATTGGTTCAGAACTTTTCAGTCACCTCAAGCTCGAGGCTTTACCTTGACCAATACTTGTTGGAAACATTTTCAAAGAAAATTGGTTTGAAGTAAGACATGTGCACTTAGTAAAATCAAAAGTGTTTAATGGAAAAAGTTTCATTAACCCCCCGACCATCTAGGAACCTTGTTAAAACCTGCCAGCACCACCAGTGTAGAAAATTGTGTGCTACCAGTCTTTTCATAGTTTAGAAATACTTTGATGCAAAACAAACTCTAGGAAATAAATACAACTATACACAAGGTAAAGTTGAAGGTTCTCGATATTCCACATTGCTGAAGTTTCCTCTCTTTTTTTTCATCCACTATTTTATAAGTTCCTATTTTGACTTTCTTCACCACGGTGAAAGGGCCTTCGGAGTTTTGTTCCAACTTTCCAAGAATTTGATCCTTAATAGGCAAGAAATTTTTTCTTCAAACCTTCTCCTCCATCTTGAAGGTACACATTCATACTTTTGAAGTGTAATTTTTCATCATGAGGGTTTTGTAATGCTGGACTCACATGTGAGATTTTTTTATTTTTTATTCGATGAGTTCCGACTCGATCCTCCTTCCCTTTCTATTCTCCTCTTAGGAATAATTGGAGAGCATGTAGGATGGCAAAGTCATTTCTGATGGAAATAAAATATCCATACTATATACAAGAAAAAATGGTGTTTACATGTGGTGATTTGAGGAGTTGTATTATAAGCCCAGATAAATTACAGAAGATAATTCGATTGTTTCTCAACGACATTTGTTAGATTCTTCTTGAGGCCCTCCAAGATGTTTTGGGTTCGTGACTTCCACTTGTCTGTTTAGCTGAGGATGAAAAGGGGTAAAGAACTAATTTTATGTTCCTCTAATTTGAGAAAAAATAGTTATTTTTGCATTCTGGAACTGAACACCATTATCTATGGTGATCGACCTTATGAGTCTGAAGTTATGAAAGACGTTGGTTAAATGAAGTTGAGAAATTTCTTAGGAGTATTCTTATAGTGTTTCGACCTCTAACCACTTCTAAATGTATTTCACACCAACAATGATATTGTTACGGGATATAACAAAGTAAATTGCCAAGTAGTAAACTATATTGCCAAAGAAGAAAGAAGTTACATTCATTCGGGTTCAATCCTCTTATTTTTACTACTACTAATGGTTATCCCCCATTACTCCACTACTTGACTGTATTTATCACATATCTTAATTACATTTATATAATGGTACCGATATTTAGGGCCATTAAAAAAATGGTTTGACTCATTCTTCTCTCGTGGTATCTGAACCGTTATAATGAGTAACGTTCACTATGCAAGGAGCTTGGTCGGCTTTACTTGGTCACTACTTCAAGTGCTTGTCTAATCCTCTTCTTCTTGGCAGCACTCTCTGTCATTTTTCCATAGCAGAATCTGAGCTCTTATCTGTCTATTGCTCTTCTGCTCGGTGTTTCCTCTGCTCATCCTTCCTATGACCTCATCCAACAAACTGAATGTCCTTATACGACTTCTTCCTCCATAGGAGAATCAAAGCTCTTGTATGCTTATTATTCTTATGCTCGGTGTCGCCTCAACTCATCCTTCTTATGAACTCGCCCAACAGACTGACTGTCCTTATATGAGTTTGCTTTGTTCTTGTTCCTGTTCGGCGAAGTCTACTAAATACATGGTTCGACTTTACTTAAAATTTTCATCATCATCTCGGTTGTTTGCATGTATTCTCTTTGTGCGATGACTAGCCCCTTATCATATATAATTTTTATCTCCATAAGCGTTATGCAATGGTCCGACCAGTTTAATGCCCCATCTTTTGAAAGGCAGTGCTTCGGAGATTGACTCAAATCCTTTGCATTAGGCAATAAAGTTGTTCTAAAATCGTGTACGACTCTTCGAGACCTAAACATTGAAGTAGAATTTTGTCTTAATCCTTGCTTATATAGAGTTTCACTTAGAACTAAAAATATATTTTATAGAAATTCTACCTTCGCGTCGTAGCTTTATCCTCAGGGTATATATTATTTTATAGAAAGTTTAAGATTTAAAATCTTCATTTGTCTCCTCATGACTCGGTTTATGCTCTTTATTGTTTGGATTAATTTTCTTACAACGTGACCCATGGTTCCGTCTCAGAGCAAGCTATTGAGGCCATATAATCAACTTGGAAAATTTTAACCATATGAACTTATTTGAAGCTGCCATTCTCAAATATTTGTGCAAGGGTCTTCATTACTTTGGGGTACTTGACCAGATAATCCTTGTGCTCTACAACATGGTTATTAGAAGTTGGGAATCTTTTATCAAACGTACCCTCGTCGCACCACAGACCTCAGCCAATCAAATCCTGACAATCGCTACCTCATATTCAGCTTCATTATTCGAATCGTGGAAACCAAAATGAATGACCTGATTTATCGCCTCTCCCAAAGGGGTCACAAGTTGGACACCAGCCCCGTAACCCAAGATGTTTGATCCCCCGTCAATTCTGATAAGCGCAGAAATATTCGAAGGGCATATATGACTAGATACTAGAATTTAATTTCGTTATTTATGGTGTGGTTTATTTTTGTCTGAGGGTAAGTTTGTAATTTTTGTTTAGAGTTTTGTGGAATTTTGAGAGTATTTAATGTTTGGGTAGAATGTAGAGGGAGAATTGAGCTGCCTGGTTGTATCTAATTTTCATTACCCTCATTTAATTTGGTGGTTGGGTATTTATACCCTTATATTTGGGCCATATGGGCTTTCGGATCGTGTTTAATGGAATCTGGTCAAGTTTAAAGACCCATTAGTTATAAGTAAGTAAATAGGCAGCTTAGTCAAAAAGTGATTATGTTTTAAGTACTTTAGTTCTGTTCGAATAGTTCAGTGGATGATAGTTTTTCGAACTGCCCCTGTCCGGTGAAATGGACATTGTCCGAATTGATCATGTCCGGTTCCCATAAAGTGTGGTGACAGAATCCGGACTCATCAGTAGCCCCTTTTTTAGGTGGTGTTCAAAAACCTTTGGTAAGACCTAAAAAACATTCTGTTGCTGGTGACAGTTACATCCGGACAGGTCCTTCGAACTGTGTTATAGCTTTATCCGAACTGAAAAAGTTCTTGAAAACTAAACGGTTTCTTGCCAGAATTTGTGGGACACGTGTCTCTCTCTCTGGTTCGTCACATCAGCCGTTTTTTCACCTAAATGGTGTTCCCACCTTCTCTAAAAAGTAACCTCTTCATTTAATAAAGATGACATCAGCGACGTTCCTTAATCATTGCAATCTTTTCAAATTCTCCTAGGTATCAAAGCATCTTTTGCATATTTACTATAAATTAGTGACTCCTTTACTGTTTTACTATCTTCTTCATCATTAGTTTGCTAAATTTCAGAGCTTTCTCTCTCAAAAACAAACACTTCTTTTTCGGTGTGAGTTTATGTTCACTGCTAGGAACGCTTTAATCAAAGGCGGGTGGCTTAATCTATCAGAGTTAGAAAAGGCACAAAAAGTTGAACGAGAAAGGCGCATTGCTGCAGGCCTTCCTACTTCCCCTGTCGACAAACCAGAAACACCAAACATTGAGCTTGACCAGGGTTCTTCAACCAGAAGCGTTAAACCGAGGAGATTGTTTCAAACCAACCTTTCGCCAATTGTTTCAGGCTCGTCGGTTCAAGAATCAGAGCCCACTGTTAAACCAGGGCAAGTAGTTACCAGTTTTAAGAGGCCTTCTCCATTTATCGCCATGGGATCAGATGATGATGCCTCTGCAAACAAGTTAGTTGATCAGAGAAGAGGTCGTCTGGTAAAAGGGCAGGCTCAAAAAGGTACAGCTTCCAAATCAGGGGCCAAGGATAGCAACACAGGGTCAGAGGCACCCATGAAAGTTACTAAGGACAAGCTGTCTGGACCGGAGGCATCTAGCTCAAGTCTCCGAAAAGGAACTACTACATCTGAGCCCCAGTCGGAGGCCAGAGTACAAGAAACCAAAGAAACCCAACAATCCGGGGGGCATACTGAGCCAATCTCTAACTCTCCTCTCCCAAAAACAACTGAAAACCCCACCTCGGTAATGGAAGAAGTAATGGAGGATTCTATTGAAGAGGCTCTGTTTGAGTCCGAAGTCTCCGGACAAACGAGTGATGTTGGTGCTGCCAAGAAGGATAAAGGCAAAGGAAAACTACGCCTAAGGCATCCAGATCTGCTAGACATCCTTGAGGGAAAAGTGGGACCTTGTTTCCACAAGGTTAGTGTTAAGTATTTAATTGATTTGCAAAAAATTAATTATGCCTTCATCCACACAGCTGAACTGGGTCGGATGCGAACAAAGTGGGGGATTCCGGAGAATGTAAAAATAAGGATCCCAATAGACCCTGAAACACCGATGGATTGCAAGCTTAGTGAAATAGTTATCTTCACTGAACTCTTTAACTGGGGACTAAGGTTTCCCTTAGATCCGGAGATAGTCAAATACTTCCACATTATCAAGCTTTGCCCAAGTCAACTGAGCCCTAATGCCTGGTACACTCTCATGTCCTATATCATGTCCTCCAGGCTCTCCGGAATTCCTCTTTCAATGGAGGAATTCGCAATTGTGGCCAGCCTCTGCAGAAACCACCATATTCCCTTCTATCACTTCAACATGGGTGATAACTATAAAGCAGTGGATGATCTACTCGAGTCGGAGAGAAATTGGAGGACTCACTTTTTGTTTGTGAGTGGTGCCTGGGAGAATGGGAGGAAGATTAAAGCCGGTACCAACCCAAGTCTCCTCACCAGCAGATGGCGAAGTGATGGTAAGAATCCCATCTCTCATTTTCATTTTTATTTTTTATAAATTTTTTTATCTAACTTATCTTCTTTTTTTGTTTCTTGACAGTGCTGCCTAAAGACTTTAATGATTATCTAAAGGCCGGGCAGACCACTTGCACCAAGATAAACACTTGGGCTGCTGAAAAGTGGGGAAATCGCTTCCACAAGCCTTTACCGGAGGCAATCTTGCAAGGTCCCACCTCTGGAACACTACTGACCGGAGGGACTTATCCTGGGAGGAACTTACCACCCCACCCCCTCCGGAGGTAGTCCTTAAAAGAACACACGCACCGGACGGGTCACTGTATCTGCCTGGTCGAGCCAAGGCCCCAAGTAAGATGAAAGGAAAAAAAGGTAAGGGCAAGAAGAGTGCGGTTGCAGCTAAACCCACCGAAGCGAAGAAAACTGTTCCAACAAACCAAGAGGGGCCAGCCCCAAGTCGGATTGATGCTGCTCTTCTAGAAGTAGTGGAGCACGAGAGTATTAGGGAAGAAGCACGATCTGTAAAACCTCCATGGGTTCCTAAGAGAGACAGGAAACGGGGAGCAGAAAGCAAGGACGGGGAGGCTAAGAAGAAAAATACCTCCAGGGGTGATGAACTTTCTCCCCGGCCTCTGGACCCCTCCCTCCTGTTGACCCTATTGATCCAACAAGAGCAGAAGAGATCCATGGTGACTTTCGAACTGATGAGGTTGGAGGAGGAGACATCAGTATTAGCGGTGTCGACATTACAGGGTTTGAGGGGCTTGGTGACTACTTTGAAAACCTCCCCAGAGATGATTTTGCTCGGCCCTACCTCCCTCCAAGCACTTCGAACATTGTTACCTTCAATGGTAAGTCTTTTACTGTTTCAAGTGAAAGGGATGTTATAACTCACTCTATATTGAGTAATATTCAGTCAGTGCTTGGTCTGGAGAAACAAGTGCGAGGTCAGTCAGCTATCATTACTGCCCTTAATTCTGACAAGGAGAAACTGTTCAACGACCTCCTCATTGCCACCCAGAATGCCGATATTTTGAAGGGAGAAAACGAGGAGTTAAAGAAGAACCAAGAGGGTTGGGCTACAAAGGTATCTATCTTAGAAGATACTATCAAAGACCTCCAAGCAAAGCAGTCCGGGTTAAAGAAAGATCTCTCCTCTTCGAAAGAGGAAGTGAAGGCCAAGGACCAAGTAATTCATACTTTGACCAATGACAAGATCGCGCTCGAAGACTCGGTGTCCAAGGCCGCAGAGGAAAAAGCTGATCTGCTAAGGGAGCAAGAGGCCAAAATTTAAGCCAAGATTGATTCTTATACCAACAGTGTGATAGATACACATGAAGAAATGTATGCCAAAGTGAAGTCAGACATGGTCTTGCTCTTTCACGAGAAGTTCCCGAAGAGGAATCTGGGAGATTTATGGACTTATGTAGAGTACGAAGACCTTCCCTTCCACACTATGGCTGATGGAGACTTGCATGATTATTCTAGTGTTGACTCATCCGATGAGGAAGAGAACACCGGAGAGAGTCCAAATGAGGAGAATGATGACCTCAAGAAGAAGAAAACGAGTGAGGCTGAGCCATCTTCAAATGCTCAGTCTTAGAGTATTAATTATTTTTTCATTTTTGTTTTGATTGAACCAAAGTCCTTGGATGGCCAAGGCATTTTTTTAACTGTGTCTGGTCCTCGACCAGATAGACCTGCTTGTTTTGATAATTTAAAGTCCTTGGATGGCCAAAGCACTTCGGTTGTTTTAATAAGTATCTTTGTTTTGCACAACTCTTGTATTCTTTCATAGTTTTTTAAATTTTGGTGGCTAATGTTTAAACAACCCTTAGTTATTTCATAAACATTCTAAAGTGAGAGTGTTTAAGTTCTCCGATGACAAATGTTTAAGTAGTCATCACTCCCTTTAATACGGCCTGTGTTTAAATAAAAATTTGACAAGAAACTATTAAGTAAAAACACTCCAAATTTTTTAAAAAGGCATCAAATTTTTTAAAAGAGCCCGGACACCTCGTTAAAACCTCCCCGCGCCACTAGGGTAGGAAAGAGTATGCCCCCAAATATTTACATGAACTTTTAAACAAGTAAATATTTACATAGTTCTTATTTCAAGTACAACCGGAGGTGTTCGATATTCCAAGGGTGGTTCAAAATTCTTCCATCTTTTTCTTGGAGCCGGTATGTTACAGGCTTAAGCTTTTCAATGACCACATAGGGTCCTTCCCAAGTTGGAGCCAATTTACCGAACTGCTTCTCTTTAGTGTGTAGGAAAACTTTTCTCAACACCTTATCCTCAATCCAAACTCAAATAAGACGAAAGAAGAGCTTGCCATAACCTTCTCCAACCAGCAAAACAAAAAACCAAAAGACATCACATGCGAAATCGACGACCGATTCAGGAGAAGCTGTATTTCTTTCAACCAAGTACTCCCTTTACATTCATCAATTTATTTCAGAACAATTTTTGCTGACTAGTTCTAAGATAACCCACCCCAAGACCTTCTAAAAATACGATGGCGTTCAATCTATTAGGGATTTTGATTCCTTCCAGGAATAGATTCTTGTTAGACTCGCGAGTGAACTTTGTCATCCAATCCACTGCAGCATTCTGCTCTCTGAAAATATGAATTACCTTTATGTTTGAGGAGATCCGTTTGTACCAGCAACTTATCAAGGCCTTAAGATACCAAGGGGCTCTTCCTGTGAGCAACATTTGAGTCAAAGTGAGTTTGTCTCAATGTCTAATAGGTTGATCCCCTTTTCAAAACAAAGCTGAAGACCATCCATCATTGCTTTGGTTTCAGCAATAATGGGGCTACCCTTATGATATACCTTTCCATACCCAAAAAGAATATTTACCGAGTTATCACTGACGAGACCTCCACCATAGCACTCCTCAGACCCAGCACAGGCACCATCAGAATTCAGCTTGTAACGACCTAACTTGGGACATACCCACCTAAAAGATACTGGGATGCTAGGCCTCACTAAATGATTAACACAACCAATGGAGGGACCAACCTCTCTGTCCTTGTCCTAGTGTTTCATTTTAATAAGATGAGATTTGTCCAAACTCGAGATAATATAAATGATATGGCCTATCAAATTCTCAGAGCTGATGACTTTATTCTCCATCTTCCTTTTGTTAATTACGTTCTAAATTACCCAAACTATAATTGTGGGTAAGATGGTACGTAAATGAACCACTTTTCCAGTAGAACAGAACCGGGATCTCACCATGTGAGAAAGAGACATATTTATTATAATGTAGATGTTGAAACAGGAAGCAAAATAAATCCATACCTCCCAAGCCCTTTGACAATCGATAAAAACATGCTTTATATTTTCAGTATTACAACAATGCTGACATTTTGATACTAATTGAGTTTTCCTCCTTTGCAGAACAGAATTCACAGATAATCAGCCTTTTAAGGTTCTCCAGAGCATAAAAGAGAATTTGTGAGGCGTGACATTGTTCCACAGCCTAGCGTAAAAGTAAGATTTTTTTCCCTTTTTCCTCACCTAAGACCATGTAGCCTTAACGCAGAACATCTCATCCTCACTGAGTGTCCAGTTGATGGCATCAATGGTATTAGTGTTAATAAAAATCTTGAGAACCTTTTGGATTTTACTCTGATCCAAAATGTTCTCAAGCTTAGTGATGTTCCACTTGCCAAATTCCCAGTAGTCCTTGACCTTGGTGTCATTATAGGAACCTATGTCCTCATTACTTATAAAAACAGTGAAAGCCTCGTTATAACACCACCTGCCAATCATGATGACTACATTTACTTCATTAGCTTGCCAAAATATACTTCCCAGCCCTATCTTTCACCCTCCAAACTCTTTTCCATGTGGATGAGCTCATAGGATTAAGGGCTACAGTTAAAGGGTGGTCGTTATTAAAATAGATTGATCTCATCAGCTTTGCCCAAAGAGAGTCATGTTTTCTAAAATTGAACCATAGTTTGAATAAGAAAACTTCCACCATATCTTCAATCCTTTGAAGATTCAACCCTCCCTTTTCATAGCTTTTACAGAGAACAGACCACTTGCACCATTTTGTAGTAGATTTTTCCAGCTTTAGAGCCCCATAAAAATTTATTGTAAAGAGTCTCCAACCTTTTAGTAGTAGTTTTAGGAATTTCTATGTTTTGAATTATGAATATAGGATAAGAAGAAAGAACATACTGGATCAATATCAGTCTTCCCCTAAAAGACAAAATTTTATGATCCCATTCACTGATCTTGCTGACAGTTTTTGCTATCAACTCATCAAAGTTTCTAACACTCTTTTTGTTGCTGATGACAGATCCCAAATACTTAAAAGGAAGGTTGCAGTGCTTCAATCCTAGTAGAGTTTTCAAGATTCTAGCATGAATGGTGGAGCATCTACCAGAGGTAACAACTCTTGATTTTCCTTTATTCACAAGCTGCCTAGAAACTTCTTCATAGTGACTAACCATCTCCATTATCTTTTTGACTAACCAGAAGCCCCATTACAGAAGATCAATATATCATCAGGAAAATATAGACTTGGTAAGTTCAAACTCCCTCTATACTTGTAGTTAGTTGTATGGCAATCAGTGTAAAGTCTCCATAGACCTCTGAGAAGATATTTTTGGCCTAAGATAAAAAGACTGGGTGATATTGGATCACCCTGTCTAAGTCCATTGTTGGACTTGAAAAAACCCTTCGAGACTCCATTGACCACAACAGAAAACTAACAATTCACCAAGTTTCTTTCAATCAACCTTAAAAAATCATCCCTGAACCCAAAACCAGCTAGAACACGTAGTATAAAATTATGGTCCATCCTATCAAATGCTTTGTCCATGTCCACTTTCATCAAGATATTCCCACCTCTGACCCTGCAAGCCAAATCAGTGACCAACTCCTGAGCAATCATGATATTGTCATGAATGCTCCTACCCTTGACAAATGCCCCTTGCTCAACTGGTATAAGCTTAGGGAGGATAGAAGAAAGCCTATTATTGATTGTCTTGGAGATAATTCTACTTAGGGGAGTAGTCAAACTTATAGTCCTGAAATCTGTCTATCTTTTAGGAGCCTCTATCTTAGGAATCAAACAAAGGACAGTAGCATAGAGACCCATAGGAAAAACAACCTCAGTGAAGAAATCCCTTATAGCATCACAAATGTCCTCCTTTATAATAGGCCAACAATACTTAAAAAACTTACCATTAAACCCATCTGTCCCTGCTGCAACATTAGGACTCAGCCCTTTAACCACTTCATAAATTGAAGTATCCATAAAAGGCTCATTAGCATGTTGTTCTCCTCACTAGAAACCAGTTTAGGAATATACTCATTGAGAATATTAGGATACCAGGGATTAGGAAGGTCAGAAATAAGAGCTTTAAAATAAGTCACATCAGACTCTCCTATTATATTCTCATCCTCCTCCCACCTGTCACCATCCCAAATACGAGAGATTTTTTTTATCTATTGTGCTTCCTTTTTACATAATCGTGAAAGAAAGCCGTACTTATTTCACCATCTCTAGACCAGTTAATATGGGACTTTTGAATCCAATATTTATCTTCCCTTTCAAGCAACAATAAGTGATTTTCTTTAGTTTTTTAAGTATCTCATTGTCCTCATCAGAATTAGTAATAAGTACTTTAGCTTCTAGGGAATTAATCTCCTCTTCCTGAATTCTTATGGAGTCAAAAACATTACCAAAGACAGAATTGTTCCACACCTTTAGATTGGCCTTTAGGTGCTTAAGCTTGAACCATAATTTAAAGATAGGAGGCCCTGAGTAATCCACAGCCCAACACTTCTCCACAAAACTATAAAATTCATCATGAAAACACCACATGTTTAAGAATTTAAATGTAGCTTTCCTTTTATTAATAGTCAAGGATATATAAATAAGCAAAGGAGAATGACCCGAACAAGTCTTAGGGAGATGAGCAACTGAAGTGTCATCCACATAACCAAACCAATTACTGTTAACCAATACCCGCTCTAACCTTCTCCATGGCCTCCCATTAGACCAAGTATACTTATCCCCAGAGAACCCAACATCCATTAGGTTACAGTCCATTATGAAGCTATTGAAGTCATCCACACTAGCAGTACCATTTGTAGAGCAGTGCATCTGCTCATCAGGATATGCAACATGGTGTTAAAGTCACCAAACATAATCCATTCATTTCCTTCCTCTTCAACATTCCTTAGCCCCTCCCAAAGAAGACTTCTTAGACTTCTAGTGCACTTTTCATAGATAACAGTCACCAAAAACTCCTTAGCATCAAGACAATGCCTAACCTTTAGCTGTATAAACTGGTCCTCATTTATCAGAACATCCACAACAAAATCACCATTCCACATAACCGGTACTTTATTACTGATATTACCTGTAAAACCAGGAAACCCAAGCTTGACAGAAATAGATGAAAGCTTTGAAGCACTTACCATATGCTTTTGAATGGCAAGAAAGTTTAGTCTATTAGCTCTCTTGATATATCTTATTCTAGCTTGAGTTTCCTTGTTGCCAATACCGCAAACATTCCAGCTTAGGATTGCAATAGTCATTTAGAATGTTTAAGATTTTTTGCAGCAATTTTATGCTGCAAACATTTGGAGGAGATGATCCTATTTGAGTTTAACATTCTAACCTTCTTGATTTCTTCAATTCTGTTTTCTTATCAATAGTATTTTTATTTACAGGAGACTGTGGTAAGCTACCATTGGTTTCCTTTGTTGGAGACAGACTTCCAAATAAGTTATTCAATGTCAAACTACCAGAAGAATCTTCTTGATTGTTTGTTTCCAATTCTAGCATATGGAGAGCCCCAATCATTTCATTGCTCTCCACCCCAATATGAGGTAAATGGTTCTCAGATAATTTCTCGCTCAGAATGATTTCCTCGTGCACATCTTTATTTTCATCTATTATAACTGACTTTATTTTATTATCCTTTGCCTCAAACTGAAATGCAGGTAGCAGAGCATCCAACAACCTTGGATTGGAGGGTTTCATCTGAGTAGCAGACTTCCTTTGTGCTACCTTTTTACATTCCAATTCAAAGTGGCCCAAATAAGCACACACTTTACAGTATTGAGGTAACTTTTCATATACCAACTCTTGCCAAAAGTTATGAGTCTCAAATGCAATCTTAATCTTTTTAGGAAGAACTTTAGACACATCCAAGATAGCCCAAACTCTATATAAATTGTGTCTAACCCTGTTAGATGTAGGAATCCATATGTTAAGAGGAGTTCCTATACATTTAGCCACCTCACGAACAGTATCTTCACAATACATTTACTCTGGTATATTTGGTAGGTCGATGAAAACAGGAGTTTCAGGGTTTTCTATATTTGGATTAAAATTAGCAGACCATTTTAACAGTCTCATTATTTTGTCCCCTACTTGCCACACATTCTTGCACCATAATCTCTTTAGATCTTCTCGAAAGGAGAAATCTATGAAGATGTGCCTATAATCCCAACTGGATACACTCAAATCACCCTTAAAATTAAATCTTTCAAAAAAGCCTTAACTATAGAGTAGTTTGGCTTCCCAGTAGCAAATTTTCCCACTAACGTATGGGTTGAATTCTATTTAAGCAATTCAAGATCATCTGCTTCAAAATTTATTTCCAAATGATCTTCCTCCATTATTCTCTTAACATTTTTATGCACGAGATTAGTGGAATTACTCTTGAAAAGATCAACAAAAGTTTTCTTGTTAGCTGATACATTTGCCTTACTTGTTGCTGATTCAAAATTGGATTGATCCTGATCTTTGGCTGATCAGGGTTGACTTTCATCATCTAGTATTGCATATCATGATCAGCCGATCCATGAAATTGAGAAGAGTCTTCTCTACCCTCCATCAGTCATAGAGATCAAGCAACCAAAGAAGAAGACTTAGAATTAGGGATCATTCTTGGAACAATCTTTGTTAGCTGCAGCTAACTTTTCAATTTAAGTATTGATACATTATAGTAACATGACACAGTTATTTTGACAATCTAGAAAGAAAGACACGGTCAATTTTCAATAGTCAGATATCGGATAACAACTCATGCATGCCATGAGCAAATTACGACCAACTTTTTTAGTGTTATCATCATCTCATAGTATATACCAAAAACCCAGGCTTCATATAATGCCAGATTAATGCAGTAGGAACCTAAAAGTCAATATAGTTGAAACTTTTTCATTTTTCTACTTTACACTTTTCAGTAGAGCAGGTGAGTCTCTCCTTATATGTTTCTCCTTCTTTTCCAAAAAAATTCATTATTAAAAAATCGATTTCAAGTTAGACCGAGAGTTAGGCGAGTAAACTTATCTAGTTAACCGAACAATCTATACGACTTATTCTGAATGGTCATGTTTAAAACACGACGAGAAAACTTGTCAAACCACATCAAAACGTTCGTGGAACTTATATTAAGTTAAAATATGGAAGAATCCATTTCCTTTGTACTAAATTATTTCATGTTTCAGTGTAACTTGTAATACAAGTTGGCCTTGACCATTTCTCATTATCAAAACTAGCATTACATCATACAACTTTCTTTGCAATTGAGTGGTCCAAACTTACATTTGCCTCAATTTTTGTTATTATTTTCTACAATGTGTAGTTTGACAAGTAAATTTCAAATATATAATTTACCTGCTACGTGGATATATTACGAAATCTTGTTACTATTGGTTCATAATGAGATAGGGTTGTAGACATAAATAAAAAGGTGGTGAATTAGTCAGCGTAAACATGCATCGATAGCTAACAACTCTCTTTTATTTTCTTCACTAATAATTATTAGTGCAAAAGCTAGCTAGTTAGTTACCAACTACACCTTTATGTTCCCTTCGATCTTCTTTCCTCGATGACAACTCAAAAATCTATACATCTATAAATGCCCATCAACCATTGTAGCTTAAATCACACAAAGTTTTATTATCTTCGAGTTAAAAACACACGAAAAAAGAAATGACTAACTCTATTGAAGTTCTTGTAACTTTAACTCTTCTTGCCTTTGCTCCACTTTGCTTCTCTAGGAAAACAAGTTTTAGTGGTCTAAACCCATATTTCTATGACCATTCGTGTCCTAAAGCTCAAGAAATTGTCAAGTCTATTATGGGTAAAGCAGTTGAAAAAGAAACTCGAATGGCTGCTTCTATAATCAGGCTACATTTTCATGATTGCTTTGTTCAGGTTTAGTTTGCATCTCTCTATTTTCTTTACAACGGTGCTGTTTGGTTCGAAGTTTTCATATTAGTTACAGTTTTTGATTTTATGAATGCAGGGTTGTGATGCATCGTTGTTGCTAGATAATAGTACTAGTATAATCAGCGAAAAAGGTTCAAACCCAAACTTCAGATCAGCTCGTGGTTTCGAAGTTATTGATGAGATCAAGTCTGCTTTGGAAAAAGAGTGTCCTAATACAGTATCTTGTGCTGATATTTTGACTCTTGCTGCTAGAGATTCTTCTGTTCTCGTATGTTACTATACTCTCTACCGTCCTTTCGAATTTTTGCACGCAACTCTGATTTTATAATCCTTAAAATGATATATAAGTATGGACACATCACAACTAAGTACGAGAACTTTTGGGAATGTAGCAAAAACAAAGCGTGATGACTTTAGACCCCAAATGGACAATATTATACTGAGTGATCCATCTTTATATATAAGTATTATGGCTTACCAGCATGTATAACATACTAATATCATTGTGATTTTGATATATGTAGACGGGTGGGCCAAACTGGATGGTACCATTGGGAAGAAGAGACTCAAAAGGAGCAAGTTTGAGTGGCTCTAACAATAATATTCCCGCCCCAAACAACACCTTTCCCATCATTCTTACCAAGTTCAAACGCCAAGGACTTGATCTTGTTGACCTTGTTGCACTTTCCGGTATATAACATTCCTACGTTTGTCAATTATATGTCTATTGACTTATATATATGTGTCCATTTTTAACCCGATGATTTCTTTTATAGGGAGCCATACAATTGGAAAATCAAGGTGCACAAGTTTCAGACAAAGACTTTACAACCAATCCGGCAATGCCAAACCAGACAGCACCCTTGACGAATCATACGCGGCCATGTTACGTCCGAATTGCCCACGATCCGGCGGTGATCAGAATCTCTTCTTCTTAGATTTTGTTAGTCCGAAGAAATTCGACAATAGCTATTTCAAGAACTTGATTGCTTATAAAGGATTGTTGAATTCTGACCAAGTTTTGTTCACTAAGGACCAAGCCTCCATGCAGCTGGTAAAGAAATATGCAGAGGATGAAGAAGATTTTTTCGAGCAATTTGCTGAATCGATGATTAAAATGGGAAATATATCTCCGATGACCGGATCAAATGGGGAGATTAGAAAGAACTGCAGGAAAATCAATTCTTGAAGATTGTGTTGCTTTTGTGTTCCTTGTTTTGTTATGTTTTGTAGTTACTTTGTTTGCTTTGTGATTTCTTCCATATAGAACTATTGTTTATTTTATCCAATGCTAGTTTATAACGAATTAAGAGAGCTTACTACTATTGTAATTTCACTTTTGACTAAAAATATTCACTTAATTAATAGTTTTTCTAAATAATAAAATCAATCAGTAAAATATAAAAAACTTGATATATGTTTTTTTTTTAAAATCAAATTTAACATTATATTCTACTTTATAATAAATCAGGAGAAGCTGTCTATCAGGATAAAATAGAAAAAAAAATGCTCTCGTTCATGGCAACAACATTTTCTTTTATCTTCAGTTTTGATGGCGATTGGCAAGATTAAAGATTCTACATAAACAGTAGCACCAAAGTATTGTTCATATACTCTCTCATAATGTTTCTTCTTTTCGGCGTCGAATTCAGTCTACCAGAAACTTGTTAGATATTTTAGTGTAATTGGATCGACTAGTCGACCAATTTAATCATGATATATTATCGAACAAGTTGTAGAGTGCGGAGTGCACGCTTGTTAGATTATATCATGATTAATAGGATTCAAGTCAATGGAATTTAAAAATTCGAAATTTGAACGTTTTATTCGAATTTGAAATTGAGTTGTTTTTCCCGTTGATCTTATCTACCCCTAACTACCGAACCTGTCTTGTTGGTCGAATTGCTTAATGTATGGGTTCTGTTGTAAAAACAAAACACATCAATATATCATTCTCCCTATTAAAAACTAAGATCACTGATTTTATCCAGTTGAGAATTTTTGGAGAACCCCAAAAATATTTCAATTAAAAATTGTTTAAAAGAGTTGAGTGAATTATCCGGAAATCTTCAAACACTGTTTTTAACAAAACTTCTTGATAAGATTTTGCCCCTTCGTGTGATGCATATTGAAGAACATGAACATACCCGCATATTGAAGAACATGAACATACCCTTTGACCATCAAAATGCATAGTTGTTAGTTTTGTCCATGATGAACTAACACCATATTCTTTCATAATCTATATGGTCTGACTTCCTACTGTGCCCCCTCAAAGGAGCAGTTAAACAAAGAAATCCATCAAGAACACCTAATCCACATGTCTTAATACTAGATAGTCGAACATTGGGTAGAGTAACATAATTAAAACTTTCTTCGCCTAACCCAAAAGATACTACCACAAAAGAGCTTATTACACCAGATACACCGGGAGTGCACTCAATACAAGGTCAGTGAAGAGCTCCATTCAAGAGAACCCCACGTTTCACTGAAGAAATATAACCATTAGGGTATTCGGTATCTGCAAAGCTAGTCCACGAAATCTTAGTTAGGAAGAATATTTGGTCTTGTCTATTAACAAGAATAAGTTTGTAATCATGGGCGGAAGCATCGTACCCAAATCTATATCCAATTTTAATATATATACTATGGTCGCTCCTATGTGTAGGAGCGAGTATTTTTTTTTGTATTCATTGATAGTGGGGTTCCACAAATTGAATTCTGAGTTCAAACCAGTACAAGTGCATCGTAAGTCGTTGGTTGAAACTAATAGATTAAGTTAGTTTCCTGTGTTTTAGGGTATTTGGAAATTTTATTTTGGTCATTTGGTTCAACACTATTTTTTTTGTAAGGCTATATAACCCATTTATTTTACCTGTTAGAATTGTTTTCTCTTAATTGATTGCTAGAATCCAACCTCTGATATCAGAGAGAATAATAAGAAAACATGAAGAGCGATGAAATGGGATCATAAGGAAGTAGCGGTTTCTCCCAACCTGTAATTCCTAAATTTGACGGAGATTATGATCAGTAGATCATGCTCATGGAAAATCTACTTCGTCCGAATGAATATTGGATGGTTGTGGAATTCAGATTCTCACGACGAGGTATAAGTGATGTATTTACTCCACAACAAAAGAAGATGTCAGAGGAGATGCAGTATAAAAATCTCAAAACTAAGAATTATATGTTACAATCCTTGGACATAACGATTCTGAAGACGTTGACCCAGAAAGAGACTCAAAACAGCTCTAGGATTCGATGAGACTGAAGTGTCAAAGAAACGTTCGAGTACAACGAGCGCGTATAAATCGACTAAGAAGAGAGTTCGAGAACATAGTGATGAAGCAAGGTGAGTCAATCAATGATTACTTTGGTCGGGCAATGGTGATTGCAAATGACATGAGGAATTTAGGAGAAGATATGACTGATGTCAAGATTGTAGAGAAAATCTTGAGAACTCGCACAAACAACTTCAATTATATTGTTTGCTCCATTATAGAAGCAAAAGAAATTAATTCACTCTTTGTTGATGCACTGCAAAGTTCACTTCTTGTACATGTACAAAAATTCAAAAAAGAGGGAGATGAAAAACAAGCACTTGCAATCTCAACGTATGGAGGATATGGAGGTAGAGGAAGATGACAATATGGAGGCAGAGGTAGAGGTCGTCAGTTCTAGTTAGGACATTATTAATATGAGCGTCCAAAATCAGCAAAGCAAGTTAATTATGCAAAGGAAAATAAAATAGAAGAGATGTTGTTTATGGCATTTATTGAAAATACAGAAGATAAAAAAGAAAATATATGATTTCTTGGCTCAGGTTGAAGCAATCACATGTGTGGTGATACACGTCTATTCAGTGAAATAGAACAAGGTTTTAAAAAGACAATTTGGTTGGGAAATTATACAAATATTGAAGTAGCTCGAAAAGGAAGTGTAAGACTGGTTTTTCAGAGGAATCAATCATGGGGTACAAGATATCTTCTATGATCTGAAAAACAACATTCTCAATATTGGCTAGCTTCAAGAGAGAGGTTTGGATGTGCTAATCAAATTAAATAAATGCAGAATCTATCATCCTGCAAAAGGTCTCATCATCGAGAGAAAGATGAAATCAAACATGATGTTTATAATCACATCAAACAGATTATCAAGAAATTGAGAGATGTGTTTAAAAACTGATTTCCAAGACTAATCTCAGCTTTGGCATAGAAGATACAGACATCTCAACTATTAGGATTAAAGGCTTTGAGCAACATATAAATGGTGAGAAGAATGTCGAGACTTGCTGAAACAGAATCTGTGTGTACATATTCTCTGAAAGGAAAACAAAAGAGTGATGTTATTCCAAAGAAATCTTCGTAGAGCCTCAGAAAAATTAGAGTTAGAGCACTCAGATATTTGTGTTCCAATTTTCCCCAATTTATAATGGTGGAAAAAGGAATTTCATTTTCTTCATTGATGATTTTAGTAGAAAGGCATGAGTAAAATTTATAGCTTACAAAGCTAATGCTTTTACTGTCTTTAAGCATTTCAAAAGTAATGTAGAAAATGAATCTATTTTGTGTATTAAATGTTTGAGAACATATTCTGGTGGTGAGTTTACGTCAAATGAGTTCAACGCGCTTTGTAAAGAGAATAGGATGAAGAGACAACTTACTATAACTTATACGCCACAATAAAATGGCGTCCCAAAGAGGAAGAATATAATTGCCATGAACCTGGTGAGGAGTTTATTAGTAGAAAAATATGTTTCAAATAAATTTTAGCCAGAATCTGTGAGCTTGACTTTTTATCTTCTTAATAGGTCTCCAACATGACCTTTAAAAGACATGACCCCCAGAGGAAGCTTGTAGTGGTTTACAATATTCTCTAGAACACTTTAGGGTGTTCGACTGTGGTACACATGCCCATTTTCTCGATGCTCAACGAAGTAAACTTGAAGACAAAAGCCAAAATTGTGTTTTATTCGGAATGAGTACAAAATTGAAGGGATACAGACTTTATGATCCAGTGAGAAAAATAATCACAGTGAGTAGAGACATTATTTTTTAATAATATAAGAATTTGAATTTGGATGGAAGTTGTGAGAATAAAATTAGTCTATATTTAGAGTGGGGAACTAATAAAAATCTAGATGAGCCAGTAGAAGAGGTTCTTAATGATGACAAAGCTGAGGTTTCTGGTGCGGTCTCTCCTACCGCAGTTGCTGCTCCTATTGTCGATGCCGCAATCACTGCTCCAGTCACTGTAACTTCACTTGTAAAAGCTCGTGTAAGAAAACCACCAGTCTGGATGAGCTATTACGTAACCAACGTAGTCAGAAGTGAGGATGAGGAAAAATAATCTGAATTGTTTTTTGCATGATCTGACTTGTTTCTTATGTTTGTTGGCTTAGATCTTATAAGATATGATGAGGCACCAAATAATAAAAATTGGAGAAAATCTATGGACTCTGAGATTAGTTATATTGAGAAGAATGGTACATGGGTTCTAGCTGACCTGCCCATAAGAGCGAAAAGTATAAGATTCAAATGGGTTTACAAAACCAAATTGAACCAACATTGAGAGATAGATAAGTACAAGGCTCGTTTGGTCGCCAAAGGGTATGTACAAAAATATGGGATTGATTATGAAGAGGTATATGCTCTTGTAGCTCATATGGACACTGTAAAAATGATTTTAGCTCTCGCAACTCAAAGAGGGTGGATTATCTATCAACTGGATGTGAAATAGACATTTCTTCAAGGAAAATTAATTGAAGAAGTATATGTAGATCAGCCAAGAGGATATAAGACGAATAATGTAGAGAATAAAGTGTATAAGCTTTACAAGGCTTTATATGGACTCAAGCAAGCCCCACGAGCTTGGTTTAGCCGAATAGACACATATCTTCTCTTTATGGGCTTTGAGAAGGATGCGAGTGAGCAAACGTTTTTCACAAAAGTAAATTCATAAGGTAAATCTCTAATTAGTAGCTTGTATGTTGATGATTTTATTTACACTAGAAATGACGATACAATGATGATAAAGTTAAAAGAGTTCATGAAGAAGGAGTTCGATATGTCTGATTTGGGACGAAATGAATACTTTTTCTACTTCAAAGTGATGTAATTCAAAGATGAGATATTTATCATACAGAAGAAATATGTGAAAGAACTATTGAAGAAGTTTGGAATGGATGAGAGTAATTTGGTTATGAATCCAATATTCCAGAATGTAAGATTCATAAAGACAAGAATGGAGTTTAATTAGATGACTTATTATATAAGCAACCGGTTGGAAACTTAATGTAAGTGACAACAACAAGGCCAACTGAGTTTCATCTTGCTGCTGCTAAAAGGATTTTAAGGTACCTACAAGAAACTATCAGCTACAGAATTCACTACCAGAAATCAGGAAATAAAGAGCTTGTAGGCTTTACAGACAATGACTATGCACGATGTGTGGAAGATAAAAAGAGCACATCCGTGTATACATTCATTCTTAGTAATGCAGCAGTAACTTGGTCTTCTAGAAAGCAACTTGTGGTCACTCTAAGCACAACATATGCAGAATTATAGCTACAGAATGGTATGCTTGTTAGATAATTTGGATGAAAAGAATTTTGAAGCAAATCGGATATGAAAGAAGCTTAAGTCTAGTCATCTTATGCGACAATATCTCAGCCATCAAGCTGTCAAAGAACCATGTGATGCGTGGTAAAAGTAAACACATTGATGTTCGCTTTCATTTTCTGCGAGACTTAGGAAATGAAGGAGCCGTTCACCTCAAGTTTTATTACACACAACAACAAGTAGTAAACATACTCATCAAGCCTCTGAAGTTGGACATGTTTCAAAAGCTTAGAAAGAAGCTTGGAGTCCGTGATGAACCTAAGTGAAATTAGTTTACCGTAATGTTTAGGAGAGGGAATGATATGTTAAGTTAGTGCCTGATTTTTTGGGTACTTAGAGGTTTTATTTCAGTTATTTGTTTCAGCACTATCTCTTTCTTGAAAGACTATTTAAGCCATCTAATTTTATCTATTAGAATTTTTTTCCTTAATTGGTTGCTAGAATCCAACAAAACACATTTCAATTTTCAGCACACGTTATTATATTTATCTCTCTCCCGCGTCATTCTACCCTATAATATCATACCATACTTTTTTTTCTCTTCCTTATTATTTAACATATTATCTATTTAAATCTAAAGTATGAAAATAAAATTGATTTGCTTTCCGATATACTTAATAAAAAAACTCTAAACATTTTGTGTCCAAATCAAATAAACCAAATATTTATTTGTAGATCCAAAAAATTAAAAATCATGGTATTATTTTTTTTACTTACTAAAATATTCCGAAATTGTTTCAAAAAAATTAAATAAAAAAATTTCTAAATTTTTCGATGACCAAATCAAACAAACCAAATTTCTACTTATAGATTTTAAAAATTAAAATATGGGTATAAACTTTTTTACTTACTAAAATATTCCGAAAATTATTTTGAAAATAATAAAAAAAATAAAACCTAAAACATTTCGGTATGCAAATTAAACAAACCAAGTCTATATAAAAGTATATACAAGAAAGGTTTGACTAAACTAGCATATATAAACATACACTTATAGAACAAACCAAATCACCATATAGCAACTTATATACAACAAACCAAGACAATTATCAACTTCTACATCAAACCAAAATACCAAATCACCATATAAAAACTAATATGCAAGAAACCAAGACACTTATCAACTAATATATAGCAGATTATATGAACTATTATATAAACAACATTAATCCCAAAGAGTTCATAGTACCTCAAACATTCTTAGACGTAATGGTTTTGAGTGGTTGTCTCCAACTGCTTCAGTTTGTAATGTTCGACCGGCATCATACAAGAATAAGGAATATTTCAAATATGTTGAACGTTAAAAGAAACTGACTGTCAGAAAATAACAACTTACCACAAGAGCTACATATCCACAATAGTAACTCAATATTAGGAACTCAAATATATAGCAACTCAACAATCATTGTAAATTCCAATATAATAAACACCATAAACATTAAGAAACGAACACAAGAAACGAAAAAATTATAAATTTAGGGAAAACACCATAAACACAAAAAAACGAACAATCACTGTAAATTGCAATACATAAAAAACCAAGAAACAAAAAACTGTGAACTTCAGTCTACTATACACGAGCTACACAAAAGCTACATATTAATATATATAAAAAAAAATTAAATGTTAAAAAAACACGAACAATCACTGGAATCAATTTCGAAATAATGAACACAAATAAAAACTGCCAAGAATAAAATAATACAAACTCGAGTTCCTGGAAAAAAATTTAAACGAGTTCTTGGAACTCGATTTTTCCTACAGGGTTTATGGGTGGGTTGGGTTCCTGATTATAATTTAATAGGATGGGTTGGGTGGCTGAGTAAAATTTAATACGATGGAGAGAATTCAATAAGCTGGAGAAAGGAGGTGGAGAAAGAAGCTGAAACATCGAGTTCCATGAACTCTATATGGAAGAACAATGAAGTTTCTGGAACTCGATATCAAAACCCATAATATTTTTTAAAAAGAACAAGATTAATTTTAGATTTATACCTTTGAAACTTGAGGGACTGATTCAAGTGGTGGTTACAGTTTTTTCTTGGGTTAGAAGAGAAGAGTTGAGTAGAATTTTAACTCGAAGGTTGTCTACTTATATCGGCTAGGGTTTATGGGTGGGTTGGATGGTTGATTAAAATTTAATAGGGTGGGTTGGGTGAATGAGTAAAATTTAATAGGTTGGAAAAAATAGGGTAAAAAAGATAAATATGGTGTTTGGTGTGAAATTAAAAAAAAGGTAAATTAGAAAAACAAGTTCCAGATACTCTATGTGCAGGAACACTGGAGTTCGTGGAACTCGATATCCAAAACCCAATTTTTTTTAAACAAGTAAGATTAAATTCAGATTTGTACCTTTAGAACTCTAGAGACTTCTTCAAGTGGTGGCCATAAGTTTTTTCTGTGTTAGAAGCGAAGAGCTGAGTATAATTTTAACTTGAAAGTTGTCTACTTTTATCGATTAGGGTTTTTGGGTGGGTTATGTTGGTGATTAGAATTTAATAGGGTGGTTTGGGTGGCTGAGTACAGTTTAATGGGGTGGATATAATTTAATAGGATGGAGAAAGATGGTAAAGAAGATAGATATGGTGTTTGGTGTAAAATTAAAAGAAAAAGATAAATTAGAAATTTCGAGATACATGAACTCTATATGTAGGAACAAATGAGTTCGTAAAACTCGATATCCAAACCCATAAATTTAATAAAAAACAAGATTAATTTTTTTTTTACCTTCGGAACTTGAGAGACTACTTCAAGTGATGGCAGAGTTTTTTTTCTCAGTTAGAAAGGAAGAGTTGAATAAATTTTAACTCGAATGTTGTCTATTTATATCAACTAGGGTTTATGGGTGGGTGGGGTGGCTGATTAGAATTTAATATGGTGGGTTGGATAGGTGAGCATAATTTAATAGGGTGGGTAGCATTTAAAAGAATGGAGAAAGAAGGTAAAGAAAATACATTTGGTGTTTTGTATAAAATTAGAAAAATGAGGTTTCAAGATATCTATATGCATGAACAGTGGAATTCTTGGAAATCGATACCTAAACCCATAAATATATATAAAAAAGAACAAGATTAATTTTAGATTTTTACCTTAGGAACTCGAGAGGGTTCTTCAGTGGTGGTTAAATTTTTTTCTGGGGTAGGAGAGAAGAGGTGAGAATTTTTTTAACTCGACGATTGTTTACTTATATCATCTAGGGTTTATGCGTTGATTATGTGGCTGATTGGAATTTAATATGCTCGGTTGGGTGGATAAGTAGAATTTAATAGGTTGGACAAAAAACGTAAAGAAGATATGATGTTTGGTGTATAATTAAAAAAAAGTAAATTAGAAAAATCGAGTACGAAAGACCCTATATGCAGGAACAACGAAGTTCATGGAACTCGATATCCAAACCAATAAAGTTTTAGAAAATAACAAGTTTAATTTCAGATCTTTGCCTTTGGAACTCGAGAGACTTCTACAAATGGTGTAGGGTTTTTATCTGGGTTAGAAGAGAAGAGTTCAGTAGAATTTTAACTCAAAGGTTGTCTACATATATTGGCTAGGGTTTATGGGTGGGTTGGGTGGTTGATTAAAACTGAATAGGGTAGGCTGGGTGGTTAATTAGAATTATAATGGCGTGGATGTAATTTAATAGTCTAGAGAAAGATGTTAAAGAAGATAAATATGATTTTTGGTGTAAAGTTTAAAAAAAATATAACTTAGATAAATCAAATTCAAGTAACCATATATGCGCGAACGATAGAGTTCCTTGAACTCAATATCCAAACCCATAAATTATAAAACAACAAGATTAAATTTAGATTTATACCCTTAAAACTCGAGAGACTGATTCAAGTGCTGGCTAGGGTTTTTCCTGGGTTAGAAGAGAAGAGCTGAGTAGAATTTTATCTCGAAGGTTGTCCACATATACCGACTAGGGTTTATGGGTGGGTTAGATGGTTGATTATAATTTAATAGGGTGGATTGTGTTGATGACTAGAATTGAATGGGATGGATAGAATTTAATAGGCTGGAGAAAGATGGTAAAGAAGATACATATGGTGTTTGGTGTAAAAAAAATTTAAAAAAGAAAATAGAGTTCCAACACTTTATATGCAGGTTAATTGGAGTTCTTGGAACTCGATATCCGAAACGATAAATTTAATAAAAAAAACTAAATAAATTTTACATTTTTACCTTTGGCACTCGGCACACTGCTTTAAGTGGTGGTTATGGTTTTTTTCTGGGTTTAAAGAGAAGAGGGGAGTATAATTTTAACTCACGGTTTGTCTATTTATATCAGCTATGGTTTTTGGGTGGGTTGGGTGGCTGGTTAGAATTTAATTGGATGGGTTGCGTGGCTGAGTAGAATTTAATAGGATGGAGAAATGAGGTAAAGAAGACAAATATGATGTTTGGTGTACAATTAAAAAAAGGATAAATTAGAAAAAAACGAGTTTCATGAACTCTATATGCAGGAAAAATTGAGTTACTGGAACTCAATTTCCATATCCATAAATTTTAAAAAAAACAAGATTCATTTTTTATATTTATCTTTGGAACTCGAGAGACTTCTTGAAGTTGTGGCAGGGTTTTTTTCCCAGTTAGAAAGGAAGAGCTGAGTAGTATATTAACTTGAAGGTTGTCTACTTATATGAGCTAGGGTTTATGCGTAGGTTGTAGTGGTTGCAATGTTGCCCGAACCGGCCCAAACCGGCGCGACCCGACCCAAACCAGCACAGCCCGACCCAAACCAGCCTGGCCCGAACATATAACGGGTCGGTACAGATTTCCGAATTATGAACCTTAGGCGGGTCGGGCCGGGTATGGATTTTTAATTTATCCAACCCGACCTGGTCCGCAAATATAAACTATATATAAAAAAATAAAAATATTTCTAAAAAATAATTGTAAATTTTCAAAATATAACTAAACTATATACTAATTAATTACTCCGATAGTGACATTTATATGTGTTCCAATAATATACCGTATTTGAGTAATTATTATATTAGTTTTAGACTTTATAGTAATAATATATTTATTAATTATATTTTTTTCATAAACCTAATCCCATAAATTATAAATATTTTTCTTCGGATCTTTGCCTATATATTTTCCAATCCTAATTTCTAACTTTTCAAGTTCTTTTGATCTTTTTCTTTTCTAGCTATTGTGTTTCAGGTACATTCATATTTTATTAATCTAAATATTTAGTTTTTTTTTAATTTCTTATAATACTTTGCTCTTCTAGATATTTTTTTTAATTTCTTAAAATACTTTGCTTACATGATATTTTTTACATATATGGAAATATAATCCTTAGATCATTTGATATATATATTTTACTATTTTAATAAATTTAACTAGGACTGCATAGTCTGCACTTGATATATATTTATTAAATATTTTATTATTTTAATAAATTTAACTATAGTTGCATAGTCTACATTTGATAAATATTCTATTATTTTACTATGATATATATATAATTGTCTTAGTAATTGATATTTAGATTTTAGATACTAAGAAATCTATACAATTTAGTAATTTATATGAATTTGAAATATACTTGAAGATATAGTTTATCCTTAAAAATTTGAGAGATAATATCCAAACTGATGTTTGCGGGTCGGGTCGGGCTGAGTCGCGGACATAAGCGGTGCGGACTCGGGTTTGTAAATATTAAACCCGCTACGGGTCGGGCCGGGTTCAGGCTTGAGTAAAAAACAAGTGGCCTAAGTAGGTCGGTCCGAACCCGGCCATTTGCCATCCCTAGTAGGTTGGTGGCTGATTGGAATGTAATATGGTGGGTTGGGCGGGTGAGCATAATTTAATATGGTGGGTAGAATTTAATAGGTTGGAGAAAGAAGGCAAAGAAGATACCTATGGTGTTTGGTGTAAAATTAAAAAAATAAAGTTTCAAGAAATCTATATGCATGAACAATAGAAATCGTGGAAATCGATATTCAAACTCATAAATATGTATAAAAAAGAACAAGATTAACTTTAGATTTTTACCTTTGGAACTCGAGAGACTGCTTCAAGTGGTGGCTAGAGTTTTTTATGGGTTAGAAGAGAAGAGGTGAGAAGAATTGCAACTCGACGATTGTCTACTTATATCATTTAGGGTTTATGGGTAGATTAGGTGGCTAATTAGAATTTAATATAGTGGGTTGGATGGATAGGTAGAATTTAATAGGGTAGATAGAAATTAATAGGTTTGAGAAAAAATATAAAGAAGATTAATATGATGTTTGGTGTAAAATTAAAAAAAAGTAAATTAGAAAAATCGAGTTCTAAGTACTCTATATGTAGGAACAACGAAGTTCATGAAACTCGATATCCAAACCAATAAATTAAAAAAAAAAGTTAATTTCAGATTTTTATTTTTGGAACTCGAGAGACTGCTTCAAGTGGTGGCTAGGGTTTTTTATGGGTTAGAAGAGAAGAGTCGAGTAAAATTTTATATACTTATGTCGTCTAGGGTTTATGCGTGGGTTGGGTGGATGATTGGAATTTAATGAGGTGGGTTGGGTGGCTGAGTAGAAATTAAAGAGGTGGATATAATTTAATAGGTTGGAGAAATATGGTAAAGAAGATAAATATGTTATTTAGTGTAAAACTAAAACAAAGGTATATTAGAAAAATCGAGTTATATCAACTTCATATGCACGAATGTCGGAGTTTCTAGAACTCGATATCCAACCCTATAAATTTTATAAAAAACAAGATAATTTTAGATCTTTTATTTGGAACTCAAGAGACTGCTACAAGTGGTGGCTATGGTTTGTTTATGGATTTAAAGAGATGAGATGAGTAAAAGGGTTGGGTGGTTGATTAGAATTTAATAGGGTGGGTTGGGTGTGTTGTGAATGAGTCGAATAGTGCCTTGACAGTGTACTGTGTCCGGCAGTACAGTTTTGTGTTGTGATAGTGATATTGTCCAATCATTTGAGTTAGTCTTGTGGTATGAGCCCATTAGGCCCATAGTCTAGTAAGTCTATTAATTCCCTATAAATAGATTACTAGGGCGACACAAAACACAATCTGAAATCTGTAACCTTTTCTATCATAGTGAAACTCTTTTCTCTGGCGGCGCCCGTGGACGTAGACAATTGTCGAACCACGTTAAATCATGTGTTTCATTTAAATCTTTCATTCGCATATATTCTGTGCTTGAGCCATTTTGTGATAATTGTATAGTATTTTATAACAAAATTGGTATCAGAGCCACGTGGTGAAATTAGGGTTTTTGCAATTAGGGTTTCACAATGGCGTCTACAGCAACAAAATACATGATTGAAAAATTTGATGGGGGATCGAGCTTTGCGTTGTGGAAGATTAAACTGAAATCTTCATTGGTACTGCAAGGGCTGTGGAAGGCTGTGGAGAATAAGTTACCAGAAGAGATGAAAGAAGAGGAGAAATAAGATCTTCAAGAAAGGGCTTTGTGCTGGATTTTAATGAGTGTGAAAGACAATGTGCTTCGCGAGATTAGTGGTGAGAAGATTGTTGACTGCACATGGAGAAAGCTAGGAGATCTTTACTCAGAGAAATCACTAGTAAACCGATTATATTTGAAAAAACGTTTGTATGATTTCAGATTGAAAGAAGGTATGTCCATAACATAGCACCTAGATAATTTTAAATCAATTATAATGGACTTGGAGAACATAGATATCAATATTGAGGATTAGGATCAAGCTTTGTTTGTATTGAGATCGTTACCAGCTCCCTATGAAAACTTCGTAGATACCATTATGTATGGTAAGGATAAGTTATCGCTAGCAGATGTCAAAGGGGCACTGAAATCAAAAGAGATGAGACAGTTGCAGCCAGACAATCAAGCTGAAGGGGAAGGTCTTATGACTAGGGGAAGATCTAAAAGCAAAGCGAGTTCTTTAAGAAGGAAGAACTTGAGGTCCAAGTCAAGGGTGAAGCACTCAAACTGTTATGAATGCGGTGAGTAGGGTCATTATAGGAGAGATTGTCTGAAACTGAATGGTAAGAAGGAAAATCAAAAGGAAAATGCAGCAAACATTGTTGAAGGTGTGAACGATTCCGACGATAGTGAAAACAGTGGTAAAGGAGATGTATTGTTCGTGAGTTCAGACTTTGAGCAAAACTCTTGGGTACTTGATACTGGTGCTACATACCATATGTGTCAGTTCAAGCAGTGGTTTGATACGTACAAGCCAATGCATGGAACTGTCTATTTTGAAAACAATCATTCGTTGATTGTTGGTGGTATTGGTAACGTCAGAATCAGAATGTTTGACGGGGTTGTTAGAATCTTGACGTGCTGGCATGTTCCTGGGTTAAAAAGAAACCTGATTTCTCTTGGGACTCTAGACTCTCGGGGTTACAAGTACCATGCAGAAAATGGTGTAATCAAAGTGACAAAAGGCTCAATGGTATGCATGAAAGGTAGTTTGCAGAAGGGTTTTTACATTCTCCAGGGGAGTGTTGTTATGGGCGATGCTGCAGTAGCATCATCAGGGAGTAATAGCCAAAGTAGGCAGGATCAAAATAAGTTGTGGCATTGACGTCTTGGTCACATGAGTGACAGAGGATTAGTTGTTTTGGGAAAGAGAGATTTGTTGAAAGGGTATAAAGCAGAATCATTGGGATTTTGTGAGCACTGTGTGTTTGGTAAACAAACTAGAGTCAAATTCAGCAAATCGGCTGTAAGAAAGACTAAAAGCACAGTGGACTACATTCACTCAGATCTTTGGGGTCCAAACAGAATTCCATCCAAGAGCGGAGCCAGATACTACATGAGTTTGATTGATGATTATTCAAGGATGGTGTGGGTTTACTTTCTGAAAACGAAAGATGAAGCATATTCAACCTTTTTCAAATGGAATACGATGATTGAGAAGCAAACAGGAAGAAAAATCAAACGTCTTAGGACAGATAATGGGTTAGAATATTGCAGTCGTGAGTTCAACGAGTTCTGTGAAGCTGAGGGAATAGTGCGCCATCGCACTTGTTCTAGAACACCACAACAGAATGGAGTCGCAGAAAGAATGAACATAATGCTTTGTGACAAGGCACAAAGTATGCTCTCACATTCCGGTGTGGGAAATGATTTTTGGGCTGAAGCTATCAATACAGTGTGTTACTTGGTGAATCGGTCTCCATCAACGGCTATTGATTGTAAAACTCATTTTGAGATTTGGTCTGGATCGTTGGCTGATTATGAACATTTGAGGGTGTTCGGTTGTCCTGCGTATGCTCATGTGAGAGATGGTAAGCTTGAGCCGAGGGCAAAGAGATGCATATTTTTAGGATATGCTACTGTAGTGAAGGGATATAGGTTATGGTGTACCTCTCCAAAGTCCAAAGTCTCCAGGTTTTCTCATCAGTAGGGACGTTACTTTTAATGAGTTTGCTTCGATATACAGTCAGAAGGAAGTATGAGAAATGATCGAATCAGGATCGGTTGTGAGTGAACAAGTGGAGCTTGAAGTAAAATCAGTTCCTAACAGGTCCAATAATTCAAGTGGTTCTGAGGTGGATCCAGAATCAGAAGGTGAAGCGTCAGCATCAGATGATAGTGACGATGATGCGCCTGAACCAGAACAACAACCTTATAGCATAGCATTGGGCAGAGAAATAAGAGATATTAGACTTCCAAAAAGGTATGCGAATCTAGTTGCATATGCTCTGTCAGTTGCAGAAGAAGTTGAGATGCAGGAACCTAGTAGCTACAGAGAAGCTATAGCGAGTTCAGAGGCATATCGATGGATTGGTGCTATAAGGGAAGAGATTGAATCTCTTCAAAAGAATACTGTGAACGTTGGCTTAACTTTTAACAAAACCGATATTGGTGAATCGCTGAATGATGTTGCAGGATCATTGGTTGGTTTTGTTGATTCTGATTTTGCAGGTGATATGGATAAAAGAAGATCTCTGACAGGATATGTATTTACTCTAGCTGGGAGTGCGATCAGTTGGAAAGCACAGTTGCAAGCTATTGTAGCTTTGTCTACAACAGAGGCAGAGTACATGGCGGTAACAGAAGCAGTTAAAGAGGCAATATGGTTGCAAGGTTTGGTGGCAGATTTGGGCTTGGATAGGACTACTACAAAAGTGTTTTGTGACAGTCAAAGCGCCATACACCTTACAGGGAACCAGATGTACCATGAGCGTACAAAGCACATAGATGTCAGGTATCATTTTATTCGTGATATAATATCAAAGGGAATTGTTGATGTGAAGAAAGTGTCTACACACGATAATCCAGCAGATATAATGACCAAGGCAGTATCAGTTCGAAAGTTTAGGGAATGCCTAAACTGGATCGGTGTTCGCAGTATAGAGTGAATTCCTTAAGGGCATTTGGTGAGTCAGAAGAAGAGAAGATTCTTTGTTGATAGTGAAGAAAGGATATTCCCCTCAAGGGGAAGATTTGTTGTGAATGATTCGAATAGTGCATTGACAGTGTACTGTGTCCGGCAGTACAGTTTTGTGTTGTGATAGTGATATTGTCCAATTACTTGAGTTAGTCTTGTGGTATGAGACCATTAGGCCCATAGTCTAGTAAGTCTATTAATTCCCTATAAATAGATTACTAGGGCGACATAAAACACAATCTGAAATCTGTAACCTTTTCTATCATAGTGAAACTCTTTTCTCTAGCGGCGCCCGTGGACGTAGACAGTTGTCGAACCACGTTAAATCCTGTGTTTCATTTAAATCTTTCATTCGCATATATTCTGTGCTTGAGCCATTTTGTGATAATTGCATAGTATTTTATAACAGGGTGGCTGAGTAGAAATTAATGGGGTGGATCAAATTTATTAGGATGGATAACGAAGGTAAAGAATATAGATATGGTGTTTTGTGTAAAAATAGAAAAATCGAGTTCCATAAACTCTATATGCAGGAACAATGAAGTTCATGGAACTCGATATCTAAACCTATAAATTTTTTAAAAAAGAAGATTAATTTTAGATTTTCATCTTTGGAAATCGATAGATTGCTTCTAGTAGTGGTTAGGGTTTTTTCTGGATAAAATAACAAGAGCTGAATAGAATTTTTATTCGAAAGTTGTCTACTTATATTGGCTATGGTTTATGGGTGGGTTGGGTGGTGGATTAGAATATAATAGGGAGGGTTGGGTGGCTGAGTGGAATTTAATGGGATTGATAGAATTTAATAGGTTGGAGAAAGAAGGTAAAGTAGATAGATAATGTGTTTGGTGTAAAATTAAAAAAGAAGAAGCATAAATTAGAAAAACGAGTTCATGAACTCTATATGCATGAATAAAAAAGTTCGTAGAATTCGATATCCAAACCCATAAATGTTTGAAAAAACAAAATTAATTTCATATTTTAACCTTTGGAACTCGAGAGACTTCTTCAAGTGGTGGCTATGAGTTTTTTCTAGGTTTGCAATTCTGATATTTATTTTTGGGTGAGGCTATTTCCCCCAAAAGATTTATTATTTCTTTCATCTCAAATTTCTGAAAACATACTTAACACTTTCTTTTACCTTTTTGTCCTTCATTTATTTTCTAATTTATTTTTTGATACCACTACACACTATTCAACCCTTATTCCAACAAACACATCATTAAGTCAAATTACAACCAACATATATTATTTGAGTTCTAAAGTTAAACCCTAAAACCTCAAAAAACTCAAATTTCTTAAAACCTAATCATGGAAAATGAAGACCCCCAAAGCAAATATTCAACACCTCAAAACATTAGTCAATCAACCAACAAGATAATTTAATCTTGTAAAAATAGGAACAAATAAAAATCAGAGAGTCGGGAATAAAAAATAAGTTAATTTTTTTTAAATAAACAAATCAAAAATAGATTTCCAAAGTTTTATAAAAGTAATTCAATACAAAAAAAACCAATAAATATGTTGATGGAACTTAATATACAGGAAAAAAAATTAAAAAAAATTCATAGCAATAAAGTTCTGGGAACTTCAAATTTTTCTACATATCGAGTTCGTGCAACTTGGTATGTATAGTGCAGAGGACTCCTAGAACTCTTTCCAACCGATAGATTAAAAATGGATTTATGAGAGAATTTTACCTTTGATAGATTGCTTCAATCAAAAGTGGTGGCTATGTTTTTTTTTCTTGGTTAAAAGAGCTCATGGCTGTGTATTTATATTGATAAGATTAGAATTTATGGGTTGAAGTAGATATGTTGGGTCTAAGGTTTCTGAAAAAAAAAAGAGGGTAGATGTGGTGTTTGGGTGGTTGCTCAAGAAGAAGGTAAATATGAGTCTTTGGAGTAAAATTAAAAAAGGGTAAATTAATAATTTCTTTTATAGAATAAATAACAAAGTGGAGTCTTTTTTGAAATATGGGAGAAATAAAAAAAATTATGGAGGAAATAACTTCACCCTTTATTTTTTAACTCGGACTACCAAGTGAATAAATATGAGATAATTTGATAAAAATATATATATCTTTGACTTTATATTACTTTTATACTACTACTTAGAACTTTTATTTTCAATTAATATACAAAATACTCTCATTTGTTTGTTTTGGAGAAATTATTTCAACCATATATTTTTTTTATTTCCTATATGTTCTGAACCTTTTCTTGCCTCTTTATTTTCTTTATAAGGTAAAAGTCATTTTTACCCTCATCTTATTCAGGACAAAAATCACAATGAGAACCATGGAATCACAACAAGACACCTAACACTCTATAAACTCTAGACTTTTAAAATGTAAATTTATGAAATTTTATAATAAAAAACCTTCATGAGTATAAACAGTTTCGAAATTATATTTGAAAGATTACTTGTCGTCCATACTTGCTTGTTTTACTTATGAAAATCGTAGTATGAACAAAAAGAACTATCCAGAGAACCATGAAATTAGAGATCTTACACCGTCTTTATGATTTCGAAGGTCACGCCGAAGCTTGTACATGTAGAAATCGATTTCCATGGGCATACAAAGAAAGTCCAATTCCAATATGGATGTAGATTTTATTTTATGTTATTGTTCCTTTCCATCCATGCTTTCTTTGTATTTAAAATTATTGATAAGTTTTATTTGATGTTGGTGGATTTAGATTTTTAATTTTTTTTTGTTTTATAAAGTTTTAAATTTGAGGGTTTATGATTATAACTTTGGTTGAACTGGAAAAACTTAATTGTTATATGAAATAAGGGAAAGAAAAACAATGGCAAGAGTATATAAATATAAAGTTAAATGAAGGATAAAATGATAAAATCTCGCTTAAAAGTTTCGTTTTTAAATTTTGGATGGGGAAAATAAAAAATTAACCATTCCCTATTTGTTTTTGTGTTTATTAGTAAATTCACAATTAAAAGACAAAAAATGAGTTAAAAGAACAAATATGAGATAAATTTAAAAAAGAGTTATAATTAAAAAGAATGATTAAAACAAAATAATTGAAAAAAAATAAAAGAGAATTAAAAGAGAAATAAATAAATAAAATTTGAATTTTAAAACCAAAGTTTTTAATCTTGGTAAAAATAAAGTCAACACGAATTTTAATATCATTAAACTCATTAATAACAAATTGTTGTCTTTTTTATATTTAATGGATAAATAGCTTTGATTGTAAATTCCCATGGATACACAAAGAAAATGGATCTTTTGTGGTTTACTTTTGGGCGTTTGTTTGCAGGTTATCGCGTCAGATTGATGGTTTACCCTGTGCGCACTCATTACACCTGAGTAGTGGTTGCAAGTTCCCTCCAAAAAATATGGATCTTTTGAAAATTGAAGAAAATCTAGCCAGACATCATATTTGAGATAAATAAAATTAGCATGAGCTCATCTTTTTTTTCATGGGTTAAAATTTCATGTATACAATTTTTATGAAATAAGTTATATATCTAGCATTAATAGTCAACATAATATTTTAATTTCCTACGACATTAATTGATAATAGATTTCGGTTGAGACAAAGAGGTGATGCCTACTTCAAATCTTTATGAATACTATTGGGTTGATGAGTAGTGCCACCATAAAGTCTAAACTAGATTCTTAGATATTATTATCAAATTGTATAAGGTAGAATATTAGATATGGAACCTGACGTACATGAAGGTTAGTTGTCGGTGATCGAGAGATAAATACAACAACACTCTAAAAAAGAACTTTGACTTACAAAAATATGTTTAGATTTAATTTTATTAATTATTTAAAATTCTTAATAAAATGTATATACATGTTTTAATGACTCTTGAATTATTTTAATATTGATTACTTTCAATTTTAATTGCAATTTTTATTTGTTACACAAAACTTGATCATTTTGATCATTAATTGAAATATAAAATTTTATAGTAGATTGTAGATTTAAAAAATTGATTTTATTCGCTTGAGTTCGATACACAAAAATACTCACTATTACTTGAACGATATATCGTGCACGAACGATTTTATCCATCATTATGCTTATACCATTTAATTATATATAATTTGAACATTCAACAAAACTTAAACTACATATGCCTTTAACAGTTACCTAAAACAAGTGCACATTTAAGCATTCAGTCTGAAAATTCAATAAAAACTAATCTACAAACGTCTATAGTATTTACATGTAACGAATTCCATCAAAGCATACAGTTTGAAAGTTATGTCAAACATAAACTACATATGCGTATAACGTTTACCTATAACTAATGATTATATTAGCGTATATTTTGAAAACCCAGCAGATCCTAAACTACATATGTGTATAACATTTACCTGTTACCAATGCACATCTAAGAATATAAAGCGAACTCTAAACTACTTATGCTTATACAATTTACATGTAATCATACACATATAAGCATACAATTTGAACATTCAAGAAAACCTAAACTACATATACCTATAACAATCATATGTAAATTCTCGAGTATTTCTTTAATTGTATTTTAGTTTATTAATGATCAAACAGTTAAATGTTTATCGTATAGCCAAATATGTAGTATATATAATTACCTAGTAGCAAAAATCATGTACTATACATATATATACCTAGTAGCAAAAATCATGTCGTAGATCGAATCATGACCGACTCTAAATAGCTCTGAAATCACTTTCGTATCTCTTTATTGTATTGACACTTGTAAAATCATTTGTTACTGTCACATTATATCTCCCATTCCTTTTATTCATAATTGTAGTGATATAGTATTCGCAAGACTCTTTTATTGAGAACTTATGTAACTTGGTAATTTTCCTTTTTGCAGTGAAATTTGTAAAATTAAATATATATTTTTTTTGTAATCAGATTAATGTCTACTAAAGATAATACCTAAATATTTTGTTATTGTTTAAATACTTATCTCTTTATTTTGATTTGTTTTAGTCATCCAAATTATTTAATTCAATTCATCCAAATTACGAGTAAATCAAGAATTTCATAATAACAATCTTATTCAGAATTTTTGCTACTTGGAGATTTTATATTTTACGATTATTTGATCTGTCATTGCTTGTTTAAGATGTAAATCTAATCATTTAAATATGATATTTATATTTACTAACTAAAACCTTACGACTAAATATGATGTTGAATTTTTACATGTCTTTTAAGATTTGGTAATTATATATGCTTCAACCTAATTGTTACCTTTTTATTTCTCATTGTTATAGTTTCATGTGGCAGAAATATTAAGATTTTTATAGATGTCATTATATTATGAACTTGTCTTAGTTATTATTTGTTTCAGTTGGATTTGCACTTCGTTTTCCATAACAATCTGTTGAAGAAAGTTTCCAATTAATTTTATAAAATCATTATAATCAAATTGATTTAACAACTAATTTTTATTTTATAACTTAATATTTTGATAGTTAAATGTTTTATATAGATAATTAGCTATGCTTTTGACATGTAAGTATTTTTTTATCGTTAAATATTTTATATATAAGAGTAAAGTAAGTACTTTTAATTTGTTTATCATTATTCTCTTTGAATGTTTTAGAATTTGCATTAATGTATCTTTTTCCTATTTGAAGACAATTAAATGTTTATAGTTTACAACTAAATTGTTATATTTTTATTCTTATTTTTCTTTCTTATGTATCCATGCCATCAATATTATCATAAAAATATTGTTGATATTGTATTTAGAATTGAGATGACTATTGAAGAATCTGAATTCGGATGACCATAATATCTTAGAGAATTATTGTAGAGAATGAAAGCTACTAGAGAGAGAATAAATATTAAATTTAAAAATAGATTAATGATTTCTCATCATTTCCAAAGAGAGTGACACGTTATATTTATAGTAAAAATTGTGGGTTTTTGAGCTCTATAAAGGATATATATACAAAAAATCACTCATGGACTCATGGTTACACAACAATTAGTATGACTAAATTTGGTCTAAAATAAGGTTTTGTGCCTAACAAGCAATTCTTTTATTAGTAGTTTTGCTATTCCTCACGAGCTGATCGAGGTTGGAATATCAAAAGCCCCTTGGAACGAGCCAAAGGTTTCCATCAGTGCAGTCCGAAGTATGCCTTAAAGTACATGAAAATAAGGGTTATTAAATGTTACATGCTCCACGAGATATAAGCATCAAAGCAGCTCGGGAGTAGTCATGTTGATACACTTGGAAGTGATGGGCGTTAGGTCAGGTTATAGGTGATTTGTAGCAGTTAGGTCCTCTTTGAATTGGAACTTTAAAAGTTTTACCCCTGGAGAATGTAAAAATCATTGAAGGGAGGTTCTTCACACTTTCCAATGATATGTCTGCATAATCATACCATGTGCCATCCTTGTTCTAACATGAGGACATGTCTTATTGTAGCTTTACTACGCGTGTGCTGAAAATCCATGTCGCTTCAACTCCCCGAGACTCTTGTAATGAATATTACCTAGAGAATGACCCCCTCCAGCTTTTCTTTCATACACATATTTGGAGAGATAAACTCCCTAATTAGAGAGAAAAAATCCATATTCAGCTATCGCAAATTTTCCTCCAGCCACCACAAATTTTTTCCGACGACTTAGCTATCGTCACAATCGACTTATCCCAGAGTCAAAAGTTATTTTTAAAGTACTACCTCGGTTCGTATATTCTTCTCTAATCTTTTATTCGCTTCAAGCATAGGTCTTTACTAAATGTATTTTCATTTTCTATGTTCTTATTTTCTAGTTATGACATGAAAGGATATGAAGTTTTTAAAAAGGATTCGAAACCAAACTAAATACACATATTGAAGTGGAGCCTTTAAAGTAAATTCCTTAGGACTAAAACATATAGAAGTTGATGGGGTAGCGCAAAGGCCAATTCTACATCATCATTATCTTCACAGACAGTCACATCGTATAATTAACACTATTGTAGAAGTCAAAAGTTTGAAACACGACACGACCCGACCAGTATCAGATGCTCTTCAGGGATGCTAACACCTAAAGAGACCTCATTTCTTAGTCCCCAAACCCATATGACACAAGCATAGGTATCTTCCAATGTAGCCCAAACTAAAAATATAGTAGAAAAAATTGATGGAAACCAAGAAACTCTAAGAGTAGTTTATAACCTCAACATCCCAAAAAAATTGAAGATCTTAAAGAAAAATTTCAAAATTCACCCAAAAACCGGAAAAATGGGTAGAGGATCCTCGAGATCCTTAAAGAGGATAAATATCGGCCCCTAGGATTTGAGCTCACATGGGAGACGTCCTCAATATGAGATATTGACCTTGTTTTTTGACATCAAACCTCCATACTTTACCATCCTCAAAAGGATTAAGTACAAACACCGACACCATGATGATCTTTAGAAGATGTGAAATCAATGGAAAAATCATGATAATATTAAACTAAGGTTTCTAATAAAAATTAATAGCCCTCTTTATCGAGATATGACAAACTCGTATGAGGCTTCTAGTTTCCTTTTCACCCTAGCTTTATACAGCTTTTTGGCATGCTCGAGCTCTACGTTAACTAGGCCAACCCAAACATGGGGAGGATCGTGACTATTTCTAATAGTAAAGTCTCTAACAGTCAAAGCTACCTTGACTATTAACCTTTTCTGGAAACAGATTAAAAGTCATGTTAGATTTTTCGAGTCTGATGACTAATAGAATAACTGATTTGTCTTTTCTCGAGATGTGTAGTAGATAGAGGTTTCAATCAGTTTGAACAACCTGATCGTTCTTAGGAATTTATGAAGATGCAACCATAAGTGTCCCAATACTTCTATTACTCACTTCGAAAACCCTCTTAGTAGGTGTCGATTTTGTAAGGTTTTCTTTATATTTATTAGTTTTTTACTAATATTTTCTCCTATTCTTTCCCTTGCATAGTATACAAATCTAATTATTTCATACACCAAATCGGGTAACGAACTTCTTAAGTATTTAAGTGAGTGCATCAAACTCAACTGGGGCCGTAGATTTCAAAAATGCTTTACAACAAACATATATCATCAACTCAAAATTATGGAATATGAAGATATGACTAACTTCTGAAGACAAGAAAGAGGTTGGGGAGGTTAATATTTCAATGCTCGAGGCTTTAATGGGGAAGAACATTAAAATACCATCTTGGAGTTGATCTCTCAATAAACGTGTTATCAAGAAATATAAATTTGATGTGTATTAAAAGAAAGCAAAACAAGAAGAGTGCTCCACGGATGTTGACACTGTCAACCTCAAAGCTAATGAATCAAAGTCAATCAACCTTGCTAAAGCTACCCCCGATGTTTTGTTAGATGAATATTCTCCTAAAAAAATTAGAAAAAACCCCAAGGGTTCAAAGATAAAAGTGGTCATACCGATTATGTGCCAAGTCGGGGTACGAAGGCTTAGTTGTGTGTCTGAGCTGAAAGAAAAGACACCAATGACTATAGATGAGTTTTAAAATCTTTTTAAGGTGGTAGTTTGATATGGGAATGCTTTGAGGCTTACTCTTGCAGTCGTCCATGGATCCATCCACGATCAAGTCGTTTGGCATATAACTTGACATAATGAGGTAATTTTTAACATTATTGATTTTTTGGGTCCTTACATTTGCCTCTTTTTCTTTGCCTGCAGAATTTGAACAACACATGGGTCATGATGTAATACATTATGATGGAGCATAGAGCCAAATTCCCCGAGCTGTTTGATCGGATAAAAAATCCTATCAAGCACATGATTAATAACGATAAAGTTGAAAAATCAAGAAAGCATATAGATAAAACTATGCTCGCCAACTCAAAAATTACGAGAATAGAATCGCTAGTCTTGGGAATGATGTGGATGAATTGAAAGAGAAGGTTGACAAGCAGCAAAAAATGCGTTGAGGAAGGCAGAGCAAAACATAGTCAGACTTTAAGGGATTTCAACACAAAAACCTTAAAAAGGGGGATGCAATTCGGGAAGAAATGATCATAAGCTTCCATTAGTGTTTTGTAAAGATTGGTCTTGGGCTTTTCTGGTCATAAACAGGTTTCTGAAGTGAAACGACTTACTCGAGTGTCTCTTGATTTCTGTTGATTTCAGATGAATAAATCTCAGACAAAAGCTATGAAAAGCTTCGATTATTTTATTAGGTAATATGAAATGACTATTAAATAGTCAGTACACAAAATGAAACTCACACCTAAGAAGAGAAACTGAAAGGACAATAAAACAAACGGAAACACAATTAAATGACACAAACTTAAGTGGAGTGTAACTCCTATCTTGACCAAATAAAGCATTAAAGTCTAACACTTATTAGATACCTCTGATGGTAGATGCATCTCCGTTGTGTCCTTTGCTAGTAGATGCACTATTGGATCCCTCAAATAACATATTAAATTCCTAACATTGCTTCCCCTAAACTGAAAGCAATAGCTTCAGTTTATCCTCTCGCAAACTCCAAGTTTCTCTCTTAATCAAACAAAAGCTTCCAACTTCAATGGTTTAGTCAATATGTCTGCAACCTGATCATTGGTACCACAATGAACCAATTTCACAATTTCATCTTTGACAAGATCCCTCAAAAAATGGAACCTAACATCAATATGCTTGCTACGACCATGAAGAACAGGGTTCTTTGATAGTTTAATTGTTGAGTTGTTATCACACATAATCGTAGTGCAACCTGACTGCATCATACCAATTTCTTCTAAAATCCTTCTCATCCAAATACATTGACAAGCACAAAATGATGCAGCTATGAACTCAGCTTCAGTGGTGGATAGAGTGACTACCAGTTGTTTCTTTGAAGCCCAAGAAACTGCTCATCCACTCAATAAGAAAGCATATCCACTTGTGCTTCGTCTATTATCAATGTCTCCAGCATAATCACTATCAGTATAGACACTCAACTCCTCCAACATTCCCTTTTTGTAAAACACACCGAATCCAGTCGTTCCTCTTATGTACCTTAGCACACGCTTTGTTGCTTGCATATGTTCCTCTCTAGGATCGGACATGTATCTGCTCAATAGACAAACCACAAACATCAGATCAGGCCTTGTCGTCGTGATATACATTAAACTTCCAATGAGTTGTTTATATATTGTGCAATCAACTCTCTTAGCATCACTATCTTTTGATAACTTCACTCCGGGCACAATAGGATTCTTGACATCATTTCCGTTATGCAGATTAAACCTTTCAAGAATCTCTCCAGCATATTTCTTTTGATGGATGAAGATTCCATCACCATCCTGTGTCACCTCAACACCCAAAAAATACTTCATTTTCCCCAAATCAGTCATCTCAAAATCATTTTTCATCGCTAATTTAAACTCCTCAAGCATATTTTCATCATTTCCTGTGAAGATTAAATCATCTACATAAAGACTAACAATAATAATCTTGTTACCTCCATCAGTTTTCACGAATAGTGTGTACTCATGCTCACACCTTTGAAATCCTTCTCTAACAAAGTATGCCTCAATTTTACTGTACCAAGCTCTTGGGGCTTGTTTTAAACCATATAAAGCCTTCACCAACTTGTAAACCTTGTGTTCTTCTCCTTCCTTTATGTATCCTTGCGGTTGATCTACAAACACATCTTCTGATAGTTTGCCGTAAAGAAACGCACTCTTTACGTCTAACTGATAAACACACCAATTCTTTTGAGCTGCTACAGCTAGCAACGTACGAATAGTATCCCAACGCGCCACAGGAGCAAAGACTTCACTGTAATCTACTCCTTCTTCTTGCGCATAGCCTTTGACCACCAATCGAGCTTTGTATTTTTCAACCTCTCCCTTCTCGTTGAGCTTGGTTTTATAAAGCCATTTAACACCAATTCTCTTTGCCCCACTTGGAATATTTGTGAGAAACCAAGTTCCGTTCTTTTCTATTGACTCCAACTCTGTCTTCATAGCATTAACCCATTTTCTTCATTAATAGCTTCATTGAATGTTACAGGATCATCGCTTGACATAAACATTACAAGACCCGAAACTTATTCTTCTTCATCCCATTCGGTCTCTTAATCCTGCAAATAAGTTGGTCTTCTTTTGATTCTCTGAGGCCTAAGAGATTCTACTGGATTCAAAACTTCTTCTTCTTCATTTATTTTCTCTGTTTCAGGCTCATGAGTCACTTCTTCAACATTCTCCTCAGCTTCAGTTTCTCTATCCTCCCAGATTAATTTCTCAGCCTCTGATTCTTTTGTTTTATGTCCCCAATCCCAACTTTTCTCTTCTTTGAAAATCGCATCCCTACTTGTAATGACCTTTTTTGTTTTTGGGTTGTATAGGCAATAAACCTTGGATTCGTTGCTTACTCCAATAAGCACACATATGTTGCTTTTATCATCAAGTTTTTTTCTTTTCTGATCTGGAACATGGACATGAGCGATACAACCAAAAATTCTAAAGTAATCAACTTTAGGCTTTATTCCACTCCACATTTCTTCAGGTATTTTTCCTTGTGTCACGGAAGTTGGACTTCGATTCAAGACATGTATAGCCCATTTTGATGCTTCCGCCCAAAAATTTTTAGGAACTCCTTTATCATTCAAAATACACCGCACCATATTCATTATTGTCCGGTTCTTGCGCTCAGCAATTCCGTTTTGTTGCGGAGTGAAAGCTGTAGTGAGTTGTCTGCTAATTCCGGCTTCCTCACAAAAATCAGTGAACTCATTTGAAGTGAATTCACCGCCTCTGTCCGTTCGTAGACATGCTAGCGTTTCTCCACTCTTTTTCTCTACCTGGATCTTGAATCGAGTAAAGAATATAAAAGCTTCCGACTTTAATGACAAAAAATATATCCATACCTTTCTGCTAAAGTCATCGATGAAAGTAAGAATATATCTCTTGTCGGAGTTCGATGCTGGAGAAATTGGCCCACATATATCAGAATGTACCAGTTGCAACCTCATTAACGAACGCCACAAACTTTGTTTAGGGATACTCTCACGATGTTGTTTACCAACAAAACAGCTAACACATTTCTCAGCTTCGTTGGTGCTCAGATGTGGTATCCCTTTGACCATATTCTGATATTTGAGAGTTCTTAAACCTTTGTAACTTAAGTTCCCATACCTTCGATGCCAAAGTTTAAGCTCATCCATTGCTGTTATTTTCAAACATTTCTCAGCCGTAAACAAGTTACCTTTTGAGGCCAAAATCTTGAACAATTTATTCTCCGTCATTTTTGCTTGCATAACCAGCCCTAACTCCGGGTGATAAAGCTTGCATACTTCATGATGTATCAAAATCTTGCAGCCTTTTTGTACAAGTTGTCCCAAGCTTACCAAGTTACTCGTTAATTCTGGTACTAGATATACATCTGAAATTACATGAGTCCTTCCATTGACACGTAAAGTTACATCACCTTTTCCAATCACCGAAAGAATAGAATTGTTACCGAGTTTTACGGAGGATTGAAACTTTTCATCAAGCTTTGAAAACCATGCTTTGTCTCCTTTCATGTGGTTGGAACAGCCTGAATCAAGATACCACACAAATTTTCTTTCTTCTGGAACTGGTGTGTACGCCATTAACAAAACATCACCTTCCTCTTCTCCAATCTCTGCATAGTTCGTCTTCTCTTCCATAGGACATTCGTATGAAAAATGTCCAAGTTTCTGACAACGATAGCATTCCACTGTTTCCTTGTTAAATCTACCTCTTCCTCTTCCTCGGCCAAATTGTCTTCCTCTGCCTCTTCCATTTCGATACTCGTATGAAACTTTGAGTACCTGTTCTTCTTCTACTATTCTTAGCTTTCTCATTTTCTGCTCATGAACAAGTAATGAGCTTTGCAAGGTATCGAGTGATAAACTGTCAATATCTTTCGATTCTTCAATTGAACACACAATGTAGTTGAAGTTTTCAGTCAGAGTTCGCAAGATCTTTTCCACAATTTTGACATCTTGCATATCATCCTCACATTTTCTCATGTCGTTTGCTACCACCATCACCCTTGTGAAGTAATTGGAGATGGATTCTCCATTTTTCATCTCCAGCAATTCAAACGTTCTCCTCAAAGTTTGTAACTGCGCACGCTTCACTCTTGCATTTCCGTGATATTTGGTCTTCATAGAATCCCACAACTGCTTTGACGTCTCTTTCAAAGTTATCGTCTTAAGAATTGATTTGTCAATCGCATTGAACAGATAATTCTTTACCTTCAAATCCTTTAACCTTGCATCGGCAAGGGTCTTCTTCTCTACTTCGGTCAATCCTTCTTTGTTAATTGGTTCATCAATTCCATTTTCCACAACATCAAAATACTCTTTTGACCGAAGAAGATTTTCCATAAGGAGACTCCAATGGTCATAATCTCCATCAAATTTTGGTATACAAGGTTGCCCAAAATTACTCGATTCTCCCATCTTTTCTATGTGCTTGCTCTCTTTCTCTTTTAATTTAATGGCTCTAATACCAATTTTGTTGATTTCAGTTGAATAAATCTCAGACAAAAACTATGAAAAGCTTCGATAATTTTATTAGGTAATATGAATGACTATTAAATAGTCAGTACACAAAATGAAACTGACAACTAAGAAGAGAAACTGAAAGGACAATAAAAAAAATGGAAACACAATTAAATGACACAAACTTAAGTGGAGTGTAACTCCTATCTTGACCAAATAAAGCATTAAAGTCTAACACTTATTAGATACCTCTGCTGGTAGATGCATCTCCGCTGTGTCCTTTGCTAGTAGATGCACTATTGGATCCCTCAAATAAAACATTAAATTCCTAACAATTTCAACCCGATATTGGAGGAAAAAATCAAGCAAGAAAATAATGTGGATATCGAAGAGGAAGAAGAGCGTACCAAGAGTCCCGCTCATAGGGACTCAACAGTTCTAGATTCCCTTGTCGATATTGCTTCCATAGCCAACCTTCATGTTACCGAATTCACTCCCCGGAGCATCAAAGATAGTTTTTCATATCCTTATGAGGCTACTTAGTCTGAAACTATTTTTTAACTCAAAGTACTTGAATCTCTATGGCACATATTGTATTTTAATATTGGGTGAGTTAGTGATTAAGAACCGATCCATATACCTATTAGTGATTAATACCCAAGAAATTCAACAAAATCTGTAACTAAAATACCTTTATATATAAAACCATCAAACATAATTTAACATTCTCTTTCATTAATTTAATTTAATTAAATTTTTAAAGGTAAGTATCATTTAAACGGTAACTTGAAAAAAAAATCTGTAAATACCATTGGTTTTTTTTAAGACAAACAAAACTAAAACTAGATATATTCATGATACTTTTTGAATTTTTTAATATTTTATTTTCCTGTTAAAACTGGTCCCACATTTAGCTTTTTGGTCTCATATCTACCATTTAAAATTTTTAATTTTAGACTGGTTTTGCATCTATCATTGATCCTGGGTCTACATAATTTATTTTTCAATATCTCGCATCTATTACTTATCATTGGTCATTCGTTTATCTAAAAAAAATTAAAATGTTCTGCATCTATTATTAGTCCCACATATATCAAGGCCCGTGTCTATCATTGTTCTACATCTAACTAAATTTTTTGTAATGTCTCCCATGTATCACTGGTCTCCGTATCTACTGTTTAAAAAATCATTTAAATTGGTTTTGCATCTAGAAAATCTAGATGATACATGCGGCTTACCTGAAAATGACTAACAAAAAAGAGAAGAACTTGAATTATTAAAAGAAACGAGAGAGGAAAATAAGGGGAAAAACCAAGAAAAAATGGAAACATTTTTCGAACAGATTTTTAGTTACACTCAAAATGTAAGTTTTTATATCCATCGAGTCTTTAAGTGAAAAAAAGAATAGAATTTTTTTTAATAAAAATATTTTAGAATATCTCGTATTTATCATTGATCTCGAATATATCTAAAAAATATTTTACAACCAAAAGAGGAAAGAAAAAAAAAAGAAGAAGAAAAAATCACAAAAAAGAATAAAGAGAAAGGTTTTAATGAGAAATGTTGAGTGAGGAAAGAAAGAAAGAGTAAAATATATAGTTACACTCGAAATATAAGTTTTTATATTCATTAAGTGTATCTAAGTGAAAAAAAAATGAAAATAGTCTTTAATAAAAATATTTTAGAATATCTCGTATTTATCATTGGTCTCGCATTTATCTAAAAAATACTTTCGAATGTTGTGCATTGATCATTGATTCCGTATTTATCTAGAAAATGTTTTAAAAATATCTCATGTCTTGCATCTATCACTGGTCTCGCATTTATCTAAAGAATACTTTATAATGTCGGACATCTATCACTTTAAAATATGTCACTAGTCCCGCATAAAAAACATGTCAATAACTTCATTTTCTTTGCAAAAACTTGACTAAAATCTACAAAATATTTCAACTATATTTTACTCACAATTTGCAAAAAAAACGGAGAAAACGTACATTAAACATAAAATCAAACTCAAGCAAACGTTTCAACTATATTTTATCGATAAAAGACCTAAAATCGAGTAAAACAGAATTAAAAACTTAAAAATAAAGAACCTAAAAATCAAATTTAAAGACGAGATATATTCAAAATTAATGACCAAAATCAAATGAAAATGGATATTGAAATCCAAATCTTAAAAGAAAAAAAATCGAAAACAAGAAAAAAAAGCTGAGATTTAAACAAAAGTTGAATCGTGATAGTATCGACTGTAGATCAAAAAAATTGTAAAGAGAGAAAAAATAGAAATCATTATTATTAGGGTAGAAAGAAAAAAATAAGTTGTTAAAACACACAAGGATTTTGTATAATTGATTAACGGTATTGAGGGTATTATGAAAAATAGATTAGACTTAGATTGCAAATATAAAAGTTAAATGGGTATTTCTAAGAGATATATGAAAATCAAAGTCTTAAATGAATAATAGTTTGATTTTTGGGTCTTAATCGGTACTTAACCTATTAATATTTTTTTCGAACTACTGAAAGTCCTTAGATGGCCGGATATTTTTGTAATATTTTACCTGAACCCTTTTAGCTATTTATGTCATCATCTTACTTTTTTTTATTATGTAATGTGGAAATTTGTTTATACCCTCTGGTGACTTGTGTTAACCAAATTGTGATCAGTCATGTGTTAAACTTAAGTTCACGTTTCGTAAAAAAACATTTGTAGGTACCAGACTCTGCCTTGACAAACTTTTGTTGGAAAATTTTATAACGTCTAATATGACAAGAAGAAATCCTATGTAAACAAGCTAGCTAAAGAACATAACATAAAGAAAACCAAAGTTCAAGAAACGTTTGGTCGTACCACGAGGCTCGACCAAAATGGGCATGGCCAAACGACCCAATCCAAGTACACATTATCGTATGACGTTTCGAGACCAAAAAGAGACTCGACCATTTGACCAAGAACATCCTACCATGATGCGCATTGTCGCGCTGCTAGACATGACTTGGCCAAGTAACCAAGTCCTCATGACTTGGTCGTTCAACATTGCACGACCAAAGACCCAGGATTCATTATCGTGCAACATCGCGCGATCGGATTTTCCAACATGGAAAACTGAGGTAATAGGATACCTAATCAATGACGTTCAACCGTCCAAAAAATTAGAGGCCTCATGGTTAACGTTGCATGCCATATGATTCATAATAGTGGATGAAAAATTGTTATATAAGGGATACCTCCAACCTTTTCTAAAATGTTTGGCACCAACAATGGATGAATATTTTGTTAAGGATAGTCACATGAGGTCATGTAGTGGACACATGGGAGTTCAAACTTTAGCTCACAAATATTTTACGTTAGGATATTACTATCTCGGCATGCACAACCATTCCAAAAACCTGGTCAAAAGTGCTATAATTTCCAATGATGATCTAAGTTTCAGCACCAACCGGAGATTCAGCTAACATCAATACTAGGGGAATATTCGTTTGATTAATAAGGGATAAAATTAGTAGGACCCTTACCACTTGTACTAGGAAATGTAAGGTTTGTAATCGTTGCAATCGACTATTTTACCAAATCAGTTGAGGCAAAAGTTCTAAACCGAACAAAGGGGGATCATGAAGCTCCTATGAAAGCACGTAGTCTGCTGCTTTAACATTCATAGAATTTTCATTTTTGATAATGGGATATAGTTCAACAATGAGGAAATGAAATATTTTTTCCTTGAGTATGAGATACACTACTATTTCCCCTCACCCTACCACCCACAAGCGATTGGGCAAGTAGAAGTTACTAATCGAATGATCATGGATAACCTAAAGAAGAGCGTGCAAAGTAAAAAAGGGAATTCGCTAGAATCTACCACAAATAGCATGAGCATACCGAACAACTCCATGAGGCCTAACAAGGGAGACATCATTCCAACTCACATATGGGGCAGAGGATGTTTGTTGAAATCGAGCCCCCAATCGCGCACATCATATAGTATAACAAAGATACTAAAGAATTATAATGAAATGAAGACTTAGAATTGCTCGAGAAATACCAAGATGATGGAAACCTAAAGGAATTATCTATGAAGTAGAAGGTCGAGCAATGTTATAATTTAAAACTAACACCTTGACCAAGAAATATCGGAGAACTCGTCCTTAGGCGTATCTTCCAGCATACCTGAGAGCTCGGAGCAGGATAGCTGGCACTCACTTAGGAAGGGCCATATAGGGTGATATAATGCAACTGATCTAGGACTTATGAGTTGGAAAATATGAACGGTACAAAGGCTCACAAATAATAGAACATAGAGCATCTTCGTTCGTACTATGTTCAAGTATTATTGTCTAACTATGTTTTTTAATTTGAAAAGGTTATTCGTTTTAAAGATCATTGCATTTGAAGCACCAGTCATTCTTTTATACAAGTTTACACCCCAACCTCATATCTGGTGAGTAGTGGGGTATAAGCTAGACATATAACTTGCATAATACATAAATTGGTAAATCGGTAGAGCAGATGCTAGTTTACACAAAATAAGAAGTTAATTTAAGGAAATCAAAATACTAAGTAAGTATGTCAGAGCAACCCCCAATTCTTACTAGAAATTATGAGGAGTACATACAAGCCAATAGGCTAGCAAACAAAGCAACAAGGCATAATACATTTTGAAGAAAAATTAAAGAGAACGATAAATTTTCTTGGAAATCATGTAGAAGTAAAAGCATTACCATGTACAAGTAGAAGCAACAAGGCAAAGAGTTTTAAAAATGTTGTAATGATGGAGAACCAGAAAGGACCTAGCTATTTGGCCAGGTCAAAACCTAAATGGTCGCGCCATGTTGCGTGACCAGGTATAGTATCGCATGACCGCGCAACATTACATGACCGCGTAAAGTAGCGTGTGGCCATATGAAGCCGCTTGACACAGAAAGGCTTGGCTCTTTGGCCAATTCTCAAAACTCACCAAGGATGCGCATCATTGGTTCTTTTGACATCGAGCTGCTAGAACTTAGCATTTGTTCAATTTGTTGATAATTCGCCACTTCACCAACGCCACTAATCGTACGGATGCCACACCCAACGTGTATGGAAATCGTGTCCGACAATATACGGGAATTGTGTCTGACAATGAATTAATAAAACATCTGACATTGTACTAAGTAGTAGCCACAATGATATACCTCTCTTTGATAAACTCTCTGGAATTCCATAAAAAGGTTGCAATAATAAAAAGATAGCTACCTAGGACTCCCCTAAATCAAGGAACTATATAAATAGAGAGAAATTTTAATCTAATATATAAAATTAATACAAGTGATTATCACTTTGTTCTTCAAGTTCTTTGCATATTTTTCTCGACGATCTTCATTATCATATTTTTACAAGTGTTAGTAGTTAAGTGATTTTTACCATCACCAAGGCCTATGGTTTGAATATTTTCACTCACTCCGACCTCTTGGCTCCGGCTCGACCAAAATCTGTTGGTAACATTTACAAGGGGTATGATGTTTTCTATCACTTCGAGCTCCCGAATCTACCTTGAAAAATTCGTGTAGGAAACTTATACAAGTGAGATTGGTTCAAACTTTTTCAATCACTTCTTGCTCGAGTCTCTACCTTGACCAATACTTGTTGGAAACTGTTATAAGGAAAATTGGTTCAGAACTTTTCAGTCACCTCAAGCTCGAGGCTTTACCTTGACCAATACTTGTTGGAAACATTTTCAAAGAAAATTGGTTTGAAGTAAGACATGTGCACTTAGTAAAATCAAAAGTGTTTAATGGAAAAAGTTTCATTAACCCCCCGACCATCTAGGAACCTTGTTAAAACCTGCCAGCACCACCAGTGTAGAAAATTGTGTGCTACCAGTCTTTTCATAGTTTAGAAATACTTTGATGCAAAACAAACTCTAGGAAATAAATACAACTATACACAAGGTAAAGTTGAAGGTTCTCGATATTCCACATTGCTGAAGTTTCCTCTCTTTTTTTCATCCACTATTTTATAAGTTCCTATTTTGACTTTCTTCACCACGGTGAAAGGGCCTTCGGAGTTTTGTTCCAACTTTCCAAGAATTTGATCCTTAATAGGCAAGAAATTTTTTCTTCAAACCTTCTCCTCCATCTTGAAGGTACACATTCATACTTTTGAAGTGTAATTTTTCATCATGAGGGTTTTGTAATGCTGGACTCACATGTGAGATTTTTTTATTTTTTATTCGATGAGTTCCGACTCGATCCTCCTTCCCTTTCTATTCTCCTCTTAGGAATAATTGGAGAGCATGTAGGATGGCAAAGTCATTTCTGATGGAAATAAAATATCCATACTATATACAAGAAAAAATGGTGTTTACATGTGGTGATTTGAGGAGTTGTATTATAAGCCCAGATAAATTACAGAAGATAATTCGATTGTTTCTCAACGACATTTGTTAGATTCTTCTTGAGGCCCTCCAAGATGTTTTGGGTTCGTGACTTCCACTTGTCTGTTTAGCTGAGGATGAAAAGGGGTAAAGAACTAATTTTATGTTCCTCTAATTTGAGAAAAAATAGTTATTTTTGCATTCTGGAACTGAACACCATTATCTGTGGTGATCGACCTTATGAGTCTGAAGTTATGAAAGACGTTGGTTAAATGAAGTTGAGAAATTTCTTAGGAGTATTCTTATAGTGTTTCGACCTCTAACCACTTCTAAATGTATTTCACACCAACAATGATATTGTTACGGGATATAACAAAGTAAATTGCCAAGTAGTAAACTATATTGCCAAAGAAGAAAGAAGTTACATTCATTCGGGTTCAATCCTCTTATTTTTACTACTACTAATGGTTATCCCCCATTACTCCACTACTTGACTGTATTTATCACATATCTTAATTACATTTATATAATGGTACCGATATTTAGGGCCATTAAAAAAATGGTTTGACTCATTCTTCTCTCGTGGTATCTGAACCGTTATAATGAGTAACGTTCACTATGCAAGGAGCTTGGTCGGCTTTACTTGGTCACTACTTCAAGTGCTTGTCTAATCCTCTTCTTCTTGGCAGCACTCTCTGTCATTTTTCCATAGCAGAATCTGAGCTCTTATCTGTCTATTGCTCTTCTGCTCGGTGTTTCCTCTGCTCATCCTTCCTATGACCTCATCCAACAAACTGAATGTCCTTATACGACTTCTTCCTCCATAGGAGAATCAAAGCTCTTGTATGCTTATTATTCTTATGCTCGGTGTCGCCTCAACTCATCCTTCTTATGAACTCGCCCAACAGACTGACTGTCCTTATATGAGTTTGCTTTGTTCTTGTTCCTGTTCGGCGAAGTCTACTAAATACATGGTTCGACTTTACTTAAAATTTTCATCATCATCTCGGTTGTTTGCATATATTCTCTTTGTGCGATGACTAGCCCCTTATCATATATAATTTTTATCTCCATAAGCGTTATGCAATGGTCCGACCAGTTTAATGCCCCATCTTTTGAAAGGCAGTGCTTCGGAGATTGACTCAAATCCTTTGCATTAGGCAATAAAGTTGTTCTAAAATCGTGTACGACTCTTCGAGACCTAAACATTGAAGTAGAATTTTGTCTTAATCCTTGCTTATATAGAGTTTCACTTAGAACTAAAAATATATTTTATAGAAATTCTACCTTCGCGTCGTAGCTTTATCCTCAGGGTATATATTATTTTATAGAAAGTTTAAGATTTAAAATCTTCATTTGTCTCCTCATGACTCGGTTTATGCTCTTTATTGTTTGGATTAATTTTCTTACAACGTGACCCATGGTTCCGTCTCAGAGCAAGCTATTGAGGCCATATAATCAACTTGGAAAATTTTAACCATATGAACTTATTTGAAGCTGCCATTCTCAAATATTTGTGCAAGGGTCTTCATTACTTTGGGGTACTTGACCAGATAATCCTTGTGCTCTACAACATGGTTATTAGAAGTTGGGAATCTTTTATCAAACGTACCCTCGTCGCACCACAGACCTCAGCCAATCAAATCCTGACAATCGCTACCTCATATTCAGCTTCATTATTCGAATCGTGGAAACCAAAATGAATGACCTGATTTATCGCCTCTCCCAAAGGGGTCACAAGTTGGACACCAGCCCCGTAACCCAAGATGTTTGATCCCCCGTCAATTCTGATAAGCGCAGAAATATTCGAAGGGCATATATGACTAGATACTAGAATTTAATTTCGTTATTTATGGTGTGGTTTATTTTTGTCTGAGGGTAAGTTTGTAATTTTTGTTTAGAGTTTTGTGGAATTTTGAGAGTATTTAATGTTTGGGTAGAATGTAGAGGGAGAATTGAGCTGCCTGGTTGTATCTAATTTTCATTACCCTCATTTAATTTGGTGGTTGGGTATTTATACCCTTATATTTGGGCCATATGGGCTTTCGGATCGTGTTTAATGGAATCTGGTCAAGTTTAAAGACCCATTAGTTATAAGTAAGTAAATAGGCAGCTTAGTCAAAAAGTGATTATGTTTTAAGTACTTTAGTTCTGTTCGAATAGTTCAGTGGATGATAGTTTTTCGAACTGCCCCTGTCCGGTGAAATGGACATTGTCCGAATTGATCATGTCCGGTTCCCATAAAGTGTGGTGACAGAATCCGGACTCATCAGTAGCCCCTTTTTTAGGTGGTGTTCAAAAACCTTTGGTAAGACCTAAAAAACATTCTGTTGCTGGTGACAGTTACATCCGGACAGGTCCTTCGAACTGTGTTATAGCTTTATCCGAACTGAAAAAGTTCTTGAAAACTAAACGGTTTCTTGCCAGAATTTGTGGGACACGTGTCTCTCTCTCTGGTTCGTCACATCAGCCGTTTTTTCACCTAAATGGTGTTCCCACCTTCTCTAAAAAGTAACCTCTTCATTTAATAAAGATGACATCAGCGACGTTCCTTAATCATTGCAATCTTTTCAAATTCTCCTAGGTATCAAAGCATCTTTTGCATATTTACTATAAATTAGTGACTCCTTTACTGTTTTACTATCTTCTTCATCATTAGTTTGCTAAATTTCAGAGCTTTCTCTCTCAAAAACAAACACTTCTTTTTCGGTGTGAGTTTATGTTCACTGCTAGGAACGCTTTAATCAAAGGCGGGTGGCTTAATCTATCAGAGTTAGAAAAGGCACAAAAAGTTGAACGAGAAAGGCGCATTGCTGCAGGCCTTCCTACTTCCCCTGTCGACAAACCAGAAACACCAAACATTGAGCTTGACCAGGGTTCTTCAACCAGAAGCGTTAAACCGAGGAGATTGTTTCAAACCAACCTTTCGCCAATTGTTTCAGGCTCGTCGGTTCAAGAATCAGAGCCCACTGTTAAACCAGGGCAAGTAGTTACCAGTTTTAAGAGGCCTTCTCCATTTATCGCCATGGGATCAGATGATGATGCCTCTGCAAACAAGTTAGTTGATCAGAGAAGAGGTCGTCTGGTAAAAGGGCAGGCTCAAAAAGGTACAGCTTCCAAATCAGGGGCCAAGGATAGCAACACAGGGTCAGAGGCACCCATGAAAGTTACTAAGGACAAGCTGTCTGGACCGGAGGCATCTAGCTCAAGTCTCCGAAAAGGAACTACTACATCTGAGCCCCAGTCGGAGGCCAGAGTACAAGAAACCAAAGAAACCCAACAATCCGGGGGGCATACTGAGCCAATCTCTAACTCTCCTCTCCCAAAAACAACTGAAAACCCCACCTCGGTAATGGAAGAAGTAATGGAGGATTCTATTGAAGAGGCTCTGTTTGAGTCCGAAGTCTCCGGACAAACGAGTGATGTTGGTGCTGCCAAGAAGGATAAAGGCAAAGGAAAACTACGCCTAAGGCATCCAGATCTGCTAGACATCCTTGAGGGAAAAGTGGGACCTTGTTTCCACAAGGTTAGTGTTAAGTATTTAATTGATTTGCAAAAAATTAATTATGCCTTCATCCACACAGCTGAACTGGGTCGGATGCGAACAAAGTGGGGGATTCCGGAGAATGTAAAAATAAGGATCCCAATAGACCCTGAAACACCGATGGATTGCAAGCTTAGTGAAATAGTTATCTTCACTGAACTCTTTAACTGGGGACTAAGGTTTCCCTTAGATCCGGAGATAGTCAAATACTTCCACATTATCAAGCTTTGCCCAAGTCAACTGAGCCCTAATGCCTGGTACACTCTCATGTCCTATATCATGTCCTCCAGGCTCTCCGGAATTCCTCTTTCAATGGAGGAATTCGCAATTGTGGCCAGCCTCTGCAGAAACCACCATATTCCCTTCTATCACTTCAACATGGGTGATAACTATAAAGCAGTGGATGATCTACTCGAGTCGGAGAGAAATTGGAGGACTCACTTTTTGTTTGTGAGTGGTGCCTGGGAGAATGGGAGGAAGATTAAAGCCGGTACCAACCCAAGTCTCCTCACCAGCAGATGGCGAAGTGATGGTAAGAATCCCATCTCTCATTTTCATTTTTATTTTTTATAAATTTTTTTATCTAACTTATCTTCTTTTTTTGTTTCTTGACAGTGCTGCCTAAAGACTTTAATGATTATCTAAAGGCCGGGCAGACCACTTGCACCAAGATAAACACTTGGGCTGCTGAAAAGTGGGGAAATCGCTTCCACAAGCCTTTACCGGAGGCAATCTTGCAAGGTCCCACCTCTGGAACACTACTGACCGGAGGGACTTATCCTGGGAGGAACTTACCACCCCACCCCCTCCGGAGGTAGTCCTTAAAAGAACACACGCACCGGACGGGTCACTGTATCTGCCTGGTCGAGCCAAGGCCCCAAGTAAGATGAAAGGAAAAAAAGGTAAGGGCAAGAAGAGTGCGGTTGCAGCTAAACCCACCGAAGCGAAGAAAACTGTTCCAACAAACCAAGAGGGGCCAGCCCCAAGTCGGATTGATGCTGCTCTTCTAGAAGTAGTGGAGCACGAGAGTATTAGGGAAGAAGCACGATCTGTAAAACCTCCATGGGTTCCTAAGAGAGACAGGAAACGGGGAGCAGAAAGCAAGGACGGGGAGGCTAAGAAGAAAAATACCTCCAGGGGTGATGAACTTTCTCCCCGGCCTCTGGACCCCTCCCTCCTGTTGACCCTATTGATCCAACAAGAGCAGAAGAGATCCATGGTGACTTTCGAACTGATGAGGTTGGAGGAGGAGACATCAGTATTAGCGGTGTCGACATTACAGGGTTTGAGGGGCTTGGTGACTACTTTGAAAACCTCCCCAGAGATGATTTTGCTCGGCCCTACCTCCCTCCAAGCACTTCGAACATTGTTACCTTCAATGGTAAGTCTTTTACTGTTTCAAGTGAAAGGGATGTTATAACTCACTCTATATTGAGTAATATTCAGTCAGTGCTTGGTCTGGAGAAACAAGTGCGAGGTCAGTCAGCTATCATTACTGCCCTTAATTCTGACAAGGAGAAACTGTTCAACGACCTCCTCATTGCCACCCAGAATGCCGATATTTTGAAGGGAGAAAACGAGGAGTTAAAGAAGAACCAAGAGGGTTGGGCTACAAAGGTATCTATCTTAGAATATACTATCAAAGACCTCCAAGCAAAGCAGTCCGGGTTAAAGAAAGATCTCTCCTCTTCGAAAGAGGAAGTGAAGGCCAAGGACCAAGTAATTCATACTTTGACCAATGACAAGATCGCGCTCGAAGACTCGGTGTCCAAGGCCGCAGAGGAAAAAGCTGATCTGCTAAGGGAGCAAGAGGCCAAAATTTAAGCCAAGATTGATTCTTATACCAACAGTGTGATAGATACACATGAAGAAATGTATGCCAAAGTGAAGTCAGACATGGTCTTGCTCTTTCACGAGAAGTTCCCGAAGAGGAATCTGGGAGATTTATGGACTTATGTAGAGTACGAAGACCTTCCCTTCCACACTATGGCTGATGGAGACTTGCATGATTATTCTAGTGTTGACTCATCCGATGAGGAAGAGAACACCGGAGAGAGTCCAAATGAGGAGAATGATGACCTCAAGAAGAAGAAAACGAGTGAGGCTGAGCCATCTTCAAATGCTCAGTCTTAGAGTATTAATTATTTTTTCATTTTTGTTTTGATTGAACCAAAGTCCTTGGATGGCCAAGGCATTTTTTTAACTGTGTCTGGTCCTCGACCAGATAGACCTGCTTGTTTTGATAATTTAAAGTCCTTGGATGGCCAAAGCACTTCGGTTGTTTTAATAAGTATCTTTGTTTTGCACAACTCTTGTATTCTTTCATAGTTTTTTAAATTTTGGTGGCTAATGTTTAAACAACCCTTAGTTATTTCATAAACATTCTAAAGTGAGAGTGTTTAAGTTCTCCGATGACAAATGTTTAAGTAGTCATCACTCCCTTTAATACGGCCTGTGTTTAAATAAAAATTTGACAAGAAACTATTAAGTAAAAACACTCCAAATTTTTTAAAAAGGCATCAAATTTTTTAAAAGAGCCCGGACACCTCGTTAAAACCTCCCCGCGCCACTAGGGTAGGAAAGAGTATGCCCCCAAATATTTACATGAACTTTTAAACAAGTAAATATTTACATAGTTCTTATTTCAAGTACAACCGGAGGTGTTCGATATTCCAAGGGTGGTTCAAAATTCTTCCATCTTTTTCTTGGAGCCGGTATGTTACAGGCTTAAGCTTTTCAATGACCACATAGGGTCCTTCCCAAGTTGGAGCCAATTTACCGAACTGCTTCTCTTTAGTGTGTAGGAAAACTTTTCTCAACACCTTATCCCCTGGTTGAAAATCCCTTCTCTTGATTTTAGAAGCAAACCTGATTCTCATCAAACCTTGATAGTGCACAGCCCTAAGGTGAGCTTTAACTCTTCTTTCCTCTATCAAGTCAAGTTGGCCTCTGATAGCCCCTTCGTTAGTGTGTTCGGAGAAATATGAACTCAAAATGAAGGGAGATTTGCTTCTATTGGAGCTATGACATCCATCCCATAGACCAAAGCAAAAGGTGACTCTTGTGTTGCAGCCCCAAGTGTAGTCCGGTAAGCCCACAAAACCTCTTGCAAATAACTAGGCCATTTTCCAGCAGTCCCTTCTAAATTTTTCTTCAAACCGAACAGTATAGTCCTGTTAGCCACTTCAACCTGACCATTTGCTTGTGGGTGGAAAGGTGAAGAGAAACAATGTTGTATACCTCTAGAGGCACGGAAACTCTCAATTTCCTTGTTGTCGAACTGTGGCCCATTGTCTGTTGTTATCTTCTGTGGGATTCCAAATCTGCAACAGATATTGGATAAAATGAATTTTATAACATCTTTTGATGTTGTACCTGCCAATGGAGCTGCTTCGATCCACTTCGAAAAATAATCAATAGCAAAAATTATTGTCCTGCGTCCTCCGGATGCCATGGGTAGAGGTCCCACCAAATCCAACCCCCATCGTGCAAAAGGTATAAGCTCAGAAATTGACTCTAAAGGGATGGCTGAGATATGAATTTCATTGCTATATCTCTGGCATGGGTCACACTTCCTCACCAGCTCCTTAGCATCTTGCATTATAGAGGGCCAATAATAACCAGCCAACAAAACTCTTCTTGTTAGAGCCTTAAATCCACAGTGAGCTGATCCCTCACCATCATGTAATTCGGAGAGCACTATTTGAGATTCATCAACCCCCAAACATCGTAAGAGGGGTTTACTGTAAGACTTCTTATAAAGAACATCTCTTAGTATGATAAAACCACGAGCCTTGTACTTTACTTTTCTTGCTATTGATTTATCCGGAGGCAAAATGCCATCTGAAAGATATTGAATGAGAGGAAACCTCCAATCTTGAGGATGTTTTGTCCGTATATCGAAGCTTTCTTCCTGCTTACCCATACTGAGTTGAATCGAAGGGCACTCCAGCACATGGATCCAAGGGTAGGATTCAGCATAAGCTATGGTTGCCAAGGAGTCTGCCAATTGATTTTCTGTTCGGGGTATGTGCTCATAAACGATGCTCTAGAACTTAAGTGCCTCATTTTTAAGAAGAAGTAAGTATTTTATCAGTTTCTCTTTTTTGGCTTCGGATTGACCTTGTGCATGATGGATAAAAAGCTGGGAATCGCTCATCAACTTGACCCTTTTGGCTCCATAAATAAAAGCTAACTTTAAACCAGCTATAGCAGCTTCATATTCGGACTCATTATTAGAAGACCTAAAAGCAAAACATATAGCTTGGTACATTTTGTCACCATACGGAGAGGTCAAGCATACCCCTGCACCACATCACATAGTACTTGATCCACCATCAGTCCGGACGACCCAGACTTTTTAATCTTTCTCATCAGATGTTTGCTCTGCATCCCTATCTGAATGGAATTCAACTAAGAAATCAGCCACAACTTGGGCTTTGATCGTTGTCCGGGGGGGAAATCAATATCAAAGTCCCCCACACTGATCACTTAGTCATTCTACTTGAAATGTCTGCCTTTTGAAGAACGTTTTTTAAGGGAAAAGACGTTCGGACAATAATAGGATGAGCCTGAAAATAAGGCCTCATCTTCCTTATAGCAATCACTAGGGCTAATGCTAATTTTTCAAGCTTCAGATAACGTTTTTCTGCATTTATCAAGCTCTTGCTGATGTAATACACTGGACGAGGATAACTATCTACCTCCCTCACCAATACAGCCCTTATGGCACAACTGGAAACTGCCAAGTATATGAAAAGAGTCTCTCCATCAACAGGTTTATATAAAGTCTTGGGGGAGGACAGATGTTTTTTAATTTCATTAAAGGCCTCATCACATTGTGAAGTCCAGTCGAATCCCTTTTCACCTTTTAAAGTTTGAAAGAACGGGGCACACCTGTCCGAAGACCTTGAAATGAATCGATTGAACGCAGCCAACCTCCCAGTCAACCTTTGTACTTCTTTAATATTCCGATGAGGCTCCATTTGGAATAAAGCATTAAGTTGGTCCGGATCAGGCTATATCCCTTGCTCACTTATTATATACCCTGGGAATTTTCCGGACTGTACTCCGAACACACACTTCTCTGGGTTTAGTTTCAAATTTACTTTTACTAAGTTAGCAAAAGTTTCTCGGAGATCTGCCAAGTGTAGCTCTTCGTCCATACTTTTTACCATCATTTCGTCGATGTATACTTCCATGTTTCTTCCAATCTGATCAGCAAAAGCTTTGTTCACCAACCTCTGATAAGTAGCCCCAGCATTTTTTAACCCAAACGGCATCACCTTGTAACAATGAAGGCCCCTATTAGTAACAAATGTAGTATGCTCCTGATCCTTCAGATCTACTTGAATCTGATTGTACCCGGAGAAGGCATCCATGAAAGATAGTAGTTTATTCCCAGATGTGGAATCCACCAGCTGATCAATCCGGGGAACCAGGTATAAATCCTTTGGGCAAGCCCTATTGAGATCTGTAAAATCAATACACATACGCCACTTGCCATTTTTTTTTTCACCAAGACTGGATTGGTTGTCCATAAAGGATACTGAGAATCCTTTATGTGCCCCATTTTAGTAAGCATGTCGACTTCTTGAACGATGACATCAGCCTTTTCCTTGGAAAAAGCTCTTCTCTTTTGTACCACAGGTGATATGTCTCTTCGGACGGACAGGTGGTGTGATATAATATCTGCTGGTACCCCGGTAACATCAGCATTGCACCAAGCAAAAACATACTGATGGTCTTTTAAGAACTTCAACATCTTACCCTTTAGTTCGGATGTCATTTTGGACCCTATCTTAACATTTTTCCCTCTTCCAAAGAATGTGTTTCGACTTCTTCAACTGACATTAAAACTCCAGGGGTCTCTCTGGGGTCATTAATTTCACCCTCACCCCCAGAAAGCCCCTCAAACTGCTATTCCTCATTGATACGAATTGCCCCCAACATTCGAGGAGCTAGTGTCGTTGCATAACATTCTCTTGCTACCTTTTGGCTGCTCTGAACAACTCCCACTTGTCCTTGCACAGCGTATTTCAAACTTTGGTGGACTGTTGAGGCCACTTCATGCATCCTAGAGAACCAAGACCTCCCTAGAATAGCATTATAACAAGTGGGACAGTCCACTACGACAAACAGTATTCTAACCATCTTCTTAAAATGGCCCTTGCCCAACAAACCTTCCTCTTCGAACTCCCCGATCACATCTGCTGAGCTTTCAGTGAAACCCATAATTGACCTGTTCGAACGCTGAATTACCGCAGGATTTTTCATCTTTTTGTAAGAAGTTAAAAAGAGGATATTGGCTGAACTCCCAGTATCCACCAAAATTCGTCTTACGTCATTACCCCCAATGGATGCTCCTATGACAACAGCATCTTCATGAGGACCTGTTATATCCCTTAAGTCATCCTCATCGAAACAAATGAAGGGAAATGGAATCTGCGACTGATAGGTAGTCATGCCTCCCTCCAGTTGGGTAGCTAAAGTATGAACATGCCTCTTCCTCAAAGAAGCAGTGGGTGCTGTTATGGTATACCCTCCGAAAATTGTGAGTGACTCAAAAAAGTTAATAAGCCCGAACACTATTTTACAACGTTCCTCAATGGCACCCACTCTGTTTTGAGTTGGATCAGGGTCCAAGTACTCTGACTCTACATCGAATCTCTCGATTATCACCATAGCTCCATCCGGAGCGGATGTGCCTGCATTGTTTGGACCAGCCCGGTGAGCATTATCAGGCATATTTCCTCCTCTTCTTTTAACATATGCTCCCAACTTTCCTCTTTCAATTAAATTCTGGACTTCTTGATTTAAAGCAATACAATCCTCAGTGGTGTGGCCAGTATCAATATGATACTGACAGAAGCAATTGTTACGATGCTCCCTAAGAGATTGTAGAGTAGCCGACCTTCTATAGTGTACTTCTTCCTTTGTTTTGTCATAAATGGTGGTTACACTTTCTTTTAACTCAGCAAACCACTCTGGTTGAACCCAAGGCCCTCTCTTATTTTTAGATTGCTGACTCTGGGCAGGCGCAGCTGGCTGAGACTGAGCTTTAGCTCTGTTATGACCCTGCCCGACCTCCTTTGCCTTGTTCCCGGACTGATTTTGGTTGGGGTTTGGTGCAGCTGGGGCAGACCTCACCTACCTGTGCACCCTAGTTTTATTTGTTTCATCCATGTTAATTTGCTTTCCAACCTGATTCAGTAGACCTCCCCATGTCATGGCCTTTTTTCTGGTCACTGAATCAGCCAAATTTCCAGGGTTTAAGCCCTGCCTCAGAGAAGCTATTGCTACTTGTTCAAAGCAATCATCCAAACCATTTTTGGTGTTTATAAAGCGACTTATGTATTCTTTCAGAGATTCATTCGGTTCTTGGGCACAATGGATAATTGTGTCCCCATTGCCCTTCACCTCCTTACTTCCAACAAACTGCCTCCGGAAGGCCACCCAAAAGGTATCAAAATTTCTGATGCACCCATGTGGTAGACTGTTATACCACTTCAGGGCACTCCCCGTAAAGGATAGGGAGAATGCTCTGCAAAGCAACTTGTCGTCATTATCGAAATTCATCATGAAAATTTTGAATTGTTCCAAGTGATTGTCTGGATCTTTACTACCATCGTATTTCTACATTTTTGTACTATCAAACCTCTTAGGGAGGTTTCCGGACAGAATCGTGGATGGCAATGGACATTGTCTCCAATTCCGGCCACGACTGAAAACGGTATCCTCGTTAGGAGTTGTAAAGATACCTGGTTCATCATGGAAGGCAAAAGGATTCACCAGCATCCGGTCTATGTGTCTCTGACTATGAGATGACCCTTTACCTATATGCCTCTTTAACTTTCCATGCCTATCCCTTTTTCTTGAATACTTCTTAACCAACTTTTGTTTTTTTTAGATCGGCCCTCATCACTGCTGGAGGACAAGGATTCTTCAACTCCATCTTCACCCGAGGAGCTACTGAAAGAATCTGAGTCTGAATCAGAGCTCTCCACCGGCTTGGACCGGTGAGACTTTTTGGAGCTAGCATGAGTCTTCTTCGTACTCACGTGGGTCTTCGAAGGCTCATGCTCTCTAGGGTTGTCAGTATGATGAGCAACTAATGCTTTTGACTTCTCTTTTATGCTCATCTTTGCCCTCTCTTCCCTCAGAGCTTCTATCTCGCCCTTTAATTTATCACGCTTCTCGATGGTATATTCATAATTTTCTTCCACCACTTCAAGCAAAGCCGGTGGTACTTCCGGTACATCCGGATTCATTCGGACTGGTTTTTCTGATAGTTTTGAATGCTAGATTCAGGCACCGTCGTCCTCCCACTGTGGTCGCCAATTTGGTGTGGTTTATTTTTGTCTGAGGGTAAGTTTGCAATTTTTGTTTAGAGTTTTGTGGAATTTTGAGAGTATTTAATGTTTTGGTAGAATGTAGAGGGAGAATTGAGCTGCCTGGTTGTATTTCATTTTCATTATCCTCATTTAATATTGGTGGTTGGGTATTTATACCCTTATGTTTGGGTTATATGGGCTTTCGGATCGTGTTTAATGGATTCGGGTCGAGTTTAAAGACCCATTAGTTCTAAGTAAGTAAATAGGCAGCTTAGTCAAAAAGTGATTATGTTTTAAGTACTTTAGTTCTGTTCGGATAGTTCAGTGGATGATAGTTGTCCGAACTGCCCCTGTCTGGTGAAATGGACATTGTCCGAATTGACCCTGTCCGGTTCCCATAAAGTGTGGTGACAGAATCCGGACTCATCAGTTTACTTTCATTATTTAAATATAATGATATTATTACGATCTTTATTTTTATATTAGTTTTGGGCTTAATGAGTTTTGAACATTGGGTTTGGACCATTACGCCGATTTATCATAATTTGGCATATAGAAAGGCTCTCATGAAGTATTTATGAAGGATGAAACATTTAATACAAAATCAAACCTTCCCTCTCTGAGTATTTACATAAGCTGCTTAATTATCTCTCTAACCTCACCTAAAATTAACTATTCTTTTTTAATTTACTATATAGCCCCTCGAACAGAATTTATCCACATCAAATTGGAGAGCATAGTATAAGGCTCCTAAAGGTACCCGGATAAAGGAATCTGAAACTTTATGCATACAATTTTGCGTTTAGAACTCTCTGAAACATGACTTCTGAAATACATATAGATTATACTTAGGTTCGAAGAAAAATCTTTATGAACACCTTATACGCGTGATGAAAACCAGGAAAGGCTTCTTATGCAAGAGGAGCGCGACCGGTTACGAGAAAAAATTAAGGAATTTAGGCCTCAATGAGAAGTTAACGTGAATCTTAATAGTAAGGTTCAAACAAAACATAAAAATTCTAATGGGAAAGATGGTCATCCTCAACAGACTCCAAAGAAACATCAATCTTCAAAAAAGGAACATAGAGCCAAAGATAGTTCTAGTTCTTCCAAAATCTAGTAAAGGCCTAACTTCTGTGTCTTAACTATCCCCATCTACTTCAAGAAATGATTATTGTCATAAGAAGATAAAGATTCACCATGAGAAGTGTTTGCAAAAGAAATGTTTGAACCAAAATCACAAGTCAAGTAAACAAGATTCTTCCATTAAATAGAAGTACCAAAAGAAAAAAGAGAAGAAAAAAAGGTGTCAGGAAAAACTTAAAGGGTCAGGAGATCATAGTATAAACCATCTGGTGAGTGATCAATTCATCGTCCAATACAAACCATGTATATTTGCTACTTCCAATGAAGATCATTAGTTTAGCCAACGGCATAATTGAAGGCCCTTTGTCTTTTGAACTTATATTCGGTCATGTTACCCATGTGATTTGGATATCTTCAAAATGGAAAAGTTTGATAAGAGCAATGATCCTGATAATCGCCTCCAATAATTCAAGAATTTCATGATGAATTTCGACGATAATGATGAGTTGTTGGTATGGCCGAGCTGCATCTAAAATACAATCCAAGTTGCGTCCAAACGTTTTGGAAAAATACAGGGAAGCTCTCAAGTATTGATTTTAATTTTGATTTCCGTTATCCTTTAACATTTGTAACTTATTCCAAAGTTTGATCCTTAATTGTTATTCGAGGAGCAAATTCAATATCATAATCTCTTAATTCCACCGACCATTTAGTCATCCAACCTGACATGTCTGGTTTCTGTATCACATTTTTAGTGGAAATAAAGTTAGAACATAAATCGAATGATCTTGGAAATATGGCCTAATTTAAGAGCTGGAACTACTAGATCCAAAGCTAACGTTTCCAGCTTTAAGTATATTTTCTCAACATCTAGCAAGCCTTTAGTTATATGATAAACATGGCACAAATAACCTTCAACTTCTTTAACAAAGATGACACTTACTGCATAATCTAATATTGTCAAGTGGATATACAATCTCTCTCCTACCATTAGTTTGGTTAATGTCTTCGGAGAAGATAAATGTTCTTTAATTTTTACAAAGGCTTTGTCATACTCCGAAGTCCAATGGAATTCTTTTGTATTTTGCAACACTTGGAAAAATGGTACACACTTATCTGAAGACCTTGATATAAATTTGCTTAAAGTAGCTAACTTTCTAGTCAAAATTTGTACTTCTTTGATGGACCTCAAAGGAGCCATGGTAATTAAAGCATTCAATTATATTGGATCGGGTTGAATGCCATTTTCACTAAGAATATACCTCAAAAATATTTCAGATGACAATGGCTTGTTGTCTATAAAAGGTATTTAGATTCGCGGATATGCCTCACTTTTGTTAATCGATCCACCTCTGTAACAATCGTTTCGGATGTTTCAACAGAAAAGTCTCTTTGATTTTGTATAACATGGCATACATCATGTTTTATTGCTAACTTATGGAAAATAATGATTACATGAACGTCTGTTACATCCTTGGTACACCAGGAGAACATGTGCAATTTTCAGATAAAAAAGATAAAAACTATTCCCTTACAACTGGTGACAACCGGGCTCAAATTCTTACGTTTTTTCCATTTGGAAAAGTACATAGTTCAATATCCTCATCATGTATTACCAAACTGGAAGTCTTCCTCAGATCACCTATGGTGTCTGATTTTGAAGTGGACTCAGGTAATTGGAATTATTTTTTAGTTTCCACATTCTGCAGTATTTTATGACCCAATGCAGTGATATAACACTCTATAACCACTCTCTAGCTACTGTGGACAACCTCAACCTGACTCCTAACGACATATTTCAAACATTGAGGGATTATGAAGGCAAAAACGTGCATTCTAGATAATGAGGATCTACCAAAAATATCATTGTATGAAGTCGGGACATCAAAAACTAAGAAAACACCCTCATTGTCTTTTTAAAGGGCCCTTTTCAGAGTAGAGCATCACTTCAAATTCTCCAATTACATTGCAGTAGTCCATGTGAACCCCACTATTGTTCTATTTAACCAGAGGATAACATGTGGGTTTTTATTTTGTTTGTAGGTAGACATGGATAAAATATTTCAAAACTACTTTATTCTACTAAAATCCTTTTATATTTTGGTCCCTTCGACTACCACTCTGATTAGTACAACATCCTTGCAAGGACTAGCAACATCTCTCAAATTATCATCATCAAAAATGATAAATGGAATTGGATATTGGTAAATATAGGCATATATTTTTCCTTCTAACTAGATTTCCAAACTCATAATATGCCTCTTTTGTTAAAAACCTGAAGGCCCTTATATTGTATCTTCACAAAAAATAGTTAACGACTCGAAAAATTTACGCAAATCCTTAATCTTCCCTACCTTTTCAGGCTCATCTATTACCATGATACTATCTCGCTTAGGATCCAGGTCTGAATATTCTAGATCCATATCGAACTCATTATAAGGTCCACTTATAACCATAGTATTTTCATGCTTATGGGTAAAATTTATTGCCTCCCTTTGGACTATAGCTTGACAAACAAGTAGAGCTTACGATAAACCCTCTGACTGTGCTTTGACAAATATTGCCAGTTTTTTTATTTTCAATTAAAGTTTGGATTTTTTACTTCAATAGCATGCAATCTTTAGTATCATGTCCCACATCATTATAATACTTACAAAACCAGGTAGTTCGATTCTCCCTCGGATTTTGAATTGGTGGTGAACTTCTAATCTAGACAAAATTATTTGCCTTGTTAGATACGATGGCAACATTCTTTGTTTGTTCTGCAATATGATCAGGTCATACACATTGATTCCACATGGATTCATACTTCTAACCTTGTGGGTGATTGTTTACCCTAGGTCGAGGTAAATTTTTATTAGTGTCCTTCAGACGAAAACTAGTGACTACCTGAGCATGCTACTGCTGAGAGCCTGAGGCGACATCATATCTCTACCGAGGGAGCAATTTCAATAGCTTGTTTCTTCCACTTTAATATGTTCATGTTCAGATTATCTCATGCCTAAAAGAAGCTATAACCAGTTGCTTAAAGTAATATTCCAATCCATTCTTAGTTTGTACGAAGGGTTTAGGGTAATCATTTAAACTCTTCCCAATTAACTGATGGTGTTGAATTATTGAGTTTTCATTTCCTCTTATTCATTTGCATCCCACAAACTTCCTTCGAAAATCAATCCAAAACACATCAAAATTCTTGATATATCCATACAGAAGTTGTTATACCATTTCAAAGAACTATCTTTGAAATGTTTGGAGAAACCCGACACAATAACTTATCATCGTCATCGTAATTCATCATAAAGTTTATGAACTGTTCGATGTGGTTATCCGGATCTTTACTCTCGTCGAAATTTTCATCTTAGATACATTGAACCGCCTGGGTAGATGTCCAGGGAGAATCTATGTAGAGAGAGGAGACTACCTCCAAATATGTCTTTAAATTGGTGAACTTCATTAACTATCGCATAAATTATGTCCCCAACTAATAAGTGACCTTCATTCACTTGGTAATCAACACTGTGATTTCCCGAACCTCATATATTTCCCTCAATTTATGTTCTTTATTTTCCATTTTGAGTTCTTTTCTTATCTAAGGAAGCATGTTGTTTACTTGAACTTTGTACCCGCTTATGGTTTTGATGTTGATGATAATGCCTTTTGGAGTAGTAATTACCATTATGATTTATTATCTTTTTATAGCAATAATCACTTTTTGAAGAGGAAGAAAATACCTTAGATACAGACACGAAATATTCGCTACAACCTAAAGGACTGTACGAATACTTGAGCATATGTTTTTGTTTTAGGAATGGTGATTTCTATGTGATCCATCTCTTCGGTACTTCTCCTTATTGTATTGAGCATCTGAGTCTAAAACTTCTTTCCCAGAGCCCTTTTGTCATTCGGGTTTTTGGACTTTTGATCAAACCTTACTCAGTGGTGTTATAATTGCTTCTTTTTTACATCTCAAGGCCTCGATCTCTCCTTTCAATTGGTCACGTTTTCATTGCATGAGCAATAGTTCTTGTTTTTCGTTGGTCATATGTGGTATTTGACCAGACTTCTCTCCGGTCATGACTTCATCGGTCACTTAAGCAGGATCCATCTGCATTTCAAATTCCATTCTTCAGTACACGCCTGGAAAAAAATTCAGTCACTTAAGGTTTTGGATGTCATTATCTAGGTACCTCTTGTTGCTAATAACGTCAAAGATTTTCATAGCATATTTAAATATTAATGGGTAAAATAATGATTTTTGGATGAGTTGTAAAGAGATAATTGAGCTATCTAAGAAGTAAAAATTTGTTTGGCTTCATTAAATACTTATAAAACTTATTTATAGAAAAATGGACCCAGTGGGCTTACATGGTTTATAATACCATTAGAGGTGAGACGAGGTTCTCTATTGGAAATGTGCTTCGAGGTTCCTCGTCTGTCGTTTCCTAGATAATTGGTAATGCCTTAAAATATAATCACCCCCAACAGTAGTAAGAATCCCCATACCAACTCTCAAATCATCTTCTCTTGATACAACACCGACCACATGGCGATCGGGGTTTCGAGTCAATGTACTCACCCCCTAAAATATCTTGCATCACATGGTGATTCGGGTCATTGTCTAGATACTCATTAGTCAAGTAACAAAAAGTCACCTCCTGACTGACATTTACTATATTATTATTTTCCTACTTAGGAATTACCATCTAAGTCATTGATATACCTGGCACGTCAGAACTCGATCCATTCCCAAAACTCCTCTGAGCCCCGTTATTGTTCCTCACATATGGTAATAGCTCCCCATTATTGATTAAACTCTTAATCTCTTCCCTTAGCATTACGAAATCACTTGTACAGTGGTTGTCGTGGTTGTGGTATTTATCAAACTTACCACTATGATCCTCTTAAATCTTAGTTATTGGGAGAGAAGTCCTAAACTACACTTATCACTTAGCCTTATGGTATACATGCACCCATACTATCAGTAAATTCGGTGAAGTTCTCATGACTCATCCACTTGTTCTTTCGGTCTTCTCGACCTTGACCTAACGTTTCATTCTGATTGGAGGTGGACTACGGTTGCCTCGTGCTCAATTGAAGTGATCGAGATTCAAACGGCTCTACTGCATGCAAAAAAAAAGGTAGATGAGTTGATGTTATTGTTTCACCACCTGACGTGCCCTGCTTGTAGCATAACTGATTATTATGATTGAAATTGGATTCTAGTATTTATACCTGAGTGTATTACTCATAACCAAAAGAAGACGTGTGATTTCCTCGATTTGAATTTATGGTTTCTATTTTTTCCAATAGTGTCCCGAAAGTTAGAAATTTCTTCCATGTAAACGTTTTCGACAAATTGGTCCCCTAGAGAATTCCTTGCATATAAGAAGAACATGTCACATCATAGATGCAACCATCGAGGTTGTTTTTAGTGGGCAAAATGTATTGAGCATAATCCCTCAAACTCTCCCCATTATATTGCTTGCAATGCGCTATATCGCCATTGTGACCCTAAATTACCTTGCTTCAAACGAATTGATGTATAAAGAGGATACATAGCACATCAAAACCAGTGATAGACCATAAAGCCAACTGACTGAACCAGGTCAAAGAATTTCCCTTGAAGGTCAATCAGAATACTTGACACCACAACTGATCATCATTCGTGAAACTCATCATTATATTTCAAAACTGTTCGATATGGTGTTCTGGGTCACATGTCTTGTTGTACTTCTCCATTTTATGGATATCAAACCTACATGGAAACTCAATCGCCAAAGTATCTAAAATCAAAGGGGACATCTTTCTTCTATACCTTTGACTATAGAAATAAATTTTAAACCACCATCTAGAACCAAGTAGGGGTCCACGTGATAATGCGACCGTATATTGAACATTGGCATTGGATTTTTGTATATAGGCCCTTAACCCAGAACAGCTTGTTGGTACACAACTAGATTATACCCCTGAATTGGTAACCCAACTTGCGGCCCGGGAGCGGAAGGGTAGAACAAATATTGCATCCCTAGAGGTAGGTCGGTTTGAGGGTTCTAGGCATGCTCTTGAGAAGTTGACTATAACTGAATACGCTCAACATTCTCAACCATTGCCCGAGCATCTTGCCCAACGTTTCTTTGATCTACCTTAGGGTCCATACGGGACCTCCTCCAAGACTCTATCAGACCTTGAGATCTCAAGTATCGTTTGTGCCTAGTGTACCCATGGTTGCTCTAGAGATACCTCTTCTTATGTGGGGATGACAATTACTCACCTTCACTTGTAGATATAAACAAATACTTAGCTTTCACCAGATATTCTTGTATTAAAGAAATATGGGCACGGTTTGGTCGAAAAGGTCTGGAGAAATCATAGGTGTCATCTTCAGGTGTTTCAAATGGTGTATCGATGCGAATCTTAGGTCGCACACTCGAGCGCATGGTATCTAAAGCATCCCTCTCAAGTCGAAGGAAATCCACTTCTGCCAAGGTGTCAACATCGGCTAAGGTGTCATTTTCCAAAGTAATTCTATTGTGGCCACTATTTATTGTTATACTCCTCTAGCTGAGTTGGAGAAAGAGTAGAATTGAGAGGGTTTCCTCACCCTTCTCGTACAACCTCACTCCCCGGGGTGGTATGTGTATATGATGCTCATTGAGTAATCATTCAATTGTAGCTCATTTTGGAAGTAATAAAGAGTGACAAATAAGTAGTTTGGTTTAACATAAACTTTCTAATACCAATTCGAATATCATTCTTACTATGAGCGCCACTGGTGAGTCCGGGTTCGGCTCACCAGAATATCTTAGAAAGTTATTATAGAGAGATAACTTCTAGAAATAGAGAGATTAAGAATATTTAATGAAAGAACATAATAATTATTTTTCACCCTTTCCAAAATGGTGACAGTCTATATTTATAGTCACCAAAGTGGACCTTTGAGCTCTATTAGACCATAATATACAAAGAATTTCTCATTGGGCTCATGGTTAAAAACAATTAATATGACTAAACACGATCTAAAATAAGATCTTCAGTACAGGAGATAATTCCTCATGAATATTCATGATGAATATTCTCTTTAGATTGCATTTGGATTGTTATTTGAAATTTTTCAAAAGAATCTATTTAAGAAATACACTCTGTTAATAGTTTTGTTTAACCAATATAATCAAGTTTTTAGTTGAATATTTACAACTTCATTTGCATTTATCTTTTATTTCATATTCGTGTCAAAGATCAAACATCACCCTTTTGTTGTTCTTCATTTACTTGAACATGAGGTTGCTCCTTATTCTTGTTTTTCTTTCCTCTCTTACGATTCAAAACAAAAATCTCTTTCTGATGTATTTACTATTGTTTTCTTAACTAATCATATAGATAGTTTATTATAAATTTTCACAACTAAATGTTTCTAATCACAATTAAATATTTTATATATTATCATGTAAGTATTATATAGATAATTTATCTTGAATATATATTTTTACTAAAATATTCATAATAAAATGTTCTTAATAAAATATTCTTTAAAGTTATATATATTTACAGTTAATTATTCTTATTTTTTCATTCTCAAAATTTGTGTCATTGATCACCATCTTGTTGTTCTTTAATTATTTGAACCTCGGGTTTCTTTTTAGTTTCATTTTACATGCTCTCTTGCGTTTGTAAACAGTATTCTATTTAATAAAACTTTATTAGTTAATTTTCTATAACTAATCATATAAACATTTATTATAATTTTTCACAACGAATTTTTTTTATATTGTAATATAAGTGTTATATAGACAATTTGTTCTGGAATATTTTTTCAAAAAAGTTCTTTAAAGTTAAATATATTTTTTTGTAGTTGAGGTTTAATAGTTACCTTTTTATTCTTATTTGTCTTGTCTTCCAAATTTGTAACCTTGACCAGTTAATCACCCTCTTAAATCTGAGGTTGCTCTTTAGTTTTTCATTATTTGTTTTGTACATTCGTACACACTCGTATGCTATTTTGATACTCATCTGAAGATTATTTGTTAATAAAATAATTTTTCAATAAAGTGTAGTTTAAAATAAAGGTAACCTTATAGCTAAATGTTCAAATTATGGTTACTCTCGTGAAATTTTAACTTATCAATTTGATTTGTTTAGTCTTATTTATCTATTTCACTAATAACTTTGTACATAGTATTGACTTCAGTTAGTGTTTCATTAATATTACCTTAATAACCATGGTGACTATCATGATCAAAATATATATTTTGTTGTTCATCAGGATCATTATTAATTCCTCGATTATTCCCAAATTCTATATTGGTTTTGCTTAACATTTATATCTTTAAAATATAAGCTAACATAAGTATGCATATAATTATCTTCATATTTGTTGTAAATTATTTACATTTCTATTTGTTTATAGTGGGCTTTGATATTTTTTTCATTATTATATTTTTTTATAACTGATTTTCTCTTTCTCTTTATTGATTGATTCTTCATCTTTACTATTTAATTTTTTATTTAGTTCTTCTTTTGTCTTTTCTCTGAAAACTAAATAATATATCTTAAAAAATCATTTTTTTTCTTCTTTAAACGATATATAATTATAAAATGTATGTGTGATATCATTATAATAACAAATATTCTCCCTTGAACGGTATATTTAAATTATTGTTATTTTTACTTGATATGTGCAAATATTTTATATTTCATCAATAGTAACTTTATCTGACTGAATATATTTCCATATAAGATATCGTGGAAACTTCATTCCTTGTCGGTTTTCATATTTTGGTATGCTCATAAAAATAATGTTGTATAATAATTTCAAATAATATATAGTTTATTAGTTTCAAAGTTAATCTAATAATATGAATAAAAATGTATAATAGCTTACTATTAAGAGCATCACACAACCCCTTACATCCAATGAGTTTGGTCTAAAAGAAATTGATTCCTTTAAATTCAAGAGTATTTCTCTTGTCCAATTTTACTTTGTGATCATATTCAAATTGTCCACCAAAATAGCACACATCCAATGTAATGTACCTTAACTTTTAGAAAAGACTAGTAAAATACAAAGCATAAGTGCTATCAACATTGATATATCATTTGCTTCTTATTTTGTAGTTCTTTCTAGAAATTCTTTAAGAGTTGCGGTATCATTTTCTTTGGTAGTGAAACTAACTTTTCTCTTTTGTTCATTACCATTGGAACAAGATATTTCTTGTACATTCTATAATTTTGTTGTTGTTTAATTACAAGCTTTATTTTTGGAAAAAATTCATTCTCACATATTAATTCTTATATTAATCTCACATATTTTTAAGTGATTAGTACTAGACACTCTCCAAGTTTGATACATCATCGTGTTTGTTGTACCAGTTTACTATTTCCACTGTCAACGTCTCATTTTTTCTTTTATAATTTGGATTTTTATTTTTCAAGTTATTTATCCCAAAAAATAAAATTTAGAACGGATTTTTGTTCAAATCTATGAGATATAACGGATTCGGTTCGGTTCCGGTTCCTTATAAATACCCGTACGGTTCCTTATCTTAAATACCCACGGTTTTCGGTTCGGTTCGGTTCGGAACCGAGAACCGAATAGTACCCATAAAGAACCGAATAAGCAATAGTACATTTGAATATCCATATTTCTGTTCGGTTCCAAACGGTTCTTTTGGTTACAAAGTAACCATTTGGTTCTTTTTGGGTTCAGTTCCAAACAATTCTTTTGGTTAGAAAGTAACCATTTGGTTAGAACATAACCATTTGGTTCTTTTCAGGTTCAGTTCCAAACAGCTTTTTTGGTTAGGTAGTAACCATTTGGTTAGAAAATAACCATTTCGTTCCTTTCAGATTCGATTCCAAACGGTTCTTCTGGTTACAAAGTAACCATTTGGTTAGAAAGTAACCATTTGGAACCGAAACCCGAATGTAACCGAACAAAACCGAGAAGAACCGAACCAAACTGAATTTTAATCAGTTTCTAAATGGGTACTAGTTTTAAAGAACCGAAAGAACCGAGAACCGAACCAAACCGAACCAAATTTTAATCGGTTCCTAAATGGGTACTAGTTTTAAAGAACCGAAAGAACCGAGAACCGAAAGAACCGAACCGAACTGAACCGAAGAACCGAATTCCCATACCCAACATTTACCTGTAACCAATTCATATTTGAGTATACTATTTTAACATCCAGTAAAGTCTAAACTATATATACATATGACATTTACCTGTAACCAATGCACGTATTTGCATATTAAATTAAATAACCATACAATGTTAAACTATATATTCCAGTAACATTTACTTGTAATCAATCCACATGTAAGCATACAAACTAAACATCAAGCAATACTTAAACTAGATGTGCATATAATATTGACTTGTAAGCAATGGACATATAAGCGTACATGCATAACAAGCAATAATTCATAAACTAGATATACCTATAATATTTTACTAGTAAGTAATACACATGTAAGCTTACAAATTGAGGAACTAGAAATGTCTAAACTCGATGTACATATACCATTTGCATGTAAGCAATACACATGTAAATATATAAAATTATTAACCAGTAATGCTTAAACTAGATTTACATATAACATCAACATGTAAAAATGCACATTTAATCATACAGACTGAAGAGCCAGCAATGTGTAAAATATATATATACCTATAAGCAATGCACATGTAAACATATTAACTATAACATCAAAGAGTAAACTATATATACATATAACATTTACATGTAAGCAATGCACATGTAAGCATACAGATTGAACAACCAGTAATTCCTCAACTAAATATACATATAACATTTACATGTAAACAATGCACATGTAAGCATACATATTATACAACCATCAATACCTAAACTAGATATACCTATAACATCTACTTTTAAATAATATATATGTAAACATAATAACTTAACAACCAACAATTCTTAAACTAGATATACCTATAACATTTACCTATAAACAATGCACGTGTAAGGATAAAGAGTCAATAACTAACAATTCTTAAACTAGATATACCTATAACATTTACCTGTAAATAATGGACATGTAAGCATACAAGCTGAACAACCAGAGTGCCTAAACTAGACATATCTATAACATTTACCTGTAAATAATGCACATATAAGTATACATGCTGAATAATCAACAATTCCTAGACTAAATATACCTATAACATTTTGCTTTATAATAGTACACATGTAAGCATACATACTGAAAAACCAAAAATATCTAAACTAAATACATATAACTTTTACATGTAAGCAATGCACATCTAAGTATAGAGACTGAGTAACCAGCAATACCTAAAATAGATATACGTTTGAGATTTACATGTAAGCATACATATTAAGCAAAAATAATTCTTAAATTAAATATAAATATAAAATTTACATGTAAGCAATGCACATATAAGCATACAAATTGAACAACCGGAAATTCCTAAACTTGATATATCCATATAACATTTACATGTAACCAATGCACATATAAGCATATAGACTAGACATCTAGACAAACTAAACTAAATATGGCTATGATATTTACCTGTAAGTAATGCACATGTAGACATACAACCTGAACAACCAACAATGTCTAAAGACATATATTATTTACATATAAGCAATGCACATGTAAGCATACAAGTTGAGCCATCAATAATTCCTAAACTAAATATGGACATGCCATTTTCATGTAAGTAATGCACATGTAAGCATACCAACTAAGTAACCAACAATACCTAAACTAGAGATACATATAAATTTTACATGTAACTAATGGACATGTAAGCATATAGTCTGAGAGACCAACAATGCATAAACTATATGTACCTCTAAAATTTACTTATAAGCAATTCACATGTAAACGTACAAACTGAACAACCAGCAATGCTTAAACTATATATACTTATAATATGTGCATGTAAGCGTAACTAGTAATGCCTAAACTAGATATACATATAACATTTATATGTAAGCAATGCACATATACACATACAGAGTGAACATTCAAACAAGCTAAATTAGATATGCTTATGACATTTACTTGGAAACAATGCTCTTGTAAACATATATACTGAATTACCAATGATGCCTAAGCTAGCTATACTTATAAAATTTACCTGCAACCGATGCACATGTAAGCAAATAGACTAAACAACCAGCAACGCTTAAACTATATATACATATACAATTTACATGTAAAAATGCACATGTAAATATACAAACTTAACAACCAGCAATACCTAAACTAGATATATGTATAACATTTACTTGTAAGAAATGAACTTGTAAGCATACAAACTGAGCAACCATCAATGCCTAAACTAGATATACCTATAATATTTACTTGTGAGCAATATGTGTGTATGCAAGCGCACGTGTGCATACATGTGTGCGTGTACATGTAAACAATGCACATCCAAGCTTATAATTTCAACATCCACGCTAACCTTAACTACATATACCTCGAACATTTACGAGTAAACAATACACATCCAAGAATATAAACATAACAACGAGCCTAACCTTAACTCAATTTTCCCTTTAATACACACATCCAAGAATATAAACATAACAACCAGCCCAACTTTAACTAAATTTTCCCTTTAACATTTACTTATAAATAATACACATCAAAGAATAGAAACTCAACAACCACTTTAACCTAAATTACAAACTAATAACTATATCAAATTCAACCATACAATTCGAACAAAGTTGTAACAAATTGAAGAACTTTTAACAAACGAATATATTTGTAATTTCAATAGTCAAAGGCTAAAGATTTCATAAATTTCAAAAAAAAATTAATAATAGATTTTGATGATTTTGTTTAAATCTTCTTCTTATATTTCACGACTTATGCCGTAAAAATTTGAATTTGGAAAATTTGATTTTGATTTAGGTATTCTGTTTAAATTATTATTTAAAAAAAAATTGATTGAATGCAAGATTTTTGTATTATGTCACTTTTATTAGTAGTTATATATTTTATATATCCAATTGATCGTTTTGAAAATTATTTTTAATCTCAATAGTCACCACCCCTTTCGTTCTATTCCAAAATTCAAATCACTGGTGTATTATCAAGCCCATTGTAAACATATGATAAACTTAAATGATATATCTACTTATGAATGTAAAAAATCCCAATGTTTCTTTTGATTACATAATGGTGTTTCAAGATGAGCACGATCGTTTTTGAGCTACTAAGAATCTAAGAGTCAATTTTTTGCTAGCCCTAACAAATACACCTAGAGGAGCTCAAATACCTCTCCTCTTCTCTTACTTGATCAAATTTTATAGATGGATATGTCCAATTTCCTTAATTTTCACTTTGACCGGAATTCAAAATGTCGGCATTTAACTTCCAATAATAGAACAGCATCATACTGTATGTAACTTTTTTAGTCTAGATCGAATCCTAATCAAGCGAAGTTAAGTTGCTTACTAAAAAGACATGTGGGTCTAAAGTTAGTAATTATAAGTCAAAAAGTTAAGAATAAGATAAAATAAATATTGCCATGACTTAAAGCAACTAATTAGTTTAGACTTAAAGCACTAGAAAAAAGATTATCAACCATTAACTCTATTATTAGTTTCCGGTCTCTTACCAAAATTCGATTATTAATGCTATTCAAACCATATATTTTAAAAGAAACAGCTGAAAAGCATCTACTGTTTGTCATGTGTTTCACACCATCTAATCTTATCTTAAATTAAAGACGCGTTTCTTATTACAATTTTATATATTGTTAACTCGACTTTCCTTTAACCCATACATAACATTTAACCCGCTGGATTTATAGTAGACAAATTTACAGAATACAAACTAATGCTTTGGCAATCTAGAAAGAAAGACACGGTCAATTCTCAATAGTCAGAGTTCGGATAACAACTCATGCATGCCATGAGCAAAATACGACCAACTTCTTTAGTGTTATCATCATCATCTCATAATATATACCAAAAACCCAGGCTTCATATAAGGCCAGATTAATGTAGTAGGAACATAAAAGTCAATATAGTTGAAACTTTTTCACTTTTCTACTATACACTTTTCAATAGAGCAGGTGAGTCTCTTCTTATTTGTTTTTTCTCTTATGATATGTTTATCCTTCTTTTCGAAGAAATATCATATTAAAAGAATCGATTTCAAGTTAGACCGAGAGTTAGGCGAGTAAACTTATCCGATTAACCGAACAATCTCACGACTTATTCTTAATGGTCATGTTTAACACAGGATGACAAAACTTGTCAAACTACATCAAAACATTCTTGAAACTTATATTAAGTTAAAGTATGGAAGAATCCCTTTCCTTTGTACTAAATTATATCATGTTTCAGTGTAACTTAACATACAAGTTAGTATTGACCATTTCTCAGTATCAAAACTAGCATTACATCATACTACTTTATTTGCAATTGAATGGTCCAAACTTACATTTGCCTCAATTTTTGTTATTATTCTCTAGAATGTGTAGTTTGACAAGTAAAATTTCAAACATATAAGTTGCCTGCACATGGATATACTATGAAAACTTTGTTACTATTGGTTCATAATGAGATAGGCTTGTAGATGTAAATAAAAAGGTGGCGAAATAGTCAGCCTAGAGATGCATAGATAGCCAACAACTCTCTTTTATTTTCAGCACTAATATGTTAGCGCAAAAGCTAGTTAGTTACCAACTACACCTTTATGTTCCCTTCCATCTTCTTTCCTTGATGACAATTCAAAAGACAATACATCTATATATACCCATCAACTATTATAGCTTAAATCACACAAACTTTTATTATCTTCGAGTCGAAAAAAGAAATGACTAGCTCTATTGAAGTTCTTGTAACTTTAACTCTTCTTGCCTTTGCTCCACTTTGCTTCTCTAGGAAAACAAGTTTTAGTGGTCTAAACCAATATTTCTATGACCATTCGTGTCCTGAAGCTCAAGAAATTGTCAAGTCTATAGTGGCTAAAGCAGTTGAAAAAGAAACTCGAATGGCTGCTTCTATAATTAGGCTACATTTTCATGATTGCTTTGTTCAGGTTTAGTTTGTGTCTTCTTCTTTTTCTTCACACCTGTGTTGTTTGGTTCAAAGTCTTCATATTAGTTAAAGTTGTTGATTTTATGAATGCAGGGTTGTGATGCTTCGTTGTTGTTAGATAATAGTACTGGTATAATCAGCGAAAAAGGTTCAAACCCGAACTTTAGGTCAGCTCGTGGTTTCGAAGTTATTGATGAGATCAAGTCTGCTTTGGAAAAAGAGTGTCCTAGTACTGTATCTTGCGCTGATATTTTGACTCTTGCTGCTAGAGATTCTTCTGTTCTCGTAAGTTACTATCCTCCATACCGGTCATTCGAATTTTCATACGCAAATCTGATTTTATAATCCCTAAAATGATATATAAGTATGGGCACATCTCCCCAAACGTGCATTATTATATCGAGTTATCCATATTCATATATATATATATATATATATATATATATATATATATATTATAACTTACCAGCTTGTGTATTTTATGATAAGATCATTGTGATTTTTATATGCAGACCGGTGGGCCAAACTGGATGGTTCCATTGGGAAGAAGAGACTCAAAAGGAGCAAGTTTGAGTGGCTCTAACAATAACATTCCTGCCCCAAACAACACCTTTCCTACCATTCTTACCAAGTTCAAACGCCAAGGACTTGATCTTGTTGACCTCGTTGCACTTTCCGGTAAATAACATTCCTACGTTTGTCTATTATATGTATATTGACTTATATATATGTGTCGATTTTTAACACAACGAGTTCTTTCATAGGGAGTCATACGATTGGAAAATCAAGGTGCACAAGTTTCAGACAAAGACTTTACAATCAATCCGGGAATGCCAAACCAGACAGCACCCTCGACGAATCATATGCGGCCATGTTACGTCCGAATTGTCCACGGTCCGGTGGTGATCAGAATCTCTTCTCCTTAGATTTTGTTAGTCCGACGAAATTCGACAATAGCTATTTTAAGAACTTGATTGCTTATAAAGGGTTGTTGAATTCTGACCAAGTTTTGTTCACCAAGGACCAAGCTTCCATGCAGCTGGTAAAGAAATATGCAGAGGATGAAGAAGATTTTTTCGAGCAATTCGCTGAATCGATGATTAGAATGGGAAACATATCTCCGATGACCGGATCAAATGGGGAGATTAGAAAGAATTGCAGGAAAATCAATTCTTGAAGATTGTCTTGTTTTTGTGTTTTTGATTTCTTGTCTTATTATGTAGTTTGTTTGTTTTTCTTTTGCGTGTTCTTCCGTATACATATATTGTGTGGAAGCTATTTAATATTTTGAGTAAGACTTTGTATTACACAATCTTATTAGAACTATTCTAAACTTTACTTCTTTTATCTAATATTAGTTTATAACGGATTAAGATAACTTACTACTAATTCAACCACTTTTGGCTCAAAATCTTCGCCTAACTATTTTTTCTAAATAATAAGACTACTCAATAAAATTGAGAAACAGAAAATAGAATTAAAAAATCTCTCATGGGATGAAACTAAAGTGAAATTGTTAATAATAATAAAAAGTATTACATCAAAATATATAAACGCAAATAAAATTTACCCACGTATGATATTCTGACTACCAATAATAGTTATTTAATAACTAAATATAATATTTAACTCCAATCTAATATTGATGATCTTCCATAATTATTAAAATATTTTTTATTTGTTATAAAAATAACGGTAAACATAGAAATAGATGATTAGTTGCCTAGTTATTAAATATATATATATATATATATATATATATATATATATATATATATATATATATATATATATAGTATGAGAGAAATAGATGATTCTTTGTATGATTTTGGTATAGTATCAGAGAAAATTTCTCTTCATTATTACAAGTTTCATTCTTACAATAAAAACACAACGAATTATTATGATTCATGATTCTTATATTTTTAAATCGGAGATCTAAACCATCAACACAGAAGGTTTCGGATCGGAGACCAAAACTATTGATCCTTAACATATCTTTTATATTCATCATTCAGGCTAATCAGGCCATGTTTTGGTTACCATCAAACTAAACGACGTCAATTATCAATCATGGAGCAAGACAGCTATTCAGGTATTCATTGCAAATAAGAAGAACAGTTTCGTCGACGATAGCATCAAAAAACCATCACATGAGAATGAACATCTTCTGTTTGAGCAATGGAACCAATGCAACAACATGATAATTTTTTAGGTGACTTATGTTGTTGAATCAGACATTGTTGAAGGGGTTATCCATACCATAACAACACGTGAAATATGGGCTCACTTGCACGACCAATTCTCTCAAAAGAATGTTTCAAACGTGTTTTAGTCTTGGAAAAAAGATAAAATTCAAAGCAAAAAATATTTGACCATTATAACATATCAGAACATATTATAATTGAATGTCAGACTCTCATATTTCATTGTAAATATTTTGATAAGATGGGTCACACAAAGGATAGATTCCAATTAAAAAATAGAAACAACAACAAGTCGGGACAATTTTGAGGACAAAAATCTTCAGTTCGTAGCAATCAACCTTTAGTAAATACGGCAGAACCTCATAACTTATCGGGTTCCAACACTGCTAGTATTGTTCAGGGGTTCACTGTTAAACAAATACAACAATTATCCCAAGCATTCAATGCACCGAATCACAACAATTCTGATAATGTTGATGTATATGTGAATGTTGCAAGTTTAATTTCATCTACTATTGTGTCTGTTAATTATAGTGATACAAGTCCTTGGTTGGCACTGATCGGATCAGATGTAGTTGGGGGTATTTTATAGCAATTTTGATTTTATTTGGAGGATAATTCGAACATAATGATCAATATTTAATGACTAAGCAACAACCTAACTGGGTCAATGACTCAACTATGTGTCTAGTTACTTGAATCATGGGTTTGAGGTCTCATAATGGGCTTGGGAGCTCATATAATGGACTCAATAATAAGATCTGACCTGAAAGGTCCATGGGTATCTCAAAAGAGTATAAATATCCCAACCAACTTCATTAAGAGGGTTGGACTTTTTTTTTAAAACATTAAATACAAGGATACACCTCATTTCTCTCATTATTCTCTATAAAATACTTAATAATAACCAATTATCTTCCTCTTTTACTCCCAAACCAGATTTTTCCATCAACAGGCACCACAAATCATATTAATATATCATTCTTAACCGATTACAAGCCTTCCATTATTACTAATTTTAATTTACCAAATGGTGCAGCACCACAAATTACTTACACTGGCATAGTTAGTTTTAAACTTTTAATTCAAAATTTACCCTTACAAATGTCTTGTGAGTGCCAGTTTTTTAATTTAAATTTAATGCCAACTAGTAAACTCACCAAAGATCCGAATTATTGCATTGTTTTCTTTTTTGACTATTTTATTTTGTAAGACTTGGTATCGGGGAAGATGATTGGCTCGAGTAGACAATGTCATGGTCTATACAATATGTATCCAAATAAATCGACTATACGTCTAGTGTCTCAGTCAAATGACCTATGGCACATACGTCTAGGGCATCCATCTTTGTCTTGTTTTAAATTACTTTCACAAAGAGTTGGGAAATGATTGTATAATATCCCCACAAGGAAAGTAAACACGCTTGCCTTTTTCCAAAAGCTCAATAAATACAAAACTTCATTAATCCTCATTATTATTTGATGTTTGAGGTCCTCAAAAAGTTCATTCGTATACTGGTTTGCATTATTTCTTTGTATTTATTGATAATTTTACTTGATGCATATGGATCTTTCTTTTGTACCATAAATCAGAATATAATCTTTATTACCTAGTTTTGTGCAATTTGTTAAAACCTGATTTCAAACAATAAGATGATGGTAGTGATTTTACAAATAAAGGCACTGAGATTCAAAACTCATATGTTTACACCCCACAATAAAATAGAATTATCGAATGAAAACATTGATATATTTTAAATGTTGTTCGTTCTCTCATGTTCCAATCAAATGTATCATTTAATTATTATTATTATTTTAGGGGGGGTTATTTTAACAATCGTTTATTTAATCAACCATATTCCTACTTTACTATCAAAATCCTCATTTGATGTCTTATATAATTAGGCTCTCTCACTCGTGTACTTGCGCGTTTTTGGTTGTGTATGCTATGTAATTAATATTTATAAATAAAAATTTGATTATCGTGCATCTATTTGTGTTTTTTTCATATCCATATGGAAAAAAGGCTACAAAGTTCTTGATTTATATACCTATAAAGTTTCCATAATTTGTGATGTCCATATCAAGGAATGTCTATTTCCCTTGCATCTTGTGTCGATTTTACCTTTTTAAAACCAATCATCATCTTTGAATCAAACACTCAACTCATCATCATTTTTATTTACTAATACCACATCATATGACTTAAAACCTCAACCTTTATCATTTTTGTCTCCATATAATCCCATAAATCTAACACCAGCAACCCATACCTCTCCAGAATCAGTTATGAATTCATCACTCTCACACCTTACTTCATCATCACCTTCCACTCCACCAAAACTTCATGTTTTATTACCACCCTAACCATACATATTTCTCATCCAGTTTCTAATTATATCTCAGTTCGTTATTTCACGCGCCACATTCAGCTTCATGTGTAGCACCAAGACTACAACATGTCTACTAGAATCAATCAATCTTCAACACAATCAAGTTATCATCAATCTACAAGGTATAATTTCTCCTCTTGTATTTTTGTTTTAAGATTTTCCTCTAACCTCCAAGCTTTCTTAGCTTTATTAACAGCATAAATAAATCCTTCATATTTTGAAAATGCTAACCACGGTCCACTCTAGCGCCAAGCCATGTCCACTAAACTTCAGGATTTAGATCATAACAACACTTGACAGTTGGTTCCCCTTCTTACGGGACACAAATCTATTGGATATCGCTAGGTTGATAAGATCAAATATAAGTCTGATGGAACCATTAAGCAATATAAAGCTTGTTTGATGGAAAAACACTACACCCAAGTTGAAGGTATTATCTATCATGAGACCTTTTCTTTTACTGCTAAACTCGCCATTCTTTCATGTTTGTTGTCTGTTGCAACTTTCATAAATTGGTATTCATCAAATTTATGTGCATAATGTATTTATTCATTGAACAGGGGAGAATTTGGTATGTTGGCTTTGCAAATCTATCTACGGTTTGAAATAGGAATTCCAAAATTGGTTATCCATTTTTTCAGCTACCATCAAAACTGTAGGTTACATGCAATAAAAATTGGATTAGTCACTTTCAATTACTTTCATGTAATCAAATTTATTAAGAATCATGTACTACAACATTTTCACATTAAAAATCTCGACGAGTTTTACCTTTTCTATTTCTTGAATTTTCTCGATCTAAGAGAGAAGTATCTATGTCTCAAAAAAATATACGTTAGATATTTTGCAAGCCACAAGATTGTTATGAGTAAAACTCGACAAATTATCAATGGAACAGAATTTGAAATTAACCAGTGAATACGGTAAACTACTTCATGAGTCGACTAGATATCGGATACTAGTTGGTAGGTTAATATATTTTATAGTGGTCATGCCTGATATTGTGTATTTCAGTGCGTACACTGAGTCAATTTATGGGAGCACCTAGGAAGCCACATTGGAAAGCAATGTTAAAATTCATATGTTACATCAAAAAAACACCAAGTTAAGGTCTCTTTTTAAATAAAATAAAATCTAATACTTAGTGCATTTTGTAATTCATATTGGGGTGGATGTTGTATGCCAAGATGATCTGTTTCTGGTTATTGTGTTTTTCTTGGCTCAACACTCATATCGTGAAAATCAAATAAACATACTAATATTTCATGATCATTTGCAGAAGCAGAGTATAAAGCAATGATAAATACTTGTTTGGAATTAACCTGGTTGTGATATATACTTAAAGGTCTGAAGGTCGATTTGGACAAACCGACATCATTATTTTGTAATAATCAAGTGGCTTGATATATTGTGGTTAATCCTATTTTTCACTAGCGTACTAAACACATTGAGATTGATTTTCCTATAATTCTAGAAAAACTTCAGGCTGGGATAATTCGTCCATGACATATTTCTACAAATATGCAATTAGGAGACATATTTACTAAAACACTCGGGAAAGATCAATTTCATTTTTTGTGTAGCAATTTGGGAGTCATTGATCTACATTCTCCAACTTGAGGGGGAGTATTAAAGTATATTTATATTTATTATAAAGTAATTGTAGATATAAATGTAGATGAATGGTTGCACTAATTTAGGCGTGAAGATAATGGGATAATTATATTGTTTATAGTCATAATTAGCTATAGCTATAATTCATGCATATATATATATATATGAGTAGTACTCTTATTGAAAATATATATCACTATTTATCACTTTTTGTGTAATTTTAATAACTATTTGGTATCTAAAATATAGTTATCTAACTCCTAACTAATATCCATTATTTTCCATAATACCTCAAATATCCATGTTTCATCATCACATACATCATTCTCTATTTCTTTTTTTTTTAAATGTATATGTCAAACTGTAACTCGAGAAAAGAAATCTGAAAATACTATCATTTTTATTTGTTAAGACAAACAAAATTAGATCCATAAATTATTTTTTGGCGGACTCTGTTGTGCTGGTCTCGCACTATGTTTTTTTTTATCTCGCATATCGCATTATGAATGATCTCTCACTTTGGACTACAGTAGTCTTTTAAGTGATGGCATAATGGGAGAAAATGAAAATAAAATTTAGATATTTTATTAGTTAACTCCCACAAATAATAATTATTATTATTATTTATGAGAAAAAATTATACATATATGTGGGTTAGAAGTAAGAAAACATTTGTTTACCTCATGCAATCAACAAAAACGACATTCCCTTTAGTTTAAGCTTCTACATGACATGAGTATGAGGGAAATGACGTTTCGATTGGATGAAACTCTATCATGTAAAGTGTAAATCTATGCATAGTCAGTTTGACAATGGAATTCCATAATGTAATCGTTTGTAACTAATATCTATACAACATAGATGCACACTAATAGAATCAAGTCTCATATATTTCCAAAAACAATCATAGCCTCTTCAAATTTTATCTTTATATTTATAAAATAGTATTGTTAAGAACCTAAAAAACAATCATAGTCTCATGTAAACATTTAACACATAATTGGCATTTTGGAAAATTTTAGGTTTTTTAGATTTTTCAAAATTCAAAAAATATGCTCAACCATATACTGACAAGAGAAAAATATAATAGAGCCATTTGGTTTGGTGAGTCTTATCAAGCTTCAGTTTCTTAAGCTCTAACACGTATATAAATCTTCATCACTCGTGATAAAAAATTGATATTATTAAGTATTTTTTTTATTTGTTACAATTCTATAATATAATTATAGATTCTCATATTTCATACACATCTCCTAATATAAAAAAGAAGTATTTATAAAGGAAAAAATAAAAAGTTATTCAATTAAATCAAGATGATTATTTTCGTATGATAATATGTGTAATACGTTTATATTATATTAGTTTGGTTAAGATGTAATTATTAGTTAATTTTTTAATTATAAAATTATATGCATATGTCCGCTTATTATACTTCGTTCAAATTTTTACCTAACTATTTATTTGTAAAGTTGTAAGCATATTTTTAGTTATTATCACGTTTCAATCAAGATTTAGTTTTTTAAAAAACCTTTTACATATAGATAGTACATATATTTGGCTAGTATCAAAGCATTGTAAATATTAAGTTGTTATCCGAAAAACAAAATTACATATTATATGTGTATAGTCATCTAAGATCATGGTTTAGTCAATATTATGTTTTGGCATAATTTATTTTTAATTATTATCACGAACCGGTCAAAATCTTGTTTTCAACAAAAGTTTTGTTTGACATGTATATAGTATATATTTAATTGGTATTGATTTAAATGTTTTAAAAATATATTTATTTATTTTTATTAAAAATATTAATTTTGTATGTGTTAGTATCTATCGAAGTGTTTGCTTTTTATGATCAATTTTTTTTATCAAATTAAAAAAGACAGATAACAATAAGAAATATGAAAAACTCATATAGGAATGTTTTATAAGAATATAGAAGATAAAATGTCATACCAATATTGTTCATTAAAAACAATAAATTCAAAAAAGACAGAAATATATATATATATATATATAAGACACTAGCTAAATTAATATATCACTTCAAAAATATTTTTTAAAGATAATTATTATTATTATTATTATTAAAATTATTTTTTGAAAATGCAGTGGGAAAAAATGTGAACATGGAAAATAGGTTGAATCAGTAGATGAAATCCAAGACGAATAACATTTCTAATAAACATTTATTAGTAAATTTGTAATGTAGTAGTTCAATTTTAGAACATTTGTATTACTCATTTTACACAACAATATAAATTACGAAAGGCTTAAGTCAATAAACTTCATTTTTTATCTTTCAATCTTATAATATAACAATACTTACTTATACGTTCATATTATAATTAAATTACAGTACCAAACGATGCTTATCACAATTTTTTTGCCACTTATAAAATAAATAAACTATAAACAAAATTATACTATAATCAAACTATGGCAATTATTTTATCACTAATAATGATCAAAATATAAGAATACTTGTTGTACTTATAAGCAAACCATAATAATTGATGAGTCCGGATTCTGTTACCACTACGGACAGGGACAGTTCGGACAAAGACTACCTAACCGGACAGGACAGTTCGAACACCTCACCCATTGGACTGTTCGAACAAGAACTAAAGTACTTAAAACCTAAACACTTCTTGACTAAGCTGCCTGCTCTCCTACTAAAAGCTCATGGGTCCTTGAACTTGACCCGGGTTTATTAAACATGACCCGAAAGCCCATAAGACCTAGATGTAAGGGTATAAATACCCAACCACCAATATTAAATGAGGGTAATGAAAATTAAATACAACCAGGTTGCTTAATTCTCCCTTTACTCACTACTTAAACATTAAATACTTACAAACTTCTAAAAAACTCCAAACAAAAATTACAAACTTACCCTCAGACGAAAATAAACCTCACCAAATTGGCGACCACGGTGGGAGAACGACGGTGCCTGAATCAAGAATTCGAAACCAACAGGAAAAATCAGTCCGAATGAATCCGGACGCCTCGGAAGTACCACCAGCTTTGCTTGAAGTGGTGGGTGAAAATGATGAATACACCATCGAGGATCGTGATAGACTAAAGGGCGAGATAGAAGCTCTGAGGGCAGAGAAGGCTAAAATGGGCATGAAAGAAAAGTCAAAAGCATCAGTCGCTCATCATACCGACAACCCTAGAGAGCATGAGCCTTCGAAGACTCATGTGAGTACCAAGAAGACTCATGTTAGCTCCAAAAAGTCTCACTGGTCTAAGCCAGTGGAAAGTTCTGATTCAAACTCAGAGTCTTCTGGTAGCTCCTCAGACGAGGATGGAGTCGAAGAATCCTTATCCTCCAGCAGTGATGAGGGCCGATCCAAAAAGAAGAAAAAGTTGATTAAAAAGTATTGAAGAAAAGGGATAGACATGGGAAATTGAAGAAGAATATAGGCAAAGGATCATCTCATAGCCGGAGGCATGTAGATCGGATGCTGATGGATCCTTTCACCTTCCACGATGAACCAGGTATCTTTGCAACTCCCAATGAGGATAGTGTGTTCAGTCGTGGACGAAATTGGAGACAATCTCCATTGTTTTCCAAGATTTTGTCCGGAAACCTCCCTAAGAGGTTCGATAGCACTAAAATGGAAAAATACGATGGCAGTACTGATCCGGACAACCACTTGGAACAATTTAAAAACTTTATGATGAATTTTGATGATGACGACAAGTTACTCTGTAGAGCATTCTCCCAGTCCTTTACGGGGAGTGCTCTGAAGTGGTATAACAGCCTACCACAAGGCTGCATCAGAAACTTTGATACCTTCTGGGTGGCCTTTCGAAGGCAGTTTGTTGGGAGTAATGAATTGAAAGGCAATAGGGACACAATAATCAATTATGCCCAAGAACCAAACGAGTCACTGAAAGAATACATAAGTCGTTTTGTGAACACCAAAAATGGGCTGGCTGATTGCTTCGAGCAAGTAGCAATAGCATCCTTGAGACAAGGCTTAAACCCTGGAAATTTGGTTGATTCAGTGACCAGAAAGAAAGCAATGACTTGGGGAGGTCTATTGAATCAAGTCGGAAAGCAAATCAACGTTGATGAAACAAAGAAAACTAGGGTGCACAGGCAAGTGAGGTATGCCCCGGTTGCACCAAACCCCAACAAAAACCAGTCCGGGAACAAGACCAGGGAGACCGGACAAGGACATAACAGGGCTAAAGCTCAATCTCAGCCAGTTGCGCCTGTCCAGAGTCAACAATCTAGAAATAAAAGGGGGCCTTGGGTTCAACCGGAGTGGTTTGCAGAGTTAAAAGAAAGTGTGGCCACCATTTATGACAAAACAAATGAAGAAGTACACTATAGAAGGCCAGCCGCACTGCAAATTTCCTAGGGAACATCGTAACAATTCTTTTTTTCAGTACCATAATGATAATGGTCGTACCAAGAAGTTCAGAACTTAATTGAAAGAGGAAAGTTGGGGGCATATGTCAAAAGAAGAGGAGGAAATAGGACTGATAATGCTCATCGCGTTGGTCCGAGCAATGCTCCGGAGGGAGCTGTGGTTATAATCAAAAGATTTGATGTAGAGTCAGAATATTTGGATCTTGATCCAACTCGAAATAGGGTGGGTTCCATTGAGGAACGTTGTAAAACAGTCTCCGGGCTTATTGAGTTTTTTGAGTCACTCACAATTTTCAGAGGGGATACTATGACAGCTCCTACTGCTTCTTCAAGGAAGAGGCACGTTCATACTTTAACCACCCAGCTGGAAGGAGGCATGACCTCCTATCAATCACAAATTCCATTTCCCTTCATTGTTTTCGATGAAGATGACTTAAGGGATATAGCTGGACCTCATGAAGATGCTATTGACATAGGAGCATCCATTGGGGGCAATGACATAAGACGAATCTTGGTGGATACTGGGAGTTCAGCCAATATCCTCTTCTTAAACACTTACAAAAAGATGAAAAATTCAGTCGTAATTCAGCGTTCAGACAGGTCAATTGTGGGCTTCACTGGGAGCTCAGCAGATGTGATCGGGGAGTTCGAAGAGGAAGTTTTATTGGGCAAGGGCCCTTTTAAGAAGATGGTCAGGATACTTTTTATTGTGGTGGATTGTCCCACTTGTTATAATGCTATTTTAGGGAGGTCTTGGCTCTTTAGGATACATGCAGTGGCCTCGACAGTCCACCAATGTTTGAAATATGTTGTTCAAGGACAAGTGGGAGTTGTCCGGAGCAGTCAAAAGATTGCAAGAGAATGTGATGCTACAGCACTGGCTCCACGCACGTTGGGGGAAGTTCGTATCAACGAAGAATAGCAGTTTGAGGGGCTTTCTGGGGGTGAGGGTGAAATTAATGACCCCAGAGAGACCCCTGGAGTGTTGATACCGGTTGAAGAGGTTGAAACACACTCTTTGGAAGAAGGAAAATGTGTTAAGATAGGGTCCAAAATTCCATCCGAACTGAAGCTTAAGATGTTAAAGTTTCTAAAAGACGATCAGCATGTTTTTGCTTGGTGCAACGCTGATGTTACAGGGGTTCCATCAGATATTATATCACATCGCCTATCCATTCGGAGAGACATAGCATCTGTGGTACAAAAGAGAAGGGCTTTTTCCAAGGAAAAGGCTGATGTTATTGTTCAAGAAGTTGACAGGCTCACAAAAATAGGGCATATAAAGGACTCTCAATATCCTTTGTGGACTGCCAATCCGGTCTTGATGAAAAAGAAAAATGGCTAGTGGCGTATGTGCATTGACTTCACAGATCCCAATAGGGCTTGCCCAAAAGATTTATATCCAGTCCCCCGGATTGATCAGCTGGTAGATTCCACTTCTGGAAATAAGCTACTATCATTTATGGATGCTTTCTCCAGGTACAATCAGATTCAAGTATATCAGAAGGATCAGGAGCATACCACGTTTGTCACTGACAGGGGTCTTCATTGTTACAAGGTGATGCCATTTGGATTGAAAAATGTTGGGGCTACTTATCAAAGATTGCTGAACAAAGACTTTTCTGATCAAATTGGAAGAAATATGGAAGTATACATTGATGACATGATGGTGAAAAGTTTGGATGAACAACTACACTTGGCAGACCTTCAAGAAACTTTTGTTAACTTAGTAAAAGTGAATTTAAAGGTAAATCAAGAAAAATGTGTGTTCGGAGTGCAGTCCGGGAAATTCCTAGGTTATATAATAAGTAAGCAAGGGATACAGCCCGATCCGGACCAGCTTAATGTTTTTTCCAAATGGAGCCTCCTCGGAATGTTAAAGAAGTACAACGGTTGACTGGGAGGTTGGCTGCTTTAAATCGATTCATCTCAAGGTCTTCGGACAGATGTGCCCTGTTTTTTCAAACTTTAAAGGGTGCGAAGGGATTTGACTGGACTTCACAGTGCGATGAGGCCTTCAATGAGATTAAGAAACATATGTCCTCCCCTAAGACTTTATTTAAACCTGTTGATGGAGAGACACTCTTCGTGTACTTGGCAATTTCAAATTATGCCATCAGTGCTGTATTGGTAAGAGAGGTGGATAATTACCCCCCATCCGGTGTACTACATCAGCAAGAGCTTGATAGATGTAGAGAAACGCTATTTAAAGCTCGAAAAAATAGCATTAGCTTTGGTAATTGCTGCTAGGAAGATAAGGCCTTATATTCAGGCTCATCCTATTATCGTCCGGATATCTTTTCCCTTAAAGAATGTTCTTCAAAAGGCAGACATTTCAAGTAGAATGACTAAGTGGTTAGTGGAATTGGGGGACTTCGATATTGATTTTGCTCCTCGAACAGCAGTCAAAGCCCAAGTTGTGGCTGGTTTTTTAGTTGAATTCCATTCTGGTAGGGATACGGAGCAGACTACTGAAATGAAAGACAAAAAGGTCTGGATCGTCCGGACATATGGTGGATCCAGTATTATGGGGCGTGATGCAGGGGTGTGCCTAACTTCTCCATATGGTGACAAAATGTACCAGGCTATATGTTTTACTTTTAGGGCTTCTAACAATGAGCCCGAATACGAAGCAGCTATAGCTGGTTTAAAGTTAGCTTATATTTGTGGGGCCAAAAGGGTCAAGCTGATGAGCGATTCCCAGCTTCTTATCCACCATGCGCAAGGTCAATCTGAGGCCAAAAAGGAGCAACTAGTGAAGTACTTACTTCTTCTTAAAAATGAGGCACTTAAGTTCAAAAGCATTGTTTATGAGCATATACCCCGAAAAGAGAATGAACTAGCAGATTCCTTGGCAACCATAGCATACACTGAGTCATATCCATGGATCCATATGCTGGAGTGCCCTTCTATTCAACTCAATATGAGCAAAGAGGAAGAAATTTTTGATGTACAGATGAAACAGCCTCAAGATTGGAGATTCCCTCTCCTGCAGTATCTTTCCGATGGCATCTTGCCCCCGGATAAATCACTAGCAAGAAAAATGAAGCACAAAGCTCGTGGTTTTATCATACTAAGGGACGTTCTGTATAAAAATTCTTACAGTAAACCTCTTCTGCGATGTTTAGGAGATTATGAGTCTCAAGTAGTCATCTCCGAATTGCATGATAGTGAGGGATCAGCTCACTGCGGATTCAGGGCTCTAACAAGGAGAGTTTTACTGGCTGGCTATTATTGGCCCTCTATAATGCAAGACGCTAAAGAGCTGGTGAGAAGGTGTGATTCATGCCAAAGATATAGTAATGAAATTCATGTCCCAGCTATCCCTTTAGAGTCAATTTCTGAGCCTATACCTTTTGCTTGATGGGGGTTGGATTTGGTGGGACCTCTTCCTATGGCATCCGGAGGACGCAGAACTATAATTATTGCTATAGATTATTTTTCAAAGTGGATTGAAGCAGCCCCGCTGGCAGGAACAACATCAAAAGCTGTCGTAAAATTCATTTTATCCAACATCTGTTGCAGATTTGGTGTTCCACAAAAGATAACGACAGACAATGGGCCACAGTTCGACAACAGGGAAATGGAGAGTTTCTGTGCCTCAAGGGGTATACAACATTGTTTCTCTTCACCTTTCCACCCACAAGCAAATGGTCAGGTTGAAGTGGCTAACATAACTATACTGTCCGCTTTAAAGAAAAATTTGGAAGGAGCTGCTGGGAAATGGCCTAGTTTTTTACAAGAGGTTTTGTGGGCCTACCGGACTACTCATGGGGCTGCAACACAAGATTCACCCTTTGCCTTAGTTTATGGGATGGATGCCATAGCTCCCATAAAGGCAACTCTCCCTTCTTTTCGAGTTCATAATTTTTCCGAACACGCCAACGAAGTAGCAATCAGGGGTCAGCTTGACCTAATAGAGGAAAGACGAGTTAAGGCTCACCTTAGAGCTGCACACTATCAGGGTTTGATGAGAAGTAGGTTTGCTTCTAGAGTTAGAAGAAGATATTTTCAGCCGGGGGACAAGGTATTAAGGAAGGTCTTCTTACACACCCAAGAGAAGTTGCTCGGCAAACTAGCCCCAACTTGGGAAGGACCTTATATGGTCATTGAAAGACTCAAACCTGGAACATACTGGCTAGAAGATAAAGATGGAAGGGTTTTGAATCACCCTTGGAATATTGAACATCTTCGGATGTACTTAGAGTATGAATAATGTAAATATTTACTTGTTTAAAAATCCATGTAAATATTTGGGGGCATACTCTTTCCTACCCTGGTGGCGCGGGGAGGTTTTAATGAGGTGTCCGGGCTTTTTATAAAACTTGAAGATGACTACTTAAACATTTGTCATCGGAGAAGTTTAAACACTCTCGCTTTAAAATATTTATGGAATAACTAAGGGCTATTTAAACAACTAGCCACCAAAATTGAAACAAACTATGGAAGAATGCAAGAGGTATGCAAAACAAAGATATTCATTAAAATAACCTAAGTGTCCTGGCCTTCCAAGGACTTTTAAATTTTCAAACAAAACAAAAGATCTATCCGGTCAAATTCCGGACGCAATGACAAATATGCCTTGGCCTTCCAAGGACTTTAGTTCAGGTAACATAAAAAGTGAAAAGATAATTCATAGTTTAAGACTGAGCCTTTGAAGATGGCTCAGCCTCACTTGTCTTCTTCTTCTTCTTGGGATCGTCTTTCTCTTCGTGAGGGCCCTCCACGGTGTTTTTTTCTTTGTCAGAGGAGGAAGCACTGGAATAATCATGCAAGTCTCCATCAGCCATGGTGTGGAAGGGAAGGTCTTCGTACTCTACATGAAGCCACAAATCTCCCAGGTTCCTCTTCGGGAACTTCTCATGAAAGAGCAGGACCATGTCCGACTTCACCTTGGCATACATTTGCTCTTGAGTGTCTATTACGTTGTTGGCATAAGCATCGATCTTGGCCTGAATTTTGGCCTCCTACTCCCTTAGCAGATCAGCTTTCTCCTCTGCGGCCTTGGACACTGTGTTCTCGAGCGCAATTTTGTCATTTGTCAAGTTGTGAATGACTTGATCCTTGGTCTTTGCATCCTCTTTTGAAGAAGTGAGATCTTTCTCTAATCCGGACAACTTCTCCCGGAGCTCGTTGATAGTGTCTTCTAAAGTAGCAACCTTTGTAGTCCACCCCTCTTGGCGCTTCTTTAGCTCCTCGTTTTCTCCCTTCAAAATGTCAGCATGTTGAGTGGCAGTAAGAAGGTCATCGGGCAGTTTCTCTTTGTCAGATTTGAGATCTTTGATAATATCTGCCTGACCTCGAACTTGTTTCTCCAAAACAAGCACTGGCTGAACATTACTTAATATGAAGTGAGCTATAATATCCCTTTCACTTGAAACAGTAAAAGTCTTACCATTAAAAGTAACGGTGTTCAAAGTGTTTGGAGGGAGGTAAGGCCCAGCAAAATCGTCTCTGGGAAGATTTGCAAAATAGTCACCGAGTCCATCGAGCCCCGTGTTGTCAACATCATCGATGCTAAGGTCTCCTTCTCCGACCTCGTCGGTGTGAAAGTCACCAGGAATCTCCTCTACTCTTGTCGGATCAGTAGGGTCTCCAGGGGGGAGAGGCTCCGAAGTCCGGATAGAGAGTTTGTCACCCCTAGAGGTCTTTTTCTTTTTGGCCTCCCTCTCCTTACTCTCTGCTCCACGATTTTGGTCTCTCTTGCGAACCTTTGAAGGTTTGGGAGATCCTACCTCTTCCCTGACACTCTCCTGCTCCACCACTTCTAAAAGAGCAGCATCGATCTGGCTTGAGGTTGGCCCCTCTGGATTTGTTGGAGCAGCCTCATCCACCTCAAAAGGGTTAACCTCACCTACAACCTTCTTGCCCTTCTTTTTCTTGCCTTTCATTTTACTCGGGGCCTTGGCCCGGCCTGGCAAGTAAAGCGACCCATCCGGTTCGTGTGTTCTCTTGAGGACTACATCCGGAGGGGTGGAGTGGTGAGTTCTTCCCAGGTCAAGTCCCTCCGGCCATTAGTGTTCCAGAGGTTAGACCTTGCAAAATTGCCTCCTCTGAAAGCATCGTGAAACTAGTTTCCCCATTTTTCAGCAGCCCAAGTGTTGATCTTGGTGCAAGTAATCTGTCCGGCCTTTAGGTAGTCACTAAAGTCTTTGGGCAGCACTGCTAAGAAAAAAGACAAGACTAGTCAGTTTAAGCAAATTTGATAAAAGTAGAAAAAAGAATATAAAGTAGGAGCCTTACGATCACTCCTCCATCTGCTGGTGAGGAGACTTGGATTGACTCCGGCTTTGATTTTCCTCCCGTTCTCCCAAGCACCACTTACGAACAGGAATTGAGTCCTCCAATTTCTCTCCGACTCAAGCAGATCGTCCACTACTTTATAATCATCGCTCATGTTGAAGTGATAAAAGGGAATGTGGTGGTTTCTACAGAGACTGGCTACAGCTGCAAACTCCTCCATTGGTAGAGGAATCCCAGAGAGCCTGGAGGCCATAATGCAGGCCATAAGTGTGTACCAGGCGTTGGGGCTCAGTTGACTAGGGCAGAGCTTGATAAGGTGGAAATACCTAACTATCTCCGGATCTAAGGGAAACCTTAGACCCCAGTTAAAAAGCTCAGTGAAAATGACTATTTCATTGAGTTTACAGTCCATTGGAGTTTCGGGGTCTATGGGGATTCTTATCTTCACGTTCTCCGGAATTCCCCACTTCATACGCATCCGGCCCAACTCAGCTGTATGGATGAAGGCATAGTTGATTTTTTGTAAAGCAAGAAGGTATTTAACGTTTACCTTGTGGAAACAAGGTCCCACTTTTCCTTCGAGGCACTTCGGCAGATCCGGATGCCTTAAGCATAGCTTTTCCTTGCCCTTATCCTTCTGGGCAGCAACAGCACCACTAGTCTGTCCGGAAGGTTCGGACACGAATGGAGCCTCTTCGATAGAGTCCTCCATTATTTCCTCCATTATTGAGGAAGGGTTTTCAGTTGTCTTGGTGAGAGGGGAGTTTGGAGTTGGTTCAGTCTGACCACCGGACTGATGAGCTTCAGCGCTCTCCTGCACTCTAGCCTCCGGCTGGGGCTCTGATGTGGAGGTTTCTCTTCGGGGGTTTAAGCCAGTAGCCTCCGGACCGGACAGCCTATCCTAGGGTGCTTTTATGGGTGCTTCTGACCCTGTACTACTATCTTTGACACCTGATTTTGAAGGGGTGCCTTTGGAGGCCTACCCTTTGACCAACCGGCCTTTTCTTCGATCAACCAGCTTGTTGGGAGAAGTATCAGTATCTGACCCCATGGCTAAGAATGGGGAAGGTTTTTTAAAACTAGTAACTGTTAATCTTGGTTCAACAGTGGGTTCTGACTCTTGAACCGATGAACCTGAGACAATAGGGGAGAGGCTGGTTTGAAACAATATCTTCGGTCTGACACTTTTTGTAGAGGACGAACCATGGTCAGGCTCTGTGGTTGAGGTTGCTGGTTTGTCGATGGGAGAAGTAGGTAAGCCTGCTGTGATGCGCTTTTCCCTTTCAACTTTTTGTGCTTTTTCTAGTTCAGATAGATTGAGCCACCCGCCTCTGATTAAAGCGTTCCTAGCCGTGAACATAAACAACCGAAGTAAAGAACTTGTGTTTGAGAGAGAAAGCTTTGAAAATTAGCAAAGTGAAAATGAAAGTGATAATAAAAAAGTAGAAAAGTGTTTTAATTTATAGTAAACATCAAAAAGAAGTTTTGATTCCTAAGAGAATTCGAAAGGTTTTGCAATGATTAAGAAACGGCGCTGATGTCACCTTCATTAATGAAGAGGTTTCTTTTCAGAGAAGGTGGGTGCGAAATTCAAGGTGAAAAAACGGCTAAAGTAACGAACCAAAGAGAGACACGTGTCCCATAAACTTTGGCAAAAAACCGTTTAGATTCAAAGAGCTTTTTTCAGTCCGGATAAAACCGTAACACAATTCGAAAGACCTGTCCGGATGAAAACTGTCACTGACAACGGACTGTTTTTTAGGTTTCGACAAAGGTTTTTGAACAAAAACGTAAAAAAGGGGCTACTGATGAGTCCGGATTCTGTTACCACTACGGACAGGGACAGTTCGGACAAAGACTACCTAACCGGACAGGGCAGTTCGAACACCTCACCCATTGGACTGTTTGAACAAGAACTAAAGTACTTAAAACCTAAACACTTCTTGACTAAGCTGCCTGCTCTCCTACTAAGAGCTCATGGGTCCTTGAACTTGACCCGGATCCATTAACCATGACCCGAAAGCCCATAAGACCCAGATGTTAGGGTATAAATACCCAACCACCAACATTAAATGAGGGTTATGAAAATTAAATACAACCAGTTCTCCCTCTACTCACTACTTAAACATTAAATACTTACAAACTTCCACAAAACTCCAAACAAAAATTACAAACTTACCCTCAGACGAAAATAAACCTCACCAATAATCAAATTATAATAATAAAACTATAATAATTTTATACTACTTTTAAGTTAAAATTATAAATTATACAATCAAACTATAAAGGCTATAACAAATTATTTATAAAATAATAACAACACTTGTTCTTTATGTGTTACAAAAATAATAAAAATTTGATTTTTTATTTAAACATTACAAACTCGAATCTTGAAAATATACCACATTATAAAGAATATAAAATAAAAAATATTATGAGTTTTGGACGAGTAAAACAGATTTTCATATTACTGTGACTTTACTGTTACCATGAGTGCGACAGACGTGGATCTTGTCGTGTTATACTCGTGATAGGACCAGACAGTGACTGTATCGTGGCGAGACGAAAACTCCATCGTGAACTCTCACATCGTGAACTCTCACATCGTGCTTCATCATTGTCGTGATAGACTCCTCACTATGATACCATGATAGAATATCGTGAATCTCATAGTTACCATTTTCGCTTACGACCCCTAATGGTAGCTGATAAAATTATTTAGATTTTAAATAATACTAGATGATATTTAAAATATTATATTGGAGACTTGATCATTTGTGTACTTGAAAAACTATTAATAATGTGTATGGCAAAAGATATTGAGCAGTAAAATATTTTTAAAAGTAAATACCACTTATACCCCTAATATTATACACATTTGACTTTCATCTTCTTCATTCGGTTCAATCTTTATTTATAGCTAATTGATTTAGTTTCTAAACAATTTGTGAATTATATATATATATATATATATATATATATATATATATATATATATGTTAAGTATAAAATATTTTCAGTATAAGAATCAAGCAATACCAGTAATTTTAGAGATAGAAAAGGAATATTATTTGAGCACTTCAACGTCCTCATGAACTGTATGATCGACCATTACGTTCTTGATCACCATTATTAACTAAAAATTATATAATTTGTAGTTTTAGATTCACAATCTAGGTACCTCATTTCTCTCACTGTGGTAGCCAATGTTAAGTGCAAGATATTTTTAGTATAAGAATAAAAAAAATACCAGTAATTCTAAAGAGAGAAAATGAATGATTTAGTTTTAGATAGAGAAACAATTAATAACACTCAGTTCTAAGAATGAATGTGTAATCCTCCTTATTTAATAATTCAATGTCCTATTCGTAGGGTGGTTCAGTGATAAACATATTTAGCTATATAATTGGGTAAATTATACTTTAACCCCTTACATTTATATGTTATCGTAATAATTTTATAAAGCTATTTACAATAACCTCTTTATGTAATTGTTTTAGGTCCCTAATAATTTATATCCTTATCAATATATACATAAATTAATATGATTAATTATTACTTTTTTATATTTATGTTCTACGATATCCTATTTTTCTAAAAAATATAGTCGAGTCTTCATCAATATTATCTCAAAATCATCAAGAAATAAAATAATATATATGTCACTGATTTTGATTTTATCAAAAACCATATACACTTCAGCATGTTTGCTCCTACTTTATTTTCCTCAATTTCTTTATAAAAGGAAAGAAATATATTTTATATGATGTATTTGGGTTTATTTAGGGTTGGTTTTCTCAATAATATCCTTTCAAAATATATTTTCATCCATCACCCTACCTCTCCTTTTTTGAAACTCAAACTTGAAAACACCAAAATATCATTTTCACTCCCACTAATTACAAGACTATTATTGGCCTAAATACCTACCCAAAATAAAAAACAAATCCCCAGAATTTACCCTAAAACCCAACATTTTACTACTATAACACTATCATTTTTACTGCATAAACCCCCAAAATCTACCCAAAAAAAACCAAACAACGGAATAGTTATGGAAGACGATGAAATAGATGTCTCTTTGGATGACTTAGTGGATGATGAGTACGCATATCGAATAGAGGTAACGATTTGAGCTCTACCTTATGTTTTCATAAGAATCGCACATCTTACACAATGAACAGCATACGTGTCGCATGAAACGCGCAACCAGAACTCTAGTGTTCGCAAACATTCATGCGACTGGAACATTTCAGTCATGATTTATCATGTGACGCGAATGTTTTCCTTATCGCACGAGGCATGCGACCACTCTGCTATTTCTTGTTCATGTTATGTGATTGTTGATATATCAAGTTTCCTTATTATATTGTTAATCGTTGTAGGAGGAACCAGGCCAACCACCATATATGGATGTTGATTACGCAAAAATCTTCACAACGGATAAGTTATTTATGAAAGATGAATTAGATGCTTTTGTGTACAATGAATTGAAGAAGATTAAGTTTGTAATCATTAAAAAGCTATATGATAGTGGGAAATAAGGAAGAACTCCTAAATTAGATTAAGTTGGCGACAAGTACGATATGTTATATCAAAAGAGAAGCCGGAAACTTTAAGAAATTTGAAGTCTAAGACGAAGAAATATAATTTTCCGTTCGCGTTAAAAGGCGACTAATGTGCGTACATTTCCTAATGTGTTATTTATGGATTCTACATACAAGACGATTAGGTATAAGATTCCGTTATAAGAGATTTTTGGAGTAACTTCGAATTTGATTACATTTACCATTGCGTATATGTTTATGAGCGAGGATAAGATACTTAATTATACATGGGATTTGGGTACTCTTCGTGGTTTGACGATAAATAGTGTGTGTACATTTCCGAGCGCTATTGTTACCGGCCGAGAGTTAGATCTCATGCAATCTATCGAGTGAATATTTCCGGGCACACACAACTTGCTATGCACGTGGCATATTAGTAAGAACATTCTTGAGATGGTTTGAAATTTATTGCATGATGATGTGATTGCGAAACAATTTGTTGAGTTTTATGGCTATGTAGTCGGAGCAAACACATCGGAAGTTACGAAAAAAAATCTAGCTACATTAAATGAGATGTTTTCCTATTACCCCAAGTATATTAATTAGGTTATAAACACATGGATAACAAAATATGGTGACAAGTTTCTTCAACATCGAACGAACAATATCAAACATTATGGCCAAACAACAACAAATAGGTATAACTTGTTTAATTCTATTTTTTGTTACTATATATCTTTAAACATACGTCCTAATTATGTACTTATTTTATATAGGTGCGAGAGTTGTCACTCGATCCTAAAAAGTACATTGGGACGAACTAATGCAATTTCAAAAATTTTGGGGGGAAAGTTCACAACCTCCTTACAAAACAACAATGCGGGAATCCTCGAATCGTTCGAGAGAAGTAAGTTTCGTATTCTACCTTGTTTTGATTGTACTTTGACCAAGGAAATTAAAAGTCATGTATCTCATGCGGGCCTAGACGAATTGTTGCATGCTATTGTAAGTTCTAAAAATATAGGAGTATATCGGGTATCATGTGGAGGATGCGTCCTTAGGAAAACATATGGATTACCTTGTGTATGTGAAATTGCATCAATAGCGAGAGAAAGTAGATGCATTCCTAAGTAAGATATAGATAGATTTTGGAGACGATTAGATATTGTTCATAGAGATCCCACTTCGCGTGAAGACAATTTTCAAAACAAACAATCGATCATAGATAGTTCTATTCGTAGTTTTGGCCATGACCAACAAGACCATATTATCAATAGAGTTATGCAAATGTTAAAGTCCAAAACTAGTCATGTTCAAGAATCTAAAGAAGCGGTTAGAGCTAAAAGTAGGCCCAAAGAAGGTATGGATAAATACATCAAACAAAAAAGTAGATCGTGGGAATGTCCCATTGAAAAAACCGCTAGTGCTAGCAATCCCGCAAACTCGATAGGTAGCACACCAGTTAACACGTTAGGTAGCACGATTGCCTCAAAAGTGCTTCCGTTTGTAGTACCCAAACCACCACTTCCAAAAATAAAGTCGGTTGGCCACAGAAAATTACTAAGAGGGGAAGTTAACTTTATACTCAGATTGCATTTTGGCTTTTTTGCACCCTTATATCACAAATTTGGTCGACGTTATCCCTGACAGACAATGCGGATATCGGTCTGTATCGCTTTCGGTATTCCTTGCCGATGAATGGGAAAAGGTTAGACGCAATTTTTTGAATGAATTGAATGATAATTGATGAGTCTGGATTTTATTGCCACTCTTTATGAGAACCGGACAGGGGCAATTCGGATAACACCCACCCACGGAACTATCCGAAGTGAACTAATGTACTAAAAACTTAATTATTACATGACTAAGCTAATTACTTACCTGCTTAAAACTAATGGGTCTTTGAACTCGACCCGAATCCATAGGTCAACCTGAAAGCCCATGTGGCCCACAATTAAGGGTATAAATACCCAACCACTTTCATTTAATGAGGGTAATGAAAATTAAATACAACCAGGCATCTCAAATCTCTCACTACAATCCATCCAAACATTAAATACCTTTGAAACACCACAAAACTCTGGACAAAATTACCCTCAACCAAAAATAAACGTCACCAAATTGGCGACCAAAGTGGGAGAAGAAGGTGCCCGAATCTAGCATTCGAAACCATCAGGGAAAACCAGTTCGGATGAATCTGGACGAGCAAGAAATACCACCAGCTTTGGCAGAAGTGGTGGGTGAAAATGACGAATATACTATTGAGGAGCGAGATAGGTTGAAAGTTGAAATAGAAGCTCTGAGGGCTGCCAAGAGGGCGGAGATGGGCACAAAAGAGAAGTCTAAGGCATCGGTAGCTCATCATACTGACAATCCAAGAGAGCATGAGCCCTCAAAAACTCATGTAAGTGTGAAAAAGACTCATGCTAGCTCAAAAAAAGTCCCACCGGTCCAAACCGGTGGAGAGCTCTTATTCAGACTCAGAATCTTCCAGTAGCTCCTCAAGTGAATATGGAGTTGAAGAGTCATTTTCATCCAGCAGTGATGAGGGTCGTTCTAAAAAGAAACAAAAGTTAGTCAAAAAGTACTCAAGAAAAAGGGATAGGTATGTAAGGTTAAAGAAGCATATAGGCAAAGGATTGTCTCATAGCCGGAGACACGTAGATCGGATGGTAATGGACCATTTTTCCTTTCATGATGAACCAGGTATCTTTGCAACTCCTAACGAAGATACGGTTTTCAGTCGTGGTCGAAATTGGAAACAATCTCCATTGTTCTCCAAAATACTGTCCGGAAATATTCCTAAGAGGTTCGACAGTACGAAAATGGAAAAATATGATGGTAGCAAAGACCCGGATAACCATTTGGAACAATTCAAAAAAATTATGATGAATTTTGACGATGATGACAAATTAATTTGTAGGGCATTCTCCCAATCTTTTATGGGGAGTGCTCTGAAATGGTATAATAGCTTACCACAGGGCTGTATCAGGAATTTTGACACTTTTTAGGTAGCCTTTCGGAGGTAGTTTGTTGGAAGTAAGGAAGTGAAGGGCAATGGAGATACGATTATCCATTATTCCCAAGAACCAAACGAATCTTTAAAAGAATACATAAGTCGCTTTGTAAATACTAAGAACGGATTGGTTGATTGCTTTGAACAAGTAGCAATAGCCTCTCTGAGAAAAGGTTTGAACCCCGGAAACTTGGTTGATTCAGTGACCAGGAAGAAGGCCATGACATGGGGAGGTCTGCTGAATCAGGTCGGAAAGCAGATTAATGTAGATGAAACAAAGAAAACTAGGGTGCACAGGCAGGTAAGGTCTGCTCCGGCTGCACCAAATCCAAACCAAAACCAGTCCGGGAACAAGGCTAAGGAGGTCGGGCAGGGTCATAACAGAGCCAAAGCTCAGTCTCAGCCAGCTGCACCAGCCCAGAGTCAACAATCTAGAAATAAACGAGGGCCTTGGGTTCAACCGGAGTGGTTTGCTGAGTTGAAAGAAAATGTAGCCACCATTTATGATAAAACAAAAGACGAAGTACACTACAGCAGGCCGGCTGCATTACAGTCTCCTAAGGAGAGCCGTAATAATTGTTTTTGCCAGTATCACCATGATACTGGTCATACCATTGAAGATTATATTGCGCTGAAACAAGAAGTGCAGAACTTGATTGAAAGAGGCAAGTTGGGGGCATATGTTAAAAGAAAAGGTGGAAATAGGCCTGATAATGCTCATCGGGCTGGTCCAAATAATTCAGGCACATCGCCTCCGGATGGGGCTATGGTGATAATTGAGAGGTTCAATGTAGAGTCAGAATATTTGGATCCTGATCCAACCCGGAATAGAGTGGGTGTTATCGAGGAACGTTGTAAGACGGTGTTCGGACTTATAAACTTTTTTGAATCACTTACAATATTCGGAGGGGACACCATGACTACACCAACTGCTTCTTCAAGAAAGAGGCATGTTCATACTTTAGCTACCCAGCTTGAAGGAGGCATGACCTCCTTTCAATCGTAGATTCTTTTTCCTTTTATTGTTTTTTACGAGGATGATCTGAGGGATATTGTCGGTCCACATGAAGATGTTGTGGTCATAGGAGCATCCATTGGAGGCAATGATATAAGGCGAATTTTGGTGGATACCGGAAGTTCAGCCGATATTCTCTTTTTAACTTATTACAAAAAATGAAGAATCCAGCAGTGATTCAGCGTTCGAACAGATCAATTGTGGGTTTCACTGGAAGCTCAGCAGACATGATCGGGGAGTTCGAGGAGGAGGTGTTGTTGGGCAAAAGCCCTTTTAAAAAGATGGTTAGAATACTATTCATTGTGGTGGATTGTCACACTTGTTATAATGCTATTCTGGGGAGATCTTAGCTCTCTAGGATGCATGCCGTGGCCTCAATAGTCCACCAGTTTTTGAAGTATGTTGTGCAAGGACAAGTGGGAGTTGTTTGGAGCAACCAAAAGGTAGCAAGAGAATGTTATGCAACTGCACTGGCTCTTCGGATGTTGGGGGCAGTTCGGACCAATGAGGAATAGTAGTTTGAGGTGCCCTCTGGGGGAGAGGGTGAAATAGATGACCCTAGAGAGACCCCTGGTGTTTTGATATCAATTGAAGAAGTTGAAACTCACTCTATGGCTGAAGGAAAAAGTGTCAAGATAGGATCCAAGATGACATCGGAATTAAAAGGTAAAATGTTAAAATTCTTGAAAGACCATCAGCATGTTTTTGCATGGTGTAATGCTGATGTTACCGGAGTACCAGCAGATATTATATCACAAAAATTGTCCATCCGAAGAGATATAGCACCTGTGATATAGAAGAGAGTAGCCTTTTCTAAGTAAAAGGCTCATGTCATAGTTCAAGAGGTCGATCGGCTTACTAAAATGGGGCACATAAAGGAATCGCAATACCCTTTTATGGACGGCCAACCCGGTATTGGTAAAAAAGAAAAATGGCAAATGGCGTATGCGCATCGATTTCACAGATCTCAATAGAGCTTGCCCAAAGGATTTATACCCGGTCCCCCGAATTGATCAGTTGGTGGACTCCACATCTGGAAACAAGCTGTTATCCTTTATGGATGCCTTCTCCGGGTATAATCAGATTCAAGTGGATCCAAAGGATCAAGAACATACTACATTTGTTACTGATAGGGGCCTTCATTGTTACAAGGTGATGCCATTTGGGTTAAAAATGTTGGGGCTACTTATCAGAGGTTGGTGAACAAAGATTTTGCTGATCAAATTGGAAGAAACATGGAGGTTTACATCGATGATATGATGGTGAAAAGTGTGGACGAAGAGTTACACTTCCGGATCTCCAAGAAACTTTTACTAACTTAGTAAAAGTGAATTTGAAATTAAACCCAGAAAAGTGTGTCTTTGGAGTACAATCCAGGAAATTCTTGGGGTATGCAATAAGTGAACAAGGAATACAGCCTGATCCGGACCAGTTTAATGCTTTGCTACAAATAGAGCCTCCTCGGAATATTAAAGAAGTATAACGATTGACTGGGAGACTGGCTGCACTAAACCGTTTCATTTCAAGGTCTTCGGACATGTGTGCCCCGTTTTTTCAAACTTTGAAAGGTGCAAAGGACTTTGATTGGTCCTCACAGTGTGATGAGGCCTTTGATGAAATCAAGAAGCACTTGCCCTCCCCCAAGACTTTATTTGAACCCGTTGATGGAGAGACTCTTTTCGTATACTTGGCAGTCTCCAGTTGTGCCATAAGTGCAGTGTTGGTAAGGGAAGTAGATAATTATCCCCGTCCGATGTATTACGTCAGCAAGAGTTTGATTAGTGTTGAGAAACGCTATTTGAAACTTGAAAAATTAGCATTATCCCTGGTTATTGCTGCAAGAAAGATGAGGCCTTATTTTCAGGCTCATCCCATTATTGTCCGGACGACTTTTCCCTTAAAAACGTTCTCTAAAAGGCCGACATTTCAAGTAGGATGACTAAGTGGTCAATGGAATTGGGAGACTACAATATTGATTTTGCCCCTCGGACAGCAGTCAAAGCCCAAGTGGTGGCAGATTTCTTAGTTTAATTTCACTCAGATAGAGATACTAAACAAACAACTGAAGTAAAAGATAAAAAAGTATGGATCATCCGGACAGACGGTGGATCAAGCACCATGGGTTGTGGTGCTGGGATATGTTTAACATCTCCGTACGGTGACAAAATGTACCAGGCTATATGCTTTGCATTCAGGGCTTCCAATAATGAATCTAAATATGAGGCTGTTATAGTTGGTTTAAAGTTGGCTCTCATTTGTGGAGCCAAAAGAGTCAGGTTAATGAGCGACTCCCAGCTTCTTATCCATCATGCACAAGGTCAGTCCGAAGCTAAGAAAGAACAGCTGATTAAATATTTATTCATCCTCAAAGAAGTGGCACTCAATTTCAAAAGCGTCACTTATGAGCACATACCTCGAACATAAAATACATTGGCAGATTCCTTGGCAACCATAGCCTACTCTGAGTCTTACCCCTGGATACATGTGCAAGAATTCCCATCAATTCAAATCATTCCGAATAAGGAAGAAGAAAGTTTGAATATACAGATAAAGCAGCCTCAAGATTGGAGATTTCCTCTCCTTCAATATCTCTCAGATGGCATATTTCCTCCGGAAAAAGAAATAGCAAGAAAAGTAAAGTACAAGGCTCGTGGTTTTGTCATCCTAAGAGATGTTCTTTATAAGAATTTTTATATTAAACCCCTCTTACGATGTTTGGGGGTCGATGAGTCTCAAATAGTGCTCTCTGAATTACATGATGGTGAGGGATCAGCTCACTGTGGATTCAGGGCCCTAACAAGAAGAGTTTTGTTAGCTGGGTACTACTGGCCCTCCATAATGCAAGATGCTAAGGAGTTGGTAAAAAAGTGTGACCCATGCCAGAGATATAACAATGAAATTCATATCCCAGATATCCCTTTAGAGTCAATTTCTGAGCCAATACCTTTTGCTCGTTGGGGGTTGGATTTGGTTGGGCCTCTACCTATGGCAGGGTGTAGAACTATAATTGTTGCTATTGATTACTTCTCCAAGTGGATGGAAGCGGCTCCATTGGCAGGTACAACATCAAAAGCTGTTATAAAATTCATCCTATCCAACATCTGTTGCAGATTTGGAATTCCACAAAAAATAACCACAGACAATGGGCCATAGTTCGATAGCAAAGAAATGGATAATTTTTGTGCCTCTAGATGCATACAACATTCTTTCTCTTCTCCTTTCCACCCACAAGAAAATCGTCAGGTCGAAGTGGCCAACAGGATAATAATGTCCGGTCTAAATAAGAATTTAGAAGGGGCTGCTGGAAAATGGCCAAGTTACTTACAAGAAGTTTTGTGGGCTTACCGGACTACTCTCGGGGCTGCAACACAAGAGTCTCCCTTTTCCTTGGTATATGGGATGGATGCCATAGATCCCATAGAAGCTACTCTCCCTTCCTTTCGAGTTCATAATTTTTCCGAACATGCAAACGAAGTGGCAGTCAGAGGCCAGCTTGACTTGATAGAAGAAAGAAGAGTTAAGGCTCACCTTAGAGCTGCACACTATCAAGGTTTGATGAGAAGTAGGTTTGCTTATAAAGTTAAGAGAAGGGATTTTCAACCAAGGGATAAGGTATTAAGAAAAGTTTTCCTACATACTAAAGAGAAGCAGTTCAGTAAGTTTGCTCCAACTTGGGAAGGACCCTATGTGGTCATTGAAAAGCTTAAACCTGGGACATACCAACTCCAAGACAAAGATGGAAGAATTTTGAATCACCCCTGGAATATCGAGCACCTCCATTTGTACTCGGAGTAAAAACTATGTAAATATTTACTTGTTTAAAAATTCATGTAAATATTTGGGGGCATACTGTTTCCTCCCTGGTGGCTCGGGGAGGTTTTAATGAGGTGTCCAGTCTTTTTTATAAAATGTGATGCCTTCTTAAAGTATTCGAAGTGTTTTCAGTTAGTATTTTTTGTTGAATTTTTTTATTAAACAACAGACCGGATTAAATTGGAGGAGTGATGACTACTTAAACATTTGTCATCGGAGAATTTAAACACTCTCACTTCAAAATATTTGTAAAATAATTAAGGGTTGTTTAAATATTAGCCATCAAAGTTGAAAAATTATGAAAGAATGCAAGAGTTGTGCAAAATGAAATTACCCATTAAAACAACCGAAGTGCCTTGGCCATCCAAGGACTTTGAATTGTCTAAATAAGAAAGATTTATCCGGACGATGACCGGACATGGTTACGAAAATGCCTTGGCCATCCAAGGACTTTGGTTCAATTACAAAAAAATAAAAAATAAAGATAATTGATACTTTAAGACTGAGCTTTTGATGATGGCTCAGCCTCACTTGGCTTTTTCTCCTTTGGATCGTCATCCGGACTCTCCCCAATATCTTCTTCTTCATCAGAGGTGTCTTCACTGGAGTAGTTGTACTTATCACCGACAGACATGGTATGATGAGGAATGGCTTCGTACTCCACGAATCGCCATAAATCTCCCAAGGTCTTCTTCGGAAATTTTTCTTCAAATAAGCAGAACCATATCTGACCTAACCTCAGCATACCTTGCCTCCTGAGAATCTATCACCTCATTGGTATAAGCATCCATCTTAGCCTGGATTGTTTTCTCCTGCTCCCTCAACAAGTCATCTTTTTCTTGCTCGGCCTTGGACACACTATTTTCAAGAGAGATCTTGTCATTAGTTAAGGCATGAATGGTGTTATCTTTGGCCTTCACTTCCTCTTTCGATAAAAGGAGGTCTCATTCTAGGCCGGATTGCTTTAACTGGAGTTCTTTGACAACTCCTTCCGAAGTGGCTAACCTGTTGGCCAAGTCCTCTTGACGTTTCTTCAACTCCTCATTCTCTTTCCTCAATGCCTCAGTGTTTTGATTGGCGCTAAGAAGGTCACCAGACAGTTTCTCCTTGTCAGAATTGAGGGTGTTGATGATGGGTGTCTGATTGCGTATTTGCTTCTCCAAAATAAGCACTGGTTGGACATTGCTCAATAAACAGTGAGCAATGACATCTCTTTCACTTGAGACAGAAAAATACCTACCGTTGAATGTGACGAGGTTCGAAGAACTTGGGGGTGGTATGGCCCAAAATCATCTGTGGGGAGGTTTTCAAAGTAAAGACCAATCCCCTCAAGCCCACTGATGTCGACACCATCAATGCTGATATCCCCTCCTACACCCCCTCCGGTTTGGAAGTCACCAGGGATCTCTTCTGCTTGAGTGGGGTCAGTAGGGTCAATAGGAGGTAGTGGCTCCGGAGCCCGGAGAGAAACCTCGTCTCCCTTGGAGATTTTCTTTTTCTTGGCGTCCCGATCTCCACCTTCTGCTCCCCGTTTTCTGACCTTTCTGGGAATCTTTTGAGATTTTGGAGACCCAGCTACTTCCTTGGTGCTCTCGTGCTCCACCACTTGTAGTAAGTCATCATCAATCTGCCCTTGATCTTGTCCCTCTGGGTTTGTTGGGACAGCTTCTTCCACCTCGGTAGGGTTGGCCTCTACCACACCCTGCTTGGCCTTACCCTTTTTTCCTTTCATCTTGCTTGGGGCTTTTGCTCTGCTCGGCAAGGCCAATTTCCCATCTTTCGCCTCTGTCTTCCGGAGAATCACTTTCAGAGGGGGTGGAGAAGTTAATTATTCCCAAGACAAGTCCCTCCGGTCGGTGGTATTCCAAAGATATGATCTGGTTAGGTTACCTCCGGTAAATCAGTTGTGGAAGCGGTTTCCCCAGTTTTCAGCAGCCCAAGCATTTAGCTTGGCACAAGTGGTCTGTCCGGCCTCTAAGTAGTCACTGATATCCTTGGGCAGCACTACCGAAAAGCAAAAGAAAAAGAATTAGATAAAAAAAATTATAAGTAAAAGTAGAAGTATCTGGTGAGATTGTTACCATCACTTCGCCATCTGCTAATAAGCATGCTTGGGTTGACACCAGCTTTAATTTTCTTCCCATTCTCCCAAGCACCGCTGACGAACAGAAATTGGGTCTTCCAGCCTTTATCTGACTCGAGCAAGTCATTCACTACATTGTAGTTGTCACCCATGTTGAAGTGATAGAAGGGATGACATGATTTCTGCAGAGGCCTGCTACAGCAGCAAATTGCTCCATCGGAAGAGGAATTCCAGAGAGCCTTGAAGCCATGATACATGCCATGAGGGTGAACCATGCATTAGGGCTTAGCTGGCTTGGGCAAAGCTTTATCAGATGGAAATATCTGACTATTTCTGGGTCCAAGGGAAACCTAAGTCCCCATTTAAATAGCTCAGTATACATGACGATCTCGTTGAGCTTACAGTCCATGGGCGTCTCCGGATTGATTGGAATCCTTACTTTAACATCCTCTGGAATTCCCCACTCTGTCCTTATCCGGCCAAGCTCAGCTGTGTGAATGAAAGCGTATTTGATTTTCTGCATGACCAGCAGATATTTGACATTTACTTTGTGGAAACATGGCCCCACCATTCCCACAAGGCTCTCCGGCAGGTCCGGATGTTTCAAACATACTTTTTCCTTGCCTTTGCTCTTCCTAGCAATGGTAGTCTCGCTTGTTTGCCCGGAGACATCAGTCTCAAAAGGGGCTTATTCGATGTTGTCCTCCATTACATCCTCCATCACCATGGAGGGATTGTCAGTTGTTTTAGGAGGAGAAGAGCTGGTGGTTGGCTCAGTAGGCCCTCCGGATTGTTGAGCGTCATTTCCCCCTTGTGGTCTAGAGTTCGGCTGGGGCTCGGACCCGGAGGTCTCTTTTCGAGGACCTAAGCTAGTTGCTTCTGGACCGGACAGCTTGTCCTTGGGAATTTTGATGGATGCTTTTGACCCTGTGGTTTTACTTTTTGCCCCAGATTTCGAAGGCGTGGATTGTGGTTTAGGCTGCGTGCCAGCAGCCTGTCCTTTTACCAGACGACCCCTTCATCTATCTACTAGTTTCTCCGGGGAAATATCAGCATCTGACCCTATAGAGATGAATGGGGAAGGTTTTATAAGGCTCGTAACCACATGTTCTGATTCAACGACAGGCTCTTGCTCTTAAACTGATGAGCCCGAGACGATTGGTAAAAGGTTGGATTGAAACAATCTCCTAGTTTTAGCACTCTTATTCGAAGAAGAACCCTGGTCGGGCTCTGAGCTTGGTGTTGCCGGTTTATCAACAGGGGAAACAGGGAGGCCTGCAGCGATGCACCTTTCTCGTTCAACCTTTTGAGCTTTTTCCAATTCTGACAAATTAAGCCACCCACCCTCTACTAAAGCGTTTCTTGCTGTGAACATAAACTCACACCCAAAGAAAGGTTTTTTGACAGATGAAAGCTTTGAAGTTTAACAGAGTAGAGATAATGAAGATGATAAAATAGTGAAAAGTGAACTGATTTATATTAATGAAATAAACGATGCTTTGATACCTAGGAGGAGACGAAAAGATAGGTATAATGATTAAAGACGGCGTTGATGTCACCAACATTAATTAAAAGGTTACTTTTTCGAAATGAGTGGAAGCGCTTTTCTAGGAGGAAAACGGCCGGTGAGGCGAATCAGAGAAAGACACGTGTCCCACTATCTCTGGCAGAACTGCTCAGCTTCTAAGGGTTTCAGTCTGTCCGGATAAAGTCATTACACTTTTCGAACCGTCCGGGCAAAGTTATGATTACACTTGAAATATTTTTTAGGTCTTGCCAAAGGCCTTCGAACACAACCTAAAAAAAGGGTTACTCTTTATGAGAACCGGACAGGGGCAATTTGGACAACACCCACCCACCGAACTATCTGAAGTGAACTAATGTACTAAAAACTTAATCATTACATGACTAAGCTAATTACTTACCTGCTTAAAACTAATGGGTCTTTGAACTCGACCCGAATCCATAAGTCAACCCGAAAGCCCATGTGCCCCACAATTAAGGGTATAAATACCCAACCACTTTCATTTAATGAGGATAATGAAAATTAAATACAACCAGGCAGCTCTAATCTCTCACTACAATCCATCCAAATATTAAATACCTTTGAAACACCACAAAACTCTGGACAAAATTATCCTCAACCAAAAATAAACCTCACCAATAATCGTTAAACTTGGTTGGAGGTTCATGGTCCGTCCAATGTTTTGGATGATATGATACATAGGTTAGATTACTTCAAACCCAACCCTGCTAGCCGTTATTGGATGGCATTTCCATATATAGGATTACTAATAGTGACAAAGTATCAGTTCATGGTATATCATGTCTCGCAAGCAGCATATTTAACGTATCTACCAATTCGTGGACGTCTACTCGTGAATGCTTCAACTATTATAGAGGTGTCTAAATTGCTTTCGTACATTTCCATACTTAATGCACTAATTTGAAATTTAACCTTGCAGATTACCACTTATCCTGATGGACCGTTGCCATCATTATACACGGCGTTGGGTGCCAACGTCACCGATGAAGCGAGTCAATGGAGACATCCGTACTACCGTAGGTTCGAAAAATTTACGGAAGTTATGCCAGTTAGGAGAGTGAATCCGAATGAGATACCACATATTACCGATTTGACCAAAGATGAAAATTGATGTTATGTTTTTTTGTTTGTTATGGATGTAAATCTTTTTTTTTTGTTTATTAACTTATGGATTTTTTTTGATTAGTTTATACATTTCATGTTTATTTACTTGTGAATGTTTATAGAATTTCACGCCAATGGTTCCCAAAAAAAATAACTCTGCCAAACATTCATTCCCGCAAACATTCATTCCCGCCAAAACTTAATTGCCGCCAAGTTGGATATTCCTTTATAAAGGACCTGAATCGTAGGCTAGTATTTCATCCAGCAAACATTCTTGAATATAAAAAAGCATAAGGTTTTTTAACTATGGAGTTTAGTGTAGATAAAGACTATCACTTGCTTTAGGCTGTGAATTTTATTACCCTAACAATGTGTGATGAAACATCCGATGTTTTTTTTTAATCGAGTGTTGTGTAAGATGTATTTTGATTATTTCCGATTTGGAGTACCAAATCCTCCATTGTGCAGTTGTGACAAAGTCAAATACAGGTACAATTATATGAAATTTGAACCCCTGCAGCATCTGTTGTATATGCCTTGCAAAATTAAGCAAGAAGGTGCAGAAGTGTAGAACATGAAAGTTACAGACTTCATTACTATGGGTAGTGTATCTCGAGCATATGATTGTGGAAAAGAAGATGATATTGCAAACTACTCACCAATTGACGATAACATGGGATGCAACTTTGACTTCTAAGTTTTTTTGTTTTTTTGCTTCTAAGTTTTATCAGACTATGTTTTTTATTTTTAATTGTGAGTTTCATTGGACTATGTTATGCTGTTTTTAATTGTGAGTTTCATAACACATTATGTAACATTTGATCAATTGAAGTTTATTTTGTTTTACGTATTTCATCAAAGTATGAGCAAAATTAGTCTCTAGTCGCATATACTATGTGATCCGAGGCTTAAAATGTAGCTCAGGAAATTGGACAGAGGAGGTTCTTTTGCATATAGTACACAACAACATTTTAAGTGTGTCTCGTGCGACAGTTTGACTTTTGCCGCGTATGACGCCTGCATAAACTTTTGGCACTAAGGTTTGGACAGAGAAGGTGTTTTCGCGCACTATGTGCGACGTGTAGACAATACGTTCGCATAGTCTATGTGGCAGGGACATAACAAGAGTTTCTTGCTATTTTTATTATGTATACTTCGTATTGCTTAGTTTACTTAGTTTGCAATATTTGTACTTTACCAATAAGTGTAGTCATATCTGAAGATTATATGATTTTTTACTACTAGTTAGTTGTCATAATAATAACCTAGATTGTATTAACTTAGTAAAAATAACTTATTCGAAAATACGAAACATAAAACTCGTAGTATATAGGCGAATTACTATAAAAGCATGTAACCATACATCAGAAGTCATAAATATCATACGACATACATATGTAAAACATAGCGAAAAAATTCATGAAAATGTAACGAGAAACAATAATAAACCATGATACAAACACACAAGTCAACGACGTCCATATCTCTCAGCAATCCTGGCCATCTCACTCGCAGCGTCTTACAAATCATCATACGGCAGCGTAGCTAGTTGTGGCCCAAACTCAATGATCGGATCATATCCCCCAGGGTCAACATCACCCTGAGTGTGCACCAGAGGCCCACCACCAGTATATGTATCATCACCTACCGAAGCAGGGTTAGACATTATGGTTCTTCTTTACCCAAACAGGGTATATTACATCCGTATTATTCTCTATATCCTCGTATGGCGCACTTACCGTGGTTAAGAGATGATGGTGCCAATTTTCCCAATGCAAAGGATCCCAAAAATACTTTTTGGGTAATACGGTACAACAACGTTAAACGACTTGAGCGTAAGCTCAACCCAACTGACTATCATGAATGAACACACATCTTGTAGATAAATAGACGGAAGGAAATCACTTGAAAGAAAAAATATTGTTAACAAACATGAATAATATAAATATTATACATCACAACGTTGAAATAAAAAATATACAACTTAGATCGAATAGGGTGCACATCGATAATATGTACCTCAACTTCGAACGAACCACCTGCGAAGAACACACTTCTTGTGGCGCGTAGCGGCAGATATGTGGTAACGCTAACGCGACTCGCTAAATAAGGGAGCATTAAACGGCCTGAAATGATCAAAGATCTACGTCTCTAATAGTCATGTAAATCCGCATATACCGCTGATACCATGTATGTAACCCTGACTAAGGGAGTGATATAATTGTGTCAATACCATTTGAACTCAGTTGTACCGATCCATAATCTGGTACTTGTTAACAAACTGTAGATAATCTAAGGATATACTATTGCCAATTTTGTGAGCGAAAATAGTGGGTCCTCATAAGTATAATATATAACGTAAGCTGACTCTCTCCTGCAATATGTATCAAACACAAAACTCATAAATGTTAAACATGTTTAACAAGATTAAGTTTAAAGTAAATAATAACTTTTTTATTAAAGAAATATACGTCTCCATGGTATACACTAAGCGCCTTATGTAGCAATGGGGGAGAAAGCATAGCATGTCGCAACAAAAGCTTGATTCGAGGCGTCAGCAAAACACTGCCGTCTGTTATAAAAACTCTGTAGGGTGTAATTGGGATGGAAACTGGGGACGTGTGGCAATACAGCGGTAAAATCCGTATCGACCTTAGGTGCGGCATGTGAAGATGAACCTGCACCACTGTTTCCAGCCACAGCCCAACCAATGTGATGGTTGGTATCATCCCCTGTTCCACCACGATGCAAGCGTCATTTTATAGGCCCCGAGGAAAGTTCCTTGGTAGGGACAATCTCCCTAGGCACCGGTGTAACGGGGGCTGTCTCACGGCTACTGTGCTTCTTAGCCGTCATTTTTGTACAAACCATCCATGAAAAAACAACAAATATCAACATTAAAGCAAATAAAAACAATGAAACATGAAAGTTATTGATTTTTGTATCACTTCGCACAAATATTACTTCTTAACTGTGTCGCATGCGATATGGGTACGTCCAATCACACGCGACAACCGGTAAGTTAAGTCGCATGCGATCAGTACTGTAGGTGTGTCGCATACGACACACAATCCCCGTGTTCGCACGAAATATGTGACTCACACTTACCTGTTTCAACATCGGTTTGGTTCGGTACAGTTCGGTTCGGTACGGTGCGGTTCGGTTCGGTGCGGTTCATGTTATTTTTTAAAATTTTTTGAAATCTAGTAAAGAATTTAATTTTTTTTTATAATGAATCCATTAAACCAATAATTAATCTTTTCCTCTTTTATATTTATAATAATATAATATTAATAATAAAATTTAAAAACCAATTTATAAATTTAATTGAGAGTAAAAATTATATAAAAAAAGATATATATTCAAAACACGTTATTAATATTGATAAGGAAAGATATTCTATGAGGGCCTAAATGTAATTAGTAAGGACTAGATTGATAAGTTCTACAAATATAAGGCAAGATTAAGTTTATATAAGAAATATAGGGACTAAGTGGTAAATATTAACTCATGTAACCGTTTTTGTAACTGATTCACCTGGCCTATTTATAGAGGCTGACAAAGACAGTTACACTCATGAAATAATCAGAAGTGCAATACTACTTTGACTACTGAAATCTCTCTCTGTGAAGACTTGTGTTCTTGATTCTCTTAATCCAACTTTATTTCATACCAAATTGGCGCTAGAAAGAGGGGGCGAGGATACCTTGATCAGTAGATCAGAAATCGACTCTCGAGTTTTCGTTTTGTGAAGTTTTTCGTTTGAATCTTCGTATTTTGTTTAGTTTTTCGCTGATTGAAGATGAATTCAGAAGAAGGTGACAATCCGTCTGTTCGAAAGGCTATGGAAACCTTGAAATCCGATCTGCAAGAGGCAGGTAAATCGATTCCAACTCAATTAAACCAATTCGATTTCGAAGGTAAAATGAATGAGATGATAAGGAAGGTGGCAGAGCTTGACGAGTTGGTAAAAAAGAAGGAAAATAGTGATAGTGCTAGACTTAGGTCTAAAGTAGCGAGGGACGATCAGGATGATCAGTCGGATCAGTCAATGGACGATGGCGACACTCGATATGAGCAACGTAAAGCACGTTTTGATCGAAAAAAGGGTATAGTGGAATGAAGAAGAAAGAAAAGTTACAGAAGAGACAGTATATGACCTCTAGTGGTGAAGAGGATTTCGAAAATTCGGAGTCAGATGAAACACCGAGGTACGAACGTTCTCGAGGCCATTCAAGAGGAGCAGAGCGTGAGCTCAGGTCAGCTAAGGTGAATAAGGTTGGGAGGCAAAAGAAAGAAAGGCGAGTGTATTCTCCTCGGAAATATTCGCCTCGGAGGTGTTCGCCTCGAAAATATGAAGGTGAGTCAAGCTTATATGCTACTGTGGGGATGAGAAATGAAGATCAATATGTTCAAGGAGTCGACTGGAGGGATTCACCGCTGATCAGGGAGATTAGATCAGTGCCGCTTCCGAGGCGGTTTGACATTTCCAAAATTGATAAGTTTGATGGGACTCAAGATCCCGATGATCATATAGAGCAATTCAAAAACTATATGACTAATTTCGAAGACGACGATAAATTGGTGTGTAGAGCATTCTCGCAGACATTTAAGGGAACTGCACTAAAATGGTACAACAAGATTCCTAAGGAGTCAATTGCAAATTTTAGAGGCTTCTACACAGCTTTCCGAAGACAGTTTGTGGGAAGTAAAGAAATGAGGGCTAATGGAGATACAATAATACAATGCAAGCAGGCTGTGGGAGAGAAGTTAAAGGACTACACTAAAAGATTTGTATCAACAAAAGCTGAATTAGATGATTGTGAAGAAAGTGTGGCTATGGCAGTATTTCGACAAGGATTGTTGCCCGGGGATTTAGCAGATGAGACTACGAGGCGTAGGGCGTTAACATTTGGAGCTCTCATGGCTCAAGTCGAGGATCAGATCAAGGTCGAGGAGTCGACGCGAGTCCGAGGAGGCAGTACTATTCAGAAAGGGAACGGCCAAGCTAACGCTTCGAATAACAACTCATCGCGTCCGAGGAGTAATCAAAATGTTTCTAACCGAGGAGCTTCAAGCTCGTATCAAGGGGGATATAATCAACACAATTCTAATAATCAGCAATAGTTTAGATCCAGATCAAATGTGTGGGTAAGGCCAGATTATTATGCGGATCTGACTGAAAGTGTGGCTTCGATATATGAGAAAACAAGGGGAACAATAAATTTTAGAAAGCCACCAACGATTAACAGGCCAAGAGAGGAGCGCAATAATAAGTTCTGCAGGTATCATGATGATATTGGCCATGATACAAATGATTGCATTGCTTTAAAGAAGGAGATGCAGATTTTGATAGAAAATGGAAAGTTGCTGGAATATGTCAGGAAGAATGCTAAAGCTGCAGCTCCAAAAATTGGTAATCCTAATTCTAAGCAGGAAATTGCACTGATGATTTTAGATGCTGCACGTGACGACTTTGATGTGGCTTCGGAATATGTCGACCCAGACCCTAGTCGACTATTGTTAATGTCAATAGACGAGCCGATGCGTCAAGGACGTGTTAAAGATTTGTGTGCCTTCTTTGAATCGCTGACAATATTCGGGGGAGATTCAATGACTAACAACACTAATAATTCGAGGAAGAGGCATATAGTGAATTTAACGCGTCAAATTGAAGGAGGAGCATCGGCACACCTAAGCAACAAGAAGGATGTGCCCTTTATAATTTTCGATGGGGATGATTTGAGGGGGATTACTGGGCCACATGAAGATGCAGTGGTCATAGGAGCAGAAGTCTGCGGGGTGGAGATTCGACGAGTGTTGATTGATACCGGGAGCTCTGCCAATGTGCTTTTCAAATCAACATATGATAGATTAACCACTCCACCTCGAATAGAAAGGTCAGAGAGAACTATCATTGGGTTTACTGGTGCAACGGCAAATGTGATAGGAGAGTTCGAGGGACAGATTTCTTTGGGAAAGGGGCCTTTCAAAAAGAAAGTACAAGTGCTTTTTGTGGTGGTGGATTGCCCATCGAGCTATAATGCTATTTTTGGAAGGTCGTGGCTGGCTAAAATGTATGCTGTAGTCTCTACGGTCCACCAGTGTTTGAAGTATGTGATCGAGGATCGAGTCGGTGTAGTTCGAAGTGATCAAAATGTGGCAAGAGAGTGTTACACTGCTGCGTTTAGATTACGAGGCAAAAATACTAATGATCCGATGGAGAATTAGCAGTTTGGGGGGCTGACTTCTGGTGGCACAGATGAGGGAATTGATGATCCGAGGTCAACCCCGAGTTCTGTGGTGGTAAATGAAGAAACGGAAGAATATGTTTTCAGTAATGGCAGGGTACTTCGAATCGGGACTCTGTTATCTTTATCAATGCGGGAAAAATTGTTGAAATTTTTTTCTGAGAATTTGGATGTATTTGCTTGGAGGCCCGAAGACGTAGTGGGGGTCCCAAGTGATATCATATGTCATAGCTTGGCGGTGGATCCGATAATTCAAAAAAGAAGAGCTTTTTCGTTGGAAAAATCCAAGGCCATAGTTGCTGAGGTGGATCGACTATATAAGATGGGGCATATCAGGGAAGCCAATTATCCGAGGTGGACGGCTAATCCTGTGGTGGTGAAAAAGAAGAACGGAAAATGGCGAATGTGCGTGGACTTCACAGATCTGAATAGAGCCTGTCCAAAAGATCCTTTTCCAGTGCCTCGAATCGATCAGTTAGTGGATTCCACTTCGGGAAATAAAATCTTGACATTTATGGATGCATTTTCGGGATATAATCAGATTCGAATGAATCCATATGATGAAGAAAGCACAACTTTTATCACTGACAGAGGTTTGCACTGCTATAGAGTGATGCCGTTCGGATTAAAAAATGTTGGGTCAACATATCAGAGGCTGATGAATAAGGCGTTTGCTTCACAAATAGGGAGAAATATCGAAGTGTACATCGATGATATGCTTTTTAAAAGCAAAAGTGATGATGAACACATTGATGATTTGGAAGAGACGTTTTTTAATCTCAGAGCCATACAATTGAAGTTGAACCCAGAAAAATGTACATTTGGAGTTCGATCTGGCAAGTTTCTGGGGTACATGATTAGTGAAAGAGGAATCGAAGTGGATCCAGAACAATTGAAGGCTCTGATATCGATGTCTTCACCTCGGAATATCAAAGAAGTGCAAATGTTGACGGGCAGGTTAGCAGCTTTGAACAGATTCATTTCTCGTTTTTCAGATAAGTGCTTGCCTTTTTTCCAGGTGCTGCGTAGACCTAATAATTTTGAGTGGACTTCGGATTGTGAAGAAGCTTTTATGAAGATCAAAAATCTTTTGTCCTCTCCTGAAATATTGTCAAAGCCTCGAAAGGGTGAGCATTTATTTTTGTATATAGCAGTATTGGATTATGCAGTGAGTGCAGTTCTGGTCAGTGAAGATACGAGAATTTCGAAGCCTGTCTACTATGTCAGCAAAAGTTTGGTTGATGCTGAGAAACGCTATTTGAAGCTCGAAAAATTGGCACTGTGTATAGTAGTGGCAGCGAGAAAAATGCGCCCTTACTTCCAGGCACATACGATTGTGGTTCGAACTTCATATCCATTAAAAAATGTGTTGCAAAAGCCAGACATCTCAGGAAGGATGACTAAGTGGTCTGTAGAATTAGGAGATTTCGATGTGTTATTCTCTTCTCGAACAGCTATCAAAGCTCAAGCCTTAGCAGATTTCTTGGTTGAGTTTCACTCAAGCAGATCCGAAGAGAATGATGGTGAAAATGTGAACGTGAATCCGACGTGGACGATACGAACTGATGGGGGATCCAGTAATAAAGGGTCGAGTGCAGGAGTTGAATTGGTGGCACCAACAGGGGAATTTATGTTTCAAGCTATAAAATTTGGATTTCATGCTTCGAATAAACGAAGCTGAATACGAAGCTGTGCTAGCAGGATTACGGTTAGCAAAGATTTGTGGAGCAATATTTGTGCGCTTGGAAACAGATTCGCAGTTGGTAGTTAACCATGTTAAAGGAGTATCAGAAGCTAAAAAGGAACGCTTGGTTTTGTACTTACAAGATCTACGAGGAATGATGGCACAGTTTGAAAATGTCGAAGTGGAGCATATTCGAAGAGGTAGCAACACAATGGCTGATTCTTTGGCAACAATGGCTTACTCTGAAGAATATCCATGGATCATGACACAACCATCGCCTTCAATCATATCGAATTCTGAGCAGTGTGAAGTTGTTAATGAGGTGGTAAATGATCCGATGTGCACTCGAGGAGATTGGAGATTTGACTTGTTAAACATTATTTCGAAGGGAATATTACCTCTTGATAAACACTTGCTCAAAAAGATAAAGTATAAAGCTCTTGGCTATGTGGTATTAGATGGGGTATTGTACAAAAGGTCTGCATCGAAACCTTTGCTACGATGTTTAAGCAAGCAAGAGTCTCAAAACATTCTATCTGAACTGCATGATGGGGATGGATCAGCTCATTGTGGATTCAAAGCTTTAACGCGTAGGGTATTGTTGGCAGGGTATTATTGGCCTACCATTTTGCAAGATGCCAAGTTTTTAGTTCGAAGCTGTGATACTTGCCAAAGGTATGCAAATTTAATACACAAACCAGCAGTACCCCTAATGACAATTTCAGAGGCGGTTCCTTTCGATAGGTGGGGGATTGATTTAGTAGGACCATTACCTATGGCTTCTGGTGGAAGACAGATGATTATTGTTGCGGTTGATTATTTTTCAAGTTTATTCAAAGTAACATCTGCTACCGTTTTGGAGTTCCTCGAAAAATAACGACGGACAACGGTCCTCAATTTAATAACAAGGAAATGGACTCTTTTTGCTCTTCGAAAGGGATACAGCAATGTTTTTCTACTCCTTTCCACCCCCAAGCAAATGGACAGGTGGAAGTTACAAATAGATCTATTTTGGATGGCTTGAAGAAAAACTTGGCAGGAGCAGCAGGGAAATGGCCAAATTATCTTCAAGATGTGTTGTGGGCATATAGAACAACCCCAAGAGAGGCTACAAAGGAGACTCCTTTTTCTTTGGTATATGGAATGGACGCTGTGTGCCCTGCTGAATCTACATTGCCTTCTTATAGATTACTACGATATTCCGATGTGGATAATGATGAAGCCAGAAGGGTTGAGCTTGATTTGTTAGAGGAAAAAAGGGTCAAAGCACATTTGAATGTGGTCCATTATCAAACATTAATGAGAAGCAGGTACGATGCTAGAGTTAAGAGGAGAGAGTTCAAAATTGGCGATCGAGTGTTACGAAAAGTATTTCTTCATACTAGGGACAAGCACCTCGGAAAATTGGCTCCGAATTGGGAAGGTCCTTACGAAGTTAAAATGAAGGTCAAGCCAGGTTCCTACAGATTGTCTGATCGAGAGGGGAGGATGCTCAAACATCCTTGGAATATAGAACATTTGAAATTGTACTGTGAGTAAAACCAAACTTCGAATTTTTGTAAAACAGACATACTCTTTCCTTATCTGTTGGCCCAGAAAGGTTTTAACGAGGTGTCTGGTTAATATTGATTTTTTTTAATAAAATTTCTTTTGGCCATTAGTTGTTTACTATATGATGGGTGATTTATTATTTTGGTGACTTGGCAAAGATTGATCATCTTTGAAAGTTAACCAAGAATAATTTTCCGAAGCTATAGCTTTGAAGAAACAACCAAATTTTCGAGGTGCCACGTCTTATGAGTGCATCTATTTTTCGAGGTGCCACGTCTTATGAGTGCATCTATTTTTTGAGGTGCCACGTCTTATGAGTGCATCTATTTTTCGAGGTGCTACGTCTTATAAGTGCATCTAATATTCGAGGTGCCATGATTTATAAGTGCATCTATTTTTCGAAACAACAAGTTTAAATAAGCACACCAGAATTTAAAAATATTAAAAAGTTGCTTGTTCATCGAATAAAACATGAGGCTTACAAAAGAGATAAAACTATTTAGCCAGATACACAAAAAACAAACATGATATGCCTACTCTATTAGGCATCTTCTTCTTCCGATGACTCTTCTGAAGCATCTTCTTCTTCTTCTGAGGAGCTTGGTGGCACCTCGAATGCTTCCCTTGGGAGACTTTCTTCAGGAACTTGTTTCCAAAGATCCGTTAAATCCAGCCTTGGACAGGCAGCATGAACCTCTCGAAGAAGTTGAATAGCTGTATCAGTTTGAGCTTTCTTGATACCTTCAAGCATTAAAGAACCAACAGCGGCTTCGACCTTTTTGACGGCAACATTCTTTTCTTCCTCGAATTCTGTTCGAAGCGTGGTCAACTGAGTTTGTCAATTCTCCAGTTTCTCCTGAGTTTCTTTAACAAGTTTCTCATCATCGGAAGATTTTTTCTTTGCCTCGGAGATAGCAGTAGAATGTTGAGAATTTAGGTCTTCAAGAGCTAGTCGATGAGAAGTCTCCAGAGCTTCGACTTTTTCTTTGTACTCTTTAAGAAGCTTTTCTCTCTCAGCTTCGAATTTCTGAAGTGCTTCATTTTTCGAAGTCTTTTCAGACTCTGTTTCTTTTTTGCTCTTGATCAATTTTTGTGCAAGAAGCTCCAATTGTGTGTGTGAATTTTTTACTTCTTCACATAATTTATTGGCTGCAGCACTTAAATTATCAAAAGGACGAAGGATCGAAGCTACCTCATCGGATTTGTCTGAATTAGGAAAGATTGTTGGTTGGTGATGAACAGGAACGATGGCATTAGATGTCGAAGCCATAGCAGCCCCAGTAGAAGTTGATGGAATAAAATTGGTGGGTTGGGAGCCATTGCCAGTAAATGCAAAATCCCCGCTTGAATTGAAATCTTCAAGGTTAAGGTAATCGTCTACTTGATTATCTCCTAGTGACAGTCCTCCATCAGGGTTTTCTTCAATAAAAGTTTTCCCGTGCACCTCGGAAGCTAATACTTCTTCTAATATATCAGCCTCGTTCTTTTTCTTGGGTGTGCTAGACTTGCTCTTTTTCTTCTTTGGAGAATTGTCCTTTTTCTTTTTCAGAACAGGTTCGTCTTCTTCGGATATGGGGGGAAGCTGAGATGCAGATGCTTTTCACTTTCCTACCGTCTTCGAAGGGTTGGAAGGCTTAGCCTTGATTGTTTTGGGTTTTTTGAGGGTTTGTTTTCCCTTCTTTTTCAATGGTAGGTGGCTTTCACTTCGGTTCCGGGTGGGAAGGTAGCATTTCCCATCTGGTGCAAGTATCCTCTGAACTGCTAGGATTGGATCCGGGGGGATCATCGGATCCTGAGGGAATTCAGCCCCTAAGGATATACGCCAGAGATGGCTGTTGACGAAGTTGATCGGCTCAAAGGCTGAGTGAAAGCCATTTCCCCAGGACTTTTCTGCCCACTCAGCCATTTGCTGGAAGATGACCTTGGCTTCTTTTCGACGACTCTTAAATCGCCTCGGAATTTCTAAGAAAAAGGGGAGATAAACAGTTAGATAAATAAACTTGATTAATTTGGCTAAGTAAAAAAAAGGGAGGTGTTACTTACTCCTATCTCTCCAAGTAAGGGTGAGTTTTGAGGGATTGGCATCGCAAATCTCTTTGCCGTTTTCCCAAGCTCCTGATAAGAAGACGAATCTTTGCTTCCAGAACTTATCAGCTTCGAGGAGGTCATCGACAATTTTTAAATCATCCTCTAGAGTTAGGTAATAAAACGGCAAGACTGGGTCATTCGAAACTTTGGTTACTGAGATGAAGTCCTCGATTTCGAGGGGAATGCCTCCCAACCTCGACACCATGATTGCTGAGAATAAAGTGAAAAGCTGGTTGGGAGTGACTTGTGTTGGACACAATCTATGGATTTCGAAGTACCTCACTATCATCGGATCAAGGGGAAACCGAAGTCCCTAGTTGAAGAGCTCAGGGTAGACTACCAACTCATCTTTCTGACAGTTTAGAGGTGTCTCTCCTTCTACTGGTAGTCGAAGAGTCATATTATCGGTTAATCCCCATAGTTTTTTGAGCTTATCTTTCTCTGACTCGAGGTAGTAAGTGTAGGATACATTCTTTAAGGCAAGAATGTACCGAGGAGAAAGTGATTTAAGATTTTCTTGAACCAAGGCAGCAACGTCCTCGGGGAGTGTAATGAGAGGTTTCTTCCTTCGAATCTTTTTTGGAGGAACCACACCGTCAACCTCGGATTCCTCTTCGGCATCAGATTCAGTAGCTTCAGAATCGTCTTTGTTGTTATCTTCATCAGTGACTTCGTTAGAGCGACTTCGGATTTGAGTTTCTGCTTGAGTCACAAGAATTGGTTGACTGCTTTCTGGTGTAGTGTCAACCACTTCTTGTGGGGGAGGAGAAGAGGTTTCTGCTTCTTCACCCATTGCTAGAAAGGGTGATTTTTTGGCACGTTTAACTTTGATAGCCTCGAATTGAGGAGGGAGTGAATTGGGTTGAAGATTTTTAGTCGCTTCGAATTGAAAGACAGGCGATTTGGGTTGTGGTTTTTTATCAGTTGGTGGTTTGTCTAAAGTAACAACTTTAGATTTTCGATGAGGTCTTAGCAATGGAGAAGTAGGTTGATTTCGAGGAGGAAAAGTTTCTTGATTAGTTACTGGGTTTGAAGCTAAGGGTGAAGACGAAGTGGCAAGGTTGGGGTCGAAGTTACCATATTTAAAAGTGGTAGAAGAAGAATGAGGACCGTTGTAGATCAACCCAGCAGCCTTGTATTCTTTAGCTCTTTTTGAAATACAAAGATAATCGTAGGCACCGAATACTTGGTTACTAGAACCAGGAAAGAGAGTTTTCTTTGATTTTACTGGTTTTCTGGGTTTAGATCTTTTGTATTTAGGATATCTTCTCATACAATGGGTATTGATCTGAGAGGTTGCTTTGGTGGATGAAAAAGATGAAGTGATTTTAAGGTTTATGAAGAACAGGTTGAAGATGGCTTGAAGAATAGGATGAAGATGAAGAACAGGTTGAAGATGGTTCAAGAAGAGATTTCTCTAAAAAGTTCTTAGTGAATGAAGAGTTGGGTATTTATAGGTTAAAGGAGTGACGTTGAGAATATGGAGAGGCAAAACCAGTGAGTTGCTCTCATTGGGTGGAATGTGAAACGAAAAGAAAACGTGTAGTGTCATAGGTCTACTATTAAAGGTCTAATCAATCTATCAAGTAGGGATCAGATATTTCGAAGTATCAGCAAAACTATGTTTCTAGTAATAATATTCGAAGTAGAGGCGAGGCTATACTTCAAGTTGGCAAGTTCGAAGCGATTGGGAAATCTGTTTGCACTTATTAATAAATTCGAAGAGAAGTCACAGATCATTGAGTTCAATCATAATGAAGAGATAAAGTGAAGAAAGTTGTATTTACTCGAGGTAAAGTTCGAGGAGCGAATAGTTCTTATAAATTGTTTGTATAAGAACTAGGGGGGCTACTGATAAGGAAAGATATTCTACGAGGGCCTAAATGTAATTAGTAAGGACTAGATTGATAAGTTCTACAAATATAAGGCAAGATTAAGTTTATATAAGAAATATAGGGACTAAGTGGTAAATATTAACTCATGTAACCGTTTTTGTAACTGATTCACCTGGCCTATTTATAGAGGCTGACAAAGACAGTTACACTCATGAAATAATCAGAAGTGCAATACTACTTTGACTACTGAAATATCTCTCTGTGAAGACTTGTGTTCTTGATTCTCTTAATCCAACTTTATTTCATACCAAATATATATTAATTTAAGTTGACATTAAAAATTATATAAAAAAACATATATATTCAAAAAACGTTATTAGTTATTAGTATATTAATTTAAGTTATTAGTATATATTAATTTAAGTTATATTAATATTAATTTAATGTATATATATAATGTTATAAATTTCATTGACGTTTGAACCCAAGTGGTGGAAAGCATTTAAATCGATAAAGTTAACCACTCGCCAACATCATATCAAGGTTATGATATACTTTGTAAATTATGTATTGATTCAGTCGGTTTCGGTTCAATTCGGTTTTACAAATGAACAAACCGAAAACCGACCGTGGAAAATAAAAATCGAAATCGAAATTTATTTTTTTTAAACCGACCAAACCGATTTTTTCGGTTTGGTTCGGTCGGTTGGTTCGGTTTTTTCGGTTTTTGCTCACCCCTAACAAATACAACATTGTTCTCATTAAAATCAAATCCAAAACACATAGTTGCATCTAACAAACAACCCGACGCTATCAATTTAACAAACCTACAGCCACAATCATGCCGAAATCATAGTTTAAAAAAAAAACCTACTGTTCTATACATATACAGAACAAAATCGCCCCCAAGGGGGTAGCCGAGTTGGTTGAGTATGGCATTCTCCAGACCAAAGGTCATGAGTTCGAGTCCCTCTACATACGCTTTCTCGGCTGAGCCTGTCACCTTGTGTGGTTTACCTTCTGGCGTTGGTTTGCAGGCTATCGCGTCAGACTGAGGGTTTACCCTGTGCGCACTCATTGCACTCTGAGTAGCGGCTGCGGGTTCCCTCCGAAAAAAAAAAGAAAAAAAAAAAAATACAGAACAAAATCAAAAAAAATACAGTAGGAGAATTAGATGCATACCTTTATCTTGTTGTCACTTCAGATTCTCCAAAGAATGTGCTTTGATTTTCGGATGGAATATAATTGTTTAGAGGTTTGTCCAGCCCGAACATTTAACGGGACGGGTATGGATATACGAATTATGATCCGTAGACGGATCGAACCGGTATGGATTTTTAATTTGTCCAACCCGACCCGTAAATATAAACTACATATAAAAAATAAAAAATTATATAATAAAAATTATTGTAAATTTTGTAATAGTATAACTAAAAAATATACTTACTAAATACTAATTACTAAAAGATTCACATTTATATGTTTTCCAATAATATATCATATTTGAGTTTACTTTTAAAACTAATAATATATTTATTAATTATATTCTATTTCCATAAATTAATTCCATAAATTTTAAATATATTTCTTAAGAGCTTCACTTATATATATTTTCAATCCTAATTTTTAAGTTTTTAAGTTTTTTGGATATTTTTCTCTTCTGATATTGTGTTTCAGATACCTTGATTTAAAAATTTAAATTTTAAAATTTTATATTAAAAATAAAGTCAAATTTGACTGGTTTATTTCGGATCAGACCGGTTCGGCCGAATATTTATAGATCGGGTTGGGCTGACCCACGAACATAAACGGATATTAGACTTTCGTAACAATTTCAGCTAGAAAATATATAGATTAATCTAGGGCTCTTGGTTAAATTTCAGGCCCATTAATGAAAACTGGCTGGTTCGATAGCCCATCATTATACTGTCTCTGTAATCAAATCTGTAGGGTTTAAGTTTTCCCCTTCGAAATCATGGAGATGCACTGAAATGAATACAAAAATGAGGTACTTACGATTCGTTTCCTCTCATTTATCCCGCTATTCGAGACCCCTCTCTCGAAACAATAACCCAATTCCATCCGTCCAATCATCACCCTACACGACACCGGCGGCGCCGGAACCCAAACCTAGACCGCCTCCATCCGCGGCAGTTTCCGGGATCGCCGATGAGCTCGCGGGGCTCACCTTGCTAGAATCGATGGATTTGACAGAGCTACTAAGGCAGAAGCTCGACGTCGGCGAGATGCCGGTGATGGCCGTAATGATGCCGGGGATGGGGTTCCCGATGGCAGGGAAAGGAGGTGGCGCTGCTGCCGGTGGGAAAGGGCCAGAGAAGAAAGCTGAGGAGAAGATGGTGTTCGATGTGAAGCTGGAAGGTTTCGAAGCGGCATCGAAGATTAAAGTGATTAAGGAAGTGAGAGGGTTCACGGATTTGGGGCTGAAAGAGGCAAAGGATCTAGTGGAGAAATCGCCAACATTGTTGAAGAAGGGAGTGACTAAGGAAGAAGCAGAGAAGATAATAGCTAAGTTGAAGGAAGTTGGAGCTAAAGTTAGCATGGAGTGAGGTATCTCAAATATATTTCTATTTTTTTTTGTATGATCTTGATGAATTATCAATGTTTCTAGCTGTTTAAAGGAATTCTACTACTTATATCCAAAAGTTCTATCTTTTTTGTGTGTATCTTTTGATGTTCTCCGGTGTCATGATTTCATCTCTCTTTGGGAAATGATAGAGAAAAAACACAGAAACTAGGTACATTGTGTTTTTGTAAGACTAGGGAGAAGCCTAAGATGGAGAAGCATAAGATGGAGAAGTTTGCTCTATTTGTAAGGAATATATGAAGAACTTCTAATCCAAAAAAAAAAATCATCCTTGTGTTTTACTTAATAACAAACATTAAAGTTTTGATGATTTAATCCCTAAATTTTGTTTTTTAAGCTCGAATTTTCCAAAGTCTGTCCTCTAGGATTCACGATGTTCTTAGCAGGATAGATGTTAGCTTCATTTAACTTGGAGTATAAAGTTAATTTAGAAAATAATAGCAAACAAGACAATAACCCCATTGTTACGAGTCCATCAAAGTAAAACAGTGTATTTTAGTTTTTATTTTCTCGTTTATCTCATGCCTTTTGTGTTCCAAAAGTACCGGGTTTGACTTATAGTGCTACTTGCCAGGTATATTGGGCTATATTTGATTTCCCCATTCTATTCCTCAATCAAGAGATCCTCTGTTTCGTCCAACCAATTGGCTCTCTCTTGCTTCCTTTTTTTATCACGCACATGAGCCTTTCAACTACAAGTTTAATACAGACAAATTTTGACGATGTGTTCATCAATTGTAAAGAAGTTATGAGAATAAGCGTAAGCTACCCTTGCTTAAACAGTAAAATTATTAACAAGTTATGATAATAAGCCTAAGCTTAAGGTAAATTAAGCAGTAAAATTATGACCGTGAGCACTAAAGCAAAAGTTATATGCCACCTTAAGCTGTACGAGTAGATGGCAGATGGAGGATGGACGGTCGGATTAGTAGTATCCGCCTGGACAACCTTGTTTCTAAAACATATCTAAGAACATTGGAACATGCAGAAAGTAGATTGCTTTATTCCTGTAAGCAAAAGGTTTGCTTGTATATCTAGTGTTTTAGGTCTTTTGCCTTTATTTTATAAAAAAAGAAACTAAAGCTAGTTTTCTTTCACTTGTAATTGCTCGCTTCTTTCGTTTCCACTACCTATTTCTGCTCTCTTTCTGGATCAAACTTTTTAAAATACGCAATCTTAACATTTTCTTGGTTTATAATTCTACTATACCGCTTACATATCGATCTTAAACTTCAGAGCTAGGTTTTCTCTATGCACCAAACAAATTAGGGTGTTTTATATATCCTTATTTATACTGTGCGTTCGTTGTGTGAAATTCTTTGTTTTTCTTTTCTTTTTCAGGCTTTCTTGTACTTGATAGAATAAAGAAGAAGGGGAAGTGAACCATTGATGGTATTGTCACGGTGATGAAAAGTAGCCCGGCATTCCTCCCAACTGCTCCAATTGATGTAGATTTCTTGGGTAGAAATTGTTCTCCTCATGGATGTTAAGAACATTATACAGATGTTGTAGGACCAAATTGTTTTGTGTAGGAGAATTCATTCAAAACCTGTACTTTCACTGCCACACTGTCCCAAAGAAAAGAGATAATCTTATGCTTTTAGAGTCTTGCGGTTAGACATGTGCATGTGTATATACATCGTAAAATTTCAACTGATGTCATCCCAACATAATATGTATATGATCCTTATATCTTGTATTTTATATGATTTTGCAAAGTTAGTATGGAACATGCTAGATCTGGCTCAATTGTTTTCTAATGCAAACTTGAAAATCCAAAAATAACATATCTGTAACCTACTTTTTCACGAAATTGTTACTCAGCCCAAAAAACTAAAGCCTTTTTAAAACTTCTGACTTTTCTACCTAAATTAACGATCTATCTTTCTAAAACTTCTAATTTTCCTACCTAAAACTTCTAACTTTTCTACCTAAATTAACAGTCTTAAACAATGGGTTATGCTAACCTTAGCGAGCAATTAATATTTACCTTTTCACCGAAAATCACTTCTTTTAATATAACAGTAAATTCAAAGAGACTATTTCCCTTCATACTTTTCTGTGTTAAGTTTTTTTTGGTATTTTTTTTATGTTAAGTTATAACTAACCTTAATATTAAAAAGAAAATACTTAATAATTTATAAATTATTATACTAATTAAGTAAGTAAAGTTTTACTATAATAAAAATAAAAATATTAATATTATACTCTTATTTTTAATTAAAGTAAAATTATACAATTACAATTAGCAGAATAATTTTTTAAACTTTTTGGCTATATAAAAAGTTGAAGTTTTCATAATTAAGTTTCAATTTGATATTAACTTTTTAAAACGTCTTGTTTATTCTTAAAAAAATATTAAATTTGTTTTTTCTAAATCACTTTTATCTTTATTTATTTTACAAACAAAATTTATTTGCTTGCAAAAATTAATTTCATGTAAAAAATAAAATTAATGAACTTTTAACTTTTTAAGTAAAAAGATGGTTAAAAAATTAATATTTTTGAAAGCTGAAAATTAAAATTATTTTTTATAATTAAAAAAAATAAATTTTAAAATTATTTAAAATCTTCTTTTGATTAAGAATATCAAATAATAACATTTATTTCAAAACTAATATTTTTAAATATTTTTAAAATCTTGCTTTTAAAATTTTATTTAAAATTTTAAAATAATTAACTTTTAAAATATAAAATGTACAATATCGTTATAAATTATTTTACTTATTTCCTTTATTTACTATAATTTGAATTATTAATTATTATATTTTATCTTTAAAACATAATAGCACTGTACTCAAAATATTCTAATCTTTCATATCATTATTATCGTATAAAAGAAATGGGATTATCCCCGAAAAGGTGAGTATTAATTGCTTGTTAACCGGTGCCATGATTCTCCGAAAAGGTGAGTATTAGTTGCTTGTTAACCGGTGTCATGACATAACCCATTAACAATCTATAAGACTAATAATTATATGTGAAGATCAATAATAATATGGTTTGTCGGAAAATTTTATGTACCAAAAAAGGTAAGTAAATTTTATATTTTCACAACTATATAATGTAAAATCGTGCGACATATGTAATGAATTATAGTACTATCGCACCCATACCGCAACTTAGGATAGAAAAATTGCACGATCTATGCGACATAGTTTTATTTTAGCGCATGATTCGGTAGTTTGTTCATCGCAAATATTTATGTAAGTGGTAGAATTGTATGTGATTTTTGCCTATAATTTAGAGTATGTATATATGGTGTAGGAACATGGGCATCCACCATTTATAATGGTTGATTACACAAACATTTTTACAACTTATATATATTTTACTAATTTCGGATTGGATGAATGAGTTTTTTCGGAAGGGAAAAATATGGAATTCATCATCATTTCTACCATATACGAATCCGATAAATAGGGAAGAACTCCTAGGATAGTCTAAAAAAGCAAGAGGTACAGTGCTTATGTATCGAAAGCTAAACCAGATACTTTGAAGAAAATAAAATGTACAACAAAAAAATGTAATTGTCCATTCTTATTAAGAGGGCATCCGATTGATGTATTAGTTCAATGACGGTTGACCGTTGAAAAAGTGAAACATAACCATGAAATTTATATCAGGTTAGACGGTCATTCACAAGCTTGTAGACTCAAGCCGGATGAAGAGAACTTAGTCCGTAAATTGTCTTACCTTAGCTCGCGTCCTAGGGAAATATACGTTGGTTAAAAAATGCAAAACCTTTAAATTTTTTCTAATATGCGTACGATATACAATTGTCGTAAAAAAGATAGTGGCGTTGATTATGTATATTATTTTCGCGCATCCTACAAGAATTGACTTGCCGCGTGCATTCTCACATGTCCTTATCATGGATTGTATGTAGAAGACAACTAGGTATAAAATATCATTGCTCAAGATTATTGGAGTAACTTCAACATCAGTTACATTTAGCGTTAGTTATGTGTTTATGGATGTGGAGAAAGAAGCAAATTATAGATGTGTTTTAACTGTTGTACGAGGTGTGATGACGGATAATACGTGTGCGTTTCCAAGTGTCATTTTAACGGCTTGGGATTTAACATTGATACCAGCTATTGAACACATATTTTTGGATCCAACGAACTTTCTATGAAAATGGCATACAAACAAGAACGTTCTATGCATGGTAAAAACAATTGATGCCCGACACCGCAACTTTGGAGCAGTTTATGGAGTTTTATAATTTTATTGTCAAAGCATACACGGTAGAAGCTTTTAATTGAAGTCTAGCATCATTGTGTCAATTGTTCGATTATCATCCATAATATATAGAATACGTCATGTCATGGATAATAAAATACGGTAGCAAATTTCTTAATCATCGAACGAACGAAATCACACATTATAGCAGTAGAACAACCAATCGGTAAGCTTGAACTTCTTTACAAATGTTACTATTTTTATCACAAAAATTCAATGTTATTACAAATATCATTTAAGCAATTTTGAACTTTTATGGAAGTCCACAAGCTTCTACTTAAGCATCGTTTGTCGATTCTTGAATCTTTTGAGCGATTTAGGTTTCCATCGCACTTGATACTAGAGATGCAATGAACTCGCAACTCATTATTTATTTCTCTCATGTGGACCTAGAAAAAATAGCCCACACTATTAGATGTGCTAGACAAATGGACGTAGATCAAGTAGCATGTTGACATGTACTTAGGAAAACACATGGATTATCATGCACATGTGAAATAGCTGCAATATAAAAAAAAGGTAGATACATTCCTAAAGATGATTTGAATATATTTTGGACAATAATAGATATCATTTAGAGAGATGTCACTACACATGAAGATGCTCTATTAAAAAATTATTTATCATAGATAGTTCGATACGTGGTTACGGGCCTAAACATCAAGATCATATTATTAATAGGTTTATGCAGATCCTAAATCCTGATATAAGTCATGTTGTAGGGCCTAAAGAGCCCGTTGTTACTAAAGGTAGGCCAAAATTCGGTATGGACCGATCAACTAAACGAGACCCTAGTTTGTAGGAATTTGTCATTGATCAAACCGCGAGAACTCTCATGAACACGTTAGCTAGCAAATCTGTATTAAAAGTTATTTCATTTATAGTACATAAACCTCCCACCGCCAAAAATAAATTAGGTCGGATAAAAAACTACTAACAACGAAAAGTTAAATATGTACTCGGAAGACATCCATATCTTTATACATCCTTATATTAGTTGTTTGGTTGACGTTATTCGAGGCGGAAGGTGCTGATAACTTTAAAAAAACATCTTACAATAGTATTCGTATCATAAACATACAAAACAGTAATACACTGATAATGTTGAAATTAGCTCGGAGGGTATTTAAGTATTATGGTGAAAGAACAATAAATGTTGGATGAAAAGTAGAGAGATACAAGAGATGCTATATTTATTTTTTAGAGAGATAAAGTTCATCCCAAATACTACCTACAAAAGTTATTATAAGCTCATTTTGGGTTAATCGGCATAACATGTCAAATTATGGTCATGGCCTAAGCCCAAAAACTGAAAAGCTCATTTAACCCATTAACCATTATTAATTGATATATTCAATACAAGATAATAAATAAGAAAGTAGTAAATACATTTGTGTTAAATAACTAAGTCAAAAGGTAAAAGTGTATTTCCCTTTCGTCAAGATTGACCATAGAAAATTTATGGCCCTCTCAAACTGATTACTCCCGAATATTTTTTATTCTATCAGCTAGCCCTCTCAGTCCTCTCAAAGGTGTTTTGGCAGAGTTAACTAACATATATCTGAATCACACTTGATTCGCACTTGTTTATTTCTCCAAATTTGATTTTCCAGTATTCTTCAATGATAGGTGATGAACATATCCAAACTCTATTCGATGGCATCATTCGAAGATGGTTATTGCCCAAAAGTTAAGGGTTTTAACCAGTTGTACCTTATGACACATGTCATTATTTAATTAAAGTCATAAACTTGTTTTACCCTAGGTGAGGCGAGCCAATCAATTAAAAATGTTTCATCTCCTCTAGGGATTATAGCTGTTAGTATAGTTTCCATCTCCCTTATAGAGTACTTAAGAGTCTTTTACAATTTATTTTATAAGCTTTTATCTTATTTTTTAATTTTAGAGATTTTAAAGAAAGAAAGTTTACACATTAGAATGAGAAATTGTTCTTCACTATTGATATCTAGTTAGCATTCGGTGATATTTTCCTCCCCTCCACCGCGTCAACCACCATGAATTTTTTCTTCGACAAAATTATGGCGTTGGTATGTTCGTCGTCAGAAATGCATTAACCAAAAGTTGTGAGTTAAATTTATCTAAGCTACAAGAAGAGAAGAGAAAAGCTAGGGCTACTGCTTGGTTACATGTCTCCACAGGCACAACCACAATAACTCAATCAATCGACTACGGAAGAGTCTATCTCGACAATAAAAGTAATATTCATTTTGAGCCATCTTTGACTGCCCAATATTTCATATCTCACAATCGTTCGCCAAAACCATCTCGATCTCAAAGAGCCACTAGTCGTTGGAGATCTTCAACTTTCAAAGCTCCGGGTTCCGATTCCAAAGAAAACACTCACCGTAGACTAACTTGAAAATCAAATGGCAAAGATAACCCGTCCGGGGAGTCACGGTCAGCGCAACAACGGAAAACTTCAAACAACCGCTTCCCAAAAAATCCGAATAGGGATGAAAAACCCTGCACCTCAACCAGTTGAGCCATCTCAATCTAACCAAGCTCTCCCTCAAGAATCAAATGAATAGAAGAATGTTAATCCTCGACATATTGAACGTTCAAGATCTAGTCCGAAGGTTATGAAAGAAAACATAAAAGATATCAGTGAAGATTCTCCCCTAAAGATATCTGGTCAAACTGGGGAGACTTCGAAGCCAACCAAAAAGAAAAGTTCAAAGAAAATAAGTGGTAAATGGGGAATGGCAAAGGCAAGGCCCTCGAAACCAAATTTAATGCGCTTCACTCATCCTTTGTTAGACACGTATGACCCAACTTTGCATAGGTAAATGTTAAAAACCTTCTGGTCTTAGAAAAAATTTCTCATGTCAATTTTCACGTAAATGAATTGTAAGCGATTCATACAAAGTGGGGGTTCCCCGAAGATGTTAAATTAGGTTATGCATATTTGAAGAGAATCTGGTGAGCTATGATCCTCAGGAGCTAATTGTATATCCATATCTGCTCAATTGGGGCCTTCGGTTTCCCTTGGACCCCGAGATCATAAACTACTTTAACTTTATAAGGTTGTATCCAAGTCATGCCAGTCCAAACGTTTGGTTTACTTTGATTTTATGCATCATGGAATCTAGACTATCAAAAATTCTGATGCCAATAGAATAATTTAATTCTATTATGGGGTTATCTCGCAACTCTTAAATTCTCTTTTACTATTTCAATATTAGGAACGAGGTCAAAGTGGTAGATGATCTTGAAACCAATAAACGATGGAAAGTTTAGTTTTCGTTTGTGAGTAATTGGTGGGAAAATGGAAAGAAAATTATCCCTCCAAGTAATCTGAGTCGGCTTATCAGGTTATGGAAGAATACAGGTAACCTTCTTCAATATCCTATTTTTTCCTATGTATACATTGTATAACTTGACTCTAAATTTTTCCCTTTTCAATAACTATTTCGAAGCCTTATATGCATTATTTGGAAGATGTGAATGTTACTTTTAGGAAGTTGAACCAATGGGCCGATGAGAAATGATATAATGGCTTCCACCAATGCTTTACTTGCACCAACTTAGTTCGGATTCATCTTTGGAGGACCAACCCCGAACGTAAGTTGACATGAGAGCAGTTCTCTAGCCATCCCCGAACGACTGCCATTTTAAAGAGAGTTGAAGCTACAAATGGTAAGGTATATCTGTTGACCAGCGATCGAGTTCCCACTTATCGGAACAAGAAGGACAAGAAAAACAAGCAAGGCTTATCTAAAAGTGCTCGTGAAGCTCGAACTGAAGAGCAGTCGTATGAGATTGATGTCTCCTTTTTAGTTGTTGTTGCTACCACTGTTAAAGAGGGTGATGCACCCACAAAGCTTTATGTGTCTAAAAATAAAAAGGCACACAAGATAAGCAAACAAGACAGTGACAACATAAGTAAGAAAAGAAATAAAACCTCGACCCGTTCGGAGATTGTCATCCGTTCGGAGATTATTCCTCCTATAATACCTATTTTTGAACTTCCACCAATCTCAGTATTCGATCCTCATTCTCTATTGTTCCCCACACTTGAGAGGAAGACTTGCGGAAATGATAACCCAATAGAAGGTATTGGGTGGTTTGACTCTGATGCATTTGAGAAATATTTCCCATAATCCACAAGCAATGCCACAAACATATGGTGTACCTTTTGAGCTGTCAAAGGAAAATGACGTGCTTGGATATTCGATGTTGAGTTATGTGAGACCTATCATTGAGCTGGAGAGAGAATTGAGGTCCCATAGAGAGACCATTACTTCTGTTTAGGACGAGAACAAGAATCAGAAGGATTCTCTAGAACAGGAAAATACTAGGGATGACCAAATCTAAAGAATTCAATTCAATCAAAGAAAGTCTTGCTAAGGAAAAGATGGATCACTTTGTTGAAGAATCAACAAACAACTAACAAGCGCATCATTGAAGACTAACTGAAGGAAAAGACTGGTCATGAGGCTCTTATTAAGAACTATGAAGACGAGGTATGTTCTCTTAAGGCTAATGGTCTCTAGAAAAGACTGGTCATGAAGCTCTTAATGCTTCAGAAGAGACATATGAGACTTTTTAGGCATATGCCGATGGGATCCTAGAATCCTTAAACAAAAGAGATACCTCAATTAAATATGACACGGTCTTGGAATTTTATAAGAGATTCTCTACACTAATCCTCGAGTCTTTGTGGGAACCGGTTCCATAGAATTTTTGGTCCAATGATATGCCCATAGCTAATCAGTTGGGAATTTTTAAACACCCACCCAACGATGGCTTTGATGATAGTAATGTAAAGGACTCCAAAAATAGGAGTTTGGAAGAAGAAGAAGAAGCCAATGGGAAAGATCATAAAGGTCAATAGATGTGTATTTTGTTGTTTTGTGTAAGCCTTTGTTATATACAAGGCATTTTGTGATAGTGATCAGAAGTTTTTTGTATAAGTGCTTGGCATGGCCAAGGAAATTTTGTAATTTTCACCTTAGATTCCATCTTATTTCCTTATATATTTTCATGCCTTGATCTAGCTTATTCAAGAATAATACATTTAACTATTCAAAAGTAATCCATTCGAAGGTGATGAGGGAGAATAAAAGACGTGTGGTAAAATTGCAAAGAAGAAGTTTATTAGGAGAGAATTGTAAAGAAGAAGTTTATTAGGAGAGAATTGTAAAGAAGAAGTTTATTAGGAGAGAATTGTAAAGAAGAAGTTATATTATGAGAGAATTGTATAGACTACAATAGAAATAATCATTATGAAAAGGTGAAAAGATATAAGGACCAAAGATGTAATTAGCAGGAATTAAAGTGTGTGGGGCCCGTAATTGTACTATAAAAGGACCACACACGCTTTGTAGATCCCGAGATGAATATAATAACATTTTCTCTCTCTACTTAAGCTAAGCTCTCACTTTCTCTCTCTAAAAAAGGAACCCTAGCAAAGAATTAAAAGTCTATCTAGCCACTAAAAGAATTTCGTAACACAAAATTACCCCTCTAGCTATTCTTTAACTCTTCAGTGGCGCCGTCTGTGGGAAGCGAAGGTTGTTCTAACGACAATCGCTTTCTGAAAATAATTCCTAATCCGAGCAGAATTATGGAAGAGCAAGGGACGATTTTGTTAATAACTGCGATGAGACTCTGGTGGGAGATGATTACCGGAATGATATGAAGTATGAGGCGCGTGGGGGCCAGCATGTCGGAGACACCTTTGATGACTCGGATCTGTTGACTCGAAGGAATGAGTTGTTGCTGGAAATTGAAAGATTGAAGGCAGAAAAAGAAACTATTCGGGCGAATCTCCGTTCCGAGGTGAGAAAGGAACCAGATAGTGGATCATAGATATAGAGGATATGAACGACGGTCTTCGAGGAGGAAAGAAAAACGCCATCTGGATTTTTCTGACTCGAGCGATTATTCTCGTGACAGCTCGTTGGAATCATCTCCTAGGAAAAATCATAGAAAGAAAAGACATGGTCGAAGACCTGAAGAGAACCAGAGGGGAAGGAGCTCGGAGAGGAAGTCGCCGAGGGAGAAGAATTATCATGCTAGAGTTAATGAGCGGGGTTATGGCCAAATGAACCTTCCCGCTGGGAAACAAAACGTTGACCCGTGAAATTCAGAATGGCAGCATCAATACACTCTGCCGTCCGAAGAGGGATTATATTTTCCGAGCAATGAAAATTTGAGATCTAATGCTTATCAGACGGGTCATAATTGGAGAGTATCTTCTTTATCCTCGGAAATCTTAGTGGGAAATCTCCTAAAGCATTTCGACATTTCGAAGTTAGAAAAGTTTGATGGGACGCAAGACCCTGACAACCATATCGAGCAATTCAAGAACTTCATGATTAATTTCGATAACGATGATAAATTGTTGTGTGGAGAGTTTTCTCAGACCTTCGAGGGGGTGGCTTCCAAGTGGTATAATCGGCTCCCGCAGGGCTCGATAAAGAACTTCGACATGTTCTGGAATATCTTTAGACAACACTTTGTGGGGAGTAAAAATTTTCGAGCTAATGGAGATACGATAATCTATTGTAGGAAAAAAGTTGGGGAAAGCTTGAAGAATTATACCAATCGATTTGTCAAAACGAAAACGGACATGGAGTACTGCAAAGACTCAGTGACATTAGCAGCTTTCAGGATGGGCCTACTCCCCGCAGTATTAAAGGATACAGTGGCAGAGAGTCAGGCCATGACATTTGGAGCATTGTTGGATCAAGTTGAGAAGATAATTCTAGTGGAGGAGACTCAGGCATCCGAGAAAGGATCCGGTGATCAATTGGATCAGAACCAGTTTCAGAGATCTGAGGCTAGTAACCAAAGGCCCCGAGCCAATGTTCAAGCCAAAAGTACGGGTCAATATCGGCCGAGGCAGAAAACAAACCCACAGTATTATGACAACCAGCAAAATTACAACCAAGGGGCAAGGCCAATTTCGAACAAATGGGTTTGACCGGACTATTTCGCGGAGTTAACAAAAAATGTTACCACGATATTTGATAAGGCAAGATCAACGATGCCGTTTAGAAAACCTTTTCCTATTCAGACTCCGAGGGAAAGTAGAAATGTTAGCAAGTATTGCAAGTATCATGAGGACATTGGGCACGATACTAAGGACTGTATTGCTTTGAAAAAAGAAGTGCAAGCTTTGATCGAGAATGGAATGTTGTTAGAGTTTGTCAAAAAGCACTCCCAAAAGAATGTTGTGGTAAAAGCTGTTCCAAAAATCGCTGATACAGCCATGGTAATTTCCGAGGAGGTCGATGTTTTTTATATGGAGCAAGAGTATCTGGATCCCAAGGAGGGGAGGAACAACGTTAACATGGTGGAAGAGATTATTCTGAGGGGGAAAGTAAACGACCTTTATGATTTCTTTGAGTCACTGGCTATCTTTGGAGGGGATACCATCGCCGAGAATTCTAATAGTTCGCGGAAACGGCATATGGTCAATCTGAGTACCCAGATTGAAGCAGGGGTATCAGCGCAAGTGCATCGCTTACCTTCCCCCATCATATGTTTTGATGATGATGATATGTGAAATGTCGCGGGCCTACACGAAGATGCGGTGGGGATTGTTGCGGGAATTGCTAGAGATCAAGTTCAGAAGATACTTGTTGATACAAGAAGTTCGGCGAACATCATGTTTATGATCACTTACAGGAGAATTTTTGACCCACCGGTCATACGAAGGTCAGACAGAACCATAGTGGGATTTACCGGTGCAACAATAGTGGTTGTTGGAGAATTTTAGTGCATGGTCGAATTAGGTCGTGGGCTGTTCAAGAAGGAGGTGGAAGTACTGTTTATTGTTGTTTACGCACCAACTTCATATAATGCGATTTTGGGTCGTTCTTGGCTGTCTCGAATGCATGGTGTGATATCTACGGTGCATCAGTGTCTGAAATATGTGGTAGGAAATAACATTGGGACAATCAGGATCAGCCAGAAGATGGCCCGAGAATGTTACCAGATAGCTTTATCCTCAACGGGAGTTCGGGGAGATATACCGGACAAGGTATATCAATTAAAAGGGCCTTCCTCGGAAATCATTCCATGTGATGATCTGAGGGAGACCCCAAGGTTTCTAGTCCCAGAAGAGGATTCTGAGGAGCATAAATTTGGAGATGGAAAATTTCTAAAGATCAGAGTAAAACTTTCTTTTGAGTTCAGAGAGAGGTTAATTGCGTTTTTGTCTAACAAACTTGATATGTTTGTTTGGTATGCACAGGATGTTACAGGAGTACCATCAGAGATAATATGTCATAAACTTGCGGTACGACTTGATGTTCGACCTATTGTCCAGAAAAGGAGACCAGTTTCTCAGGAGAAGGCTGTAACTATTCTTTTGGAAGTGGAAAAGCTATTAAGTATAGGCCACATTCGCGAGTCGCATTACCCCGTATGGGCCTCGAATCCAGTCTTGGTCAGGAAAAATAATGGCAAGTGGAGGATGTGTGTGGACTTCACGGACCTAAACAGAGCTTGTCATAAGGATCCTTTTTCGGTGCCCCGCATTGATCAGTTAATGGATTTGACTTCGGGCAATAGATTGTTGTCTTTCATGGACGCATATTCAGGGTATAATCAAATCCGGTTAGATGCGAAAGATGAAGAGAGCACGCCATTTATTACCGGGAGAGGATTATATTGCTACAGGGTTATGCTATTTGGCCTAAAGAATGCAGGGGCAACTTATCAGCGTTTGGTCAACAAAACCTTTGAGGGGAAAATTGGTCGGAATGTCGAAGCTTATATCGATGACATGCTTGTCAAGATTTTGCGGGACGAATATCATTTTGCTGACTTTGAGGAGACTTTTAAAAATTTAATTAAGGTCAATTTGAAACTGAATCCTGAAAAGTGTGTTTTGGGGGTACGATCAGGTAAGTTCCTTGGTTATATGATAAGTGAAAAAAGTATGGAGGCTGACTAGGAACAGATAAAAGCTGTAACAACCATGACTCCCCCTCCGAATATCAAGGAAGTCCAGATCCTGACAGGGAGATTGGCAACATTGAATAGATTCATATCTCGCTCATCGGACAAATGTGCACCTTTCTTCAGGGTATTGCCCAATGCGAAACAATTTAATTGGACTGATAAGTGTTCAGCAGCTTTTCGCCAAATTCAAGAATATTTGACGTCCCCTGATATACTATCTAAACGATTGGTGGTGGAGAGATTAATTGTCTATGTCGCGGTATCAGATTGTCCGGTCAGTGCCGTTTTACTCCGAGAAGAGGACACTCTTTTGAAACCCATTTACTATGTCAGTAAAAGTTTTTTGGACGCTGAGAAACGATATCTTAAATTGGAGAAGGTAGCTTTGGCTTTGGTAACAGCCGCCCGAAAAATGAGACCTTATTTCCAGGCACATCCTATTGTTATTCGCACGACATTTCCCCTGAAAGGTTTGCTACAAAGGCCCGATATATCTGGGAGGATGACTAAATGGTCAGTCGAGTTGGGGGATTTTGATATAACGTTCAAACCTCAGACGACGATAAAAGCACAGGTTTTGGCTGATTTTTTGGTTGAATTCCACTCAGAAAGGGACGACATGGAGACTATTGACCACTTTGATGACACAGAATGGTTGGTTCGAACGGGTGGAAGGTCGAATAACTCTGGAAGTGGTGCGGGTGTCCAATTAATTTCTCCAGAAGGGATAGCCATGTTCCAGGCTATTCGATTCGGATTCAAGGCGACTAATAATAAAGTAGAGTATGAGGCGGCATTGGCGGGTCTGCGCTTAGCTCGAATATGTGGGGCCAAAAGTATTAAACTGATCAGTGATTCGCAGTTGGTGATCAATCAAGCTTTGGGAGAGTCTGAGGCCAGAAAAGATAAGCTGATACAGTATCTGAAAGCGTTAAAATATTTGGTTGCTGAATTCGATGAGGTTAAGTATGAACATGTTCGATGAGAGGCAAATGTCGTCCCAGATTGTTTGGCTACAGCCTCGCGAACGGAGGGATACCCGTGGGTCTTGATTCAGGAGCATCCTTCGGTCATGATCGATGCAGAGCATTCAATGAACATTAAAGAGGTAAGCAATGTGATCACAAATGATTGGAGGTCAGAAATTATTGACTTCTTGGACAAAGATACTTTACCCGCTGGAAAGTACGAGGCTAGGAAGATCAGGTTCAAGTCTCATGGGTATATCATGTTGGGAGGCATTCTGTACAAGAAATATTTGAGCCGACCATTACTAAGGTGTCTGAACAAGGGTGAGTCGCAATTTGTCATGTCCGAATTGCATGATGGGGAAGGTTCAGCCCATTATGGGTATAAGGCGTTAATTCGACGGGTGTTTCTGGCTGGTTATTATTGGCCGACTATCTCTTCAGATGCGAAAGACTTGGTAAAATGATGTGATATGTGTCAGCGTTATGCAAACGTAATCCACAAGCCTGGGGTGTTATTGGAGATTATTTCAGAGGCGGTTCCATTTGACAGGTGGGGCATTGGTTTAGTTGGGCCCTACCAATGGCATCTGGAGGCAGACAGAATATAATCGTAGCGGTGGATTATATCTCTAAGTGGGTGGAAGCGGAACCCTTAGCCGGGACGAAAACCAAAGATGTTATCAAATTCGTCGTTTCGAATATTTGTTGTCGCTTTGGGGTACCAATACAAATCACAACGGATAATGGACCTCAGTTCGACAACAAGGAATTTAGAAGCTTTTTCCTTTCCAGGGGAATACGACAATGATTTTCTGCCCCATTTCATCCTAACGGTCAAGTCGAAGTGGCCAATCGAAAAATTCTGGATGGGTTGAAAAAGAATTTGGAAAGAAATGCAGGAAGATGGCCTGATTATTTACAAAAAGTATTATGGGCTTATAGGACAACGCCTCAAACTGCCACTGCTGCATCTCAGTTTGCATTAGTGTACGGTATGAATGTCGTTGTCCTATCGGAGATTGTCTTCCCATCATATCGTGTGGCAACTTATACAGAAGATTTGAACGACCAAAACAGAACTTTGGAATTAGATTTGGTTGAGGAAAAAAGACAATGCGCACAGTTGAAGTCTTTGCATTATCAAACCTTAATGAGGAGTAGATTTGCTTCTAAAGTCAAGCACGGAGATTTTAAGGTGGGGGACAAAGTATTACGCAAAGTCTTTCTACACATTAAAGAGAAGAGTCTTGGAAAATTAGGACCAAATTGGGAGGGCCCCTATGAAGTAACGAAGGAAGTAAAACAGGGAACATATCGATTAAAAGCCAAGGAAGGGCGATATCTGAGGCTTCCATGGAACATCGAACACTTAAAATTGTATCTTGAATGAGGAACAAGTTAGCATGTAATATTTGTCTTTTTTGTATCTCCCGGATTACAAAACATAGCGAGGGCATACTCTTTCCTACCCTGTTAGGCACATGAATGTTTTAACGAGGTGTCACTATGAGCCGATTAATACAACGCATTTTTTCCTTGAACTATTATCTGGGTCACAATATTTTGTGCCTCGAATTTCTTGATGCCTCAAACTATTATTTGGGTCACAATATTTTGTGCCTCGAATTTCTTGATATCTCGAACTATTATTTGGGTCACAATATTTTGTGCCTCGAATTTTTTAGTACCTCGAACTATTATTTGGGTCACAATATTTTGTGCCTCGAATTCTTCGGTGCCTTAAATTATTTCCCTTAAGCTAGTCTTAGAACAGTTCATACTGAATATTACGATGCAAGTCGGTATAGATTAATCATTCACTTAATATTACGATGCAAGTTGGCAAACACTTAGGAAAATTATGACAATTAATAAGTTACACGATCGAAATTCCAAGCTGTGGCATGCACAAAAATCTGAGGAGTCCATCTCCTCGCATAAAGTCAGAGGGGCTACAAAAATCGCCTTAAAAGGTCTTATACACAAAAATTTCCGACTATGCTACCATTTTTCCTAACTAGTCAGCCTTATCCTAAGAGTAACTTTCCTCAAAGTCCGATGACTCACTATCACTCACCACAATGTGAGGAGGACGGAGGTCCGGGGAGACGAGTTTCCAAAAGCTGCTTAAGTCATACTCAAGGTGTTCTCATGAATTTGGGTAATTAGGCCTGCTCAGACTGTAGCATCTCGAACATTGAGATTGTCTGTGCACTTGGTAGCATAAGCATTCACAGTTTTTTCCTTCTCCTCCTCAACTTGCCGAGGAAAATCTTCGATCCGCTTCACCAACTTTTCTTTGTCCTTCGTCACCTTATAATAGTCATCACAACAGTCTTTAAATCCCCTACATGCCAGCTCATGAGCCTTTTGAAGTTCGTTCAAAAGTTTTTCTTGGGCCCCCGTCTTCTTTTGGTAGAGGTCTCTATCTTCCTGGAAGCATCTTTCAAGCATGATGACATAATTCTCAGAGGCATATACTCTTTCATAAAGTGCATCTGATTGACTCTCACAATGGCGTATTGTTTCTTTGCCTCTTCAAGTTGTGAGGAGACCAGCGATGCCTTGAACTTGTAATGATTTTTTCGGTCTTCCAGATACTGCATTCTTCGACCCATGATGACAGAAGAATGTAAGAGGCTGCGAAGACTTAATGAGAATTCATCGTGCTGAGGAATTTTGAAGGAGTTGGAGGGTGAGCTAGCATTGTGGGATCATAATCCGAAGTCTCCCCCGTTAGAATATTCATGTCAACATTCTGAGGAGGATTTCTTCGAGGAATAGGGAGTGGTGCCAGTATAAGGGAGTTTCTGATGGGAGCTGGACTTGAAGCCTGAGTATGCGGAGAGTTTGGTGTCTGATTATAGTTTTCCTTGGGGGAATTAACTCTGACTTCTTTTTCAGGCTCACTTGATATTTCTTGGAGCTCATTGACCTGAGCGGTTTCTTGAACATCATCTTGCGTCTTGCTATCCTTGGGTAATTCTTGGATGGGCTCCAGGACAGCTTTGTTTTTCTTTTCTTTTGCTTTGGTGTTTTTCTTCTTTGGAGGATGGACAGATTTCTTTGGAGGAGAATAGGAATCAGGTATTACAATGTTGTCCGAGGGGGTGGTTCCTGATTAGTGACTATCCCTTCATTATCTGACTGGCAATCCTTCGTGGAAACTTCCTCGTCGGATTCACCAAGGTGACTCTTGGCATGAGACCGCTTCGGAAGGTATATGATTATGCTTGATCTAGAACTTCTTGCTGTGGGGGAGGGGTCATTAGTTCTTTCAGGGTCAATCGATCAAGAGGGTTCAACCTCCACAATCGAATCATGGCTAAATTGTTATTTACAAAGCACAAGCGGAATCTATTTTCCCAGTGTTCCTTGGCCCACTCGCTCAACTTGCTAAAGACGGTAGTGGCACTCTCCACATAATCCGAGTAGGGTTTTAAAATACCTTTCATGGCTACAAAAATGTTCAAGTCAGTACATAATTATCCGAGGAGAAAGGGAAAAAGAAGTTAACTCTTACATTTGTTGGTCCACAAGAGGGATAACCTGTGAGGATTCGAAGGAGTCGATTCTGACCCGGTCTTCCAGTGACCACAGAAGAAGATGAATTGTTGCCTCCATTTCTTATCTGCTTCTAGTAAATCTTTTAAAACCTTTTGTCGTCGGCCAAAGGTTAGTGAGTAAAATGGAAAAAATGGATTCCTTGCTAAGCCAGATAGTCCAATAAGCTCTTCTAAAGAAAATTCGATGCCTGAAATCCTCGAAGCCATGATGATTGCCATAAGCGTGAACCAAATATTTGGTCCGGCTTGTGAAGGGCAGAGACCAATCCGGGCAAAGTACTCAATAAAAAATGGGTCTAAAGGAAACCTCAACCCCCAATTCATAATTTCGGTATAGATAACTAGTTCATCATCCCTCACTGATAGAGGAGTCTCACCTTCCGAGGGGAACCTTATGCCAATATATGAAGGAATACACCACCGGGTCCTTAGCATGGGCTCTTCAGAGGGTGAAAAATACTTATATTGTATGTTATGCAGTGCCACCATGTGCTTGTTCTCGATCCCTCGAATGTTGTTGCCTACAATGGCATCGAGCTCTAGGGGAAGAGTGATAACCCCTTTAAACTTAGGTGCAATCCGACGCGCTTGATCTTCGGATACTATTGGATGACTGGTAGTCGCTTGACTAGAAGTTGCTAAAGGCAAGTTAGTAGTCTTATTTTGCTCCGCAGAAGACGCTGGTTGTATTTCTTGCTCAGGAATATCCGAGGCAATCCTTTTTCCTTTAGCAGCCAAAGCTTTGTTACGCATTTCTCGAATCTCCTCTTCGGTTAAGGAATTCCTTCTTGGAGAAAATCGAGGGCTCCCAGTTGCTGTTATTGAATGAGTGGCTGGCAGGCTCGATCATGAGTTATCATTTTTTGGCGGAGGGTTTTCAACGGTTAGAGCTAATGGGGAGTTCGAAGTCTCTGAGGGCGTCCTTTTAGCACGCTTGCGCTCCTCGGATTTTTTTCATATGGTGCTTTTTTCTCTTCCCATATGAGTGTTTATGATGTTTATCTTTACCCATGAGGTCGATTTTTCTTTGATCAGAAATTAGACTCTGTCGTGAAACTTCGAGGGGTATGATAGCAGTGGAATTTTCCGGTGGAGGCCAGGAACCGTAAAGCGTAGTGACAGCAGGTTGGGGTTGAGGCTCAACGTATTCACCAGCAACAACTCTTTCTTCGAATTTTTTACTTATTAACAGCCACTCTGGAATTCGACGAGACTTATAAGCCAACTTTCTCTCTCTAGGAATTTTTAGATTGAAAAAGTTTGGAATGATAGGGAAATGGGTCAGTATTTATAGAGAGCGATGGGCCTTTAGAGTCAATAAGGCCTGGGGACTTTCTCTATTGTTTGCCTAGGGGTATTATGGGTACCATAGGTGTGTTTTGCTGGTTTGAAAAACAAGGGTGAGGTCGAAAGGAAAGTACAATGATGAGAAGAATTGGGAACATGAATGAGATCTCCAGAAAGATTCGGTGACAACGAGCAACGATCTCTAACGTCACAGTAATGGCCTACCATTTCCTATTGATAAATTCGATGCATCTCACGGTGATCAACCCTAACTATCTCGCGTGATGGCGAGGTACCGGTGATACCAGAGAGTTAGAACGATCCGTCGCCTTCCTCATCATAGTATTTACTTTAACTATCAGGAGATAAATGTTTTACGATTATATAATGGAGATAAAATACAAATTTATCATTTCTTACGCAGACCATACATTTTATACTATAAATGCATCGTATAAGTGTAACAAAACGTACGAAACATGACAATAAGACGTATTGGACATCAAACAAGACAAGTATTGAAAATCTCACAGCACATATGATGATTTTAAAAAATATCACGTGACTTGCGCGATGAACACATAAAAAATCGCAAGCTGGCACGCGAAAAATAATCATATATTTTGCCCGACCCGAACGATGAATGTTAAGTCAGTCGCACAAGTCACACGATGAAAACCTGTAAACAAAAGCTTATATCCAAAACCTTAACTAACTTAAAGCGTAACCAATTCATGTAAAAAAAACATCTTACTTATCTAACCACCATATCCAAACAACAACCAATCATCAAATTTATAAACAAACAACTTAATCTATTGAAAAATTGAAAATTTTAAAATTAGAATTTTGAACTCAAATAACTACCAAATTAATAAACAAAATCAATTAAAAACTAGTTTATTAGATTTTTATGTCAAGGCTTAAAATTATCACAAAGCCGAATTCGTAAAATGGAGTAGTCCAAAAATAGGGTATTTTGAGAGATTTTGAGTGTAAATGAGAAAAAATGAAATCAGTTGGTGTGTGATCTAATAATGTTTATTTACAACTTTTTCCCTCAAAAAATGAAATAAAAGAATAAAATGGTCATAAATCAAGCGTGAGATCTAACAAAAATGTATGACATCTAACAGTGTGAGATCCGACAAAAAAAATCAAAATCTAGCCATACCCATTTAGTATTTGAAATAATATCAATTTTAACAAAACCATGAATAAGTAGAAAAACATATGAAACTTATTATATATATATATATAGAAAGTTTCTTTCACTAATTTTATTTAACTACTACTTCCCTATAACAAATTTCTATTTTGGTCGTTGTTATATATTTAATATGCAAAATTAATAGGAGGGCATGATGCTATTTTCATGTTAAAAGAAGATTAATTTGCATGCATGACAATAATTTTGAAGTACGAAATTTATTTCCAAAAAAATATATTATGTTTTGATAGGATGGTTGGTCTATCATTCGATAAGGTGGTTAGTCCATGAATGTCGCTATAAATAAAAAATCTCTCTATTTTTGAAAGATGTGAACAATTATTATCCTATTTTTAAGTTTTATGTTATTTTCTCTATTATAGAATTCTCGTGTTTGGGTCAGAGTAGATCTTGATCTCGTTAGTGACACCGATGGAGAATTGGTCACGAAACCTCCCCGACCCAACAATAATTCAAGATTATCTATAAAAGAAATGCCATGAACAAGGTCGAGCATGTATGAATCTTAGCTCTCAACCTAAGCTCATGTTTTGATCAGTTTTAACCTGAGCTCCCATGAGCTTTTAATCAGTTTCAACCTAAGTTTCCATGAGTTTTTAATCAATTTTAGCCTAAGCTCATATGAACTTCAGACTAGCTTCAGTCAGAGCTCCTGAGAGTGTCAACAAGCGTTCAGACTAAGCTATCAAAGTTTCTGATAAACTCTAGCATAAGCTACCACGAGCTTCTGATCAAATTTAGAGTTTTAACTCCCACAAACTCCTGATCCACTCTCAGTCGGAGCTCCCCGAAGCTTCTGATCCACTTCTAATTGAACCCCCGCTATAGACTTAGCCAACCCAATAACCTACTGCAAAAATATTTACTCAACATATTTCTTCTAATTTGAACCACATTCATCCTCCGGATTTGGGCCAAAGTCAAGGCTACATATCGCATGTGCCACACTGCTTCAACTAAAATACTTTTCTAAATAAGTCCATATATTCACTTGAACCTTTTCTATCATAATCCAAAGATATGTTAGGGTTCTAATCAGTACTCGGGTTAGAGCGATGGTGCATGACGTCTTTTTATCCAATATACAAATTAGTCAGGTCGGACCTTGCGCGTGAGATTTTAGTTGAAGACTTGACACTTAAATTCAATCAATACAACATGGGAAATTATGAGAAATCTATAGTATCACATAAAATAACTAAAAAATGAGATGTTATGTTTTATAATGGATACTAGTTTCATACAAGCTACATGCATATTAACAATATGATGTTATAAAAAAATCTCTAATATAATCTAAAATATAATTGGCCAAGTTGCCACTATTTTGTTTATTGATCCATATATTCTTGCAGATTTTATCTCATATCATTCGTAAAGAGACATAAAATAAAAGTGTTAAGAACTTTTGGTTGTGGAAAGCGGCAAAACATTTAGTAAAATAGTTATTTTCCAAAAAATGTTTTGAAGGTCCAACGACGAGTTTTCTTCCAAAAAGGTTCAATCAGCTATGTCCAGAAATAATTTTGTTAGGTGTAAACTAAAAGTGACTAGTGAAGTTTAGCCGAGACATAAGGTTGAAGACTTATACTTAAGCCGCGACTTAAAGGTTGTAGTTGTTAAATCTCTAAGTAACAGGATGATCAGTTGAGAGTTACACTAAAGATGTCCGCTACATCCTAAATGATGATTTTTTTCAAACATAAGTGTTAAGTAAATATTAAATTGAATGTGTATGACCATTACCTGTTGGACCCATGCGTATGGACTTGAAGTTAAATATTTCAAAATATACATATGTGTTCCTATAAATAACTGATTCACCAATATGTTGAAGAATGTAAAATTGGTGAATCATTCTCAACTAGTGATTAAGTAACCGTTGATTTGAGCATGTTCAGAGAATGAACATGGTAGTACAAGGTACATTAATGTTCGGTATCGGCGTTGGTGATGCCACTACTTAGTACATATGTTAGGGCTACAATTTCGTTTTCGTTCAAGTTCTTGTAAGAATAAACTATAAGGTGCTATTGTGAGCCTGATGATTCAACTCACACATCATTATTTCTATAAATAATAGAAGAGCAGTATAAAACTGTGAACATGAGAGATTAACTCACTTTTTTCTAGCATATCTTTTTTCTTTGAAACTACAACATCATTCAATGCATTCGTCTTGGATGCATCTTATACGTTCACTTTCATCTCTCGTTCCAACTTTAACACCTTAATAGTTTCGTCATTCACCTTTGTGTCATTTTTTAAGATGAGTAACTTTACCTTACAATCTCATACCTTGGTAGCTTCTACCTTCGAAGGTTATGGTGAAACATTGACTAACTTTTATACCTCATGCTCATGGGTATCCTTAATATGGTTAATAAGGGTTTTCATTGAACTTGAGAAACCAAGAAGCTCCATGTTATTCTCATCAACTATTTAATAGATGATCTTGAAGATGCTGTATGTAGTCTATAAATTTTAACAAATAAAAAATGAGATCATTTTAAGAAACAAGTGAGTTTTAAGGTCGCAAGCTTCAAGAAAGATTACCTCAAGCTTAAGTGTAATTTTCAAGCGCATACATCAGCCAAATACATGCTAAAAGATAAGAAAATATTATTTAAATTATTTGTATACTTGGCAAACATTTGACCCAAGTCATATGCATACAAGATATATGATTTACCTTTCGCTTTGGTTCCATTAGCTTCCGGACTTCTCATGGATCCTCAGTTAGCTATGGATCTAGTCGGGGATAAAGAGTGTCGGCCTACAGATTTATCATTTCGAGTGGATTCGGTATACTTAACCAAAGCTCTAGTCCATCCTCTTACAAAACCTCTAACTTTAGTAGTAACAAAGTCCATTCATTCTCCCACCAAGCCTTCGGGTCCCACTAATTATTCTTACAAACTTTGGCATTGGAATGATACATTAGCTTTGTTTTCTTTGAGGGGGTCCCAAAGTCTTCTATCTTCAATCACTCCATTGGAGACCAGAATTAGCCGAAATTAGTGTTATGATAATAACTAGGAAGTATCAATCATAGTCAATAACTTAGGGAGATTCATCATCAATTATTAGTCTATGTTACAGTGAACAATATTCTCTAAACACTGATCCTCAGGGTTATACTATATGTACATGAATCTTTTTACAGAAATGACATAGGTTTTACCAAACCTAACGTAATAAGAGAGGTTTCAGAATCTTAGGTTTGGTTTTCTTACATATCTTGACCCTCTCGGCCTTAGTTTTCCAAGTAATAACTTTGGTCTTCTCAGAGCCCTCATTAGTCTAGTATCACTTTAATTGGATTGAAAATCTTATTCTGAAGCTCTTACCTCTTTTTTTAGATACGTGATTATAAATCTTAACGAGATATGGTATTGTTTGAGTGATTTACAAAGGTATAGACGAAGAATTAATTCTTGGGCTTACCACGAGGGTCCCATAAGGTGTTCATTGAAGAGTATGACTTATGCTTAAATTTTTTATGCATGTTAATTTTTTTATTGGATCTCTTAAAGTTCGATCATCTCTCCACATCTTGGCCTTTTTTATCTTCTTTATCTTCTTTCCTTGAAAAAGAAGAAGTGCTGGAATGTGATGAATAAGAGCCTCTCACAGATAAGCCTTCAATGTTTTCACCTTTAATCGCAATGAACACATTTGTTCACATAACACATCTTAGCTTATTCACGTAATTTATTTTACCCATCAAATAATTAAGAGAAATAAAGCAAAAAATAATTTATCTTTGTCGTTGGACGACTAACTTAACTGATAATGATTTAACTTAAGGCTCAAACAAAAATAATTGAACTAAAAATGATATTGAGAGCGTTGAACTATCTTTAGACTAACGTATATGAACTCGGAGGGAGTATTTGTAATAATTCACAATGTTCGATGAAGATTTAACTATGGTAGATCACCGAAAAATGAATCACGATTGACAGAATTCTTAACAAAACTTTATCTCACTCTTTACAATTCTCTTTCGAATTGTTGGATGGAAATAAAAAAAAACTCGTGAGGAATTTATGTAAGGATGTTTCTATTTTTGTATGGATTTTCAATTTTTAGTGATTGTAGGATATCAGGAACCCAAAAGGTGTAACTTTTAAGGTCAGCGTTAGAAACTTGTAATAATAAAACATATGGATAGGAACAATAAGGAGACAATTAATGACAACTTAATGCTTTATAAATTCCTGATGACTTTAGCCAAACCTCCACATTTGAAGCTCTTCTGATCTCAAACTCTAGCTTCCATCCGAAGATCTTCCGAGCTCAAGCTTAAAATTTCATCTCAAACCTTTTGAGTCCAAACTCTAGCTTCCATCTGAAGCTCTTCTTAGCTCAAGCTCTAACTTCATATAAATCTCTTCTGACCTCAAGATCTAGCTTCCATTTGAAGATATTATGAAAACTTTCATTTGAAGCCTCTTGAGTCCAAGCTCTAACTTCCATATGAAACTCTCATTAGCTCAATCTCAAGCTTCCATATGAACTTCTTATGAGCTCAAACTTAATTTTTCATCTGAAGCTCTCCTAAGCTTATTCTCAAGCTTCTATAAAAAGCGCCTCATGAGCTCAAACTCAAGCTTTCACATGAAAAGCCCCATGAGTATAAACTCAAGCTTCCTTCTGAAATGCCTTATGAGTTCAATCTTAAGATTTCATCTGAAGCGAACCCTAAACCCAAGTTCAATATTACCTATATAGCGCCTCAAAATTTTATAGGAAGCACCTCATGCTTCCCTATGAAGCGTCTTATGAGCTCAAGCTCAATATTTCGTACAAAACACCCCTTAAACCAAAGCTAAAGCTCTTTTCCAAATAACCTCATGAACTCAAGCTTCTACACGAAGAGCCCCCTAAACTTAAACTCAAGATTTTATCGAAAACGCCTTATGAGATCAAGCTTAAATTTATATATGAAGCTCCTTATGAGATCAAGCTAAAATTTATATATGAAGCTCCTTATGAGATCAATCTCAAGGTTTTATCTAAAGCGCCTCATGAGCTCAAGCTCACGATTTCGTAAGAAGCGTCATTGAGCCCAAGCTTAAGCTTCCATCCGAAACTTCTCATGAGTTCAATCTTAAACAGGTACAAAAGTTCTTCTTAGGTTACTACTTGTACTTTTAGTTTTGTAAAATAAAATACGTTCATCAAAACGAGATCTGAGTCGTTTCATAGTGCAAGAACACAACAATTGGAAAAGTAAAGACGCAAGAAAGTAGTTTGGTCATGAAAACATAATTTTATAGTTGATTTGTGATAATTAGATTCAAAATTCACTAAAATTTGTAGAAGACCATTTGCAATTTTAGATATTTTGGAGCTTCTATTTCAGAAAAATATGAAAAAAAAGTTCACAAATAAAAAAAAACATAAAAAACATTGATTTTTTGCTTTTATACCAAAAAAATATTTTTGTTGAATTTTGTGTAACATGTTATCGAAACTTTTAAGTTGTTATTAGTGCCTTTAATCTTTTGGGAATCATCCATAGACAAATAATCTTTTGGGAATCATCATCCTAACGGAAGCCTTCTAAAATTATGTAACGGAGTAGAAGAAATTATGGGCCTGGGCCTTAAGTGGTCATAGATTCTTCAATCCAAATTCGAATTCGATGCTAGAAGACGTAACAGAAACGAAATGCTGAAGAACACGAGAATCAACTATCAAGGTCGTCTACAATAATGGTTCTTCCTCTTCTTCGAATATTCTAAACTCTTGATGATAAAAACATAAACTTTGAAAATCTATTTCTTAACTCAATCTAGAAAATGCTACAAAAGTCTCAATGGCAATGGGAAAACGCCACCGCAGGCGCCGTCGCCGGTTTCGCTACTGTTGCCGCCATGCACCCTCTTGACGTTGTTCGTACCAGATTTCAAGGTAATAGAACTAAATTCAAGTTCGTATTATTATTCTATTAGATTCAGTCACTCAGTCTCTTATGATTTAATCTAAATAGTAAACGACGGCAGAGTTTTGAATCTTCCAACGTACAACAACACTGCACAAGCTGTTCTCACCATTGCTCGATCTGAGGTTCGTCTCTAATTTAGATTTTTATGGTGCCATTGTTTAAACTAGTTGATTTGAATTACAACGAATCTTAGTTTGATGCAGTTTTAAGTGACTATGTTTTTTATTATCTGATAATTTTGTAGGGTTTAAGAGGACTCTATGCAGGTTTCTCTCCTGCTGTACTTGGCTCAACAGTTTCATGGGGTTTATACTTCTTCTTGTAGGTGTAATTGATTTTATGCTTTATTAATATGATGCACTATCTTGCTTCGAACTTGCTTATATTAGACTTCCATTTTCTTTTGTGTCTTTTTATCTCCTATCTTGTGGTTTGGCGCCTACACTTCTGTGATACTGTCCTTCGGGCGAAAAGAAACAAAAATGAAGTGAATATAAGCACTATAGATAGACTTAACAATCTACATTTTAGCCTTGGAATTTTCTTAAGCATTAGTATATGTGAGATATTCCACATGACCTGGAACTAGTGGCATGATCCACTATACATGTTGATAGTAAAAGTTGTCTTCTGGGATTTTTTATTTATTTAATACCCTTTAACAGTAAAACTTTAGCTATACTTTCGCAATAATCTTCTGCCTATCTAATACGGTCGGTTTAGATGTATTTAAAAGATGGTTTCTATTTGTAGTTACGGCAGAGCCAAACAAAGGTACTCAAGAAACAGGGAGGAGAAGCTGAGTCCTGGACTTCATCTTGCTTCTGCAGCAGAAGCTGGAGGTTTGGTCAGCACATGAATTACCTGTGCCATAATGTCATCCCCACTAAGTTGTTAACTGATTAATTAATGTAATGAAAAGGGAAATATATCAATGTAAATAAAAGGCTTTTAAGATGATAATTATTTAAGTTTACTACAAGTGTTTGCTGCTCACTTGTGATATTTTCAGGTGTGTTTGTGTACGAACCCTATTTGGCTCGTGAAAACAAGGTTACAGCTTCAGTCTCCTCTTCATCAAACGAAACTATATTCTGGGCTTTATGGTATCCTCTGCATCCATCTTGCACCATCCTTCGATAATTCTTCTTTCTGGGTATGCTTTATCTGTTACTTTGCATCAACTTTCAGATGCCTTAAGAACCATAATAAGAGAGGAGGGATGGCGTGCACTCTACAAGGGAATTGTCCCTGGTCTTTTTCTTGTAAGTTTAGTTTTTCTTCTTTTTAGAATTCAATGCGATTGATACATGGTTAACTAGAAAAATTAATATAATGTATACTTTTATTGAGCAAAATGTGGAACCCTCATTACAAAGAAGTTGTCTGTAATAGGAAACCGGTCAAGTTGGTGCCCAAGAAAGATTGCCCCAAGCTCTAACAAACTGCTCAAACCCTAACTGATTTCCCCAGTTCTTTGATCCGACTGTGAAAACCATTTGATCACTTTTATATCTTAACTAATACTTGCTATCTTAGTTTAGTTTCTTTGTCCAATGTTACACTTTTGCTTGTACTTTGTAAATTTGATATATTGTGGAACCAGCTACCTTCTATATGATTATCTTTCTTCGAGCTTTAGAAATCTTTATAGTGACTCGGTAGTTGCTTGGTATCCCTAAGGCTTTTAGGCTTATGAGCAAAAAAAGGTTTGCCTTATCCAACTTTTTAGGCTTTAAAAAACCAGTTTTCTTTTTGGCTTAAGATAAGATCAAAAGACAAGAAACTAAAAGTCACTTTGTCTCTATTGAACCTTTTAATATATAAGTCCGTAGTAAATTTGGATGCTCTTACATGTCAAATACGTAAAATACAGCAAGAAATATTCGTTGGATGTATTGGATGGTTTGCACTCTAAATTTCATAACTTGCGTTTTGTATTTCCCCAATATTTCTTAAGCAGGTTTCTCATGGGGCAATACAGTTTACTATATATGAGGAACTTCGTAAGGTTATTTTAGATTTTAAAGAAAAGGACAGAACTCCAGGCAGCACTGATAATTTGCTGGTAAATATCTTTTGCTTATGGTTATCTCCAATGAATGGCTGCCTAGTGTCGAACTTGTTAAATCTATAATTTTTAACCATTGGGAACTTCATAGGCTACCTGGCGTTAACTAGGACTGTCAATTTTGAATCATTGGTCGAGTTCATGTGACTTCGTTTGGGAGAGGGTATAAAATGCACAATACCCAAACCGGCCTACCTTTTTATCCTGCTGTGTTTGTCTCCCAAGATTTTCAAAGGGTCATAAATATTAAGGCTGTAACCCTTAATATCCTGTGCCGGGTTTATGTGCTGTCCCATATGTTAACAGTTAGGATTGTCAATTTTTGTGTGGGTTGCATAAGCGTGGGTAAAAAAAGGCACGACCTGAATCCAAACCATTTTCTTTGGGCATGTTTGGGTGACCCGAAACTCCATTAGATCGTAAAGGTGACCATAATTCCAAACTATTCTGTCGAGGTTGTGTTTACACGCAGTCTTAGTTTTAACCATCAATAATATTTTTTCGTATGTTTAATTCCTGCGGGTGATGGTGCAGAATTCTGTTGATTATGCTGTTCTTGGCGGGTCATCAAAAATGGCTGCCATGCTACTGACATATCCATTTCAGGTCTGAATTAAACTGATTATATCCTCATAGTCTATCTATTACCTTTCATCTTCTAAACTGATATAAGTTGTGTCTTTGCAATTTCATTTCTCACCATCCCACTGTCTTTGCCTTTTCTTTTATTCCAGGTCATCCGAGCGCGATTGCAGGTATTGACTGTCTCATATATTGTTCTGTTATACTTTGGGGTGGCAAATTCTTATCTGGTCTGGGAAAAACTGGGCACGGACATAATTGTTTTTATGTCCGGGATCTGAGTTCGTACATAGGAACAGTGTCCAATTTCCAGAAATGGACGTTCAAATAAACCGGTTAGGTTGGGTATTGAAAAGCAATCGATCTTGATCAGATACAAATAAAAAACTTACAATTAACCTTAAAAGTATACTGAAACTAGGTCTGTTCCGGTTAATAGAGATTCTTTGGGCTGTATGAATCAAAATTGAGTTCGAATTGGGAAACATATACGTCCAAAATGTGGATATGGGTCGAGTCCCGGTCAGAAATAATATTAATTACTTTACAGCTTTGTCTGACCCTTAATTGGAATCATGCCACCTCTAGTAATACCAGGGGACCACTGATAGTCCTTAAATATGAGGAGCACTAAATGAACTTGGCTAACATACTTCTCCTTCAGCAACGACCAAGTAATGAGGGTGTTCCTCGATATATGGATAGCTTGCATGTTGTTAAGGAAACAGTAAGGTGAGAATATATTCATTCCGTTACTTTATAGTTATCTGTACGTAGTATCTGGCTCCATTAACAGGGGAATTCATAAGATCACAGTAATCTTCATATATAGTCGCTAATTTGTTTTGCAGGTTCGAGGGTGTTAAAGGTTTTTACAAGGGAATCACGGCAAACCTTTTGAAAAACGTCCCCGCTGCTTCAATAACATTTATTGTATACGAAAATGTCCTGAACTTACTAAGACCAACAAGAACAAAGAACTGATGTCTTGCGGTATTGTCTTACATTTTCCTGTTTGTCTTTCATATTGGTAGGTTGATAAGGCATTCAGGAATGACACCCTCATTTTTTAGTTCCTTATCAAATTATAGGTTCGGCAGTCTATTATTAACTTATTATGTAATGATTTTATATTATTCATTTTTGATAAAATTTCACGCTTCTTCTTATAATTATGTAATAATATATATTCGTTTTTGAAAAAGTCATAAGATATGTAAGATTTCGTCGGAGAGTTTCTAGATTCATTACTTTATATAAGTAAAAAAGTTTCAGAATCATTATTTTGGAGTAAATGAAAACAACAATAAAACCAATGATCATACAAGTTAACGGGAACGCATTGACATAGATTTTATTCATAAAGTTTGATTCTTGTTAAAAACATGAACCTGTATAGTGCCTGACTGACTCAGAAAATATAAAAAGAAGTCAGGCTGTGGAGAATTTATTAAGGAAAGAAAAGATCTCTTCGGAAACTTGTTGATGTTTCTCTTGATTGAAGAAGTGGTGGCCGTCTTGGATAATGACAATTTCAAGGTTAGGTACAAGGCTCCTGAATATCTCTCCCTTGATGTACTCAAGCGTCTGTCCAGAATCAGATCCAATATTTTTGTCACCTGTCATGAACTTCGTTGGAACCATTATCTTTGAATCATGCCATTCTTCAAGAATCTCCCAATTCCTGAAATCATTTACCGAATTCAGCTAAAACACTTTGACAAAAATCAGAATTTGTGTCATACAAAGCCTTACAAGTAAATGACAGTAAATAATACAAAGCCTTAAGAGTAAATGACAGTTAGTAATGCCCCGACTTGACCGAGATCTAGATTTTGAAAACATGTAAGACGGGATCCAATTCTAGATTCATTAATACAACCCCAAACCAACCTAGCCGGATTCGATCCGGTTTCAACCTGTTTTGGATGTGTTAAAATATTATGAACTTTTAAGTTGTTTTATATTATTCGTATCCACCCAGGTTAACTCTGACCTGGGTTGGACATTTATCAAAACCCAAATCAATTGTGCTGCCCGGATGTCTGAACTTAATCCAATCCAGATTTCAATCTGACCTAAATTTCATGTCCGGGTAGGATAATATTGTGCCACCCTTAAAAAAAGTTTGGCATTCTAAAAAACGATTGAAACTTACAAGTCCATAGCTCTATAGTAGTTGAGAGGACCAGTGAAGCCAGTTTGGTGAAATTTGTGTGCATAGACTTGAAGCTCTTCTTCGGTGATCCACGGTGGTAATGGAGGTGTCTCCAAGTAGTCGATGATCTCCATACCAGGTGGAGCCACCAAGTTATCTGTTTTCGATATGAGCAAGAACTTCTTTATTACAGTCAAAGCATCGTATTTAGCAAATGCTGTTTCGGCTCTTCCTGGTTCCTGCTCGAACAACCATTATGTTAATTTACCTTCCACATTGAGATATTTAAGCTGTAGCTTTGTGTTGTGTAGTAAGAGTATATAGCTGACATCTCCAGAGAGAGAGAGAGAGAGAGAGATTACCTGGAACTGGGAGATGTAAAGACCATCTCCAAAAGTTTGTCTGAAAAGTTGAGTGGGTTTAAGATGTGGGTTTCTTGGAAAATATGGAACAGAGAGACAGATGAACGCTTCGACTCTTTCAGGCTTGGTAAGACACAGATGCCAACCAAGTATAGCTCCCCAGTCATGAGCAACCACAAATACCTGTATAAGTAGTAATTCATAAGCTTCTCTGTCTACTGTTTTATTATTTTAGACCCCACTAATCCGATAATTCGAGCAGAATCGGAGCAATCGTGATAGTTTTTATATTTTTCTTTTAAGTTCAGATCAGATTGGACTAAAATCCTATATTATGAATTGAATGTTGACCGGTCCAAAAAAACCCATACCTGTTGTTGAGCAAAATGGTCAAGCAAGGCAACGACGTCATCAACAAGATGAGAGACGGTGAAATCAGTGTGGCTAAGTGGGGAATCAGAGTCGCCGTAGCCTCTGAGATCCGGAGCCACTGCACGGTAACCATGGTTAGCCAAGAAATGGATCTGGTGGCGCCATGAATACCACAGCTCGGGAAAACCATGAAGCAACAACACAAAAGGTCCAGTTCCTTGCTCTACTACATGTAACGATATCCCATTGACTTTAATTTGATGGTGACTCAACTCGCTCATGATTGTTTGTGATCGATAAATACTGAGCGTTTCAATGGTTCGTCCTCAGGATCTATTTATATATACCCTTTTTACAGAAAAAAGAAGTTGTTATCACTTGTCAGGAAAATGAAGTTGGTGAATTCAAATATTCAGTATACGAACTCAAAAGGTCCAACCTTGTGATTTGACCAACAGCTAATCCCTGTCCGGCTGTCCCACAATACTCTGCGTTTTGGAAAAAAAACAAAAGTTAACCCCAAACGTTTTATCGAACGTAAAAAGGTCATATCTTCGCAGTTTTATCCTTAAGAAGAATTTATTTATGTTTCTCTTTTATTTTTAATAACTAATTTACCAAAATGATACTTTTAATATGATATACTTATAGAAAAGTTTTTAAAACGGGTCTAAATTAAAAAAAAAAAAAATCTGAGAAGATGTTTAATTTTAAAATAAAATAAAAATAACGATAAAACATGAATATTTGAAGTATTATTTAGAAAATTTGGTATTGAATGAGAGTAATTTGCACAAATAAAAAACTATGGTATTTTAAGTTTTAAAATTTATAAAAAAGTTCAAACAGTTTTGATATCCATTATGATTAAAAATATTATTAATTATAAAAAAAATATTATTAATTATAAAAAAAATATTATCAATAATCTAAAATCATAATATAAATATTATTACAAGAAAACTCAAAATCGATTTTTTTAGTAATGGAAGATGCATCTAATATGTTATTTTGAAAAATGTTTTTTCACTAAAATAAATCCAACTAACATTTTTTTTTTAAATTTTTATAGTATATATTATTTTGAATTTTACCTTTTTGTTTAATACACATTATTTAAAATAATTAATAAATTTATATTTTTCCTATTTTTTAAGATTTAAGTTTACATAATTTTTGTACATTAAAAGTACTTCCCTAACCAATAAAATAAACAAAAAATCCATAAAATCTCTATAGCTATTCTACTAAAAATCACAAAAAAATAGAACATAAGTAATGACTTATTTTACTTTTCTAAAAATGAATAATATTAAACCTAAAATTTTTAAACTTTGTTTTAGTATACTTTTTATTAAAATAATATTTAAATAACATTATCTTCTTTGAATTTTATGTTTTTCTATTTAATATATATCCTTTTAAAATAATTCCTATATAATATATTTTTTTATTCTTAAACAATTTGGTTTAAATCTTTTTTAAACTCAAAATACTTTGATGTCAAATCATATATTTTATTTTAAACTTTATTTTATTAATATATACTATCCTAAAACAATGAGTAAAGTTATGACTTTTTTTATTTTTAGTATTACATTTAAACCGTCTCTAAACTAAATAATTTATGTATAATGTTTTTTAAAATTTACCAATAACAATAAAGTATTTAAGTTTATCGAAAGACTTAAATATTGTAATTTTTTTATATGTATATTGATAGAGAATTTTCATTTTGAGAGTTTTTTACTAAAATTTGAAAAACAATTTTCTTAAAAGACAATCATTATAAAAAACAACATGATGTAAAACAAAAAACAAAAAAGTTGTATAATTGTTTTTACCTCAAACCAATCTTACATTATATTTCAAAGATAATTTCGTCATTTTTACTGCGTTAACTTATAAGGACAAATAATACGGAACAAAAAAATACAGGTCCAACCTCGTGATTTGACCAAAAGTTACTATACATTGTCAAGTCATTATAAGCTATAGGTTATTTACTTCTATAAGCTTTAGGTTATTTACTTCCCAACACTCATTGGATTTTTTTAAATCATTGTTTCGCAATAATATTAATTTCAAATTACAACAACAAATGAGAGAATCTTAACCAAAATTTAATGATTTCAACCGAATATGTTTGAATATAGTATAAAACAATAAACAAATAAAACATGAAAAGAACAAAAATGTGAGCCTTAACACACAATATATATTTAACGTGGTTATGATTTTGAAAAAATTCTACATCAACGTGTAACATACATAAATTATATATGAGGTTACAACAATCTCTCTCAAACATTAAAAATTCAACAATTCATCTTTGTTACAAAGCACCCTCAGTTTACAAAGGAAATATATGTCTATTTAAGTGTTTATCTTCTACCTCAACTATAGCAAAAACACAGCGTTTTCACTAGTAGCAATGCAACCATGAATTTATACCCATCTCTCACTATTTATAGAAGATCAATTATGTGTAAAATATTTTACAACTCATTATCGTTTGGCAGCCGATTGTCTCATTTGGCCAAACAGGCTAACACATAAAGAAAGGGTTGGTGCTGGCGTTCGTATAACACGGGTCTGGGTGCCTCATTGTATTATTGTCTCATGCAGCATACCTAGATCAACGACTTTATGCTCAAAAGTTGAGATTCAACATCAATTCAGACCCTTAGTGACTCGGCTTCCTCTAGAAGCTTTCACGTATCTTCAAAAGTCTTTAATGCATTCCTCTTCGGCACCGCATATGATCAGTCTGCTCCACTGGATTTGGCAGTGACATATTTTTTGCCTTTGACAAATATGAACTTTAGGTTCCAACAAACGTATTTGCACCTAAGTCTTGGTCACATCTCTTATCTAAAAATAGTTAAACAATTCATGCCTTTATATGTCTTCGACTGTCCATCATCGGCCGCATGACCTAAACCTAATAACACTCAACCTAATCTAATAATTGGTTTGGTTTATTTTAGGCTGAGGGTAGTTTGGTAAAGTGTTTTGAAAAGTTTAAAGTATTTAGTGTTTAGTGTAAGAAGTAGTGAGATAATTGAGCAGCCTACTTGTATGAAATGTTGATCACCCCCATTAATGAGAGTAATTTGCACAAATAAAAAACTATGGTATTTTAAGTTTTAAAATTTATAAAAAAGTTCAAACAGTTTTGATATCCATTATGATTAAAAATATTATTAATTATAAAAAAATATTATCAATAATCTAAAATCATAATATAAATATTATTACAAGAAAACTTAAAATCGATTTTTTTAGTAATGGAAGATGCATCTAATATGTTATTTTGAAAAATGTTTTTTCACTAAAATAAATCCAACTAACATTTTTTTAAAATTTTTATAGTATATATTATTTTGAATTTTACCTTTTTGTTTAATACACATTATTTAAAATAATTAATAAATTTATATTTTTCCTATTTTTTAAGATTTAAGTTTACATAATTTTTGTACATTAAAAGTACTTCCCTAACCAATAAAATAAACAAAAAATCCATAAAATCTCTATAGCTATTCTACTAAAAATCACAAAAAATATAACATAAGTAATGACTTATTTTACTTTTCTAAAAATGAATAATATTAAACCTAAATTTTTAAACTTTGTTTTAGTATACTTTTTATTAAAATAATATTTAAATAACATTATCTTCTTTGAATTTTATGTTTTTCCATTTAATATATATCCTTTTAAAATAATTCCTATATAATATATTTTTTTATTCTTAAACAATTTGGTTTAAATCTTTTTTTAAACTCAAAATACTTTGATGTCAAATCATATATTTTATTTTAAACTTTATTTTATTAATATATACTATCCTAAAACAATGAGTAAAGTTATGACTTTTTTTATTTTTAGTATTACATTTAAACCGTCTCTAAACTAAATAATTTATATATAATGTTTTTTAAAATTTACCAATAACAATAAAGTATTTAAGTTTATCGAAAGACTTAAATATTGTAATTTTTTTATATGTATATTGATAGAGAATTTTCATTTTGAGAGTTTTTTACTAAAATTTGAAAAACAATTTTCTTAAAAGACAATCATTATAAAAAACAACATGATGTAAAACAAAAAACAAAAAAGCGGTATAATTGTTTTTACCTCAAACCAATCTTACATTATATTTCAAAGATAATTTCGTCATTTTTACTGCGTTAACTTATAAGGACAAATAATACGGAACAAAAAAATACAGGTCCAACCTCGTGATTTGACCAAAAGTTACTATACATTGTCAAGTCATTATAAGCTATAGGTTATTTACTTCTATAAGCTTTAGGTCATTTACTTCCCAACACTCATTGGATTTTTTTAAATCATTGTTTCGCAATAATATTAATTTCAAATTACAACAACAAATGAGAGAATCTTAACCAAAATTTAATGATTTCAACCGAATATGTTTGAATATAGTATAAAACAATAAACAAATAAAACATGAAAAGAACAAAAATGTGAGCCTTAACACACAATATATATTTAACGTGGTTATGATTTTGAAAAAATTCTACATCAACGTGTAACATACATAAATTATATATATGAGGTTACAAAAATCTCTCTCAAACATTAAAAATTCAACAATTCATCTTTGTTACAAAGCACCCTCAGTTTACAAAGGAAATATATGTCTATTTAAGTGTTTATCTTCTACCTCAACTATAGCAAAAACACTTCTAGTTTTCTCTCTCAAATCTCAAGTGTTTTCACTAGTAGCAATGCAACCATGAATTTATACCCATCTCTCACTATTTATAGAAGATCAATTATGTGTAAAATATTTTACAACTCATTATCGTTTGGCAGCCGATTGTCTCATTTGGCCAAACAGGCTAACACATAAAGAAAGTGTTGGTGCTGGCGTTCGTATAACACGGGTTTGGGTGCCTCATTGTATTATTGTCTCATGCAGCATACCTAGATCAACGACTTTATGCTCAAAAGTTGAGATTCAACATCAATTCAGACCCTTAGTGACTCGGCTTCCTCTAGAAGCTTTCACGTATCTTCAAAAGTCTTTAATGCATTCCTCTTCGGCACCGCATATGATCAGTCTGCTCCACTGGATTTGGCAGTGACATATTTTTTGCCTTTGACAAATATGAACTTTAGGTTCCAACAAACGTATTTGCACCTAAGTCTTGGTCACAGCTCTTATCTAAAAATAGTTAAACAATTCATGCCTTTATATGTATTCGACTGTCCATCATCGGCCGCATGGCCTAAACCTAATAACACTCAACCTAATCTAATAATTGGTTTGGTTTATTTTAGGCTGAGGGTAGTTTGGTAAAGTGTTTTGAAAAGTTTAAAGTATTTAGTGTTTAGTGTAAGAAGTAGTGAGATAATTGAGCAGCCTACTTGTATGAAATGTTGATCACCCCCATTAATGAGAGTGGTTGGGGTATTTATACTCTTAATTTTAATGACCTATGTTGCAACAGAGTTGATTCAAGAAGCCATAGAAGGCACTGGTTCGGGGAACCAAGGGAGGATTGATGCAACACTACTCAAAGCAGTAGAGGCTGAAACAGGAAGAGAGGCTGGAGAGTCGCAAAACCCACCAAAGGCTCCTAAGAAGGATAAAAAATGGAGGGCAAACAGTGATGAGAAAGCTGCTAAGAAAAAGAAGGTCGCCCTGGGAGAAGAAATAATTCTTCGTCATTCGGAAATCAACCTCCACCAGCCCCTGTTGATCCTACCTTACAAGGGAAAATCCCAACAGATCTGCAGTCCGGGGAGATTGCTGGGGGAGGGAATGAAGAAGTGGACATTAGTGCCCTTCAAGACATTGATTTATACTTCAATGATTCTTAGAAGGATGATTTTACAGGTCCATACCGCCCCTGCAGCTCTGCCAATATGGTGACCTTCAATGGTAAATCCTTCTCTGTTTCCGAAGAGCAAGACGTCCTGAGCTACTCCATCCTTGGTCACATCCGGCCCATACTTGATCTGGAAATGCAGGTGAAAAATTAGACCAACCTTATCAACTCCCTCACCTCTGACAAGAAATATATGTCAACCAGCCTCTTAAACGCTAATCAAAGCATAGAGGAACTGAAGAAAGAGATGAAGGAATTGAATAAGGACAAGGAGGATTCAACAAATAAGTTAGCCATATCGGAGGCAACAAGAACTGAGCTCCATACTAAGTATGCTGGCTTAGAAAAAGACCTCACAATGCTGAAAGATGAGGTGCAGACCAAGGATGGTACCATTCAAGCCTTAACCGATGAGAAGGCTAAACTGGAGAACTCTGTTTCAGAGATGGCTAAGGAGAAAGAAGATTTAAAGAGGCAGCAGGAGCAAGCTATTCAGGCAGGTAATGATAAGTATACTAATGAAGTGATGGATTCATTGGAGAAAAGAGATGACGGAGTCAAGTCTGACATGGTGCTGCTTTTCCATGAGACTTTTCCGAAGAGGACCCTTTGTCCCTTATGGAAATATGTGGATTATGAAGACCTTATATTTCATACTATGGCAGATTGTGATAAGCACAACTAATCCAGTGGAATAGATTCCACTACTGATGATGAAAAGGGAACTGGTGAGAGTTCAAACACCAAACTCAAAAGTCTGAAAAAAGGCGGTGGTGGTGAAGGAGCGTCCGAAGGGAACAAGCCCTAAGGTCTTATATTATTTTTTGTCTTTTCAAACAGTTAAAGTCCTTGGATGACCAAGGTATATTTTATATTACTATTTGGTTAAAGTCCGAATAGGTCCTTTGGAAAACTTGAAGTCCTTGGATGGCCAAGGCATGTTTTGTTCTCCTGTTCGGTTCAAGTCTGAATAGGTTTAATTTATCAGACTTTCCTTTGTCTAATACCGTCTTTACTTTAAATTTTTCATGGCTAATGTTTAAGTAGCCCATAGCATTTCAGAAGTATTAAAGTGAGAGTGTTTAATATCTCTGATGACATGTATTTAATGATCATCGCTTCACCAAGTGTTGAACAAGTGATTTATTCTTGAATTGAATTATAGTACAACCACTCTGAATATTTTATGAAGACATTATATATTATTGAATAAAAGACTGGACACCTCATTAAAACCTCCCCGCGCCACCAGGGTAGGAAAGAGTATGCCCCATAATATTTATATTGATATTTAACAAATATATATTTTTTACAGAATAGATATAACCTGAGATGTTCAATATTTCATCGGTGCTTCAAAACTTTCCCTTCTTTGTCCTGAAGTCTATATGTCCCAGGCTTGCGTTTTTCACAGACCTCATAGGGGTCTTCCCAGTTCTGAGCCAACTTACCGAACTGCTTCTCCTTGGTGTGTAATAAAATTTTTCTTAACACTTTATCTCCTGGCTGAAAATATCTTCTTTTGATCTTGGAAGTAAATCTGCTCCTCATTAAACCTTGGTAGTGAGCTGTTCTTAAGTGAGCTTTAACCCTTCTTTCTTCTATGAAGTCCAACCGATTCTTATTTACTATCTCATTAGCTTGTTCGGAATAGTTGTGGACCTTGTATGATGGTAGGGTAGCTTCTATGGGGGTAATTGCATACATCCCATACACCAAATCAAGAGGAGACTCTTGTGTAGCAGCCCGGGAGTAGTTCGGTACGCCCACAACACTTCTTGCAAATAGCTTGGCCACTTCCATGCAGCTCCTTCTAGATTATTCTTTAATCCGGACAAAATAGTCCTATTGGCAACTTCAACCTGCCCATTTTCTTGTGGATGGGAATGAGAAGAAAAGCAATGCTGAATTCCCCTAGAAGCACAAAAATTCTTCATATCCTTGTTATCAAAATGTGGCCCATTGTCTGTGGTAATCTTTTGAGGGATCCCAAATCTGCAACATATATTGAATAAGATAAATTTAATAACAGCCTTTGAAGTGGTTCCTGCCAAAGGAGCTGCCTCTATCCACTTTGAGAAATAATCAACAACAACTATGATATTTCTCCATCCCCCGGATGTCATAGGCAGAGGTCCAACTAAGTCCAATTCCCAACGAGCAAAAGGCACTAGCTTAGAAATAGACTCCATATGTACTACTGGCACATGAATTTCATTGCCATACCTTTGACATGGATCACGCTTCTTTACCATTTCTTTAGCATCTGTCATTATGGATGGCCAATAGTACCCAACCAACAACACTCTCCAGGCTAATGCCATGTACCCACAATGTGTTGATCCTTCTCCATCATGTAGTTCAGATAAACCGACTTGAGATTCTTTAACCCCCAAACAACATATGCAAGGTCTACTGAAATATTTTATTATAGAGAACTCCCCTTATAATAAAAAAACCACGAGCCTTGTGTTTAACATGTCTTGCCATAGCTTTATCCAGAGGCAAAATCCCATCAGAAATATATTGAAGAAAGGAAAACCTCTAGTCTTTAGGTTGAATCACCTGTATGCTCAAACTTTCCCCATCTTCCTTGTTTTGACTTGGTTGTGTGGATGAGCATTCTTGTATGTGAATCCAAGGGTAAAACTCAAAATATGCTATGGTTGCCAAAGAATCTTCCAGTGTATTCTCTGACCTAGGAATATGCTCATAACAAACACTTTTAAAGTTGGATGCCACCTCTTTCAGGATGATTAAGTATTTGATCAATTGCTCTTTCTTGAATTCAGACTGACCTTGAGCGTGATGGATAAGAAACTGAGAGTGACTCGTCAACCGAACTCTCTTAGCCCTACATAGGAAAGCTAATTCAAGACCAGCTATAACTGCTTCATTTCAAACTCATTGTTAGAAGCCCTGAACCCAAAGCATATAGCCTGGTATATCTTATCACCATATGGAGAGGTTAGGAAAATTCCAGCTCCACACCCCATTGTGCTTGAACCACCATCAGTTCGGACTACCCACTCTTTCTTGGTTTTCTCTTCTGAAGTTTGTTTGGAGTTCCTGTCCGAATGGAATTCTACCACGAAATTAGCTACTGATTGAGCTTTTTTAGCCGTTCGTGGGGCAAAATAAATGTCGTAATCACCCAACTATACTGACCACTTGGTCATTGTGTTTGATATGTCTGCCTTTTGAAGAACATTCTTTAACGGGAAAGATGTACGGATGATGATGGAATGAGACTGAAAATATGGCTTCATCTTTCTTGCCGCAATCACTAAGGCTAATGCCAACTTTTCAAGCTTTAAGTACCTCTTCTCAGCATCTACTAAACTTTTGCTGATGTAGTACACCGGACGAGGGTAGTTGTCCACTTCTCTTGCCAATACTACACTTATAGCGCATTCTATCACAGCCAAGTATACATAGATTGTTTCTTCTTGAATAGGTTTAAAAAGAGTCTTTGGTGAGGATAAGTGTTTCTTTATTTCAACAAAAGCTTGGCTGCACTATGGAGACCGATTAAAATAATTAGCATTCTTCAAGGTTTGGAAAAACAGAGCACATTTGTCCGAAGACCTTGAAATAAAACGATTCAGGGCAGCCAATTAAACTGATTCGGATAGGTCTGTATTCCTTTCTCACTTATCACATAACCCAAAAGCTTTCCAGATCGAAGCCCAAAGACACATTTTTTAGATTCAGTTTCAGATTCACAGCTGTCAAATCAGAAAATGTTTCTTGAAGATCAATTATATGAAAATCCTCCTCCAAGCTTTTAACCATCATGTCATCTATGTATACCTCCATATTTCTACCAATATGACTAGCAAATGTTTTGTTTACCAACCTCTGATAAGTAGCCCCAACATTCTTTAACCCAAAAGGCATCACCTTGTATCAATGGAGACCTCTATCTGTGATAAAGGTAGTATGATCTTGATCCTTCGGATCCACCTGTATTTGGTTGTACCCAGAGAAAGCATCTATGAAGGACAACAACTTGTTCCCAGACATTGAGTCTACCAACTGATCTATCTGAGGGACTAGATAAAGATCTTTTGAGAAAGCTCTGTTGAGGTCAGTGTAATCAATACACATCATCATTTCCCATTCTTTTTCTTGACCAAAACTGAATTGGCAGTCCATAAAGGATATTGGGATTCCTTTACATGTCCTATCTTGGTAAGCCGATCAACCTCTTGGACTATCACATCAGTTTTTTCCTTAGAAAAAAGCTCTTATTTTCTGTACAACAGGTGCAACATCACTCCGGATCAACAACTTATGTGAGATAATTCTTGCGGGTACTCCGGTTACATCACCATTGCACCAAAAAAACATGTTGATTCTTTAGTAAAAAGGACAACAACTTCTTTTTCAACTATGGCGTCATTTTGGAACCAATCTTGATATTTTTACCCTCTGCAAGGGAGTGAGTTTCAATCTCTTCAATTGGTATTTTAACACTAGGAGCCTATCTGGGTCATCAATCTCACCCTCTCCCTCAGAAGGCTCCAGCAACTGCTAATCTTCATTAATCCGAACTGCTTCCAAAGTTTTAGGAGCAAAAACAGTTGCATATCACTCACTGGCTATATTTTGACTACTTCGGACAAAACCTACTTGCCCTTAAATTGCATACTTCAAACACTGATGGACTGTTGAGGCCACAACATGCATTCTGGAAAGCCAGGACCTTCCAAAAATTTTATTGTAGGATGTGGGGCAGTCTACCACAACAAATAGCACCCTCACCATCTTTTTAAAGGGCCTCTTTCCCAATAATAATTTTTCCTCAAATTTCCCAATTACATCCGTAGAACTTCCTGTGAAGTCCACAATGGTTCTGTTTGAGTATTGAATGATAGTCTGATTCCTCATCTGCTTTTAAGAGCTTAAGAAAAATACGTTTTCCAAACTGCCCGTGTCTATTAAAATCCGGCGAATATCATTGCCCTCAATAAATGCTCATATCACCACCGCATCCTCATGAGGCCCAGCAATATTTCTCAAATCATCCTCATAAAAAACTATGAATAGAAAAGGGATTTGACACTGATGAGAAGACATTCCTCCTTCCAACTGAGTGGCCAAACTATGTACATGCCTCTTCCTTGATGAAGGAGTATGGGCTGTCACAGTATCTCCTCCAAAGATGGTGAGTGACTCAAATAAACTGATGAGTCCGGACACCGTCTTGGTCGGCTCTGCTATGACCCTCACTTTGTTCAGTATTGGATCAGGATCCAGGTACTCAGAATCAACATCAAATCTTTCAAGAATCACCATTGCTCCTTCTTGAGCAAATGTTCCTACATTGTTTGTGGGGCCCGTTTGGGGGGGGGGGGGTCTGTCAGTCCTGTTTCCACTCCTTTTTTTGACATAAGCTCCCATCTTTCCTCTTTCAATAAGATTATACACTTCTTGTTTCAATGCTATGCAGTCTTGAGTATTATGGCCTATATTATTATAATATTGGCAAAAACAAGTATTTTGGCTTTTTCTGGGAGACTGCAGTGCTGCTGGTTTCCGGAAATGGACTTCATCCTTGGTATTGTCATATATTGTGGCCACATTCTCTCTCAGCTCTACAAACCACTCCGGTTGAACCCAATGACCTCTTTTATTTCTTGACTGCTGGCTCTAATACTGATTCTGGTTGGGCTGAGTTTGTTTAGCCTGGTTGGTCTCTTGTCCGGTCTCCTTAGCCTTATATTCGGACTGGTTCTAAGTTGTTGTGGTGGACCTCACTTGACGGTGTATCCTGATTTTATTGGTTTCTTCCACATTAATCTGGTTTCCCACTTGATTTAGCAGGCCACCCCAGGTCATGGCTTTCTTCCTGATCACCGAATCGGCCAGGTTCCGAGGGTTCAACCCTTGTCTCAGAGAAGCAATTGGCACATGTTCAAAGCAATCTGTTAATCCGTTATTTGTATTCACGAACCGACTTATGTAGTCATTTAAGGACTCGTTTGGTTCTTGGGAACAATGGATAATGGTATCCCTATTGCCTTTCACTTCCTTACTTCCAACAAATTGCCTTCGGAAGGCACCCTAGAATGTATCAAAATTTCTGATACACCTATGGGGTAAGATATTGTACCACTTAAGAGAACTTCCCGTAAAAGTTTGAGAGAAGGCTATGCACAAAAGTTTTTCATCATCATCAAAATTCATCATGAAGTTCTTGAATGGCTCAAGATGGTTGCCTAGATCTTTACTTCCATCATACTTCTCCATTTTGGAGTTGTCAAACCTTTTGGGTAGATTTCCGGACAATATTTTGGCAGAAAAAGGTAACTGTCTCAAGTTCTTATTACGAATAAAGATAGTATCTTCGTTAGGTGTTGCAAAAATACCTGGTTCGGTTTGAAAAACAAAAGGATCAATCAACAAATGATCAGCATGCCTGTGCGATGACCATTTCCTTAGATGCCTTTTAAGCTTACCATGATTATCCCTTTTTCTTGAATATTTCTTAATTAGCTTCATCTTTTTTTCTGGATCTTCCTTCATCACTACTTGAGGACAAGGACTCCTCAAGCTTAGCCTCATTCGAAGAGCTCCTTGAGGACTTTGAATCTGAACTTTCAACAGGTTTGGACCGATGTGTCTTCTTAGAGCTGACATGAGTCTTTTTTGAACTTAGATGAGTCTTTTTTATGTATCATTCTCTCTAGGGTTGTCAGTATGATGAATAGCTGATGTCCCTGATTTCTCTTTTATACCACTTTCTGCTTGTTTTATAGCCCTTAACGCCTCTATTTATGCTCTCAACTTGTCTCGCTCTTCAATAATGTATTCTTTGTTTTCCCCAACTGTTTCCACCACAGGAGGTGGAGTCCCTTGCTCGTTCAGATCCATCTGAACTGGTTTTTTCTACTGGTTTTGAATGCAAGATTCAGGTACCTTCGTGTTCCCACTATGGTCACTAATTTGGTTTGGTTTATTTTGGGCTGAGGGTAGTTTGGTAAAGTGTTTTGAGAAATTTAAAGTATTTAGTGTTTAGTGTAAGGAGTAGTGAGATAATTGAGCAGTCTGCTTGTATTAAATGTTGATCAACCCCATTAATGAGAGTGGTTGGGGTATTTATACTCTTAATTTTAGTGACCCATGGGCTTACCGTGTGAAGTTATGAAACTCGGTCAATTTTAAGGACCCATTAGTCTTTTAAGCAGATTACCAAATAGCTTAGTCAAAAGGTGTTTCACATTTGTCCTATTCGGATTTTACAGTGGATTGTTATTGTCCGAATTTCCCCAGCCTAGATTAAGGAGTGGGATGTGTCTGAAGTATCTGAACTCATAAATAATAACTACAAAATTCGTTACATTTAGTGTTCTACTCTTTAAAGACCAACTCACATACATTCTAGACTTGCACAAGGCGCATGTCATTCATGAACTTTGAAAACGATAATACTTTGGTCAGAGCATCCAAATGAATTTCCTCACTAGAAATCTTAGCTACCTTCACTTTCTCTCTATCCACCTTGTCTTGGTTGAAATCCAATTGGCTTATGCAACAACCATATATTCAGCTTCCACAGACTACAAAATAACAAGCTTTTGTATACAAGAATTTCATGTAACCAATCCTCCAAACAAAAGAAACAAAGAATTCGAAATAAAAAACATTATATCAAGGAATCTTGTATAATAAGAATCCACATACCCTTTCAATATTATATCAGTCGTAATTTTTTTATTATAACACAACCCTGATCCAGCCGAACCCTTAAAATATCTCATGAATCACTTGAAAGCACGACAATGCACGACCATTCAGCTACCAAAATCTTCTAAACAAGAGAAGCGAAAATTATAGAGGGAATTTAAATTTCAATAACATTCATCATTTTTCTTGTTTTCATAACAATTTGGATTCATTTTTACAACTTTTGCCACATATTTGTTAATTTTGATATTCCGACACTATTTTTTAACTATAGTGTCGGTCATAATATTTCATTATGACCAATACTTTTGATCATAATCATCCCAACACATGAATACATCATCAAATTAAAGATAGTTATTGTAAAGGCTTGACAAATTAGATACATATTGTTTGTCATAAATTTTAGGTATATCATAGTCTAAAAACCTTTTAGATTTAAGGTGGAATATGGAAGTTAAGTTGGCTATGTAGAAATTTGTCAAACTGACTTTAAGTAGTTAATTCCAGAGCAAAAAATCGAGAACCAATATATGCCTATATATACACACGTCGTCTTTATCATAAAAGGTCAATACTTTTTCATAAATTTCCCATGTTATATTGTTTTATCGATACATGTTCTTCTCAACTTGCGGTTATCCCCACACTTCTTATCACCATTTCACAAATTTTCACCACTTTACTAACTCTTCTCCAACTTCTTCACACTTCTTCTCCAACTTCTTCACTCATTTTCCCCTCACTTTACTAACTCTTATCACCATTTCACAAATTTTCACCACTTCGGTCACTCATCCAACACAAGTACGACACTTTTACAGTAGTCCATAACCTTATATTTGACTATAATACCCCACTCCGCTCAAAAGATTTCAATGAGAATCATCCAAACACATATTAACATCACCAAATTTAAGTTGTTTGTGGAAAGCGGAGGCCCCGTAAGTTCAGTTCCAAAACCTCCAAAATAAAACTCACATTCTAAACCACTTTTTTAAAAGACCAAATCAATATATGCTTCTCAACTAAGATCATACCCAATTCATATAGAAAATGAGCATGTTATTCATACCACCGGTCCACATAAACAAATAGATAAGTTGAAATGCTCTCACTTGGAAGAGCCGTCTTCGGTAGAAAACTCGCGCTTAACACACCGACATGTTTTGTTTTTTTCCATTCATCGTTCTAGCAATGTAAGAACTCTAAAAAATTAAAAAAAAACGCGAACTCCTCCATGATTAGGCATGTTAAACATTATTATAGGTGTGATCGTGCATCATATCATTGATATGACAATCAATGAAGATCAAGAGAGCCCAAACTATAGTCCGCTCGCGAGTATGCCAACAAGTCCAACACACGTCACTCTCGCCGTGATCGTTCCTTGAATGAGCCCAACCATTTTTTTCACACAATCACAAGAGAAAAAAAAATGAGAACATGCACGTACTAGCCTCATCAAACCCAATACACAGATCCTAATCACCAACATTTTCAATCTGATCCATAAATAGGTGAATCGAACCCTTGCCACGTTATTCCAATACTTCGTATGAGTCTGTAATCCTTCCAACTAAACATAGTCTATTTAGAAGATTCTTTTACTTGAAATATTTTCTCAAACATATGTTTGGTGACTCAAGAATTTGTCTGACTACACTTGATACATAATAACGAAGACCATTCACAACCACCTCATTCGGTCTCAACTCAGTTCAACATAAACTTGATTCGGTCTCAACTAGGCCCTATCTCGAATCCACCTCTCGGTTTGACTTTAGTTCGAATTTAGCTTGACCTCAGTTCGGCTTTAGCTTGACCTCAGTCTGGCTTGCCTTCATCTTAGTTCGACTTTAGGTTAGTTTAGATTGAGCTTGGCTTAGATTAAGTTTAGTTTAGTTTGGTCTCCGATTGATTCCCTTCAACTCGGACTCAGCTTTGTTTAACCTTAATTTTGTTTGGCTTCACCTTGGTTTGGTCTCAACTTGCCCTCAATTTGGTTTGACAACTTGGCCCGACCTCCGTTTGGTTTGGTCTCATCTTGTTGTAGCACCTCGTAATTTAAAAAAATTGGATAGTTAAAAATTTAGTATGACTAGTAAATAATACTTCAAACTCGATTTGGCCACCGAATAAATCAGTCACATCATGATTAGATCCAATAATAGTATCAATCGCCATCTCTGACTCCTACTAGTTTGGATATGTGGTATCAACCAATCAACTTTAGTCATTTTCTTTATCCACTTTTCATATTATGAAAGACTAAAAAAACTACTTTCGTAGACAGGGTTAAACTACTTTTTAAACAAAATTTATCAAAATTCTCCAAATCCGAACTTGATTAAGCATTTTACTTACGAGATAACAAAGTAAAAAAAAATTAAAAATAATATATGAAATATTACTCACACAAAAATTATTTTTCCTTCGATATAAATTTGAAGTCGTAGTCTTCAAAAAAATATATGACTGGCGAATATTTTAACTAGATAGATGTGAGAACACTGGACTTCAACCGACTCAATAAGGTTTGACAAACAGTTCAAATAAATTTTTAATAGCTCAAACTCAATAAGGATTGAACATGTGACAAAATACTTCAAAATGTATTAACTTTTTTAATTCCGATTAGAGGTGGCAAACGGTTTGAACCGCGAACCGTCAGAACCGTTTAACAGAGAACCGCAGTTTGCGGTCCTGACGGTTTACTCCTTATGCGGTCCTGGCGGTTTGCGGACCTGACGGTTTACTCCTTATGCGGTCCTGGCGGTTTGCGGTCTTAATGGGCTAGTTTCGCAGTTAACCCACCAGTTTAACCACTAGAAAAACCATTTAGAAACCGTTTATCCAAATATTTTATAATATTATTTAAAATTAATTTGTAAGTGTTAATTGAATCTAATTTTAATAATTGAGATATGTAAAATATAAACGAGTTAATTATGCTATTTAATGTATTTTAATTTAAATATTTTATCATTTTAATCGAAATTCTATAATCAAGCAATTACATTCTAAAAAATAATTGTAATATGATTTTGATCTATTTGATTATATTTATGTATTTAAGATATTTTATTTAATATTAGGTAGATATTAAATAAAATATATACATATAATTATATTTTGATTACAACTTTCAATATTATTCAAAATATTTTTTCGATTATAAAAATAATAATTTGATCGTCTTAAACAAGATATAGTAAACAATATAATTGTAATATGACTTAAGATATTTTATTTAATATTGCGGCTATTTTTTCGAACTATTCAATATTTGAAGTATAAATTTAAAGTTTTTAAAATTGTATAAATTTGGATTATGTTCCAATTGTGTAAATACATGTAATTCGGTTGTGAAATAAATTCAAATATATCAATTGTGTTTCAAATTAGGGATGGCAACGGGGCGGATCGGGGGCGGGTACCTATATATCCACAACCCGCCCCGCAGTAAATAACTGATACCCGAACCCGCCCCGAAATCCGACGGGTATTTTTTTTTTCATACCAAATCCGAATCCGTGGGTTCGGGTTACCCATACGGGTACCCGCGAACTACCCGCGGAAGAAACCCGTTGTAGATACCCGAACCGAACCCGAACCGAACATAAACAAAATATGTAAAAAATAAAATATAAAAGTAAAAATCTAACAATAAATTTAACAAAATACTACCATAAATTATAATCTTCATCGACTTGATATTCTAAATAAAACAAACGTATAAAATTAAAATAAACATTTAAATAATTTTTTTAACATTTAAATATTTTAAAGTAAAAAATAAACGAGAGAAAGAAACCTGAATATTAGGAAGGAAGCGAGTGACAACTGAAAACCAAAGAACGGAGCAACAAAAAACCAAAGAACGGAGCAACAAATCGTGGCGGTCGGTACAATAGTGATGGTTCTATGTGAGGAGATAAAAACGAGAGAAGTGATAGTGAAAATGAGACAGATTAGATATTGAAAGGTTTTTTTTCTTTTAGGGTTTGGAATATTATTGGGCTAGATTACATAGAGATTAGAGACGGTAATAAATAATATTTATAACGGGCTATAATTAATAATAATATTATTAAAGTTGAATATTTAGTCTTTATAACGGGCTAAAAATAAAATCAGTAAATAATATTTATATATACAGAGATGGAAGGTATTTTTACGGGGCGGGTTCGGGGCAGTTACCCGTGGTTTAATATTCAAAACCGAAACCGAACCCGAACCCGAACGGATAGTAAAAATAAAAACCATAACCCGCCCCGTTTATTTTTTTCTTTTTCGGGTAACCCACCCCGTCGGTTCGGTTCGGTTCGGGTACCCACGGTTTCGGTTTAAATTGCCATCCCTATTTCAAATGCAGAACTACTTGTAATTTGGTTCCTAAAAAGGAATTATATTCGATAACATAATTAAATATAATTAATTAAATATATTTATTTAGGAGATTAACATTACCAACAATAGAAACTATCAATGAATAGTAAAAAAATTACTCTGATACAAAATAGATAATCGATAGATTCAATCACATATATTAATTTTTAGATAATCAATAGAATAATTATGATCCAAATTAACTTGTTAATAATATAAAATTTCTTTCGATATTAATTCGGTCAATTTAAAGCGGATTTTTTTAATAGATAACCGAATTACTGGTGTGTTATAAAATTGACAATAAGATTGCTATATTTGTGACACCAGGCTAAGTCAAGTCTTTGATCAACTCAATTACAAATAAATATTTTCCATGCCTTAAAAATTGAAGTAGAAAAAGGAAAGGTTAAATAAAGAATAAAATATTACAAATATCGAGATAGAATATTTTTGTCGGTGAAAAATAGAATATTACAAAAAGAAAAAGGAATAGACAAAATAAAGAAGGATTAAATAATATTTAACTCCAATTGTCAATTAACATATATTAACATATCAAAATACATATATATATATATATATATATATTCTATTGTCGGTCAGAGATAGAATATTGAAAGTATATAATCAATAATAATGTAATTTAAATTTAAACGATAGATGTATATTAAAAATAGATAATCGATAGATACAATCACACATATATTAATTTTTAGATAATAATAGAATAACTATGATCCAAATTAACTTGTTAATAATATAATATTTCTTTCAATAAAGTAGAAAAAAAGAAGGGTTAACAATATAAAATTTCTTTCAATAAAGTAGAAAAAAAGGAAGGGTTAACAATATAAAATTTCTTTATAATTTAGAGAATTTCATATTTGATGAGTTAATAAATGACTTATGGAATATTTTGGATCTTGAGTCCGATGTGACTAGAGAGAGAAAGCGTAGAGAGAAGGTGCAAAGAGAATAGAATAATATTCAATCTCCCACCTACCAAGAAAGTGGGTCACCTTTTATACTAAAGTAAGGTGGACCCATTAATATCCTTAGTGGGCTGATTTTATTCTCAATGAAGCCCCTTATTAAGTACATTATTTACAAATTGGTCCCTAAAAGATCATAAATACATTAATAATCACACCAAGTATCTTTTATTCGTAATCAACCCTTTGTTATTTATTTCGGCGAATTTTACCCTTATTAGTAGCCCCCCAGTCTTCGGGAGTATTGGGAGCGGAGACTCATAGCAGAGCCTAAACATATCAACCACGGTCTCCTGCACTCCGGGCCGATGGTCATCCTTCTTCGGACGAATTACCCCTTCTCCTGAGCGTCGGGCATTTTTAAAACGTTGCCCGTCCCAGTCTGACTTGTGGATGCTTTTTTCTTCCCGCAGCACTTTCTAGCCGACTTTATCCGAAGGAAATACTCGGGAGCTACTAGAGAGGCCTTGTCCTTGGTTCATAGTTCTGAACGGATCGGTTCCCGCGCCTTCTTGGGGTTTTATTACTGGGCCCACCGTGGTGGGCCGGCTCTCGCGGTGAATCAGGCTGAGAAGGCCCATCTTACCTTTTGGTTCGAAGAGGCTAGCCTAGGTAAGCCCCTGTCAGAAGATGGTTAACATGTGTCATCCGTTGACGCGACGCGTTCTCGCCAGCATAGGTTTTTAGGGAGACTCTTCGCCTTCCCGCTGCTTTTGTCGGTTGGCATTCCCCGGTCATGCAATGTTGCCTATAAATACTCCACAAATCCTGATCTCTCTCATAGGCGTTCTAGAGAGAGAAAGTGCTGTCCGACTATTTCTAGAGAGGGAATGCTTGTTTTATGAAACCCAGACACCCGAAGCAGCCACCAACCAAGAAAAAGAAGAAGAAGCCTGTGTTCAGTTTCAAAGAGTGGGCGAGCATCAGTGACCGAGCCGAAGAGTACCGACGCGCTGGCTTGATTTGGGGATCTAATTCCAAACCATTCAGTCCCGTTCCGAAGCCCCACGACCCTGTTTTAGCTACTCCGATCTCTGCCGAATCCTTCTTTTCGCCCGAACCACCCGACTCTCTATCCCCTGAGATTAGCCTATCTCTAGAAACCGTTGTCAGCTCTTCTAGTAGCAGCTCCCCTCGTTCCCCGGTAGTTCGGTCAGAGAATCCAACCCCGTCGTCTGTCAACTCGTACGTCCTTTCGCCTCCATTTCCACCCCGACGCGTCCATAAAACCAAGTTTTTAACTATGGGTGAAAAACGTCCTCCTACGTCTCCCTCAGGAGGTAATTATCTTGAAATGGTTCAGCTTACTCCCTCCATTCGAGGGTACCAGACTGGTCTTAACACTGTCGTAACTTTTTTAGGTCTTAATAAGCGTCGACTGACGCCAGAGGAACTGGATGCGGCTAATCTGGCGCATACTGGAAGCAGTGCTGACCCCACAAGTTCTCGGGTACGGTCGTCGGATCCAAATGCTGTCGCTGCCCAAAGCTCTGATTAGGCTCCGAACTCGAATATTGAAGAGTCAGAGATGGATGTTCTTCCCGCGGAGGTTAGCATTGCTGCTGCTGGGAACGCTGCTAACCCTCCTGACGATCCTCTTCCCGAGGAAGTAGAGGCTGTAATCACCACTACCTACTTCCGCTGGCTTCCTTCAAAAGGCGTTGTTTCCCTTTTCGAGGGTAAGTACCTCTACTTTCCGGCGGCCAAGCATAAGGAGCTGCTGATTCGCTGGGGGATTCCCGAGAGTGTTACTGTTCGGTTTCCGGTCCCCGGGGAGACCCCTGTGCATGTCCGATCGCGGGAGATAGTGGTTTTTACCGAGCTATTCAATTGGGGCCTGCGGTTCCCCCTGGATCCCGAAATCGCGCTTTACTTCCGCACCCTTCAGATCTACCCTTCCCAACTGACGCCCAATGCATGGTATACTTTGATGTCGTGCATCATGGCTTCGCGTCTGTCAGGTCGGGTTATGCCCATGGAAGAATACATAGCCATGTCTGGTCTGTCCAAGTCTCCTAAGTCCCTATTCTTCTACTCTTCCCTGGCGAACAAATGGAAGATAGTTAACGACTTTCTTGAGGGAGACAAGGGCTGGAAGTATCGCTTTGTATTTTTAAGCGGCTGCTGGGAAAACGGCCTCCCTTACAGCAAGGAGAACCCGAGGCAGCTGCTCCGAACCTGGGTCCCCGATGGTAATCATCTATCTATTATTTTTTTAAAAAGGTCCGATCCCTTGTGCAGTGACGAAGGAGTTCGTGCAGGGGCTGAAAAAAGACCACTCGAAAGCCGGTGAGGCCACGTTCCAAGTGCTGAAATATTATGCTCGGAAGCATTGGGGTCGGGCGATGCACCGTACCTTCAAAGACACCAACCTGATCATGAGCAACCTCTGGCGTTGCTCGTCAGAGGTGCTCACCATCGAGCAATTACGACAGCCCCCGAGCATGGAGGATCTGATCGCGAAAACCGACGCACCCGGGTCCCAGTTGTATCTCCAGAAACGCAACAAGGCGCCTAGCAAGCGCCCGAAGTCGGACGACGAGGTTGGGGAAAACAACACCGGGGCTGAAGAGGCAGGTGCGGTGACTCGAGAAGAGGGAAACGTCCCTGAAAGTGGTGCGGCCGATCAGGCCCAGTCTCCAGTGCAGAAGAGAAAAAGTCGAGTCGATGCGGAGGAGGTCAAGGCGAAGAGACCCAAGCACTCCAAGAAAGAGGGTGGGCTTGTTGCTGGTGCAGATGGTGTCACCGTGCCGAAGCTATTTGATCAGTACGGCGGTGCTAAAGGTGATTCAACGGTTGATCCCGTAGTGGTGATTCCGGATGATGCCGATCCATCCGAACTGTCGGACCCAGCCGCAGCCTCGTCGAGTGGTACGAAGTACCCGGTGCTAATGATGCTTGGAAGTCCGCATACTTTCCCGCTGCAGAGATCGGACGGACTGGCCTTATCTTTGTATAATCTGCTTATACTAGCGGCCATGAAAGAGCGTAGGTCGATCGAGCTGAGCCAGATGCAAGGGGGCGTAGAGGCAAAGATTGCTGGCCTAATGGAGGAGGTGCAAAAGGCCAAGGCGGCTCAGGAATTGGCGGAGGGGCGGGCTGCAAAAGCCAACCGTGTCGCGGAAGCGATAAAGAAAGCCGGGGAAGATCGTGCTGCTACTTTAGCTCAGGAGGTCCAAAAGCTGAAAGCTTTGAACACCGCATTTGCATATAAGTGTAAGAAGTGGGCGGAAAAAGAAGCAGCCGACGCTAAGGCCGCGTATGTGCTATCGTTCCATAACCGCTTCCCGGACCTTCACCTCGGGGCGATGTGGCTGGATGTGCCAGAGGAGGACCGCCCTGCGGGAGTCGTTTGCGAAGATGAGTCGGACGACACTGACTCCGAGGAGGAGGATGACGAGTGATCCGGATGCAGTGTTTGTTGTTTTAAGTATTCGATTTTGCTGTTTTTTGTTGTTTTTTGTTGTATGATCTTTGGGGGCCGTGGGGTCCCCTAACAATATTCCCTGTGAACACTTTAATATTTATTTTTACGTTGATATGCAATCGGTGTTTCTTGCCATAATATTTTAGATGTTTTTACTTAGGCAAACCATAGTGGTTCTGTGAAAAACCAAAGTAGGTTCTGTAGATCAATGTAATATTGAAAATTCCTGATGGGATCGGGAATTATAAAACGTAGATCAGTTCAGAGACTGAAAAACCAAAGTAGGTTCTGTAGATCAATGTAATATTGAAAATTCTTGATGGGATCGGGAATTATAAAATGTAGATCAGGTCAGAGACTGAAAAACCAAAGTAGGTTCTGTACATCAATGTTATATTGAAAATTCTTGATGGGATCGGGAATTATAAAATGTAGATCAGTTCGGAGACTGAAAAACCAAAGTAGGTTCTGCAGATCAATGTAATATTGGAAATTCCTGATGGAATCGGGAATTATAAAATGTAGATTAGTTCGGAGACTGAAAAACCAAAGTAGGTTCTGTAGATCAATGTAATATTGAAAATTCCTGATGGAATCGGGAATTATAAAATGTAGATCAGTTCGGAGACTGAAAAACCAAAGTAGGTTCTGTAGCGCAATCTAAGATTGTAGGGACAAACGACGACCAGCTCGTCAGCTGATCGAGTTTGTAGTACTTCACAGATTGGGAGGCGAAATCAAATTTTGATTAATTTAATCAAGGGGGTCGGGTGTTCATGATGCCTCATTAAAACCTTCTCGCGCCACCGAGGTAGGAAAGAGTGCATCCCCGACCAATAAGTTCTTACAGACCAAGTTTAACAAATTACAGATGTTTATAACTATTCTAAGTACAACTTTAGATGTTCGATGTTCCACGGTAGTCTCAAAGGCTGTCCGAGCTTGTTCTGCAGGCGATATGTCCCGCTCTTGATTTTCTCTACGATTTCGTATGGTCCCTCCCATTTCGGGGCGAGCTTTCCGAGGCTTCTATCTTTGGTGTGCAGAAAAACGCGCCTCAAAACCTTGTCACCGACTTTAAACTCCTGACGACGTACCTCAGATGCATATCGACTTCACATCAGGGTCTGATAGTGCAAAGAGTTCAGTTAAGCGCGACTGCGCTTTTCTTCTATAAGATCGAGAGCTAGTCGTCTCCTGTCATTGTTTGTGTTCTCCTCATAGGTACCGATTCTGAAAGATGGAAAGATGGACTCTGCTGGGGTAACCGCGTCCATACCATACACCAGAGCATAAGGTGATTCCTGGGTCGCTGTCCGGGGGTCGGTTTGGTAGGCCCATAGCACTTCCTGTAGGTAGTCCGGCCACTTACCAGCCTTTCCTTCGAGGTTCTTTCTGAGTCCGTCCAAAATGGTTCGGTTGGTGACCTCGACCTGCCCATTTGCTTGAGGATGGAAAGGAGCGGAAAAACATTGCCTGATCTTGTGCGTTGTACAAAAAGCTTTCATTTCCCCGCTGTCGAACTGTGGTCCGTTATCCATGGTGAGCCTCTGGGGTACCCCGAACCGATAACAAATGTTAGACCAGATAAATTTGATGATGTCTTTGGTCTTGGTGGCCGAAAGCGGCTCAGCTTCGACCCACTTTGAAAAATAGTCTACCGCTACGACAATTGTCTGTCTCCCGCCTGATGCCATTGGTAGTGGTCCGACTAGGTCGATTCCCCATCGGTCAAAAGGTAACCCTTCGGATATGGATTCCAGAGGAGCTGCGGGAACGTTTATCGCGTTTGCGAATCTCTGACACGTGTCGCAAGTTATACTATTAGCCGTGCATCTGCTGTTATCGTAGGCCAATAAAACCTTGCGAGAAAAATCCTTCTGATTAAGGCCTTGTAACCGCAATGTGCCGCGCCCTCACCATCATGTAGTTCAGATACAATTATTTGCGACTCGTGAACCCCTAAGAACCTGAGCAGAGGGCGGCTGAATGATTTCTTGTATAGTACTTCGCCTAATAGAACGTAACCTCGGGCCTTATTGCGAACCTTCCGAGCCGAGGCACCATCGCTAGGTAGCCTACCTTCGGCTCAGAAGGCGATGATGTCACGCCGCCAATCTGAGATTGTTACCGAGGAGACATGACATGCGATTTCAGGTCGGTTATCAAGCTCTTGTCGTTTGATGATAGATGGATTTTCTTGTTCGGTTACCCAGGGATAGTTGCTTGAGCAGGAAGCTGTCGCCAAGGAGTCTGCCACCGTATTTTCGCTTCTTGGTACGTGTTCGTATGTGATTTTGACCAACGACGCTGCTAGGACTCTGAGTGCTGCTAGGTATTGGACCAGATGCTCTTTCCGAGCTTCCGCGATTCCCGAGGCTTGGTTTATCAGTAGTTGGGAATCACTTACGAGGCGTACCCGTTTTGCCCCACACACTTGCGTTAGCCGTAGCCCTGCCAGAGCAGCCTCGTATTCAGCCTCATTGTTCGAAGTATGGAAACCAAATCGAATGGCCTGGTGCATACTAATGCCGGTTGGGGTAATTATCTGTATCCCCGCTCCGCAGCCACTGACATTTGCTCCCTCGTCGGTGCGGATGGTCCATTCATTTAGTTCGGCCGCTTCAGACGGCGCATCCTGATCCGGTCGTTCGGAGTGGAACTCCACTAAGAAATCGGCCAGAATTTGGCCTTTAATGGCTGTCCGTAGTTCAATCTTCCGTGCTTTTTTTTTCCGGATGGAACCCGCAACCGCTACTCAGAGTGCAATGAGTGCGCACAGGGTAAACCCTCAGTCTGACGCGATAGCATGCAAACCAACGCCAGAAGGTAAACCACACAAGGTGACAGGCTCAGCCGAGAAAGCGTATGTAGAGGGACTCGAACTCATGACCTTTTGGTCATAAGAATGCCATACTCAACCAACTCGGCTACCCCCTTAGGGGCCATGTGCATCTTTCGTGCTGATGTTACTAAGGCGAGAGCCATTTTTTCCAACCTCAGATTCCGAGTTTCCGCATCTAACAAGCTCTTGCTTACGAAGTAAACCGCTGTAGGGGCTGGTTCTGATTCACTGATTAAGGCCGCACTAACCGCAAAGTCAGTTACCGCAATGTAAAGAAAGAGGGTCTCGCCTGTTACAGGTTTTGTTAAGAGGTTCGGGGACGATAGATATCGTTTAATCCCTAAGAAAGCTTCGTCGTATTCGGACGTCCACACAAAATTTTTGGCTTGTCTCAAGACCTGAAAAAAGGGAGCGCACTTATCAGATGAACGAGAAATGAAACGGTTTAAAGCTGCCAGACGCCCAGTTAGGATCTGGACTTCCTTGATGTTCTTGGGCGGAGTCATGTCGGTTAGAGCTCGGAGCTGGACGGGATCGGCTTCAATCCTTTTTTCGCTGACGAAGAAACCTAAGAATTTTCCCGACCGGACCCCGAAGGAGCATTTTTATGGGTTGAGCTTGAAGTTTATACCCCGTAGGTTATCAAAAGTTTCTCGTAGGTCGGCAAGATGAGCTTCGTCCGTGCCGCTCTTGACTAACATGTCATCGATGTACACCTCCATATTCCTCCCAATTTGACCCTCAAACGTTTTGTTAACTAGCCTCTGGTATGTTACCCCGGTATTTTTCAGCCCGAATGGCATGACTTTGTAACAATACAGTCCTCGTCTTGTTATAAACGTGGTGTTTTCCTGGTCCGCGGCGTATAATTTGATCTGGTTATATCCGGCGTACGCATCCATGAACGAAAGTAGCCTATTCCCTCAAGTCGAATCTACCAACTGGTCAATCTTCGGCATTGGGAAAGGGTCCTTCGGACACGCTCGATTGAGGTCGGTAAAATCTACGAACATCCTCCATTTCCCGTTTTTCTTTTTAACCAGGACGAGATTAGAGGTCCACAAGGGGTAACTCGCTTCCTTTATGTGCCCGACGCTGATAATTCTCTCGAATTCACGCAGGATAATGTCTGCCTTTTCTGGGGATAAAGCCCGACGCTTTTGGGAGATTGGTCTGACGTTTCTGTTGATAGTCAGTCTGTGAATGACAAAAGATTCTGGGACCCCGGTTACATCCCTTGAGCACCATGCGAACAAATCTAGGTTTTCCCGTAGCAGAGACAATAACTGTTCCCTGAAGCCTGACGTCAAGCACACCCTGATCTGCAGAACTTTTCCTTCGGCGAATAGGTACCGTTTACATTCTTCGTCGGTAGTCAGATAGCTGGGGGCTTCCCTAGGATCATCAACATGTAGCGACCCTGGGGCGAGCCCTTTTGATTGATATTCCCGAGCTTGAACCATTTCTTGGTCTTTCTTGGGTGCCAATGCTGCTCGGTAACATTTCCGCGCTGGTTTTTGGCTACTTCGGACTATACCCACGTTGTTTCCGACCACGTACTTTAAACACTGGTGGATCGTAGAAGATACTGCATGCATTCGCGATATCCACGATCGGCCGAAAATTGCGTTGTGGGAAGCTGGTGCGTCTACTACCACGAATAAAACTGTAACCTCCTTTTTGAACGGGCCGCGACCTAACTGGACGACGCCCTCAAACTCTCCTATAACGTCAGCTGCTGACCCCGTAAATCCGACTATGGTACGGTCTGACCGTGTGATGACCGGTGGCGTTCTAAACTTGGCGAAAGTGGATGCGAAGATTATGTTGGTCGAACTTCCGGTATCTACCAAGATGCGTCGGACTTCCTCCCCCGCAATGGATGCCCCGATCACAATGACATCCTCATGAGGGCCGGCTATGTCTCTCATGTCGTCGTTGTCGAAGTACAAGATCGGAGATGGGACGCTTTTGGACTGAGAGTAAGGTCGAGCCTCTAACTGAGTGGTTAAGTTTACGATGTGCCTTTTCCTAGAAGAGTGCGTGGTTCCTGCCATAGAATCTCCCCCAAAAATAGTTAGGGATTCAAAAAATTTACAAAGGCTTCTTACATTACCGACGTTTCCCTCTGCTTCCTCCTCGATGACCCCGATGATGTTGCGGTTTGCTTCGGGGTCAAGGTATTCTATGGAAACATCGAAAGGGTCGGTTACTTCTGAAATGGTCATTGTGGTTTCGGGCTTCAGAATTACCACGAATTCCTTCGAAGTCGTACTCTGCTGTGCTTTCTTGACGTATTCTAGGAGGTTCCCATGTTCTATGAGCATTTGCATCTCTTTCTTCAGGGCAATGCAGTCCTTAGTATCATGCCCCACGTCTTCATGATAGCGACAATAGCGGTTGTTCCTTTGTTCCCGAGGCGTCGGTATTGGGAACAGCCTTCGGTACATCCCGCTTTTTTTAGTTTTTTCGTAGATCGACAATATACACTCGGTGAGGTCTGCGAAGTAAGCAGGCCGGATCCATTTGTTCGACATGGATCGCGAAGTTGTCTGACTTGTCTGCTTGGGTTTCTGACTTGTTGGGGCTGAAGGTTTGGTGGATACTACCTGAGTCGGATGTATTGTACTGACCGGTTGGACTGCCCGAGCGTAGCTCGATTGAGTGCCCTGCCTTATTACTACCGACGCTTGGGCACTTTGCTGAATTTGTGCTGCCAGCTCGGACGCTTCGGTCTCTTCGATCAATATTTTCTTCTCTATTTGCGCCAGAAGTGCGGAGAAAGTGAATGCCCGTTTCTTCGTGACCGCTTGCTTCATAGGTCCCGGGAGTAAGCCCAAATGAAACGCGGTCAACACCACATTTTCCTCGCAGTGGTCTAGGTCGGTTTTGGCGTCAATGAATCGCCGTGTATACTCCCTGAGGCTTTCCCCCAACCTCTGTCTACAATTCATAATAGTGTCCCCGTTGGCTCGGAAACTCTTACTTCCAACGAAATGCTGCCTAAACATCGTCTAGAACATCCCGAAGTTTTTGATGCAGCCTTGAGGTAAACGATTGTACCACTTAGACGCCCGATCTCGGAAGGTCATAGAGAATGCTCTACATAGGAGTTTATCATCATTGTCGAAACTCAGCATGAAATTTTTGAAGGCCTCCAGGTGATTATCCGGGTCCTTCTTCCCATCGTACTTTTCTAGCTTGGAAATATCAAATCGCTTCGGGAGTTGCCCTGCTAAGATAACGTCGGACAATGGCGAGGCTCTCCAATTTACTCTGAACCCGAAAGCTCCGCCTCCGAGTCCTTCTGTTTGAACTCCGTAGAGTCCCTCGTCCCCTGGACTGATAAACTGGCTGCTGGTTCGGTAACCTTGGTGCTGGCTGTTCGATGGTTGCCATGGTACTTGAGGCAGCGCTGCTCGCTCTTCACGACTGGCTGCGGGCATTTCTTCCTTCTCAAACGACACCGGAGTTCGTTTCTCGGTGCTACCCTTTTTGTATTTCGGGGAATCTGTCATGGGTCCTCGAAGGCGCCGGGAACGATTTTTATGCGTTCGTAGGACTCTTTCCCGACGTTGGTACTCCCTGCCCGATGAGTCATCTGAGGTGTAGTCAGCGGACATGTCGTGATGGTCCTCTGGGTATCGTTGCGCTCTGGAATTTTTCCCTTCCTCAGGATGAGGCTCTCGATAATACCTGACAGGTCGGGCTTCGATGCGAGGTCCAACAGTGGGGTTTCCCTCGTCACGGTCCTCCAAGAGCGGTTCTTTGCCTTTTCCTTCCCTGACCCTTTTTTCGTCTAGTGCCCGTTCCCTTTCGGCATTTAGCCTGACAATGTCTTCCAGGAGCTGTCTTCGGGTCATGATTAGGGTCGACCGTTTGTCCCGACCCTGGTCGTAGCGCCCCCGACCGGGGGCTTCTTCGCCTTCGGATACCGAAATGGCTCGGATTACTTCTCTACCGACCCTCTCTCCTACAGCCTCGTCATTCATTTTTAAAGCGTGATTTTCAAAGAAAAAAGATTCCTTTTTGGTATCACGGAGTCCCACAGACGGCGCCAATGATGAGTTAATAAATGACTTATGGAATATTTTGGATCTTGAGTTTGATGTGACTAATGAGAGAAAGTGTAGAGAGAAAAGGTGCAAAGAGAATAGAATAATATTCAATCTACCACCTACCAAGAAAGTGGGTCACCTTTTATACTAAAGTAAGGTGGACCCATTAATATCCTTAGTGGGCTGATTTTATTGTCAGTGAGACCCCTTGTTAAGTACATTGTTTACAAATTGGTCCCTAAAAGATCATAAATACATTAATAATCACACCAAGTATCTTTTATTCGTAATCAACCCCTTGTTATTTATTCCGGCGAATTTTACCCTTATCAATATTTTCTTTTTCATAAAAGTACTAAAATTATTAAACATACTTGCACCACAATTAATATTACAATCAAATGTTTAGATGATTTAAATAGTTTATGAAGAAAAACTGAATTTTTTTAAAAAAATAGTTCGAATTCCCTATTTATAGATATATATATATATATATATATATATTAAAAATAATAGTTCGAATTCCCTATTTATATAGTTTTATTTATTTTTTTAAAATATTAGTTCGAAATCCTATATATAGAGTTTTGGTTTTTTTTTAAATAGTTTAAATTGCATACTTATAAAGATTTGTTTTAAAAAAAAACAGCCGTGGATGACATCAACAAATAATTTAACGTGCGGATGGTCCACACGTTCGAAACCTGCTACGGCTAGTTTGATTTAACTAGCCGTTGCAGGTGTCCGGGGCATCCGGGCATCCACACATTACGTCCGGATGGTCCAGACTTTTTTTTGGGTCTCCCCTATAAATAGAAGAGACCCCAACTCCAAATTCACACACTCTCTAAATCTATTATAGATCTCTCTAAATCTCTCTACTTGTTCTAGATTTTCTATAAAACTCAACTTTCTTATTATACATATTGTAGTTCTACTTTCGAAATAGTTAGATTTTTTTTCGAAAAATAATTGTTATTAGTTTTTATTAGTTATTATTTGTGATTATCTCAAATTCCCAATGGTGTTTTATGGCTTCAACAACAGGTTAGGACAAGCAACTCCGAAAACTGATTTTTCGGAATTTTCTTCCTTTATGAAGTCTCCTCCACCCGAGAGGGATCCGATCATACGACGCGTCAAATCTGCCACTGAACCTACGAATATGAGTAAGACCGTCAAACAAACTTTTAGTTCTAAAATCGTCGACAAGGCGACACGAAGTGTCAAACACCCGACTATAACTAAGAGTAAGACCGTTGTTCCTAAACAAAGTCTTAGTACGAAGACGAAAATGATCGATTTGATTGTTGCTGCGTTAAGTAAGGTTAATCGTGAGACTCGAGGACAAGTTTTGGGAGATCCATTACAAATTGCAGTTACTGTTGAGAAAGTTTTGCGTCTTAAAAATGCGGCTAGCGACAAAAGACTAAAAAAATGTATTTTAGCATTTGTAATATTAAATATTTTAATATAACTTGTAATATTTTAGCATTTGTAATATTAAATATTTTAATATAACTTGTAATATTTTAGCATGATAAAATATGATTTTGGTTTAAAAAATAATAAATAACACTTGTAATAATTAAAACCAAATCACAATAATAAAATTCAAAATGTAATATTAAAATTATAACAATATAGCTTAAAAATAATAAATAACACTTGTAATATTTAAAACCAAATCACAATAATAAAATTCAAAATGTAATATTAAAATTATAAGAATATAACTTAAAAATAATAAATAACACTCGTAATATTTAAAACCAAATCACAATAATAAATTGTTGAGCTGTAATATTAAAATTATAACAATATAACTTGTAATATTTTTGCATGATAAAATATGATTTTGGTTTAAAAAATAATAAATAAAACTTGTAATATTTAAAAACAAATCACAATAATAAAATTCAAAATGTAATATTAAAATTATAACCATAAAATTTGTAATATTTTAACATGATAAAATATAATTTTGTTTTGTGAAATAATATCAACACTACTATTATTGGATCCCAAAATATAATAATAATAATATTCAAAATACAATAATAACATAAGTAATATTTAAAATTTTGGATGATATAATAATTACAACACTTAAAATATTAATAACCAAAACAAATTAATACTAACCAAAATGTAATAATAATTTTATAATCATATGCAATATCTCAATATTTTTTAAATATAACTTAACATATTATTTTGGTTATAAAATAATTAAAACGCTTATAATATTTACAAATAAACCGCGGTTTTGCCATCCTAACGGTTCGCGTTCCAAACGGTTTGCTGTCCTGGCGGTTTACTCTTTATGCGGTCCTGACGGTTTACGATCCTAACGGTTTGGGGTCTTTGCGGTTTGCAGTCCTAATGAGCCAGTTAAACGATTTACCCGCCGGTTTATAAACGGTTCTCCAACTTTGAACCGCGATTCCTGAACCATTTACCACCACTAATTCAGATGAAGTAATTGTAAGATCTTTGCCTATTAGGTCTAAACAATTCCTCAATAAGTCTTCAACACAAATGTATTCTAATAAGGCTTTAAAGATAAATATAAATGTTAGAGTTAGGACCGGTAGGTAGATCTGTGTCCAGCAAATCTTTGAGTATTTAAACCTTAATCCTATAAAAGCTCGGGCTTATAATGATATCTATAAATATAAATATAAATGTTGTCTTACTGATTCAAGGTCAGTGGTTTTTGTAAAATCGCTTATGTTCCGGAACCTATTGATTTATGCTCGTGTAAAAATTCTACAACCTTGACTCACGTATTTCTCAGCTTGTGTTTGTATTCCACTGTTCCTACCATTTTCCTATTTTCTTCTCCACTTTTTTACGTTATTTCACTAAATTTTATCAATGTTTTTTTTTTTTCGCCGATCGTTCAACCAGAATTTGATGTTTTTGTACTATTTATCAAACACGTATTAATATTTTCATTTATATATAATATTAGATATAATTTTTACAAAATTATACATTGTTAAAAACAAAGAGAGGAGTAGCCGTCGGAAACGGCTAGGGTTTTGTGTTTATTAGGGAATGTTCCTTTTTGTATTGAACTGTTTTTTTTATAATGCATATTCAAGTAAGGCTCTCAATATATAGAGAACTTAGAGGCCTATACAAGGAAACTCAATTGATAGAGTCTTTGTTCTTGAGTCTTCTTATTGTAAATCTGAATGTCTTCTGGGTCTTTCATAGGGTTCAGATTTCGCCTATCTATAGACATCCAGATGTTCTGCAGTTTGTTCCACAAGTCTTCTAGTGTATCAGACCCTTTCCTTAATGAATTAGCCCTCTTATGAAGGTCAAAAACCTGTAACGAATCTGTACCAGAACCGTATGTGGTGGCTAACCCATCCCAGAGGGCTTTTGCAGTGGGATATTGCGAGACATTATTCACCAAGCTGGATTCAAGATTCTGAATAATCCATGTGAAAACACATTGATCATCTAGTTCCCACCTTGTATATGTGTTGTCAGTTTTGGATGGAGGTGTCGACTCCTCTGTGATGTGAGAACCTCTCCCCCTTCCCCCAATTTCTTTCTTCATTAGGTTTGCCCATAGGGCATAGTTGTCACCACCAAGTTTAATCCATAGGGATAAATTCTCGGGGTTAGTTGTTTGTTGTTGTGTTCCGAGAGCATTTCTCAGAATGGCAGCAATCTGCATTGTTAATTCATCATGGATTTGACTGACCACGACTTCATTGCCAGCCATCTTTGTTGAGGATGTTCAGAATTCCCAGAATCACACGTGCTCTGATACCATGTTAAAAACAAAGAGAGAAGTAGCCGCCGGAAGCGGCTAGGGTTTTGTGTTTATTAGGGAATGTTCCTTTTTGTATTGAACTGTTTTTTTAATAATGCAAACCCAAGTAAGGCTCTCAATATATAGAGAACTTAGAGGCCTATACAAAGAAACTTAATACACTGAATATTCTAACATACATCATTCAAATGAGTACTCTTAACAATTTTATTCACCATCTCCACTGTTTTGAGTTGTAAATTTTATTTATATATACATATATTAATTTTATTATAAAATTTTAAAACATAAATAAAAGTATATATATATATAAACTTTATTACTCAAATTGAGAGAGTTTACAAAGTTAAGGGACTAAAGAGAAATATATGAATCCCTAATTGGCTGCAAAGCCCTAAATCATTTCGATTTTTCACTTTACTCTTCTCCTTCGTTCACATAAGATTTTCTTCTCTGCTCTTTCTCTCACATGAGGTCATCTCCTAAGCTTGCCAAATTCTTGTTGAAACAATGAAAATACCTTCCATCTTTGTCTTTCTGGTATGAAATCCTCATGAACTTCTGTAAGATAGAAGATCTAGTCTGGCAGGTGAGTAAAATTCAAATTGATTGCATGCATTAAGAATTTCACCAAGATGAGCTGGTATTTGACTATATTAAGCTTGATTTTCAGGATAAATCATATGCATGAGCTTCATTTCCGTAAAGCAAGCTCCGATCACAGGGCTTGAGTTGCCGGAGATAGAGTCAGATAAGAAACGACTTTCTCTTTCCTTACTTCAGTAATCTCTTTTCCTTTTATGAAGCATGGATTCATAATGCTTTTGATTTGATTCATAGGAGCTTAGCAAATGACTTTTTTGTCTCAAGACTGCCGAATTGGTTTCCTTGACTTCACAATGTCTGGTGTTCATGCTCTTAATCTCCAGATTAAGACTTCCATCAGATAACAGTGAGTTTTCCTTCAAATAGCTTGCTTATCTGCATTAATTGTTTAATAGTATAAGTTACTGACTGTTTTTGGTACATTTCCAAGCAACTCTTACGACAAGAGTAACTACAAGCTTCTGCTTCCTTGGCTTTGGAATTTTGAAAGCACTTTGAAAATAACAGAAGCATGGATTCATAATGCTTTTGATTCGATTCACAGGAGCTTAGCAAAGGATTTCTTTGTATCAGGACTGCCGAATTGGTTTCCTTGACTTCACAATATCTAGTGTTCATGCTCTCAATCTCAGATTAAGACTTCCAGCGGATAACAGTGAGCTTTCCTTCAAATAGCTTCCCTATCTGCATTAATCGTTTTACTAGTATGAGTTTCTGACTGTTTTTGGTACATTTCCAGGCAACTATTATGACAAGAGCAAGTACAAGCTTCTGCTTCCTTGGATTTGGCATTTTGAAAGCACTTTGAAAATAACAGCAAGTTAGTATACAACACGAATGTACCCTATATTTAAGCTCTCTAGCAATAAAATAGCATCCAACATTGCTAGGGCTTTGAAGTCTTTGTAGTCGACTTTCATTTTACATCTTTGAGTCCATCGAGCCAGCCAATCAGCTGCTCGATTCTGCTCTCTAAAGATGCGATGAATAGTCATTTTACAAGATATTAAAGACTTTATATTGTTAAGAGTTGAGCTTAGATTAAGAGGAAACTTTCCTTTCAATAGTAGAGACTAGTATTTCTGAATCTGTCTCAATGTCAATCTCATCGAATACTCTTATTTTGCACAGGAGGAGTCCATCCAAGAGTGCACGTGATTCAGCCTGGATAGGAGTTAGCATGCCGTAATTGTTCCCATCGATACCTAACAGTCACCCTATGAACACTAGAGCTAAAGATGACATCTCAAAACCTAAGTATATTTACTCAGGAATTACCATGTCACCTACAATTACTGACAAAGAACCTGTTAAGTTTTCACACGCTGTTCAGTTGCCTCAATGGGTTCAGGCCATGAAATACAAATATTATGCTCTAATGACTAATCAAACATGGTCTCTTGTTCCTTACACCAGAACATGAGCCTGGTGGGAAACAAATGGGTTTATAAGGTAAAATACAACTCAGAAGGGTTTGTTCAACGCTACAAAGCTACACTTGTAGCTAAGGGTTTTCATCAACAGTCTGGGGTTGATTTTACTGAACATTTTTCTCCAGTTATCAAAACTTCTACTATAAGGTTGGTGCTTACTATTGTTGTGTACATGGATTGGGTCATAAGGCAACTAGACATAAATAACGCATTTTTAAATGGTCATTTAAAAGAACAAGTTTACATGGTACAACCTGAAGGGTTTGTTGATTCTAAATGCCATGATTATGTGTGCAAGTTGCACATAGAATTATATGGGCTCAAACAGGGATAAAGAGCCTGGTATTCCAAGCTCAAGGATATATTGATCTTGTGGGGCTTTCAAAATTCAAGGACTGATTGTTCAATATTTTTTCAACAATCTAAAGGGATTTTTGTCATTCTACTGGTTTGTATAGATGACATAATTGTTATAGTAATAGTTCATCTTATGTTTCTAGGTTTGTTCAGAAGCTAAAATCTGAGTTTGCTCTCAAAGATGGGCTCTCTCAAGATGTTTTTGGGCATTGAGGCTCACAGAGATGTATATGGCCTCTTCTTGAATCAAACACTGTATATAAAAAACTTACTGTTGAAAGAAGGTCTGTCTAATGCCAACTCGTGCGCAAATCCAATGAAAGTGAGTCCACCTCTTTCCAAGACTGATGGCGAGCCACTTTAAAGTTCTACAAGATACAGAAGCTTGTTAGTTAGTAATAGGTTAGTTGAATAGTTTGTGTTGACTAGGCTAGACTTTAAGCCCAACACAAGTGTAAATAGTTAGTAGTAGGTTAGTTGAATAACAAACTATAACTATGTAATAAATTCTCTTATAGTGAAAACAAATTCTCTGTAACTATAAATACACAAATGTGCATACAAGAAAAAAGAAAAAAGAAAAAAGAAATAATAATTACAAGTTTCTTTAGTCTTCTTCTCTCTGAAATTCAACTTGGATCAGAAACAAGCGGGACGCCAATGAGATGAGAAGTTGTCCTATTATGGTACCATTCAGATGAATACCAACATTAAGGGTTTGGGAAAAGCAAAAAATTGTACAGTCTCAAAGAGTCATGCCTTAGTGGTATAGACAAATGGAATGCAAAACGGGAAAATTGCACAATATGGTAGATACCAAGAGCTTCTGCAGCAAAATAAAGAATTCGAGTTCTTAGTAGGTGCTCATAGCCAAGCCATATTCTATATGCTGTCCCGTGCGGCATGGGAAATGCATGCCATCATCATTCCTGCAACTGGAATTTTTCATTTTCCATATGGTACCAAAACTCCAATCTTGGTAATCAGGTAAGTTTTATTGGTGTCAGTGATAGAGTAAAGGGTACAAGAGTTAACGGTTCTAGTGAATGACTTGTAATGGCTGTAGAATATAAAAAATATACGAAGAAAGATAAGGAAAGAAAAAAAATTGTTAATTTTTTTTTGTGATTTTTTGTTTGTGTTGATACATTGTATATCTCCTATATTTATATTAGTATATTATTCTGTTTTAATAACAGAATAATATATTTGATTAATATAATATTTTCGGTTAAACACAAAATCAAATCTCTAAGAGAATATGAATAATATTTTTACATTATTAATATTTATCTAAATATTTGATGAATATATTAATTAATTGATTAATATATAAGAGTTTAAGTTAATTTGGTTCAAACAATGCTTCTCTTAAATTAAGTTTGCTGATAACTCCCAAACTTTTCACATTAGTTTTGAAGACATTATTCTTTTTTTAAGACTTGTGTAGTTGATGATTTTGTGAAGATATGGTCCATCTGATCTAATATTTTTTCTACATGTTCTGGTCGCCTCTGATCTTCTACGGTTTTTTCCGGCATGTTCCAGTTACCTCCAATCATCTACGATCTTTTCTTGTCACCTCTGATCTTTTACGGTCTTTCCCGGTCACTTACAATCATCTACGATTTTTTATTTTCGGTCAAGTACGATCTTCTACGGTCTTTTCTGGTCGTTCCTGTCACCTCCAATCATCTACGGTCTTTTCCGGTAACTTCTGATCCTGGATGGCTTTTTTCATATTTTTCTTCACCCATATTTTTTTCGTCTTTCTCTTTTCTTCTTCTTTCTTTTCTTATGTCTCCTTTTTTTTTTATCTTCTTTTTTCATCTTTACATGTCAAAATTATAGTACCAACATATTTCATGTATATTTTGATTGGAATTGACGATCTTTTTCTTTTCATTTTCTTTATTTTTTCGATTTTCTTGGGTTTTATTCTCTTCTTCTCTTTTTTCTTCTCTTTTTCTTTTTTTTTCTTCTCCTTCTTATTCTTTCTCCGATCCTTTTATTTTTTATCTTATTTTTCTCATTTTTTTCTCTGGTGGGACGACGATTTATTTCTTCTCCACCGGACAGCATGGTTCTTCTTATTTTCTTTTCCGGCGGACAACAAAAAACCCTGTTTTTATTCTTATTCTTTTTCTCCGATGAATAAAAAATTTTCTTCTCACCTTTTCTCTCCGGTAGACAAAACTCTTTTTCTTTTTTTATCCGGCGGATAATGTTTTTCTTCTTTTTTTCTCTCACAGACAGTGCTATTCTTCTTTTCTTTCCGGTGGACAACAAAAACACTTCTTCTTCTCACTTTTTTAGCCTACAATGCCTGCGGATTCTGCTTTTTGTGCTTTTTTTATTCTCCGCTTATTTTACCTTTTATTTTGTTTTACTTTTCTTACTTTTTTCTTTGTTTTCTCCGGCGGACAGCAAATCGTTGTTTGCCGACACAACGGAACACTCTTCTTTTGCCTCATTGGCTCTTATACCAATTGTAGAATATAAAAATATACAAAGAGAGATAAAAGAAAAAAAAATTAAATTTTTTTTGTGTTGATACATTATATATCTCCTATATTTATATTAGTATATTATTCTGTTTTAATGACCGAATAATATATTTGACTAATATAATATTTTATGTTAAAGACAAAATTAAATCTCTAAGATAATATGAATACTATTTTTACATTGATAATATATTATCTAAATATTTGATAAATATATTAATTAATTAACTTAATTAATTAATATATCAAGCTTAATTTAATTTGCTTCCAACAATGGCTGAGGATTGCCGTGATGAATTTGAAAAGAGGAAGAAGAAGGCTGATATGGAGAAGGAGGCGCAAACGTTAGCTCGAGAAAGTATTAAGCTGCAACAACACTCTTTGTCCTAACCCTAGAGACGTTCACCACAATGATGCACCACTGATCTGCCAACGATGACCAATGATACCTCAATCTTCACGGCTGACCATATTTCTTTGTCTCTGCTATGTTTAAACCTGCCCACCCTCAGATGCCTCTCGGAGGAATCTCATATTGTGGGGCTTCACCTACATTGATGGGAAGGCTTATGGTGATTTATTACAACGTCCCTCCTATTCTTCGAAGCCCATCTCACCCTATGACTCGAATTACTTTTCTCTTGAATTTAGGTCTTTGATCGACTTTCTATGGATTCGGACCTCGATGTTATCCTCGATCTTCCTAATCCACTTAAGAACAAAAAACGGTGGTTTCCAATTTGGTGTGTCCATAATTTCTAGGTTTGCTTTGTGAGACTCATCATATTTCACTGTATGGGACACAATGAATACAAGTAAAAAAATAAAAAAGTTTTGAAAGGTGAGGAGATTGGGTCGATGGAATATTGAGAGGAGAAGTTTGTTGTCGATTTGAGCGGTTGCTCTAGAAACAAGTTGAGGCAACTCTTCTTACTGTTTCAGATCAAGTTATATTTGTATTCTAAGTTTATACGAGACCATGTTTAAAATTATTGATAGATACAAAACCAGGTTTAGTATTATTCAATATATGTGAAACTACCTTTAAGGTTATGGATAAATACAAAACCCTCTCTCTGTTATTATGGAGAGACTATATTTAGAATTTAAGAGATGGGAGTCTATTTTCAGAGTATAAAAGAATACGAGTTTTTCTATAAATACATGCGAGACTTGAACAAGTACAAAAGAGACTAGTGGAAAACCTTCAATATTAAAACTACGTGAGACCAAACATAAAGGACTGCAAAACAATACGAGACAAGGTCATGCCAAACAATAAAGATGTGAGACGTTTTGATATTTTACATGCAAACTGGAAAACAAAATAATTTCTTAATTTTAACTCTAAAAATATAAACAAAAAGTCTAGAGTTGAAACACAATAACCAAACATAAATAGCAAAAAAACATACAGAGAACAAAAACTAAAAACAAACTTTCAAGTCATTTTTTTGAAATATCATACTCAGATTCTTCTTCATACTCTTGTTCTTCGAACTCTTCTTCTTTAGACTTTTTTGCTCCACCATACTCTTCTTCTTATTCAAACTCTTCTTCAGCTTCAGTAAATTTCTTCTTCATTTTTCCACGAGCAGGACAAAGAAGGTCATTTAGTTCATCTTCATCTCCAAACTATTCAAACAATTGAAGAGCATAATCTTAATGAAAATATGAAAAATCATTATCAGACGAATATGAAGAGTATATTTTGTGGTAGGCATTTTCTATTTTTCTCTATATTCGGGTGATAAATCATCGGGTGAGAAATCATCATAATTGTTAAAAGTGGAGTCATCATCGGAGGAGATAATAATTATAGGATCAATTTTGAAATAATAAAGTTTTTTCTGTATGAAAGCCTAATGAAATTGTAAACTAAATTTATAGCCAAAACGTTTGGAACCATATACTCAGTATTGCTTCTTTTTTTGTGAACTAACCGTGGTAGTTATTGCCACAATATTGATGATTTGTCTACTTTTGTAAAATCAAACAATTAAATGTTCAGTTAAAAGTTACAAACAAGTTTAAATATTGATATGAGAAAATATGTGGAAAATAGTAATTTCTATTAATTACAAGCGAGACTACTGCAATTTTACTTACAAAATGTATTAGACTAGATCAAAGAAGATGAAGTGTATTTCCTATTATTACATGCGATACTTGAACAAATACTACACGCGAGATTATAATAAATCCACCATGCGAGAGTGGAAAAAAAATACTTAAGTAATAAACTAATGCACCCACACTATGCAAGACTATCCCAACTATAATATGCGAGATTAGAGCAATATGCGTTATGAGCTACAAGGAATACAAAAGAGACTAGTGCTAATATTACATGTGGAACTACTGCGATTAAAATGTGCCAGAATAGAACTTTTAGTAGTTTACAACGTATTTTATATGTCTTTACTAACAAAATACTTAAGTTTATAAAATATATAACATCACAAAATACTTCATCAAGGCCTCTTCCAGTGAACGTTTTTTTGTCATCGTTAAGGAAATAATAAAACAGATGGGCTCTCCTCAATGTACACATGTCTTAACTGTATTGCTTAGAAACAAAATCGATAAACTCTCTAGCGTATTCGCAAACAAAAGTGTCGCAGTCGACTATTCTTGGGTTTGGTTATGGGATATATTTGCGTGTAATTATATTTATATTGCTTTCTTGCTAGTATGATTTTTTTCCAATTAGGTACGTTACTTGTAAACATAAATAAACATAAGAATAAATATGTGCAAGACATAAAATTAAATATATGTAAAATAAAGAACATGATCATTTATAATGCGAGACTTTTATAAGTACAAATGGAAGATGCAACATGTGATATTGGAGGAATGTTATAATGTGAGATCAGTTACACATAAAGAGGCGATACGAGTTACAAGGAAATTAGAGAGACCAATTATAGGTAAAGAGACGATACTAGTTACAAGTATAGAGGCGAGACCATTTTATACGTAAGAAGCGAGAATAATTAAAAGATAATAAGCGATAACAGTTATAAGATGCGAGACCTGTACAAGTTAAAAAAACATGCATGGAAATTGTGATATATGAAACATACGAGACTATGGAAATGTTACACTGTGATACTTGTACTACTTACTAGTGGTCCAACAATATTTCTTGTTTTCTCTGGTGTGTATTTACTAGTATGCAAAAGTGGGTCATCGTTTGTTGCTTCTCCCTTTTTTTAGGTTAATAATCACCAAAATCATCAATGTCAAATGGTTTATTGTAGCTTTCTCGATGGTGCATACGGGAAAGAACACGTAATACGTGGTGATTGGCATAATAAGTAATACATCGTCAACCATACTTGTTATATCGTCCTTATAAGCCAGTGAAGTTTGCATTAAGACAAAATATTACAAACAGGTCTTGTTTATAAACACAAATACATATTTTTAGTTATATTTACCGTTGTATGACCAGAAAGTGATGTTCCATGGAATTTAGCTGAGTATTTCCCATTGAAACTTTTGGATGGTACTTGAAACTTATTTTCTTTAAGCATCTTATAAATTCAAGCATCGATAATCTATTAAATTACAAGGGCGGGACATGTTAAACAAGAGGTGAGACTGAGAAATGTTATAAATAAGTTATAATGCAATACATGAGCTATTAAAGACATGCGCGACATTCTTAATTTTACCTTATAATCCAGGTCGGGTTCGGCAGGTAGCGCCATCAGATCACTTATGCAGACATTCATTGGTATTATTGCATATGATGTTGGGTTATACCATACAATTGGATTTTCTTATTTTTCTCCTCTTTGTATATTAGCCAGTTTGTGGTATTCACGGACATCAATCAAATTACTTTGTTACGGTATCTATTTCCCAATTAATTTCAGTCACCTCTTGTATCTTATATTGTGATTTTCAAAAATTGGTTATTCATTGTCCTCTTTTAATTGTTCTTTACCTATTTGAAAGATGCGAGAAAAAGATCAGTTGGTATGTGAGACATGTATTAAAAAAAATAGGCGAGATCAAGTATTCATCAGGTAAACATATGAATCCATATATACATGAAAGATAAATATAAGACATAGACACGTTTCATTGAGATTGATACGAGACCAGTTATATATATGTACAAGTTATAAGATCTTTCATATATGGATAAAAATATGATATATTGACACGTCTCATTGAGATATATGCGACGCCCATTATCAATTAAGTATATATGTGAGACCACTTAATAGAAAAACATGTGAGCATAATTGAAAACAAATAGGAAAGACCAAGTAAAATAAACCAGTGAGATGGATGAAAAATAACATGAAATCTAGTATTTTATATCCCTGCAACATATGACAATCTAGTGTTTTACGACTCTATAATATATGATAAGGTAAAACAAAATATATTGAAAGTTGAATCTTAATCTACTTAATATTCGCTTACATCTTGACAAACTCGTACCAATTGATGTTGTTTATGTCTCATTTACAACAACTTTAGTAGTAACATTCAAGACAATAATAGTTTTAGTATCTTTGGCAACATCAACCTCGATCTCTTTTACGACAATAGTAGTAGTAGCTTTTAGAACAGCATCCTCCTCAATATTATCAATCTTTTAATAAAATAAAGCATATTCATATGTAGTTATATCCTTATGATATCATTTTATTCTGAAGTACTTTCTTTTTTGGATAATGTATTAGTTAAGGCTGATGGTGATGATTCTCTTTTGCGTTTTATTATAGGCTGACTGGTTCTAGTTCTAATTGGTGTAAACAAGGTTGAAATAAACAAAATAATAAACATATGCGAGATCAAACAATAGAGAATAATACATCATGTGAGACTTGTATAAGTAAAAAAGGTAATACCATCTATAATGCAAGATTTGTATAAGCACACATAGAAGATGCAACATACGATTCTAGTACAATATTATAATGCGAGACTTGTTTATAAAGATAGGAGAGAGTATTTATAAAATAAAAAAGGAAGACTTTTAATACTATCCATCGCGAGATATGTTCTAAATTCAAGCAAGACTAATACATTGTAATCAGCAAACATGTGTAAGACTTAAAATACTTACGAGTGTTACAATAACTTTATTTATTTTTTATGGTGTATTTTTCATGTTCAGGTTGGTTTTGGTATTCTAGTTGCTTTATTTGTGGGATCACTTGGTGTTTTGGTTGGTTCAATGGTGGGTCCATTTGGTATGGTGTTCTGGTGAGACTGGGTGGTCTGGATGGTCTCATTATTGTTCTAGTGAAACTGATGGGTGTTCTAGTGATACTAGGTGGTCTGATTGGTGTTCTAGTGATATTGGATGGTCTGGTTGGTATTTTGTTTAGACATGTAGGTTCACATGGTCTGGTTGGTTGATTGGTGGGATCACTTGGTCTAGTTGGTGTAACTTATGGGTTCACTTGGTCTAGTTGGTTGATTAGTAGGATTATTTGGTCTAGTTGGTGAGAATGGTAAGAATGGTGAGATCTTTTTGTTGACTGGTGGTATTGGTTCATTGGGTTTTAGATCACAAAGAGGTAGATATAGTAGTCTGTCAAAGTCTTGAAATTCTAGTTTATTACGTAACTCGGCTATCACTTTATGTTTCTCTTCAGGTTGTAACAACAATGCAAGACATTTTATACATAGATAACAAGGTATATAAATATACAAGATTGTAACAAAAAAGAGATATACGAAAGCGCAATAAATAGAAAAAATGAGAACATGCGAGATGTGGAGAGACGTGTAGAGACTATCATTTATTAAAAATGTGAGACTAAAAGAGAAATATATACTTAAAATTCTCATTTTTTTTTGAAGCAAATGCTTCATACTTCTAAAATCTAGTATACATATGTACATATTGCTACGTCTTTTACATTCCATGTATTGAGAAAGAGAACTCATCTTGTTGGTGGTTGTGGTGTTTTTGAAGGGGATTGCAGGTTTCTTGGAGGGGGTGGACTCTTCTTTTTTTGTTTTATAATTCACCTAGAGTAAAATCCACATTATAGTCATCTCTCAAACCCTTGGTTTCTGTTGGAGGTGTTCTGATGGGTGTATTTCTAGTTGTGAGCTGGTGTGTTTGGATTGTTTTACTGAGGTTGGGGTTGTAATAGTTGTTCTCGTCGGTGTTGGTGTTGTTCTTGTCGGGGTTTGGGTTGTATTAGTTGTTCTGGACGGTGTTTGGGTTGTTCTGGTTAGGGTTGGGTCATACTGGTTTTTCTAGTTGGTGGAAATCTGGGGTTTGAAGCCTTTCTTCTTGTTTTTCAATCATCTTCCAAGGGCTTATCTCTGGTAGGTTTCTAATTGGATCATCTCCTAGATCATGCCCAATATCTCCATCCTCACCATCTACATTTAATTCTTTAGCTATTAAGGTTAATTTACCTTCCAAACTTATAAAATAATATAAAAGAATTAGTATAGGATACGAGATTGCAACCAAACACTACATCAGAGACTACTTTAAATAAAACATATGAGACTAATTTAGTACAACATGCGAGCTTGGTTCAAACACTACATGCCAGTATAAATCAAATACTATATGCGGGACTACAGAAACTAAACATGTGATATATATGGAACAAATACTACATTTGTTACTACTGCAAATCCAAGTTTCTTTGTTTTGATTCCAATCCCCATCATTTGTAACATCTTGGAATCATGTGTGACCTTGTTTCTCTTTGTGTAATTGTTATGTGCTTCATGATGAATTAATCTATTAAAAAATATGTCAACATCATTACAATTATTTTTTCTTATTTAATTATAGACCAAGATACTAACCATTAAAAGTGATAGGAATATAAATAATCGAGGAGTGAAAGAAATTATGAAAAGTATCTTAAGTTGAATGCTTTATAGTTAACGAATAAATATAATACATAATATAAATGTCAAGGGCTGAGATTACGATTTACCATAATTTATAAATGAATCTGTTATTTGTATTCCTTTCTGTAGATATAGGAGGGATGTTGGCAATAAAAGGGTCTTGACAAGTTTTACTTACAACTACTTTTAATTATACTTTCTTTCTTAAATAAGATTGAATTAATTTATCTCTCTAAAAAGTACTCTAGTCGTTTAATCTTTCCACGAAGAATTCATACTTAACATTGGTGACCACAGTGTGAGGTATTAGGTGTCGAGATAGCAGATCTAAAACTTAAAAAACTTACGACTAAACTACAATGAATCACGATATTGAAAATGAACCCGTAATCGTAATGTGAAATGGTGCGCTCGAATTAGGAATTGTCAGAGAATAGAATTGAGGTGAAAGTCAAGGGAATGAACAATGCGACCAATCTCATGTGGAAGGTGAAATGAATCAACTGTTGGAAATAATAGCTTATTTGAATGATCAACTACTCCACACAGAGCAACGGATCCAGTTTGGTATAGTACGATCCGAGGTGCGCCAGGTTGATGATAATGAGGATCTGTATGGTTTATCCGATGAATCTCATATTTTTCACCAAGCACGACGTGATGGAAGAAAGATGTGTTTCAAATCAGACAGGGAATATAATTCTTCTCGAAATCAGAAGAATGATAAACTGCGGTATGTACCGACCGGTGAAAATAAATTATCAGGGTCGGATTTCAAGGACGATTGGTACATGCAGTAAATATAATGACGTTCTTCGAGGGGAGAAGGTAATCGCCCTCGGAAATCCTGAAGAGAACACAAGTAGAAGACAAAATATAAGTTTGGATATGCGATGGGTACTCATTTGTCTTATGAGGTGCTTCGATATTTAGAAGGTAAAAAATTTGATGGGACGCAAGATCTGATAATAATATAGAGAAGTACAAGAACTACATGATGGATTTTAGAGGAAAATGACAAGTTGGTGTGCAGAGCATTCTCGCAAACCTTCAAATGCACCACTTTAAAATGGTACAATAGAATTCTGAGGGGATCTATAATCAATTTTGGGGCTTTTTATACTGCATTTTGAAAACAATTTGTTGGAAGCAAAGAGATGTGGGCTAACGACGATACCATTATTCAGTGTAAACAGGCAGTATGAGAGAAGTTAAAAGATTATACAAGATGCTTTGTATTAACAAAGAGCAAGTTGGAAGAATGTGAATAGCAAGTGGCTATGACAGCTTTCAGACAAGGTTTGCTTCCTGCTGATTTAGCAAACAAAATAACTAGGATAAGAGCGTTAACTTTTGCACCTTTAATGGATCAAGTAGAAGAGCAACCTAAAGTGGAGGAGTCAACAAGAGTTCAGATCGGATCAAGCTCATCTGAAAGAAATTTGGGTCAAGGCAACACTATTGTTGGTCAAATGTACGAGGGAAGTACTTCAAAGCCACTTCAAAGTTTAATCAAGTTTTTATCAACAAAATTACATTTGTTTGCATGGTGTACAGAGGATGTCACAGGGGTTTTAGTGAATGTCTTTTGTCATACGTTTGTGGTACGAAGCAATGTTTGTTCGATCATATAGAAGAGGAGATATTTTTCTCAAGAAATATTTGAATCTATAATGACAGAGGTGGATTGTTTAACTAAAGTGGGTACATACGCGAGTGATAATATCCTTTATGGACTACTAATCCGGTCCTAGTAAAGAAGAAGAATGGTAAGTGGCGAATGCGTGTGGACTTCACCATTCTAAATAGAGCGTGCCCCAAAGATCCTTTCCATGTGCCCAGAATAAATCAGTTAGTTGACTCAAAATCTGGAAACTGATTTTTATCTTTTATGGATGCTTATTCCTGGTATAATTAGATCCAAATGGATCCAAGAGATCAGGAGAGTATAACTTTTATCACCGAAAGAGGTTTACATTGTTACAAGGTAATGTCATTCAGGTTAAAGAACGACGGAGTGACATACCAACGTTTTAGTAAACAAATCTTTTGAATCTCAAATTGGAAGAAACGTTAAGGTTTACATTGATGACATGTTAGTCAAGAGCTCAAAGGATGAAAATTGTTTGGTTGATCTAGAAGAAACATTTGCCAACTTGACAAAGATAAACCTGAAATTGAATCCAGAAAAATTTAAATTATGGGTAAGATCCGGAAAGTTTTTTGGGTACATAGTTAGTGAGCGTGTAATTGAAGCTGACCCGGTATAGTTAAAGACTCTGAGTACTATGGCATCATCAAGAACTATCAAAGAGGTATAAATCTTAACAAGAAGATTGGCAGCATTGAACAGGTTCACATCGCGATCATCAGATAAGTGCGCTCTTTTTTCCAAGTACTAATGAAAGACAATTGTTTTGATTGGACTCATGAATATTCAGATGATTTTCATCAGATCAAAGAACACATTTCCTCACCAGAGATCTTGACAAAGCCAAATCTAAGGGAAACGTTGTATATCTATTTGACAGTGCCAGATTTTGCTGTGAGTGCGGCTATAATCCAAGTAGAGGAAAATGTTTCGAGGCTAGTATATCACGTGAGTAAAAGTCTTCTGGATGCTGAGAAGCGATACCTCAGGTTAAAGAAACTAGCCCTTGTGTTAGTTACATATTTTCCATTGAAAAATATATCACAAAGTCCTGATGTATCGGGGAGAATGACTAAGTGATCGGTTGAACTAGGGGTTTTTATATTGAATTTGAACCAAGAATCGTTATTAAAGCACAAGCATTAGCCGACTTCTTTGTCAAATTTCACTCTGAGCTAACTGATATGGAAATCAATGAGGAAAACAATAGAGCATAGTGGAAAATCCGAACTGATGGCGGTTCAATCTCATCTGTTTGTGGAGTAGCGGTGCAATTGATTTCTCCTGAAGAAATTGCAATGTATGAAGCCATCCGACTTGGATTTAAAGCATCAAATAACAAAGCCGGATACGAAGTTGCTTTAGCGGGCTTGGGACTTGCTAAAATCTTGGGACTTGGATTCACAGCTTCTCATAAACCATGCATCTGGCCTATCGGAAGCAATAAAATATCACTTAGTAAAATATATAGGGGCTTTGAAGGTTTTAACTTTGGCTTTTAAAGGCGTCGGATACGAACATGTTCACAGAGCTGTAAATTCAGTAGCTGATTCTTTGGCTAAATATTCTTACTCAGAGGAGTACCCTTGGATAATCACACAAGAAACCCCTTCTATAATAAAAGCATCTGAATCAGTTGAAGGATTTCTTGAAGCTTTTCAAATTTCTACAAGTGTGGCAAAAGATTGGAGGAGCGAGATTCAAGAATTTTTGGTGAATGATATAATACCAGTTGATAAGGTGATGGCTAAAAAAATACGATTTAAGGCATATGGGCATGTTGTACTTGGAGATATACTATATACAAAAACTTTTAGCCGGCCTTTACTTTGATTTTTAGGAAGAGATGAATCGCAGATGATATTTTCAGAGCTAGATGAAGAGGAAGGGTCAGTGCATTGTGGCTACAAAACATTGATACCAAAAGTTCTTCTTGCTGGGTATTACTGGCCGACTCTCGCTTAAGATGCTAAGGAATTAGTGTAGAAGTGCGATACCTGCTAAAGATTTTCTAACGCAATCCATGCATCGGGTGTGCCCCTCGAATAGATACCTGAGTCTTTATCATTTGACAGATGAGGCATTGACCTGGTCGGACCTTTACTGATGGCATCTGGAGGTCGACATACAATCATTGTTGCAGTCGACTATTTTTATAAGTGGGTGGAAGCTGATCCTTTGGCAGGGACAAGAACTAAGGATGTGATCAGTTTTATTATTTCTAGCATTTGTTGTCGTTTTGGGGTTCCAATGAAAATAATAATGGGTAACGGACCACAGTTCGATAACAAAGAGATGAAATCCTTCTGTGTATCTAAGAGGATACAACAATGCTTCTCATCACCCTTTCACCCCCCAAGCGAATGGCCAAGTCGAGGTGACTAATTGGACAATTCTAGATGGGCTAAAAAAGAACTTGGAAGATAAGGCTAAAAAATTATCGGATTATCTATAAGAAGTTTTATGGGCTTACGGGAACGACTCCTCGTACCGCAACGCAAGAGTCACCATTCACACTCGTTTATGGGATGGATGAAGTGGTACTGATGGAGATAATATTTCTCTAATTCAGGCTCAACGAATATTCTGAGGAGACAAATGACAAGGGAAATCGCACATAATTAGATCTGGTAGAGGAAAAACGAAGAAGGGCACAACTAAATTCTTTACACTATCAGAGTTTGATGAGAAGTCGATATATTTCAAAAGTCAGAAGACGAGAATTCAAAGTCGGGGATAAAGTTCTGATGAAGTTTTCCTCCATATGAAAGAAAAAAAGCTTGGCAAGTTAGCTCTTAACTGAGAGGGTCTGTACACGGTAACAAAAAATCAAGTCGGGGACATACAGACTCAAAAACAAAGAAGGAAGAGATATTCCCCACCCTTAGAACATTAGTCACCTCATAGTTCATTTAGAGTGAATGTGTAAACTTGTAAATACTTTCTTTATGAACTTATGTAAGTATCGGTGGCATACTTTTTCCTTTTCTGGTGGTGCAGGAAGGTTTTAATGAGGTGTCCCAATAGCCGACTTATATATAAAATTCCTTTGCCATCTTAAAATGATTTCCATAAATGTTAATCTTTTTGGACTCAAAAGACATTCCAAAAAAGTTTGGATCATAGTGTTCATCTTTTTTAACTTAAAATAATATACTCTTGGGTGATAATGCTCGTCTTTTTTAGTTAGATGGTTGCCCAATAAGTGTTGGGGTGCAATGTATATTATTTTGGACTAAAAAATTCTTCTATTGAAGGCCAAAGAATAATGTCCACTTAAATAATGATATAATTTAAATACTCATCTTTTTAAGTTAGCAAGACAAATTAATGAAGGTTGGTCAGCAATATTGCTTAACCCTATGAAAAACTTTGGAGAGAGGTAACATTGTCATGAAACAATAGAAGGTGATCACACAAAACACTATTTCATTTATATTGCTGGTAAAATAAAAATCATACAAAGTAAATATTTTTGAGCAAGTCCGATCAGGGGTTCCAAACGACAGATTAACAAAGGTTACACAAGAGATAAAGTTCGAACATAAAGAGACAACAGACAATAATTTATCCGGGAACAGACTCATCTTTGCTATCTTCTGAGGAAACAGAATCGGATGAACAGCTTTCTGAGTCACTGCTACTCACTAAGTCCTTTGCAGACACGCTAACTGGAAGATGTCTTTTTATAACACGTAGCCAAATACTTCCTAATTCTAAGTGAGGAAAGCATTCACGCATTTGCATAACCTAAGCTGACTTGAGATTGGCATTTCTTTGTTCAAGACGAGAAATGCAGTCGACAACATAAGCATCTAGGCTTTTCTTCTTCTCAGTTTCAAAGTTCTTCTTCAATGACTATTTCTTCTTTGTGATTTTTTTTTATTTCATTAGTGACGTTCTCAAAATATGTTTTAGTGATGGCACATGAATCAACAAGACCATCGATAAGGGTAACCTGTTCAGTATCCTTAGTAATGAAACGCTCTATTTTGTCATCGAATTCGTTTTCTCCTCGGAAAATTGAGTATCAAAGAAAGTGATTTTCTTTAGATGATCAGAAGATACATTTTTCTCATTAGCGAGTTCATCTTCCACTTTCTTCAATTCAGTCTTCCTTTGATCTTCAGTTTCCTTCTTTAGGCAGACAATCTCAATCTTCAAGTTCTTAACCTCAACAGTTAAATTTTTCATTTCATTTCTCTTTTAAATAACTTCTCTTTTATAACGATCTTTATGGTTGTCTTTCCTTTCAAGGAGATCAGCAGCACGGAGCAACCTGTTAAGTTTGTTGGCAACGAAGTCATTCTCGTAAACATCAAAATAATCCGAGGCAAGAGACAAATTTTCACCCTCCCCATGAATTTCCCCAGTAACTTTCTTACTTTAGACAAACTTCCCACTGGAGTCTGAGTCGACAATAACAACTTTCTTTACAGGGGCAGACTCGGACCTGTTGTGTTGTTATCATTTTCTTCACTATCAATAACCTTCTTTTTCATTTCTTGAGAAGAGAATCTCATTGGCCTCACAACACCTTACCTCTTTGCTGGCCTCACTTCGATAATGTCTTCATGAATAGCATCTGCTGGATTTTCTTCCTGAACATTAGCTTGAGATTCCCCTCGAATATCAATCTATTGGACTTCCTGGACCTCAATTGGCGGACTATCATCGACATCAGTCCGTTAGTCCTCATGGGCTTCAGTTTTTTGTTCTTCCCATAAATCATCCTCTGAGTCAGCATCATTCTCCGTTTCTTTGTCCTCACCATCCGATTTTTATCATCCTAATGATTTGGGCCCTAGTTCGGGTAGGAAGAAAGACTTGGTTGTCTAAATCTTCCATACGTTTCAGAACAGCATCATCTTCTAGGGAGGTGGCATCAAATCCTTCAAGGGATTCTTTTGACTCGGGTCATACCTCTAAAGATTGTTTCTAACTAAATTCGAGGGCGTAAAGCACATATGGAATTTGTATCTCCAATTGGCACTTGCCCAAAGTCGTAACTTCTCAAAACTTTCATTGGAAGACTTAGTATAGTCTTTGAAAGGCTGAGCAATTCTTTCATAGTTGTTCATAAGGAAATTATTTAGTGTGATAACTTTAAATGAATAAAACAAGATAAGTAAGTAGACAAGTACCTTTTCTAGTCCATTCCAATAATAGTCGATAAGGCAGGTCTTTGGACTTCTCAAAGTCGCTCTCCCATAGTCTGGGATAAAGATAAACTGTTGTTTCCATTTTTTATCCGCCTTTAAGAGATCTTTGACTAATTTGTACTGCCTTGCAAGTCCCAAAGGGTAGAAAGGGGTAGTGAGAATTTTTAGCCACACCAGAGATTGAGACGAGTTGTTCCATTGAGAATTTGGTTTCAAAAATCCTAGAAGCCATGAGGCAGACCATAAGTGTGTACCACATGTTGGGGCCGGCCTGAGATGGACAAAACTCGATTAGGTTAAAGTACTCCAGCAAAGCAAGGTCCAGGGACAGACGACGACCCCAGTTCATGAGTTCCGTATAGAGTATTAATTCACGGTTACGGACCAGAGGGGTGTTTCTCCAATAGTTGGGAATCAGATTATAACGTTCTCTAGGATCGCCTATCGGTCTCTCATCTTTACCTCCTCGGTTAGATGAAATATTTGTATTTAACCTTAAAGATTGCAAGAAAGTGTTTGGTTTCAATCCCACAGAGATTTTTACCAAAGATATCTTCTACATTTGAAGGAAGATTTGATGCGCGTTTTTCTTTTCTTCTTCTTCTTTTTTCCCTTGGGAGTTTCTACTTGATAATTGGTAGAAGTGGTAACAATATTGGAGCCATAAGTTTAACTCCCCGGTCAGTGTCCGATTCATCAGACATCCTGTTTTCTTGAGATTCGTGGATGAACTTTAGAACTTTTCTGATACGACCGGACTAAATTCAGGAGTAGTCTCAGAAGATCATTGGAGAGTTACTTGCAGAGTCGCAACCGAGGAGGATAAATTAATATTGGTAGATCTCTTGACCGGTTTGGGGGATTGTTTTCTTTTGGCCCGATCTCTTCTATCCATTTTGGGAAGATTATCTTTATCACCACCCACGGATAAAAAGGGGAAGGATTTGCGATTGTTGTTGGAAAGAGAAAGGTCACCCTTATTTTGCCCTAAAAAGATTGATCGGGGGGCTGCACGATAGGTGAAGAAGACAATGAGTTTTTACCTGAAGATCTTATTATGTCAAATCACGACCTAAGAGAAGACAAGTTATCATAAAATGTAGCTTGAAAACTTTCGCCAGGTTTAGGGTGCTCTCTAACACCGGAATCTCTTCTCTCCTTTGGTCTGTTAGACGTGTTGAACCACCTCCAAAGTTTGTATCTTTCAAGATTCACAAGCTTCTGAGGCATGGAAGGTTAAGAAAATAACTTGACCTCAAAATTTGTTTATCTCTCTAGAACGGGCTCTCTCTAAATCAAAGTGTGTAAAATAGAATTAATGGTAGAAGATGGGTATTTATAGTACAAAGTGTGTTCTACTAGGTATAAGTTAAAGATTCGGATTCAAGGGCCTCTTCGACAAATTATCCTACTCAAACGGTTTCACAAAAAGCATGTTGGTGTGTGTTTGGAAGTGATCGACACATGGCTGGAAGTGAGTCACTGACCTAGGATATTTCTGATACTACAACGGATAGATAATCGCACGTGAAGCTAAAAGAAATTATGGGTGGTATGATGTCATCATGACCAAGAGAGTGATCACAAATCCGAGTAAGATTACAAAATTCGATTCGGGGAAGTCCGATACGAAAATAATTCAAAACACAAGTAATAAAATTGTCCAAATGAAATATGAAACAAAAATGATTAGAGGAGGCACAGGGACCGGAATATCCAGGTAGACTTAAAGGAATACAAATTCGTCCCCAACATCAGTCCGAGGAAGCTTTCAGGAAGAAAAGTCTGGGGAGGCTCAACAGAAAGAAAACTTTGTTCCCAAAATTAGTCCTTCCTTAAATACTTTCACAATGACTGGTGGAGGGGGGCTATTGATAAGGGAAGAAAAATATGATGATAAATAAGCCTTGGTCTAGCAAATACAATGGTCAAATAGGTGTAATTAGTTGCCAATGACTGATCTAAAGCATACATAAGGACTAAGGGGGTCAAATTTAATAACTAGTGAACTTGTTTATTATATTAAATGAGTGGGGTGAGAAATCCAGTTTAACAGTGGTAATCATGTAATTTCATTATTTACCTCATGTACTATATAAATGATATTTCTTTTTTGGGGAAATGGTCCAATGATTAGTCAAATATTACTACATTTATTCCTTTTGTCTCATTCTCTCTCTATTAAATACTGATTATCCCTCTAAAAGCATCTGATACGAACATTTCTTAGACTAACTCTCCCATACAAATATTTTCACACCCAAACTTATTGTTAAGAAATATCCGAGTTCATCAGTTTCGACTATTCATCAGTGTTTGATGTATGTCATCGGTGATCATGCTGGAGTCATCCAAAGTGATAATCAGGTGTCAAGAGAATGTTTTGCAACAACTTTGCATGCTAGAAAAATTATTGATAGTGATCAAATGGCACACTAATAGACAATGGGGTCGACCTCGGATAATGAAGGGATAGATGATTCGAGGGAGACCCAGGCGCTTTGGTGGTATGAGAAACTATAGAGGTATACATATTTTCTAAGGAGAAGAGTCTGCGGGTAGCGATGTTATTGTCCTGTACTTTATGTTACAAATTGTTGAGGTATTTGTCTACCAATTTAGATGTATTTGCTTAGATAACCGAAGATGTTGTATGGGTTTCCTTCGAAATGATGTGTCACAGTTTGGTTTTAAACCCTAAATTCAAACCCATCATTCAGAATACGAGAGCTTTTTCAGTAGATAAATCTTGTGCAATAGTGGCAGAGGTGGATCATATTTCAAAAATCTGACATATACGAGAAGCACAATATCCATTGTGGACTGCGAATCCGGTTCTTGTAAAAAATAAGAACTCGAAGTGGAGAATGTGCACTGATTTTATGGATTTAAATAAGGTCTGCCCGAAAGATCCATTTCATGTGTTGAGTATTGACCGACTTGTTGATTCAACGTTGGGAAAAAAATTCTCTCTTTCATAGAAGTGTTCACTGTTTATAATCATATTCAAATGAATCTAAGGTATCAGGACAGTACTACGTTTATAACTTATCAAAAGACTGCATTATTACCGGGTCATGCCATTTGGGCTCAAGAATTTTGGGGCAACATATTAAAGATTAGTTGAAAAGGAATTTTCTTCTCAAATTGGAAAGGATATGGAAGTTTATATTGATGATATATTGGTGAAAAGCCCATCAGATGAGAACATTTACAAGACTTGGAATAAACTTTCTTAAATCTCATAGCCATTCGTTTGAAATTGAATCCAGAGAAAGTGTACATTCAGAGTTAGATTAGGAAATTTCTTAGGGTATATCATAAGTGAGAAGGGAATAGAAGTGGATCATGATCAATTAAAGGCTTTAATAGAAATGACACATCCTCGTACTATTAGGGAGGCGCCGATTTTGACATGAAGATTGATTGCTCTAAATATTTTAATCTTTCGATTTTCTGATAAGTGTACTACTTTTTTCCAATTGTTATGACGGCTAAATGAATTGTTTTGGACACCATATGGTGAGGTGAATTTTTCCAAAATTAAAGAGCATATGTCATCATCAGAAATTCTTTCCAAGCTTCGAATACGTGAGCAATTATTTTTGTATATTGTTGTGTTAGATTTTTCCATTAGACATTGTTAATAAGGAAAGAAGACAGTTATCATCGGCCAATATATTATGTAAGCAAAAGTTTTCTCACATTGGAAAAAAAATATTTTAGGCTTGAAAAGTTTGTTTTGGCCTTAGTAATAGCTGCCATAAAAATGCGTCCGTATTTTCAAGCTCATACCATCATTATCTGAACTTCGTTTATGTTGAAGAATGTATTACAGAGGCCATAAATTTCTAGGAAGATGACTAAGAGGCCGGTCAAATTGGGGGGTTTTGACATAGATTTTACTTCTCGAACGGCTATTAAGGTACAAGCTTTGACAGATTTTATGGTTGAGTTTAATTCAAGCCGTTCTGATGAGAAAATTAGAAGGTTCTATCAGCAAATGATACAGTATGGATGGTTCGAACAGATAGAGCCTCCATCATATTGGGATGGAGTGCGGGAGTAAAATTGATTGCTCCTACTGGAGAAGTTATGTACCAAACTATACGGTTCAGTTTTAGTGCGTCAAATAATGAATCCGAATACGAGACAACTCTAACTCGATTACAACTAACAAGTATTTATGGGGCTTAGAAAATTTGTTTGCAAACAGATTCATAGTTAGTGGCAAATCACATGTTAGGAGTATCCGAGGCTAAAAAGCAACAACTAGTACTATATCTGCGTGAGCTACGAGGGTTAGCAGTTTTGTTTGATGAGGTGATTGTTGAACACATTAGCCAGGGAGAAAATATTGTTGCTTATTCTTTAGCAACCATTGCATGTCCTAAAGTATATCACTGGATTTTGTTATAAGAAAGTCCATCTATATTAATAAAGTCGGAACAATTTCAATATTCCAAGGAAGAGTTTGTGGCTCCAGAGAAGGACCAAAGAGATTTGTGATTTTACTTAACATAATTTTAACATAAAGAGACATTGCCTTCTGACACAAAGTTAGCTCAGATACTGAGGTTTAAAGCCCATAGATATATGATATTAGATGGAATATTATATAAGAAATCCTTGAGTAGACCATTGTTATGATGTCTAAGCAAGAATGAATCTCAAGAAGTTTTATCCAAACTACATGATAGGGAGGGCTCTGCTCATTGAGAATTTGAGGCTTTGAGAAGAAGGGTTTACTGGTAGGATACTATTGGCCTTCAATAAGGAATGATGCTAAAAAATTAGTATGAAGTTGTGACACTTGTCAAAGATTTGTGAATATTATCTAGAGGCCAGTTGTACCTCTAATGTCGGTTTCCCATACAGTACATTTTGATAGGTCGGGTTGGATTTGGTAGGGCCATTACCCATGGCTTCGGGGGAACGGTAAATGATTATAATGGTCGTAGATTATTTTTTAAAATGGGCTGAAGTCGAGCCTTTGTTGGGCACTAGAGCTAAAGATGTTATTAAGTTCATTGTCTCTAATATTTATTACACGTTTGGGGTTCCTCGGAGAATTGCTACAGACAATGGGCCGCAGGTTAATAATAGAGAAATGAATTTTTTATGTCATTGGAAGGGGACAAAACACTGTTTTTCAACACCGTTACATCCACAAGAAATTGGCCAGGCAAAGTTGGTGTGGATTATTTTCGACTGAGGGTAATTTTGTCAGATGTTTTGTGGTGTTTCAAGGGTATTAAATATTTAAATGTTTTGTAGTGAGAGATTTAAGCTGCCTAGTTGTATTAAATGTTCATTACCCTCATTAATGAAAGTGGTTGGGTATTTATACCTTTACTTATGGGCCATATGGGCTTTCGGGTCAAACTTATGAAATCGGGTCGAGTTCAAAAAACTCATTAGTTTATTAAGCAGATTAGCAATTAGCTTAGTCAAAAGGTGTTTAGTGTTTTAATACTTTTGTCCTGTCCGGATGCTTCAGTGGTTGATTATTGTCCGGATTTCCCCTTTCCGGTTTCTACAGTGAGTGGTGAATATTTTCGAACTCATCAGTAGCCCTTTTTTTAGGTTTTGTCGAAGGCCTTTGGCAAGACCAAAAACTCCTCTTAGGCAACTAGCAACATTCTCCGGACTATTTAAGTGTTCAGCTCATGATTTATCCGGACTGGATACTTCTAAGAAGTTCAAGAGTTTTGCTATGGATCGTGGGACACGTGTCACATTTTGATTCGCCTCACCATCTATTTTCCTCTTAGAATGGCGCTCCCACTAATCCCAAAAAGTAACCTCTTCATTTAATACTTATGGCATCAACGCCGCATCAATCATTACTTTTGCCTTTTCGTTTTCTCCTAGGTATTTGGTAACTTTTTTGCCTTACTAGTATAAATTACTTCTTTTAAATGTTTTACGATATTCATCACTTTCTCATTTCTCCATTCCAGAGCTTTTACTTCTCTTCTAAAAATTCTTCTTGTGTAGGTTTATGTTCACGGCAAGAAACGCATTGGTGAAAGGTGGTTGGCTTAATCTTTCAGAGTTAGAAAAAACACAAAGGGTTGAGCGAGAGAGACGTATAACTGCGGGTCTTCCAGTTTCTACAAACTAGAATCCCGAAACATCGTCTTCAGAAGTTGATCAAGGTTCATCCTCTGCTAAAAGTTCTAAACTTATGTGTTTTTTCAACCTAGCCTTTCGCCCATTCCATCAGGCTCCTCGGTTCAGGAGTCATAGCCCTCTGTTGTACGGGAAAAAGCAGTATCAAGCACAAGGAGACCCTCTCCGTTCATTGCTATGGGGTCAGATACTGAGAAATCCCCAGAAAAGGTTACTCTTCGTCGGACAGACCGTTTAATAAAGGGTCAGACAGTTGTCTTTCAATCTAAGTCCCCAAAATCAGGGCCCTCTAAGTCTGGGACCAAGGACAAAGCTACTAGATCAGGGGCATCTATCAGAGTCCCAAAAGACAAATCCTCTGGTCCGGAGGCTACTAGAATTAGCTCTCATAATGAGCCCTCCGAAACTGAGCCCTTGCCGGAAACCAGACCCCTAAGAGAGGGTGATGCTCAACCGTCCAGAAAACTTACTGAGCCAGCCACCAGCACTCCCTCACCAACAACGGCTGATAAACCTTCCATGGTGATGGAAGAGGTGATGGAGGACAGTATAGAAGATGCTCGATTTGAGACCGACGTCTCTGGACAGGCAGGGGATGCTGCCACTGATAAAAAAGGAAAGGGTAAAGAAAAACTCTGTCTGAAACATCCGGACCTGCCGGAGTGCCTGGAAGGCAAAGTGGGACCCTGCTTCCACAAGGTGAATGTGAAGTATCTACTGGCCATGCAGAATATCAACCATGTCTACACTCATACTGCTAAGTTAGGCCGTATCCAGACGAAGTGGGGGATCCTTGAGTCTGTTAAGGTGAGGATATTGGTTACTTCAGAGACCCCAATGGACTGCAAGCTTAGCGAGATAATCATTTATACGGAGCTGTTTAACTGGGGATCAGATTTCCTTTGGATCCATAGATTGTCAGATACTTTCATCTGATAAAACTCTATTCAAGCCAGCTGAGTCCCAATGCTTGGTACACTCTTATGGCCTGTATTATGGCTTCTAGGCTCTCCGGAATACCACTTCCAATGGAGCAGTTCGCTGCTGTGGCCAGCATCTGCAAGAACCATATCATCCCTTTCTACCACTACAACATGAGAGATTAACTTTAAGGTGGTAGATGACTTTCTCGAGTCAGAGAAGATTTGGAAGACCCAATTTTTGTTTATTAGTGGGGCTTGGGAAAACGGGAGGAGAATCGAGGCTGGTGTCAACCCTAGCATGCTCACCAGAAGATGGAAAATCTCTGGTAAATATTTCATCATGTTTGTCTTTCTTTCTTTATAAAAAATCTGTTTCTGAACTCCTCTTCTTTTTCTTTGGTTAGTGCTGCCGAATGAGTTCTCCGATTATGTGGAGGAGGGGCACACCACATGCGCCAAGCTGAATGCTTGAGCTGCTGATAAATGGGGAAATCATTTTCACAACTGTTTCACCTCCGGCAATTTAGTGAGGTCCCACATCTGGAACACAACACGCCGGACATACCTAACTTCGGAGGAGCTGACCACTCTACCTCCTCCGGTTGTCATCCTCTAGAGAACAGAGGAGAAGGATGGCAAGCTGGCTTTGCCTGCTAGAGCAAAATCCCCAAGTAAGATGAAGGGAAAGAAGGGCAAGAAGAAACAAGTTGCAACAGAGGTTGCTCAAGGTGGTGTTGAGGAGATCGCCCCAGCGAGTCAGGAAGTGCAGGCCCAAGGGGGAATTGAAGCTACTCTACTTCAAGTTTTTGAAGATGAGAGTATTACGGAGGCAGGTGGACCTCCAAATTTTCCAAAGGCTCCTAAGAATGACCAAAAGCGGGGAGCAGATGGTGAAGATAGGACAGCCAAGAAGAAGAAAATCTCATCGGGGGATGAAGTCGCCCTGCGGCCTTCGGAGTCTCTTCCTCCGGTCGACCCAACAGACCCCACTTTGGCAGAGCAAATCCCAAGTTGTCTACATACCAGAGAGGGTACCAGAGGGGATTTTAATATTGACGGATGGACATCAGTGGCTTCCAAAATATTGGTCTCTACTTTGATGATCTTGAAAAAGATGACTTTGATGGCCCCTACCTTCCCCTAAGCTCCTTAAACATGGTTACCTTCAATGGTAAGTCTTTTACTGTTTCAGGGGAGAATGACACGGTGACTCACTCCTTGATGAGCAATATTCAGCCGGTGCTCAACCTGGAGAGGCAAGTGCGAATTCAATCTACCCTTATCAACACACTCAATGCAGACAAAGAGAGCTTATCTAATGGCCTATTTAATGCCAATTAGAGTGTTGAAGCATTGAGGAAAGAGCTCGAGGAGTTGAAGAAGGGGAAAGAAGACTTGGCCACCAGGCTGGCCACTTTAGAGATGGTTAACACAGAACTCTAAACCAAATATTCTGGCTTGGAGAAGGATCTCTCCGCTTTGAAAGAGGAGGTGAAGGCCAAGGATAATGTTATCCAAGCCCCGTCCAGTGATAAAACTTCCTTGGAAGGTGTTGTGTCCAAAATTACCAAGGAAAAGGAAGATTTGATAAAAGAGCAGGAGAAGACAATCCAAGCCAGGGTCGATGCATACACCAACAAGGTGATAGATTCCTTAGAAGATAGGTATGCCGAAGTTAAATCCGGCATGGTCTTTCTTTTTCATCGAACATTCCCGAAGAGGACACTTGGCACTTTGTGGCAACATGTGGAATATGAAGACCTCCCATTCCATGCTATGGCAGATGGTGATAAGCACAGCTATTCCAGTGGTTATGATGATACCACTGATGAGGAAGAAGGGACCGGAGAGAGCTCCAATGATGAACCCAAAGATCCAAAGAAGAAACAAGATGAAGCAGGAACATCTAAGGGAAACCAACCCTAAAGTTTTTGTGTTTACTTTTTATGTTTAAGACTAAAGTCCTTGGATGGCCAAGGCATTTTGTTATTTTTGTCTGGTTTAAGTCCGGTCAAGCTCTTTCTTTTTTTTGAAACTTAAAGTCCTTGGATGGCCAAGGAACTCATTATGTTTTAACATCATCCTCCGGTGTTGGCCGGGAAATTTTACTTTGCCAAATTCTTGCTTTGTTTCATATTCGCTCAATCTTAATTGCTGGTGTTTAAATAGCCCCTATTCGTTTTACAAGTATTTCAAGATGAGAGTGTTTAAATTCTCTGATAACAAATGTTAAATGGTCATCACTTCACCGGATCAATCTGATTTGTCAAAGATACTTAGAAGGTTTTTAAAGAGACTGTAAATCAAATCACTCCGAATAGTTTAAGAAGGCATCAAATTTCATTAAAAAAACCCGGACACCTCATTAAAACCTCCCCGCCCCACTAGGGTAGGAAAGAGTATGCCCCCTAATATTTTACATGGACTTTAAACAAGTAAATATTTACATAACTTTCATTCTAGATACAACCGAAGGTGCTCAATGTTCCAAGGGTGGTTTAAGATTATTTCATCTTTGTCTTGAAGCCTGTATGTCCCAGGCTTAAGCTTTTCAATGACCACATAGGGTCCTTCCCAATTTGGAGCTAGCTTGCCGAACTGCTTCTCTTTAGTATGTAGGAAGACTTTTCTCAATACTTTATCCCCCGGACGAAAATCCCTTCTTCTGATTCTGGAAGCAACCTTGCTTCTCATTAATCCCTGATAATGGGTGGCTCTAAGATGAGCCTTAACCCTTTTCTCTTCTATTAAGTCCAGTTGACTTCTGATTACCACTTTATTAGCCTGTTCGGAAAAATTGTGGACTCTGTATGATGGAAGATTTGCCTCTGTAGGAGCAATCGCATCCATACCATATACCAAAGCAAACGGGGATTCCTGTGTAGCAGCTCCATGTGTAGTCTGGTAGGCCCATAGTACTTCTTGTAGATAGCTTGGCCACTTTCCAGCAGTCCCTTCTAAATTCTTTTTAAAACCGGACATAATGGTCATGTTCGCTACTTCAACCTGACCATTCACTTGTGGGTGGAAAGGAGAAGAGAAGCAATGTTGAATGCCTCTAGAAGCACAGAAACTTTTCATATCCTTGTTATCGAATTATGGCCCATTGTCTGTGGTTATCTTTTGTGGAACCCCAAATCTGCAACAAATATTAGATAAAATAAATTTTATAACAGCATTTGAAGTAGTTCCTGCCAAGGGGTCAGCTTCTATCCACTTTGAAAAATAATCAATGGCTACAATAATAGTTCTACACCCCCGGACGCCATTGGTAGAGGTCCCACCAGATCCAGTCCCTAACGAGCAAAAGGTATTAGCTCAGAAATCGACTCCAAAGGGACAACTAGGATATGAATTTCATTACCATATATTTGGCAAGGATCACACTTCTTTACTAATTCTTTGGCATCTTCCATTATGGATGGTCAGTAGTATCCGGCCAACAAAACTCTTCGGGTTAAAGCTCTATAACCACAGTGTGCTTGATGAGTCCGAATTCTGCTTACTCACCGGACAGGGCAAATCAGTCTAAAAACTCCCCGAATACCGGACAGGCACTAAGGACATAAACCGGACAGACGATTTGGACCGAACAGATCACTTCGAACACTGTGAACTTAAGGCTGTTCGAACTATGACTAAAGTACTAAAAAACCTAAACACTTCCTGACTAAGCAACCTGTCCTCCTGCTTAGAACTCATGGGTCTTTAAACATGACCCGGGTCCATTAAACTTGACCCAAAAGCCCATAAAGGCCCAAAATCACACTATAAATACCCAACCACCAGCATTAACTATGGGTAAGAAAACTTAACTGCTACCAAGCTGCTTAATTATCTCTCCACCTTGAAACACCCTTACACCACCGTTAAACACCCTTACACCACCTTGAAACTCCACTTAAAATTACTAGCCTACCCTCAGGCGATTATTTTCCACACCAAATTGGCGACCACAGTAGGAGAAGAGAGGTGCCTGAATCAAGCATTCAAAACCTGCCAAGAAATTCTGTCTGAATGAATCCGGATAATCCAGAGCTTCCACCAGTTTTGCTCGAAGTGGTGGAAGAGAACGATGAGTATACTGTCCAAGAGCGTGACAGGTTAAAGGTTGAGATAGAAGCTATGAGGGCTGAAAAGGCCAAAATGGGCGTGAAAGAAAAATCCAAGGCATCGGTTGTTCATCACACCGACAACCCTAGAGAGCCTGAAGCTTCGAAAACTCATGTGAGTACCAAAAAGACACATGCTAGTTCTAAAAAGTCTCACCGGTCCAAGCCTATGGAGAGCTCTGACTCAAGTTCAGAATCTTCGGACAGCTCTTCGGACAGTGAGGGAATGAAAAATCCTTGTCCTCTAGCAGTGATGAGGGTCGAACCAAGAAGAAGCAAAAGCAGATCAAAAAATATTCAAGAAAAAGGGATAGACATGGAAAGATAAAGAAGCATATTGGTAAGGGATCATCTCATAACCGGAGGCATGTGGACCGGATGCTGATGGATCCTTTCGCTTTTCACGATGAACCAGGTATCTTTGCAACTCCCAATGAGGATACTGTGTTCAGTCGTGGAAGAAACTGGAGGCAATCTCCATTATCTTCTAAGATTCTGTCTGGGAACCTCCCTAAGAGGTTTGACAGCACCAAGATGGAGAAGTACGATGGCAGTACTGATCCGGACAATCATCTGGAGCAATTCAAGAAATTCATGATGAACTTTGATGATGATGATAAACTACTGTGTAGGGCATTCTCCCAATCTTTTACGGGGAGTGCTCTGAAATGGTACAACGGCCTGCCTCAAGTTTGTATTAAAGATTTTGATACGTTTTGGGTGGCCTTTCGAAGGCAGTTTGTGGGGAGTAAGGAGCTGAAGGGCAATGGAGACACAATAATCCATTGTGCCCAGGAGCCAAATGAGTCATTAAAGGAATACATAAGTCATTTTGTGAACACAAAGAATGGGTTGGCTGATTGCTTCGAACAGGTGGCAATAGCATCCCTAAGACAAGGTTTGAACCCATGTAACTTGGCTGATTCGGTGACCAGAAAGAAGGCCATGACCTGGGGGGGGGATTGCTAAATCAAGTGGGCAAGCAAATAAATGTTGATGAAACAAAGAAGACTAGGGTGCACAGACAGGTGAGATCCACCCCGGTGGCACCAACTCCAAATCAGAACCAGTCCGGGAATAAAGCAAGAGAAACTGGACAGGGGCATGGTAGGGCAAAAGCTCAGTCTCATCCAGCTGCTCCTGCTCAAAGTCAAAAATCTAGAAACAAAAGAGGGCCATGGGTCCAACCGGAGTGGTTCGCAGAACTTAAAGAAAGCGTGGCCACCATTTTCGATAAAACAAAAGATGATGTACACTACCGGAGACCGGCAACCTTGCAGTCTCCCAGAGAGCATCGTAACAACTCCTTTTGCCAATACCAAAATGATATTGGCCATACCACTGATGATTGCATAGCGCTGAAACAAGAGGTTCAAAACTTGATTGAAAGGGGAAAGTTGGGTGCATACGTTAAAAGAAGGGGAGGCAACAGGCCTGACAATACTCACCGGGTTGGTCCAAGTAATGCTGCCCCGGAGGGAGCCATGGTAATAGTTGAAAGGTTCGATGTGGAATCTGAGTACTTGGATCCTGATCCAACACGAAACAGGGTGGGTGCTATAGAGGAGTGTTCTAGGTCTGTCCCCGGGCTCATTAAATTCTTCGAGTCACTTACAATATTCGGAGGGGACACTATGACTGCTCCTACTGTTTCTTCAAGGAATATGCATGTTCATAATTTAGCCTCCCAGCTAGAAGGAGGCATGACATCTTATCAATCACCGAACTCATTCCCATTCATAGTCTTCGATGAGGATGATTTGAGAGATATTGCTGGCCCTCATGAGGATGCTGTTGTCATAGGAGCATCTATAGGGGGCAATGAGATAAGGCGAATTCTGGTGGATATTGGAAGCTCTGCCAATATCCTTTTCCTAACCACTTATAAGAAAATGAAAAATCCAGCTGTGACTCAGAAGTCAGACAGATCGATCGTAGGTTTCACGGGTAGCTCAGCCGATGTGATCGGGGAGTTTGAAGAAGAAGTGTTATTGGGCAGGGGCCCTTTCAAGAAAATGGTTAGAATACTCTTCATCGTGGTGGATTGTCCCACTTGCTATAATGCTATTCTAGGGAGATCTTGGCTCTCTAGGATGCATGCAGTGGCTTCAACAGTCCATCAGTGTTTAAAGTATGCTGTTCAGGGACAGGTGGGGGTTGTCCGGAGCAGCCAAAAGGTTGCAAGAGAATGCTATGCCACAGCCTTGGCTCCACGAACTCTAGGGGCAGTCCAAATAAATGATCAATAGCAGATTGAGGGCCTTTCTGGGGGTGAGGGTGAGATTGATGACCCCAGGGAGACCCCCGGAGTGTTGATCCCAATTGAAGAGGTTGAAACACACTGTTTGGAAGAAGGAAAAAGTGTCAAGATAGGGTCCAAGATGCCACCAATATTGAAACAAGAGATGTTGAAATTTTTGAAAGACCATCAACACGTTTTTGCTTGGTGCAATGCTGATGTTACTGGGGTTCCATCAGAGGTGATATCCTATCACCTATCTGTCCGAAGAGATGTGGCACCAGTGGTTCAAAAGAGAAGAGCTTTCTCGAAAGAAAAGGCTGATGTGATAGTACAAGAGGTTGACAGGCTCACAAAGATGGGGCATATTAAAGAATCTCAATACCCTTTGTGGACTGCCAATCCTGTCCTAGTAAAGAAGAAAAATGGCAAATAGCGCATGTGCATCGACTTCACAGATCTTAATAGAGCTTGCCCGAAGGATTTGTATCCGGTTCCCCGGATAGATCAGTTGGTAGACTCTACTTCTGGGAAAAAACTGCTCTCCTTCATGGATGCCTTCTCCGGGTACAATCATATCCAAGTAGATCCAAAAGATCAAGAGCATACCACGTTTGTCACTGATAGGGGTCTACATTGCTACAAGGTGATGCCTTTTGGCTTGAAAAATGTTGGGGCTACTTATCAAAGGTTAGTCAACAAGGCATTTGCTGATCAAATTGGAAGAAATATGGAGGTTTACATTGACGATATGAGGGTGAAAAGCGTGGATGAGCAGTTGCACTTGTCCGATCTCCAAGAAACTTTTGCCAACTTGGAAAAAGTGAATTTAAAACTAAACCCTGAAAAGTGTGTATTCGGAGTGCAGTCCGGGAAGTTCTTAGGGTATATCATAAGTGAGCATGGAATACAGCCCGACCCGGACCAACTCAATGCCTTATTCCGGATGGAGCCCCCTCGAAACATTAAAGAAGTACAACAATTGACGGGAAGATTAGCTGCCTTGAACAGATTCATCTCCAGGTCTTCGGACAGGTTTGCTCCATTCTTTCAAACTTTAAAGGGTGCAAAAGGGTTCGAATGGACCCCGCAGTGTGATGAGGCATTCAATGAAATCAAGAAACATCTCTCCTCTCCCAAAACTTTGTTCAAACCAATTGATGGGGAGACCCTTATTGTGTATCTGGCCGTTTCAAGTTGTGCCATCAGTGCTGTGTTGGTAAGAGAGGTTGATGGTTGTCCATACCCAGTGTACTACATCAGCAAAAGCTTGATTGATGCTAAGAGGCGTTACTTGAAACTTGAAAAATTGGCATTAGCTTTGGTGATAGCTGCAAGAAAAATGAGGCCTTACTTTCAGGCTCATCCTATCATCGTCCGGACATCTTTCCCTTTAAAGAATGTCCTTCAAAAAGCAGACATTTCAAGCAGAATGACAAAGTGGTCAGTAGAGTTGGGGGACTTCGACATAGACTTCGCTCCCCGGACAGCAATAAAAGCCCAAGCTGTGGCTGATTTTCTGGTTGAATTCCACTCCGATAGGGATTCAGAGCAACCTACTGATTCAAAAGACAAGAAAGTGTGGATTGTCCGAACAGACGGAGGGTCTAGCACCATGGGATGTGGGGCAGGAATATGTCTCACTTCCCCATACGGGGACAGCATGTACCAAGCTATTTGTTTTGCTTTCAGGGCATCTAATAACGAGTCCGAATATGAAGCAGCTATAGCTGGGTTAAAGTTGGCCCACATCTGTGGGGCTAAAAGGGTCAAGCTTCTAAGTGACTCCCAGTTACTTGTCCACCATGCCTTAGGCCAATCTGAGGCTAGAAAGAAGCAGTTGGTAAAATATTTACTCCTCCTCAAAAATGAAGCGTTAAAGTTTAAAGCTGTTGTCTATGAGCACATCCCCCGGACAGAAAATGAACTAGCAGACTCATTGGCAACAATAGCATATACGGAGTCCTACCCATGGATCCATGTGCTTGAAAGCCCTTCTATTCAACTTGGTGAGGGTGGAAAAGAGGAAGTTTTTGAAATACAAGTGAATCGGCCTCAAGACTGGAGGTCTCCTCTCATACAATATCTGTCTGGTGGTATTATACCTTCAAATAAGTCACAAGCCAGAACGTTGAAACACAAGGCTCGTGGTTTCATTATGTTGAGAGAAGTGTTGTACAAAAAATCCTATAGTAAACCCCTCCTACGTTGTTTAGGGGATCATGAGTCACAAGTGGTCCTCTCTGAATTGCATGATGGTGAGGGATCAGCCCATTGTGGGTTCAGAGCTTTAACAAGAAGAGTGTTACTCTCCGGATATTATTGGCCATCGATCATGAAAGATGCTAAGGAGCTGGTAAGAAGGTGTGACCCATGCCAGAGGTACAACAATGAAATTCATGTACCAGCCATTCCTTTGGAGTCAATTTCTGAGCCCGTCCCTTTTGCTCGATGGGGATTGGACTTGGTTGGGCCTCTCCCTATGGCGTCCGGAGGGCGTAAAACTATAATTGTGGCCATTGACTACTTCTCGAAGTGGATAGAAGCAGCCCCCCTGGCAGGGACAACATCAAAAGCTGTCATAAAATTTATTCTGTCCAACACATGTTGCAGATTCGGTGTCCCACAAAAGATAACAACAGACAATGGGCCACAGTTTGACAACAGAGAGAGGGAAAGCTTTTGTGCCTCAAGGGGTATACAACACTGCTTTTCTTCACCTTTTCACCCACAAGCCAATGGGCAGGTTGAAGTGGCTAATAGAACTATACTGTCCGGGTTAAAGAAAAATCTGGAAGGGGCTGTTGGGAAGTGGCCTAGTTATTTACAAGAAGTTTTGTGGGCCTACCGGACAACACCTGGGGCTGCAACACAAGAATCTCCCTTTGCCTTGGTCTATGGGATGGATGCAGTAGCTCCCATAGAGAAAACACTTCCTTCCTATCGTGTTCACAACTTCTCCGGACACGCTAATGAAATGGCAATTAGAAATCAGCTTGGTTTGATAGAAGAAATAAGGGTTAAAGCCCACCTTAGAATTGCACACTATCAGAGCCTGATGAGAAGCAGGTTTGTTTCTAAAGTTAAAAGAAGAGATTTCCAGCCCGGGGACAAAGTATTGAGAAAGGTCTTCTTTCACACTAAGGAAAAGCTCTTCGGAAAGCTGGCCCCAACTTGGGAGGGTCCCTATACTGTGGTTGAAAGAATCAAGCCTGGGACTTATTGGTTGGAAGACAAAGATGGCAGGGTTTTAACTCACCCTTGGAATATTGAACACCTTCGAATGTACTTGGAATAATACTTGTGTAAATATTTACTTGTTTAAACATCCATGTAAATATTTGGGGGCATACCTTCCCCTCTTCGGTGGCACGGAGAGCTTTCAATGAAATTTGGTGCCTTCTTCAAAATTCTCTAAGTGTTTTCAAAATTTTATCTCTTATCATACTACCCGGACTGAAAGATCTAGGGGCTATTTAAATTCTAGCCGAAGAGTCTTAGTACTCTCACAATGCGATAAAGCTATTTAAACTCCAGCTATTTAAAACAAAAGCAAATAATGAAAAAAGATAATGGTTGAACAAAATAGAAACATTCATTTAACAAACTTAAAATTGCCTTGCCCTTCCAATGACTTTTGAACAAGTTAGGATACAGCACAAAAAATATGTCCGAATAATACGGGCACCATCACAAAATGAGTGCCTTGGCCTTCCAAGGACTTTAGTTTGAATGAAAGATAAACAGAATAAATTATAAGTTAAGGTTGAGCCTTTGAAGATGGCTCGCCCTCATCTGCTTTCTTGCCCTTGATGTCGCTCCTCTCTTCGACTATCTTCTTGCCCTTGGGATCAATCTCTTCTTCACCTGGGCTCTCTCCGGTTTCCTCTTCATTATCAGATGAGGACTCACTGGAATATCCCTCGTCAACCATAGTATAATATGGAAGGTCATCGTCATCCACATAGCGCCATAAGCTCCCCAGTCTCCTCTTCGGGAATTTTTTGTGAAATAGGAGAACCATATCAGACTTCACCCTTTGAATCATTAGCTCCTCGCTTTATATCATCTCCCTGGCATAGGCGTTGATCTTGGCCTTGATTGTGGCCTCTTGGTCCCTCACCAAAGCAGCTTTTTCTTCAGCAGCCTGAGTCACTGCATTCTCTAAAGCGATCTTGTCAGTGGTCAGGTTGGTGATGAGCTTCTCCTTTGCTGCAGTTTCTCCCCTTGAGGTTGTCAGGTCCTTCTCCAGTCCGGACAGCTTATCCTGAAGATCGTTTATGGTTTCTTCTAGGGTGGAAACTTTTGTGTTGCTTTCATTTTGCTTCTTCTTCAGCTCCTCATTTGCTTCCTTAAGCAAGTCAGCATTGGTGGTGGCAGTGCGGAGGTCTCCGGACAGCTTTTCCTTATCAGACTTGAGGTCTTTGATAGTGTCTGCTTGACTCCGGACTTGCCTCTCCAATGTAAGAACTGGCTGCACATTACTAAGTAGAGAGTGGGCTATAGTGTCTTTCTCACTAGAAACCATGAAAGTCTTACCATTAAAATTGACCGTATTGGAACTGCTCGGAGGGATGTAGGGCCCTGCAAACTCGTCTCTAGGCAGCCCAAGGAAATATTCACCAAGTCCACCCAGACCGGTGATGTCCACTTCATCCAAATTAAGCTCTCCCCCCTCAACCTCATAAGTATGGAATTCCCTTGGAATCTCTTCTTGAAAGTCCCTTGGGATCTCTTAGGCCAGTGTCGGGTCAGTAGGGAAAGAGGGCTCCGGATCCCAGAGAGCAAGCTCATCTCCTTGGGAAGTCTTTTTCTTCTTGGCTTCCCTATCAGCACTTTCACTTGCTTGCTTGCGAGTCCTCTTGGATGCCCTTGGAGGTTTTGGGAGGTTCACTTCCTGCTTTTCGCTCTCCTGCCCCACCACTTGTAAAAGGGCTGCATCAATTTGAACTTGGTTGGCCCCTCTGGATCTGTTGGGGCCTCCTTCTCAGTATCACCTACCACCTTCTTGCCTTTTCTTCTGTCCTTCATTTTGCTTGGGGCTTTGGCCCGGGCAGGCAGGTAGAGTGTCCCATCCAACTCGTGGGACCTTCTCAGCACAATGTCTTCATCAGGCTGGGTGGAGAGCTCCTCCCAAGTTAGGTCTCTCCGACCTGTTGTGTTCCACAGATGGGACCTTGGTAGGTTTCCAGTGGTGAAGGCCTTGTGGAATCGGTTCTCCCAGTTCTCTGCAGCCCATGCATTGATTTTGCCACAGGTAGTCTGTCCGGCCTTCAGGTAGTCCCCGAACTCCTTTGGCAGCTCTGATAAAACAAAAGAGAAATTGGTTAGTACAAACTTAACTTTAAAAAAAAGAGAAAAGAGAGATTCGAACAGAAACTTGAAGTAAAAAACTTACGGTCACTCCTCCATCTACTCCTGAGAAGGCTTGGATTCTCTCCGGCCTTGATTTTCTTGCCGTTTTCCCATGAGCCACTGACAAACAAGAATTGGCTCCTCCATTTGCTCTCCGACTCCAGGAGATCATCGTTCCCCATGTTGAAATGGTAGAAGGGGAACTGATGATGCTTGCACAGGTTGGCCACTGCAGCGAACTCTTCCATAGGAAGAGGGATCCCTGATAGCCTAGATGCCATTATGCATGACATCAAGGTGAACCAACCATTGGGGCTTAACTGTGATGGGCAGAGTTTGACCAGGTGGAAGTAGCGCACGATCTCCGGGTCTAGTGGGAACCTGAGTCCCCAGTTAAATAGCTCTGTAAAGAAGACTATTTCATTCCTTTTACAGTCCATCGGGGTCTCCGGATCGATGGGAATCCTTATTTTTACGTTCTCATGGATCCCCCACTTTGTGCGCATTCTACCCAGATCAGAGGTATGGATAAATGCATACTTGGTCTTCTGCAAGGCCAAGAGGTACTTGAGCTCCACTTTATGAAAGCATGGCCCCACTCTCCCTTCAAGGCTCTCCGGCAGGTCCGGATGCCTCAGATATAAGTTTTCCTTGCCCTTCTTGGCAGCAACAATAGCGGTATCAGCCTGTCCGGAGGACTCGGACTCAAATCGGACCTCCTCAGTAGAGTCCTCCATTCTCTCCTCCATAATTATTGGGGGAGCTTCTGTAGAAGTAGTCCGGTGATGATTGAAGCTTGACATAGCTGGCCCTCCGGACCGTTGATTGCCCGTATTCATTTGACTTCTCACCTCAAGTTGAGTTTCTGAGGCAGAAGATTCTTTGGGAGGTACTGGGCTGCTGGCCTCCGGACCGGACGGCCTCTCCCGGGGAGCTCTAATGGGTGCCCCAGACCCAGATTCACTGTTTTTTGCCCCCGACTTCGAGGGGGTATTTTTAGAGGTTAGCCCCTTGACTAACCGGCTTGGCCTTTTTATGACTAACTTCTCCGGGGAATGGTCAGAGTCAGACCCCATGGCAATAAAAGATGATTTTTTCCTGACGCTTGTAACGGTGACTCCCGGTTCAACAGCAGGGATTGACTCCTGAACTGAGGAGCCAGATACTATGGGAGAAAGGGTGGATTGAAAGAGATTTTTAGGCTTGGTACCTTTGGAAGAGGATGAGCCTCTATCAGATTCTGCAACAGAGGAGGCTGGTTTCTCAACAGGCGGCGATGGTAGCCCTGCTGCTAGTCGTTTCTCCTTCTCGACCCTTTGTGCTTTCTCCAACTCCGAAAGGTTGAGCCAACCGCCTTTGATCAATGCTGTTCTTGCTGTAAACATAAAACAGCCAAGGAAGTTTTTGTTCTAGAGAGATAAAGCTCTGGGTGAAATTGCAGAGTAAAATTTGAGAAAGATAGTGAAACAATGAAAAATGAATGAGAATTTATAGTAAATGTGAAAAAAGGAGTTGATTCCTAGGAGAATCCGAAAAGTTGGGTAATGATTAAAAGACGGCGTTGATGTCATTATTGGCAATTAAAGAGGTTACTTGTAAAAGAAGATGGTGCGAAATTCAAGGTGAAAAAACGGCTGGAATGGCCAATCAGAATGCGACACGTGTCCCACTAACTCTGACGAAAACCGTTTGGAATTCGTAAAGTTCGATCTGTCCGGATATACCCACAACTCTCTCCGAATTAAGAACCACTTCGTACAATCGGACTGTTTTTCAGTTCTTTGACAAGGACACTTGCTCAAACACCTAAAAAAGGGGCTCCTGATGAGTCCGAATTCTGCTTACTCACCGGACAGGGCAAATCATTCTAAAAACTCCCCGAATACCGGACAGGCACTAAGGACATAAACCGGACAGACGATTTGGACCGGACAGATCACTTCGAACACTGTGAACTTAAGGCTGTTCGAACTATGACTAAAGTACTAAAAAACCTAAACACTTCCTGACTAAGCAACATGTCCTCCTACTTAGAACTCATGGGTCTTTAAACATGACCCGGGTCCATTAAACTTGACCCAAAAGCCCATAAAGGCCCAAAATCACACTATAAATACCCAACCACCAGCATTAACTATGGGTAAGAAAAATTAACTGCTACCAAGCTGCTTAATTATCTCTCCACCTTGAAACACCCTTACACCACCGTTAAACACCCTTACACCACCGTTAAACACCCTTACACCACCTTGAAACTCCACTTAAAATTACTAGCCTACCCTCAGGCGATTATTTTCCACACCAGTGCTGACCCTTCACCATCATGCGGTTCAGACAGCACTATTTGGGACTCTTCAATCCCCAAACAACGCAAGAGAGGTCTACTAAAAGACTTCTTGTAAAGGATGTCTCTTATGATTAAAAAACCACGAGCCCTATACTTCATTTTTCTTGCTACTGCTTTCTTCGGAGGCAAAATGTCATCTGAAATGTATTGAAGAAGAGGATACCTCCAGTCTTTAGGTTGAACCACTTGTATATTTAAGCTTTCCTCCTTTTCCTTGCTCTGATTGAGTTGAATAGAGGGGCATTCCTGCGCATGAATCCATGGGTAGGACTCAGAGTATGCTACGGTTGCCAAGGAGTCTACTAGTGTGTTCTCTGTTCTTGGTATGTGCTCATAGCTGATCTCTTTGAAATTAACTGCCACCTCTTTAATAATAAATAAATATTTAATCAACTGCTCTTTTTTTGCCTCAGATTGACCTTGGGCATGATGGATAAGAAGCTGAGAATCACTCATTAACCTAACTCTTTTGGCTCCACAAACCAAGGCTAACTTCAAACCAGCTATAGTAGCTTCGTATTCGGACTCATTGTTAGAAGCCCTGAAAGCAAAACATATAGCCTGGTATAGCTTTTCGCCATACAGAGAGGTTAAACATATCCCAGCACCACAACCCATGGTACTTGATCCACCATCGGTCCGGACAACCCATACCTTCTTAGTTTTTCCACCTGTAGCTTGTTTAGTACTCCTGTCCGAATGGAACTCAACTAGGAAATCAGCAACAGATTGAGCCTTGATTTCAGTTCGAGGGGAAAAATCGATGTCATAGTCTTCCAATTCTACTGACCACTTGGTCATTCTGCTTGATATGTCTGCCTTTTGAAGAACATTTTTAAAGGGAAAAGACGTCCGGACGACAATAGAATGAGACTGAAAGTAAGGCCTCATTTTCCTGGCAGTACTTACCAAATCTAGCACTAGTTTCTCGAGTTTTAAATACCTTTTTTTCAGCATCCATCAGGCTTTTGCTGATGTAGTACACCGGACGAGGATAATTATCCACCTCTCTTACTAGCACCGCACTTATGGCACATTCGGAGACTGCTAAATATATATACAATGTTTCTCCATCAATAGGTTTAAACAAGGTTTTGGGGGAAGATAAATGTTTCTTTATTTCATCAAAATCCTGGTCGCACTATGGAGACTAGTTGAAGTCTTTAGAACCCTTCAAAGTTTGGAAAAACGGGGCACACCTATCCGAAGACCTTGAGATAAAACGGTTTAGAGCAGCTAACCTCCCTGTCAATCTTTGTACTTCTTTAATATTCCGAGGAGGATCCATCTGCAGTAAAGCATTGAGCTGGTCCGGATCAATTTGTATCCCTTTCTCACTTATTACATACCCCAAAAACTTCCCGGACTGTACTCCAAAAACACATTTTTCTGGATTAATTTTAAATTAACTTTTACCAAGTTGGCAAAAGTATCTTGCAGATCTGCCAAGTGTAATTCTTCTTCCACACTTTTTACCATCATATCATCAATGTAGACTTCCATATTTCTTCCAATTTGATCAGCGAATGCTTTGTTCACCAACCTCTGATAAGTAGCCCCAACATTCTTTAATCCAAAATGCATCACCTTGTAAGAATGGATGCCTTATGAAATTTGTTGCACCACTCTTTTTCTACCCATTCAATTAGTTTGGAAAATGTCTCCTGAACAACAAATTTGTGGCTCTTGTATCGCCTCAAAATTTCTACAAGGAACAATAAGATGTTAAAAGATTTGAAGCAAAATTACATTTGAAAAAAAAATTGTATGTTACTTACTGATTCTTTTCTATTTGAGGTTTAACCTCGAAGGGTTCTCGGTAGAAATATCCTTTCCATTCTCCCAAGCATAAAAAATAAAGATTTTTTTGTTTCCACAGTTTATCAACCTCGAAGAGATCGTCAATGAGCTTCGAGGAATTTCCAAGGGTAAGGTAGTAGAAAGACAGAACGGGGTATCTTGGCAAGTCTTGATGCCATTATAATTGATAGTAGAGTAAACCATAAGTTCGGACTAGCTTGCGTTAGACAAAGATCAATTATCTCGAAGTAATCTACCATGACTGGGTCCAACGGAAATCAAAGCCCCAATTTAGAATCTTATGGTAGACAATAACTCCATTTGCTCTACAAGAAAGTGAAGTCTCTCCTACCACTAGTAATCGAAGAGTTACACTGTAGGGATACCCCACTTCTTTTTGAGAATCTTGGTTTCAGATTGCAAGAAATACTCATATTGCACATTATTGAGTATAATAAGGTATTCAGGGAGGACAACCTTAAGATTAACACTTAGATGTGTAGATATATCCTCAGGAAGGGTGATGATTTTTTTTTCTTTTTTTATTCTTCAGAGTTGGTTTTTTCGCAGCGTCACCCTCAGAATCAGAGTAAGAAGTACTTTTTAAACTTTGGATATCTTAATCAATTTTTTTCCTCTTCTCTGATTCAACGTTCTTCTCGGATACTTCATCTTGAAGTTGTGAAGAGGGATGCAATGGTAAGTGTGGTTTGAGAACTATTTGGAATATTCGAAGCTCTTTTCTCTTTAATTTTGCGAATGCATCACATGTGATTGTTGGTCTGTCACAGTTTTCCTCTTCGATGGATGAGTTAAGGTCATGGTAATTACTGAAATATTGATGTCTTCAGAATCCCCCATCGCTACGAATTGGATTTTTCGAGGAGGTTGGCTATTTAGAGAAAATACATCTGAATTTATTTGAGGGGTTTGTTTTTGATTGATTCGAAGGGATTGGGTTTTGCGAGAAGATGCTTATGTGTTTTTTCGATGAGGTGTTTCTTTTATGATTCAAGGAGGTTGCTGTGAATAGGTTATGAGAGCTAAATCATGAGAATTTTGGTTTCCAAGAGAGCAACACCAATCAGGGTTGACGGCCTTGTACAAAGTGGTATGGATAGATAGCTTTGGAGAGTTGTTAATCACACTCGTTGCTCGATATTAGGCAGTCTTCTAAGAAATGTTAAAGTAATCATGGATACTAAAGATGGGGTTTTTGTTGGGATTTGGTTTTTTAATAAACCAATGCAATATCAATTATTCAAAATATGCACGAACAACGTAAATAGAAATCAGAGAAATTTGAATGTGACTGAATAATGATGAACACGACGATGATCGTGGATGAGTAAAATGTCTCATGCGATTTTCTCTCTCTATCTCTAGAATTTATATGTGATATGAAAAATAAGTTTTGAGAGGGTATTTATAGAAGGAATTGTGAAGAGGGGATTAAGCTTTTCAGAGAAGGGAACTGAAGGATCAACAAGCATCCATAGGGTGAAATATGAATCGACAGATAACGGTTATCTATTTTAAAGTATGCCGACACGTGTAGAGTGTTAGAATCATATAGAATGCACATTAGGAAGCTTCGATAATGTTGTATTATGAAGCTTCTATAATGTTCTATTCTGGTTAGGAGGGATAACCGTTGAGTAATTTTCACCAATGAATTGAAAGTATACATAAGTTTCTGAGGCAATCATAAAAATGACACACAAGTTTCTGAAGGCGAATAGAAAGAGAACATAATTTTTTGAGGCGAAGATAGATAAATATTTGTTGAATTGTCGAAACAGCTAATAAAGTTAAGACCAAAGAGGATTTTTAGAACAATGGGTTTATGTATAATAAAAGTTAATCATTCCTCAGAAATCTTCGCAATGACTAAGGGGGCCACTGATAAGGATATAAATAATTGAGGAGTAAAATGAACTATGAAAAGTATCTTACGTTGAATGTTTTATACTTAACGAATAGATTTAACACATTATGTAAATGCCAAAGGAAGAAAGTGCAATTTATTATAATTTGTAAGATAATCTGTTATTTATATCCATTTCCTGTAAATAGAGGAGGGATGTTGACAGTAAAGGGGTCTTGACAATTTTTACTTACAACTACTTCCAATTCTACTTTCTTTCTGAAACAAGCTTGAATTACTTTCTCTCTATAAAAGGAACTATAAACGTTTAATCTTTTTACGAAGAATTGATACTTAACAAAAAGTACAATACATCCAATAACTTTATCATATTTGTTTTTAGCACAAGTCCGAATTAACCTAAGTAGCTTCTTCTTGATTGCTCCGGTCAATCATAATTGTGTTTTTTTAAGGTCGTCGATATAGTAGATCGTTTTTATACCTTGTGTATCCCCTGATACTGAATAGAGAAATGTAGGGCATATAAACAAGAACAATAAATTAACCATATCTTTTAAACCTTGAACGCCCTCCCTCCCCGCAACAATGACTTTGTTTATTCCATCTTGTAAAACACAACAAAATGATAAGAAATAAGTATTAAATACATACGAGACTGTTAAAAAATAAAAAAATATTAATGCGAGACTACTGCAGACAGAACGTGTAACACTAGAGCAAAACAATATAAGGCGAGACTATGTATAATTGAGCATGCGAGACTATTGCTACTACATCATACGATACTTGGCCACGCTTACCTATAACTAGAACATGCGATACCAATGTCACTAATAAAAATATATCAATTATAAAATCATATCTTTAATAAATTATTTGTTATGGTTTTTATTTATTTTTCCTCACAGTTCTTGAATTTTCATCAAGAAAGTATATTTTTTGTCGATCTGAGGCTCTGCTTTTTTACCTCGTGATATCCTAGTTTGAAGCCTCCTTTGGAGTCTGAAGGCATTTTCTCTTTCCCGTGTTTAAGTCAAACCTTCACATTTTTAGTGGTGAGTTTAATATGTTTGGAGCTGAAGACGATTGTGTCCTCTTTTATCGAGTTTTTCTTAACGATCTCGGTGATTATTTTATAATGCTTATTTATTAATATGTGTTCATATGTAATGAATTTTTTTTCTTGCATCAAATTTAGGCTGCTCACTAAACCGGATCTATAATGACATGCTTAAAAATCCATTTTTCTACAATAAAACGTGAGACCAATTATAAAAATGAGGGGAGACCACGTATAACAAACAAGGCGAGACTATTTGAATGAATATGCGAGAAATGATATAAGATTTATGACGAGACCAGTTATAACTATGATACAAGACTAATGTAATATACATATGTAAAACCTTCAACATAGTTTAACATAAAGGATATAGGAGACATGCTAGTCATCCTAAAAAGACATGCTACACAAGCACATATGCGAATATACGATACATGTGAAGAACAAAACACATGTGATAATAGGATACAAGTAAAAAATACGTATTAAACCATGAAAATTATTGCTAGAAGTGACCATGACAACAATGAAGATGCGAGACATTGTGATATTTCACATTCGAACGGGATGAAACCCAAAATATAAACTAAAAGCAATAAACAATAGGTATTAGACAAAATGTTAGAACCAAATGACTACAATGGCACACATCAAATACAAAAAGGGAGTGATTTTCATATTCTGAAAACATGGTTTACCAAAAAAATGATAATATAAAAGTATATTTCATAGGGAACCTTGACTACCAATCTATTATTTTCATGGAGAACCTCAACTTAAACCATGGAACTTATAGAATATCGAAGAAATCGTACATAATTACTCACCTATTAATTGTGAAATTTTAAAATGAGATTAAAAAATGATGGTGTTTGATCGAAATTCGAAATAAAAAATAAAAACAGTTTTATTTTTAAAAAAGGTTAGAGAATTTTAATTTCAAATCGAAATTCAAAATACAAAATTGAAGCAATTTGAATCGTTCATAATTTATGTGTCGATAGGAATGGTTTGTGAATTGAAACTAGTTCAAACGTATAAAAAAAGTGGATAAAGTTCTGAAAAATAATTCTTTTCTTCCCCCTAAAAAATTCTATTTATTTTAAAAGGATATTTTTGTTTAATTTTACAAACTATCTGTTTGTGGGTATAACAATTTAGAATATTATTTGTTAATAACATATTTGATTGAATATTTATAGATAGCCATCCTGTTTATAGTTTATAGCAATAAATATATATTAAGTGAATAAATATAAAAATCGGTCCAAAAGACATACGAGTTCATAGATATCTAAAACGGAGACAAAAACAAAAAGAAGAAATTGTAACAAAATAAGTTCTCACCCAATATTGGCCAAATCATTTAATGCATAGATTACATTTCTTCTTTATCTCTCTTTATTTCCTTTCAATTTCTTCTTCTCTCTCTAAGAGACTAATACCATTCATTTCTCTTTCTCTCTCCATCTCTATCTCCATTTGCATGCTGTGAGAATCCTACTAGCTCTTTCTTTCTCCCCCTCCTGTCTCCTCCCTTTTCTTACAACTCTAAAAAGTCACAACCTTTTTCTGTATTACAACTCCCTCTCTAGGGTTTTTGGTTAGAGGTTTTTAGTTATGGAGTTTTGGGTTATTGGGTTTTTGAGTTTGTTGGTGGGTTTCTGTTTAAACAAGTTTTGGTCACAGAAAAAATCAAAGAGTAGAGTTCCAAAAGGAAGCTCCGGTTGGCCGGTGATCGGAGAGACTCTTGATTTCATAGCTTCTGGTTACACTTCTCAACCTGTCACTTTCATGAACAAACGCAAATCTCTGTAAGTTTTCATTTTTCTCAAATGATTGTTAGATTGGATCACCACCTCTTTAAAATATAATAAATATTATTGAACACTAAGTTTAAAATTTTGCTTTTAGTTGATTGTGTTTGGTAGAGTAGGATTAGTGAGATGCTAAGATGAGTAGTCATCATCATTAAGAATTTTTATTGTTAAATGAATTAATAAAGAAAGAACCATGCTACCAATATGATTGAACTTTTTATCAAGAATATTATTTTTATTTAAAAGAAAATTAATTTAAGTTGTTTATTTATAAATTGGTATCCAGATCATACAAACTGACATATCTATCTTTCCTTATGGTCCTCTCCAAAACTATGATAAGTGTTGGTGGGAATATGGGATTTAATGATTGAGATTTTATTACTCCTAAAATATTCTTCATTCAGGCAAAGTATTTTATTTGATACCTAAAATAATTAATGGGTGTTTATAATTAATTTATTTTTTAGGAAGCTTCAATAATCCATGTTTTAATTATTATTATTTTTAAATTGTGATTTTTTAAATAAAAGAATAAAAAAATGCTTTAATTAATTTATTTTGGCATTAGCATTATCCTTAATTATTTTAAGGGTAATTTATTCATTCCAAACTTTATTTATTTATTTAGAGGTGCATTTAGTAACCGCAGGCTATTTCTTGTCTAGATTCAGCTTTTCATTAATAGAATAGATACAACCATATTTATTTTGCTTTCCTTTTTTTCTTTAAGAAATCCATAAGACTTCATCAGAATCAATAAATATATATAGAATATTTAGAAACTTTTTCGGACTATAGATATGTATGCAGTATATAAAAGATGTATGGTTTTTTTTAAATAACAAATATATAATTTTGGGAGTTCAGGTATGGGAAAGTGTTCAAAACAAACATAATAGGGACAGCCATTATAGTATCAACAGATTCAGAAGTGAACAGAGTGATCTTACAAAACCATGGTAACATATTTGTACCGGCTTATCCGAAATCAATTCGAGAAATTCTTGGTGATTTTTCCATTCTTCAAATGAACGGTGCTCTTCAAAAGAAACTTCATTCTCTGATTGGTGGCTTCTTGAGGTCTCCTCACTTCAAAACTACGATCACCAAAAATATCGAAAACTCAGTTAAATCCGGCTTGGATTCGTGGGCGGATTTGGGTTTAGTACATGTCCAAGATGAAACAAGAAAGGTACTAATTTATTTATCCACCCTTTGAATAGATAATTTTATATGTAATCATAGTGAATATCTGAACTTCTTTATTTATGATTTTCAGATGACTTTTGAGATCTTGATGAAAGTGTTGATCAGTGTAGATCCCGGTGAAGATCTCAATTTTTTAAAGAGAGAGTTCGAAGAAGTTCTTAAAGGTTTAATTTGCTTGCCAATAAAATTCCCTGGAACAAGGCTATACAAATCCCTAAAGGTAAAAATATTTTTATTTTTCGGATAAATATTGTTTTGTTTTCAAATAAAAAAAATAGTGTTTGTAAATTGTTCATGCAGGCTAAAGATAAATTACTGAAGATGGTAAAAAAAATAGTGGAGGATAGGAAGATGAGCATGAAAAAAGATACGGTAATCAATGACGTAATAGACCTACTGTTACGTGAGAATGGTGAAACGAATGAGAATCAAGCTCAACCGTTGGATATGATTACCGGTAACATTATAGAGATGATGATCCCTGGAGAAGAGACTGTACCAATGGCGATGACGTTAGCTGTCAAATTCTTAAGTGACAACCCCGTCGCTCTAAACCGTATTGTGGTATGTATATTAATTCTACTTTTTTGTGTTTAGTTTTATTTAGTTACATGTACGGTTATGGTTCTTTGTTTATCCCGAACTAAACCGGTTTAAACTGAACTGAACATGGTTTTGAATTGGAGCTAGTGGGACCCCGTAGAAGTGTTTGACTTCTAGTGGTCAAGTCCTTTTCAACTAGACACACGTGTAGACAGAAACGTGCGAGACAGAAAGCGAGGCATTGTCGGTCCCTTTCTACTTCTACGTGTAGATCATTCTTAGCCGTACGATTTTAAGATTGAACGGCAGTTCTCATCAGACGAGAGGGACCGGACCATGCCTTAACACTTTGCCTGTACCGTACGTAACAAACAAAATATGTTCGAAGATTTTATTTTAATTTTTATGATAGAATTTTGCAAGAAAATATTTATTTATAGTGTTGTTATTTTTATAATTATTGTGTAATAAAATTATTTTTGATTTATTTTGTAGGAAGAAAATATGGAATTGAAGGAGCAGAAAAAAGGATTATGTGATGATTATAGTTGGACTGACTATATGTCATTAACATTCACTCAAAATGTAAGTTCGAATAAAAAAAAAGTTGATTATTGATTTTTCTTTTAACTAATTCGTTATTTTTCCGGCTAGGTTATTAACGAAACATTAAGGGTAGCGAATATTATAAATGGGGTATGGAGGAAAGCTGAAAAAGATGTTGAAATAAAAGGTTTGGTTAAATATCTTATTGTAGAATTGAACTTTATAAATTTTTATTTATAATACTAAGTATAGCTATGGATTAATTTTGCAGGCCACTTGATACCAAAAGGATGGTGTGTTTTGGCATCTTTTATTTCTGTTCACATGGATGAACAAAATTATGAGAATCCTTGTAACTTTGATCCATGGAGATGGGAGGTGATTAGCTACTTAATCTATTTACTAATATTAAAATAAATAAGTTGATCTTTTTCAAAATGTAAAAGGATAAGTCTCTTTGTTGTAGAAAGTTGGAGTTGGTGGTAATAATAACAACAACTTCACTCCATTTGGTGGTGGGCAGAGACTATGCCCTGGTTTAGAACTGTCTAAGCTTGAAATCTCGATATTCCTTCACCATTTGGTTACTCGTTACCGGTAAGTTTTAAAATTCTGATGGATAATTAGGTGTACACGATAAACTACGGATTAGTAAATTTGTTTTCGGTATGCAGATGGGTTGCCCACAAGGATGAAATTGTCTACTTCCCCACAGTAAAGTTGAAGAGAAAGTTGCCCATAAATGTCACTCCAATTAGTTCATGATGATTCATAGAAACGACCGAGATCGTAACTATGGTGGCCCGAAAACGGTATTTGATTTCAAAATTAAATGTCTATAGTTCACTTTTATATATGTAAGAGCCATAGGTCCGTTGTGTCAAATGTTTCTATCTTGCTAGGATTAGAACAGATCAGATACGCCAATAGTGTTGAACAGATGTATTATGAACTGTTTAATTTACTAATCTAAGAGCAAGTGCTTTTATTTGCAAGTGAATTTAGATATACTCCTTAAGATCAACCATCTGTATCTGTAGCATGTCATAATGAGCCTTACTCGTGATTTACGGAGATTTTGTGATTACAATAAGCAAACTTTTGGAATAGACAACGTGTATTCACCTGTGATTCATTTGGTTCACCGGTCTATGTTGTTTCTGGACTGCGGCTAACAAGTGTCTCGAAGTGGCGCCAGTGTATGTGCGGTCATGCCAAGTAGAAGTAATATCCTCATGAGAGTGTTCATATTATTTTTCTACTCGAATGATTAACTTATCGAAATACATTTAAATGGTTGATTTTTTTTTTTTATGAAATATGAATATCGTCGAAGGGCATCTGGGAAACATATTCATTATTAGTCATATATCGACATTTTTTTCCATACGAATCAAATTAAGTGGTTTCCTACTTATCAAAGGTACAGCTATGAAGATTTGGTTTTATGTGAATGATAGAGAGTTAGTTACAGTGTCACTATCTATTTCTAAATGAGATTGAATTTGTTGTTATCTGGGTTCTTCCCTTGGGCAATAGCACCTTAGAAATGAAAATATATGCAAGTGGGGCTGCTGATTGAAGCCTCAATTATAAGTGCCCCATACAAACATCTCTCTGATATATACATATAATTATATGTGGGTGTGGTGCTCATATTGATTGTATGCACATGAAATTTTGAAGGGACCCATGTAGTGCATGTTCGTCACCAATAATTATGAATTGGTGGAGCAGAGTATTCTAATGGATTTGATAGATAGTTTCTTTAACTTAATGTTTCTAGCCATGGTTGTTTCTCCATTATAACAGACATAAAAGAAGACATGCATTTAGTTGTGGACAAGGCACTTTGTATGCAGGCAAAGATGTTACATAGTTTGCTATTTTCTTGCCTAGCTCCTAGTCTATGATACATAATATGGTTATTATTATGAACCTATGCCTTGCCTATTCATAGTCTAGTCTTGGGCCTCAAACTTTGTAAATTATTATGATCCCATTCTCTAAATATAAAACTGGAACAGACCCAGGTGCAGCCCAATCGCCAAGTGGACCCATAACCTGTTTTTATTACTCACTAACCAGTGACAAAATTATAATCTCAAATATCATTTCCAATTTTTTGTTTCCAAAAAGAAATTATGAAAACCAAATTCAACTTTCATCCCCCAACTTATTGTTGTCTGGCTAGAAGCTGCTGCATAACTTTCCATATCGGCTAGACCATTTTCTAAACCAAGACTTGTAAAGTCATGCATCCTTACCAAACCAGATTCTGCCTCACCCTGCATGTACTTGAAATTGTCGTTTAGCATGCTCATGCTTAGGTAGGTAATATCCATATGCGTAGCTCCACTTCAAAACTCGCCTACATGGCTACATTCAACAGTATTCATAGTAATACTAATGAGTGTATTTCTCTGGGACATTTTTTGCATTCACCCTTCTTTTCACATTCTCATCATAGGCTCCCTTGTCCATAGCTGCTAAAAACGGTTACAAGAATAACACCGCCTGTCAGTCTGTTCTTTTACGGTGATCTGTCCATGCACCTAAGCAAAGCCAGCAAAATTCACATTTACAAGACCATATGCATGTTGTGTGCATACACCATGGTTATTTTCTATTGGTAGCTTGCATCTTGACAAGTTTTTAAATAGGTCAGCATTCAATTCACATTCTCAGATTTGGCACTATTCTTTAAAAACCACTGGAAAACAGTTTGAATGAGAACGGCTAGAAGCAATGATAATATTATCTCCCTGACGGTGATGTATGTCTACTTCCTTCATAATGGTACAGTTTGACTAAGAGCGGACGATGACATTGTTGTTCTTTCTCTTTTTTCTTTTCATTTTAATGTTTTAGTTTTTAAATATCATATCTGTATAACAAAAACACTATTATTATCCGGTTGGGAGGGATCAGGTTTTCACTGCTGGGTCATGTTTTGCAGGTCGGATTATAAAATGGCTGGATCAGATCCATATATCAGATTGGAGTGTTTCTTTAAACACTATTATCAAATCAATTTAAAATCCAGGTCGTGGATTTGGTTCATATTACTTTATAAGTCAAAGCTTCAACCACAACCACAACCACTAACCCATTTTTACACCCTTACATCCTAACCGCAAGTTTGGTTTAGCATGAGAGGTACGCCATCCGAAGCAAGCGAAAATCATAATTATTTAGGATGATTCCGGTTGCTAGAAAAGCAAAATCTTAGAATATGCGTAAGCATATTGCCAATGCCTCTATGTTTATTAGTCCAGACCCGTAACACAAAATCTTGAATACGATATTACTTAAAGATAGAAAGGAACTACTGAGACTGAGTTTAAATTTCAAACAAATACAGGCAGAAAAAGACAGATACTTGAGTGCGAATGAACACTTTCAAGCCACTGATGCTTTCTTCTCTTCCTCTAGTCGCTGCAACTCTTTTAGTCTCTCGGCCCAAGCTCTTTCCCTTGCCACGGCAGCCATCTTGCGCTCTACACTCTTGATTTTCTTCTTCCTATTAGCCTCCTTCAACAGAGCCATTCGCTTCTTTTTCTCTGACTGTTCATTCAAAAATGATTTCGTCAGACCAAAGGCTTTTGTACATGCCATCTAGATACATGGAAGTTAGCAAATATTTGGAAATACATGTCCCAGAGGATTATAAAAAAGAGTGCTGCTCTTTATTGCATTGGAATCCAGGGATATCTCTAGACATATAATGATCTTACAAGTAATTATTCGCGAAGTACCTACAACAGCACCCACGTGAAAGATCAAAAACTTGTATGGTGAATTGTCTGTTTATGTTAATATACTTCTGGAAGTGGTACTCATATTTTTCACTTCCAACTAATAATAGTATACAACAGAACCACCTAAATATCCAATAAGACAATCAGCATCTAAACATGCAAGTTATTTAAATTTAAGAGAGCCTATCCCGTGCCATGAAGAAAAACCAAGTGCATTAATACAGAAAACAAATGAAGAAAGCCCGAAGAGCACGCAATACTAGCAAGGAGCAAAGAGTAACCAAAAATCAAAAAAGAGGAAGCTGCCGTGTAAATTGGACATCCGCTTCATTACATTTTAGTCTATAAACTCAATTGTTCTACCAGAATTATAAAGCTAAATTGTCTTCCTTAAATCTGCAAATGGCTTAACCTGAGTTGGTAACCAACCATATTCCATATTTCTTCGATTAAACTTATATTAGCGCTGAATCAAGCGAGTCTCCTAATGGGATACATAGTTGTCACCACGAATCTCTTTCATAGACTTGTACAACTGAGAAAGACTTGAGGATAACAGCACATCAATTTCCAAATCCTTTGTGCATTTTTCTTATTATGGCTTTGACACAATGAATTAATTACGCTGCAAATTTACATAACAGAAAGCTTACATGAAATATGAATAGTAATATCCTAATAGATACAACCTTAAGCTCGTATGAATAGTCAATAACATAAAACTTTCCGATCTCTATACAGTAACCATTTATCACTGCCACTATTCTAAAAGACATTTTTTTTGTCCAATTCCAGAAGTCTATGAATCACATTGGACATACAATTCTTCACCTTTATTTTTCTTTAAACACGATTACACATGTTAAAAGTTTGAGAGATTAATCCCATATTTTCTTAATTTTCTTCCTCTAAAGACAGTTCCAAGACTACGAATCAGACAAACATATGATACAGAAAACCGAAATAGTGAAACCACCGATATTCAATAAACTAAGCTTCGAGAACATTTACCAGTACGAATGCGCGGTGCAGCCTTATGCGTTTCTTCGCATTCCTAGCTTTGACACTACCTTCATTAGGATTGTTAGGAGAAATCGGCTGCCCTGGAACGTACTGAACCCAGGCATATGGCCCTGCATTCATATAACATTTGATTTGGTTTTATGCAATTTGTCAAATCAATCTTAAACCCTAATTACAGGGGTTTTACATTACGAATTCAGACTTCCTCTATAATTTTACCTGGGGGTTTCAAGCTGGACCTTTTACGACGGGACTTATCAACAGGTCTTCTCTTCGGCAACCGAGTATCAGTTAAGCTATGGAAATGGTTCGGCAGAGGGAACCATGGCGTCTGCCGGTGAACAGAATTTCCGATTCCAAATCGGGTTCCGGGTATCGGAGCCGGGGACGCAGCGAAGAATGAGGTCGTCAAATTGGCCGGTGATGCACGCGATAACAAAGTTTTAGAAAGAGGTCGAATGATGGATCTTAGGGCTCCGAATCCCATTTCTCTCTTTCCTAGGAAGAAAAAAAACTGGAGTTCCAAATAATACAAGTTTATTAGCCTCTAGTCCCCAGAGTCTTACTATGTCCCTTACAAATATATTAGGTTATGCAATTTCTTCTTACAATCCATTAGGTTTATAATCTTTTGTTTTTTTTCAAAAGATACCATATTTTATTGAAGGACCAAAATGAAATGTTTACAAAATACAAGTCTCAACAAGAGAATAAACAAAAAAACAATTGGCCCTAATCAATCGGGCGAGATTTGGTAAAGTACCAATCACAGAAAAACCCTAAAAAGAATCAGAAAGACGCCGTCGCCACCAATTCCAACCCAACTCCAGGAAGAATCCATCTCTCAGCAAACACCCAACACCATAACCCGACATCAACATCCAATAATCTTCATCAAAGAATCCAGCACACAAGACAAATCTCCATCCAGTTCGAGACAAATCCCCAACCAGCTTATGTTACTTCGTGATTGATGCTAACCCGGCGAACCCTTAATCCGATGAGGAGGACGGAAAAAGGGTGAAATTGCACCGTAGAAGCAACTTCTTCGAAGGTTGACACACACCCGGAGTACACTCTCTCAGAGGAGGAAAAAAAAAACGGGATCGGTGCACCAGATAAACAAGTGCCCTCCACCGAGAAACCACCCCCCACCAATGCAACGAATCACCTCAACTCCTCAACCAGGGTCAATGTAGCCAACGCCAAGGCTTTCAAGCGTAACGATGGCCAGAAGCTGAATCGGGGCATCGACAACAGTAAATGCTTTGCTACCCTTCACCTGCAAAGCCCACTTCGAGATCCAATACGCCGCCACATTCTGAGTCCTAGAGACATGGCGGAGAGACATCGAATAATGAATCAAGGAACGGCAGATCGAAACCTTCGATAAGGAAGTAGGGTTACCGGTGGCCACAATGTCGATAAGAGTCTGACAATTAGACTCAAGATCGACATTGCACCAATTATTTCGTCTGCAATGAATTAAGGCCTCCAGCAAAGCCTGACATTCAGCGTGAAAAGGGCCAATCTTGCCAAAGATGAAACCAAAGCCAGCGATCAAATTACCCAGACCATCCCTAACCAAGAAACCACCATTGGCTTCGCCAAAACAGTTGCAAGCGCCATCAACGTTAATCTTCAATCGACCAAGAGGAGGAGCGAGCCACTTCAGGTACCTAGTCTTATATTTTCTGTTGTTTATAGAGAGACAGCCCAATGCAGCACCCGCCTTGTAAACACCTGACCAGTGAGAAGCTTTAAGAGAACCATTAGAGTCAATACCAGAAATGATACCATTAATTCTAGTTATTGCACTACCAAAATTGTCATAAGAGTCATAAAACTTGCTGTTATTCCTATTACGCCAAATTGTCCAACAAATGATCTGTGGGACAAGATGGGTAATATGGAACTTAGAATTCGAAAACCAGAACCAACTGTAGTAGACATGACTGAGGGACATAAACCGACTTAAGGGAATCTTAAAGAGAACACCATAGTAATTCCACAGAGACCAAGCATAGTTACAGTTGATGAAGAGATGATTCTTCTCTTCACAACTGTAACAAAACTGACATTTAGAAACATAAATGAAATGCCTTTTAGCAATGATACTATCAGTAGGGATAAAGTTTTTTAACAACTTTCAACTAAGAAAAGAAAATTTGCTAGGGATAAAGTGACTCCAGATCTTTTTAAAAATGTTTTGCTTTATGTTTTTTAGTCTAATAACTTCTCACGTTTGCTTAGTGTTAAAGTTTTTATCATTAGAAAGACTTCATTCAATCTTATCTTCCTGATCATGGTCAATCTTAACACATTTAATGTGTAAAAGACGATCATGAGACAGGAAGCTAAGAAGAGAATAATCCCAGTTATTATCCTTCCAAAAAGTCGAAACCTTAGCAAAAAGAAGCCAGTCCCTAGAATCAGACACACTAGTAATGGGAGGCATGCCATGCGAGGCATCTCTCCAAAAATCAACATCCCCTATGCCTAAATGTCAGTTAACATAAGGATCAGTCTTGATTATAATTTGTACTATTCATATTTTTTTTGGGGGGGGGGGGGCAGAAATCGAGAATTTAATTAGATATAAAAGAAACCCATTAAGGTTTTACAAATACAAGGACCTAAATTTAATAAACAAGGAATTAATAGAGAGCATCTAAAATTGACGACCATTCCCTCCTTCTTTTGCATAATTAATTGGGGAAATTCTTCACATTCAATCACGAAATCAAAATCTTCATCTTCAAACACGACATCAATCCAACAATTGAAATCAACGAGTATTTGAGAGTATTCACATCTATAGAGATACAGGAACACAGATCATCTCAGTTAAAACCAGGAATTCAATAGTCAAAGAAGTTTTAATTTGAGTTGAAGAAGATGGGAAACTAATTTGCATGGAGATACAAGACCATTGGGTAGCTCAATAACTCGACATGGGTCTTTCTAGCTCACTTTACGATTCGAAGAAGATCTGTAAGGAAATTAATAAACCAGTAGACTACTTTCAATGGGAAGAGGAATAAGGTTAGCCAGCATCTGTGCTGAAATAACCAAGACCTAAACTCTCCAGTATGATTATAGCTAGGAGATAGTTGGGAGCCTGAGACTGAGAAAAGTTTAATCTTTTCTTACATCTCAGAGTCCACTTAGCTAGCCAATCGGTTGTCTCATTTTGGACTCTAGGGATGAATTTAATTCTCATCTCAGAAGTAATTAGCCTTCTACACATTGAGAGCAGGTTAGGAAAATGCCAAAGCGAATTGCGAGTTGTTATATAGTTCACAAGAACTCGGCAGTCTGATTCAATATCTATTTGACTCCAGTTGTTCTCTTTACAAATAAGAAGACCTTCAAGAAGAGCCCTGGATTCTGCTAAAATAGGATTTGATTTACCAAAAGTGTTGCTTGAGCCTACAATAAGGTTTCCTTGACAATCTCTGAAGATAAAAGCACCACTTGATTTTCCAATAAAACTCTTCTCGTCTCAAAACAACCAACACTTCTCGTAAGTGTTGGAGGTACAGCTCCTCCGTAGTACTATATATGAGAATATTGTTAAAGTACACAACTAGAAATTTTCCAATAAACGGGCGAAGTATCTTGTTCATAACCCGCATGAACGTGCTAGGAGCGTTGGAAAGGCCGAATGGCATGACCATCCACTCAAATAAACTTTCTCGGGTTTTAAATGCTGTTTTCTACTCATCTCCCATGCGAATACGAATATGGTGATATTCACTCTTCAAATTCAGTTTCGTAAACACGGTAGCACCACTCAACTGATCCAGTAAATCATCAAGGCGAGGAATAAGAAACCGATACCTGAATGTAATTTTGTTAATAGCCCGGTTATCCACACACATCCTCATTGAGTCATCCTTCTTTGGCGTTAACATTGCACAAGGACTAAGACTCTCACGAATGTGGCATTTCTTTAATAGTCCTTCCACCTGTCTGTGGATCTCTTCATGCTCTTTTGGAATCATCCGCTAATGCGGTCAGTTTGGTAAGTTAGCCCCCGATACTAGGTCAATCTAGTGCTGGATGTCTTTTATTAGAGGAAGACTTGTGGGAAGATTATCACGAAAGACAACAAAAAATTCTTTTAATAGCGGTCGAACGCGCTCAGGTATCCCAGCAAATGGATCAGCATTAAATTCTTTAACCACTAAAAGATAAACAATCCATGTGTCACTAGCATGCTCTATAAATGATTTTCGAGCTAATACATTCTTACCCAACTCCTGTGATACAACAAGTGCAGGTTTTGTGGATACCTCTTTAGTTAGTATTAATATAAATCTAACGTTATTCCATATGAAACTATAACGGTTTTCCTTACCATCATATGTGACACTTCTATCATATTTTCATGGTCGGCCTAGTAATAAGTGACAAGCATCCATAGCAATGACATCGCACTATGCCTTATCCCTATAGTTACCAACAGAAAAAGACACTAGACATCTTTTAGAGATTGTTACCTCACTATATTTCTTTAACCAGGCAACCTTGTAGGGGTTTGGATGGTCTTTTGTTTTCAGGGCCAGCTTCTGCACAACTTCTTCAGAAATAACGTTTTCACAGCTCCCTGAATCAATAACGAATTTGCATACCTTTCCCCTGATAGTACAAGTCGACTGTAAAATATTGTTTCGTAGCCAATCATCCCCTTCACTTCTTGCTTTGGGCGTAAAGCAGACACGCCTTAAAACCAATGCATGTCCAACATCTCCTCATGTAACCTGATCATCTTGAATCTCATCAACAACATCCTCTAGTTCTTTATCGAACCGTGGGCCACCATCTATGTCAACATCAGCAGCTTCAGTGAACAAACGCCTCAATTTTTGTAGTTGTTGTCGTAGTTTTGGACAGTCTAAAGCAATGTGCCCTAGTTCATGAAAATGGTAGCACCTGACCTGCGAGGAAGTACCTGTGCGACTAAGGACCTGCGAATTAGCACTTGTACGCATAAGAGTGGCAGTTGGTACTCATGGGCTATGATCTTGAACCGTCTTTTATAGAAACGTCATTGGGGTTGTTCTAGCAGTATCTCCTCCATAAGGCCTTCGTGAAAGAGCTTTCTCCAGATGCAGTGCGTGTTGATGTGCTTCAAACACATTCACAAGGTTGAACATGTTCAGCTGGTCCAGAAAGTGGTGTCTCATCCCACCTATGTAGCGAGTTACTAAATGATCTGTTGAATCAACAATATTGACACTGTTTTGTAGCTTGAAAAAATCGTTAGTGTATTCGTTTAACAATTGTTTACCCTTGTTTAAGGTTTTGGAACTGCTGATACATTATACGCGCATAGTTGTAAGGAAAAAACGCAGCCCTCAAGTGCTTCACAGATTTAGCCCAAGTTGTTATTTTTGGCTTACCTTGACTTGATCTGTTCTGCTTGAGCTGTTGCTACCAAGATGCAGCCATTTGTACCCATTTTGTATCAGGAACCTTTTTGAAATCAACGACTTCTTCAACTGAGGAAATCCAATCTAAAAAACCCTCCGTTTCGAGACCTCCTTAGAATTCTGGGATCTCAAGTCTGAATCCAGATTCCCGCCGGTTGTTGGCGTTCTGATCAAAATCTCTCGCTGGCAGTTGTGCAAAGACTTGTTCATGACAGTCTTGTGGGTAATATTGACCCCTGCCTTGTTCTCTCCAAGGATCAAACGAATTCTTCTTGCGGCCAATCTCTCTCTCAGACCCTGATGGCTGGTTGCTCGAACCTAGACTCGAAATCCGCTAGTTTGGTTGTTCAACAACCTTTGTAGTGCTTCATGTACGTCTCTCATCTGGTTTCCCAACTAGTGCATCTGTTCACCAACCTGGCCCAATCGGTTTTTGAATTTATCACGGTCGACTGATTCTACGATCAGAAGAGTGGACTTCCCACACAAGGATCTCTTTGGCGGCATACCTCCGCAACCACGCCGTAGGAGCTCTATCGCTTTGATACCACTATGGTAGCGCTGAACTACGAGATGGAACAGACGGTGCCAAACACAGAGAAAATAAAGACGAAAACAAAAAATTGATAATCTCTAACCCTAGGTCAGAGTATATGAGACTTTATAGAAAACTCAAATTATATTACAAAAAGTCTGACGGCAAAAATAGGGTTTGAGAGCATTTTATAGAAGTGCTCGAAACACTACGCCAAAATAAAAACTTGTTCCTTATGAGATAAAATAAATCACAGTCCAATTTCAAAGTGATTGGAACTCGTTAAGTATTTTAATTAAATCCGATAAAAATAGAAAAACACAGAAAATTCACTAAAACAGCAAAAAAAGGCTTATACGATGGAATTTTGGATACTCGACGCGTTTGATTTGAGTGGTCGCAGCGCATAATTCGGATACTTGGACCTCAAATAAAATCCGTTTCCATTTATATAAACGGGTCATAGCCAAGGGCTCGTGTAAATACATCACTCTCCTACAAAACCAGTTCTAAGTTTGTAATTGTTAGAACCTAATAAAAATTTATACAAAATAATAATAAGCTCTTTAACATATATTAGTTTAAGTTTATGTATTACCTATGTTGTATACTTATTAAGTTAAGATGATATAAGTCAACAAACATAGTTGAATTTGGATTTTGAACAAAACAAAATCACATGAGCAATAAAATTATTGAGATTTGACGTACACAAAATGTTAAAACCAAGTTGAGAAGTGTAGAATCTCAACTTATTTAATTTATGACATTATCAATATATTAAGTTAAGAACTCTAGCTGATCTTACCTCGGCCACAAATTGAAATACCTAAACATCAAGTTAACCGATTTATATATTCTAACCCACTCCAAATTAACTATATAACAAATTAATTATATAAAATATTACACGTACACTTGTCGTTGACTTTCTTAACTATAATACTAATAATTTAATCAAGTAAAATTTATAATATTCTAATTACTTATCTTAACTCATCTAAGATAATTAATTATCCTAAAATTATTAACTAACTTATGTTTGAACTTTATAATGTTTGATTTGTCAATTTACATACTCCAATAATCCTACATTAAAATTATATAAAGTAATGAGTAATTGTGTAATTCTTGTAATCGACTCTTACAAGATAAGTTTTACGTTCCTAAATGTTATATATTGACAAAAAAAATCTTACACTCGCATTGAGTTAAATTAGTGAGTAAATTCAATGTCAATTTAGGTATGATGTTGTATACTCAATAAATAGAGTTGAATTTGGTTCTTAAACTAGGTAAAATTACATAAATAGTAAAATTTTAACATATATGAATGTTAAAAAAATGTGAAATTTATTATCGCAACTGATCAAGTTTTTAGATTTTCAATATAACATTAAGTAAAGAACTCTAACAAATCTTACATTGTTAGCAATTGAGATAGATAAACATTAACCAATTTGTATATTTTAACTTACTTCAGTTTAACTTACTCAGAGTATTACATATAGAGTATTACATATGTTACTTGTACAATTTACCTTCTTAACTCTAATACTTCTAACATAATCAAGTAGACTATAGAATGGTTGAATTATTTACATTAACCTCTCTAATGCAACTAGTTATCTTAAACTTAATTAAGATCAAATGTTTAAAAATTATAAAGTTTGATTTTAATTCCAAATTATTTTATAATTTATTGACTAATCCGAAATTAAAATTAGTTAAAATAATGACCAATTGTAGAGTTTATGTTCTATATTTTTAATTGTTAGAACCTAATAATAATCTATTGCGTTCTTCTAATTATATATACTAATATATAATTATAATAAGTTCTTAAACTTAAGTTTAAGTTTATCTAGTACCTTCTAATAAAATTAAGTAAAATGTTGCATAACTAATAACTTAAGTAGGTATAACTAAACAAATAGAATCAGAGTTTTCTTAAACTCGATCGAATTATATAAGCTCTGAAATTCTTGAGAATTAAGGTACAATCATTCCAAAACCAAGACGAGAGTTTAAAATTTTAATTAATAAGTTCTTACCTTGTTAATTAAGAACTTATTTAAAAAACTATATTTAATCTTACTTTGACAAAAAAAATAAGATACCTAAATATTAAGTTGATTATTTTTATATTCCAACTTTATCCAAATGAGTTTACGTAGAGTATCATATAAATGACTCTTACACCACTCGCACTAGCGGAGATATTTCATCTCCCAAAAATACGCCACATCAACATAATTCCTAAATAATTTTGCAAAAATTCTCAGTCTACGCAGCAGAGCATATTTCATCTTTCAGCATATCCCACTATAATTCTCTCTCTTCCACATCATTCTACCATATAATATTCTACCATATATTTTTATTTATCTTTCTTATTATTTGATATATATTTACATTAAAGCTATATACATTAAAATAAATAGTGTTTATAAATTAACATAATATATTTTCTTTATAAATATAAATTATAAAATTAAAATAAATAATAACATAATACATAATATATAGTAAAATGTTCCGAAAATTGTTTCGGAAATACTTGATAAAAAAACTTCAAAAATTTCGGTGTCCGAATGAAACAAACCAAGTCTCTATTTATAGATCTCAAAAACTTATAAATCATGGTTTATTTTTTTTTATCTTTTTTACTTACTAAAATATTCCGAAAATTGTTTAAAAAGAACTTAATAAAAATAATTCAAAAACATTTGGTGTCCAAATCAAACAAACCAAGTCTCTACTTGTAGATATCGAAAAATTATAAATAAAAAACATTACGAAAATTGTTTTGAAAATACTAAACAAATAAAAAAGTCAAAAAAAAAATTTGGTGTCCAAATCAAAGAAACCTAATCTCTACTTATAAATATCAAAAAAATAAAAAATAGCGATATATATTTTTTATTTTTTTACGAACCATTTTTTCCAAAAAAATATTTTTGAAAAAAAAAATAGCATCCAAGGTGATAGCGCTATCATTAGTATTGATATTCAACTCTAATACTAATATTCCTAATCAAGTAGACTGTATAGTGGTTCAGTTAGCTAACTTATATTCCTCAATCCTAAGGTAACCAAATATCTTAAAGGTAACTAACATATGTTTAAACTTGATATCTTTTGGTTTGTCAATTCTAGATTAATTTTATATCTTATTAACTAATCATAAGATAAATTAGTTAAATTAATAACCCGTTGTTACAAATTTTACAAGACAAGTTCTATGTTTTTGAATGTTAGCATCTAATAATTATCAATTGCCTTATTTTAATTTTAGATATCAATATATCAAGATAACAAATTCTTAAAGTTAATATGGTTTAAGATTATTTAGTATATTACTTAGATAAGTTTAAGTAATCTCTTATATACTAACTAAGTTACAATAATATAACTCAATAAATAGAGTTTTTAATCTCATTAGAATTACATAAGCAGTAAAATATTTGATAATTAACGCAAGATAATGTTAAAACAAAATTGAAAAGTTTAGAATCTCAGTTATTTAAGTTCTTACATTGTCAATATAATATTAACTAAATAACTATAGCTAATTTTATGCTGTTAGCAAATTGAGATACATAAACACTATGTTCACTATATTATAAATTCTAAGTTATTTCAAAATTAGCTTACATGGAGTTACAATACTCTAATACTTCAAATATAACCAAGTAGACATTAGAATGTTTGGATTAGTTACCTTCAACTTCTCTGAGTTAACTAATTATCTTAAAATTAGTAAATCGCAGATGTTTAATCTTTTTAATGTTTTATTTGTCAATTCATAATTAATTTATACCTATTTTACTAATATTGCATTAAAATTGTTTAAAATAATTACCAATAGACCATTAATTACTGAAATAGACTCTTACAAAACAAATTCTATGTTTCTAATTTTTTATAACCTAATAATAGTCGATTATTTATTATTATTTTATATATTAATATATAATAAAAATAAAATTTTAAATTTAAGTTGGTTTAAGTTTAATCACTATATTTAATATCAGTTTAAATAATTTGGTGTATATTTAATATATCAATGTGCTATAATTTAACAAATAAAATTGAATTTGGTTCTTCAACTTAATTACATATGAGCAGTAAAATGTTGAGGATTAATGTAAAACAAAATATAAAACAAAATTGAGAAGAGAAACTTAATTGGTCAAGTTCTAACCTAATAAATCTAACATTAAGTATAGAAAGGTAGCTAATATGATTGTGCCAACAAATTAAATATTAATAGTGTTAAGTGTAAATCTAGTTCTTGAGAGATAAAAAATAGTTTGAATGTAGAGAGAGAGAGAGTAAGAGTCAAAGTGAGATTGAACTAAAAATTTCGTCTCATTTATTCATTCACCTTTATATATAGACTCTCTGACTTATTATAACATAATTGGTTACACAAATGTGTTAACTGCATTCCAATCTTCCATATTTACAAGTAGTTCAACAGCTATCCTCCAATTATATAATTCATCATATAAGATTTTGGTTTATTACATTTAAGCCCCCTATTATTCTATATCCTTATTACTAGCCCCCTAGTTCTTATTAAAAACAATAAATAAGAACTAGTTATCATCGATAATCATAACAGGCAGAAAATACTCTTTGTTAAAATTCAATCTACTTTGAATTAACTCTTCCATTTTCCTTGTCAAAATGATTTTTGACAAAATATCTTGTCATCGATACATTTCCTAATGCTGCTTCGAACGTATATTAATTTGAAAATGGTTAACCTCATACTTATCATTCTCGAATAAAGTTATACGCACATTCACCTCGAAATTAATCTGACCATTGCTTCGTACTTCAAACATTTACATATAGAAACATGAGATGGCCTTCTCCTAACGGTAAGAAAAGTTTTGAGTGGTACAGAATACGTGCGATGATGCATTAGGCACTAGATCTGACAATTAACACGTGTTATATTATTCTCAAGCAACAGCTTGATATATCATCTTTATACCCAACCATCGCTTCCGCCTCTTCCACTTCTCTGGCCTTTCTCTCTCATTCTTTCCTTATATAAATAATCATCTCACTCATTATATATGTTTTACAAACACCTTCTAGTGAAAGAAAGCTTATCCAACCCATAAAACCCTTAGCTACTTCCACATGAACACCTGATTTCTTGGCTACCTTGACCGCAAATTCATACTTCCCATTCAATCTTCAACCTTTATGAACTAATTTGAAGATTTTTATTCAATTTAGTTTATGAGAAAATCTCCAACACCTAAAATCTAATTTTTTGCGCTTGGGATTACTTGTGCATCAACAAGAGGGCTGCTGAGTATGAAGTTGCAAGAGTGATAGATAATTCTCCTTTTCTGTCTACTAAAACTACTGTTTACAGTAATTTTAATCCCAATTTAAGCCCATCTAGGATTTAAAGTTCATCAAACCCAGAAAATTCCCATTTACCGTGATCTCTTCGAAAATCATTGTCACCGTCTCAAGCAACACCTCAAAATCCTCCTCCACCACCTTCTAACTCCATAACTTCATCTGTTCAAAAAAACTTACAAAGTAACTCAGAGCGTATCTACTCACAGAGAATAAGAAGAAACTACATCATCCACCAGTGTTGATCCACCTTGTACCTCTCGCAAAACAACTCCTCAGATTCAAACAAAAGCTCACATTTTTCTGAGTCTACCTGCCAAAAATAAAAAATTTATAGCTACGCGAGATATCGATGTTGTCAATACTTCACCAAATAGTTCCCAAAACTTTGCAAATAACCCTTCAGCACCATTTTCTCCCCCGATGGAGATTGTTGAGACTATCACGGAGTCACAACAAACTCCCTCAAATACTCAAGAGGAAAACCCAGTCTCAACCTCCAACCCGCCTGGATTAATAGGTGAAGCTTCTGAAGAAGAAGTAGATTCATAAGCTACTCATTCTAACACTGAGGCTAAAGAAAGTGGAGTTGCATCTAATACAGAAGATATTGCCTCGAAACAAGGGGCAACCAAAAATAAAAAGAACGAAAAATCTCTAGTTGTTATTCTGAAGGACGTTGCTTCCTCCATTAGTGTAAACCTGAAACCACTCCTCCCTGAATATTCATGTTTCTACAAAATGTACCATACATATACTATAACGAGGCTCAAGCTGATCGTCTGAAAAAACAGTGGGGAATGGCAGATAACATTACACTTCGACTGCCAAAAGAAGGGGAGACTCCACTTGATTGTGGAAAAAATAAACTGGTAGTCTATCCAAATATCATCAAATGGGGTCTTCGGCTCCCATTAGATCCGATGATAGTGGAGTATTTCGAATTATTAGACCTTTGCCATGCACAAGAAACATCAAATTTTTAGTTCATACTGGTGTGGATTAGATCTGATTCTAGAGATATGTAACAAAGGAAGTTGATTTTAGAGAGAGAAAATAAAGCTTGAGTATTGTTCACAAGTGAAAATATCTCATCCCCATTAACTTCAGCGCTGGTCTTATGTCATAACATTAGTATTGGTAGTAGATTGGATGAAAGCTTTGTCAAAATATTTAAAGTTGAAGTTTCCTATGTTATCCAGATGATCAACACCTTGAAATGATGGTCTATCAACATTAGAAATTATTGGGGAATGATGATCAATAGACACTTCTTCTTAAGGAGGAACCGATGTAGGAGTAATGGAATGAAGGACTTTGGATCAGAGTATGATCTTTGAACCAATGCCAGTTTCTTCTTCTTCACTTATCTTTTGTTACTCTCTCTTTATTACTCTTTTGTCTCTTTTTCTTTTTTATTATTGGAGAGTCTGATGGATCCGTAGTCTCCCTCATGGTGAGTGCGGCAGCTTCCAACAGAGCTGCATCGATTTCATCCAGAGTTTTCATACTTCCTAGTTCATGAATAACTTGAGATGAACCATATTTCTTCCTTTTGTTCTTCTTAATCTTATCAATATGACTGGGATCTCTATTCAAAGTTGGTAAAAATATTTATCATCAGTTTCCTCAGTCCTATTAAAAATAGCAGAAGATTGGGGAGGAGTGGTGAATTGTGCCCATGAAAGCTCACTGATCGGATGTGTTCTCCATAGGTGGGCTCTCACCATTTTTTCTGAAGTGAAACAATTGTGAAATCCATTTTACCATTTTTTAGTGGTCCATTGATTCAACTTTGTGAAATTCGTTTCTCCATCTTCTAGATGTTGTGAAAAGAGCTTTGAGAACACTCTAAAACAAATATGACTTAAGAAATAATAATATCAAGATATATGAACAAAAGAATTTTTTTTAAAGACATATACCTGAGCTTTTCCAGTATCTTGTGAGCATACTCAGATTTCTTTTAGAGATGATTTTTCAGTCGTTCTCCCAAGCGCTGCTAATAAAAAAGAAATAAGTCCTCCAAGGCTTGTCAACTTCCAACATGTCATTAACTACTTTATATTCATTCCCCATATTGAAGTAATAAAAGGGGATATGACCATTCCGGCACAAACCAGCCATAGTAGCAAATTGTTCCATGGGCATCAAAAAAAATTATAATCTTGAAGCAATGATGCTAGCTAGCAACGTAAACCATGCATTGGGGCTTAGTTGGTTTGGGAATAGTTTTAAGAAGTGGAAATACCTCACTATTTCCGGATCCAAGGGAAATCAGAAACCCTAATTAAACACTTTGGTGTAAACCACCAAATCTCTTGCCTTGCAGTCCATCACAGTTTCTTCACGAATAGGAATCCTCACTTTGATTGATTCAGGAAACCCTTATGTTTTCTGAATCTTATCCAAATCGGTGGTATGAGAATATATGCATAGTATCTTTTGTAAAGGTAGCAAGTATTTGACACTAACCTTAGTAAAATTGGGCCTGAATCGCCCAACAAGACATTTGGGAAGTGGTTCAGATTCTCGTAAGGCAATCTTATATTTTTTTTTTCTTGTGATACTTTTTAGTTATCCTCAGTTTGGCCCGATTTTTTTAAAAACGTATCTTCACCACTATTACCATTTTTTCTTCTATCATTTGTGGTATTGACTCTATTGGATCACCATGCTGAGTACCAGGGTTATGTTCCTCAATATGAGGATGCTCGATTAACAAAACTGTTGGATTTTCTTTTAGAATCTATTTTGAATGAATTTTAGTTGTGATAGCTTCTCCCACGGTCGGATTTTGTTGTGGGAGATTGCTAGTATCAATGGAAGTTTTTGTTGGTTTTTCCGTCTCCTTGCCTGATGAGGGAGGTTTATTTTTAACCTTAAAAGTTTGATGAGTCTACGAGGAGTGTTTTTTCCAACATACGACCCTATGTGAATAAAAGTTGAGGGAGGTTTACAACTGCTAACTGCTTTTGTTGAGGGTTTTGTAAATTGAACAGATAGGTCAGGAGTTGTAAGAGATTGTGCAACAGGGCTAGGTTTAGAAATGATTGATTGTCAATTATATGAGGAACTCCTATCTGGTTCTGAAATTTGAGTCATAATTACGCTATTTGGTGAAGCGGGTAATTCATGATCGATTCTGGCTTGTATTTTTTCTTTTTCCAACTCGGAGAGATTGAGCCAACCTCCTTTGATTAATGCAGCATTTGCCATAAACATACAAACTTTGACGAATACTAGAAGAACGACTTAGAAAGAAATTGAAATCTAGCTTGAAAGTTAGATATTTTCTCTATCTAGAATTGTAAATTAAATAATTTATCATTCGAGAAATGGAAACAGTGAAAAAATTAAATAATTTATGACTGAGATAGGTGTCTAGTACCTTTGCTTATGGGTTTAGGGGCTCATGAGATGGACCCAAACATATGAACCGGCCTGAATGGTCCATTAATCCAAAAATAGTATAAATGATCCAACAAACAACATTAAAGGTGAGACTTTTTTTCCTATCTATTAATAAAAGTAGCTCTTTTCTCTATCTGAAGGTTAAAACCATACAAACCAAATACATTCCAAAACTACCCGTAAATCAGATTTTCCCATCACTAGTATACAACTACTTTGTATTCGTAATACATCTTAATATTATTTATTACATATAAAAATAATATTTTAAATTAAACTTTAGAATTTTTTAATATATTATTTTTAAAAGATATTAAAAAAATATGACAAAGTCAAATTTATTATATAAATATACTTTTGCAAATAAATGGAAATAAAATCAATTTTTTTTATATATAAGATATTGTTTTTAAATATATAGAAATAAAATCAAATTTGTATCAAACATAATTTATAATATAAATAAATTATTTTATTGAAAAATATTTCAATATATATTGTTTAACAAACATATGTGTAAATATATTCAAAAATGAAATTAATTATATTTTAATTATAAATACAAATCCTCATATATTACTAATTAAAAAGTATTTTAAAAGATATAAAGGAATAAAATGAGAATTGTTATTTAAAATATACTTCAAAATATTTTAAAAGATATGATTAAAGGAAATACAAATTTTCTCACTAAAAAATAAGTAAATGTACTCACTAATAATATGTGTGTTTTATATCTGTAAATTTGAATTTGGGTTTTAAATATTATTTATTTATTTAAGACCGTGTTCTTCAATTTCTCTATCTTGTTTAATTTATTTAATTATAACATCCACATTTTTTAATTTATTTAATTAAAATCTTCGTAATTTAATTAAAATATTCATCTTTTTTAATCCATCTAATTAAAATCTCTCTTTTTTAATTTATTTAATTGAAAAAATTAGTTGAGATGCAAATGCAAAATACATCTTCCAATTTATAAATATTTGAACTTAAAATTTTCTTTAAAACTAGTTATTATCCAAGATTTTAATTTAAAAGTTTCCTTCAAAATAGCGATTATATCATATTTTAAAATTAAAATTTTCATTAATGTAAATAAATATCCATTTGATTATTCTATACATATTTTAAGATGTATCTTATAGGAAAATATTAAATTCTGATTGACATCTTTTGAATATAATAAATGCTCACTAAAGCAACACTTGAAAATCATATGACACACACTAAGCATGAATTATCTTTCACCATTATTTAGCATTAATATTGTGTTATCTTCTCATCTACCTCTATTTCTTCACTATAATTGTAATTAGCTGAAAATATATTTAACATGTTCAGATATGAGGCTCTTCTATTGAAAAAAAAATAAAACCATATTATTGGCATCGTATGTTGGAAATGACCAACACCCAAAAAGTTTTCTTCAAAAATCATATAAATCAAACTAATTAATATAGATTTCGTTACACAAAAAATCATGCTCAACGATTTAATTGTCGTCTTCGATCTCATCTGTATGGCTTGCAACGTCTAAGTCCAGTGTTTCTTTACTACGAAAAAGCACATCCACCTTCCTCCACATCTGCCACAAACACCATCTTGTAACTATCAGATTGGATTCGTGTATCACCGGGTAAATATTTAAAATCTTCATTCAATTTCTAACTTTTCTTACATAATTTCAACGACAAATCCAAAAAATCGTGTGGTAAACGAGAAACCCTTTGCAGTGAATCCATTACCCCTTATGTCATTTTTAGCCTTGTGTGACTATTATGTGCCCCATATTATGATTTCTAAGGCTTGTTTATACAACCAAACCCCAAAAATCATAACACTTATTCATATAGCCGCACGGCCAAGACTTATCTATATAGCTAAAATTCATAGGTTTATCTATATGGTGAAAATTCTAAGGTTTGTCTCTATATCCAAACTAATAATACTCTTCTTTGGGCCTCAACTCAATTCATCCTAGTGTCGGCTTAGTTCATCATGATCTCAGCTTAATTTAGTGCGGCCTCAGTATGGCCTCAACCCGATACAGCTAAATCTTTTAAACTTTTATTATTTTTTATTTTTGTAATAGAAAACCAGAATATGCACTAGGCTTCTGAGTCAAGAACCAATGTGCACTAGGGTTTTGAGCCGCACACTAATGTACACTAGGATCCCGAGTCGAGTACCAATGTGCATTAGACTTTTGATTTAAACACCTATATACATTAGATTTCCGAGTCAGAGCACTTAACTTACACTTTTGAGATTAATCCAATGCAATATCAAACTGTCATATGCCCTATGTATGTAGAATCTGATGAGGAAATGAGACTTTAAAGACTGAAATATAAAGAATAATATAGCTTATGACAGATTGTAAATTGGAGAGGAATTAGTATCTTGTATTTTTGTTAGGGACTAATATGTAATTATCTCATTTACTCTAACTGGTTCTGTTATGAGCTAAGTCATTGCGCTTTTATATAAGGGCCAATGCAGCTCTAATAGAAAGGTTGGATTTTTTAGTTAAATCTTCTAAGTACTCTAATTTTCTCTCTCTAGAATCTATTTCTCTATCTACAATTAATGCTCTCTCGAATTAACTAAAGAAGTTCAGATTATTAAACTCACTAAATTGGAGACTCCGATGGTTAAACGATCAACGTTTAGTATCAACTTTGCTAGTTCTAATTTTACTAATGATAGACGAGAATGGTCTACTCTGATTCACTAGACTCAATCTGAGATAGAGCTGCGAATGAATCAGCTTCCGGATAAGATAAATGCTATAAACGGGAAATGCGATCAGAGGGAATATGAGATTCAGTTAGCAAGGCTGAAATTCGAGGTAAGACAGATGAATGACCAAAATGAGGTTGGTGATCAATCTGATCAATCTTGCACTGATCATCAAGTTAGAAGAGAACAGAAAAATGCGCATTTCAAAGCACCAAAAGAGCGTCATTCATCTTGAAAAGAAAAGAAAGATAAGCAAAGGTATATCACATCTAGTGATGAGGAGGTTGAAGCTCAAGATTAGGTTTTAAAAGATATCGATGCTATTTGAAAGAAGAGAATGAGAAACCTCACAAATCTAAGAAAGAACATAGAGCTAAAAGAGTTAGTATACCTTGATGTTTGAGGGAGTCTAACTGGTGTGAACGAAACACGTCAAATCAGTACAATAGGGATGAAGATAATTTGTATGAGGTGATGCGAACCGATGATCGGTATGTTTAAGTTGTTAATTGGAGGAATTCTCTATTAACAAGTGAGATTAGATCTATCACGTTTTTTCGAAGCATTTTAACATTTCAAAGCTCAAAAGTTCGATGGGATGCAACACCTAAATAATCACATCGAACAGTTCAATAATTACATGATAAATTTCAAAGACGACGAAAGGCTAGTGTCTCGGGCTTTTTCTCAGACTTCTAAAGAAACAACTTTGAAATGGTATAACCGGATTTTGAGGGGATCCATCTCAAACTTCAAAGACTTTTATACTGCCTTTCGAAGACAGTTCGTTGAGAGTAAGGAGATGAGTGAAAATGAGGATACGATCATCCAATACAAGCAAGCAGTTTGAGAGAACTTGAAAGATTATATGGAACACTTTGTCTTGAAAAAAACAGGTCTGGATAATTGTGAAGAGCTGGTGGCGATGACAGCTTTTTGCCAGGGATTATTGCCTGGAGATATGGCTAATAAGACAACATGAAGAAGAACTTTAACTTTTGGAGCTTTGATGAATCAGGTAGAGGACCAAATCAAGGTTGAGAAATCGACCAGGGTTCAAGGTATAGCTACTATTGCTCAAAAGAATTTTGGGCAGGTGCCGCATAATCAGGGGCAGTCTCCGAATTCTCCTCAGCAAGCACATCTGAGGAATAGCAACCTATCACCTCGAACCGGAGGATATTCGAATCAAGCTCCATCATACTAATTTAATAGGGCGAGGCTAAATCAATGGATAAGGCCTGGATATTATGCAGATCTGACCGAAAGTGTGGCTATAATTTTTTATAAAACCAAAAGATATGTAAATTTCAGGAAGCTCGCTTCAATCAACAGGCCTAAGGAGGAGCGAAATAACAAGTTTTGTAGGTATCACAATGATATTGGTCATGATACAAATGATTGCATCACTCTAAAAAATAAAGTTCAAAATTTAATTGAAAACAATAAGTTATTGACCTATGTGAATTCTCAGAGTAATGCATCAAAAAATCTTGTAGCATCGACTTCACAACCAACCACAAGCTGAAAATCAGATGATACTATATTCAAAGGGTGATGATTTCGATGTTGCATCCGAATATTTAGATATGGATCCGGATTAGTTAATTCTAATGGTTGTTGAAAAACCAGTAAAGAAGGGCCATGTTTGAAGTTTGTGGGAGTATTTTGAATCTTTGGCTATTTTCGGGGGTAATTTATGGCTGGTAACACTGATAGCTCGAGAAAAAGACATATAGTGAACTTGGCTACTCAGATGGAATGAAAACTGTCTACTCACTTGTATGGTAAGAAAGATGTTCCCTTTATCCTTTTTTGTGAAGATGATTTACGGGGTACTGCGGGGCCACGCAAGGATGCAGTAGTCATTGAGGTAGAAATTTTTGGCGTTGAGATTCGACAAGTAATGATAAATATTGAGAATTCTGTGAATGTCCTTTTTAAAGCTACTTATGACAGGATGCGCAATCCTCCTCGGATTTCACAATCAGAGCGCACAATCATTGATTTTACTGGAGTAACTGCTCGTGTTATAGGGGAATTCGAGGGGGAGGTAAGTTTGGGAAGGGGACCTTTTAAGAAGAAGTTTCAAGTTCTTTTCATGGTAGTGGACTGTCCAACGAGCTATAATGCCATTTTTAGAAGATCCTGGTTGTCAAAGATGTATGGTTTTGTATCAACAGTTCATCAATATTTCAAGTACGTTATCGGAGACTGTGTATGGGTCGTTAGGAGCGACCAAAAGGCTGTCATAATAAATTACGGCACTGCGCTTCGAATTTGAGGATCTAACAGTGGTGATATGATGAATGAATAGAAATCAAGGGAGTTGACCTCGGATTCTGAGGAAAGGGTTGACTATCCGTGGGAAACCCCAAGGTCATTGACCGTAAGTAAGGAAATAGAGGAATATACGTTTTATGAAGGAAGAGTACTTCAAATAGGAACCATATTGACCCCAATTCTACGTCAACAACTCTTAGAATTTTTATCCCATAATCGAGACGTTTTTGCTTGGAAAACATATGACGTGATAGGAGTACCAATTGAAGTAATCTGTTATAGCCTAGCTATAAACCCAAAGGCGAAACTTGTTATTCAGTAAAGGCAGGCATTTCAATAGAAAAAGCAGAAGCTTCCAAAGTGGACCGGTTATCCAAGGTCAGACATATAAGGTAGTCACAAAATCATTTATGGACAACGAATCTAGTTGTGGTCAAGAAGAAAAATGGGAAGTGGAGAATGTGTGTTGATTTTACAGACATAAATCGAGCCTGTCTTAAAGACCCGTTTCCTGTTCCTCGGTTAGACCAGCTGATTGACTCTACTTCGGGAAACAAAATATTGATATTTATGGATGCTTTTGCAGGATATAATCATATTTAGATGGATCTGAAGGATCAAGAATGTACCATATTCATCACAGACGTAGGCTTGCATTGTTATAGAGTGATTCCTTTTGGATTAAGAAATGATGGGGCCACATACCAGAGATTAATGAAAAAGGCGTTCGCTACTCAAATCGGGAAAAATTAAGGTATATATTGATGATATGGTGGTAAAAATCTTAGCAGACGACGCACACTTTGAGGATTTAGAGGAGACATTTTTGAATCTAATGGCAATAAGGCTGAAGTAAAATCCAGAAAAGTATACTTTTGGAGTTCGATCATGCAAATTTCTTGGTTACGTTATCACTGAAAAAAAAGATTGAAGCTTACCCAGAGCAATTAAAAGCTGCAGTGTCTATAAAATCGCCTCGAACTATCAAAGAAATATAAATTTTGACAGGAAAGTTAGTAGAACTTAACATATTTATTTCTAGATATTCTGACAAATGTTTCCCTTTTTTTCAAGTGTTGCGAAGACCAAAGAAATTTGAGTGGACATTGGATTTTGAAACAGCTTTTACAAGCATCAAGGGTTTGTTATCGTCACCAAAAATATTTTCCAAGCCTCAAAGTGGATAGCACCTCTTTTTATACATTATGGTATCGGATTTTGCAATAAGTGAAGTATTGATAAGTGAAGATACAGGAATTCTGAAGCCGGTGTACTTCGTCAGCAAAAGTTTGGTGGCAGCAGAAAAGAGGTATTTGAAGCTCAAAAAATTAGTATTGGCATTGGTGGTGGCTGCTAGAAACATCCTTCTTTATTTTCAAACTCATACCATCGAAGTTCGAACCTCATTTCCATTGAAGAATATTTTGTAACGACATGATTTCTCAGGGAGAATAACTAAGTGATCAGTGGAATTTAAGAATTTTGACGTTATTTTTTCACCTCGAACGACAATTAAAGAACAAGCTTTGGCAGATTTCCTTGTTAAATTTCATTCAAGCAGATCATATGAAGAAGTTCCCAAGGACGTCTTGCCAGTCAATTCGATGTGGATTGTCCGAACAGATTGAGGTTCTAGTATTACGAGATGCAGTGCTAGAGTTAGATTAGTGGCTCTATATGGAGAAATAATGTTTCAATCTATTAAATTTGGTTTTCATGCGTCAACAAATGAGGCTGAATATGAAGCCGCTTTAGCTGGATTGAGACTTGCAAAGATATGCAGTGCAACTTCAGTACGACTAGAGACAGATTCTGAATTAATAGCAAATCAAGTGTCAGGAGTTTCCGAAGCAAAAAGGACCACTTAATTTTATATCTTCGAGAGCTTTGAAACCTGGTGATTTTATTTTATCATGTTATTGTAGATCATATCAATCGAGGGAATAACATGGTTGATGACTCATTAGCAACTGTTGCATACATAGAAGAGTATTATTGGATTTTATTACAAGAAATTCCATCGATTTTAACCCATTCAGACCAGTATGAACATATTGAGGAATTGTTTGTGACTTCTGCTACGTCTGAGGCGACTGGAGAACTAACATTTTGAGTTTTTTTTATTAGATGAGAGTTTTCTGAAGATGCGAAATTGGCCAAAATATTGCGAGACAAAGCTTTTGGCAATATAGTATTAGATGGAGTTTTGTATAATAAGGCCTTGAGTAGACCATTATTGCAATGTTTGAGCATACATGAATCACATTAGGTTTTATCAAAACTGCATGATGTAGAAGGATCATTTCATTGTGGGTTCAAGGCATTAACTCGTTGCGTTTTCTTTGTAGGGTTTTATTGGCCCTCCATTATGAACGATGCCAAGAATGTGGTTCAAAGTTGTGAGACTTGTCAAAGGTTTGCTAACTCTATTCGTAAACCAACAGTTCCATTTTTGTCCATTACCGAAGCCATTATGTTTGATAGATGGGGAATAAGTTTAGCAGGACTATTACCAATGGCCTCTGGAGGACGACAAATGATAATTGTAGCAATGGATTATTTTACGAAGTGGACAGAAGCAGAACCTTTGTCTGGAACAAAAGCTAAGAATGTGATTAAATTCATTGTAAACAGTATTTGTTGTCATTTTGGAGTACCTCGAAGAATTACCACAGACAATGGTCCTCAATTTAATAATTAAAAAATGGCTCTGTTTTACACTTCAGAGGGAGTAAGGCAATATTTTCTACACCTTTTCATCCCCATGAAAATGGACAAGTAAAGGTAACAAACAGGTCTATTTTAGAAGGTTTGAAGAAGAATTTGACAGGAGCAGCAGGAAAATTGGCTAATTACTTACAGGAGGCACTTTGGGCTTATCGAACAACCCCTAGGGAGCCTACTCAAGAGACTCCTTTTACTTTGGCGTATGGAATGAATGTTGTTAGTCCTATAGAATCTACCTTGTCGTTTTTTAGGATAACTCAATATTTTGAAGAATTGAATAATGCCGCTAAAAGAGAAAGTTTGGATTTAATTGAGGAGAAAAGAATTCGAGCTCATTTGAATATAATTCATTATCAAACTCTTATGAGGAACATATATAATTCGAGGGTGAAAAGGAGGGAGTTGAAGGTAGGAGATAAAATGTTAAGAAATGTATTCTTATATACTAAAGAAAGAGCCTTGGAAAGATGGCCTCAAATTGGGAAGGGCCTTATATGGTTATAGAAAGGATAAAGCTAGATTCTTATCGCCTTTGTGATAGTCAGGGGAGGACGCATCAACATCTATGGAATATACAACTTCTGAAATTATATTGGGAGTGACTGTGTTGTATTTTGAAATTAGTTTTTTTGATTGATTGGCCCATTATTTCCTACCATGTTGGCCCACGGAGGTTTAAACGAGGTGTTATGTACATATTCAAAGTTATCAATAAATTGCATTATTTAGCCAATGGTTGTTTACAAGTGTTTATTTAAACTATTTTGGTAACTAATCAAAGACTGATCATCTTTGAGGTTGACCAATAATAGAATATTCCAAAGTGTTCAATACATTTGTCAAAGAAACAACCATGTTTGAAGTGCTACGTTCATTAAATGTACTATGATATTCGAAGTGCTACGTTCATTAAACGCACTATGATATTCGAAGTGCTACGTTCATTAAACGCACTATGATGTTCGAAGTGCTACGTTCATTAAATGCACTATAAAATTCGAGGTGAAATGGTTATTTGAAGCACTATGTTATGTTTTTGCTTCAAAAAATTAATATAAATAACAATAATATGTGAACATAATTTGGAAGATAAAGCATAAACAAATACCTTTGTCATTCAGAATAATTTGATGAGCAAAAAATGTTACAGTAATGAAATGACAGGTCAAGAAAAGATAGTTAAGTTATTCGTCCTTAGAATTATCTTCGGAATCTTCCTTTGAGTCCTCTTCGTCGGATGATGAGTTTGGAACATGATCGAAGGCTTCGCTAGGATGTCGTTCGAAAGAAATATCACTCCAAAAGCTAGAAAGATAAATTTTACGATATGAGGCACAAATTTCTTGAAAGAGTGTGATGGTTTTTGTTCTTTTCCATCACTAATAGATGCCAACATGTCTTTGGCACACTCATCTTCAACATCAGTGACAACAAGTTTCTTCTCTTTATCAAATTGAGTTTTAAGAGCAGTTATCTCATCGTTCGATCTTTTTTCACTATTGCCAAGAGAAGTTTGAAGGTCCTCGACTTTTTTTCTTTTCAATAGCTAGTTCAGCAAGATGTTTAGTATTGAGCTTATCAATCTCATTCAGATGGGAAGTATTGAGATCCTCTTTTTCTTTTTGGTGTACATCCCTAAGATGTTTCTTGACATGAAGGAGCCCTCAGAGGCATTCATACCTGGCTAGCTAGAACCCATGAAACTGATTTATTACGAGGTCACCAAATATTTCCTTCATCGTTTTCTCTACAGCAACAATATCTTTATGATAAACCATCTCTTTAGCCATGTGTTTTAATTGATTGTGAGATGTTTGATTTCTTGAGTAAGCTTTTGCTCTGCAACATCTAAATCGGAAAAGGGTCGAAGAGCATATAGTTTTTCTTCGGATGGCTCTGCGGGAGGAAAAACCATTGGGCTTGGTCGAGGAATAAGAGCTAAGGAATTTGTATGAACAGTAACCTCATGAGATCTAGCTTCAGAGGTAGCAGGTGCACCTTCTACCGAAGTTATACAAATGATCTTGAATCTCTTGAATAACAAGATCTTCTTCTCCAACAAGCTCCCCTGATTCATTGAAGTTGATAAAGCTGTTGGGATCGAAGTGATCATCACATTGGTCATCTTCTATAACAATAGTTTCTTTTTGCTGATTGGTAGCATCTGCGGTATTTACTTCATTTTCCTTTTGACGACTTTGTTGATTCTCTGCAACTATAACTTCGTTGTCTTCATACAGTATTTCTTCGACAATTTTTGCAGCTTTCTTTTTCCTTTTCTTTCGGGGACTTGTCTTCGTGGTGCTTTTCTTTTTCGAATGAGTAGTAGTTTTCTTCGTTTTTGGAGAAGATTCATCTTCTATTCCTTCTTCGAAAGTTGAGAGAGTGGTTTCTTTATTTTTCCTTTTCAAACTTTTTGGCTTCAGATCTGTTAAATGGATAGCACTAGATGTACTAGCTGCTTTGCTATTCTTTTTTGCCTTCTTCTTTTTAGGGAGGTGGTTATCTGATCTATTGTGAATTGGTAAGAATACTTTACAATAAAAATGGACTAACTATTTGACAACTTGTCAAGGGTTAGGTTGCTCCATCAAATTTTGAGGAGGAAGAGCTCCAAATGTGATTGGAAATAGATGACTATTAAGGAAGTTGATGGGTTCGAAGGCTGTATGGAAAGCGTTATTCTATTCCTTTTCAGCCCAGGCAGTAAGGTGGACAAAGATCTTTTTTTCCTTTTCCTAACGAAGTGCGTAGCGTCTCGAAATTTCTGTTTGGAATAGGGAAGTTGATATATCATCAGTTGAAAATGTAATTTAGAGAAATAATGTTAAAAGACTTACGATTACTCCTCCAAACGATGTTCAATCTTGATGGGTTGGCTTCAGATATAGCTTTACCATTCTCCCACGCTCCTGAAATAAAGACAAATTTATGCTTCCAAAATTTTTCTTCTTTCAGTAGATCATCGATTATTTTTAATTCATCATCCAACGTGAGATAGTAAAACGGAAGAACTGGTCCATTTGATAATTTAGTTAGATATATGAAGTCTTCAATGCATATCAGAATTTTGGATAAGCGGGAGGCCATTATTACAGAGAGCAACGTGAACCACTGTTTTGGTGTCACTTGGGTTGGACACAGATTCAAAAGGTCGAAGTATTCACTATCATGGGATCCAGTGGAAATCAAAGACCCCAGTTGATGATCTCTGGATAGACCACCAGTTCGTCTTTTTTAGAGTCTAAGGGTGTTTCTCCTTTTTTGGGTAGACGAAGTGTTATATTGTCTCACATTCCCCAATGTTTCTTAAGATCAGTTACTTGGCTCTCCTCGCAGTATGTATACCAGACGTTTTTTAGAGCCACTATATAGTTTGCATCGAGAGATCTCAAATTCTCACCTATTGATGCGCTCTCTTCTTCGGAGATTCTGATTAAGATTTTTATTTTTCCTTGGTTTACGAGTTTTTTCATGTACAGTAATTTCTGATTCTTTCGAAAATTCTTCTTTTATATCACCTTCATCGTTTGATTGAGTAGCTTTGGATTCGACTTCTCCTTCAGATGCTTCAGCTGTCTGTTGAGGAGGATTATTCGCAGGATTTGGTTGAGACAATGTGACTATCTCAACAATATCCCTCGAGGGAGGAGAAGAGGTTGATAGATTTGAAAAAAGATTAATGTCCGAGGAAGTATCAGCGTCATCTCCCATTGCTATAAAAGTTTTCATTTTTGGGGTTCGAAGAGGGTGAGAGTTTGAAATATTGTTTGGGGAAAAAGTCGCTGCGGATCTCTTTGGAGAAGATTTGCTAACTTTACGATTAGTTTGAGATTACGATTTGGTAAGAGAGGGTGAGGTTCGAGATGCTTTAGGTGTTCGCATTTTTGAGGATTGGCTCTCTTCCGTAAGAGGAAAAGGTGAAAACCAGGAGTTTTGGAAGGATCAAAATTACCGTAATATATTATCTTTGTCGACAGACTACGAGGTGCGTTTCTTATTAATCCAGCCGCCCTATATTCCTCTTCTCTTACACTGATGCAAAAGTAATCGTAAGCTCTGAAGACGTTTTTGTCTAATTTTGGGAATTCATGTTTTTTTTTGGAATTCTGGCTTTAGATCTCTAGGATTTTAGACGCTTTCTCATAAACTGGTTGAAGATTGAACAAAAATATGAGTTTTTCGGTGAAAGTAGCCAGTAAATTGAAGAAGTCGGTGAAGGTAGCAAAGGGGTTTGGAGTTTTTGTACTTTCTCTCTCAAGGAATTTTGTTTGTGAATCAAACAACGAGTGACAATGGGATTTATAAGAAGAGAAAATTAGTGTTGGAAAGTGGAAAAGGTGGACGTTGATTGGACAAAAGTTGAAGCGGATATGTAAGATAAGAATTCAACTTCTGTCACGTTATGGGCCTAGGTGCAGACCTAGCCCATAGAGTGTCATTATTTACTCAGAAGTAGGCTTGACACCTAAGAATGTTAGCTACTACTTCGAATTGTGATATAAGGAGGTGATTTTCTATTAACATATTTCGATGCACGTGACACATGATGGTATAATAGAATACTCAGTGCAGTTCGAATTATAGAAAATAAAATTATCTTCACTTCTGATTATGTTCGAGGCTAGTTAGTGCTCATTCATTTACTAACATGAGAACTAAAGGGGCTACTGATAAGGAAATGATACTTGAAGGACTGAAATGTAAAAATACAATAGCTTATGATAGATTGTAAAATTAGAAGGAGGAATTGGTATTTTGTATTTTTGTTAGGGACTAATATGTAATTATCCCATTTACTATAATTGATTCTCTTATGAGCTAAATCATTGCGCTTTTATATAAAGGCCAAGAGAGGTCTAATAAAAGGGTTGGAATCATTGCGTTTCTATATAAAGGCCAAGACATCTCTAATAAAAGGGTTGGAATCCTTGCGCTTCTATATAAAGGCCAAGGCAACTCTAATAAAGGGGTTGGAATCCTTGCGCTTCTATATAAAGGCCAACTCTAATAAAAGGATTGAATTTTTGAGTTACTCTAATAAAATGGTTAAATTAACTAAAGCAATTCAGATTATTAAACTCACCTAAATCGGACCTTTATAAGAGTGCCAAAGCTTGATGCTTATTCAATATTCTAATTACAATATTCTAATTACGATATTCAGATTACGATAGATTTCGTTCCTAGTTATTTATGCATTATTTCCCTGATGTAATAACTATTATAAATAAATCTATGTATATTGAGCAAATGAGATCATGTCATATCTTCGAGAATAGCTCGCAGACTATGGTACAAATATAATAGTAGGCTCAGAAACTGTAACTGTAGACCCTATAAGTGATCATAGGTACAAATATAATAGTAGGCTCAGACACTGTAATTGTTGACCCTATAAGTGATCATAGGAACAAAGCATATGTAACTTATGCTCTTGTTAAAGAAATCGTATTCTATGAAGGTGGGGATACCCTAAGTATGTTGCAGTGGAGAGGAAGAAGTAAAAGCAAATGACTATGAATCTTGATGTCTTGTTAGGGTCCTAAATAAATCAGACGTAAAATGTAGAGACGACTGCATAATTGTACCATAAAATAGATAATATAGTTGCAGAGGTAAGGACATCAAGGCTCACCTTTTCTAACGTGTTCTATGAGAAAATAGATAATCATTCAGTTGCTTCCATCGCGAGCTACTGTGAACAAATTATTCATGATAGCCCATCTCTTCAGCAAGAGTTGGTCGCTATAAGAGTTGGAGAAGTAGTTTTTCAAATGTTAACATCGTTTATGGGTACGAGAGGCATGTGTTGGACCTTATAGCTCAACATGTGGAGATTGGACTAAAGGTAATTATTTCATTTATCCTCAATTATTGTACAAATCATCCTAATTTGTTGTATTTCATATAAAATGCATTTGAGATAATGACAATAAAGCAAGAGAACAACGTCTCAATGACGCAGATCTTCGACCAGTATTATCGAGGTTGGGCATGCCTGTAGATAATGGGTCTTTGACAGATGAGAAATCTACATGTAAGGTAAAGTCATTTAAAAAAATTAAACCCATTTACAATGAGAGTTATTTGCGGTCATGGGTGTAGAATATAAAAAATATACGAAGAGAGATACAAGAAGAAGAAATTTGTATTGAAGGCTTTTGTGATGTTGTTGTTTTGATACATTGTATATCCTATATTTATATTAGTATATTATTCTGTTTTAATGACAGAATAATATCTTTGATTAATATAATATTTTCTCTAAAATACAAAATCAAATTTATAATAGAATATGAATAATATTTTTATATCAAAAATATATTATCCAAATTTTTGAGGAATATATTAATTAATTAACTTAATTATTTATTTAATATATTTATAGCTTAATTTAATTTGGTTCCAACAATGAGAGTATTCAAGTTCAGAACCAATTGACTTAACAGAAGAGAAATATAACTTATTCGGAGGAGGGCGCAACCCTTTAATATCAATATTAGACTAGATTATCCGAGCTAGATGAGTGGGTGGTCATGATTTACATGCTTAAGCAGAGAATCTCTCAACTTGATAAACATATTTCACTAGTGACTTAATCGAGAAAAAAGATGATGAGGCTTTGAATGACTCGATTAATGAGTTTGCCAAGGGTGTGAACTATATGAAGTCGGACTAATATAAGTTCGACAATAGTGTCTAATGGTTTCCATAAATTTAGCTCATAAAAAGAATGAGTCCGTTATTTGGAAAATCTATCAGACAAGGTCAGAACTAGATTTGGGTCATTTATAGGAGTTAATCCCTCGTAAGCAATAGTCATAAGATGTAGAGTGATACACAAAAGAAATATGTAAGGGTTCACCTTGGATGTGCATTGTTGAAGTAACACTACAAAGTATAAAGATCTTTCAGTCCTCAACCAAATAAACCATTAACATGGGAGATGAAAATCCATTCAAGAAGGAAGAAGTTATCACTCTAGAAAACCGTGTAATGTGGTTAGCCAATCAAAGAGGTCCCTTCTTAAGTTTCGTATGTTAAGGTATACAAACATAATGCATGATGTGTCATGATTAAATCCATCTGAAGGTTCAGGAATTGAATCGTGTAATCGGGAATCGAAAGGGAAACACCATGTATTCGTTTGATCAAAGAACTCTAGTGACTGCTCAAATAATAGTGATAAGTTTTCTCACTAGCATAAGCAATTCAGGAAAAACCAATTTTTAGACATGGTAGCTAGTGCGTGCAATACAGCTGGCCAAAAGCAATGGACTCTAACAGTTATAAGGGAAGATGGTAATCAACCAATCGAAGTAATATATGGTGTGTATGGTAGGGTAATCAAGTCAAAAGTGGTCTATTTGGTGCAGCAGCTCATGTGCACGGTTATCTTACACCAACTCAAGGATAAAATATATCAAAAACGATATGTCGGCTACTCCATCTAGTGTTCAGCTTTTGGAAATGCAGATTGAAATATTGAAGCAAGAGAGATTTAAAGTTAGTCAATTGTGATGAGTTCGGAGTTTTTGGTTATTTTATCCTAAGTAAATCTACTTATCCGAACAGGGACAATTCGGAATATATCACACCACCAGATATCCGAACTGGACAAATGTAGTAACCTTTAGCTACCAGATATCCGAACAGGACAAATGTATTAACTTTTGGCTAAGCTCGCTGCTAATCAACTTAAAACTATATAACTAATGGGTCTTTAAATTCGACCCGGTTTCATGACCCGACCCAATAAGCCCATAGGTCAGTAATTAAGGTATAAATACCTTAATCACTCTCATTAATGAGGGTGATCCAAATTTAATACTAGTATGCAGCTTAATTATCTATCTACTCTACACACTAAGCACAAAACATCACAACATTATCAAAACACTCTCTAAATATTTTACCAGTTTATCCTCAGCCAAAAAATAAACCAAACCAAATTGGCAACCACAGTGGGAGGCGACGGTATTTGAATTTTACATTCAAAAGCAATTCGGATGGATCCGAATGGGTAAAATACTCCACCCCCTAAGGTGGAAGGTGCGAAGGAAAATAAGGAGTACACCATCGAGGAGCGAGACCAACTGAGGGCTAAAATAGAGGCGTCAAGAGCCATAAAACAAGAAGAGAAAGATATCAAGGAGAAATCTAGAGCGTCAGTGGTTCACCACACTGATAACCCTGAGGAAAATGAGCCATCTTTAAAGACTCACCTCTATTCAAAGAAAACACACTGGTTTAAGCCTGTTGAAAATTCTGGATCTAAATCCTCCAACAGCTCTTTAAATGAGGCAGAGCTTGAAGAATCGTTGTCCTCGAGCAGTGATGAGGGAGGATCTAGAAAAAAAGATGACTTTAACCAAAAAACACTCAAGAAAGAGGCACAGACATGGTAGGCTCAAAAGGCACCAGGGCAAAGGATCATCCCACGAGCATGTTGATCAATTATTGATTGATCCATTTGATTTTCAGTCCAAATTAGGTATTTTTGCAACTCCTAATGAAGATACTGTTTTCAACTGCAATAAAAACTGGAGGTAGTCGCCTTTGTCAGCAAAAATACTATTCAGACATCTTCCTAAAAGGTTTGATAGCTCTAAGATGGAAAAATACAATGGAAGTCGGGATCCGGACAACCATCTGGAGCAATTCAAAAACTTCATGATGAATATTGATGACGATGATAAGCTTTTGTGTAGAGCTTTCTCCCAAACTTTTACGGGGAGTGCTCTTAAATGGTATAACATTTTTGCTCAGGGATGTATTAGAAACTTTGATACATTTTGGGTTGCCTTCCGAAGGAAATTTGTTGGGAGTAAGGAACTGAAGGGTAATTGGGACACCGTTATCCATTGTGCGCATGAACCGAATAAGTCCTTAAAAGATTATATAAGTTGTTTTGTGAATACAAAGCATGGGCTAGCAGATTGCTTTAAGCAAGTGGAAATTGCTTCTCATAGACAAGGATTTTGTGACCCGGAAGAAGGCTATGACAAGGGGTGGTTTATTAAACCAAGTGGGAAAACGGATTAATGTGGAAGAAACAAAGAAAACTAGGGTGCACCTTTAGGTGAGGTCCGCCACTACGAAAGCTACTTCAGCCACTAACCAATCCGGTTACAGGGAAAAGGAGACCATACAAGGGTTTAACCGGTCCAAGCAAAATCAATCCAACCAGACCCAGAGCCAACAAACCAAAAGTAAGAGGGGTCCTTGGGTCCAGCCTAAATGGCTCGCTAAATTGAGGGAAGATGTAGCCATAATTTATGATAAAACCAAGGATGAAGTACACTTTCGAAAGCCGGGTGCATTGCATTCCCCGAGAGAAAACCGGAACACTTGTTTTTTGCCAATATCACAATTATATAGGCCATAATACTCAGGACTGCATAGCATTGAAACAAGATGTCCAAAACCTTATTGAGAGGGGAAAGTTGGGAGCATACGTTAAAAGGAGAAGTGAAAACAGACCAGACAATACATAGAATAATGCTCCCCGGACAGGTCCTTCGAACAATCCTGGAACATCTTCTCAAGAGGGCGCGATGGTGATCCTTGAAAGATTCGATATAGAATCTGAGTATCTAGATCCAAATCCAACTCGAAATAAGGTGGGGGTGATAACATAAAAAACTAAGACAGTTTATGGACTAATCAGCTATTCGAATCATTAACTATTTTTGAGGAGATAGTGTGACTGCACCTACCCCTTCATCAAGGAAGAGGCATGTCCATAATTTGGCTACCCAGTTAGCAGGTGGAATGTCTTTTCATCAGTTCCAATCCCTATTCTCATTCGTAGTCTTTGATGAAGATGACTTGAGGGATATTGCAGGACCTCATGAGGATGCGGTGGTTATAGGAGCTTCTATAGGGTAAAATGATATACGCCGAATTCTGATTGATACGGGCAGTTCGGAAAACATACTATTTCTAAGCTCCTACAAGCAAATGAGGAATCCAGCATTTATTCAATGTTCGAACAGATTCATCGTAGACTTCAAGGGAAGTTCTACAGATGTAATTGGAGAATTCAAAGAAGAAGTGTTATTGGGTAAGGGGCCATTTAAAAAGATGGTAAGAGTAGTATTTGTTTTGGTAGATTACCTCACATTATATAATGCAATTTTTAGGAGATCTTGGCTTTCCAGAATGCATGTTGTGGCCTCTACGGTCTATCAGTGCTTAAATTATGCGGTTCGGGGACAAGTAGGTATTGTCCGAAGTAGTCAGAAGATAGCCAGAGAGTGCTATGCAACAATTTTTGCTCCTAAAACATTGGGGGCAGTCCGGATTAATAAAGATTAGCAGCTAGTGTAGCCTTCTACTGAGGAGGGTGAGATTGATAATCCAAGAGAGGCTCCTAGTGTCATAATACCTATTGAGGAAGTTGAAACTTATTTCCTTGCAGAGGGAAATAACGTCAAGATTGGTTCCAAATTGGCACCAGCATTAAAGAATAAATCATTGTCTATTTTGTTGGATAATCAACATGTGTTTTCATGGTGTAATAGTGATGTAACCGAAGTACCAGCAGATATCATTTCACATAAGTTGTCTACCTGGTGTGATGTTACACCTGTTGTACAAAAAAATAAGAGCTTTTTCCAAAGAAAGAGCAGATGTAATTGTTCAAGAAGTTGATCGGCTGACTAAGATGGGACATATTAAAGAATCTCAATATCCTTTATGGACTGCCAATCCGGTGTTAGTCAAGAAAAATAACGACAAATGGCGTATGTGTATTGATTTCACTGACCTCCATAGGGTTTTCCCTAAGGATCTTTATCATGTTCCTTGAATAGATCAGTTGGTGGATTCTACATCTGGAAAAAAATTGTTGTCCTTCATGGATGTATTTTCAGGGTATAATCATATACAAATAGATCCGAAGGATCAAGATCATACTACTTTCATCACAGATAGAGGTCTTCATTGTTACAAGATGATATCCTTCGGTTTGAAAAATGTTTGGACTACTTACCAGAGGTTGGTGAACAAAACATTTGCTAATCAGATTGGCAGGAACATGGAAGTGTACATAGATGACATGATGGTTAAAACCTTGGAGGAGGATTTACACATATCTGATCTTTGAGAGACTATTTCCAACTTAGAGACTGTGAATTTAAAGTTAAATCCAGAGAAATGTGTATTTGGGGTCTGATCTGGGAAATTTATGGGCTACATAATAAGTGAGAAATGAATCTAGCCTGATCTGGACCAACTGAATGCCTTATTAGCAATGGATCCTCCTAGAAATGTTAAAGAAGTTCAAAGGCTCACAGGCAGGTTGGCTGCTTTGAATAGATTTATTTCAAGGTCATCGGACAAGTGCGCTCTGTTTTTCCAAATATTGAGAAATGCTAAAGACTTCAATTGGTCCCCACGGTGTGACCAAGCCTTTATTTATATAAAGAGACACTTATCTTCACCCAAAACTCTTTTCAAACTTGTTCGGGGAGAAAAGCTTTATGAATACCTAGTTGTATCAGAATGTGCTATAAGTGTTGTCCTACTAAGGGAAGTGGACAATGACCCTCGTCCGGTGTACTATATCTATAAGAGTTTACACGATGATGAAAGAAGATATTTGAGGTTGGAGAAGTTAGCATTGGCTTTAGTAATTGCAGTAAGAAATATGAAGCCGTATTTTCAAGCTCATTCTATTGTTTTCCGAACGTCTTTCCCATTAAAAATGTTCTCCAAAAGGCTGATATATCAAGTAAAATGACAAAGTGGTCAGTGGAATTCCCCTCGAACGACAATTAAAGCTCAATCGGTGGCTGACTTCTTGGTAGAATTTCATGCTGATAGATCTTCTGAACAAGATTCAGAAAGCAATTTCAAAAAATAATGGGTGGTCCGAACTGATGGTGGATCAAGCACTATGGGATGTGGAGCTGGAATTTTCTTAACCTCCCCATATGGTGATAAAATATATCAAGCTATATGCTTTGGATTCAGGGCCTCTAACAATGAGTCTGAGTACTGATGAGTCCGAATCCAGGACATCTCCCCGGAAGGGCAGGTCACTGTAAATTCTCTCCGAATACCGGACAGATCATTTGGACCGGACAGATCACTTCGAAACAATGTGAGCCTAAGGCTGTTCGAACTATGACAAAAGTACTAAAAAACCTAAACACTTCCTGACTAAGCTACCTGTCCTCCTGCTTAGAACTCATGGGTCCTTAAACATGACCCGGGTCCATTAAACTTGACCCGAAAGCCCATAAGGGCCCAAACATCACACTATAAATACTCAACCACCAGCATTAACTTCTAATAATGAAAATTAACTGCTACCAAGCTACTTAATTATCTCTCCACCTTGAAACACCCTTACACCGCCGTTAAACACCCCTGTACCACCTTGAAACTCCACTTAAAATTACTAGCCTACCCTCGGGCTATTTTTATCCACAACAAATTGGCGACCACAGTGGGAGGAGAGAGGTGCCTGAATCAAGCATTCGAAACCTGCCAAGAAATTTTGTCCGAATGAATCCGGATAATCCAGAGCTTCCACCAGCTTTGCTCGAAGTGGTGGAAGAGAACGATGAGTATATTGTCCAAGAGCGTGACAGGTTAAGGCTTGAGATAGAAGCTCTGAGGGCTGAAAAGGCCGAAATGGGTGTGAAAGAAAAATCCAAGGCATCGGTTGTTCATCACACCGACAACCCTAGAGAGCTTGAGGCTTCGAAAACTCATGTGAGTACCAAAAAGACACATGCTAGTTCTAAAAAGTCTCACCGGTCCAAGCCTGTGGAGAGCTCTGACTCAAGTTCAGAATCTTCGGGCAGCTCTTCGGACACTGAGGGAAATGAAAAATCCTTGTCCTCTAGCAGTGATGAGGGTCGAACCAAGAAAAAGCAAAAGCAGGTTAAGAAATATTCAAGAAAAAGAGATCACCATGGAAGAATGAAAAGGCATATTGGAAATGGGTCATCTCATAACCGGAGGCATGTAGACCGGATGCTGATGGATCCTTTCGCTTTCCACGATGAACCAGGTATCTTTGCAACTCCCAATGAGGATACTATGTTCAGTCGTGGAAGAAATTCGAGGCAATCTCCATTGTCTTCTAAAATCCTGTCCGGAAACCTCCCCAAGAGGTTTGACAGTACCAAGATGGAGAAGTACGATGGCAGTACTGATCCGGAAAATCATCTGGAGCAATTCAAGAACTTCATGATGAACTTTGATGATGATGATAAACTGCTCTGTAGGGCATTCTCCCAATCCTTCACGGGGAGTGCTCTGAAATGGTACAACAGCCTGCCTCAGGGTTGTATTAAAGACTTTGATACGTTTTGAGTGGCCTTTCGAAGGCAGTTTGTGGGGAGTAAGGAGTTGAAAGGCAATGGAGACACAATAATCCATTGTGCCCAGGAGCCAAACGAGTCATTGAAGGAGTACATAAGTCGTTTTGTGAACACAAAGAATGGGTTGGCTGACTGCTTCGAACAGGTGGCAATAGCGTCCCTAAGACAAGGCTTGAACCCAGGCAACTTGGCTGATTCGGTGACCAGAAAGAAGGCCATGACCTGGGGAGGATTGCTAAATCAGGTTGGCAAGCAAATAAACGTTGATGAAACAAAGAAGACCAGGGTACACAGACAGGTGAGATCCACCCCAGTGGCACCAACTCCAAATCAAAACCAGTCCGGGAATAGAGCAAGAGAAACCGGACAGGGGCATGGTAGAGGAAAAGCTCAGTCTCAGCCAGCTGCTCCTGCTCAAAGTCAACAATCCAGAAACAAAAGAGGGCCATGGGTCCAACCAGAGTGGTTCGCAGAACTTAAAGAAAGCGTGGCCACCATTTTTGATAAAACAAAAGATGAGGTACACTACCGGAGACCGGCAACCTTGTAGTCTCCCAGAGAGCATTGTAACAACTCATTTTGCCAATACCACAATGATATTGGCCATACCACTGATGATTGCATAGCATTGAAACAAGAGGTACAAAACTTGATTGAAAGGGAAAGTTGGGTGCGTACGTTAAAAGAAGAGGAGGCAACAGGCCTGACAACACTCACCGGGTTGGTCCAAGTAATGCTGCTCCGGAGGGGGCCATGGTAATAGTTGAAAGGTTTGATGTGGAATCTGAATACTTGGATCCTGATCCCACACGAAATAAGGTGGGTGCCATAGAGGAGTATTCTAAGACAGTCTCCGGGCTCATTAAATTCTTCGAGTCACTGACGATTTTCGGAGGGGACACAATGACTGCCCCTACTGCTTCTTCAAGAAAGAGGAATGTTCATAATTTAGCCTCCCAGTTAGAAGGAGGCATGACATCCTATCAATCACCAAACTCATTCCCATTCATAGTATTTGATGAGGATGATTTGAGAGATATTGCTGGCCCTCATGAGGATGTTGTTGTCATAGGAGCATCTATAGGGGGCAATGAGATAAGGCGAATTCTGGTGGATACTGGAAGCTCTGCCAATATCCTTTTTCTAAACACTTACAAGAAAATGAAAAATCCAGCTGTGATTCAGAAGTCGGACAGATCAATCGTGGGCTTTACGGGCAGCTCAGCCGATGTGATCGGGGAGTTTGAAGAAGAAGTGTTATTGGGCAGGGGCCCTTTCAAGAAAATGGTTAGAATACCCTTCATTGTGGTGGATTGTCCCACTTGCTATAATGCTATTCTAGGGAGATCTTGGCTCTCTAGGATGCATGCAGTGGCTTCGACAGTCCATCGGTGTTTAAAGTATGCTGTTCAGGGACAGGTTGGGGTTGTCCGGAGCAGCCAAAAGATTGCAAGAGAATGCTATGCCACTGCCTTGGCTCCACGAACGTTAGGGGCAGTCCGTATAAGTAATCAATAGCAGTTTGAGGGCCTTTCTGGGGGTGAGGGTGAAATTGATGACCCCAGAGAGACCCCTGGAGTGTTGATTCCGATTGAAGAGGTTGAAACGCACTGCTTGGAAGAAGGAAAAAGTGTCAAGATAAGGTCCAAAATGCCACCAATGTTGAAAGAAGAGATGTTGAAATTCTTGAAAGACCATCAGCACGTTTTTGCTTGGTGCAATGCTGATGTTACTGGAGTTCCATCAGAGGTGATTTCCCATCACCTATCTGTCCGGAGGGATGTGGCACCAGTGGTACAAAAGAGGAGAGCTTTCTCAAAAGAAAAGGCTGATGTCATAGTGCAAGAGGTTGACAGACTCACAAAGATGGGGCATATTAAAGAATCTCAATACCCTTTGTGGACTGCCAATCCTGTCTTGGTGAAAAAGAAGAATGGCAAATGGCGTATGTGTATTGACTTCACAGACCTCAATAGAGCTTGCCCGAAAGATTTGTATCCGGTCCCCCGGATAGATCAGTTAGTAGACTCTACTTCTGGGAACAAGTTGCTCTCCTTTATGGATGCCTTCTCCGGGTACAATCAGATCCAAGTAGATCCAAAAGATCAAGAGCACACCACGTTTGTCACTGATAGGGGTCTACATTGCTACAAGGTGATGCCTTTTGGCTTGAAAAATGTTGGGGCTACTTATCAAAGGTTAGTTAACAAGGCATTTGCTAATCAAATTGGAGGAAATATGGAGGTTTATATTGACGATATGATGGTAAAAAGTGTGGATGAGCATTTGCACTTGTCCAACCTCCGAGAAACTTTTGCCAACTTAGCAAAGGTGAATTTAAAATTAAACCCTGAAAAGTGTGTGTTCGGAGTGCAATCCGGGAAATTCTTAGGGTACATCATAAGTGAGCATGGAATACAGCTCGACCTGGACCAACTCAATGCCTTATTCCAGATGGAGCCTCCTCGAAACATTAAAGAAGTACAGCGATTAACGGGGAGATTGGCTGCCTTGAATAGGTTCATCTCCAGGTCTTCGGACAGGTGTGCTCCATTCTTTCAAACCTTGAAGGGTGCAAAGGGGTTTGAATGGACACCACAGTGTGATGAAGCATTCAATGAAATCAAGAAACATCTTTCCTCTCCCAAAACTTTGTTCAAACCAGTTGATGGGGAGACTCTCTTTGTGTATCTGGCTGTTTCAAGTTGTGCCATCAGTGCAGTGTTAGTAAGAGAGGTCGATAGGCATCCTCACCCAGTGTACTACATCAGCAAAAGCTTGATTGATGCTGAAAGGCGTTACTTGAAACTCGAAAAACTGGCATTGGCTTTGGTAATAGCTGCAAGAAAAATGAGGCCCTATTTCAAGGCTCATCCTATCATTGTCCAAACATCTTTCCCTTTAAAGAATGTCCTTCAAAAAGCAGACATTTCAAGCAGAATGACAAAGTGGTCAGTAGAGTTGGGGGACTTCGACATAGACTTTGCTCCCCGGACAGCAGTAAAAGCCCAAGCTGTGGCTGATTTTCTGGTTGAATTCCACTCTGATAGGGATTCAGAACAACCTACTGATTCAAAAGATAAGAAAGTGTGGATTGTCCGAACAGACGGAGGATCTAGTACCATGGGATCTGGGGCAGGAATATGTCTCACTTCCTCCTACGGGGACAACATGTACCAAGCTATTTGTTTTGCTTTCAGGGCGTCCAATAATGAGTCCGAGTACGAAGCAGCCATAGCTGGGTTAAAGTTGGCCTATATTTGTGGAGCTAAAAGGGTCAAGCTACTAAGTGACTCCCAGTTGCTTGTCCATCATGCCTTGGGCTTATCAGAGGCTAGAAAGGAGCAATTGGTCAAGTATTTACCCCTCCTCAAAAATGAAGCATTAAAGTTTAAAGCTGTTGTCTATGAGCACATCCCCCGGGCAGAAAATGAGCTAGCAGACTCATTGGCAACGATAGCATATACGGAGTCCTATCCATGGATCCATGTACTTGAAAGCCCTTCTATTCAGCTCAATAAGGGTGAAAAAGAGGAAGTCTTTGAAATACAAGTGAGTCGGCCTCAAGACTGGAGGTCTCCTCTTATGCAATATCTGTCCGATGGTATTGTGCCCTTAGATAAATCACAAGCCAGAATGTTGAAACACAGGGCTCGTGGTTTCATTATGTTAAGAGAAGTCTTGTACAAAAAGTCCTATAGCAAACCTCTCCTACGTTGTTTAGGGGATCATGAGTCACAAATGGTTCTCTCCGAATTGCATGATGATGAGGGATCAGCCCATTGTGGATTTAGAGCTTTGACAAGAAGAGTGTTACTCTCCGGATACTATTGGCCATCAATCATGAAAGATGCTAAGGAGCTGGTGAGAAGGTGTGACCCATGCCAGAGGTACAGCAATGAAATTCATGTACCAGCCATTCCTTTGGAATCAATTTCTGAGCCCATCCCGTTTGCTCGATGGGGATTGGACTTGGTTGGACCTCTCCATGTGGCGTCCGGAGGGCGTAAAACTATAATTGTGGCCATCGACTACTTCTCAAAGTGGGTAGAAGCAGCTCCCCTGGCAGGGACAACCTTGAAAGCTGTCATAAAATTCATTCTGTCCAACATATGTTGCAGATTCGGTGTCCCACAGAAGATAACAACAGACAATGGCCCACAGTTTGACAACAGAGAAATGGAAAGCTTATGTGCTTCAAGGGGTATTCAGCACTGCTTTTCTTCACCTTTCCACCCATAAGCCAATGGGCAAGTTGAAGTGGCTAATAGAACAATACTGTTCGGTTTAAAGAAAAATTTGGAAGGGGCTGCTGGGAAGTGGCCTAGCTATCTACAAGAAGTCTTGTGGGCCTACCGGACAACACCTGGGGCTGCAACACAAGAATCCCCCTTTGCCTTGGTCTATGAAACGGATGCAGTAGCCCCCATAGAGAAGACACTCCCTTCCTTTCGTGTTCATAACTTCTTCGGACATGCTAATGAGATGGCAATTAGAAATCAGCTCGATTTGATCGAAGAGAGACGGGTTAAAGCTCATCTTAGAATTGCACACTATCAGGGCTTGATGAGAAGCAGGTTTGCTTCTAAAGTTAAAAGGAGAGATTTTCAACCAGGAGATAAAGTATTAAGGAAAGTTTTCTTGCATACTAAGGAAAATCTCTTCGGAAAGCTGGCCCCAACCTAGGAGGGTCTGTATACTGTGGTTGAAAGAATCAAGCCTGGGACTTATTGGTTGGAAGACAAAGATGGCAGGGTTTTAACTCACCCTTGGAATATTGAACACCTTTGAATGTACTTGGAATAACACCTGTGTAAATATTTACTTGTTTAAACATCCATGTAAATATTTGGGGGCATACCTTCCCCTCTTCGGTGGCACGGAGAGCTTTCAATAAAATTTGGTGCCTTCTTCAAAATTCTCTAAGTATTTTCAAAATTTTATCTCTTATCATACTACCCGGACTAAAAGATCTAAGGGCTATTTAAATTCTAGCCGGAGAGTCTTAATATTCTCACAATACAATAAAACTACTTAAACTCCAGCTATTTAAACAAATAATGAAAGAAGAGGATGGTTGAGCAAAATAAAAACATTCATTCAACAACTTAAAATTGCCTTGGCCTTCCAAGGACTTTTTGAACAAGTTTGGGCACAGTACAAAAAATCTGTCCGAATAATACGGACACCATCACAAAAAGAGTGCATTGGCCTTCCAAGGAATTTAGTTCGAATAAAAGATAAACAGAATAAATTATAAGTTAAGGTTGAGCCTTTGAAGATGGCTCGCCCTCATCTGCTTTCTTGCCCTTGATGTCGCTCCTCTCTTCGACTATCTTCTTGCCCTTGGGATCAATCTCTTCTTCACCTGGTCTCTCTCCGGTTTCCTCTTCATTATCAGACGAGGACTCACTGGAATAGCCCTCGTCAACCATAGTATAATATGGAAGGTCGTCATCATCCACATAGCGCCATAAGCTCCCCAGTCTCCTCTTCGGGAATTTTTCGTGAAATAGGAGAACCATATCAGACTTCACCCTTTGAATCATTAGCTCCTCGCTTTGTATCATCTCCCTGGCATAGGCGTTGATCTTGGCCTTGATGGTGGCTTCTTGGTCCCTCACCACAGCAGCCTTCTCTTCAGCAGCCTGAGTCACTGCATTCTCTAAAGCGATTTTGTCAGTGGTCAGGTTGGTGATGAGCTTCTCCTTGGCTGCAGTTTCTCCCCTTGAGATTGTCAGGTCCTTCTCCAGTCCGGACAGCTTATCCTGAAGATCTTTTATGGTTTCTTCTAGGGTGGCAACTTTTGTGTTGCTTTCATTTTGCTTCTTCTTCAGCTCCTCATTTGCCTATTTAAGCAAGTCAGCATTGGTGGTGGCAGTACGAAGGTCTCCGGACAGCTTTTCCTTATCAGACTTGAGGTCTTTGATAGTGTCTACTTGACTCCGGACTTGCCTTTCCAAAGTGAGCACTGGCTGCACATTGCTAAGTAGAGAATGGGCTATAATATCCTTCTCGCTATAAACCATGAAAGTCTTACCATTAAAATTGACCGTGTTGGAGCTACTCGGAGGGATGTAGGGCCCTGCGAACTCGTCTCTGGGCAGGCCAAGAAAATATTCACCAAGTCCACCCAGACCGGTGATGTCCATTTCATCCAAGTTAAGCTCTCCCCCCTCAACTTCATCTGTATGGAATTCCTTTGGAATCTCTTCTTGAAAGTCCCTTGGGATCTCTTTGGCCAATGTTGGGTCAGTAGGGAAAGAGGGCTCCGGATCCTGGAGAGCAAGATCATCTCATTGGGAAGTCTTTTTCTTCTTGGCTTCCCTATCAGCACTTTCACTTGCTTGCTTGCGAGTCTTCTTGGATGCCCTTGGAGGTTTTGGGAGGTTTACTTCCTGCTTTTCGCTCTCCTGCTCCACCACTTGTAAAAGGGCTGCATCAATTTGAACTTGTGTTGGCCCCTCTGGATCTGTTGGGGCCTCCTTCTCAGTATCACCTGCCACCTTCTTGCCTCTTCTTCTGCCCTTCATTTTGCTTGGGGCTTTGGCCCGAGCAGGTAGGTAGAGTGTCCCATCCAGCTCGTGGGACCTTCTCAGCACAATGTCTTCATCAGGCTGGGTGGCAAGCTCTTCCCAAGTTAGGTCTCTCCGACCTGTTGTGTTCCACAAATGGGACCTTGCTAGGTTTCCAGTGGTAAAGGCCTTGTGGAAACGGTTCTCCCAGTTCTCTGCAGCCCATGCGTTGATTTTGCCACAGGTAGTCTGTCCGGCCTTCAGGTAGTCCCCGAACTCCTTTGGCAGCTCTGTTAAAACAAAAGAGAAATTGGTTAGTACAAACTTAATTTAAAAAGAAAAGAAAGAGAGATCCGAACAGAAACTTGAAGTAAAAAACTTACGGTCACTCCTCCATCTACTCCTGAGAAGGCTTGGATTCTCTTCAGCCTTGATTTTCTTGCCGTTTTCCCATGAGCCACTGACAAACAAGAATTGGCTCCTCCATTTGCTCTCCGACTCCTGGAGATCATCAACAGCTTTGAGATCGTTCCCCATGTTGAAATGGTAGAAGGGGAACTGATGATGCTTGCACAGGTTGGCCACTGCAGCGAACTCTTCCATAGGAAGAGGGATCCCTGATAGCCTAGATGCCATTATGCATGACATCAAGGTGAACCAACCATTGGGGCTTAACTGTGATGGGCAGAGTTTGACCAGGTGGAAGTAGCGCACGATCTCCGGGTCTAGTGGGAACCTGAGTCCCCAGTTAAATAGCTCCGTAAAGAAGACTATTTCATTTCTTTTACAGTCCATCGGGGTCTCCGGATCGATGGGAATCCTTATTTTTACGTTCTCAGGGATCCCCCACTTTGTGCGCATTCTACCCAGATCAGAGGTATGAATAAATGCATACTTGGTCTTCTGCAAGGCCAAGAGGTATTTGAACTCAAATTTGTGGAAGCACGGCCCCACTCTTCCCTCAAGGCACTCCGGCAGGTCCGGGCGCCTCAGATACAAATTTTCCTTCCCCTTTTTTGCAGCAGCAGGAGTGGTATCAGCCTGTCCGGAGGACTCGGACTCAAAGGGGACCTCTTCAGTAGAGTCCTCCATTCTCTCCTCCATAATTGTTGGAGGGACTTCTGTGGAAGTGGTTCGGGGAGGATTAGTGCTTGGCATAGCCTGCCCTCCGGACTGTTGCCTCACCTCGAGTTGAGTTTCTGAGGCAGAAGATTCTTTGGGGGGTGCCGGGCTGCTGGCCTCCGGACCGGACAGCCTCTCTCAGGGAGCTCTAAAGGGCACTCCAGACCTAGAGTCACTATTTTTTGTCCCCGATTTTGAGGGAGTGTTTTTAGAGGTTAGCCCTTTAACTAACCGGCTTGGCCTCTTGATGACTAATTTCTCCGGGGAGTGGTCAGAGTCAGACCCCATGGCAATAAAAGACGATTTTTTTCCTAACACTTGTAGCAGTAACTCCCGGTTCAACAGCAGGGATTGACTCCTGAACTGAGGAGCCAGATACTATGGGAGAAAGGGTAGATTGAAAGAGCTTTCTAGGCTTGGTACCTTTGGAAGAGGATGAGCCCCTATCAGACTCGGCAACAAAGGAGGCTGGTTTCTCAACAGGCGACGATGGTAGCCCTGCTGCTAGTCGTTTCTCCTTCTCGACCCTTTGTGCTTTCTCCAACTCCGAAATATTGAGCCAACCGCCTTTGATCAAAGCTGTTCTTGCTGTAAACATAAAACAGTCAAGGAAATTTTCGTTCTAGAGAGATAAAGCTCTGGGTGAAAATGCAGAGTGAAATTTGAAAGAGATAGTGAGACAGTGAAAAATGAAGGAGAATTTATAGTAAATGTGAAAAAAAGGAGTTGATTCCTAGAAGAATCCGAAAAGTCAGGTAATGATTAAAAGGCGGCGCTGATGTCATTATTGGAAATTAAAGAGGTAACTTGTTAAAGAAGGTGGCGCGAAATTCAAGGTGAAAAAACGGCTGGAGTGACCAATCAGGGAGTGACACGTGTCCCATTAACTTTGGCAAAAACCGTTTGGAATTCGTAATGTTTGACCTGTCCGGGTATACCCATAACTCTCTCCGAATTAAGAACCACTTCCTGTAATCGGACAGTTTTTTAGTTCTTTAACAAGGACACTTGCTCAAACACCTAAAAAAGGGGCTCCTGATGAGTCCGAATCCAGGACATCTCCCCGGAAGGGCAGGTCAGTGTAAATTCTCTCCGAATACCGGACAGATCATTTGGACCGAACAGATCACTTCGAAACAATGTGAGGCTAAGGCTGTTCGAACTATGACAAAAGTACTAAAAAACCTAAACACTTCCTGACTAAGCTACTTGTCCTCCTGCTTAGAACTCATGGGTCCTTAAACATGACCCGGGTCCATTAAACTTGACCCGAAAGCCCATAAGGGCCCAAACATCACACTATAAATACTCAACCACCAGCATTAACTTCTAATAATGAAAATTAACTGCTACCAAGCTGCTTAATTATCTCTCCACCTTGAAACACCCTTACACCGCCGTTAAACACCCCTGTACCACCTTGAAACTCCACTTAAAATTACTAGCCTACCCTCGAGCTATTTTTATCCACAACAAGTACGAGGCAGCTGTAGCTGGTCTTAAGCTAGCTCTCCTATGTGGGGCTAAGAGAATATGGTTAATGAGTACAGGTATGGTCAATATCGAAATGATCTCTCCAGTTTCATGACAACTTAATTAGAGGTAATTGGGCATAAGGTGGGAGAGAGTAGCTTGATAGGATCATTTGCTTAAAGCATAGGGTCTCCAAACTAATAATTGAGTTCATAAAATTCAATTTTATAAGATCAAATTCTTCTCTAAACCATGAGGCTCGATCAACTGTGAAACTCAAGACCTAATTATTCAGTTGAACTCTCATCCCATACCTTATGGGCTTGATAAATCAGACAAGGTAACAATTCAACTACATTTGGATAATTAGGCTTCTATTCTTATTCCTCCATTACTTCTTTAACAATGAGTATGATGTACTAATGAGGGTTTAAAATTTAATAGAGCTAAACTCGAGCTATTAGAGGGCTCGGTTATAGTTTACCTGAATATATTAGCTTAAAGGAGTCGAGTAAGCATTAAGTAAAAAACATTACGCTTCGTAAAATATTACTTTTAAAGTAAATTTATTTCTTGTTAGTTTAGAAATTAAGATAAATTTATTTCCTACTCAATTACACATTAATTCCTAATATAATAACTATTATAAATAAGTCTCCACGTTGTGGAGAAATTAGATCAGGTTACATCTTAGACCTTGGTAATTCATATTCCGTACTCATTAATAATACATATTTTACCCTCATCATTCAATGCTACTTTCAAGTTACATCTTCTCTACTTTCATTTCTTAACCTAGATAGTAATCATCTCGAAATATTAGTTATCTTCTTTGGAAACGAATTTCTTCGGCTAAACAAAATCGCACCACATCAGTCTATATTGTTTAATTCTAACGAGGGACAACTAATTATTATTTACATAACAAAGAAAGTAGCATAACATTCTCTAGAAATGCGCTAACTAACGTGAATTAAGTCATTGTTTTACCAACAATAGCATAGTAAATATGATAGCGCGCATTTTATTGATCCATGGTTGGATGAGGATAACATGTATTGTGATTGACTATCTACTATCATGAAGATGAATTATATTTTTATTTTATATTCCCCTGTTCGAGGGCAACATCGAGACGTAATTCATTAAGAACTAGAGTCTTTAGTCTATTGAATCTTGTGAGGATTCTTTTCGAGAGTAAGAGAGGTATTATGCCTCAAATTTGATCATATCTATTTTTTAAGATAATATTTTAGCAGAGTTTTATGTGTCAAGCATGTATCTATTGACTTTAGATCCTTCAATTTTAGCGTGATGATTACAGCATAAGGTCGTACTACCCCTCAAGTTGTCATTATGGAATGTAATTATAGAGAAGAAATCCATGTAGAGGTGGACCTACAAAAGGTTGATTTGTTGGACCTCAAGGTCAACAATTGGATGTTTTAGGGAAGACAAAATGATTCATGAAAGGGTGCCCCCTCCACCATCATTTATATTATTTTCCTGCTTGAATCGAGATTCGAAAATTTATTGAATTCCTCATATAATGCCATAGCTTCAATTTTCGGCGGCACTTCAGCTTCAGGATCTGCTTAAGGGGGATCGTTGATGGGCACCGACAACTGATTAGTTTGATTATGTTTAGAAAAATAGGGGCCCAACCTATGAAAAACTCTTAGAGCTTACCCTTGATAGGGTCAGATATTATTAGGGGCTAATAATTGAATGTGGGTCAGGTTTATTTTAGGGGGAATTTTAGGCTCATAATAAAACAATGATGAGTAAGTTGTGTTCTTAGTGACTAAGTTGTGTGCCAGCCTTATATGTTATTGGGCTTAAGGGCTCATGAGCTTAACCGATGCACATGATCCGATATGATTGGCTCATAGATAAAAAATTTATCCTATAAATAATTCAAATGTATTGCATTTAAGAGGGTTGGAATTTTTTTCTCTCGACATATTAAATACAAGAACCTTAATTATCTCTCTACACTCTACCCAAAATTTAATACATTGCCTAAATTACCCTCCAGCCAGATTTTGTCATCACCAGCCGTCATTGATAAAGTTTAGAATCTTATATTTCAGGGTTCTACACTCTCGAATTTTGTGGTCAATATTGTTATGATATTTATAAAATTTGTTAGGATTTCTAAACTTCTTTGAAGTCCGCGTCTTCTATAATTTTTGACTCGGTCATATATCGTTGTTGTATCTTTGGTGAGCTTAGCGTATTGGGTGTTCAAACCCGTATATTATTGAGAGTCTTGACCCCTTGTAGGTCTTCGTTTATCATTTTAATACTTCTCATTTTGAAATGAAGAATTTATTTAAGATGGCTTAACATTGTGTTTGTCAGATGATATGACGGAAAGGCATTAGACCTTCTTGACATCTATGATCGCATTGTCTCAGACACTTTGATTTGCTGCTCTACATAAACTAAAGATTATTTAGAAATATGAGCATTATATTTGATAATATCTTCGGTAAAGAGATCGGGGAGGACACATTGGCAATATGTTATGCAAGCCATCAGATTGTGGTAGATTTTTAAGTTGTTTTATTGTTTTGAAAAACCTCTTAATCTACTCACGCATGCTTTTGTGTATTTTCTGCTTGTTATAGATTATATAATCTTCGTCTCTATGGATTATTTTTCTTCCAATGAATTTACCTCGGAACACGATCTAAATGGATTTGGATATGACAATCAAATATGAAGGCAAAAAGTTGAACCATATGAGTTTGTTGCCTCGAAAGATCATGGAGAAAGCTCGTCATAAGAGCCAACCATCTTCATTGAACCCTATTATCTTATTTTAGAATTTTTTATATGTTGCTCGAATTGTTTTGTACCACCATATTTCTCCATTTTGTATTGATTAAATTTTAGGATGGATTGTTTACCAAAATTTATAGTGCCGCTAAAGATGCTATCAAAATATATTTCAAGTTTTACTTCCATCGCCTAGGATATATATACATTGGCATGTTCGGGACCTCAATATTCATGGGAGGGCGGGCCAAAAGGGTTTAATAGTGCTACGAGATAATCCAATAAGCCCATTGACACTATGTTATCGGGCTTTGCCCAAGAAATAACATGATTATTTTAATAACGTGCAAGATATCGTCCTCGAGAGCAAGTCTGGTAGTACCAAAGATGATGGTGCTTGTGTTTTATGATTTATCCTTGCTCAGATCAACCATAAAAGCGCTTGTCTTGGAGATTCTTCTCATGTAGGCGATGGTGGCAGCATCTTCAACTTCCATATAATTTTCATAATTATTAGGATGATAATTTCAGAGCACAACCCATCACACCTTAAAATTCGAACAACATATTTGCTTGGTTCTAGCCCTTTAATAGCGGTGACCATCTTTTTATGACAAAATATTCATCTGTGTAGGTTTGATGTATGTTAGATATGTTGTTTTATGATAGTGATATTATCTAGTTTTTTGCCAGTGAGGGGATTTATATTCGTATAGGACATAAGATCGTGGTGCACATGATTCGAGTGTTTTGGACATGCTAGAAAGCTTAGATTTTATTTCTGGTCGTGGCCATAATGTAGTTTTTTATTAATTTTTTTCGAATGTCTTTTGCGCACCTTTTGATTCTCACAAACTATTCCAATTATGTGGTATGATTTTATCCATCAAGGGTACCCACACCGGATAATGTAATTAGGGTTGTAAGCTAATTAGTAATGCATATTAAATAAAAAAAATATAATAGGTGCAATGATTAAAAGTATTGTTGGATGATCAGAGTGCGGTCTCAAACTCATAGGTTGGAGTTTTTATTTATAGGTAGATTACACTTGCAACTATTATATTGAATTACACAATCAATATCCATTATATCACATGGTGGTCAGAATTAACACGATAAATGTGTTATTCAAGTATTTGCTTGAACTCTTTATAAACTGAGGTCCAATTATAGTACAAATATAAATTCTTAAATGAGCTCTTTATTAGCTAAGGTTCTGGTAAATTACATAATGAGACCTCTAGCAGCTCGAGTTGGGCTATATTACAAGTCTAGACCTTATCAAACCTAAATTATTTTACTTGGTTTGAGACTCTCAGATATTCCTCCACCTTCATTAGTCTATCTAGCTTTGCTACAATTTCTTCGAACTTTTTGGTAAAAAAAGCTCTTTATTTCTGGATAATAGGGTGTACATTGGATCGTATCACAAGTATGTGAAAAATAATACTCGCAATAACCTCTGTTACTTCCTCGGCACACCAAGCAAACAATGTGAAAATTCTTTTCCAATAAAGATATCAACTGTTCCATTATGATTGGAGGCAACCGAACTCCAATCTTCAAACTTTTCCTATTAAAAAAATATATACTGACCTCCTCATAAGGATTGCCTTAGGATCCAAACCATTAATGTAGCATTTTATTTCCACTCTCTGACTGTTGCGGAAAACTCCAACTTGACCTATGATTGCATCTTTCAAACATGGATGGACAATTAAGGCAACAACATGCATCTTTAACAACTATGATCTGCCAAAAATAGTATTGTATGAGGTAGGACTATCGACCACTATATACAGTACTCTCACCATTTTATTAAATGGTCATATTCCTAAACCCATCATCTCCCTCAAATTCTCCAATTAACTCTGCAGTGACCCATGTGAATCCCATCATTCTTCTGGTTGATCTGAATATGACATGATGGTTTTTCATTTTCTTGTAAATGGACATACACAAGATGTTTACTAAACTATCCGTGTCAACCAGGATTCTTCAGAATTCAGTTCTCTTAATTACCATTATGATCACCACATCATCCTTATTTAGTCCAGCAACGTCTCTCAAATTGTCACCATCAAACATAATAAACGATATCGGATCTTCGTAAAAATAGGTAGATATTTTTCCTTCTAAGTAAGTCTTCAAAATTACTAATGCATACTTCGTAAACAACTAGAGGGCCTTATATTGCATCTTCACCAAAAATAGTTAGAGATTCAATCACCATTATACTGGTTCGGTTAGGATCGAGGTCGAGATACTCAAAACTTACATCAAACCCATTGGGTTCGGTTATAACCATTGTATTTTCTTGTTTGGGTACAAATTATATTGCTTTCTTTCGAACCATATCCTAATCACCAACTCGTACCTATTGTCGACCCTTGGATTATGCTTTGACAAAAATGGTCAGTTTTTCATTCTCTATCAAGATTTGGATTTTTTTGTTTCTCCCGATACAATCCCTCGTATCATGGTTAACACTATTATGACATTTTCAAAACTAACTATTCTGATTTTTCCTCGGACTTTGGATTGGAAATGGTTTTATAAATTGAATAAAATTCATTGTCTTATCAAAAATAGTAGTCACACTCTCTGTTAATTTAACATGGTTATATGGCCAAACCCAATGATTTGACCTGGCTCTATAATACTAACCTTTTGGGTGTTGATTTACCTTAGGTCGAGGTGGGGTCTGATTCGTGATCTATGGTCAAACATTAGTAGTTATCTGAGGCTGAATTCTTAACGTGATGTTGCTAATAGCCTGAGGTAGAAGATTGTGAAGCCTATTTTTGCAAATGGAATCTTTTTAACTTTTCCACTTTGATCTGCTTCTCAACCTGAGCTAGCAAACCACCGAACATTAAGGGTTTTTTCTTGGTCATTTGACTGGAAGAAGTTATAACCACTTGCTCATTGCAATCATCCAAAATATTCTTAGTTCGTACGAAGAGTTTAGTGTAATCTTTCAAACTTTCCCCCACTCAATTGGTGACACTAAATTATCGTGTCTATATTCCCTCGTACATCTTTGCTTCCCATAAAATGTCTTCAAGAAGCATCTCATAACATATTAAAATTCTTGATAGAGACTTATGGGAGTCGATTATACTATTTTAAATCACTATCTTTGATATTTTTAGAAAATACATGCCACAAAAACTTATCGTTGTTATTATAATTCATTATAAAGTTCTTGAATTTCTCTAAATGGTTATCCAGATATTTTCTTCCATCAAACCTTTCCATCTTGGAAATTTCAAACCGCTTTGGTACATGTTTGGAAAGAATTTTTGCAGAGGGGTAAGACTGCCACCACTTATATCAAAAGAAGAATAGAATCTGTAAATTTCAGATGGGAAAGATTGTCCTCTGTCAAACGCGGAGGCAGTCTTGCCCCTCTGTAGAATTTTACATAGGGGAAAGACTACCTCCGCTTTGGTTTCGGTACACAATTTATATACTGAATCAAAAGAGGAATATAATATGTAAATTTCTTAATAATTATATATGGCTCATCATATGTTTATTTCAACTCCAACAATGGTGTCATCCAGGATGATTCTCTTTCACCCAGTAGTTTTATCATTGTTGAAGAATACCTTCTAAGATGAATCATAAATTATTTCAAACTTACAATTCCATGAAATATAGTTCTAGAGGATCAATCAATATCCTATGTCTTGCATTTATAAATTATGTGATTAGATTCATGAATGGTTCTCTTAAAAATGTTAAAACAATCTGTGGATTATTTTAACATTATCAGTTTGTATCTAGTGACCAAATAAATAAACATAAAACACCATTTATTTCACCAAATTAAATAAACAGAGACATGACCAAACAATTGCAAACATCTATAACTTTAAACATAGTTACTTACCATTCAAGTACCTTGGTATTGCTATTCACTCAATAAATAATATATGTTATTTTGATGAACTATTAACCAAAATAAGAACTAAAATTCTGGAATGAGACTACAAAATATTGTCATTTGGTGGGAGACTGACTCTAATCCAATCATTTTTTTGCAATCCCAATATATTATATCCAAATTAGTCTCATTCCTAAAACTGAAATATCAAGAATCATTAGAATTTTTTAAAAATTTCTCTATGGTTTAAAGAAAACTCTAAAACCATTATTTGGTCCAAATGGTCTACATTTTGTAAACCATTTTGGAAAGAAGGTCTAAATCTAAGAAAGATTAAAGATATTCATAATTCATTTTCTTACAAGTTATAGTTGACTTTCAGAGAACATAAAACAGTATGGTCCAGCTTTATGCACTCAATCTATTGAACTACTCACCCTCTTCAATCTCAAGCTAAAATTAAAGACTCTAAAATATGGAAACGATTAATTAAAATTAGAAGAGTATCATAATAATTTATATTCTGGAAAGTAAGTAAAGGCAAAATTGATTTTTGGCTTAAAAAATAGAGCCACACACATCCATTAATTTCTCTATCACTCAATGATTCATTAATATTGTTTGAAATTGTTAGTTATGGCAAGGCCTCATGGTACCTTATACCAATAATAAATTGCTACAAAATTCTAATAACATCCCAAATGATTATAAGACATATATGTAGATAGCAGAACTAGGGTGCCGATTAAGTTGTCAAATGGGCTCCAATCTAAAATCAAGGAAGCTCAAATGAAAGAAAACAAATACACTAATAAAGTATTGTATAATTACTTAGACTATTTAGAATCATATTTGGACTAAGCATTTGCTCAAAAAATTGTAAAGTCAAATTTGGACCTATATGATCTTCAACTTGTATACTCGCATGTCCAAGAGGCTATTATCAATGGTTTTTTTATTTTGAATAAAAATATATACTTTTGTCCATTTAATAAAATATACATTCTTTTTAGATGTTTTATATTGTTGTTTTGAATTTCAAAAATATCTTTTAAATTTTTAGTATATTTATTAATTCTTTGAATAAAAATTTAGCTTCATTGTATTTTTGTCTATTCCAAACTTCTAATACGTTACTTTTCAGTTTTATAAATAAGTTTTGAATTTTTTTATTATATTTTAATTTTTTTACTATATTTATTATTATTATTATTTTAAATTTGTTTAATCAAATAAATGATTTTGATCTTTAAAATTTTAAATGTTTTAATATATTTTTAATAATAAATTTATTAAATATATGTGATTTTATTAGATCAAATCAATAAATAAACACCATTTGAATTACGTTGTATTAAAGAAGTAGGCCTAACACTTTTCAAAAAAAAACATGAGAGATACACAACCAATATGGAATAACTCTTCAATATCCACACTCAATGCCAGGTATTTACACGCAAAATTTGGAACGAACATCGAACAACAATAACAAAAGAATCTATACACAAGACCGGGATCAAACAACAAATAATAATAAACAATCGATCTCATTCTAATATTATATTAAAAGATATAAATCTAACACTTTTCAAAATAATTAAAAAATTAGAGTGGTTTAGTTTTTTTACGCTACAAATTAAAAATAATCAACCGAAATAATCTTCCAATAAAATAAACAAAAAAAATATTTTAAAAAAAAAAAAAAAAATTTAAAAACGTAAAAGAAAAATTTAATAAAAAAAACCATATTTGTAACTTAGCTATAAACTTCTTAAAGTAAAGCTAAGATATATAGCCTTTATTTTGGATAGACTGGGGTCTAACCTTTTTCTACACTAATCAAATTATTAAAATAAAACTTAATATGAAATGTTTTTCCATAACCTAAAGAAAAGCATATAGTAGAATTAGTTTGCTTGTAGTCTTTATCCATAAAAGAGCCGGATGAGAGCACGGAAATAACATTAATCTTATAAATTTGCGGTAGACAAGGAAAATGATTGGCAGAAAACAATATAATTTGAGGGTCAGGATAAACAATTTTTTAGAACAAACATGCTTAGTCGGTGGTGTGAGTATGTTAGTTGATCCCGTGATAACCTTAATAATAACCCTATCCAAAACTATGATGTAGAATGTTAATAAATTTATATATCATTAGTATCTCAACATTATTTTTCTAATTTTGATATATATATATATATATATTATGCATTTATAATTCTAGATTGATAATTTTTTCAAAACTTCCATACAAGTGAGGTTAGTTATTCTATATTTATAATAATGAAAAACAAATAAGAAAAACTATAAATAAATTATATATAGTGTGAAATATATAATTTGTTGAAAATACTTACAATTAAACAATAACTAAACTACATATAAATCAAAGCGACAAGACAAATATACCGAGTTAGTTAAAAAAACATATCAATTTATATGTTATTAAATCAAGTGATTGGTTAATATTTTATTTAATAGAAAAAAAAATCAATCAAAGTTGGACATTTTATTATAATATTTGAATTACAACTAAGGAAGTCCAACTCAGAAAACTACAATTATTGACTTTGAATTTAAATTAAAAAGAAAACTGAAAATAAAGAGGTGGCGCCAATCCAAAATTTGTCGCTTTCATTTTTAGAATAGTAAGAGTTGTTTTTCATAGTTCACAAAGATGAAACCTGCTTAGCGATTGTTTCTTCGATGTTTGGAAGAATGATATATTCAACGAAGCCTCAAGGATCATAGCCAGCAGATAGTTCATCGAGAATAAAAATAAAAATTCGTTCACCGTGAGACATTTGAAGAAGTCGTCAGCTTGCATTGAATCAAAGAGGTGAGTTAATCGTTGCTTTCAGTTTGTATATACCTAGTACCTAGGATTTCTAGTAGAATGATGGCTCTGAGACCATTATGAACTTGGTCATGGCTACGTTTTATTCCTGGTATATGTGGATGATAGTCATTGAAGATGTGACTAATATCCTACAACATTTGATTATAGGCTCTGGAAACCAAGGAGATTTACCTCTTAGAATCATTTTAGTTAGAATTCTCGAGTCAGTTTTTATGTCCAGGAAAGTTATACCTTTAGATTGACAGAGAAGTAGACCGTCTAACAAGGCTTTACATTCAGCCACGATTGGGGATTTTTCCCGTAGATTCTTTCATACCCAACCACCAGGTCTTTATTATGATCCCTGATCAAACCACTTCCACTTGCTTCACTTGTGAAGTTGTTGGCTCTATCAGAATTTAGTTTGTATCTGCTAGATTTAGGATGGTTCCATTTGAGGGAAAGAGCAATTCTGGTCTTGTTTAGGTGGTTAATACATCCAATATATGCAGCAATCCCAAAATCCTTCCCCCAGCGAGTTCTCTTAAGAAGGTTAGCTTGGTCAAGCTCAGAGATAATATGAATAACCTGGTCTATCATTGAACTGCCATAAGTGGATTGTTCCTTGTATTTATTTATGTATCTAGTAAACCAAATAATCCACGAGATAACTACTGGTAGAATAGTCATGATGTGAGTAACTTTAATTGAAGACCAAAACCAATTTCTTATCATGTGAGTAAAGGACATGTTTTTGCTCATAATTATCTTGAACATAGATTCAAAGTAGAACCACACTTTCCCGGATAATGTGCATTGAATGAAGATATGATTAACTGTCTCAGTATTCTCACAATGCTGACATTTTGAATCCATTTGAAAAGCTTTATTTTATAAAATTAAGTTAGTAGGCAGCCGATTGTGTATAGTCATCCAAACCAAAAATGAACATTTTTTGGGGATATACGATTCCATATTTTCTTGAAGAGGTTAGATTTGTTGTGTTTCTGTCTAATGGCATTCCATGTGTCTTTTGTGTAGTACATTCCAAATGGAGAAGAAGATCACTTAATTGAATCTTTAGTTGAATTCAAAGTAATTTTCTTGATTTTATCTACACTGGCAGTAGAAAATGTTCCTTCTAGCTTAGACATTATTTGACCATCAGCCCATAATCTTTAACTTCTTTAGGACACTACCATGTCATGTCTTCAAGGGAGTAAAAAAGGATAAAAGTGTATGAAATGAACCAACGGGCTATCCAGAAATCCATCTTTCCTTCACCAAGATTCTAGTATATGAAAGTCTCATCCATGTCTCTGATTTTAATCAGTCTACTCCAGATTTTAGAGCATATGTTGGGTTTTCGAGCAGTAATACGATGATAAAAGTTGCAGTAGATTGAAGCCATAAAAAATAGCCTAAAGGGAGTTGTGCTCTCTGAATTTCAACCATAGATTGTAAGAGTAAGTCTCATGGATTTATTTTTAGCCCTTTAAGTTGAGGCCACCTTCTTCATAAGGATTTTATAGCTTAGACCATGAGGACCAAGATATAATCTGCTTGTTTTCTTTTGAACCCCACAATAATCTATTGCATGGGATATTGATTATCTTGATTGTAGACTTAGGAATGATAGAATTTTGCAATGTGTAGGTATGGATTGTGTTAAGAACAGTTTGAACAAGGGTAAGTCTCCCCCCAAAAGGTAGATGGATGTTGTCCCATTCAGTGATCTTAGCTCTGATTTTATTGACCAGACCTTCAAAATTATTGATTCTGTTGTTGTTGTTGATGGTAATTCCCAAGTAATGCATAGGCATATTACTATGCTTGAAGCCCAAGATTTGTTCCAAACTTTAAACTCTAGAAATAATCATTGTTGTAGGCACGGTGATTTTTTTATTTCTCATTGTTTATTGCTTGACCTAATCTCTTTTGGTAATGAATCAAGAAGTTATTGAGCTTGTTGATGAAAGGAGAAGGCCCATTTTAGAATATAATAAAGTCATGTACAAAATCCATATAAGGTATGCACCAGTTCCCTCTATTCTTGTACCTTATTGATGGATCCTGGTTGGCAATATGTTTAATGCCTCTGACCAGATACGTTCCAGCAATAATAAACAGACTTGAAGACATTTAATCTCCTTGTCTTAACCCTTTAGTAGATTTAAAAAAATCTTTTCAGTTCACAATTAACTATACAAGATGAATATATGTTATTGATGCTCTTGAGAATGAGGTTCAGTAACTTACTTTCAAACCTAGACGCAAATAAAATTGTGAAGATAAACTTATGAGAAAGTTTATCGAAAGCTTTAGACATATCCAGTTTCAGAAAAACATTACTTCATTTAGTATTGTAGTTCATATCATAGCAAAGCTCTTAAGTGATTAGAATATTCTCATGAATACTCCTATTTTTTTACGAAGGCCCCTTGCTATTCAAAGATGATTTAGGAAATAGAGATGTCAGTATATTGTTGATCACTTTTTGGAGATAATTTTGTTGAGCATAGTTGTTAAACTAATAGGTATGAAGTCCTTCCATGTATTTGGGGAGTCAAGCTTGGGAATTAGGCATATTCAAGTAGCATGAACACTAGTACGAATACGATTTCATATGAAAACATCTCTCACAGCTTCACAAAGTTCTTTGCTAATGATCTCCCAACATATTTGGAAGAATTTGACACCAAAACCATCAGGACATGCAGCACCATTTATGTTTAAAGAGTTAATAGTGTTGTAAATTTCATCATTTTTAGGAATAGATTAACATTATGTTGTCTTCCATAGTTATCAGCTTGGGAATCTAGTTGAGTAAATCTTCATCTTCTTTATGATTAGGATAATCAGTCATTAAGCTTTTGAAGTAATTCTCTACAGAGGACCCTATACAAATCTAGTTTTCAAGCCATTCATTTCTATCCAAGATTCTGTTTATTTTATTTCTTATGTTCTTTTTTCTAACAAAGTTTTGGAATGAAGCAGTGTTTATGTCATTATCTCTAAGAAAATTTGAGTTAGTTTTTGTCCAATGTAACTTTCCTCTCTTGCCAGAAGTTCCAGATGGTCAGACTTAGCTTTATCAAGCAGAATTTTGTCATCAGGGTGATACTAATTGAGTGATACTAATTTCACCTGAGAATTTAAAAGTGTCCATAAAATTTCTTGATATTCTTCATACTGGGTTTTCCTGCTGCAAACTTAAGTTCTTTCTTGCATTCAATTCAAGTTTCTCTTTATCTTTATCTTCGAATTTGGTTGCATTCTGATCTTCTTTCTTCAAAATTAAATATTTTCATGGTAGACTGCTTTTTTATTCGACTTAAATAGATCTGCTTAGGATCTTTGAACTTGAATTACAATTCTAATATTGTGTAAGATTTGATCTTTTGTGTATTTCGTATATGTATGATTGATTCTCATATTGGTTATGTTTTTCGACATCAATGATGACTGAATTTTTTCTTTAACTAATAGCAGATTCATATGGCTCTCTATTTTTCCAGTATTCGTGAGAGGAAAACCAAAATCACGAAGAAAATCCATATCTATTTCTGGATTTGGAGAAGATTTTGAGGATAAAGGTGATAAGATTTCACCTTCCTCCATGAGACGCCCACACGGATAAATCCCAATATACAGTCAATTTGATCCAACGAGAGTCAAATCATGACTCAACTTTTTGGAGCGAAACTGATTTTTTTACCACAACTATCTTTTAAAAAAATTGAAAAAGTAATAAAATATATTTGCTAGTATGATTATTTAACCTACAAGTTCAAAATTATGTTAGATATTTAATATTTTGATTATTATACTCAATTTATATTTTAAAAATTAAAACCAAAAATCCTATAATTAGATAATAATTTAAAATATTTAAATTAATAAAAACCCCATAAAAAGTAATCGACCAAAATATAATATTTAATATATATATATATATATATATATATATATATATATATATTAAAAATATTATACTCTTTTAAATAGCATATTTGTTTTAATAAACAATGTATTGGAACCACCAAAGAGATAATTTACCGTTTCTCTCTTGAAACTCTCGGAGGGGTCGTTTTTCTTTCTCTCCGTCTAACTATTTTCAAATTTTTTACCTATCTTTTTTATTTAGCCGTTATAAACGCTCATGTGTCAGATTGAAATAGTGCTAACATTTTCGAGATTCTCTTTATTCAGTGGTTTCGGATTTTCAAAATGTTTTACTTTATGTTTTTTTAGATTTATTATTTTTATTGGCAGTATGGTTGTGTCAGCTTTGGTCTTTGGATCACGATGTTTTTAGTTGTTCATCTAGCTCTCTCTTTCAATATCTCGACATCATGTATTCCTCTCTTTTTAAGTGGTTTATTTTCAGGAAATTGGTCTCCATTTTGTTCACTGATTTTTGAATCCTTGCGTAATTTTCATTATTTTTTGGCCGATAAATGTTGACGTTCTTCTTCATTCGATTAAATGTCAGTGTCCTCTTTGATGTTTCTTTAGCGGTTAGAGTTTTGCTGAAACCTTTGTCTTTGTATTATTGTCTCATAAAATTTATGGGTGAGTTGAATTGTTGTCCCATAAAACCTATGGATCTCTCCTCTATAATATTGTAACATTTTTATTATTTTAATTTAATATTTTATTTTAAAAAATAAAGTGATACTTTACTTATCAATAAATTATATTTAAAATAAATATTCAAAGGATGGATTTCAATACTTTTGAGAACTAAACATTTATGATAACTATTAACCTATAATGTTTAGTATCTATAGTGAATAATCTAGTCTTCTTCTTTTTAAAAAAATTAACTTTTATAATTTTTTAAATCATAATATAGAAGAAAAAATATAAAAATATTTTTGATTTTTTTAAGACGAACAAAACTAGATTCATGAATAATATTTTAAAACAAAATTGAATTTTTTTCGCGAGCCGAATTAACTCTGGTCTCACGTCCAGCATATACTATCTAGAATTTTTATTTTTACTACGGTCTCGCATCATTCATCTAGCATTTCTATTTTACTGAGTCTCACATCTAGCATCTAGAATCTAACATCTAACATCTTCATTTTACACTTCTCTCGCATCTAACATTTACTATTTTCATTTTACCATTGTTTCGCATCCACCATCTAACATCTAGGTATTGCATTTAGCATTTATAATTTTAATTTTATCATGGTTTTGCATATAGCAAGCCGAGATGTGATATGCGAGATGCAAGACACATGTTAAAAGACTTCAATTTATCTAAAACATATAATAGTTTTTTTTTTCTCTAAACAATGCCTAATCATATAACCAGAAAGACATTCAAATTCATTTTTTTTTTATTTTTTATCCCTCTAATCGTAGTTTATCGATTTACAATCCAATTCTATTACTTGAATCTCGTCTTTGAAAACTTAAATTCATCAATTTCATAAAAACCTGTCAAAATTTCATGTTCTTCATCAATTAAAAGTTGGGGATTTGGTGTAAAAGGAAAATAGAGAAAAACTGAAGAAATTTCGTTTGTTTAGTTTACTTAAATCGAGAAAGAGAAGAAAGAAAAGAGAAAAAAAATAAAATAAACAGGCAATAGAAGAAATAGAAGAGAGTCATACGGGAGAAGTCGGTGATAAAAAATGTTATATTATAGTTAGGGTATTTGGAGTATTAAAAAAGTTGAGTAGTAAAGATATTTGGTGCATTAAAACGTTGGTAATAGATAATCAATAAAAAAAAGGTAGTTAAGTTGTATGTAAAATGATTGTTTTTTTTAGTTATCTAACTTCTAAATTAAAGAAAGGGGCACACGTTCAAATATTTGATCAGAAAGTTTATTTACGAGTAGATTTTTAATCTCATTGTTCTACTATAATGTATTAGTACATTATCCAATAATATAAGAAAGGGGAAACTATTTGGTCTAGAATATTGATATTCTCCTAACCTTATTTTAAGTATTTAAAAACAAATTTATCCATTTAAATATATAAATATGTATACATATATTATATTTTTAATTGTATTTCTATGATTTGTTATTTTAGTTTTTAGTTTTATTTTTAGTGTTTTTCATTTTTTTTTTACTTTTTCACAATAAATTGTTGATATTTAGGTTAAATTTGTGCATAATTATATTAGATTTGGGATTATGAGTTGTGTTTGCAAACATGTTAAAAAAATATAATTTTTTACATATTAATTTTTAATTTATTTTTAAGTTTGGGATAATAAGGTTTAGAGATGACAAACCAAAAGCATGTCAGGATGCACCACAAGCTGTCACGGTATAACGATAATAGAACACATGACGGGATTCTATAAGCGTGAACCTGTCACATCATATCACGGTAAAAACACTAACACGGTCTGCCACAGTCATAACAGAACACGACGAGATTCACGTTACCTCACATCACATCACAGTAACATAAAAATGGATATTTTTTTACTCTTCCAAACTCATAATAATTTTAGTTCTACAGTTATTATAATGTTGTGGATTTTTAAAAGCCGAGTTTGTAATATTGAAGAAAATATTCAATTATTTGTCAATTTTTCATTATTTCTATAGCATATATATTACAAGTGTTCTTATTGTTGTAGACTTTATAGTCAGTATATATTATAATTTAAAACTAGTATGAGGTTATTGTAGTTTTATGATTATACTTTGATTATTATTATTATATTATTATTTGATTATAAGTACTACAAATGTTGTTATATATTTATCATTATTAGTGATAAAAATTGTTATAGTTCGGTTATAGTAGAACTTCTTATAATTTGTTTATTTTTTAAATGATAAAAAAATTGTGATAAGTTGTTACATTATGAGATTGAATAATAATAAATAAATAATATTGATTTAAGCCTTCACAGTTTATACTATTGCGGACCATGAGTTGTACAAATATTCTCAAATTGAACTATCCTATTAGAAACTCATTAAAAAAAATTACAAATATGTTTTATCATAAAACATTTTTTCTTCTAATTCAAGTGGTTGTTCATCCTCACATAACTCCGTAGTTTCATCCATAAGATGTTCTTCAATATCATCAAGGAAAATAACTATGCAGCGCAATGGATACATATTCTCCTTTAAAAATTCTCAAACCAACTACTATAATCTCTCAAACTCAACTACTATAATTTCCCAAACTAAGGAAAAATAAACTATGGAGCCTAATATATTAAGTTTACATTGATGATCACCAAATTAAGATTAAAATTCTTGTTAACAAGACTATATCGTATTTCAGATAACTCTCTGATATTAGTTATTATGGGTGCCCTTTGAACCTGCGCTCGGGGTTATCGCCCTTTGACCCAACTAATCACAATATTATATATCCAAATAGGCACTCCAAACTCTCCGACTTGTTCAATAAAATAAATGACTACATTGGTCGATTAGTCAATTCAAATACAATAAAAAGATATAGCAAAATATCATATAAACTATTTAATATATCAAATAGTTGAAAGATCTAAAGATTTCAATGATTTTAAAGATATAATTTGAAATCTAATAAACTATTAATTAAAAAATCTAATAAAGTATTTAAAATATCTAACTGTTAAAAGATGTAAGAGTTCGAGCAACTTTAAAGATATAGTTTAACAATTAAATAGATTATTAGTTGAAAGATCTAATAAATTATTTATCTAAATAAAATTTAAAAAAAAATATCAAATAAATATTTTAAATATATCGTTTATGATACCCTATCTTAATTTATTATATTCGAATAAATTAATTTATACAAATTATTTTTTAATAAACGTATTTATAAAAACTGATAAATTATTAAACGGGACGAACTGTTACCCCAATATGTTACGACAGAATTACTCTCACAATGTGAATTTGTAATGGTGGAACTATTTAAATGTGACAGAACGTCACTATTGTCATTTTTAGTTTGGTATACACAAACATGTGTATCCTCGCTAAAACGTGTTATTCATTGGTTGATCAGATATTTTGATTATAAATTTTACATATTTGTTGGTTTGTCGGATATTTTAATTATAAATTCTACATATTTTATGGTTTGAACAAAAAAATTGTTATTTTTTATCAAAAAAGATTTTAAATAATACTAAAAGTGTTCTTAATTTAAAATGGTGGTTTTTTAAATTTAAGATGTAGATTTTCTAAAATTTAATTTTTTAAGAAAAATCTAAGTTTTAATATTCAAATTTGAAGTGTTTTTTATTGAAGGATATTGTTAGTGTTTTCTTAAAATAGACGATACATTTGTAATTTAGAAAAACCAAAAAAAAAAGTAATGGATTCGAATAGAAAAACAATATCAAAAAATAAATATTTTGAGAGAAGAAAAATCAAACACGGATAAAGTAATAACCCGACCCATAAACAATACCAAATTTTATATAAAGAAAAAGGAGACTGTAACAGATATAAAATAATCACTTTAGAAAAAGCCTGTCATAGGGCCCAAAAGATTGGATAAACTTTTTATATTATCAATCTTTATAGGTCCACAAAATTGGATGGTATGATGTGATACGATATGAGTAGTTCTTATATGGGCAGGAAACGGGATTTAAGCGCATGCAACAAATTTCAATCAACTCAAACACTCATTTGTGATCCATCAGTTAATGTGCTTATAACGGTAATTTATTTCATTAAATATTTCCATGTGTTTATTACCCGGTTAACGAGGCTTGTTCACTTATTTACTTTGTATTTTTCACTTTTTACTTTTGTAATAGTAGTAGAGTAGTATGCTCGCGTCAAACATGTTACAGCATTAAAAGTAATTTTTACGTTGAGCCTTTTTTATAACTCTAATGCTTTAAAGATGTATTGTGTTATTCACCTATTTATTAAATAAATTGTTTAATTAAAATCGTTTAATTATACTATACTATTGTACTATATATTTAATATATTTAATATAATTTGTATACCAATCGATTAAATATAATACACGAATTTTTTTTAACGATAGGTTAAATATCTATATAAAACAACTATTTTGATGTAGCTGATCGATATTAGAGATTTGAGAGACAAAATTTAAAAGTTAGGTAGTAATGAATTTAGGTGTGTAGACACCGCCCACTGCTTAATCCGGACAGGTGTAATTCGGACCATAACACTCCACTTTAAAATCCGAACATGGCAAATGTGAAACAACTTTTGACTAAGCTACTTGGTAATCTACTTACAAGATTAATGTGTCCTTAAACTTGACCCGATTTCAGAACTTGACCCGGTAAACCCATGGGTCATTAAATTAAGAATATAAATACCCTAACAACTCTCATTAATGGAGGTGATCAACATTTAATACAAGCATGCTGCTCAATTATCTCACTACTCATTACACTAAACACTTAATATTTAAAACTTACCAAAACATTTTACCAAACTACCTCCAGCCCAAAATTAACCAAACCAAATTGGCGACCACAGTGGGAGCACGAGGGTGCCTAAATTTTACATTCAAAACCATTAGAAAGAACCAGTCGGATGGATCCGAACGAGCAAGGAATTCCACCACCTCTGGTGGAAACGGTTGGGGAAAACAAAGAATACACAATCAAAGAGCGAGACAAGTTGAGAATGGAAAAGAGATCCTAATGGCCATAAAACAAGCAGAAAAAAGGTATAAGAGAGAAATCAAGGGCGTCAACTATTCATCATGCTGACAACCCTAGGGAAAATGATCATATCAATAAAGACTCATTTGAGTTCGAAAAAGACTCATGTCAGCTCTAAGAAGACATATCGGTCCAAACCTGTTGAAAGTACAGATTCAGAGTCCTCTAGTAGATCTTCGAATGAGGCTGAGCTTGAGGAGTCCTTGTCCTCAAGTAGTGATGAAGCGAGATCCAGAAAAAAGATAAGCTAATCAAGAAATATTCAAGAAAGAGGGATAGGTATGGCAGGCATAAAAGGCATTTGGGCAAAGGGTCATCTCACAGGCATGCTGATCAGTTGCTGATAGATCATTTTGCTTTTCAGACCAAGCCATGTATTTTTGCAACACCTAATGAAGACACGGTCTTTAGTCGTAATAAGAACTGGAGACAGTCACCCCTGTCTGCCAAGATACTGTCTGGAAACCTACCCAAAAGGTTTGAAGGCTCCAAAATGGAGAAGTATGATGGAAGTAAGGATCCGGACAACCATCTGGAGTAGTTCAAGAACTTCATGATGAATTTCGATGATGATGACAAACTTTTGTGTAGAGCCTTCTCCCAAACTTTTACGGGAAGCGCTCTTAAGTGGTACAACAACTTACCTCAGGGGTGTATCAGAAATTTTGATACATTCTGGGTTGCCTTCTGAAGGCAATTTGTTGGAAGTAAGGAAGTGAAGGGTAATGGAGATACCATTATCCATTGTGCCCGAGAACCAAATGAGTTCTTAAAGGACTACATAAGTCGGTTTGTGAATACAAAAAACGGATTAGCAGATTGTTTTGAACAGGTGGCAATTGCTTCTCTGAGACAAGGGTTGAACCCTGGGAATCTGGCTGATTTGGTGACCAGGAAGAAAGTTATAACGTGGGGTGGTATGTTGAAACAGGTGGGAAAATATATTAACATGGAAGAAACCCAGAAAACCAGGGTGCACCGTCAAGTGAGGTCCACCGCAACAGCTCAGAACCAGTCCGGAAATAAGGCTAAGGAGACCGGACAAGGGTCCAACCGGGCTAAAGAAACTCAGTCAAACCAGAATCAGTCTCAAAGCCAGAAGTCAAAAAATAAAAGAGTTCATTGGGTTCAACCGGAATGGTTTTCAGAGTTAAGAGAGAATGTGGCCACAATATATGACAAGACCAAAGATGAAGTCCATTTCCGGAAACCAGCGGCACTATAGTCTCCTAGAGAAAGCAGAAATACTTGTTGTTGCCAATATCATAATGATATAGGCCATAATAATCAAGACTGCATAGCACTGAAACAAGAAGTGCAGAATCTCATTGAAAGAGACAAGCTTGGAGCTTATGTCAAAAGAAGGAGTGGAAACAGGCCTAACAATGCCCCTCCGGACGGGCCCTACAAACAATGTAGGAACATCTTCTCAAGAAGGGGTAATGGTGATTCTTGAAAGATTTGATGTTGATTCTGAGTACTTAGATCCTGATCCAACTCGGAACAAAGTGGGGGTCATAACAGATCAAACCAAGACGGTGTCTGACTAATCAGTTTCTTTGAGTCACTCACTATCTTTGGAGAATATATTATGACAGCACCTACTCTTTCATCAAGGAAGAGGCATGTGCGTAGTTTGGTCACTTAGTTGGAAGGGGGAATGTCTTCTCATCAGTGCCAAATCCCTTTTCCATTCATAGTTTTTTATGAGGATTATATGAGAAATATTGTTGGGCCTCATGAGGATGCGGTGGTAATAGGAGCATCTATTGGGGGCAATGATATTCGCCGGATTTTAATAGATACATGCAGTTCGGCAAACATCATTTTCTTAAGCTCCTGCAAGCAGATAAGGAATCCGGCTGTTATTCAACACTCAAACAGAACCATTGTAGGCTTTATAGGGAGTTCAGCGGATATAATTAGGGAGTTTGAGAAAGAAGTAATGTTGGGCAAGGGGCCCTTTAAAAAGATAGTGAGGGTGCTATTTATTGTGGTAGATTGGCCTATATCCTACAATGAAATTTTGGGAGGTCCTGGCTATCCATAATTCATGGTGTGGCCTCAACAGTCCATCAGTGTTTGAAGTATGCAATTCAAGGGCAAGTAGGTATTGTCCGAAGTAGTCAGAAGATAACCAGGGAGTGCTGTGCAACTGCACTTGCTCCTAACACTTTGGGAGCCGTTCGGATTAATGAAGATTAGCAGTTACTGGAGGTATACATAGATTAGCAGTTCAGATTAATGAAATATGGAGGTATACATAGATGACGCGATGGTTAAAATTTTGGAGGAGGATTTTCATATAATTGATCTTCAAGAAACATTAGCCAATTTGACAGCTGTGAATCTGCAACTCAATCCATAAAAATGTATCTTTGGGGTTCGATCTGGAAAGTTTTTGGGTTATATGATAAGTGAGAAAGGAATACAACCCGATACGGATCGGCTTAATGCCCTATTGAAAATGGATCCTCCTCAGAATAATAAACAAGTCCAGAGGCTTATTGGAAGATTGGCTGCCCTGAATCGTTTTATTTCAAGGTCTTCGGACAAATGTGCTCTGTTTTTCCAAACCTTGAAGAATGCTAAAGATTTAAATTGGTCTTCACAGTGCAGCCAAGATTTTGTTGAAATAAAGAAACACTTATCCTCACCAATAACTCTTTTTAAACCTATTCAAGGAGAAACGCTTTATGTATACTTGGCTGTGTCAGAATGTGCTATAAGTGCAGTATTGGTAAGAGAAGTGGACAACTACCCTTGTCCGGTGTACTATATCAGCAAAAGTTTAATAGATTCTGAGAAGAGGTACTTAAATCTTGAAAAGTTCGCATTAGCCTTAGTGATTGCGGCAAGAAAGATGAGGCCATATTTTCATTCTCACTCCATCATCGTCCGAACATCTTTCCAGTTGAAGAATTTTCTTCAAAAGGCGGACATATCAAGACGGATGACCAAGTGGTCAGTAGAGTTGGGCGATTACGACATTGATTTTGCACCACGAACAGCTATCAAAGCTCAATCAGTGGCTGATTTCCTGGTAGAATTCCATTCTGACAGAAATTCCAAACAAACTTCAGAAGAGAAAACTAAGAAAGAGTGGGTAGTCCGAACTGATGGTGGTTCAAGCACAATGGGGTGTGGAGCTCGAATTTTCTAACCTCTCCGTATGGTGATAAGATGTATCAGGCTATATGCTTTGGGCTCAGGGCTTCTAACAATGAGTCTGAAGATGAAGCAGCTATAGCTGGTCTTAAATTGGCTTTCCTATGTGGGGCTAAGAGAGTTCGGTTGATGAGTTACTCTCAGCTTCTTATATATCATGCTCAAGGTCAATCTGAGGATAAGAAAGAGCAATTGATCAAATACTTACTAATCCTGAAAGAGGTGGCAGCCAACTTCAAAAGTGTTTGTTATGAGCATATTCTTAGGTCAGCGAATACATTGGCAGATTTTTTGGCAACCATAACATATTCTGAGTCTTAACCGTGCATTCACATACAAGAATTCCCATCCATACAACTAAGTCAAAACAAAGAAGATGAGGAAAGCTTGAGCATACAGGTGATTCAACCTAAATACTAGAGGTTTTACCTTCTTCAATATATTTCCGATGGGGTTTTTCCTCCGGATAAAGCTATGACAAGAAAACTTAAACACAAGGCTCGTGGTTTTTTTATCATAAGGGGAGTTCTCTATAAAAAAAATATTTCAGTAGACCTCTCTTGTGTTGTTTGGGGGTTGAAGACTTAAGTCGTTTTATCCGAACTACGGGATGGAGAAGGATCAGCACATTGTGGGTACAGAGCACTAGCCCGGAGAGTGTTGTTGGTTGGGTACTATTGGCCATCCATAATGGCAGATGCTAAAGAAATGGTAAATAAGTGTGATCCATGTCAAAGGTATGGCAATAAAACTCATGTGCGAGCAGTACCTATGGAGTCTATTTCTAAACCAGTACCTTATGCCCGATGGGGAATGGACTTAGTTGGACCTCTGCATATGGCATCCAGAGGGTGCAGAACTATTATAGTTGCTATTCATTACTTCTCAAAATGGATAGAGGCAGTTCTTTTGGCAGGAACCACTTCAAAGGCTGTCATTAAATTTATCTTATCCAATATATGTTGCAGATTTGGGATCCCTTAAAAGATTACCACAGACAATGGGCCACAGTTTGATAACAAGGATATGGAGAATTTTTGTGCTTCTAAGGGAATTCAGCATTGTTTTTCTTATCCTTTCCATCCACAAGCAAATGGTCAGGTTGAAGTTGCCAACATGACTATTTTGTCCGGATTAAAAAATAATCTAAAAGGATTTGCAGGGAAGTTGTCAAACTATTTGCAATAATTATTGTGGGCTTACCGAACTACTCTTCGGGCTGCTACACAAGAGTCTCCTTTTTCTTTGGTGTATGAGATGGATGCAATTACCCCCATTGAAGCTACCATACCATCATACATGGTCCACAACTACTCTGAACAAGCTAATGAGATAGCAATTAGGAATCGGTTGGACTTAATAGAGGAAAGAAGGGTTAAAGCTCACTTAAGAACAACTCACTACCAAGGTTTCATGAGGAGCAGATTTGCTTCCAAGGTCAAAAGAAACGATTTTCAGCCAGAAGATAAAGTGTTAAGAAAAGTTTTCTTACACACGAAGGAGAAACAGTTCGGTAAGTTGGCTCCGAACTGGGAGGGCCCTTATGAGGTCTATAAAAAATTCAAGCCTGGGACATATAGACTTCAGGACAAAGAAGGGAAAGTTTTGAAGCACCCATGGAATATTGAGCATCTCAGGTTATATTTAGAGTAAAATATTTTGTGTAAATATTTACTTGTTAAATATCAATGTAAATATTAGGGGGGATACTCTTTCCTACCCTGGTGGCGCAGGGAGGTTTTAATGAGGTGTCCGGTCTTTTATTCAATAATATATGCCTTCTTAAATTATTCAGAGTGGTTTTACTATAATTCAATTCAAGTATAAATCATGTGTTCAACATTTTGGGTCTTTAGTAGACCGGATAAACTCGATGGAGTGATGACCATTAAATATATGTCATCGGAGATGTTAAACACTCTCACTTTAATACTTCTGAAATAGTAGGGCTACTTAAATATTAGCCATGAAACATTTAAAGAAAAGAAAATATTAAACAAAAGAAAGTCTAATAGATTAAACATATTCAGACTTAAACCGAACAGAAGAACAAAATATGCATTGGCCATCCAAGGACTTTAGGTTTTCAAATGACCTATTTGGACTTTAACCGAATAGTAGTACAAAATATTCCTTGGCCATCCAAGGACTTTAAATGTTTGAAAAGACAAAAAATAATATAAGAACTTATGGCTTGTTCCCTTCAGACGTTCATTCACCACCGCCACCTTTTTTAGGACTTTTGAGTTCGGCGCTAGAACTCTCACCAGTTCCCTCTTCATCATCAGTAGTGGAATCTATTCCACTAGAGTAGTTGTGCTTATACAATAGGAGGTCTTCATATTCCACATATTCCCATAAGGGACCAAGGGTTCTTTTTCTTAAAATTCTCATGGAAAAGCAGCACCATGTCAGACTTGACTCCATCATCTATTTTCTCCAAGGAATCTATCACTTCATTGGTATACTAATCAATACCTGCTTGAATTGCTTGCTCCTGCTGGCTCTTTAAATCTTCTTTCTCTTTATCCACCTCTGAAATAGAGTTCTCCAGTTTAGCCTGCTCATAGGTTAAGGGTTGAATGACACCATCTTTGGTCTGCACCTCCTCTTTCAGCGTTGTGAGGTCTTTCTCTAAGCCATCATACTTAGTCTGGAGCTCAATTTTGGCTGCTTCCGATGTGACTAACTTAGTTCATGAATCTTCTTTGTCCTTCTTCAATGCCTCCATCTCTTTTTTCAGTTTCTCTATGCTTTGATTAGTGTTTAAGAGGTTGGTTGACAGAGATTGCTTGTCAGAGGTGAGGGAGTTGATGAGGTTGGTCTGATTTTTCACCTTCCTCTCCAGATCAAGTATGGGCCGGATATGACCGAGGAGAGAGTGGCTCAGGACGTCTTACTCTCCGGAAACGGAGAAATATTTACCATTGAAGGTCACCATGTTGGCAGAGCTGGAGGGGCGGTAAGGACCTGCGAAATCATCATTCTCATAATCATTAAAGTATAAATCAATGTCTTGAAGGGCACTAATGTCCACTTCTTCATTCCCTCCCCCACCAATCTCTCCGGACTGCAGATCTGTTGGGATTTTCTCTTGTAAGGTAGGATCAACAGGGGCTGGTGGAGGTTGGATTTCCAAAAGACGAAGAATTATTTCTTCTCACAGGGTGACCTTCTTTTTCTTAGCAGCCTTCTCATCACTGCTGACCCTCCATTTTATGTCCTTCATGGGAGGCTTTGGTTTGCTACTCTCCAAACTCCCTCACTATTTCAGCCTCTACTACTTTGAGCAGAGCTGCATCAATCCCCCCTTGGTTCCCCGAACCCGTCCCTTCTGTGGCTGCTTGAACCAACTCTGTTGCAGCTTTCTTCTTGTTGTTCTTCATCTTGTTGGCAGCCTTTTCTCTGTAAGGTAAGAAAAAATTGTCATCCTTGGCCTCAGTCCTTTTGAGAATTACACCAAGAGAAAGAATAGTAGTTAGCTCTTCCCATGTGAGGTCTCTCCGGCCTGTGGTGTTCCACAGATGGGACCTCACTAGATTTCCCGATGTGAAGCAGTTGTGGAAGGCATTTTCCTAATGTTCCGCAGCCCATGCGTTGAGTTTTGCACAGGTCATTTGCCCCTCCTCTAAGTGTCCGGTGAACTCCTTCGGTAGCACTGAAAAGGAGTAACTAGACAATCAGAATGAGAACACATATAATTTAAAAGGAAAAAACATGATAGACAAAGAGAGGAAATGAATTTACCAGTACTTTTCCACCTGCTAGTCAGCATTGTAGGATTGGTGTTGGCCTTAATCTTTCCGCCGTTCTCCCATGTCCCACTCGCAAACAGAAATTATGTCCTCCAGTTCTTTTCAGACTCCAGCAAGTCATCCACAACTTTTAAAGTTGTGCCCCATATTGTGATGGTAGAATGGAATCTGATCATTCTTCCACAAGATTGCCACAACAGCAAACTGCTCCATTGGAAGTGGGATTTTCGACAACCTTGATGCCATGATGCAAGCAATGAGAGAGTACCAGGCATTGGGGCTTAGCTGGCTAGGGCAGAGTTTAACTAAGTGAAAGTACCTGACGATTTCTGGGTCCAATGGGAACCGGAGTCCCCAGTTCAGCACTTCGTTGAAGATTACTACCTCGTTAAACTTGCAGTCCATGGGAGTCTCCGGAGTGATAGGTATCCTTACCTTTACTGACTCTGGAATCCCCCCGTTTTGTTCGGATTCGACCCAATTCAGCGGTATGAGTGAAGATATAATTTATGTTTTGTAAGGCCAACAGGTACTTCGCACTAACATATTTGAAACAAGGGCCTACCTTGCCCTCTAAGCACTCTGGAAACGATTCTGGAGGAGTCATACAGACTTTGATCTTACTTTTGCACTTCTTACCAGAAGCAGCATCCCCCGTTTGACCTGATGCCTCAGTTTCAAAGGAAGTCTCCTCAATACTATCTTCCATTATCTCTTCCATCATTGTGGAAGGTTTATCAGTTGCCTTAGAAGAAGGGAGGTCGGTTTCTTGCACCGAAGGCTGTTCGGATGGTTGAGCACTTGTTTCCTCTGAAGGCCTGGTGTTCGGTTGAGGTTGGGATCCGGAGGGCTTGACCCTTGGAGTTGCTTTAGATACCTCTGATCCGGAGGGTTTTGGTAGTGAAGGTGTGGAGTGGGTTTTAGTTTGGCGGGTCGTTCGGCGAGGGTTTATCTTCTCCGGAGACTTCTCAGCATCAGAACCCATAAAAATAAAGGGAGAATGTTTTCTGATACTTGAAACTGCTTTTTCCTTAGGCACAGAAGGTTGGGACTCTTGAACAGAAGAACTAGAAGGCAAAGGTTAAAGGTTTGGATTGAATGAAAGCTGTTTGGGCCTATGGTTATTGAAAGAGGAAGACCCTTGATTGGCGTCCTGGGTTGGTTGACTGGATTTCTCACTTGGAGAAACTGGGACACCGGCAGTGATACAATTCTCTCTTTCTACTTTTTTCGCTCTTTCTAACTCTGATAAATTTAACCAGCCTCCTTTAACTAATGCGTTTCTGATTGTGAACATAAAACCTCTTAAGAACGATTTGAAGATAAAGATAGGAATCTTTCTAAAAAATCTTTGAGTGTGGAAGACAATAAAATAGTGAAAGAGTATTTATATAACAGTAAAAAAGTAACAGTTACCTAATAGAAGTTGAAGAGGGTTTTGCAATGATTAAAGGTTACGCAGACGTGTGAAGAATCAAATGCCTAGGTAACTTTCTAGACGTAGTGGGTGCGTCGGTCTAGGAAAAATAATGGCTGGTAGGTCGAACCAAATATTGACACGTGTCCCACGATCCAAGTAAAAAACACTTAAAATCCAGTCCTGATAACTTTTGAACTGGGTTAATGTTAAAAATGAACTTCTTAGTCCGAACACGAGCAGATCGAATGAAGTTGACACTGGATTGATAGATTTTTTAGCCCTACCAAAAATATTTTGTGAGGCCTAAAAAAGAGGCTACTGATGAGTTCAGATACTTCAGACACAGCCCACTGCTTAATCTGGACAGGGGAAATTCGGACCATAACACTTTACTGTAAAATCCAAACAGGACAAATGTGAAACACCATTTGACTAAGCTACTTGGTAATCTACTTAAAAGACTAATGGTACCTTAAACTTGACCCGATTTCAGAACTTGACCCGGTAAGCCCATGGGTCAATAAATTAAGAGTATAAACACCCCAACCACTCTCATTAATGGGGGTGATCAACATTTAATACAAGTAGGCTGCTCAATTATCTCACTACTCCTTACACTAAACACTTAATATTTCAAACTTACCAAAACATTTTACCAAACTACCCCCAGCCCAAAATAAACCAAACAAGGTAGTAGTTTGTAACAAAAATGTAAAAAAATAATACTCATTAGTGAAGACATAAAGACTCTATCACATCATCCATCTAGTCAATTGATGCAATCTTTGTTCCAAAGAATATAAAACTAAGATCAAAGAATATGTGGTGTGATACCGCAAAGGCAAGAGAGATAAGGAAGCCAAACATTCTAGTAACAAACGCCAGAATTGACAAATACGGGATGGTGTCTAACTCATAACCACGAGAAGTCAACTTGGTCAATCGTGATCATTCATGTTTAACCCAAATTTGTGGCTCGTAGTATTCCAAATACAACGAGTGAATGCACAATCATAGAAGATATGATTGATGAATTTCTAACACATGGATTTCATAGGAAGTATTCATGTGGGGGTTTAGGCCCTAATTTATAAGCTTATCTCAAGTAGATAACTTGCCAATTATATTGAGCCAGAGGATGAAAGATTAACGAAGAAGTATTAAATTTGTGTCATACCAACTCAGTCAACTTGACACAAGAAGCAGAAGTACAAATGATATGGTGAGTATACTTGATGGTGAAACCGATATTTCTATTTTTGACAAATCAGCATTGAACATCACATTTATTAGTTAGTAGGGGCAGGGAATAAGATCTCAGATCTCTAAGATATTATTGGAAACCTACTACCGAGCCTTCAGTCATGAATAATATTTTGTCGTAGTGTGATACCAAAGAGGTGTGGAGGAGCCACACATCTTGCCAAAAGGATGTGGATTCATCATTATCGATGATCATCTTGCATATCTTCATCGATCGTGTCCTAAAACAGATAATTTTCCTCCATACACGAGAAGGAGATGAGATAGGGTTTATGTTACAAACGTTTTTATTTTTTATTTTTCTAGTTTTATACAATCGCACCAAATGGAAGATTTTTTTCACTTACAGTGTCTCACCAAGTGTTTAAGGACGACCGCATGGAATATAGGAAAATTAACCTTATTCTAAGCAACTCTAGACACATAGAGCTTTATTTTGGGGACCCATCATAGAAATTGACGAAGGGTTTAGCCTAATCCTTAAGGATCTTGACAGGTAAAATGAAGTTGAAAAACCAGTACACTTAACCAACAAAAATGACCGACTAAATGAGTTGAATTCTATCGGTGTAGGAGAGATATTTAGAGGTTCAAGAAATAATTATAGAATTGACTTTATCAAGAAAAAAATAATCATTAAACAATATTCAACCCGTCATATGAGGTACACCAATGTAATTAACAATAAAAGTACCAACAACATAGCCAATGATGTTGATTAGCTTATTTCGGAAAACAAAACAAATCTCAGAAAATAAGATGTTTCTCTTTCTGATGTTGACACGGAGGCCCGACAGACTAGAGAAAATGTTAAGACCATCATTGATGAGCTTAAAGTAATGAGAGTTTCCAAGATAGAAAATTATAACATCATTCGCAAAATATAGATTAACGTTCTTGAGCTTATGACATTTTTGGTGGAAACTGAATTTATGTCGTTACATAACCTTAAGGATTTCTAATAGGACTTGCATAACAATGATAAAAAAATAAATGAAAAAGAAGGACCTATTATTGAGTCTTTTTTCCCTCTATAAATTTTCATAGTCAATATTTATATTTACATTAAAGGTAGGGGAAAAGATCCATTGGACAATCTGTGCAATCATTTTGTCATGAAAATTCATGACAATTAAGATTTCAATGATGATATCTCAATGAACGTTATCAAATGCCTTCATAAGGTTGACTTTAAGGACACTCTCAAATAATTTATATTTATTTGGTAGCCCTTAAACAATTCTTAGGAGATAAGGATATTATTAGATATGATTCGCCCATGGACAAAGGTATATTGAGATTTATCGATAAAATTAAGGAATGAACCATTGATTTTTATGGAAAAAAATCTAAAATTACTTTATAAGTAACATTCTATACGTAATGAGTTTGAAGTCTAAAATATAGGAAATGGTGTCAGATTTTAGGATGAAGGCAATAATTATTTTATTTCAAGAAAAGTGAAAAGATTCATAGTCAATAAATTATGGCCCCATTAGCACAAATCATTCCCCGCACTTTTCTAGGAAGATTCCAAAACTCATGTATTATAGCAATTAACCGAGTGAGGTGGGTTATTACTATCAATATTAAAAATAGGGATATTGTTTTTCTGGGTAGAAATTAGACGGACATGTGGGTTTTGTCTACGGGTTTGAGTTTAGAGGTAATGAGAGAAAAGTAGTCCGCAATATCTTTGGTAACTCTGATGTGGGTCGCTTTGAGCTCCCTCCAAGTATTAGTAATAGAGACAATTTTGTTACGAATTATTCAAGTTTAGAGATTGTTGTGGAAAAAAAATTGTATTATGGTCTCCAAGCTTAAGAAAAGATTCTTTTGACTTTTGAAGGACTCATCAACACTATTAATATGAACATCGATGAGGCTTCGATCTCTGCAAAGATAAAAATATGAGTTTTAGAGGTCAAGAGCGAAGTTGGATTGTACATATAATAGATCATGTTTTGTGTTAGGCACACAAATACTGATATCATTGAACTCTTGAAGATTCACTCCAAGAAGGGTTTTTTGTAGTAGAACCAATTTCAGTGATACAATATTCATATAATGGGCATCGAGAGGGAGGTTCCAACTGGTGGATACGATGTTTTAGAAATTGCGGTAGGACTACCACATGTTAAAAAACTTAAAACATTTTTTTTATTCACTGCATGTGTTACCAAGATAGAGGGTGAGCGTAGTTTGGTCAGAAGTGCGAGGATGGATATAATGGACAAAAATGATTAAAAAAGAATTATCTCATGCGTCGTTAACTGGTGTGGATAAAAGTAGCCTGAGGGTAGGCTGGTAATTTCAAGTGGAGTTTTAAGACGGTGTAAGGGTGTTTCACGGTGGTATGGTGGTGTTTAAAGGTGTTTCAAAGTGTTTCAGGGTGTTTTAAGGGTGTTTTAAGGGTGGAGAGAGAATTAAGCAGCCTGGCAGCAGTTAATTTTTCTTACCCATAGTTAATGCTGGTGGTTGGGTATTTATAGTGTGAAATTTGGGCCCTTATGGGCTTTCGGGTCAAGTTTAATGGACCCGGGTCATGTTTAAAGACCCACAAGTTTTAAGCAGATGTGCAGGTAGCTTAGTCAGATAGTGTTTAGGTTTTTTAGTACTTTAGTCAAAGTTCGAACTGCCTTAGGTTTATAGTGTTCGAATTTATCTGTCCGGTGAAAAAGTCATGTTCGAATTAATATGCTTGGAGTCTGTCCGAATTTTACGGGGAGATTTACCTTGGACTGCCCTTCCGGGGAGCACTTCGAATTCGGACTCATCAGGAGCCCCTTTTTTAGGTATTTGAACAAGTGTCCTTGTTATAGAACTGAAAAACAGTCCGACTTAGGAAGTGGTCTTCCAATTCGAAGAGTTGAAGACGGACCCGGACAGAGCAATCGTTACAAATTCCAAACGGTTCTTTGTCAGAGTTAGTGGGACACGTGTCACTCTCTGGTTGGTTACTTTTAGCCGTTTTTTCACCTCGAAAGTTGCACCACTTTCTTGTACAAGTTACCTCTTTAAATGCTCTTGATGACGTCAGCGCCGTTTTTTAATCATTGCCCAACTTTTCGGATTCTCCTAGGAATCAAACCCTTTTTTACATTTACTATAAATTCCATTCATCTTTCACAGTCTCACTATTACTTTCACTCTGTCATTTTACTCAAAGCTTCATCTCTCTAAAATCTTAAGATTTCCTTAGTTGTTTTATGTTCACAGCAAGAACAGCTCTAATCAAGGGTGGCTGGCTTAATCTCTCAGAATTAGAGAAAGCTCAAAGGGTTGAAAAAGAGAAAAGGCTTGCAGCAGGGCTTCCAGCGTCGCCTGTCGAGAAACCAGCCCCTTCAATCGAAGAGTCTGATAGAGGTTCGTCTTCTTCGAAAGGTACAAAACCTAGAAAACTCTTTCGATCAACACTTTCTCCCATCGTATCTGACTCTTCAGTTCAAGAGTCGATCCCTATCGTTGAACCAGGGGTCACCGTCACAAGTGTCAGGAAGAAATCCACTTTCCTTGCTATGGGGTCTGATTCCGATCATTCTCCAGACAAACTAATCATGAAAAGACCAAGCAGATTGGTTAAGGGACTCTCTTCAAAAAATACCAGCGAGTCAGGGTCCGGGGCAGCTGTTAGGACTCTCCGGGAAAGGCCGGTTGGTTCGGAGGCTAGCAGTCCACTACCTCCCAAGGAAACCTCGACCTCAGAAACTCAAACTGAGGTGAGAACTCAAAAACATACATCGAGCCAACAATCCGGAGGATCAGCTGTGCCAAGCTTCATCCCTCCCCGGGCTGTTTCTGCAGAAGCTCCCCCAACAGTTATGGAGGAGAGGATGGAAGACTCCACTGAGGAGGTCAGGTTTGGGTCCGAGTCTTCCGGACAAGCTGAAACTGCTGTAGTTGTTGCCAAGAAGGGCAAAGAGGACTTGTATCTGAGGCATCCGGATCTGCCGGAGAGCCTTGAAGGGAGAGTAGGGCCCTGCTTTCATAAGGTAGAGTTCAAGTACCTTCTATCTCTGTTAAAGACCAAGTATGCGTTTATCCATACTAGAGATTTGGGACGGTTTCGCACTAAGTGGGGGATCCCTGAAAACGTTAAAATCCGAATTCCCATCGATCCGGAGACCCCAATGGATTGTAAAAGGAACGAGATAGTCTTCTTTACGGAGCTATTCAACTGGGGACTCAGGTTCCCACTGGATCCAGAGATAGTGCGCTATTTTCACCTAGTCAAGCTATGTCCATCACAGCTAAGCCCTAACGGATGGTACACTTTGATGTCATGCATTATGGCATCTAGGTTGTCCGGAATTCCTCTTCCAATGGAAGAGTTCGCTGCTGTTGCTAGTTTGTGCAAACACCATCAGTTCCCTTTTTATCACTTTAATATGGGGGAATGACTTGAAAGCCGTCGATGATCTCCTGGAGTCGGAGAGTAAGTGGAGGAGCCAATTTTTGTTTGTAAGTGGCTCATGGGAGAATGGCAATAAAATCAAGGTCGAGGAGAATGCTAGCCTTCTTCGAAGTAGATGGAGGAGCGATCGTAAGTTTTCCTTTAAGTTTCTGTTCGAATTTCTCTTTTCATTAACTTTATGCTAACTAGCTACTTTCTTGTTTCATTAGAGCTGCCAAAAGAATTTGGAGACTACCTAAAAGCCGGACAGGTCACCTGTGGCAAGATAAATGCATGGGCCGCAGAGAACTGGGAGAACCGGTTTCACAAGGCTTTTACCCCTGGGAATTTAGCGAGATCCCATCTGTGGAACACCATAGGCCGGAGGGATCTATCCTGGGAGGAGTTCTCCACCCCACCTGATGAGGATGTAGTTCTGAGAAGGTCTCATGAGTTAGATGGGACCCTCTTCCTTCCTGTCCGGGCCAAAGCCCCCAGTAAAATGAAGGGCAAGAAGAAGAAAAGCAGGAAAGCGGTAGAGGATGCTGAGAAAGAGGTCCCAACAGGTTCAGAGGTGCCAGCTCAGGCTCAAGTCGATGCAAACCTTCTACAGGTGGTAGAACAGGAGAGCGAGCAACAAAGAGCGAAGTCCCCAAAACCCTCAAGGGCTTCTAAACGGACTCGTAAGCAAACGAGTGACAGTGCTGATAGGGAGGTCAAAAAGAAGAAGATTTCCCAAGGAGAGGAGCTTGCTCTCCGAGACCCGGAGCCCACTTTCCCAACTGATCCAACCTTAGCCGAAGAGATCCCAGGGAATCTTAATGAAGGGATTCCAATGGAATTTCACACTGATGAAGTGGATAGGGGAGAGATTAATATGGATGAAGTGGACGTCACCGGTCTGGGCCCCCTAGGTGATTACTTCCTTGGCCTGTCAAGAGATGAGTTCGCAGGGCCATATGTTCCTCCCAGTAGTTCCAACACAGTAAACTTCAATGGTAAAACTTTCTTGGTCTCCAGCGAGAGGGATGTTATAGCTCATTCCCTCCTTAGCAACGTACAACCAGTACTCACCCTGGAAAGGCAAGTCCGGAGTCAGGCAGAAACCATCAAAGAACTTAAGTCTGAGAAGGAGAAACTGTCCGATGACCTCAGGACTGCCACTACTAAGGTTGACTTGCTTAAGGAGTCAAACGAACAGCTAAAGGAGAATCAAGAGAAAAGCAACACAAAAGTTGCTTCTTTAGAAGAGACCGTGAAAGATCTCCGGGCTAAGCTATCCGGATTGGAGAAGGACTTAACAGCCTCAAGAGGGGAGACTGCAGCACAGGATAAGCTTGTTACCAACCTGACTACTGACAAACTTGCTTTAGAGAATGCAGTGACTCAGGGTGTTGAGGAGAAAACCGCTTTGGTGAAGGATCAAGAGGCCATGATCAAGGCCAAAATTAACGCTTATGCCAGGGAGATGATACGGAGTGAATAATTAATGGTTGAGAAAGTGAAATCCGACATGGTCCTCTTGTTTCACGAGAAGTTCCCGAAGAGGAGACTAGGGGACTTATGGCGTTATGTGGACGACGATGATCTCCCCTACTGGACCATGGTTGATGAAGGGTACACTGATATATCCTCGTCTGGTGACGAAGAGGAAACCGGAGAGAGTCCGGGTGAAGAAGAGGTTGACCCCAAAGGCAAGAAGGTCATTGAGGAAAAAAGCGACATCAAGGGCAAGAAAACAAATGAGGGTGAGCCATCTTCAAAGGCTCCTCCTTAATTTATAATCTGTTTTGTTTATCTTTTACTTGAACTAAAGTCCTTGGAAGGCCAAGGCACCTTTTTTGTGATGTTGTCCGAATTATTCGGACAGATTTTTGTTCTGCACCCAAACTTGTTTAAAAAGTCCTTGGAAGGCCAAGGAAATTTTAAGTTGTTGAATGAATGTTTTGTTTTGCTCAACCATTCTCTTCTTTCATAATCTGTTTAAATAGTTGGAATTTAAGTAGTCTTGAGTTATTGTGTTGTGAGAGTGTTTAGTTTCTCTGGCTAGAATTTAAGTAGCCCTTAGACCTTTCAGTCCGGATAGTATGACAATCAACAGAATTTTGCAAAAACTTAGAAAATTTATTCAAGAAAGCTCCAAGTTTCATTTAAAGCTCTCCGTAGCGCCGGAGAGAGGTAGTGGTATGCCCCCAAATATTTACATGGATGTTTAAACAAGTAAATATTTACATAAATTTTATTCCAAATACATTCGAAGGTGTTCAATATTCCAAGGGTGAGTTAAAACCCTGCCATCTTTGTCTTCTAACCAGTACGTTCCAGGCTTGATTCTTTCAACCACAGTATAGGGACCCTCCCAAGTTGGGGCCAGCTTTCCGAAGATCTTCTCCTTGGTATGCAAGAAAACTTTCCTCAATACCTTATCTCCTGGTTGAAAGTCCCTTCTTTTAACTTTAGAAGCAAACCTGCTTCTCATCAAGCCTTGATAGTGTGCCACTCTAAGATGAGCTTTTACTCGCCTTTCTTCAATTAAATCAAGTTGATTTCTAACTGCCATTTCATTAGCCTGTCCGGAGAAGTTGTGGACTCGAAAGGAGGGAAGTGTCTTCTCTATGGGGGCTACTGCATCCATCCCATAGACCAAGGCAAAAGGTGATTCTTGTGTTGCAGCCCCAGGTGTTGTCCGGTAGGCCCACAAGACTTCTTGTAAATAACTAGGCCACTTCCCAGCAGCCCCTTCCAAATTTTTCTTTAAACCAGACAGTATTGTTCTATTAGCCACTTCAACTTGCCCATTGGCCTGTGGGTGGAAAGGTGAAGAAAAGCAGTGCTGAATACCCCTTGAGGCACAGAAGCTCTCCATTTCTCTGTTGTCAAACTGTGGCCCATTGTATGTTGTTATTCTCTGGGGGACACCAAATCTGCAACATATGTTGGATAGAATGAATTTTATAACAGCCTTTGATGTTGTCCCTGCCAAGGGGGCTGCTTCTATCCACTTCGAAAAGTAGTCAATGGCTACGATTATGGTTTTACGCCCTCCGGACGCCATAGGTAGAGGCCCAACCAAGTCCAATCCCCATCGAGCAAAAGGGATGGGTTCAGAAATTGATTCCAAAGGAATAGCTGGTACATGAATTTCATTGCTGTACCTCTGGCACGGGTCACATCTTCTTACCAGCTCCTTAGCATCTTTCATTATTGATGGCCAATAGTATCCGGAGAGAATCACTCTTCTCGTTAATGCTCTAAACCCACAATGGGCTGACCCCTCACCATCGTGTAATTCGGAGAGAACCATTTGTGACTCATGATCCCCTAAACAGCGTAGGAGAGGTTTACTATAAGATTTCTTGTACAAGACTTCTCTAATCATGATGAAACCACGAGCCCTGTGCTTTAACGTTCTGGCTTGTGATTTATCCAAAGGTACGATGCCATCGGACAGATATTGTATAAGAGGAGACCTCCAATCCTGAGGCTGATTTACTTGTATTTCAAAGACTTCCTCTTTCTCCCCTTCATCAAGTTGAATAGAAGGGCTTTCAAACACATGGATCCATGGATAGGACTCCGTGTATGCTATTGTTGCCAACGAGTCTGCTAGCTCATTCTCTGCTCCGGGAATATGCTCATAGACAACAGCTTTAAACTTCATTGCCTCATTTTTCAAGAGAAGTAAATATTTGATCAATTGTTCCTTTCTAGCTTCTGATAGGCCCAAAGCATGGTGGACAAGCAATTGGGAGTCACTTAGCAGCTTGACCCTTTTTGCTCCACAGATGTAAGCCAACTTCAACCCAGCTATAGCTGCTTCGTATTCGGACTCATTATTGGACGCCCTGAAAGCAAAACAAATAGCTTGGAACATGTTGTCCCCATAGGGGGAAGTGAGACATATTCCTGCCCCAGATCCTATGGCACTGGACCCTCCGTCTGTTCGGACAATCCACACTTTTTTGTCTTTTGAATCAGCAGGTTGTTCTGAGTCCCTATCAGAATGGAATTCGACCAGAAAATCAGCCACAACTTGAGCTTTTACTGCTGTTCGAGGAGCAAAGTCTATGTCGAAGTCCCCCAACTCTACTGACCACTTTGTCATTCGGCTTGAAATGTCTGCTTTTTGAAGGACATTCTTTAAAGGAAAGATGTCCGGACAATAATAGGATGAGCCTGAAAATAAGGCCTCATCTTTCTTGCAGCTATCACCAAGGCCAATGCTAGTTTTTCAAGTTTCAAGTAACGCTTCTCAGCATCAATCAAGCTTTTGCTGATATAGTACACTGGGTGAGGATACCCATCAACCTCCCTTACTAACACAGCACTAATGGCACAACTTGAAACAGCCAGATATACGAAGAGAGTCTCCCCATCATTTGGTTTGAACAAAGTCTTGGGAGAGGACAGATGCTTCTTAATTTCATTGAATGCCTCATCACACTGTGGTGTCCACTCAAACCCTTTTGCACCCTTCAAGGTTTGAAAAAATGGAGCACATCTGTCCGAAGACCTGGAGATGAATCTGTTCAAAGCTGCTAACCTCCCCGTTAATCGCTGCACTTCTTTAATATTTCGTGGAGGCTCCATTTGGAACAAGGCATTGAGTTGGTCCGGGTCGGGCTGTATTCCATGCTCACTTATAATATACCCCAAGAACTTCCCGGACTGCACTCCGAAGACACACTTTTCAGGATTTAACTTTAAATTCACCTTGGCCAGGTTGGCAAAAGTCTCTTGGAGGTCGGACAAGTGCAGCTGCTCATCCACACTTTTCACCATCATATCGTCAATGTAAACCTCCATATTTCTTCCAATTTGATCAGCAAATGCCTTATTGACTAACCTTTGATAAGTAGCCCCAGCATTTTTCAAGCCAAAGGGCATCACCTTATAGCAGTGCAGACCCCTATCAGTAACAAAAGTGGTATGCTCTTGATCTTTTGGATCCACCTGGATCTGATTATACCCAGAGAAAGCATCCATGAAGGAGAGCAGCTTGTTTCCAGAAGTAGAATCTACTAACTGGTCTATCCGGGGAACTGGATACAGGTCTTTTGGGCAAGCTCGGTTGAGGTCTGTGAAGTCAATGCACATTCGCCATTTACCGTTTTTCTTTTTTACCAAGACTGGATTGGCAGTCCACAAAGGGTACTGAGATTCTTTAATGTTCCCCATCTTCGTGAGTCTGTCAACCTCTTGTACAATGACATCAGCCTTTTCTTTTGAGAAAGCTCTCCTCTTTTGCACTACTGGCGCCACGTCTCTCCGGACAGATAGGTGATGGGAAATCACCTCTGATGGAACTCCAGTAACATCAGCGTTGCACCAAGCAAAAACATGCTGATGGTCTTTTAAGAATTTCAACATACCTTCTTTCAACATTGGTGGCATTTTGGACCCTATCTTGACAATTTTCCCTTCTTCCAAGCAATGTGTTTCAACCTCCTCAACTGGGATCAACACTCCGGGGGTCTCTCTGGGGTCATCAATTTCACCCTCACCCCCAGAAAGGCCCTCAAACTACTATTGGTCATTTATTCGGACTGCCCCCTGCGTTCGTGGAGCCAAGGCAGTGGCATAGCATTCTCTTGCAACTTTTTGACTGCTCCGGACAACCCCAACCTGCCCCTGAACAGCATATTTTAGACACTGATGGACTGTCGAAGCCACTGCATGCATTCTAGAGAGCCAAGATCTCCCTAGAATAGCATTGTAGCAAGTGGGACAATCCACCACAATAAAAAGTATTCTGACTGTTTTCTTGAAAGGGCCTCTGCCCAACAATACTTCTTCTTCGAACTCACCGATTACATCAGCTGAGCTGCCCGTGAAGCCTACTATCGATCTGTCTGAATTTTGAATCACAACTGGATTTTTCATTTTCTTGTAAGTATCTAGGAAAAGGATATTGGCAGAGCTCCCAGTATCTACCAAGATTCGCCTTATCTCATTGCCCCCTATTGATGCTCCTATAATAACAACATCTTCATGAGGGCCAGCAATGTCTCTCAAATCATCCCCATCAAAGACAATGAATGGGAACAAACTTGACGATTGATATGAGGTCATGCCCCCTTCTAGCTGGGTAGCCAAATTATGAACATGCCTTTTTCTTGATGAAGTGGTAGGAGCCGTTACAGTGTCCCCTCCGAAAATTGTCAAGGATTCAAAGAACTCAATGAGCCCGGAGACCGACCTGGAACGCTCCTCTATCGCACCCACTCTGTTTCTTGTTGGGTCAGGATCCAAGTATTCGGATTCCACATCAAACCTTTCAATGATTACCATAGCCCCCTCTGGGGCAGCATTAACCGGACCAGCCCGGTGAGTGTTATCAGGCCTGTTGCCTCCTCTTCTTTTAACGTATGCACCCAATTTCCCTCTTTCGATCAGGTTTTGAACCTCTTGTTTCAGTGCTATGCAATCATCAGTAGTATGGCCAATATCATTGTGATATTGACAAAAAGAACTGTTTCGATGTTCTCTGGGAGACTGCAAGGTTGCTGGTCTCCGGTAGTGTACTTCATCTTTTGTTTTATCGAAAATGGTTGCCACACTTTCTTTGAGTTCTGCAAACCATTCCGGTTGGACCCATGGTCCCCTTTTGTTTCTAGACTGTTGGCTTTGTGCAGGAGCAGCTGGTTGAGACTGAGCTTTTCCCCTTCCATGCCCCTGTCCGGTTTCTCTAGCTTTGTTTCCGGACTGGTTTTGATTTGGAGTTGGTGCCACCGGGGTGGATCTCACCTGTCTGTGCACCCTGGTCTTCTTTGTTTCATCAACATTTATTTGTTTGCCAACTTGATTTAGCAATCCCCCCCAGGTCATGGCCTTCTTTCTGGTTACTGAATCGGCCAGGTTGCCCGGGTTCAAACTTTGTCTCAGAGAGGCTATTGCCACTTGTTCAAAGCAATCAGCCAGCCCGTTTTTTGTGTTCACAAAACGACTTATGTACTCCTTTAATGATTCGTTTGGTTCCTGGGCACAATGGATTATGGTATCTCCATTACCCTTTAGCTCCTTACTCCCCACAAATTGCCTTCGAAAGGCCACCCAAAAAGTATCAAAGTCTCTGATACAACCCTGAGGAAGGCTGTTGTACCACTTCAGAGCACTCCCCGTGAAGGATTGGGAGAATGCCCTGCAGAGTAGTTTATCATCATCATCAAAGTTCATCATGAAGTTCTTGAATTGCTCCAGATGATTGTCTGGATCAGTACTGCCATCGTACTTCTCCATCTTGGTGCTATCAAACCTCTTGGGGAGGTTTCCGGACAGTATTTTGGAAGACAATGGCGATTGCCTCCAGTTCCTCCCACGACTGAACGCAGTATCCTCATTAGGTGTTGCAAAGATACCTGGCTCATCATGGAAGGCAAAAGGATCCACCAGCATCCGGTCTATATGCCTCCGGTTGTGAGATGATCATTTTCCAATGTGCCTTTTCATTCTTCCATGGTGATCTCTTTTTCTGGAATACTTTTTAACTTGCTTCTGTTTTTTCCTGGTTCGCCCCTCATCACTACTGGAGGACAAGGATTTTTCATTTCCCTCACTGTCCGAAGAGCTGTCCGAAGATTCTGAGCTTGAGTCAGAACTCTCCACAGGCTTGGACCGGTGAGACTTTTTAGAACTGGCATGTGTCTTTTTAGTGCTCACATGAGTTTTTGAAGCCTCATGCTCTCGAGGGTTATCAGAGCGATGAGCAACTGATGCTTTGGACTTTTCCTTCATGCCCATCTTGGCCTTCTCAGCCCTCAGAGCTTCTATTTCGACCCTCAACCTGTCACGCTCTTGGACAGTATATTCATCGTTCTCTTCCACCACTTCGAGCAAAGCTGGTGGAAGCTCTGGATTATCCGGATTCATTCGGACAGAATTTCCTTACTTGGTTTTGAATGCTTGATTCAGGCACCGTCGCCTCCCACTGTGGTCGCCAATTTGGTGTGGATAAAAGTAGCCTGAGGGTAGGCTGGTAATTTCAAGTGGAGTTTTAAGACGGTGTAAGGGTGTTTCACGGTGGTATGGTGGTGTTTAAAGGTGTTTTAAAGTGTTTCAGGGTGTTTTAAGGGTGTTTTAAGGGTGGAGAGAGAATTAAGCAGCCTGGCAGCAGTTAATTTTTCTTACCCATAGTTAATGCTGGTGGTTGGGTATTTATAGTGTGAAATTTGGGCCCTTATGGGCTTTCGGGTCAAGTTTAATGGACCCGGGTCATGTTTAAAGACCCACAAGTTTTAAGCAGATGTGCAGGTAGCTTAGTCAGATAGTGTTTAGGTTTTTTAGTACTTTAGTCATAGTTTGAACTGCCTTAGGTTTATAGTGTTCGAATTTATCTGTCCGGTGAAAAAGTCCTGTTCGAATTAATATGCTTGGAGTCTGTCCGAATTTTACGGGGAGATTTACCTTGGACTGTCCTTCCGGGGAGCACTTCGAATTCGGACTCATCATTAACGAGAAATTGATCGATTTTAGAAGTGATATGATTGGTAGGTTGTTTGTTTGACCATAAATATTGACATCCTGAAACAATGAGATCATTAAGTTCATATTGATATTAGTAATTATTAAAATCGTCAATGGAAGAACTCCAAAATGGAAGGAACTAGTTTGCTTATCTCATTTGCGGATAACATTGAAATCCTCTGAAGAAACCAATTAAATATCTCGATTGTAAGCAAAAATGTCTTCAAGATCAAGCCAAAGAGGGTTACAGTTGTTCTCATCGTTAAAGCGTAGATGATGGATAGACGAAAAGCATAATGAGAGTTATGAAAGTTAGTTTTACATGTATTGAAGGTACTGTGAGAGGATTCATATAAAAATAACACCGAGATTCTAGATAATCTAAAGTTGACCAAGAGGATAATATGTGTGGTTCTTATGATAGTGCCAAAAAATAACCATTGATCTTATAATGATATTCACCTCAAGGTTACGCACCCTGGGCTCAAGTAATCATATAAAGGATATATTTTTACTGAAGATAAATCCAACAATATATTTATACCATACAAGGTCATCTACCTCATGGATGTTACAAGAATCAATAATCATAAAAATAAACACTAAGAAGACTTATAGTAGGGTCAAATCATCATATTGGCTAAGGGGCATGTTCGCATCAGCTACTCTTTTATCGACCATAATCATTTCTTTATCGTAACCCCTAAACTATGAGGATCTACCTCAACACTATTTTTAGTGTACTCATAATTTATATTAGATATTGATTACATAGTTAAAAAATATGAGAGTTTAGAAAGGTTTGATGAATTTGGATTGCAGTTTCGAATTGATTGATAAGAATTTTGGGTAATTGATGTTTTGTGGACCAAAGTTGGTAATTTTAGAAGTATTTTGGTATTTAAAAATAATATACAATAGTGGTAATTGGTTTTTCTTTAATAGGATGTCTTGGGCCTAAACCAATCCCAAAAATACTTCATCATAAATTCTTATAGGAGAGTGAAACGGGGGCGCGGAGGGAATTTATGAAAAAAAAATGTGAAAGCTGGTTTTTTTTATTAAAAATGCAAAAAAAAAGTTAAATCATAAATTGGGATATTCATAAATATTCAATGAGATTTATTACTCGAGTAATCTCAGTCAGGTGAAGTTGACTACAATTCTGATGATAAACGGAGCAAAGATCAACATCAGTGCGATGATAATACCAATTTATTTCTTTGAGAACAATAGTGGCCCTATGATGAATTTTGTTATTGTATCTACCATCAACGATAAATCTCGTTGGTTCATCTCTATTGATTTGTTTTCAAATTTGCGGCATCGGTAGTGACAAGGCGGATATGTGGTAATGGATTGACAACAAACATCCTAACGGAGGACTCAATTCTTTGAATTTGATCTTGCAAAATAAGAGTTTCGAAGATTGTTGATCCTTCTTGTTGATGATGAGAGAGGTAGCGAGAATACCAAATTCCCAGCAAAGATCGAGCATATTAAGATCTGTAATGTCATAGTGATGGATGGCGTCGAAGAAGATAATGAGAGAGTATTATCGAGGTATTTGGGTGGGATAATAAAAAATTGTGTTTGGTTGACTATGAGTGAAGGTTTAAACTTAGATAAGTTATTTATATGATCGAAGGTTTGTGGAAATTATAATAAAATGTAATTTTTTTTAAAAATATAGGGTGAGTTATCTCCTAGCGGTTAATGACGAATTCAATTACCAATCGGTATCCATTTTTTATGTTATTAAAAGATATCTCAATCAACTTTTGTACCAAAAATTCTTCCTTAATATATATATGGGTTCATCACAAACGACACTTCTTCATCTCTTTTCTCTTTCAACATGTATATTCTCTCTATTTTTTGTGATTTAAATTTTTAAAAGTTCGTATGTTTCAAGCTTTAGCTCGGAAAAATATCTTATAACATTATTTGTTTTGTTTTTTCAACATAACGAATCTAGATTCATGACTAATACTTAAAATAGTTTTTTGTCATACTATTTAACGTTTATTTCACATATCACACTTCATTTAACCCTTGTTTCCATTTTAAAATTCAAATTTTACATTTTGCATTTTACAATTCGGATAAAAATATAAAATTTAACCCTTATTTTAATATGTTTCACTTAAATCAAAAATTAAATTTAAATCTTGTATCACATTTGGCACTTTGCACATAGAAAAAAAATCAAATTCAACCCTTATTTTGTATTTAGCACTTAGCAAAAAAATGTCAAGTTTAGCTCTTATTTTGTATTTGTATTTCGCATTTTGTATTTCCCATTTCGTACTTACAAACCATATTTCTTTCATTTTCATTTGATATTTTTTTTCACTTTCTCAATTTCTACTATTGTCGACGATTTTGAAATATCTAAATTATACAACTTCCTTCATACAAATTCATAAAACTGTGATAGTTTGGACATTTACTCCATTTGGTTGCAACACAACACCTCCAAATGATTTTTAGTCATTCTTACATACTTTCAAAGGATTAAGGGTTACTCAACCATAACTATAAAAAAATTAAATCATTTGAATATTAAATCAGTTGATATCGTGAAGAAAAATATTGTTTCTCATCTTCACATAATACTTATGTTAGTCTTCATACACTTTGAAATAACTAGGGCGCTACCATGTTATATCCAGAAGCAATCGTGAAAAAATGAAAAACATCTGAAGTATATCCAACAATGAGAAGCAACTTCAAATAATTTAAAAAAAAAACTAAAGTATTTTAAGGCACCTTAAGTAACAAATAAAGATTTATTAATTTAACACGAAGTCCAAATAACTCTAGTAGCCTGCTACTTGTTCATGTACTTTCTTACTTTCGGAAAAATATATAAGAAAAATTAATCTTCAATGGAGTTTTTGGTCGTTGAAGGATTTTTAATGTAAGAAAAACAAGTTTAACACAAATTAATTTGGAGATGTCTCTAAAGTTAGTTTGGCTCGACTGAAAAATCTCATATTCTTATGTATTTTAAGAATTCTATGAATCCATCTTGAAATGGTTACAATATAATTTGGTATACTTGAGATCACATATTAGACGTCAATCATTATACATGTTATAGTCAGAATCCTATAAGCTTCATGAGATATCCACAAACAAACACAACAACATGATCAACATAATTTAGATAGTCTTTATTAAATTTTTTTGCAAGGACTATGAGAACTACTGATAAGATTATAAATCGTTCATTTATGAAATACCACTCGACTAAAGGTTGATACTGAAATAAACCGAATTAAGAAATAAATATAAAGACAATAATAATCATTCAACATTTAAAATAAAATATTATTCGTCAATTACAAGTAATTATCATTCAGTAGTTATTTCATTAAAGAGTAGTAAGTATGGTCCCTAGTAAAGAGGGAAACAAATGTAAGACTCATTAAATGTAAAATGGTTACAAATTTCTCTATATAAATGCAAAAAAAGTATGTAATGGATGAATCAACTTGCTACCACGCTAGTTTTATTTATTTATTATTTTAGAATTCTAAAATTAAAATTTATATAATATATAATTATTTTAATTAAAAGTAATATATTTCTAATATATCAATTTGTCAAAATAAAATAAATAAGTCTTAAAAAACTAGGTTGTTACACCTCTCGCACATAAATAACTTCCCTCAAAGTTCAACAAGTATAAAATAAACAAATACAATGTTATCCGTGACCCAAAGCACCACATTAAAAAGTTTAAAACAAAATGTTGGGGTATGTAAGTGACAACATGTTGTTGTGCCATGATTGTTTTATGAACTTTTGAGAAAGTTTTATCAACCAGTTCAACGAGTTACCGTTGTTTGGCTTTAAAAATACAAAGACTACATATTATCCTCTGGTTAATAAGACCTTATATATCCATCTCAGAAAAAAATTGGAAGCCTACATACGATATATTGGCCACCAACAACCATGATATCATCCATCTAACTGACTTATAAGTGTTATTTTCAAATCTATGTTTGGTCAACTTAAAGCTCGATTCGTAAAAGTGCGAGCTTAAAGTCATGTCCATAAAATTTAAGGTTGATCTAGACACATACTTTTGACTGGAAGTTATGGACCCATATCTCTCCATAAAAATATATCCAGGTTCTAGCTAGTCGGTTTTCCTCACTAAACATGTTCATTTCTCATCTTTTCGATAAATACTTTCACTTTTTTCAGGTGTTTAAGGGTTAAAATAAGGTTCCATCTCCGGCCCAATCTACTATGTTAACGAATCTTTATTCAGTGTTAAGACCTAGTATTTATAATAAGAGAAGCTCGTTTTAGCTTTTGGTGTAGCCATTTGCAAAATGTGACCATACTTCGAGGCACACATTATCATCGTCTGAACCTTTTTTCCATTAAAAGTATAGGTATGTTGAGATGCCATATTCATTGGTTAGTAGATATTAAGGACTTAGAGATCAAACTTGACCCATGTACGACTGTTAAAGTCTAGGTCATAGTGGATTTTCTAACTGGCTTTAGGCTAAGCCATACATTCATTTGGTTGATCACCCTGAACCATAGTGGATGGTCCAAACTAATGGTGGGTCCAACAGTAGTGGGTTTGGGGATGATATCCAAATCACAGATTCCCCTCTTCTGATGACTCACTTCATCACTGAGGCAAGTTTAGATTTTTTTTACTTTTAATAGAGAAGACGAATATGAGGCATTCATCATTGGTCTTTTCCTCACTCAAATTTATGGGATGGGTCAAAATTTTAAGTGATTTCTAGTTTATCGTTAATTATGCCTTAGTCGGCTGACGTTGGAAAAATGTATTATCTTCTACCTCTACAAACACCAACTATTTGATAGTGCTCCTAAAGGATAAATAGGAATCCAAACGTGCTAAAGCTTAGTCCATCATGTATGTTTGGTTGGTTAAAACTCTGTATAATAAAACCTTACTTGACCTCTTCTTTGATGTCTTAATCTTAATGAGTATGATTTCATTTTTTCTAAACTTCATGAAGAAGAGTAAGATGCATATTATGGCTATTAAACTTTGTATAAAGAGGTCCTCATCGTTGGGTATTTTTCACTCAGTATCCAGGAGGATGTTAAAGATATCGTCCAACATTGTGACACATGTAATTTTTTAATAACATCAGGCTCTATGACATCCTCATAAAATCTATTCATGAGGTTATTTATTTTTACCTATATAGTCTATATCTTGTTGGCTCTTACCTAAAGCCTCTGACAGTCGGAAATATACTTTTATAACTATAGATTACTTTTCCAAATGTTTGGTTGGTAATTTAACCTTTCTCTTTGTCTATAAAGAGTAGATGGAGGATGATTTTTTTTTTTCATCCCTAGTACGGAATAATATAATGAGTTAAAAGTTATGGAACCTGTAGCCCATTATTTGTTGTAACACTTGCAAGACCCCATACCTAAAGAAAAGTTTAAGTTTGAATAAATTAATAAACTCATTGGCTTAGATATGAGTAAGTGATTCAGATGCATGCCATGAAGTCTTATGGGCATACCGCACTACACTATGAGGCACAAATCCTAAGACGCAACTCTTGTTTATGAGATGAAGTTGGTGGCCTATGCTGAAGCGCTAATTCCATATGTCTATGTCATTATCTATTAAAAAAGTTCCAATATCGAAGTTCGCTAGACCAAATTGGACCTCAATAAGGAAAAATAAACCAAATTCCACCTTTGCACTCAACATTACCAGACGTTCATGTGTACTAGGTATAATTTTAAGGTCCTCTTATGTGGTTTTTAAGTTTGTTATCAACTCTGTAAAATGCATTCCTTCACATCAAAGATCGATCCATTGACAAGCTTGGTCCGAATTGGGATCGACCCTTAATGAGTTTGCTTTTATCTACTAAGCTTTGACTTTATCCTATAAATTTCAATAATATTTATTAAAATGTCTAATATCATCATAAAGCTAATTGTTTTTAATTATATGCTCTCGTGCTCGATGCAACTGTCCTAGCCGGTTGACCTTAACGGTATCATTGTCTTTTCATAGATAACCGCTAAATATTTTTCAGTTTTATAAAGGTTCCTCTTTGGGATAGTCAATCCTCTTGTTATTTTTGTTGCCATAATCATTTTTTTACTTTCTTTTGTAATCTTGAGTCTGACTATTTTGTGGCATAACTTAAGTTGATGCATCATTTTTCCTTGGTATTATGTTATTTGTACTTATTTAGGCCACTATGTATTTTTTGGTTAGTCGAAGTGCATGTTGTCAGGGTTTCTATGTTTACCTCATTCTTTTCTTTGAGGAATTCATCCACCTTTCTCCACTTAAGTAAATAAGTCATAGAAGTTTAATTTTTTATATATATATTACGATCTTAGAGAGTGAGCCTTCTATAACCATATGCTTAAATGCAGGTACGACCACCATATCATGGAAATCTTGTAATTGAGTTTTGGTTTATATGAATCGCTGGGTGTATTCTATGAGATTTTTATTAAACCTCTACTTGCAATATATTATGTAGTTGTTATCTTATTTAATCATTTTTAAAGCTACAAAATGATTCCTAAAAGTTATCCGGATCATATTATAGCTTTTGAGGTACCATTTTGGAAGACTATTAAACCACTACATGATGTTTCCTCGAAGTATCATAAAAAAGTCCATCACATTAATCTTATTGTCATCTTTATACTACAACATCTTATTATTGAATTGTTAGATGTGATGCTCTAGGTCTTTTTTTGTAGTACTTGTCCATCTTATAATTGTTGAACAACAATGTTAAGAGCTTGTACTCTAGGGCCAAAGAGGACTCGCCATCGGGATAATTTTTATAATCCACGTAAAACTGTTCATAAAGTGGTATGAATGGTGGTACCCTTGTCCCAGCCATTTCTCGGTAACTAGATTGGCATTTTTCTTTGGCCCAACACTTATAAATCATTGGTATTTCCCATGTAAATTCGACTGGTTATATCATGTTAGGGCCTTTGAGTAACCATGATTCCAGTCTGGATACGTGGATTCACCATTCTGGAAGTATGTATGCGCTATGAAGTTGTTCGACAACTAAGAAACCTAGAATTTTTTCTGGTTAAGGAGATTCCCCAACCTAGCTGTTAGTAATTGCTGGAATCCAGATTGTTGCCCAGGGAATTGTTGGTACCCTCGTTAGCGCAATAGATATCTCGAATACATTTTAGTTGGTGGTTTTGCTCTAATTTTCACAACTAGGGGAATTTTTGGTTTGAAATTTCCCTTATGATGAGGTTACCGACACTCACTAGCCTTCTCCTCCATTTGTTGTGGATTGAAGTAGGAGTTCAACTTCTTATTTTGTCTCAACGACGTTGTCGTTGCTTCCTGCTCCGGCTAGAAGACCCTTGGTCTGATTTTTCTCTACCTTTTTTGTTAGACATGTTGAAAGACATATTCCTCGTTCGAGTGTTGTTCAACAACCGGTCCCTCAGCGTTCTAGGACTTACATCATCTTCATTTATTGCGCATAACAATTTTTTTACACTATGGGCTTGGGGGGCTAATTTTTCCTGCAACAAGCAAAAACTATTAACTTGATCTTCTTTCATCTATTGAGTTAGACGCTCAATATTAATGGAAGGGGATACAAAATCTTTCGGAACCAGATGTACGCAAGAATCCTCATCTCCAACTGCTCACCTGCTAACAGATTAGACCACTTTTTAGAATTCGACATCAGTTGGTTTTGACTGGGTTTGAGTTTTCTTCTTTGTTTTGATTGCTTGGACAAATATTTTTTTTTCCGCATATGGCGCAATTGATGTGAACAATTCTAAGTGGATGGATTAATCCAATATGATAATAACGTGCAAAAAATTGAAAAAAATATAAAATAAAAAATGAATATTTTATTAATGGTACTTATGGTTATGTTTATAAAATATGCAAATGTAAAATTATGTTTACGTTTATGTTAAAAAGTATAAAAAGTTAACACTATTTTATTTATTCATTTGAAATGAATATTTTGTATTTATATTCGAAACTAATTATTAATTTTTTAATATTTTAAGCGACCGATGAATTAATATTAACAGTATTTTTTCGTCAATTATAATTAACCTTCATATTATTAATATTTATATCTATATAAATTTTTAAATTTTGAATTTTAATGTCGTTTGATTTTAATTTAAAATTAGAGAGTAGATTTATTTTAATGTTTTAAAAATAGATATTAAAATTTATAAATCGTTCTTTATGTGAATTCACAACAAGTCCAAACACCATCACCAACGCACGAGCTAAAACTTAGTATTATTATCGTTAAACATCTAATCCTTTTTATTTGGGCACAATTTCATTTTTTTCTAATAAAATCCAAAAATAACCATTGAAAGAACCAATTTGAAACTTTTATAATGTTTGGGAGCAAATAATTCAAAAACTAAGGACTAAAAATTAGAATTTAGCATAATGTTGAAACTATTAGAGCATAATCGATTTTAACAAAGAGAAATTACCAGTAAATACCCACTCAAGTATGTAATTATCCGCTAGTACCTAAATTTTGGATAGTGTTACTTAGTACCTCCACTTAAATTTTGGACAAAATTACTCTCCGACTATATATATACCCATTTTTCACCCTTCTCAGCATCCTAAACCAACTTAGAAACCACCAGAAACCGTTCGACTTCGTAGATACTCTCTCTCCAACCACAAACCCTTCCAGCTTCTCTCTGAAATCAGTCGTTCTTCGCACCTTCACTGGAATTAGACCGGTCACCGTCTTGTATTCTGTCAAGCGAGTAACCAGCTTCTGTTCGACAAGTTGTCGTCAAGTGGTCGCCGGCCGATGAAGCAGCAGTGTTTTACAGTAACTAGGTACAACATTCTCGTGGAATTTTTTTTTTTGCGTTTTTGATGACTTCGAACCACTTGTTTCTGTTGTTTGATGATCGACTATGCTTATTTTACCGGAATCAACTATTTACTGATGACAGTTGGTATGTTAGTTTCTGGGTTTATCATCGAACCCAAGGGTTTGTTACGTTGCATGTAACGTTATACCTTCCTGAGATTTATGATGTATGTTAGATGTGCGTTAGGTGCTTGTTTGTTGATTTTGGCGTTCTTTCGATATTTCCCAGATCTGTGCAACGTGCATGTAAAAAATAGAACAGTTCGCAGCCTATACATGTGCGTTGTAGTACAGTTCGCATCTTCATCACGTAGGAATGCAAACAATTTACAACTTTATCGATGTTTATAGTTTAAAGCAATTCGCATCTTGATTGCATGTATATACCATACAGTTCGCAGGTTATATTTGCAAACAGTTCGCAAGCCAGCTTGCAAATTGTTTGTAAATATAGAGGGATAGATCCTTGAACAATTCGCATCATGTCATGTGAGTTGTGTGAGACTATAAGCTGATAGAGTCCCTTTGTGGGAACGATTCACATGAAAATGATGATTTGTGTTTGTGCAGGAAGTATGACAACAAAACCAAGCTATTACAGGTCAGGATTGGTGAGCCTTCTCAAACTGTTGAAAGAGCACCATATTACTCGTGCACACATCGAAGCTGTAAGAAACACACCCTTCTACACGCTTTTTAAAACGGCGTTCGACCTGCGGAATATGGCAGAGCTGCCAAAGAAGAAATTATATTCGATCATTCCAATATGTTGTGGAGAGGTTCTCCGTCAATAAAGACGCCTTCCGAATTGGGTCAAAGTTTGTGAAGCTAATGACGGACGATGTGAAGGTCATATTCGGGCTGAAGCACGACACAGAGGAAATGTCGTTAACAAAATCTGGAGTATTCCACAACAGATACTAATCGGCGAGGAGAACGAATCAAGGATGATGAAGAAATACTTCATGGGTGAAACATCGAGGAAGATATGACTGACGAATACTAAAACCATAACAAATGCCATTTTAAAGGTACCTGTAAATTGACTTCATCTTATAAGCAAAATGTTGTACTTTACTAACATAGCATGTTGTCATGGGTTTTACAAGCAGGTATAGAAAGAGCCATAAGCGAAGGGGGGGGGGGGAGCGTAAGTTGGAAGATGTTGCACGGTTGTTGATATTGTTTTTGTGCTCAACCCTATTCTACTCGGTATCTGGAGATATCCTGGGTTGGAGTGTGTTTTATTTTGTTGAAGACTTCAGCAGAATAAATGATTATGACTGGTCCGGATCAATAGCGTTCAAGCTTCTCCAGTCTATCAGGAGTTACTTAGCTATCAAAAAACCTAATAGTTACGTCGGTTATGTCGCCCTTCTAATTGTAAGATTGATTTACTCAGTATAAATATTAGTTATATACAGAGCATCTTGATGATAATACTTGTCCCGATGCAGCCCTTCATCATGGAGCACTCAACAATCGGGCTAGAGGTCGTAAAGCCGACGTTGATCCTAAGGTTTTTCAAATGGTGGGGATTATAGTGCATATAGACCCATTCTTCTGGATTTTCATTAGTCCTATTTCATCGACCGTGTCGCTGCTTATAGAATACCCAATCTGAAAGATGATCAGGTATGATCTTTATAGATATCGAATTGGAGTATCAAATAATTTGCAGCCTATCCCGAGTTTTGTTTGATATTCTATTAAAATAAGGTATCAAACGATTCGCAGCTTATAATTTTCAAACAATCCTTAGGGAAACCTAATTGGTGATAGAGTTGAAAATAATTTTCATGGTATCCTGACAGTTGTTTGCAACTCCAAGCTGATAGAGTTCCAAACAACTATCAGGATATCATGCGAGTTGTTTGCAAAAAACAGTCAGTCTATATCCTGATATTTTCCAAACAAACCGCGTGCAGCTATTTACTTTCATGTTCCTCCCTTGGTAGGTTGTGGAAGGTCCGCTATGTCTTACTGAGGCTAAAAGCAAATCATTTGGAGGAGCAGTAAGTAGTGGAGATGCAGATGCTGAATCGATTTCACCAGAAGAAAGACCAAAGAAAAGAAAGAAAAGCGCAGCCCCAAAATCAAGGAAACGGGCATCACAGAAACAGAAAGAATCCAATAAGGTGATATCAGTAAGACCCCAACCACAAACAGTCCCCCGGCCAGTGATTCCACCAACGCCAATTGGCACATCCCAGCAGGAGCCCGAGGACGAGGACACCACTAGTATGAGTGGCACGTTCGGTTATTTTGTCCTCAAACACAGAGCGGCTACTCCAAAGAAGTCTGGAACTATAGGTACATCGAAGCGTTTGAAGACGTACACTGATAAGAACAAGTACCAGCGGAAGATAGACACACATGCGAAATAAGTAAGTATAAAATTGAGCCTTACATAAACGTAGATTTAATCGCTTTAATCAACACGGAATATGTTATAATACATCTGCTATTACTTTTTAAGCTGGAAGAATTAAAATTGAAGATAACGGAGCTTGAAGCACAACAACTCCGCAATGCTCTCTCTCAACCAATTTGCGAGATTGGAAGCCCTGCAATTGAGAAGGAACCTGGACTACCAGCATTTTCATCTGAAGCGGCGTCCACTGAATTTCAGGCATCTGTGCTAGCTGAAATTCAGGATAAGGACCCGAATCAGGATGGGAAAATGCAGGATGCTGAAAAGCATGATGGAGTACTGCCGGAAGAGAAGGATGATGATGGGAACCATTTACCCATACCGGTACCATCTGGTAAAAGACAAGAAGAGTTGTTGGTATCCTCAGAGACAGACACCACGGAGAGACAGACAGACAAGTCTTCTCCTACACAGGAGGCAACGACAGTTCTGAGTCTTCCAAATGAGAAAGAAAGACACGAGTCTCTTGTGAATGACCGATAGCTCGTACTTCACATAGCAGAGGCGGTAGGCTGCCAAGAAAACAGAGCTAAGGAGGTAGAAGCTCGTGAAAAGGAAGTGGCAGCGGAAGAATCTGGACGTACAGACGCAGATAGTTGTAAGTGGATCGAAAGTACATTAAGATTGTATTTACAACAGTGAGGGTTTTTCTCATTGTATACATATTCAAACAACTCGTATTATGATAACTTTCAAAGAAATCTCATGACTGTTGTGTAGTCCAAACAATTCTCAAGATATCCTAAAAATTGTCATATATTCTATTGATTTGGGTATCATACAGATCGCATGGTATCATGCGAGTTGTTTGATATTCTGATCTCAAGCAACTCCCTGGTTATCATGCGACTTGTTTTCTATTCTGATCTCAAACAACTCTCAGGTTAGCATGCGACTTGTTTGCAACTCAGACTGCAGTATGCTTAACCCTTCCGCCTTTATTTTGAATTTTATATGAAACAGCAAGCGGACAGACAACACCCACAAGAAGAACAACAAAATCAAGGTGCACAACAACAAAAACAAGAACAACACCCACAAGAAGAACAAAAACAACAGAATCAAGAAGAACAACAACAACAACAACACATAGCCTTGGCAAAGATAGAAAGGCTAACACAAGACGTAGCTCCGGAAGAGTCAGAATCTGTCAATCCCTATGAGAAGCTGGAACTACTTAGCCAGGGAGAAGCACCGTTAGAAGACCAAAACCAAGACGGAGATGTACCTCAAAGACCAACAATGGCCTACGCAGAGTCAGAATTGCTAAGCCAAAGTGAAATTGTAGTTCGAGTATCGAATCAACCGCAAGCTCCAGAGTCGAACGATAACACAGTATGTTTACCTGATGCATCTATTGATGGTATTTACACTCAAGTTTCACAGACATTTTTAAATGAAATTGATAATGTTAAATTGGATGGTGTAATACAACAGTCTTTGGAGAATATGTCGGAGGATGACATAAATGATTTTTGCCGACACAATCTAGAGATTATGACGAACCAGTCAACGGCGTTAGTTGTCGCTGACCGTGTGATAAGGGTTATTTTAAATGATTTGCAGCATATCATGAGACTTGTGTGGATTTATACTACAAGTTATAAACAAATATCAGGATATCCTGCGAATTGTTCAACATTTTATTTTATTGGAAACTCGAACAATCCCCATGTTATCCTGATAGTTGTCGTGTATTATATTCAATTAGAGCTCAACTAATTCGCATGTTATCATGCGAATTGTTTGGGGAATTTAATATTATTATGCTTGACACACTCTCTTTTAATTTTTGTTATTTTATAAGCTCAAGTCAAGTAAAGAGATAGAGGAGCCTACTTTTAATCTACCGACACCGACAGAGCATCCAGAGGCAGAGGAAGAGGAAGATATAATTATAACAGAACATCCACCGCCAAAAGCAACATTCACTGATTGGCCAAAGAAAACACGGACAACTGACCGCATCGATGTCGGTGAATACCACAAAATACAGATAATTAAAGCCAGTGAAGACTTCATCGATTTAGTAGTATGGAATTTATCATCGAGCAATTTTCCTATAAAATTAGTGTGCAAATGACTGATGTGCTGGCGCTACCTTCTGAATTGGAGCTAGACGTAAAGGTATCCAATTGTCAACCAACTCTCTCGAATGTTTCAAACAAGTCTCGTATATTTGATGTAAATAAAAAACTCGTTTCATAGGTTGTGTACGTAAAGATGCTCGAAGAAGTAAATTTCAAAGTTCTATGCAAAAATGTTCTAGGAGTGAAATATGATTGCGTATTGATTTCGGGCACGACCACGGTAAGTTTAGCTATGAACTACAAACACCTCGCATGTTCTCATTGTAATGTACTCTTGCTTGAATGCAACATCAAATGGAAATAGGTTGGGAAGTAAAAAATTTAGTCGACAATGTTTTTAGCAAAGCACCTAAAAACTACAACCTCAACCTCATTCCAATATGCAGGAAGAAGCAGGACCAAGTCAACCATTGGACATTGCTCGTCATTGATATAGACGCCAGGACAGCAACAGACTACAACCCACTGCTGCCTAAACTCAAAGCGACGGACTACACAACAAAGACTCAACACAGCTGGTAAAACTCTTAACTGCTACAATTACTGTTAATCACATTTTAAAAACAATGCTAAGGGTATCATGCAAACTGTGTCCAAATCAGTTGTTTTAAAATGAAAATAATTCCCACATTGTCCTGAGAATTGTTTGTACTAAATGTCGTGAGATTTGTTTGAAAATGTAATACGTTGGAGTTCCATACAATTCGTAGCATATCCTGAGAGTTGTTTGCAACACTTTTGGTTTGGTTTGCCAAACAGTTCTCAATATAAGCTACGAATTGTTTGACATCCATAGTATAAGTATTATTGCTCATTTCTGACACGAATTACTATAACCAGATTAAGTATTTGCTGGATAAAGAATACATACTTACTACAAAGACAGGGTGGAAGGTGAGAAATAATAGAAAAATTGCATAACAAAAACCTGGCACCCTTGATTGTGGTATTTTCGTCTATCAATGCGCTAGAGATATTATCCAACGAGGATGTGTGCATGATACTTATCATAAATATATGGTAACAGACTTCAAAGCGGAAATGTTTAATTGTTTCCTACATGGTGGTGACACCAACTCGTACTGGTAGTAATATAGTTTTTCTGTATAACATTATGATTTTTTGTGTACATATATTGCTTGTAATGTTTTGATGTATATAGAATTTTTTTGTTTCATAAATGTGCAATGCATGAAATTTTTGAACTGACATTAAAGAACAGTTGGTATTTGAACAATTCGCATCATTCCCTGGTGTATATAGAAAATAAAATTCTCACTAACACAATTTGCATCTTATCCTGATATAGGCTGAGAAAACTACCACAACAACAAATATAAGCTAAGAAAACTACCACTAAACAGTTCGCATCTTATCCAGATATAAATTAAATAATTCAAAATCATCGTTGAAGAATACGAACAGATTATGGCGTCTGCCTTGGTACACGTTAAGTGCATTGAGCACGTAAAAATTCATCTAATTACCACAACCCATTAATTGTTGATTGGACAAGGAGGCTATGTAATGATTAATATAACCACACCACCTCATAAGCTCAGACTCCCTTCATGCCTATAAATAACTCTAGTAACCAGAGGCTAATTTAAAAACAAACTCTACATTTTTAAAAACTTTTTAGATCTTCAATTTCCAATCATCATGTCAACTTCCACCTCATTTGGTTCTTTAGGTGACTCTTGGTCTTCCATAACAACCAACATAAGCTCAGACTTAATCACTCTGGCGGTACCACTAAACAGCCCAACCTCTGTTATGGACTTTGATATCGAGGATTACTTTTCAGCTGACTCTGAACCAGTTGAAGTGGTTCCCCTGGTTGCTGCACCTCAGCCAGCAAAGGTTCCAACTCATAGTGCAAAGGTTCCAAACATGAAAAGGAAGAGGGAGGACGATGTTGGTCCATCGAGGACCAAATATATAAGCATAATAGACGTAGATAACGAGGAGGAATAGCACAATGGAAAGACTGATGATCAGCATGAAGAGGAGAAAGAAGGTGAATAATCCTCTAGTGATGACTGATAGTGTCTGCTTCTGTTTTTTTAATGCAACTAACAAACACTAAAGTTGTAGTGATTGTTTGAAACTTGTTAGTGCATGAAGCCTGTAAAAAAAATTGTAATCCATTTTTTGTATAAACTTTTAATCATATGTGAATGTGTGAATGTGTGAATGTGTTAACGTGATACAATGCAAACAATTCACACCCTATTAGTAGTTGCAAACAACTCTCAGGAGACCATGCACGTTATTTAGAAATATTAGTGAAGATACACACAATTCGCATCCTATTGGAAGTTGCAAACAACTCGCGTGATAACCTGAGATGTTATTTGGCAATATTATTCCTACAGATAGTGGAGATGCACATAATTCGCATCCTATTGGAAGTTGCAAACAACTCGCATGATAACCTGAGATGTTGTTTTGCACTATTATTCCCACACATAGTGTAGATGCACACAATTCGCATCCTTTTGGAAGTTGCAAACAAATCGCATGATAACTAGAGATTTTGTTTGGCAATATTATTCTTACAGATATTGGAGATGCACACAATTTGCATTCTGTTGGAGTTGCAAACAACTCGCATGAAAACCTGAGATGTTGTTTGCAATATTATTCCTACAGATAGTGGAGATGCAAACAATTCGCATCCTATTAGGAGTTACAAACAAATCTCAGGAGATGTTTGCAATATTATATCCAGATATTGCACATAATTCTCAACAGTGAATGCGAATTTCATGCAACTCGCGGTGTTTCATGCGAATTACGTGAAATTGTGTTCTTTGAAGTTACTTGGGAAAAATAGTTATATTAACCAAACACCTAGCATTTTATTACTGTAATACAAATAAAAAAATAAAAAAATGAACAAACAACTGTAAAAATATTTAGTTTATTGTCCACAACAATAACAGTATTACAAATCAATGTGGCCAACGAGAATTGTCCACAACAAGAATTGTCTTTAAACTGGAACATCACAAGTCCTCCTGTTATGGCCTGATTTCGAACAACAGCCACACCTCAACTTCTTGGTTAAGGTTTCTCCTCTAGAGGGGATTCACTTTTTCTCAAGCCCTCTGGAGCGTATTTTAACGTTCGGAGGTAGAATTTCAACAAACGAAGGATCGTTAGCACTGGACCCTTCCCCGAAATCGGTTATAGCTGGTATGCTGAAACAGTAACTTTCCCTGTAATTCTTAACCGTAAAGAAAGGCTCTGTTATAGTAAAGGGATCTTGTTCGATATACTGGATTGCCGCTAAAGCGCGAGGACATGGAAAACACTCTTGTTGTCATGATCCGCAAGAACATTTAAAATCCAACAGATTAACAACAGCTACAGGATTTGAAAAGACTTCGAACATGGTGGTAGACGACTTACATACTACCCAAGTTCGGCACATGTCAACATTCTGCTATAACTTATTCTCATACTCCGGGACCAAATTAGTACTTCAGCTTAACCCCTTTTCGTATCTTCGTGAAACTTGAGTCATAAGCAAGACTCTAATCCATTCAATAAACTCAACAATGGGTAGGCTATAATATTTTTTGATCTGATTGTCAAAAGATTCTGCTGCAGTAGAAGCCATAGACCCGTATCGTTTCACTTTAACATAAGCCTTCGCATACTTATCCGGGGGTAAATTAGCAAGAAAATCACTCATTTTGTCACCACATTCACATAGAAAATCTGTTAGTATATCCTTAAAAAGCTCTTGACTGGGAGCATAAGCAAGACGATAGAAAAAATTCAACATCTTTTTTTATAGTCTCTGTTAGTGTGTTCCAATTTTACTTTCAAATTCTGCATGAGATGTAAATAACAGTGCGCATGATAACAGTTTGGATACAAGACAAAAACAGTATTAACGATACCAGAATGACGGTCTGAAATAAATGTGATTTGGCGCTCCAACAAATGAGGTTTCAAACACCCCAAAACCACATCCAATTGTCACAATCTTCAATGCTAACTATACCAAGGGCAACAGGGAATAGTCCTAGAAAAAAGCACCTCAAATGAACAATATAACAGAACTCAAGCATGTAAAAAATGTAAACAATTCACATTATTTCCTGAGAGTTGCTTTCAAATATAGACTGTGAATCGTGTTCAACCATAAGCTGCGAATTTTTTATAGTTTTATGTCTACAATAGCCTAATTCGCATCCTCCCCTGAGAGTTGTTTGCAAATCAATTTACTGCCCAATTCACATCCTCTCATGAGATTCGTTTTGAAGTATCAGGATTCCCTGAGAGTTGTGTGCAAATATAGGATGCGAATTGTTTACAAATTTCCAACAAAACATCCTAATCATTCAGATTAAATAGTTAAATGAAAACTAATTGTTGTTGTCGTCCTTTGCTACGGTAGTAAGCAAGGTACCCTTATGCTTGTCATATAAGTGGGTTCCATCGACGGTATGAATTGAAACCCTGAAGGGATGAACTGAATGATACAAAACAACACTTGAAGCGGTTTCGAGCTGATAACTCCAACCGGCAGTCTATAGTAATATCGCGGCTCTTCAATCATTTGAAGTACCCGCTTAGTAAATTAAAAGAACTTGAACTATCTCCGAAAACTCCCCTCATTGCCTTCTCTTGAGCATTCTATGACAAACGGTAAGAGATGTCAAGACCGTAATTTTGTTTGAAAGTCGATTGTATGGTTTTGGTTGTCAACGAATGTCAGGTCCGGAGAGAATCCTGAATTTCCTCCGCAATCAAATCTGATGTCAAATGCCTATGCCGCTTATGCTTCTGGGAGAAAACGAGACTGCAAGTATGGTGCAAAACATACTTCTTGATCGTCATCAAGCCAGTGCTGGAATCAATAGATGCATAAAGTCTCCATTTGCATCCGTTTGTGAACTTATTTTCACAATAAGCCGTGATCTTGTTTGTTGTGTTATGTAGGTATTTGAAAGCAAAACCATGCTCTAAAGCAAACTTGCACAAATATAACCAGAGACCTGCAACACCTTCTTCAAAATCTTGACTCACTCCTGTAATAGCATCAGCCCAACCAGCAGTAGCAAGTTGTTTTTTTCTCTGATCAGAATTAACTAAACCGTTACTACTCTCCCCATGCTCTAAAGCAAACTTGCAAAAATATAACATGAGACCTGCAGCACCTTCTTCAAAATCTTGACTCACTCCTGTAATAGCATCAGCCCAACCAGCAGTAGCAAGTTGTTTTTTTCTCTGATCAGAATTAACTAAACCGTTACTACTCTCCCCGCTAACTAGTTGATTTAGAGATGGTTATCCCAAACTTATGCTATGCTCTTTACACTTTACACCAGAACCCTTACCACCAGAACACTTATCACCAGAACTCTTTTCACCAGAACACTTATCACCAGAACCTTAATCGAAGACGTGTTATTCTATGAGAAAACTAACCCGTTTTAAACGCTCAAAATCAAGATATAACACCAACCCAACAAAATCTTTCTGGTTATTAAAGAAACAATTATTGTGATCCCCGCAGGAGTAGGTAATTAGGTAGTCACCTGTGACAAGGTCCTCCCATGTGTTCTCCACATAGTCTTGGATACTTTGAAAGCTTTCAAACTCCATAAAAGGCACAATTGCGGTTTGGTGGCCATGTTTAAAAATACAAACTCGTGATTTAGACATACTTTATCCTGCACTGAACAAGCTATTAGTTATTAATTCTAACAAAACAGTGTAAGTTAATAGTTACTGCACCAAGAAATTCACATCGTCTCTTGCGAGTTGTCCATAAATATAAGCTGCGAATTGTGCAAAGTTCTAGTCTACAATTGACCAATTTGCATCCTCTTGGATTTCCTGATAGTTGTTTGCAACTCTTGGATTTCTTGATAGGTATTTGCAACTCGTATAACTGCAATTCTCAAGATATCCTGAGAGATGCATGTAATTCCCATGAAACCATGAGAATTGATAAGACAATTCACATCTTCCTCATTACATACATCACACAATTCACAGCTTCTACGTTTAAAATCGTAGAACAATTCGCATATTCCTCATCAGATACATCAAAAAATTCGCATCTTCAACGTTTAAAATCATAGAACAATTCGCATCTTCCTCGTTAGATACATCACACAATTCGCATCTTCTACGTTAAAAATCATAAAGCAATTCACATCTTTTGTCGGGAATGCCTGGACAACTAAAACTTATAGTCTACACATGTTTCACGTTCAAAATCAACATCTAATACACTAAAAAAGAGTATATAACTAGTTAGACAAGGATTAACGACAAACATTAACAAAATAAGCACAGATCACTGGAACAAAAACAAAAAAACCATAGAAAAGCTCAAACAAGATTTACTAAGAACAGAAACAGTAGAATAACACCTATTCTAACTCAGGAATCCAACAAATAACTTCGAAATCGGTAGTTAATCACGATTACCTAAAAGCAACACGTAAACTCAAAAACAACAGATCCCAACAATGTCGAATAACGCGTAATAAGCTCATGTACGTAAAAACAATGGTTAGATAGGTTTTATACAAAACTTACAGAAATAAACAGACCTTCTAACGCTCCGATCACTTGAAAATTGTGGTTTCAATCGTGCTTCATGGTGGTTTGTAGGGTTAGGTGGTTAGAGCGACTAACAAATTCAAATCTTTAAAAGCTAGAAAAAAAAGAAAAAAAACATAAAAATCTGCTTATATAGTGGTTTAAGAATAATTAGAGTATTAAAATAATGTTAGGTATTAAGTGACAATTAGATAATTGAATTAGGTATGAAGTGATAATAGATCAAACATTGGATTGACAACTAAATAGTTGGGTGGATATTATAGGTGCAATTTCTCTTTAATCGGTTTATAGTTTTCAGATTTTGCAACTTTATTCATAAACACGTGCTAAGGCACGACTTGATTCAAAAGCAAGTCTAAGCGTTAGTGGCTCATGGTGCGTGAGATGGTTACAGTATCTCTATTACGTCTAATGTAAATGATAAAGAGATAAAGTGATCAAGTGAGATATATTTTTAATAAAAAATAAAGCGTATATATATATATATATAGCTGAAGTTAATATATTCTAACTTTAGTTTTAATTATGATTATCAATCTTATTATATTAAAATTTAAATTCGTGTGAACATTCATCTATTTTTTATATGTACAGGTATTTTATAATAAATATAAAAATATTTTAATATATTTTGAAGAGTGTAGATCAGAAACTTTTGATTTATAAAAAAAATCAAATTGATTTTTTTTTAGCGTTTTAGTTAATATGTTTGTCAATTCCAAGAAATATAGCATGGACAAATTATCACGGTTTGAAGTTTTTCTTTTGAACTATATGACAATCAATCTCAATGTGTTTAGTATGCTCGTGAAAAATTGGATTAGTCATAATATGTAAAGTCGCTTGATTATCACAAAACAATGATGTCGGTTTATCCAAGTCGATCGTTAAATTTTTAAGTATGTATCTCAACCAAGTTAATTTCAAACAACTATGTGTCATTGCTTCATACTTTACTTCTCCAGATGATCGTGAAATATTCAGTATTTTTTTATTTCCATGATATGATTGATGAGCCAATAAAAACATAATAATCATAAATATGTTATCATGACATACGACATTCACCCAAATCTGAATCACAAAAGGCATGAAGTATAATGTTGTTTTCTGATAAAAAAAAACACTTGGTGATTTCTTGATGTAACAGAGGACTTTTAACGTTGCTTTCCAGTGCGGCTTCCTATGTGCTCCCTTAAATTGACTCAGTGTACGCACATAATATACAATATCAGGTTTGGTCACTATCAAATATATTAACTTGTAACCAGTCTCTGATATCTAGTCGAATCATGAAGTGGCTCACCGTCGTCATCGATTAATTTTAAATTATGCTTCATTGGAGATTTGTCGAGTTTTCCTCCTCACAATCTTGTGTCTTGCAAAATATCTAATGCATATTTTTGTAGACATAAATATTCCTCTCTTAGATCGATAAACTTCAATACAAAGAAAATATTTTTACTCATCGAGATCTTTAATGTGCAAATATTGGAGTAGATTATTCTTCAACAATTTAATTTTATAGAAGTCGTTGCCAATCAATTGGATATTATCGACATATAGGAGAATAGCAGTGAACTTGTTACCTTGAGATTTAGTGAAAATGAGTAATCTGCTTTCGATTGTACGTAACCTGCGGTTTTGAAGGTAGTTGAAGAAATGAAGAATCAATTTTAGGATGTTTGTTATAAACTGTAGATTGATTTGCGAAGCCGACATACCAAATTCCTCCTGTAGGGGCAGACCAACATGCCGATATATATACCTCCTCATTTATATTTCCATAAAGAAATGTATTATACACGTCAAATTGATAAATGTACCAATTTTTGGAAACTAAAACAACCAATAAACATCGAAGAATGGTGAGTTTAGCAGTTGTAGAAAATGTATACTGATAGTCAATACCTTCAATATGTGTGTAACCTTTTGACACCAAACGGTATTTATATCGCTCAATGGATTCATTAGAGTTGTATTTGATCCTATAAACCCAACAACATCCGATAGGTTTGTGTCATGGAGAAAGGGAAGACAACTACTAATTTTTGTTATGTTCTAGAGCCTGAAGTTTAATGGATATTGCTTGACGTCGTAGTGGATCGCAGTTACCAATTTTAAAAGATAAAGGCTCTATTTGTGTTAATAACAAAGCTAAGTGTAACGATTAGGGAAAAACGTAAAACATAAGTATGAGATGAAAAATAATACATTTTATATTAATGAGAACTTAATTGCATTAAAGATTAATTGATATAGGTATACATGTCATAGTCTTGGTGTCATGCAGGAGGTTGTATGTGACGAGTGGAATGACAAACAAAGATATAATTGGGAACTGTAGGAAAATTATATGTGGTTGGGCTGGTGACGAAGTGAAAGGTGTTGGTGGAGCAGTTGGTGATTGATAAAGAAAATAATTATTTGGATTAATAGTTGGGTCGGTTAAATAATAGAGTAATTTGGATTTATTAAAATATTGTATAAGAAACCCAATAAATATATAATATTAAGGGAGCTTTGTGTAATAAATAATAATTATGGTTAAGATTAGTAAAATAGTGGAGTGAGATGACCTTAAATGGGTTAATGAGGTGATATTTGGGCCCATCACTTATACTATATAAATCAACATTCAATTTTAGGAAAATGTGAATATTTATTAATTTATTACTCTTTTTGTCAACTTTTCTCTCTAGATCTCCTGTAATTCTCTCTCTAAACTATCTTTTCCAAACAAAGCTTAGACACATAATCCCTCTAATAAATATCTGGAAATATCATTAACGCCGTGTGTGAGAACTCAATTGGCACCCATAATCGTTTATTCTAAAACCACTATCGCATTGTCAAAAATCTTGAGAGAAATGAATACAGAAATACTAGGGATCCTAATGTTGGAACCGATGGTCACGTGATCGGAACCTTACCCAAAGATCACCCCCTTGAAGATTAGAGAATAGAAGAGCAACACTATGATGGTCAATATGTCGATGAACTACTTGAAGAGTCTACGTTAGTGGCTCGGAGGAAAGAAATTTTAGAAGATATAAAAAATTTGAACTCAGAGAAAGAAAAAACTTTGAATGCTAAAAGGCTAATGTTGAAGGTGGGAAGGGAGCATGTAACTAAAAAAATGAGTTAAAAGACACTCGTCGGTCCACCGATAGACGTGAAGCGCATCGGAGATAAAGTCATTATTCTTCGAGAAGAAAAATGAATCCAAGGCTTCGGTACGTTCTACTCATTCTAGTGAGTACTCTATTTATGACTTAGATGAGTGTTCCTTCTCGGAAAGGGAAAATCAACACGGAAAGAGTGATAAGAGAAAAAATTCAAAGAGGTGTAGACACAGCCATCAGACATCACGTCGGGCCAGAGGTTGGAAAAGAGAAATAGATAATCAAGAGAAAAGAGTATTTGGGTCCGAGAATCGGGATAAAGTGATAACCATCGCTAAAAGGGAGCAAAGCTACGCCTCATGTACAAGTCCCATCGGGAAGGAAACGTTTTAAGTACCATGTGAGTAACCATTTCACAAATTCAACCAAAGAGGATTCATATACCGTTGCGAATGAAGGCCTCAATAAAGTATGTATAAGTCAAGGCACAACTGGAGAACATCTCCTCTGTATGCGGAAATCATGTCAAGACACATGTCGAAACGATTCAACATCTCGGAGTTAAAAAAGTTTAATGAGACTCAAGATCCAAACAACTATATTGAGTAGTTCAAGAATTTTATGATTAATTAAGATAACAATGATAAACTATTATGCAAGGTTTTCTCCCAAACATTTAAGGATGCTACCTCAAAATGGTATAACCGTTTGCCGCAGGGTTGTGTCAAGAATTTTGACATATTTTGGATCATCTTCCGCCAACACTTTATGAGAATCAAAATGTTCCGAGAAAATAGTGATACAATAATTTATTACACACAAAACGTTTGGGAGAGCCTAAAAGATTATACCAATTATCATCAAAACTAAGACTAATATAGAGGGTTGCGAAGACCAAGTAGCTTTAGGATCTTTTTTAATGAGACTTCTCCCTGGTAACGTTGTGGAAAAACAAGTCATGGCGTTTGGGAAATTATTGGATCAGGTAGAGACGATAATTTTGGTGGAAAAGACACAAGCGTCGGAAATAGCTCATATGGCACAAATTAAACAGAACCAGTTCCAACAATCTCCGATGGTGACATATAATTCACATACCATGAAAATTCCTTCAACTTATCATTTGAAAACTATCGTTCGATCAAGGGTACCGACCAGTTACCTCAATGGCCAATGGTGAGTTTGCAAGTTACAAACATACGATAGGGTGTCAGGCAAATGTCGAACAGGTGGGTCATACCAACTTATTTTTCCAAATTAACAAAATGTGTTGCTACAATTTTTGGCAAGGCTCAAAGTCACGATAAAGTTGGACATGACACAGGGGATTATGTGGTACTAAAAAAAGAGATACAAGTGTTGATTTAAAATGGTAAATTGACAACATTCGTATAATGAAACCTCCTGCATCCGATCCAAATTCATCTTTGGCTCCAACAACATAGAGAGAAATGTATAATTAATATGATCTGATGAGGCCTATAGATAGGATATATTTTAAATATTTTGAGAAATATTTTCCCGAAACGACTTATAACGTCACAACCGTGCTCTATAACGATGTGCCTTTTAAGTTGATAAAGGAACAAAATATGATGGCATATATGATGTTGGGCTTCGTAAAACCTATCGTTGAATTAAAGAAGGATGTTAAGGCACAAAAGAAGACTATTTCCTCACTTGAAGAATAAAGAAAAAATCAAAAAGAGACATTCGAAAGAGAAAAAAACTTGTGTTGATGGTTTAGCGAATGAGGCCAAATTTATCAATGGGGAGCTTACGAAGCTAAAAGCTGCTTACGAGGAGTTGCAGTTATCTAAAATTTGGGGAGATTCAGAAATTGAAAGATCATCAAGCCAGTGATAAAGTTACTATAAAGCTTTTGTCGAATGAGCTAAAGGAGCAAGAAACCCTTGTTAAAAAATACGAATGTGAGCTAACCACTCTTAAAGTTTAATCTATGAAAGACAAAAACATTATAATAAATGAATATACTTATGGGATTTAAATTTTTTATCTAAGCGGAATGCTATAATTAAGTCTGACATGGTCTTATATTTTCAAAAGACATTCCCCAAGTTGAACCTCGAATCTTTATAGGTGTTGGTCGCATAGGAATTGTGGCCTAATGATATGTCCATAACTGATCAGTTAAGCATATTCATAGACTCATCTAGCGATTGTTCTGAAGAGAGCGATGGGAGAAACTACAAAGGTGGTAGTTCAGATGACGATAACACCGATATGGATGAGCTCAGAGGAAAGTGAATTCATATTTTTATTATTGCGTGTAAGTCTTTAGCGTATGCAAGGAATTTTATTGTATTTTGTTTGGAATTAAGTAAGTTCTTGGTTTATCTGACGCATTTTTGTATTCGTTGTCTCATCAATGGTTCGGTGTTATTTTGTTTCCTTCAACTTCTTATTGTTTTATTTTATTCGAAGGTATATATATTAACTAATCCAATTAATTGAAGGTAATCCATTCGAAGGTAAACAAGTTAATCACTCTAACCATTCAAAGGCAATCCCATCAAAGGTATATAAATCAATCACTATAACAATTCGAAGGTAATCCATTCGAACGTATACAAATCAATTACTATAATTATTTGAATGTATAAAAATAAATTACATTCAAAGGTAATCCATTTGGAAGTATACAAATCAATTACTCTAACCATTCGAAAATGGTACATTCGAGGATATACAAATCAATTACTCTAACCATTCAAAGGTAATCTATTCGAACGTATACAAATCACTTAAACTAACCATCTGAAGGTAATCCATTTGAAGGTAGACATGACTATAAAAATATATTGAGCATAAAAATAAAATAAGAATGGTTTAAGACAAATACGATAAATTGTAAGTAGTTCACACACCTCAATAAAACCTCCACAAGCTACCAGGGTAAGAAATAATATGTCCCCAAATATTTATATAAGTGAAAACCAAATAAACATATTATACAATTACTAAAGATAAATTCTTAAGTGTTTGATGTTTTATGGATACCTCATAAATTTTCCATTAATATGTCAACTGATATGTTCCACATTTGACTCTTTCATTTATCATATACGGCCCTTTCCAATTCGGTGCTAGATTTTCTAACTTTTTATCTTTAGTATGTAAGAGAACTTCTTTTAGCACTATCCCTAAAATGAGCTATGATTCTCATTTTCTCAATCAATTCTAATTTAAATCTTATGGTTGTATCAATATTGATAATTTATACTTGCTCATTGGCTTGTGGGTGAAAAGATAAAGAAAAACAATGCCAATTTTGTTTTCGAGAATTATGTCTCTAATTTTGAACTAAAGTCCATTATATGTTGTAATGGTTCTAAAGATCCTAAATATATAACATATGTTAGAGAGAATAAATTTATCACTTCTTTGGATGTAGTACAGAGAGAGGCGTTGCTTTTACCTTCTTGGAAAAATAATCAACTGATATTATAATAGTTCGACAACCTCTGGGTGTTATGGGTATGGGTTCTACTAAATCAAACCCCCATCTATCAAAAGGTATTACTTTAAATATTAATTTTAATGAGATTGTTGGTACATATATTGCATTTGCGAATCTCTGGAAATGATCACATCATTTGACTAACTCTTTAGCATTTTCCATGACTAATGGCCAATAATATCCTGTCAATGCAACCCTTCTGGTTAAACTTTTATAGCCACAGTGGGAAGAACCTTCCTCATCTTGTGACTCAGATAAGATAATCCATGACTCATCATACTCAAGACATCGTAACAAATACATGCTAAATGATTTCTTATATAAAACATCCCTTAAGGCTAAAAAACCATGTGCTTTAAACCTTAGTTTCTTAGCCGACATTTTATCAACGGGAAAACGTCTATAAATAATAAACTCTTTAATCCCATGCCTCCAATCTCTGCTTGTTATTGTTGAGATTTGAAAACTTTCTTGAGTGCATGTCTCCACTTCAAAGTTTGCTCAAATCGAAGGCCATTCTTGCATTAAGATCCATGGATACATTTTGGAGTAAGAAATAGTATCTAAAGAATCAACCATCGAATTTTCATCTCGTGGCACATGCTCATACTTCACATATTTGAAGAAGGTTAATGTTTCATTCAATACATGTAAATACTTTAACTGTTATTTTTTAGTTTTAGATTGGCCATGAGCATGATGTATGAGTAGTTATGAATCACTTGTTAATCAGATTTTTTTGACACCACAAACCTTGGAAAGTCATAGTCATGTTATTGTTGCCTCATACGCAGCTTCATTATTTGATTATTTAAATCCAAACTGTATTTTTTTGGTACATCAAATTTCCGAATGGAGAGAGTAAATAAATTCCTGTCCGACCGTCCAACATGCTTGACCCTCCATCTGTTTGAACTACCCATTCTTTCATAGGTTTTCAATAAAGTATTCAATATACGGTCATTCCAAATGAAATTCAACTAAAATTTATGATATGGTTTGTTCATTGATTTTAGTTCGAGGAGAAAAATCAATAATATGATATCCTAATTCAATGGAATATTTGGTCATCCGACCTGATAAGTCTAGATTTTGTAGAATATTTTTAAGTGGGAAAGAGGTCCAAACAGTACAAGAGTTTCCTTGAAAATATGGTTTCATTTTTCTAGCTGCTATCACAAGGGCCAAAACTAACTTTTCCAACTTCAAATACCTTTTTTCAGCCTCCAGTAAACTCTTATTAAACAAGGCGAGGGTAACCCTCAAAAATGGGTTATTGTATCTTAATTTCCTTCAAGCATCCTTCAAGCTTTTGCCAGCAAACTGTCGATAATGGATTATTGTATCTCAATTTCCTCTAAGCTATTTGCTTCCCATAATCTGTCTTAAAAAAACCATCCATGCAGAAGTGGATTATACTACTTTAAGGAAGGTTCATTAAAGGTTTAGGAAAAATCCCTACATAACAACTTATCATCATCGTCAAAATTCAACATAAAATTCTTGAATTGTTCGAGGTGGCTATCCGGATCTTTTCTCATATCAAACTTTTTCATTTTTGAAATATCAAACTGTTTAGGAAAATGATCAGAAAACATTTCTACAAATAAGGGTGATTGCCTTCAATGATGCCCTTGGCTGAACTTGTGGTCTTCATTAGACATGGAAAATATACATATTTCAGATTAGAAAACAAATGGATCATTCATCAGATGATCTATGCTATAACTTCACGATACCCTTATTTGTTTCCTAACGATCTTTCTTTTCTTTATTCTTTTGGTGCTTACTTTATCAGAAGAGTCTTACTTGCTTGATTTGTGATGTCAACTAGAATACTCGTTTGACCTACAGTTATCACCGTGATTATTTATTTTCTTGTGATAATGATAACTACTTGAAGATGATGGAGATCAGATATTGATACTTTAGATTCAGATGTTGAATCTTTACTAGATTTCGAAGAACTAGAACAATTCATGGTTCATTTCTTTTATGAAGCTTGATGATTTTTTAAGACTAGCCCCTCTGGTGTTTCTTCGGACTATGTTGAGTATCACCATCTTCCCCATTGGAATTTTTATTTTCTGGTTGAACCTTACCCATAAGATCCACCTCAGCTTCTGTATGGGACTTCAATACTTCAATTTCTCTCGTAACTGGTCTTATTCCTCTCACGTGAGAAGCCTTTCATGGTTTCCATCATTCATGCGTGGTGTCTGAAGAGATTATTCTTCGATTTTAACTCCTTCATTCTTTGGGGCATAATCTATTTATATTTCAGGATTCAAGCTTTCGGAGGGTTCCAAAATCAAATTTTTGCACATTAGGTTTTTTATTTTGTTATCCGAGAAATCTTTGCATTCTCCCATTATGGTCTTCAATTTTATAGGTTAAATATTATACAGAAGGTTATTTGGTAATAAAAAGGTAATTAGTTTTTGGTGGTGAGCAGAGAGATAATAAAATTGCTTAAGTACATCTTTAGAGAAAGAAATTATGACAGAAGAAGTACATGTTTAATCATCCTCATAAATATCTTCAAAAGCCTTTTTATAAGCTAAATTATCCTCATAAGTGGGCCTAATGGGCCAAACAAAATCCATGAGCCAATATTTATTTATCCAAACCCAAAGTCCAAAGGGCATTAACTAAAAAATAAATAAAATAATAAAATCTTGATTATATATCAGCATAAAATACATGATAAAATAAATATTGGTTAAATAATTCATATGTCTGATTTACCCTTCAAATATTTTCGCCTTTATCCCTTGTGAATTTTCAAGTCTCATTTTTTTTATAATATCTTCATTGAACATTCTTTCCTTCAAAACATCCAACGATATAACACCATTTGGAGCAAAGTTACTAATAGTCACAACCAAGGTCTCTCAACTGTTTGGTTTAGAACTCATCAAAAGAAATCTTTATTGTACTGAAGTTGTTAATGATACTCTGAAAATTACTATTTTTTTCAGAAACTGACTTACCACTTTTTAATTTTAGATTTATAAGTTTAATAAAAAAACTTTATTATGAGCGGTATTTCTTTCATAAAGAGGTTCCAATTTATTTTAAAGATAATACAGTCAAAACCTTGAGAAACATAGTTGAAGATGCTAAGATCAATCCATTATTGAAAATTTCACAAAGCCTTTCTTTTCAACTTACCCGAACTTTTTCTTGCTTGTCTTATGGTTTTACCGGTCTAGAAAAGTTACCATAAATATATTTAACTAGCTTAATCAGATCAAACAAATCTTTGCAGTATAACATACCCTCCATCATTGGTCTCCAAATTTAATAATATGTTGATATTAACTTAATCATGTAGTTACCATGATACAGATTCACTAAACAAACCAGTAGTTTTGATACCATTTTGATACCAACTATAGGTCCCAAACAACAGTAAAATCAGCGAAAACAAAAATCAACATGCAAGATTTAAACGTGGAAAAATCCATTCAATGTGAAAAGTAAAAAACCACGGGACTGAGAAGTCCATCCTAAATACTTTTATTATTATAATGAGTTGATGGTACAAGTAAATCTGAATCAATCTTGGTGTGAATTTAAGTCGTAAAGAGAGAATTAAGAACAAAGAGTCTTCAAAGAGAATTTTTAGAAATGTTCAGTGCCTCTGAATATTTCATAAGTCAAAATAACCTTTTCAGCCTCCTTAAATAGGCAGGGTGAATTAGTTAGGAAAACGGTTACATATTAAGATATTTACAATTTAACCCCTAGGTTTCTACTAAAGCGTAATTAAATCCTATAATTACAGAATTTGTCATTTTAGCCCTTATTAATTACACTCAAGTCCCTAAGGAATATCTTTCCTTATCAGTAGTCCCCCTAGTTCTTATATAGACATTTATAAGAACTATTGGCTCATCGGATTCTTCCTCGGATCAACACTATTTTTATCGCTTCTCTTCGAATTTTCAAGCATTGTGGTATAGCTTTACTTCTTCTTCGAATATTATCACTTCAAACATAGTTTAATGACACTTCGAAGTCTCTGACCCCTGCCTAAGAGATTGATTAGACACCTAGCAGTAGACCTGCAACACTGCATATTCCCTTTTCGTTTCATATTCCAACCAATGAAAACAACTTACTTGCCCTACTTCTTTACATACTCAACGTCACTCTTTACTCTATAAATACCCAGTTACTCATTCATTCAGAACTTTTTAGAGAAATCACCCTTGAAACATCTCCAGACTGTTCTTCATCTTCAACCTTCTCATCTCCAACCTGTTCATCTTCTTTTGTTTATCTTCAACCTCTCATACCAAAAACCATTGTATGAGAAAATACCCTAGATACAATAGATTTAAACCCAGAAGACCAGTAAGATCAAAGAAAAATCTTTTTCCTGGTTCCAGTAACCAAGTATTTGGGGCCTACGATTATCTTTGTATTTCTCGAAGAGCCAAAGAATACAAAGCTGCTGGGTTGATCTATAACGGTCCTCACTCTTCCTGCACCACTTTTAAATATGGCAACTTTAATCCAAACCTTGCCACTTCGCCTTCACCTCTAGCTTCTAACCCAGAAAGTAGCTCAACGACCTCTTCTTTCCAAAATCCAACCAAACCTTCAATACTAAGACCTCATCGGAAACCTAAAGTAGTTACTTTAGACAAACCACCCACCTATAACAAATCACAACTCAAATCACCTGTCCTTCAATTCGAAGAGACAAAAAACCCTCAAACCAAAACACTTCCTCCTCAATTCGAGGCTATTAGAGCTAAGCGTTCCAAAAAATCATCTTTCTTAGTAATGGGTGAAGAAACAAAAACCTCTTCTACTCCTCAACACTCTCCTCCTCCCCCATTAGAAGTGGATGACACTACACCAGAGTGTAGTCAGCCAATTCTTGTGACTCAACAAGAGACACAAATTCGAAGCCATTCCGAGGACGGTCAGAAAAAAGACGATTCAGAAGCTACTGAATCTGATGCCGAGGAGGAGTCCGAGGCTGATGATGTAGCTCCTCCAAAGAAACCTCGAGGGAAAAAAGGTCTCATTTCATTGCCTGAGAACGTTGCCTCATTAGTTCAGGAAAATCTCAAGCCTCTTTCTGCTTGGTACATTCTTGCCTTGAAGAATGTACCCTACAGCTACTACCTCGAATCGGAGAAGGAGCACCTCAGAAAGCTATGGGGGTTAACTGATAATATGACACTTCGGCTACCAGTGGAAGGAGAGACACCCTTGAACTGCCAAAAAGATGAGCTGGTAGTGTATCCTGAGCTTTTTAATTGGGGACTTCGGTTTCCCCTGGATCCGATGATCGTAAAGTTCTTCGAAATCCACAGTCTGTGCCCAACCCAGGTTACTCCAAACTTGCTCTTCACTTTATTTTCAGCAATCATGGTATCAAGACTTGGAGGTATTCCCCTCGAAATCGAGGACTTCATCTCAGTAACCAAAGTGTCAAATGGCCCTGTTCTACCATTTTATTATTTAACCCTTGAAGATGACTTGAAAATTATCGACGATCTCCTCGAAGCCGATAAATTCTGGAAACAACGATTCGTCTTTCTGTCAGGCGCCTGGGAAAATGGACATGAAATCTCCGATGCCAACCCTTCTAAACTCACCCTTACCTGGAGAGACAGTAGTAAGTGATACCTTTCCTTGCTTATCTAGTTGTTTTTGAATCAAATTATTTAGCTAACTATTTTTCTCTCTTTAGAAATTCCGAGGCGGTTTAAGGGTCGTCGAAAAGAAGCCAAGCTTATCTTTCAAAAGATGGCTGAGTGGGCTGAAAAATCTTGGGGCAATGGTTTTCATTCAGCATTCGAGCCCATAAACTTTGTTAATAGCCACCTCTGGCGCATATCCCTAGGGGCAGACTTCCCTCTGGATCCGATGACGCCACCAGATCCCCTTCTAGCAGTTGAGAGGATTCTTGCACCAGATGGGAAATGTTATCTTCCTCTTCGGAACCGGAGTGACAGCCATCTTCCTTTGAAGAAGAAAGGAAAGAAGAAAACCACCACCAGCAAAACTAAACCTCCCTCTACTTCGAAGAGTGTAAGGAAGAGAAAAACGTCTGCACCTTCGCTTCCCACCATATCCGAAGAAGACCAGCCCATCCTGAAAAAGACAAAGAAAAAACAAACTTCTCCAAAAAAGAAAGATAATAAGTCTAACAAGCCCAATGAAAAGAATGAGGCTGATCTCTTAGAGGATGTGCTAGCTTCCGAGGCACGAGGTAAAACTTTTGTCGAGGTGAATCCTGAGGGAGGTATAACCCTTGGAGACAAACAAATAGATGACTATCTAAACTTCGAGGACTTCAACTCAAGTGGAGATTTTGTACTTCCTGGTTCTCAACATGCCAATGTTGCTCCTCCAATTTCTACCGATGCTGCTACAACTTCCACATCCAATCCTTTTGCTCCCATTCATCAGCCAGAGAAATCTGATGAGGTAATTTCAATTCTTCAACCTTTCCCCAATCTAATTTCTGCAGTCACCAAATTATACGAAGAAGTGAGCAAATCTCAAACCCAACTGGAGCGTCTTGCCCAAGAGCTAGCTAGGAGTAGAAAAGAAACAGAGTCTGAAAAGACTTCTAAAAATGAAGCACTCCAAAAATTTGAAGCTGAGAAAGAACAGCTTCTTAAAAAGCACAAGGAGGAAGTCGAAGCTCTTAAGACTACTCATCTGGAAGCTCTTAAAAGTCTAAAGGCCGAACATTCTACTGCTATTTCCGATGCGACGGAGCTTATCAAAGAGACTAAAGAGAAATTGGAAAAAAGCCAGACTGAAATTACTACACTTCGAGCAGGATTCGAAGAGGAAAAGGAAGCTGCAGTTAAAGAGGCGAAAAACAAAGTTAGCTCTGTGATGCTTGAAGGCATGAAGAAAACTCAAATTGATACATCCATTCAGATCCTTCGAGAAGTTCATGCTGCTTGTCCAAGGCTAGACTTATCAAACCTTTGGAAACGAGTTCCAGAAGAACAACGCCCAAAAGAAGCTTTCGAAGCTCCACCAAGCTCCTCCTCCGAAGAGGCGTCATCGGAAGATGAAGAACAAGAAAATGATGCTTGATAGACCAAGTAGTTTGCTTTTGTTTTTTGTGTATGTGACTAAGTACTTCAGTTCTTTTTTGTAAACTTCGTATGTTATCCCACGAACAAACTACTTATCTTTTTTTATCTTAAATTTTCTGGTACACTTGTTTGAGCTGATTATTATTAATCATGGAAGCACTCATAAGTCGTGGCACTTCGAAAAATAGATGCACTCATAAGACGTGGCACCTCGAAAAATAGATGCACTCATAAGACGTGGCACCTCGAAAAATAGATGCACTCATAAGACGTGGCACCTCGAAAAATAGATGCACTCATAAGACGTGGCACCTCGAAAAATAGATGCACTCATAAGACGTGGCACCTCGAAAAATTTGGTTGTTTCTTCAAAGCTTTCGCTTCGGAAAATTATTCTTGGTCGACTTCCAAAGATGATCAATCTTTGCCAAATTACCAAAATAATAAATCACACATCATAACAAACAACCAATGGCCAAAAGAAATTTTATTAAAAAATTCAATATCAATCAGACACCTCGTTAAAACCTTTCTGGGCCAACAGATAAGGAAAGAGTATGTCTGTTTTACAAAAATTCGAAGTTCAGTTTTACTCACAGTACAATTTCAAGTGCTCTATGTTCCAAGGGTGCTTGAGCATCCTCCCTTCTCGATCTGATAACCTGTAGGAACCTGGTTTGACTCTCATTGTAACTTTGTAAGGACCTTCCCAATTCGGGGCCAGTTTTCCGAGGTGTTTATCCTTGGTGTGAAGAAACACTTTTCGCAATACTAGATCGCCAATTTTGAATTCCCTTCTCTTAACTTTGGCATCGTACCTGCTTCTCATTAACGTTTGATAATGGATCACATTTAAATGTGCCTTGACCCTTTTTTCTTCCAACAAATCAAGTTCCACTCTTCTGGCCTCATCGTTATCTGCATCGGAATATCGTAATAGTCTGTAAGAAGGTAGTGTAGATTCAGCAGGGCACACAGCATCCATCCCATATACTAGAGAAAAAGGAGTCTCTTTTGTAGCCTCTCTAGGGGTTGTCCTATATGCCCATAATACTTCTTGAAGAAAATTTGGCCACTTCCCTGCTGCTCCAGCCAAATTTTTCTTTAAGCCATCCAAGATAGATCTATTTGTTACTTCCACTTGTCCATTTGCCTGAGGATGAAAAGGAGTGGAAAAACATTGCTGTATCCCTTTCGAAGAGCAAAAAGAGTCCATTTCCTTGTTATTAAATTGAGGACCATTATCAGTTGTTATTTTTCGAGGTACTCCAAAACGGTAGCAAATATTGCTTTGAATAAACTTGATTACATCCTTAGCTTTTGTTCCAGCTAAGGGTTCTGCTTCTGCCCACTTCGAAAAATAATCAACCGCAACAATAATCATTTGTCTTCCACCAGAAGCCATAGGTAATGGTCCCACCAAATCAATGCCCCACCTATCAAAAGGAACCGCCTCTGAAATTGTCATTAGTGGTACTGCTGGTTTGTGTATTAAATTTGCATACCTTTGGCAAGTGTCACAACTTCGAACTAATGACTTGGCATCTTGTAAAATGGTAGGCCAATAATATCCTGCCAACAATACCCTACGCGTTAAAGCTCTAAACCCACAATGAGCTGACCCATCTCCATCATGCAGTTCGGACAAAACATTCTGAGATTCATCCTTGCCTAAACATCGTAGTAAAGGTTTCGAAGCAGACCTTTTGTACAGCACCCCATCCAGTACCACATAGCCAAGGGATTTGTACTTTATTTTCTTGAGCAAGTGTTTATCCATAGGTAATATTCCATTTGAAATAAAGTTTAACAAGTTAAACCTCCAATCTCCTCGAGCGCACGTCGGATTATTTACCACCTCATCGACCACTTCACATTGCTCAGAATTTGATATAATCGAAGGCGATGGTTGTGTTACAATCCATGGGTATTCTTCTGAGTAAGCCATCGTTGCCAAAGAATCAGTCATAGTGTTGTTTCCTCTTCGAATATGCTCCACTTCGACATTTTCAAATTGCGCCATCATCCCCCGAAGTTCTTGTAGGTACAAAACCAAACGCTCCTTTTTAGCTTCTGATACCCCTTTAACGTGGTTAACTACCAACTGTGAATCTGTTTCCAAGCGTACAAACATTGCTCCACAAATCTTCGCCAACCTTAATCCTGCTAGCACAGCCTCATATTCAGCTTCGTTATTTGAAGCATGAAAGCCAAATTTTATAGCTTGAAACATAAATTCCCCCGTTGGTGCCACCAATTCCACTCCCGCACTTGACCCTTTACTACTGGATCCCCCATCAGTTCGAATTGTCCACGTCGGATTCTCATTCACCTTTTCTGTATCTTTCTCCTCGGGTCTGCTCGAGTGAAACTCCACCAAAAAATCTGCTAAGGCTTGAGCTTTGATAGCTGTCCGAGGAGAAAATAACACATCGAAATCTCCCAATTCCACAGACCACTTTGTCATCCTTCCTGAAATGTCTGGTTTTTGTAAAACATTCTTTAATGGATATGAAGTTCGAACTACAATCGTATGTGCCTGGAAGTAAGGGCGCATCTTTCTTGCTGCCACTATTATACACAGTGCCAATTTTTCGAGCTTCAAATAACGTTTCTCAGCATCAACCAAACTTTTGCTGACATAGTAAACAGGCTTCGAAATTTTAGTATCCTCGCTGATCAAAACTGCACTTACTGCATAATCCGATACTGCTATATACAAAAACAGCTGTTCACCCTTTCGAGGCTTCGATAATATTTCAGGAGAGGATAAAAGATTTTTGATCTTCAGAAAGGCTTCTTCACAATCCGAAGTCCACTCAAAATTATTAGGCCTTCGCAGCACCTGGAAAAAGGCAAGCACTTATCTGAAAAACGAGAAATGAATCTGTTCAGGGCTGCTAACCTGCCTGTTAACATTTGCACTTCTTTGATATTCCGAGGCGAAGACATCGATATCAAAGCCTTCAACTGTTCTGGGTCCACCTCAATTCCTCTTTCACTAATCATATACCCCAAAAATTTGCCAGATCGGACTCCAAATGTGCATTTTTCCGGATTCAACTTCAATTGAATGGCTCTAAGATTCAAAAACGTCTCTTCCAAATCATCAATATGTTCATCATCACCTTTGCTTTTAACAAGCATGTCATCGATGTATACTTCAATATTTCTCCCAATCTGTGAAGCAAACGCCTTATTCATCAGCCTCTGATATGTTGATCCAGCATTTTTCAGCCCAAAAGGCATTACTTTATAGCAATGCAAACCTCTATCAGTAATAAAAGTCGTGCTTTCTTCATCATCTGGATTCATTTGAATTTGATTATACCCCGAAAATGCATCCATGAAAGTCAGAATTTTATTTCCCGAAGTGGAATCCACTAACTGATCTATCCGAGGCACCGGAAAAGGATCTTTTGGACAGGCTCTATTCAAATCTGTGAAGTCCACACACATTCGCCATTTTCCATTCTTCTTTTTTACTACCACCGGATTAGCCGTCCACCTCGGATAATTGGCTTCCCTAATATGTCCCATCTTGTATAACCGATCCACTTCGGCAACTATGGCCTCAGATTTCTCCAACGAGAAGGCTCTTCTTTTTTGGATAATTGGTTTGACCTTCGGATCAACCGCTAGGCTATGACATATAATGTTGCTAGGGACTCCTACTACATCTTCGGATTTCCAGGCAAACACATCCAAATTTTCAGACAAAAAATTCAACAACTTTTCTCGCATCGTCAAAGATAACAGAGTGCCAATTCGAAGTACCCTGCCATTATTAAAAATATATTCCTCTATTTCTTCATTGACCACTACAGAACTCGGGGTTGACCTCGGATCATCAATTCCCTCGTCTGTTTCACCACAAGACAACCCCCCAAACTGCTAACTCTCCATGAGATCATCAGAACCTTTACCACGTAACCTAAATGCAGCAGCATAACATTCTCTTGCCACCTTTTGGTCACTTCGGACTACACCAACTCTGTCCTCGACCACATACTTCAGACACTGATGAACTGTAGAAACTACAGCGTACATTTTGGCCAACCATGATCTCCCAAGAATAGCGTTGTAACTTGATGGACAGTCCACCACCACAAAAAGTACCTGCACTTTCTTCTTGAAAGGCCCTTTCCCCAAAGAAATTTCACCTTCGAATTCACCTATCACAATTGCTGATGCGCCAGTAAACCCAATGATAGTCCTCTCAGACTTTTCTATTCGAGGTGGAGCTGTCAACCTATCATATGTCGATTTAAAAAGCACATTGGCAGAACTCCCTGTGTCGATCAGCACGCGTCGAATCTCCACCCCACATACTTCTGCTCCAATGACCACCGCATCCTCATGTGGCCCTGTAATGCCCCTCAAATCATCTCCATCGAATATTATAAAGGGCACATCCTTTCTGCCGCCTAGATGTGCCGATGCACCTCCCTCAATTTGTCGTGTTAAATTTACTATATGCCTCTTCCTCGAATTATTGGTGTTGTTGGTCATCGAATCCCCTCCAAATATGGTTAATGATTCGAAAAAGGCACACAGATCTCGAACACGTCCCTGACGCATCGGCTCATCTATCGACATTAACAAAAGTCGACTGGGGTCTGGTTCGACATATTCCGAGGCTACATCGAAACCATCTGCCTCACCTGCAACATCTAAAATCATTAACGCAGTTTCCTGCTTAGAATTGGGATTACCTCCTTTGGGAGCTGTTGCTTTGGCATTCTTCCTGACATACTCCAACAGCTTTCCATTTTCGATCAGAACTTGCATCTCCTTCTTCAGAGCAATGCAATCATTTGTATCATGGCCGATGTCCTCATGATACCTACAAAATTTATTATTGCGCTCCTCTCTTGGCCTGTTGATAGCTGGTGGCTTTCTAAAATTGATTGTTCCTCTTGTTTTTTCATATATTGAAGCCACACTCTCAGTTAAATCTGCATAGTAATCCGGCCTCACCCACACATTCGACCTGGACCTATACTGCTGCTGATTGTTAGAATTATGTTGATTATATCCCCCTTGATACGAGTTCGAGGTTCCTCGGTTAGAAACATTTGGATTGTTCTTCGGACGTGAGGGATTGTTGTTTGAGACGTTAGATTGTCCACTCCCTTTTTGAACAATACTAGCACCTCCTCGAACCCTTGTTGATTCTTCGACCTTAATCTGGTCCTCTACCTGAGCCATAAGAGCTCCAAACGTTAACGCTCTACGCCTCGTAGTCTCATCGGCTAAATCCCCAGGCAACAGCCCCTGCCTGAACGCTGCCATAGCCACACTTTCCTCACAGTCATCCAGCTCAGCCTTTGTTGACACAAACCTCTTGGTATAATCCTTCAGCTTCTCTCCTACAGCCTGCTTGCACTGTATTATCGTGTCTCCATTGGCTCTCATCTCCTTGCTTCCCACAAATTGTCTGCGAAAAGCAGTGTAGAAACTTCTGAAATTTGCAATCGATTCCTTAGGAATCTTATTAAACCATTTTAGCGCAGTTCCCTTAAACGTTTGAGAAAAGGCTCTGCACACCAATCTATCATCATCTTCAAAATTAGTCATGTAGTTCTTAAATTGTTCGATGTGGTCATCGGGATCTTGAGTCCCATCAAACTTTTCAACTTTAGAAATATCAAAACGCTTCGGTAATGGCACTGATCTGATCTCCTTCACCAATGGTGAGTCCCTCCAATCAACCCCCTGAACATACTGGTCCTCATTTCTCATTCCCACAGTTGCATACAAGCTGGACTCACCTTCATACCTCCGAGGCGAACACCTCCGAGGCGAGTATTTCCGAGGTGAATATACTCGCCTTTCTTTCTTTTTCCTTCCTTCCCTATACATTTTAGATGGCCGGAGCTCACGCTCTGCCCCTCCTGAACGGCCTCGAGAACGCTCATACCTCGGTGTTTCATCAGATTCAGAATCTTCAAAATCCTCCTCATCACTAAAATTTTCATACAGTCGCCTTTGCAACTTTTCCTTCCTCTTCTTTATCCCGCTATACTCTTTTTTTTGTTCAGATCGTACCCTACGCTGCTCATAATGATCATCAGCTTCATCCATCGACTGATCAGACTGATCATTACGATCGCCACCTGCTATCTTAGATCTAAGTCTAGCACCGTCATTATTATCTCCCTTCTTCTTTACCAATTCGTCAAGCTCAGCCACCTTCCTAATCATTTCATTCATTTTTCCTTCAAAGTCAAATTGAACAGGTTGAACTGGAACAAATTTACCTGCCTCTTGCAGATCAGATTTCAGCGTTTCTATCGCCTTGCGAACGGATGGATTGTCACCTTCCTCCGGATTCATCTTCAAACAGCGAAAAATCAAACGAGAAGTGAAAATTCGAACGAAAAACCTTTGAAAACGAGAACTCGAGCGTCGATTTTTGATCTGTTGATCAAGGTATCCTCGCCCCTCTTTCTAGCGCCAATTTGGTGTGAATTTAAGTCGTAAAGAGAGAATTAAGAACAAAGAGTCTTCAAAGAGAATTTTTAGAAATGTTCAGTGCCTCTGAATATTTTATAAGTCAAAATAACCTTTTCAGCCTCCTTAAATAGGCAGGGTGAATTAGTTAGGAAAACGGTTACATATTAAGATATTTACAATTTAACCCCTAGGTTTCTACTAAAGCGTAATTAAATCCTATAATTACAGAATTTGTCATTTTAGCCCTTATTAATTACACTCAAGTCCCTAAGGAATATCTTTCCTTATCAAATCTCACAAAAATCTACAAATCTACCAATAGTTACACTAAATAATTGATAAAAAGAAGAGAAACACTAATAGAAAAATATCATAAAAACCTGTACTACTCCAACAGTGATTTCTCCCGATCACCAGCACTAAATCACAAATTAAACTTGTTAGATTGAAACCTCATATGTTCCGAGTATATTTTTTATTTTTTGGCAAAAAACGACACTACTTTTATTAGTGACTTGAATAAACTTTAAGCTTAGATACTTTGTTGGATTTTTCTCTCTAGTTGACCTTCAAACTCGTGCACCCTCCACATGAGGGGTAAATATCCCCTTTGCTCATGAACTTATTTATTATGAAGTTCTTTCGAGAAAATATATCATTAATAATAGTCTTTATAGACAATAAAGCTCTATGTTTTGTTCATGCCAAGGTTTTCATCTTCTTGTCACTCATGCATCTTAATCTTTGATGCCACAAGTTAGGAGAATTATTTTCTCTAACTTCGTTCAAATCAAAAGAAAATATACCCAAATATGTTTCATGCAATGTCCAACACAAATCACATTAAGTAACTACCATCGAAAATTTAGACATTTTCCACTTACCATCACCAAAAGTGTGACATAAACCTTATTGATCATGTATAGTTTAGACGTAGATCAGAAATATGACGTACATAACTAAGTGTAAGTATATATTTAACACATGTCTTCTCATGAATATTACCCAACCCAACAATGCTAGCTGAGCTCTGATTTCCCATCTTGATACTACTAAAATCACCATTTTTATAGTTAAAAAATCCTTATTATGAACACAATGATATGAAGCCCTTGTACCAACAAACCAAATTTGAACTATCAAAATGATAACACTCAACAATAGCACAAATCAATAATGCATCATCGTTAAAAGTTGAAGCAATAACTATAGTATTTTAATTACCACATTCATTTTGAGAATCCGATTTGTTACATTTTTTCTTCTCCAATTGATAACAATACTTTAGTATGTGCCCAGACTTGCTGCAATAGTAGCATGTCCAAGTCTTTTTCCCATATTTGGACTCGGATCTTCCTTCTGATTGACCACACAATTTAGAATATTTACTCTTGCTTCTTCCCATTCTTAATAACAAGAGCTTGTGAATTTTCAACTGCCATTTTTCTTTCTTCTAATCTCTTCACTGAACATTATTTCATCGATAAAATCCAAAGATAAAATACCATTTAGAGTAAAGTTACTAATAGTCACAACTAAGTTCTCCCAATTTAATAGTAAATAGCTCAATAAGAACAAAGCTCGCATCTCATCATTAAGAATAATCTTCATCGTAGTCAACTTCTTAATGATGTATTGGAAATTACTAAGGTGATCAGAAAATGACTTACCAACTGTTAATTTTAAATTAAAAAGTCTTTTAATAAAAGAACCTTTGTTATGAGTGATCTTTCTTTAATAAAGACCTTACAATTTCTTTCAAAGCTCATACGGGTCAGACTCTTGAGAAACATGGTTGAAGATGCTAAGACAACCCATTGTTGAATAGTTCATCAAACCTTTCTTTTCAACTCATCCCAATTTTTTATTGCTTCTCTTGCAGTTTTCCCGATTTATAAAATTTACCATTAATGTCTTTAACTAGCTCAATCAGATCAAACAAATTTTTGCAGGATAGCAGATCCTCCATCACTGCTCCCCGAATAGAATAGTTTATTGATGTTACCTTAATTATAAAATTACCATGAATATAATACATGTTCGCTAAATAAACCAATATCTCTTGTACCAACTGTAGGTCCCAAACAACAGTAAAATTAGTGGAAACTCAAATCAACACGCCAAGATTTATACGTGGAAAAACCCATTCAATATAGAGAATAAAAAATACAAGACTGATGAGAGTCCACCTTAAACACTTTTATTATTATAACGAGTTGGGGGTATAAATAAATATGAATCAATCTCACAAAAATTTACAAACCTACCAACAATTAAACAAAATAATAGATAACAAGAAGAGAAACATAAATGAAAAATATCACCAAAATATTGTACTGTTACAGTAATTATTTCTCCCGATTAGTATCACCAAATCACAAACTAACCTGTTAGATTGAAACCTCAGATGTTCTAAATACGTTGTCCAAATTTTGGGATAAATGAATACTGTTTGCCCCTCGATCAGACCTCTTTGCAATGTCTCCACTCATCAGACTCGAAAATCGAGAATGCTCTTTTTATTTGTATTTTGTGTGTCTTTCGGTGTCATGCCTCTAATATTTTTTGCCTATATATATATATATATATATATAAGTGAAGCTATTTTCTCCATAGGATTTTTTATTTCCTCCATGATTAAAAAAAACCCATGTTGTTATTTCCTCCATAAAGGAAATAACATATTTGCCCATCTTTTATATTTTACCCATTTATTCTACTTCTTTCATTTTCAAGAACAGATTAACTCCCATCTTCCATCAACCCATTAACTCTCACTTTCCCATCTTCTATCAACCAACCTAACCCCATTAACTTAACCCTAGGCACAAACTCTAGCATATAAATTACTCATACCTTTATTTTCCCCTCTTTTAACCTAACCCAGATATCAATCCAAAAAAAAATCCTCTCCTTGTAGATCGACTAAACTGAAAGAGCAAGATCTTGCAAAGAAATGAGTTCATGTTCTAACATCGTAACCAGGTCTGTATCTTCTAATCTCGTTTTTTAAACTTTCGATTTAATGTCTTATCTTCTATTTTTTTTCTTTTCAGTTTTACAGTTCCATATCATAATCTCGTTTTTCAGTTTTTCTTATCTTATAATCTGGGTTTTTTTCTTCTTCTGTATCTTCTATGTATTTTGGTTTGATTTTGGGTTTTTCATTAGGGTTTTTCATTACGGTTCATGTTGCTTCGTTCTAAGCCAAAACATAAAAATCCACCATTTTTAATAGAAACAGAAGAAACACACCTAATTCCGAGAAACCGTCTCAGAATCAGGTGTCTTTTTAAAAAAAATAACGAGTATCTGATTCCGAGATACTGTCTCGGAATCAGTTGGTTATCGCTCAGAAATGCAGAAATCGGGATTAGCTCCAAAAACAAAAGTTTCGAAGTGGTATTTTCAAGTTACGGTATGATGAAACGTAAAAACATGATTAAATTACCTTGTTCGTTGCTTGAGTGTTGTTCTTTGGTAAAGTTTGGGTTTCTTGATTTTTCATGATTAATCTTCGATAAAATTGAAGTTTTTTGTTTTAGGTTATTTTTTAGAGGATAAAATCATATAGGTTGGATTAAAGTTGGGTTAATGATGTGTTTTTTACTATAAGGCTTTCTATTTGATTAATGACATCGAATATTAAATTTGAAAGTAAAGTAAGAGTAATTTTGTAAAAACAAGTGTCTAAGTGTTTTAGAAAGTTTAAATCATGGAGGAAATAAAAAATCCTATGGAAGAAATAACTTCACCTATATATAATCCTAGGGAGATGAAAAACCTAAATAGTCAAAATTGATGTGAACCCTATAAAAAACAACTCTTTTTAGTTGTGAAAATACATGTAATTTGGTTGCTAAAAGACAACTATATTCAAATTGTGTAATTAAGTGTTATTTGTTACAAAAATTAATTATTATTTTTTTCGAAAATATCACTCATAAATTTCATTTTGTTCGTTTTATAACATATAAATATATGTATGTTATATATATATTTTAATTAAAATTTGAAAGTTAAAAATAAACATAATAATTAAAATTTTGAAAATCTGATTTAATAGTTGATTTATATTAAATTTAAACCTAGTATATAAATTTTTATTTTTATATTTAAAAGTATTGTTAATAAATTTTATGTTATACACGATTATCGCTAAATTTTGAAAATATGAATGATTGTTAATTTTTTTCTTTTTTCTTTTCTCAATAAGCTACAGGTGAATTACTCTAGATAAAATTCAGTACGACATCTCTTTGGTCTAAAAAGGCAAGAGGGTGCATGTGGACCGACAATAATTTCTAAGAGACCACAAGCCAAACACTGGTTTTACGAAAATAGATTTCCATACGGATTTGTCAATATTAACTTAATATTTTAATTTTATAAAAACTTGATTAAAATAACACGTGATAGTTAAATTAATAATGTTAAAACAGCTGTATAACACAGAGATTTTAATCGGTAGAACTTATTATCAACAAATGTGCTGAGGATTTACAACAAGTTACATTTATACGGTAGATCTCAATTAAAATAAAATACAGGTCTCCCAGATGTTTGTATATAAATTGGATCCTCAATTAATTAGTGGGCGACCCAATTAGGATATACCAAACCCGGTAAATGCGGTAGATTCGTAGCCACCAAAGTGACCCGGTTAAAGCGGAGTGTAACCCACACACTGATCTTTTGGCCGTCTTTTGCGCCATTGATAGCAAATTTGATTAAGTTAATTAACATCGAAAACTTTTGACCACCCGTCTATTTTTTTAATATTCTATTTAATATTTATAGTCGTAAATATTGCGAAACAATGCGCATAATTTATTTTATGAAATCCCTATCACTAATACGATTTGTTGATAGATTTTGTCAAAACATGTCCGAGATTCGATTAGTGTACATAATTTTCTACATTCTTTTTAAACGACAAGTATCGGTGGTCACGATAGACACACATACAAAAAATAATAAATCTAAAAAATAAAAAATCTATTTTGTAAGAGACAAAACAATTTGGTGAGAGACGTATTTGTATTTGTATTTATATTTGCGTTTGGTTTCACATGGCTCAGTTTGTTCGTGGGCCACAAAACGCACCGAATAACTATTCATGTCCGTACCTACCGAATCCAACGTAATATTTTGTTTTCCCCTTTGTACCCTTGGTCAAAGGGTTGAATTACTCGTCTAAACAAACAGCAGTAGTGTTTTTACACGAGATTTTTGTCGGTGGCGTTATGTAATTTTCTGTCACTATAAGTAGTAAATGTTTTTCGGTGTATCGGTTTGGTGGGGGCATGGCCACCGAATTGATAGAGGAAAAATCCAAATAAGTGGAGTTAGTATAAAAGATGAATTCGAATACGTATTAGCTAAAACACTAGTAAAAATCCAAAGCTCAATTTAAAAATAAATTTTGTTACAGATTCCAATTCCAAGTCAAAGTTGTTACTTGTTACTGTTAGTTAGATTTTTTAGCGGTAAAGGAGGCCCCGTAGATTTTTTAGCGGTAAAGGAGGCCCCGTAGATTTTTTAGCGGCAAAGGAGGCCCCTATGACTCTAAACCACACTTAAACATAAAAGGATATCTATTAACCTAGCTGTGAAAAAACAAGTACTCATCATGTGATACGAGATTGGATTCTATTAGCCGTAGTATTTAATGCTAACGATGCATTTACTATTTTTTTCCTCAATAGAACATTGACACGTGTTAAATCAGACTCAAATATTACTATATAAATACCGTGAATACGATTTAAATCGTATTATAGGACTTTAAATCGAATCCGGATTCGTTTATTTTATATGATGCTGGTGTAGGTAGATCGCACATTAAAGCATAGAGTGACAAGTATTGACACTTGTGAACAAAAAACCTTTACAGTGCACTGCACACTCATCTTCCTTATAAACGAGCCTACCTTCTTATTCTCTGTCGTACTCTCTTTCACACTCGTCTGTGGACTGAAGAAAAAGAAGTCATGAACTCCATTTCTTCTTTACTTCTATAAATCTCTCAATCTATCTCTCTCTCTATCCATTGCTTCTTTACTCCTTTCGACTCTAAATCAGTATATTGCTGAAGATAACCGAAAAGTATAAATGGAGACATTTTCCTTTTATAGATTTTTGTTCGTTTTCCTCGTCGGTGTTCTGTGTTTGGATTTGGATTTAGTCCATTGTAGTGTAAGTTACGATAATAAGGCAATGATCATCAATGGACAAAGGAGAATCCTCTTTTCTGGCTCTATACACTATCCTAGAAGCACTCCTGATGTACTACTTCTGCTACTACTAGTCTACTACTACTACTCTTATCTCATTCTCTCTAGAATTTCTCTAGTTCTTTTAAGTAACTAATGGTGTTTATGTGTGTGCTTTTTGGAATCAGATGTGGGAAGATCTGATACAGAAAGCGAAAGATGGAGGTGTCGATGTGATTGAGACCTACGTTTTTTGGAATCTCCATGAACCATCTCCTGGCAATGTACTTTAATTTTGCTCTTATTTCTAGGGTTTAGTATGCGATTTCGGTTTTTCGATTGCTTATTTTTGTGTTTTTATTTTGGCGGTTCTTTTCAGTATAATTTCGAAGGGAGAAATGATTTGGTGAGGTTTATGAAGACGATACAGAAAGCTGGACTCTATGCTAATCTTCGTGTTGGTCCTTATGTTTGTGCGGAGTGGAATTTTGGGTACTTTCTCTCTCTAGATCTAAGTGATTTTATATGTTAATCTAGTTGAATTTTGGAATTCATGAGATGGAGCTAGGGTTTTATCTTTTGCAAGGTTTTAGTTTTAACGTCTGTTTGGATCTCGGGAAAATTCTTAAAGAAAAGAAAAGAAAAGAAAAGAAAAAGACATTTATAATGAAAATCTTTGTTGCTATATATCGTAAAATGGAAGCATAAATGGTATTATTTGTATATTTAATTCTTTAGTTTTTGTATTTATATGGTCGGCTTTTAATTTTACATTTAAATGCTTTGAATGCAGAGGTTTTCCTGTTTGGTTGAAATATGTTCCTGGAATCAGCTTTCGCACCGACAATGAACCTTTCAAGGTATGATTTTCCGGATTCGGGTTTTCAAATGTTCAGATTATATTGAGATAGCATGATTCAGATATTTATGGTTTTAGCTTAATATTGAGACTGGGAATCTCTTCTATTGCAGAAAGCCATGCAAGGGTTTACTGAGAAGATAGTAGGACTCATGAAGAGTGAGAACTTGTTTGAGTCCCAGGGCGGCCCTATTATCCTTGCTCAGGTATAGGACAAATGTTTTTAATCTATTGTTATAAGTTCACATTATTAATCGTCGTAGATTGGTATGTCTAATTATGTTCGATCTATGATATAATCGAAAACTAAAAACTACGGAATGACCTTCTGAGTATGTACTTGAAACAAAAGTCAATAAAACTGACCACTACAATCCTGAATCGAAAAATTTAATGAACCAGACCAACATAATGAACCTACTTCATCATCGTTGTTAATTGTTACATCTTCAATGCAGATTGAGAATGAGTATGGGAAACAAAGCAAACTATTAGGAGCTGACGGGTACAATTATATGTCATGGGCAGCAAAAATGGCAGTAGAAACCAACACCGGGGTCCCCTGGGTTATGTGCAAGGAAGATGATGCTCCAGATCCTGTTGTAAGTACTTTTGACCCAAAATCATTTTACTCTGAAGTTTTCTCCTTTTACTGTTCAATCAAAGCACGGTCACTCATGATGTATTTACGGGAAGGTTTGAACATGGTGCAATCTATAAATCATATAATGTAATATGTCAACATACAAAGCCTCTACTGAGTTTTACATTATGAGGCATGTCTTTGAAAAAGTTATGTATAGTAAGCTTTTCCACCCAAGCTATTTTAAATCATCAGCAACTACTTACTTTTGTATTCTTGTAATGATCACAGATTAACACTTGCAATGGATTTTACTGTGATGCCTTTACTCCTAACAAACCTTATAAACCTACTATGTGGACAGAGGCATGGAGCGGCTGGTATGCATGTGTTAAGTCTTTGTTTGTGACTTTTAAGGTGTGCAGGCTAGTTGATATTTTGGGTACGGTTATCTTCATATGCAGGTTTACTGAATTTGGTGGCCCTATTCACCAAAGGCCAGTAGAGGATTTGGCATTTGCGGTTGCTCGATTCATACAGAAGGGAGGATCCTTTGTTAATTATTACATGGTTAGTCATTAGACGGTGTTTTTTTCCGAGTTTGTGGGCAAGTAATGCCGGAACATAATTGTTTGAGGACTAATTCTTTTGTTAATTCTTTGAAACAGTATCATGGAGGGACTAATTTTGGACGAACAGCAGGAGGTCCTTTCATCACTACTAGCTATGATTATGATGCCCCAATAGATGAATATGGTGAGTAGTAGTATGTTCTAATAAAACAGGGTCATGTATTCCATATTCAACTTGAAATATGCATCTTAGTGAAAGAAAAAATAAATATCAGAAAAACAATTTTATTGCACTGAGTAGTATTTTGTTAGGAAATTTGGATTTGGAAGTATATGCATGAGAGTTACTGAAATATATCACCGTTTAAATATGTTTTTACTTATCCGGTTCACTTTAAAATTTTGAAGAACTCCTGCATTGTTAGCAATTGCGACTAATTGCTTCACTGTAAATCTGTCATAGGTTTGATTAGGCAACCAAAATACGGACATCTGAAGGAGCTCCACAGGGCTGTCAAAATGTGCGAGCGAGCTTTAGTCTCAGCTGACCCAGTCATCACTTCCTTAGGAAACTTCCAACAGGTTTCAACTGATTCCTTAAAAGTCCATTCTAATACCACCCGTCGCTGTTGACTAAACGTGTCAATGTTGGTGTTTTTCAGGCTCATGTGTACACTTCAGCATCAGGCGATTGTGCTGCATTTTTGGCAAACTATGATACAAAATCTTCTGCAAGAGTGATGTTCAATAACATGCACTACAATTTGCCTCCTTGGTCTATAAGTATCCTTCCGGACTGCAGAAATGCAGTCTTCAACACTGCAAAGGTACATGTTTGATAAAGGAATAATGGTCTATTTTGTTTTAAAAGTAAAATGCCGTTTGCCGGTCCGTAAAGTACAGGGTCAAACAAACACCCAACTTGAAGAGAAACAATTAAAAGTATAGAAGTTACCAAAGAAACACTTAGCATAAGTTGTTTATGCTTTTTTCATATAACTTTTATAACATATGGTATAAGAAATTATTACAAGATACTATTTTTCTCTTCAGGTTGGAGTTCAAACATCAAAGATGGAAATGCTGCCTATAAACTCTCCGATGTTCTCATGGCAAAGTTACTTTGAAGATACTTCTTCTCTGGATGACAGTTCAACATTCACAACCAATGGTCTCTTGGAGCAGTTAAACGTGACCAGGGACACAAGTGATTATCTTTGGTACATTACTAGGTGAGAGAGATTCCCGAATGGGTTTAATTTATCTTCCATTCTTCGTAGGTATTGAGGTTACATCTTACAATATATAACTTCTGTATTACCACTAACAATGCTTTTCTTTTTATCTTAACAAACACATATGCTGATTCTTCTTTTCCATTTGCCTGCAGCGTTGATATTGGTTCATCCGAATCGTTCCTGCATGGTGGACAGCTGCCGACTCTCATTATTCAGTCAACAGGCCACGCCGTACATGTCTTTGTCAATGGACAACTTTCAGGTACATAATTGTATTGATTTTCCATGGCCTTTCAGATTAATATTTTATGTCTTCGTTGTTTAGTAACTTTTTATTTGAAATGTACAATAGGTTCTGGCTTTGGAACAAGAGAGGATAGGCGATTCTTGTACACTGGGAAAGTGAATTTGCGTTCTGGGGCAAACAGAATTGCTTTGCTGAGTGTTGCTGTTGGATTACCAGTCAGTTTCCGTTCTTAATATTGATCTCTAAGTTTTTTGAGTAATGTTGTAGAGACTAAAACTGCACTACTGCTCTCTTTTCTATCTAAAGTCTGACCTGGCGAATATGCTCTGTTTTCTCTTGGAGTAGAATATCGGAGGACACTTTGAGTCATGGAACACTGGAATTTTGGGTCCAGTTGCGCTCCGTGGACTTGACCAGGGAAAATTGGACCTGTCTTGGCAAAAATGGACTTACCAGGTTGCTAAATTATTGTCCTTTCATGCTCTCTCTGTCTCACTTGTTAGTTTTTTCTGTATTTATCGAACAATGTGCTTCTTAAACAGGTCGGCTTGAAAGGAGAGATTATGAATCTTGTATCTCCAGATCGTTCTTATTCTGTTGAGTGGATGGATACATCCCTAGCTTCCCAAAATTTGCAACCCTTAACATGGCATAAGGTATGAAGAGAAATTATTATAAAGAATCTGTAACAAAGGCAAACAATAATAATAAGCCATTGGGTGTTTAGACCTCAGCTTGTTCTCAATTCTGTTTTGCAGTCTTATTTTGACGCACCAGAAGGGGACGACCCACTTGCTTTGGATATGGAGAGAATGGGAAAGGGTCAGATATGGATTAATGGACAAAGCATCGGTAGGTACTGGACCACTTATGCTAATGGCGATTGCAGTGCTTGCAGTTATACTGGGACTTATAGGCCAACAAAATGTCAGCTTGGTTGTGGCCAGCCTACTCAAAAGTGGTGAGGATACAATCACCATCTTATGATACATGCAATCTTTACAACTCCTACCCTAGAATCTATTTGGCCATGTTCTTTTCTTGGGTAATCCTGATGCAGTATGGAACCAGACAAAACATTTTAATTTAATAGTTACCTCCGCAATAATTTTTGCAGGTACCATGTTCCAAGGTCATGGTTGAAGCCAACACAAAATCTTTTGGTGATTTTCGAAGAACTTGGAGGGAATCCCTCAGCAATTTCTCTTGTTAGAAGATCAGTGGCCAGCGTTTGTGCTGAGGTGTCAGAGTTCCACCCCAACATTAAGAACTGGCACATTGAAAGCTATGGAAAACCAGAAGAATTTCACAGTCCAAAGGTTCATTTGAGATGTCATGCTGGCCAAGCCATTTCGTCCATCAAATTTGCAAGCTTTGGTACCCCTCTTGGTACTTGTGGAAGTTACAAACAAGGAACTTGCCATGCTCCTACGTCATTTGACATCTTAGAGAAGGTACCCGGCATTTTTCACATCTTAGAAAATTAGTGTCAAATTACTTAATTCATTATTGATTCTAATCTTACACAAATTACTTTCATACAGTAGTAATCATGTCCCGAACAAGTTTCTTTAAGATATATTAAACTCGAACAGCCATTATGATTTTTAAAATTTAAATATTTGATCTGCAGAGGTGTATAGGTAAGCGGTGGTGTGCAGTGACAATATCTAACAATAACTTTGGGCAAGACCCGTGTCCAAACGTGCTGAAGAGGTTATCAGTAGAGGCCGTCTGCACCCCGGAGACTAATTGAAGGGGATCAGACTGATAAGAAACCAGTCGTTAACGTTGTATCAATGAACAGTTTGTTTGTTAAAGTGGTAATATTCAGTTTTAGTAAAAAATAGAGTCTGTGTAGAGAGTAGCGATGATTGTTAGGTAGGTGAGCTTGTAAATTCCTTAGGGTCCTGCAAATTTGGGTCCCTAAGGTATAGTTAATTAAGCCCCGCAGTCCCCGGCCTTTTAGTCTGTTGTGGGCATCGGGCAAAGCAGCTGTTTTTTTTTCCTTTTTTTAATATTTTGGAATACGTAGTTAATGTTTAAATTCTATGGTTAGAACCCTAGCAAGGATCATTTTAGGAGTGGATCCTAAAATGACATGCTTGTTTAAAACACGAGAATGTGGAGTGAAGAACTGAAGTGTTGTCTTTTGTTTAAAACACGAGAATGTGGAGTGAAGAACTGAAGTGTTGTCTTTCGATTTATTGTTTTTGCTTGTTTTGTTTACGGTTCAGAAAAGCAGTTTGCTTTTATTGTAGTGTGTGGAACTGGAAAAGAATATGACTTTGATTAAAAAGTAAATGTTAACCTATCAATAATATTTATGAATAAAATAAAAGTACGTTTGTTTATCAAAAATTCAGAAGATTTTTTCTCTAACCAAATTATCAATTATTTTATTAAACTAAATTATTATTAATCGTAATTATTTTTGCAACTAAAAATTCTATTTACTCTACTTTTTTTTTTAAATTTACGCAATTTATTTTGTACAAATTTCACAACCGATTGCCATTGTTTTTTTGACTGAAATCTTATTTATTCAATTTTTTATTTATTTATGCTATTCATTTGCACATAATTTCGCAAGTAGTGCAAGATTGTTTTTTTTAACCCAATACACAAGCGGTCATTCTAGCATGAGTAACTGTTTATCCTTCTCCAATCATAACTCCCGCAGTCATCTTGGCAGTAACTCTCCGTTTATGTTTAAGAACGTTTAAGGTTTTGGATGTTGTTATCCGGATATCTAACTAGGCTCCACTATGACTGCCACTTATGGTTTTTAAAGGATATTTCGATAATAAAATAAAAAACAATTAAATTTTGGATGAGTTGTAGTGAGATGATGAAGCTACTTGGTGTTATTTTAGAAAGAGATGTTCTGACACGGTAGTTTAGTAGTAAAATTTTCTTAACTTCGTTTAATGCCAATAAGGCTATATATAATAAAATAGGCCTAGTAGGCTTACATGTTCCATGGTCCATTTCGGTATCCCAAGCCCAAATACATTAAAATCCGTTACCATGTAAAACACCTCTAACTATTACACTTTATTACATCAACATACATAAAATAAACTTTGGTTGAATAACTCATTTATCCGACATGCCCTTTGGATTATTCAGTTCGTATCATAGTTAACCAACTTTTCCGCACCCATAAAATAAATTGTAGTGCATAATGTTATACTGGTTAACGTTACCCCAACAATTTTAATAATACTATTTTAAGTATAGTAGTATACCCATCATTAAAACCCGTGGTAATCTCCTTTAATATGTCTATGGATATCGGACTGCGAAAAATAGATATGTGATAACTTCAGACACATCAAAGTCGTCCTACATCATTCAACACACTTGTTTTCTTTCATTTTGACCAACAAGGACCATTTTAGGAGTGGATCCTAAAATGACATGCTTGTTTAAAACACGAGAATGTGGAGTGAAGAACTGAAGTGTTGTCTTTCGATTTTATGTTTTTGCTTGTTTTGTTTACGGTTCAGAGATGCTTTTCTGTTTGCTTTTATTGTAGTGTGTGGAACTGGAAAAGAATATGACTTTGATTAAAAAGTAAATGTTAACCTATCAATAATATTTATGAATAAAATAAAATTACGTTTGTTTATCAAAAATTATCTACAACATAAATATTTTCAACAATATTTATGGTTTATTGTTTATGGTTTCAATGATGGTTTATTATTTATGGTTTTAATGATTTACGGAAGATTTTTTCTCTAACCAAATTATCAATTATTTTATTAAACTAAATTACTATTAATCGTATTTATTTTTGCAACTAAAAATTCTATTTACTCTACTTTTTTTTTTAAATTTACGCAATTTATTTTGTACAAATTTCACAACCGATTGCCATTGTTTTTTTGACCGAAATCTTATTTATTCATTTTTTTATTTATGCTATTCATTTGCACATAATTTTGCAAGTAGTGCAAGATTGTTTTTTTAACCCAATACACAAGCGGTCATTCTAGCATGAGTAATTGTTCATGTTTCTCGTCATTCACATTTGATCCTTCTCCAATCATAACTCACGCAGTCATCTTGGCAGTAACTCTCCGTTTATGTTTAAGAACGTCTAAGGTTTTGGATGTTGTTATCCGGGTATCTAACTAGGCTCCACTATGACTGCCACTTATGGTGTTAAAGATTTTTAAAGGATATTTCGATAATAAAATAAAAAACAATTAAATTTTGGATGAGTTGTAGTGAGATGATGAAGCTACTTGGTGTTATTTTAGAAAGAGATGTTCTGACACGGTAGTTTAGTAGTAAAATTTTCTTAACTTCGTTTAATGCCAATAAGGCTATATATAATAAAATAGGCCTAGTAGGCTTACATGTTCCATGACCCATTTCGGTATCCCAAGCCCAAATACATTAGAAGTCCGTTACCATGTAAAACACCTCTAACTATTACACTTTATTACATCAACATACATAAAATAAACTTTGGTTGAATAACTCATTTATCCGACATGCCCTTTGGATTATTCAGTTCGTATCATAGTTAACCAACTTTTCCGCACCCATAAAATAAATTGCAGTGCATAATGTTATACTGGTTAACGTTACCCCAACAATTTTAATAATACTATTTTAAGTATAGTAGTATACCCATCATTAAAACCCGTGGTAATCTCCTTTAATATGTCTATGGATATCGGACTGCGAAAAATAGATATGTGATAACTTCAGACACATCAAAGTCGTCCTATATCATTCAACACACTTGTTTTCTTTCATTTTGTCCAACAAGGATCATTTTAGGAGTGGATCCTAAAATGACATGCTTGTTTAAAACACGAGAATGTGGAGTGAAGAACTGAAGTGTTGTCTTTCGATTTTATGTTTTTGCTTGTTTTGTTTACGGTTCAGAGATGCTTTTCTGTTTGCTTTTATTGTAGTGTGTGGAACTGGAAAAGAATATGACTTTGATTAAAAAGTAAATGTTAACCTATCAATAATATTTAGGAATAAAATAAAAGTACGTTTGTTTATCAAAAATTATCTACAACATAAATATTTTCAACAATATTTATGGTTTATTGTTTATGGTTTTAATGATGGTTTATTGTTTATGCTTTTAATGATTTGCAGAAGATTTTTTCTCTAACCAAATTATCAATTATTTTATTAAACTAAATTACTATTAATCGTAATTATTTTTGCAACTAAAAATTCTATCTACTCAACTTTTTTTTAAAAAATTTACGCAATTTATTTTGTACAAATTTCACAACCGATTGCCATTGTTTTTTTGACCGAAATCTTATTTATTCAATTATTTTTTTCTTATTTATGCTATTCATTTGCACATAATTTCGCAAGTAGTGCAAGATTGTTTTTTTTAACCCAATACACAAGCGGTCATTCTAGCATGAGTAATTGTTCATGTTTCTCGTCATTCACATTTGATCCTTCTCCAATCATAACTCCCGCAGTCATCTTGGCAGTAACTCTCCGTTTATGTTTAAGAACGTCTAAGGTTTTGGATGTTGTTATCCGGGTATCTAACTAGGCTCTACTATGACCGCCAGTTATGGTGTTAAAGATTTTTAAAGGATATTTCGATAATAAAATAAAAAACAATTAAATTTTGGATGAGTTGTAGTGAGATGATGAAGCTACTTGGTGTTATTTTAGAAAGAGATGTTCTGACACGGTAGTTTAGTAGTAAAATTTTCTTAACTTCGTTTAATGCCAATAAGGCTATATATAATAAAATAGGCCTAGTAGGCTTACATGTTCCATGGCCCATTTCGGTATCCCAAGCCCAAATACATTAGAAGTCCGTTACCATGTAAAACACCTCTAACTATTACACTTTATTACATCAACATACATAAAATAAACTTTGGTTGAATAACTCATTTATCCGACATGCCCTTTGGATTATTCAGTTCGTATCATAGTTAACCAACTTTTCCGCACCCATAAAATAAATTGCAGTGCATAATGTTATACTGGTTAACGTTACCCCAACAATTTTAATAATACTATTTTAAGTATAGTAGTATACCCATCATTAAAACCCGTGGTAATCTCCTTTAATATGTCTATGGATATCGGACTGCGAAAAATAGATATGTGATAACTTCAGACACATCAAAGTCGTCCTAAATCATTCAACACACTTGTTTTCTTTCATTTTGTCCAACAAGGACCATTTTAGGAGTGGATCCTAAAATGACATGCTTGTTTAAAACACGAGAATGTGGAGTGAAGAACTGAAGTGTTGTCTTTCGATTTTATGTTTTTGCTTGTTTTGTTTACGGTTCAGAGATGCTTTTCTGTTTGCTTTTATTGTAGTGTGTGGAACTGGAAAAGAATATGACTTTGATTAAAAAGTAAATGTTAACCTATCAATAATATTTATGAATAAAATAAAATTACGTTTGTTTATCAAAAATTATCTACAACATAAATATTTTCAACAATATTTATGGTTTATTGTTTATGGTTTCGATGATGGTTTATTATTTATGGTTTTAATGATTTGCAGAAGATTTTTTCTCTAACCAAATTATCAATTATTTTATTAAACTAAATTACTATTAATCGTAATTATTTTTGCAACTAAAAATTCTATTTACTCTACTTTTTTTTTAAATTTACGCAATTTATTTTGTACAAATTTCACAACCGATTGCCATTGTTTTTTTGACCAAAATCTTATTTATTCATTTTTTTATTTATGCTATTCATTGGCACATAATTTTGCAAGTAGTGCAAGATTGTTTTTTTTTAACCCAATACACAAGCGGTCATTCTAGCATGAGTAATTGTTCATGTTTCTCGTCATTCACATTTGATCCTTCTCCAATCATAACTCACGCAGTCATCTTGGCAGTAACTCTCCGTTTATGTTTAAGAACGTCTAAGGTTTTGGATGTTGTTATCCGGGTATCTAACTAGGCTCCACTATGACTGCCACTTATGGTGTTAAAGATTTTTAAAGGATATTTCGATAATAAAATAAAAAAACAATTAAATTTTGGATGAGTTGTAGTGAGATGATGAAGCTACTTGGTGTTATTTTAGAAAGAGATGTTCTGACACGGTAGTTTAGTAGTAAAATTTTCTTAACTTCGTTTAATGCCAATAAGGCTATATATAATAAAATAGGCCTAGTAGGCTTACATGTTCCATGACCCATTTCGGTATCCCAAGCCCAAATACATTAGAAGTCCGTTACCATGTAAAACACCTCTAACTATTACACTTTATTACATCAACATACATAAAATAAACTTTGGTTGAATAACTCATTTATCCGACATGCCCTTTGGATTATTCAGTTCGTATCATAGTTAACCAACTTTTCCGCACCCATAAAATAAATTGCAGTGCATAATGTTATACTGGTTAACGTTACCCCAACAATTTTAATAATACTATTTTAAGTATAGTAGTATACCCATCATTAAAACCCGTGGTAATCTCCTTTAATATGTCTATGGATATCGGACTGCGAAAAATAGATATGTGATAACTTCAGACACATCAAAGTCGTCCTATATCATTCAACACACTTGTTTTCTTTCATTTTGTCCAACAAGGATCATTTTAGGAGTGGATCCTAAAATGACATGCTTGTTTAAAACACGAGAATGTGGAGTGAAGAACTGAAGTGTTGTCTTTCGATTTTATGTTTTTGCTTGTTTTGTTTACGGTTCAGAGATGCTTTTCTGTTTGCTTTTATTGTAGTGTGTGGAACTGGAAAAGAATATGACTTTGATTAAAAAGTAAATGTTAACCTATCAATAATATTTAGGAATAAAATAAAAGTACGTTTGTTTATCAAAAATTATCTACAACATAAATATTTTCAACAATATTTATGGTTTATTGTTTATGGTTTTAATGATGGTTTATTGTTTATGCTTTTAATGATTTGCAGAAGATTTTTTCTCTAACCAAATTATCAATTATTTTATTAAACTAAATTACTATTAATCGTAATTATTTTTGCAACTAAAAATTCTATCTACTCAACTTTTTTTTAAAAAATTTACGCAATTTATTTTGTACAAATTTCACAACCGATTGCCATTGTTTTTTTGACCGAAATCTTATTTATTCAATTATTTTTTTCTTATTTATGCTATTCATTTGCACATAATTTCGCAAGTAGTGCAAGATTGTTTTTTTTAACCCAATACACAAGCGGTCATTCTAGCATGAGTAATTGTTCATGTTTCTCGTCATTCACATTTGATCCTTCTCCAATCATAACTCCCGCAGTCATCTTGGCAGTAACTCTCCGTTTATGTTTAAGAACGTCTAAGGTTTTGGATGTTGTTATCCGGGTATCTAACTAGGCTCTACTATGACCGCCAGTTATGGTGTTAAAGATTTTTAAAGGATATTTCGATAATAAAATAAAAAACAATTAAATTTTGGATGAGTTGTAGTGAGATGATGAAGCTACTTGGTGTTATTTTAGAAAGAGATGTTCTGACACGGTAGTTTAGTAGTAAAATTTTCTTAACTTCGTTTAATGCCAATAAGGCTATATATAATAAAATAGGCCTAGTAGGCTTACATGTTCCATGGCCCATTTCGGTATCCCAAGCCCAAATACATTAGAAGTCCGTTACCATGTAAAACACCTCTAACTATTACACTTTATTACATCAACATACATAAAATAAACTTTGGTTGAATAACTCATTTATCCGACATGCCCTTTGGATTATTCAGTTCGTATCATAGTTAACCAACTTTTCCGCACCCATAAAATAAATTGCAGTGCATAATGTTATACTGGTTAACGTTACCCCAACAATTTTAATAATACTATTTTAAGTATAGTAGTATACCCATCATTAAAACCCGTGGTAATCTCCTTTAATATGTCTATGGATATCGGACTGCGAAAAATAGATATGTGATAACTTCAGACACATCAAAGTCGTCCTATATCATTCAACACACTTGTTTTCTTTCATTTTGTCCAACAAGGACCATTTTAGGAGTGGATCCTAAAATGACATGCTTGTTTAAAACACGAGAATGTGGAGTGAAGAACTGAAGTGTTGTCTTTCGATTTTATGTTTTTGCTTGTTTTGTTTACGGTTCAGAGATGCTTTTCTGTTTGCTTTTATTGTAGTGTGTGGAACTGGAAAAGAATATGACTTTGATTAAAAAGTAAATGTTAACCTATCAATAATATTTATGAATAAAATAAAATTACGTTTGTTTATCAAAAATTATCTACAACATAAATATTTTCAACAATATTTATGGTTTATTGTTTATGGTTTCGATGATGGTTTATTATTTATGGTTTTAATGATTTGCAGAAGATTTTTTCTCTAACCAAATTATCAATTATTTTATTAAACTAAATTACTATTAATCGTAATTATTTTTGCAACTAAAAATTCTATTTACTCTACTTTTTTTTTAAATTTACGCAATTTATTTTGTACAAATTTCACAACCGATTGCCATTGTTTTTTTGACCGAAATCTTATTTATTCATTTTTTTATTTATGCTATTCATTGGCACATAATTTTGCAAGTAGTGCAAGATTGTTTTTTTTAACCCAATACACAAGCGGTCATTCTAGCATGAGTAATTGTTCATGTTTCTCGTCATTCACATTTGATCCTTCTCCAATCATAACTCACGCAGTCATCTTGGCAGTAACTCTCCGTTTATGTTTAAGAACGTCTAAGGTTTTGGATGTTGTTATCCGGGTATCTAACTAGGCTCCACTATGACTGCCACTTATGGTGTTAAAGATTTTTAAAGGATATTTCGATAATAAAATAAAAAACAATTAAATTTTGGATGAGTTGTAGTGAGATGATGAAGCTACTTGGTGTTATTTTAGAAAGAGATTTTCTGACACGGTAGTTTAGTAGTAAAATTTTCTTAACTTCGTTTAATGCCAATAAGGCTATATATAATAAAATAGGCCTAGTAGGCTTACATGTTCCATGGCCCATTTCGGTATCCCAAGCCCAAATACATTAGAAGTCCGTTACCATGTAAAACACCTCTAACTATTACACTTTATTACATCAACATACATAAAATAAACTTTGGTTGAATAACTCATTTATCCGACATGCCCTTTGGATTATTCAGTTCGTATCATAGTTAACCAACTTTTCCGCACCCATAAAATAAATTGCAGTGCATAATGTTATACTCGTTAACGTTACCCCAACAATTTTAATAATACTATTTTAAGTATAGTAGTATACCCATCATTAAAACCCGTGGTAATCTCCTTTAATATGTCTATGGATATCGGACTGCGAAAAATAGATATGTGATAACTTCAGACACATCAAAGTCGTCCTATATCATTCAACACACTTGTTTTCTTTCATTTTGTCCAACAAGGACCATTTTAGGAGTGGATCCTAAAATGACATGCTTGTTTAAAACACGAGAATGTGGAGTGAAGAACTGAAGTGTTGTCTTTCGATTTTATGTTTTTGCTTGTTTTGTTTACGGTTCAGAGATGCTTTTCTGTTTGCTTTTATTGTAGTGTGTGGAACTGGAAAAGAATATGAATTTGATTAAAAAGTAAATGTTAACCTATCAATAATATTTAGGAATACAATAAAAGTACGTTTGTTTATCAAAAATTATCTACAACATAAATATTTTCAACAATATTTATGGTTTATTGTTTATGGTTTTAATGATGGTTTATTGTTTATGGTTTTAATGATTTGCAGAAGATTTTTTCTCTAACCAAATTATCAATTATTTTATTAAACTAAATTACTATTAATCGTAATTATTTTTGCAACTAAAAATTCTATTTACTCAACTTTTTTTTAAAAAATTTACGCAATTTATTTTGTACAAATTTCACAACCGATTGCCATTGTTTTTTTGACCGAAATCTTATTTATTCAATTATTTTTTTCTTATTTATGCTATTCATTTGCACATAATTTATTCAAGATTGTTTTTTTAACCCAATACACAAGCGGTCATTCTAGCATGAGTAATTGTTCATGTTTCTCGTCATTCACATTTGATCCTTCTCCAATCATAACTCCCGCAGTCATCTTGGCAGTAACTCTCCGTTTATGTTTAAGAACGTCTAAGGTTTTGGATGTTGTTATCCGGGTATCTAACTAGGCTCTACTATGACCGCCACTTATGGTGTTAAAGATTTTTAAAGGATATTTCGATAATAAAATAAAAAACAATTAAATTTTGGATGAGTTGTAGTGAGATGATGAAGCTACTTGGTGTTATTTTAGAAAGAGATGTTCTGACACGGTAGTTTAGTAGTAAAATTTTCTTAACTTCGTTTAATGCCAATAAGGCTATATATAATAAAATAGGCCTAGTAGGCTTACACGTTCCATGGCCCATTTCGGTATCCCAAGCCCAAATACATTAGAAGTCCGTTACCATGTAAAACACCTCTAACTATTACACTTTATTACATCAACATACATAAAATAAACTTTGGTTGAATAACTCATTTTTCCGACATGCCCTTTGGATTATTCAGTTCGTATCATAGTTAACCAACTTTTCCGCACCCATAAAATAAATTGCAGTGCATAATGTTATACTGGTTAACGTTACCCCAACAATTTTAATAATACTATTTTAAGTATAGTAGTATACCCATCATTAAAACCCGTGGTAATCTCCTTTAATATGTCTATGGATATTAGACTGCTAAAAATAGATATGTGATAACTTCAGACACATCAAAGTCGTCCTATATCATTCAACACACTTGTTTTCTTTCATTTTGTCCAACAAAAACTGTATGTGCCACTTACCACGTATCTCCAATATATGATGTTTATGTCTTGAATGATATATAATACGTCTTTTTGATACATTAGTGACATATGATTTTTTTAACGGTATATTTGTTTTCAACTTTCTCACTCTGTGACATCATTCAAAGAAGGTTGTATGTGCGTGATGGTATTTTCTGCATCAAATTCCAAATATCATAATCTTAGTCCAACCATATAAGTGTTAAGTTTAAAGGATAACTACATTTGTTTTGTGCCCGTTAATCTTCCCTTGCCATTATCTTCGGTGTGTATTTATTTATATTTACCAAACTTTTTTTAAGCAAAAAAATATCTTGGAGATCTTCGTATTTTTATTTCGTTCTAAAAACTTTTAACTAACATGTATCTCAATTTTTTACATGTGCGTTCTATCCATTGTTGAAACTCTAATTTTGTATAATAAGCATAAGTGAGAAATGTGTATTTGTGATATTCAATTGTCGTAAATTCTTCTATTTTACTTTCGGTCACTTCAGAATTTGACTACCAAAATAATCGTCAGACAATTATATTACAACTCCAAACCAGTGATCCGAAAATTCAACAAAACAACATATATCGACCGGTTGTTAGAAATGATGAGACACACAAACTATCTAGCGACAACAAACTATATAGCGACAAGTGAAAATATCGAATTTATATCTAATTTCAGTCCAATGGGCCAAAATCTGATTATAGATTACATCACAAATCGACCCATGTGGTCGAAAACATTTGTTGCTAGGTTATACATAATTTTGGCCGCCTAAACCAAAATCAAATGTTATCCAACATCTACTTTCGACTAAATGAATAAAAAGCATTTGTTATTCGATTACATTTGATTTCGGACGTTAGACCAAGACTTAAATATTATATATAATTTTGATATATTGGATGAAATTATGTGTTGCTTACAGAATTACACATTTTAATCCAATGAGTCAGAATCTATTTTTGTTAACCTGGTTTTGATGGTTGCATTATTTTTGGTTACATTACTATTAAAATAATTCTAAAAATAGTATGTAGTTCTATTTAAGTTTGTTTAATTTTGTCTAGAGTTAAATACAATTTTTCACTAAATTGAATTTTTTTGACGCGAGATAGGTTTAGAATTCGTGATTATTTGAAAAAAAAAAGCCTTTGGAAATTGGTTTGATTTATATCAAATGATATTTGATTAAATAATTGTGTTGGTAAAAATATTTAAAAAATAAATAATAACTATTGGTAAATTTGATAAATAAAAAAAAATCTATGTGAATTTAATTTTTTTAAAAATTTAAAATAATATATCTTATAAAAACAAAACACATACACCCGAACTATTTATAGAATATTTAAACTATTGAATTAATACAAATAATATGTGCATATTTTATATAATATTATGAATAAATTAGGGATGACGTCGGGATGGGTGTGGGTATAGCTAAATCCATAATCCATCCCGTTCATATTTTTCCAAACCCATATCCTACCATGTACACGTCGGGTAGTAATATTGTTTTACCATACTCGAATCCGCTGGGTTCGGGTATCCATCGCGGGTACCCATTGAAGTTATGATTTTTTTTTTTATAAAAAAAACTACACTTTTTTTTTTTCCGGAGGGAACCCGCAGCCGCTACTCAGAGTGCAATGAGTGCGCACAGGGTAAACCCTCCGTCTGACGCGATAGCCTGCAAACCGACGCCAGAAGGTAAACCACACAAGGTGACACGCTCAGCCGAGAAAGTGTATGTAGAGGGACTCGAACTCATGACCTTTTGGTCATAAGAATGCCATACTCAACTAACTCGGCTACCCCCTTGGGGGCAAAAAATAAATAAAAAAATACACACATTGTTCTCTAGATTTAAACCAATTTTATAAAATAAAACATTACAACCTAATGCTAGTTGTTATCTATTAATAATTAATATATATTTTTTGGTATATTTTAGTAGAATATTTTATTTTAATATAATTAAATATATTATTAGGTTGTCATGAATTTTTTACTAATTGCATAAAAAAAGAAAAAAATGTTTAAAAAATATAAATCATCAAATTTAATATTTAAATATAGAATACTATTTTGTCATCTATTAATAATTGATATATATTAGTAATTTTTTGATTTAATAAATATTAATATTATTAGACCAAAAAAGAAAAAATATTTTAAAAAGGAGAAATTGAAAAATCAAATTTAATATTTACATATAGAAAGATATTTTTAAAAATATACCGTATCTTGTGATAATTATCAAATATTTTGTGTTTTTATAATATTATTAAGAGAAAAGTACCCATAAATACCTTCTCAACTATCAAATACCAACATGGTACCCGTTTTTGGACTAGTTTCATAAACTATCCAAAGCCACATTTTGGACAATTATACCCTCTAGGGTATAAAAGGGGTTGTTTTTGTTGGAAACCCCTTTTTCACCTTATAATCAGACTTTTAGATTCCAATTCCCCCAATTTCAACTTTCTAAATTTGAGGAGAGAGAAATCCAAAAAGCGAAGCCGCTTTAACAGGAGACGACGTCGAACCTTCCAACCCACTGCCGTATCAATCGCCGGCCACCTAACCGACTGCCACCGAACCGACTGCCGTATCAATCGCCGGCCACCGAGACGGACGTCAAACCTTTTCTTCTTCTCACTCTAGAGGAGCCTCGTACGCATCTCAAGGTAGTTTCTCTCTCCTCTTTCTCTTCTGGTTCATGAATCGTATACAGATCCGTTAACGTAATTACTCGATTGTTTCGATGTGTTTTTCTCGTTTTCTGTTTGGTTGCCTAGAAAATTCTAGTAACGAGAGTTTCAAAGCTTTCATCATGTTAATTTAGAGGTTTTCGAGACGTTTGTTACGATTGTTTTGGCTGTGGTGGTTGATTTGGATTTCTGTTATCAAGAGTTCATCGAAGTGGAAAATTTGATTTGCCATATGTAATTTGTGATTTGTGATTTGTGATTTGATTGTGTTTGTGTTTGTTATTTGTGCGAACAGGCGTTTGTGTGTTGTTGACGACGAAGATGAACAGCTATATGTACACGCAGAGGAACGCCATGGGAGGCTGCGAGGAGAAGGAATTTGAATCAGTGGTTTGTCCTAAACCTCGTCGTTTAGGAATTTCAACCCTACCGTTAGGGATCAAATCAGACCTTTTAGATGTAGAACTTAGTGCGTGTTCTTCTTTTTTTCTTACTTTTTGCTTAGAAATTTCAATTCCTGGGATTATACTGGTCTATCGAAACCATGAAAACTCAATTTGTATATATCTGTTTGTCAAACTTGATTGCAGTCACCAATCAGACGCGGGAGGTTATGGTACAGGAGGAGGGGAACTTCTCGATATGATTCTTGCTCAGGTAAAGATTCATTTTCTTCTCTGCACATCTACTGATGATGAGTCATGATATCAAACAAATATTTGTAAATTATACACCTTGTTTTCTTTGCTTGATCATTGTTGTTAGTATAAGTGGTCTATCGCTTATTCTCTGTTAAATCTTCGCTGTGAATTTTAATCTCTCTTTCGATTATGTGAAAGTAGAAAACATAGGATAGACGCCTCTCCTTATGTATTTGAGTTAGTCTTGTGAACTTCTGTATGAAGTGTGTGTAATAGTTATGTTTTTTGTTACTACAGGGCAATTATGAAAAGCCCAATAATCAGATGGCTTCATCGCCGCCGTAATTTGTCTAGGTTGTTTGTAGATCATATCTAGCAGGGTGTTCCTCTTTTGTCTAGCAATGTGTCCCTTCATATCTAGCAATGTGTTCATTCGTATCTAGGAAGGTGTTCCTTCATATCTATCATTTCCATCGTGAGAGAACAAGAGCTCTAAAAGTCGGTCTTATCTGCGGCGGTCCTTCTACTGAGCGCGGGATTTCTCTCAACTCGGCAAGATCGATACTCGATCACATACATGTATGATACACAAAGTTCGTTTCAGTTACCAATATATCTATATTTGTAGCGTGTGAGCTCCAGTTTTGATTATTACAAGCGGCTTGTTGTTTTTTTAAACATTAGATTAGTGTTGCTTATTCCTAGTTACCGAGTATTGTAATTGAAAGATTTGGTTCAGCGGGAAATGAACGCTTTATTGAATTTAACGTCAGTCTGTCGAATATTTTGATGTACTAACAAACGATGCATCGACTAAAATATGATTATAATGTGTATGTGTATCAGTTCTTAAGTGTGATCTGCATCTGATTTTCAGTTATACTCAAATACTCCTGCAGATTTTGATTTTTAACGGATTACAATGTTCGTGTCAGAGATTTAAAAAGCTTGTTATGAGTTTTGAGACTTTTGGGTTTTTTTTGCAGTTTTTAGCAGTTCTTTGTGTTTTAAAACACAATAGTCTAATAGATAATGCGTTTTCAGCAGGGTGTTCCTTCTTGTCTAGCAATGTGTTCCTTCTTATCTAGCAAGGTGTCCCTTCTTATCTAGCAGGGTGTTCCTTTTTGTCTAGCAATGTGTTCCTTCTTGTCTAGCAAGGTGTCCCTTCTTATCTAGCAAGGTGTTCCTTCTTATCTAGCAACGTGTTCATCATGAGAGCGTTTAGTTTATAGTACAAACATGAGAGTGTTTAGTTTAAAATAGTACAAATAGACCTACAGTTTAAAATAGTCCATTATTTGCTGTAAGCCGTATCTATCAGAGCAATATACGAAACAATCGCAATGTATGTTACTCAAATCTATCAGGCTACTAACAAAGAAGCTATCATACTTGTGATTAGTTAACTAGCATTGTCTTTATGCATATCTATCGGACTCATACTAGAGAATCTATCATACTTATAGTTAGTTAACTATCAATGTTTATAATTCAAATCTATCAATATATATATGTGCTATCTATCAATCGCAATATGTTTATAATTCAATGTATATGATGCTGCATCTGTCTAGCAATGTGTCCCGTCGTATCTAGCAAGGTGTTCCGTCGTATCTAGCAAGGTGTTCCTTCGTATCTATCATTTCCATCATGATACTTTAAGACTAAATGAGGTTGGACTAGACATTTTGGCTATAAAATCGGCATTGACTTCAATTAACAAGCAAATAGAACTAGATGACGAGTATGTTTACAAAACAAAACTAACTACACTACCTCTTACAAAATACCACCAAAATCAACAAAATACATAAAACTACAATCTTGAAGTTTGATGTTTCCCAAAAAATTGTCTTTCCAGGAGTAGGTTCAGTCCACAACCCATTTTCTTCAAGTTCCGCATATTGTTTGTTATATGCCGAATAAACCAATCAACTTCCACAACCCATTTTCTTCAAGTTTAACCCCATCACAGTTAGTATCATCTGGGCTACTGCAGATACTACTGCTTGATAACTGTTCAACACAACATCCAACAAGATCACGAAGTGGTGAAGTCTATTGAGATAACGAACCTGCATTTGCGCAATACTAAATAGAATCGGTCATGATATCAAAAAACAGGTTTTCAGTCGACTGTTCCCATACACAAAACCCAAAACACACTTACAATACTAATACAAACTAGTACTGTTTCTCTTCAGTAACATGTACGAACCTGGAACCAAGAACAGAGAACCAAGAACCAACAAAGTTCTCTCCTTGGTAACTCTTCAGAAACAGATCTGAAACCTGAAACAAAACAAAGACAACATATAAATAAAAACCAAACCCAAACATTAAGTTTAAACTGTATAGCAACAAAGATTACCCAGGTAGGTTTGATTCCTAGGTCTAAAGATCTCATGTACTCACTCAATTAGGAAGAATAGAGGTTGTCCTACCAAATAAAAAGTTATTGCGGCCTCACTAGTAACCAAATTTCTATCTCATCCATCGCGTCGGTTTTGTTAATCATGAGCATAGCACAAGTTTAATAAAAACAAAAAGAAATTCTAAAAATATTTCTCAAATTTCTACCATTCCATAGATGTCAAATGCATATCTACCTGAAATGAAAATCCTTTTGGAAACATATACTAGGAAGCTTTGCAAGTTTTCTTGTTGTGACCGAGACCCTTGCACTTGCTGCACTGAAGCTGACGCTTGTAAATATCTACTGAGTCAGCTTTTTTGGGTTTCATCCTGCCTGCAATGCGCCTTGTTGGTGGAGGGGTTACAACAATTGTTTCATCGGTTGCTTCACTCAGGACCATTCTGTCCACATTTGGAATCGGATTAATTGACTCAGCATAAGTTAAGCAGTAACTCTCTGTTTTGCTCGCGCATAAGTTAAGCAGTAACTCTCTGTTTTGCTCCCTCCACCGGTGGAGAGAGAGAAGAAGAGGAGAAAGAGAGAAGAAGAGGAGAGAGAGAAGAAGAGTAAGAGTGGAGGCTGTTTTGAATTTCAAAATTCAAAAATAGAATGGGGGCTGTAACAAAAAACCCTAATTTTTCACAAATCAACCTTATATACTAGGTTGAGGGTAATCTTAGTATTAAAAAAAGAAAAGATATTAAAAGTGGATATGTTTAATGAGATGGGTATTAAGTGAGCATTAACCCATTTTTGGGTACTAGGTTGTAATAGGTTTGGTTAAAAGGTACTTAGTGTGTCATTTCCTTATTATTAATAATTAATATATGGTTTTGGTCTATGTTAGTATTTTTTTAATTTAATTAATAATATTAGACCGATATTGATAGTATTAGTTTTGCAGAGAAAGATTAAAAAATATTAAAAAAAAATTAAGAACTAAATTTAATGTTTAAATGTAAAATAATATTTTTCAAAAATATGTTGTAAATATTAGTAAATAATATATGATTTTGGTATTACATAATGCATATACTAATATTCATAACTTTATTTTAAAGCTTGATAAATAATATAATATTTTATAAGGAAATTGCACCTAAAGTACTCACTCAACTATTCTATTGTCATGTAGTACTCAAGTTTTGTTCTATTATCTTTTAATACACATCTCAACTACCTAATTACCAATAATACCTAACATTATTTTAATACCCTAACTACCCTAACCCTTCATCAACAACCACCTAACCAAAATTTCTCTTTCTTACTTTCTCTTTTTATTTTATTTTTTTAAAAATCTATATCTTTCAAACCGGAGCTCGGAAAAAATATATGAAAGTACCATCGCGTTTTTTAAGATGAACAAAACTAGATCCATTGATGATATTTTTTTGATTTTTTTTAAAATAAAATTTCACCAGTAACAATTCTCAGGGAATCGATATAGTTGCAAACAAGTCTCACGAAATAGAGAGAGTTGCAAACAACTCTCAGGAAATAGAGAGAGTTGCACACAACTCTCAGGAAATAGAGAGAGTTGCAAACAACTCTCAGGAAATCGTGAGAGTTGCACACAAGTATCAGGAAATAGAAACAACTCTCATGTTAGTTTTTCAAACAACTCTTAAGTTATTTTTTTAAACAACTCTGAGGTATGTTTTTCAAACGACTCTCAGGTTAGTTTTTCAAACAACTCTTAGGTTAGTACTGGTGAAGGTACCAACGGGTATATATAGTCGGGGGTATTTTTGTCCAAATTTCAATTCGAGGTACCAAATGACACTATCCAAAAAACGGATACTAGTGGGTAATTAGATAGTTGAGTGAGTATTTAGTATTTACTTGTACTTTTCTCTATTTTATATAATATTAATTTAACGGGTACCCTTCTGGTATTATTTAGTGGGTCAGGTTCGGTTGGGTATCCGTGAAAAATTTCTTAAACCCATAACCCATCCATACCAGGCGGGTAGTAAATTTTCAAACTCATAATTCATCCGTGAGAAATTTTTAAAACCCATAACCCATCTCATCGGATCGACTCGGCTCGGATACGTGCGGATTTGAAAAAAATTGTTATCCCTACAATTAATATTTTGAAATATATATTAATAAATTGTTATTGGGTCTGATTTTTTTAACGAAGATTACTATTTAAAAAAACTAAAGATATTGATTTAAGAAAATGAGTATATGAATTGAGTAAATAAGATGGAGTACGAAATATTTAAAGTAAGCCTAAAGCTCATATAACTCGTGGCCCAATATAAACGCCTATATATACAACTACTTCTTTCGGTTTCGAATGTCAATATTTTTAGAAAAAATCACTTATGCTCCATAGCTATTTTCTTGCCAATCCACGTTTCAAAAAGCTTGGCACACATTCTCCCGTCTGTCAACTCTCCGATACTTTTGTTTATTTCTTTCCATTTTTTTCATCACTCTACTAACTTTTATCACATCTTGCACTCATTCAATCTGAGCTTACGATTTCAGCATTAAACCAATTAAACCAAGACTAAAGTTTCAATTCTAATTCTTTACTTCGACCAATAATATTTGGTCGAAATCAACTAAAAACATAAACAAATCATCAATATATAGCCCCAAGGGGTAGCCGAGTTGGTTGAGTATGGCATTCTTATAACCAAAAGGTCATAAGTTCGAGTCCCTTTACATACGCTTTCTCGGCTGAGCCTGTCACCTTGTGTGGTTTACCTTCTGGTGTTGGTTTGCAGGCTATCGCGTCAGACTGAGGGTTTACCCTGTGCGCACTCATTGCACTCTGAGTAGCGGCTGCGGGTTCCCTCCAAAAAAAAAAAAAGAAAAAAAAAAGTCATCAATATATATATATATATATATATATTATAATAAACAATATTTATATTTAATCGAATTGGTGTTTTTAGTACCGTTGATTAGCAACGTTGGTATTTCTTTTACTGGATCATAATAATAGTTATTACTTTAATGATTCACTCTCTGCTCAAAAAAGTAATTTTTTTTTTAATTTTGTGTTTAAGTTAGGCTTAAGCCACAAAATACATTATAAATTTTATCAAGTTTTTAAATAATTTATTGGATACAAAACAAAATAAATATCCTATTGGGAGGGGCTAAACCATTCCATCAAATATTATAAGTGGTATTTTTTAGTATTTTACATTTTTACCTTTTTTGTCAAAACCAATTCTTTTTATTTTTAGTGTAGTAAGTTTGGTATGACTCAAATACAAAATCAAGTAACCAAATTTTATATAAACTTTATATTTATGTACCAAATCTAAGTTTTTAACAAATTTTTGGAAAAAATTGTTGCATTATTATTTTTATATTTTCCTAAAAAACCATATACCTTGAATGTTAAAAAAAAGGATAGATTAAAGAAATCCATGACAAAATTAGAATTACAAATAAATTAATCTATTGTTTGGAACTAGATTTACGTCAATGGAGTTCTAGTGGAGGTTTTCGAATTTATGGTTTTCCTGGACGACACCGACAATAAAACTCTATGACACCGCCACCGTCACAAAACCACCAATACTGAGGCCTCACACCGGCAGTGAGGGACCACCGTCAGCACTATAACCGCTATGGTGTTAGGCGCTCCTATTGTCGGCCTTCCCAATGTTAGCACTACAATGCATGTTGTGTATTCATAGTAACTATTCTACAATGTGCACATGTCCAATTCAACACTAACTATTTTTCTAATATGCACGTGTCTAATTTTGATAGGTCTATTTCGATTATGCTATCATGACATACCCCGAGATGTGTGATAGGTGTCACAAGCAGATTGGTTAAAGGGATATACACTATCCACAATATGCACGTGTCCAATTTTGATTGACCAATTTCGATTATGCTATCCACGCTAGAATATCAGTAAATAAGCACTTCAGTCATGTAAGCTCATAAACTTGAAAACTCACAAACATGGGTGATGCGAATTGGCATGTGCTCGAAGATGTGGTTCTGATCAAAGTAGCTGATTTCATAAAACGATCAATGTCAGAAGAAACACCTAGTTATGTCGACGATTTTTTTTGCAGAATGTACTTCATGCACGGACGGGAAACAACGTGTTTCAGTTGTATGATGCCCCGAGCACGCGGATGTGAAAAAGTCACAACCATGTTAAATTATTTGAAAACGGTTCCTGAATATACCTATTGCCTCACTCTCCTATCAACTCGTAAGCGAAATACGCGATGTTTTTAACATAACATTTCAAAGCTTAGTTACAAAAGATATGTTAGATCATGTGGTAAAAACGCCTAAAGAGAAAGCTGATGCTGAATCCAATTGCGTCCAAGACTCTTACTCAAACTCTGATGGAACTAGTGAAGATGAGGAATACCCGCTCGAAAAAAAGCCCGAACATGGATGAGATTATCCATCACCGTAAACGCGCCTGTGCCAACTAATTTTACGCATGAATTATGTAATTATTTTAATTATGTGAACTAATTTATGTCTAGTGTTATCATAATCGTCAATTTATTTTGTTTTTGAGTACTTACACATTGCATGCGGCGGTGGTAACACAACAAAACTATTCACATATTCCAATTATTAGAATCCCACACCAGCAACGTAAGATCCTAACACTGGCGGTGCAATGGAGCATCACCAATGTGTCAATTTAAAACAAAAAAACGTGCTACCACGCTGGTGGTTGGTTCATTTATAGCCCCGATGTTTTATTACACCAGATGTTCAGTAATTTAGCATCGCCGATTTATATAACGCCTACCATTTTTTAATTTGATACCGACGCCGTTATACAAAACTGATGATGTGTGAATTATTCGTTGGCATCTCCTTACAACATTGTCGGTGCATTGTTTACCCCCCGCCTACGTGGACTCTATGCGTCAGTGGTGCATGACTACTAGTTTTGAAAATAATACGCATACAAGATTAAAAAACATGTGTTGACAACCGCCGATAAAAATTAAACAAACTAACATAAAAATGAAGCAAACATGCATTTAATTAACTTAAAACTGAAATCAAATTTGGTCAAACATCCATTTAACATCAACCAAATCCAAGACAACACGATAAAAAAAATTTAGTCTACAAACAAAAACTACGGATTGCAACCACTACATTGTGCAAACAAGGTACAACACGAAGAATATCAAGGGGACCCAAGGGCTGGCAATCGTATGGACTCGGTTCCTAAATTGGACAAGTTCTTCGACGTTATCATCAAGAGATATTATACAGTTTATGATGCATAACGCCTCTATTGATTTCTCTTCCCTTAAAGCATGTGGAGTGATATGGAACCAACCGAACTTCGTCATGTATGCTTCATACTAAGCCGTAAACGTCCTACGGTTTGGCACAATAGGCTGAGTGTACGTGTCAACATAGAAAAGATGATTTTTCTAATCATTCCAATGCGACTTGTTAACCAGACAGCGCTACTGGTCACCCATTTTCAGGATCGTACGAGTGTAATAAATATTGAGGGGCCTCTATTACATCCAACCAAACTGCCGCATTACCATATCCGGTATATACACTTCCATAACATGCATAACCCAAATAGGAATGCAATATAATCCCAATGGCTGCACCAGAAAAGTATCCGTCATATCCTCGTACGAGTGAAATATCACCTGCACAAAGACATATAGACTAAGAAATCATTCGAAACATTTGTGAAAATAAAAAATACAAAAAAATACTTATGTATTTCTCCTCGAGACCGGCAAAGAGCTCATGGTAGTACATCTTTGGCTTAACGTTCCCCTTCATAAGTTTTTAGGCGACCAAGTAAGAAACTTCGACATAGATGGCTTATAACCGATGGTAACCGTGTGCCACCAACATGGGAAATGATCAAATATCCAGCTATGTAACAAGGCTTCGAAGCCTGTAAGACTCTTGAGCAACGTCTTGGACACTCCTCTTAACCCCTTGTATGGTCATGCCAATGCGCAAGTACCCGAAGCTTTACTACCTAGCTGATCTAAATGCTCCAAAAAGCAAGGTAATCAACTCGTACATTTTGTTAGTTGGTATTCGTGAAAATTGTGCAACCGAACATATACACAGGTATCCACGTGCAACTTATTTAACCATATCGTCGGTACGGTCTGGATTACCATCACAATACCAAGATGCTGAAAATGTAATCCTCAGTCATTGCACCCTCAAACCAACACCATCTTGCTTGCCCAACTGCTCTTGGATTTGAATCTGCAAAACTCCCAACAGCGAGGCATATATCTTCAGTGAACCACCAAAACAAAGAATCAACTCCATTTCAACTATGGGGCCCACCACTGGGAGACCAGTAATAGCGTAAACATCATCCAAAGTGATGCTCATCTCTCTAAACGAGAACAATAAAATGTTGGTCTCATGAAGCCAACTTTCGAGGAAAGTCTGTCATCTCTCTGAACGAGAACATGAATATGTTGTTCTTATGATGCCAACGTTCGAGGAAAGCCTCGCTCATTTGAGTGTTTGAGCTGAACTTGGTCAGGTGTTTTATAAGAGGACATAATGGAGTTTCTCGTACGATTGTCTCAATAACCATATCAAGACTAATCATATCAAATCTTATCTTTTCGAAAAGATTTGAAATCAAGTTACTCCTCGCAAGTGCTCCTTTTTGGTTTGGAGGATTATTCTAAACAAGCTTCATATTAACCCAATTATGTAGACTAAGCATATTTCAATTGTTTCCATATGTCAGTTATACCAAAATTTAGAATCTAAGGACCATCTATTTGTCTCTTGACATTTTTCCTGGAATATTTGGTCTTATTTTGTAGAAATTCTCAAAGTCAGAATAAGCAAGTTCATGACTACTAAGCATATGATTCATACTTGGTTCTGGTCCTCTTCTAACAAGGTCCACATCAAGACTATCCTTCCAGCTATAATTAGTTGGGTTATTTGGCAAAAAAGAGATAAATTCAAGATTTCAGGTGATTCGTACTCTGCTATATCTTCAATCAAATACATCACAGATATCTTATCTAACCTGGATCAATCTAATATCCTAAAGAATAAGAACTAGAAAAGTAACGAAGAAGCTACTATTACCTTGGGATGTTTCAACCATCTTAAGGTGAAGAAGAAAATTTCACATCTTTACTGGATTCCTCCTAATTCAGGCAGATCCAAGCTTAGTACAGACGCTAGTTGTCTTCCTTCTGGTGAATCGAATGGAGTCATCTTAATTCGTGACAGTTAGGGTACTATCATCCATGGATTCGGAAACGTCTGTGGGAAACTGTCTACGATTAAAGCCGAAGCTCGAGCTCTCCACGACGGTCTTCAAATCTGCAAGATTAAAGGTCTAAGTGAAGTGGATATCGAAACTGATTCTCAGATCTTACTATCCCTTCTTTCTTCTGGCCATTAGCCTTATCAGTTAGAATCTATGCTGAAAATAAGAACTTTAATTTCTCTTAAAATGATACTTCATCATATTTACAGAGAGCAAAACCGAGCAGCCGATTGGCTTGCTCGATAGACTCTTAGATGCAAAATGAAAATTGATTATAAAACCTTTAAAGCTCCTCATCAATTAGAAGCAATTACCTTTCTCGAAAGCCTTCATCTTGGTTATCTGAGAATATAATGACTACTATTTTTTTACCGGATTTTTAAGCTATGATGTAGGTGTCCATAAGCCTGTGATGGTCGTGTTTTAGCGTCTCTAGTGTCCTGTCTAATCTTCTCTGCTTGCATCAAATATTTCATCAATTCACCGAAATTCTCTGTTTTAGAAGTTATTTCTCTCTCTCGCAATGTTTTGTTCTTTATCTCAAAGGGATCCTCTTTTGATTTCCAGATCTGAAATCTTCCAAAAACTAAGATTTGGTCCATTGAAGCTTCAGTGAGATCCGAATCTATAATCTTTCAAAGACTAAGATTTGGTCTATTAAAGCCATAGCTGTCTCTATGAGTTCATTCAAATCTGTTTTAGAACATCGTTTGAAGTCAAATTTTCAAATTTTAGAGGGTTGGGATTTTTCAATTTTTGGTTTGGGTTTTTTCTTCGGATCAGTGTTGCTAGTCAAATTTTGGAGGGTTGGAATTTTTCAAATTTTGGTTTAGCGCCTTCTTTCTAAACCCTGAAATTTGGAGGTATTTGTAATTTGATTGTATTATTTTCTTTTTCCTGTTCCTAGGTCTGTCTGATTTTATAATTAATAAAAAAACATTAGCTTTAAAAAAAAAGACTCGTGGGTTTAAAAAATTAAATGAATGACTAGAAGTTGTAAAATTATACGTTTTCCAAAAAAGGAAATTCTATCTTCAGGTCATCAGCGAAACTAAATTTAAAAAAAAAAAAATCATGAAGAAACAGTCAATTTTTATAGAAACATCAAATATGATATGACCAACATAATTCTGTCTGAATACCAAATCTATCATGTTGGGATTCAATCATACATGGCACTGAATCCAAGTCAATGTCGATATTGAAGTAATCAACATACAAAGTGAGAACTGGAAGATCACAAACTACAATTGGATCAAGTTTTTGAAACAATAGGTACCCAGAAGAAACCAGCCAACAAGGAGGAAGGCGAAAAAGGCCACAAAAGTAATGAAGCTAATTCCTCCAAAGGTGAGTCCTAGGCCAAATACAACCATAAAAGGTAAGATAGATTGTAGTATAGATGCTCCTCTTACCCATCGACCCTTGAGGAAAATCAGAGCTGCCACGTTTACTACATTCCATCTACCAGAGCGGAAGCCTAACCTATTCAGATTGTTGGCTACAAAAGAATGGCAGTTGCACGTCAATAGGTTGTATGACCGATGTTGGAATTCCATCGTGCTTTTTCTAAGAGCCTCGTCCCATGTTGATACTTCTTGGCTACGGCCATCTTGTCGGTGTCCATTCTCACCGTTGAATGCAGCTTCAGGAGTCGAAAACAAACATTCCTGTGTGCAGATATTATGCCAAATATAACTATAGAGATTATAAAGGGTCGTTTCATTTAATAAACACTACATGCTCTTAAGTTCAAATTTGATACATCAGCTTGAAGTCGATGAAACTAGATATATATATATATATATATATATATAAAACATGCTAAACGCACGTACTTAAGTAAGGTTTGATGTGGAAAGAAATAGACAACATGGTAAAAATAGCTAAAAACAAAGTTAGTCTTTTAGACTTTGATCTTATTTTAAGCCATAGAGTTTTTTAAAGCTTAACAACTAACAAGTTTTTGCTTATAAAAAGCCTAGGAACACCAAACAACCACTAAAACCCACAAAAGATAAAGAGTTCAAAATACCTTGTCCTTGTTTATTTGGATGTAACGGGTCACAACTCCAAATGTAAAATTGTCAACGCAAACGAAATTTGGTCCGGCAAAATCTAGGATGACTCCATCTTCTCTGCATATACCCATGTGGCCAATGAAAGGAATGAACCAAGAAATAACAGGGAGTGGCGTCCAAACAATGCAACAAGGAAATCTGGCTCTTTTCGGATCAATTTCCATACGGGAAGCTATGTTGCCTTCCATCATCAGCTGGTTCTCCGGATCAGCTCGCTCTCCCATTGCCAAAAACACAGCACACTAACTGGGTCTTCTAAAGCGTAATCTGCGTTTCATAATCTGTATAAACTTAAGCAAGTAGATAAAAGATGATAACTCGATAATAACAAACCCCTTTAAAACAACTTAAGTAAGTAGTATGAGTTAAACCACTGCAATGGCCTTAGCTGCTGCTGGATTTTCCGGAAATAGCATAATTTCTAGCTGCAGGGGATGTCACTTTTAGAGTACCAAGTAATGTAATGGCTTATAAACTTCCTGTAGTGTTACCTATCATCTTTCATCCAAAAACCAATAACTACTCGAATTAAGACTGACTTGAGTCTGATTAGAATGCGATACTCTTCGAATAATAAAATTCAGAGTAAATAAACCTCCAAATGAACTGTTAAAATCTTGATTTTAACAAGAATCTTGAGCATCTTGATTTCAATATCAAAATCAAACACTAAAATCAAGACTGATACGAGCCAAAATCGATTGCAATACTTCTCGAATTGAATGAGTTAAAATATAATTGTGACTAGAATCTAAAGCATATCAGTTTCAACATTAAATTGAAAACAAAAATCCAAGATAGCTAAATAACAGACGCAAAGCGATATAGAGGCCGGTGAAGAAAATAACAACAAATGACAGTATACAGAGTAATTGTAATCGGAATATACGAAGATCGATCAAAGTTTCTAATGGCATATAGTACCTTGAGAGAGAGAGAGAGAGATCGAGTCCTGAGTCGTTAATCGCTGACTCGGTTGCTTCGTCGTCTCTTTACTTTTTTGAAGATGTCTGTTATTTATGGGTTTGTTTGGTCATAAGGTTAGTATTATACCTGTTCACGTTTTAGTGCTATCCTTGTTTAGAATCATTTTGCAAGGACGATTGTGCTAAACCGATTCAGCCCGATCGGTTTATTGGAATATTCCTTTACCGATTCAGCCTGATCAGTTTATTCGAATATTCTCTCTAAAAAGTGAAATTTGTTTTTCAGGTAATTTTTTATTTATCATCTCACATATCATTTATTATAGCCGTAGATGTCATTAAAATATTGAAGGGAAAAAAAATTAAAAAATATAAATGGTCTTAAAAGAAATACAAATTTCAAGATTTTTTTTCTTCTAAATTTCATGATTTCAATGGCTTCCAACACCATGAATAAAGCCAGAAACTAATACATTGACAAGCTTTCATCATCGAATCAAACTACAGGGTTTAAAAGAGGTTTTTTTTTTAAAAATGTGCTTCCAAATTTCCGATAACGAGTCCCACTTCCAGCATGAGGTAACAAGACAACGTTCAAGTCCGAAAAGTTGTTCAGGAACTAGCACACTCAATTTCTATTCTTAGGAACAAAGCCTCAAATTTCAGTCGGTCCTCATTGAACCTAGAACAAAATAAACTACATTCAGTTTTTGCTCTATTAATTCATCCAAAAATTTCATAAAATCAATCCATAAAAAACCAAATACCAATAATAATAAACAAACCAATTTATGACAAAAAAGTCTTTAGTGAATACCAAGAATCAACGTCTACAACAAATCAATAACTGCAAATCCAACTCAAAATCAATGCAGACATTACAAGAAATGGCTCAAAGAAAACGCTTCATTTAAACGTGATGATTCGAGACTTTGGAGACCACAAGTCTATCATATTATCATGACAAGATAAGTTTCAAACTAACTCTAAATTCACTTTGATTAGTAAATTTTCAGCATGCAGACTTTAATTAACCATTGTGCATAAATTTTTGGACAATCTGGGATTCCTGAGAGAAGTTAATATATCATTATGAGACTCTATGCACGCATTAATCGAGTTTGATCATCATGATGATCTTCGGAAAATATATTAAAAGAAATGTTTGTAACCCAAATTTTAATCATAGGATTGAATCTCCTATAACTCATTAGAATTACATTACCTAATCTACCTTAGTTCATGTTTAATGAGGATACATTCCTTAATATAGCAAAATCAATTAGAAATCCCTTAACTGTTTGCGTCCCTGCAAAAAATAGAGCAAAATTCAAGTGTTGTAAGACATGGATTGAACTTGATTTCTCCAAAAATCCTACCTATAAAGTGTGGATAGGCTTTGGAGATATTGAGGGGTTTTGGCAGAAAATAATTTATGGATATATGCCTACATGCTGCCTATAATGTGCTCATCTTGGCCACAAGTCCTCTAAGTGTAAGAAATTGTTGATTCTTAAAGAAAGTAATAACTTAAATAAGAACCAATCTAAGTCAAATTTTATGTCCAATCAACCTCATAAATATTTTACACAAATAGAACTATGGACGCCTAAGATAAAATCAATTATCATAAATGATAAGGAACCACTTCATATAAAAAGCAATCAAGAATAAACAATAAGTCTAAGACTGAAAAATAAACAGACATTAATGAAAACTCAAACCAAAACACCATAAGAAGAAAAAACAAAATCTAAGGACCAACTACTTTTCACACAAGCATTACTTGCTAAAGTATTAGAGAACCCAAATACTTGTATAACAACCATTGAGAAACCTGTTAACGATAAGACAACAATAAGTCAAATCCATATAAGGACTATAACATACCTGATGATGTATATAATGAAATTATTGAAGACTTGGAATCTATTGAAGCTAGTGTTATTTTCAACTTATCAACTGAACTTGAAAATTATGAACAAAACTTAGTCTCACCGAAACATATTACTACTGGTAGCGTCCCTACATCTCATGTTCTTAGGATGATAGAAGATGGAAATGCATTTAAGAAAATGTTAAGTAAAAGAATAAAAAAGGCTAAATCTAGACCTATTATGTTTAATTAACACCAATGAGCTACATTTTAAAGGCTCTATCATGCCCTTCAATGGAGCATCAAAATGACTATCACATTCCTAAACTGAAATGTGAGAGGTCTGGGAAATAAATACACTATCAGATAATTTAGAAGTAGGTATCTTAGGCTTAAAAAGTGAGGTAGGACTCTAAATCTCTTTCATTTTTTATAATGAGAAATATCAGTAATTTACTAACCATAAAATGTATAAACTATACTACCAAAATAGTTTACATGGAGCTGATATTGAAAGACTTTTGCCTCTGCCTTAAATCGCTGCAACTAATCGAGATTTTGATAGTATCATTACCACAAGTTGCATCTTTACATTCATAAACCTAGTAACTTGTAGAAGATAAATTCATCTTTACATTCATAAACCTAGTAACTTGTAGAAGATAAACTTTATAATTAAAGATTAAATCCTTTATAAAAACCAACTGGTTCCCATAAGTTATTAATTTTAACACAAAATAGATTTTTAGTTGATTTCTAACAAGATTTCTAAGCAAGTAACAATACCAAGCTGTACTTTCCACTCTCGTAGACTTTAAAATTCAGAATGACATAGTTTTTAGAACTTGCAATTGATTGAGTAGATGAAGAAAACATATAATAAAATCAAATCAAAAAATTCAATGAATCTTTTTATGAAGTACTCAAACCAAGGCTATGTTTCTCCAGCTCTGTTCCTCTTCACAATTAAAATAGAAGAAGAAAGAGATGAATTAGTGAAATACTAGCTATGGGTTGAGGTCTTTGTCTAAATCTAATAAGTTTAGCCCCCAATAAGAATTTATGTGAAAAATAAAAGTTCAATCATGAAAGTAAAATACAAAAATTGATGGATTCAAGAGACTAACATTTGGTTCCAAAACAAAATAAAAAAAGGTCTTTCAAATTTGAGTTGAAATTTTTAATAATTTTAAAAATATCTCTCCAATGTGAACAAATATTTTACCAACATCAATAAAGTTCTATTTTATGTTAAAAAAAATATTTTTAAAATATTAAATATATAATAAATAAAATTACACAATAATAAGGCATATTCTGAAAAGCATCTAAATACGGTTGGAAAACATCCAAATATAATCGAAAATAGTACATCGGTAACAATAAATTACATTAAAAATTTATTATCGTTCAACACTAACTTTGTAATCATTATCATATTCTTATCCTCTTAATTTACTTTATCGTCTATATTGTTTTAAACAAAATATTAAAATTATAATTTGATTTGATAAATAGTTTTATTCACTAATTTTACGGTTGAGAGAATCCAAGTGAGCTGGATGTATACTATATGAATTCTAATCGGATAAGATTTTAAAATTTAGAAATGAAAATAAAAATTCCAAACATGTATTAAAGGGTGAATTACCAATATATATTCACTTTACTATCTCATTACTACATTTTACTCAAAATTGGTAAACTACCAATAAGTATCTAGATCAAGAAGAAAAACAAAAAATAATCATTTTGTTTTGTTCTGAACCAAAACTTCTCTTTCCTACGTCTTTTTAAAGTGTGTATTTTTCAAATCTTAGCTTGAAAAATAATAATCTGAAAGTACTATCGGCTTTGTTTTTTAAGAAGAACAAAACTAGATCCATGGATGATTTTTTCATTTCATTTTTTCACACCCAATTACATTGATCTCACATCTCTTATCATCAAATAATACATGTCTCACATCTCTCCAAATCATCATGCATGGTCTCTCTACTTCCATTATTCCTGGTCTTTTCAGTTCATCATGCATGGTCTCTCTACTTCCATCATACACGGTCTCTCCAGTTCATTATGTCTGGTCTCTCCACTTCTATGATGCATGGTCTCTCCATTTCCATCATGTATAATCTCTCTACTTCCATCGTGTATGTTCTTTCCCTTTCTATTATGCTTGGTTTCTTCACTTCCATCATGTTTGGTCTTTCAACTTCATCATGCATGGTCTCGTATCTCTCTATTTATCATAATTGGTCTTTTCATTTCATCATGCCTGGTCTCACATCTCTTCAATTACATTATGTCTGGTCTCGCATGTCTCCACTTGCATCATATTTGGTCTATCTAATTCCATTATACATGGTCTCTCCAATTCCATTATATATGGTCTCTCCAGTTTATCATGCCTGGTCTGGGATTTCTCCATTTTATCATGCCTAGTCTCAAAACAATAATCTTGGTATAAGGAAGATAGACAAATGGAATGAAAAATAATTTGATAAGCCATGTTAAACCCCAAATATACATACTTGGAACAAGATCCAAATATAAAAATATCACAATTAGACTTAAATACACACATTAATAATAGTACATTTTAGATTTTTAAAGGAAACAAAAAAGACTAATATTAAAAGTATTTATTTTATTTTAAAAGCATTAAATATATTATAAAATTCTACATAATCACTAGGGTTTTCCCCTGAAAAAGAATAAAAATTATCAAAATACACTTAAACCTATCCCAATATAATATAGATTGAATGACTTAAAAGCTACTAAAAATATACCAAAATTACAACAAAAAACATTTTTGAATTTTTTTTCTACGCCATCAGGTAAATGAACCTGATATATCAAACTTAAGAGAGATACAAAAGACCATAAATAGATTGGTCCACACACCTTAGCAATGTACACTGCCAAAGTCCAAAATAAACTATAGTAAGCTCATGTCTATATTAAGAAAACACTCATCCACCAATGAGACGAAAAGGCTTTAGGGTAATATTATTAGGGTGAGAAAAGATCTTTACGATAGGGATTACAACGCCGCAAAATAAAGGATCTCCTTGTTGTCTAAACCGGCCGTCAGAACCCATAAAACTTCAAAAACAAACTCACTTAGAATGCCGACGAAAGCCGAACACCATGCTGATGGTAAGGGGACGAACCAGTCGAATCGACTCTCTCAAGTCATGGACAGGTTTTCTTAAAGCGGGGTATTGACATGGATTCATCAGAAAATATAACACCGAACAAAACTGAACCGTAATAGCATAACCCACTGACACAACTTCACCAGAAACGGAAAATCTCATACGCAAAAACTGCAAGGAGAGCGCCAAAACTGCCTCCAAAGCATACAAAAACGACATGCATACATAAAAAACTACACTTACTTTGAACCAAGAATATCAACTCCATGATTCTAATCAAAGAAGGTCTTAACGATTTATTTTTACTCTATGGGCTTCAAATTAGCCTTGAGAAGAACCATATCTTCATGTCAGGATCAACCCTACTTTTAAGCGAAACCTCATTAACCTTTATGGGTTCACGACTGGCTCTCTTTTTGTTAAATATCTGGGAGTCCCCCTGAACACCAGTCGCCTTACCCATTCAGACTATTTCCCCTATGCCATAAGATTAATGCTCGTATTGAATATTGGAACTCTAAATATCTCTCTTATACTTGACGCTTTTAGCTTATAAAATCTATCATATTTGTTGGGCAGGTTTATTGGCCATCAATATTCATTTTCCCTTCGAGAATTCTCAAAGAACTCTCCTAGAATATCCGTCGTTACCTCTAGACCGGACACGAGATGAAAATATTTGGCTCTAAATTTTTATGGACCTCAGTTATTGTACCCACATTATAGGGAGGTCTTGTGATTCTAGATCTAAAAACCTGAAATCAGGTGACCATCCTTAAGCACCAGTGGTCGATCATTAACAAATCTTCTACCTATATCTAGTGTGATTGGATTTCTATCAAAAAAATTAAACATAATAACTTTCGGACCATCACTCCAGGCTCCACTTATCCCTAAGCCTTTTGGCCAGTAATCTTTTCGGGATGACTATCGACAATGAAAGGAACACATCATTTTAATTCGACTTATGGATTCTCTCCACATTCATTGCTACTCACTATGGCCAGTCTATCATCAATGACTCAAGGCTTGGTAAGAACCTCTTTGTGTCCAATTTTCTCTTCGAGAGATGATGGATTTGCCTCACAATAGGAGATATGTCCGTACCAAAAACAGAAGTAACCTCATGGAAATCCGCAACATCGTTCTCTCCCTGCTCTTTCAAGAGAACTCCTCAACGATGTCACATACTGTATTGCTAGAGTTGGGAATCCTAACTTTTCGATCAAGGACACTTACAACGTCATTCGTACGCCCGTCCCCTCTGTCGGATGTACGGGGTTAGTTTGGAATAAATTTAATATCTCGTTTTATTCGTATTGATTACAGACTATTGCCTCTCGATTTCGCTAGTACTTTTATTATTGACCAGTTATGGTCTTATCTTATCTTTCGGTTACTCTCTGGCTTCCATGCTATCCCTTAAGGTATGTCATAGGTATTTGTAAGAAGAACTTTATTTTTTTTAATGCATTTATTTCCACCAATTATTTTTATTTGATTCGTTAGAAAAATAAATATGATGACGATTTTAATTTTATATTTTTAAATTGTGATTAAAATATAAATTTTTAAAATTTAATTGTTTCTTTTTATAGTTACGAATATACACAAAAGATAATCGTTATTTTTATTTCTTTTGGGTACCAAAAGAGAATTACCATCTCGTTTAATATTTAATATAATTTTGAAGTAATGTTGATACTTAAAAAACTATATTTTAATTTATATTTTTTATATAAAGATTATGACAACTAAAGAAAGAAACACTATTATATGGTTAAAAATATATTTTGATAATTAAAGACTTTCTAATATAAAATGATAATATAGACCTTATGTAGAAGAAATGTTTTTTTTCAAAAACTTAAATCGCATATTTGTCTTATATTTAATCTTTTTTCTACGAGCAAAAGATTTTACGCCTTCGTCCTATTCCTCGTAAGGTTTTCAGGATTGGTATTGGTAATGGCTCGTGTAACTCTTTCTGGTTCAATGTGTGGATCCTCTTTACCTCTTTGGTTGATCACTATGGTGCCAGTATCATTACTGACTGTAAACTTGGAAAAAGACTCTTAGTCTCTTAAATTATTCTTGATGGCCAATAGAATTGGTCTGCCAATATCAGATCGACCAGTGCTAGGAATTACCCCAACACCTGGGAGATTCAAACTCTCATTCTCTCTCTTCGTCCTCCTAACATCAACTCTATGGATGTTCCCTTCTGGAATGTAAAGGTTGGCAATCCAAGTTTCACTATCAAGGAAACATATTTAGCCATCCGACCGTCTTCCCCCATTGTGGGGTGGGTCAGGTTAGTCTGGAACAAATTCAACATTCCTCGTCACTTTTTCATTTTATGGATGACATTTATTGGAAATATTTCCACTTTAGGACATTCTTGTTGGGGTACAGCACCCTCCCATCCAAGTGTGTCTTGTGCAACGCTGATTCTTAAACTATCAGTAATCTCCTCTTTGATTGTAGTTTCACCAAGAGTCTGTGGATTCATTTTAGCTTTATCTCGAGGTTCCCCTTTACTGTCATACGCTGGATTTCTTAGCTGTGTGTGGTGTCAAACTGGTCTCAATCTCGAGATCGTCATGTTTGGGGCACTTGCTTTGGTGCAGTTACGTTCCACGTTTGGCGGGAGAGGAATTACAGAGTTTCTGGCTCATCTCCTGTCATTGTCTCTTTGGTGTCTAAACGGATCTTCTCAGATCTTCGCTTTATACTTTATGGTACCAAGATTGGCTGGCATATTTAACTTCCACTTTGCTGACTTTTTTTGTATTGTAGGTTTTCTCTCCTTCCGAGTGTTGTGCTTCTCGCATTTTGTTGTTGTTGGATTGCTTCATTTGGATCTGCTTGTTTTTTATTATGACGACTCTCACTCTCCTTGGTTTAGTTTGAGATGTTTGTTTACTAGACTTCTTTTTCTGTCATATTTTGTTATTACTTGGTTTTACTTTTAACTTCTACTTAGGTCGGTTGTATCTCATCGGAGTATGCCCTAGGTTTCTGTATGAACACCCTTATTTATATCTAATGCTTTTTTTCACACAACCCCCTCCCCAAATCCAATAAATAATTGAAAAAATATTTAGAAAAATTCTCAATACGATAAAAATGTACGAGGTAAGGAATAATGTGTTTTTTATTTTATATTTATGTATGTACTGGTTAAAAAATGATTTTCATTTAAATAAAAAGATCGTGGAAATACAATTTTTTTTTAATTATCATTTACATATTTTGTTAACAGTTAGTTGTTATTAGTTGACCAACTAAATTTATGCATGGAAAGCTTAAACATTGAGTTGTCATTTTTGTAATTCATTGTTATAATTAATCATACTATTAAAACTAAATGCATGCCTGCCTCATGCATGATGTTTATCAGACTTATATTTTGATTTAGTTAGTATCTAAATTTATGGTAGTCATTTGGTATGGTAGATTTATGTGATATGTATATATATATATGGTTTTTTATATGTAAGTTCATCTAATAAGTAAATAAATGAAGTTTTTTTTAAACGTTTTTTTAGAGAGATGAGTAACGAGAGATCCTGCAGTTGTAACATAGAGTGTAATGATTGGAGTGGGCTCCAAAGAGTACCAACGATGCAAAAAATAGCAGTTTAAAGAGCAGCATTATAGTGATTGGCTAGTCCAAGAGCAACTAGAGTAGTTGTATCTGGTGACACAACGAAAAAAATTGCTCAATGATATTGCTAGATTACTGCCCTGTCTTCGACATGCTATAATCGTATATATATAACTAAACTATTGATAATGCTATAATTTACGGTGCTAATAAATTTATAAATTTAATTAATTAGAGCTCTGAATTCTGAGTTTCCTATGATAGTATAAACAATGCATCATTAGAACAAGTAAATGAAACCAAATATGCAATAGACAGTCACTATCTTCGGCATGCTATAATCGTATATATAACTGTTTAAGATGAATATTCACCGAATAACATAACTGATAAGAAACAAAGTCTTGAGTTTCCAAATATGTGTTCTTCTTTTATTTTTTATTTATTCAATAGGTGAATCCACAAGGGTTTTACATATGTATTTTTGCGGTTTAATGAACGATTCATCATTGACTGCACTAGAGAATTCTCATAGATGTCGTGTTTTAGTTATCTATATCCAAATAGACTCAAACAAATGCCTTAGAAACTGAGATAGTGTTTCTAAGCGGGGTCTTATTTAAGGATTTAAATTCTCTTGCATTTTTAACTCTTACAGTCTTATAACTTGTGCACCTATGCCCATCCAACTAATGTCAAATGCATTGAAGTTTATTGTGGCCATGATAGTGGGTTTTGAGTTTACCTCGATGAGCACAAAGTATTGGTCGAATTACTATAATCAAATGGAAACTTGAAACACTTCTTCTATGTGTGAGTGAGAACTACGAGTCCGGCTTACAGAAGAAAAAAACATTCACAAAGATGACTTAAAGGCTCTTAGGTGATAATACTACACCCTACAAGCTTGGTATACTCTTTATAGTAATGGGGTAAGGCGCAATAGAGACTAATAAGATAAAAAGTAGTTTCCTGGTAATATGCAACAACACAATTATTAGATGATCAATAAAAACACGAGAAAACTATTTTTGAAAGACAAGGATCAATGAGACATCGACAAGACGATCAAAATAGGAATAACTAGATGAACATGAGTCCATAAGGCAAGAGTATTATTTTACCCGAATGAAGCATTAACCAAGTATCTAAACCCAAAGCCTGAGAATATAGCATTTAATCTGAAGAAGGTGCAAATTGTGCACTTAAACTTGAAACCTGATCTGACAACATTCTAACAAATGAAAGCACAAACCAAGCACTTAAATTTAAAGCCTAAGCTAGCCGTTACCACGAAGTCACACATGTGACAATACGTGTTAGTAAAAAATGTATCCCTATATTTATTAGAAACTTGATCAGATGAATATAGCCAAAAGTGTAAAGAGATTTGATTTTTGAAATAAAAATATATTGAGTGAATTATTATTCTACAGTTATTCTCTTTTGATTATCCATCATTATTTTGGCAGAAATTTTGAGAATTATTTTTATGTTATCACGAAGTATATATATTTTTTACTTAACAAGTTCTATTGTGTTTGTTGAGATTAATCTGACTCAGTTATATTTTGTGCTCCTTTTAAATCCAACTATTTATGTATACCTATTTTTAGAGTTGTTTTAGTAGTTTTCAATAAAAACTAAATTATGATAAAAAAAGTAGTTTTAGAAGTTTGACAACGAGTTACCCACTAATTTTTTTTATTACTTTTTAGTCTTCTAAATCATAAATTTTATTTATTATTTATTTATTATCTTCATATTTTGAAAATGAATGTTTTTTTTTTCAAATTCTATTTATTAACAATAAAATTAAAACACTAATAATTTATTTTAAAAATTAATTAAAAAAAATAATCAAAATTTTCTTCAAAAATTAATAAAATAAAATAAAATAAAATTTTAAAATATGTAGATAAAAAACATATCGAAATCACAAGTTAAATAAACAGTTTTATAATTCCTTAAAAAATATATTATAAATAGTTTGAAAACTATATAATAATTTTTTTTATAAATATTAAATTTAATTAACTAGCTTGATAATCTACGTTTTTAGTTATTTATAATAAAAAAAGACGTAATTAATTCTTGTGGTATATTTATACGTTGATTAGTGAATGATGATGATAGATCATAAAAGAAAAAAGTTGAGAACCGGAACTCTGGAAACGATTGGTGGAGAAATTGTAACTCATACAGAGAAATTGAAAGTTGTCTTTGTCGAACAAAAGAGAAGATGAGAAAAAAAACAAAAGAGAACGTGAGAAAAAAAAACATTAGAATTTTTTTTTAAATATTCATCTACGAGAAATCAGGGCACTATTTGTATTTATAAGTAGTACAAATAAACCTCAAACGTTTCTAAAGCTCGGGTTTTAATTACAATGATCCAAAATTTACTTAGTTCTCGAAGCCTGATTCACAGCCTCATATTGACTAGGTTAATCTATTACGGTTCATATCATTGTCAGTAGCTCATAGTCCTTATTAGAGAATTGAGGTAAGAGGAAAATTTGAAGTACTTTGTTTTTGAACGGAACAATTATTAAGTCTGAGCCAAGGAAGCTCATTCTTGAATAATTTGAAAAATCATGTTTGACATCGTATAATCGATTCTTTATGATGACTGATCTTTAATTTTGTTATATCTATGAATTTATGATGTGAGAGAAAAGGTCTCGGTCGAACCAAGCTATCAAGCCAATTATAGTTGGAATCCCAAGTTTTTAGGTTTACTTTATGAGTTTTGTTCTGTTAAAACCATAGTCATCAAATTGTATATTAAGAATTTTTTTTATTTAAAAAAAATACAAGGTGAGTTATCTTTCTTGTGCTCTTTGATTTCTTGGTAGTTGGTATCTCATAATAAAAATTTATAATCCAATTTGGATTCCAATGATCTAGAAAATTTTATATGTATCTGCCCATTGTAGCTCCCAAGTGTTTTAAAGTGCGAAAAATGATTAAAAATAAACCAAAGCCGAAAGTATGCCACAAAAAGCCAGAGTAGTGATATACTAAGTCAAAGCTCATGGCGACCAAGCCAGTTAAGGTCCAAGTGACACATTTGATTTGCCAATATTTGGAGTGACAAACTATTTGAGTTTTGAAGTGTCACAAATTATTCATGCCAACATTTAGAGTGATTGAACCATTCGATAACTAAAGAATCACAGAAAAACCATACCAAATTTAATCACTACTGACATTTATATTATCATAAAGCATTTTTTATATAACATGCACGCAGTGTTCGAGGAAGCCTAATGAGAGACAAATAATTGACGTCTATTAAATGTATTTTGTTCATGTTAGTATAATATATTAATAAAATAACGATAAATTAAGTAGTTAACTTAGTTATTTTTGCAGGCTTTAATCAGCAGACCGCTAGTAGGAATAACCTAACTAATATTAAAATAGTAAGATTCAAACCAAGGCCAATGAAGCAAATTCCAAACCTAAACAGAGGCCGAAAAAGGTATAAATAGTCAAGGTTGAAGTTTGAGGAGTCAAATATTAAACTAAAAAAATATAAACCAAATATTGGTAGAGGTAGGACCAAGGTATAAAGGTCTGAAGCTAAGAGAGTATGAACCAAGCCTGAGGCCATAGAGGCAGGAGAAGTCGAACTAAGTTTAAGGCAAGTTGTGAGGTAGAACGAGAAAATAGTCTGAACAACGAAGCTCGATAAGCCAAACTAAGGCCATAAAAGTCCAAAATTAGGCAAAAATAAGTCAAATCGAGACCCAAATAGGTTGGATCGGGGTTGAGACAATGAGATTCCAAACCAAGACTGAAATGGGAAAAACAAACGAAGCAATTGGAGGCTAAACCAAGTCTGGAAAAAATCAAGGTAAATTGAGGTTGGATAAAAGTTAGAAGAGGTGAATCCAAGGTAGGAAGATAACGATCCAAAACTGGAAATAGTCAAAGAAAGAAGAGGCAAAACTAAGATAAAAAAGAACAAGAAGATGCTGAATCGAGACCGAGGCAATAAAAGGCTGAACCAAGCTCGGAAACCAAAGTCCATGAAAGGGAATACCAAACCAAAAGGCTATACCACGACAAGGTAATATAATACAAGTCCTCCTAGGCCTTTTGATTGATATGCATTCATACTGACTCTCTTGAGAAATCTCAGAAACAACAAGGATATGACATATGATCACCTTAGAGAGAATAATTATAGGATTTCCTGATCATAGAGATAGTAACACCATTTCTCTCATGAGAATTTTCGAGACTACCAAGAAGATGGATGACATAGTGCAAATTATGTCGATACTTTGGGCGTAACTCCGTCACAAAAGATCGTCACGGGCTCCTCTAAGTGGGAGCCTTGCATGTCATCTAGCTGATTTTGCACAAAAATTGTAGGGAAAATTGTGTCTTCCGTGAAAAAACAAACATGAATATAGAAGTGGTTTTTTGGTTTTGGATTTTTTAAAAAATCTTATTATTACTTGGATCTTTGTTTTATATGGACTACGCCAATTTTTGCTTATCTATTGATTACCGTCCATATAATTGGTGGTGGTGTTAAACATAGTGTTATTTTTAAAAAGAATGAGGCGTCTTTGTGGTGCTAAATGTGGTGGTATTTTTGAAAAGAAGATAATTTATTTTATAATTCTATTTTTTTATTTGTTGGAGTTATGAAAGTTTTATGTATGTACTAAATATTATTTCTAATTAAACAAAGTATATATTATTCAAATAATTAAAAGTGAATCAAACTGCATCCAAACTTGTGTCTCGAATATGTTTTTTAAGTAAACGAACCTTTCATTTAGAAAAGAGGTTTAAGTACAAGAGGTTTGGTATTATAGGGATGAAAAATAAGGGCACTAAATATAAAAATGAGGTGCTAAGACATAGAATCTAAAATTTGCAAGAGCAATTGAAGCCGGACAACTTGGAATCCAAACGGAGAGAGGCGAAAATATCAACCTTGAAGCAAGAAGAGACATTCTTATGAACAAACAAGGAAGGATTCGGAGAACAAAGTGGAGTCATCATCTTGGAAGGAGCAGCTCCACAATCAGAATTGAACATAGAAAGGAAGATCCAACAGAAGGCTTCACGTAAGATTTAATTAGCTGTAATCTTATATTTTAGAAGATTTTTGATGCAAACAACTTACACTTATATACTTGCTCTGTTTTGAGACACCAAGCTTAAATCAGATTAAGATAGGCTAAAGAGCTTTGATGAAGATTTTTATTTGTAGATTACTATGATCCACTAGCTAATGTCACCATTATGAGCCAGTAAATTACTTGATTAAGGATCATGAGGCTATAACAGTTAATTATCGGCTCATGGATACTTAAAAATTTGATATTTTCTTTGAGAATAATAGATTTCAACTTGCGCAAAGAAGCCTTGGTGTCAATTAGCGGCTCATGTAAGACTTTTGAGAGTTGATCTTTTGGGTTATGTAAATTTCAAAGATTTGATAACTAATGAACCTCTTTTCTTCTTGTCTTTGGTTTCTTTTAGTTTTTTGTTAAGAAGATTTTAAAAGCTTGTATCAATCTCCTTTTTCTTTTAAATATGAGTAGTTAGTAAGCTGCCTATGTTGTGTTTATTAGGAGAATGAATGCCTCATACAAGATTCCATCATTTTGAGAGAGCTATAAGTTGTAATCATAATCAAAGGACTTGATTGATGAGGTTTGATTTTGCTTTAGTAAATTGCTAAGGAAGAATTCTAGAGAGAGAAAATGTTAAAGAGTTTTTTAGAGAGATAAAACACAAGTACAAATGAGTTTCAAAGTAAAAGTGTTCAACCCCTTTATTAGAGTAGTCTGGTCCTTTATATAGAGGAGCCAAGATTTAGTCTCAAACTGAATCGGTTACAAAAATGGACTAATTGCCGTTTAATCCTTATAAATTATACAAAGTCACAAATTAAGGACAAAACGTACATTAATTACAATTAAATCCCTAAATTTAAATTATTTACAAATTAATCCTTAAAACTCTATTTCCATATTAGAAGCCCCCCTAGTTCTCATGTCAGTAAATGAATGAGAACTAAAAAGTCTTCAAATCAGTTTTGTCTTCGAACCTTTAACCTGTCATAAATAAAAAAAACAACTATTCGAAGCCATTATCTTGATCTATTATTCGAAGTATGTATACAATATTAATGCTTAAAAACATATTCGAATAAAAAAAACAAATAATCTTCGAATAATCTTTACAGATAAATATGGGCCAATAAAGTTGTAATCACTTCAAATTGATGTTATCGCTTATCACTTCGAAGCGATGTAATTACTTTTTATAAAAATCACCCTCGAAGTATTATGTAGATAGATCATCCTCGAATGTAACGGTTACATATGTAACGGTTATATTCATCATGACCCTAATAATCTAGCATGACGGATGTCGAACATCTAATCTACTCAACGATTCATATTCCAACCTATCACCATATGGGTCTCTTCATCTTCACACGTCTTCACTTACTTTAGTATAAATACCACATATCTCTCATTCCAACTCTCCTCACACAAAAATTGATTTAGAGAGAAGTTAGAGTTATAGAGTACCTTCATCTGCTCCTCCCTTATTCCTAGGATTCTCACCGCAAAAATCGAATTTTCGATCAACCTTCATCTTCTCCGATCAACCCTTACCTGGTTTATGAGAAATAAAACAAGAACCAAAAACTCGAAGGCCATTCTTCCCAAAACACCAGAATCCTTTGATACTGATAGTAACCTAGTGTTCAGATCCTACAATTATTTTTGTATTACGCAAAGAGCTGAAGAATACCGAAGAGCAGGATAAATTCGAGGTGGTCCAATCGGAACTACAACTAAGATATTTTATTACGGTAATTTCGATCATACCAAAGTCCCAAATCTTTCACCTTCTCCCAGAAAGTTTGATATATATACTACAGATAAAGTCAAGCCTCGTCCCTTAAGAAGCAATGGGGAATGGGAGAAAACATAACCCTTCGTCCGCCAAAAGAAGGAGAAACTCCTCTCGACTGCAAGGATGATGAACTAGTGGTATACCTAGAAATCATCAACTGAGGTCTTCGATTTCCACTAGATCCGTTGATCGTAGAGTACTTCGAAGTCCTCAGTTTATGCCTTACTCAGGTGATACTGAATCAATGGCTCACCCTCATGTCAGTGATCATGGCACCCCGTCTATACAAAATTCCCATCAGCATTACAGACTTCATCTCACTGACTCAACTTTCAATTCCATTCTATTACCTCACATTGATGGGATCATCGATGATCTTTTGGAGGCTGATAAATTCTGGAAACAAAAATTTGTTTTTATATCTGGGGCTTGGGAAAATGGCAAGGCAATTTCCAAAGCTAACCCTTCAAAATTAACTCTTGTTTGGAGAAGCAATCGTAAGTTCTTTGAAAATTTTACGTTTCAATACAATTTTATTTTATTTTTATTTTTTAACATTTTATTTTGCTAACTTATACTAGAAATTTTGAAGCGCTACACAACACGTCGAGAAGTTGCTAAGGATATTTTCCAAAAACTCGCCGCCTGGGCTGAAAAGGAATGGAATAATGCATTTCATACTGCCTTTCAGCCCATCAGTTTCCTCCAATGCCACATGTTTCTGATCAAAGAAGGTGGGCTGCCTCCTCAAGATTTGTTTTCCGATCCAGATTTAAAACTCCTGTGCCAACGAATACCCCAGCCTGACTGCAAAGTCTTTCTTCCGATTCGCAACAGATCAGATATCCATCTGCCAAATAAGAAGAAAGGAAAATCACCAAAGAAAAGAAAGAAAAAAAGGCAGTTAGCAAATCTGGTGCTAACCCTTCCACGCCCTCGAAACCAAAATGTCGAAAACGCAAAGTTGCAAAACAGCATATTTCGCCCATCGAAGAGGGAAATGTCCAAGAACCATCACCAAAGAAAAATAAAATATCTTCTGATTCCTTCGAAAGAAAAATAAACAGAAGAAAATAAATTCGAACACTTTGGTTGATGAAGACGAAGACGTTGCTGCTGGAAACCAACAACACCCCCCAAACCCTTCAACCGAAGAACATTCTAATAAAGACAACCCTATGATTCTCATTGATGACAATTCCCCCACTGTTTATCATACTCCTACAAGCTTTGACCCAAATATGTTCATCAATTTCGAGAACACAGAAGCGCTTGCTGGCGAAGAAGATCTTGTTATTCAAGTCACCCAATATCACATGCTTGATTTTACGAGGCCTACACCACACAAAGTTCTTCCTGAAGTTACTCGTTCTTACGAAGATGTCACATCTCTAGATATGATTCACAAGCCTAGTACATCAGAATTTCGTAGCCCTCATCCAAATCCTGTAATTTTCGTCGCTCTTCAACCATTTTCCGGTCTTGACGCTGATGCAAAAACTCTTGCCTCTCAAATCGAAGCTTCTCAAGACCATCTCAAACAATTGGCCAAAGATATGGTTTACTATAAGGAATTTTATGAAGCTGTAAAGAAATTCAGAGAGACTTTGCACAACAATGTAGTCAAACAGTTTTATGGTTATGAGATAACTAGATCCGAGTTGATAAAAGGTACTCTCTGCATAAAGGATCATCTTCGAATCAAAATATGGTTGATATAGAGCCGTTGACAAAGTCTCATGAAGAAAAATGAAGAAACTCAAAACTGAGAATGTGTCTGAATTGAATATCAAAAAATCCAACTCCTCCACACTTCCAAATTTTCTAACTCTTTATAAAGCAAAAAACAAGGAGTTGGCGATGAAATAGAGAAACTGAAGACAAATTTTGAAATAGAAAAAGTTGCTGCTGTAGCTGCTGCCGAAGCTGAGCTTTCAAAGGATATGCAAACAGCTATTCACGTCGGAAAAGAAGATGCCACCATCCTTTTTCTTCGAGAACTTCATGTTGCTTATCAAAAATCAATCTTACAAGTTTTTGGAACAATATTCCTGAAGAAAAACGTCCAAACGAAGCTTTCGACCCTGTTCCCAGTTCATCATCTTCAGAAGATGAGTCATCCAAAGAAGAAGAATCTTCTAACTAACTATCTTTTCAGTTTTCTTTTGTCTTTGTCCAATTACAATATCTCTTTTTATACTGTAAAAACGTGATCTAAATAACAAAGAGTTTTTCTATGTTTCGATTCTCTTGCATATTATTCGATGCTAAATATAAAATAATTTCAAAATATTAATAACATGAGCTTACCACCTCGAATACCTTAATAAAAATTGATGGGTATCATAATTCTTTGAAAAAATTGTATCTCTTCGAAAATAAACGAATGTGTTGTTAAGCTTGATTAGCTCATCAAATTGTAGTGTGGTTATAAAACATCGTTATTTTTTCGAAAAGTGTCATAAACACTTCGGAATATTCTACTCTTAACTAATCTCAAAGGTGATCAATCTTTGATGATTTATTTAAGATACTATCCAAATAAATGTAAACAACCATTTTCTAAAAAATAAACTTTATTGATAAAGTTGAATATGTATATGTACATGACGCCTCGTTAAAACCTTTGTGGGCCAACAGGGTAGGAAATAGTGCGTCATTCAAAACAAAAATTCCAAAGTACAAAAATGTATCTACTCCCAATAAAGCTTCAAGTGTTGAATATTCCATGGATGTTGTAGCATCCTCCTCTCGAAATCACAAAGACGATAAGACCCCGGCTTAATTCTTTCAACAACTGTGTAAGGCCATTCCCAATTTGGAGCCATTTTTTCGAGGCTCTTTTCCTTTGTGTGCAGGAAAAAATTTCGCAACACTTTATCACCTTCTTTAAATTCTCTTCTTTTCAGCTTCGAATCATATCTACTTCTCATAAGATTTTGATAATGTATTGCATTCAAATGAGCTCGAACCATTTTTTCCTCAATCAAATCCAAATTTGTCCTTCGAATTTTGTCATAAAATCTTTCAGAATATTGAGATATTCTAAAAGATGACATCGTAGATTCAATAGGGCTAACTGCATCCATACCATATGCCAAAGCAAAATGATTCTTTTTTGTAGCCTCTCTTAGAGTTGTTCGATAAGCCCAAAGCACCTCTTACAAATAATTTGGCAAATTTTCCTGCTGCCCCCGATAGATTATTCTTCAAGCAATCTAAAATCGTTCTATTTATCACTTCCACTTGTCCATTAGCTTGAGGATGAAAGGGCATCAACAAACATTGTTGAATTCCTTTAGAAATACAGAATGCAGTCATTTCCCTATTGTTAAATTGAGGCCCGTTATCTGTTGTAATTCTCTGAGGAACCCCAAAACAACAACAGATATTATTCAAAATAAATTTGATGACATCTTTTGCTTTAGTGCCTGATAGCAGTTCTGCTTCTCCCACTTCGTAAAATAATCCACCGCCACAATTATCATTTGCCTTCCCCCAGAGGCCATCGGCAAAGGTCCCACCAAATCAATTCCCCATCTATCAAATGATATCGCCTCAGATATAGACATAAGCGGTACTGCTGGTCTGTGAATAACATTAGCAAATTTCTGACAAGTATCACAACCTTGGACTAAATTCTTAGCATCGTTCATGATTGTAGACCAGTAGAGCCCTGCAAGTAAAACTCGACAAGATAGAGCTTTGAACCCACAATGAGCTGATCCTTCATCATCATGTAACTCTGAAAATACTTCTTGTGATTCTTGTTTGCCTAAGCATCGTAGTAATGGCCTTCTTAATGCCTTTTTATATAAAATTCCATCCATAACTATATATCTGAAGGCTTTACCCCTTAACTTTTTGGCCAATTAAGAATCATCTGGCAATAATCCTTCGGTAAAAAAATTAAGAATGTCTGATCGCAATCCCGTCGGCTTTCCTTAGTGATAAAAAATTCTTCTATAATTTCACAATGGCTAGATTGAGTAACAATTGAAGTATTTTCTTGTAGCAAAATCCAAGGATATTCTTCCTTGTAGGCAACATTTGCTAAAGAATCAGCCACCATGTTACTTCCTCGCCCGATATATTCCACAACCACATTGTCAAACAGAAACATTAAATTCTGAAGCTCTCAAAGATATAAAATCAAACGATCCTTCATTTCTTTGGAAAATCCAGACACCTGATTTGCGAATAACTGAGAATCCATTTCCAAACGTACTGAAGTTTCCCCCACAAATTTTTGCCAATCTCAGACCTGTCAAAGCAGCTTCGTACTCAACTTCATTGTTTGAAGCATGGAAACCAAATTTAATTGATTGGATCATTGTTTCCCCCGTCGGAGCTATTAATTGAACCCCAACACTGCATCCTGAAATACTGGATCCTCCATCCGTTCGAACAATCCACCTCGAATCTACAGGCAAAGCTTTTTTACTTTCTTCTTCATCTGATCAATTTGAGTGGAACTCAACAAAAAAATCAGCCAGTGTCTGTGCCTTGATCGATTTTCGAGGTGTAAATAAAATATTGTAATCCCCTAACTCCACTGACCACTTGGTCATCCTCCTTAAGATATCAGGTTGTTGTAATACATTTTTTAAGGAGAATGAAGTTTGAACTTCTATAGTATGAACTTGAAAATATGGACGCATCTTCCTAGCGGCAATCACCAATGCTAAAGCCAGCTTTTCCAATTTCATATATCTCTTTTCTGCTGCCCCCAGACTTTTACTAACGTAATACACCAGCTTCAGAATTCATGAATCTTCACTAATTAATATTGCGCTGAGTGCAAAATCCGATACCGCGATGTACAAAAATAATTTCTCTCCAAATCGAGGCTTTGTTAATATTTCTGGCGATGACAACAAATTTTTAATGTTTGTGAATGCTGCTTTGCATTTCGACGTCCATTCGAACCTGTTGGGTCCTCTTAACACTTGAAAGAAAGGAAAACATTTGTCAGAAAATTTTGAAATAAATCGATTAAGCGCTGCTAACCTTCATGTCAGTATTTGCACTTCTTTGATTGATCGAGGTGAATTCATTGTTATCAAAGATTTTAACTGTTCTGGGTCGGCTTCTATTCCTTTTCCAGTAATAATAAAACCCAAAAACTTCCTCGACCGAAATCCGAAGGTACACTTCTCAAGATTTAATTTCAACATGATTGCTCTTAGATTCAAAAAAGCTTATTCTAGATCATCAAGATGCACTTCGTCCCTTGAACTTTTCACCACCATATCGTCTATATATACTTACATCTTTTTTCTGATCTGCGTAGCAAAAGCTTTATTTATTAATCTCTGATAAGTGGCTCCAGCATTCTTCAATCCGAAGGGCATCATTCTATAACAATGCAAGCCCCTATCAGTTATAAAAATCGTGCATTCTTGATCTGTTGGATCGATTTGAATCTGATTATAGCCTGCAAAAGCATCCATAAAAGTCAAAATTTTGTTTCCTGAAGTGGAATCAATCAATTGATTTATTCGAGGAACAAGAAATGGATCTTTGGGGCAAGCTCTATTCAAATCTGTAAAATCCACACACATCCTCCATTTCCCATTCTTCTTTTTAACCACCACCGGATTCGCTGTCCATAAAGGATACTGTGATTCCCTTATGTTTCCAACCTTAGACAAACCGATCCACTTCTGCAATAATTGCTTCCGTTTTTTCCAAAGAAAACGCTCTTTTTTTAATCACCGGCTTGACCTTCGGATTTATGGCCAAGCTGTGCCGAATTACCTCAATAGGTACTCCTGTTACATCTTTTGTCTTCCAAGCGAAGACATCCAAATTATGAGATAAATAATCAAGCAGTTGTTGACGTAGAAAATGGGTCAATAAAGTTCCAATCCGAAGCACTTTTCCGTACGAAAAAGTTAACTCCTCTATTTCTTCACTCACTGTTAAAGACCCCGGGGTTTCCCTCGGATCGTGAACCCTTTCTTCCGAATCTGAGGGTACCCTCTCTAATTGTTATTCTCGCATCAAATCTCCACTGCTCGATCCTCGGACCTGAAGTGCAGTGGCATAGCATTCTCTGGCAACCTTTTGATCACCTCGAACCACTCCAACTCTGTCTCCAACCACGTACTTAAAGCACTGATTAGCTGTTGAAACCATCATGTACATTCTTGAAAGCCATGATCTTCCGAAAATAGCTAATTCGTACTTGTTTTGCTTCACAAAACGTTAGAAAATTTCGAAGTGTGGAGGAGTTGGATTTTTTTATATTCAATTCTACAACATGCTCAGTTTTGAGTTTCTTTATTTTTTTCTTCATGAGACTTTGTCAGCAGCTCTGTATCAACCATATGCTTGATTCGAAGATGATCCTTGATGAACTCGATGACCTCTTCTTCATTGATAACATAATCCTTCTGTTTAGAGTTGATATAAATTCCTTCAGTTTTTAACTTTGTTTTGCACTTCTTTAGCAATTATTTGGGAATTTTTTTTGTTGATTTGAATTTTTGTTGATTACTGTATGGGGTGTTAGAATCTTGGCAGATCTGGTCACGCTTCTACTTCAAGTTATTATCAACATCTTCAAAACTTTGGTTGCTAGAATTTTCCTCAGACTTTATGACTAAAGACTTGACTTTTGGGTGATTAATTTCAGAAGAGACAAGTTCTTTGGATTCATGACTTTTAAGTATATTTCTTTCATCCAATTCCTGAGTGATTGTTAGAGACTTCTTGCAAGTATCTTGAGCATTGCCTAAGTGATTTCTAAATTTGCAATATTGAGGGATGTCTTTGTAACTTATCTCGAGCCAACATCCGCTCATTTTAACCAAAATCAACCCAAATGTGATGTTGTAACTTCTTTATAAGATCCATCTTGATCCAGGCATAGCATGCATCCTAGATGGTTTTGTTTTTTTTACTGGAACCCAAGTCTTTATAGGTTGCCCAATGGTGGCAACAATAATCTGGATAATAGATTCATTGTATAGATATACTAGAACTTTGGCTATTCTAATCCACACTGGACTAATAGGATTTTCAATTTTTGGGTTGAAAAACAGAGTCCACCTAAGTATTATTATAGCAAATTGACCAATTTATCCACACATTCGTGACCCATATCTACAATGATCTTCTTTTAGAGTGAATTCCAGCATAATATGATGAGCATCCCAATTTGAAACACTGTATTCACCTGCAAATTTACGATCATTTAATAATTTTGTTTGAATTTGTTTATTATGAATACAATTGGAGAACTTTCCGATTATAGTGAGCTGTTCTTTGCCGTGAGCTGTTCTTTGCCGTGTTTTGGGAATTGGATATATATATATATATATATATATATATATATATATATATATATGATCGTTTTTTTTAATGGCAGATGGATTAGAGTCGTTGGATGTGTTTGGAACTTTAAACAAATCGACATACGAGTTTGGATTCTTTGATACGACATCATACTTTGTAGTATTGTCATTTTATTGTTGTTTTAATTGTTGAATTATTGGAAATTTAGAATCTGAAGATGCTTTATTTTGATATTTTTCCATAGAAACACCGATATGTAGACTGAGTACATGTTTATGATGATCATTGGCTGTATTCTTGATTATAAACACCTTGTTTATCGTCTTGTTTTCCATTAAAATCCGATAAACATCTAATTAAATTTTTTTTGATAGTCTTGAATCCATCTTGATTTTTCAAACCAAATGACATTACTCTATAACAATATAAACCCTTTCGAGTAATGTGCTTATAAAGAAATAATTACTACAATCCAAGCCCAGTATCTATAAAGATCAAGAGAACATGCACATGAGACCAAAAAGGTCTGGCTGTAAACACCTCAACTTAAGTCATGATCATAATATGACATAAATATAAGTTATGTGTTTAATAAAGTAAGACACATTGTTGTTCAAATCTTAACAAAATCAAACCAAATGGCATTACTTTATAACAATGATATTACTTTCAAACCAAATGACATTAATTTATAACAATATAAACCCTTTCTAGTAATGAACGAGGTATTTTCCTCATCCCCTAATCCATTTTAATCTGTTATACCCTGCATCAGCGTCCATGAAAGAAAGTAATCGGTTTCCTGACGTTGAATCCACCAGTTGATCAATCTGTGGGATTGGAAAAGGATCTTTTGGGCAAGATCTATTCAAATTTGTTAAATCTACACACATTCTCCATTTTTCATTCTTCTTTTTTACCAAAATCGGATTTTTAGAGTAAGAAGAAATTGCAAAGGCCACCTTCTTTCTTGACCTCGGAAAAGGAAGAAGAAATTGCAAAGAATTTGAAGAAGTACAGTAAGAAGTATGAGGCTGAGGACCAAGATGTGTCGTTGCTCTTAACCGAACAGGACCGTGAGAAGCGGAGGGTGTTATATGCAGACTCGAACAAGTGGCTGAGCGAATGGAAACATCAGCTCGAAGAAGAAAAACTGGAAAGGCAAAACCTTAGAGAAGGAGAAGCTAGTGATGAAGAACAAGAAGAGTATGAGTCGAAAGAAATCGAAGTGGAGGAAAAAGTAAGTGTTACAAAAGAAATAGTTTCGTTTGACTGAAAACAACAGTAACTTTTTCATTAATATCTCAATACACCAAATATAATTTCTTCTTCTTACTGTATTTTTAGTTTTCACCCTAGATTCATCAAAGTTTTATTCATAATATATTTCCTTTTGTTATCGGTCCAGAATAGATTAGACCGATAGAAAATGATAAACTTTACTTAAGTTACGAAATATATAAATTTTGTTTATTGATAATTATCGACAAATCCTTTTATAAAACATTATAAGTAAGTTTTATAGATTTTGTTCTTTACTTTTATTTACATCCTAAATAAGAAAATTGGATCAAACTTAAAATAATTTCCTAAACGGTGTGATTGGTATCTTCTAATACATGAATATTTATTATTTCCTATATAGAAAAGGAATAACATAACAAAAAACAATTATATATGTATTGCATTTAAGACTGTTCGATGCAGCTACATCTACTAGTTCTTCTTCAATGGTAAACTACATCTCCTAGTTCTTCTTCAATGTCAAACTACCAGTTGCTCCACGAAAACCTGTACACAATCAATAGTTACCTTGGGCTGGAAGCGGAGAACAGGTAAGCGGCGACGTAGCTGCTGTTGCTGCCGCCATGGTTTTGGCTATCTCTTGCTCCCATATTTCAATTAGAGACTGGTTCCCCGGAGGCCCACTGCGCTAGCTTCTTCTTCATCGTCTCCTCATCATCACCTTGATCGAAGATAATACTAGTGCTATCCACATCGCTATGATCAGATATTTTCGACGACACAGACGGCGTTCTCGACAATCGACTGGAGTACTGTTTATTGACAGCCCAGTAAAGCCCTAGAGCCGGTAAGGTATCAGCCAATTTCAGTTCCAAGTCTGGAGATTCTGGTAAAAAACCGAAACCCAGCTCAATTCAGCCTTTGAGTTCTTTCAAGATCGTCCTCCGTGACGCTCCTGCTGCGGCGGCAGAGCTTGGGTGGGTTATTCTTCCGGCGAAGCCATGCTTCATCGCGGCCAACATCCGGCGACCATGATCGATGCTTGGTTATTACCAAACTATTAAACAACTATGGAGATAGAAAAAAAAGGGAGCTAGCATATATCACAGGTATTATTTTTATTTTATTTTATTGTTTTAATATAGTATTTATACTTTATTTTTCTTTTGATTTACTACCTTTTTACGTAGTTCATATTGATTTTAATTGGGACCAATTTTATAATGGTTATATATCTATATATGAAAATTTTATATTATAGTCTATGTTTCTTACTTCTTCTTTGAAAAATAAATGTTTGTTACTCTTTTTCTTCCAAAATAAATGAGGTTCTTGGAAAAATTTGGTGTCCCAAAATAAATAACTTCTCAAATTCGAAGAAGAAAAGAACTATCAGATATGCCTAACTGCATTTTTAGACGTGATCAAATTGCTTTTGTGTTATGGATTGGAATTTTGAAGACATGATGAATCATCACAATCACTAAACATGGATGATTTTATAGAAATACTTGATTGATATCGTAAACATAAAAGAAAAGTAGACGTGGTTACATTAGAAAACGTGCTTTGTAATAATCAGATAATTTCTCTATTAATTCAAAAATATTTGACAAATTGTTGTGATGTTAAAACTACAAAAACTATATTGAAATATGGGAGATCGTAATTTCTGCCTTTTCGTTGATGAAGCACATGACCTATCGATTACAAAGCATCTTTGGTGAGGAGATATGTTAATAATGATGGTGTGATCATGTAAAGATTTTTTAAATTCGTTCATGTTACCGGTACAACTGTAAAATCTTTGAGAGAATCGATAGACTCAGTATTTCCTAAACATGATTTAGCAAATATTGAGTTTATTTATTATTTCAAAGATTTGACAGTTATATCAGTAACACCAACTAAGCCTAAAAATATTTCCATGATTACTCCATCAATATTAACATATCTAATCACCAAAGACATTTGTTTTTTAATTGACACGTCACATGTTTCATTAACCAAAAGACCAAAATTACGATCTCTAATATCCTTCAATATGGTATTTTTAGTTTCTACAACACAAAAATTTGTTAAATCTTTCTGGATTAATGCAGAAATAATCTGATTATTACGAGATGCATTTTTTAATGTAACCATGTATACCTCTTTTTTACGCTTAAGATAAGAATCCAATTTTATATTTTTTTAGTTATGAGTTATCGAGTATTACAAATGTACCAATGCTTTCTTCAATAATGTCCAATGAAAAACTGAATACATTTTTATTATATTTGATTTAATTTCGGGTTTTATAATATGCTTATAATAATCCTTAAAAATATACTCGTGGTTTGTATAGTTAAATGGTCTATAATAATTTTGTTTGTTGTTTTTCCTTGGGGTTGGTCTATTTGACTAGTGCATGCAATTTTTGTTATCATCTGCATCCAAACAACCTACATTACTGCACAAGAGAACTATTGGAAAAACTCTTCATACATGAGTTTAGTGCTTCGGAATAATCCACAACACTTTGATTCTAAATCAATATTTTGGACTTCTATTTCAAAGCATTGAGTTCGAACCTTTCTGTCGAACTAGGCATATAGAGTATCATTTCTCAAATTATTTTCATGCACATGAAAATGGACATGTCAAAGTTATTAATCGAATCATTTTGGATGAGTTGAAGAGAAATTTAACTGGAGCGGTTGGAAAGTGGCCGAACTATCTTCAGGAGGTATTGTGGACTTATCAAATGTCGTTATGGACTGCAACAGGCGAGACTCCCTTTGAACTAGTGTATGACATGGATACGGTGATCACGGCGGAAACCATATTACCCTATTTTAGGGTCTCTAATTACTTCCCAAAGGGAAATGAAGAAGGAAGATGAGCCAAGTTATCCCTAACTAAATAAAATAGAACAAAAACACACATATGATCCAACACTATGAGTATCTTATGAGAAGTCGATAACGCTTCGAAGGTCCAAAGGAAAGAATTCAAAGTCGAGGAAAAAATTCTAAGAATAATCTTCATGCATACTAAAGTGAAAGATTCAGAAAATGGGGACGTGGACCAAATTGGGAAGGCATATACCTTTGTGGTCCAACAAATCAAGGTTGGAGCGTACAAACTAGTGGATGAATATGGAAGGAACCTTCGGAAACTGTGAAATATTGAGCATCTTCGATTATATCACGTGTAAATATATATTTAAATGATTCAAATATTCGAACTAAATGTTTGTTCATTTCTGAAGACACCGGTTGCATACTCTTTTATACTTTAGTGGTGCATGAAGGTTTTAATGAGGTGCTTACATAGCCGTTGTGCGTTTAATATAATTATTTCCATATTATATTATGTATGGTTTCTTATTATTTATGCAAGACCCCAAAGTCTCCGTAAAATTTATCAACCCTAGATTGGTCGAAGTGAGGTCCCAACATAACTGATAAAATAGTACGAAAATGTTGTAATAATCAGTCATCACACCATGTCTTACAAGGTTTATAAAGGTTCCAACCATAGTTGGTCGAAGAGTGAGTTTAATAGAAGTGGTCCAACCTTAGTTGATCACATTCGTTGGAGCCTTAAACATATAAAAGAGTCTGAAATGGACCTAGTTTGAAAGAGTCCAAAGCTGATCTAATGCAAAATAGCTCAAAGTGGACACAATCTAAAAGGATATAGATAGATAAAATTAGTTCTTTGGGTAAGCTCTTAATATTTCCTTAGAACTAGGAACATAATCAGAAACGCACTAGTAAGAACCAGATTGAGAACCAAACCGAACCTTAAAGTTTTGGTTCGCGGTTGTATTCTAAAAACTCAAACCGATAAAGAACCGAGACGATCAAACCGGTTTGGAATCGAGTGATAAAATCGATAAACCGATAGAGCCAATTTGGAACCGAACGGATAAAACCGGTAAAATGATAGAACCAATACAGAGTTGAAAGAGTAAAATCGATAAATCAGTAGAGACGAGACGGAACCGAACTGATAAAACCGTTAAAATCAATTTTATTTCCTATTTCAATTTATTTTTTATATATTTTATTGCAAAATATTATTAAGTAAGAACCAACTTTAGAAATTATCTATTATTTATTTAATTAAAAAAATTGAAAACGAAATTATAATTAGATTTATTTATTTCTTAAATAAACTGGACCAAAACAAATCGTAGCGAAAGTGGATCAAGCTAGAATTAATATTTAGATCGTACCGAAAGTGGATCAAACTGGACCAACTTTTATTATTAATCAATTTAGAGACTAATAGTCTAAAGATGAATTTTATTTTACTATAACTAATTGAATGAAATTATTATTATTTCGATTTTTAAATCGGTGTCAAAGCTATAAAGCATTATTATTATTATTATTGTTATTATTATTATTATTATTATTATAAACCTTGCGTAAATTAGATTTTGACATTTGCTACAAAATTAACATAAAAGTGTATCCTCATATCTTTTATTTTTTTCAAGAATTTTAAGAAGCTCTCTTCTACAATTGTTGAAATAAAAACAAAAGAGGTTATTCGTGAAAAATCATCGACATTAAATGAAACAAGTAATGAGGGTAAGTGTTTAAATATTTTTACATATATTTATAATAATGTATGGATAATTGATTATGAGTTGAATGAAACAAGTAATAAGGATAATTGAATGATGCAACACACACAAATCACTTCCCATTTCCATTCATTGATCAAATGCTGGAAAGATAATGAGTCATGCGTTTTATTATTTCATCAATGGATGCTCCGGGTATAATCAAATTTCTATTCAACCGAAGGTCCAAAGACTGTAATGTTTATTTGTCAATACGAGACTTTCATATATCAAAGAATGTCGTTCGGCTTATGCAATGTTCGTGCGATTTTCCAACAATGCATGATGTCTATTTTCTCTGACATAGTTGAAAAATCCACTAAGATCATGGATGATTTTTCGGTTTTGGGGTAATTCATATGATAATTGTATAACTAATTTATCTTTTATTTTGCAGTTATTTGTATATACTAACTTTATTATAAATTGAGATAAGTCCATATATATGGTATAAAATGAAATTGTATTAGGACGTCATATTTTAGAGTAAAGAATCAAGGTAGATAGCTAAGATAAAAGTCATAAAAAATATCTTCTCATACTTTAGTGAAAATAATTCAAGAGTTTTCCGAGACATACAAGTTTTTATAAAAGCTTTAATAAATATTTTTCAAATATTGCAAAATTTACTTGTGATGTATTAATGAAATCTATTTTTTTTTTGTTTTCGAAAGAATGTTTAGATGCATTTAACGCAATAAATCTAAACTAATAAATGTGCATATTATTGTATCACCTGGTATAGACTTATAATTTGAATTAATGTGTGATGCTAGGTAAATATGTGATAAGAGCTATTGTTGGGCAGGTAATAAATAATTTTTTCACACTATATATTTTGCTAGTAGAACATTAGTGAGTGCGTAATTGGACCATACAACTGATGAGTTCAGATATTTGAGCTACTGTGTCTTGATTTAGTCCGACGGGAAATTCGGACCATAACCACTATAATGAAATTCCGAACAAGACAAATGTATTAATTATTGACTAAGCTATCTGCTGGTCACTTCAAACCAGATTACTAATGGGTCCTTAAACTTGACCCGACTTCACGTTCCGACCCAATAATCCTATGGGTCATTAATTAAGTAGAAATACCCCACGCTTTTATTGATGAGGGTAATCATAATTTATTACTAGAACACAACTTAATTATCTCTCTACTCACCATTCTAAACATTAAATTCTACAAAACACCCAAAACACTTTACGAGATTATCCTCAGACAGAAATAGACCACACTAACAACGATTGAGAAATAATTTATAGTAATAGTTTGTGTCTCTGATAAATTTCAATCATATATATTATATAGTAGAGTTATAATACATATTGCTCATACTGTATTAAGATATCTATTAGATAAAAATATTTGAAACAATAATTTTTACATTGAGTATTAATTTTGCAAAAACATTGATCTCGAGATCAGAGACAAGAAGGGTTCAGAAAACATCATAGTAGATCATTTGTCTCGCCTAGAACCTAACGAATACATCAAAGAAAATAATCGTTAGATAAATGAGTATTTCATGGATGGACAATTGTAGGTCATAAATGTTGAACCATAGTTTGCATAAATTGCAAATATTCTTGTAGATAATGAGGTCTCAAAAGCCACAAACTATTAGAGGAAAATATACTTTTTCCATAATTTTAAACAATACTATTGGGATGATCCATACCTTTACAAGAAGTGTAAAGACCGCATTGTTTGACGGTGTGTACTCAAAAATGAAATAGCAAACATGCTACGATATTCCTAGTCCTTAGAGGTCGTAGGTCATTTCGGTGCCGGGAAGATGTCAGAAGGTTTTGCAATTCAGGTTATGTTGGCCCACCTTATTTAAAGACGCACATACCTTTATCATGAATTGTGATAAATGTTAAAGAGTGGGCAAGATATTAAGAAAAATAAAACACCTCTAAAAAATAGTCTATAGGTAAAGTTGTTTGATGTATGGGGCATCAATTTTGTTGCAACTGTTCCATCATCCTTGAACAACAAGTACATATCATAAGTGGTTGATTATGTCTCTAGGTGGGGAGAAGAGACAACCTTATTTATAAATGATATGCGGGTGTATTACAAATTTATCAATAAACATATTGTATCACTGTTCAGAACCCCTATAGAAATTATTAATGATAGATGAACTCTTTTTATGTAATCGTCAAAGAAATATTGATCAATAAAGCTAGAGGTTGCATTATGGGCCTATAGGTATGATTTCAGAGCTTCCATCGAAATGTCATTATATAAATTAGTTTATGGAAAAATGTGGCATCTTCTGTTATAACTAGACTGTCGATCAGGCTGGCCACAAGATTGCTAAACTTTGATCTTGAAGCTTTTGGAAATAAAAGATTGTTTCAATTAAATGGGTTGGATAAATTTCACACATAACACACACACATACACACACACCCGCGTGCGTACACACACACACACTCACACACATACACAAACACTCACGTACACGCACGCACACGCGCACCCACATATAAACACACGCACACACACACATATACACACACACGCACACATACACACTAGTGATCTTCATATAAAAAAACAACCAGACCATAAAGTCATCAGACTCGGGTCTTTTGTAGAGACTGACTTGGATGGGGAATGAAAACTAATGTATTACACAATACATACATTTAACATTATAGATATACAAATGTTGAGGGCCTTAAAAAAATTGTGAGTATTTTGGTAGGTGAGAAAGTGAGTTCGTTCGTATGACACCTCTCAAACTTAACCAATTTTGATATTCTATTTTGGTATTTGTTTTTTTTACCATGAGTATTAGTTTCTTGACATGGTGTAACAACATTTTAGGTTTTTTTAAGAGAAGGTTCAAACGTTTGAGCATTGTCTGATTTGGTTATGTTAGAAGAATGACTATTCTGAATGGTGCCATGTTTATAATTTTCGGATTCAGAATCCATTTTCTATCTAAAAATATTCAAACTACTTTATAAATACTTTTTATGAGGTGGAATAATTTAGTTTTCATTCACGAGATGTTGTGTCCACCAAGTTTCTAGCAACTGATGTATGGGTTGGAGAGAAAGATACAATCACTGCAACATGTTTATTGCTTAATACGTCCTAGACTTGCTATGAATAATTAAAAAATAAATATTAATTTAAATCAAGGTTCAATTTGGAAACAAATGACAACAATATAAGACCAATTTTACTTCGTTGGAGGCTAGAAAAATAAACTAGTTTATTTCAACTAAAACTCGATTAATAAATTTGGAATACCAAGATTATCTCATATTCTATCAAAGAAAATTCTCCAAAAACTCATGACATAGTTAACCTGGTGCACTATCAAATGATAGTCAAACTCTTGAATTTTTGGGCTCTTCTTGTAATGCAAGTACCACACTTTTACACCTTCTAATTCATTAAGCTTTTCATAAAAAAAAAAATTAAACCTTTCACGTAAACTACTATTTTTAGAAAATTTCTTATATCAATGAACTTGACAAGTCAAGCTTTAGACCAAGATCAACCGAATCACAACCAATTAATCATTGTTATCTTTCGATCCTAGGTTGACTTGAAAATATATAATATTTTTCACAACAGATGATAATCATGTTACGCATTGATTTACATAATAAAAATAAAAACTAATAAATAAATAAACTGATATAATGACTATGAAATAAAAAAAATCATTGGGATATAAAAAACTGATTGAAATAGATAAATACCAAAAATGTATAATAACATGATAAAAACAATTCGAAAAAATCAATTATAATAGATATATAATATTACATTTTATCTCGAAAAAATAGTAAATTTAATCAAAAATCATGGTCGATAAAATTTTTGTAATCAAAATAGAACACAAACAAGATAGTTGAAAAATTAACAAGATATGTTTAATAAAAATCATGGTAGAGATGTAAGTATTATGTTTTAGGGCAAATCTAAGTGGTCTAGTATATAAAATGATCATAGTGAATTTTTTTTGTATAGAATATTATTTCATCTTTATACAAATATAATGCAAAAGATATAGTTTTGACATTTTATTGTCAAATTTAAAAAAAAATAAGTTTGGCTTTAATTTGATAATTCATTTTTTTAAAAGAAAATGTTTTCTCTTATATTTTATATAATATATAATATTTAGAATCTTATATTACATACAATATAATATATATTTGTAATATCAAAATAACCATTCTTATTGATCATTCCAGAAATCTTTGGAGGAGGTTTTTGAATAAAATAATATTTAGAGGACTAAATGTGTTGTTCAGATTACTTAGACAATATTTTAGAGAGAAAAATACATGTTTTTAGAAAGAGAAACTCAATGTAATAATTGTTCAATCATTTATCAATCACCATTTCTAAGAAAACGTTGGTGCTTTTATAGTATAACTAGTAGGTCCCACAAGTCTAAGAATTCACTAATTGTGGTCATATTCTCAAGTCTATTGTTTGTTATAAATTGGTCATTTTCCCTTACATAATTAACAATTTCTCCTAAGAAACTTTATTTATTAATAAAACACCCTATATTTATTAGATCTTTAATCTTCCTTTAGCCCCCCAGTCCTTGTAAAAAAAAATTAGACAAGGACTCTTGTAGACCCTTAACTCTATTGGATTCTGCCGTTTGCTTTCTCGTCGGATTTTGGACGACCATCATAGCCAGAACGTATCTGAGATTGTACATCTTTTGATTAATGAGAAATCTCTCCGGGTCTTTGACATCCATCTCTGTCCCTCAGATTCTAAGATAAATCAATTTCCCTCGTATTCTAACCAAATTTGTTTTATACCCATACCAAACGTTTCTCAGATTTTAAAACTTATGATGTCACACCTTTTTCTGACACCACGAATGAAAATACCTCTCTCTTGACAAATGTGGATTAACAAATCCCTGATGTGCTTTTCTTTTTTACATGATATAGCCTAGGGGCGGCATGACGCTTCCCTAGGCACTCATTAAGCCTATTCTGGACAATTCACCCTAAGGAAAACAACTCATCGCTCTTTGGGGTTCGTTGTTCTCATGCCCATTTTTCTCTTATAAATACCTTTAGCTCCTCATAACTCTCTCACGATATTTTTAAAGAGAGAAAGCTCTGAAAAATTAATCTCGTAAGATAAAAGAGTAGCGTATGCCAAGAAGTGTTCTTATACTAGAGTGGCTAACTATTAGGCAGAAATCCAAAGAAAGAAGAGCTGCGAGTTCGTACGTTGCACTAGAGCCCCAGCCCCCGAAAGTTTTCTAATATGATACTTAGCCTCGCACAGAAAACTCGACCGCTATTATTCTCTTGGATATTTTCTCTCAGCCCCTCTAGTTAGTCTGGTTTTCCAATCAATATGAGTGACTCCAAAGTTATGGGAAAAGACAAGCACTCAAAAGGATCTTCTTCGAAGAGAAGAGGCACCATAAGGACAACAGACACAAAAATTCGAAGTGTTATAAAGAATATTCATCAAATGTTCCTTCAATGTCTTCTGCCACGTCTCATAGAAGCCCAAGGCAAACACCTGAGATACCTTCCCAAAAACTAAGTCGAGCATACGTCGCTCGGATGACTAAGAAACCTCTTGAGGCCATCCAGAGATCAATTTTCCTAAAAGAAAAAAGATCACACAACCTCTAACGATAAGGGAACTCCTATTTTTGAAAAGAATCCAACTGTTGCTGCTTCTTCAATTCATGAAAAGAAGACTATTGCTGGACAACTTCCTGAAGAAGCATCCCACTTTGTTGTTCCTCAAACTGTCAAAGAAAAAATCACTATTGTTGGTCTCTTCGAAAATACATCTAAGGCTGCTGGTTCTTTAATGGAAGACAATAACCCTTCCCCAAAAAAGAAAAACAAATCAAAGAAAAACATCCCATTGTCCCGGGAAATCTACGCCATGGTGGGAAATAATCTCAAAGCCGTCGAAAATAGGAATCTACTAGCTTTGCATAAAATCCAGTAGAAATATTTTGACCATTCCGAGGAAGAATTATTAAGACTTTGATGGGGGATCCCTTCATCAATATTCATCGGCTTTCCTACTGTTGGTCAAACCCCTTTATCAGTTAAGGACAACAAACTGATTGTATATACTGAGATATTAAATTGAGGGCTCCGTTATCCGCTCGATCCCTTCTTAATCGAATATTTCTCAAAGATTGACCTTTGTGCTACCTAAGCAGGTCATAACATGTAATTCACCCTCATGGACTCTAGGATTTCTGGGATGTCTTTCTCCTTAGAGGAATTAATTGCTCTTTCGGGCTTAGCGAATAATCAATATTTCCCATTCTACTCTCTCACTTTTGGACGCGATCAAAAATTAGTCAAGAATCTACTTGAGGGAGACAAAAAATGTAAGTAATACTTACTCTTTTTCTCGAGGCTTTGGGAGGCAGGATCCAAGGCCATTATCGATAACCTTACAAACTCACTCTAGTACAGACAAACAAAGGTATGGATTTTTTTACATTGTATATCAAAATTCTTCATTGCTTTTTTTACTGAACTTTACACTTTTTGTAAGCAACAATGGGTGGTATATCTAAGCCTTATGCTGATTTTGTCCCTCACGCAAAAGACATTTTTTCCGAACTAAGCTTATGGGCCAAGACTGTTTGGCTCAATAAATTTCAGCTCTGCTTTACCCTTTCGACTATCGCCAACGACCATTTATGGAGGTTTAACCCATCAAAAAGGCTATCATTAGAGCAACTCATGATTCCCCCTTTGAAACAAGACATGCTAGAAAAATTAGATAGGAAAGACGTGATCCTTTATCTCCTAACAACAGACAGGGCTAAAAGTCATCTTGATGAGGAATCAAATATTCCTTCATAAATAGAACAAGCTTCTGAGCAAGCACCAAAAGAAAGTGCCACAACTAAGACCTCGAAGGCAAAGAATACTTACAAACTCAAAAAGATATCCAACCCCTCGAAAAAGAAGCTTCTCACTTAGATTTATCCCAAGAAGAAAATCCAAAGAAAATTGAAGACTATTTCCGAGGATATCCTAGAAGCTTCTGATAATGTTAACGGAAAAGAATAACCCAGTTAACATTTCCCCATAAAAAGTGACCTTTATGCCCAAACTTAATCCACTTCCACTGGCTAACAAGACTTTTCAAGAAATTCAAGAAAATATTCAACCAGCTATCTCCTCACCACTGAACACGTTCGAGGAAGTTTCTTCATCAAGCTCCTTTGAAATTCCTATAGAGGATGAATTCTCTGTTTGCATTCGAAGTCTTCTTCATTTCTCTGTCTCTATTGGGAAAGAAATGAAATATCTCAAAGATAGGAGGAGTCATTACAAATATAAACTTTCCAAAGTTAATTCAGACATCGAAAACTCAAACAACGACATCCAATGCTTGAACGAAAAGCTTATGCAATTTCCGAAAAGCTCGTTGCATCTGAGCATTACATAATGCTACTCGAAAAATATTATCAAGATGAAAGGGATCTTTACACACAGCAAAACGATGCTAAAGAAAAACTCATTGCTCTTTACAAAGAATCGAATACCCTTGTGACAAATGGTTTCAACAAATGCTTCAAAGATTTGAAAGAGTTTTAAAAGAGAAATAAGTTATTTTAGACAATGCTGAAAATGAGAAATATAATGTTGTGGAGAATTGTGCTTCAAAATATGTTGATAAACTAGATTCGATGGACGTAACTGTTAGGTGTGCTTTGATACAAGAAATTCATTAGCACTATCGTGATCTCAACCTGGGAAGTTTTTGGGAACATGTCCCTGCCATATTCCGTCCTCTTGGCATAGAATTGAATGATAGTGAAAGTGTAGAGTGAGAATATGAAGATAGTGACTCTTCTGAATCTTTAGAATAAAGAAAATCGTAAGCCATCTAACATTTCAAGGCATTGTGTACAAGCCCTCATGAATTTTGAGGCGTTTTTGCAAAAGTTCTCATGAATTTCAAGGCGTTTTTGTAAACGTTTTATCAATTCTTTCACATTTTTACCTTTTGTTTATGCTTTTACCATAACTCGAATGATTCAAACGAACTTGTAAGTCCAAAATTTTAATAGTTAAAACCCAACTTTCATTAAAAAATATAATAGTTGAAGACCAACTTCCGTCGGAAAACCATTTAGGCCCAAAATTTAATAGTTGTAGGCCAACTTTTGTTGGAAATATAATCGTTGTAGACCAACTTTTGTTGGAAATAAAATCTTTGTAGATCAACTTTCGTTGAAAGACCCTTTAGGTCCAGCATTAGAATTTTAAGGCAAAAACTCATATACATATAAATCGGCTAAAACAGAACGTCATTAAAACCTTCTTATGTCTATCAGGGTAGGAAGAGTGTGCCACCAATGCTTTACCCAAAAATAAAGAAAAAAGAATATATACATTTTTACATTCATTTTAAGTGCAATTTAAGATGCTTTATATTCCAAGGGTTCTTAAGATTTCTTCCTTCTTTATCCTCGATCCTATACGTTCCAGGCTTCACCCTCTCTATTATTTCATAGAGGCCTTCCCAATTAGGACCTAACTTCGCAAGAGGCTTTTCCTTGGTGTGAAGAAAAATATTCCTTAATACTTTTCATTATTAGGCCCACACATTTGCGCAAGCCTTAATCCGCTAAAGCTGCTTCATACTCTGTTTCATTATTTGTTGCTTTGAACTCAAACCGAATGGCCTGAAACATTGTTATTCCTTCCACAGAAACCAAATGTACCCCAGCTCTATTTCTAGACGTACTCGACCCTCCATCTGTTCAGATTATCCACTCAGCCTCGAAATTATACTTATCAACATCCATATCCGAATGCTCAGAATGAAATTCCACTAAAATATATGCCAGTACTTGAGCCTTAATTGCAATTCTTGGCTCGAACTCGATATCAAAATCCCCTAACTCAACCGACCATTTAGTCATTCTTTTCGAAATTGAAGGTCTTTGAAGCATGGTTTTCAGTGGAAACGATGTTCGTACTGTAATAGAATGAGCTTGAATATATGCTCGCGTTTTTTTAGCAGCAATTACTAACGCAAGAGCCAATTTTTCCAACTTCAGATATTGTTTCTCTGCATCCAATAAGCTTTTACTAATGTAATACACTGGATTTGGGAAATTATCTTCTTCTCGAACTAGTACAACACTTACAGCGGAATCTGAGACAGTTATGTAAACAAACAGTCTCTCGCCTAAAAAATGTTCTGTAAGAATTTCCGGGAAATAAAAATACTCTTTAATTTGGTGCAAAGCCTCTGAACAATATTTTTTCCAATTAAAACAATTTGCATGTCTTAATACTGGGAAAAAGGAGCGCATCTGTCTTACAAGTGTGATATAAATCTGTTTAAAGGTGCCAATATTCCCATTAATATCTGGACTTCCTTGATATTCTGATGAGGAGTCAAAGATGTTAGAGATTTCAACTGTACTAGGTCAGCTTCAATCCTTTTTTCACTAACTATATATCCGAGGAATTTTCCTGATTGTACTCCAAACGTGTACTTCTCTGGGTTTAATTTTAAGTTCACCATTTTCAAGTTGATAAGGGTTTCTTCTAAATCATCAAAATTATTTTCATCCTTCGAACTTTTTACCAGCATATCATCGATATATACTTCCATGTGTCTCCCGATTTACGACTCGAAGGTCATATTCATTAGACATTGATAAGTTGCCCCTGCATTTTTCAAACCAAATGACATTACTCTATAACAATATAAACCCCTTCAAGTAATGTGCTTATAAAGAAATAATTACTACAATCCAAGCCCACTATCTATAAAGATCAAGAGAACATGCACATGAGACCAAAAAGGTCTGGCTGTAAACACCTCAACTTAAGTCATGATCATAATATGACATAAATATAAGTTACGTGTTTAATAAAGTAAGACACATTGTTGTTCAAATCTTAACAAAATCAAACCAAATGGCATTACTTTATAACAATGATATTACTTTCAAACCAAATGTCATTAATCTATAACAATATAAACCCTTTCTAGTAATGAACGAGGTATTTTCCTCATCCCCTAATCCATTTTAATCTGTTATACCCTACATCAGCATCCATGAAAGAAAGTAATCGGTTTCCTGATGTTGAATCCACCAGTTGATCAATCTGTGGGATTGGAAAAGGATCTTTTGCGCAAGATCTATTCAAATTTGTTAAATCTACACACATTCTCCATTTTTCATTCTTCTTTTTTACCAACATCGGATTTGCAGCCCACAACGGATAGCATGACTCTTGAATGTGTCCAACTTTCGCACGACTCTTGAATGTGTCCAATTTCGACGATGAAAATTCAATCAATCTTTGCTTTAAATGGGAAAACTTTGTTCTAAGTTTTAAAAAATTTCCTCCTGGATATATATGATCTTCATAATCTTCATCAGGAACCAAAAGACTGTGGAACTCCCTTGGATCATCAAAATGGGTTGGTTCTAAGGAAGTCCTCGCTAGCTGTTATGTTTGTTCTGACTCACTCCCTCGAATTTGCTTGGAAGATAAAGAAATTCGATAACACTATCTAGCCATTTTTTGGCTACCTCTAATTGTTCCAACATTATTCCCAACGAAATACTTTAAACACTGATGTACCATAGAAATAATAGCATGCATCTTCGACAACCAAGACCTCCCAAATATAGCATTGTAAGATGTAGGTGCATCCACAACAATGAATAAAATTTCAACCTCTTTACTGAAAGGTCCCCGGCCTAATTCCACCACACTTTCAAATTCACCAGCCATTTCAACATTTACTCATGTAAACCTACAATAGTTCTATCAGATCGTTGGATTACAGGCGGGTTAACAATTTTCTTATAAGTGCTCATAAAAAAAATATTGGCAGAATTTCCCGTGTCAATTAAAACCCTTTGCATATGATCACCATCTATCCCTACTGTAATTACTACCGCATCTTCATGTGGGCATGCCACATTTCTCATAGCATCATCCTCGAAGCAGATTAGGAGGGAGCTCGGTACTAATGTGTCGAGGCACCCACTTCTAAATGCGTAGTCAAACTTACTATATGCCTCTTTCGAGAACTGTTCGAATTTCCTGTAACAGTATCACCCTCAAAAATTGCTAAATATTCAAAATAAGCACACAAGTCACTAACATTTTTTCTTGGGACAATTTCCTCCACCATGCTAATATAATTTCTCCCTTCTTCTAGATCTAAGTACTCAGCCGCAATATCAAAATAGTCAATATTCTCGGAAATGACCAATGCAATTTATTCTTCCTTTGATTTTTATTTAATCATCGGATTCTTGTTTGAATTCTTTATTTACAAAATATGTCAACTTCCCATTTTCAATTAGCGTCTGAATTTCTTTCTTCAAAGCAATACACTCTTTAGTGCCATGACCAACATCCTCATGATACTTGCAAAACCTATTGTTTCTATTTTCCCTCGGGTTTTGAATTGAGAAAGGTTTTCGAAATTGTACATGACCACGAGTTTTATCAAATATAGTTGTTACGCACTCAGTCAATTCTACAAAGTATTCTGGTCGAATCCACTTGTTAGATATTGACCTAGCCAATTGCCATGTGCTATACGTCTGCTGATTTACCCGGGGACTTGGAGAATATTGATTCGTTGCTTTCGACTGTACATTAATCCGGGGCCGCTGAGTAGTAATCAAAGATCTTTGAAATTTATTACGCTCCAATTGATCGCTAGATCCTATCTCCGAAGCTTAAGTTTCTTCCACCAAAATCGTTTTTTCAACCTGATCAAGAAGAGCTCCAAGTTTCATTGTCTGACTCTCAGCCACAATGTCTTTTAATATTTTGGGAAGAAGCCCTTTGTATTTGATGAGTCTGAATTCTGCATGCTCCCCGGACAAGGACAGACCAGTCCAAAGCCTCCGGACCGGACAGATCACTTCGAACACTTAGCCCATAGGACTGTTCGAACTATGACAAAAGTACTAAAAAACCTAAACACTTCTTGACTAAGATACTCGCTCTCCTACTTAGAGCTCATGGGTCTTTGAACATGACCCGGGTCCATTAAACATGACCTGAAATCCCATAAGGGCCCAAACATAAGGGTATAAATACCCAACCACCTGCATTAAGTGTGGGTAATGAGAATTAACTGCAACCAGCCAACTTAATTATCTCTCTACTCTTTACTCCAAATATTAAATACCTCAACACTACTATAAAATACCAAACAAATTACAAGCCTACCCTCAAACGATAATTATCCACACCAAATTGGCGACCACAGTGGGAGCACAGGGTGCCTGAATCAAGCATTCAAAACCAGCAAAGAAAGTCAGTCCGAATGAATCCGGAAAATCCAGAAGTACCACCAGCTCTGCTCGAAGTGGTGAGAGAGAACGACGAGTACACTATCGAAGAGCGCGATAGGCTAAAGGGTGAAATAGAAGCTCTGAGGGCAGAAAAGGCTAAGATGGGCATGAAAGAAAAGTCAAAGCATCAGTTGCTCATCACACCGATAACCCTAGAGAGCATGAGTCTTCAAAGACTCATGTGAGCACCAAAAAGACTCATGCCAGCTCCAAAAAGTCTCACCGGTCTAAGCCAGTGGAGAGTTCTGACTCAAGCTCAGAAACTTCTGATAGCTCTTCGGACAATGAAGGAGTTGAAAAATCTTTATCCTCTAGCAGCGATGAGGGTCGAACTAGAAAGAAGCAAAAGCAAATCAAAAAATATTCAAGAAAAAAGGATACATGGAAAGATGAAGAAGAATATTGGTAAAGGGTCATCTCACAACCGGAGGCATGTGGACCGGATGCTGATGGATCCCTTCGCTTTTCACGATGAACCAGGTATCTTTGCAACTCCCAATGAGGATACTGTGTTCAGTCGTGGAAGAAATTGGAGGCAATCTCCATTATCTTCTAAAATTATGTCCGGAAACCTCCTTAAGAGGTTTGACAGCTCCAAAATAGAAAAGTACGATGGCAGTATTGATCCGGACAACCACTTGGAACAATTTAAAAACTTCATAATGAACTTTGACGACGATGATAAACTAATTTGTAGGGCATTCTCCCAATCATTTACGGGGAGTGCTCTAAAGTGGTATAACAGCCTGCCTCAGGTTTGTATTAAGGATTTCGATACTTTTTGGGTAGCCTTTCGAAGGCAGTTTGTAGGGAGTAAAGAGCTAAAGGGAAATGGAGACACAATAATCCATTGTGCCCAGGAACCAAATGAGTCCTTAAAAGAATATATAAGTCGTTTTGTGAATACCAAGAATGGTTGGCTGATTGCTTCGAATAGGTAGCAATAGTATCCCTAAGACAGGGCTTGAACCCTGACAACTTGGCTGACTCAGTGACCAGAAAGAAGGCCATGACATGGGGAGGGTTGCTGAATCAGGTTGGAAAACAAATTATTGTTGATGAAACAAAGAAAACCAGGGTGCACAGACATGTGAGTTCTACCCCGGTAACACCAAATCCCAATCAGAATCAGTCAGGGAACAAAGCCAGAGAGACCGGACAGGGGCATGGTAGGGCAAAAGCTCAGTCTCAGCTAGCTGCTCCTGCTCAGAGTCAGCAATCCAGAAACAAGAGAGGGTCATGGGTCCAACCGGAGTGGTTCGCAGAATTAAAAGAAAGTGTGGCCACCATTTTTTATAAAACAAAGGAAGAGGTGCATTATCGGAGACCAGCCACATTGCAGTCTCCGAGAGAGCATCGCAATAACTCTTTTTGCCAATATCATAATGATATTGGTCATACCATTAATGACTGCATAGCATTGAAACAAGAAGTTCAGAAATTGATTGAGAGGGGAAAGCTGGGGGCTTACGTCAAAAGAAGAGGAGGTAACAGGCCTCACAACACTCACCGGGTTGGTCCAAGTAATGCTGCTCCGGAGGGAGCCATGGTTATAATTGAGAGGTTTGATGTCGAATCTGAGTACTTGGATCCTAATCCAACTCGAAACAGAGTGGGTACAATTGAGGAATGTTCTAGGTCGGTCTCCGGACTCATTAAGTTTTTTGAGTCACTTACAATTTTCGAAGGGGACACTATGACAGCTCCTACTGCTTCTTCGAGGAAGAGGCACGTTCATACTTTAGCCTCCCAGCTAGAAGGAGGCATGACTTCCTATCAGTCACAAAATTCATTTCCCTTCATTGTTTTTTATGAGGATGATTTAAGAGATATAGCTGGCCCTCATGAGGATGTTGTTGTCATAGGAGCATCTATTTGGGGCAACGACATAAGACGAATTCTGGTGGATACTGGAAGCTCAGCCAATATCATTTTCTTAACCACATACAAGAGAATGAAAAATCCAGTTGTAATTCAGAGTTCGGACAGATCAATTGTGGGCTTTACAGGCAGCTCAGTAGATGTGATCGGAGAGTTCGAAGAGGAAGTTCTGTTGGGTAAGGGCCCTTTCAAGAAAATGGTCAGAATACTCTTTATTGTGGTGGATTGTCCCACTTGCTATAATGCTATTCTAGGGAGGTCTTGGCTCTCTAGGATGCATGCAGTGGCTTCGACAATCCACCAGTGCTTGAAATAGGGTCCAAGATGCCACCCGTTTTGAAAAATGAAATGTTAAAGTTTTTGAAGAATCATCAGCACGTGTTCGCTTGGTGCAATGCTGATGTTACTGGGGTTCCAGCAGAAGTGATATCACATCACCTATCCGTCCGGAGAGACGTAGCACCAGTTGTTCAAAAGAGAAGAGCTTTTTCTAAGGAAAAAGCTGATGTCATTGTGCAAGAGGTTGACATGCTCACAAAGATAGGGCACATAAGGAGTCTCAGTATCCTTTGTGGACTGCCAATCCGGTTCTGGTAAAGAAGAAAAATGGCAAGTGCCGCATGTGCATTGACTTCACAGATCTCAATAGAGCTTGCCCAAAAGATTTGTATCCGGTCCCCGGATTGATCAGTTAGTAGACTTCACCTCTGGGAACAAGCTGCTTTCCTTTATGGATGCCTTCTCCGGATACAATCAGATTCAAGTAGATCCGAAGGATCAAGAACATACCACATTTGTCACTGACAGAGGTCTTCATTGCTATAAGGTAATGCCGTTTGGGTTGAAAAATGTTGGGGCTACTTATCAGAGATTAGTAAACAAGGCTTTTGCTGATCAGATTGGAAGAAATATGGAAGTATACATTGATGACATGATGGTGAAGAGTGTGGACGAGCAATTGCACTTGTCTGATCTCCAAGAAACTTTTGCCAACTTGGTAAAAGTGAATTTAAAGTTAAACCCAGAAAAATGTGTGTTCGGAGTGCAGTCCGGGAAGTTTCTAGGCTATATTATAAGTGAGCATGGGATACAGCCCAATCCGGACCAGCTTAATGCTCTATTCCAAATGGAGCCACCCAGAAATATTAAATAAGTACAGCGGTTAACAGGGAGATTAGCTGCCTTAAACAGATTTATCTCAAGGTCTTCGGACAGGTGTGCCCCCTTCTTTCAAACCTTGAAGGGTGCAAAGGGATTCGATTGGACCCCACAGTGTGATGAGGCTTTCAATGAGATCAAGAAGCACCTGTCCTCCCCCAAACCTTTGTTTAAACCAGTTGATGGGGAGACACTCTTCGTATATTTGGCAGTTTCAAGTTGTGCTATCAGTGCTGTATTGGTAAGGGAGGTCGACGGTCATCCCCATCCAGTGTACTACATCAGCAAAAGTTTAATAGATGCAGAAAGGCGTTACTTGAAACTCGAAAAATTAGCATTAGCCCTGGTGATAGCTGCCAGGAAGATGAGGCCTTATTTCCAGGCTCATCCCATCATCGCCCGGACTTCTTTCCCCCTGAAGAATGTCCTCCAAAAGTTAGACATTTCAAGCAGGATGACTAAGTGGTCAGTAGAGTTGGGGGACTTCGACATAGATTTTGCTCCTCGGACAGCAGTCAAGGCCCAAGCTGTGGCTGACTTTTTGGTTGAATTCCACTCCGACAGGGATTCGGAGCAGACTACTAACATGAAAGATAAAAAGGTATAGGTCGTCCGAACATATGGTGGATCTAGCACTATGGGATGTGGTGCAGGGGTGTGTTTGACTTCTCCATATGGTGACAAAATGTACCAAGCTATTTGTTTTGCTTTCAGGGAATCCAATAATGAGTCCGAATATGAAGCGGCTATAGCTGGATTAAAGTTATCCTACATTTGTGGGGTTAAGAGGGTCAGGTTACTAAGTGATTCCCAGCTTCTGATCCACCATGCCCAAGGCCAATCTGAGGCTAAAAAGGAGCAGCTTGTGAAATATTTACTCCTCCTTAAGAATGAAGCTCTCAAGTTTAAAAGTGTTATTTATGAGCACATACCCCGGGCAGAAAATGAGCTAGCAGACTCGTTAGCAACCATAGCATATACGGAGTCATATCCATGGATCCATGTGCTGGAAAGCCCCTCCATTCAACTTAGTATGGGTAAAGAAGAGGAAATTTTTGAAGCACAAGTGAAACAACCTCAAGACTGGAGGTTTCCTCTCCTGCAATATATCTCCGATGGTATTGTGCCTCCGAACAAATCACTAGCCAGAACATTGAAACACAAGGCTCGTGGTTTCATCATATTGAGAGACATGTTGTATAAAAAATCTTACAATAAACCTCTCCTGTGCTGTTTGGGGATGAAGAGTCTCAAGTAGTCCTCTACGAATTGCATGATGGTGAGGGATCAGCCCATTGTGGATTCAGAGCTTTAACAAGAAGAGTTTACTGTCCGGTTACTATTGGCCATCTATCATGAAAGATGCTAAGGAATTGGTAAGAAGGTGTGACCCATGCCAGAGGTACAGCAATGAAATTCATGTCCCAGCCATCCCTTTAGAGTCAATTTCTGAGCCTATTCCTTTTGCACGATGGGGTTTGGATTTAGTAGGGCCTCTCCCTGTGGCGTCCGGAGGACGCAAAACTATAATTGTTGCCATAGACTACTTTTCGAAGTGGATTGAAGCAGCCCATCTAGCAGGAACAACATCAAAAGCTGTTATAAAGTTCATTCTATCCAACATCTGTTGCAGATTTGGTGTCCCACAAAAGATAACAACAGACAATGGGCCACAGTTCGACAATAGGGAAATAGAGAGCTTCTGTGCCTCAAGGGGTATACAACATTGTTTCTCTTCACCTTTCCACCCACAAGCAAATGGGCAAGTTGAAGTGGCTAATAGAACTATACTGTCCGATTTAAGGAAGAATTTGGAAGGGGCTGCTGGGAAGTGGCCTAGTTATTTACAAGAGGTCTTGTGGGCCTACCGAACAACACCTGGAGATGCAACACAAGAATCACCCTTTGCTTTGGTCTATGGGATGGATGCAGTAGCTCCCATAGAAGCAACTCTCCCATCATTTCGTGTTCACAACTTCTCCGAACACGCTAACGAGGTGGCAATCAGAGGTAAACTTGATTTAATAGAAGAAAGACGAGTTAAAGCTCACCTTAGAGTTGCACACTATCAGGGTTTGATGAGAAGCAGGTTTGCTTCCAAAGTTAAAAGAAGAGATTTCCAACCGGGGGACAAGGTATTAAGGAAAGTCTTCTTACACACTAAAGAAAAGTTGTTCGGAAAGCTGGCCCCAACTTGGGAAGGTCCGTATATGGTTGTTGAAAGAATTAAACCTGGAACATATTGGTTGGAAGACAAAGATGGAAGAGTTTTGACTCATCCTTGGAATATCGAGCATCTCCGGATGTACTTGGAGTAGCATTTGTGTAAATATTTACTTGTTTAAACATCCATGTAAATATTTGGGGGGCATACTCTTTCCTCCTTGGTGGCACGGGGAGGTTTTAATGAGGTGTGCGGGCTTTTGAATAAAATTTGATGCCTTCTTAAAAAATTTCCCAAGTGTTTTAAGTTTTGTCATTTGTCACACTATCCGGATTGAAATAACTAAGGGCTATTTAAACTCTAGCCGGAGAACTTAAACACTCTCACTATGAAATAACTAAAGGCTGTTTAAACTCTAGCCATCAAAATTGGAACACACAATGAAAAGAGATAAGAGTTGCTTGAAATAAAGATATTCATTAAAATAACTTAAAAGTGCCTTAGCCTTCCAAGGACTTTTTGAATTGTCAAAAACAGAACAGAAAACCTATCCGGTCAGATGCCGGACACGATTACAAAAATAATGCCTTGGCCTTCCAAGGACTTTAGTCTGAATAAAAAGTAAAAAAGTGATTTATAAATTAAGACTGAGCCTTTGAAGATGGCTCAGCTTCGTTTACCTTCTTCTTTCCTTTAGGATCATTTTCCTCTTCGTCTGGGCTCTCTTCGGTACGTTCTTCGTCATCGGATGAGGAAGCGCTAGAATAACCTTTCAAGTCTCCATCAGCCATTGTATGATACGGGAGATCGTCAGACTCCACATGAAGCCATAAGTCCCCTAGGTTCCTCTTCGGAAACTTCTCGTGGAAGAGTAGAACCATGTCAGACCTCACCTTGGCGTACATTTCCTCCTGGTTGTCAATCATTCCGGTGGCATAAGCGTCAATCTTGGCTTGAATCTTGGCCTCCTGCTCCTTTAGCAAAGTACCTTTCTCCTCAGCAGCCTTGGACACTGTATTCTCAAGAGCGACTTTATCATTGGTCAAGTTGGTGATGATTTGATCCTTGGCTTTGGATTCTCCCTTTGAGGTGGTAAGGTCTTTCTCCAGACCGGACAGCTTCTCCCGGAGCTCTCTAATGGTGTCCTATAAAGTGGAGACTTTTGTGGTGCTTGCTTCTTGCTTTTTCTTCAACTCCTCGGTTTATTCCTTTAAAATGGCAGCATTGGAAGTGGCATTGCGAAGGTCATCGGACAACCTCTTTTTGTCAGACTTGAGATCTTTGATGATATCGGCCTGGTTTCGGACTTGTTTCTCCAACACAAGTACAGGCTGAACGTTTCTTAACAAAGAGTGGGCTATGGCATCCCTTTCACTAGAAACAATAAAGGTCTTACCATTGAAAGTGACCGTGTTTGAGGTGCTCGGAGGGAGGTAAGTCCCGGCAAAGTCGTCTTTGGGAAGATTCATGAAGTATTCACCAAGCCCACCCAGACCGGTGATGTCTACTCCGTCGATATTGATATCTCCCCCCTCGACCTTATCGGTATGGAAGTCACCCGGTATCTCCTCAGCAAGCGTTGGGTCAGTTGGAATAGCTTGGAAAGAAGGCTCCGGAGCCCGGAGAGAAAACTCGTCACCTTTGGAGGTCTTTTTCTTCTTGGCCTCTCTGTCTTTGCTTTCTCCTCCCCGTTTACACTCTCTTTTGGAAGCTCTTGGAGGATCCGGGGAGGGCACTACTGGCCTTTCAGTCTCCTGCTCCACCACTTCCAAGAGAGCAGCATCAATTTGGCTGTGAACTGCCCCCTCCGGGTTTGTAGGAACATCCTTCTCCACTTCTCCAGGTTTAGCTTCACCAACCTTTTTCTTGCCCTTCTTATTGCCTTTCATCTTGCTCGGGGCTTTGGCCCGGCCTGGCAAGAAGAGTGTCCCGTCCAGTTCATGGGTCCTCTTAAGTATAATATCCGGGGAAGGCTGAGTGGTGAGCTCCTCCCAAGTCAAGTCTCTCCGACCTGTGATGTTCCACAAGTGAGACCTTGCCAAGTTGCCACTGGTAAAAGCAGCATGGAACCGTTTCCCCCACCTCTCAGCAGTCCAAGCATTGATCTTGGTGCAAGTGGCCTGCCCGGATTTGAGGTAGTCATTGAAGTCCTTGGGCAGTACTGCCAAGGAAAAAATGAAACGAGTTAATTTAAAAGTAACTTTAAAGAAAAAGAAGTAAAAATATAAGGCAGAAGACTTACGGTCACTCCTCCACCTGCTTCTGAGGAGGCTTGGGTTCACTCCGGATTTGATCTTCTTTCCGTTCTCCCAAGCACCACTCACGAACAGGAACTGGGTCTTCCAATTCCTCTCCGACTCCAGCAAGTCGTCCACAGCCTTGAAGTTATCCCCCATGTTGAAATGGTAGAAGGGGATGTGATGGTTTCTGCAAAGGCTGGCCACAGCAGCAAACTCCTCCATTGGCAGAGGAATTCCGGAGAGCCTTGAGGCCATAATGCTGGCCATGAGGGTATACCAGGCGTTGGGGCTCAGCTGGCTCGGACAGAGCCTAATCAGATGGAAGTATCTGACAATCTCTGGGTCTAGTGGGAATCTGAGCCCCCAGTTGAATAGCTTCGTGAACATGACAAATTCGCTCAGTTTGCAGTCCATAGGGGTCTCCGGGTGTATGGGAATCTTGATCTTCACATTCTCCGGTATTCCCCACTTCGTACGCATCCTGCCCAGCTCAGCTGTGTGGATGAATGCGTAATTAATTTTTTGCAAGGCGAGGAGGTACCTAACGCTGACCTTGTGAAAACAAGGCCCCACTTTTCCTTCGAGGCACTCCGGCAGATCCGGATGCCTCAAGCACAGCTTCTCTTTGCCTTTGTCTGTTTTGGAAACAGCAACACTACTGGTATGACCGGAGGGCTCAGACTCGAATGGAGCCTCTTCGACAGAGTCCTCCATTATATCCTCCATGATTGTTGAAAGGTTTTCAGCAGCAGTGGCACGGGGAGGATTCAGATCTGGCTCAGCTTGGCCTCCGGACTATTGGGCTTCAGTGTTCCCTTGGCTTCTAGTCTCCGGCTGGGGCTCTGAGGCAGAGGTCTCCCTTCGAAGAGCTGGGCTACTACTCTCCGGACCAGATAGTCTGTCCATGGGAGCTTTAATAGGCACCTCTGACCCAGTGCTGATATATTTTGCCCCCGATTTGAGGGAGTGTTCTTAGAGGCTTGCCCCTTGACCAACCGGCCCTTTCTCCGGTCAACTAGCTTCTGAGGGGAGTGCTCCGTATCTGACCCCATTGCTATAAAGGGTGAAGGTTTTTTTAGACTAGTAACTGTTACTCTTGGCTCGACAGCAGGTTCTGATTCTTGAACCGAAGAACCAGAGATAATAGGGGAGAGGTTAGTTTGGAATAGCTTTCTCGGCTTGATTCCCTTAGAAGAAGAAGAGTCTTGATCTGACTATGTGGCAGAAGTGATTGGTCTATCAACAGGCGAAGTGGGTAACCCTGCCGCAATTCGTCTTTCTCTTTCGACTTTTTGAGCCTTCTCTAACTCAGAAAGGTTGAGACACTCGCCTTTGATCAGAGCGTTCCTCGCTGTAAACATAAACTATTGAGCAAGTTTTTACTTTAGAGAGAGAAAGCTTTGAGAAATTTAGCAGAGTAAATGTGAAAGAGATGGTAAAACAATAGAAAGTGAGTTTGAATTTATAGTAAATCTGAAAAAAGAAGTTGATTCCTAGGAGAATTCGAAAAGATTGGTAATGATTAAAGACGGCGCTGATGTCACCACCTTTAATTAAGAGGTTGCTTTTCGAAGAAGGTGGGTTCGAAATTCAAGGTGAAAAAACGGCTGAAGCAACCAATCAGAGAGTGACACGTGTCCCACGAACTCTGGCAAAAACCATTTTGAATTCGTGAAGCTTTATCAGTCCGGATAAACCCATAGCCCAAATTGACAGACCTGTCCGGATTAAAACTACCCCTGATGTCGGACTGTTTTTCAGGTTTTTGACAAGAGTATTTGAACAAACACCTAAAAAGGGGGCTCCTGATGAGTCTGAATTCTGCATGCTCCCCGGACAAGGACAGACCAGTCCAAAGCCTCCGGACCGGACATATCACTTCGAACACTTAGCCCATAGGACTGCTCGAACTATGACAAAAGTACTAAAAAACCTAAACACTTCTTGACTAAGCTACTCGCTCTCCTACTTAGAGCTCATGGGTCTTTGAACATGACCCGAGTCCATTAAACATGACCTGAAAGCCCATAAGGGCCCAAACATAAGGGTATAAATACCAAACCACCTGCATTAAGTGTGGGTAATGAGAATAAACTGCAACCAGCCAGCTTAATTATCTCTCTACTCCAAATATTAAATACCTCCACACTACTATAAAATACCAAACAAATTACAAGCCTACCCTCAGACGATAATTATCCACACCAGTATTCCATATCAGTCTTTGTCTTAACAAAATGGCTGGTATAATGTTTTAGACTTTTCTCAACCTTTTGTCTACAATAAATTATAGCATCTCCATTAGCACAAAATTTTTTGCTTCCCACAAAATGTTAACGGAACACATTCCAAAACATATTAAAATTCTTGATATAACCCTGCGGCAATCGATTATACCATTTTGAAGCGACTCCTTTAAAAGTGTGAGAAAAATCCTTGCACAACAACTTGTTGTCATCATCGAAATTAATCATAAATTTTTTAAATTTCTCAATATGGCTATCAGGATCTTGAGTCCCGTCAAATTTTTCCAGCTTACAAATATCGAAATGCTTCAGAAGATTACCATAAAGTATCTCTACAAATAAAGGAGAAGATCTCTGATTATGGTCGCTCTGTAAACATTAGTTCTTCGACCCTCGTGAGTCGTTACGCAAAGACCTTTCTTGGATGGCAACATGTATTGATTACTTACACGATATTCGAAATTTTGACTTCATGGTTGATTATGAACATTCACAACATTATCTTTCTTAATAAGTTCCTCATAAACCTGGTCCCTTCCTTTCAACTCATTAGTACGATGATTTGATTGAAGCTCATTTCCATACCTATTCGAATATTTATTTCTAAATATGTCTTTCTACGATAATCTTTTTCCGAAGAAGATTCACTAGATTCATAGAGTGAAAAATCACTTGACTCAGATGATTCATACTTGTACCTTGGTTTCGATTTCTTCCTCGGAGAATTTTGATGATGCCTTCTATACCTGTCCTTCTTACGAATCTGATGATAGTGACCTAGCTCATCTTTCTTAGTCTCATTTTCTCTTCGGACTTCAGATCGAATTTTTCTAGAGGCAATCACTGCATCTTTTTCAGAATTTAACCTTTTGATTTCTTCTAACAACTCATTTATCCGGGCAACCAACACAGACTCTTCTAAAATTTCACCGGCGTGCTGATCATCATGTTGTTGATCGATTTCAATATTATTTTCCACATGATTTTACTCTAATTCTTTTTCAATTTCCAGGTCGTTATTCATGTTTAAATCTCTTCAAATTTATGTTATTTTTCTTTCAAAATTTCAGATTGGTTTTGGAAGACGATTCCTAGTACCAAATCGTTCCCACAAACGGCGCCAATGTTCGTTCCAAAAATATTTGGAGGAAGTTATTGAATCAAATAATATTTAGAGGGCTAAATGTGTTGTTCAGATTACTTAGATAATATTTTAGAGAGAGAAATATGTGTTTTTAGAGAGACAAAGTCAATGTAATAATTGCTCAATCATTTATCAATCACCATTTCCACAAAAAGAGTGGTACTTTTATGGTACAACTAGTGGATCCCACAAGTCTAACAATTCATTAATTATGGTCCTATCCTCAAGCCTATTGTTTCTTATAAATTGGTCATTTTCCTTTATATAATTAACAATTTCTCCTAAAAAATTTTCTTTATTAATAAACACCCATATATTTATTAAATCTTTAATCTTTATTTATCATTTTAAACGTTTTTTGTTATTTTCTTAGAAATTATATAATAGGATTTTTTCATCGCCTAATATAAAGTATTATAGCAAAAAGTAAAATGATGTTTAGTTGTTGTGGATAAATTGGTCTGCAGAAAAATAGTTTTTGTTCAGTCTATTGCATTCATTTGGTTTTCATCTGTTGTCTAGGAACAATAAAGAGTGATTATTCACATGCGAAATAGGTTTCACCAAGGAATATGCAAAAATATCGATCAACTGCAATTACAGCAAGATGGAAAATAGGAAATGGAAATAGATGTTGTGAGGTTTCATATAGTCTTTGTACTGTTATTGTAAGATTTTCAGCTTAAGCATTAAGAAGTTCAGCAATTGTAAGTGTTGTATTAAGTACAGCTACTTGAGCTTCTTTTGCTCGTATTGAAAAGAATGCTACTTGAGATGATTTTAGTTGCTCTTTCTACAAAAGTATCTGTTAAACAACAAAGAGAGAAGTAGCCGCAGGAGGCGACTAGGGTTTTGTGTTTATTAGAAAAATGTTCCTTTATGTATTGAACTGTTTTTTATAATGATAAACCCAAGTAAAGCTCTCAAGATATAGAGAACTTAGAGGCCTATACAAGGAAACTTAATACACTGAATATTCTAACAATATCCAAACATGACAAACATTTTTAATACTATGCAACGTGAATGTGTTACATGCTAGCGCACTAAACACATGTTATTGCGTGGATATTTTAACACTCCCCCTCCAGTTGTGTAGTGGGATCACCAATACCCAACTTGGATAAAACTGATTCGAATGTTCTTACAGCAACCACTTTTATCAGGATGTCTGCCAGTTGGTCTTCAGATCTAACAAACGGAAGTTCTACTGTCCCATCTTCAATATTTTCTTTTATGAAGTGCCTATCTATTTCAATGTGCTTTGTTCTATCGTGTTACACCAGGTTCTCTGAAATCTTAAACACAGCTTTATTATCGCACATTAACTGAGTTGGACATTTCAGAGGGGATCCGATTCCTTTCATTATCTTCTTTAACCAAAGTATCTCGGTAGTCCCCTAAACGATTCCTCTAAATTCTGATTCAGCACTTGACAGTGATACTACTTTCTGTGTCTTACTCCTCCAAGTCACCAAGTTAGCTCCAAGAAGAGTAAAGTAGCCAGCAGTTGATCGCTTGTCATTAGGATTCCCTCCCCAATCAGCATCTATGAATACTTCAACATCAAGGTGTCCATTTTTCTTTAAAATTATGCCTCTTCCTGGTGTGCCTTTGAGATATCGAATAATCCTCATTACTTCCTCCATATGGTGTTCCTGAGGATGATGCATGAACTCGCTAACTACTCCCACCGTGTATGCAATATCGGGTCGAGTGTGAGCCATGTAAATCAATTTTCTCACCAACCTTTGGTACCTTTCTTTACTCGTTGGTCTGGACCTTCAATTATCTTTAGTTTGTGATTTATAACCATAGGAGTGTCATTTGGTTTGCAATCCACCATGCCAACTTCAGCTAATAAATCCAATATATATTTTCGTTGGGAGATATAAATCCCTCCTTATGACCTAAGAACCTCGATTCCCAGGAAATACTTCAATCCCTCAAGGTCTTTCATTTCGAACTCCTTGAAGAGATTTTTCCTAAAAGAGCTAAATTCTTCTTCGTCATTCCCCGTTATAATCATATCGTCGATATATATTATAATACAAGTGACTAATTCTTCTCTCTTTTATAAAACAAAGTATGATCCCCATTACTCTGTTTGTAGCTTTACTTCTTCATTTCCATTGTAAATCTCCCAAACCAAGCACGAGGAGACTGTTTGAGCCCATATAATGCCTTTTTCAGTTTACATACCTCATTTTCTTGAAAACCATCAGAGAACCTTGGTGGGGGTTCCATATATACCTCTTCTTCCAAGTCTCCATGTAATAAAGTATTCTTTACATCAAATTGATGAAGAGGCCAATCTTTATTCGCCGTTATTGAAAGTAAAACTCTGATAGTGTCAATCTTTGCAACCGAAGAGAACGTTTCAGAGTAGTCTATACCATATGTTTGTGTATATCCTTTGGCAACCAATCTTGCCTCGTGTCGCTCAATGGTGCCATCAGATTTATATTTTATATTAAACACCCATCTACACCCGACTGCTTTATTCCCTTATGGTAACACACAATTCTCCCATGTACCATTCCTTTTTAGAGCTTTTATTTCGGTATTCATTGCCACATGCCATTCAGTCATCTTCTTAGTTTTTTGAGTTGTTTTAGGGATTTGTTCAGAGAGAATAGTAGCTGAAAACGCCTTTGCAATCTTCGTCATTTCCTTCCTGTCTGTTTTTACCGGATATGTAGAAGCACGAGGAACGTGTTCCGGTGAATACCGATCAGGAGGAACCCCTCTATTTTTTCTTGGGGGAAGAACCAGAGTTTGAGTTTCAACAAATGAACTTCCTGAAATGTCATGGTCAGTAGAATTTTGTGAATTATGACATTGTAAATTGTTTACCTCTTGATGGACATTTTCTTCGGCTGATTCGCTGGTAGTATCCATGGCATTTATTTCTTGTTGGACATTGTCTTCGGGAGAATCATTGGTGGTAAGAACTGCCTCGTCAGTCTCCTTTATGTTGGAAGACGCGTGTTCTGTGGCGCCATCTACCGACTCTGTCGGTACATCCTCAAAGTAACTTTCATATAGCAACCAGTCGAGTGATTCACTTACTTTCTCCCCCTGAGCACGAGATTGGTGGTCAAAAAAATAATCAGATTCTAAGAAGTCACAGTCCATGGTGACATGGATTCGACGAGTAACCGGATTGTAACACCGATAATCCATTTGATGGACACTGTACCCAACGCATACACACTTTTCAGCACACGGATTAAGTTCGTTTCGACTACTTTTAATGATATGAACAAACACCGAGCAACCAAAGACACGAGGTAGTAAGGTCATAACAAATGGAATTGTAACTTGGATGGCAAGCACTTGTAATGGAGTTTTATTTCCTAGACATCGAGTTGGTAGACAATTTGCATAATACGTGGCTGTAGCAAGAGCTTCTGGCCAAAGAGAATGAGGAACTCTAGATTGAATCATAATAGCACGAGTTTTGTAAGTAAAGTACGATTTTTTCATTCTGAAATACCATTTTGTTGAGGTGTGTTTGGACAAGTGGTTTGATGGAAAAGACCATTTGTTTTGAAAAAATTATGCATTGTTTGGTTGATAAACTCTGTTCCATTATCAGAACGGAGAATTTGTATTTGTTTTTCAAATTGAGTCAAAATCATTTTGTAAAAACAAACAAATATTTCTGGTACTTCCGATTTATGTTTCATGAAGTATATCCAAGTCATTCTTGAGAAATCATCCACAAATAAAACAAAGTATATGATTTGATTGTTAGTGGAATTTGGTGTTGGACCCCAAACATCAGAATGGATTAGCGAAAAAGAATAATCAACTCTAGTATTACTTTGATTAAATGAGACCCTACGATTTTTTGCAAGATGCAGGTTTCACATTTCTCATGAATGGAATTATTCAAAAAAGACTAGGAAACAAACTTTTAAGATAGCTAAAAGAAGGATGACCAAGTCGTTGGTGACATAACCAAAGTTTTCTTTCGGTTGTTCCGTGAGCAAGCATGGCATGTCCCTTATGAACTACCTCATCAACATAATAGAGACCTCCTTGCTCAGTACCACACCCAATGATCTCCTTCGTACGAATGTCCTGTAAAATGCAAAAAAAATGGATACATAAGAACCACACAGTTGAGTTGTTTTGTCACTTGACTAACTGGAATAATAACTTTAAGGATAGTGAAGGAATGTAGAGGCAGTTTTTAATTTCCATTTTTTCCGCAAAAATAATTGAACCTCCCTATTTGACTTCACAAATTTCTCCACTAGCAGTCTCAATATGGGACTTCTTTAGAGATAAAATGTCATCAAAGTCTTTAGGATCATAAGACATGGTTTCCGTAGCCCCGCAATCAAAGATCCAATTCATTGATTTCTCAAATCCTTTACCTCCAAGTTTTTTCATAGGAGTTCGCCGCCATTTCTCCAAAACCAGTGCCACTTCCTTGCTAATTTTAGTCGGATCTTCACCGCCACTTGTAGACGAAGCCTGTTTGACATTAGATCTGAACCGCTGATTATTTTTCTCCTTATGACCGTCCTCCCACCATTCTGGATAGCCAACCAGCTGGAAACATGTCTATTTAGTGTGTTTTTTCATCCCACAATGAGTGCAATACAACTTGGATTTATCTTCTTTCTCTTTGGATTGGAATTTAAACCTCTGTGCAGAATATTTAGCAACCAAAACCATTCCAATTTCAATTGAGTCACTGTCAGAAGAACTTGATTTTAGTATATTAAGCCTGGCCACTTCCCTTCGTATTGTAGCATATGTTGTTTCCACGGAAGGAAGAGAATCCTTTTTCAAGATATCTCTCTTGACTGGTTCCAACTTGTCATTAATCGTCATTAGCAATTGATAGAGTCTTTGTTCTTGAGTCTTCTTATTATAGATCTGAATGTCTTCTGGGTATTTCATAGGGTTCGGATCTCGCCTATCTATAGACATCCAGATGTTCTGCGGTTTGTTCCACAAGTCTTCTAGTGTATCGGACCCTTGCCTTAATGAATTAGCCCTCTTATGAAGGTTAAACACCTGTAACGAATCTGTACCAGAACCGTATATGGTGGCTAACCCATCCCAGAGGGATTTTGTAGTGGGATATTACGAGACATTATTCACCAAGCTGTATTCAAGATTCTGGATAATCCATGTGAAAACACATTGATCATCTTGTTCCCACCTTGTATATGTGTTGTCAGTTTTGGATGAAGGTGTCGGCTCCCCTGTAATGTGAGAACCTCTCCCCCTTCCCCCAATTGCTTTCTTCATCAGGTTTTCCCATAGGGCATAGTTGTCACCACAAAGTTTAATCCCTAGGGATAAATTCTCGGGGTTAGTTGTTTGTTGTTGTGTTCCGAGACCATTTCTCAGAATGGCAACAATCTGCATTGTTAATTCATTAGGGATTTGACTGACCACGACTTTATTGCCAGCCATCTTTATTAAGGATGTTCAGAATTCCCAGAATCACACGTGCTCTGATACCATGTTAAACAACAAAGAGAGAAGTAGCCGCATGAGGCGGCTAGGGTTTTGTATTTATTAGAAAAATGTTCTTTTTTGTATTGAACTGTTTTTTATAATGATAAACCCAAGTAAGGCTCTCATATATAGAGAACTTAGAGGCCTATACAAGGAAACTTAATACACTGAATATTCTAACAATATCCAAACATGACAAATATTTTTAATACTATGCAGCGTGAATGTGTTACATGCTAGCGCACTAAACACATGTTATTGCATGAATATTCTAACAGTATCCGCAACTCCTTATGATAGCTCTGCAGTTGGCGGTGGCTCTACAACAACTACGATTAATGTGTCAAGCTAATTTATGATGAATATTCAAATGTCTAACCTTTTTTTTCTTTAAGAAAGCTTATTTTTTTATTCTTCTCTATTATGTGTCCAGAAGATGGATGTTTAATTTTTCAGAACTCTAGTAATGTTTTCATAACAATTCTAACAACTATTTATTGTCATGAGTTAATAGCTTAAGTAATATTTCTGTAGCATTTGCAGTGTTATAGTTCTAAGTTCGTTAATGGTTCCAAATTTTAATGAATTTCACACTTCATTCATTCCAGTCCAACTATTTATAAGTTTCATTATACATGCTATACAAAAATTATTACCATCGTAAAACATTATACAGTCCATCAAAATAACTTAAACATTATTAAGAAACTGTAAATTGAAACAACATTTTATACCATAAGATATGACATAATTAAAACCATAATAATACTAGTAAAAGATATAAGTCAAAATCATAAAACCATAATGTCATTACATTTATAACACAATTCCTCTTCCGTAATATATTCAGTGACAAATATCAACCTCAAATATCATACTATAGATCGTAATAAAAATCATACAAATGGTAATCAAAATCATTACATCATATTCGGTAATCTCAGTTCCTTCATAACCAAGGATAAATAAATAAGAAAAATCTTATATTTCATTTTTTTTTAAATTTCAGTTTATGGAGATTATTTTTCTTCAGTCCAATTATAATATGTTCTGAATCTGAAAACTCATATGTCTTTTCAATGGTTTAATTATAAACGTAAAATTAAAATTAAAAAATTGATTTGAAATCATAAAAAAAAATTAAATTAAATCCAAATTAAGGTTTAGGGTTTATAAATATTATTTATCATAAATGAATTATTTCAAACTCTAAAAAAGTTAGAGTTAGTTAAACAGATTAGAGTTTCAAGATACTAACCCAATATTTTGTGAATTTAATAAATCTCTTGTATGAATTCAAATTCGTCCATTAAATTCGAACGACAACCAATTTTTTACAAAAGTACATCGAATATAATTTTTTATTTTTTATTTAGATTTCATATGTAGAACAACAACATATTTATATTCAATAGTAAAAAAATGAGAAGAAAATATATTAAAATAATTAAAAAAAGTTAGGTATGTCACAATAAAAAATAAATTTAGGTGTATTAATGAACTAAATAAGAATTAATTTTAGTATTAATGGTGTTAGGCATGTCACAATAAAGAAGAAGAGGTTTAGGAGAAATAATATCGCGTAAGCGTTCATGTTAAGTCACTACCATCTAGAACATGGTCAATGGGGGAAATAGAATTTGAAACTTGAGGGATATGTTGTCTACATTTTGACTTATATTTTGGATATCACGTGGCAACACTAGAGAAATTATCCATATTTTGGAAATTTGTAAGGGTAAATATGATATATCTTAAGTCAGAAATCAAATGTCAAAAAACAAATAGTCAGATTAACTTGAAGGATGTGTTGTCCATATTTTGACTTAAGTTTTGGGTATCACGTGGTAACACCAGAACAATTTTTCATATTTGGCAAGTCGTGAGGGTCAATATGATACATCTTAAAGTCAGAAAATCAATTTTACAAAAATAAATAGTCGGAGAAACAATCCTGATTTTTGTTTTCATTACCATTCAAAACAAAATTTTATGTGAAAACAAATAAATATTTGGTTGTTGAATTGGAAAAGTCTTCCTAAAGAATGAAAATTATTTTAGAATTAATTTTAAATTTATATTTTTATTGTTTTTTAAGTATGATAATAAATATTCAAATACTTTATTGATGTAAAAAAATTGATAACGTTTACGTAAACCAACTACCACATAATCTCAAAACACAAATCCAGCATGAAAGTTTTTTGTGTTATTATGATAGAATATGTATGTGAACTATAAATGAGCATGTGGGAATTGAAACACTAATGCATAAGATTGAAGATATCTTTAGAGGACGTGAGAAATAAGATGGCTGGCTTATCGATGATATAATAAGGTTTCGAGAATGGAAAAAATGTGTAGAAATATTATCCATTTCATTTGATATGTATGTTCAAGAACACGTGGTTATAAGATAACGGTTTTTATTTATAGTAAAACCTAAGATTGTACAAAATACTATATCAAAAGTGATCAATTTATTCGGGATTTGGGAATAAATACTTACTTCTCCCAAATCAAGTACATATATATACAGAAAGATGTGTAAAGTATGTTTAGGGTTTATTGAAGCATACAACCAATGATATTTTATGTGTAAGAATATATAAATACACAATAATGTGTAGAGATATTTACCAATACATAGTTCTTACAATATTTATTATTTGGATATCAGAAAAGAGACACTTTAATTGAATATGTTACTGACAAGTAACTTTAAATTTGAATCCACTGCCATTGAACTTGTGAATGTCATAATACCTACTAAGTACTAAAAACAAAAAATATTACAAATTTGATAGGTTGTGATATTATTAATGAGACAGTTGAACTGAAACATCACAAATAAATTTCTCATTATTGCAGACTATTGACTTTATAAAATATGCTTATGATATTTACAAACTTGTTAATCTTCTTATGAGTCGATTACTTTTGCAACATATCATACTCTATTAATAGGATAACCGAGTTGTAACATACATCAAGTATTTTTAATGTTATCATTTAAATATATTTTATCTTAATGTTCATTTAATGAAGCTTAATTATGAAATGAGAAAATTATAGTATGATTATCTTGAAAGATTCATTTATTTGACTAAGATAAATGATCTATTAAAATCTCACTTTTCTCATATTGAATGAAACCTATTTTGGTAAGACCGTTCATATATATTTTATCATTTTAGATTTGAGTTAATCATAATTCAAATTTAATACAACCAATTATTTTTTTTAGATAATGGATAAGAACTTCAAAATGGATTATTTTCTATCATTTTATTTATTATTGTTACAATAATCCATAATTAAAAATTGAAATTCTAAGTGATTATATGGAAGCTTAAGCTAAACTTTTTTTTACATAACATGATTTCAATTTTCTTAAAAATTGTTTATAATGATACATAAGCTTAATTTGGATTGTCATGTTTCACTAGAAAGAGTCTTAATATTCAATAGAACCTTTTATGATGTTACATGAGCTTAACCTAGATTTTTTTGTTTCACCACAAAGAATCTTAATATTCTTGTAGAACTCTTTATGACTCGAATAAGTTAAAACTTGATTTGTCTGTATCATCACAAAGATCTCAATGTTCTTTTAAAATAATTGATAGATAGACTTAGTATAAACTAAATACATAATGTTTTATTTCTATCCATTTGTGGGTATTTTAAAATTAATATACTAACTTTAGTTTGTGCAATTTATTGAGGATGTTGAGTTTGTTTTTTTATGAACAACTGCAAGTAGTTATTTTAAGTAGATATTTGAACATCGATTTCTAAAGAAATTGATCATTCTCACAGTTAGAAGATGATCGATTATGAAAGACCAAATCTTTATTTTTTGAATATGAATCTCATTTATGATTCTTCCTCATAATTAAAGTTGTTCACTAATAACTTCCCTTCAAACTAAATATCCTCAAAATTAATATATTGTCTAAAAACAAAATTTGGTAGTGGGAAGCTAAGCTAAACTATTATTGAATATAATGTATGTTAAATTAAGATATTTATTACTATATTGGACTTCAATTCCCCATTTCTAGGCCCATAAAGATTTACGTGCATGAACTTCCCAAATGTGCAGTTTTCACAAACATAGATTTTGTTAAGTATAAGCTTAATGTATTATCTTTAATAAAACCTCATAATGAATTTGGTTTGAAATGAACTAGATTTCATATTCTAACATAACAAATTGGGCATGACATTGTTCACTAAACTACCATACATCCCTTTAGTTGCAACCACCATAGTCACACATGACAAACTTAATTCGTTTACTGAAGTGGTATCATACTTCGACCTTAGACTAAATTAATTTTTTAATGGATTTCAGAAGCGCGATAGATCAAACATCGGTAGTCAAAGGGGATGTCCTCCAATCCACTCCATGTCTATATTAACTACCACTTATACCATCATTTGTAGGCTTCAATCGTTTATTCGTCCCTCGACTATCACGTTTTCTGCCATTTAGTCCCTCGACAAAAAAGTCACGGGCGAGGATCCCTTGACAATCAAAAATCAATAATTTCAGTCCCCACGCGTGGTTTTTGCCATGGTGCTGGCACGTGTCACCACAGTTAAATAATTTTTGTTTCATAGATAGTCCCTCAACTTTTAATTCCACTTTTACCCTTTGACTTTAATATTTTTTAATTTTATTTTTATTTTTATTTTTTTTCTCAAAACAGAGTATATCAAAATTTGTTATACAATGTTTTCCTTTTCTTTTGTGTTTCGTTTCTTTTCTAAAAGAAAGATTGAAAGTAACCGATTTGTTCGTATAAACTCCCCACCCAGCTAGACGAATAAGAAATGACCTGATCAATTGAGACACAAACATAAATACAAAAACTACATATTTTATTGTTATTGATATAATCATGTTACTTTTAAGTTTATACGAGTATGCTCTACTTAAACGGAATGTTTCATTTCTGTCAGGAGCAGTTGAAACGTTCAAAATTATATAAGTGAAAGAGTTTTCAGCTTCTGGTTCCTTTACCATGTACCCTGTGAATACTTTTTTGCCTTGTTGTTTAATGACAAACACTTCGGCACCGAATGAACAAGAATCATTTACAACAAGTCCATTATGAATATCGTTGAAATAACGGAAGCTCATAAATTGGCTCACTCCCCATTCTTTCTTTATTTCATGAAAACGCGCTTCTTCCTCGTTCAAGCCTACCCAGCACAACAATAATTAAGCCACATTAGAATATATAATCAATGGCTAATATAAACTAAAAATATTGTAACATGCTATCCCATCCTGAATCAAAATCAATATTGATATGATATGCATTTTAATTACCTTGAAATGTCAAGAACTTATCCTTCTCATGGTTGTATATGAAAAAACGTAATAGCGGCGTAAACCTCCCAGTTAGTATTCAATGATACTTCGTCAATAATCCTCAAGCAAATAGACATCTTATCTGTAGCTGTTCCTTTCTTGTCTCCATTAGGGTAAAAACAAAGTTTCCTCGTGTTGTATTTATAAACATATAAATAATAGTATATCTAATGGCAGCAACAACGATTAATGCATTAATCACAAGTATTGTATACAAACCATTTGAAACCTCAAGCTTCAAATATTCCAGATTCATGATGATCAAAACCAGGTTTGCTGATCACTGATGATAAGTGATCTATTGAATATAAAATGTGCATTGGTTTCAACTTTCTCGATGAATAAACGATTTCTGCGACTTAAAACATGATCAAAACTGATTACTTTTAGAAAAAAGAAACGAAAAACAAAAGAAAAGGAAAATAGAGTATAGCAATATGTAGTATTTGTATTTATGTTTGTGTCTGAATTGAACAGGTCATTTCGTATTCGTCTAGCTGGGTGGGGAGTTTATACATACAAATCGGTTACTTTCAATCTTTCTTTCAGAAAAAATAAACGAAAAACAAAAGAAAAGAAAAACAGAGTATAGCAAATTTTGCTATATACTATGTTTTGAGAAAAAGAAAATATTAAAAAATATTAAAGTCAAAGGGTAAAAGTGGAATTAAAATTCGACGGACTATATATGAAACAAAAACCATATAATTATGGTGACACGTGGCAGCACCAGGACAAAAACCACGCGCGGGGATTGAAATTATAGATTTTTGATAGTCAAGGGATCCTCACCCGTGATTTTTTTTGTCGAAGGACTAAATGGCAGAAAACGTGATAGTCGAGGGACGAATCAACGATTTAAGCCATCATTTATAATTACATAAAGTCTTTACTTCGAAGGTTCCGCGAATTGATTGGTAACCTCGTACCCAAACTTTGAGTTTTCAAATACATTTCGAGTAGGGCTGTTATCGGTCTGGTTTGGTCCGGGTTTTGACGGAACTGGACCGGACCGCTAAGCTTTCGGTTCTAATTTTTAGAACCGGTCCAAACCGCTAATATTTTGGTTTGGTTCGGTTCGGTCCGATTCGGTTCGGTTCCGATTCCGGTTTGGTCCGAGTTCGGTTCGGTCCAAGTTCGGTCCGGTCCCGTTTTGGTCCGTTTCGATTCGGTCCGGTTTCGGTTCGGTTCGTTATCGGTTCGGTTCGGTCCACTTAAAAAAATTAAATCCAATTAAAATTTGATTTTTAATTTTTTTATTGAAGTAAATGATAGTAAAACTAAAGTTTATAAGTTAATCTTTTGATTTTGTTAAAAAATTGGTAATTAACTATTAATTTTGTAACCATAATGTATAAAAGAATAAATAATAATAATAAATAATTACTTCTAACGGTTTTATTGGTCCGATTTTTTTTGGTTCTACCGGTTTATCGGTTCTATCAGTTCGATTCTCTATCGGTTCTATCAGTTTATCGTTTTTATCGGTTCGATTCCATATCGATCCTATTAGTTTATCGGTTTTATCGGTTCGGTTCGTAACCGGTTTTTTTGTTTCGGTTCCTTATCGGTTTTCGGTTTTTAAAATGGAACCTCAAACCGAACCGTTAAGGTTTGGTCCGGTTCTCGGTCCGGTCCTTACCGGTTCGGTCCCGGTCCGGTTCTCGGTTCTGGAGATCCGTTTACAGCCCTAATTTCGAGATTCATTATGTTTTTTAGACTTATAATCCCTTTGGTATTCTTGACCTTCACTAGCTCACCTTTTCGAATAATACTTATCACTAAAATTATTCCTTATCTATAATTATCAACTTTTTTGGGCGTGTGAGAATATCCATCAAAATTCGAAGTATGTGAATTACTAGAATCTGAAGGGACATACCTATGCTTTGATTTCTTTTCTCTCTTTGAAGAATGATAGGCTTGGTCCATCTAAAATTGTACTTTATGATGATTATATTTTCCTCTAAGAATTTCACTTTGGGTCTTATTAGAGCGTCTGACTGAAAGTTTACCCTCATTCACCCTCTAAACTTTGGATCAGGCCATTCATGGTCGAAACAAAACAACTTGTTCTCTCTGAATTAGTTGATCGTTTAATTTAGTTATTTGCTCTAATAGTTGATTTTTTTAATCTTCCAAAGCTAACTAACTTCACTGCTCTTCCAATTGTGGTTCGTTTTGTGTTTTATCCAAGACATTCACTTTATGAACACTGCTGGATCTACTTTCACTTCGGAATCCATATCTCCTACTAATTCAAATGTGTATTTTCAATGATTTTTCTTGTTTCAGATTTGATATATAGGTACCAAGCATACCTCCCATTGTGATCACCACTGATCGTTTCTACTGTTCTTAAGAGTGAAAATTTTATAATTGGTCTAGAAGTATTCTGTTAAAAAGTAATCAAGTTGTTAGAAAGAGAATGTATAAAGAATATTCTAGAGAAAAAAGTATCAAGAGTCAAAGTAAAAAGTAATTATTCATCATTTTTCAAAGAAAAATTACATCTATGCATAGGTGCGGTAAGTTTTATGGAGTAGAAACGCACTATTCTATTAGATACTTCACCTCATTATGATATTAAGTAAAAACATTTTTTTTACATATTGCATTTTAAGCCCTCTAAGCTTCTATCTTGCCAAAAAAATTCCTATAAATTATTTTTTCATCATTTTTCCCTTCTAAACTAATTATTTTAGCTCGGACTAATTCCATCATTATTAGTGGCAACGAACCCTTTGTCGCGTCAATCCCTTGGTTTTCATAGTCAAAACCTTTACTGAATTATTATTATTTTTATAATTCTTGGAAAAATAAGGACTATAATCCTAAATCATTAATTATGATACATATAAACATACAATTAATTCTCATATCCAAAGATCTATAACATGTTTTTCAATATCATCAGGTTTGAATCTTAAACGTGTAGTCTAACATTAATTTACAAAAAAAACAATTAAATTAAAAGATGGGATTTTATTTATTTCCAAAACTTGAATCAATTATCTAAATTTATTTATGAGAAATAAACATAGAAACATGTCAAATTAAAATTTATAATCAACACATGTGTAGATCTAAAATGGGAAAGTAAGAATTGTACTATCTATCTCTAAAGCTTAAACTGTGATCGTTCATATATTGCGATGGATTTCATCCTTCAAGAACTGAATAAAAAACTTCTCATGATCGGAAGGAAGATCTGTAACTGTCAGACTCTGATATAAAAACTTTATCGTCTATCGTTATCTTACTGACCTTTTGATTTTGCTGTCAATGCCTCTTTTTCGGTGCCTATATAATATTGTAAGAACGGCGACTGCTAGTAAGTTTCTATACATATTACTGTATATTTATGTATTAATATACATATGAAATATAATTGGTTTTACAATTGTATAAATGATAAGCATAACAATTAACCAAAACTAAAACTGAGTCCAATTATGATAGACTTAACCTATGTTTCATGTCTCTCTCTATAAAGGACTTAAAGTTAAACTTGTCATCAACTTTTATACTTCAATAACTATATAAACGGATGCTCACTATTGGAATGAATATCTCTAACCGTCATTGATTCGGAAATGCAGCTTCTCTCATTTTTATGTCTTGCCGACTACTCATTCTTTTTCCAGCATATATGCTCCACTACCAAGTTAATAAATGTTGTAAGAATGATTTTTGGTAAGTATCTTTACCTCTTATTGCATATTTATTTATCCATATCCATATGAAAAATCTAGGTTATATGTTTATAACGGTGTTGCCACGATAATTGTTATGTTTATGATTTACACAAACATACAACCAATGATATTTCATATGTATAATAATATATAAATACACAATAAAATACAAAAATACTTACCAGTATTCATCGTTCTTACAATATTTATTATTTAAGCATCAGAAAATATGCGCTGGGAACAAAAACGAGAAACAAGACAAGATAACAATAGACATTTGAGTTTATAGAACAAATTTTGACCAGTTGTAGATCTTTGTTTCGATCCCAAACCACATTTTTATGAATCTTGAAGGATATATTATGATAGCATTGTATGGATGACGATGGCTTAAACTTTAGGGTTTTTTTTAAAGATAAATATTTATATAATGAAATGTACGACTGCACAACCCATGTTTATAGTCTAATACTTGTGAGTGTATTTGGACGTAACAGTAGATTTATATGAACTAAAGTTTCTTGATAGTCTCTATATATTACTTATTTTAACCCATACATCCAAAATAAGATCCGTTTTTTAAATTAGACCCTGCTATGTAAGAAGGTCTCATTTTAAGATTTTTTTTTTTGCTTTTGAGGTCTCATTCTAACAATAAAAGGTCTTACTTCAGCCTAACCCATGCGGTTTTAATCATATATCTCGAATAGGAGGGAGACCAACCATATTGGACTCTTAAGATCCAATATCTATAGTGTCAGATTGATGGGAAGTCCTCAAGATCCTACATCAATTCAACTAGTATCTACGCTATATGTTTCACGGGACTCACGAATTACGCATTGGTACAAAATGCTTATTGTTAGTTATATTTAATTAATTGGATTTTTAACCCCAACACAGTTTGGATATTCTAGATCTGACTAAAAAACAAATATAGTCCACCATGTATACCAATTGCTGCAAAGCAGTCCATCATGTTCAATTTTGTATTAAAGTCGTCATCTATATCTCAACAATGTTGCATTTTAGACCCCTCATATAATTAACTAAAATTAAAAATGCAACTTTATTGAAACGTGAGGTTATTTGATGATATTGGAAAAACATGAAGGATTACTTACCGAAATTTGAAAACATAAGGACTAAAATACGATATCGTTGAAACATGATATACACTTTTATTTCAAAAAGTGAATATGGAACTGGTGCGAGACTCGTTGGTAGCCTAAAACTCCATCGATGTAACATTTCAACTGAGTTCCTTACAGGTTAATCGATAATTAAGATATTTAAGTAGTGCACCAAAGAGTTTCAAACATAAGGTACAACGATATTGACTAATGAGTAAGTAATCCAATCTAGGTAGCTAATGCTTCTGTGTATATATTACTAACGATAGAGGCAATGTCAAAGGCATTGCTAATAGGTGACAGAGTATACATTTATAGTTTTCTCTTAAGAGTTGGTGATTTAAAAGTAGTGAGAGTTCATCGGTTTGTTTAATTACAGTTCTTCAGACCCACAGTTAGTCACTCAGCCTATAGAGAAGTAAGCTCTGGACATGCACAATTTGAGATAGAAAACCGAACACGTGCTCACTATACATGACATCGTAACAAGACAATGAAACTATTGCTTCCAATTCTCTATGGCACGAAAATAGATACTGGTTTCCAAAGAGAAACCCACCTCCACTGTTATATCTGTTTTGAATATCACCTAGCTCGAGTCATATGTTTTGGGCTAGGCTAATTCAATACCCGTTTTTTCTATAACGAGACCCGGTTATAGTGAGACTCGGCTTGGCTATAACGAGACCCCCATTATTTACAAAATTTCCACTGATATAAATACAAAAAACCCCAAATTTTATTTCTTTCTCCTCTTCCAAACCCTAAACCTCTCTAAACCCTCAAAATTTTAAGCGACATTTTTTCAAATCCAACACCCAAGACTTGTTAAGGTAAGCATTCTCTACTTGTTGGTGTAATATTTTTTAAAGTTTCCATGTTTTGTTTTAAAGATATTTAGAGTTTAAGTTTCGGGTAGAAAAATCGGATTTTCATGTATTTGCAAGTGTTTTCTTGAAGTATAAATGCATGTATGTGTTTAGTTAGGAGATTCGGTTCGTTTTGGGGTGATTTTTTTAGAGATTTGGGGTAGTTTATGGTAGGTTTAGGAAGTGAGAGCATCGGTGCTGGGTTTGGTATTTCCTCGCACGGTTTTGTGCTTGGAAATACCGGATGCACGCAAGAACACACGTGCATCCGGTATTTCGTCGCACGAATACCAAAACCACGCACCGTGGATTTGGACAAATCCATGCTGCGTGGATTCAACAATCTCCAATGCGTGGATCTGTCCAAATCGATGCAATTGAGTGTGTGGCTCTGTAATTGAGCCTTTTCCCCGATTTAGATTATGTTGAACTTTGTCGCGTGTTATGATACATTTTTTTACCCTACACACATTTTTTTTAATTTAAAATTTGTTTAAGTAAATTATTTGTCTCGTGTAGGATGCCTCCACGCCCCCGTTCTCCCACTACGGACCGAGATACAGCTAATGAGGCCGATGAGTTGGTACGAGGCGAGACGTCTCGGAGTGTCCGTCACCGTACTAGAGGGGACTTACAAGTCGCCCCTGTTTGTCGTCGTCGCACTACGGACCAACGCTTCCGTAGATATAACCGTCATGTGATCGACCTATACTCGACATTCCATGCCTACAAAGAGCATGAGGCTTATAGCGTATTCAAAGGCGACGTAAGGTTTTTAGTTTTAATTTATTTGTTAAATTTATTATTATTAGATGCAATGTGTTTTATGTTATAGTTATAGGTTTATGTTTAAAACATTGTCTATTACATTGGATTGTTTATTGGTTTGTGTTATAACTTATATTTCTTATAGAATTTATTAGTTTAGGTTATAACAAATTTATTTGCTATTAAATTTATTTGTTATTGGTTTATCTTATATGTTTTATTTGTTATTGGATTTATTGGTTATTGGTGTATCTTATATGTTATACTTGTGATTTGAGTTATTGGTTATTGGTTTATCTTAGTTGTTATATTACATATATTGAACATATTGATTAATGGTTTATCTTAAATGTTTTACTGCATATATGTTTATATTGTATTTTTTCATGCAGCCGATGGTACATATGCGGTGTTATGCTATGTACCAGACTCACCATGGTTGTGACTTGAAAGTCCGCCAAACACGAGTACATGAGCAGGTGATAGCCACATGTTTTGGACCCCTTGTTGATGCTCTCGCTCGATAGGCTATAAATGTTCATTTGATAGAGGCATTTTTTGAGAGATGGCATCCTGAGACGAACACATTTTATTTCTCTTTCGGGGAGATGACCGTCACACTCGATGATGTGTACATGATCACAGGGCTATCAGTTGTGGGTGTCAACTGTGAGACATACGAGTACCCTACTGCTGATGAGCGTAATGCGACATACGCTCGCTTACTTGGGTGTAGTGTTTAGAAGCTTGTGGCAGAGATTGGGGATAACAAAGGGGGCGACAAGAGGCATGTTCGCCTTGCATGGCTGAAGATGAGATTCTGCACTCACTAGTATTATGATGATGATATTACTGATGCAGATGTTTGTCGAGCTACTATGGCTTGCTTGTTGCACTTTTTTGGTTGTACCATATTGGCCAACAAGTCGGGCAACAACATTAGCCTCGACTACTTACAGTTCATAGATGATTACAGTAGCTCGGACATGTATAATTGGGGACAGATGATACTCGTGCAGCTCTACTACCAGCTAGGCAGAGGATACCTACACGCTACTTCCGGTATTTCTGGATTTTTGGGCTTGTTAGAGACATAAATTTACGACCATTTCTTAACATTTACAGCTCATCAGTACCCGATGTTTAGTATCGCACATCCTACTTTGTGCAAGTATGCGCCTCCACAGTTTCGACAAAGCCAGCAGGCTCGAAACGGTGTTCGAGATTACCTACCTACCTTCACCGAGCACGATGTAAGTTATAATTAGCTTCATTTTTAATTATCGGGATATTTAAATTTAATATAATTTGCTAATGTTAAATGATTTTTTCATATTTTGTGGGTATCATTCATGTCGTATACAAACATGCGGGATGCTCGAGGTCACTCTGATGTAGTTTGGATAGATGCGACACTGAAGGCATCAGACATCGTCGAGGCATACTATCCGCTACGGGTGGCTAGATAGTTGGGTCGCATTCAGCAAGTAATATTTTGCGATACTCGAGATATTAATATTGTTAGTTTTGCGCATGTGTGTTACAGAATAATTGTTAAAATACAGGTACCTCGTGCACTGCGTCCCATTCTTACCAGTTCTAGTAAGGTTCACCGTGCGAACACCCTCTACAACTAGGATGCATTCATTTAGGATAAATGAGAGTCACATTGTATTCACCAGAGTTTGAAAGGTGGAGAGTATATTCCTGGCTAGGAGGATGGTACTACTTTGATCTACTCTTCATGGGTTACAAAGAACTTGTGGTACATCATATCTGATCCAGAGACTCACCAAGCTGATGCAGAGTTAGGGATGAACCCCTCCACACCCACACATGCCACCAGACTACACGACCTGACTACTCACCTACTCGATTTACAGGCGTTCGAGCAGAGCCACCCCGACATTAGTTTGGAGGACCTTCGTGAGCCTCTAGACAAGTGCTACCGTTTTGCTCACGAGTACATGGATTTATTATTATTTATGTTTTCATGGTTGACAGTTTATGAATTTTTATGTGTTATCTACGAACGACTAGTTTAAATTTTGTGTTACGGTATTTTGTTATCGTTTAATTATGTGTTATGGTATTTTGTTACATTTGAATGATAAAAGTTTGGTATTTTGTTACATTTTAAAGATATAATCAGAAATGACATTACTCAAACATAAAATGAAATACAAACTAAAACATAGTCTGAAACACAAACTAAAACATAGTCCGAAACATGAACTGTAACATAAGCCATCCACTTGTACAAACTAGAGTTTATCTATCAGGCTACTTCCATTTCATCAACTTCCTTTCATCTTTTGCATCCTGGTATTCACGCATTTCCTCTACCCGGATGTCAATAATGTCAGAACGGACTTGATCCAGCTGCTCATATGTTAGAGAATCTGTGACCTGACAATTGAACCGGTTACACGCAACACGATGTCCCAAGTTGTTGAGTACAGAAACTGGATGCATACAGTATGTGACTAGGACTGACCACCTAGCTTTCACCTCATCTACACGCCTAGAAATTCTAGGCGGCTGGACACCATCCCTTCTATATAGCAAATACATCTAGCATAGCAATGCCTCCCAGTATGTTTTACGCCCCTCTTGAAGGTACGTGCTACCAACTTCGATTAATGCCATCATGAGATATTGATCTTCCAACTCTGTCCATGGACATATTTTTGCAATTGTATATTTGCTATACTTTTTACTGCCTAAAAAAACATCTACTTAAAGGCCGTCTATGATTCAGATAACGTAATCCAAGTAGACCAATTAATAAACGACACTTGTAGATAAGGATAACGTAATCCAAGTTGACGAATGATTTTGTGACACCTATAAAGCACAAAAGTATGCACATATTGCAGTGCAATAATATGGTTCTCATTACAGCAGAATTTCCATTATTAGGTGTCTCGCTATAACGAGACCCTTAATAAATTTCCCGCTAAATTGGACTCCACTTTATTAAAAACTCCCGCAAAAAAAACTCCCGCCTAAACGTTAAGCACAACATCAACAAGACAACAACCAATTATTCCTAAATACTCATCAAAGATAAACAGTTTAACAAATAGAGTTTACCCCTCATGAAGATTACCAAAGACCCTCTCCCAAAGATCACGTTGACTTGAAAGTTCATACATCAAATCCCTTCTCACTTCATCCCATAAATCAACATTGTCTTCTACGACCCTAAATCCATAATATCCGTCAGGAGAAACGTCTTCAATGCTAGTTATGTAGTTGTGCAAGTACTTGGGAAAACAACTCTCGTACGCGCTCAATCCTTTTCCTTTATTCGATTTTCTAGATCGAGTCGATTTCTCCTTTTTCAGTGGGGCTTTAGATTTAAACTTGGCTTTGGGTACTAAAAATGCCTTAACCGCCGACGCGGCTGTGCTACCTATCGTACCGAGAGTACTAGCGCCTAAACTATCACCGTATCCCCACTCGGATGGGTTCCGCTTAGTTGACTTGTCGACCTTTCGTGATAACCGGTTCCTTAGGTTCCAAAACATGGCTTCGAGCGGGATCTAGGATTTGCATTATCCTATTTATTATGTGATCTTGCACTTGTGGACCGTAACCACGGATGGTACTATCTATTAAGGATAGCTTTCTTGTAAGCTCATCTTCGGTACCAACGTTATCCCTAGGCTTGATCTCTAAAGTACTCCAATAAACATCACATTCACTCTTTTGAATCGACCTACCTTCTCTCGCGATCATATCACACTCACATGCACAATGTAAATTGTGTGTTGTCCTAATAACACAACCACACATTACGGGAATGAACCATAAATCTCCGACCTTTTTAATAGTTTTCTTTAATATTTCTATGGTTGTACATAAAAGTTTACCTTTGGTGTCGCTAAAGATAGATCCCCTAGATGCTTGTCTAGGATGAAACAAACTTTGTTTGAATGTTTCGAAGATGATAGAGTGTTGAATGCGAAGCAACGCATGAACTTTATCCCAAAATTGCTCAAATGTGCATAGGCTTGTACCGATTGCCCGTTTTTTAGACTAGAGTGAGCACTATCCGCCCTAAACTATAAACTTAGGTTATTTATAAGTATAACAATTAATTAAATAAAGTAATGTATCGATATGATAATATAACTCACCGGTTGCTAGTGTGGTTGCCCAAATGTTTAATTTTGTTCGTGTAGATATTAAATAATTTGTGTTCGTAAGGGTCTATCCATTGTTTCATCACGTACTCGAGAACCTTGGGACAATATGCGTAGGCTTGGTGCAACTCGGCAAGGTTTTTGTTATACTCTTCGATTGTCGCCAAATATTGAACCGCAGCATAAAATTCTAAGAATTATTCACCCATGTCCGCTTTAGGCAAAACTTTCTTAGAGTAAGAGCTAATAATCCTATGTATATGCCAAGTGCATAATATATGACTTGCATCCGGAAATACCTCATCGATAGCGTTCATTAAAGCCAACTCCCTATCGGTGACGATAATATTTGGTAATGCGCACATGTTGTTCACCATCACTCTCTTTAGAATACTCATTGTCCACGTGTAGTTCTCTTCTTTCTCCGACCTAAAAAAAACAAAAGTTATACAAAAGGTCTTTTTCGTCGAAGTTTCACCAACTACTTCTAGCAAAGGCACTTTACACCTTGTAGTCTTGTACGTGCTATCCATTATAAGCACTTGAAGAAAAGTGCGCAACAAATCGATGCTTGTAGGATGTGCGAAAAATAATTCAAAGATCTCGTCAGTTAATTTGTTTGTTCGCTCCCAAACATAGTACTCGTTCTCTTTCAACTTACCGAACAAGTATTGCATTTGGGATTTGCCCGCTTTATCAACCAATTGGTGCTTGTGCCGCATGTTGTAGATGGTACGCATACTAGATATATTTTCCGGATCTTTTAACTTCAATCCACGGTATATATCTCTGGGTCGAGAACCAATTGTTGTGAGTTTCCGAACATACTCCTCCTCTTCCACTTTTAGCCTCGCGGCCCGTAAATGACCATCCAAGTGCAAAAAGGGTTGGTGGTTGTGTTTTCCATTTCTAACTACCAATTTCCAATAACCGGGTAGTTGTAACACCGGATTTCCCCTAAGTATGAACGGACAACCGCATTTTTTGGATGAACAATCTCGTCGCTTCTTCACAATCCCCGGTTTCGGCCTCGGCTTGTAAACACCGTGCCTCTCCCACTTGAAATATAGCCGCAGAGTTTTATCGTTTTTACTACCATCGTCATCATTATCGACCACAACAATGAATCATATACTCTTTCTTTCTTTATCAACTTATGCTATCAATTTCACCTTGGTGTAGAAATTATCCGTAGTAAAAGTTTTGCTATAATCGGCCATGTTACATGGTGCTTGTCCCAGTTACAACACAACCAAATATCATTTAACTCACACAAAATCACCATTCTTTCAAATAACCAACAACAAAAATAACTCCAACAATTGTAAATATGTATTCACACTTCAAAAAATGAAGACAAACGCAATATTCGGCAAAAAACGGGCATATAAAACAAAGACAGTTCAAATCTTCGCAATTTCATGCCAAGATTTGGCATAATCTTCGCACACATTGCTGTGAAGATTGTGTCAAATCTTCGCATGATCGTGCAAAGATTTGGCCCAATCTTCGCATGATCGTGCGAAGATTTGTATCTTCCACGCGTGTTCTTGTATGGAAGTGTACGATTCCAAGCACGATTTCATGCGAGGATATGTTATGTTCAGAAAAAAATAAAGTTTACCTAAAGGACACTCTCTAAATGGTCAGTAATCGGCTATTTCTCGTCCGAAAGGAAATTATCAATGTTGCAGCTCAAATCGTCGTTATAGTCACTCAAATCCATAGTTTGAGCGATTAGGTTTTTACTTTTTAAGAATTAAGGTTTATTAAATGTTTGAGTAGGAGTTTGGGTTTGTGGGATTTTGTGTTTTTTTAATTTTGGAGAGAGAAGTGGTAGGGAAGAAAAGGAGAAGAAGAAGAAAATGAGGTGGTAGAAAAATTGATGGTTTTTATATGTGGGGGTAGTTTAGTAATTTCAAGTTAAAAAAAAAACTCACTATAAAAAGATAGGGTCTCGTTTTAGCCGTACACATATGTTTATTCTCCTTTATCTTAATTGTTGAGACTTGGTAAATGGGATCAGGATAGTTACTGTTTTTTCGAGTAGGATGTCTTTTCCTTGACATGAAACCAAATGGGATTAAGATAGTATCTTAACGTTTTTCAGTTGTGTTTTGTTTGAACTTTTGAAAAGTCTGAGATATATGAGTCCGGTTTAAACGATATTTGTTTACATTACTACATGAGTAATATTCATTAGCAGTTGACATCTATCTATTATTATATGCAGCTCCATTCCTATGATGATCAAGAAAAAACTCAATCGAAATCAAATTATTTAACACTTGGAATTTATTACAAGATTCAAAGTCAGTAATCTTATGTTCGAATGCGAACCAAATGCCTCAAAATATTAGATGGAAGTAAGATTGCATTTACCTATTGCACCCAACAGACCCAAGTTGATATATTCTTTCTTGATGATGGTTATGAAAATTTCGTAGAAAGCAAGGGCTTCATTCTTGGATCCTCAACTTCATTATCATCTAAAACTAGGGAATTGGAATTCTCTGAAAGATATTCTGATTTGGCACTTTTGCCCATGACAACCAGATATAAGCCAGCTATGATTAGAACTGCACCAATTGTCCTGAAAATGAGATCAAATGGGATGTACTGAATTAGGATGTATAACCTTTTTTACGAATCTGTTAAACGAAAGAGAAAAAATGAATGAAATCTTACCCTCCTAAATAGAATTCTTCACCTAAAGCAAGGGAAGCCATAATAGCGGCTAGTAAAGTTTGGAGCGGCAAGTAAGCGGAAACAAAGAGAGGACCGCCTCTTTCAACAACCCATATTTGTATTGCAAATACCATGGCTGATCCTATTACTCCCTGCAATTACGAAACATATACTATCTATGAAATAAACAAATAAGAACTTTTTGATGAGGAGCATGCCTTATACGCTTAAAGGCCAACTTAAAATAAATAAATAAAGTGTGTTAGCACCCAGATAGATTTGTTTGGTCAACAAGTTAATGTTCAGGTTACTAGTCTACAAATTTTAACAAAAATATATATCCGACTCGTAGCTGATGTTAAATCCTTTCTTTACCAACTCCACTAGTACGACAAACTATATATATCAGAAAAGTTGAAACAAGTCACTAACCGAATATAAAAGAGTGAGGAGTTCGCCTCCAGATCGAATCTGCCATGTTTCCAAGTCTTTCTCGAAGAAAGCTGCGATTCCAAGGAACTGAAAAACAGAAAAAAAGCACGAATACGAAACAAAAGAGAACCGAGCCGGGTATTTCTTCAACAGTGGTGCTTGTAAGACAATCCAGCTTGACCAACATAGACAGTGACCAAGTAAACACAAATATCCCAGTGTCAAATTCTTCTCCTCGGATACCGAAAACTGTGATTCTTTTGAAGATTGGTTCGTGTTTGGATCATAGATTGTCGGTCCTTTGTAAAGAGTTATGATCAATGAACCAGCAACGGAAACAAGAGTTCCAACAAGCTTGGATATCCCATCTTTCCTGTTTAAGTGTAGCTGCTCTATTCTAAAAAATAACAAAACATCAAACAAAGTATTATTTGGCAACCATCTAGCTTTTAGGTGTGTGCAGAAGGCTATAATATAAAAAAAAAAAAGTTAAAAAAAAAAAAATTTAACATGGTTTTAAAGCTGACCCCAAGAAGACAGCCATGAGAAAGGACACAGCAGGAACAGCATTCTCTGTTGCTGAAGCAAGTGTTGGTGATGTGTTGTCCAAACCAAATATATAGAATCCTTGATTTAGTGTTATTCTGTAGCAAATTTAAATTGTACAAAAATTAAAAAATTGACACTAAGACTCACTGTTGCTTAGTCTAAAACATGATTGTATGTTGAAATAAGTGGACTAAATTTAAGGCACTCTTATAAATAACCAAGGTCATACATACCCAACAAATCCAAGAAGAAAGAACTGAATCAGAAAAGGAACAGTCAAAGGAGGTCTATCTTTCCTACAAAACACATTAGACATCCAAACTGTAAGACAAAAATTGGAGTAAGACAAAACAAAAATTGATCTCATCAATTACCTTCTTACTTCTCTAAGACATATGCAGTTGGGGCAAGCACAAAGAGAGCTATGATGTTCCTATAAAGTGGGAAGACGAGTTTACTGACTCCCATATTAAGAGCAACTCTCATAATCACATGATTACCAGCATAACCCATTTGGAAAATCACCATGGCGATGTGTAGTTTTGCTCTTTCAGGCACCAAGGCCATGCTGTTTGATGATCTGGGTTCTTCCATTGGAGAAGAAAAATGTCACTTTGTTTCTCAATAAGATTTGGATCTTTTACTTGAGGGAACAAAGTGACAAGGATTGTTTTTGTTTTTTAAAAAACTGACATAGCTTTGTCATTTCTTTTCTAAAGACCAATAATTAAATATTCTATTGGTAAATTAGAATTAGTATATTTAAAAAAATAGTATAAAATACAAAAGCATGGTTATGGTTATCAAAAGAAATTGTCGCAAGACAAATATAAAAACCACAACACAAATAAGTTCATTGATCTTGATTCTTCCAGCTCTAACAAATGGCACCGACACTAGGAAAAAGGTCTGCAGATGCTGTTCTACACGATGAAACCCTAGAGTCCCGGAGTTTCTGGAAGGCTGGTGCCTGCGAAATTCGTTCGAACCCTAAGACCTTTTCATCTGAAGGTATACAGACATACAATACATATTTGTATCTGGGTGTATGTATCTACCATTTAACGTTCTTGAGTGTGTCGATTTTACAGGTGAGTTGGAGCATGCTCGTGTTCATCCTAAGTTTCTGCATTCTAATGCTACTTCTCATAAGTGGGCTTTTGGTGGTAAGCTTCTCATTTCTTGTACTAAAACCCTAAGTTTGAAGTATAAAGAAACCCATGAATTTAGGAGGTTATGTTTGTTGATCATTGCTCGTCACATAAAGAATTCTGTATATGTGTTTGCAGCAATTGCTGAGCTCCTCGATAATGCTGTCGATGAGGTACGACTTTGATGCTGTTAACCTTATCTCAGGTTATTCGTTATGTTTGTTAAGGGAATTGGCTTTAAAATTTTAGTTTGGCTGTATTTTCAGATTCAAAACGGTGCTACTTTCGTAAAGGTCGATAAAATCGATCTTAACAAAGATAATTCTCCAGCTCTGACTTTCCAAGGTATAGTATTCCTATATGTGATTGGAGAGGTTATACACAGTGTGGTTTGTTTAATTTCAGCAGGACCTTACTTTACAAGTTTGGGATGAACTGTGCAGATGATGGTGGTGGAATGGATCCTGATTCTATCAGGAAATGCATGAGCCTGGGTTACTCGTCGAAAAAGTCAAACACAACGATTGGCCAGTGTAATTAGCTATATCTTGTCTCCAATGATTTTTTTTTTTATATTCATCACTGTATTCGTATTGAAAGGGTCTTCCATTTGATATGCTCAAACAAAAGATTCTCGTCTTCTCGTGACTGCATGGAGAATTTGCATTACGGTTATGCATTTTTTTCTCTTAGAAACATAATTAATTTAATTCAGATATAGCTTACATACAAAAATAGATGAGGAGATAGCATCTTGATGTGCCATAGCAAAGACATAAAATCCGTGCCTGTCACAAATGATGACTCTTTCCAACATGAACTTTAGAGAATTGTAGAAAGCAAATCCACCCCCCTATACTACGCAGAAGTCAATTGTTAGTGTATTGCTCCACCTTATTACGAACGAAGAAGAAGCTTTTACTGCTGCATAAGCTATCTATCTCGATTAAACTGATGAGATATGTGAATGCTGAAATCTCAGCTTCAATGTTGTCTCTCTGTTTGCTTATTTTTGTGCGTGTGTGTAATATTGTTTTAGCTTCTATAGGCGTAAAAACTGTTCATTATTTTTCATATTTTTTGCTTACTTAAGAATGGCTTGCGTGTTTCCAGATGGTAATGGATTCAAGACAAGCACCATGCGACTTGGTGCGGATGCCATTGTTTTCAGTTGTGCAACACGTGGAAGGTATTCATCCAAAGGCAGTAGTACCTTAAAGCTGGTTATAAGCTGCAAGGAGAAGATTATGCTATACCATTGGCGTTATCATATTTTGTTTTCAACGTTTAATATATATATTTTTTCATTTTGGATGGTCTGATTTTAGCAAAGCAACCCAAAGCATCGGTCTTTTATCTTACACCTTTCTGCGAAAAACTGGCCAGGATGATGTGATTGTTCCAATGGTAATAATTTTCCCCACCTCTTCTAGTGGCTCTTCTCGGTTAAGTTTTACTTTGTGGAATTGTGTTCTTTAAGTTACTTGTTATCTTATTTGCAGGTCGATTTTGATGTTTCTGGTGCTCGTGCAGAGCCAATAATCTATGGTACTCGAGATGATTGGATTTCTAACTTAAAAATTATCATAGAGTGGGGTCCTTTTGCATCAAGAGATGAGCTTATGAAGCAGGTTCGTTTGTTGTTTGGCGTTGATTTACTGGAGCACAGAATGCCTTGTCCATGCTAAGATATATTACATTCTTTCTCTGATGCTGTTATTAAAAAGATCCAATGATATAAAGTTTAAAAATATAGTGGAAGGAGAAATCAGAAATGATTGCAACCCAGGATTTTTTGGGGGGACTTGCTAGTTTCCTTGCTACTTTAAGATATATTTTGCTTAAAGCATTAATTTTTGTGAAGCTGCTCTGGCTCGCACCTGGTTTCCAATTTGATCATATTAAATGTTTCTGGTACTATGTGTTGGCTAATTGGTGGTGTGTGTATACAGTTCCAAGATATCGGATCTCATGGAACAAAAATAATTATCTACAACTTGTGGCTGAATGATGAAGGGATCTATGAGTTGAGTCTTGATGATGATGCTGAGGTATGAGATTCATGCTGCGCTTATTATTAATTTCCGAAGCTGACATAATTTGCACATCATATGCAAATTACTTCTAACTCGAAGTCACCTCAACGGCTAAACTTCATCTAAAGATGAATGCCGGATATACCACTTTGTTTGTTTACTATTATGACATGAAAGTTTCAATCAGCTTTACAGTATTTCCATAATGTTTTATTGTTTGGCTAAAAGGAAGCTCATGTTTGATACCATTTTGTGCTACTCTTTGATAAGGATATTCGACTAAGAGATGAATCTAACAATGAAGGGACGAAGCTACGGAGAAACGTAGCTGAACTCCAATCCCATATATCTTATCGCCTAAGGTACTCCTTAAGGGTAAGTTGGTCGATATCCATCCATTTTGTCCTTTTTGTATCCTCTTTCTTCATTTTTAAGGTTCTGACTTTTTTCTTTTCTAACTGAGTTTTGTTTCTCTGGTTAGGCATATGCTTCCATTTTATACCTCAGAGCTTTCAAAAACTTCAAAATTATATTAAGGGGCAAACCCGTGGAGCAATTTAATATTGCTGATGAGTTAAAATATCCAAAAGTTGTGACATACAAGCCTCAATCAGCTATGAGAAGCGAGGTAAGATAATGTTGTAAAGGGAACATCTGTTTCTTGCACTTTTTCTTACAAAAGCCGGTCCAAACTAACCAAACTGGCACTTGTTTACAACTTGGTTGATGAAAAAGCATTAAAAGTAACAAATATACCATGTTAGACTAGAGTTCGACAAAGTTGACAGTCCTAATTTTAGTGGTAAAGTGGGAGATGAACAAGAAAATTTTATACATTTCCCTGTGATATAGAGAGATGTAAAGTAGCCTCAAAGCTGCTGAATTTTTTTATGCAAAAATACATGTGCATGTATAATGTCTAAGTATATGTGCTCAACCTTCTACAGAGTTTATAGAACTTGGAAACAATCATTTTTGACTTCTAGTTATCAAAATGTGATGAAAATGTACTAGGTTGGGTTTTAGAGTCATATTGTTGGTTAATGATAATGATGCTGTGCCTATTCCGAAAGCATATGGTAAATGGATTATACGTTTTGTTTTTAGGCTGTTGTAGATGCTACGATCGGATTTGTTAAAGAGGCGCCTTCTCTTGCAGTTACTGGATTCAATGTTTACCACAAAAATCGCCTGATTAGGGTATGTTTTTATAATACTCTAGTTTACTTATGTCTAAGGATGCACTCGCGTGTATTGGCACTAATTTTGAATATCAATTCCTACTTTCTTGGGGATATAAATAGCACTAAGGCATTTGTCTCGTCTCTTTTTCCGATGGAATCAATTAATAAAAGTCTTAATGGAGTTACTAAACACAAGGAGGCTATATGTCAATTTGTCCCAGGTGGATATTAGGGGCCAGACCACTAGAACACAACATTTTTAACTTTCCCAGGTTTTGCATATGCAAAGCTTTAATTTTGATAGCACCCTTAAATCCTGACAATTAAAGTCAGCTTTGTAATTGGAAAATTGCTAACTTGCTGGTTGCATGATTAGAGTGCTTTGCAATTGCATTACATGCTAGTAAAGATGCAGTTACAAACTACACAACTGTTAAAGTATGTCTTTGGTCACTGTTGCAGCCTTTCTGGAAAGTAACTGCTGATGGATCTTCAAAAGGGCATGGTGTTGTAGGTATATATATCCCTCAATGTTCCACTCGTCAAGTTTTTTTTTTCTTTTTCATTTGAGTCTAATTCATTCAATACCAGAATTGACTTGCTGTAGGAGTTCTTGAAGCGAATTTTATAGAGCCAGCACATGACAAGCAAGATTTTGAGAGATCATCACTCTTTGTTCGGCTAGAATCCAAGCTGAAGCAAATACTGATGGACTACTGGTTCGTACCGCATACTGCATCTTCCATGTTCACACTTTAAATTATGATTTTCTTTCTTGTTTTCCACTTTCCACAGAGAAATTTCTTGATGCCAATTCTATCTACTACTTCATCTATTTTGGACCTTTTGTTAGGCTTATAATCTTGTAACTAATTACCTGTAATGTATTTATTCTCAGTACTTTAGTTTACAACATATTTGATTATTGCATGGAACACACGAAGGCTTTCGTTTGGGTGAAAGAAGTTTTGACAAAAATTATGGGGAAAGATAAAGGAAAAAGAGGGAGGAAAAAGGAAGTTGTATTGTTGTTTGATGTAGTCATGTAGGGTTTTGAATTCGCGCTTTAAAGATTTCACTCAACTCCTTGCTTCATATATTTTTTGATAATTAAACAGTAAAATAAGGTTGAATAGCATGATGTCTTTAAGATTCTGGTACCATAATTAAGACTCTTCTATGTTGTGGGAATTTGGAGAATGCAGGTACGGTCACTGTCACTTGTATGGATATTCGACTCCTACAAATAAACAGAAAGAAATGCCCACTATCCAACATGACACTGGAAGTTCTATCTTTCAAGGAGTACAGTTAGATCAGTCTATAGTTGGTCTTCCAGCCTGCATACCACAGGTTATGAGGCAGGGACACAGTGGGAATCACTCAGATGTTGGAGAGCCTCTTGAACTTCCTACTGTAAGTTTCGATTTTATCAGTATGCACCTCTAATTACAATGGGACTGTCCTGCATGTCTGGCCAAAACAAAGTTGGTTTTGAACATTAGTTAGAATTCCGCACCCCCAAGTTCTAGTTCATTTGCAGAATTGATTGAATTCTTTTGGTTTGGTTACATTACTAATACGGGTCAGTTCCTGGTTTACCAAACCAGACTCTTCAGGCCAGTTACTGAAGAAAAAAGTTACTTTAGAATTTTCAAAATCAAAATTCAATTTCAGGTATTAGGGTTTCAGGGTAATGGGATTCTCTCTAGGTAATATATTCATCGTTTTCTTGTAAACAATTAGCTATTGATTTCAGATAGTAGGGTTTCGGGCTAATAAGTTTCTCTAATGAATCCTTTCACACTTTTCTTAAAACATATCAGTGTACCACATCAGTTGACGGTCTTGGTTAAGATTATGGCGTATAGGAAGGTCTGATCATGTTATCGTAGACATTTTTGATCCTGGACTATTCCTAACCTGAATATTTTTCACCCTTTATTAAACTACACCGACTTAATTGATATACCGAATACCGTACAAAGATTCGACATCTCCAGAGCTTTTATGTGAGGATAAATTTCTCTCTTATTGAGAAAGACTGCAACCTTGAGTTAAACTATTTATTGTGTCTGAATGCAATCTATCTCGTAGACTCCCAATCCAGTAACATCTGAGGTCCCATCTGAAGAAGAAGACATTTCTAAGTCAGCAGAAGATATATGCGAAGAAAACTTGAAGCTTTTTATCAGGTACATTTAGCATTAAGTATATTGTTGCAATGGTGCATCATATACTATGAACTTTATCGAGCTAACTGCTGCAATAAAGTCTATTAACTTCTCTGGTGAAGCGCGAGGAACGTCGCATTTCTTGGACGTGCTAATCTTGTAGTTCCTAATACAGGTGCGAAGAATACGCAAAGAAAGAAACTGAGCTAAAAGTGACGGTATGTATAATATCCTCAACACTCTGTGATGAGTACCCGATCGGTAACACTGCTATTTGCCTGTGAAAACAAACAAATGTTTGGTTACTGAATTGAAAAACTGCTATTCATGAATCAGCTAATGCCTAAACTCAAAACAAAAGAACCACCCCTGAATGTTTTTTTTCCGTTGTTATGATGGAGCAGGTAAGTGAACTCGAAAAGAGTGTGGTGGAAATGAAAGACAAATGCGCAAGACTTAAGGCACAATTGGAGATAAAGAGGAAGGAGATTGCTGGTTTACCGACAATTTAAAAAGGTTTCGGTCGTAGAACAATGCCGATCTACTATTGGGAGATACTGTACATACCAAGTTGTGTTACACAGCTCAAGAATTTATGGATCCACATGGTTGTAATGCAATGAGCTTAAGTGAATAGCTATTAAGGTCCATAACTTTTTGGAAATACATAAGAGAAGTTTGTGACGTGCTGCATTACTCTCTAGTCCCAGCTAATTTTCCTTCAAATATTTCTTTTAAAACTCGCCGTTACTAATTTTATTTTATTGGTGAAACTAAAAATGAAAATTATAAAGGAAATTATGTCAAAACTTTTCATAAAAAACACCAATACGAAATAAAAGAAAACCGAGCCTGGTATGTTAAGTATGTACATTCCGATCAAACACAAACGCTATAGTGGCGCAAATGATGGGATACAACATTTATTTACATTTTCAAATTTTTTTTTTTGGCAAAAAATATTTATATATTCATTAAACAAATAGACGGTTACAGAGCCCAATATACAATTTGGGTTAAGAAAGGCTAGGGCAAGGGTTTTTATTTCCAAATTAAAACTCTAGGTTAACCCTAATTTCAGTCTCTTTGTCTTCTCTCTTTCTCAGACTCTAAACTTCGTTACCCATACTCCACCATAGCCAACCTTCAATGTTTTTCAACCTGGATCAATGTAGCCTATACCCAGACATTCTAAAACCAAAATCGCTCGAAGCGATGCTGGTAAATCTTGTCCAACAAATGAACAACCTCGCCTTTCATCCAGAACCCACTTTGTAACCCAATCTGCTGCCATATTTTCCAATCTGGAAATGTGGCAGATTCTCATAGCCGGTTGAACTAAAGCCTTGAAAATCCCATCTCTTCTTCTACCAAATTCATCATCATTCATGAAGCTTTTTACTAAGGGTAAGCAGTCAGACTCAATGTCTACTGCATTCCACCCTCTTCTGTTACAAAGAAGAAGGGCTTCGAACAGAGCTCTTCTTTCAGCTTGTAACGGATTCAATTTTCCAAAAAGAAAGCCAACTCCCTCGATGAAGTTTCCCTGGCTGTCTCGAACGATAATGCCACCAGTCGCCTCGCCGGAGAAACAGGAGGCACCGCCTACGTTGATCTTCAATCTTCCCCGATCTGGAGGTTTCCACACCAGGTAAGTGGTCTTCATCTGACTACTAGAATAAGCCCCAATTTTTCCTCCTGCATCCATTACATTTAACCAGTGCTTAGGTTTCAATTTAGAATCAATACCCATTATAAATCGTTTTATTCTTTCAACAGCCCGATAAAAATTATCAGTAGGTTTTCCAAACTTAGCATGGTTCCTATTGTACCAAACAGCCCATACTATTAGTTGAGGTACAATGTGGGTGATATGGAATCGCCCACGAGAAAAACTGAACCACACATGAAACATATGTCTCAGATTCATGCATCTTTTCACTGGGATTTTAAATAACAGACCAAAATAATTCCATAAGTGCCAAGCAAAGCAGCAACTTATAAAGAGGTGATTAATGTCCTCACAGTTGCTGCAAAACTGGCACTTTGATACTATAGAGAAGTGCCTTTTAATAAGTACATCATCAGTTGGAATGAAGTTTTTGAATATTTTCCAGCTCAAAAATGAAATTTTTGGTGGTATGAAACTGTGCCAGATCTTTTTATAAAAGAATGAATTATTACTTTTAGGTCTTAAGCTCTCCCAAGTATTTTTTGTGCAAAATTTTTTGTTTTTTGACAATTCCCATTCAACACAATCCTCCTGATCATGTTTAATATTAACACTTCTAATGTGTTGATATTGTTCATGAGTTAGAAAGGTTGTGATATTGGGGATCCAACTGTTACCTTTCCAAAATGTTTTCACCTTAACTGGAATATATCAAGAACATTGGTCTGTTATTATTGGAGGCATATCATGCCATGAATCCCTCCAGAAATCCATGTTTCCTTGCCCAACTTTCCATTTAATAAATCTATCAGCCTGTTTTCTTACAGAACATAAGCCTTTCCATACTATAGAATCACCAGCACTACACTTAGCTACTAGTGAGTGACTATTTTTGCAATAAGTGTTTGTAATAAGTTCTGACCATAATGACCTCCCTTTTCTAAACAAATACCATAGTTTATAAGTGAAAGTAAGCTGAATATCAGCCAAGTGCTTGATATTCAGACCTCCTTCCCCATATGGCTTACATAAGTTACCCCAACCAGTCCAATGGATTGCATTTTCATTGACTTTAGACCTCCATAAGAATTTGTTAAAGCAAAGTTCAATTTTACTTAGGATAGATTTTGGTATAATACAGTTTTGCATCCAGAAAAATATGATTGGATAAAGGACATGTCTTATAAGTGACAATCTGCCACTATAAGACAAGTTCTTTAAATCCCAATCATTGATTTTATTATATAGTTTAGATAACAGAGGATTAAAGTGCTTCCCTTTGTTGTTATCAGCTATGGTTATGCCCAGATAGTTGAAAGGAGCTCTTTCAGTCTTGAATCCCAATGTAGCTTTTATGCTGGCTGAATAAGCAGGTGAACATCTATTCGAAGTAATAATTTTAGTCTTTTCAGCATTTATAGACTGCCCTGACTCTTCTTGGTATTGATTTAACAGGCCACTCAAACTTCTAACTGCTGATGGAGTACTATTTGTGAAGATAACCACATCGTCTGCAAAAGCTAATGAAGGTAAGATATCACCAGACTTTAAATAATATTGCATACTCTTATTTTTCTCATATAAATTTTCCAGTCCCCTTAAGAGTGCATCCTCAGCAAGGATAAAGAGACAAGGAGACAATGGATCTCCTTGTCTCAATCCTGTTTTCTGGGGAAAATACCCTGAGCAAGCACCATTTATTAAGACTGATACCATTACATTAGAAATAAGACTTTTGACCAATGATAAAATGTCTTCAGAAAACCCAAAACATCTTAATGCTTTAATGACAAAGGTGTGAGACATTCTGTCAAACGCCTTTGTCATATCAAGCTGCAAAATTATATTTCCTTTAGCTGGTTTTCTTTTGATGTTATGTAACATCTCTTTAATAGCTAAAATATTGTCATGTATCAGTCTTTCTTTCACAAAAGCACATTGCCCTCTAGATATAAGTCTAGGTATAATGGTAGAGAGTCTTCTATTAACCAGAGCAGAAATCAATCTGTTCATTATAGTACACATGCTCAGTGGCCTGTAGTTATTCCATGAAATAGGGTTTGCCACTTTAGGGACCAGAACAATCCCAGTAGCAAAAACACCTTTTGGGATAGCACATCCTGAAAGATAAGCATTTAATGCTTTACAAAGATCAGCCCCAATAATATTCCAACATTTCTTAAGGAAGAAAGTGTTGAAACCATCTGTGCCAGGGGCACTGTCAGCCTTCATTTCATAAATAGTGGCTCTTACTTCCTCCATAGTAGTTTGCTTGATAATTTCTACATTATCACTGTCCTGCACAAGCTTAGGAATATTATTTAACACAGACTCATTACTGAAATTATTGTTGTTTTCAGGTACATTTGAAAGAATCATCTTGAAGTGCTCCACAGCAGATGAAGCAATTCCACTGAGGTCAGTTATCCATTCCTCTTTATCTTTTATACCATTAATAAAATTCTTCTTTCTTTTCTTGGCTACAAAACTATGATAAAGCTTTGTATTTCCATCACAGTCTTGTAACCAAGAGTTAAAACATTTTTGTTTCCAGTAGCACTCTTCATCTTTTAGTGCAAGAATAAGGGTGCTATTGGCTTTTGAAAGATTGGATTTTGAGGTTGTATTTTTAGTATTCTGGTGAATCAATTCACAGTTTTCAACTTGTAAGACAGCATCTTTTACTCTATTGAAAATATTTCCAAAAGTTGAAAAATTCCAGGTTTTCAAATGTTTTTTCAACCTCTTTAGTTTATACCAAAAAATTGTACTGTCATCCCCACTACAATGCTTGGACCAATTCTGACTTACAGAACTCAAAAAGTCAGGATGATTGGCCCAAGCATTAATAAACTTAAATGACCCCTTCTTAGCAGTATTAGTATCTTTCTTAATTGTAAGTAAAAGGGGGGCATGGTCAGAACAAGTTCTGACCATGTGGCAAACCTGTAAGCTTAAACCATTAAGCATACTTTGATTGGTGAGCACCCAATCCAGTCTTTTCCAAACTTTATTGTTACTCCATGTATAACGAGATCCAATGTGCCCAGGTACATCAAGGTTGCTGTTTCTTATAAAGTCATTGAAGTCTTCCACTCCATTAGCATCATAATTCAAACAACATAGTTGATCATCTGGACACCTAACTGAGTTAAAATCACCAGCAAGAATCCAAGGAACCCCACAGGTGATGTTACTAAGCTGATTCCAGAGCTCTTTTCTTTGTATTTTCAAGTTTTTTGCATATATAGATGTAAAGCATCCAGTAAAGTCAACGTGCTTAATCATAACATGTAGAAATTGATCTTGCTCCTCAATAACTGATACATTCACCTCATTAGACCAGAGCATCCATATCTTATTAGCTGAATTAGCCACACAGTTTTCAAATCCAATTCTTCTAGTAATCAGTTCCAGTTTATCAGACCCAGCCATAGGTTCTTGTATTGTAACAAGTTTAACTTTCTCCTGCTTAATGATGAACTTTAGCCTAGCTATTGTAGGATTATTATGCACTCCCCTTGCATTCCAACTTAGGAACTTAATCATTATCAGATGTTGAGTTTGGTGCTTTTCCTCTCTTTCTAAGGGAGGATATAGACAGTCTGTTAGAGTTGCTATATCTGGTAGCAGATTTTAACTTTCTTGATATAACGGTCTCAAAGTCTTGATCAGGGCCATTTGTGCTTGTTCTTGGTGATGGATTGTAACTACCTGATCCACCCGCACGCGGAGAATCCTGTACCTGACAATTTTCTTCATCTTCAAGGTGTTGAAGTGCACTGATGATATCAGGCTCATTCACAGAAGCTCTCTCTCTAACTGGACTTGCAACGTTTGTAGAAGTTCTCTCTCTAACTGGGCTTGCAACGTTTGTAGAGGGACAAGATACTGAGGACCTATCTTTCTTTGTTATTATTGACTTTAGTTTTCTCCTGTACACATGTGTAAAGGTTTCAATCTTTTTAGGCATAGTATTATCAGTACTTTTTACCTCCTGTAAAGAATTCTGTGTAACACATTTTCTTGCAATATCATCCTTGCTTCCATGTTCTTCAACTCTTTCTTTTGCACCATTCTTGAAATCCTTTACCTTATTCCGTTTACAAGTAACAGACTCATGTCCAATGTGATGGCAGACCTTACAGTAAAATGGTGCATTTTTGTAACTGACATCAATATTGAATGAATCTCCAACACCAAATTCTACCTTCAAATTTCTCTTAAGTTGCTTTGAGACATCGACTTCGATGAGAGCAAAACACGCATTCCAGTTTGCTCTGTTAACATCAGGGATGACTACATGGTGCACCAATCCAAGAGATGAAGCGAGTTCATGAATCACTGAACTGTTGTACATGAATTCTTGGACCTTTTCAAATCTGACCCATAGCAGCGCAATCGGAGACTCGAAGTTTCTTGTGCTATACGGACTCCACTTGACCACACGCATCATCTTTCCCTCAACTTTCCAAAATCTAGACACCCAAAGCTTTCCAGCATCTGCCAAGACTGAAAACTCTACCAGAATTTGCCTAGAGTCTATTGTTACATATGTGAAAACACCTTTGAATTTAAAAGACTCAAGAAATGCTTGAAACACTTGCTTTTTAGGAATTCCATCATTGAACTTACATATTAGTGTGGTTCTTGATTGAGTGCAGAGGCTGTTCTTTATGTTTCTATCAAAACTAATGACATTGTGATCATCAAATACCTTAACCTCCGACTTGAGCATAGTTTCTACACCTTTTTCCAATACAACGTCTGAATACTTCTTCACCGGTGATAATATCATCAATTCAGGTGCAGTTACCTTATTGCTTAATGGTGGAAAATCATTGCATAGAATATCAAAACTCATGATTCCAACCACTAACAGGCAGCGCCTGTTAAGGCTGAAATGTCGAAGAAACACAGCAGAGGTTGCTGGCTTGAAGTACTCTGATAATCTCCGATATAGAAACCAGAAGAAAGTTTCTTATGGGCTAGGGAAGTTTCTTAAAGATTAAGAAACAAATCACCTTTCTTGGACCTTTCTTGAGAGAGAAAACCTATTCATTTTCCATTATTTTACTTTTATTTAAATCAAAAGTCACGGCAATGCACCAGCCGGGAATCGAACCCGGGTTTACATTTTCAAAAATTCAAACAAATAAAACTACAGTAAATCGAAAAAATGTAGATATGCGTAAATCTAGATAGAGTTCGAGAGTGCAGCCAATTAGATTGCTGTGTTGGGTACAAACATTAACTTTCATAAGTAAGTTATTCTTATTTATGTCTAATTAAAAAACGAATCTTGGGAGCAAGTCTTTTTTTAATACTAGTAAAATAATCTTTTTTAATTATTTTTTAATTTCTTTTTAATGATAGCTTGGTCTGGTTGAGTTTCTTAGGTGACAAAGTGGGATTTTGCTAATAGTGTCATAATCGGAAAGAAACTGGAATCTAGAAGTGTTTTTTTTAGAACTATTAAATGTTTTTTTAAAACTATTAAAGAAAAGAAAGTTGTGAGTTACTTAAAGAATAGAAGATTCGATGAGGCAAAAGTTGTCTCAAAGGACTCATAATCTATTTGATTTGGTCCCTTTTCAAGTAAAGCTATCTGGAATATGTTGTTTTCAGCTGAAGTATTTTTGCGAACATGGATTCGAGATTTCCGAGTTTGAGGTACGAATTCATGTAAATTAACATTGAGAAAGAGTTTACGGAGTCTGAAAGTCGCTTTGTAGGTTCCGACATGGTCGAACTAAGTATACTTATAAAAAGGACGTAGATCCCGACATAAGCGATGTTTTCTTTTCATAATGTGAGAAATCTATTGATCTTAGTTAGAATTTAGAGTTCCCTGGAAGAAGATGTCACTAGTGCTCCTGTTCCCAGTAGTATGGCCGAGCTAAGAGCCTACATCATTATGAGAGGTTTTTTATCTGAAGATCCAAAATAGAGTAATGTCGAGCCCATGAACCATAAAAACTACCCCAAAATTAAGCCTCTTCCCCACCTAATGCAACAACATATTCAACATTCTCGTTCAGTGCCTAATGTCAGTGCCTAATGTGGCTTTGAGAGAAAATTTGGGATTTAGGCAGTTCCAGCCGAATCTCTATGGTTGGTCACCATATTTCTCTAATCTTTATTTCAGTAATCCTTATCAACCTCATATTGAGATCTTTCAAGGTTCCATTCAATATCCTGGGTGGAATGACGTCGTTGAGATCTTTTCCTACCTTCAAATGTATAAGCATTATGTTATACTCTAGTATGGAACGTTCCTCCTAGATTTGGTCAGTATAAGATGGACAAGTATGACATGTTAGGAGATCTGGAACATCATATTGAGCAATTTAGAAATGTGATGCTCAACTTTGGTAGGGATGGCCAACTACTCTGATGGGCATTCTCTATGATTTTTAGAGAAAGTAACCTTCGAAGTACTATTATTTCTCAGAGATCAATTCGTCGGGATTAAGATAATCAAATGTGACGGCGACTAAAGAATGTATTGCAAGAAAGAATTGAATGAAAGTTTGAGAGATTATACTCGGTCTTTTGTGGAGAAGAATAGTCTTTAAGATTTTCATGAAGTCATGGCGTGTTCTTCATATATGTAATGTATAATTTTGGGTCTTGTTGATAAATACATAATGAAGAGGAAAAATCTAACATTGAGAGCTTTGCTAGCTCGAGTTGAACCACATATTAAGTTTGATACATGCTAGATTTTTACCATACCCAAATTCGAGTGGTATCGAGCTAGGAATGTGATATGTGAGCTTTAGTATTACCAATGAGTTCAAGTAAGCACTATTATATGTACCGTAATTGCACTTTAATTTATAAAAGATTCAGAACTCTTTCATTAACAAGCAATATATTAAGCTATTAATACTAATAAACATATGACATAATGACCACTTGATGTGTAATTTATGTAAGTCAACCAAACTATACATGAGAACTCCAAACAAAGAGTTGTGATGCTCTATTCTTTGCGCACCTGGTAATATGATCATATTATTCTGAATTATCCACCTCTCTGATCGAAATCTCTAATAAAGATGTTATTATCTGTAACTTAAATTAAAGTAAAATATTTTACTATTTTTTCCTACCATGCTCGTGGTTTATTATATCGTGTATATTTATAGTATGATATTGTAATTAAATTAACATATCGTACCGACCTTTTTAGTAACACATTCGTACCATTAATGATCCTCTATTTTGCTAAAATTTTAAATAAAATTACAATTTAAATTTATTTTATAATCTAAAATAATAATTTTAAACCAACTTTCATATAATACTTTGATTATATATTGGTTGTCTACTTACTTATAAACAAATATAGCCTTGTATTTTATAATGTTTATTGCTCAGTATCTATTATAGAGAATTTTGTTTACGTTAAAAGCAACTAGTTAAGTGACACGAGATATCCAATTTGTTTTAAAACGTTCCACGATGAGAGGAGGTCACCATTGAATGACTATGAAGATATAGACACATATTTTGGGTTATGACCACTAATGATAACGTTATATTTTTCAATTAGAATTACTTGGTTTCAACATCAATAAGGATCTTACAAATAAATTAAAAAATCATAATGACTTGTCCCTTTTTACGTATCAAGATTGCACTATGAATATGACCTATGCGGTCCATTTAATTTTTACATTTTCACTAAGAAATTTCCCGAGTAGCACTGCTCGATAACGGTTGAATATTATGAATATACTAATATGATTGTCCATAATACACTAGACTCACTAGCGAATAATAAAAGTTAAAATATACGTTTAGTTTAAATACGTACGCTCGAATGTAGCGTTGTAAGATGATGATACACATATCACACTATACGTACAGGAAACCTTCCACTTTTGACCTTGCTGATCGATGATGAAGTTAATATAAAAACAATTAGTAATGGTGTCCTAAAAGCCCATGAACCCGCCAAAGTAATTTGTATCTTACATAATATGGGGTATCCTTCTTTCTATTATACATACAAACATTAGTGGAGCCGCATGTTTCAACCAAGATGAGTAGCATCTTAATCCCCGCGATTACATCGATTATGAGAAGGTGTCTTCATGAGGACCTGAAAATCCATGTAGATAGTTATCATCAAATAAGCGAATAGGGATCTAATATTCTGTGATATATTGATTGCGCAACGACAATCAGTCTAGAAATGTAATTGTCTACCGCCATTGTTATACGTATTTGGAGGTATGGACCCAAATATTTATAAAAAAAATCAAGTATTAGTATTGTATCTTCTAGTTTAGGAACGACATAACAAATTGTTGCGGCTTATTCTGCACCGCATTTTGCGGTATATAGGCACCCACACACAAAAAATCTACTCCTTAAATTTTCTATTTTTATGGGAAGAACGTCCATTTTTATTGTGGAACTTACATCATATATTAGGATTACACCATTATATGGCCTTTCTCATGAGGTATGGTTTGAAAACTTAGCAAAAAATAGAATTGTGTAAACTATTGTTATATTATGTGTGAGCTATCCTATCTCGGGTTTCATCATTGGTCATTTGTCAGGTCGGGAACAATAAACATGTTGGTATTTCCGGTTTGCCAACCTTAATGAAAGTGTTAATGAATTATTTTTTGGATTAACTATACTCAGACCATAACAACTACCATGTTTGGAACCATACAATGAAATGGTATGCTGAAGATTGGGTATGATTGTACCTCAGTCCGGACATGGGTAATCTTGAACACTTTAATATGTGACCAACATGTGATAATAAATCTCCAAATACATGGGAGTTTTTCATATCAATATTTTTTACATGTGGTTGGGAATGAGAAACTGACGGTAGGCTGCTAAAATGACACCCTCGTGATAATATTTTAACTTATTTTGAGACCATGTACAACAATGGTTTGAAACATCCCTAACAAATTTTCCACATCAGTGCTACATCAGCATAATATCCAACCAAAAAATTAAAAAATCTCCACTGTACACATTATGAGATTTTAAACTTTTCAACATACCCTACCATATTTTTCTTTTTTCCACATCTCTCTAGCATATATACTGTATTTTTTATTTCTCTTCTTTACTCAATATATATTTATATTAAATTTATCATTATTAAAATAAGTAATTTAATTTACAAAAATATACATAATATAGTATCTTTGTAAATTTAAATTATAAAATTAAATTCGATTCGATTTCTGAAAAACAAAACCTTAATTTTTTTATTATAACAAATAATTTACATTTTACCAAAACAACACATGTTATTATTGATCACTTAAAAACGTACATAAGTGATTGAACGAAGTAAAATAATTCAAGTAACTTAAGATATATTTCGTCAACAATATGATAACCTACATTTTATTAATTTTCATTCAGATTGTAGTTCATTGTCGGGAAGACACCATTCTCAATATTGTCAAACTTTGGAGATCTATTTAGTACATTTATGTCATTCAAAACAACTGGCATCCAGAAAAACATGTTGTATCCACAAGTCTTAGGAAGCCAATACCTCGAGGATATATATTGATGTGCACTTGTGTTCATTAATAAATTTTACTCACCACGCCTTACGATAATTCTTTTATTTCTTGTGCACGGAATTGTTTATAAGTTTCTTTTTAACATCTGAAGCTCCTTGATAAGTTTAGTTTGCTTATTAAGCATGGTTTCGTCTAGCTTCCATTTTGTTTGCATATCCTAAATTGTTTTTTTTACAGGAGTTTAATTTTGGTGCCATTAAATGAGTGAAAGATATGAAGAAAATGATATGAAGAAAAGGATACGAGGATCAAATATTTTTTGTGATTTTAATATGATGTGAAATAGTCTTTTTATAATCTTGTTGCCTCTAGATTCTAATATTGTTTTCCAATTATATTTAATTTATAGTTAGTGGAGGGGGACATGTAAGACGAAATCGTATCTTCTCGTAAACCATGCTCTTACATTGTCGGAAGTTAGTGGGAAATATGGTGTAAATATTCAAACAAGAATTGTTCAATCTTGTCAAAAGTTAGTGGGAAATATGGTGTAATAATTCAGACCAAGCATTTTTTAGCTTTTTTTTTGGATTCCAAGGTAATTAATTAAATAAAATCATATTATAGCTTGTGGATGGTGTAAATTGTTAAAGATAAAATTTGATCGGAGGGTAATTTTGGTATATGCTTAAGTGATGTATTAAATTCAGGGTGAAGGGCAGAGAGATCATTGAGGTGCTTGTATTTAATATGTAGAGAGATAATGTTTCAACCCTCTTAAATGTTATACTTTTGAGTATTTATAGATGAATTTTAGGTCCATGGGACAACCGGGTCGGATCATGAGTCTGGGTTGACCCATCATCCTCCAAGTCTATCAACATCAAGTTATTAATAAACATATATAGCTAGCACACATTTTAGTCAGTATTGTGTTTATTTTGGGTCTAAATTGCCGCTCTTGAAGAAATCCGACCTTTTGTTGTCTATTGGTCTCAAAGATATCCAACCATATCAACTAGCTCCCTTAGCGTTCTCAAATATATTTTGGGAGAGCTAATTGACACATATCCAAACCGCATACGATTTACATTTGTTTATTTCTCTAATCTTGATTTTCCTTTACTTTGTGACGGGGTATATGTAGCAAAATATATGACCCCTTCCGATATCGTTTATTTGAGGACAGTTAATATTCAACGGTCACAACTTTAATCAGTTACGTTTTATGACACATGTTATTTTATAATTTGACTGACAAATTCATTTTACCCTAGGCAGAACCAACCAATTAGGAAAGAGACGGTTCCACTTCCCTAGAGCCCCCTAGTTACTACTGTCGTTTCCACTTCTCTAGTAGGGCACTCAAGCATTTCTTAAGGTCTCTATATAAACTCTTTCTTAATTTTTAACAGTTGATATTTCTATAGAGAGAAAAGTTTTGTATTCTAGACAGAGAAACTCTTCATTGTTGACATCAAAACGCTTACCGGTGATCAATTTCCTCTTCTACCGCACAAACCATTGTGAATTATTCTTCCCGGAATCATTTCAATGTTTGTATGTTCACCATAAAAAAAATATTAACCAAAGACGGTTGGTTAAACTTTTCTATACTAAGAAGAGAAGAAGAAAGCAAGAATTGATGTTGGTTTTCATGTCTCCTCGAGTACGGTTATGGTAACTCAGTCTATCGATTACGGAGGATTTCTTCCCTATAATAGGCGAAAAATTCCCTCCGAACCATCCTCGACTGCCTAGGGATTTACATCTCCCATCCATTCTCTTAAGACCTTCAGATCGTCCCAATCCCAATGGGTCACCAACCGTCAAAACACTTCTTTTTTCAAAGTTATGGTGTTAGAAAGAGAATACTCCGCGTAGAATTACTAGACTTTCTAAGAAAAAAAATCATAACGAACAAGAGATAACACGACCACAAGCAGCCGTTAGTAATTTCTCTCCATGAATTCTGAACATAGTAGAAGAACCTGTAACCCGTCCAACCGAGCTCCCCCCATATCAGAATATAGAAGAATATCCTACAACATAGGCAAGTGAATCATTTCATCCTTGGTGAGTTTGATAATCTAAACTGCTTTTGTTGATGAGAGACAATTGATTGTAGAGAGAGAAATAGATTATAGAGAGAGAAAATTAGAGTACTTAGAAGATTAAACTCAAAAATCCAACCTCTTTATTTGAGTCGCATTGGCCTTTACAAAGAGGTGCAAGGACTTAACCCATAACATAAACAGTTACAATAAATAGGATAATTACATAGTAGTCCCTAATTAAAATGCAAGATATGTCATAAGCTATTCTATTCTTTATATTTCAATCCTTGAAATCTCATTTCCTTATCAATAGCCCCCTTAGTTCTCATGTCAGTAAATGAATGAGAACTAACTATCCTCGAACATAATCAGAGGTGAAGATAATTTTCTTATTGAAACAACTAGCCTCGAACATAATTAGAGGTGAACATAATTTCCTTATCAAAACTAACTAGCCTTGAACATAATCAAAGGTGAAGATAATTTTATTTTCTACAATTCAAACTACGTTGAGAATTTTTGATACCATCATATGTCTTGTGCACCAAAATATCTCAATATGAAATCATCTCCTTACATCACAATTCGAATCAGCAGCTATCATTCTTAGGTGTTAAGCTTACTTCTCAATGCATGATGACACCCTATGGGCTAGGTCTGCGCTTAGTCTTATATCTTGACAGATGTTGAATTCTTATCTTACACAACCGTTCAACTTTTTTCCAATCAACGTCCACCTTTTCCACTTCCCAACACTAACTTTCTCTTCTTATAAATCCCATTGTTACTCATTGTTTGATTCATAAACAAAATTCCTTAAGAGAGAAAGTGCAAAAACTCTAAACTCCTTTGCTACCTTCACCGACTTCTTCAATTTACTGGCTACTTTCACCAGAAAACTCATCTCTTCTATTCAATCTTCAACCAGGTTTATGAGAAAGCGTCCAAAATCCAGGAGATCTAAAGCCAGAATTCCTAAAACATCTGAATCCTTAGACAATAATGTCTTCGGAGCTTATGATTACTTTTACATCAGTGAAAGAGCAGAGTAATATAGAGCAGCTGGTTTAATAAGTAACGCCTCCCTTAGTCTGTCGACAAAGATAATATATTACGATAATTTCTATCCTTCCGAAACTCTTGTTTTTTCGCCTTCTCCTCTTACAGAAGAGAGCCAATCCTCAAAAATACGAACACCTAAAGCACCTCGAACCTCACCTTCTCTTACCAATCGTAAAGTAAACAAATCTTCTTTAAAAAAATCTGAAGCAACTCATTCAACCAAATCTTCAAACTCTCATCTTCCTCGTGCTCCAAGAAGAATTTTTTTTTATAACAATGGGTGACGATGCTGATGTTACCTCGAACATGAATCTTGCTACAAATCCATCGACCTCTTCTCCTCCCCTGAGAGAAATTGTTGAGACAGAGATACCGTCTCAACAAAATCCCTCAAGTAACCCTCCCTAGTTGGTGGGGAGGCATCTGAAGAAGAAGAAGATTTTGAAGCTACTAAGTCAAATAATGAGGCTGATATAGAAGAAGAAGCTTCAAAGGAATCGGAAAATGTTGTGCAAGAAAAAACCCGTAAACTTAGGAAAGAGAAAGCTTTTATCATAATTTCTGAGGAGGAACGTACATCAATATGTGAGAATTTGAGATCTCTCGATGCTCACTATATAGTGGCTCTAAAAAACGTTCCATATACATACTACAAGGAAATCCAAGCAAGTGATCTCAGGAAACAGTGGGGAATGGGAGACAACATTACACTTCGTCTTCCTAAAGAAGGAGAAACACCCCTAGACTGTAAAAAAAGACGAATGTGTGATCTACCGAGAGATTATCAACTGGGTCTTCGATTCCCACTGGATCTCATAATAGTGGACTACTTCGAACTTCTGAATCTGTGTCTAACCCAAGTGACACAAAATCAATGGTTCACGCTGCTTTCTATCATCGAAGATTTCATTTCTCTAACCAAATTTCCAAAGGGACCAGTGCTTCTGTTTTACTATCTCACGTTGGATGACGACTTAAAAATAATCGATGATCTACTAGAAGTAGACAATTTTGGAGGCAAAACATCATCTTTATTTCAGGAGCATAGAATAATGGTAAAACTATATCTGAAACCAACCCATCGAGATTAAACCTCGTCTGGAGGAGTAATCGTAAGTATTTTAACATTATTTTTCTAAATTACATTTTCAACCGATGTTATCCTTTCTTAATATCAACTTCCTTATTCGAAACATAAATTTTCAGACACTACGCAATTCATCGGGAAAAGGCAAAAGAGATATTTGTCCAACTTGTTGCATGGGCTGAAAAAGAATGGAATAATGTTTTCCACACAACCTTTGAACCCATCAACTTCCTCAACAATCATCTATTTCCGATCACATTTGGAGCTCTTCCTCCTCAAAATTTGATGGAGCAACCCAACCCTCGAAAAGCTGTCAAAAGGTTAGTACATTCTAATTGTACAGTCTTTTTACCAATTCATAATAGATCAGATAACCACCTCCCTCAAAAGAATAAGACAAAAAAGAATAACAAAGCAGCTAGCACATCTAGTGCTAACCCTTTAACAAATCTGAAGCCAAAAAGTTTGAAAAGGAAAAAGAAAGAGACCACTCTTTCCACTATCAAAGAAGGAATATAAAATGAATCTGCTCCAAAAAAAGAATAAAACCATTACTCTTTCGAAAAAGAAAAGAACCACGAAAACAAGTCCCCAAAAGAAAGTCGTGAAAATTGTCGAAAAAATATTGTCTGAGGACAACGAAGTTATAGTTGTATAGAATCAACAGATTCGGCAAAAGGAAAATGAAGAAAGTATCGTTGGTGCTACTAGTCAACAAAGGGAAACTATTATTGTACAAGATGACCAAGGTGATGATCACTTCGATCTTGACTGCCTTATTGACTTCAACGAATCAAAAGATCTTGCTGGAGATAAAGATCCCATTGTTCAAGAAATTCAAGATCTTCTACATAATCTGGGAAGAAGGCCTAAACCTGTTGTCACCGAAGTCACATCTCCTGAGGTTATTGTCCGTACAACCTCTTTAGCTCTTATTCCTCGATCTAGTCTAGTTGTATTTCCTCCTGTCGAACCAAACCCAGATGTTCTCGCTGCACTTCAGCCTTTCAGCGATCTCAATTTTGCAGCGCAAAAGTTGACTCAAGAAATTGAATCTTCTCGAAGTCATTTAAATCAAATGGCTAAACACATGGTTTAGTATAAAGGTGTTATTGCATCTAAGATAAGGATGAGGGAATTTTTGGTGATATCTTAAGAGATTAGTTTCATGGATTCCAGATAGCCAGGTATGAATCCTTCCAAGGACCCTTTCATGTCAAGAGACATCTTAGGGAGGTGCATCAGAAAGAAAAAGAGGACCTTAATACTTCCCATCTGAATGAGATTGATGAACTCAAAACTAAACATCTTGCTGAATTAGTTGTAGAAAAGAAAAAAATGAAGGACCTTCAAACTTCTCTAAGCAACAATGAAGCATAGAAGAAAAGATTGACCAATGAGATAACTAATCTTAAAGCTCAATTTGATAAAGAAAAGCAACTTGATGTCACTGCTGCTGAAGATGAATGTGTCAAAGACATGTTGGCAACTACTAATGATGGCAAAGAACCAAAAACCATCACACTCCTTCAAAAAATTCATGCCTCATATCCTAAAATTGACCTTTCCAGGTTTTGGAGTGAGATTTCTATCAAACGACATCCTAAAGAAGCCTTTGATCCTGTTCCAAACTCATCATCCGAAGAAGAGGACTTAAAGGAAGATTTTGAAGAGATTTCTGAGGACGAATGACTTAATTATCTCCCCTTTTTTAGTACCAGTCATTTCATTATTGTAACATTTTATGCTCATCAAATTATTTTGAATGACAAAGGTCTTTGTTTATGCTTTATTTTCCAAGTTATGTTCGCATATTATTGTTATTTATATGATTTTTTCGAAGCAAAAACATAAAATAATACTTTAAATAACCATTTACCTCGAATCTTATAGTTTATTTAATGAATGTAACACTTCGAATGTCATAGTGCATTTAATAAACGTATCACTTCGAATATCATAGTGTGTTTAATGAATGTAGCACTTCAAATATCATATTGTGTTTAATGAACGTAGTACTTCGAACATGGTTGTTTCTTCGAAAAGTCTATTGAACACTTCATAATATTCTACTCTTGGTAAACCTCAAAGATGATTAGTGTTTGATGAGTTACCAAAATAGTTTAAATAAACACTTGTAAACAACCATTAGCTAAAAAATGCATTTTATTGATAGTTTTGAATATTTACATAACACCTCGTTAAAAACTCATGAGGCCAACAGGGTAGGAAAGAGTGTGTCAATCAATCAAATAAAATAATTCCAAAATACAACACAGTCACTCCCAATACAATTTCAGATGCTGCATATTCCATAAATGTTGAAGCATCCTCCCCTGACTATCACAAAGGGGATAAGAACCTGGTTTTATCTTTTCCATAACCATATAAGGCCCTTCCTAATTCGAGGCCATCATTCCAAGGCTCTTTTCCTTAGTAATGTAATAATACCTCTCTTAACATTTTATATTCTACCTTAAACTCCTTCGTTTTTACCCTCGAATTATACATGTTCCTCATAAGAGTTTGATAATGAATTATATTCAAATGAGATTGAATTCTTTTCTCTCCAATCAAATCCAAACTTGTTCTTTTAGCGTCATCATTCAATTATTCAGAAAATTGAGTTATACTAAAAGATGACAAAATAGATTCCATGGGACTAACAGCATCCATTACATACGTTAATGCAAAAGAAGTCTCTTGAGTAGCCTCTCTATGAGTTGTTCGATAGGCCTAAAGTACCTCTGGTAAGTAATTAGGCCATTTTCTTGTTGCTCCTGTCAAATTCTTCTTCAAAACTTCTAACATAGACCTGTTTGTCACCTCTACTTGTCCATTTGCTTGAGGATGAAAAGGTATAGAAAAACATTGCCTGATTCCCTTCGAAACGCAGAAGGAAGCCATTTTTTTTATTTTATAATTGAGGACCGTTGTCTGTGGTAATTCTTCGAGGTAATCCAAAACAAAAACAAATATTGTTTATAATTAATTTAATCACATGCTTAGGTTTTGTTCCAGACAAAGGTTCTGCTTCTGCCTACTTTGTAAAATAATCCACTGCTACAATCATCATTTACCGTCCTTCAAAGGCCATTGGTAACGGTCATATTAAATCTATTCACCATCTATAAAATGGAATAGCTTTGGTAATGGACATAAGTGGAACTGCTGGTTTTCTAATAGAGTTAGCAAACCTTTGACAAGTGTCATAACTTCGAACCAAATTATTGGCATCGTTCATGATAGAGGGCCAATAAAACCTTGCAAGCAAAACTCGACGAGTCAATGCCTTGAACTCACAATGTGCTGATCATTCTCCATCATACAGCTCTCATAAAACCTCTTGTGATTCTTTTCTACTCAAACATCGCAACAATGGTCTCCTTAATGACTTCTTATACAAAAATTCATCTAATACTATATAACCAAAAGCATTGCCTCGCAATATTTTGGCCAATTTTGTATCTTCAGGAAACTCTCCTCTAATAAAAAAAAACTCAAAATATCAGTTCTCCAGTCGCATCGGACTGTATTAGGAGTCACAAACAGTTCTTCAATAGGTTTATACTGGTCTGAATGGGTTAAATCAATGGGTTTTCTTGTAATAAAATCCAAGGATATTCTTCCTTGTATGCAACAGCTGTTAATGAATCAGCAACCATGTTATTCCCTCGATTGATATGATCTACAACAACATGATCAAATAAAAGTATCAGGCTCCGAAGCTCTCGAAGATATAAAATTACATGGTCTTTTTTTACTTCGAAAACTCCAGACACTTGATTTACTACTAATTGGTAATCTGTCTCTAGTCGTACCGAAATTGCACCTTATATCTTTGCAAGTCTCAATCCAGCTATAACGGCTTCATATTCGGACTCATTGTTCGACGCATATAAACCAAATTTAATGAATTGAAACATTGTTTCTCCCGATAGAGTAACCAATTGAACTTCAACACTGCATCTTATAATACTAGAACCTTCATCTCTTCAAACAATCCACATCGAATTAACTGGCAAGATGTTTTTGCTAACTTCTTTGTCTAATGTGCTTGAATGAAATTCAACAAGGTAATCTGCCAAATCTTGTGCTTTAATTGTCGTTCGAGGTGAAAAAATAACATCAAAATCCCCCAATTCCACTGACCACTTAGTTATTCTCCCTGAGATATCAGGTCGTTGCAAAATATTCTTTAATGGAAACGAGGTTCAAACTTCGATGGTATGAGCTTGAAAATAAGGATGTATTTTTCTACCAGCCACCACTAATGCCAATGCTAATATTTCGAGCTTCAAATAACTCTTTTAATGTGCCACTAAAATTTTGCTGACGAAGTACACCGACGTTGGAATTCCTGTATCTTCACTTATTAATACTGCACTTACTGCAAATTCTGATACCGCAATGTATAAAAAGAGGTGCTCTCCACTTCGAGTCTTGGATAATATTTTTAGTGATGATAACAAGCCCTTAATGTTTGTAAAAACTGTTTCACAATCCGAGATTTACTCAATTTTTTTGGTCTTCGTAACGCTTGAAAGAAAGGGAAACATTCCACATAAAATCTAGAAATAAATCTGTTAAGTGCTGCTAACCTTCGTGTCAAAATTTCCACTTTTTTTATAGTTCGAGGCGATTTCATAGACACTACAACTTTTAACTACTCTAAATCAGCTTCAATCCCATTTTCATTGATAACATAGGCAAGAAAGTTTCCTGATCGAACTCCAAAAGTAGATTTTTCTAGATTTAGCTTCAGCCTTATTGCCCTTAGATTCAAAAATGTCTCCTCTAAATCGTCCAAATGCGTTGTCTGCTAAGATTTTTACCAATATATCATCAATATATACCTCTATATTTTTTTCCAATCTGAGTAGCGAACACTTTGTTCATTAATCTCTGGTATGTGGCCCCAAAATTTTTTAATCCAAAAGGCATCACTTTATAACAATGCAAGCCTCTATCTATGATGAAGGTGGTGCATTATTGATCCTTTGGATCCATTCGAATCTGATTATATCCTGCAAAATCATCCATAAATGTCAATATTTTAATTCCTGAAGTAGAGTCAATCAGTTGGTCTATCCAAGGAACAAGAAATGGGTTTTTGGGGTAGGCTCGATTTAAGTCTGTAAAATCAACACACATTCTTCACTTCCCATTTTTCTTCTTAACCAAAACTGGATTCGCTGTCCATAAAGGATATTGTGACTCTCTTATATGCCTGACCTTGGATAACCGATCCACTTTGGAAACAATAGCTTCTATATTTTCTGCTGAAAATGCCTACTTTTTATACTAAAAATGTCTGCCTTTTTTGAATAACAGGTTTCACCATTAGGTTTATAGCTAGGCTATGGCCGATTACTTCAATTGGTACTTCTATCACGTCCTCTATTTTCCAAGTGAAAACATCTAGATTATGGGATAAAATTCTAAGAGTTGTTGACGTAGAATTGGGGTCAGTAAGGTTCCTATTCGAAGTACTCTCCCCTTAGAAAAAGTATATTCCTCTATTTCCTCACTTACTGTCAATGATCCTAGGATTTCCCTCAGATCGTCAACCCTTTCCACATAATCTAAGGTCCACCCCCTTGATTGATATTCATTCATCATATCATAACTGATGAATTTTTCAAATCCGAAGCACAATGGCATAACATTCGCTGACAACCTTTTGGTCGCTTCTAACGACCCATACACGGTCTTCGACGACATATTTGAAACATTGATGGATTGTTGATACGACGCCATACATCATTGACAACTAGGATCTTCCAAAAAATGGGATTATAGCTCGTTGAACAGTCCACTACCATAAAAAAACACTTGAATCTTCTTCTTAAAAGGTCTTCTTCCCACTATTACCTCCCCCTAGAATTATCCTATAACATGAGCAGTTACTCTAGTAAAACCGATGATGGTGCGCTCTGATTGTGAAATCTGAGGAGGATTATGCATCCTGTTATAAGTAGCTTTATATAGGATATTTTCAGAACTCCTAGTATATATCAATATGCGTCGAATCTCAACGCCAAAAGTTTTTGCCCCAATGACCACTGCATCCTCGTGTGGCCCCGCCAGTTAGACTCCCTCAAATATCAAGGTACACTATCTCTTTTATCTCTATGCTCTTTCTTAGATTTGCGAGGTTGCTCCTTCTCTTCTTTCGAAGAGCCTCGATATATTTTAAAATTCGATCCTGAGCTTTCAACCTCCTCATCACTAGATGTAACATACCATTGTTTATCTTTCTTTTCTTTTTTAGATGAATGCCGCTCTTTTGGCGCCTCGAAACGCGCCTTTTCGATTCGCTTTTGACTTGACGATGAGTGCAAGATCAATCAGATTATCCACCAGCATCATTTTGATCGTTAATATGCCTTACCTCGGAGTTCAGCCTTGCTGACTAAATTTCATGCTCTCTCTGATCGTATTTCTCGTTTAGAGCATTTATCTTATCTAGAAGCTGATTCATTCACAGCTCTATCTCATATTGAGTTTGGTTAATCGGAGTAGACTTTTCTTGTATATCATCTGTCTTTTCTAAATCTTTTCTCAGCGTTTCAACAGCTGATCGGACCAACAGGTTGTTTTCTAGATTCAATGCAAGCTTTTAAATAGTTTTTTCAAGATTAGTAAAATTTGAACTAGTAAAATTGACACCAGTCGTTGATCGTCCCCAATTGAGTCGCCAATTTGGGAGTTTGATAATCTGAACTACTTTAGTTGATGAGAGACAAGTGATTGTAGAGAGAGGAATAGATTCTAGAGAGAGGAAATTAGAGTACTTAGAATATCAAACTCAAAAATCCGACCTCTTTATTTGAGCCGTCTTGGCCTTTATATAGAGGCGCAAAGGCTTAACACATACAATAATGAGATAATTACATAGTAGCCCCTAACTAAAATACAACATATAAATTCTTTCTTATAATTTTACAATGTGTCATAAGCTATTTTATTCTTTACATTTCAGTCTTTGAAGTCTCATTTCCTTATCAATCCTGAGGTGGAAAACATTAGAGCTCATCGGCTCAGCCTACCAGGTTTTTGGGATCTAGTCCTAAAGTTATGGATGAAAACATGAAAAATGATAGTGAAGACTCTTCCCTCGAGAAATCTGGTTAGACTAGTGAAACTTTGAGGCCAACAATGAAGACAAATTTGAAGTCCCCACAAGTTGGTGATGTAAAGGGAAAAAATAAAGCCCTTTCAAAATAATCTGAACATTTTCTTCCATCACTTGTCGGATATGTTTGACCCAATTTCACCAAGGTTAGTGTTAAGTATCATTTAGCCATGGATAAAATATCTTACGTTTATTTCTAAAAATCCTAATTAGAAGTTATTTGAGCCAAACGGGGAGTATAAAAATTGTTGTCTTCCCCAACCCGGAGAGACTCCAATGAATTGTGATGTTGGGGAACTTGTAGTTTATATCAATGTTCTCAACTGGGGCCTTCAGTTTCCATTGGATCTTGAGATTATGAGGTATTTTAGCTTGGTGAGGTTGTACCCAAGCCAGGCTAGCCCAAACTCTTGGTTCTCATTGTTGGCATGTATCATGGTTTCAATAATGTCCAATATTTTGATGCCCATGGGACAATGGTCCAATGGTTTTCATAAACACTTCACGCATGCCAACTTTCAAACCCGTCTTTAGAGGACTCATCCCGTTCAGGAGCTGACATGGGGGCAGTTCTGCATTCCTCCTCAGCATGTTATCAATCTTAAGAGGGCTGCCACGGCTGATGGTAAGTTACATCTTCTCACTAGGAATATAGCCCCTGGCCATCAAAATAAAGATAAAATAATAAATGAGGATCATCACAGTGTGCCAATGAGGGTGGAAATGGGGGACAACCAGATGAAATTTACTCATCCTTATTGGACACTTTTGCTGCTACAGTTGGGGAAAATGAGGTGCCTTCCATATCTCTCGTGCCCAAGAAGAAGAAAGTGCTAAGAAGGGGTAAACATGGCAGCAATAAATTAGACAAGAAGAATAAGAAAACTTCAAATCATTCGGAGTTAGTCCTCCATTCAGAAATTCTTTGTCCAACAATCCTTGTTGTTGATCCTCTAGTAGCCATGGTGTCTGACCCTCATTCTCTACTACTTCCTTTTTCTGAGAAGCAGATATTTGGTGATGCTGACGTGATTGGAGGTATAGGGGCTATCAACTTTGAAGCCTTTAAGACTGACTTCCATGAGTCAACAAGTACCGCAACTACTATGGTATTCGACGGGGATCCCTTTGAATTATCAAAGGAGAACGATGTGTTAAGGTATTCAGTTTTGGGGTATTTGAGGCCAGTCGTGTAATTGGAGCGACAAATAAGATCTCAAATTAAAGACACCACTTCTATTCAGGACGACAATCAAAATTTGAAGAGTTCAATTGAGGAACAAAATAACAAGGTTGAAAGTCTAATTGGAGACGTAAAATCTGTTAGAGATGAGCTTTTCCAGGTAAAATTAGATCGTGAAAAGTTACAAGCTGATTACATGAGTCTGTAGGCATCCAGTTCCGAGGAGATTGCCTCATTAAAGAGTCACCAAATTGATGACAGAGCTAACATTGAACTCTTAGAAAAATCAATATGCTCTTATCAAGAAAAAAAATGATGAAATTGCTTCTCTCAAGGCTAAATCCTCCCAAGTTTCTAGAGATGCTATATATGCATATATCGATGTGGTGATAGATTTCTTAAAAAGAGAGATAAGTCAGTCAAATCGGATATGGTGCTGGAGTTCCATAAAACATTCCCACACTTGCCACAGGATTTTTGTAAAGACATGTCGTAAAGGATTTATTTCCCCATGATATGCCTCTACCCGGTCAAGTGGGACTCTCTGAACATTCACCCGGTGATAGTGATGAAAGAGACTTCAAATATGGGATTCTAAAAGAAAAGGAAGAAGGAGATGTCGGTGGGAACGAGCCATAAGGCCAACAAGTTTTTATGTAGTTGTGCAAGTTCTTATCATGTATAAGGCATTTTGTTTATATGAATCAGATGTTTTGCACAAGTCTTGGCATAGACAAGGTATTTGTTTTATTTTCTCCTCATATTTTTCCAAGTCCTTGGGTCATCCAAGGTATTTTATATCATTTACCACCTTACTCACTATTATGGGAAAACTAACAAAGAAAGTGCCAAGTAGTCAATTTTTATTTATTACAGAAGATAAGTTACAATGTATATCGTGTATTCATCAGTATATACATTATTTAGTTCATAACTTATCTGTTATATCATAAAATCAATGAAGTAAACAGTGTAGATGATGCAGAGCGGTTATCATCTATAATGTGTAATTATGGTGACGTATGGCGCATTATGATTACGTATGTCAAAAATTATAACGGTTGGGTGACATGTGGCGATTATGTAAGCCACCCGTGGGTGACGGTGGCTCTGATATCAAAGCCGTTTTAATTTATGTTGCTTGGGTATGTACAGTTTTTTGTGTTTAGCTATAGCCTCCATATCTAGCATTGGTCTTAAGAGAAAACCTTTTGGCCTAGGTGCAGTTGTTGATCCTTCTTTCCTATACCAACTGAAATAAAAGCCTCTTCATTGATAGTGTCACTCGCACAACTAAGGTGTCTAGTCTACACTGAGTTTTGGTAATTTGTACAGCGGTTTCCTTTTCTTTATCGAGTGTCCTCTTGAGTGCATCCATATCATCAGTTAGCCTTTTATTTTCTCATTTGCTATGGTTTAGGAGATTCTTGAAGAGATGAGTATTTTTTATGTTCCTCGGATATCTCTCTTTCATGTTTAGTTCGAATTTAATCCATCTCAGCCTGATGATAAGTCTTGAGCTCTTTTGTTTGTTGATCATAGATGATATTTTAGAATACGTGAAATTGCTTCTCGATTTGTCTACCAAATATTTCTCTCGTCTTTTTCTCTGCAACAGCATTTTTTTTATATTGGACCATATCCTTAGCTATAGTTTCCAAATACCTTCGAGAAGAATTTACTTCTATGTACAGTTTTTTTGTTGTTGTTTAAAGATTGGAAAACGTTTGTAGTGAAAGTAAAACTTTTTCGTATGGATCTTGGACAGGGATAAATATTTGATTATTGTAAGGCATGAAAGAAGATGAGGAAGGCAGTGGAGTATCTGATTTCAGAATTTTAGGTAAAAGATGAGCAATAACATGATGGCCAATTTGTTGAAGTTGTTCTTGTATCTGTCGAACCCTTGGATCCATATCCTTGTAGAGTCTTGAAGCTTCTTTGCACTCATGGGATCATCACGAAATGGTCATCTATTTGGTGATCTTCCACTGCAGTTTATCTTTGATGATCTTCCATTTGAAGTTTCTCCTCGGTGATCTTCTACTGCAGTTCTTCAGCTTCGACAGAAGGCACTTCTAAGATAGCTTCTTCATAATTCTTTTATGTTCTCTTAGAAGGTGAAGTTTTCGAAGTGCTCTTTTTCTTTAAGGCAATAGTTTTCTTTCTTTCTAAAGAAGGTTCAACCTCGAATCATTCTTTGATTGTTGGAGTGTTAACTTTAGTTTCTTTCCTTTTGGTCTTAGTCTTCTTCTTTTGTGGTTTCGTTTATTTGAAGGGCTAGCACCAAATGTAATAGCTGATTTTGTATTTTTCCTTTTCTTTTTCAAGGGTAGATGATTATCAGATCTGTTTCACACATGTAAAATAACCTTGTTGTCAAGTGCTAACAATCGCTTCACAACAAGTTATGTGTTTGGTGGCTCCATTAAATTTTCGGGGAGGTCGGCACCCAGGGAGATCCTCTATATATGACTAGTGATGAAGTTTATAGGTTAAAAAGCTGATGTATTTCCCCATGTCTTTTCTTCCCAAGTTTCCAACTTGGAAAAAATATCTAGTGCCTCATTCTTTCGACCACTGTACCTCTTCAAAATTCCTGAGTACACTAGCAATACATGTAAAAAATTTATTTTAGCCATAAAAGATAAGAAGAAAGGATAAGAGACCTTATTGTTGCTTCTCCAAATAAGGTTGAGCTTTGAAAGATTCTCTTCGGATATCTCTTTCGCATTCTTCAAAGATCCAGATATAAAGACCAATCTTTATTTCTAGAATTTGTCAGCTTCGAGCAAATCGTCAATAATTTTAAAATCGTTAGTATGTACTATAGTAGAAATGCAGTATTGGTCCTTCCAAAAGTCCAGTTATGGCGATGAAGTCTTTGATGAAAATAGGGATTTGGCTTACTTTTGAAGCCATTATTACCTACAAGAGTGTGAACCATAAATTTGGTGTTTCTTATGTAGGAAAGAGGTTTAGGAGTTCGAAGTACTCCATTATTATTGGATCCATTGGGAACCGAAGACCCTAATTGATGATCACATGATAGACCACCAATTAATCCACTTTACAATCTAGTAGAGTTTCACTTTCTATTGGTAATCGAACCATTATGTTGTCTGGCATTCCCCGTTATTTTTTAGATGACCAACTTGAGTTTTACTATAATAGATATATGGCACATTTTTCAGCGCCATGGTGTATTAGGGGAGAAGTGGTTTTAAATTCACATTTATCGAGGCAATAACATTCTCAAGAATTTCAAATGGAGCATTCTTTTTCTTATTTATTCTCTCAGTTTCTCATTTCTTCGAAGTGTTATCTTCTGTATAAGATGCAACACTACTTCTTTTATCCTCGACGTTTAACATTGTTGTATCTGAGTCAGCTTCTTCTTTAGAAGCTTTATCTATTAGTCGAGGAGGATTCGGGTTCGACACTGGATTTTCTTCTTCTGTATTCGAATGAGTTTATTGTGACTCCACATTGGTCTCACCAATCTCCCTCAAGGGAGGATATGGTGGTGTAGGGTTATTGGTGATGTTTTGAGAAGTGTTGTCAGCCTTAACGTCTCTCATAACTATGAATGCTTTCTTTTTAACAAGAAAATTTTAGGAAAGATAAATTGTTAGCTGAATTTGAGAAGTTACCTTGCGTGATGTTCAAGGTGGATTAAAGTTAATGGGTGACGAAACTTTTATTGATCTTCTGTGAGTGGATGAACTTTGTGTTACTTTGCTATTCTTTTGAGGAGAAACATATTTGAAGCTAGAAAGTATTGGAGAACAATTTCGAGGCACTGCTTGTGAAGAATTTGTTGGTAAAATATGTTAGAGTTGTGATGGTGAAGATAATTGTCGAGGAGATATCGGTGAAGGGATTCTTTCTGGTTTGGATGAACTTGGAAACTCATGGGAACTCTGATTGGGATTGAAATTACAGTAAACAATAGTTTTGGTTGAAAATTGAGTAGAATTGTCTATTACCCCTGCAGCTTTGTATTTAGTAGCCCTCTCACTGATACACAAGTAATCATAAAATCCAAAAATGGGTGTTTTAGTACTTAGGTATTTTTTTTCATAAACTTAGATGAAGAAGAATCTTTAAATTAGTTCATAAAGTTTGAAGGTTGGCTGGGATATATGAATTTTGTAGGGACGGTAGCCAAGAAATTGAGTTTTTCATGTGAAAATATCTAAGGATTCTCTCAGGAAAAAGTTGGTTTCTATTTTCAAAAGGTATTTGTGAAAGACAAATAATGGGTGAGAGAAGTATTCATAAAGGAAATGAGAGAGAGAGAGAGAGAGAGAATTGTGAGAGAAGTGGAAGAGGTAATGATTATTATTGGGTAGAAAGATGGAATATCAAACGGTTCCTTGTAAAGAAATAATGTGACATCTGTTAGCTGTCAGATGTAATGGAAGACCTAGTGGGTCATCGCATGTGTATTAGACAATTCCAAATGTTTCTAACCGTTACGAGAAGTCCAACTCATGATTCTACGTATGAATATTCGAAACGTGAAGAAAGGGTCAAGCTAGTTTCGAGGTAAACATGTGTACGAGTTCATTCGAGGACGACAAGAATATGACATGACATTCTTGAATTAGTTGATAAACGAATTATATTCGAGGTAAATCTGAATGTGCTTTTATTCGAGGACAACAATTGATTGAGATAAATCATTTTGACAAGAATAGAGAAGGTATAATCTGAGGTAAATTAGATTTTGGCAAGAAACATTTTTCGCCTACCATGATTTTCGACGATTACCAGTTCTTATTCACTGACCTTCATAAGAACTATGAGGGATACTGATAAGGATATGAAATGTTAAGGTCCTAAATGTAATATAATTAAAGTTATATGTGATAAATTGTATAGTTGAAAGAGAGTATTTAAACTGTTTGTAAATATAAAGGGTTAAATTTATCCTTTTGTATAACTAATTCTATTATACTAAGTCTAATGTAATGCGCCTATAAATGAAGGCTGAGGCAATGAATAAAAGGTGACATTTTTTTATTAGATAGAGCTTATTTTTTATTTTACTTTCTCTCTCTACAACTAAGCACTTTCTTTATTTTCTCTCTCAAGAAACCAGATTCATACTTAACACCCTCTACACTGCATTCTAATAACAAATTCCTATTTTGCTCATGTGCCTTCCCAACATTCCACTTATGAATCTGCTACATACTGGAGCATACATGAGACTACCAACTGTCGAGGCATATGGTTTCTTACTATATAGATCCCTTATACTTATGAAACTTCCCCAAGATTTTCATTATCAAATTTCTTTGATATAATTTTTTTGGTGGCTGTATCAAACCTACAGCGTTAGTGGCTATGAGTATGTCACTCGAATAGATAACTAGATATCTCGTTTTACTCTCACTGATCTTCCAGTATACATAATATTCGACCGAGTTTACCTAAAAACTGAACAATATAACAATATCTAGGAATTTGTGGTATTATTGACGAGATGGATGCTTGAGCCTGTAGATATATTTATTTAGTTTACAACCCATAGATTTTGGATCTCCGACCACAAAATGTTTAGGTTACTTCATGTAAATTGTTTCTTTAATGTCTTCATTGAGAAATACGGTCTTAACATCCATTTGTTGAAGCTTCAAGTGAAAATAAGTAACAAGAGCCATGGTGTTTTTGAATGAGTCAATTGATGATATTGGACAAAATGTCTATGTATAATCAGTGCATTCAATCTGATTGTACCATTTTGCTACAAGACGAGCTTTATATATTTCCATTTTCCATGAAACATCATGTTTGGTTTAAACAACCATCTGCATTTTAGTGTTTTTATACCTAAAGGTAAAGTGGTAAGATCGCAAACGGAATTGTTCATTGCTTCCATCCAGTGTTTAGAGTTCGAACTCTTTATGACATCCTGAAAAGTGATTGGGTCCTCTTCCATAATAGCTTAAGTACCCTTATGTTCATTGAGAAATACCACATAGTCCGAATATGTTGGATTTATCCTCTCCCGAGTGGACCTTAGTAATGTTGGCTCATTAATTTATTCTATTTCTTGAGGTTGCTGAATTTGTTCATAAAAATAACATCAACATGATCTATTTAAGGTTTAAGCATACAAACAATTTAGAGGAACTATAACTGAATTCCTTGCCATATTATTGACGATCGACAATCTAATTGTAGTCACCTATCAAAGTCATAAACTACATGAATTTATTCCAATTCTTCTTCAAAATTGATATTGTTATCTGAATCATTCCTCTCAAATTATATATCTTAAAAAAATACTACAGTTCTCATCTCAAATATAGATCGCTTAGTGGGATAAAAAAAATTGTAACCCTTGGAGTGTTTTGGGTACCCTATAAAACTGCAACTAACTATTTTAGAGTCCACATTTTTCTCTTATGCGTGTTTTACTTCTCCTGGATACCCCCAAACATGAAAATGATTAAAGTTGGGCTTACACCCACTGAATAGTTCATGAGGTCTTTTAGTTATTGCTGAACAAGGGAAACGGTTTATGATATATGTTGTACACTTGATATATTCCCATTATAGTGGATATAATAAACTTGTATGAGCAATCATGATCTTGACCATGTTCATTAATATATGGTTTTTCCTTTCATATACACCATTAATAGTGGGAAAACCCGCTATTGAGTTAAAATCTTACACTTCTTGAGGTAGGCAGTGAATGGCATGTGTCGTTATTGCCCTTATCCATCATCTCTACTCGTGTGGATAAAAATAGCCCGAGGGTAGGTTAGTAATTTTAAGTGGAGTATCAAAGTGGTACAAGGGTGTTTAACGGTGGTGTAAGGGTGTTTAACGGTGGTGTAAGGGTGTTTAACGGTGGTGTAAGGGTGTTTCAAGGTAGAGAGATAATTAAGCAGCTTGGTAGCAGTTAATTTTCATTATTCGAAGTTAATGCTGGTGGTTGAGCATTTATAGTGTGAGGTTTGGGCCCTTATGGGCTTTTGGGTCAAGTTTAATGGACCCGGGTCATGTTTAAAGACCCATGAGTTCTAAGCAGGAGGACAGACAGCTTAGTCAGGAAGTGTTTAGGTTTTTTAGTACTTTTGTCATAGTTCGAACAGCCTTAGGCTCACATTGTTTCGAAGTGATCTGTCCGGTCCAAATGATCTGTCCGGTACTCGGAGAGAATTTACAATGACCTGCCCTTCCGGGGAGATGTCCTGGATTCGGACTCATCAGGAGCCCCTTTTTTAGGTGTTTGAGCAAGTGTCTTTGTCAAAGATCTAAAAAACTGTCCGATTACAGGAAGTGGATCTTAATTCGGAGAGAGTTATGGATATACCCGGACAGGTCAAACGTTACAAATTTCAAACGGTTTTTGCCAGAGTTAATGGGACACGTGTCACTCCCTGATTGGTCACTCCAGCCGTTTTTTCACCTTGAATTTCGCACCACCTTCTTTAACAAGTTACCTCTTTAATTTCCAATAATGACATCAGCGCCGTCTTTTAATCATTACCTGACTTTTCGGATTCTCCTAGGAATCAACTCCTCTTTTTTCACATTTACTATAAATTCTCATTCACTTTTCACTGTCTCATTATCTCTTTCAAATTTCACTCTGCAATTTCACCCAGAGCTTTATCTCTCTAGAACTCGAAACTTCCTTGGCTGTTTATGTTTACAGCAAGAACAACACTGATCAAAGGCGGTTGGCTTAACCTCTCGGAGTTGGAGAAAGCACAAAGGGTCGAGAGGGAAAAAAGACTTGCAGCAGGGCTACCATCGTCGCCTGTTGAGAAACCAGCCTCTTCCGTCGCAGAATCTGATAGAGGTTCATCTTCTTCCAAAGGTACTAAGCCTAAAAAGCTCTTTCAATCCACCCTTTCTCCCATAGTTTCTGGCTCCTCAGTTCAGGAGTCAATCCCTGCTGTTGAACCAGGAGTTACTGCTACCAGTGTTAGGAAAAAATCGTCTTTTATTGCCATGGGGTCTGACTCTGACCACTCCCCGGATAAGCTAGTCATCAAAAGGCCAAGCCGGTTAGTCAAAGGGCTATCCTCTAAAAACACTCCCTCGAAATCGGGGGCAAAAAACAGTGAATCTGAGTCTGGGGCAACTATTAGAGCTCCCCGGGAGAGGCCGTCGGGACTAGAGGCCAGCAGCCCACTACCCCCCAAAGAATCTTCTGCTTCAGAGACTCAAATTGAGGTGAGAAGTCGAATAAATACGGGCAGTCAACAGTCCGGAGGGTCAGTTATGCCAAGCTTCAATCCTCCCCGGACTACTTCTACAGAAGCTCCCCCAACAATTATGGAGGAGAGGATGGAGGACTCTACTGAGGAGGTCCGTTTTGAGTCCGAGTCCTCCGGACAGGCTGATAATGTTATTGTTGTTGCCAAGAAGGGCAAAGAGAACTTATATCTGAGGCGTCCGGACCTGCCGGAGAGCCTTGAAGGGAGAGTGGGGCCATGCTTCCACAAAGTTGAGTTCAAATACCTCTTGGCCTTGCTGAAGAACAAGTATGCGTTCATTCATACTTCAGATCTGGGTAGATTGCGCACAAAGTGGGGGATCCCTGAGAACGTAAAGATAAGGATTCCTATCTCCGGAGACCCCGATGGATTGTAAAAAGAATGAGATAGTCTTCTTTACGGAGCTATTCAACTGGGGACTCAGGTTCCCACTGGACCCGGAAATAGTGCGCTATTTTCACTTGGTCAAACTCTGCCCATCACAGTTAAGCCCCAATGGTTGGTTCACCTTGATGTCATGCATCATGGCATCCAGGCTATCAGGGATCCCTCTTCCTATGGAAGAATTTGCTGCAGTGGCCAACTTGTGCAAGCATCATCAGTTCCCCTTCTACCATTTCAACATGGGGAATAATCTCAAAGCTGTTGATGATCTCCTGGAGTCGGAGAGAAAATGGAGGAGCCAATTCTTGTTCGTTAGTGGTTCGTGGGAAAACGGCAAGAAAATCAAGGTCGGAGAGAATCCAAGCCTCCTCAGGAGTAGATGGAGGAGTGACCGTAAGTTTTTATTTTAAGTCTCTGTTCGAATCTCTCTTTTCTTCTTTGTACTAACCAATTTCTCTTTTGTTTTAATAGAGCTGCCAAAGGAGTTCGGGGACTACCTGAAGGCCGGACAGACTACCTGTGGCAAAATCAACGCATGGGCTGCAGAGAACTGGGAGAACCGTTTCCACAAGGCCTTTACCAATGGAAACCTAGCAAGGTCCCATCTGTGGAACACAACAGGTCAAAGAGACCTATCCTGGGAAGAGCTTGCCACCCAGCCTGATGAGGACATTGTGCTGAGAAGGTCCCACGAGCTGGATGGGACACTCTACCTGCCTGCCCGGGCCAAAGCCCCGAGCAAAATGAAAGGCAAGAAGAAGAAAGGCAGGAAGGCGGAAGGTGACACTGAGAAGGAGGCCCCAACAGACCCAGAGGGACTGGCCCAGGTTCAAATTGATGCAACCCTTTTACAAGTGGTGGAACAGGAGAGCGAAAAGCAGGAAGTGAATCTCCCAAAACCCTCAAGAGCTTCAAAGAGGACTCGTAAGCAAGTAAGTGAAGGTGCTGACAGGGAAGCCAAGAAGAAAAAGACTTCCCAATGAGATGAGATTGCTCTCCGGGACCCGGAGCCCTCTTTCCCTACTGACCCAACATTGGCCGAAGAGATCCCAAGGGACTTTCAAGAAGAGATTCCAAAGAAATTCCATACAGATGAAGTTGAGGGGGGAGAGCTTAACTTGGATGAAATGGACATCACCGGTCTGGGTGGACTTGGTGAATATTTTCTTGGCCTGCCCAGAGACAAGTTCGCAAGGCCCTACGTCCCTCCGAGCAGCTCCAACACGGTCAATTTTAACGGTAAGACTTTCATGGTTTCTAGCGAGAAGGACATCATAGCCCATTCTTTACTTAGTAATGTACAGCCAGTGCTTACTTTGGAAAGGAAAGTCCGAAATCAGGCAGACACCATCAAAGACCTCAAGTCTGAGAAGGAGAAGCTGTCCGATGACCTCCAGACTGCTGCCACTAAGATTGATTTGCTTAAGGAGGCAAATAATCAGCTAAAGAAGAATCAAGATGAAAGCAACACAAAAGTTGCTTCTTTGGAAGAGACCATAAAAGACCTCCGGGCTAAGCTGTCCGGACTGGAGAAGGACCTGACAATCTCAAGGGGAGAAACTGCAGCCAAGGAGAAGCTCATCACCAACCTGACCACTGAAAAAAATTGCTTTAGAGAATGCAGTGACTCAGGCTGCTGAAGAGAAGACTGTTTTGGTGAGGGACCAAGAGGCCACAATCAAGGCCAAGATCAACGCCTATGCCAAGGAGATGATACAAAGCGAGGAGCTAATGATTCAAAGGGTAAAGTCTGATATGGTTCTCCTATTTCACGAAAAATTCCCGAAGAGGAGACTGGGCAGCTTATGGCGCTATGTGGATGATGACGACCTTCCCTATTATACTATGGTTGACGAGGGATATTCCAGTGAGTCCTCGTCTGATAATGAAGAGGAAACCGGAGAGAGCCCAGGTGAAGAAGAAATTGATCCCAAGGGCAAGAAGATAGTCGAAGAGAAGAGCGACATCAAGGGCAAGAAAGCAGATGAGGGCGAGCCATCTTCAAAGGCTCAACCTTAACTTATAATTTATTCTGTTTATCTTTTATTCGAACTAAAGTCCTTGGAAGGCCAAGGCACTCTTTTTGTGATGGTGTCCGTATTATTCGGACAGATTTTTTGTACTATGCCCAAACTTGTTTAAAAAGTCCTTGGAAGGCCAAGGCAATTTTAAGTTGTTGAATGAATGTTTTTATTTTGCTCAACCATCCTCTTCTTTCATTATTTGTTTAAATAGCTGGAGTTTAAGTAGTTTTATTGTATTGTGAGAATATTAAAGCTATCCGGCTAGAATTTAAATAGCCCTTAGATCTTTTAGTCCAGGTAGTATGATAAGAGATAAAACTTTGAAAACACTTAGAGAATTTCGAAGAAGGCACCAAATTTTATTGAAAGCTCTCCGCGCCACCGGAGAGGGGAAGGTATGCCCCCAAATATTTACATGGATGTTTAAACAAGTAAATATTTACACAAGTGTTATTCCAAGTACATTCGAAGGTGTTCAATATTCCAAGGGTGAGTTAAAACCCTGCCATCTTTGTCTTCCAACCAATAAGTCCCAGGCTTGATTCTTTCAACCACAGTATACGGACCCTCCCAGGTTGGGGCCAGCTTTCCGAAGAGCTTTTCCTTAGTATGCAAGAAAACTTTCCTTAATAATTTATATCCTGGTTGAAAATCTCTCCTTTTAACTTTAGAAGCAAACCTGCTTCTCATCAAGCCCTGATAGTGTGCAATTCTAAGATGAGCTTTAACCCGTCTTTCTTCGATCAAATCGAGTTGATTTCTGATTGCCATCTCATTAGCATGTCCGGAGAAGTTATGAACACGAAAGGAGGGGAGTGTCTTCTCTATGGGGGGCTACTGCATCCATTCCATAGACCAAGGCAAAGGGGGATTCTTGTGTTGCAGCCCCAGGTGTTGTCCGGTAGGCCCACAAGACTTCTTGTAGATAACTAGGCCACTTCCCAGCAGCCCCTTCTAAATTTTTCTTTAAACCAGAAAGTAATGTTCTGTTAGCCACTTCAACTTGCCCATTGGCTTGTGGGTGGAAAGGTGAAGAAAAACAGTGCTGAATACCCCTTGAGGCACAGAAGCTTTCCATTTCTCTGTTGTCAAACTGTGGCCCATTGTCTGTTGTTATCTTCTGTGGGACACCGAATCTGCAACATATGTTGGACAGAATAAATTTTATGACAGCTTTCGAGGTTGTCCCTGCCAGGGGAGCTGCTTCCACCCACTTTGAAAAGTAGTCGATGGCCACAATTATGGTTTTACGCCCTCCGGAAGCCACAGGGAGAGGTCCAACCAAGTCCAATCCCCATCGAGCAAAAGGGATGGGCTCAGAAATTGATTCCAAAGGAATAGCTGGTACATGAATTTCATTGCTGTACCTCTGGCATGGGTCACACCTTCTTACCAGCTCCTTAGCATCATTCATGATTGATGGCCAATAATATCCGGAGAGTAACACTCTTCTTGTCAAAGCTCTAAATCCACAATGGGCTGATCCCTCACCATCATGCAATTCGGAGAGAACCATTTGTGACTCATGATCCCCTAAACAACGTAGGAGAGGTTTGCTATAGGACTTTTTATACAAGACTTCTCTCAACATAATGAAACCACGAGCCCGGTGTTTCAACATTCTGGCTTGTGATTTATCTAAGGGCACAATACCATCGGACAGATATTGCATAAGGGGAGACCTCCAGTCTTGAGGCCTACTCACTTGTATTTCAAAGACTTCCTCTTTTCCACCCTCACCAAGTTCAATAGAAGGGCTTTCAAGCACATGGATCCATGGATAGGACTCCGTATATGCTATTGTTGCCAATGAATCTGCTAGTTCATTTTCTGCCCTGGGGATGTGTTCATAGACAACAGCCTTAAACTTTAATGCTTCATTTTTGAGGAGGAGTAAATACTTGACCAATTGCTCCTTTCTAGCCTCTGATAGGCCCAAAGCATGGTGGACAAGCAACTGGGAGTCACTTAGTAGCTTGACCCTCTTAGCTCCACAGATATAGGCCAACTTTAACCCCGTTATGGCTGCTTCATACTCGGACTCATTATTAGATGCCCTGAAAGCAAAACAAATAGCTTGGTACATGTTGTCCCCGTAGGGGGAAGTGAGACATATCCCTGCCCCAGATCCCATGGAACTAGATCCTCTGTCTGTTCGGACAATCCACACTTTCTTGTCTTTTGAATCAGTAGGTTGCTCTGAATCCCTATCAGAATGGAATTCAACCAGAAAATCAGCCACAGCTTGGGCTTTCACTGCTGTCCGGGGAGCAAAGTCTATGTCAAAGTCCCCCAACTCTACTGACCACTTTGTCATTCTGCTTGAAATGTCTGCTTTTTGAAGGACATTCTTTAAAGGGAAAGATGTCCGAACGACGATTGGATGAGCCTGAAAGTAGGGCCTCATTTTCCTTGCAACTATCACCAAAGCTAATGCCAGTTTTTTGAGTTTCAAGTAACGCCTTTCAGCATCAATCAAGCTTTTGCTGATGTAGTACACTGGGTGAGGATGCCCATCGACCTCTCTTACTAATACCGCACTGATGGCACAACTTGAAACGGCCAGATAAACAAAGAGAGTCTCCCCATCAACCGGTTTGAACAAAGTTTTGGGAGAGGAAAGATGTTTCTTGATTTCATTGAATGCTTCATCACACTGTGGTGTCCATTCAAACCACTTTGCACCCTTCAAGGTTTGAAAGAATGGAGCACACATGTCCGAAGACCTGGAGATGAATCTGTTCAAGGCAGCCAATCTCCCCGTTAGTCGCTGTACTTCTTTAATGTTTCGAGGAGGTTCCATCTGGAATAAGGCATTGAGTTGGTCCGGGTCGGGCTGTATTCCATGCTCACTTATGATGTACCCTAAGAATTTCCCGGACTGTACTCCGAACACACACTTTTCAGGGTTTAACTTTAAATTCACCTTTGCTAAGTTGGCAAAAGTTTCTTGGAGGTCGGACAAGTGTAACTGCTCATCCACACTTTTTACCATCATATCGTCAATATAAACCTCCATATTTCTTCCAATCTGATTAGCGAATGCCTTGTTAACTAACCTTTGATAAGTAGCCCCAACATTTTTTAAGCCAAAAGGCATCACCTTGTAGCAATGCAGACCCCTATCAGTAACAAACGTGGTGTGCTCTTGATCTTTTGGATCTACTTGGATCTGATTGTACCCGGAGAAGGCATCCATGAAGGAGAGCAGCTTGTTCCCAGAAGTAGAGTCTACTAACTGATCTATCCGGGGGACCGGATACAAATCTTTTGGGCAAGCTCTATTGAGGTCTGTGAAGTCAATACACATGCGCCATTTGCCATTCTTCTTTTTCACCAAGACAGGATTGGCAGTCCACAAAGGGTATTGAGATTCTTTAATATGCCCCATCTTTGTGAGTCTGTCAACCTCTTGTACTATGACATCAGCCTTTTCTTTTGAGAAAGCTCTCCTCTTTTGTACCACAGGTACCACATCCCTCCGGACAGATAGGTGATGGGAAATCACCTCTGAAGGAACTCCAGTAACATCAGCATTGCACCAAGCAAAAACGTGTTGATGTCTTTCAAGAATTTCAACATCTCTTCTTTCAACATTGGTGGCATTCTGGACCCTATCTTGACACTCTTCCCTTCTCCCAAGTAGTGCGTTTCAACCTCCTCAATCGGAATTAACACTCCAGGGGTCTCTCTGGGGTCATCAATTTCACCCTCACCCCCAGAAAGGCCCTCAAACTGCTATTGATTATTTATACGGACTGCCCCCAGCGTTCGTGGAGCCAAGGCAGTGGCATATCACTCTCTAGCAATCTTTTGGCTGCTCCGGACAACCCCAACCTGTCCCTGAACAGCATATTTTAAACACTGATGGACTGTCGAAGCTACTGCATGCATCCTAGAGAGCCAAGATCTCCCTAGAATAGCATTATAGCAAGTGGGACAATCCACCACAATGAAGAGTATTCTAAGCATTTTCCTGAAAGGGCCCCTGCCCAACAATACTTCTTCTTCAAACTCCCCGATCACATCAGCTGAGCTGCCCGTGAAACCCACGATTGATCTGTCCGACTTCTGAATCACAGCTGGATTTTTCATTTTCTTATAAGTGTTTAGAAAAAGGATATTGGCAGAGCTTCCAGTATCCACCAGAATTCGCCTTATCTCATTGCCCCCTATAGATGCTCCTATGACAACAGCATCCTCATGAGGGCCAGCAATATCTCTCAAATCATCCTCATCGAAGACTATGAATAGGAATGAGTTTGGTGATTGATAGGATTTCATGCCTCCTTCTAGCTGGGAAGCTAAATTATGAACATGCCTCTTTCTCGAAGAAGCAATAGGAGCAGTCATTGTGTCCCCTCCGAAAATTGTCAGTGACTCGAAGAATTTAACGAGCCCGGAGACTGTCTTGGAATACTCCTCTATAGTACCCACCTTATTTCGCGTTGGATCAGGATCCAAGTACTCAGATTCCACATCAAACCTCTCCACTATTACCATAGCCCCCTCTGGGGCAGCATTACTTGGACCGACCCGGTGAGTATTGTCAGGCCTGTTGCCTCCTCTTCTTTTAACGTACGCACCCAACTTTCCCCTTTCAATCAAATTTTGTACTTCTTGCTTCAATGCTATGCAATCATCAGTGGTATGGCCAATATCATTGTGGTATTAGCAAAAGGAGTTGTTACGATGCTCTCTGGGAGACTGCAAGGTTGCCGGTCTCTGGTAGTGTACCTCATCTTTTGTTTTATCAAAAATGGTGGCCACGCTTTCTTTAAGTTCTGCGAACCACTCCGGTTGGACCCATGGTCCCCTTTTGTTTCTGGATTGTTGACTTTGAGCAGGAGCAACTGGCTGAGACTAAGCTTTTCCTCTACCATGCCCTTGTCCGGTTTCTCTTGCTCTATTCCCGGACTGGTTTTGATTTGGAGTTGGTGCCACCGGGGTGGACCTCACCTGTCTGTGTACCCTGGTCTTCTTTGTTTCATCAACGTTTATTTGCTTGCCAACTTGATTTAGCAACCCTCCCCAGGTCATGGCTTTCTTTCTGGTCACCGAGTCAGCCAGGTTGCCTGGGTTCAAACCTTGTCTTAGGGATGCTATTGCCACCTGTTCGAAGCAATCAGCCAACCCATTATTTGTGTTCACAAAACGACTTATGTACTCCTTTAATGATTCATTTGGTTCCTGGGCGCAATGGATTATGGTGTCTCCATTACCCTTCAGCTCCTTACTCCCCACAAACTGCCTTCGAAAGGCCACCCAAAAAGTATCAAAATCTTTAATACAACCTTGAGGCATGCTGTTGTACCATTTCAAAGCACTCCCCGTAAAAGATTGGGAGAATGCCCTACACAGTATTTTATCATCATCATCAAAGTTCATCATGAAGTTCTTGAATTGCTCCAGATGATTGTCCGGATCAGTACTGCCATCGTACTTCTCCATCTTGGTGCTGTCAAACCTTTTAGGGAGGTTCCCGGATAGAATCTTAGAAGACAATGGAGATTACCTCCAGTTTCTTCCACGACTGAACACAGTATCCTCATTGGGAGTTGCAAAGATACCTGGTTCATCGTGAAAAGCGAAAGGATCCATCAGCATCCGGTCCACATGCCTCCGGTTATGAGATGATCCCTTACCAATATGCCTTTTCATTCTTCCATGGTGATCTCTTTTTCTTGAATATTTCTTAACCTGCTTTTGCTTTTTCTTGGTTCGACCCTCATCACTGCTGGAGGACAAGGATTTTTCATTTCCCTCACTATCCGAAGAGCTGCCCGAAGATTCTGAACTTGAGTCAGAGCTCTCCACAGGCTTGGACCGGTGAGACTTTTTAGAACTAACATGTGTCTTTCTGGTACTCACATGAGTTTTCGAAGCCTCAGGCTCTCTAGGGTTGTCGGTGTGATGAACAACCGATGCCTTGGATTTCTCTTTCACGCCCATTTTGGCCTTTTCAGCCCTTAGAGCTTCTATCTCAAGTTTCAACCTGTCACGCTCTTGGACAGTATACTCATCGTTTTCTTTCACCACTTCGAGCAAAGCTGGTGGAAGCTCTGGATTATCTGAATTCATTCGGACAGAATTTCTTGGCAGGTTTTGAATGCTTGATTCAGGCACCTCTCTCCTCCCACTGTGGTCGCCAATTTGGTGTGGATAAAAATAGCCCGAGGGTAGGTTAGTAATTTTAAGTGGAGTATCAAAGTGGTACAGGGTGTTTAACGGTGGTGTAAGGGTGTTTAACGGTGGTGTAAGGGTGTTTAACGGTGGTGTAAGGGTGTTTCAAGGTAGAGAGATAATTAAGCAGCTTGGTAGCAGTTAATTTTCATTATTCGAAGTTAATGCTGGTGGTTGAGCATTTATAGTGTGAGGTTTGGGCCCTTATGGGTTTCGGGTCAAGTTTAATGGACCCGGGTCATGTTTAAATACCCATGAGTTCTAAGCAGGAGGACAAACAGCTTAGTCAGGAAGTGTTTAGGTTTTTTAGTACTTTTGTCATAGTTCGAACAGCCTTAGGCTCACATTGTTTCGAAGTGATCTGTCCGGTCCAAATGATCTGTCCGGTACTCGGAGATAATTTACACTGACCTGCCCTTCCGGGGAGATGTCCTGGATTCGGACTCATCATCTACCATAGTATTCACACCATCATGGTCAAAGCTGACAACCTTAATTTGTTTCTCTTGTTGTCTTTCAACTTCAGTCTTGAAGGATTTGAACATGTCAATAGCCTCTGATTTTTCATGAAGAAAATATATGTAGTCATATTGTGAAAACCCGTCTATAAAATAAAGAATTTATTATTGCCCATTCCATGATACTATAGGGAATAAATCGCAGGTATTTGTACGGACTAACTTTAAAAGGTCTTTAGCATAAAAGACTTTAAATCTTCTCTGTTTGGTATACATTTATATAAATCAGTGCTATCAAGTGTACCTAATTGACCCTAAACAAGAAGCTTGTTTATACTCTTTTTAAAGATTTGACATAAATGCATGTGTAATAAATAAGTTGAAGTTTCAGAAATTACTATGTGCATTACATTTATTACAATGTGATAATTATTAAAAAATAATTTATACATGCTATCAATATAACAAGTACACCATAGCCAACTAAACGTTGATCATAAAAGATTTTAAGTTTTCAATTACCAAAAGAACAAGAGTAACTGTATTTGTTCAACAATGAAAAAACAAGTAAATTTCTCATAAATGATAGAACATACAAAAAATCTTTTAAAATAAAACATGTCATAAACTTAAACAATACATATGGCTGAAACTAGGGACACCACTCAATCAGTAGTATATACATGGATCTCTTCATCATTGAGAGGTCTACTTTGGCTTGAGCCATGCAAAGTAATACATACATGAGTTGTTGTTATTGTATTAACCCATCATATGTCAGTTGATACTAAAACTAAATTAACCTTTGAAGTTATAGAAGAGAGTTTACATATCTTAGTCATTTGGGCCTTGTACTTGGGGTTATCCACCTTTTAGTAATTGGTGCTCTTGTAGTGCAAACATATAAACTTCTTTCCTTTTCCTTTTTTATATTCTCCTTCATCCTTAGCAAACCTTGTATGAAAGAAATACTTTACGGATTTCTTATCTAACTTATTGAACCATGAAGTTAAATCATCTTGTAATAATGCGGAAGAAATATTTACAGGATGTAGACATTCTTTGATCTTCAGATTCCGAACTTGCAGCAGATGATCTTTGAATCCTTTGCTAGATTATGATCTTCTAAGAGATGGCAACCAAAACCCAATGATTGATTCTGAAGGAAAAACCAATCTGTTTTTCTTAAAGGCCCTTTTTTCTCTGTATTTAATGTCATGTCTTTTTAAGAATGAGAAACTCATTCTTATATAGAACTAAAGTGAGAAAACGGTTCTTCTTTTATAACTGTCTGTAACTTCCAGAAAGTTACTTAATGAAGACTAGTCCTTATTAAATTGACACCTTTAGGGACCATAACCCGGTATTATTTTGTTTCACAAAATAACCCCAAAACTTTACGTTCTGCTTAAGTTGTTTATTTCTGAATTCAATCCTTCACAGTATTCAGAATTAAACCTGGTATCTCTATAATTACCTCCATGATACATATTTTATCTACTAGTCCGTTCCTTTCTTTATGATTACTTTTATTGGACTAAAATTAACGATAGTCCGATACATCGATAAAGCATGTGACGGTCCAACTCAATAGAGAATTCCAACAATCTCCCACTTGGATCATCATATGCTACTATAGGATGCATCCACTTAATAAACGTTCTAAATTTCTATCGTCACATAGATAACTTTAACAATCCCGTAAATGACCATTAGCGATATAGGACTAAAGTCATCATTAATGCATTTCAAGCCGCAAATAGATGCATCAGTAATCACGATATCGCAACAATCAACTGCATGGATCTATCATGGTGCATAACATAAGAATAATATGAAATGTAATCTTACATATCTATTCTTGACTGGTCCCACTTAATTGGAGGTCTGCTTACAGCAGAGTATGAATAATCAAAGATAAGAGCACATTGAAAACTTATATATAAATATGTTTGCATTAATGACCTTAAGTTCGTGATTATCATAATACAAACAAATTTAATAGCTTAATGCAAACTCCCACTGAAACTAACAATCCTCTAAGTACACAAAACCCATGTTAATAGTGCGTTCAATAAAATCTTTAGGCACTAATGCCTTCGTAAGAGGATCTGCTAACATCGAGTTTGTCCATATGTGCTCCACACTGATTTGACCACTTTGTACTCTCTCTTTAACACACGGGAACTTGATATCTACATGTTTGGACTTAACCGAGCTCCTGTTACTGTTTGAATACTGAACTGCTGAGTTATTGTCACTGTATAATCTAAGGGGTCTTTCTATCCCCTCTACGATTCTCAGTCCCGTGACAAAATTTTGCAGCCAAATCGCCTGATTGGATGCCTCAAAATAAGCAACAAATTCCGCAGCCATAGTGGAAGATGCAATGAGTGTTTGTTTAACACTTTTCCATGATATTGTACCTCCTGCTAAAAGTAATATAATGCCTGAGCTTGAACGACGAGAATCCTCACATCCAGCGGAATCCGAGTCAGAATACCCTATAACCTCCAGTTTATCTGACTTCTTATATGTTAACATGTGATGTTTTGTTTGTTGCAAATACCAGAGAACTCTTTTGACTGCTTTCCAGTGTTCCATCCCCGGATTACTTACGTATCTCCCTAACACACCCACCACAAAAGCAATATCTTCATGTGTAGAAACTTAAGCATACCTCAGACTTCCAACAGCCGACGCATATGGAACCTTTTGCATTTCCTCAATCTCAAGTTTTGTCTTTGGGCATTGCTTAAGGCTAAACTTTTCACCTTTTGATAGAGGGGTTTCCTTTCCTTTGCTGTTAGCCATCCTGTAACATTGTAACGTACTCTCAATATACGCTTTTTATGATAAACTCAAAATTCCATGGGATCGATTCCTATGAATTTGAATTCCTAACACAAATGATGCATCACCAAAATCTTTCATATTGAATTTGTCCGAAAGAAATTTCTTGGTCGTATGTAAAAATTCCTTATCGTTCATGGTCAATAATATGTCATCAAGATACAGCACTAGAAATATGAATTTACTCCCACTGAACTTTTGATACACACAATCCTCTACTGAATTTATATCGAAACCAAATGAGACAATCACTTCAAGGAATTTGTAATACCACTGTCGAGGCGCTTGCTTGAGACCATAAATAGATTTATTTAGTTTGGATACCGTCGAATTTGGATCACCGGAGACAAAGTTTTCAGGTTGTAACATATAGATCGTTTCCTCAATGTCTCTATTAAGAAAAACAGTCTTTACATCCATTTGATGGCGCTCAAGGTCGAAGTGTGCAACTAATTCCATGATTGTCCGAAAAGAATCCTTCAAAGAAACTGGAGAGAAGTTTTCTTTAAAGTCAATCCCTTCACGTTGAGTAAAACCCTTAGCTACAAGTCACTCTTTATGCCTCTCCATATTACCCTTAGAATACCGTTTGGTTTTAAAAATCCATTTACAACCAATCGGCTTCTTTCCTTCAGGTAATGGAACAAGCTCCCATACTGCGTTATCTTGCATTGATTTAAACTCTTCATTCATTGCTTTAATCCATAAGTAAGAATCAGAACTTTTCATGGCTTCACGAACACTTAAAGGATCGTTTTTTGTTGAACCATAAAATTCTTCATGTTCTTAAAGATACACTATATAGTATGAAGATATAACGCTCTTTCTTTCTCTAGTAAATCTACGCAAAGGCATAATTTCTTCATTTTGCACTTGAACTTCTTGAGGAGGTAGAGTTTGCTCCATTTGAACAACATCCATAGGAGGAAGATTAACATCATCTTGAGTATCTATATGTTCTAACGAATCTGAAGTGATGATTGGCCTTCTAATTACCATATCATCATGTGACACTATAATTGTTAGAACCTTCATGAATCTCTACTGATTCTTCCTCAAAATGAATGTTCGTCACTAAATTCTTCCCCCCAAACTCTATATCCTCAAAGAATTTCGTTGTACCCGTCTCAAATATATTCTTTATGGAAGGATCATAAAACTTAAAACCCCTACTATGCTCGGGATATCCGATGAAATAACTATTAACCATTTTGGAGTCCAATTTCTTTTCATTCGGCCTATATGGCTTCGCTTCAGCTGGACATCCCCAAACATGTAAATGTTTTAAACTAGGTTTTCTCCCAGTCCAAAATTCATACGGTGTCTTAGTAGTTGCTTTCGTCGGAACTCTATTAAGTAGGTAGGTCGCACATTTTATTGCTTTTCCCCATAGTGATATAGGTAATGTTGAATGACTAATCATACTTCTTACCATATCCTTCAATGTACGGTTTCGTCTCTCAGATAATCCATTCATGTTGGGCGAACTCGGCATCGTATACTGAGGGACTATCCAACATTCCTCTAGGAACTTTGCAAACGGTTCATGACGTTGTTCACATGCACCATCATATCTCCCGTAGTATTCACCACCACGGTCCGATCTGACGCACTTAATGTCTTTACCAAGTTGTTTTTCAACTTCGGTCTTAAAGACTTTGAACTTATCAATGGCCTCTGATTTTTCGTGAATAAGATATAGATACCCATATCGTGAAAAGTCTTCAATTAAAGATACAAAATATCGTTGGCCGTTCCATGATGCTGTAGGGAACGGACCGCAGATATTTGTATGTATCAAATCCAAGACCCCTTTCGCTCTGTATGCATCTAATCGTTTCATTTTGGCATGTTTTTCTTTTATACATTCAACGCAAATGTTGAAGTCCGAAAAATACAGTTCACTTAATAAACCTTCTGAAACAAGCTTTTCAATTCTATTTCTAGAAATGTGACCTAATCGCTTGTGCCAAAGTTTTGCTGATTTTTCCAGGTTACAATTTAGTTTTCCAGGTACATCTACATTCATTATCCCTTTGTCATCCTTTATAGTATCCAATAAATACAAGTTATTATTTGCTATTAACTTTCCAGAACCAACATTACCATGTAAATAAAGACATAAACTTTCATTTCCAAATAGACAAGAATAACTTAATTTGTCCAACAACGAAAAGGAAATTAGGTTCCTTCGAAAAGAAGGTACATACAATACGTCTTTTAAATACAAAAAATATCCACTAGTAAACAACAAACAAAAATTACAAATAGAATGAACAAAACATGAACTGCCATCAGCTGTATAGATGGATGTTTCACCATCACTCAGGCTTCGGCTTCTTATCATACCCTACAAAGAAATACAAACATGAGTTGTTGCTGCTGTATCAACCCACCAAGTATTTCTCAGCACTGAAACTAAATTGATATGAGAACAGACCACAAAAGTGAAAATACCTTTAACTTTCATCATAGCGCTCCATTTTTCACATTCTTTCTTAAAGTGCCCCGGTTTCTTACAATGGAAGCAACACCCTTTACCAGACATACCCTTATGTTTCTTTTGTCCCAAACCGGATGCATGTGCATCTGAACCTTCATACTTTCTCTTAATTCCCTTATCCACATGAGCTTTCACCATTTGCACTTCTGGATGTTCTTACTTTATCTTTTCCTCCTCTTGCGCTGCTTGAGAGATGAGCTCGTTGAGAGTCCATTTCTCGCGCGGACAGTTGTAAGATGTTTCGAAGTTCTTATACTGAGGAGGGAAAGAGTGAATAGCAAAGCTTACCACAACATCTTCTGGAAGGTCAATCTTAAGTGCTTTCAATTTGGAAGCGATGTTTGACATTTCCAAGATGTGCTCACGAACAGTCCCTTTGACACGATATTTTATAAAGGCTAGCTTAATAAGCAGCGTCTTAATCTCTACTTTATCATTCTTGGCAAAACATTTCTCTACCTCTTCGAGAAACATTTTCGCATTGGTGATCTCAGGTGGAACTGCACCTCGGAATGCTAATGGAATTGTTTGTTTCATGCTCCCTAGATTTATCCTGTTCGACTTTTACCACGCCTCTGACTTTTTCTTCTCCGTAACAGAACTGTCATCAGTCAGAGGTTTAGGTTCATCGACCCTTAATGATAAGTCGTAATCATGGCACATAAAGTGCAGGAACATATCTTCTTTCCACAGCTCAAAGTTGCTCCCATTAAGTATGGGTGCCTTTTTGCCTTCCGGGTTATAGAGATACAAATTTGCTAACATAAGAAACAACAAACAATAAACAGCCAAAATCATCACTTATCATATAATCTCTATAGTATTTAACAAATAAACATAGCATAATAAAACATACTCTTACAACATCAATAAAATACCTTTGGGAAAGAATATTAATTTGCATATGTATGAGTTTGAGCATAATTAATGTTGATCTTACCAATTGACTTAATTAAGAAAATATTCCTTTGGGCCGATTTTCCTAGTTCAATTTTCTTAATGACCAAATTCACAAATAATTATCTCGTGTCTAAGATTAATTATGTCAAACCTTAAACTTCATTTGGTCCGATTGAAGTTTACATGCTTGTCAATCAGAGACTTGTTAGAACTTTAAAATAATTAATTCACCAATAGGGATCACTTTGGCGATATATTGGATCATTAATTATTTATCCAAGTTCGGACAACTTAAAATATGCTAATTATTTTAGAAATACTATACGACTACCTATTCACTTAATGTCCAAACTATTTCATAGTCTATATATAAATTTAATAAAATCAAATCTATACTTTAAATTATTATACGATAATAGAATACTTAATATATATATATATATATATATATATATATATATTAAAATAAATCGGATTTATACGGAAATGCTTACTAGAATAAGTATCCAATTGACGTAACTGCAGAAATAGTTCTATCAATCCGAACGGCACACGTAGTTTCTTACCTTTGTACAACATATTAATAAAAATGTGTGTCGCAACTTAGAGCATGTACAACGTACGTGTTAAAGTATGTGTTAATTGCCTTGTTTGTTAGCGCGTTCCTAAATTAACTCCAATGGATGTGTTAAGTTATGCGTTAACTTAAAAAATATTAAAAATAGCTAGTGGTCTTGTTAAATACTCAGAGCGACTTAACAAAGCCACGTAAGTCATGTTCGTGATTTTTGTTTTTAGTTTTCAATTTTATTTTATTTTATTTTTCGTTTTTAATGTTTTTGTTATTAAATATAAAAAAATATAATTTTTATAAAAATAACAATAGATTTTACCATATTATTTTTTAAAGATATTTTGAAAATATTATATAACAAAATCAAATTTAATATTTCAAAGATATTTTTAAAAATAAATATAAATAAAATAAAATTTGTTAAATATAAGATATTGTTGTAAAATAGATAGAAATAAAATCAATTATTTTATGACAACAAATATTAAAAAAACTAATAAATTAGATAAAATAAAAGTTGTTATTTAAAATATACATTTAAACTATTTTAAAAGATATGATCAAACTAAAAAGTATTATTTTTATTGTATTTCCTTATTTTTCTCAACTTTACTAGATCTAATATATTTCAAGAAATTATATATTTAATAAATCCTCATATATTTTGAAATCATATCTTTAATATATATATATATATATATATATATATATATATATTACTTCTTCTCTTTTTTAACTTCTCAATTTCTAAAAGAAAGGCTTTTGATCTTTTTTATCAACATAAAAATAATAAAACAAAATATTTAAAATTTTATACGATAATAAAATTAAATAACATTTTAATAGATACAATAAAATCAAATCATTTTAAAAAAAATTATTTCTCTCTCCTACACGTAAGGTTTAACATGAGATTTTAAAAGGATATCATTGGGGTGAAATTTAGGTTGTTAACTAACAAGAAGCTAGATGAAACTTTAATTTCTCCCTCCTACGTGGCACTCACTAACGTATAAATTTAACACCAACAAGTGTACATGCTGATAAGCATTACATGTTGCGTATATCCCGTCTCCACATAACTACTGTAACTTAAATCACGCTCTTCCACAACTAACGTTTAATGCATCGTAGCAGCAGTTAATGCACAGAATGAGTTAACTTTTTTTTAATTTATAATTATATTAAACTCAGAAAGGAACATCTTTTTACACTTACCGTTACTTCAGTAACTTTATTAATAATTCCAGACTTAAGTAGTTTTTCAATTATATAATTATATTAAATCTAAGTAACCTCTGACGTACATCTTAACTGCATGCACAATTATACTGTAATTATTTTAACAGCTTGCGCAATTTCCGATAACCGAAAGATATATATTTGCAGTAACTAATTATATATATATATATATATGATCTAATAAATATATAAAAGTAACTTTAAACATGTTTAATGTATATTTATAATTCTTTCTTTCTCAAATTCGAAACTAAAATCTAAATATGCTTTGTTGATAGACAAACATTTTTAGTTTCATAGATCATAATTTCATGATCTGAAAATTTAAGAACTTAACTTCATGGTGGCTCTGATACCACTTGTAAGAAATACTTTACGAATTTCTTATCTAACTTATTGAACCATGAAGTTAAATCATCCTGTAATAATTCGAAAGAAATACTTACAGGATGTAGACATTCTTTGATCTTCAGATTCCGAACTTGAAGCAGATGATCTTTGAATCCTTTGCTAGATTATGATCTTCTAAGAAATGACAACCAAAACCCAATGATTGATTCTGAAGAAAAAACCAATCTGTTTTTCTTAAAGGCCCTTTTTGTATTTAATGTCATATCTTTTTAAGAATGAGAAACTCATTCTTATATAGAACTAAAGTGAGAAAACGGTTCTTCTCGTATAATTGTCTATACGTTGTGCTTAAATTGTTTATTGCTGAATCCAATCCTTCACAATATTCATAATTAAACCTGGTATCTATACAATTACCTCCATGATACATATTTTATCTACTAGTCCGTTCTTTTTTTATGATTACTTTTATTGGACTAAAATTAACGATAGTTTGATACATCGATAAAACATGTGACGGTCCAACTCAATAGAGAATTCCAACACTGTATGCTTAGCTTGTGAAGATCATATGGATGAGTGTTTCCTTTTTTTTACGATTACTCGTATCGACATAGACCATATTAGCCTCTAAAGCGTCATACTCTAAATTTGTCTCCTCCTCATAGAGCATATTGGTTATAAGATTGGTCATATCTTACTTACTCGCAACGCAATCGTAGGTTATTTCAAGGACCCTAAACTTAGCAGTTAAAAATATGAAAATACCATTACAGCAGTCTATGGGAGTTCAACTTGTAAGGCCTTAATTTTCTCATGAACATTATCCATTGCATATATTTTCTCTCTAATCTTACTATAATCATTGTACTTCATATAAGGTGGTTTCTCAATCAGTTTTTTAATTTCAAATTTAAGGGACTTAACAAAACTCTTCTCAAGGTGAGCAAGCATGTCATTTGCCAATAATATTTCAATGTTCTATGAACTCAAAAACACTTGGGGGCCTCGGCTATGTAAAACATAACTAGTGAGTCGGTTAGAATGCTCCAACTGCATAAAATGCGCCATTTTCTAAGGGGTTCTCTTTTCTGTAAGTGCACGAGGCTTGTCCCCTCTAAGATAACGACCAATATCGTGGAGGGCCAACAATAGTAAAATTTCCTCCTCTACTCCTTCAATTTTCCCCCCACCAATTTGAGGACCTAAAATGAGTTTCTGAATTAGTTGTCAGTGGCTGAGCAATAAAAAACAATGTATTAGTGAAAAATTCCTAGATTTTATCCAAATTAATCTAACAATTACTAAAGCTTACCATATTAGGGATTGTGATTGAGCATTAATATGTAACGCCCTTGTTGTAAGTAGTACCGTAGATGGAAGGAGCCATCGTGTTATACATTATCGTTAGAGCCATTTTTTTATAGTTAAGTAGTGTAGGTTATCCACCATATCTTAAAATCGGCCAAGCCTTTCATAGGGGTCGTAATTGACTGATTCAACTGAACAAATCTTTTAACACTGAAAAAATAGTTATGCATGAGTATGGGACATGTAAATGTAGCAACGATATCATGCAATAGATGCTCACCTTTGAGAAATTATTTGTGGTAGTCTTCTATAGGGGTCGGCCTACACGCGCAACAACCATTCGCTAAGCTATGAGGCCTCAAACTCATTTCCTTTCAAACCAAATTATTTAGCGGTTTGATTCGATCTATTTGATAAAAAAATGGTTTGATGTCAAAAACTTTAAAAACCGAATCGGACAAGCCCGATAATAGTCCTATTTATATCAATGATTTGTTATTGTCTTCTAGAAAAGAAAAAAAAGAGTTTTATGAAATTGTTTTCATAGTTTATTGAAAAGTCATAATTTTTTAGTTAGACCAAAACATGTGTTGTTTTATGTAGAATCTATAAGAATTTTATACACATAAGATATGAATTATACATATGGCTATTATCGGGCCGGTCTGATCCGGGTTTGAACTTTTTTAAGATCATACCGCTTTTTTTCAGACGGAATGGATTGGAACACTAAACAATTTGGGTTATATATTTAGACTGAGACCAACTCAGTAACTTACCGATCTGGTCTGGACGGTTTGGTCAGGGTTGGTCGATTTTAGTTTTATAAAAAACTTTAAAAAAACATTACGTATGCTGCTTCCAAGTAAAACAAGATACATACAAAAAAATATTACCAAGTAGAACAAGATACATATAGTTCTACAAACAAGATTACCAAATATGCAACTAAGTTTTTGTTTCAAGAACAATAGTCAAGCTCTTCTTTGGTTGTTGTTATCTATGAACCTATAACATATTCTACTCTTTCAAGTTCCAAACATATTACCAAACATAAACTACAATGTCACGTTGTCCTATTCCTCAAACTGCAAAATAATTTAAATACTTTAGTTGATATAATGATGAAACTAAAGAAATACAATTACATATAATCATCCCTCTTAAATCTATCTAATAAATGTTTTGAAACCTTCAGGTGCTGCAGTCTCAGGTTTTCTTTGTTTGTTAGGACAATATAATTATTTATATGTACTAATTTTAAACAATTTCATATGTAATATAAACTCAAACAATATAAGTATAGGTATGGATATCATACTCTGAGCGATCTTCTAGTGTAGATAAAAACAATATAGTTTCTAGTATGTTGAATGGTTTGATGTCCAATTAAAATCATAAGTTGGAACATATGATTGTTTAGAAAATAAACTATCATACCTTCATGAAAGATTGGAGCCGTTTGAGGCTGATTGTGATTGTATCGAACGATCTTTTAGTTCTCTTGAAAATGGTAAAAAATGATTTTTAGTTGTGGAAGAGATAACTCATGGGTGGTAGTAATTACGTAAATTTAGGATAAGGATAAAATGCCAATCTGTTGAATAGGTTTACATGTATCATTAAATGGTATGGTCCTTAATTTATTATGCAATTTGATGTCGCATTTTAGATATTCTTTTACATTTACGTTTATAGTTATAGTCTTATAGAATTTTAGAATTTTTTAAAAAAAAATACACGTCTTCTCCAAAATTACCTTGAGAAAATAACTAAATATATAGTGTTACCTTTTGGCTTAATTTTTATTCGTGTGTGTTTCGTATTTCATAACTTAAATATTTTATATTTCGACCAATTTACTGATTTACTATCTCTGCTCTTTAATTATGGTCAATAATTATTAATTTATGTTATATTCTTTTGATTAGCTAGACTCTTAATAATTTGAAATTATAGATATCACCTAAGGTTCTATTAGTACAATTTCTACAACTAAAAGTATATGACCTTAGTAAAAAAAACTAAACATGCGTCTAAAGTTTATGAAAATTCATTGACTTGGACATGATATAACATCTTCTCTTAATTAGATGTTACAATAACTAGGGATTTTATATCCTACTTTTTATTGAAGTAATACTGAAGCAACAGAACTATAGATTATATGGAATAAATACTATTACTAACTGTAAACTAGATAAGCTCATGAACAATTAAATTAAATTAAATTAATAATCACTTACAATGTTTTTCGATGTTTTTTTTAATACCATGAAGCTCATTTTTCCAATCACATCTATATATTAGCATCTCCGTAATCTCAGTTTTTAGTGAGGTTCGTTTGGGATCAATCACACACTTCACATCACTAAAATTATCTTATAAAACAACATTTATAACAGATATAGATAGTATATCCTTAGCCACGATGTTTAAGATATAATATCTTGGACCATTAGCCAACCATCACTTCAAAAGATTAAACTTACCTCCACTTTCGGGAACTCTGAACTGATTCTCATCCAAATAATACACAAAATCAGTCATAGCATTATTGGACTCTTCATACGAATTGACAAATGCAAAATAACATTGCTTCTCCAACTCAAAACAATTAGTTCACACAATACTCTTACTCTTTTTGGTATGAGCATCACTTTTTTGTTAATAAACTGAAAACAAAATATTCAACTCGATTTACAAGAACTCTTCTTTATGTTCAACTTTATTGGAATCAGTATACAATAATTTATAGCCCACTTAATGAACACTATATTATACCTTTAAAACTATAACCTATTGATAATGATATAAACTATTAAGGACTAAAATGTAATAATTAAATTTTTAAACGAACAATTGTAAAGATATATGATAGATTTCAGTATAGTTGTAAAGATAGGGGGTTAAAGTGCAATTAATCTAATTTTGTAACAACTTCAGTTATTCTAAGTTTGTTCGCTTATATGTAATGGCAATGGATGAATTGAATAACATGGACTTTATTTTGAGTGAACTATCTTCTTTACTTAACTTTCTCTCTCTAAAATAAATTTATTTCTTCATCTCTCTCTAAAATCAGAATTCATCCACACCAACTTGGCGACCACAGTGGGAGTTGATTAATTGGTACCTTGATTTCTTGATCAAAAACCAAAAGTAATTGAATTTCTTCTTTCGTTTTTATTGTTCTTGATCGATTTTTTGAAGCTGTTATGGATCGATATTGGAACCAAGGAATGAAAGCAATCATTTAGTTTGAAAGATAGTTGAGAAGTTAAAATTTGATCTGCAAATAGGAGAAGGTAAAGAGGATGAGTCAGTTCTAGTTCGACAGACTCACTCAGGTGCTGAAATGCAAATGAACTAATTAATTGAGAGGTATGATCAAAGAGAGTAAAATATTCAATCGACTAGGTTGAAATATGAGGTGAGGCAGGTGGATAATAAAAATGATATTGACAGCCAATCTGATTGATCTTGTATAGCTCGTCAAGTTCGAAGTGAGCAGAAGAAAACGCATATTGAATCTAGTAAAAAGTATCATAGTTTACGAAAAGAGAAAAAAATAAGCAAAGGTATATTACATCCAGTGACGATGAGTTAAACAATTCAAGAGCTGAGTATAAGAGATACCGAGAGTCTTCGAAAGAAGAAAAAAATCGGCCTCGAGAATCACGAAAAGAATACAAGACAAGAAATGACAATGTACCTCGTTATTTGTATGAAACAGAGTGGTGTGATGGGAATACGTCGAATCAGTACACCAAGATGGATGATCAGAACTTGTATGCTGTCATGGGAATAGGATATGATAATCAATATCTGCAAGGAGTTGATTGGGGAAACTCTCATTTGATGACTGCGATAAGGTCTATCATTCTTCCAAAGTGGTTCGATATTTCTAAGATCGAAAAGTTTAACGGGAGGCAAGATTGTGATGACCATATCAAACAGTTTAAGAATTACATAATGAATTTCGAGAACGATAATATGCTAGTTTACATAGATTTCTCTCAAATGTTCAAATGAACAGTTTTGAAATGGTACAACAGAATTGCAAAGGGATCAATTTCTAATTTCAGATATTTTTATACAGCCTTCTGACGTTAATTTGTGGGAAATAAAGAGAAGCGGGCAAATGGAGACACAATAATACAATGCAAACAAGCAGTGAGAGAAAAGGTGAAAGACTATACTAAATGATTTGTGTTAACAAAAGCTGGTTTGGATAATTGTGACAAGTTGGTAGTTATGGATGCGTTTCGACAAGGTTTGTTACCATGATATTTAGAAAGAAAAAGTTTTTTTTCAACATGAAAATGCACATATCTTTTTAATTACAAAAAAGGTAGTTGTTTCACATTCAGTTAACAATTATTTTCACAAAACAAATCGGTAATTTGTTTTTTCACATAATTAGACTTATTTAGCAACCAAATTCATATTTCCGCAAGTATTTTCTTCTTATTTACCCAACTATTTTCTTGTTTTTTACACAACTGTAACATAATTGTTTTTTGGCAACAAAAAACCCGTAATTACACAACTAGAACACGGTTTCTTTTTAATAACCAAATTACACGTAATTACGTAACTTAAACATAATTACTTTCTCTAGACCTAGTATGAAATCAAATTATACGTAATTAGGTAACTAAAAAAATTAAAAAAATATCTTTCTTATATCTAGTTTTCTTCATCTTAAAAAACAAAACTAATGGTATTTTCAGATTTTTTTTTTGGAGTTATGATTTGAAAGATATAGCATTTAAAAACATACGATAGAGATAAACGGTTAAAGGGTATATTAGTATGAACAGAAAATTCATGTGGTTATGAGTATTTCTAATTCAAAACCAGGTAGTTATCTGTACTTTATCAAACTTTGAATGAATATCAGTAAACAAGTTTGATGTTAATTGGTTATCCAAAAAGTAACCATTTATAATTTGAAAATTATTTTTTTAGAATAAAATCCATTAATTAAAAATAATGCCCGAGTTGATTACACAAATCGCTCGAAATTCTTACAACATTTAAGTTCGGAGTATGCTAGATACACTAACCATTAAAAAATAACTTGTGAATATAACGAAAATACGAGTGATAAGTGTTGGAAATATTGATTAAATATAGATGATCATAACAAGAGTTCTGATCATCAGAGTTGGTGCAACAACTAATGTAGGTACGGGTAGTCTTCGGGTGAAGATATTTTGTGATCAACATGAGATTGGTCGCAACAAAAGTACCAAGACTTGTTCCAATGAGCCTTTGACGCGACAGTTTATGTTGATCGTGGTAAAAACTTGATTTTCATGATCAAATTTTCCTTGCATTAGTTATTTATTGGATAATTGATGCAACGTGATGTTTTCCGCGACCACAACAGGGTTGATCGCAGATAAGGCCCCATATACGAAAATATGTATTTTCTAGAAAATTATATTTTACGAAGATGTGCTTCCTGAAAAGTTGTGATGTTACTATAGATTTATGAAAGATAATAACCCTTTGGAATGTTTTAATAATTTATACAAATAGGTAATTCATTCAAGAATAAAAACACAATCTTAACAAATCTCTATTATGCGAAATCTCTCTTTTAATATTTCAACATTATCAATTCAGATTTTATAGTTGCTTGTATTTAAATCTAAAAGCTTGTTATATCACAAAAAAACTTCCTCAAAGGGTATACGTAATAGAAGTGCCCGCAATTATTCTTTTTGGAAAGCATAGTTACATGTTTCGCAAACTTCCATCTTTTCTGGCGACTTTTCGACGGTTATTTGAAGAACTTTATATTGATTAAAGTCTGTAAATAATTATGTATAATCTATATTTTATAAAAATAAATTAGAATAAATGATCATGGAAGTTAAAACAAGTACCATCATGAATAAAATATCAAGATCAATTCCATCTATGTTATGAAGCAAATCTTGCAAAGAAGAAGGACAATGTGACATCCTCGACATTGTTTTTTCAGATATGAAGTATGTTAAGGAGAAACATAGGCACGCCTAAATCTCGTATAACTAAATATGTAGTTTATAAGGTTTTAATACAAAATCTTATTCTCTCCTAAACTTTTGAATGTAGAAACGTAGTTTAAATACTCGTTTCCACAAATGTACATAAATATTCAAGAGAAAGAAATTCTAGAAGTATCAACATAATACATTTCCAACCAAGTAAAGTTGTGTGTCATAGATTTGACTACACTAGAACAAATATTAATCAAAATAATAGTGAAATTATAAACGATATAGAAAATGAAATTGTAGCAATGATGACGGAAGTCAACATCACGGACGAAAAATCTTCTGACTGGTAGTATGATACATGTGTACAGGTACATGTTGCTCATGATAGAGAATTATTTAAAATATTTGAAATGAGTAATGATGTATGTAAGTTATAAATGAGTAATATTAAAAACGTGGAAACTTCAAATTAAATGTTTACAAATGGGAAAGTAATAACGCTCACCAATGTTTTATATGTTCTTAAAACAAACAAACTTGATGTCTAGTGATCTTTTGGCCTAGAAAGGAATTTATTATATGTACAAATCTGGTAAACTTTTTCTAACCAAATATGATATCTTTGTCCTGAGATGAGACTCAAGTAATAGAGTGGTGAAGTTATATACTGCCAAAAATTTAATAAGTATAATAAATAATTATATTTATGTTTGTTCTCAAAATGTATGGTATGGTACACCTACTCATATATGACATAGTGCGATAAACAGAATTATTAAAATCGGACTTATAAAATATGACAGAAGTTCGTATTAAAATGTTTAGAATTAAAGATGATTAAAAAGTCTTACAAATCCATTGAAAGATGCACCAATTTGTTAGACTTAATACACACCTACATATACGAGTTAAACGATATCATGACGCGTGAGGATAATATATACTTTGTAAATATTATTGATGAATACTGTAAACTAACTTATGTTTTTCTTAAACATAAGGATGCTGTCTTTAGTATGTTTAAGATATTCAAATCGGAATTAGAAAATCAATTAGACAATAAGATTAAAATCTTGCATAGTGATATGTGGAGAATATTTCTTGGGAAATTGTCTAGTTTTTAAAAAGAGCATGAGATAATTCATCAGTACTCAATGCCTTATACGTCGTAAAAAAATAGATTGCTTAAGCATAAATATAGAACTTTCATTAAGATGACTAATGTCATGTTAGTTAATTCAAAATTACATATTAATTTATGGATTAAACTGTTTTAACTACATGTCATATTTGTAATCTTATTCGTCTTAACAAAACCCAAATGTCTCCATATGAGTTATGGAAATGAAGAAAACAAAACCTAGACTACTTTAAAGTGTTAGGATGTTTAACATTTTACAAAAATACATATCTAAAAATAGTAAAATTAGGTCGTAAGGCTATAAAGTGTGTGTTTATTAGCTGTGCGGCCAATAACAAAGCTTGTATGTTATTAGATTTAGAACCTAATATGGTATTTGAATCAAGAGAATAGACTTGGTTTAATTTAAATTATATGATGATAATATGATACAAACCATTGTAGAAACCGAGGAAATAACTTTGAGAAAAGCACATTCGGTTGATGAGCAACCACGAGAACCTCGTAAGAGTCAAATTAAAAATATACTTTAAAAATTAGGATCCTATTAGATAGGTTGTCAAGTGATTTATTTCTATTTAGTAAAAGAAAGTTATGAAAAAGTATCTGAAAGATTGTGATAGTGCTTCATTTGGAAGGTAATCCTAAATCATATAATGAAGCAATATCATCATGAGATTTTGTATTTTGGTAAGAGACAAAAAATGATTAAATAGATTTAATAATATTAAATTATACTTGGAAGATAGTGGACTTACCTTTAGGTTCAAAACCAATTGGTTGTAAATGAATATTTAGGAAAAAATACCACACGGATGAAACCATTCAAGCTTTCAAAGTAAGATTGGTAGCAAAGGGTTTTCATAAAAAAAAGTCATATATTAATTTTACACGTATGCTCTAGTAGCTAGGATAACAAACATTGGGATTTTTTTATAATTGCGTCGGTATATAATTTGAAAATTCACCAAATGGATGTCAAAACAACATTCTTAAATGAAGATCTTACCGATGAGGTTTATATTAAGCAACCTTAGGGTTTGTACTTCTGATAAATGAGTCTAATGTATGTAGGTTTGTTAAGTCATAATATGGTCTTAAACAAAGACATAAAATGTTTGATAAATGTTAATACATTAAAGTTCATGGTAATATAATAGTCATTGTATGTCTATATATAGATAAATTGCTCATATTAAGTAATAACATAAAATGATAATGAAACGAATAAGTTTCTATCATATACTTTTAAGATAAATGATCTTAATAAAGTATATACTATTTTAGGAATTAATTTATTAAAAATAGTGGAAGTTATACTCTAAGTCAACTCATTATGCTCAAAAGGTACTTGATATGTTCAAACATTTAAAATTGAAAGAAGCACAAACACCATTTGATCCTAGTTTTAAGCTTGAAAAAAAAAATAAGACAAGATGAATGGCTCAACTAGAATATGTTAGTGTTATAAAAAGCTTAATGTGTGTGGTTTTATGCACTAAAGAGGATATATCTTTTGCGGTAAGTAAATTAAGCAAATTTACGAGTAATCTAAGTACGGAATATTGGAATGCAATTGAAAGGGTCTTAGGGGGTACTTAAAGAGGATTAAAGACATACCTCTCCAATATTCTTATTTTATCGAGGTACTTGAGCGATACACAAATACAAGTTATATCACTAGTCTAGCTGGTAACAAATTGACTATGAGGTAGGTGTTCACATTTGCAGGAGGTGTTATTTTGTAGGGATCAATAAAAAACATGTATATCCCACTCGACTATGAAGTCTGAGTTCATAACATTGGCTGAAATAGTTATGGAGGCTACATGGATCTTATTGGAGATATCATTAAGTTCAAATTAGAATATGACAATTACTAATGCATTGTGATAGTCAAGCAATATTGTATAGACCATCCAATGGAATCTACAATTGGAAGTTTAGATATGCAAATCTAATACACAAGTATGTTAGATAACTAATTTAAAGAGTAATTATATAGGTCTTATACATACGTTCAAGTGAGAACTTAACGGATCCGTTTACTAAACCATTACCTCGAGAACTGGTACACGATACATTTAAATGGATGAGACTAAGACTCTTGAAATAATTATTTTGCAAATAATGGAAACTCGATTCATCAAATAAGACCATAAACATCAAATTTACAATAGGTAACAACAAGTTATTTTAGAAAAGTTCAACATATAAATAAATTAGAGTTTCATCTATGATTAGTATGAGATATGTTGGTCGTCACCGTGGAGTGATGAATTCAAATAAACCTTTAATACAATTCAATCTAAGTTTTACATGTGTTTATAAATGTAATGACAACATTATAAGAACTGTACATATGATAATTTGTAGGTAGTGTTGGAATTCATGAGAGTATGAGTTCTTCTCGAGTTATGATTCAAATAATGGATAGAGCACACGACCAAAATAGTGCTAGTGTGAAATTTGGACAAATATTTGATAAAAAAAATTGTGTATGTGAGATTGCTAGTTAGGTCATATGGGAGGTTGGTTCAAAATTAAGACAACCAATATCTTCTGACTTAACTTTCCAATTTTTAAACTAATGTAAAATTAAAATAAAATAATATTTTATTTTATGCGCAAGAGTTATCTCAATAGAGAGATAAAAGAGATAACATTTAATCAAGTGTGGGATTGTTCAAAATGTTTATCAAATATGAATTATCAAAACAAATGTTCCGACCATTGGAGTTGGCGAGTAAACAAAGTAGGAAAAGCTTGGAAGTCTTCATAAGAAGGTCTGTCGCGATCATCACAAGGTTGGTAATGGAAAAATTCCGAAAATCTGTCCCAATTAGCCTTTTATCATGATTAGCACAAGGCTGATCGTGATAAAAGGCAAAAACATAAATATTATGGCTTGTTACAAAAATATTTGATCACAATCAGCTCAATTTTGTATTAGTTATTCATTGAACAACTAATGCAACATGATGTTTGACACGACTATAACAGGACCGGTCGTGGTAAAGAACCTAAATACAAAAATGTGTGATTTATGGAAAAATTATTTTCTACGAAGAGATGCTCCTTGAAAGGTTGTGATCTTACCTATAAATTTCTGAAAGATTATAACTCTTTTGAAGGATTTAATTATTTTAATAAATATTATTTCATTCAAGAAGAAAAACACAATGTAAACCATTCTCTCTTTTGATATTCAAACACTGCGATCTTGATTCATCTTTTCTACATATCTATAACTTGAAACTTTTTATATCCCAAAAGAACTTTCTAAAAAGGTCTATAAAATAAAGGTGAACATAAGTTTTTTTTTGGAAAGTGTAGTTCTACGGGTCCCGAGCTTTCATATTTTCTGGCCAATCCCCAAATAACTTTGTCTTGATTCAAGTTCATAAGTTATTGTTTCCAATCTTTATTTTCTAACAATAAGTACAACAATAAGCAAAATAAAACTATGGTTTTATATTGTATGATAATTATATTGATCTTAAATCTTAATCTTCTCGTTTACGATATTTGAAGAGCTATTCCAATTTTTATGACGATTTTTATGGCGAGGCCATGAGATATAGGTTTTGGAGACTAAGATATCTTGTTCAAATGTAATATTTCCCAAATTGGAAAACTACCCTGAAATTATAGATCTAAAAATCTGAACTCATGCAGATAACCTTAAACATCTATGATATTTATTTATTATAAATAACAACTTAATATGATGTGACTGGATTAATGACAAAAAAATTATAAAAAAAATTGGTTTTAAAATCTTGTTTTCTCTCCCTCTTGGACTTGGAGGAAATTTTTACGGCTTAGGCCATGGGCTAGCAAAATATATAGGGTAGTGATCGGTAATAGAGAAATGATATTCTTCTGGTGCAGCTCATGGATTCACCCTACATTCTTAGTAATCCATTGTGGGAAAAATATTATTCGTAATTCATGGTTTGGAAATAATCTCAAGGTATCCAACATCATTCTGGATTGACTTTGAAACTGGTTGGCCCACATAAGGTCTCCAAGTGCTAGAAATCATTATAACATTCAAGAGATTCACAACCTCATACTATTTATCCATTATCTTAGTATAAGTTATGATAATATCCAATGTTGGTCTGTCAATAGTGGAAATGCAAACTTCACAATCAAAGATACCTACAATTCCATTCATACATCCATCCTATGTATCGGGTGAGTTGGCTTAGTATGACATAAGTACAATATTATCTATCATTTTTTTTGGCTTGCTATCGAGGGTAAATTATCAACCCGAGATAAACTCATCAGTTGGGGACTAAACTCCTCTCTGGATTGTATGTTGTGAAATTTTTATATTGAATCTATTAATCATGTCCCTTATGACTGTTTCTTCACTAGAGTATCTGGGCCGCAACTAGTTCCAAGCTTCGGTTTACATTAACTCGTATTTATTCACCTTATTAGATTAGAGAGCCATTAAATTGGCATTCCTCCTCCATCTTTGGTGATCATGATTTGAGCAATAATATACCACGTATGATCATAGCAGAATACAATAATTGTTTATCCTCTTCCACCCTCACATCTGTTGTTTCGCCCACCATATGATTTTTTACCTTTAATTTAGATTACTTGAAACCAAGTTTGACTGGCCTGCATAATTTTGCTTAAAATTTGTTGTATGTTGTTCACCCCCATCTCCACCCATTTGTTATGGTTTTCGTAATATCCTACTGGAGTTGATGAATCTAATTGATTACTGATTTTCACTAGTTTAATATTTGACGACTACCCGAGTTTTTTTGGGCCAATCCGTTTGGTGCCCTGTATTTTTTTGTTATTTGAATCTTGTTGTATCATGGCCCAATTTTGGTATCTCTAACGTATTATTCAAGTAAGAACAAACTCAATATTATATAATTTCTTTTGTCTACACAAAATTAGAGGATTAGACCAACCATATAACTTTAGTGTTAAAAAATCTCTAATTGATGTCAAAGAACATGTCGTGCTATATTGCAGTAGCAAAGGAAATTATGGGAACTTTTTTATATGTATTTTTCTCTATATTCGAACGTGGTGGATAATAGAGCCAAAACAAGTGCACTAGAGATAACGACGGCGAACAGATGTCCATTTTCCCATCATCGGGCTAGTCATGGCTATTATAGGAAAACCTAAATTTGGTACTCGATATGTCCCAAATGTAATATGTGGAAACTCAATCATATATGATATGATTAACAAATTCAGCACAAGAACTGCACATGACACGGTCGGGGATATTAAAACTCCAACTTATGAGTTTATATTGAGTAGACAACTTGCCAAGAATGGCAAGCCAAATAATTAAAGAATGACCCATAATATTATACTTATGTCATACCAACCCGAACCAATTAAAACAGGGAACACACTAACGAATTGTACTATAGGTGTCATTAATAGTAAAATTTACATTTTCTCTATTAACGGTCCAGTAATAGATATCTTCACTGTTTGTAAAAGGAGAAATGAGAGAAATAATGAAGTTGTGAATCTTCTGAAGGTTACAAGGGTTACAAGTATTACCCGGTCTAATTTACGAGGGTCATGACCAATAACCATAAATAATTATATCAAAAATCTAGAGTTTGTTGTAGAGTAAACCGGTAATAGGTCACTAGAGGTGGCACGCAACCATGGGAAAACCGGAGAGAGGTAAATTCTTTATTATCAACCACCACCATATATATATTATTAGCAAAAGGCCTAAGCCATAAGATTTTTCTCCCAAGTCAAAATAGGAAAAATACCAGAGTTTATATTCTAAAAGTTATTATTTTTATTCATTCATGACCAATATAAGATTTTTTGCACCTAATAATGAACCACATGCTCGAGGACCTTCGTCTAATCTAAGATTTAGAGTCTATGATCCCAATGTCGTCCTCCTGGATGGGAAACGTGACATTAAACCAAGAAACTTTAGCACCATATAGTTTCATCTAATGACAAAATAAGAGAAAATGACAAATGGATTAAGCCATGTCATTGAGGACCCTGATTGACAAAATGAAAATTAAGAGCCAATATACTTTACGTGTATAGAGAACATACTAAATAAACTGAAGTCTTTAAGCATATGAGATGCGTTTATAAGGTTTATAAGCCATTCTAGAGGTAACATTGTCAAGAAGATCATGACATTTATTAAATAAGAGGCGTCACGTGATAAATGGGACATCGCGGTACTTAATCGGAATATATTTAACTTTATAACCAAAGATGTCAACCTGATTATTCTTGAGGGTGATTCCAACTCCGGAGAGGAAAATATGGTTTTTTATGAGGCTAGTCTAGAGACTCATTTAGACCATTTTTGGCCAACTTGAGAATACAAACGGCACCTCGTTAAAAGATCATAAGATCATCCATAAAATACTAGTCAGTAATTTTATGTTTGTGATATTTTTAGTGGAACTTGGAATTTTAATCACAAGTAATTTATTTAAGGATACTAAACATGACTTGCATAACTAAAACAAATAAGAAATATCACAACGAATATCATTATCGAAGGCTTTTAATGCCTTGGAAATTTCTATGAGGGTCATAATTGATGTTAATTATATAAGAGGGGGTCAAAAGACATTGTACAATTCAAGAAATCATTTTGTCAGAGAAGTTTATGGCAATAATGATGCCTAACATAAGATATCGTCGAGCATTATAAAAAATATTTCATTAACTGGATTTTTAGGACAACATATTAGTCATTTACAATTTGTTTGATAACCACTAAGATATTCTTGGGAAAAATTATATTGACAGAAATGTTACGCCCGATAAAAAACACAGATTGCAATTTTTCGATGAGAGTAATCGAGGTTTTATTCCACGATTGGTCAAGGAAATTACCATAAAAAACTTGTAGAACCCATCATAGAGATCACTACCTATGATATTTCAGAAAGATTTAAAAATCCCACATTATAACCATTTGTCCCGAGGTTTTGTTACTCTTAATGCTAGAGATGACATTTTTTATAATCATCATTAGTGACAAACGGACCATGTAATCTTATCCATGAGATTTAATTTAGTAAAAATGAATGAGAAAACTCAAGAAAGGCCATGGTATCTCGTAACACTGTTGGAACAATAAAGATTGGAGAAATAATCCACGAAAACGTTTGTCACGTCCATAAGGGAGTTAATGAGCACCCCTGATTATACGTGTTTGAAACAATATTATTACGCAATACATGTGTTTTAAGATTATTGTGGAAGAATTTAGTGTTATGGTATCCAAGATCAATCTAAAATGTTCTGATTTTTTAAAAGAAAGACTCATCAAGCCTATTTAGAAAAATAAAATTTGAAAAGGCTTAAATTTCCATAAAAACTAAGATAAGGTCCATGAGGTCCAAAGCCAAATTAGACTGGGCATACAAATTATCATTTTAGGCATTGGATATACGAGTACAAATATCATTGAATTCCCGAAAATTTGGATTGCGGAGGTTTTTTTTAAGTTGAACAAGCTTAAATGGTAGAGTATTTCAGACCATTGGCAACCAAGGGAATTAATGTTATTGTAATTGGTTAACTGTTTTTTTAATACGAGGTTTGGCAATAACTAGATTAAGGATGATTGTAATATGGCTAGAGATGCGAATGTGACTGAATTGAATGAATTACATATGAAAATAATCATCTCACTCATTTTAGAGACAATGTGATTATTATGCTTGATATGGAAAAATCAAATTAACATTCACTGGTTGTCTAATTAATGCATTTTGTGCCACTGAACCATGTGACTCCACATTTTCTAAAACTTAGTTCTGTTATATATATTTATTAAGCATAGTTTGTTATATATATATATATCAATCAAATGTTAGAGCATAAGAAATTTATATCTTCTTCGGTCGTGATTTTGGCTAACAGTCGTGTCTCCACTGATTTGAAAAAATAGTCAACTATTACAATTAAAATAAATTAGGGAATAGCTAAAAAAAGCCGAAACTACTCAGGGAAGTCGCTTTTTCTGTTTTTCAATATTTACAAAATTGCCACTAGGCAAAAAACCCAAAAAAACTTTAAAACTTTATTTAATTACGTTTTATGCCATTATTTACTTCTTGAAGTTGCAAACAAAATCTACCATAACCAAACGTTTTACTTCATGAAACTCACTAAAATCGTAAAAGCTCAAAACTTAAACTAACCAAAACTCTCTTTTTTCAACCTTATAAAATCAAAAATTTCTTGTCGAAATGGTAACAAAACTTGTTTTTCTACAAACCAACATGAACATGGACCCTTCTATCTTTCTGTTTTTTTGAAAAAAAAAATATTTAAAAAATGTTCGTTTCCGCCAGACGATGGTGTACAGGTAGTGTTCGTCGTCATCATCCTGTCGAAGAAGATGATACTTTCCACCGGGCAAATGACGGACATGATGGTGTTGACGCCATTGCATGGCAGAAACATGGGGTCTGTCCGCCATTGTCTGGCGTACAGACCCCTGTGTCTGTCGTGCAATGGCGGACAAACCTCCTGTTTCCGCAATTGCAATGGCGTCAGCACCATCATGTCCGCCATTGCATTGGCGGACAGACCTGTATCGTTTTTTTTCTAACTTTTTAACATTTATCTTTTAATTAGTCCTTTTTTATAATTTTTCAGTAGGTTATCACTTACTAAAGACTAATACTAACTAAAAACAATATCAATTTACTGTAAAACAAAATACCCATTATGGTTCAAGAAACTTTTCTAATAACTAAGATGTAAACATATTTTTTTGCAAATAAGTCCTTCGATTAAGTGGTTTTGAAGGTAAGGAGTATCGTTTTAATTGATAATGGTAGTGTTAACTTATTTAGTTTTAGTTTTAGTTCTTGATGTTTAGAGAGCGAAAGTAGAGAGAGTAGAGAGAAGGTAAAATATTTGCATTAGTTTAGAAATTATGATAACTCCACAGAGTAATTTCTTCTATTTATAGGATTCCGTGAAAGACAAAATCGTAAAAAAAATAACTTCGTGGAGTAATTTTTAAAATTCAAAACAAACAACTTCACTGAGTAAAAATGACTTTTTTGTTAGCAATTCCCAAAACATTATCCTCCAAAAACTTCTCCTACAAGTAAGAATTGTCACATAAATAGAAAACATGGTTGTTAAGATATAAAGTACAAATCGTGGAATAATAACTAAGGATGTTGCGATTCAATATGAAAATAACCACAAATATCGACTGTATTAAACAATTGCTTTAATATATTCCATTATGCAAGAAAAAAATACATGAGAATTAATACATTCTCAAAAGATAAAATATTAAGGGTTTAAAATCTCAAAAAGAATTGAAGGTTGTTTCAAATAATCTTAAAGTAATGGAGAATAACTCAGCAATAAATATAACGATATTATTTTTTAGTGACATTTTTATTATCTTTAAAACTTTATAAATTATACTTTCCTAATAAAATTTAGAGTTTGGCTAAATGTATGGTTCGATATAAGAAAGATGATGCAGCAGGAAAGAGGATGAATAAGATCTTTGCTAAAATTGTGGAGGATCAATTTTATGGATTCAAGCTGGTAGATCGGAATTTCTCAGAGGCATCATTCATCTCAAGAATATCTCAAATCTGTACACAAGAATAAGATATAAGAGCTCAACACTTCTCACAAAAAAAGAAATAGAGGAGCTCAAATCCAAATATGCTCAAGAGTTATCTGAGGAGAAAAAGAGATACTCCACTCTTCAAGAATCTATAAACAAGAGCAGTGATGAAAAGAAAAAGCTGACACAAAACATGGATGCTCTTAAGATTCAATTCAAAAAGAAGAAAAAAAATTGTTGTGAAGGCTGTTGAAGATGAATGTGGAAAGGATATGTTGGCTGCCATTAAGAACACCGAAGAACAGAAGACTATCAACCTACTTCATGAAATTCATGCCACATTTCCAAAGGCTAACATGATAAACTTCTGGGAATTGATTCCCATTGATAATCGTCCTAGTAAGGCTTTTGATCATGTGCCTAGTGATTCTTCTGATGATGTGGAGTCAGAGAAAAGTGCTTCTGAACAAAAGGAGTCATCTAAGGAAAATCTGAGGACGAATAACTTTGCTTTTTTCCTTTGTGTTTATACTTCTTATCTAATTATTGTAAGATGATTTAATTTTGATGATTTTTTTTTACTTAGCATTCAAAAACTTGTTTTGTGCCTCATCGGATTAATTATAGTGCACTTCGAAAACTATAGTGCGTTTACAGAACGTAGCACTTCTAATATGTTATTTCTTTAAAAAATGCTTATAACACTTCTAAATATTCACTCTTGGTCAACTTCAAAGATGATCATTCTTTGACTAGTTACCAAAATAATTCGAATACTTATAATTTTTTAAATCATTGGCCAAAAAATAATTTTATTGATAACTTCGAATTTTTACATGATACCTCATTAAAACCTCCATGGGCCAACAGCGTAGGGTAGAGTGTGTCAATTATTTAAAAAAATTCAAAAAACAAAATTATTCATAATACAATTTCAATTGTTGTATATTCCAAGAATGTTGAAGCATCATCCCTTGCACATCACAAAGGCGATAAGAACCCGGTTTTATTCTTTCCACCACCATATAAGGTCCTTCCCAATTCGGAGCCATCTTTCCAAGGCGCTTCTCTTTTGTATGGAGGAATACTTCACTTAAGAATTTATCACCAACTCTGAAGTCCCTCCTTTTTACCTTCGAATTATACCGAATCCTCATCAGAGTTTGATAATGAATCGTATTCAGATGTGCTCTAACTCTTTTCTCCTCAATCATGTCCAAATCTTCTCTTTCGGCTTCGTCATTCAGGTCATCGGAGTACTGAAATACTCTATAAGAAGGTAACGTAGATTCTGCAGGACTAATAGCATATGTATCATACACCAAGACAAAATGAGATTCTTTAGTGGCCTTTATATGAGTTGTTCGATAAGCCCATAACAACTCTTGCAAATAGTTAGCCATTTTCTTGCAGTCCTTGTCAAATTATTCTTCAACCTTTTTAAAATTGATCTTTTTATTACCTCCACCTGACCATTTGCATGGGGATGAAAATGTGTAGAATAACACTGTATGATACCCCTCGAAGCACACAAATAAGTCATTTATTTATTGTTAAATTGATGACCATTACCCGTGGTGGAAGCCCAAAATGGAAACACATATTGTTCACAATAAACTTAATAACATCATTGGCTTTTGTTTCTGACAATGGTTTAGCCTTTGCCCACTTTGAAAAATAGTCCACTACCCCAATAATTATTTAGCGTCCTCAAGAAGCCATATGCAATGGTCCCACCAAATATATTCCTCATATGTCAAAAGGGATGACTTTGGTAATGGACATGAGTGGAACTGTATGTTTATGAATAGAATTGGCAAATCATTGACAAGTATCGTAGTCTCGAACCAAACTTTTAGCATTGTTCATAACCGAGGGCCAATAATAGCCCGTCAACACTGTGAGCTTGAAAATAGGGTGCATCTTCCTAGAAGCCACCACTAAAGCGAAGGCAAACTTTTCAAGCTTCAAATATCTTTTCTCTACTACCACTGAACTCTTACTGATATAATAGAATGGCTTTAAAATTCCTGAATCTTTACTTATCAACACAACATTCACGACAAAATCTAACACTACTATGTACAAAAAGAGTTGTTTTCCAATTCAAGGCTTGATCAATATCTCTTTCAATGAAAATAGCTCATTCATGCTTGAAAATGCTGCTTCACATTCCGAGGTCCACTCAAAATCCTTTGGCCTTTGTAATACGTAAAAAAGACCAATTATCTGAAAACATCGAAATGAATCTATTAAGAACAGCTAACCTTTTTGTTCAGATATGTACTTTCTTAATAGTTCGAGGTGATGTCATTAATACAAAAGCCTTTAATTTCGCTGGATCAACTTCTATCCCCTTCTCACTAATAACATGCCCCAAGATTTTTCCTGATCGAACTTCTAAGGTGCATTTATCAGTATTTAGCTTCAAATGATAGTTCTTAGATTCAAATAAGTCTCATCTAAATCCTCCAAGTGCGCCTCATCGGCTAGACTCTTGACCACCATGTCATCAATATACACCTCTATGTTTCTTCCAATATGAGAAGCAAAGGCTTTATTCATTAACCTCTGATATGTTGCTCCAACGTTCTTTAACCCAAAAGGCATAACCTTATAACAATGCAAGCCTCGGGCCATGGTAAAGGTGGTGTTCTATTGATCCTTTAGATCCATCTGAATTTGATTATACCCTACAAAGACGTCCATAAAGGACAAAATTTTATTTCCCGAAGTGGAATCAATCAATTGGTCTATTCGAGGAACAAGAAATGGATCTTTAGGACAAGCTCGATTCAAATATGTGAAGTCAACGCACATCCTCTATTTCCCATTCTTCTTTTTAACCACCACTGGGTTTTCTGTCCATAAGGGATATTGTGACTCCCTTATATGTTCGGCCCTTGACAAACACTCCACCTCAGTAACAATAGCCTCTGATTTCTCAAAATAAAAATCACGTCTTTTTTTATAACAGGTTTGATCTTCAGATTAATTACTAAGCCGTGGCATATCACCTCGATTGAAACTCCTACCATATCTTCTGTTTTCCAAGCGAAAACATCCAAATTATGGAACAAAAAATTGTAGCAACCGCTGATGTAAACCTGGGGTTAGTAATGTTCCTATTCAAAGTACTTTCCCATCCAAGAAACTATACTCTTCCATACTTTCACTTAATGTCAGAGAAATCGAGGTTTCCCACAGATTGTCAATCTCTTTTTTTGCTTCCGAGGTCAACCTCCCTAATTGATATTCAGTCATTTTATCACCACTACTTGATCCTCGGATTCGAAGAGTTATCGCATAACATTCTCTAGATACCTTCTGATCACTTAGGATAACCTCAATACGATCTTCAATGACATACTTCAAACATTGGTAGACTGCGGATACAACTGCATACATCGTCAAAAGCCAAGATCTCCCAAAAATAGAATTATAGCTAATCAGAAAGTCCACCACCATAAATAAAATTTAGAGAAAAAGGACCAGTAAATACCCACTCAACTATGTAATTACCCGACAGTACCCAAATTTTAGATAGTGTTACTTGGTACCTTCACTTAAATTTTGGACAAAATTACCCCCCAACTATATATACCCATTTTTCACTTCAAACCCACTTTTTCCCCTTCTCAACACCCTAAACCAACCCAAACACGTCTAATTTCTTAGAAACCACCATAAAACAAACTGTTCGACTTCCAACCTCTCTCTCCAACCAGAAACCTTTCCAGCCTCTCTCCAAAATCAATCGTTCTTCCAACATTCACCGGAATTGTACCGGTCACCGTCTTGTACTCCGTCAAGCGATTAACCACCTTCTGTTAGACAAGTTCCTGTCAAGTGGTCGCCGGCCGGTGAAAATACAGTGTTTTACAGTAACCAGGTAAGTATTATCGTGCAAAATGTATTTTTTATGACTTTGAACCACTTGTCTTTGTTATTTGACGATCGACGTTGCTTTTTTTTACCGGAATCAAGTATTTAGTGATGACAGTTGGTCTGTTAGTTTCTGGGTTTATCGTCGAACTCAGGGGTTTGTTAGATTGCATGTAATGTTAATACTTTCCTCAGAGTTATGATGTATATTAGATGTGCATTGTGTAGTTTTTTGTTGATTTTGGTGTTGTTTCGATATTTCCCAAATCCCTGCAACGTGCATGTAAAAAATAGAACAGTTCGCAGCCTGTACGTGTGCGTTGTAGTAGATTTCGCATCTTCATCACGTATGGTGCAAACAATTCACAACTTCATCGTTGTTTATAGTTCAAAGCAATTCGCATCTTGATTGAATGTGTATACCATGCATTTCGCAGCTTATCATGCGAGTTGTGTGACAGTCCAACTGATAGAGTCCCTTTGTGGGAGCAATTCGCATGCAGATGACGATTTGTGTTTGTGCAGGAAGTATGACAACAAAACCAAGCTATTACAGGTCAGGATTGGTGAGCCTTCTCAAACTGTTGGAGAGAACCGTATTACCCGTGCCCACATCGAAGCTGCAAGAAACAAACCCTTCTACCCGCTTTTCAAAACGGGTTTCAACATCCGAAATATGGCAGAGCTTCCGAAGAATAAATTTTATTCGATCATTCAGTATGTTATGGAGAGGTTCTCCGTCGATGAAGACGCCTTCCTTATTGAGTCAAAGTTTGTGAAGCTAACGACATACGATGTGAAGGTCATATTCGGACTGAAGCATGGCACAGAGGAAATATCGTTAACGAAAATCGGAGCATTTCACAACAGATACGTAAACGGCGAGGAGAACGAATCAAGGATGATGAAGAAATATTTCATGGGTCAAACGTCTAGGCAGATAGGACCGACGAATACTAAAACCATAATGAAAGCCATTTTAAAGGTACATGTAACATAGACTTCATCTTATAAAGCAGGATGTTGTACTTTACTAACATAGCATGTAATCGTGGGTTTTACAAGCAGGTATAGAAAGAGCCATAAGCGAAATTGAGGGAGCATGAGTTGGAAGATGTTGCATGGATGTTGATACTGTTTCTGTGCTCAACCCAATTCTACTCCGTATCTAGAGATATCCTAGGTTGGAGTGTGCTTTATTTTGTTGAGACCTCAGCAAAATAAACGATTACAACTAGTCCGGATCAATAGTGTTCAAGCTTCTCCAGTCTATCAAGAGTTGCTTAGCTATCGAAAAACCTGATAGATTTGTCGGCTGCGTCGCCCTTCTAATTGTAAGATTGATTTATTCAGTATAAAAATTAGTTATATACAGAGCATCTTGATGATAATACTTGTCCCGATGCAGCCCTTCATCATGGAGCACTCAACAATCGGGCTAGAGGTAGTAAAGCCAACCTTGATCCCAAGGTTTTTCAAATGGTTAGGATTAGAGTGCCAAGCATCTACCGTGTCGCTGCTTGTTAGAATACCCAATCTAAAATATAATCAGATATGATCTATATAGGTATTGAATTGGGGTATCAAATAATTCGCAGCCTATCCTAAGTTTTGTTTGGTATTCTATTAAATTAAGGTATCAAACAATTTGCAACTTATAATTTGCAAACAATGCTCAGGGAAACCTGAGAGATGTTGGAAACCTAATAGGCGATAGAGTTGCAAATAATTTGCATGGTATCTTGCGATTTGTTTGCAACTTTAAGCTGATAGAGTTCCAAACAACTATCAAGATATCATGCGAACTGTTTAAAAAAAACAATCAGTTTATATCCTGATATTTTCCAAACAAACCACGTGCATCTATTTACTTTCATGTTCCTCCCTTGGTAGGTTTTGGAAGGTCCACTATGTCTTACTGAGGCTGAAAATGAAGCATTCATAGGAGCAGTAGGTAGTGGAGATGCAAATGCTGAATCGATTTCACCAGAAGAAAGACCAAAGAAAAGGAAGAAGAGCACAGCCCCAAAACCAAAGAAATGGACATCACAGAAACATAAAGAATCCAATCAGGTGATATCAGTCAGACCCCAACCACAAACAGTCCCCCAGCCAGTGATTCCACCAATGCCGATCGGCACATCTCAGCAGGAGCCCGAGGATGAGGGCACTACTGGTATGAGTGACACAATCGATAATTTTGTCCTCAAACACAGAGCGGCTACTCCAAAGAAGTCTAGAACTATAGGATAATCGAAGCATTTGAAAACGTACACCGATAAGAACAAGTACCAGAGGAAGATAGAAAAACAAGCGAAAGAAGTAAGTATGAAATTGAGCCTTACATAAACGTAGATTTAATCGCTTTAATCAGCACGTAATATGTCATAATACGTCTGTTATTACTTTTTCAGCTGGAAGAATTAAAATTGAAGATAGCAGAGCTTGAAGCACAACAACTCCACAATGCTCTCTCTCAGCCAATTTTCCAGATTGGAAGCCTTGCAATTGAGAAGGGACATGGACTATCAACATTGTCATCTGAAGCGGCGTCCACTAAATTTTAGGCATCGGTGCCAACTGAAATTCAGGATAAGGACCCGAATCAGGACGGGCAAATGCAGGGTGCTGAAATTCATAATGAAGTACTTCCGGAAGAGAAGGATGATGATAGGAACCATTCATCAGTACCGGTACCATCTGGTAAAATACAGGAATTTTTTTTGGTATCCACAGATTCAGACACCATGGAGAGACAGACAGACAATTCTTCTCCTACACATGAGGGAGCGACAGTTCTAAGTCCTCCAAAGGAGAAAGAAAGACACGAGTCTCTTGCAAATTACCGACAGCTCGTACTTCACATAGCAGAGGTGGTAGGCTGCCAAGAAAACAGAGGGTAAGGAGGTAGAAGCTCGTGAGAAGGAAGTGGCAGCGGAAGAATCTTGAGGTACAGACGCAGATAGCCGTGAATATGTAACTGGATCAAAAGTACACTAAGATTCAAATATCTTAATATATTGCTGTGATGAAATTGTTTCTATAATAATGTTTATTGTTGTATACATATTCAAACAAAATTAGTATATGTATTTAAAACAGTCAGGGGTTTTATCGTCGTATATATATTCAAACAACTCGCATTAGGATAACTTTCAAACACATCTCAAGACTATTGCGTAGTCCTGTCCAAACAATTCTCAGGATATCCTGAGACTTGTTATATATTATATTGATTTGGGTATCACACAGATTGTTGGTTAGCATGCGAGTTGTTTGATATTCTGATCTCAAACAACTCTCAGGTTAGCATGCGATTTGTTTGATATTCTGATCTCAAACAACTCTCAGTTTAGCATGCAACTTGTTTGCAACTCAGACTGAAGTATGCTTAACCCTCTATCTTTTAATTTTGAATTTTGTATGAAACAGCAGGCCGATAGACAACAACAACAACAACAAGAACAACAACAACACCCACAAGAAGATCAAGAACAACAAAATCAAGAAGAAGAGCAACAACACCCACAAGAAGAACAATAGCAACAACACATAGCCTTGGCAAAGAGAGAAAGGCTAACATAAGATGTAGCCCCGAGAGAGTCGGAATCTGTCAATCCCTGTGAGAAGCTGGAACTAATTAGTCAGGGAGGAGCATCGTTAGAAGACCAAAACTGAGATGGAGATGTACCTCAAAGACCAACAATGGCCTACGCAAAGTCAGAATTGTTAAGCTAAGGTCAAATTATAGTACCAGTACCAAATCAACCGCAAGCTCCAGAGTCGAACGATAACACAGTATGTTTACCTGGTGTTTCTATTGATGGTATTTACACTCAATTTTCACATATATTTTTAAATGAAATTGATAATGTTGAATTCGATGGCGTAATACAATGGTCTTTGGAGAATATGTCAGAGGATGACATAAATGATTTTTGCCAACACGATCCATAGATTATGCCGAACCAGTCAACGGCATTGGTTGTTGCTGACCGTGTGGTAATGGCTATTTTAAATGATTTCGCAGCATATCATGAGACTTGTGTGGATGTATTTTACGAGTTATACACAAATATCAGGATAGTCTGTGAATTATTCAACATTTTATTTTATTGGAAACGCGAAATATTCCCATGATATCCTGATAGTTGTCCTGTATTATATTCAATTAGAACCCAAACAGTTTGCATGTTATCATGCGACTTGTTTGGGAAAGTTAATATTATTATGCCTGACACACTCTCTCTTTTAATTTTTGTTATTTTATAAGCTTAAGTCAAGTAAAGAGATAGAGGAGCCTACTTTTAATCTACTGACACCAACACAGCATCTAGAGGCATAGGAAGAGATAATTATAACAGAACGCCTACCACCAAAATTAACATTCACCGACTGGCCAAAGAAAACACAGACAACTGACCGTATCGATGTCGGTGAATACCACAAAATACAGATAATTAAATCCAGTGAAGACTCCATCAATCCAGTAGAATTGAATTTACCATCGTCCAAATTTGCCTACGGAATTAGTGTGCAAATGACTGATGTGGTGGCGCTACCTTTCGAACTGGAGCTGGACGTAAAGGTATCGAATTGTCAACGAACTCTCTTGAATGTTTCAAACAAGTCTCGTATATTTGAAGTAATTAAACAACTCGTTTCATAGGTTGTGGACACTTAGATGCGAAAAATGCTTGAAGAAGTAAATTTCAAAGTTCCATGCAAAGCTGTTCCAGGAGTGAAATATGACTGCGTACTGATTTCAGGCATGATTACGGTAAGTTTAGCTACGGTAAATTTCAAAGTTCCCCGCATGTTCTCGTTGTAATGTACTTTTGCCTAAATATAACATAATATGGAATTAAGGTGGGAAATAACAAATTTAGTCAAAAAAGTTTTTACCAAGTTCCTAAAAACCCCAACCTCATCCTCATTCCAATATGGAGCAAGAAGAAGGACCAAGTAAACCATTGGACATTGCTCGTCATTGATATAGATGCCAGGATGGCAACAAACTACAACCCACTGCTGCCTAAACTCATAGCGATGGACCACACAATAAAGACACCGACACAGCTGGTAAAACTCTTAACTGCTACAATTATTGTTAAAGACATTTTAAAAACAATGCTCATGATATCATGCGAACTGTGCCCAAGTCAGTTGTATTTAAATGCAAACAATTCCCATGTTGTCCTGAGAATTGTTTGCAACTAAAAGTCTTGAGATTTGTTTGAAAATGTATTGCATTGGAGTTTCATACAATTCGCAGCATATCATGAGAGTTGTTTGTAAAGCTTTTGGACTGGTTTGCCAAACAATTCTCATTATAGGCTGCGAATTGTTTGACATCCACAATATAAGTATTTGTGCTGATTTCTGACACAAATTATTATAACCAGATGAAGTATTTACTGGATAAAGAATACTTACCTACTACAAAGACAGGGTGGAAGGTGAGAAATAACAAAACAATTGCACAACAAAAACCTGGCACCCTTAACTGTGGTATTTTTGTCTGTCAATACGCTAGAGATATTATCCAACAAAGATGTGTGCAAGAGACTTACCATAGAGATATGGTTTCTGACTTCAAAGCGGAAATGATTTATTTTTTCCTAAATAATGATGACACCAACTCGTACTGGAAGTAATATAGTTTTTTTGTATGACATTATGATTTTTTTTGTACATATATTCCTTGTAATGTTTTAGTGTATATAGAGCTTTTTTGTTTATGAAATGTGCAATGTATGAGATTTTCAAACTGACATTAAAGAACAGTTGGTATTTGAACAATTCCCATCATTTCATGGTATATATAGAAAGACAGGATTCTTATCAAACAATTCGAATGCTAACCTGATATATAAAGAACAGTTGGTATTTGAACAATTCCTATCATTCCTTGGTATATATAGAAAAACAAGATTCTTACTAAACAATTCACATGCTAACCTGTTATATGCTGAGAAAACTAGCACAACAACAAATACAGGATGGAAAACTACCACTAAACAGTCCGCATATTATCCTGATATAAATTAAATAATTCAAAATCATCGTTGAAGAATACGAACAGGTTATGACGTCTGCTTTGGTAAACGTTAAGTGCAATGAGCACGCAAAAAGCAATCTAATCACCATAGCCCCTTAATTGTTGATTGGACAAGGAGGTTATGTAATGATTAATATAGCCACACCACCTCATAAGCTCAAACTCCCTCCATGCCTATAAATAACACTACTAACCAGAGGCTAATTTAAAAACAAACTCTATATTTTTAAAACACCTCTAGTTCTCTTTAAATTCCAAACATCATGTCATTTTCCACCACCACCACCTATAGTTCTCTAGGTGACTCCTGGTCATCCATAACCACCAACTGAAGCTCAGACTTAATCACTCTGGCGGCACCACTAAACAGCCCAGCCTTTGTCATGGATTTTGACATTAAGGACTAATTTTCTGCTGACTCTGAACCAGTGGAAGTGGTTTCCCTGGTTGTAGCACCTCAACCAGTAGAGGTTCCAACTGAGAGTGTAGAGGTTCCAAATAAGAAACAAAAGAGGGAGGACGATGTTGGTCCATTAAGGACCAAATTTTTAAGCATAATGGACATAGATAACGAGAAAGAAGAGCATAATAGAAAAGCTGATGATCAGCATGAAGAGGACAAAGATGGTGAAGAATCCTCTAGTGATGACTAATAGTGTCTGTTTTTTTCCTTTTTTTGGAATGCAACTAACAAACACTAAAAGGTTGTAGTGATTGTTTGAAACTTGTTAGTGCATGAAGCCTGTAATCCTTTTTTGTAATCTATTTTTTGTATAAACTTTTAATAATATATGAATATGTTATAATATGTGTCAACGTGAAACAATGCCCATAATTCGCACCCTATTAGTAGTTGCAAACAACTCCCATCCTAACCTGATATGTTGTTTAGCAATATTACTCATATACACACAATTCACATACGGACCTGAGAATTGTAATACTTTGGAGTTCCATACAATTCACAACATATCATGAGATTTCTAAGCATCTAAAAGTCTTGATATTTGTTTAAAAATACAATTCGCAGCATATCATGCGCTTCCTAAGCAACTAAAAGTCCTAATATTTGTTTGAAAACGCAACACTTTGGAGTTCCATACTGGTGAGGTTTATTTTCGCGTGAGGGTAATTTTGTCCAGAGTTTTGTGATATTTTGGAGGTATTTAATGTTTGGATAGAGTGTAGAGGGAGAATTGAGGTGTCTGGTTGTATTTAATTTTCATTACCCTCATTTAATGCAGGTAGTTGGGTATTTATACCCTTATCTTTGGGCCACATGGGCTTTCGGGTTGTGTTTAAATAGATTCGGGTCGAGTTTAAAGACCCATTAGTTTAAGTAAGCAAGTAATTAGTTTAGTTACAAAGTGGTTAAGTTTTTAATACTTTAGTTCTGTTCGGACAGTTTAGTGAGTGGAGGTTGTCTGAACTGCCCATGTCCGGTTAGGTGGATGTTGTCCGAATTACCCCTGTCTGGTTCTCATAAAGTGTGGTGACAAAATCTGGACTCATCAGTAGCCCCTTTTTTCGGTGGTGTTCGAAGGCCTTTGACAAGACCTAAAAAATAGCTTGTATCCGGATAGATTTTCGAACTGTGTAAGGGCTTTATCCGGACTGAAAAAAGTTCTCAGAAACTAAACGGTTTTTTGCCAGAGGTCGTGGGACACGTGTCCTTTTCTGATTTTCCATACCAGCCGCTTTTTTCCCTAGAACGGCGCTCCCACTTTCTTTAAAAAAGCAACCTCTTCATTTAATGGGGATGACATCAGCGCCGTTCTTAATCATTGCAACCCTTTCGAATTCTCCTAGGTATCGAAGCATATTTTGTTCCTTTACTATAAATTAGTCATTTTTCTACTGTTTTACCATCTTCAACATCCTTGCTCTGTTAAACTTCAAAACTCTCTCTCTCTAAAAAACAAACACTTTCTTTTGTTGTGAGTTTATGTTCACAGCAATGAACGCTTTAATAAAAGGTGGGTGGCTCAATTTGTCGGAGTTAGAGAAAGCTCAAAAAGTTGAACGAGAAAGGCGCCTTGCTGCAGGCCTCCCTGTGCCCCATATCGAAAAATCGGAAACTCCAAGCTCAGAGCCTGATCGGGGCTCTTCTTCAACTAAGAGTGTAAAACCTAGGAGATTGTTCCAGCCCAACCTTTCACCAATTGTCTCGGGCTCATCGGTTCAGGAATCGAAGCCTACTGTTGAACCAGGGCAGGTAGTTACCAGTTTTAAGAAACCTTCCCCATTAATTGCCATGGGATCGGACGCTGACACCTCTCCAGAGAAGTTAGTAGGTCGAAGAAAAGGTCGCTTGGGTAAAAGGGCAAGCTCTAAAAGGTACACCTTCCAAATCGGGGGCTAAAGATAGCAATACGGGGTCAGAGGCACCCATTAAGATTCCTAAGGACAAGCTGTCCGGCCCGGAGGCATCTAGTTCAAGTCTCTGAAAAGAAACCACTGCATCTGAGCCCCAACCGGAGTCCAGACTACAAGAAACCAGTGAAGCCCAACAATCCGGAGGGCCTGTTGAGCCAACCTCTAGCTCCCCTCACCCAAAACAACTGAAAACCCCTCCATGATAATGAAAGAAGTGATGGAGGATTATATTAAAGAAGCTCACTTTGAGTCCGAAGTCTCCGGGCAAACAAGTGAGGCTGTTGCTGCCAAGAAGGACAAAGGCAAGGAGAAACTATGCTTAAGGTATCCGGATTTTCCGGAGTGTCTTGTAGGAAAAGAGGGACCTTGTTTCCACAAGGTAAGTGTTAAGTATCTGATAGCTTTGCAAAAACTTAATTATGCTTTCATCCACACATCCGAACTGGGTCGGATGTGAACAAAATGGGGAATCCCGGAGAATGTCAAAATAAGGATTCTGGTGGATCCGGAGACATTGATGGACTAAAAGCTCAGTGAAATAGTTTTCTTCACTGAGCTCTTCAACTGGGGCTAAGGTTTCCCTTAGACCCGGAGATAGTGAAATACTTTCACCTCATCAAACTTTGCCCAAGACAACTGAGCCCCAATGCATGGTACACTCTCATGGCCTGCATTATGGCCTTCAGGCTCTCCGGAATTCCTCTTCCAATGGAGCGGTTTGCAGCTGTGGCCAGCCTCTGCAGAAACCACCATATTCCCTTCTATCACTTCAACATGGGTGATAATTACAAAGCAGTGGACGATCTGCTCGAATCGGAAAGAAATTGGAAGACTCATTTCTTGTTTGTGAGTGGCGCCTGGGAGAATGGGAGGAAGATTAAAGCCAGTTTCAACCCGAGCCTTCTTACCAGCAGATGGTGAAGCGATGGTAAGAATCCTATCTCACATTTCCATCTTTATTTTTTACAAATTTGTTTATCTGACTTGTCTTTTTTTTTGCAGTGCTGCCTAAGGACTTCAGTGACTACTTGAAGGCTGGGCAGACCACTTGCACCAAGCTAAATGCTTGGGCTGATGAGAAGTGAGGGAATCGCTTCCATAATTCTTTCACCGGAGGCAATCTAGCAAGGTCCTACCTAAGGAATACTACTGACCGGATGGACTTATCCTGGGAGGAACTTACCACCCACCCCTCCGGAAGTAGTCCTTAAAAGAACACACGCACCGGACGGGGCATTGTACCGGCCTGGTAGAGCCAAAGCCCCAAGTAAGATGAAGGGTAAAAAAAGGTAAAGGCCGATCCCACCGAAGTGGAGGAAACTTCTCCAACAAACCAAGAGGGGCCAGACCAAGGACAGATTGATGCTGCTCTTCTAGAAGTAGTGGAGCATGAAAGTACTAGGGAAGTGGCAGGATCTCCAAAACCTCCAAGGGTTCCTAAGAGAGATAGGAAACGGGGAGCAGAGGGCAAGGACAGGGAGGCCAAGAAGAAGAAGACCTCCAAGGGTGATGAGATTTTCCCCCGGCCTCCGGAGCCCCTTCCCCCTGTTGACCCTACTGATCCAACTCAAGCAGAAGGCATCCCTAGTGACTTCCAAACCAGAGGGGGTGCAGGAGGGATATCAGCATTGATGGTGTTGATATTAGTGGTCATGAAGAAATTTGTCTTTACTTCGAAAACCTCCCTAAGGATGACTTTGTTGGACCTTACCTCCCCCCGAGCTCTTCGAACATCATTACCTTCAATGGTAAGTCTTTCTCTGTCTCAAGTGAAAGAGACGTTATAACTCACTCTATATTGAGTAATATTCAGCCAGTGCTTAGTCTGGAGAAGCAAGTGCGAGGTCAGTCAGCTATTATCAATGCCCTTAATTCTGACAAAGAGAAATTCTCTGGTGACCTCCTCATTGCCAACCAAAATGTTGATGTTTTGAAGAAGGAAAATGAGGAGTTAAAGAAGAACCAGGAGGGTTGGGCCACAAAGGTATCTACCTTAGAAGATACTATCAAAGAACTCCGAACAAAGCAAACCGAGTTGGAGAAAAATCTCTCTTCTTCGAAAGAGGAGGTGAAGGCTAGGGATAGGGTCATTCATACTTTGACAAATGACAAGATCTCGCTCGAGGACTCGGTGTCCAAGGCTGCACAAGAAAAAGCTGATTTGCTAAGGGAGAAAGAGGCAAAAATCCAAGCTAGGATTGATGCTTATACCAACCAAGTGATAGACACTCAGGAAGAAATGTATGCCAAAGTGAAGTCGGACATGGTCTTGCTCTTTCATGAGAAATTTCCGAAGAGGAACCTGGGAGATTTATGGACTGTTGTAGAGTACGAAGACCTTCCCTTCCACACGATGGCTGATGGTGACAAGCACGACTACTCCAGTGCTGACTCATCCGATGAAGAAGAGAATATCGGGGAGAGTCCAGATGAGGAAAATGACGACCTCAAAAAGAAGAAAAATAGTAAGGCTGAGCCATCTTCAAATGCTCAGTCTTAAAGTATCAATTATCTTTTCACTTTTGTTTTGATTGAACCAAAGTCCTTGGATGGCCAAGGAATTTTTTGTAACTGTGTTCGATCCTTGACCGGATAAATATTTTTTGTTTTGATAATTTAAAGTCCTTGGATGGCCAAGGCACTTCGTACGTTTTAATGGGTAGCTTTATTTTGCACAACTTTTGCATAGTTTTTCAATTTTGGTGGCTGATGTTTAAAAAACCCTCGGTTGTTTCATAAATGTTTTAACGTGAGCGTGTTTCAATTCTCCGATGACAAATGATTAAGTAGTCATCGCTCCTTTAATTTAATCTGACCTGTTCAAATAAAAACTTTACCGAAAATTATAAAGTAAAAACACTCCGAATTTTTAAGAAGGCATCAAATTTTATAAAAGAGCCCGGACACCTCATTAAAACCTCCCCGCGCCACCAGGGTAGGAAAGAGTATACCCCCAAATATTTACATGAACTTTTAAACAAGTAAATATTTACATAGTTTCTATTCCAAGTACAACCGAAGGTGTTCAATATTCCAAGGGTGATTCAAAATCCTTCCATCTTTGTCTTGGAGCCGGTATGTCTCAGGCTTAAGCTTTTCAATGACCACATAGGTTCCTTCCCAAGTCGGAGCCAATATACCGAACTGCTTCTCTTTAGTGTGTAGGAAAACTTTTCTCAACACCTTATCCCCCGGTTGAAAATCCCTTCTCTTAATTTTAGAAGCGAACCTGCTTCTCATCAAACCTTGATAGTGTACAGCTCTAAGGTGAGCCTTAACTCTTCTTTCCTCTATTAAGTCAAGTTGGCCTCTAAGATCCACCTCGTTAGCATGTTTGGAAAATTTATGAACTCGAAATGAAGGGAGAGTAGCTTCTATAGGAGCTATGGCATCCATTCCATACACTAAGGCAAAGGGAGACTTTTGTGTTGCAGCCCCGGGAGTGGTCCGGTAAGCCCACAAAACTTCTTGCAAATAACTAGGCCATTTCCCAGCAATCCTTTCTAAATTCTTCTTCAGACCGGACAGTATTGTCCTGTTGGCCACTTCGACCTGACCATTTGCTTGTGGGTGGAAAGGGGAAAGAAACAATGTTATGCCTCTAGAGGCACGGAAACTCTCTATTTCCTTGTTGTCAAACTGTGGTCCATTGTCCGTTGTTATCTTTTGTGGAATTCTAAATCTGCAGCAGATATTGGATAAAACGAATTTTATAACAGCTTTTGATGTTGTACCTGCCAACGGAGCTACTTCAATCTACTTCAAAAAGTAATCAATAGCGACGATTATAGTTCGGCACCCTCCGGATGCCATGGGTAAAGGTCCCACTAAATCCAACCCCCATCGAGCAAAAGGTATTGGCTCCGAAATTGACCCTAAATGGATGGCTGGAATATGAATTTCATTGTTATATTTCTGGCATGGGTCACACCTCCTCACCAACTCCTTAGCATCTTGCATTATAGAGGGCCAATAATACCCAGCTAACAAAACTCTCCTTGTTAGAGCCCTGAATCCACAGTGAGCTGATCCCTCACCATTATGTAATTCGGAGAGCACTATCTGAGATTCATCGACCCCCAAACATCGTAAGAGGGGTCTACTATAAGATTTTTTATAAAGAATATCTCTTAGGATGACAAAACCATGAGCCTTGTATTTTACTTTTCTTGCTATTGATTTATCCGGTGGCAAGATGTCATTTGAGAGATATTGAATGAGAGAAAATCTCCAATCTTGAGGCTGTTTTATCTGTATATCGAAACTTTCTTCTTCCTTACCCAGACTGATTCGAATGGATGGGCACTCCAGCACATGAATCCAAGGGTAGGACTCAGTATAGGCTATAGTTGCCAAGGAGTCTGCCAGTATATTTTCTATTCGGGGAATGTGTTCGTAGATGATGCTTTTAAAATTAAGAGCTACTTCTTTAAGAAGAAGTAAGTATTTAACCAACTGCTCTTTTTTGGCTTCGGATTGACCTTGTGCATGATGGATAAGCAGCTGAGAATCGCTCATTAACTTGACCATTTTGGCTCGACAAATAAGAGCCAATTTCAAACCAGCTATAACAGCTTCATATTCGGACTCATTATTAGAAGCCCTGAAAGCAAAACATATAGCTTGATACATTCTGTCACCGTACGGAGAGGTCAAGCATACTCCTGCACCACATCCCATGGTACTTGATCCACCATCAACCCGGATGACCCAGACTTTTTTGTCTTTCGTATCAGTTGTTTGCTTTGTATCCCTATCAGAATGGAATTCAACTAAGAAATCAGCCACAGCTTGGGCTTTGATTGTTGTCCGAGGGGAAAAATCAATATCGAAGTCCCCCAATTCTACTAACCACTTAGTCATTCTACTTGAAACGTCTGCCTTTTGAAGACGTTTTTTAAGGGAAAAGACGTCCGGACAATAATGGGATGAGCCTGAAAATAAGGCTTCATCTTCCTCGCAGCAATCACCAGGCTAATGCTAATTTTTCAAGCTTCAGATAGCGTTTTTCTGCATCTATCAAGCTCTTGCTGATGTAATACACCGGACGAGGACAATTATCTACTTCCCTTACCAATACTGAACTTATGGCACAATCTGCAACGGCCAAATATACGAAGAGAGTTTCTCCATCAATGGGTTTAGACAAAGTCTTGGGGGAAGACAAATGCTTTTTAATCTCATCGAAGGCCTCATCACACTATGGGGACCAATTGAAATCTTTTGCACCTTTTAAAGTTTGAAAAAATGGGGGGCACTTGTCTGAAGACCTTGAAATAAAACGGTTTAGTGCAGCCAGTCTTCCAGTCAAACGTTGTACTTCTTTAATATTTCGAGGAGGCTCCATCTGCAACAAAGCATTAAGTTGGTCTGGATTAGGCTGTATCCCTTGCTCACTTATCACATACCCCAGGAATTTGCCGGACTGTACTCCAAAGATACACTTTTCTGGGTTTAATTTCAAATTCATTTTCACTAAGTTAGCAAAAGTTTCTTGGAGATCTGCCAAGTGTAGCTCTTCATCCACACTTTTCACCATCATATCGTCGATGTATACTTCCATGTTTTTTCCAATTTGATCAGCAAAAGCCTTATTTACCTACCTCTGATAAGTAGCCCTAGCATTTTTTAACCCAAACGGCATCACTTTGTAACAATGAAGGCCCCTATCGGTTGATGAGTCCGAATTCTGCACGCTCCCCGGACAAGGACAGATCGGTCCAGGGCCTCCGGACCGGACATATCACACTGACCGGACAGATCACTTTGAGCACAATGACCATAGGACTGTTCGAACTATGACAAAAGTACTAAAAAACCTAAACACTTCTTGACGAAGCTACTTGCTCTCCTACTTAGAGCTCATGGGTCTTTGAACATGACCCGGGTCCATTAAACATGACCCGAAAGCCCATAAGGGCCCAAACATCAGGGTATAAATACCCAACCACCTGCATTAAGTGTAAAAAAAGAGAATTAACTACTACCAGGCTGCTTAATTATCTCTCTACTCTCTACTCTAAACACATATCACCCACACACTACTATAAATCACCAACCAAATTACTAGTCTACCCTCAGGCGATTATTATCCACACCAAATTGGCGACCATAGTGGGAGGAGAGGGTGCCTGAATCAAGCATTCAAAACCAACTAAGAAAATCTGTCCGAATGAATCCGAACAATCCAGAAGCACCACCAGCTTTGCTCGAAGTGGTGGGAGAGAACGATGAATACACTATCGAAGAGCGTGATAGGCTAAAGGGTGAAATAGAAGCTCTGAGGGCAGAAAAGGCCAAGATGGGCGTAAAAGAAAAGTCCAAAGCATCAGCTGCTCATCACACCGATAACCCCAGAGAGCATGAGTCTTCGAAGACTCATGTGAGCATCAAAAAGACTCATGCCAGTTCCAAAAAGTCTCACCGGTCTAAGCCAGTGGAGAGTTCTGACTCAAGCTCATAATTTTCTTGTAGCTCTTCGGACAGTGAGGGAGTTGAAAAATCCTTGTCCTCTAGCAGCGATGAGGGTCGAACCAGAAAGAAGCAAAAGCAGATTAAAAAATATTCAAGAAAAATGGATAGACAAGGAAAGATGAAGAGGCATATTGGTAAAGGATCATCTCATAGCCGGAAGCATGTGGACCGGATGCTGATGGATCCCTTCGCTTTTCACGATGAACCAGGTATCTTTGCAACTCCCAATGAGGGTACTGTGTTTAGTCGTGGAAGAAACTGGAGACAATCTCCATTATCTTCTAAAATTCTATCCGGAAACCTCCCCAAGAGGTTTGACAGCACCAAAATAGAGAAGTACGATGGCAGTATTGATCCGGAAAACCATCTGGAGCAATTTAAAAACTTCATGATGAACTTTGATGACGATGATAAACTACTCTGTAGGGCATTCTCCCAGTCATTCACGGGGAGTGCTCTAAAATGGTACAACAGCCTGCCTCAGGGTTGTATTAAAGATTTCGATACTTTTTGGATAGCCTTTCGGAGGCAGTTCGTAGGGAGTAAAGAGCTAAAGGGCAATGGAAACACAATAATCCATTGTGCCCAGGAGCCGAATGAATCTTTGAAAGAGTATATAAGCCGTTTTGTGAATACCAAGAATGGGTTGGCTGATTGCTTCGAACAGGTGGCAATAACATCCCTAAGGCAGGGTTTGAACCCAGGAAATCTAGCTGATTCGGTGACCAGAAATAAGGCTATGACATGGGGAGGGTTGCTGAATCAGGTTGGCAAACAAATAAACGTCGATGAAACAAATAAAACCAGGGTGCACAGGCAGGTGAGGTCTACCCCAGTGGCACCAAATCCCAATCAGAATCAGTCCGGGAACAAAGCAAGAGAAACCGGACAGGGGCATGGTAGGGCAAAAGCTCAGTCTCAACCAGCTGCTCCTGCTCAAAGTCAACAATCCAGAAACAAGAGAGGGCCATGGGTCCAACCGGAGTGGTTCAGAGAGTTAAAATAAAGTATGGCCACTATCTTTGATAAAACTAAGGAAGAGGTGCATTACCGAAGACCGGCAACACTGTAGTCTCCCAGAGAGCATCGCAATAATTCTTTTTGCCAATATCACAATGATATTGGTCATACCACTGATGACTGCATCGCATTGAAACAAGAAGTTCAAAACTTGATTGAAAGGGGAAAGCTGGGGGCCTACGTGAAAAGAAGAGGGGGTAACAGGCCTGATAACACTCACCGGGTTGGTCCAAGTAATGCTGCTCCGGAGGGAGCCATGGTTATAATTGAAAGGTTTGATGTAGAATCTGAGTACTTGGATCTTGATCCAACTCGAAACAGAGTGGGTACAATTGAGGAATGTTCTAGGTTGGTCTCCGGGCTCATTAAGTTTTTCGAGTCACTTACAATTTTCGGAGGGGACACTATGACAGCTCCTATTGCTTCTTCTAGGAAGAGGCATGTTCATACTTTAGCCTCCCAGCTGGAAGGAGGCTTGACTTCCTATCAGTCACAAAACTCATTCCCCTTCATTGTTTTTTATGAAGATGATTTAAGAGACATTGCTCGCCCTCATGAGGATGCTGTTGTCATAGGAGCATCTATAGGGGGCAATGACATAAGACGAATCCTTGTGGATACTGGAAGCTCAGCCAATATCCTTTTCCTAACCACATACAAGAGAATGAAAAATCCATCTGGAATTCAGAGTTCGGACAGGTCAATCATGGGCTTTACAAGCAGCTCAGCAGATGTGATCGGAGAGTTCGAAGAAGAAGTTCTATTGGGCAAGGGCCCTTTCAAGAAAATGGTCAGAATACTCTTTATTGTGGTGGATTGTCCCACTTGCTATAATGCTATTCTAGGGAGGTCTTGGCTCTCTAGGATGCATGCAGTGGCTTCAACCGTCCACTAGTGCTTGAAGTATGCTGTTCAGGGACAGGTTGGAGTCGTCCGGAGTAGCCAAAAAATTGCAAGAGAATGTTATGCCACTGCCCTGGCTCCTCGAACGCTGGGGGCAGTCCGTATTAATGAACAATAGCAGTTTGAGGGCCTTTCTGGGGGTGAGGGTGAAATTGATGACCCCAGAGAGACCCCTGGAGTATTAATACCGATCGAAGAGATAGAAACACACTGTTTGGAAGATGGGAAAAGTGTCAAGATAGGGTCTAAGATGCCACATATGTTGAAAGATGAAATGTTAAAATTTTTGAAGAACCATTAGCACGTTTTTGCTTGGTGCAATGCTGATGTTACTGGAGTTCCATCAGAAGTGATATCACATCACCTATCCGTCCGGAGAGACGTAGCTCCAGTGGTATAAAAAAGAAGAGCTTTTTCCAAAGAAAAGGCTGATGTCATTGTGCAAGAGGTTGACAGGCTCACAAAGATGGGTCACATCAAGGAGTCTCAATACCCTTTGTGGACTGCCAATCCTGTCTTAGTAAAAAAGAAGAATGGTAAGTGGTGCATGTGCATTGATTTCACAGATCTCAATAGAGCTTGCCTAAAGGATTTGTATCCAGTTCCCCGGATTGATCAGTTAGTAGACTCCACCTCTAGGAACAAGCTGCTTTCCTTTATGGATGCTTTCTCCGGATACAATCAGATTCAAGTAGATCCAAAGGATCAAGAGCCTACCACATTTGTCACCGACAGAGGTCTTCATTGCTACAAAGTAATGCCATTTGGTTTGAAAAATGCTGGGGCTACTTATCAGAGGTTAGTCAACAAGGCATTTGCTGATCAAATTGGAAGAAATATGGAAGTGTACATTGATGACATGATGGTGAAGAGTGTAGATGAGCAGTTGCACTTGTCCGATCTCCAAGAAACTTTTGCCAACTTGGTAAAAGTGAATTTGAAATTAAACCCAGAAAAGTGTGTGTTCGGATTACAGTCCGAGAAGTTTCTAGGCTATATCATAAGTGAGCATGGAATACAACCCGATCCGGACCAGCTAAATGCTCTTTTCCAAATGGAGCCTCCTCGAAACATTAAAGAAGTACAGCGGTTAACGGGGAGATTAACTGCCTTAAACAGATTTATCTCAAGGTCTTCGGACAGGTGTGCTCTTTTCTTTCAAACTTTGAAGGGTGCAAAGGGATTCGATTGGACCCCACAGTGTAATGAGGCTTTCAGTGAGATCAAGAAGCACCTGTCCTCTCCCAAGACTTTGTTTAAACCAGTTGATGGGGAGACCCTCTTCGTATATTTGGCAGTTTCAAGTTATGCCATCAGTGTTGTGTTGGTAAGAGAGGTCGATGGTCATCCCCATCCAGTATACTACATCAGCAAAAGTTTGATAGATGCAGAAAGGCGTTACTTGAAACTCGAAAAGTTAGCATTGGCCCTGGTAATAGCTGCCAGAAAGATGAGGCCTTATTTCCAGGCTCATCCCATCATCGTCCGGACTTCTTTCCCTCTGAAGAATGTCCTCCAAAAGGCAGACATTTCAAGCAGGATGACTAAGTGGTCAGTAGAATTGGGGGACTTTTACATAAATTTTGCTCCCCGAACAGCCGTCAAGGCCCAAGCTGTGGCAGACTTTTTGGTTGAATTCCACTCCGACAGGGGTTCAGAGAAAACTACTGACATAAAAGGTAAAAAGGTATGGTTCGTCCGAACAGATGGTGGATCTAGCACTATGGGTTGTGGTGCAGGGGTGTGTTTGACTTCCCCGTATGGAGACAAAATGTACCAGGCTATTTGGTTTGCTTTCAGGGCATCTAATAATGAGTCCGAATACGAAGCAGCTATAGCTGGTTTAAAGTTAGCCTACATTTGTGGGGCTAAGAGGGTCAAGTTGCTAAGTGACTCCCAACTACTTATCCACCATGCCCAAGGCCAATCTGAGGCTAAGAAGGAGCAGCTTGGGAAATATTTACTCCTCCTAAAAAATGAAGCACTTAAGTTTAAAAGTGTTGTCTATGAACATATTCCCCGGGCAGAAAATGAGCTAGCAGACTCACTGGCAACCATAGCATATACGGAGTCATATCCATGGATCCATGTGCTTGAAAGCCCCTCCATCCAACTTTATAAGGGTAAAGAAGAGGAAATTTTTGAAATACAAGCAAAACAACCTCAAGACTGGAGATTTCCTCTCCTGCAATATCTCTCCGATGGTGTCGTGCCTCCAGATAAGTCACTAGCTAGAACATTGAAACACAAGGCTCGTGGTTTCATCATGTTGAGAGAAGTGTTATACAAAAAGTCCTACAGTAAACCTCTCCTACGCTGTTTGGGGGATGAAGAATCAAAACTGGTCCTCTCTGAATTGCACGATGGTGAGGGATCAGCCCATTGTGGGTTTAGAGCTTTGACAAGAAGAGTTTTACTCTCCGGTTATTATTGGCCATCAATCATGAAAGATGCTAAGGAATTGGTAAGAAGGTGTGACCCATGCCAGAGGTACATCAATGAAATTCATGTGCCAGGCATTCATTTAGAGTCAATTTCTGAGCCTATTCCTTTTGCTCGATGGGGATTGGATTTAGTAGGACCTCTCCCTATGGCGTCCGGAGGACGCAAAACTATAATTTTGGCCATAGATTACTTCTCGAAGTGGATAGAAGCAGCCCCTCTAGCAGGGACAACATCAAAAGTTGTTACAAAATTCATTCTATCCAACATCTGTTGCAGATTTGGTGTCCCACAGAAAATAACAACAGACAATGGGCCACAGTTCGACAATAGGGAAATGGAGAGTTTCTGTGCCTCAAGGGGTATACAACATTGTTTTTCTTCACCTTTCCACCCACAAGAAAATGGGCAAGTTGAAGTGGCTAATAGAACTATACTGTCCGGTTTAAAGAATAATTTAGAAGGGGCTGATGGGAAGTGGCCTAGTTATCTACAAGAGGTCTTATGGGCCTACCGGACAACACCTGGGGCTGCAACACAAGAGTCGCCCTTTGCCTTAGTCTATGGGATGGATGCAGTAGCTCCCATAGAGAAAACCCTCCCCTCCTTTCGTGTTCACAACTTCTCCGACCACGCTAACGAGGTGGCAATCAGAAGTCAACTTGATTTGATAGAAGAAAGACGAGTTAAAGCTCACCTTAGAGTTGCACACTACCAGGGCTTGATGAGAAGCAGGTTTGCTTCCAAAGTTAAAAGAAGAGATTTCCAACCAGGAGACAAAGTATTAAGGAAGGTCTTCTTACACACTAAAGAAAAGCTGTTCGGGAAGCTGGCCCCAACTTGGGAGGGTCCGTATATGGTTGTTGAAAGAATTAAACCTAGAACATATTGGTTGGAAGACAAAGATGGTAGAGTTTTAACTCATCCTTGGAATATCGAGCATCTCCGGATGTACTTGGAGTAACACTTGTATAAATATTTACTTGTTTAAACAGCCATGTAAATATTTGGGGGCATACTCTTTCCTCCCTGGTGGCACGGGGAGGTTTTAATGAGGTGTCCAGGCTTTTGAATGAAATTCGATGCCTTCTTAAAAAATTTCTAAGTATTTTTAAAGTGTTGTCCCTTGTCATGCTATCCGGATTGAAATAACTAAGGGCTATTTAAACTCTAGCCGGAGAACTTAAACACTCTCACTATGAAATAACTAAGGGCTATTTAAACTCTAGCCGGAGAACTTAAACACTCTCACTATGAAACAACTAAAGGCTACTTAGACTATGGCTATCAAAATTAAAACAAACAATAAAAGAAGATGATAGTTGCACAGAATAGAAATATTCATTGGAATACATAACTTAAAATTGCCTTGGCCTTCCAAGGACTTTTGAATGATCAAAGTAGAACACAAAAAACCTATCCGGTCAGATACCAGACACCATTACAAAAAGAGTGCCTTGGCCTTCCAAGGACTTTAGTCTGGATAGAAAATAAACAAAGTGGATCATAAGTTAAGGTTGAGCCTTTGAAGATGGCTCACTTTCATCTACCTTCTTGCCCTTAGGGTCCTCTTTCTCTTCATTTACCTTCTTGCCCTTAGGATCGTCTTTCTCTTCATCTGGGCTCTCCCCAGTATGTTCTTCATCACCCGAGGAATCACTAGAGTAGCCATACCTGTCGCCTTCGGCCATCGTGTGGTATGGGAGGTCTTCAGGCTCAACATAAAGCCATAAGTCCCCTAGGTTCTTCTTCGGAAACTTTTCATGGAAGAGTAGAACCATGTCAGACCTCACCTTCTCAAGTAGTTGCTCTTCGCTTTTGATCATCTGGTTGGCATAAGCATTGATCTTGGCTTGAATCTTGACCTCCTGCTCCTGTAACAAAGTATTTTTCTCCTCGGCAGCCTTGGACACTGCATTCTCAAGAGCAATCTTATTAGTGGTTAAGTTGGTGATGACTTTGTCTTTTGCCTTGGTTTCTTCCTTTGAGGTAGCAAGGTCTTTCTCCAGACCGGACAATTTCTCCTGGAAGTCTTTGATGGTTTCCTCTAAAGTGGCGACTTTAGTGGTGCTTGTCTTTTGGCTTCTCTTCAACTCCTCGTTTTCTTCTTTCAACATGGCAGCATTGGAGGTGGTAGTGCGAAGGTCTTCGGACAGTTTCTCCTTGTCAGACTTAAGGTCTTTGATGATGTCTGCCTGACTCCGAACTTGTCTCTCCAACATAAGTACAGGCTGCATGTTTCTTAACAAGGAGTGGGCTATAGCATCCCTTTCACTAGAGACAATAAAATTCTTACCATTAAAATTGACCGTGTTGGAACTGCTCGGAGGAATGTAAGGCTCTGCAAAGTCATCTCTGGGGAGATTGAGGAAGTATTCACCAAGCTCACCAAAACCTGTGATGTCTACTCCATCAATGTTGAGATCTCCCCCCTCAACCTCATCGGTGTGAAAGTCCCCCGGAATCTCTTCGGCCTGTGTTGGGTCAGATGGATCAGCTTGGAAAGAAGGCTCCGGAGCCCGGAGAGAAAGCTCATTCCCCTTAGAAGTCTTTTTCTTCTTCGCCTCCCGGTCTGCGCCTTCGCTTCCCTATTTGCGATTTCTCTTGAAAGCCCTTGGAGGTTTTGGGAGATTTGCTTCCTGCCTTTCAGTCTCTTGCTCCACTACTTGCAAGAGAGCAGCATCAATTTGGCTCTGGGCTGGCCCCTCAGGGACTGTTGGAGCATCATTCTCGGCATCAGCAGGGTTGGCATCACCCACCACCCTTTTGCCCTTCTTCTTCTTGCCTTTCATCTTGCTCGGGGCTTTGGCCCGGCCTGGCAGGAAGAGTGTCCCATCTGGTTCATGGGTCATCTTGAGCACAACGTCCGGAGAAGGCTGGGTGGTGAGCTCCTCCCAGGTCAAGTCTCTCCGACCTATGGTATTCCGCAGGTGAGACCTCGCCAAATTTCCACTAGTGAAAGCATCGTGGAATCTGTTCCCCCAATTCTCGGCAGCCCAGGCATTAATCTTGCCACAAGTTATCTGCCCGGCTTTCTGATAGTCACTGAACTCCTTGGGCAGTTCTGCTAAGATAAAAGTAAAACAAATTAGTATAAACTAAGTCTAAAAAGAAAAGACAAGAGAGACAAAAATATAAAGGCAAGATGCTTACGGTCACTCCTCCATCTGCTTCTGAGGAGGCTTGGGTTCTCTCCGGATTTTATCTTCTTGCCATTCTCCTAGGCACCACTGACAAATAGGAACTGGGTCCTCCAATTCCTCTCTGACTCCAGCAAATCGTCCACCGCCTTGAATTTGTCCCCCATGTTAAAGTGGTAGAAGGGGATGTGATGGTTTTTACACAGGTTGGCCACTACAGCAAACTCCTCCATGGGCAGAGGGATCCCGGACAGCCTTGATGCCATGATGCATGACATAAGGGTATACCAAGCGTTGGGGCTCAGCTGGCTCGGACAGAGTTTGATCAGATGGAAATATCTGACAATCTCTGGGTCTAGTGGGAACCTGAGCCCCCAGTTGAACAGCTCCGTAAACATGACCACCTCACTCAGCTTGCAGTCCATGGGGGTCTCCGGATGTATAGGAATCCTAATATTCACATTTTCTGGAATACCCCATTTCAAACGCATCCTGCCCAACTCAGTAGTGTGGATGAATGCATAATTGATTTTTTGTAAGGAGAGAAGATAGTTAACGTTGACCTTGTGAAAAGAAGGCCCTACTTTTCCTTATAGGCTCTCCGGAAGATCCGGATGCCTCAAGTACAACTTCTCCTTGCCCTTGTCCTTCTTGGCAACTATTTCTTTGCTGGTCTGACCGGAGGGCTCAGACTCAAACGGGGCCTCTTCAACAGAGTCCTCCATCACTTCCTCCATGATTGTTGAAGGGATTTCAGCAGCTGTAGTGGGGGGAGGGTTCAAACTTGACTCAGCCTTATCTCCGGACTGATGGGCCTTAGTGCCCCTTTGATTTCTGCTCTCCGGTAGAATGTTTGGAACATAAGTTTCTGGTTGAAGGTTTGGATTGGAGCCCTCCGTTCTGGACAGCCTGTCCTTAGGGGCTTTAATAGGCACCTCTGATCCGGTGCTGCTGTCCTTTGCCCCCGACCTAGAGGAAGTATTTTTGGTCCCCAGGCCTTTAACCAACCGGCCTTTCCTCTTGTCAATCAACTTCTTAGGAGAGTGCTCCGTATCCGATCCCATTGCAATAAAGGGAGAAGGTTTTCTAAGGCTAGTGGCTGTAACTCCTGGCTCGACAACAGGCACCGATTCCTGAACTGAGGAACCAGAGATTATGGGGGAGAGGTTGGTTTGAAATAGTTTTCTAGGCTTAGTACCTTTGGAAGAGGACGAGCCTCGATCTGACTCGGTAGCAGAGGTGTTTAGTCTCTCAACAGGCGAGGTGGGTAACCCTGCTGCGATCCATCTTTCTCTTTCAACTTTTTGAGCCTTCTCTAACTCAGAAATATTGAGCCACCCGCCTTTGACAAGAGCGTTCCTCGCTGTAAACATAAACTATTGAACTAAATTTTTGCTTTAGAGAGAGAAAGCTTTGAGAGTTTTTGCAGAAGTAAATTTGAAGAAGATGGTAAAACAGAAGAAATGAGTTTATATTTATAGTGAATCTGAAATGGGAAGTTGATTCCTAGGAGAATTCGAAAATTTTAACAATGATTAAAAGACGGCGCTGATGTCACCACCTGTAATCAAAGAGGTTGCTTTTCGAAGAAGGTGGGTTCGAAATTCAAGGTGAAAAAACGGTTGAAGCAACCAATCAGAGAGCGACACGTGTCCCACAAACTCTGTCAAAAACCGTTTTGAATTCGTGAAGCTTTATCTGTCCGGATAAACCCATAGACCTGTCCGGATTAAAACTACCCCTGACGTCGGACTGTTTTTCAGGTCTTTGGCAAGAGTATTTTCACAAACACCTAAAAACGGGGCTCCTGATGAGTCCGAATTCTACACGCTCCCCAGACAAGGACAGATCGGTCCAGGGCCTCCGGACCGGACAGATCACACTGACCGGACAGATCACTTTGAGCACAATGACCATAGGACTGTTCGAACTATGACAAAAGTACTAAAAAACCTAAACACTTCTTGACTAAGCTACTTGCTCTCCTACTTAGAGCTCATGGGTCTTTGAACATGACCCGGGTTCATTAAACATGACCCGAAAGCCCATAAGGGCCCAAACATCAGGGTATAAATACCCAACCACCTGCATTAAGTGTAAAAAAGGAGAATTAACTACTACCAGGCTGCTTAATTATCTCTCTACTCTCTACTCTAAACACATATCACCCACACACTACTATAAATCACCAACCAAATTACTAGCCTACCCTCAGGTGATTATTATCCACACCATCGGTAACAAACGTAGTATGCTCCTGATCCTTCGGATCCACTTGAATCTGATTATACCCGGAGAAGGCATCCATAAAAGATAGCATCTTGTTCCCAGATGTGGAATCCACCAACTGATCAATCTGGGGAACCGGGTATAAATCCTTCGGGCAAGCCCTGTTGAGATCTTTGAAATCGATACACATACGCCACTTGCCATTTTTCTTTTTCACTAATACCGGATTGGTTGTCCAGAAAGGGTACTGAGACTCCTTTATGTGCCCCATTTTAGTAAGCCAGTCAACCTCTTGAACTATGACATCAGCCTTTTCCTTAGAAAAAACTCTTCTTTTTTGTATTACAGGTGTTATGTCCCTTCGGATGGACAGTTGGTGTGACATAATATCTGTTGCCACTCTGGTAACATCAGCATTGCACCAAGCAAAAACATGCTGATGGTCTTTCAAGAACTTTACCATTTTTCCCTTTAATTCTGATGTCATCTTGGATCCTATCTTAACACATTTCCCTTCAGCCAAAGAATATGTTTCAACTTCTTCAATCGGTATTAAAACTCCAGGGGTCTCTCTAGGGTCATCAATCTCACCCTCTCCCCCAGAAAGCCCCTCAAATTGTTATTCTTCGTTAATCCGAACTGCCCTCAACGTCCGGGGGGGCAACGATGTTGCATAACACTCTCTTGCTATCTTTTGGCTACTCCGAACAACTCCCACTTGTCCTTGCACAGCATATTTCAAACATCGGTGGACTGTTGAGGCCACCGCATGCATCCTAGAGAGCCAAGACCTCCCCAGAATAGCATTATAACAAGTGGGACAATCCACCACAACGAACAGTATTCTAACCATTTTCTTAAAAGGGCCTTTTCTCAACAAAACTTCATCCTCGAACTCCCCGATCACATTTGTTGAGCTTCCAGTGAAACCCACAATCGACCTGTTCGAATACTGAATTACTGCTGGGTTTTTCATCTTTTTGTAGGAAGTTAAAAAGAGAATATTGGCAGAACTTTCGGTGTCCACCAGAATCCGTCTTATGTCATTGCCCCCAATGGATGCTCCTATGACGACAGCATCTTCATGAGGACCAGCTATATCCCTGAAGTCATCCTCATCGAAAATAATAAAGGGAAACGAAATCTGTGATTGATAGGAATTCATGCCTCCTTCCAGTTGGGTAGCTAAAGTATGAACATACCTCTTTCTTGAAGAAGTGGGTGCTGTCATGGTGTCTCCTCCAAAAATTGTGAGTAACTCAAAAAAGTTGATAAGTCCGGACACCAACTTGCAATTTTCTGCGATAAAACCCACTTTATTTCGGGTCGGATCAGGGTCCAAGTACTCTGACTCTACATCAAATCTCTCGACTATCAGCATGGCCCCCTCCGGAGCCGATGTGCCTGCATTGTTTGGACCAACCCGATGAGTGTTATCAGGCCTATTTCCTCCTCTTCTTTTAACATATGCTCCCAACTTTCCTCTTTCAATTAAATTCTAGACTTCTTGCTTCAAAGCAATACAATCCTTGGTCGTGTGGCCAGTATCATTATGATACTGATAGAAACAATTGTTACGGCTCTCCCTCGGAGATTGTAACGCAGCCGGCCTTCTATAATGTACTTCCTCCTTTGTTTTGTCATAAATGGTGGCTACGTTTTCTTTTAATTCTGCAAACCACTCCGGTTGAACCCAAGGTCCTCGTTTATTTCTAGATTGTTGACTCTGTGCTGGAGCAGCTGGCTGAGACTGAGCCTTGGCTCTGTTGTGACTCTGCCTGGCCTCCCTAGCCTTGTTCCCGGACTGGTTTTGGTTTGGATTTGGTGCAACCGGAGCAGACCTCACCTGCCTGTGCACCCTAGTTTTCTTTGTTTCGTCTACATTGATCTACTTTCCGACCTGATTCAGCAGACCTCCCCACGTCATGGCCTTCTTTCGGGTTACTGAATCAGCCAGGTTTCCAGGGTTTAAGCCCTGCCTCAGAGAAGCTATTGCTACTTGTTCAAAGCAATCAGCCAACCCATTTTTGGTGTTTACAAAGCGACTTATGTATTATTTTAGAGATTCGTTCGGTTCTTGGGCACAATGGATGATTGGGTCTCCATTTCCCTTTACCTCTTTACTTCCAACAAACTGCCTCTGGAAGGCCACCCAAAAAGTATCAAAATTTCTGATGCACCCCTGCGGTAGACTATTATACCACTTCAGGGCACTCCCCGTAAATGATTGGGAGAATGCTCTACAAAGAAACTTGTCGTCATCATCAAAATTCATCAAGAAATTTTTGAATTGTTCCAAGTGATTGTCCGTGTCTTTACTGTCATCGTATTTTTCCATTTTTGTACTGTCAAACCTCTTAGGAAGGTTCCCGGACAGAATCTTGGAGGACAATGGAGATTGTCTCCAATTCCTGATACAACTGAAGACGGTATCCTCATTAGGAGTTGCAAAGATACCTGGTTCATCATGGAAGGCAAAATGATCCATCACCATCCGATCTACGTGTCTCCGGCTATGAGACGATCCTTTGCCTATATGCCTCTTTAACTTTCCATGCCTATCCTTTTTTCTTGAGTATTTTTTGACTAACTTTTGCTTCTTTTTCGAACGGCCTTCATCACTGCTGGATGACAGGGATTCTTCAACTTCATCTTTGCCTGAGGAGCTGCTGGAAGATTCTGAGTCCAAATCAAAGCTCTCCAGCGGCTTAGACCGGTGAGACTTTTTCGAGCTAGCATGAGTCTTTTCGTGCTCACATAGGTTTTTGAGGGCTCATGTTCCCTTGGATTGTCAGTATGATGAGCTACTGACGCTTTAGACTTTTCTTTTATGCCCATCTTTGCCCTTTCTGCCCTCAGAGCCTCTATTTCAACTCTTAATCTATCACGCTCCTCGATCGTGTACTAATTATTTTCACCCACCACTTATGCCAAAGCTTGTGGTATTTCTTGCACGTCCGGATTCATCTGAACTGGTTTTTTCTGATGGTTTTGAATGCTAGATTCAGGCACCGTTGTCCTCCCACTGTGGTCGCCAATTTGGTGGGGTTTATTTTCGCGTTAGGGTAATTTTGTCCAGAGTTTTGTGATATTTTGGAGGTATTTAATGTTTGGATAGAGTGTAGAGGGAGAATTGAGCTGCCTGGTTGTATTTAATTTTCATTACCCTCATTTAATGTAGGTAGTTGGGTATTTATACCATTATCTTTGGGCCACATGGGCTTTCGGGTTGTATTTAAATGGATTCGGGTCGAATTTAAAGACCCATTAGTTTAAGTAAGCAAGTAATTAGTTTAGTTACAAAGTGGTTAAGTTTTTAATACTTTAGTTCTGTTCGGACAGTTTAGTGAGTGGAGGTTGTCCGAACTGCCCCTCTCTGGTTAGGTGGATGTTGTCCGAATTACCCCTGTCCGGTTCTCATAAAGTGTGGTGAAAAAATCAGGACTCATCACATACAATTCGCAGCATATCATGTGATTCGTAAGCAACTAAAAGTCCTGATATTTGTTTGAAAATACAAAACGTTGGAGTTTCATACAATTCGCGGAACATACTGAGAGTTGTTTGAAATACATTTGGATTTGTTTGCCAAACAATTTGCAATAGGCTGAGATGCAAACAATCCGCATTCTGGTGGAGTTTCACACAACTCGCCTGAAAACCTAAGAGATGTTTGCAATATAATATCGAGATATTACATACAATTCTCAATAGTGAATGTGAATTGCATGCAACTCAAACACCTAGCATTTTGTTACTATAATACAAACAAGAAAATGTTTAAATGAACAAACAACTGTAAAAATGTTTAGTTTGTTGTCCACAACAATAACAGTATTAAAAATATATGTGGCCAACGAGAACTGTCTACAACAAGAATTGTCTTTAAACTGGAACATCACAAGTCCTCATATTATGGCCTGATTTCGAACAACGGTCACACCTCAACTGCTTTGTTGGGGTTTATCCTCTAGATGGGTATTCGTTTTTTCTTAGGCCTTCCGGAGCGTCTTTTAACGTTCGGAGGTAGAATTTCAACAAACAAAGGATCGTTAACGCTGGACCCTTCCCCGAAATCGGTTATAGCTGGTATGCTGAAAGAGTAACTTTCCCTGTAATTCTTAACCGTAAAGAAGTGCTCTATTACAGTAAAGGGATCTTGTTCGGTATACTGTATTGTCACTAAAGCGTGAGGACATGGAAAACACTATTGTTGCCATGATCTGCAAGAACATTTAAAATTCAACAGATTAACAACAGCCAGAGGATTTGAAAAGACTTCAAACATGGCGGTAGATGACTTACGTACTACCCAAGTTCGGCACATGTCAAAATTCTGCTTTAGCTTCTTCTCATACTCGGGGGCCAAATTAGTACTCCAGGTTAACCGCTCTTCGTATCTTCGTGAAACTTGAGTCATAAGAAAGACTCTAATCCAGTCAATAAACTTAACAATAGGTAGGCCGCAATATTTTTTGATCTAATTGTTAAAAGATTATGTCGCAGTAGAAGCCATAGAGTCGTATCGTTTCCCTTTAACGTAAGCCTGTGCATACTTTTCCGGGGGTAAATTAGCAAGAAAATCACTCATTCTGTCACCACCTTCACATAGAAAATCTGTTAGTATATCTTTAAAAATCTCTCGACTATGAGCATAAGCAAAACGATAGAAGAAATTTAACATCTTTTTTTATAGTCTATGTTAGTATGTTCCAATTTTGCTTTCAAATTGTGCGTGAGATGGAAATAACAGTACGCATGACAGCAGTTTCGATACAAGACAGAAATAGCATTAATGATACTAGAATGATGGTCTGAAATAAATGTGATTTGGCGCTCTAACAAATGTGGTTTCAAACACCCCAAAAACCACATCCAATTGTCACAATCTTCAATGCTAACTATACCAAGACAACAGGGAATAGTCCTGGAAAAAGGCACCTCAAATGAACAATACAATATAACTCAAACATGTTAAAAAATGTACACAATTCACATGCTTTCTTGAGAGTTATTTTCAAATATAGACTGCAAAGAGTACAATCATAGGCTGCAAATTGTTCACAGTTTTATGTCTACACTAGCCTAATTCGCATCCTCCATTGAGAGTTGTTTGCAAATCAAGTTACTGCCCAATTCGCATTCTCTCATGAGATTTATTCTGAAATATCAGGATTTCCTGAGAGTTGTGTGCAACTATAGGATGCAAATTGTATACAAATTTCCAACAAAGCATTCTAATCATTCAGATTAAATAGTTAAATGAAACTAACCGTTGTTGTCGTCCTTTCCTACGGTAGTAAGAAATGTACCCTTATACTTGCCATATAAGTGGGTTCCATCGACAAACAACATTGAACAACATGAATAGAAACCCTGAAGGGATGAACCGAATGCTACAAAACATTGCTTGAAGCGGTTTCCAGCTGATAACTTCAACCGACAGTCTGTAGTAATATCGCGGATCTTCAATCGCTTGAAGTACCCGCTTAGTAAACTAAAAGAACTTGAACTATCCCCAAAAAATCCCCTCATTGCCTTCTCTATAGCATTCCATGACAAACGGTAAGAGATGTCAAGACCGTAATTTTGTTTGACAATCGATTGTATGGTTTTAGCTGTCAATGAATGGCAGGTTCGAAGAAAATCCTGAATTTCCTCCGCAATCAAATCCGATGTTAAATGCCTATGCCACTTATACTTCTGGGAGAAAACAGGATTACAAGTATGGTGCGGAACATACTTCTTGATCGTCATCAAGATGGTGCTGGAATTAATAGATGCATAAAGTCTCCATTTGCATCCGCTTGTGAACTTATTTTCACAATAAGCACTGATCTTGGTTGCAATGCTATGCAGGTATTTGAAAGCAAAACCATGCTCTAAAGCAAACTTGCACAAAGATAACCTGAGACCTGCAACACCTTCTTCAAAAGCTTGACTCACTCCTGTAATAACATCAGCCCAACCAGCAGTAACAAGTTGTTTTTTTCTCTGATATGAATTAACTAAATCGTTAGTACTCTCCCCGCTAACTAGTTGATTAAGAGATGGTTCTCCCAAACTTATGTTATGCTCTTTACACTTTACACCAGAACCCTTACCACCAGAGCTCTTATCACCAGAACGTTTTTCACCAGAACCCTTACCACCAGAACATTTATCACCATAAACTTTATCAAAGATGTGTTGCTTAATGAGAAAACTAACCAGTTTTAAACGCTCCAAATCAAGATATAACACCAATGCAACAAAATCTTTCTGGTTAATTAAAGAAACAATTATTATGGACCCCGCATGAGTATATAATTAGGTAGTCACCTGTGACAAGATTCTCCCATGTGTTCTCCACATAGTCTTCGATACTTTGAAAGCCTTCAAACTCCGTGAAAGGCACAATTGAGGTTTGGTGACCATGTTTATAAATAAAACTCGTGATTTAGATATATATCTTATCCTGCACTGAACAAGCTATTAGTTATTAATCCCAAAAAAACAATGCAAGTTATTAATTACTACACTGAGAAATTCGCATTTTATCTTGTGATTTGTGAATAACTATAAGGTGCAAATTGTGTATGATGAGTCCGAAAACTGGACATACCACTTCGAACATACCACTTCGAACACTTAGCCCATTGGAATGTTCGAACTATGACAAAAGTACTAAAAAACCTAAACACTTCTTGACTAAGCTCCTTGCTCTCCTGTTGAGAGCTCATGGGTCTTTAAACATGACCCGGGTCCATTAAACATGACCAGAAAACCCATAAAACCCAGATGTAAGGGTATAAATACCCAACCACCTGCATTAAATATGGGTAATGAAAATTAACTGCAACCAGGCAGCTTAATTCTCCATCTACTCTCTACTCAACATATTAAATACCCATAAACTTCCACAAAACTCTGAACAAATTACCTGATTACCCTCAGACATAAATTAACCACACCAAATTGGCGACCATAGTGGGAGCACGAAGGTGCCTGAATCGAGCATTCAAAACCAACAAGAAAAGTCAGTCCGAATGAATCCGGAAGACCCGGAAGTGCCACCAGCTTTGCTCGAAGTGGTGGGTGAAAATGATGAATATACCATCGAGGAGCGCGATAGGCTAAAAGGCGAGATAGAAGCTCTGAGGGCTGAAAAGGCTATGATGGGCATGAAAGAAAAATTGAAAGCATCAATTGTTCATCATACCGATAACCCTAGAGAGTATGAGCCTTCGAAGACTCATGTAAGCACCAAGAAAAATCATGCCAGCTCCAAAAAGTCTCACCGGTCCAAGCCAGTGGAGAGTTCTGACTCAAGCTTAGAGTCTTCTGACAGCTCTTCGGGTGATGAGGGAGTTGAAGAATCCTTATCCTCTAGCAGCGATGAGGGTCGAACTAAAAAGAAGAAAAGGCAGATCAAAAAATATTCGAGAAAAAGGGATAGACATGGAAAGATGAAGAAGAATATCAGCAAAGGGTCATCTCACAGCCGGAGGCATGTAGACCGGATGCTGATGGATCCTTTTGCTTTCCACGATGAACCAGGTATCTTTGCAACTCCCAATGAAGATACTGTGTTCAGTCGTGGCCGAAATTGGAGGCAATCTCCATTGTCTTCTAAAATTCTGTCTGGAAACCTCCCTAAGAGGTTTGATAGCACCAAAATGGAGAAGTACGATGGCAGTACTGATCCGGACAACCATTTGGAGAAATTTAAGAACTTTATGATGAACTTTGATGACGATGATAAGCTACTTTTCAAAGCATTCTCCCAATCATTTACGGGGAGTGCTCTAAAATGGTATAACAGCCTACCACAAGGCTGTATCAAGAATTTTGATACTTTTTGGGTGGCCTTTCGAATGCAGTTCGTTGGGAGTAAAGAGCTAAAGGCTAATGAAGACACAATAATCCATTGTGCTCAGGAACCAAATGAATCCTTAAAAGAATATATAAGTCGTTTAGTGAACACCAAGAGTGGGTTGGCTGACTGCTTCGAGCAGGTTGCGATAGCATCTCTAAGACAGGGCTTGAACCCTGGTAATTTGGCTGATTCGGTGACCAGAAAGAAGGCTATGACTTGGGGAGGGTTGCTGAATCAGGTTGGAAAGCAGATTAACATTGATGAAACAAAGAAAACAAGGGTTCACAGGCAGGTGAGGTCTGCCCCGGTGGCACCAAACCCTAATCAGAATCAGTCCGGAAACAAGGTGAAGGAGACCGGACAGGGGCATGGCAGGGCTAAAGCTCAATCTCAGCCAGCTGCACCTGCTCAGAGTCAGCAATCCAGAAATAAGAGAGGGACTTGGGTTCAACCGGAGTGGTTCGCAGAATTGAAAGAAATTGTGGCCACCATTTATGATAAACCAAAGGAAGAGGTGCACTATAGAAGACCAGCCACACTACAATCTCCTAGAGAGCACCGTAATAACTATTTCTGCCAGTATCACAATGATACTGGCCATACCACCGAGGATTGTATAGCTTTAAAACAAGAGGTTCAGAACTTGATTGAGAGGGGAAAGCTGGGGGCTTATGTTAAAAGAAGAGGAGGTAATAGGCCTGACAATACTCATCGGGTTGGTCCAAGTAATGTTGCTCCGGAGGGAGCCATGGTTATAATCGAAAGATTTGATGTGGAATCTGAATACTTGGATCCTGATCCAACTCGAAATAAAGTGGGTACCATTGAGGAATGTTCTAGGACAGTCTCCGGGCTCATTAAGTTTTCTGAGTCACTTACAATTTTCGGAGGGGATACTATGAAAGCTCCTACTGCTTCTTCGAGGAAGAGGCACATTCATACTTTAGCTACCCAGCTAGAAGGAGGCATGACTTCCTATCAATCGCAAATCCCATTCCCCTTCATTGTTTTTTATGAAGATGATTTAAGAGATATAGCTGGCCCTCATGAAGATGTTGTTGTCATAGGAGCTTCTATTGGGGGCAATGACGTAAGACGAATTTTGGTGGATACTGGAAGCTCAGCCAATATCCTTTTCTTAAACACATATAAGAGAATGAAAAATCCAGCTGTAATTCAGAGTTCGGACAGATCAATTGTGGACTTTACTGGCAGCTCAGCCGATGTGATCGGGGAGTTCGAGGAAGAAGTTTTGTTGGGAAAGGGCCCTTTCAAGAAGATGGTCAGGGTACTTTTTATTGTGGTGGATTGTCCCACTTGTTATAATGCTATTTTAGGGAGGTCTTGGCTCTCTAGGATGCATGCAGTGGCTTCAATAGTCCACCAATGTTTGAAATATGCTGTTCAGGGACAGGTGGGAGTTGTCCGGAGCAGTCAAAAGGTTGCAAGAGAATGTTATGCTACAGCCATGGCGCCCCGGACGATGGGGGCAGTTCGTATCAACGAGCAATAGCAATTTGGGTGGCTTTCTGGGGGTGAGGGTGAAATTGATGACCCCAGAGAGGCCCCTGGAGTATTAATACCACTCGAAGAGGTAGAAACACATTGTTTAGAAGAAGGAAAAAGTGTCAAGATAGGGTCCAGAATGCCACCCGATCTGAAAATAGAGATGCTAAATTTTTTGAAGAGCCATCAGCATGTTTTTACTTGGTGCAATGCTGATGTTACTGGGGTTCCAGCAGATGTGATATCACACCGCCTATCTGTCCGGAAAGATGTAGCACTAGTGGTTCAAAAGAGAAGGGCTTTTTCCAAGGAAAAGGCTGATGTTATTGTGCAAGAGGTTGATAGGCTCACAAAGATGGGGCATATCAAGGAGTCTCAATATCCTTTGTGGACTGCCAATCCGGTCTTGGTGAAAAAGAAAAATGGCAAGTGGCATATGTGTATTGACTTCACAGACCTCAATAGGGCTTGCCCAAAATATCTGTATCCAGTTCCCCGGATTGACCAGCTAGTCGACTCTACCTCTGGGAATAAGCTGTTGTCCTTTATGGATGCTTTCTCCGGATACAATCAGATCCAAGTAGATCCGAAGGATCAAGAGCATACCACATTTGTCACTGACAAGGGTCTTCACTGCTATAAGGTAATGCCATTTGGGTTGAAAAATGCTGGGGCTACTTATCAGAGATTGGTAAACAAAGCCTTTGCTGATCAGATTGGAAGGAATATGGAAGTATACATCGATGACATGATGGTGAAGAGTGTGGATGAGCAATTGCACTTGGCTGACCTCCAAGAAACTTTCACCAACTTGGTGAAAGTGAATTTAAAGTTAAATCCAGAAAAATGTGTGTTCGGAGTACAATCCAGGAAGTTTCTAGGCTATATTATAAGTGAGCATGGGATACAGCCCGATCCGGACCAGCTTAATGCTCTATTCCAAATGGAGCCTCCTCGAAATGTTAAAGAAGTACAACGGCTAACGGGGAGGTTAGCTGCTTTAAACAGATTTATCTCAAGGTCTTCGGACAGGTGTGCCCCGTTTTTTCAAACCTTGAAGGGCGCGAAGGGATTCGATTGGACGTCACAGTGTGATGAGGCTTTTAATGAGATCAAGAAGCACCTGTCTTCCCCCAAAACCTTGTTTAAACCAGTTGATGGGGAGACACTCTTCATATATTTGGCAGTTTCAAGTTGTGCCATCAGTGCTGTGTTGGTAAGAGAAGTAGATAATTACCCCCATCCAGTGTACTACATCAGCAAAAGCTTGATAGATGCAGAAAAGCGTTATTTGAAACTTGAAAAATTAGCATTGGCCCTGGTAATAGCTGCTAGAAAGATGAGGCCTTATTCCGAGGCTCATCCTATTATCGTCCGGACATCTTTTCCTTTGAAGAATGTTCTCCAAAAGGCAGACATTTCAAGCAGGATGACTAAGTGGTCGGTAGAATTGGGGGATTTCGATATAGATTTTGCTCCGCGAACAACAGTCAAAGCCCAAGCTGTGGCTGATTTTTTGGTTGAATTTCACTCCGACAGAGATTCGGAGCAGGCTACTGAGTTGAAAGACAAAAAGGTCTGGGTCGTCCGGATGGATGGTGGATCCAGTACTATGGGATGTGGTGCAGGGGTGTGTTTGACTTCTCCATATGGTGACAGAATGTACCAGGCTATATGTTTTGCTTTCAGGGCTTCCAATAACGAGTCCGAGTACGAAGCAGTTATAGCTGGTTTAAAGTTAGCCTATATTTGTGGGGCTAAGATGATAAAGCTAATGAGTGACTCCCAGCTTCTTATCCACCATGCTCAAGGTCAATCTGAGGCTAAAAAGAACAATTAGTGAAGTATTTACTTCTCCTTAAAAATGAAGCAATCAAGTTTAAAAGCATTATTTATGAACATATACCCCGAACAGAAATTGAGTTAGCAGATTCATTGGCAACCATAACATACATAGAGTCGTATCCATGGATCCATGTGCTGGAGAGCCCCTCCATTCAACTTGATATGGGTAAAGAAGAAGAAATTTTTGAAGTACAAATGAAACAACCACAGGATTGGAGATTTCCTCTCCTGCAATACCTCTCCGATGGCATCGTGCCTCCGGATAAATCACTGGCAAGAAAACTGAAACACAAGGCTCGTGCTTTTATCATACTAAGAGACATTCTATATAAAAAGTGTTACAGTAAACCTCTTTTACGTTGTTTGGGGGATAATGAATCTCAAGTAGTCCTCTCTGAATTGCATGATGGCGAGGGATCAGCTCATTGTGGATTCAGGGCTCTAACAAGGAGAGTTTTACTGGCTGGCTCCTATTGGCCATCTATCATGCAGGATGCTAAAGAACTGGTGAGAAAGTGTGACCCATGCCAGAGATACAACAATGAAATTCATGTCCCAACCATTCCTTTAGAGTCAATCTCTGAGCCTATACCTTTTGCTCGTTGGGGATTGGATTTAGTGGGGCCTCTCCCTATGGCGTCCGGAGGGCGCAAAACTATAATTGTTGCTATCGATTACTTTTCGAAATGGATTGAAGCTGCCCCTCTGGCAGGAACAACATCAAAAGCCGTTATAAAATTCATTATATCCAACATTTGTTGCAGATTTGGTGTTCCACAAAAGATAACGACAAATAATGGGCCACAGTTCGACAATAGGGAAATGGAGAGTTTCTATGCCTCAAGGGGTATACAACATTGTTTCTCTTCACATTTCCACCCACAAGCAAATGGTCAGGTTGAAGTGGCTAACAGAACTATACTGTCCGGTTTAAAGAAGAATTTAGAAGGGACTGCTGGGAAGTGGCCTAGCTCTTTACAAGAAGTTTTGTGGGCCTACCGGACAACACCTGGGGCTGCAACACAGGAATCACCCTTTGCTTTGGTCTATGGGATGGATGCAATAGCTCCCATAGAAGCAACTCTCCCATCATTTCGTGTTCACAACTTCTCCGAATGCGCTAACGAAGTGGCAATCAGAAGTCAACTCGATCTAATAGAAGAAAGACGAGTTAAAGCTCACCTTAGGGCTGCTCACTATCAGGGTTTAATGAGAAGCAGATTTGCTTCTAGAGTTAAAAGAAGAGATTTCCAGCCGGGGGACAAGGTGTTGAGGAAAGTCTTCTTACACACTAAAGAAAAGTTGCTCGGCAAATTGGCCCCGACTTGGGAAGGACCTTATATGGCTGTTGAAAGGCTTAAACCTGGAACATATTGGCTAGAAGACAAAGATGGCAGAGTTCTGACCCACCCTTGGAATATCGAACACCTCCGGATGTACTTGGAGTAACACTTGTGTAAATATTTACTTGTTTAAACATCCATGTAAATATTTGAGGGCATACTCTTTCCTACCCTGGTGGCGCGGGGAGGTTTTAATGAGTTGTGCCTTCTTAAAAAAATTTCCGAAGTGTTCTTATTTTGTCTTTTGTCACACCATCCGGATTGAAACAAAAATAGTGATGACCACTTAAACATTTGTCATCGGAGAATTTAAACACTCTCACTATGAAATAACTAAGGGATATTTAAACACTAGCCACCAAAATTAAAACAGATTATGAAAGAATGTGAGAATTGTGCAAAACAAGGGCATTCATTGAAATAAATTAAGTGCCTTGGCCTTCCAAGGACTTTCAAATTGTCAAGAAGAGTAAAAGATCTATCCGGTCAGATACCGGACACACTTACAAAAAGAGTGCCTTGGCCTTCCAAGGAATTTAGTTTAGATAACATGAAAAGTAAAAAGTAATTCGTAATTTAAGGCTGAGCCTTTGAGGATGGCTCAGCTTCATCTACCTTCTTCTTCCCCTTAGGATCATCTTTCTCTTTGTTTGGGCTCTCCCCGGCGTTCCCTTCTTCATCAGATGAGGATGCACTGGAGTAGCCATACATGTCGCCTTCGGCCATTGTGTGATATGGGAGGTCTTCAGACTCTACGTGAAGCCACAAATTACCCAAGTTCCTCTTCGAGAACTTCTCATGGAAGAGCGGGACCATGTCTGATTTCACCTTGGCATACATCCGCTCTTGAGTATCTATCACGTTGTTGGCATAAGCATCAATCTTGGCCTGGATTTTGGCCTCCTGCTCCCTTAGCAGATCAGCTTTCTCCCCTGGAGCTTGGGACACTGCGTTTTCAAGAGCAATTTTGTCACTGGTCAAATTGGAGATAATTTGGTCCTTGGCATTGGTCTCCCCTTTTGAAGTGACAAGATCTTTCTCCAATCCGGACAGCTTCTCCCGGAGCTGTGTGATACTGTTCTCTAGAGTGGCGACTTTTGTAGAACTTACCTCTTGGTTTTTCTTCAGCTCTTCATTCTCCCCCTTTAGAGTGGCAGCATTTGAAGTGGCAGTGCGAAGGTCATCGGACAACCTCTCTTTGTCAGACTTGAGGTCTTTGATAATGTCTGCCTGATTCCGAACTTGCTTCTCCAACGCGAGCACCGACTGAACATTGCTTAATAGAGAATGAGCTATAACATCCCTTTCACTTGAAACAGTAAAAGTCTTACCATTAAAAGTGACTGTGTTCGAAGTGCTCGGAGGGAGATAAGGCCCAGCAAAATCATCTCTGGGAAGATTGATGAAGTACTCACCAAGCCCACCTAGACCAGTGATGTCTACCCCATCAATGCTAAGATCTCCCCCTTCGACCTCATCGGTTTGGAAGTCACCAAGTATCTCCTCTGCTTGTGTTGGGTATGTGGGGTCAGCTTGGGGAAGAGGCTCTGGAGGTTGGAGAGAGAGTTCGTCACCCTTAGAGGTCTTTTTATTCTTGGCCTCTCTATCTTTGCTTTCAGCTCCCCGTTTACGGTCTCTCTTGGAAGCCCTTGGAGGATTTGGAGAGTGTACCTCTTTCCTAACACTCTCCTGCTCTACCGCTTCCAAGAGAGCAATATCAATTTGACTAGGGGCTGGCCCCTCCAGATGTGTTGGAACATCCTCCTCCACTTCAGCAGGGTTAGCTCCACCCACTACTTTCTTGCCCTTCTTTTTTCCTTTCATCTTACTCGGGGCCTTGGCCCGGCCTGGCAAGTAAAGTGTCCCGTCCGGTTCATGCGTCCTTTTGAGCATTACATCCGGAGGAGGCTGGGTGGTGAGCTCTTCCCATGTTAAGTCTCTCCGACCTCTAGTGTTCCACAGATGAGACCTTGCTAAGTTGCCCCATGTAAAAGCAGCATGGAACCGGTTCCCCCACTTCTCATCAGCCCAAGCGTTGATCTTGGAGCAAGTGGTCTGCCCGACTTTCAAGTGGTCACTAAAATCCTTGGGCAGTTCTGGTAAGGAAAAAGTAAGACCAATTAGTTTAAACTAACTTAAAAAAAAGACAAGAATGAAAAAAATGAGACTTACGATCGCTCTTCCATCTGCTTGTAAGAAGACTTGGGTTGACTCCAGACTTGATTTTCTTTCCATTCTCCCAAGCACCACTTACGAACAGGAATTGAGTCCTCCAATTCCTCTCCGACTCTAGAAGGTCATCAACAGCTTTAAAGTTATCCCCCATATTGAAGTGGTAGAAGGGTATGTGGTGGTTTCTGCAAAGATTGGCCACAGTAGCAAACTCCTCCATTGGCAGATGGATCCCGGAGAGCCTAGAAGCCATGATACAGGACATGAGGGTGTACCAAGCATTGGGGCTCAGCTGGCTCGGACAGAGCTTTATCAGATGAAAGTATCTGACAATTTCTGGGTCCAGGGGGAATCTGAGTCCCCAATTAAACAGCTCTGTGAAGATGACTATCTCGCTCAATTTGCAATCCATGGGAGTTTCAGGGTTTATAGGGATCCTTATGTTCACGTTCTCCGGAATTCCCCACTTCGTACGCATCCTGCCCAGTTCACCTGTGTGGATGAATGCGTAGTTGATCTTTTGCAGAGCGATGAGGTACTTGACATTGACCTTGTGAAAACAAGGCCCCACTCTTCCTTCAAGACTCTCCGGCAGATCCGGATGCCTCAAGCACAACTTTTCCTTGCCTTTGTCTTTTTTGGCAGCAACAGCACTGCTAATCTGTCAGGAGGGCTCAGATTCGAATGGAGCCTCTTCGATAGAGTCCTCCATTACTTCCTCCATGATTGATGAGGGGTTTTCAGCAGCTGTGGTAAGGGGAAGGTTCAGAGTTGGCTCAGCCTGGCTTTCGGACTGCTGAGTTCCAGAATTTTCTTGGTTCCTGGCCTCCGGTTGGGGCTCTGATGCAGATGTTTCCTTCCGGAGACTTGAGCTAGTGCCTTCTGGACCGGAAAACCTGTCCTTGGGAGCTCTAATGGGAACTTCTGACCCTGCACTACTGTCTTTGGCACCCGATTTTGAAGGGGTGCCCTTGGAAGCTTGGCCCTTGACCAACCGGCCTTTTCTCCGGTCAACTAATTTTTTAGGGGAATTTTCGGTGTCTGACCCCATAGCTATGAAGGGGGAGGGTTTCTTGAAGCTGGTAACAGTAACACCTGGCTCAATAACAAGTTCTGATTCTTGAACCGAAGAACCGGAAATGATGGGTGAGAGATTGGCTTGAAATAACCTTTTCGGTTTGACACCTTTTGAAGAAGAAGAGCCATGGTCTGATTCTGTGGCAGCAGCGACTGGTTTGTCAATAGGAGAGGTGGGTAAACCTGTCGCAATGCACATTTCCCTTTCGACTTTTTGCGCATTTTCTAGTTCAGAGAGGTTGAGCCGCCCGCCTTTGACCAAAGCGTACCTCGCTGTGAACATAAACGACCTGAGCAAGAGTTTGATTTTGAGAGAGGAAACTTTAGGGATTTGCAGAGTAAAAACGAGAGTGATGGCTAAACAGTAGAAAATGTTTCAATTTATAGTAAATCTGAAAAAGAGTTTGATTCCTAGGAGAATTCGAAAAGATTGGTAATGATTAAAAGACGGCGATGATGTCACCCTCTTTAATGAAGAGGTTACTTTTCGAAGAAGGTGGGTGCGAGATTCAAGGTGAAAAAACAGCTGAAGAAACCAACCAAAAAGTGACACGTGTCCCATAAACTTTGGCAAAAAACCGTTTGGATTCACGAAGCTTTATCGGTCCGGATAAAACCACAAGACAAGCAAACCTGTCCGGGTTAAAACTGCCCCTGAACATCAGACTGTTTTTCAAGGTTTTTGACAAAGGCATTTGAACAAACACCTAAAAAAGGGGCTCCTGATGAGTCCAAAAACTGCTTCCTCTCCAGACAGGGACCGATCGGACCAAGACCACCAGACCGGACAGACCACTTCGAACACTTAGCCCATTGGACTGTTCGAACTATGACAAAAGTACTAAAAAACCTAAACACTTCTTGACTAAGCTACTTGCTCTCCTGCTGAGAGCTCATGGGTCTTTAAACATGACCCGGGTCCACTAAACATGACCCGAAAACCCATAAAGCCCAGATGTAAGGGTATAAATACCCAACCACCTGCATTAAATATGGGTAATGAAAATTAACTGCAACCAGGCAGCTTAATTCTCCCTCTAATCTCTACTCAACATATTAAATACCCATAAACTTCCACAAAACTCTGAACAAATTACCTGATTACCCTTAGACATAAATTAACCACACCAGTGTATAGTTTTAGTCTACAGTTGACCAATTCGCATCCTCTCCTGAGAGTTGTTTGCAAATCAAATAGTACACTCACACTATCCAAAATGTAAACAATTCGCAATTATACCTGAGAGTTGTTCTCAACTCTTGAATTTCTTGAGAGTTATTTGCAACTCTTGATTTTCCTGATAGTTGTTTGCAACTCAACTCTTATAAACACAATTCGCAGGATATCCTGAGATATGCATGCAATTCACATGAAACCATGCGAATTGGTAACACAATTAGCATATTCCTCATTAGATACATCACACAATTAGTATATTCCTCATTAGATACATCACAAAATTCGCATCTTCTACGTTAGAAAATCATAAAACAATTCGCATCTTATGCTCGGAATGCCTGGACAACTAAAACTTATAGTCTACACATGTTTCACATTCAAAATCAAAATCTAATACACTAAAATGAGTATATAACTTCATAAACAAGGATTAACAACAAACATTAACAAAATAAGCACAGATCACTGGAACAAAAACAAAAAAACCAGAGAAAAGCTCGAACAAGATTTACTAAGAACAGAAACAGTAGAATAACACATATTCTAACTTAGAAATCCAACAAATAACTTCGAAATTAATAGTGAATCCACCTGGGCCGTCACACCTGTAAATCCAATTAGAGTGCATTATGACTGAGAAATTCGAGGAGGATTACGCATTCTATCATATGTTGACTTGAAAAGAACATTTGCAGAGCTTCTTGTATCTATCAACATGCATCAGATTTCAATACCAACGTTTTCGCTCTAATAACTACTACATCTTCATGAGGACCTGCAGTGTCTCTCAAATCATCATCATGAAAAGAATAAAAGGAACATCTTTCTTACCATACAAATGAGTAGATATCCCTCATTTGATTTAAGTAGATAAACTCACAACATGCCTTTATCTATAGCTATCATTATTGCCAGTCATAGTGTCTCCTCCAAAGATTGCCAATGACTCAAAGTATTCACATAAATTTTAAACCCGACCTTGTTTTACTGGCTCATCCATTGTCATCAAAATCAGTCGATCCAGATCTGTATTCAAATATTCTGATGCAGCATCGAAATCATCAACCTTATAATCCAAAATCATTAGATTTTCTGCCTGTGGATTTGGATTTGTTGCCTCCAAAGTCGACGCAATATGAGCTTTTAATCCAATGCTCTGCCCTTTAACAAAGACTAACAACTTGTCATTTTCAATTAAAGTTTGAACCTCATTCTTCAAATCTATAAAGTCTGCAGTGTAATGTCATATGCTGTTATGATATTTACAGAACCTATTATTACGCTCCTCCATTGCTATATTTATTAGAGCAGGCTTCTTAAAATTCACATATCATTTCGCATTTTCATAAATTGCAGCAACATTTTCAGTTAGACCTACATAGTACTTTAGCCTTATCCACTGATTTGGACTTGGTCTTTGACATTGATACCCTATAGCTTGAGTTGGGTACCTGCCAGTTCGAGGAGGAAAATTGTTGTTGTTCCTCGAATGCGATGGTTGGGCTGAGTTCGAAGAATGCCCCTGATTATTTGGCACCTACACTGAACTCTTTTACTGGATCTAACCACTCCTCGAACTCTAGTTGAGTCTTTCACTTTAATTTAATCTTAAACTTGAGTCATCAGCGCTTCAAAGATCAAAGCTCTTCGTTTTGTTGTTTTACTTAAATATGCTCATATGAAAAAATACGTGTCATTAGGGTGAAAAACTAGTGTGGAAAAATATAATTTTCAAAAAATAGCAATCATGAATTTTATATTGTTCATCTTTATGAAAGAAAAATATATATATTTTTGAATTTTTTTTAGTTAGAATTTGAAAGATATGAAGTTTTGAAGGTTAAAAATAACTATTTATTAAATGTTGTACATATTTTGTATGTTCTGAGGTATTGTTGAAATGATTTATGTTGCATATGATTTTTCATAAACTTGAAAATCTAAATTGTTATAATTATTTTTATTTTTTCTGGATGGTTATCGGTAACTCTCCTTATTTAGTATATGTATAATATATAATATAATATAGGATAATCAACAAATTAACCACCCATAATCAAAATTATTTACCTATAACAATCCAGGATTTGAGAAAGTACTAATAACCACATGGTTTTAGAATTTAATGACCGATAACCACTTGATTTTTTAATAGTCATCATACCCTCGTTTTGTTATTACGATCTTTGCTTGTTTATTTTATTTTTTCATTCGATTAATCTCCTTTGTGATTTTAGATTTGTTTTTTGTTTTTCATTCGATCAATATTTTCTGCAATTGTCGATCATTTGTTTTTTCTTTGTTATTCTTCATTTATCGACTGTTTATTAATAACTATCATGTTTTTTGTTTTTTGTTTTTTTATTACGTAAAGTTATTTTTTGTTGTTTTATGATTATATGATTGTTGCTGTTATGTTGATTCTTTGTATCCATATATTCACGTAAATATTTTGAAAATTATCTGAAAATAGTGATTTTAGGTAGATTCTATACAAAATTATGTGCTAACATATTGTGAAATTATGTTATAAGTTGTTACGTAAATGGGTTACGAAATTACACTATAAGTGGTTGCGTAAAAGGGTTGTGAAACTACGTTATAAGTGTTCGCGTAAAAAGGTTTTGAAATTACGTTAGTTATAGATGGTTACATAAAAGAGTTGCGAAACTACGTTATATATGGTTGCGTAAAAGGGTTGCATTACAACATTTATTGTCATTTGAACAAGTTTTCATACACATGTAAACGCTTAGTTATTAGTGTCACAAGATTCTATTATTTATGTAATGACCTCCTAGTTTTTTTTTTGAAATATTAGCAAGATGTTTACAGTCATATGCACCTTTAATTAGATGGTAAAAATGTGTATTTTGTAAAGTTTGTAAGTGAACTTGTCGTATAAATAATGAATTTAACAATTGAATTACAAGTACAAATCCTGATCTATAATATAATGTTCGTTTTGTCATTTTTTATCTGAATTATAAAGTCAAAAGTACATGTTAATTAATATCTAAACTACTATAAGTTGGGTGCAAACTTACATTCAAATAGGTTACGTAAAACCTTAGGTTTGAAAAACAAAAATAAATAATGGTTGTTTTAAAACTTATTGTAAGTTGGATGCGATATTACATTCAAATTTGTTGTCCAATGTTTTTTTCGTTTCGAAATACCGAAAATAAAGTTGATCATGAAAGTTATTTTAATTTGTGTGCGAAATTACGTTCAAATTGGTTGTGCAAAAGCTTTTTTAGGTTCGAAATACCAAAAACAACAAGTCTGTAAACTTACTGTAAATTTTGTGCGAAATTATGTTCAAATTTGTTGTGTAAAAACTTTTTTAGCTCTAAAGAACGATTTAAATTGTTGCGAAAAGACAAAATGAAATCATCCACAACTTTAATTAGGTACACAAATTATTTTTAGATTCCTAATTTTAATTTTAATTTTGAAATAAGACAAACATTCATCCAAATAGAATATGAGCGATTCTTTTATACATGAACACAACAGTTAAAATATTAAATACGAAAATGAATAGTTTATGTCGGAAAAGTATGAATTTTTTAATTGATTTGTTACCATTAATTTTAGTATTCGCTACAATTTGTAAAAGAATTGGAGATATTTTAAAACTTAGAATTTTAAAAGGAAGAAAAGTTACTAAATTAAAAGAAAAACCTCAAAAAGCGTTGAATTATATTTTTATATCCGAAATATGTTTTTAGTAAGACGTTTTTTCTAAACTTAAAAATTCAAAATATTATCAACACTTTTAATTTTTTTCCGAATTTCCCATAAACTACATAAAATTAACTCGGTTATTTATAAACAATTTAGGGAATTGCTAAAAAAGAAGCCAAAACTACTCCGCAAAGTCGCATGTTTCTGATTTTCAATATTTACAAAATTGTCACTAACCAAAAAAACCAAAAACCCCTTAGAAGTCAAATTAATTACAACTCATGGCATTGAAGACTCTAAACTACTCCATGAAGTTGCAAACACAATTTCAAACATCAATCTTAATTCATCTTCTTCAAACTACTAAAAATAGAAACTTAACAACTAACGAAACCCATTTTATCAAAAACTTGAAAACCTTTATAACATGGCCGAAAAAGAGTCGGAACCACTTCCCACGCAGAGCAGCATGGTCGCCGAGGAGGTACATTGCATTTCCCTCACTCATTTTGGCGAAAAAACACATTTTTGTAAAAAAACCCGTTTTTGCTGCTCTTTGCCACCCGGTGGCGTGGTCGACATTGCGTACGCCAATATAAAAGCGTATAACAGCATTGACACGCCGTTTATTGGCGTGGGAAACTTGCAGATGCCACACGTGTGTCGTATGATGGGTGCTCTACGCCAACCAATGGCGCGGTGCTATTGTTTTGCGCCTTTATGTCGGCGAAATGGGCTTAACTTATCCGAAATGCCGGTTTAATTGGTTTAACTACTTCTTATATATTGCAGGAGGTGACTCAATGCAATATTTCGCTTGTTTCGGACTACGCTCACCATTTCACCACTCACAGCGAGTATAGCTTAGACTCGATGACCAAGTGGGTAAAAAGTACGAGGAAGTCGTTGGGTTTTTCGACAACCATAGCATCCAAAGAGGTAGGGAAAAGAGGGAGAACACCGAGAGTAGATTATCGGTGCGAGCGATCCAGTGTTTTTAAGTCGCCCGTTAAATAGTGCGACCGTAAGCGTAAGACTATCGGTAGCAAAAAAATAAATTGCCTTTTTTATTTGGTAGGCAACCCGATAAAAGGAGACGATAAGTGGGCTCTTAGTGTCATTTCCGGGATGCACAACCACGAACCGATTAAGTATGCCAAAGTTTATTTGCAATGGTCCAAGTTAAAACGGAAGGAAAAAGAGCTCGATGATCTTTTGATGGTGAACGGGCTTAGTCCGCGACAAATATTTGGTGCTTTGAAAAAGGCTGATCCGTAGAATGCTTCAAATATCTGTCACGTTTACAATCACCGTCAAAGAACGATGATGGTTGAAAATGATGTTCGATCCCAAATGTAATGCTTGTTAGTTAAATTACAATTGCACAAGTACAAGTATTGGGCACAAACGGGCAATGACGGCTCTAATGTCATAACCAATTTGTTTTTCGCACATCCGCTTAGTATTGATTTACTACGGACCTTCCCACACTTGCTAATCATGGATATCACGTATAAAGTTATTCATTACGGGATGCCTTTGTTCGAAGTAGTTGGGGTAACATCGACCAACAAAACATTTTGCATTGGTTTCACGTTTATGGTGAGTGAAAAACAAGACAACTACGAATGGTTATTGGGATGCTTAAAAACGGTAATGGAGGAGAATGATGGTGAATTACCTTGTGTTATCGTTACGGACCGTGAACTAACCTTGATGAATAGCATCAACAAAATATTTCCTAGCGCTAGTCACATGTTATGCGAGTGGCATATCAATAAGAATGTTAGCGAGAGAACAAAAAAAAATGTTTCAAGACGGGAAGGTGGCTAACAATTTTTTGGTGGCTTGGAACAACGTTGTTTCATCCAATACCGTTGAGGTGATGAACGAGAGGTTGGCTAAGATGCGGTCGGTGTTCAAAGACCAAGATAAGGCGGTGGATTATGTGGTTGACTCTTGGATTACGCTTTGTAAAGAGAGGTTTGTTCACACTTATAATAACAAAATCATGCATTTCGATAATCACACCTCTAATAAGGCGGAAAGCTCGCATGCTATATTGAAAAAATATGTCGGGTCTAGCCGATTAGATTTCAATGGGTTTTGGGATAAAGTACATGTCTTGTTAGCGATGCAACATTCGACCATTAAAGAATCTATGAAGCTTAACAAGTGCCGTCTAATTCACAAATTTCAATATTTTAAATTGTTCAAATTTTTACGGGGGTACGTGTCACCTATTGCATTGACGATAGTATACGATAATTATTGTTGATAAAAGCGGCGGTGATTAACTTCGTGCATTTGCACCGATCATACGATCCATGGTTTGCCATGTTCCTACAAAGTTGAGGCAATCCGAAGAGTGGAAGGTCATATCCGTACTCGGATTATAGACGATCATTGGAAGAGACTAGATATCGTTCCTCGAGTTAAACTCACCGGCAAAAAAGAGGTGAAATTTAATTTCGCAAATCTAAATGCCAAAATTGAAGCGTTTGATATTTACGAACAAAGTCATTGGCTAACAAAATTTCAACAAATTTTGGATCCGTCGACGACACTCCTTTGAGAACCCTTCGAGAAGGTTAAAACCCGCGTTAGAAGTCTCGAGCGCGTCGGAAGCCGTGGTCGTGGACGGGGTTGGGGTCGCGTTAAAGGTAGCAAACTCCAACGTGATTATTCTACGAAAAAGGATCCTTCGTATCACGAATACGTCGAACAAGAAATGTTTGTGTCCCACGATAGTGCCGAAACTCCACTAGTATAGCAATCCCGATCGACACTTTCGGTAGCACCGCAAGAACAGTCTCCGCACATACTCTTAGTAATTCCGGAGAAAAACCGCCAAAAAAATGGGTTGCATACGTTGGTTTAGGCACTCCGGATGCGTCGAACAACATTACCGCTATACCGTCATTCTCGGCTAAACCATTCCCGGCGAGATTACCAAATATCCCGGACTCGAGATTTTCAAAAGACATACCTTAATTTATGCGTCATTTCATAAGCTCAATTACAAATGTTATGCCCGACGGTAATTGTGGTTTTAGAGTCATCGCGCATGGTATGGTCGGCTACGAAAGTGGATGGCTAATTGTTAAAGAAACCTTGGTTCACGAGCTAAAGAGCGATCGAGAGCTTTATAAACGGGTTGCATATTACGACGATAAAAGCGAAGTCGATAAGGAGATACACCAGTTGACTTTTAATAAAGAGAATGCACCTTTTGCAAATTGGATGTCCTTGCCTGTTGCAAAAAAATAGTCGCGACGACATTCAATTGTGTTTTCTATTGTCTCTCTCCCGGAGAACGTACGACTTACTTACCGGTGAAAAATGCACTGCCGAATGATGGTTCTTTAAAGGAGATCTAGTGTGGCATTCGTCAATAAAAACCATTTTGTTCACGTGAGTAAAGAACTTTTAGTTTCGCACGTATTTAATCATTTATTTTCTTGACGCGCATTGATATTCAATGTCAATTTGTAGGTTGACTTGGTTAAAGGGTCACCTTTACCGACTATAGATCCAAAGTGGATGCGAACGACGAGAGAATACGCTATTTGTTGGTCGTTCCCTTTGTTAGATAGAGTCCGTGTATTTTCAAGACTTCAAAATCCCACACCGACACATTTCGTTGAATTTGAGGACCCCATAGTGGACTTAACTAAAGATTGTTAATTGAGTTCGTGTTGTAATTTTTAGTTTGAAATCGAATTTAGTTTGCGTTTGGGTTTTTTGTTTTTTTGTTGTAAACTCACTTCGGATTGTATTCACGAACCATTAAACTATCTTCAATTAACCGATCTTTGTGAAGATTTTTTTTTAAAAATTTAACTTCACAATTTTCATAGGTGGGTGTTTTCGCCGGCCAAATGACGTGCCTGGTGACTCTTACACCAACCATTGGCGTAAGAATACATCTGTACGCCATTAGGCTGGCGGACACAACCGTTTTGTAGACTGTGTTCCCAAAAGAATAGAGAGCCCCTTAAGGTTTATGCATATTGCCGCCAGACATTAGCGAAAAGGGCTTCCCTTACGCCATTGTCTGGCGGCAGTAGGCTAAACCCTATAGTTCAATATTTTTTGGGTTTTGTCTACTGTATTTTAATTTTAATTTTCATGTTAATTAAATTAAATAGATAATTAATGTTAGTAAATTTTAAATGCATTTTTGTTTTCTATGTTAGTAACTTTGGTGGTTTGGGTTCTTGTATGATACTTTATGCTTTCATTTGATTGTTATTTTTTGTATACTGTTATAGTTCAAACAACATGAATATGTTAAACTGAAACATAAATCTAAACACAAACTCAAGCATAAACTCGAACATAAACTGTTTCATGAAATTAAACAAGCTGAAACACAAACTAAAACATAAAATCAAACATGAACTGAAACATGAACTGAAACATAAACTGAAACATAAACTGAAACAATAACTCAAACTTAAACTCGAACATAAACTGAAACAAAATGAAACACTAACTCAAACTCAAACATGAACTCAAACATACTGAAAAACAAACTGGAATATAATTTATCTATTAGGCCAGTTCCATTTCATCAACTTCCTTTCTTCTTTCGCATCCTGGTAGTCACATATTTCCTCTAGCTGGATGTCAATAATGTCCGAGTACGATCCATGGTTTGCCATGTTCCTACAAAGTTGAGGCAATCCGAAGAGTGGAAGGTCATATCCGTACTCGGATTATAGACGAGCATTGGAAGAGACTAGATATCGTTCCTCGAGTTAAACTCACCGGCAAAAAAGAGGTGAAATTTAATTTCGCAAATCTAAATGCCAAAATTGAAGCGTTTGATATTTACGAACAAAGTCATTGGCTAACAAAATTTCAACAAATTTTGTATCCGTCGATGACACTCCTTTGAGAACCCTTCGAGAAGGTTAAAACCCGCGTTAGAAGTCTCGAGCGCGTCAGAAGCCGTGGTCGTGGACGGGGTTGGGGTCGCGTTAAAGGTAGCAAACTCCAACGTGATTATTCTACGAAAAAGGATCCTTCGTATCACGAATACGTCGAACAAGAAATGTTTGTGTCCCACGATAGTGCCGAAACTCCACTAGTATAGCAATCCCGATCGGCACTTTCGGTAGCACCGCAAGAACAGTCTCCGCACATACTCTTAGTAAATCCGGAGAAAAACCGCCAAAAAAATGGGTTGCATACGTTGGTTTAGGCACTCCGGATGCGTCGAACAACATTACCGCTATACCGTCATTCTCGGCTAAACCATTCCCGGCGAGATTACCAAATATCCCGGACTCGAGATTTTCAAAAGACATACCTTAATTTATGCGTCATTTCATAAGCTCAATTACAAATGTTATGCCCAACGGTAATTGTGGTTTTAGAGTCATCGCGCATGGTATGGTCGGCTACGAAAGTGGATGGCTAATTGTTAAAGAAACCTTGGTTCACGAGCTAAAGAGCGATCGAGAGCTTTATAAACGGGTTGCATATTACGACGATAAAAGCGAAGTCGATAAGGAGATACACCAGTTGACTTTTAATAAAGAGAATGCACCTTTTGCAAATTGGATGTCCTTGCCTGTTGCAAAAAAATAGTCGCGACGACATTCAATTGTGTTTTCTATTGTCTCTCTCCCGGAGGATGTACGACTTACTTACCGGTGAAAAATGCACTGCCGAATGATGGTTCTTTAAAGGAGATCTAGTGTGGCATTCGTCAATAAAAACCATTTTGTTCACGTGAGTAAAGAACTTTTAGTTTCGCACGTATTTAATCATTTATTTTCTTGACGCGCATTGATATTCAATGTCAATTTGTAGGTTGACTTGGTTAAAGGGTCACCTTTACCGACTATAGATCCAAAGTGGATGCGAACGACGAGAGAATACGCTATTTGTTGGTCGTTCCCTTTGTTAGATAGAGTCCGTGTATTTTCAAGACTTCAAAATCCCACACCGACACATTTCATTGAATTTGAGGACCCCATAGTGGACTTAACTAAAGATTGTTAATTGAGTTCGTGCTGTAATTTTTAGTTTGAAATCGAATTTAGTTTGCGTTTGGGTTTTTTGTTTTTTTGTTGTAAACTCACTTCGGATTGTATTCACGAACCATTAAACTATCTTCAATTAACCGATCTTTGTGAATATTTTTTTTTAAAAATTTAACTTCACAATTTTCATAGGTGGGTGTTTTCGCCGGCCAAATGACGTGCCTGGTGACTCTTACACCAACCATTGGCGTAAGAATACATCTGTACGCCATTAGGCTGGCGGACACAACCGTTTTGTAGACTGTGTTCCCAAAAGAATAGAGAGCCCCTTAAGGTTTATGCATATTGCCGCCAGACATTAGCGAAAAGGGCTTTCCTTACGCCATTGTCTGGCGGCAGTAGGCTAAACCCTATAGTTCAATATTTTTTGGGTTTTGTCTACTGTATTTTAATTTTAATTTTCATGTTAATTAAATTAAATAGATAATTAATGTTAGTAAATTTTAAATGCATCTTTGTTTTCTATGTTAGTAACTTTGGTGGTTTGGGTTCTTGTATGATACTTTATGCTTTCATTTGATTGTTATTTTTTGTATACTGTTATAGTTCAAACAACATGAATATGTTAAACTGAAACATAAATCTAAACACAAACTCAAGCATAAACTCGAACATAAACTGTTTCATGAAATTAAACAAGCTGAAACACAAACTAAAACATAAAATCAAACATGAACTGAAACATGAACTGAAACATAAACTGAAACATAAACTGAAACAATAACTCAAACTTAAACTCGAACATAAACTGAAACAAAATGAAACACTAACTCAAACTCAAACATGAACTCAAACATACTGAAAAACAAACTGGAATATAATTTATCTATTAGGCCAATTCCATTTCATCAACTTCCTTTCTTCTTTCGCATCCTGGTAGTCACATATTTCCTCTAGCTGGATGTCAATAATGTCCGAACGGACCTGATCCAGCTTCTCCTCTATTGAATAATCTGTGACCTGGCAGTTGAACCGGTTACACGCAACACGATGCTCCAATTTGGCGAGGCCAGAAACTGGATGTAGACGGAATGTCACTAGGACTGACCACCTAGCTTTCACCTCATCAACACGCCTAAAAATTCTAGGCGGTTGGATATCATCCCTTCTATATAGGAAATACATCTGGCATAATAATGCCTCCCATTATGTTTTACGCCCCTCTTCGAGGTTCGTGTTACCAACTTCGATTGATGCTCTCATCAGATACTGATCTTCCAAATCAGTCCATGGACACATTTTTGCTTAATTTATCAACTAGTTTACCCTTTAATGTGGATACAATATCTATTTATAGATAATTTCGTTTCCAGATAACATAATCCAGTTAGACAAATGAAAACGTGACACGTGTAAAGTAAGGAGGACGAAAGATAAGGATAAGGACAAATGCCTAAAACGTGACACATGTAAAGCGAGGAGGACGAATGAAAACGTGACACATGTAATCCAGTTAGACGAATCAAAACGTGACACGTGTAAACGTGAAACTTGTTTTAGAAATTACTACTGTTTCAATTATGTTTCAATTAGTTCACGTTTCCTTGAATGTACTACTGTTATAAAACAACCAAAATATCTAAGCAATTACAAAAATACAGATATATCAACTTCAAAATATGTAACCGCATAGAACGTGTATAAAAAATAGACAAACTATCAAAGTAACCGACAATAGTTATAAAGTATCATACAAACAAAAAATACAACAATGTCTAAGAAAGTCTCTTGGCAGTAGACACAACATCCTCGTAAGCCCCAACCAGACGATCAAAATCATGGTCAAACTCACAAACTCCGAGAAACAACGAGATCTTGCGCATACCGGCATACAAATGTCGGATGATAGCTCCCTCCCGATCCTCATGCACATAGTCATCGAGCGAGTAGATTATAGTATTGATGAGTTCAAACCAGCTAATCTTTTAATAAATGAGAAGGTAATCAGGATCACAAAAATATTTCATCTCGTCTCTCATCATCACTCCTTAAAAGTCGGATGCAATGTGTTGCTCTTCCAGTTCACCCAATCATCCGGATCGAATGCATACACCATCGTCTTCGATTTTCTTCTTGACTTAGACTGCATCTCCACCAAAGGATGCGCAATACACCTTTGGACACGGCCAAACTTCAGTTGAACTTGCTCTGGATAGTATCCATGAGAGTGCTCTACACCGCATATGACATTTCGAAACCATGCTATATGTTCGAACGGAAAATGATCGTGTATCGCACGATAAAGATCAAACAAAATCTGCAATACAAACCAATATGTACATAAACACAAATATAAAAAAACGTTTTAGGATCACTAAATAATAAGACTTACATCGCTCTCCTGCAGGTTGTTGACGGAGATACGAAGGTTCAGCTTCGTCCGGGAGTCAAATACTGCTGCAACTGTTTCCATCTACCAATAGTGGGCTGGTGATCAGTGTAAGTGGAATGAGTAACAGGGCGGAGCATGACAAAATGATCCCGTATCCATGTGTCCAGCAAGCCGATACATCCGGCCCTAGTCCTCGTATCGTGAAGGGAGGCCTCACCCAGATTGTGGTACAAGTAAGCAAGAACAACACTCCCTCATGAGTACCTACCGACAGCATCCTGAGTCAAATCGCGCAACAAAAACAAATATTTGTAATTGGCGTACATGTTGCTTTTGTCCGGGAATATGACGGTGCCGAACATATGTAATATGTAGACGCGGGCAGCCACATCTACCATCAAATCACTTAGACCAGGGCTGTCATCGCAGAAATCTGGCCCACTAAACCTACTCCGGAGCCATTTGAACCCCAAACCAACGCCCTTGCATTTTTCAACCCATGTCACGAATGAAAACTCATCCACCATAAGCAGTTCAGCGCACTCGTGCATGGCCATAGTCTTGTCAGATATAACGGGAAACACAACAAGCTCACCCTGAACTAAGAGTTCCAAAATGGTGTGGACGTCGTCGAGAGTAATCGTCATCTCTCAGAACGAGAAATGAAAACTATTAGTCTTCAGAAACTATAGGCAAATCATCCATCGAAACTACTGAATCGACAGCTAAAACGGGCTGAGCAGCTTCCCATACCCTACTCTGCTTCTTTATTCTCTTCCTCTACGAGCCATCCGCAGATTGTGGGGCGTCACCATGATCCATTACCTGAAATAAAAAATGTACAAAATGTCAAGGTTCGTCGGAAACACAAATTGTCATGCTCAAAGCGTTTTTAGATAAATAATAGCATAAACGCGATTAACATGCACCAAAGAACAAGAATAAATCGGTCCGGGTGATTCCGGTGACCGGAGCGACCAACGCCATCACTATGGCGTGGGTTGCTTGACCACTCCATAGCGATGGCGTGGGATCCAGAGTCCACGCCTCCGTAACAAGAACCAAAATCGAATCAAACTTACCGTGAAGGGACTGTTTTGGTTGGTGTGTTTGGGGAAGCTTCGAGGGACTGTTGTAACTGCTACTTTCGATTCGGTTGTTTCAATTAGTCGAGTTGCTGCTGTTCTCAATTCAGTGGAGTTGAATTCGATTGTTTTTTGGTGTTTGGGTGTTGTTGGTGGTGTTTGGCTGAGGATGGTAATGAGGATGAAAGTGATAGAACGACTGACTAAGACAAGTTCACTTTTCTTAAATTAACGTTTAGGTTAGTTTAATTTAATTAAAATAAACATTAGTTTAAGGTTACGTAATTTATTTTATATAATTGGCTTTAAAATTTTATTAGTTTACTTTAAATAATAATTTGGTAGTTTAGTTTAGGTTAAATTTTTCTAAAAAGAAGATAGAGAAAATGTTTTAAAAAACGTAAATTAAGATAAATTTACATGATTTTACCTTAATATCTTATTCGAGAAGACTAAAACTTTATTCGAGAAGGTTTCTGACAGTTGGATGGCTTCTCTCCCAAGAAAGAGTTTCTTGGTTTCCCTGGTGACCCTTCTTCTTCTGGCTCCTTGAATCCAGCCATGGATTCGAATACAATTAACCTTAAATCCATTGAAGAGTTCCATTCTCTTCATAATGTGGGTGAATCTTCAAAGCTAAGAAAAACGTTCGCTGAAACTGTTAAGCAGTCTTCTCTCTCTCCTGATCATCTTCATGATCTCAAACCTGAGTGCTCTAAAGAATGTGCTGATCACTATTCCATTTCAATATTCAAATGAGGTTAAGGATTTTCTAGCTCGAAAATTCTTCAACAACAATCATTTGCAAGTTCAAGGATGAAATCCCACGTAAATCTGTTCTTGAATGTTTTTTCAAACCTTTAAATTCAAAGGGTCTTATAAGTTCTCCAGCTTCGATTCGAGGCACATTTTTATTGAGTTTCAGTTCAAAGAAGATGTGAGCAGTATCTGGTCTAAAAGTGTTTGGAACATTGAAGGCAAATCTATGAGAATTCTTCGCTGGGATTCTGAATTCAACAAGAAGTATGAGTGTCCAAAGACTCTGGTTTGGATTCGTTTTGAAAGGGTCCCTGAGTTTATGTATAATAGATCAATTATACAAAACTTGGCTTCCTTTATTGGAACTACTTACAGGGTTATAGTACCAGAAAACAAAGCTCTCATAAATGCCTGCTACGCTCATATTGAGCTCGATGTTTCAAGAACTCTAAAATATAGACTTTAGGCTGGTTTTGGATCGAACGAGGGTGCTGGATTAACATTAGTTACAAGAATGTGCCTCCATATTGTAACACTTGTTTTCATTTAGGTCATAAAGATGAGGAATGTAAAAAGAAATTTCAACATGTTAAAGAAGATGAAAAGATCGACAATTGTGAAGAAAGTGTTAACGATACTAGCAAGGAAGCTTTAAGGGTTGAAATAGATAAAGTTAATGATAGAATTGCTATTGAGAAAGAGGATACTCTTCGGGAGCCAAAAACATCTAATATTAACTCTAGTAATACTCAATCCTTCTGTAAAGTCTATAGAAGAAAGTTGAGGTCTGTTACAAGTGTGAAGGATAAAGATATTCAGGTGAAAGATTCAAGTGCTGCCGAATGTAGTCAAAACAATGATGTAGAAAATAATATGGAAGTGATAGAAGATCTCAATAGGGTTGATCAAGATTTTGCTCAAAGCAATCTCCAGTCTGAAGATAATGAAATGATTGGAAATATAGTAAGCTGTGATAACTCCCCTAGAAATCACCTTTCAAATAATGACTTTGGTTCCATCATCAGTGGGAAGCTAAAATCTCAATTGAAGAAAAGTAAAACTAAGAAGCTCACCATCAATTCTCTATCAATGAAATGAGGAAAATCGAAACATAAATCTTTATCAGACAATGATAAAGATAACTAACTGGAATGCAAGAGGCCTGAACAATAAGCCTACTTTGAGGAGGCTCCTTTCTGTTATCAAAGATAATAATTCTAAGATTTTGTCCATTCAAGAGCATATGGCTGATCCTTGCAAGTTGATTGGTGTGTCTGATGTTATTGGTTTCAAGAATTCTTTTTCGAACTGTTCCAATAAGGTCTGGATCTTTTGGAAGGATGATGTTGAGATTTGCATTCTTAATAATCATGATCAGTTGGTTAACATGGCTGTTTCTTATCTAAATTGTAATACTCTATTTAATTTTTCGGTGGTCTATGCTAAAAGTCAACGTGTGCTTAGAATGGATCTCTGGAATCAGATGAAAATGATTGCTACTGTTGATGTTCCTTGGATCATTACTGGAGACTTCAATGCCATTACTTGTTCTGAGGATCAGATTGGCTGTTCGACTTATGATCATAATAGTGCAAATGACTTTAATGAGACTATCGGGATTTGTAATCTTGAAGATGTTGGATACATTGGTTCGAGGTACACTTGGAATAGGGGGACTCGTTGGAAAAGGTTGGATAGAACTTTGGCTAATGAGCTGTGGATCAACACTTTCAAGGATACCCAGGTTTATCATATGGTCAGAACTTGTTCTGACCATGCTCCATTCTTTATTCAATCTAATTATGTCTCTAATTATATTAACTGCAAGAAAAGCTTTAAATTTGTTAATGCTTGGTCTAATGATGTTAGTTTTTTAAGCACTGTTAAGCTGAATTGGGACTTGGATTGCAAGGGGAATCAAGGCCAAGTCTTCCGGTATAAGTTGAGGAGGCTAAAGTTTTTCCTTAAGAAGTGGAATGCTAATACTTTTGGCAACATCTTCAATAGGGTGAAAGAGACTGCTGAGGCTGTTAGAAGAATGGAAATTATTCATACTGAATCCAATAACAACTCTTCTAGATCTGATCTCTCTAAAGCCAATAGTTTATACTTGAAGGCTCTCATAAATGAAGAAAGTTTCTGGCAGCAAAAGTGTTACAATGGTTAGATTAAAGATGATGATGGTCACACCAAGCTTTACCATGTGTATGTCTCTAAAAATAGAAGGCGTAACATTATTAAGGGGATCAAAGATAATGGGATTTGGCTTGACAATGCCTTGGATATTTCTAACTCTGCTGTGTGTTATTTCAAATCTATTTTATCTTCAAATTCTTATACTAACAGTAATGAAGAGGCTTTCTTAATGCAGGATGAGATCTTTAGTTGTATTCCTAATATGGTTAATAAGGATGACAATGATTCTATTATCAGGCAAACTAATAAGGATGGAGTTTGGAGCATTATCTCTAAAATGAAGACTGATAGTGCTGCTGGGCTGGATGTCTTTAATATCTATTTCTTCAAATTTTGTTGGTCTATCATAAATAAAGACTTGTGCAATGCTTTAAAGTACTATCTTTCAGGAAACAACATCCGTGATGGTGTGTTTGCTACTGGTCTGTGCCTTGTTCCAAAGAGTGCAAATCCAACTGACTGGAAATCTTTTAGACCGATAAGTATTTGCTCCATTTTTAATAGAATTTTTTCCAATCTTATAAACTCTAGATTATCCAATATTCCGTCTAACATTATCTCTAAGATGCAGGGTGCCTTTGTCAAAGGGAGATTGATCCATGATAATATCTTAATCACAAAAGAATTGGTACATGACATTGATAGAAAACCTAAAACTGGAAATGTAATTATTCAGTTAGATATGTCTAAAGCTTTTGATAAGATTTCCCATGCATTCATTCTAAGAGTTCTTAAATGTTTTGGTTTTTCTGATCATTGTATTGAATTAATAAGGAAAATGATTACAAATGTTCATATCTTTGTGCTCATTAATGGTTCTATCAATGGTTACTTTAAACAAAACAAGGATATTAGGCAAGGAGACCCTTTGTCTCCAAACCTATTTATCCTTGCTGAGGATGTCTTGCTAAGAGGGATTTACAAGCTCTTTGAAAATAATAAGTCTATTCAATATGCTTCTAGATCTAACTTCCTGGTGCCTTGTTTAGCCTTTGCAGATGATGTATTGATCTTTACAAACTGTAAGGCTGGTTCCATTGTGTGCTTAGCAACCTTTTTGATAAGTATCATCTTGTCTCTGGCCAATCTGTTAACAAAGAAAAAACAAAGATTATCATTTCTAGGAGAGTTAATCAAGCAACTGCAAACAATATAAATATTCAAGCTGGCTTTGACTCTGACAATTTGCCATTCAACTACTTGGGGATTACTATTGCAAGAAACAATAGAAGGAAGTTTTTTCAATCTCTTCTTGATAAGATTCAAGATAGAATTGTGGATTGGGATCTTAAAACTTATCTTTTGGGGGCAGGTTGACCTTAATTAATTCTGTGTTAATGTCTATTGTCTACTATTGGATGCAAAATTCCCTTGCCCCTAATAATATTATCAAGAAGATTGAGGGTTACTTTAATAAGTTTCTGTGGAGGTCAAACTATAATGTTAAGGCTATTCACTGGGCTAGTTGGACTCAGCTTTGTAAACCTCATGCTGAGGGTGGCCTAAATATTAAGAGTCTATATGATGTTCAAACTGCATTCTCTTATAAACTGTGGTACATTTTCAGAAAGAATAATAGCTTGTGGGCATCTCTTATGCACAAGACCTACTGTAAAGATTCCCATGCTCTTAAAGTTAGTTGCAAAAGCACAGATTCAATTGTGTGGAAGAGACTTTCTGCTATCAAAAACTCTGCTGACAAGAACATCAAATGGAGGTTAGGTCAAGGGTGTATGGACTTCTGGCTAGAAGACTGGCATGACAATCCTCCTATGATAAGTGATCCTAACTCTTTTAATTGGTTTTTAAATGCTAGTGTGAACTCTTTTTGGAAAAATGATAACTAGGATTACAGTGTTCTTCACAACATCTTGCCCTCTGATAGAGTGAGTCATATTTCAAATTATAAAATTGATTCTAATAAGCCTGAAAAAATCATTTGGAAGCTTTCAACCATCAAAGAGTTTGATATTAAATATACTTGGGATAGTATCAGACATGCTAATACAAGGTCTGGTCTATTTGCTCATATTTGGAATCATTATATTCCTAAGAAATACTCTTTCTTGTGTTGGAAGCTGATAAAGGGTTACATTCCTCTTGATAGCATCCTCATGAAAAGACATGTTTGTATAGTTTCTAAGTGTCAATTCTGCTACAACTGTGAAGAGAAGAACCATCTCTTCGTTAGTTGTAGCTTTTCTTGGCCTCTTTGGAACTATTTCAGTAGCCTCTTTAAAATTGATATTAGAAGGCATATGGGCTTATCTCATGTCTTGCATACTTGGTTTTGTTTTTCTAAGGCTAAGTGCCATGTTACTCACATTATTCCTCAAGTGATTTGCTGGGTTATCTGGAGAAACAGATACTTATGAAAGTTTGATGATTCTCCTGATAATGTCAAGAAGGCTATAGCCAGGATTATTCATATAATTAAAAGTATGGATTTAGCTAACATGATTACTTATAAGCATTGGTCTAAAGCTTTCCATGTCGGTGTTTCCCTAGGTTGCAATTCAGTAATAAACAATCGGAAAATTCCAAGTTACCTGAGGTGGATTGCTCCAAATCCTGGGATAATGAAGCCCAACGTTGATGGGTCGTGCAATAAGTTTGGTGAGTCCAGCACCGGGATCTTGATTCGCAATTCTAAGGGTGATGTTCTCCTGGGTTGTGGCTCTCTGCTTGGAAAGTTAAATCCTCTTTTTGCTGAAATCAGTGCTTTAATTGAAGGCTTGATTAAGTGTAAGCAAAATCAATGGACTGATGTGGATGTTGAATCGGATAACCTGGTTCTTATCAATCTATTAGCAGATAAAAATGAGGCATGGTACCTGTTTGATTCAATGGAGATTTGCAGATCTCTAATTCATTCTAAGATGTCGATTATTCATGTATCTCGTCTTCAAAACCAGTGTGCTGACTGGATTGCTAAAGTTGTGATTAATTCAAAGAAGAACCTTCAATTCGTAACTCCCCTGATGAGCTTCGTTCGATGGTGTTACTGGAAAGTCTTGGATTAGGTATATTTCCTAAGTTTTGTCGAAGCTGCTCTGAGGAAGAAGATGAAGTTGGGCGCCTTTGCTATGGTTTTGAATTTTAGTCCCTATAATTCTGTGTAACTTTCAATTTGATTCTAAACTTTGTATTTCTATCAATTTAGTAATAAAATTTTCTACTTGCTAAAAAAAAATTACATAATAATTTTTTTTTATATAAAGTTCCGTGAAAGACAAAATTATAAATATAATAACTTGACTGAATTATTTTAATTTTTAATTTCGTATGAGCTCGCGAAATAATTTTGACTCTTTTTTTTTTTTTTTTTTAGCAATTCCCAACAATTTATTTATCAGCGGGTTAGTTTTTCTTTCCTTTTGCAAGCTTACGAGCAGCTTTCGCTCGCATCTTGGAGATTAGTGACACTATCCGCTGCAATTCGGCAGTCGATCGATCGATCAAGCAGTGAGGATACGAAAAATCCGAAATGAGGAAACGAGATTTAGCCATTCTTATGCTGTCAGCTTTCGCTATCTTCTTCACTCTTCAGGTGCCTTATCTCTCCGCAAACCCCTTCGAAAACCCTAATTGTCTCGTTCCTTGCGACAGTAGCAGCTTATTAATTTCAATTTTATGCTTGTTTCATTCAATTTCGTGTTGCTGTTCCTGTATTTACAAGCATATTGGTTTTGGTAGATAATTGTCGTGGCTTTGCGTTTTCCGTTGTGTAGCACGAAGGTGATTTTTCGTTTAAAGAGGCATGGGTGCATTTATCCGACGAGTACCCTATCAAATTCGAAGCTGATCGTTTACCGCCGCCAATTGTTACCGATCTCAATGGCGATGGAAAGAGAGAAGTTCTTGTAGCTACTGACGATGCGAAAATCCAGGTCTTCGTGTTAATGCATATATATATTTTTGTTGTGATGTTAAATCCAGTTTTTGCTAGATCTTAGGAATATTAAGTTGTTGAACCCTGGTTCATAGTATTGCAGGTCTTGGAGCCCCACAGTAGGCGAGTTGACGAAAGTTTCAGCGAAGCTCGCTTGCTTGCTGAGAGGACATTGTTGCCTGACAAAATCCGTGTTGCTTCGGGGAGACGAGCAGTGGCTATGGCGGCTGGTTCTATCGATAGAGTTTATAAACAGGGACAACCACAGAAGCAGGTCCTTGTTGTTGTGACTTCTGGCTGGTCTGTGATGTGTTTTGATCACAACCTGAAAAAGTTGTGGGAAACAAATCTGCAGGTCTGCTCTTTTCTTTGGTCCTTTTTGGGTTACACCATTCGTTAGTTTGAGAACCTTCACTGTTTCTTTGGTGACTTATCCATATTAGTTTTTACTTTCTCTGCAGGAAGATTTTCCACACAATGCTCACCATCGGGAGATATCAATCTCGATCAGCAATTACACGCTGAAGCATGGGGATTCAGGACTAATCATTGTTGGTGGCAGGATGGAAATGCAACCACATGTATGTTTTCTCCCCTTTTTTCTTGCTTTGGGCATCTTTTTTATGAACTATTGCAACTCTGCCAATTCATAAGTTGAAGTAGGTGTTAGAGTGTGTAATCTGGCTTCAGCTTGGTAGGATTCTGCAGGTGGAAATTTACTCTAAAGTCCACAAGCTATTGTATTAAATTATTTTCTCTAGTTTCCCAAAAAGGAACATCTTTTAAACTAATTGTGTCATCTCTTCATTCAGCTTACAAGATGTTCCTTGTTTTGATATTAGATTCACTTCGATCCTTTTGAGGAAATCGGCATGGCTGCGCGGAATGCTGAGCAGCACAGACGAAGTGCTGGTGAAAAGGAGGTATAATTGCCTTCTATTTCTGGTTTCCTGTTTCCTGTTAAATGTTTTGTTTGTTTCTTCCTATAGAGGAAGTGATCCAGTATGTGTGCCCTGTTATAGTAGAATCTTATTTTGTCTTTCTAGAAGTCTGTAATGCTAATGTCCTTGTTGACTTTGCTTATCATTGAAGCTATATCATGAAAAGTTGTTCGCTATAAATAATAAGCTGTCAACTGGTTGTTACCATGCTTTTGAGGATTATGCATTGCTTAACTTTGGCTGCCCAACCAGGCTTCTGAGGATCCTGCAACTGTTGATTTGCGACGTTTTGCGTTCTATGCATTCGCTGGTCGAAGTGGTTTGCTTAGATGGAGTAAAAAGAATGAGGTGGGCTTTTTTTTCCCTATATAATTGTCCTCTTTAAGTATTCGTAGAGTTGTGTTCATAATGAATCTTCATCTTATAGAGTGTTTTCAACCTTAATATACATCTAGTAAAAAATATTCAAAACTAAAATCTCTATGTGCATTGTTTGTCTTTCAACCCAATATCAAATTCTGCTCGAATGAGGATAAAGAGAGATAATGTACATGCATGTATAAGACTCCGATTTAAAGTTATGGTTCCCTGGAGTGGTGGTACTTCACAGCACTGTACTGTAATGAACAGTTAAATCTTTCATCTCGGAATGATTATGATTGTGATTAATGGTCTGAGAAAATGACTGGTATTATCTCTCAGTGAGTATTGACTCCAAATAAAGTCTTATGATGGGCTGGCCACCAGGGTGTACAGAGGGTTCGGTTGCAGTTGCACTAATCGAACTTCTTATTTCCATACTTTCTTGCAACTAATTATTGTCATTTTGGTCTAGGATATTGAAACCCACTCTTCAGATGCGTCGAAGCTAATTCCACAGCACAACTACAAGCTCGATGTGCATTCTTTAAATAGTCGCCAGCCAGGAGAGGTATGTTCGAGCTCAGCAAGTTATGTAGTCTTTTCTATAGTTAGCCTATGTATTACATACATGTTCATATTGAATACATGTTGGAGTTAGCTTCTACATTTTTGTTTTCATGATGTTAGAAATAAACTTTTCCAATCCCAATTCTCCCCCTAATTTCAAAGAGAAAAGAATACATAATAGCAGGCACTATCATATACATTTCATCACATTGAGTTGCTTTCTCCACTATTGTGTTAAATAAGTTGCTTATACATTTGGTGATTCATATTAGGGTTGTTTTAAGGTCTAGAAAAAGTACATCTTTCTCACAGATAAGCTCCCTGAAACACATTATGCTGTAGTTTGAATGCAGGGAATTTAGGGAATCAATTCTTGGAGTCATGCCCCATCGCTGGGTAAGATTAACAGAATATAAACTTCTCCCTCTACAAGTAATGAATTGTAATACTTTATGATGTGGTAAAATTTCATCAGGATAGGAGAGAAGATACTTCGTTGCAACTTGTACACTTCAAGAAACACAAAAGGAAACCATTAAAAAAATTATCTGGCAAGTCTACAAATTATCCTTTTCACAAGCCTGAGGAGAGCCATCCACCAGGGAAGGATGCAACCAAAAAGATCTCAAAGTTGATCGGGAAAGCTGCAAATTATGCTGGTTCAGCAAAATCTAAGAAGGTAAAGTTATCCGGAGACATAGGCATGCACCAAAAGCCATGATCACAAAATGGTTCTTGTTACCTGACAGTTCAGTTGATATCTCCCTTATTTATAACAACACTGTATTACTGTTTGGTAAATAATATTGGTTGTTCTTTCGAATAGTATGTACAACAAATAAGCCGATATTCACATGTGTATCGTGTGTGTTATGCTGCAAAGAATGCATGAGATGAGATTTACTAGAACTCGAACAATATTAGCACTGATGACAGCTCATATAATTTCAATGTTGGATTTCCTTCTCAACTGCTTACTTTATGCAGCCGATGCAGTACATTCCGACCATTACAAACTATACTCAGCTTTGGTGGGTTCCTAACGTTGTTGTGGCTCATCAAAAAGAAGGGATAGAAGTGGTTCATTTGCCAACCGGTCGTACTCTTTGCAAGGTAAGTACTCGGTTCGTGCAGCACTCACACGATACTTGAAAATTGGAATGTTTGCATTAGTATGAAAATTCAACTCTTATTAAGTTCTTTTGATGGTCGTGAACATTGTAGTCTGTAAGAGAAAGGCATACTTCTCATGGTATTTTTACACAAACTGATGTTACAAATAAGATTTTAACTTTTAGTGTTAAGTGTATAAAGGGGTTGTGTAAATGTGATGGATGAAATTTATGTTCTGAACAATATTTACTTGTTATTTGGACACGTAATGCCAGTTCTATCAATTTAAATGTTCATCAGCTTCATCTGCTAGAGGGTGGCCTTCATGCTGATATTAACGGAGATGGAGTACTAGACCATGTGCAGGTGCATTTTTTTTTTATCTTGTCCTCCGGTATCTCGTGTCAGTCACGTTTAGGTGTTATAAAATTTAATATCAGGGTCAGTTTCGCAGTTAATAAAGGCGTATACACTGTTTAGAAGTTAACTATCTTATCCGACTCGGATTTCCACGACCTATGTATGACTGACCCAAACCAGGTTCTAATCTAAGCATTTTGGATCATTCTGATTATCCAAATATTATGTAAATTGAAGTTTAGCAACAGAGTTTGTTCAAATACTTCTTCAAAAATTCATTAATTAAAAATTGGCCCAGATTTGGCGAGTTCTGAAAGCAGTTTTCTGACTAGACCTGGTGTGACTGATTTTATTGCACCAAGTTATTAATGTTTAAACCAGACTGTACATCTGAAATTTAAATTATACCATTATTTCTGAGGTTCAGGCAAATTCTTTCTCGTACCTAAAAATCTAAAAGATTGAAAGAGCACAACCTTGCCGCATTTTTCTTGGTTGATCCATAACTATTTTTGTAGGTTCATGAACACATTTATTTTTCTTTAGGCTGTTGGGGGAAATGTTGCTGAACGGACTGTTGTTAGTGGATCTGCAGAAGTGTTGCGGCCTTGTTGGGCTATGGCAACCTCAGGTGTACCAGTGCGCGAACAACTCTTTAATGTCTCCATATGTCATCACTCTTCTTTTAACTTGTTTCCATCTGGAGAGTTTTCCAGACAATTCGGTAGACCTCAGGATGTCTCTTCCTTAGAGGTTGCAACGCCAATACTCATCCCAACAAGTGACGGTCACAGGCATCGCAAGGGGAGTCATGGAGATGTTATTTTCTTAACCAACAGGGGAGAGGTATGCAATCTATTTCTTTAGGTTGAAGAATTAGTATCCATCTGGAGACTTTTGCATCTTTGTCAAATTATAAACTTCAACTTTTTGTCTCAGATAACTTGTTATCAGAATACCCCTCTTTTTTGTCGCAAATCATCCCCCTGGATTTTTTACTTCATTTCAGATCATCCTAACCATAAAAAGGTTTATTGAACATTTTTATACAAGGCTAAGGATAGGTTCTGTAGAGAATGTTCAGGGGGGATTTTGAAGCAAAGGTAGTTATAGTTTAATTTAGGGGTCATTCAATACAAAATAATCTGGATACGAGTTAGAAAAAAGTCACTAAAAAAGTCATCGGCGAAGAGGCAGTCATGATTTTTAACCTATTTCTTAGGATTAATATACAATAACTAGCAATTTTATTTTATGGGCATCTCCTGCTTCGATTTTTCAGGTATCGGCATACTCCCCTGGGTTGCATGGACATGGTGCGATTTGGCAATGGCAGCTTTTGACAGATGCAACATGGTCCAATCTTCCTTCTCCATCAGGATTGATGGAATCTGGCATGGTAGTCCCGACTCTAAAAGCCTTTCCTCTTCGAGTGCATGACAATCAGCAAATGATCCTTGCGGGAGGAGATCAAGTTGCTGTTGTAATTTCTCCTGGGGGGAATACATTGACATCAATTGATCTTCCTGCACCACCTACACATGCCCTTATTTGCGAGGACTTCTCCGGTGACGGGCTTACGGATATCATCCTCGTGACATCTAATGGAGTATACGGATTTGTTCAGACCAGGCAACCTGGCGCACTGTTCTTCAGCACGTTGGTCGGTTGCCTTTTGGTTGTAATGGGAGTCATCTTCATCACCCAACACTTGAATTCCATGAAGGGGAAACCCCGTGCCTCATCCGTTACTCGATGATAACGGTCTGAGTGGTATTAAATCCACAGGTTTGAATCAAAGCGAAGAGTCGATTACTGTTTTTCAAGTTAGGTAATATAATGTCCATCCAATTATACTTTTTGACACATCTTTATGGTTTGGGCAGTGTGCACCAAAAGTAAGAAAGTTAGGCTCAAGTGAATAGCTTTAGTAAAGACTGTTAGTGTGCATGAAATGATTCTCAAGTTATGGGTATCTTTCAAAATGCAGAACTGTCAAGCACCAAATGGCACAGGTCATGATGATATTTCTGTTTATAGAATAGTCTGATTTGTGTGGAAAAAGTATAAACTCGTGTATTTTCAGTAAAAATATGTTGCTTTCATACTTCTATTCATCAATTGCATTCCATTTTCTTTGTCTAGGTGCTATCTAAATGAATATATGCTATAAAATATGTTTAGCCATTTTCGAGTGTGTTTTTGGTACCTTGATATGTAATATATAGTTTTTTTTTAAAATGAATTCTGTATATTTTAAAAAACGGGAAGATGTTGATCCCATTGGAAGTTTAATTTTGTAAAGCTCTTTGGTAAAATAAATTACATATAATCACCAAAAATAAATAATAATAAAGCTTTTTATTTATTATCCTTCTACATAAGTAAGTTATATGTAGTTTAATAAAAAACGAAAAAGTGATGGTTAAAAACATCCAGTGGTGATTAAGGTTTCAAGTGATGGTACTTTAGAAAGTTTGACGCATGATATGTTGACCATGAATTGGAGTATGAATGATATACACCGATTGTTCCCTCAAAAGCTTCTAATGTTTTGGGGTCAAAGTCTAGCCCACCAAATGTGTGTTTTGGTGACTTAAAACTTTTAATGGTCGAGGATTTTGCATCCATCTTTTCATATGGATGTCACTTCTCGTGTGAGTTGTATAATCAGATTCATATCTTCTTGTGTGAGTTGTATATTATTTAGTTGTATATGAAAAGATAGTAAGTAAATATAAAGGTTGTTACAGTACTATTTAGTGAACTACAGTGTTACTCCCACATGTATATGCATTGATGTAATGCTTACTTGATTATTCTATCCAAATCCAGAAACTATTTTATATCCATTTAAGATTAAAAGTTAGCATTGTGAGTCTTTGACGCACAAAAAGCTATCGAAAGTTAACAATTGAAATATAACAATAATCATAACAGGATATTTATCCTAGAATGTGATACAAAAGAGCATCTTTTATGTACATAAAGCGGAAAAATGTCACAGGCTGCCATAATAATTGTGTATGTACCGGTGAGAAATGTGAAGTCTAATCTAAGTAGAGTATCACGTTTCTGTGTATATAGGCCTTCTATGGACCATTTATTTTTCAGCAAAAAATAACTTAAATTATTACCTAATAATACTTCAACTCAAGTACTACTACTTCAAATATGGACTGCTCCTACTCCATATTTTTAATTCTTACATTTACTACAGAGTTTATCAGTATATATATTGAATATGTATGGGTCATTTTATAATCAAAATTAGACACCGAAATTTTGCAAAATAAGTATGGATGTATGTAGTGGTGGTCCTCCTCTAACTTTGGGCTTGATGATAGGGTGGGGACTTTTAACCCAAAATTTCCAACTTAAGACATTTTTCTTGAAACACACATACATACCCATCATATCTTTTACTTCCACTAATATTCTTTCTAACTACTTAAAACCATAATATCATCTTATTACATTAAACTTGTAATAATGGACGTTACTCCTTTTTTTTGGTTAAAATTGTAATTTCACCAGTTCTCATTAATATTTTTGTTTTTTAGAGAATCCGCACCCGCTATTTAAAGAGTACGCACAGGATAAATCTTGTAGCCTCAGAAGGTAAACCACACAAGATGACAGAATTCATAACCTCATACTCAACCAAGCATTTGTAGATGAATTCGAACTCATGATCTTTGATCACAAACATATCGTACTCCACCAACTCAGTTACCCTATCAGAGGCATAATCTCTCTCCATATATATTATATTTGGTTTTAAAGCTAAACTAATAAAAAAAGGCTAAAAAACATTATAATAGGCCTTTATATTTTATGTTTATTGCTAGGGTTTTCAGGTTTGTTTTTATAATATTTAAATTTAAAAATAAATCATCCATATTTTTTTTAGTATTTTGATTTTCTAGGAAAATAAATATCACAACGTATTATTTTTCAAAACATAAAAATATAAAATATCATAAAAATAAAAGTAAAAATAAAAAATCAAAGCATTTTATTGGAGAGGTAATATTATAAAATGAATTATGCACATTATAATAAAAATGCAACAAGATCTTGAAAAGATTATGAACAACTCTAATGCAGAGATTGTCATAGCTAACTTAGCTCATTTGAATGAGTTTGCAGGTATGACTAATATTGATCATTCAATACACGATGATGAGAATAATAGTTTATAGCTAATATACATTTCTGCTTCAAATCATATGTGTTGTAGTCAGTCTTTATTTAAAGATGCATGCACTATATCTTCTCATTCTCCAATGTATTTACCTGATGATTCTTTTAAAATCGTACCGCTTAAAGGAAATGTCAAATACATAACATAATGGTTTTGTATAGCTGTTTTTTGTATATTCTTTCAAAAACCGTCTCCTACATGTTAGCAAGTGCATAACATCATTTTTTAAAGTTTGTAAAATATCATTGTCTTATCTAAGACAACACTTTAAACAAGTGATTAGAGTTGGAAATTAATACAAAATATTTTATGTCATTGATGAATATTGTTTAAAGGATGGTTTTATTATGTCTATTTATGATAACATCGTTTATGTGAGTTTTAATTTTTATCTTAGGATATATGACATCGCTTCTGTAAATAAGCATAATATATGACATTTTAGGTTAGGTCATTGTCCTCTTGATATCCTGAAATATATAAATGGAATAGGACTGATAGGTTTTGAAAACTCTTGTGAAATCTGCCCTATAATAAAACAACAAAAAATATTATTACCTTCTAGTAACTCAAATATCTGCGAAGTGTTTTGATCTTTTACATATCGACCTATGTGGATCTTACCATGCAAAAAATATCACTAGTAATAGGTACTTTCTTACCATAGTTGATGTTTATTCTAGATGCACTCGGACTTTCTTACTTAAAAGATAAGACATTTGTTCCTCAAACTATAAAACATTTATATATTAGTCAAAATCAGTACATGCAAAGATTAGAACAATAAGAACTGATGCAGCGAGATTTTTAATCATGAAGTGTCTTATTTTCTAAGTTATTTTGGTATTGTTTACCAGAGAAGTTGTTCTTATACTTCTTAATAAAATAATGTAGTAGAAAGATATACCAACATCTAATGCAAATCGCAAAATCCATAATGTTACAGTTGAGTGTTCTTAAGTATTTTTGGGATAAGCTATTATAACTGCCACACATCTCATTAATATAATTCAATTCATAGTTTTAAAATAGAAAACACCATATCGGATTTTGACACGAATTATCCTTGATATGTCACAATTTAGAGTATTTGGTTATCTTTGTTTTGCTATGATTTGTTCTCAAGTTGAGGATAAATTCTCACATAGCGCACATAAATTTATAATCTTGATATTCTTCTACACAAAAAAGGTTATAGGATTTACAATCTTGATCATAAGAAGATAATTATACATAGGAATATTGTGTTAAGAGAATAAAAAAATTCTTATAAAACAGTAAAACAATATAGTTCGTAATGTGTCTACTTCTGTTATTCTTCTCACAGAGATATAATCTCAAAATAATTAAAATATTTCGAAGGAAAATCAAGTAGAATCTAGTGCGATTTCTTATTCTAGTAGGACTAAGTCATTAAGTAATGCTCTTTTAGCTGATCAAGTTTTCAAAGAAAAAGTATTAGACAAAGAAAATATTATTTTTGGCTCAAAGATTTTGTTTCCAACACAATACATACTAATTCAATGTTTGACAAGTCTTTAAATTCTCTTTATGTTCCACATACATTTCCATACAAAACATATCACCTTCTATCTGCATCACATAATGTATTCTTAGCAAATGTGTGAGATATCTATGAACTATTTTCTTATAGTCATGCTAAGAATAATCCATGATGGATTTAAGTTATGGAAACATAACTTCAAGCTATTGAACTAAACAACAGTTGGGATTTAACTAACTTGTCTTCTAGAAAGAAAGCAATATGCTCAAGATAGGTGTACAAAATAAAAAAGAAGTGATGGTACAGTTAAAAAACTGAAAGCTAGGTTAGTAATAACAGATTATACTTAAGTATAAGGAGATGATTACACATAAAGCTTTTCTTTTGTGGCTAAGTTAGTCAATGTAAGAGTAGTGTTTGTTATTGCAGCTTCTAGACATTGGGAAGTACACTAGTTAGATGTTAACAATGCTTTTCCATGGTATACTGGATTAAAATTATGTACATGGAAGCACCTCAGAGAATATTACAAGAATGAGATTGAAGAGTATGTAGGCTGATCAAATCTCTTTATGATATAAAACATGTATCTAAACAATGTGATTACAAGTTTACTAGAAGTATTTTGAAATGTGGTTTTGCATAATATTCTTCTAATAATTTTATTTTCACTCTTAAACAAGGTTCTTCACAAATAATTCTATTAGTGCATGTTAATAATATACTCATAACAAGTAATGATGTTAATCTGATTGTTGGTGTGGAAGATTATTTGGACAAGTTATTCATCATTAAAAATCTTTGCATAAACAAGTTTTTCTTATGCATTGAAGTTATGCAAATTGCTTATGAGATTTTTCTCAATCAAAAGAAGTATATTCTTGATATGATAACAGAAGTATGAATTTTATGATGTAAACCAGCAAACACACCAATGGTATTGGTTTACATTTGGCTGATAAAGAGTCTTCAATTCTTCAAAACACAAGGAGTTACAAAATGTTGATCAAAAAATTATTATACCCAAGTTTTACTATACATGATCTTACTTTTGAAGTGTGGAAACTTAGACATATGTGCATGTGCCAAGGGAATTACATTGGGTGACATCTTTTCACATCTTTAAATACGTTAAAGGATGTCATTCACAAGGTCAGTTTTACTCATCTAATTGTAGTCTCATTCCCAAAGTCTATTCTGATGCAGACTGGAAGCATGTGTTGACGCAAAGAAATCAGTCACGGGGTATTATGTGACTTTAGGAATATCTTTGATATCATGAAAAAAAACCAACCACAATGAGTAAGATTTTTAGGAGAATCTGAATGCAGAGATATGACTGCTACTGTATGTGAACTTCAATGGATTATTTATTTACTCAAATACTTTGAAATTTTTATTCCTCTTCATATTTCTCTACATTGTGACAACATGACTATATTACACATATAGTCGAATATAATATTTAGTGAGAGAACTAAACAGTTTGATAGCGACTATCCTATAATCATGAACTAGTTCTTTCAAGATTTTTTCATTCGAACTCATGTATCCACAAACTTTCATGTTTAAATTGTATGTGCATGATTTCTTTACCGTTAAAAAGAGAATACAAATTTATAAGTTTTAGTAGGTTGTAGTTTTTTTAGTTTTTATAACCGGTAATTGTTCTTGTTATAAAAATAGGTTAGTCCATATATATATATAAAACATGAAATTTTATTGTAATAAGTCAAACATATAATAATAAAATTTCTAAGAACTGTTCCTTTTTATTTTGTTTTTTTTTAATCTTGTGTTAATTTTTTTTAGATGCTCAGTATCCAAATTCAACCAACTAATTTGGTTTCAAATTTTAAAAAGATAATAGGATAATAAACAAGAAAAATGAAATATTTTTTGTAAGTAATGCACCGACCAAACCCTAAGAATATACGTAAAAATAAAAGGGAAAGGGACCCAGAGGGAGAAAAAAGAAAAGAAGTGAAGCAAGCAAGGGAAAGTGGGACCTAAAAGCACAGTGGATCGAAGAGATGAATGAATGAAGATCAGTTTGATGTTAACGGAGAGAGAGAGAACGCGTAATTCCCTCTGCTTTTATTCTAGAGATAGAAAGACACACATAGATAGATTTAGAGAGAGAAACATATAATTAAATCTCTCTCGTTGGAGTATTAATGTATTCCTTCCTCCTATATTATTATATTATTATATTATACTATATTTTATTAGTAGTATTAGTATATTATTGGTTTCACATGCATGCTTGTTTGTTGCTATCATCTTCATTTATTGCTTGACATTGACTCTCTGGTTACATCCAAAACAAACCGGAAACAAACAAGAACAGTAGCCGAGTTCAGTTTTCTTAGAACAATCAAGTTGGATGTAGCTTTTTATAACATAATACAAAATAGAACCTACCAATATCTCGTATTTAAAAATGATATATTAGTATTAGTATTATATAATAATCCCCTTATATGATTTATCTTTCGTTTTGTAAGACTTTCGAATTCATTAGTTTTTATGAGTTGGTGAAGCTTAGTTAGGAAACATATAAATCATATTATTTTGGGTGATTTATAGTTTAATATATAAACTGAAAATTAAAGAGATTAGTTGGACGTACTAATTCAATACGGCAATAAACCCACTGATATGATGTCAATATAGTTTATATTATATTATGTTATCTAATAATAAATATATCGACCGTTTGGATATGTACTATTATGTTATATAGTAATAAATATATCGACCGTTTGGATATGTACAATGTACAATGTACAAATGTACCCAATTTATGTATTTTCGGTCATATTTATAACACTTATCTATAAATTATTATTTCATACTATAATAAACACGAAAAATTAATTATGTTCTGCCATGAATATTAGTGATGTAGTTTTGATCGAAAAAATTAATCTAAATTCTTCCGATCCAACCTAATTGAAAAAGGGTTGAAAAAATATTATTAATATATTAATATTTAATATATACTTTTATATGGACTTTTTCAGGATAAAAGTTGATTTTTTGGTGGTAACCAGTAGGAGTGACATTCAAAATGGTTATCCGATTTTTTTTAACTCAAACTACTACTAACCCTTATTCTTTATTGCTATTTGTTTTTCGGTTTGGAAAGTGTAACGTTATGAAAAGGAACGAGAAACCTTCTGCATTATACTCTCTTAAACCCATTTTGAAAATCAGAATGTAGTCGAAAGCGCATTGTTTCAGACATAAGATGATACATTAGTTGAAGTAGTCGTCTTTCATAACTAAGAGATACCTTAACTACTAAGCGTGCTGGTGTGCGTTATGAAATTCAAATCGAGACGGTTTATGAGACGAAGGAATATGAGGATTACGAGTTTACCATAACTTATGGTTCAGACTGCGCATATTGTTCCATCAGGCGGGACTACCAGATAAAAGCTCGATACTTGTCCACAACGAGTGAAATCAATGAGCACATCTCCTCGTGTAAACGCAGACACCATCGTAAAAAACACAATTGTACGAGACGTAGGGGATACTCGAGATCTAGAGTTGTAAAAGAGTATCATAGAGATAACGAAGATGTTTAGCGAAGGGCAAGGTACCCACGTTGCGACCATGCATTTTAATCAGATTGAGCTTGATCTGGTAGCTACGCAACATGTCTATGATCCCCAAACCGTCCTTCATCTAGGGGCAGAACAACAGGTTTACCCTCCCCTTCCGAACCACAAATCAAGTTACCACCTTAAGGTTAAAACCTCGTAGCTCACCAAAAAAAAGTTCCACGACATGGGCCGGTCTATGCAAATCCAACCTGATGTTTCACTTAGGGTTGTATTACTACATGAACCTTTACTCGGCACCAAACAATGAGCTAAGCAAGATTTTATATGAATAAGGGTCCTGAAGAAACTTTCACATTTGATTCCAAATATTATGGCGGTAGAGTTATCGCGGAGGTTTGATATCCACAAGGTGGAGAAGTACGATGAGACAGGTGACATAAAGCACCATATTAAAAAAATTAGAAACATTATGATGAGTTTTTATGATGATATTCAGCTCTCGTGTCGAGCATTCTCAATAACCTTCAACGGAAATACTTTAACATGGTTTAATCAGGTGGTTCCGAGGTCTATCACTAGTTTTGATATATCATGGACACTGGTAAGAATAAAAGTTGAATTGAGAAAATAGAGAACACAAGAATCCACAGAGAGAATTTTAGGTAGTCAAAGTAATATTTTGCTTCTGATTATTTCATAGGTGTCAATAACCTCTTCAGCCTCTTTAAATAGGCTTAGTAAGTTAGTTAGAAGAGCGGTTACATAAATGAATATTTACAATTCAGCCCTTATATTTCTTATAAGGCTTAATTAAACTCTATCTTAACAGAACTTATCAATTAAGTCCTTATTAATTACATTTAGGTCCCTAAAGAATATATTTCCTTATCAGACACTCTTTAGGTATTCGTTTTTCGGAAGCATGTAATAAAGGGTCATGGTGACCATATTATGCAATGCAAGTAACAAAATGGATAGAGTTTGAGAGATTAAACTCGACATTTTATGCACACCAATAAGAACCTCGATTATTACAACAAGGATATGGTTTGTGCGTCATACAAACAGTGACTTATCGCGGGGACCAATTCTAAAGAGGTTATGAGGAAGATGGCTCTGACGTTCGGAGCTCTATTGGCGCAGGTAGAAATACGGATTAGAATCTAGGAGAGTATTCGTCTTTATTTGGTTCGAAATGATATGCTGAAGGCAAAATTACCAGCCTCTAAATCTAATATTGATAATCACTTTGCTACGTACATGGTGCCTCAGTTGGTGCAACATCAACATCAAATAACATATCCCATTCATCTGTCTTTCGCACCAATAGTTCAGTCTTGATCGCTTCAAGTTCAGAATCCAAGGCAAACACAGGATGAGGCATGAAAACTTCACCGAACCGACTGAAAGTGTGGTGTAAATCTACCATAAGTTTAAAAGAGAGTTCTGTGCTTTTTTCTTAGCGTTAAATAAAGATGAGAAGAAACAGGCCAATAATTAAGATAGGAAGGGAAAAAATATACGTAAGAATAGCAGTTTTAAAGGCCTTTGATGAGGGTCGAGGTGGTAAACGGTCCCAAAGAGGCCCCTAGATTCACGAGATATAACAAGGATGACATTGGAGTTCTAACTAACATAATCTATCATAAGTTGTCAGTTAACCCAAACGTGAGTTGGTATCCCAAAAGAGAAGATCATTTCTCATTGATACTTCTGCAACTATCATTATCGAAATGGACATGTTATCCAGTCCATGCCATATCTGAGAGCCTTGGTATTCTACATGAACGACTAACCCAATGTTGGTAAAAAACAGGTGTTAGAGAATATGTGTCGACTTCACTAATCTGAATAAAGCTAGTTTGAAGGATATGTTCTCCATGCCATAGGTAGATCAGCTGGTTAAATCTACTTCGGGTAATAAACTCATGTTATTCATTGATGTTGATTCTGGCTAAAACTATATTTGGGTGCACCATTCAGAGTATGAAAGCACAACTTTTTACGACGGGCTGAGGCTTACATTGCTACAGGGTAATGTATTTCGGTTTGAAAAATGCTAGGGAAACTTATTAGAGATTGGTCAACAAGGTTTTCAGTTCTCATCAGAATAAATGTTAAGGTCCATATCGATGATATACTGATTAACAATAGAGAAAACTCGCGACACATCTTTGATCTTCTGGAAACTTTTCAAAACCGTGGAGTTGCCCTGAAACTCAACCCTGATAAGTATACCCTCGGGGTGGGTCAAAATGATTTATAGGTACCTGGTTAGTCAGAAGGTCACCAAGGGTTATTCAACACAGTTAGATATTTTGGCCTCAAGGCAACCTCCTCGAACCCTTAAGAAATTTTAGACTTTGACAAAAAAACTATCAAAGTTGAATAAGTTTATCTCTCGGTCTTCAGACAAGTGTGCTTATCTCTTTTAGGTACTTCAAAAAGATAACAAATTTTAGTGGACTTCTCAATACGATGAAATGTTTAATATGATAAAGCGGCACCTGTCTCTATGGAGATGTTATCTAAGAATAACCCTGTAGAGAAGTTCTATGTATATTTAGTCGTATCTGAACATGCTGTAAGCGCGATTTTGATAAGGGAATAGAGAGAAAAATCTTGCTACCAACAGAGATATTGTACCTCAAGTTGGATAAATTTTCATTGGAATTTATTATTGCTTCGAGGAAGATGAGACCTTATTTCCATAGAAACTCCAACGTGGTTTGAACATCGTTCCCACTTTGAAATATCCAAGTAAAGCCAACTATATCTGAAACGTTAACGCAATTATAGATGGAATTAAAATATATTTAATATAATTGATGAACCAAATATCATCATTAAATCTCAATCTGTGCCTATTTTTCTTATTGAAACCACCATTAAGACCTGAATTGGCAATAAAAAATATAAGCCCATAATGAATAATTTGAACTGATTGTGGGTCGAATACCTTGGATTGTGGGGCTAGTGTCCAGCTTGTGTCTTATTTCAGAGAAGCAATGAATACGTCATCTATTTTGGCTTCCAAACAGTGAATAATAAAGCTCAGTATGAAACGGTAATACCCGGGCTTCGTCTAGTCCATTTTTGTGGAGCGAAGAGGATATGTTTGATAAGTGATTCTAAACTTGTGATAATCATGTTCAAGGATATGGCGTGGTGCACAAGGATTATTTGGTAAATATCTTAAGGTACTAAAATCTCAGACGCAACTCTTTAAGAGTATCTGTTACAAACAAGTACCTAGGGCTGAAAATTTTCAAGCAAATTCTTTGACCTTGATAACTGGCTCTAAAATCAAACCACCGGTCACTTTGTAAGAGCATCCTTTGATTAATAAAGAGCATGAACCAATTTATAAGGATACTTTTAAGTTAAAAAATATTGAAGCTGGGGATTGGAGAGTTGAAATCTTAAATTTATAGAAAAGGTATTTACCTTGATGACGAAGTTTCAACGTGAAGGCTAAAATAGAGGGCATAAAAATTCTTACTACTGAGTGGAAACTTATATAAATAACGACTGAGCCGACCAAAACTCTGACGTTTGGAATCCCGAAGAGTCGTTTATGATCCTAAAATAACTCATATGTGGGGCCGTATCAACTTCCAAATATTTCAAAATGTTAACCCAAAAGGTCTTGTTGGAAGTGCTTATCTGGCCTACTATCTTGTCTAGCACTAATAACTTAGTGAAAAGTGTGAAATTTTCCAGCGGCTTGCTAATATGATTCACTTTGTGACTGTGTTATTTGAGTCAACCTTTGAGGTTTTACCATTTAATAGATTGGCCATTGACCTTGTAGGATCACTACCCAACCCTTTAAGAGACCACAAACATGTCGTTGTTGTTATGCCATATTTATTTAAGAGGATGGAGACCGAACCGCTCTCTAGAATATCATCCAAGAACGTCATCAAATTTATTCTTACTAACAAAGGCCACAAGGTTTGGACTCTCATGGTCGATCACCAGAGATAATGGTCTTCAAATCCAGAATACAGATATAGGCACTTGCTGCCAAACTGAGAAGGTCCTCACACCGTAGTTAAAATAGTTAATATATAAAATCTAAACTGGTGGATGAATAAGGGAGAAACTTCATGCACCCGTGGAACATAAAGCACCTTAGGTTATACTTTGTGTAAATTATATTTATTCCGTATTAAATTGTTTTTAAATTATAAAAGATCTGGTGGTATACTAATCTCTACCCTTGTGGTGCATTAAGGTTTTGATGAGGTGCCCATATATCCGACATGTTAATGAAGTTTTTGTCATATAAATAATTTTGATATTTTTAAATGTGAATGTTTTAGTTCTATTGATTTTACTTGTAAAAGTTTCCAACAATTTTTGGTTAAGTCAGAGCCTCAGGCTTGAAGTGATTTATTAAGTCCGAATGAGTTTCCTTGTAAGAGTTTCTAACAAATTTTGCTCAAGGTGGAACCTGGAGCTCAATTTGATTCAAGTCGGAACAAGTATCCTTGTAAGAATTTCTAACAATATTGGTTAAGTGAAAGCCTCAAGCTCAAAGTTAATTGCTAAGTCCAAACGGGCTTCCTTGTAAAATTTTCCAACAAATGTTGGTCAACACAGAGCCTCAAGCTTGAAGTGAACTGGTAAGTTCGAACTATTCTCATTTTAAAAGTTTTTAAAATATGCTAGTCGAGGTAGAGCCGAATGTAAGTGATAATATTCAAACTGTATGCCTTATAAACATTTCTAACATATGATTGTTTAAAGCAAGATCTAATACCCATAGTGAAAATTTGTGAACCTAGAATTAAACTTATTCTAGTCCACGGTTGATCACCTTCGGGCTAACGTAAGCCACAAAAAGGTATAAGAAAAAATAGGAATGATATGGTGTAGAATAAAAACAAAGAAGATAATAACATAATAAACCCCAAAAGTCTGAACACCATATTACAAAATCTCTCGACCATCTGAGGATTTTAATAGTTTGATAAAAAAAATACAACACATGTCATGACCATCTAGGGACTTTGTGTTAAAAAGAGAGAATAAATGGAAAAAGGCAAATGTTTACTTATTGACTGGGTCAGGAGTCTCATACTAACTAGCTCCACGACTAGCATGTTCAACAAGATGATTATTTTTGTTGTTCAGCTGAGTGACTTTGATAGCAGGAAGGTTGGATACAGAAGTAATATCGACCATGGAACCAAGACAAGCAAAATCCTTATAGGCGAGACTCTTAGTTTTCTCTTCCTTCTCTTTGATCTCAATATCCTCTTGTTTTTTGAACTCTTTATCATATGCTAGATCAAGATCCAAAGACACACCTGAAGGGTAGTTTGTTGTAAAAACTTACTCCCAGAATGACATGTATCTAAGCTCCGGAAAACATCAGTAAAAAATCAGGACCATATCTTGCCGGATCTTATCCCCCTCATAGGAGGAAACTATAACGAGTCCCTCAAATTTTGAGTATGCTTCTTTTTTTTCCTTGTTATCTTGCTTTTCAAGTTTTTTAACTTTCTCATTCATGCCCTTCACATCCTTCCAAAGCCCAAAAATTGTGTTATGAGTAAAAATGTAGTTTTTGAGTTCGACCTTTTAGCACTCTAGCATAGTTCTCTTTATATGGTTTCTAGAGATCTCAGCTTCCACACCATCAATCACGCGCTTATTGGGCTTCCTGATGTCGGGAAAATCAGGGAATTTAGCTCTATATTCCTCTATAAATATTTGTATCATGACCCAAATATTGTTTTAAAACTTGTAAGCAAGGCAAAGGAGTTAGAAAATGGCTTTAAAGTCGATATAATGTTAAAAGATTACCTCGTTATGTAGAATATGCATCAAGAAATGTAATTATAGATAGATTAGTGAGTGATTGTGGGGGTAAGTCTCAAATAATTTGCATACCGAGCTACTACATTGGGGAGATATTGGGGATTTGATACAACCATTGGTGCCTAATCTTTTGGATTAGACTTTACAATCAAACCTTGGGAACCAAGACTTGCTATGAACTCTGATGAGGGAGAATAAAAGATGTATGTGAAAATTGTAAGGAAGTATTTTTATTGGGGAAGTATTGTAAAAAGTACAATAGAAATAGTTATTATGAATAAGTGAGGAAATATATGGACTAAATGTGTAATAGGTAGGAATTAAAGTGTGTAAGGCCATTATTATACTATAAAAGGACCACACACGAGTTGCTAATCTGATGGATTAATAGATAATTACTTTCTCTCTCTACATGGATTAGTTTTCACTTTCTCTCTCTAAAAAGGCTCCTTAACAAAGAATTTAATACTATTTGGACACTAAAAGATTCTCGTAACATAAAATTACCCCAGAGCTATTTCTGAATTCTTCAGTGGCGCCGTCTGTGGGAAGCGAAGATTGTTCGGACGACAATCATTTTCTTGAAATTGTTCATAATCCAAGAAGAATCATGGAAGAGCGAGGGGATGATTTTGTTAACGACTGCAAGGAGAATCTTGTGGGGAACACTTATCGGAATGATGTAGAATATGAGGCGCATGGTGGCTAGCGCGTTGGAGAAACCTTTGACGATTCGGATCTGCTGGCTCGAAGGAATGAGTTGTTGCTGGAGATTGAAAGATTAAGGGCGGAAAAAGAAACTGTTCAGGAAAATCTTGGCTCCGAGGTGAGAAGGGAGCCTGACAGTGGAAAAGAAGAGCATGAAACCGATTTTCGTCCTAAAAACAGGGATAATAGATATAGAGGTCATGAACGACGTTCTTCGAGGAGGAAAGAAAAGCGCCACCTGGAATCTTCCGACTCAAGCGATTATTCTCGTTATAGCTCACTGGAATCGTCTCCTAGGAGAAATCACAGAAATAAAAGGCATGGTCGAAGGCGTGTGGAACACCGGAGGGGAAAGAGTTTGGAGAGGAAATCTCCGAGAGCAAAGAGTTGTCGCGCTCACGCTAATGAGCAGGGTTATGGCCAAATGAATTTTCCCTCTGGGAACCAAAATGTTGACCCGCAAAATTCGGAGTGGCAACATCAATATACTTTGTCGTCCAATGAGGGAGTGTATTTTCCGAGCCATGAAAACTTGAGAGCTAACGTCTATAGGACGGGTCATAATTGGAGAGCTTTTCCTTTGTCCTCGGAAATTTTAGTTGGCAACCTACCAAAACATTTTGATATCTCGAAACTAGAAAAGTTCGACGGGACACAAAACCCTGATAATCACATCGAGCAATTCAAGAATTTCATGATTAATTTCGATGACGATGATAAATTGATGTGTAGAGTGTTTTCTTAAACTTTCAAGGGGGTGGCTTCCAAGTGGTATAACCGGCTTCCATAGGGCTCGATAAAGAATTTTGACATGTTCTGGAATATCTTTAGACAATATTTTGTGGGGAGCAAAATGTTTCGAGCTAATGAAGATACGATAATCTACTGTAGGCAAAAACTTGGGGAAAGCTTGAAGAATTACACCAATCGATTCGTTAAAACAAAAATGGACATGGAGTATTGCAAAGATTATGTGGCACTTGCAGCATTCAGGATGGGGCTCCTCCCTGGACTCTTAAAGGATACAGTGGTGGAGAGTCAGGAAATGACCTTTAGGGCATTGCTGGATCAAGTTGAGAAGAGAATTTTAGTGGAGGAGACTCAGGCATCTGAGAAAGGATCAGGCGATCAGCTGAACCAGAACCAATTTCAAAGGTCCGAGTCTAGTAATCAAGGGCCTCGTGCTAATGTTCATGCCAAAGGTACGAGTCAGTATCTGCCGAGGCAGAGAACAAATCCACAGAACTATAGTAATCAGCAAAGTTATAATCAAGGATCAAGGCTAATTTCGAACAAATGGATTCATCCAGACTATTTTGCCGAGTTAACGGAAAATGTGGCCACGATATTTGATAAAGCAAGATCAACGGTGCAGTTCAGAAAACCTTTTCCTATTCAGACTCCAAGGGAAAGCAGAAGTGTTAACAAGTACTGTAAGTACCATGAAGATATTGGACATGACACTAAGGAATACATTGCTTTGAAAAAAGAAGTGCAAGCTTTGATTGAGAACGGGACGTTGTTAGTATTTGTGAAAAAGCACTCCCAGAAATTTTTTGCGGTAAAGGCCGTCCCCAAGATCGCTGATACAGCAATGGTGATTTCCGAAGAGATTGATGTTTTCGATATTGAGCAAGAGTATTTGGATCCCAAGGAGGGGAGAAATAACGTGAACATGGTGGAGGAGATTATTCCAAGGGGGAAAGTGAATGACCTGTGTGCTTGTTTCGAGTCGCTGGCTATCTTTGGAGGAGATACCATCGCAGGGAACTCTAATAGTTCGCGGAAAAGACATATGGTGAACTTGACCACACAGATTGAAGCAGGGGTTTCAGCACAGATGCATCGCTTGCCTTCCCCCATCATATGTTTTGACGATGGTGATATGAGGAATGTAGCGGGCCCACACGAAGATGCGGTGGTTATCGCTGCGGGTATAGCCAGAGACCAAGTTCAGAAGATACTTACTGACACGGGAAGTTCTGTAATATTTTGTTTATGAGTACCTACAGGAGAATTTCTGACCCGCCTGTTATATGACGATCCGAAAGAAGTATAGTGGGATTTACCGGTGCAACATTGGTGGTTGTTGGTGAGTTTCAGTGTGTGGTAGAGTTAGGTCGTGGGCTGTTTAGAAAGGAAGTTGAAGTGCTGTTTATAGTTGTTGACGCACCAACATCGTATAATGCAATTCTGGGTCGCTCTTGGCTGTCTAGAATGTATGGTGTGATTTCGACGGTACACCAGTGTCTGAAATATGTGGTAGGGAACAATATAGGGACAATCAGGAGCAATAAAATGATGGCTCGAGAGTGTTATCAGATAGCTCTATCCTCGAATGGAGTTCGTGGAGAAGTATCATAAAAGGCATAACAATTAAAGGGGACTTCCTCGGGCATCATTCCTTGTGATGATCCGAGGGAGACCCCCGGATTCCTGGTTCCGGAGGAAGATCATGGAGAGCATAAGTTTGCAGAGGGAATTTTTTTGAAGATTAGAGTAAAACTTTCTCTTGAGTTCAGAGAAAGGTTGATCGCGTTTTTATCAACGAAGTTAAATATGTTTGCTTGGTGTGCATAGGATGTGACGGGAGTACCACCAGAGATAATATGTCATAAACTTGCAGTACGGCTTGATATTCGACCTATTGTCCAGAAAATGAGACCAGTTTCTCAGGAGAAGTCTGCAGCTATTCTCTCGGAAGTGGAAATGTTATTGAGCATAGGCCACATTCGAGAGTCGCAGTACCCCGTATGGGCCTCGAATCCAGTCTTGGTCAGGAAAAAAAATGGTAAGTGGAGAATGTACGTGGATTTCACGGACCTGAATATAGCCTGCCCAAAGGATCCTTTTCCGGTGCCCCAAATTGATCAGTTAGTGGACTCGACTTCGGGCAACCGATTATTGTCTTTCATGGATGCTTACTCGGGGTATAATCAGATCAGACTAGATGCAAAAGATGAAGAGAGCACATCATTTATCACTGGGACAGGATTATATTGTTACAAGGTTATGCCATTTGGCCTGAAAAATGCAGGGGCAACTTATCAGCATTTGGTCAACAAAACCTTTGAGGGACAAATTGGTAGGAATGTCGAAGCTTACATCGATGATATGCTGGTAAAACGTTTGCAGGACGAAGATCATTTTTCTGACTTAGAGGAAATTTTTAACAATATGAGTAAAGTCAACTTGAAATTAAATCCGGAAAAGTGCATTTTTGGGGTACGATCGGGTAAATTCCTTGGCTATATGATAAGTGAAAGGGGTATAGAAGCTGACCCAGAGCAGATAACGAATTTGACAACTATGACGCCATCTCGGAATATCAAGGAAGTCCAGATTCTAACAGGGAGATTGGCAGCATTGAACAAGTTCATTTCTTGATTATCGGACAAATGTGCGTCTTTCTTCAAGGTATTAAGGAATGGGAAATAGTTTAGTTGGACCGAGGAGTGTTCAGCCGCTTTTTGCCAAATTCAAGAATATTTGATGTCCCTGGATATACTGTCCAAACCATTGGTAGAGGAAAAATTAATCGTCTATGTGTCAGTATCAGATTGTGCAGTATGTGCCGTTTTACTCCGGGAAGAGGTCAATATGTTGAAACCCATCTATTACGTCAGCAAAAGTTTGCTGGACGCTGAGAAACGATATCTTAAGTTGGAAAACGTAGCTTTGGCATTGGTAACAGCTGCTCGGAAAATGAGACCATACTTCCAAGCCCACCCTATTGTTTTTCCAACGACATTCCCCTGAAAGGTTTGTTACAGAGGCCGGATATATCTGGGAGAATGACGAAATGGTCAGTCGAAATGGGAGATTTTGACATAACATTCGAGCCTCGGAGGGCAATAAAAGCTCAGGTTTTGGATGATTTCTTGGTTGAATTCCACTCAGAAAGGAACGACATGGAGATTGTTGACCACTCAGATCAGACGGAATGGTCGGTTCGAACGGATGTGGGGTCGAATAATTCTGGAAATGGTGCAGGTGTCTAATTAATTTCTCCAGAGGGGATAACCATGTTTGAGGTTATTCGATTTGGTTTCAAGGCAACCAATAATGAGGCAGAGTATGAGTCAGCATTGGCGGGTTTACGATTGGCTCGAATATGTGGAGCCAGAAAGATTAAATTGATCAGTGATTCACAGTTGGTGATAAATCAAGCTTTGGGAGAGTCTGAGGCACGAAAAGATAATCTGATCCAATACTTAAAAGTGTTAAAAGATTTGGTTGCCGAATTTGATGGGGTTCAATACGAGCATGTTCGAAGGGAGGCAAATGTCGTCCCTGATTCTTTGGTTGCAGCTTCACGATCGAAAGGTTACCCATGGGTCCTAATTCAGGAGCATCCTTCGGTTACTGCCAGTATATAACATTCAATGAATATTAAAGAAGTAAGACATATGATCACAAATGATTGGAGGTCAGAAATCGTAGACTTCTTGAAAAAAGATAGTTTACCCACAGAAAAGTCTGAGGCTAGGAGGATCAGGTTCAAGTCTCATGGTTACATCCTGTTAGGAGGAGTCTTATATAAGAAATCTTTGAGCAGACCATTACTTAGGTGTCTGGATAAGGACAAGTCGCAGTTTGTCCTGTCAGAATCGCACGACGGGGAAGGATCGGCCCATTGTGGGTATAAAACGTTAATTCGACGGGTGTTTTTGGCTGGTTATTATTGGCCGACCATCTCTTCTGATGCGAAAGATTTGGTAAAGCTGTGCGATACGTGTCAGCGATATGCTAACATAATGCACAAGCCTGGGGTGTCCTTAGAGAGTATTTCAGAAGCGATACCGTTTGATAGGTGGGGCATTGACTTAGTTGGGCCCCTACCAATGGCGTCCGGTGGAAGGCTGACCATAATAGTAGCATTGAATTATTTTTTCAAGTGGGTGGAAGCGGAACCTCTAGCAGGAACAAAAGCAAAAGATGTAATCAAGTTCGTTGTCTCGAATATTTGCTGTCGTTTTGGGGTGCCGATAAAAATCACAACGGATAATGGGCCTCAATTCGATAACAAGGAGTTTAAGAGTTTTTACCTTTCCAGGGGCATACGACAATGTTTTTCCGCCCCCTTCCATCCCCCGGCTAATGGTCAGGTGGAAGTGACCAATCGAACGATTTTGGATGGGTTGAAAAATAATTTGGAAGGAAAGGCCGGAAAATGGCCCGATTATTTACATGAAGTATTGTGGGCTTATAGGACGACCCCTCGAACAGCAACTGCTACATCTCCATTTGCCTTAGTGTACGGTATGGATGTTGTTGTCTCTTCGGAAATTGTCTTCCCATCGTACCGGGTGGTAGCTTACACATAAAATTTGAATGATCAAAGCAGAGCCTTGGAATTGGATTTGGTGGAAGAGAAAAGACGACGCGCACAACTAAAGTCCTTGCATTATCAAACGTTGATAAGAAGTAGGTATCCTTCCAGAGTAAATCAAAGAGATTTCAAGGTGGGGGACAAAGTGTTACGAAAAGTTTTTCTGGCACTAAAGAGAAGATTCTTGGAAAGTTGGGGCCAAATTGGGAGGGCCCTTATGAAGTAAAGGAGAAAGTAAAACAGGGAACATATAGATTAAAAGACAAGAAAGGGCGATATCTTAGGCATCCATGGAATATCGAACACTTAAAATTGTATCTGGAATGAGGAAGAAGTTAGCATGTAATATTTATCTTTAGTGCATTTTCAGGTTTACAAAAACAGCGAGGACATACTCTTTCCTACCCTGTTAGGCACATGAAGGTTTTAACGAGGTACCATTGTGAGCTGATAAATAAATTAACATTTTTTGCCTCAAATTATTCTTTCTGAGACAACATTTTTTGCCTCGAATTATTCTGAGACAACATTTTTTGCCCCGAATTATTGTTTATGAGACAATATTTCTTGCCTCCCATTATTCTTTATAAGCTTTCCTTAGCGCAGCGTACAACGATTATTACGATGAAAATCGTCCCCAAGCAACCATTCAACGCAAGTTGGCACACACTTATTTTTTCATATAAAAAATATAAAGATTAACAAGTTATAAAATTGTCATTTCAAAAAGTGTCATAATAAAAAATGCCAGGAGGACGCTCTTCTGAGCAAGTCAGATAGATTACAAAAATTGCCTTACAAGGCCTTATACACAAAGATTTCCAAACATGCTACCATCTGTATTACAAAATTTATCTAGTCAAAATTTTCCGAGGAGTCGCTCTCCTCGGAATCCGATGACTCACTATCACTAACCACAATTGATGAGTCCGGATTCAATCACCACTTCGGACAGGGTCAGTTCGGACAATGTCTACCTAACCGGACAGGGGCAGTTCGGACACCATCATCTATTGGACTGTTCGAACAGAACTAAAGTACTTAAAACCTAATCACTTCTTGACTAAGCTTCCTGTTCTCATACTTAGAACTAATGGTTCCTTAAACTCGACCGGGTCCATTAAACACGACCCGAAAGCCCATAAGGCCCAAATATAAGGGTATAAATACCCAACCACCAACATTAAATGAGGGTAATGAAAATTAAATACAACCAGGATGCTTAATTCTCCCTCTACACTCTACCCAAACATTAAATACTCACAAAATTCCACAAAACTCTAAACAAAAATTACAAACTTACCCTCAGACAAAAATAAACCACACCAACAATGTTAGGAGGACGAAGGTCGGGTTAGACGAGCTTCCAGAAACTGCTTAAGTTGTACTCGGGGTATTCTTCATGAATTTGGGTGACCAACCTGCTCGGATTGTAGCATCTCGAGTATTGAGATTTTCCGCACACTTAGCCGCATAGGCATTCACAACTTTTTCTTTCTCCTCCTCAACTTGTCTAGGAAAATCTTCAATTCTCTTCACTAACTTTTTTCTGTCCTCTGTAACAACCTCGTAATCATCATAACAATCTTTAAATCATTTGCATGCAAGTTGGTGAGCTTTCTGGAGTTCTGTCAAAAGTTTCTCTTGAGCCTCCGTTTTCTTTTGGTAGAGGTCTCTTTCTTCCTCGCAGCATCTTTCAAGCATAATGACGTAATTTTCAGTGGCAGACAGTCTTTCATAAAGTGCATCTGCTTGACTCTCTAAAATGGCGTGTTGTTTCTTTGCCTCTTCAAGTTGAGAGGAATCAAGAGACGCCTTGAACTTATAATGGTTTTTCGGTCTTCTAGATGTTGCATTCTTCTTCCCATGTTGACAGAAGCATGAACAAGGTTGCAAAGACTTAGTGAAAATTCATCATGCTGAGGAATTTCAAAGGAGCCGGAGGGCGAGCCAAGTGTTGTGGGGTCAAAGTTCGAAGACTCACCAGTTAAAATATTGAGATTAACATTTTGAGGAGGATCGCTTCGGGGAATTGGGAGCGGTGCTAATGTAGGAGAATTTTTAATTCGAGAGGGACTTGAAGCCTGGGTAAGAGGAGAATTGGGTGTCTCACTTGAATTTTCTCTAGTTTTGTTTTTAGGCTCACTTGATACACCCTGGGGCTCAGTGCCTTGGGCAAGTTCTTGGACATCATCCTATGTTTTGGCGTCCTCGGATAATTCTTGGATGGGCTCCAAAACAACTTTTTTCTTGCTTTCTTTTGTCTTGGTATCTTTTTTCTTGCTAGGGTGGACATATTTCTTTGGAGGGGAAATTGAACTGGGTGCAACAGTGTTGGCCAAAGAGGATGGCTCCTGATTGGCAACTAATCCTTCAGTGTCTGACTGAAGGTCTTTTGTGGAAACTTCCTCGTCGGATTCATCAAGGTGACTTTTGGCACAAGAGCGCTTCGAAAGATAGATGACTATATCTTTCTTAGTCACTTGCTCTAGAACTTCTTGTTGTGAGGGAGGGGTCATCAATTCTTTCAGGGTCAACCGGGCAAGGGGTTCCAACCTCCAGAGTCAACTTTTGGCCAAGTTGTTATTCATAAAGTACAAGCGGAATCTGTTTTCCCAATTTTCTTTGGCCCACTCGCTAAGTTTGGTGAAGACGGTGGTAGAACTCTCCACATAGTCTGCGTATGGTTTTGAAACTCCCGTCATAGCTACAAAGAGTTTAAGTTAATACATCATTATCCGAGGAGGAAAGGTAAATGAAGAAGTTAGTGGACTTACATTTGTTGGTCCACAAGAGAGATAACTTGTGTGGATTCGAAGGAGTCGATTATGATCCTATCTCCTAATGGCCCGAGGAGTAGACGAATTGTTGCCTCCATTTCTTATCAGCTTCCAGCAAGTCTTTCAATACTTTTTTCCCTCGGCCAAAAGTTAATGAATAAAATGGGAAAACAGATTCCTTGCTAGGCCAGATAATCCGATGAGCTCTTCTAAGGAGAATTCGTTCCCTGAAATCCTCGAAGCCATGATATATGCCATAAGTGTGAACCATATATTTGGACCGGCTTGTGAAAGGCAGAGGTCGATCTTGGCAAAGTATTCAATAAAAAATAGGTCTAAGGGTTACCTCAACCCCCAGTTCATAATTTCCTTGTAAACAACTAACCCGGTATCCCTAACTGATAAAGGAGTCTCACCTTCCGAGAGGAATCTAATATCGATGTACGAGGGAATGCACCATCGATTCCTCAGCATGGGCTCCTCCGAAGGTAAAAAGTACTTATAAGATATGTTGTGAAGTGCAACCATATGCTTGTTTTCGATTCCTCGAATGTTGTTGCCTGCGATGGCATCAAGTTCTAAGGGAAGAATGATGTCTCCCTTAGATATAGGGGCGATCCGACGAGCTTGTTCTTCAGACATTGTTGGGGGAGTGGTAATCATTCGACTAGAAGACTACGAGGGAAGGTCAATGGCTTTACTCTGCTCTACAGTAGGAATCAGTTGAGTTGATGGCTCATGATTATATGAGGCAATTGTTTTCCCTTTATCAGCCAAGGATTTGTTTCGCATTGCTAGAAGATCGTTTTTTATAATGGTGGTTCTTTCTCGAGAAAATCGAGGGCTCTCGGTTGCCGTTATTGAAGGGGTGGCTGGAAGGCTCGATCAAGAGGTGTCGGTCTTCAGAGGAGGATTTTTAACTACTAAACCCAAAGGGGGCTTTGGGTTTACCGAGGGAGTTCCTTTAGCACGCTTGCGCTCCTGCGAGATCTTTTTATCCTTATGATGTTTTTTCCTCTTCCTAGAAGAATGCTTGTAGTGTTTATCTTTACCCATGAGTTCGAGGGGGCTGAGATCGGAAACTTGACTTTGTTGCGAAATTTTGAAGGGTATGATAGCAGCAGAGTTTTCCGATGGAGGCTAGGAACCGTAGAACATGGTGACAGAAGGTTGGGGTTGAGGCTCAACGTATTCACCAGCAGCAACTCTTTCTTAAATTTTTTTACTGATTAGAAGCCACTCTAGAATCCGACGGGGTTTATAAGCCAGCTTTCTCTCTCTAGAAATTTTAGAACGAAAACGTTTGGAGTGTAAATGAAGGAGATCAGTATTTATAGAGGAAGATGGGCTTTTAGGGTAAGTTAGGCATGGGGACATTTTCCTTTGTTTGCCTAGGGATATTACGGGTAACATAGGTGTAATTTTGTTGATTCAAAAAACGAGGGAGAAGATGAAGAGGCAATCAAATGATGAAAAGTATTGGAAACCGGGATAAGATCTCTAAAGAGATTTGGTGACAAGGAATTACGACTAATGACATCATGAAAAAGGTGGAAGTTTGTTGATTGAGGTATGCAAGTTCGCACTAATAATTTCGATGAGTCCAATCCTTTTAATTTATTAGCCTAGTATGGGAGCCTATATAATGTCGAGACAATTAATTTCGATGAACAAAATTGATGAGAGGAATGGTTCAAGCTTTGCTAAGACATTGCAAGGATTGGGGGGGCTACTGATCAGTATTGCATTAGAGGTATTTTTCGAAGAGACATTTTTCGAAGAGGTATTTTTTGAAGAGACATTTTTCGAAGAGGAATTGTTTGAGGACAGTTAAAGAGCAAAAATATTCGAAGAGCAAAGATATTCGAAGAGCAAAGATATTCGAAGAGCAAAGATATTCGAAGAGCAAAGATATTCGAAGAGCAAAGATATTCGAAGAGCAAAGATATTCGAAGAGTAAAAGATATTCGAAGAGGAAGGCTATTCGAAGAGGAAGGCTGTTCGAAGAAGTATTATTTGAGGATAGATAAAGAGTAAAAGATATTCTTGGAAATGCATTTTTTAGGAGAATTGAAACAAACAAGATGAAATTCGGAGATATATTCACAGTCCTAGTAAAAATATTTTTACTAGGACTGAGGGGGCTATTGATGAGGGGGAATAAAAGATGTATGGGAAAATTGTAAGGAAGTATTTCTATTAGGGAAGTATTGTAAAAAGTACAATAGAACTAGTTATTATGAATAAGTGAGGAAATATAGGGGCTAAATGTGTAATAGGTAGGAATTAAAGTGTGTGGGGTCCATTATTATACTATAAAAGGACCACACACAATTTGTTAATCTGATGGATTAATAGATAATTACTTTCTCTCTCTATATGGATTAGTTTTCACTTTCTCTCTCTAAAAAAAGGCTTTTTAACAAAGAATTTAATACTATTTGGACACTAAAAGATTCTCGTAACATAAAATTACCCCAAAGCTATTTCTGAATTCTTCAAACTCAAGATGGCTTCTATTCACTTCGACCTTAATTGATTTATTCCTCAGTTTTATCAGCATGAGGGTCGTCTAACATAACAACATTGGTTTATTTGGTAGGATCGATCGGTTTTGAACCGTCAGCTTCGAATGTGGTAGTGTCAACAGCCTTCGAACCCTCTATTTGCTTCTTTTTCGAGGTATGTTGTGATTCTTTTTCTTAATAATACATGTTCTACGAGCTCAGCTACGGTTATGGAGATTGATTGACATCTTTATAGTAGTCTGAAGCTTAGCAACATTAACCTTCTCAACCTCATTTTTTCCTTCAGGGTTTAACCACTTCTCCATATCTCACAAATTTAAACTGATGAGGCTAATGGTAGTGAAGCACTTGTGAAATATATTCTCATCGTTGGATTTGGTCCAGTCACTTCTTCTTGAGATGTTATTTATATGGCTCATTGTATGTGCTGAAGAACTTCTTGTACTCTACAGATGAAAAAACAAGAGAATAGTTAGTAAAAAGAGTTAAGAAAATAATGCAAAGTCAATTCCTAATGAGAATGGGTTTTGAATTGATGGGATGGTTCCAAGTTTTAGTACTCTCACAGTTGTATCACTAAGAGTTCCTAAGTAAGCTCGGATTGCTAAGGCAGATTGAAGCTTAATTCTGGCACGCTCCCCGAATAATGGTGAATTGCATTTTCTACTTGTCATCAAACTCCGACATCTCTACCACGACTTCTATGGTCATTACCAATAGAAAGGTAATAATCGGGTAACTTTTGTTAATAAAGATCTCGCTTTACGAAATCAGTTCCTCCATCGACAAAGGGATCTTTGAAACTTTTTAGGAGATTATGAAAGATATCATTGTCTTTCACATGTTCAGAATAGCCTATCTAGGGCATCGATTGATTAGGGTGAATAAATTCCTAAGGCTATGGTGGAAAGGAAACCAGAAGCTCCAGTCGGACATATATGTGAAAAATACGAGTTCGTTTGACTTGGCTGAAATGGGTGTCTCACCTCTGACTGACAACCTTATCTTAATATTATCATGAATGTGCCACCGAAATCATATTTATTGAAGTTCATCGGGGTATGGATACTTGTAGTTAATCTTTCGAGTCGATCTTTCTCCACTTTAGGGTTGATGGTTTGGACTATTCACTAATCTCTTGGGTATTCATGAGAATTTTGAAGTCTTTTTTCTTAAGTCTCTTCCATTTTTCAGGGTGGGGGAGAGTCGTCTGAGGACATGAACTATTATGTAGGTGGTCCACTTTCTACCGAATCGTTTCTTACATTATAAAATATTAATGGTTACGACAACAAAAAAGCTTGAGGTTGGTCGGATCATGTTTTGACCTTTTGGATTTAAAAGGATTATAAATATTATATGAGAGGTCCGGGGGAATTCCTCGGAGAGGACCAGGATGAGGACAAATACTCAGCCTCACAGTCACCCTCTCGACTTTTAAATTTTCTACTTCTAAGGGATTTATTTTTTAAAAAAAATCATGTTTCGAAGTTATCGAAGTATCTTTACTAGGCTAATGTTTTTTACCTTCAGTAAAGTTTGAGGATTAGTGGATCAGAAAGTGAAGAAGAGGGCACGAAACCAGATAGTATTTTGAGAAGAACACTTGGCTTTACAATGAACAGGTCCGAGCAGAGGCAAATACACTAGGGAGGAATTGGCAGTGGCCGAAGTTGAATCGTGACAACTAAAAAATGGGGTTTCTCTTTCTATAGTGTGAGTTTCCTCTGTTTCACGAAATATGTGAGAAATGAGCTGGGGGATCATTTTATTTATATATAGAGAGGGTCACTGGATTTTTGTTCTTCTATGGGTAATAATCATTACAAGAGCCTCGGGGATTTGAAACGATGGGATTTTACTTCACACATACCATGAAGCTATAACAAGGCCTATTACTAGGTCTGAACAAAGATGACGCATGGCAGAAACGTACAGACCTAGTCTTAGGAAGCGTAATGAGCTAGCTTGAAGACATTTCATATTCTCCAAGAATAAGACGTTCGGGGATTCTACTTCAGAGAGATCCTGACTGCTACTAATCACGTCGACCATGTCCTAACGCCTAACATTCTAAAGAATACTGATCTTGCTACTTCATGGATATTTTGACACCTTGCGATTTTTGAGATGGAAGAAGAAACGTCACTTACATGCTTATGATGACTCCCCATCTTCATGCACTAAGCGCAAAATAAATATCACGTCGACATCGTTTGGTGTTCCTTTAACATAGCGCACTTCGATATGCCTGGACCATCGTTTTCAAGGCCGTTATAGATGGCTCTTGGTATTTTTGCATGAAACAACTCCCATGAACGATGATTTACTTACAAGGGAATTATTTATTGGGTTTAAGACCGTATTTTATGTCGGGTTTACTCATATTAATTGTTTGTTAACCACAAACCCAATAAGGGATTCTTTTGATATGCGGACGAATAGAGTCCAAAGGGTCATTAGTCATTATAAATATAACATGTCACTCTACATCGATGAAGTAAATAATCATTATTCTATTTCTAATATCTAATATTCTCTCTAACACGTTTTTTTTACAGTAACTCTCTAAGATATTCTGATGAACCGAACTCGAATTAATCAACTAAAAGTCTCTAAAGATGTATTTGATTATCAATTTAGTATATTGGTTAGATAACTCATGTCACGATGAAATATTGGATAAAAAACACCACAGGTTCCCCATGTTTTCCACCTGTAACAAGTTAATCCTTATCCTTTTTCGTTGTAATAAACCGGTCCCCTTCGTTATACAAAACGGAACAAACACATCCTTATTGACCCTAACCCATATTTTCTACCATAAATACCCTTTACCACCACATGAATCGCTGATATGGCAGCTGTATAATTTTAATAATATACATTAAAAATGATTTGAAATATTTTAGACTAACAAATAATTATTTATAAATATTAATGTTATCCACATAATTATCCTAAATTTAATCTCAAAACCTAAAAATCTAACAAAATATTGTCAAACATACTGTAACACTAACATAAATGATTTGGTAAATAAATGAATATCAAAAGAACCAACTTAAAACAAGATTTCATTAAGTGTATTTTTAAGTTAATAATAATTCATCTTTTTAGTACTAAGTAGTTTAATACATATTTTAACTAATATCTACCATAAAAATAATAATGTTATTTTTAATTTTATGTGATGAGTTGAAATGTTTTTGAAACATGATTAATCAAACTAGAAATAAATTGAAATTAAAAAATGTTTCTAATATATATTACATTATAAATTAGTTTGTCCAATAAAAATAATAAATTATAATAAAAATATCTGATTGAAATGTATAATAAACAGATGCTTGATCAATTATCTTCTACATATTTATTAGATTTGTATGTATTATAATTTTATATTTGTTTATATGTTTTTAGAAAATATAAAAACCCATAATAATTAAATGTCGATTTTTTTTTATTAAACTAATACGAAATAATAAAAAATATATGATTATCAATTTTGAACTATCCTCTTGTTCTATTTTATTCGTAATTTAATAAACAAATCAAATTGTATATACTTTGATGTTCAAGGCTTATTGAAATTTTATATAGTTTCAGTTTTTTCAAAGGTTATTGATTTTATCAACATGTCTATTACATTTGTTTTCACCAATATTCTAAAATATCATATGAATTTCTTCAATAGAAGATCGAATGTAATGATATTTAATATCCATGAGTTTAGTTTTGGCAGATTCTTCGTTATGAAAATAGAACTATGAGTATCAATATATAAGACTCATTACTCTTTTTTATATTTAATGTACCCAAAAAACTTGTAACAATATCATCTTCTTGCTCGTCTCATTAACAACTGTTAGGGTAGCGACCAAAGTTCCACATCCCACATCGGTAAAACATGGGAAAGATCAATGGTATATAAGTGAGAACATATCTCAACTAGTGTGAGACCTTTTGGTAGTGGACCAAATGCAAAGCCGTGAGGCCCTTCGGGTGCCAAAGCGGACAATATCATACTAGTGTTGAGATCAGTTGTGTTCTTACTTATATACAGAGGCGGAATATGCGGACCGGACCCCCATATTTCCAACATGTGGTATCAGAGCTCCAGGCCTAGACAGTACGCGATGTGGTAGGTGATGTGGGTGAAATTCTCATTAGTCGAACATGATGAATTAGTAGCCATGCTCAAGATCCTTGTTTGGAGTGCCCGTGGCTTATCAAGCAGTGTGGCTTGATTTGAGGCTAGTGCCCGTTGCTCATCAAGCAGTGTGGCTTGATTGGAGTGTATCAAGACGGTGGTACTTGTTTGGAGTGGCGCTAAGGAACAAGGCAGGATGGTCGAGATCAGATAGATCCGCTGTAAAGGCTCTAGAGATCAGGCAGCCCCAACCTGATTAGAGTGAGCGGATGGATGTCAATTGAGAGGAGGCTAAAGTGGTACTTTGTTCGAGAGGAGGATTTGTTAGGGTAGCGACCAAAGTTCCACATCCCACATCGGTAAAACATGGGAAAGATCAATGGTATATAAGTGAGAACATATCTCAACTAGTGTGAGGCAGATTCTTCGTTATGAAAATAGAACTATGAGTATCAATATATAAGACTCATTACTCTTTTTTATATTTAATGTACCCAAAAAACTTGTAACAATATCATCTTCTTGCTCGTCTCATTAACAACAACATGTTCAAACTTAATAATGGATAAGGTTGCTATCTTTAATAAATCAAGATCTTAGCTCACATGAGCATTACCCAAAGTATACATATTCAATATGACTATTTCTACTATCATTATCTTCATCCAAATCATCATCAACATAATCTTACACCTTCATATTATAACATGTGAAGCAAAGTGATGTATATACGGTATTATTCAAATATTAAAGTATTTTATTTAATTATCTTCCAATATATTTTTCTTGGATTATTCATGTACATGCTGACAACTTTCATTACATTTGTGATATATGGTTTGTTGTAAACCATGAAATACTTAAGGTTCATAATCACCAATGCATAAATAGTTTTTTCTATATAAGCCTCATAATTTATTTTCTTAGATTATTAGTATTTGGTTAGTTTAAAATGGATATCCAAAGGTGTGCTCATTGGTTTGGCACTCTCCATAAAACCTTTTTTAAAGTTTTTCACATATTTTAATTTTAACAGTTTTAATGTATAATGAAAATTTTTAACTTTTGTGATCATCATACTCATAATTTTCTTTACAACTCCAAAATCCATCATTGGAAATTTCTTTTCTAATTTCTTATCTAGCTCGTTTATATTCTTATTAATATGCCTTGCAGTAAGTATATCATCCACATACACCAATAAAATAATAAATGTATTTTCATATCTGTTTGTGTAACAATAATCATATGATTTACATGCAATAAAATCCATGATACCTATGAAACTGTGGAACTTCATATACTACTACCTTTGAGCTTTTCTAAATCGTAAATATTTTAATCAGTTTGCAAACTAGAATTTTCTTTTTTTTATTGCAAAACCCTTTGGTTGCATCTGATGAATGTCTTCCCGTCATATCACCATGAATGAATGTTATCGTTATATCTAACTATCTAAGATATAAGTAATGCGCAACCACAATTACCAACACCATTGTAATTGTACTTATCTTTACATATGGAGAGCTATTTCTTTCGTTGAACACCTTTCAAAATAAGTATGTCCATGTAATGTGTATTTTTATAATGTTATTGTTATAATTTATAAACCCGTTTGTTATGTAAAAAACTTCTTTATATCTAGTATCTCAGTTAGCTGTTAAGTTTTGTTTTTGAGCAAACAATAAATCTCATGTTCAGAACTAAATTTCATTTTCTTTAACCCTCGACTTGGAAAGCTTCACCCTCAACTTTAAGACTCATTTCACATGAAAATAATATGTGAGGAATATATGAGTAATATATTATCTTGGGTATCGCATTGTTTCTTCTAATAGTGAGAAATGTATTTTTGGGGTTTTGAGATGCTAGACTACCTTGCTATATCCCAAACGCTTCATTTTTTGGTTCTCGACAACCTTGTCATGCACATTGATTTTAGAGATCTCATCCAAATCAACATAAGCAAAATCTTTTACATGTGATGCTTATGGTTCTTCAGTTAGATTTTATTTCTGTTTGTGTATAAACTTCTCACAGAATATGACATTCGTGTTTATGTTTAATTTTATGCATTCTTAAATATATAACATTATCATCTTTATATCTAATAAAGAAATATTTTTAGATTTGAGATCAATTTGTTTGTAGCATTGGAAACAATATGTACATACGATAAATATGTTAGAGATATAAGAACTGGACCCATTAGCCTATATAGGTTATCTATAAATAATATCTTTATACTCTATATAATACACACTTTCAAATAAACAGAAACACTAGCCGCTTCTTGGCGGATACTTCTCTTTTTTCTCTCTTTGCTTCTTAACAAGTTATGAGAGCCTTGGTTTAGATCTTGAATTTTTTGTGTCTTTTGTTGTGTCGGCGGGCAGTTGTATTAGCTGTCCGCCAGAAGAAGAAAAAAAGTAATTTTTTTTTTATTTTCGGATATGGTTTGTACAGCTACAATCAACAGACTTAATCGAGAGGTAAACAATATCTATTTTTTCTGAATTTTGGACAGTGGGTTCGAGACATCTAATCCTACAATCTGAATGGTTGGATTATGATTCGGTGCTACGGTTCGGGATGAAATCACTACTGGAACAATGCCGATTTATGTTGGTAAAATCATAGATTTAATTTTGATTTTGATTGGAAATTAGATTTGAATTTGGATTTGGTATTTGGATTTAGTATTGAATTTAGTTTTGGATTTAGTATTGAATTTAGTTTTGGATTTAGTATTGAATTTAGTTTTGGATTTAGATTTGGTATTTGTATTTCACACTGAGATCCGTTTGGATTTTGTTTGGGTATTTGACGTTCAGATTTTGGTTGGTGTTTAGATTTTTTTTGACGTTTGGACTTTGTCTGACGTTTGCTTAGATCTACGTTTTGATTTGTTTTGGTGTTTAGATTTCGTTCTCCGTTTGGATTTGGATTTGGTATAGATTTAGTTTGGATTCGTTTGGGCTTGTTTGGATTCGTTTGAATTTGTTTTGCTTTATTTTGGCTTTGTTTGGATTCCTTTGGTGTTTAGATATCGTTTGGATTAGTTTGGAGTTTGGAGTTTGAAGATTAGAGGTTGGAGTTTGAAAATTTGAGCTTGAAGATTGGAGTTTGGAGATTGGAGATTGGATTTCGATTTTTGGGTTTTGACGTTTCAATTTTGATTTTGCCGTTTTGTTTTGATTTTGGCTTTCGATTATTGTTTTGAAGTTTAGTTTTTTGTTTTTGCTGCAACTTTGGTTTTTATTTTGTGTAACAAACTCCCAATGGAAGAATAAACATTACGAGTTTGAGAGAGGGTGTTAGAGATATAAGGCCTAGACCTATTAGCCGATATAGTTTTCTTTATAAATAATATCTTTATACTCTATGTAATACATATTTCTAATAAACAGAAACACTATCTGCTTCTTGGCGGCTACTTCTCTCTTTTCTCACTTCATTTCTTAACAAAATAATCAAATAATTTTTTAAAAAGACAAATTTACCGTTTTACCACTATATACCTCCTTTAATAACTTGAAATCCAATGTAACTTTTGGTCATCTAATGATCAGATTAGCCGTAGCATTGATTCGATTAGCCTAAAAAATATTTGGCAAACTATATGAAACCTCATTTTAACACGTTCATTTATGATCTAGTCTATGCATTAGGCTACACATTCTGTTATGGTGTCCATATAAGGGTATGTTTTTATTATGCTTCCATTTATAATGTAATACTCCTTAAACCCGCCATCAACATACTTACATTTATTATTTGATTATAGGAATTTCAGTTTTAAACTTATCACATTCTCTACCAAGGGTATATATTAATTAAATATATCAACTACATCATTTTTCTTTCTTTTTTCTTTTTTATAAATGCACCTATATTTATTTTTGGAATCATCAATGAATATGGTGTAGTATAATAAGAAATTAAGCGATGAAACTATTAATATTATTCACAAACTCTAACTTATATGGTTTTGGGCTCTACCGTATTTGACGAAGTTGACTCTCTTATGCTTCAAAACAATTCAGCTCTTCTTCATATCAACAATAATCTTTAACTCTGATAGTTTCATGTGCAAGTTGAACACTAATATCATCCAAAATCATAATCCATAGAAATAAAAAGTCTAAGTCAAGTTTTTCATATGAAAAAATCATTATTTTAAAAATGGAATCCAAACTAAAAAAAGATGTTTTATTGCATTTCGAGTGCGTTTAGGTATTTTCTTCTAAATTATGTATTAATTATATATGTGAAATAGATTATGTTTTTATAGGGCATTGAATACGTAATCCATAGGTTTAGGGCATATGACTCTACAAGTAATAAGATGAGCGATATATTTGAGTAAGTTTTTAACACATGTAGTTTATGTGAATTTAGTTGAGGTTAGGGAAGCAAATTTTGTTATAAAACAACGCAAAAAATTGTAGTTTCATGATGTATTGGTCTGCATAAATGTGATTTTATTTTACCTGAGTTCGAGGGTCGGAAGTTAATGGTCGAGCATATTTGAGATAAAATATTAAGAGACTATAAGTTCAATTTGATTCTAAACTTATGATGAATATTTACAATGGACACACAACTATATTATAGTATATAAAATATAGTTTCAACGCTTGAATTCATTATATAATTTGAGTTTAGTTTTATTTAGTCATGTCTATCAAAAATATAACGTAACGACTAATTTTATAGCAAATGGAGGAGTAATAGAAGATGATATAACATACGATAATTGGGTTGTTATATGTTTGCAAGTTAAATAAGTCATAAAACTTGATTTGGAAAATTTATGATATATTTGATCCTAAATTATCGATTCATGCCCAAATTTAATTAATAAAGAGTTGTGATATACTTTAAAACTTTATTTGTATAATTTTATTTAAAAAATTATTATAAATCTCATCATAAATCATTTAATTTACGCTATAAAAAATAAAGTTTATTTTAATAAGCATTACAAAATTTGAAAACTATTAAATATATTAATTCAAAAATATTTTATTTTATAATTTTAAATTGCATCAATTTTTTACCTAATAGCGAACTAGTTAAGTTACGCTTAGACCATTTGTAATTAATCATTTATGAAGGGTGCAAAGTGGGTTTGGCTGAACAATTATTCATAAGTTTTCCATTTTTCAGTTTTGTCATCAATTATATAAGTTCTTCCATTTTATACAAAAAATATACATATTTAAAAAACGAAGTTCTCTCAACTTCTCCCATTTTTTAAAAACACAAACCTATATATCTTATTCTTTCCTCTTCAAGAACAAAAAATAAAAAAAACTCAAGATTCATCTTTTCATATTTTTAAAAAAATAGATTATTCTTCCTCTTAAGAACATAAACTTTACCAATTGGAAAATAAAAAAGAGTAAATTTTATTCCAATATTGTTTTAATTCATTTTTAGTTTTAAATTAATGTTATCTGAGTCTTGATTTAGCTCATTTAAGATGTTACAGTTAGTTGAAATCAGTTAAATTTAGAATTATAAACAATTTGATATTGCTTTGATGGTATAGTTATGTTAATTTTATGTTTAATTGTAAATTTGTTTAGGGTTTTATCATGAGTCTATCCACTTGATTTCGCCACTGAGCTTGAGCACCGATGGTGCAAAGGCTTTGTACCCTAGGTAAGGATGAACAGCACCGCTAGTATTTAGTCCTTGAGTTTTGTTATTTTTTAGCATTGTCGGTATAAACATATGAAACCACCAGTATGGTATAATGGCATTGGCGGTGCCAAACGTATATGTTTTGCACCACCAATGCCATTGTATGACATTGTTCGTACAACATGTTTATATTGTTAGCGTCGTTAAACAATACTGTCAATGTTATTCAATTTCTTATTTTTAGCATGTTTAACCAACAAATTTCTTGTTTGTATTGCAGGTTACAAGGTGGTAGGCTAGAGATAACCTTGAAACATATAAAGGAGTCTTAACAGAAAAATGATGAATTAAATGTATGCGGACCTCACAAACTAAATAAATTTGTATTGTTTCCCCTACCGTTGAGGAAAATGAGCATTGTGATACCGAATAGTCTTTATGGGCAAACAAGTACCAATCTAACAAATAATAATAAAAGGGTGACTCATCTAGGCATCGTGACGAATCACTAGACGAGTCAACTGATGATGATATATGTTCTGAGGAAAATTAACTTAGCATTCCCACTCAAAGACCGAGTAGTTCTCTCAGTCTTCAGAATATAGTTTTGGCACAAAATAATATCATAGTTTTTACGAACTATAAGCTTCACGAGGTGTATAACATATACATCGGAAATGTAAGTTTAATTTTAATTTATTTTTTTAAAATTGGTTAATATCGATTCATAAATTATGACAAATTTTTTTGTTTGATTTTATATCTATGTTTATAATCTCAGACGAGTATTAATGTTCAAGATATGTATGAACAGTTACAAATATAGGACCTCAGCAACCAGACATCGGTTAAGAATATGTTGGATGAGACTCTATTCGGGTCTATAATTCGACACTTGAGTAGGTTTTCCTCAAAGTCGCATTTGAATTAAGGTTTCCTCGAACACTAATATCAGGGGACTAATACTTTTCAGTCCTCTTTCACCAAGATGAATATCACATTATACGATATATTTTTATTGATGGCCTCCCAGTTGTGGGGAGAATACTCGAACCAAAGAGAATAACACTTATGGTGAAGTGTATAAATACTATGATTGGTTGTTATGGGTTATATTGGAGGTTGTTCGTGAGGATATGAAGGTGCATAAACAAGTCAGGTTTGGCCTTAGATAACATAGGAACTGAGAATTTGTATTTGGATTCAAATTCAAACTATGTCGAAGCTATGATCGTACATGCTCACCCTGCGTACCTAATGCATTGTTTGGTTACATTATTTAAATTGATAGCAGCCAAAAGTCCATAAAACAGACTTGCTTGCTTTTTTGGAGCATATGGATCGAATTTGTGATATAGTGTCGGGCACGTGTGTGTTGGCGTTGCTATATAAGGGTATAAGAGAAGCTTCAAAATTATCGATGAAGGCTCTTTATGACTTCGTTGATTTGTTAGATTGTTGGATCTACGACCATTACCTTGTTTTAGCCCTCAGTTGAGTAACTAGTATAACATATCTAGTTTGAAGCTTGTTATGTGGTTTCTGAAAAATCTTATAGGTACCAATGTTTGACCAAAAATCTATTACGGTGACGTCTTTGTTGGTTTATAGGAGAAAAATGTAGGTAATATTTAATTTTTTTTTTATTTTTATCAAGCCCGAAGTTTATTCTTAGTTTGTTGTGTGATTGTTTGTAAGTTATATTCTATATATATGCAGACATAAGAGAAAGGTTTCCAAAACAAGAGATGAGATACTATCATAATTCGATTCAGTTTTTCATCACATAAAGAGTATATGTCGGATTGAGTGATACAATAGTGCAGTTGGATCAAGAAAACCATGCACCTTAAACCAAAACAAATCGATATAAGTTTGATTGAGTGATATGTCTGATTTGGTTTATCATCGCTATAAGTCGATTCTTTTTAAATGAGTGTCTAATTTTTTCATGCTGTTATTCAATAAAACCATGCACCTTAAACCAAAACAAATCTAAGTTACATTTCCTTTTACCCAGTAAATGTTTAAGGGTGGAATGAACGTTTTCCACGTGGTTAATGGTCTGGATACCGGAATGTAAGAACTTATTAGTTTTCAATATAATAGAATTGTTACCGTAAGGCTCTAACCAAGTTTTCGTGTATACAATTACTTGTAAATAATTTTTGAAGTCTTTGAGCATTTTAGATCAATAGTTATTGAAAGTGAGTTTTGTCCCCATACGTAAAAAACACTAAAAAAAATTTATCATTAAAGTACTATTGACATACCATGTGGGTTGCATTAGAGAATATATTTTTGACCATCTTCGCCAACTTTAAGTCTATATCCATCAATAGACATAAAGGCAAGTTCGATATAAAACTTCAACCGATACAAGTGAATCTAACAACCTCAAATAACAGGATCTCGTATCTTATTATCTTGTAGTTGTTATCATTTACTAGTATTTTTGGAAACGTCTGTAACAAATCCAAACTAACCGGGTGTACAATGAAAAGTTCATTGATGATATCACTTATGTCTTCGCTTGATCTATGTCATTCACAATAATTTAACATTTTGAGTTCACCTAACAAGAATTACAACTGTGAGCAACTATCTTTTTTGATATTCTGTTGTTTTAGTTAAGTATTGTATATAGTGCACATGAATGCCAAATTCTTTTTCACTCTATCCAAAATTTCTCGAAGATGGGTGACCGTGTTGGTAAAACTAAACATAAATTCTAACTATTCTTTAGAATAGCGGCATAAGTATGAATGACCTTCACTAAAGTTCGTAGTTTTATGATTATGAATCCCGCATACAACCGTTAAGGACCATTCGTCATGAGTTACCATATTTCTCTTAAGCTTGAAAATGCATCCACCTTTTTTTTTTGTTCGACAGACTTTCTTTTTATATATTTTGGGTCTACCAACTTCCTATATGTCACAAATCTCTCACATTCAAAAACTAGTTTATGTGTTTTCCTGCTTTTCACATTTTGAAGTCGTTGTCTTTTTTTTAATTATAAGATATCAATCAATTGTTGTTGGGTACAGTAGACTTTGGTGGTAAACAAATCATTATAATCGACATTGAAATTCTTTGCCACTCCATTGTTAACTTTAACCTCCTACAACGAAAAAATATTAAAAATCAAATCCTATAAAAAAGTTGGAGGTGAAACTTGTCGGACGGTTTACAGTCGGTACAACTCTTCGACACCAACGGTATAATATCCTCGTACCATAGGTGTAGACTTCTTTATACGGTCGAAACCAAAATACTTCTAGGATTACGAATAGAAACCAACGATATACTACCACAACAGCGATGATATAGGTTTCACCCTCGATGCCAAAATGAAAAAATTTCATATGCAATAGATTTCAAAAGCATCAACTATATACACGCAGTCGTTAGTGTCATATACCGTACTCCGTATCTAAAATATTATAGAAATAATCTCTATAAAAATAAGAAAAAATATAATAAATGCTATCATTATTGAAACAAATCTAGTTGATTATTTTATTGGTAAGTTTATTGTTTCATATATTATTTTTCAAAGTTGAATTATAAATAAATTTTATACATAAATAAAAAAAAAAACTTTTTTTTTTATAATTTAATGAAAATGAATTAAATCTAACCAATGCGAATAATCTGCCTTTCCATTCTATATTTTTAAAATAACAAACCTAGTTTGAAAACTGAGATTTAGGCAGGCCCGTGTAAAGTAAAATAAAGAGCTACTTGGGTTATCAAAAGATTATTTGCTGGAACCCTGCACTACACAATGCACATACATAAGAGGTTTACTCTTGCAATCAATCTTAGGACTTGCTATACTATATATGACCCAAAAAGAAAGTCGTTAACTTTGGGATTTGGAGCGATTTTTCTTTTGAAGTTGCTCTAATTCTCTTGTCTCAATCCACTGACATAAAATAAAATATAAATAATTTACTAAAATTATCTTTCTGTAAAATCGAAAATACTTTTGAGCTTTCTCATAATATGCACTTTCTTATGTGCATCTTATTATTCCCGGGCTCGGATCGTGTAGTGAGTAAATCAATCAATATAGTATGTTGAAACAGATAGGAGGATAGGAGTGGTAGGTAAGTAAATAAAAGAAAGGAAAATAGTAGAAAAAAAGGGAATATATATATATAATAGTATATAATAATAATATAGTCAACTATGTATGTATGTGTGAAGAAACACATGGCTCGAGACAGAAAGATGTACGTACCAAACAACACTCTTCTTGGGAGTCTGAATGTATCATTGACTCCCTCTCTTTTCCCAAACCCTACTTCTTCTATCAGGTGTTTTCTTTTCTTCCTCTCTCCCTTCAAAATAAACTTAAGGAATTGCTAAAAAAACGGCCAAAATTACTCCGCGAAGTCGCTTAATTTTTTTTTTCAAAACTACTCCGTGAAGTTATTTTGTTTGACGATTTTGCCCTTCCGAAATCGTATAAATACTCAATTTTACTCCGCGAAGTTACCATAATTTCAAAAAAAAAACCTCATACTCAAACTCTCCTCTACCTTCTCTCTAAAAAAAATTATATCTAAACTAAATTAAATAACTAAAACCTAAACTAAAACTAAATATAATAACCTATACTAAATTTATAACTACTAAATTACACTAAATTAAAACCTAAACTAACTATACACTAACTATACTGAAGTTAAAGTCTGAAACAGAAAATTAAAAAGTTGAACCACAGCCCCACATTTCATAGTTGAACCACAAAACCCACTGCCCCAAAACCGTCACCCTAAACCACCCACCCACCGGCAAGTACCCATTCACCCACCGGCACCTACCGACACCCACCGACGCATCTATTTCGACCACCACAGGAGCACCGCACGACCTATATACACCGCAATCGTCGCCGGAGAGACCGTTCGGAATAAGGGGAAGCGCAACCGAAATCGAACATAAATTGTAAGTCGATTATGTTATTGTTTGATAGGCTAGTTAGGTTTAGATAGGTGTAGTTAGGATAGATCTGTAAGAAAAAACGTGTTTTGGGCTGTTTCTAGGCCAAGGCAGAAGCTTAAAGCTTCTGCCATGGCGATGGTGTTCTTCGCCACGCACGGGCGAAGAACACCTTCCCTACGCCATCCACTGGCGTAGGGTTGGACCCCCACGTCGCATGGATGGCGTGGGGTTCAGCATGTACGCCTTAAGTTGGCGTACATGCTGAACCCCACGCCATCCATGTGACGTAGGGGTCCAACCCTACGCCACACGAGATGGCGTAGGGAACATGTCTCACGCCACCACCGTGGCGTGGGCATGTAGACGTACGCCATCAGTATGGCGTACGTCTATATGCCCACGCCACGGTGGGGGCGTGAGGCATCTCCGGTCACCGGAATGGGCCGGGACCGGATTATTTTTGTTTTTCGGTTCGTTATTACCTGCCTTATGCTATTTTTTTTCTAAAACGGGTACCACCATTACAATATGTGTTTTCGAGGAAACCTGATAGTAATTTTTTTTTACCAGGTGATGGATCACGGCGACGATGCACAGTACACATTGCCTGGTGATGGCACGCGGACGAGGAGAGTTAAAAAGCGGAGTAGGGTACGTGGCCAGCCAGTTCCTCCTGTGCAGATGGATGAGCTCCCCATACTCTCCGGACCGCATGCGTCCGGATCGAGTTCAGCTTCCGCTTCCGCTTCCCGCGGACGACGCCATCCCCCACCGGGTACAGGGGAGCGTAGAGCTCCTCCTCCGGCCAGATTGCCGCCGCTGTTCGGCGAGGATTTCACCTCCCACGCTGCATACCACATTTGGATGGGAGAGGTAAGTATCGAAATTAAAAATTTTTACATTTTTTGAAGCTATTTTGTTTTGTCCTATGATAATGGGAACAAATTTTTTTAGGAGCGAGAGATGCGGCTGTATGCCCATTATCCTAGTCATCGAGCATGGAGTTTGGCTGCGCAGACTAGGGTACGCGCTGTAGTCGACGCCACCCCGTTCGGTCGTCTGATCGAGCCGTTCTACGAGATGCAGACACACTCCAACATGACGGAGGTTTTCCTAGAGAGGTGGCATGCGAAGACCAATAGCTTCCATTTCGCTTTCGGTGAGATGACGATTACTCTGGACGACGTTCACACTATTTTGGGACTCCCAGTTGATGGTGAGCTTGCTGTGTTTCCCTATATTTCCGACAAGAGTCTGGCCATGCACGAGTGCGCTGAATTGCTTATGGTGGATGATCTTTCCTTCGTGACGGAGGTTGAGAAGTGCAAGGGCGTTGGTTTGGGATTTAAATGGCTCCGGAGTAGGTTTAGTGGGCCAGAGTTCTGCGATGACAGCCCTGGTCTGAGTGATCCGATGGTGGATGCTGCAGCCCGCGCCTATATATTGCATATGTTCGGCACGGTCATATTCCCCGACAAGAGCAACATGTACTCCAACTACAAGTATTTGTTTCTGTTGCGCGATTTGACTCCGGAGGGTGTTGGCAGGTACTCATGGGGTAGTGCTGTTCTCGCTTACACATACCACCATCTGGGTGAGGCCTCCCTGCACAACACGAGGACTATGGCCGGATGTATCGGTATGGTAGACACGTGGATACGGGATCATTTTTCTATGCTCCGGCCCGTTACTCGACGCACCTACACTGAGCGCGACCCCACTATTGGTAGATGGGATACAGCTGCAGCAGTATCTGACTCACGGACGAAGCTGAACCTTCGTATCTCCGTCAACAACCTCGGAGAGACCGATGTAAGTGTTTTTGTTTAGTGATCGCAAAATTGTTTTATTATTGTGTTTATGATCATATCCATTTTTCCATGCAGGTTTTGTTTGAGCCTTATCGTGCTATACGCGATCATTTCCCGTTTCAAGAGCTATCTTGGTTTCGGGATGTCATATGCGGTGTGGAGCACTCTCAGGCATACTATCCCGAGCGAGTTCAGCGGCAGTTTGGCCGTGTCCAGGGTCCTATCGCGCATCCCCTGCTAGCCATGCAGTCGAAATCAAGGAGAAAGCCTAAGACGATGGCGTATGCATTCGATCCGGATGATTGGGACCAGCGGCAGATTAACACTTTGCATCGTGGTTTTCGAGGAGGGATGGTGACAGACGAGATGGAGTCTTTCTGTGAGCCTGAGTACCTACTACTTCACCAGAGTATTAGCTGGTTCGATCTCGTCAACACCGCTATCTACTCGCTCGCTGACTACGTCCACGAGGATCGAGAGGGAGCTATCATCCGACATTTGCGCGCTGGTATGCGGAGGATCTCGTTGTTTCCTGGAGTGAGCGAGTTTGATCATGATTTTGATCGTCTGGCTGGGGCTTATGACGATGTTTTGTCCACAGCCAGGAGGCTCGCATAGACATTACGATGTTTTTTGTGTTTGTATGATACTTTTATTCTGTTGTCGCTTACTTGGTTTGTTTCTTGTTTTTTGAGACGTCGTATGATACTTTGGTTTTGGATTGTGTAATAGTTTCGGTTTGTATGATGCAGATTGTGTAATAGTTTCTTTATCATCAAAGTTTTAGGTTACTTGAAATTTATTTTGTATAATAACTGACTTTCTCTTTTGCTTTGGAAATAACAGTGAAAATATTTTCAAACACCTCATATTTTCAAGACTTAAGAGTTATTATAGGTCATTTTCATATCTCTAAAATACATATAAAATAGGGTTATGGATTAATCAAAACAGTTAAGTGATTAATCAAAACAGTTTATCAATTGAGAATTAATCAAGACTTTATCAAGCCTTCTCTAGTTCCCAGTAACTTCCATGTTACCCAAATTTCTAGCGCCTCAAAACATACATAATGATGGTTTCCCGCCTCATTAAGTTTTTAGCGGGAACAAAAACACCATTTCGCGCTAATTTTTTGAGAAATGAACCAACAGAGCACGAGTATATAAATACTAGAATCTGGCTATGAACCCAAACAATTAAATTATAACGATGGGTGATTCAGGCTGGAACGTGTACGAAGATGCAAGCCTCCTAAGCACATTTCATTTCGTCAAAGGTACGATGCTAGAGGATAATCCTGGTTTCATCGATGCGGTTTTGTGCAGGATGTTCTTCAACCACGGTAGGGAGGCATCTTGTCCAGGATGCTTAATGCCCCGACCACGCGGACGCCAAGAAGTGTTCGAGAGGCTGGCTTATCTTAAGCCAAGGACTGTACAGATTGAGTCATTGGATTACGAGACCCGTTTACATGTCGAAGACGTTTTCAACATGGGATCCCAAGGTCCAGTTACGCCGGAGATGGTGTCACATGCGACGCAGCAAAGGGAGCAAGAAATGGCCGACGCAATTGCAAGCGCCGTTGAAACGTGTTCAACCCCCGAAGGAAGTGCTTATGATTCAGATGATTATAAGTTCGGGAGCGGAATGAACTATCCGACTCCATAAATCTAAGTCTGAAATGTTAACAGAGGGTTAGCCCACCTGTCGTTTGTCTTCAGTTATTTGCTTATGTATTTCTTATTATGCAATGCTTCGGATTAAATTGTAATGTTTTTATGCAATCGACATATTTTGCAGTGTTAGTGCTACTGTTTTCAAGATGAACACCCAAACATAAAACATCGAATGTTTACATTCATTCAATCACAAATTCAAATAACAACAACTAAGGAAATAAAAACGTCAAACAAATACTGGAATGAAACATCACAAGTTCATACAACAACAACTAACGAGTTGAAATAGTAGTACTATCTAAAATAACACACATTCCCGGAAATAGTGAAATGATCAGTCGAAATCGTATCCCAAATTGTCATCCGAATCATCCCCCCCATTACGTGCCGCAATCCTATCCTCCAGAAACGCCACCATATCCCTACTTATGTAGTCTACTACCGTCATGTTCCAGACCAAAGGTGCTTCTATCTTAATCCTGGCTGGTTGAAAAAGCAGGGCAGTGAGCGGTTGGATGAAGTTGTACCTTGATTTGATTTCGTCACGACTTCGCACTTGAACGTCTCCTGCTCCTAAATGCCCATAGTTGAAATACATCTGACATAGGAGGCGGTCGAAGAAAGCATCGCTACTATCTTCCCCCATTTGTCGGCGGACAACCTTGACCGCCTTGAGCATATGGTAGTCTTTATCAGCTGTAAACTCCATGTGTTCAAGTGTTTGTGTTCAAGTGTGTGTGTTTTATTTCTTAAGTGTCCCTTTGCTTCTATTACGAATATTGTATCATGTGGCATGTTTATATAGTATAGTCATTTATTGGCGGGAGTTTTTAGGATGTAGACTCCATGGCGGGAGTTTTTGGCTAGAGTCCTTGGCGGGAACATTTGTCTTGGCGGGGGTTACTTTTTGGCGGGTTTTTTTAGGCGGGACTTTTTGTGTTGGCGGGAGTTTTTGTGTTGGCGGGTCCCGGCTGATATCAATAATCTATGCAACTTCACAGAGTAATTCATGCGTTCGTCTGTATCCGTATCTATAAATACGCGAGCTGTCCACGCATAGAAGAGTAAAGTAGTTGAATAACTTAACAAACAATGTGTCCATGGAATGTATTTTAATTTATTTAAATATTTATAAAATTGTTATTCACTAAAATATATTTCAAAAACCTTAAATTTTATTTATTCAATTTATTTACATATTATACAAAATTTGTATTCATTAAAAAACCTTCAAAAATCTTTTAAAAAAATCATTTATTTTTTACGCAACTTCACAAAACAATTTTGACTATTCTGTCCCCAATTCCCAAAGTAAAATGGTTTTTTTTTTAAAAATGGTTGAAAAAAAAAAATTAAATTGTAATCAAAGGGTACCCTGTTGCCGCCACAGCACGGCGTAGGGATACCCGTTTTCGCCAACCAGTGGCGGCAATAGGGTTAGCCCTTAGCCTTGCCTCTGTTCTTTTTGGACAGAGGCAAAAAAGGTCCCCTACGCCAGGTGAATGGCGTATGGGGCAATCCCCACGCCATCCCCTGGCGTGGGGTGCTGCAGTTACGCCGTCTCCTGGCGTACGGGACGGCGGTTACGCCATTAGGCTGGCGAAAACAGCTATCTCGAATTTTTGAAGTCAAAATTTTAAAAAAAAAAATCAATTAAATTAAAAAGGTTTAAAGGGTACAACACATTGTTAGTTTACAACAAAAAAAGCAAAAACATAGCCGAACACAAAATAAGTTCAATCTTTCGTTAAGTCCACTATCGAATCATCATGTTCAACGGAGTGCGTCGGTGTGGGATTTTGTAGTCTTGAAAATACACGGACTCTATCTAGCAAAGGGATCGACCAAGAAATTGCGTCTTCTCTCGCCGATCTCATCCACGTAGGATCTATAGTCGGTATGGGTGACCCTTTAACCAACTCAACCTACAAATTTCCGTTCAATATAAATGCGCGTTTACAAAATAAAATACTTAAAATGGGTGCGAAAGTTAAAGTTATTTACTCACATGAACAAAATGGTTTTTATTGACGAATGCCACGTCGATCTCCTTTAAAGAACCATCGCTCGCCGGTGCATTTTTCACCGGTAGGTAAGTCGTACATCCACCGGGAGCGAGGCAATAGAAAACGCAATTGAATGTAGTCGCGACTAGTTTTCCGCAACTAGGCAAGGACATCCATTTTGCGTAAGGTGCATTCTCTTTATTAAAAGTCAACCGGTTTATCTCCTTATCAACTTCGCTTTCATCGTCAAAATATGCAACCCGTTTATAAAACTCCCGATCGCTCTTTAGCTCGTGAACCAAGGCTTCTCTAACCATTAGCCATCCACTTTCGTTACCAACCATACCATGCGCGATGGCTCTAAAACCACAATTACCGTCGGGCATTACATTTGTAATTCGGGTTATGAAAGGACGCATATATTGAGGTATGTCTTTTGAAAATCTCGAGTCCAAAACATTTGGTAATCTAGTCGGTAATGGTATAGCCGTGAATGACGGTATAGCCTTGATGTGGGTCGACGTATCCGGAGTGCCTAAACCGACGCATTGAACCCGTTTTGCTAATTTTTTTGGGGGTTTTGCTCTGGAATTAGTCGAAGTATGTGCCTTAACCGTTCTTGCGGTGCTACCGAGAGTGCCGACCGGGGTTGCTATACTAGCGGCGGGTGTTACAACTCGTGGAGTTGCGGCACTATCGTGGGACTCAAACATTTCTTGTTCGACGTATTCGTGATATGAAGGATCTCTTTTCGTAGAATAATCACGTTGGACTTTGCTACCCTTACCGCGACCCCGACCCCGACCCCGACCCCGTCCACGACCACGGCTTCCAACACGTCCGGGAGTTCTACCGCGGGTTTTAACCTTCTCGAGGGGTTCGCAAAGGAGTGTAGTCGAAGGATCCAAAAAATTTTGAAATTTTTTGAGCCAATGACTTTGTTCGTAAACATCGAACTCTTCAAGTTTCGCATTTAGATTAGCCAAATTAAATTTCACTTCTTCTTCGCCGGTGAGTTTAACTCGCGGAACGATATCTAGTCTCTTCCAATGCTCATCTATAATCCGAGTAGGTACGTGGCCGTCCACTCTTCGGATTGCCTCAAGGTCGTGGGAACACGACAAACCATGGATCGTACGATCGGTGCAAACGCACATAGAAATTTCACCGCCGCTTTTATCAACATAGTTATCATATACTATCGCCAATGCAATAGGTGATACGTACCCCCGTAAAAATTTGAACGGTTTGAAATCTTGGAATTTGTGAATTAAACGGCACTTGCTAAGCTCCATCGATTCTTTAATAGTAGAATGTTGCATCGCTAACAAGCCATGCACTTTATCCCAAAACCCATCGAAATCCAATCGGCTAGACCCAACATATTTTTCCAATGTAGCATGCGAGCTTTCGGCCCTATTAGAGGTGTGGTTATTAAAATGCATGATCTTGTTAGTATAAGCGTGAACAAACCTCTCTTTATAAGTCGTAATCCAGGAGTCAACCACATAGTCCACCGCCTTATCTTGGTCTTTGAACATCGACCGCATCTTAGCCAACCTCTCGTTCATAACCTCAACGGTATCGGATGAAACAACGTCGTTCCAAGCCCCCAAAAAACTATTAGCCACTTTTCCGTCTTCAAACATATTTTTCGTTCTCCCGCTAACATTTTTGTTGATATGCCACTCGCATAACATGTGACTAGCGCTAGGGAAAAATTTGTCGATGCTATTCATCAAGGCTAGTTCGCGGTCCGTAATGATAACACACGGTAATTCACAATCATTCTCCTCCATTACCGTTTTCAAGCATCCCAAAGACCATTCGTAGTTGTCTTGTTTTTCACTCACCATAAACGTGAAACCAATGCAAAACGTTTTGTTCGTAGATGTTACCCCGACTACTTCGAACAAAGGCATCCCGTAACGAATGACTTTATATGTGCTATACATGATTAGCAAGCGTGGGAAGGTTCTTAGTAAGTCGATACTAAGCGGATGTGCGAAAAACAAATCGGTTATGACGTTAGAACCGTCATTCCCCGTCCGTGTCCAATACTTATATTTGTGCAATTGTAATTTAACTAACAAGCATTGCATTTGGGATCGACCGCCGTTTTCGGCCATCCTCGTTCTTTGACGGTGATTGTAAACGTGACGGATATTTGAAGCATTCTCCGGATCGGCCTTTTTCAAAGCACCAAATATTTGTCGCGGACTTGTCCCGTTCACCGTCAAAAGATCAACGAGCTCTTTTTCCTTACGTTTTAACTTCGACCATTGCAAATGTCCTTCGACATACTTGATCGGTTCGTGGTTGTGCTTCCCGGAAAGGACACTAAGAGCCCACTTATCGTCTCCTTTTAACGGATTACCCACCAAATGAAAAGGGCAATTTATTTTTTTGCTACCGGTGGCCTTACGCTTACGGTCGCACTCTTTAACGGCCGACTTGAAAATTCCGGATCGCTCGCACCGATAATCGACTCTCGGTGTTCTACCCCTCTTCCCTACTTCCTTCGATGCTACGTTTATCGAAAAACCCAACGTTTTCCCCCTAACTTTTACCCACTCGGTCATCGACTCTGAGCTATACTCGTCGTGAGTGGTGAAATGGTGAGCGTAGTCCGAAACAAGCCAAATATCGCATTCGTTCACCTCCTGCAATACGTAAGAAGTAGAAAAACAAATTAAACCGGCATTCCGGATTCCGGAACCACATTTCGCCACTCAGAAGGCGTGGGGCACATTTCATTCGCCATGGCTTGGCGTGGGAGACCTACCGAGCGCCACACGTGTGGCGTACGGATGGTCTCCCACGCCAAGCCATGGCAAATGAAATGTGCCCCACGCCTTTGGAATGGCGTACGAAATGTCAGCCACGCCAGACTGTGGCGAAGAACACCTTTACGGGTTTTTTCCCGAAAATCGATTTTTTGGCCGAAATGAAAGAGGGAAATGCAATGTACCTCCTCGGCGACCATGCTGCTCTGCGTGGGAAGCACTTCCGACCCTTTTCCGTCCATGTTGTGAAGGTTTTGAAATTTTTCAAGAAATGGGTTTAGTTGGATGTTAAGTTTCTATTTTTAGTATGTTTGGAGAAGATGAAGTTTGCAACTTCATGGAGTAGTTTGGTTCTCTTCAATGGCGTCACTTGTAAATATTTACACTTCGAAGGGTTTTTTGGGTTTTTTGCCTTGTGGCATTTTTGTAAATATTGAAAATCAGAAACATGCGACTTCACGGAGTAGTTTTGGCCGTTTTTTTAGCAATTCCCTAAACTTAATTCTACCTTCATTTCAACCTCTTCTTCTTTTTCATTACATGCAAGTCTCTATTTATTTTGTTAATCATTTACTAGTTCTTTTCTCGTTCATATCGAATGAAACTTTATTTATATATATTAAATATTATTTTCCTTTTAATATATTTTAATTATATATTTTTAAGCTTTTTAGTTTTTACGAGTTTCGCATTCTTTTTTATACTAACTTTATAAAAAAATTGTTACCTCTCAAATTATATTACGAGAAAACCTAAAAAAATTATAGTGATTTTTTTTAAGTGTAAATATTCGATATCAGTTTTGTAGGTTTTGAATTGTACATCATCCATCGACTATCGCGTTTGGTGACAGATAGTCTTTTGACTTTCAAATGTCCGTTGACAGTACCTAGACTATCGCGTTTGGATAAAGTTAGTCCAGAAGATCCTCTGATCCATGAGAGGCTGTCACCTGTCACCATAGTCCTCAGATTTTTGTATCACCCCTAGTCCTTTGAATTTATCTCTCCTACGTTTTGGGTTTGAACTAAACTCAAAGGACTAATAGTGAAACAAAAATCTGAGGACTATGGTGACAGGTGGCAGCCTCTCATGGATCAGAGGATCTTTTGGACTAATTTTATCCAAACGCGATAGTCCAGGGACTATCAACGAACATTTGAAAGTTAAAGGACTATTTGCCACCAAACACGATAGTCGAGGGATGATGTACTGTTCAAAACCGAGTTTTGTATATAAGATGTTATCGTCGATGATGTAAGATTATACATGTTATCGTCGATGATGCAAGATTTTTCCTATCAACTATTTTTCTAACACATGATTGGTAATAAAATATACGATAGTTGAGTAAATACTGAAAACCACCATGGATCGAAAAGGAACAAAATTTTCTACATGTCTCTTTCTTCATTTATTCTCTTCAATATCAATTTCAATTTGTAGTGTTTTTCTTTTATTTCTATTTTATTAGTTTTTTCTTCCGTTATTTTTTAATCATTCTCTAACTCGAAAACCGTAATTTTTAAAATCAACCTAAAATCATTTATGAATGTTATACTCTTAAAAAATAATTCTTCCAGTTTTTTTTGTTAACTTTCGATTGTTTAAAAATTCTCACTTATTTATCAACAATAGCAGTTATATTATTGGTAGTAAATAGCTGAGGAACATATTTTTTATGAAAACTTAAGTTTGGTTAAAAAAAGTTTGTATGTACATTTTTTTGTATGTCTGGCTTACTAGGCTCAGGTCTATTTGGTATATGTGTGGGTTATAAACGATCATTCGACTACATACGCTAAAAAGTAAAATTTAATGCCAAAATTAATGGATATATACATAATGACTCCTGTAACAAGAGTTTTAAAAATAAATAATATGTACATGTGACATTACTTTTTAGAAACAAGTTTAAGAATATGACCAAACATAAAACACACAAAATTAGTTATCTTCCATTTGTATATCTAAAATGTTTTGAAATCAAATTTCAGCTTTTAAAATACTTTTAATATGCTCATGTGAATATATATTTATATTAGCATAAACAAATTGATATGTTCGTGTGAATATCTAATTATATTGTATAAACAATATGAGGTGATCGATCAGATTCAAGAATGTACATAACATTATAAAATTTGATAATTAGTTTAGGCTATAAAAGTTAATATCATTGAGATCGTTTAAACGGTTTAAAAGTTAAAAAAACGATACGATTCAAATTTTCAGCGGATCAAAACTAGAATAAAAGATGGATTTGTTATTTATTAGTGCTCGCAACTTTTATATTATATTTTATGTTTTTTCTATCTCCAATTTTAAAAACTTCAATTTTTTTTTGCGATTATTATTTTCAATTCTTAATTTTCATTTTATTTATTTATTATTTTATAAATTATTGTACTATAAAATTTTATTATGTTATTATATAACACTTATATGATATAATCGCCTCATATATATATATATATATATATATATATATATATATATATATATATATATATATATATATATATATATATATATATATATATATATGTATTTATATAAAAATTTATAATTAATTACCAATTTTTTTAATAGTAAAATTAAATGCCAAATTTGATGTTATTTTTCTATTTATAGAAAAAATGTTTGTCATTTTTTAAAATATGACGACTATTTAGAAAATATTCAAATCTAGTTCGCTATTTTTAATAATTCTATTGCGATAGATCATTTGAGTCAGAAATTTGTTTTATATTCTGCGATAATTTTATAATACCGTTCATGTTCATCTTCTTACTATATTTTTATTTTATTTTATGTGATTTTTTCATTTCAAATAATTATATCTTGAGATTAAGCTTCGAAAGAATAATATAAGACCATTAAATTGCTTCTATTAAAGATACGCATACAAAATGGTTAATTCAATATATTTTGGTATGTTTTTAAAAATCAATAAAAGTATATACGATTTATTTTTATTAAATATAAATAATTTGTTAAAAAATTAAATACAACTAGCTTGATTTTTTTCTGGAACTACATACACGTCATTGGTTTTAGATTATTTTTTTACTTCTAAACCTTAAAATATAATAACCTGATTTTTTTACAAGATACCTAAAACATATATTCTACCAAATAACTAAACGTTTAACCTTAAATGTAATTTTGTAAGCAAACAATTAAATATATAATTTAATAAGTAAATGTTAAAGCTACCAACTAAAACTCAAATATTAACCTTAAAGAAATTATAATATTAACTAAATGTTTATATACAAGTTAATGACAACTAAAAGTTTACTATAATAGTTAAATATATGTGTTTAAACGATGATAGCTAAATAAGGTATCACAACAACTAAATTATTAATCTTACATCTTAATATGTAAATGTCAGCTAAATGTTTATATACAAGTTAATGATAGTTAGAACTTAAATGTAACAACTAAATACTTGGGTTTAAAAAATAATAACTAACTGTTTCAATATGATATCTAATTCTTTAATCTTAACACTTCATACACTACTAGAGAAATAACCTTTCACAACCTGTCATTAAATCCGTTGCAAAGTCGATTATCATACCCGCTTTCTTGGTTTGAGCCGGTGTGGTTTACCTTATGACGTTGGTTTACAGGCTATTGCGTCAGACTGAGGGTTTACCTTATGTGCACTCGTTGAGTAGCGGTTGTGGGTTCTCTCCAGAAAAAGAGATTAAGAACCACTAAAACTAACAAAAAATAAAACACATACTTAAATCCATAAAAACATTTTAATACTTTATAACTGCTCCAAATTCTTTTTTATGGAATTTGAACCCCATTCCATAGCTTAAACCACGACTCATTCACGTTCTTGTGTTTTATATTCATCATCAAATTTTTCATGTTTAAGAGACGAAGTAAGAACAGTTGAAAGCTCATTACATTGAGACAAAATAAAGTATATATGAAGATCTAAACAGACCTATATATAAACACAAATAAAATTACTCAGGTATTTCACTTACCCACGTAACCAAATTTTGTTCATCATTTTTTCTTCTATTGTCAATAGCTCTTTTTTCCACTAATCAATTCCAACAAGACAAAACCAAAACTATAAACATCATATTTAGAGTGCAACATGCAATCGATATGCATGTGTGCGTGGGTAAATTCTGACACTCATGATGCGTACATTTACATCGAAAAAATGGTTGTTCCTAATTCATATATCCTTAAATATTTGACCAAATTTAAAATAAATACAGCCAAGTCGCAGATATGGAACTAACCTAAAGTATAGAACTAACTAGAAATAAATAAATAAATAAAACAACTACAAGTACAAAAAAAATCGATTTCTCATTCATGATTTTTAACATTAAATGTCACTAGGAAGTGAAACAAAAATAAAGAAAAAACTAAATAATACATACTTTGTAAGGTTATGAAGTCGGTTTTTGAAATAAATTTTTTATATCAATAACAAATTTATAAATGATGGAACTGGTCATATAACAAAACTCGATCTTGATCCAACAAAAAGTATATCGTTTTAACCTAACGATAATACTATTATTTTAAAATAAATGCATAATAGATTAAAATTTAGATAGTTGTGATAATTAATCTTTTCAAATCCGCAAAAATAATAAAATATTGACCGATTAACGATTTAAATCATGTAAAATAAAATGGTGGTAAATCTTTCGTTTGGTCCTTTTATAAGAGAATAGTGATTAACGAATATAAAAGGTAAATGTCAAGAAATTCAACGGTTCATTACATGTCACGTCACTACATTACGCTATCTTTACCGTTGATTACGGTTGGCCACCTTCGTTGTTAGTTATGACTAGTATATCCTCCACTTATATTTTTGTGGATGTTAAATAATTATATATATATATATGTATATATATACATTTTAGATGCATATATGTAAATAACTAAGACGTATAAGTTGCATTTATATTTTAGGATTAAAAATAAAATAATAATAATTATAATAGCTTTATTAAGTTAATATTCTATTGTGAACGTGTGTCATGTCTTGTGAGTCTTCTCTTAGTCTTTTTGTGAAATCTAAAATGACTGTTTTTAGAGAAAATCCCTTAACACGAGGTGGTTTACGAACTTATTTGAGAATGATATTTGTACTTGAATGGTTTATATAATACACAACATTTACACTTGCATTATCTTTTTAAACAGTATCAAAATTACTTTTATATTAACAATAAAATATCGATGATGTATAAGTTTTTACAGAGAATAAAAATAATGGAGTGGTGTACGTGAAGAACATGACTTTTGAGGATGCATCGTAATATGCAACCCGATTTATGAACACATTAAAAAGGACACATGGTAGAGTTAAAGACAAAAATGTTGTCAAACATCCAAGAATCCAAAGCACATGAAGAGTTGTTGTAAAATTTTGATGATTCGTGAATGACTCACTTTTTGTTTTTCCATTAAGGTATAATAATCGAACTTTAATGAAGTGAGCATATTTGTGATCATTTTTGGCATTGAACATACTTTATTTAGATATCTCATACTTGTTTTTAACAGATAGTAGATTATTAGTCTTTGCTTCTTATTTTGTTTAGATGTATACAATAAATAAAATATATTATAAACTCAAAAAATAAATTTGTGACTGTGATTTTATATACACATGATTGAAGGTATATTCAAATCCATGAACTTGTTACTTCAAACAAACATTATGTATAGTTAAATACATTATCCAATCTCATCACCGCCGTAAAATATATTTTTCTGAATCATAACCAACAAATGAAGTAACCATAACTAGTTAAGATGAGAAAACTTGTATTATGGACTAATAAATTATTTCTGTTAACATACGACTACTACTTTCGATGTTAAAATTATCATAACTTTGTCTTCCTTACTCTAGTCTTATTTTTTCATAGGTCTCTTGAATGTGTGTAAATTTCAATAACTCACAAGATCTCAGAAAGTTTAAAACAAACAAAATTATAGAATGGATGAATATTGAGATCATATAGTTATTTATGTGTGTATATTCTTGTGCTGATGAATAACCAAATATCTCTCACATATTCTCATGACCAAAAATTAAAGATACATTTTCTTTTTGTTTACTTTTTTTTTAAAATTTAACAAGAGCATATTATTTTTGTTAACATAGATGGTCTCTGATTAGAATGCAATTTTAAAATATGACAATCTCATTTCTAATTCTTTTTGTACAACATGGTAAAAATAGTGACAAAATCGACTACCGGATATCGATATTAGTCAGCAATATAAAAGTGATGGAATGAATCAACAGTTCTATTTTTACATTTCGTATCATGTAAATTATAATATGTTCAATCGTAAGAAAATTAATATAATGTTCATTTATAATATTATAATATCTAATATATATATATATATATATATATAAAAATTTTTGGTGGTATTTTGTATGAAATTTAGAAATTTAGAAATGACTGCATGAATTTGCAGTTATTTTTTCATTTTGATCACATTTGGAAACACAATGTAACGGGTGTGCCATGATATGACTAATTTTTAGTCGGATTTTGTTAGCAACATAAGTCTATTGCGAAACCGTTGTGATACACGCTCCATGACAAGTTCATTTCAAGTCATTTTTGTTAGTGACCGCATAAATGCAATATATGATATCCATTGCGAGACAGTTTCTCACAGGCAATAACAATAGATTAGTAACAATTTGTGCATTTTCATTCCGTTGTAAAAGATAATTTCTTCAGTAGTGATATATAACTAGTTTAACTTTTGTGTATAATGTAATGATATATAAATATTATCTTAATAATTAAATACTTATGTTTAGATAATAAAAACTAAATGACTTTATGTGAACTCTTCTCAACTAGTAAGAGACTTTTTGGGAGTGCACGATGAGCAAAACCGTGTAGACCATATGGTCCAAAGCGGACACTATCTTGCTAGTATGTGAGACACACTTATATATTATTAACATGGTATCAAAGCAAAAGTTCGAAGAAATGTTATGGGACTAAGAAAATGTGTTGGATATACAACGATATTTATTCTGTTGTGATTAGGAGACGTTCTTTCCGCCCATCAACACATCTAGCGATGTTGATTCCGTGGTGATTTGACGACGTTTATTCTTCCTTAATGAGATCAAGTTTAAGGGGGATGTTGAAGAGCAAACTTCATCCCATACTTGGTCTAAAGGCTCACATTGCTAACATTAAAAGAATATAGTGTATATAAGTGTGAACCCCCCTCAACTAGTAAGAGGGCTTTTGGGAGTGTACCAAAAGTAAACACGTGCGAACCATATGGTCCAAAGGAGTATCTTGCTAGTATGTGAGGCACACTTATATATTCTTAATTAAAATCAAATCCGTGTGGCCCTTCGGGGCCAAAACGGACAATATCTTACTAGTCTGTGAGGCTCGTTTCACACCTAAACATCTATTCTGGCATGGTATCAGATTCGGAATAAAGGATTCGTTCTCTAGCGTGATGGGACCATGCCCTTCGATTCGTATTAGGCAATGTGGGACATTTTGAATGTGTTAAATATCCAGCGATGTTTATTCCGCTGTGATTAAGCGACGTTATTCCGCCCATCAACACATCCAGGGATGTGTTTCCATTGTGATTGTGCAATGTTTATTTCGTCTATTAATAAGATCAAGTTTAAGAGGGGATGTTGGAGAGTAAACTTCATTCCATATTTGGTCAAGAATCTCATATTGTTAATATTAAAACAAATATATTATATATAAGTGTGAACCCATCTCAACTAGCAAGAGGCCTTTTGGGAGTTAAACCAAAAGCAAAGTCGTGTGAGCCTTGGGTTCAAAGCGGATAATATCTTGCTAGTATGTGAGGCATGTTTCATACTTGTTAGATCGATTCTAACATTTTATAAAACAGCTAAATCATTATTATTGGACAATAAATTCATTGTAGTATTATTTCAGATTAAAACGACATTTAAATATGTATAACTAAATATTTTACAGTAAAATCTCGGCGACAACTAAATCTTGTGAAAAAATAGATAAAAATAGCTATTACATATTTAAATAACATGTAAATGTTGACAATAATTGATTCTTTCTATAATATTAATTTTTTCATATGAAATATACATTATTTAATTCATACACTGGGTTCTCTATTAAAATTCTTAATTCGTCTATATTTAATTTATTTTTATAATTTTGATATTTTTCAAGATTCAATTTGTGTTTTATTTAAAATTCGCATCCATTTGTTTACTTTAATGTTTGTGATTTTTAAGTAAAAAATAGGCTTTATGTTTGAACTGAAAAAATTTAGAAGAGTGTGGACAGTTAGGTATAAAAAGATTTTAAAAAAATCATTTTATTATTATTATTGCATATAATCGTGACTTTTTTTTTATATAAATATATTTATTTTTAAAAGATTATTATCTTAATAATAGTTTTTAATGGCAAGTCATCGATAACCACATGGAAAAAATTAAAATTACCGATAACTACGTAGATTTTGAAGTTTACCAAAATCCGCATACAATATAAAGGCTCCCAACAATACCCCACAACACACAAAACACATACAAAGTCAACTATTTAGTTATTTATAAATTTCAAAACTCCATATCTTTCAAACCCTAACTCAATTTAAAAATAAATAAATATATATGTATATTTTTACTTTTTAAAGACGAACAAAATGATATTCATGAGTGATATTTTTTTTTTATAATTTTATTTTTCTATTTTCACAACCAAGTTACATGTAATTACGTAATTGGAATACAATCATTTTTTAGCAACCAATTTACATACAATTTCACAAATAAAATTTATTTATTTAAAATTTATTTATTTATTAGACTAGACTATATCAAAACCTAGTTTTGTTGGATCAAGTCCCATTCAAATTTTCGTCTCTCAAAAAATTTAAATTGCCTATTGCTACGTGATATTTCTAAATTAAAAATATTAAGTTTTTTATATGAAAGATAAAATAATAAAAACAATTTTTTTATCCAACAAGACAAAATTTTGATTTAATTTGATTATTATTTTGTACCTATATTTTATTTACCTTAATTATTTTATTCTAAACGTAGTTAAAAGCAGATGTTTTACGTACATAAATCCAATAAAAGTTTATTCTCATTTCCATTGTCCAATAGAGTTTTATTATCGACTTTAAATTGATGGGATGGCGATATAAGATTGGTAGAACCGTAGAAGGTACTAAAAGGAAAAAACTGGCTGGATGCAGCATGCACCCAAAAGGACTCAACACCTTAAGTTCGAGCGTACAAGCGACACTCCTCCATGCACACTATATAAATTCACACCCCTCTCTTGTTTTTCTTTTTTCACTAGAATCAGCCTATTTTTAATTTTATGCTTTTCATTTTTCTCAGCTACTATTATAAAAAGGATAAAAACAGTAAATAAAAAAGTAATCATGACATAATTGGAATTTATAGTTTTATTTATTTAATATTTTCGATTACACGTCAGCAATTTGACTCGTAGAAGCAAAAAATCATATATGCAGCCGAAGTGTCGAATTAGATTATGGAGGAGAATAGGGTCAATTGCCATCAAGCCATGTCTGTCTTTTCTTTAATTTTCCACTTTAAAATCATTGCAGACAGCTATTGAATTCTAAAGTTTTATTATCAACTAAGATTTAGGATATAAATCATGATTATATACATATAATATAATTAAGATGACTTTATTAGGATATAAATCTATAATTGAAGTGATTTTATTAGATTACTGATAAATTTTTGCTCTAATCACGTTTGTTTAGTTAATAAAATATGATAAGATTATTTTAAATACGATAAAAATAATAATAACAGAAAAGATAAAAGCAGAGATTATCGAAAATTTTCAAATCATCGTGATACACAAACACTAGTTACTTAAAAAAAAATTAGAGATAAGAGAAATAAAATAAATTTAGAAACGCGTCGAAGTTAGGAAATGATTTCACCTACAACTAATGTCACAACTTGGATATTTTAAAAAAGATTGTTGGAAGCTAAGAGAAAAATAATCTTAAAAGTATTTAAAACGATAGAGGAAATGCAATTATCATATCGATCACTGGTGAAACATATCTAATTTTTTATGATGAACATATCAACCTCGCATGCTAAGACACATTGATGATTGATTATGGAGCATCATTTCATGTAACAACCGATATAAGTCCTTTGACCACTTACACAAGTGATGAGTTCAATTTTGTCAAGATGAGAAATTAATTGAAATGCAAAATTGTTTGTAGATGTGATGCAACACTAGAAACTAGCAGCGGTTGCAAGCTGTTACTAAAAAATATTCTAAATATTTAAGATATCCGTATATATTTGATCTTTACTAGTGAGCTTGATGATATGGATACGACAACACCTTTGGAAATGGAGTTTGGAAGCTTAAGAAATGTAATATGGTCGTGGTCAGAGGTACAAAAATTGATTGTTTGTATTATATGCAAACAAAATAATCAAGTGGAGTAGAAGCCTATGCGATAAAAAGTGAAGACTTGACGATTTTTTGGCACGCCAGGCCCACTCATATGATTGAGAAGGGACTTAAAATTCTTAAAAAATAATATATTCTACCAAACCTTCCAAACACTCTTTTAAAACAATACACTTATTGTTTGATAGGAATATAACATAGAGTTGTATTTCGAGCAGGACAGCCACACATAAAGAATAATATTCTTGATCTAATTCATACAGATGTATGTTCTATAGGTGACAGAAGTATTGGTGGATCGTTATAATTTGCCACATTCACTAATGATCATTTTAGACAGGTGTAGGTTTGTCATTTGAAGATGAAATATTAGGTGGTATCCAAGAAGTTTCATGTCGATGTTGAAAGGAAAACTAGATTTTTTAAAAGTATCCACTCCGATAATGGTGGTGAATACATTGGATCATTTGAAGATATTGCAAAGTCATGGTACCAGGCTTGAAGGATGAGTTCCCAATACCCATAACATAATGGTGTTGCATAAAGAATAAATATAAATATATATAACAATATCGTATGCATGCTATTCCATTCAACATTATCAAATTGCTTATCGGGTGAAGCATCGATGACGATAATTGATCTTATCAAATTTTTTTCGTTTGTTTCTTAAGAAGTTCCAATTCTTAAAAGAATATGGACTGGAAAAGGCATAAGCTACAAACACTTGAATGTGTTTGGTTGTAAGGGGTTTGTACATGTCCATTGAGTTGAAAGATCCAAAGTGGATGAGAAAAATCAAATAATGTATCTTTGTTGGCTACATACATGGTGAGTTTGGTTATAGACTTCATAATCCAAGAAGTAGAAAAGTCATTCAAAGTAAAGACATTTTATTGTTTGAAGACCAAGCTTTTGAAGACGCAGAGAACATTAAGAATACAAAATTAATTCTGGATGCACCATTTTGAATTGAGTTTGATCATCATGGTGAGGCTCCTGATTATGAAGACACAACAATTGAAGTTGAAAAAAAATCATACAAAAGAAACCTATTTGATAAGATCCATTAGAGATCGTCGACCTTCGACTAGATACCCAATAAATGAGTACGTGTTATCAACTAACGATAGAGAAACTATATATTTTGAAGAAGTTAGGTTTCATATTAAAAACAAAGTGGTGGAAGGCCACGACCGAAGAAATGAATTCATTGTATGAGAATCACACGTATGATTTGGTAAAGTTACCAAAAGGGAATAAAGTACTCAATAATAAATGGGTGTTTAAGTTAAATACTAAAGAAGAAAATCCACAACCAAGATACAAGACGCAGTTGGTTCTCAAAAAACTTGGTCAGAGAAAAGGTATTGATTTTGGAGAAATATTTTCACCTGTCATAAAAATATCATTCACTCGAGGTGTATTAGAATATATGATAGCTTGAATTTGGAAGTCGAACAAATTGATGTGAAAACTGCTTTTCTCCATGATGACTTGGATGAAGAAACTTACCTGAAGAAACCTGAAGGGTTTGAGGCTAAAGATAAAGAAAATTTAGTGTGCAAACTAAAGAAAAGTTTGCACAGTATCAAACAAGCCCCACGACAATGGAATAAAATGTTTTTTTTCCTTCATGGTGGAACACGTGTATAGTAAGACTTCATCTAACCATTGTATCTTCATCAAGACATTTGCTAAAAATAACTTTATAATCCATATTCTCTACGTGAATGATATGTTGATTGTTGGTCATGATATTGAAAAGATTAAAAAGTTGAAGATGGAACTCAACAAGTCATTTACAATGAAAAATTTGAGTCCCATAAAATAAATTCTTAGAATAAAGATCACTCAAGATAGGGCGAACAAAAAATTATGGTTGTCATAAGAAAGATATATTGAGAAGGTTTTAGAAGGATTTAACATGACTAACTATTACATGTATAACATCAAGATAATAACATGTATAAAAGAAGATTTAAAAAAAATCAATTAACGAGTGTAGATCTATCTAGCAATCATCAAAAGATAAAAGGATGAGGTGTCAAGAAATCCTACCCACCTTGCTGTTATTGTGAGAGGAAAGGTCATCCACCATATAAGTGTTGGAGGATACCTGACGCTAAATACTCTAAACGTAATCAAATCAGACATGAAGTTATAATCTACAAAGTCAAAGGTCATATGCAAGAAGTATATGCACGAGTAGTTGATCAAGAAGAAGGAATATCAATTGTTCGTGATCACTTGTTTTTTAGACAGAAAATCAAGTGAGAGATGGTTGATTGATAGTAAATGCACAAAACATATGACATATGACAATGAGCTATTCGAGGAATTAAGAAACCTTGAAGTCAAGAAAAAAATGTATAATAGTTATAACAAGCTATAAAGGTACAAAGTTTATTTCAGGTGTTTTATTTGTACCTAAAATTTATCAAAATATTTTAAGTGTCGGTTGTTACTCGATAAAGTCTATAAAGTGTTGTTTGAGAATAAAAAAAAAATTGATCACAAATTCTAATGACAAAGACAATGTCAAAATAAAAATAAAAAACTTTGCTCTAAATCCAATGTAGAAAGAGAAAATGTCCTTTGAATCCAGAACTAGTATCATAGAGTTTTGGGACAAAAAACTTAGGAATTTTTATCATCAAGAATTGGTTTAGATGCAGTAAAAAAATATGGTTGAAAGACTCATAAATATTGATTAGGCATGGACACTCGGTTCTTCGGTTCGGTTCAGTTCGATTCTTTCGGTTCTCGGTTCTTTCGGTTCTTCAAAACTAGTACCCATTTAGGAACCGAATAAATTTCGGTTCGGTACGGTTCGGTTCGGTTCTTCTTAATTCGGTTCGGTATGGGTACTTAACTCGGTTCCAATTGGGTAATTTTGGATACTTTAAATGCTTTGCAATATTAACGTATATAAAACTCTTTTTACACTTTAAAACAATAAAACTATGTTAAATTATAAGAAAAAAAATACTAAATATAAGAAATATTCAAAATTAATATATTAAAGAATAATATTAGTAATATAAAAAAAATGGAGAGATGATATCAAGTTTATTAAATTATATAAAGGTTGGTATTTTGTTATTTTGTTTATACGCATAATAATTTTTAAATATGTCGACACTTTAATAAAGTATGCTGTCATTTATTCAAGAGAACATAATTATAGATCAATAATAAAAGACAAATTTAGGGGACTCTAACTTTAAAATAGAAAATATATTTTTAAAATAATTCAAAATTAAGGGTTAATATATAGGTTCGGTTCCTAACGGGTACCCACGGTTCTTCGATTCGGTACGGTTCGGTTCCAAAAACCGTGGGTAATTGAAAACTGGAACCATTCAGGTATTATGAAAGAATCAAATCTACTTCGGTTCGGTTCTTTCGGTTCCAGTTAAAATGCACATGCCTAATATTGATGATGACATGCCTTTTTGTCATGCTTGTAATTTTAAGCGACATAAGCAAGCATTTTTGAAACAAGCTTGGAGAGTCTAAAACAAACTACAATTGGTACACCATCTTTGTGGTCTACAATGAACACCATCATTAAATGGTAATCTTTATTACATCATTTTTATTGATGATTTATAAAGAATGCGTTGGATCTATTTTTTAAAACAAAAATCAAAAGTTGCTGGTGTATTTTCAAAATTCAAAGCCATGTCTGAGAATGAAAATAGATGCTTGATTCATACTATAAGATCTGATAATGATATAGAGTACAATTTAAAAACCTTTAACAAGTTTTATGAAGAGGCTAGAAGTTGACAACATCATACTCTTCTTAACAAAATAAGATAAGTGAAAAGAAGAATAAATTCATAATGAAGATGACGAGATGCATGCTTTATGAAAATAATTTTCAAAATTCTTATGGAGAGAAGCAGCAAACACCGTTGTTTACTTAAAAATAGGATTTCAACAAAAAAATTGTGAAGAACCTGACACCATTTGAAGCTTGGCATGGTTACAAACCTTTTTTAAAGTTTCTTATAATATTTGGTTGCATTTATTTCACTTAAATTCCACGGGTAAAACGTGATAAGCTAGATAAAAAACCATAAATTAGAATTTTTGTTGGGTATATCATTATATCCAAAGCTTATAGATTTTTTCAACCACATACTAGTCCGGTTATAGTGAACCGAGATGTTCATATTGTTGAAAATGAGCAATGAAATTGGGAAAACTTAACCAAGGTGAAAATGATTTATAATGCACCAAAAACTTCAGTCATTGGTAGCATGATATAAGAGCCTAAAGATTAATAGCAAGATGTTTTGGTTCATGATGCACGTATAATATAGTTATTTATGATCATGCAGGGTTTCATGATGCAAAATACAGTTAACATTGAATAGTTGCAATGCAGGAGGAGTTGTCGATGATTGAAATAAATAAAACGTGGGATTTGGTTGATCGATATTTAAAAAAAATGATAATTGGAGTAATATGGTTTTTCTGGACAAAACTAAATTATGATGGTTTAGCTAACATATTCAAATCAAGAATTCTTGTGAAAGGATATGCATAAATATTTGAAGTTGAACATATGGAAACATTTATACCTGTTTTGGAGCTTGACACAGTAAGATTATTTCTTGATTTTGCTACTCAAAATAGTTGGAAAATGTTCCTGTTAGATGTTAAATATGCATTCTTAGATGAAATTTTGTAAGAATAATTTTTATGGAGCAACCTAAATGCTTTGTAAACAGAGGCAATGAAGATAAAGTCTACTTGATGAAAATTGATCTATATGGCCTAAAACAGGCTTCAAAACATAATAAATTATAATTGATGATCATTTGGTAGGTCTTGGAATTCATAAAAGCCAACCTGAGCTCACACTATATGCCAAGTATGAAGGCAAAAATACCTTAGTCATTTCTGTTTATGCAGATAACTTTTTAATTATAAGGAGCAGTCTTAAGAAAATTAATAAGTTCAAACTGGAGATAGAAAAGGTCTTCAAATGAAAGACCGTGGTTTGATGTCATAATTCATTTGCATTGTGATCAAATAGATCCAAGATGAAATGTTCATTTGTCAAGGAAAACATGCAAAAGAGATACTTAAATAGATTTAAATGGAAGATTACAAAGCAATAAATACTCTTATGAATCAGAAGGAGAAGCTGGTAAAAGATGATGGTTATGGTAAAATTATTAAAGCTGAGTTTAGAAGTTTGGTAGGTTTTCTGATGTATTTGACAACAATTAGACCTGCTATCTTAAATGATGTAAGTATTCACTCGAGATTCATATTATTTCCAATAAAACTCACATGAGAGTTTCAAATAAAGTTATCATATATATAAAAAGGACTTGGAATTATGGAGTGAAGTTTCCAAAATATAAAGACATATAGCTAATTGGTTTCTCTGAAGTGGTTGGAATGGCTCAATTGATGACATGAAAAGTACATATGGTTACAGTTTTTTCCTCGAATCAGGTAGGTTCTATTAGAGCTCAAAGAAGCAAGAAAATGTAGCTCGTTCCACTGTTGAGACAAAATTTATAGTTGCAACAACAGTTGTTAATCACGCTCTTTGGTTAAAGAAAATTCTTGTTTATCTAAATTTGGAGCAAAAATATATATTTGAAATACTAGTTGGTAACAAGTTGTCGTTACGGTCTCTAATAATCCAGTATTTTATGGAAAGACTAAGCACTTTAACATCAAGTTATTCTTTGTTCGAGAAGCTCAAAAGAGTGATGATGTGACTCTTTGTTACTGAAAATCTGAAGAATAAATTGTAGATGTTTTTGCTAGTGTAAATGACATAACCGTGATAAAAAGTGTAATGGACAAATCAATAAATGAAAGAAGGAGAAAATATATGATTACTCCATGGTGGAACACAGATACATTAAGAATTCATATGATCATTGTGTCTCCATCAACATATTTTCTAAAAATAATTTCATCATCTTTATGCTCTACGTGAATGATATGTTGATTGTTGGGCGTGATATTGAAAAGTTTAAAAAGTTAAAGATGGAACACAACAAGTAGTTTGCAATAAAAAATTTGGATCTCACAAACAAATTCTTGGAATAAACATCACTCGAGATAGGTCGAACAAAAAATTATGGTATTCGAAGAAAGATATATTGAGAAGTTTTAAGAAAGATTCAACATGAGTAAAATAACACGTGCCACTTTTCTACTTGCAGAGAATTTTAAACTTTATTGCAAGCAATTATTGGGAAAAATAATCCCACAAATCAGAAATGATAAATGAGCCTCACCATGATCATCATACTTAACTGGGAATGGTGCATCCGCAGCTAAGTTAATTTAGTATTGACATATGATTATATATTTTCAACTTTCTCTATATCTCCAAAAGTTTGGTCTTCCAAAAACTGAACATCTTTACTTCGAATGAATTTTCTAATTATTGGGATTGTAAAATCTATAACCAAACTCATCATACCGGTGGCCAAGAAAGATACATTTTTTAGTTTTCTCATCCAACTTGGATCTTTCATCTCGAAGGATTTGTATGAAGCCTTACAACCAAACAACTTCAAGTATTTATAACTTATGTCTTTTCCAGTCTATTCTTTCGGGAATCACACCTTCTAAAATAATATAATGAGATAAGTTGATAACATCAACCGCCATAATAAATACTTCACCCATAAAGATTTTGACAATATTGAATAAGAGAGCATGCATATGATCTTGTTACATATAGTTATATTCATTCTTTCTACAACAACATCATATTGTGGGGTCTTGGGAACTCATCTTTCTAGCTTAATACCACGAACTCTAAAATATTCTTCAAATTTTCCAATGTACTCACCACCATAATCGGAGCAGATACATTTCAAAAGTTTTCCAGTTTACATTTTCCACATTGGTATGAAACTTCTTGAATAATTCTAACACTTGATATTTGGTCTTTAAATGATAATCCCACATCTTTCTCGAATAATCAGCAACAAATCCGATAAGGTATCACGATCTACCAATGCTTCTACCACCTATAAAACATACATCTGTATGGATTAAATTGAAAATATTATTCTCTTTGTGTGGTCGTCGTGCTCGAAATGCAACTTTATATTTTTTAGCCAAACAACGAGTGCATTGATTTTAAAATAGTGTTTGGAAGGTTTGGTAGAAGATTTTATTTTGTCAGAATATTAAGTTCATTCTCACTCACATGACCAAGTGGGTTGTTATCGGTCTTGTTCTATCCAGATTTTGATAGAACCGGATCAAACCGCTAAGATTTTGGTTTTATTCAGTTTGGATCCGGCTACCGTCTGGTCCTGTTTTGGTTTGGTCTGAGTTTGGTTCGATCCGTTTTGGTTGGGTCCAAGTTCGGTTTGGTCCGTTTTGGTCTTCTTTTGGTTAGGTCCAAGTTCAGTTTGGTCCGTTTTGGTCTCGTTTCGGTTCAGTCATGTTTCGGTTCGGTCCAGTATAAGCCGATTTCAGTCCGATTAGGTCCTTTTAAAACAAAATTAAATCTAATTATAATTTTATTTTCAAATTTTTCTTAAATAAATTATATAAAAATTAAACTTTAGAAGTTAATCTTTATTTTTTTAATTGGTCATTACTTAATAAGTTTGACAATGTAATATATAACAATAAATTTTAAAAAAACAATCGGTTCGAACATTTTTATTGATTCGATTCTCTACCGGTTCTACCAGTTTATCAGTTTTATCGTTTTGGTTCCAAACCGATTTTATCGTTCCAGTTATTTATTAGTCTTGGTTTGTAGAATCAAAACACGGACCGTATGTTAAGGTTCACTCTGGTTCTTACCGGTTTAACTCTGGGCTGGTTCCGACTTCTAAAAAAACGTTAACAGTACTATGACCAAGTTTGGCGTGCCAAAAATTCACGGAGTCTTCATGTTTGATCGTATTGGTTTCTAATTTATTTGATTTTTTTATTTAGATGTAATATAAATGATCAATCTTTTTACCTCTCAATACGACCATATCACTTTTTTTAACCTTCCAAACTTCATTAGAAAATGTATTTTCGTAACTCATATCATCAAAATAACCAGTAAATATCAAATTGGTACGAATATCTGGAACATTTCGAATATATTTTGGTATAATATTGCAACCTCTCTTATTTTCTAGTGTTACACCATCTCTACCAACAATTTTGCATCTTTCTTTATTTCTCATCTTGACAAAACCTGGTTTGCCACTTATGTAAGTAGTCAAAATACTTATATCGAGTGTTACATGAAATGATACTCCATAACCAATCATCCATGTGTCTTGACATGCGAGGTTGATACGTCCATCGTAAAATAAATTATGTATGTTTCACCATCATTGCATATGACGGTTGTATTTCCTCTATTGTCTTCAATATTGTTTTTAGATTTTTTTCTCTCAATGCTTTTTAAAATATCCAGGTTTATGGCAGTAGTTGCAAGTGAAAGCCTCTTGCTTTTGGTATGTCTCTGAACTTGTTTTTGTTTCTAATGTCTCTAGAAAAATGTTTGTTTCTCATTGTTTCTCTCTCAATGGTTAGTACTTTTTCATGAAGGTAACTAAACATCTTTGTTCAACTCTTTTTTTTCCTTTTTATTGATATTTTTTTTTACATTTAAAGTCACATTTCTTTGAACCACTAAATTGTCGATAAATTCTATTTTTTTATAAACCAAAACTTATAATGTTATAATATTGCATTGTTCTAATATAGATCAAGTAGTTTAAAATTTTATATTGAAATTTTAAAATTTATAAGATATAGAATTTATATTGAAACAAATACAAAATTTATGTTTAAATATTGCCATATAAAATTAAAATTAATATGTAAGCGAAATTTGAAAAAAACATATTATAGTTTATCATATAAGGTTTGATGTCCTAGTCTTGGTTTTGAAATTTAACATACAATTAATAACCATCATGTTCACATCCTAATTTGAATAGAATAATAATTTCATTGTCAATATCATAAAAATCTAATTATATTATTTTAAGTTTCAATAAAATATATATATATATATATATATAATTATATTATTTTAAGTTTCAATAAAATATTATATATATATATATATATATATATATATATATATATATATTAATCAAGAAAACAATTTATATGTTTTTTTGTAAGATTCTTAACTTTTTTTTATATTATAATTCACGTACACATTATTCTATTATTTTTGGAGCAGTTATCACTTGTTATTATGTTGAATGTGGGTGGTTGTTATGTCTTTATTTTCTTCACGTTTGTTTAATAATGTTTTTGGTGGTTTCATCTGTTAATAATTATTTTTTGGTCAATACTTTCGGTTATTAACATGTAGCGTATACTTTTTACGTATACGTTCAGATTCTGTTTAGACAAAAACACTGTTTGCGTTTACCGATCGAAATCTTAATCGATCACATCTTTTATGGATCTAGTTAACTCGTCATTATCGATAAAAATATTCCGACTGAAGAATTACACCTTATAAATTAGAAAATTATTTAAAAAATACACTAAAATTTAATATTATATATATTAGAATTACTTCAATTTTAATTTTAGTTTTATATTTAATTTTATTAATTTTATAATTCCCATCTAAAATATGAAAATAATTTGTATAAAATATGTTCTCTCTCATATATATATATATATTAAACTAGCTTTCTTTTTTAGACAAAATATATATTAATATTACTGTCTAATATGTATACATCAACTGTTGGAATGTTTTTATAAAAGAGATTTCGTCATGTCTATCGAAACCACATGGTTTAAAAAATTAGTGAATAAAAGTATAGGTAGCTATATGGTAACTCTATGGTTATAATAAGGATTACATAAAATATAATAAGAGTAGTGGTATGTTTTATTAAAACTTGTAGAATTAAAGTAAAAAAATAAAAGTACATTTAAGTGGCGCTATGTTCCCTGGTAGAGCCACATTGTAGATGAGAGTAACATGACATGACTATATAAGTTCATTCTTTAAGGAATCGGTACATATCCTATATGCTATATGCTATATGCTATCCTATCCTTTTAGGGACCCAAATGGACGATTCAAACACAAAACCCCCTTAAGTTAAGTTAACCAACACACACCCGTCTTGTTGATGACATAAATGAAAACGAGATGATTTAATAGGTTTTGGGTTACAACTGAGTATAAATAGGTGAGTAGTCGGTCAGATAATTATTCAAATAGTACAAATAGGGGAGTACTAGTGATCAATAAGATTAGTTGGTGAAATGAATATTTAAATTAGATTACGGTGAGGTTTGGGTTTGTTCGGATTTGAACATCAAAATACTAAATAAAATAATAATGGTTTATAAACTAGTATATTTATAATAATGTTTATGAATATTGTGGTTTATGAAATTTATAAATACATAAAGTTTAAATATCTAGGTTTTAGAGTTTCAAACAATGTACCTATTTAAAAATATTTTAATTTACAGTAAGTTAACCTATAATTTTTTGTCGTGGTGATCGGATGAAAATAATGGGTTTTTTTTTTTTAAATAAAATATTTTTTAACATTTGAAGCCTTATTTATTTGTATTTTAGACCGATTTTTTTTTTCGTTTTGGACATTTGTTTATTAATAATTAATATAATGTATAAGATGACGATCGACTATAAAAGAAAAACATTTTTATTTTGGGTTGTTCCATATTTGTTTCTTACTTTCTTAGTAACTTATTACGGAAAAAGTATAATATATAATTCAATGCTCAAGACTTTTGGTATCATTGTGGATGGTTGATGATGTTTACCTACATGTATTAGGTTGGGTAGTGTTAAAGACCATACAAAAATTAACAACCTCGTTCTCTCGTTCATCCTTATCCTTTTCTCACCAAAGTACCGATAGTAACAATGTCAATTACTGGACCGCCAATTGTGAAAATGTATATTTTACAATTAAAAACACTTACCATGTTATTCGTACGTCCGCTCACTGTGTCGAGTGAGATGTGTTAGTATGGAAAACAAATACCAAAAACTCTAAAATGATTTGATAAATAAATTTTATAACAAATGATAATGATAAGATCTTAATTGCATAGGTAACGTTTGCTATGTAATTACTTTGAAGGGAATAAATAAAAAAGAATGAGATTTAATAATCATGATATTATATAAAATATATTTATATATTATTTTCATATATCTAAGGCCTAAAAGCCGGGTCATGCACAATACACATGTAAGAGTAGTTATCCACATTTATCTCTCATAAGAGGTTTCTTTAATCTATCTAGCGGATCCACATACGAAGTCAGATCCACCGATGAAATCCACCCCCCTTCATTTGTCCATCTACTCAACACAGTAATTAGTTTATCAATAAACATGGTTGAATTCAAAGTTTGGATTATTCACAAAAATATCTCTATAAATCATAAATGCATCCTCTCGACGACCCTCATTACCGTCAGCACCTGTAACTCTAGCGAGTTTGTCTCTATAATAAGAACCACATACTTACGGTCCAACACCATATATAACCGCATTATAATACATAAAGTTCCCTTGAGAAGCTTATCTTACTAAGCTTGAACCCACCAATCTACCTAAGAAGAAACCATTCACGTTCTGGAACACTTCCCTTACATCCGTTGTCAGAAAATCCGACCATAAACATCTATCGAAGTTTAGTTTAACTCCTATACTTGGCTTCATCCGTCTTATTAGTGTACTTTCCAATAAAAATGTAAGTCTCTCATCAAACTATTTTCCCGAAGCTCGAATATAATATTTGTTTGTGTTCCAAACCATAGCCTGATTTTCAGCTATAAGCCTTTACCTCATATTGGGTTCAAAAATATTGTTATTGTTATCTAACTATATATGTCATACTATAGTAAATCCAAAAGTTGAATTTTCTAGGAACTTGGATTTTCCCCAACACCTTAATAATTTGTTATATCATCAATTATCTCTAACAGTTTCCCGTTCATTTCCAGGTGTAAAAACAAATATTACTCACTACCCACTCTGAAGTTCTGACACTCTTCTAGTAAGTTTTACAGACTGCGCCGAATTTTCGAACTTTTTTATACAATATTAGCAAAGCCACTTCATGATTTTCAAAGATCTTTGTACTTCTCACAATCTCAAAACAAATGAATAACTGCCGTCGGGATCTTACCACATCTATTTAAAAAATCGACTTTGTGACACCTCGTTTCATCAAATTAGTCATAGTTGGAAATATATTACTTATGACATGCCACAATAGCAATCATATTTTTTATGGTCACTTAAGCGGCAAAAGTAATAGTCACTTGAATATTGCCTCATAACTTGGCATGATCAACGAATTATAAGATGATTTACTAAAAATACTCATGATGACTCCAACTTTCATTTTACCGTTCCCATTATTAGGCTGAATAATGCTTACCCCATTAATCAGCATGTCTGAACCTTTCAATTTGTTTTTACACATCCTCTAATCCAACAACTTAACAACACGATCTAACAACCATTCTATAAAATATGTTTGTCTCAGAACCATAACCTATTGTCATTTTATAAGACCCTCAAGTCTAGTTTAGCCAAAAATGTTTTGTTGAAATTATTTGTATTTTTAAATCCTAACCCCCCTCATTTTTTACACATCTTGTCCCATGCCACCTAATAGATATCCATCTCCGCATCATATAACCCAAAATAAAAAATTTAATAATCTGATAGACTTTATTGCACACATGCACCGATAACTTTATTGTATGTATAATATAAGTCTGAATCGCAACCAAAACTGATTGCACTAGAGTTATCTGACTCGTTAGAGAGAGATTATGTGCTTTTCCAATTCAGTAATTTCTCTCTCATATTTATAGTAATATGTCGATACAAGTCTCTCAGGAAGTGACCTAAAGAAGTTGGTGTACCCAGATACGTCCCCATGGATTTACTAAGATAAATACCACTCATTGTAATTTGTCGATATAACCTCATTGGGTGGCGACCTAAAGAAATTAGTGTACCCGAATACGTCCCCAAGAATTTACTAAGATATAAACCACTCATATACGCTAAATCATTATGCTGACCCTGTTGGATATTTCTGGAAAATATTATTATCAATTTCTACTTGCTTACTGGTTTGCTAGATTCATCGCAAAACATAGGTAATATTATTTTAATCAAGTCGGCTTGTTTTTTTGAAACCTCTACAAAGAACATTAAATCATATGTAGAAAATATTAGATACGTGAATGTCTTACATATGAAGTTGGACGGGAACCAATCTGTCACTACTATAAAGACCCTAAATAATAAGAGATAATCGTTCAATATACATAACAAAAAGGTAATGAGCCACTTTTTTATACACCGTTGCGGCGTGAAAGACGTAAGAAATTAACCATTCTACATAATTTTCAACAAATTTAACCTCATAACGGTAATAATAAGTCTTACCTATGTCGTTGGTAGCCCAAATTGAATGATAATATCTTTAATGACCCGCCAGTTGAGTTTGTCATACGTTTTGGCTAGTTCGATCTTAACCTTCATATATCATTGTGTTCTAGTGACTCTATGCAATTGATGTTTCACCATTTGCACTAGGAAAATATTATTTGTAGTTTACCAACCAAGAATAATATTATGATTGGGTCCAATACACTCAGCTAGCGAGGGTCACAATCTGTTAACCATTGCCAACATAATAAACACTATCTGAACATTGATCTAGCTCATCAGATGGAATTGACTGACTCTCTCCGAAGTCATAACTTTAAAATCAGATGAGCAATCATACCATTAACCTGAGTATGATCTATCATCTTCCAATAGTGTTACTAAAAAACATCTCACAAAAATAGTTAGACCAACCGTTTCCTAATGTTTTTGATAAATACAGCGAACATATCATCTGATCCCGGAGTTCTTGACAGATTTAATCTGAACACAACCTCTGTAATCTCATTATCCAACAACTCATCAACTAGAAGATTGATTCTATTTCTTTATGTGAAGGATAAGCAGAAAGAAAAATAGACTAACCAACTTGATATATGGGTAATACAATTTCTAAAAAAACCTAACCAACTTGTGAACCTCTAGCATATCTGAAATCCACCCCATACGATTATTCCTCAAACCTGTAGTTTTTAAAGTTTTTCTCCGCATAGTTATGAAATGATAAAATCGTGTATATTATATTCATCTGCCTTAGCCATTGCTTTTTTTTCAAAAATTTATTTTTTACCACTAAAAAGTTTTAACACAAATTTATTAATTAATAATATATTTTGAAACAAATAAATATATAATTTAAAAAATAGTTTGTTATTAATTTTTATGATTTTTTTTAAATTCTCTAAGACTAGATATGAGTGATATATATATATATATATATATATATATATATATATATATATATATATTCGAATTCGAATTCGAATGAAACAACTTGTATTTTTTATTATTTAATATATATAACATTTTGATAAAAATATTGATAAGATAAATAGTATTATCTTACTTATATTATTTATTTTTAACTAAAATTATACATGCATTTCAAAAAAAATTGTATTAGGTATAAATTATTTTAATAAAAATTATTTATTTAATTCTAAATTTTAATGAATATTTTATTAGGTTGGTTAGATATTTTGTCACTTTCCTTTTGTATGTATAAAAGTTAGAACATAATTTTGAATTTAACTGATTTTTATATACGAAAGTTTCAAATTTACAACAAAAAAAATATGTTTAAAGATCAACATTATTAGTGAATATATTTTCGAACATAAAATACACGGTTCGGATAATTTGTTTAAAAAAATCTGATAATTAAATATATTTATTGGCTAGTTATTATATTTTGATATCATGTTTTTACATAATGTTTTGTGTGTTTTTTCTAATTTAACCTTTTGATATTAAAATATTTATTATTATTATTTAAATTAGTATCGTATGGTATGAAGCATTCGACTATTATATGATATAGTTATTTGACTACTATAACCTGAAAACAAAATTGTTTGGATAAATATAAAAATATGATAAATCTAAACAAAAATACAACGATGATAATAAATTACACTAAAAGTTGATTTAAAGTTGATTTCTATATGCGAAAAATATTGTGAAACTTAGATTATTTTAAAAATTGTTCATTAATGAACAAACTTTTTTAAAAATCAAATAATTATCATAATTTTTGAAAATCATTATACGAAAACAAATAAAACATTGAATGTTATATTGAACTAATTGATATTTTTATGAAACTATTTTTGCAATGTTTACATTGAAAATAATAAAACTATATAATAAAGTGACTTAAAATTAACAATTTTATTTTCAAAATTTAGTAAAAATAACAAAAGCTAATTATTTTAGTTTTAAAATTTACAAAATTAATTATTTTTTAACAATACTGAGGATTCACATTGACTTATACACAAATCCAATTATTTTTCTGATTTAAAATGAGTTCCAGCAATTACTCAGTATAGATAATAATATGATTATTTTTGTACCTAAAACGTTATTTTTAAAATATTAAATGTTGAATATATAAGCATTCGAAAATAAAATCATATTATAAATAGCTCCAAATTAAATTTAAAAGCTGTAAAAAATGACCTACCGCAATAGATAGACATCCGAGGAATAAGTAAACTTTTGTTTTCGCGAAGATGGTGTGACACCTACTATATCAATATCAATATTTTTAGATTGGAAATAATAATCTATATAATAAAAGTGACTTAATATTAGATAAAATAAAATTGTTGATATAAATAATTTTTAAAACATAAAATAATAATATTTGAATGCTAATTTTAATAAAAAAAATCTATAAAATAGCATGCACATGTGTTTAAAATATTATCTTATTTATATTTTATATAAACAATAAAAGGAGTATTACTGATTAAAACATCGTTCGAAAACCAGTATTAGTATATATACCGAGTAAACTTTCAGCATTTGGAGTAGGTTTATTAATAAGTATTATAAATATATTTAAGATAAAGTTATAAACATATCGACGTTAATACGTATGGTGAAGGTTTAAAATAAGGGTGAGTTCTTAAGAGGTACATCAAATATATCAAAATTCTTGTTATATACAAAATATTTTCATAATTCCAATAAGTGTATAATATTTTTTATACTAACACTGTATCTAATATTCTAGATACACTTATTAAAATTAACGAAACTAAGGCCCACTAAACAAGAATTTTTAATTATTCTATATATCTTATTGGAAATAACCCTTAAAATAATTTGAATATGAAAAAGTATTATGAATAAATTTTTAAACAAACTATAAACATATCTAAATTAATAATTACTATGAAGAAAATTCAAAAATATGATTTGATATAAAAACTTTAACTTAATACGTAGTTAAAAAAAAGTGAAAATCAAAAGATAAAAATAACGTAGTTAATTATTTTTTGGTAATATGAAGCGGACCACGATCTGAGCCAGTTGATTCTTATCACTAGGTCATGATCAAAGAAAATTTGTATATAACAATACGAAGAAAAGAAAAAAAATAGTAGCACTTGATTTTTATACAAAATTAATAAATGTATCTACCTTAACATATGAATTTCATATAAGCGGAGTTTCAATAACTTCTCCTTTGGGATATATAACACAAATTCTTGAGTCGTAGCTATGGTGGTACACACTCAACATGGTATTTGTGGTTGCAACGTAAAGTCTCCACTTTGTCTCTCGCTATGAATTCTTCCTGAAAAATAAAAATAGCTTCAGATTACAAGTATACTGAAAATAAAGTATTTAAACATTTTAAATAACTTGATTAATATAAATTAAAAAGAAACAAAATTAACCAGTAACTATATAGAAAAAGAAAGAAATATAATATTAACACATAGACATTACATAGGTAAGAAAGTAATTCAAGACCTTACTTTCTGCTCGTCCAAGGCTTTGAAAATACCGGTTTACCAAAACAACAAACAGGTGATTACTTTAAAAAAACGTATTGAAGGTAAAAAAAAATATGAATTGTTTTTATATACGTCCAAACAAAACAGAACTTCATTTGAATAATTATCTTATGAGGACAGAGTGGTCTAATATTAAAAGGTTTGGTATGTTTGTTATATATATCATCCTGAAAAAATTAGAAAAAAACATTAAATGCTTACAAAAATAAAATAAAATTGATTTTAATAAAAATTCTAACATTTTTAAGTGAACTAAATTTTGAGTCATTACAAATAGAGACAAACATAGTTTGTTTGGATACCATATAATATCTTGTTTTATAGTGAAGTTTGCCAATAATACTTGTTACACACTTTTAAAATTTAGATAACCTAAAAAATTATGATATATAACTTGTATTTGGAGCACATTAAAAATGATCTTTGCAAGAATTGGTGTGAGGAATCAGAAATAACACTTTTCGTAAAGTGACATTTGACTAGAAATTTGAGAAGAAATATGAATCTACTATTGGTCTTCAGGTCCATCTATTGGACTTCTTCACAAATCGTGGAAAGTTCAGGTTTTACTGCTGGGATATTGCTGGTCAATAGAAATTTAGAGGTCTTTAGAATGACTACTGTATCCATGAACAACGTGCAATCGTGATGTCTGATGTAACTGTCCATTTGACATACAAGAATGTTCTTACACAGCACAAAGATCTTTATAGGGTTTGTGAGAATATCTCATAGTTCTATTTATATATATCATCAAGAAAGATTATTAGTATGGACAATGTTTAATGTACAATTTTATATATAATATAATTATAATAAAATAAATAGAAATAACATCATCTATATTCGAAAATTTGTTACGTAATTGCAAAATATTATACATATCATCACAAAAACGTGAAAGCTAAAAGTTATTGGTGTTTTTTTTTCATTTATGAATCTGTCTTGATTTTGGTATTTATGCGTCCCTATCTATTTGGTTTCATTTATTTCATAAATTGGCTTGAAAACGATAGAAGTTGTTTTCTCTTAGGACTTCATATACTCAGTTTCTACAAATAGAAACACATAACAAGTAACGTATAGTTAAATTAATTCGAAAATTGAGTTTCCTGGGATACTATTTTTTTTTTTAATTTCATTGAGATCCATGAAAATAAATCATATATAGTTAGGTCTTAAAAATAAAAAATTATTTAAATTTTAGGTTTCTAAGTTCCTAGTCTTTGAACCGCTATATTTTTTTGGTTCGGTAGCTTTCATGTAAGTCGTGAAATTCAACACCTGTACATTTGGTTTTTTCAAAATAATTTTTTTTAAAAAGTTTATAAGAATGATATTATTCTGTAGTGTTTTGAAATTATGGATTATATAGTCTTTTAATATTGTGTTTCTATGTATTTATAATATTGACACAGACTATTATTCCATGATGTGTTGGTGTTGTTTGTGTCTATATATAAGACATTATATTTGATGTATATTCATCCAATTATTTATCAATATAGTTTATTTGCTTTGTAATTGCAAGAATTCACAAGTCTTATAAATTCTAAAAATCATAGCGAGTTATATTTTTGTCGGTTGTCTTTCACTTTCTTGGTATTTGAGATATTGAATGTATTTATTTTTAATTTTTTTTTATCTTGTGGTTCTTCACCTTCGAGGTTTCAAAATGGTATGTTAGTTCAATTATATGCTTGTTAATTTGATTAGTAGTGTTAGTTATGTGGATTGTATCTTATCAATCATGATTGTTTTGTTATTTTTATTAGGGTTTTGTGTTGTTTGCCATTATGATTATTTTTGGTGTTTTGATTAGGTTCTTGTTAAGTTTTAACAATAACTAATAGTGATTTTTATTTCAATATATTTCTGTTCGATTAAACTAAAGAAAATTATACTCAAGTACTCTGATTTTAGAATTAGATTTGAATTTTGGATTTTGGATTTGTGAATTGGATTTTGTTTTTGTTTTTGTTTTTGTTTTGGATTTGATTTGAATTTGGTTTTGGTTCTCATTTTCAATTTCGATCTCGATTTGGAATTAGAATTATATCTAGTTTTAGGATATAAATTGATGCACTAACAAATCTTGTCTCGTTTTGCTTTTACTAATATATGTTCTTTTGTCTTGGTTCTCATACACTCGTCACTAATAGATATTTGAGATTTGACGTTGAAGATAGGTTATAGACCGTATGTTAGAAATTGGAGATTTGATATCTAAAATTCGACATTGGGAGATTAAATAATGAAGATTGGAGATTTATGATTTTACGTTATGTTCGCATCTTTAGACCGTTTGTCTAACCTTCTATACAACTTTTGAGTCTCTTCACAAAGGCCCACACCTTCCAGTTTCAGCAGCCATTTCTAGATGAACTCTTAATACTTCTCACTACACCATCACAAGTTTTATAGGGGATGCTAGCATATATAGTCCTTTAGAATTGCTTTCACATGTTTGTAATATTGTTTCACATTGTTATTCCATCACGTCTTTGCAATATTGACTCACATTTTTATTTCATCAATTGTTAGTGATATTTTTTCCAATAGGATATTATTACTTAATGTATTATTAATATTATTAGTACGAGTACGTTTAAATCAATTTTTATATGTATAAGTCTGAATGAAGTTAACATACAGTAGAAGTTTCTCATAAATGAATAAATTATTTTAAATTCAAATACTTAATATGGTATCTAAAAAACTGTTATATGAAAGAAATAAATCTTGCAATGATATGTATCTTGGACTAGTGGATATTCTCACACAAACCAGAATAAGGACATGTCTATGGTGTAAAAAAAAATTAAACTTAAAAATAATGGCCATAAAATAAAATTTGACTCTTCAAATCCAAACTTTCAACAAAGAGTAAAATCTTGTCAAAATGAGAAAAAATTGAAAAAAAGTCAATTAAAAAATATATAGAATGTATATACACATAGCAATTTATTTTGCAAACATAAAAAACATTAATAATTATCCCTAAAGTGATGAACAAGAATCTAAAAAAAATTATATATTCCATTAAAAACAAACTAAAAATTATTATTTTTGATTTTATTTGAAATAATAATCGTGAAGATAATAATCAAGATGATAAATCTTTTGCATGAAAAATAAATAACATTTACGTAAAGTTGAAAATGAAAATGAAATCTAAGATATATGAAACATAAATATATTTATAAACTTTACCTTTATAAATATAAAGCTAAATACAAATATAATTTATTAAGATGATATTCAAATCAAAACATGTGGTATATCTACAACTAAAACAATCAAGATATATTTAACATTATCACAATAAATTATATAAAAAAATTGGTTATCTAAAACTATTCAAGTTTCGAGTCTACATAATTTTATATTTAAAAACAAAAATTGATCATATTAAAAAAATAAAATTTTAATAAAAATTAATACATTAGAGTAACGTGCTTACTAACAAGAAATTATCCAAACATAAAACATTTATGAAAAAATATATCAGTCATGAAAATACCAAATTCTCTAAAGTGTAAGAGATCAATGGAGGTACACCATATAGTTTCCTCCCATATTTTTTTATAAATAAAATTACAATAATATGATTAATTTTTTATTTTAATTTCAGTTAATTATTTAATTAAATTTAAAGTTACTTTAAAATAAATTATTGGGTGCAATAATGGTCGATTATTTTCTAAATACGACACACTAATTAGTGTGATGTTATTCAAATTAGAAGAATAATTTTCATAAAAAGAGTGTGAAGTTCAAATAACTAAATATATCTCACTTTTACTCCATTAAAATGACAGATATTCGTCCAACAACAAAATTTAAATTCATTAATAAACACCACGAATTAACGGAGTAACTAAATTAACTTACGATCCATGATTACCGTTAAAAATAAATTTCACTTCTACAAACCATTGATATATATATATATCATAAAAAATATATTTTCACCCTAACATTTATAGAAAAAATGAATATAATAACAACAAAAAATAAAACCCATAAACATATATATATATATATATTTGTTTATTTTTAATCGTCGTGTTAAATATTTATTTTACTGTTAAATATGTTTTATTACAAAATATCAATAAATTTTTTATTTTATTTTTATATTTTATATGTGTTCGAGTCTAAATCTTTTAATTTATCTATAAAACAAAAAATATAATATAGTATTAATTGTTAAAATGAAATATATGTGAATAAAATTTATTTCTAGTTAATATGCAAAATAAACAATTCAATAACAAAAGTACCATTATTGATATTCAGTTATTTAATTATTTAATTGTTTTATATATGTTTGCATGAGGGTAAAAAAATCCGAACAAATATATATATATATATATATATATATATATATATATATATATATATATATATATATATATATATATATATATATATATATATATATTAAATCATTAATATACATATGAATTACATAAATAATTTTAAAGGAAAAAAAATGAGTTCGTTCTCTAAGAAACCCTTTCTTCTTCTCTTTGTCGAACCCAAAACCTCAAATGCATACACTAAGCTTGGTTGAGCTTCAATTAATGTCCGAAACCACATCCAACCTTTTTCTGAGGCTGATTCATCAACAAATCAATATAATTGTGGATTAGAAGACCCAACGAACCAGATTTCATTAACAAATCAAGATATTCGTGGATTAGAAGACCCAACGAACCAGATTTCATTAACAAATCAAGATATTTGTGGATTAGAAGACCCAACAAACTATATTTCAAACCAAGAAAAATAACTACAAATCAACATCAATATTCAATATAACAAGATAAAACAATACAAGATGGTGCTTTTCCACCATTATCTCACAACCATAAGACTCTTCAGGATCAATCTGATATTTGACAACTACTTTTCATCTCAAAATCAAAAGCGATCATTGCTCAACGAAAACAAACCAATAACATATGTTGAAGTCACGAGAATCAACTGGAACAAATTCACTTATGTCAACATGTTATTCCAGAACAGAGGAGGCTTTGAAACAATCATCTTTCAAGAACAAGATAATAATATAATTCTCTATGCATCTAAACTTACACTAGTTGCTAAAATTTCTTTCGGTAGACCTAAAATCAGATGAAATTAAAATCTTTATGGAAACATTGAAAATCATACAGTTGTTTAACATCTCAGTGTGAGATTATAGGCATATAATAATATCATTATATAATAAATAAGATATTAAAAAATTATGGAAACGTAACGTATGTAGTATATAACAGTTCTCCCTTAAGCTTCTAAAATGGTATCTAAATTTCAATCCTAGAATTTAGTATTCATTAGCAGCGTTCTAGGTATTTTTCCATAATATTCATGGATATATGTATAATCAAGACTCTATAACTCAAATTTCTGAGTTATTGGAATGCTTTTATCAACACTTGTTCCTTAAAAAAATTGGAAAAAGCTTTAAATGTTGTAAATCTCGGCTCGAAATTAATGTATCTAAATCTCTCCCTCAAAAGATCTCGGAAGGATTTGAGGTTAAAAATGACTTCTGGAAAGATATCACCTATGGTGATATGCCATCATACTGCCTCACATGTAAGCATTTAGGACATAAACATATAAATTGTAATATGCTTTCCAAGAACAAAGATAAGTTAGCTGCAATTGATAAACACCAACCACATGAGTCAAATAAAAGCTCCAATATGAACCCACCTTCCCAAAAGGAAATATAAGTTTAAAAATTTAAATCCATAATAATCAACAACAATCAAAATAAGAACATTTCATCCTCTTTAGCTCAGAGAAACATAAACTGTAATGTCACCCAAAAGTCAGATGACACTTTAATATCTAAAACAAACTATTCATACTCAGACTTAAACTATAACCATATTCTAAACAAAAGTGAAAATTATAAGATTAAGGAATCTTATCATGAATAAAATTATAATAAAGACGGGGTTAACTTGAAATTAAAACAAAAAAATGATTCTAGTGAGGTTACAAGTAATGAGGTAATGAAGGCACTACACACAATAAAATTAAACAACATTTTCACACTCTCAACTGATTTAGAAAACTCTGAAAAGGACTAACAATCACACAAACTCTTAACATCTGGAAATTTACCATAATCTCTAGTTCTTGAAAAGTTAATTGCAAGAAATGAGAATAAAATAAATCAGCAAAATATTAAAAAAAAACTAAAGCTAAAAACTACAAAAGGCATCTTATTACAAATGCTATTTACTTTAAAAGTATCTTCCAGATCCCTCAACTACATCTTTAAATGACATCATCAGTCTTAAATTATAATGCTCGTGGAATAGGCAATAAAATGGACAATCCATAGACTCAAACCCATTATTTAAAATGAAAAGACGAATTTTATTACTCTGCAAGAGCCATTGATCTCTTATGATAAACTTGAAATAATCTAAAAAAACTTGGCTTCAACTTTGGTTGTACTAGCATAAGTAATAAAATTTGGATCTTCTGGAAAGATCATTTCCAGGTTAAAATCCTTATTAACCATGACCAATTAATTCACATAATGGTAAGCACTTCTCTATTAATAAGAACTCCTTAGTCACCATCATCTATGCTAAATGCTCAAGATTGCAAAAACAAGCATTTTGGGATAGATTAAAAGAAATTCCATTTACCAACAAAGAATGGCTAATAATATGGGACTTTAATGTAATAACAAATGCTTTTGAGAAATTTGTTTGCTCAACATTTTGCTTGAGATTATAGATGAGTTTAATAACATGATCTTTGAGTGTCAACTAGAGGAACCTCGTTTCTCTGGTTATAAAATTTGCAAGCTCTAATAAAATAATAGAATTATCTTGATAGAGCATTGTATAATGCTGCTTGGAGTTGATATCACAAAGGTTAAACATCTCACCATAACTGGCTCAGATAATTCACTATTGTGCATATATATATGTCATCTTTTACCAATAAGCCAAAACTTTCTTTCAATTCCTTAATATGTGGAGTCTCTACACTAATTTTCTTAGAACAATAGAAATCAACTAGCAAGATAATATCTATGGCCATCATATAACTGTAATTTGGTTAACGATTAAAAGACTATAATAAATACTAAAACTATAGAAAAGAGATGTATTTGGAGATATTTTTGATAATATTTTCCAAGTGGAAGATGATGTCAAATATGCTGAATAAGTTGGGTGGAAAAATTAAAATATCTAAAGCTAGAGAAACTCATCTCAACTTATTAGTTAGAGAAGAAGTATTTCCGGAAACAAAAGAATGCTTCTAACTAGTTCAAAAATGGTGATCGTGATACTAGTTTCTTCCATAATTATGTTAAAAATAGATGAAATAAAATAAGGATTGATTGCCCATAGGTTGAAGATCAATCATTACCATGTGAATCTAGTGTAGATCATTTTAAGGTTATTATATCCAGTCAATCTAGTCATTCTAACATTGATAATCTACATGATATTATCCATGAGCTTAAAACTGTCGAAGATAACAAAACACTTCTAGCTGTACCTACTGCTCAAGAAATACTGAACTCAATCAACACACTCAATCCAAACAACGTGGCTAGAGTTGATAGATTCAACTTCAAATTTTACCAATTTTATTGGCCATTTATAAAAAAATACTTGTATGGAGCTGTCATTGCCTACTTTAATGGTCACACTGCTCCTAGTGGAATATATGCTATAGTAATATGCTTATTACCAAAATATACATTTTCATAAAACTTGGCAAGGTTTCAGACATATAAACATTTGTACGATATTCAAAAGAATTATGTTAAAAATCATAAACCAAAGGCTTGCTAACTTATTTCTTAAGATAATCACAGAGGAGCATGAAGACTTCGTTAAGAACTGATACATCGATGAAAATATATTAATTACTCATGAACTAACTCATGACATTAGTAAGAAAACAAAAGAAGGTAATATAATTTTAAGCTAAAACCTTTGAGAGAATATATTTTAACTTTATTTTCACTATAATAAAATCATTTGGTTTCAACATTCAATTAATATAATCAATTAAAAAATATTAAACTTCATTAACTTTTCAATAATTATCAATGGTCCATACATGACTACTTCAATTTGTTCAATGGTGTAAGGCAGGGCGACCTTCTATCACCCAACATTTTCATCATTGCAGAATAATAGCTTTTAAGAGGTATAAAAAAACTATTTCATTATAATAGCTCTATGAAATATCAGTCAAGAATCCTAATCAATATTTTGTGTCTTTTATTTGAAGATGATGTCATCATCTTCAGAATGGTTCCTTAAATAATGTAAACTCATTTTCTATGTTTATTGAACACTATCAAAATATCTATAAACAACTAATAAACAAACAAAAATAACATTTATCCCAGCTACTAATATGGAAAAAAACATGACTAAATCTATTGAAACCACGTGTGATTATAAATATAGCTACTTAGCTTTCAAATATCTTGGAATTACAGTTCATCCAAGTAACAAGTTATGTTATTTTATGAATTGGTTATAAAAATAAGGTACAAAATTCTGGAGTGGGATAATAAAACATTATTTTTTTGTGGTAGACTGATTTTGATTCAATCAGTCTTACTTGACATTCTTATATATTATACACAAAGTTACCGTTTTCCAAAACAGTAATAACTAGAATCAATAGATTACTCAACAAGTTTTTGTGGAGATCTTAAGAAAATACTAAAACCCGAATCTGGTCCAAATGGCTTACTCTTTGTAAATCATTGAAGGAGGAAGTCCTTAACTTACGGAATATAAAAGGTATATAAAACTCATTATCTTGTATAATTTGGCTGAATTTCAGAGACCGCAAAACTTTATGGTCTAAACTCATGTATTCAATCCATTGTCCATCAATCCACCTATTCCAAACTCAAGCCAAAGTAAATGACTCTAAAACATGGAAAATACTAATTAATATTAGAGACACTACTGAAATTTTATATTTTGGAATGTTGGTAAATGTAATATTAAATTCTGGCTTGAGAGATAGTGCCACACTCATCCATTAATCATTCTTTCAAACAATAAAAATAGAAATTGATATAAAGCACGGAAGATTCTTGATTTTTGGTAAAATGGCTCTTGGAATCTTGTTAAACTCCAGGACAAGGTTCTTCCATCTGATATTGTCAGGATAATGAAATACAATCTATATGAAGAGTATTGTCCTATGTATCTTCTAATGGTGGCTTCATTATTAAAGATACTTGGAATAACATTAGACAAAATGAGACAAAATCAAAATTATACAAGAAACTATGGAATAACACAACTCCAAAGAAGTGTTCATTCATTCTTTGGAGATTATTTAAAGGATTAATATATGTAGACACAATTTTACAAAAGAAAATTTTCAGTTTGACCTTGAAATGTCACAACTGCAATAACATTGAATCTATTAAGCATCTATTTGTCTCGTGTAATATTACATATGATGTATGAAAAATACTTCATAGGCATATTTGGTATTCTAATTGGCAAGCATATGTCTCTCAATCACATAATTAGTTGTTAGTTTATATCAACCAATAAACATATACATATAAAACCCATAATTCCCTCAATAATCTACTGGGCTATCTTGTCAGCTAGAAACAATTCAAAATTCAATGATAAAATCATCTCTACCAATATTATAGTAGACTAAATTCTAAATATCATTTTCAAACTTGATTCCTCTAACTTAATTTAAAAGAAATTATGGTCTGAATATCTAAAAACAGCCTATGATCTAGGTTATTTCCATCACTTCTCTAATACTAGGAAAGTCACAACTGTCAAATTGAATACTCCATCTAGCAATAGACTGTAACTCAATTGTGATGCATCTTGTTTAACTAATAGTAAATCAAGTGGAGGTATTATTATTCGAAACAATAAAGAAGAATTGTTGAACTTAATGAGCAGATTGTATTGAAAATAATCTCCTCTTATAGCTGAAGGAGAGCTCTTCTAGATGGCCTCTTCTTATGTAAAAACAAGAGGCTTCAAACATTTAAGTATAAAAACAGATTCATTGATTATGTTTGAAATACTTAACAATCGTAAGGCCTCATGGTATCTTAAATCAATCATCAATTATTTTAGAAAATTAATAAAATTACCAATAAATACGAGATATATATATATAGCATAATTATGTTGCTGATAGAGTAATTTTTTTTAATTAAAAGAATATTTTATTTAATGAAACTTAAGGTTTAAAACGTTAGGCTCCAAATACAGTTCAAAATATTTCTGAGTCTGAGAACGAAACAAAGAATACATAGGGACTCAACATTGCTTTTCTCACAACTCTTTGAGGACTAAGAACCCTAAATCTTGAAGCTTTTAAATTCCTTAAACCTTCAGTATGATCTTATCTTCATCTTCACCAAACTCATCAACAAGGGAACTGCTTCCGATTCCGCAAGAAAACCTTCTGACAAAACTACATCTTCATTAAAACAATCATTCCTTTGTTATTCCTGAATTCACAAACAAACAATAGCCTACTTGTAAAATATTAAGCATTCTTTAGAGATTAATCAGAATTGGTACTAATATAGTAGATCCCGAAACTTTCTAATAGAACTATGGCTAATAGCTGATTTGAGGTTTGTAACTGAGAAAAATATAGTTTTTTCTTGTATCTTAGAGTCTATTTAGCAAGCCAATCGACTACTTGATTTTGGACTCTGGATATATGCTTGACACCCATATTTGAAGTAATTAGTTTCTTTCCAATAGAGAGAAAATGAGTAATGTACCATGGAGGTTTGCTAGCAGCAAGAAAGTTAATCAACATTAAACAGTCAGATTCTATGTAAACCTTACTCTAGTTATTTTTCTTGCAGATTATAAGCCTTTCTAGTAATGCTTTAGATTATGCTAAGAGAGGAGTTAATTTTCCAAATGTATTGCTTGAAACATTAATTATTTCTCCCAGGTTGTCTCTGAAGATAAATGCTCCGTTGGATTCTCCATTTCTAAGGCACACAACATCAATGTTCATCTTTATCCAATTTTTCAGTTGGAGCCTTCCACTTGAGGTAAAAGAGCTTATTGCTGATTGGATAGTTACATGTAAAAAAATTGTGACTTTACAATAAATCAAGCACCAACTCCTCTAAGAGCTATTTTATTACTTTAAAGTATTAATATTGGCTATCAAAGACTTAATAATTGATTGAATTATAGTATATATAGGCTTTAATCTTCAAAATTATAATTCACATTTGCTCAAATATCTATCTATTATTATTAATTATTATTATTATTATGCTACTAATCCAATTTAAAGCAGGGTAACACTTTTATTTTATTATTTTCAAAAGATCTTTAAATTTTACAGGTTCAAAGATGCTTAATCCATTCGTGGTTGATGATACCTATGTTACATCTTCATAAAAAATTCCAGTGATCTAAAAAACCAGTGAAGCACTAACCTGAGATTAAACATGCAGTACTACCCTAAGGAATTCAAGATCGCATGTTCAAAAGACGCACTCATAGTACTTTAGGAATTTAGACAACCAACTTCGGATCATTTTAAAATTTCTTATACAATTTTTTATTTTGGGCCAAATAAGTAGCCAATTCTTTGTAGTTATCATCGACGAACGACTTTTTATCAATGGTAGATTTTTTTACTTTGAAAAAAATATAAATAATTTTTTTTCAATATAAAATATATATTTAAAATATTAAAATATTTTAAATCAATTAAAATGATTGTTCTTTTAATTAAACACCTAAATATACCTTTTATTTTTTGTTCAAATCAATTTAAAATTACTTAATAACACTTTTAATATTATCCTATTGTATATTATCTAATATTATTTTCGTTTTATTATTATAAGTGTCCTTTCGTTTTATTATAAGTGTCCTTTTAATCTGCACTCAAATTTAAAAATTAATAATTTATATTCCGCCTCTCTATATAAGTAAGAATAATTCGATCTCCAGATTAGTACGATATTATCCGCTTTGGGCCCACTAGCCCGCACAACTTTGTTGTTTAGTCCACTTCCAAAAGTTCTCACACTATTGGAGATATATTCTTAACTTATATACTGAACTTTCTTCCCATGTTTAACCGATGTGGTATGTGAGACTTTGGTCGCACCTAACAATCTTATTTTCGAATAAAGTATCACTCTAGCCTCCTCTCAATTATCTTCCATCCGGCTACTCTATTGATGTCCTCTAGAGCATTATCAGATGACATTGTGCTGCTCATGGACCAAGCCTTGTGCTTGTTGAGTTATTAGGCACACCATCTATAGATGATCTGTGTCGCTCCTTGATCAAACATCCTGCTTAATGAGCCATCAGACACTTCATCTATAAATGACACTGCATCGTTCCTTGATCAAACCTCGTGTTTAATGAGCCATCAAATACTCCATCTATAAAGGTATTTAATGAGAACAATACTCAACACGATCTAATAGTATTGAGCTTCACAACTGGAGCAAAAATATCGGTGTCATCAATTCTTTCCTTTTGTTGGAGCCCTTTGACAACTAGTCGGACTTTGTATCTCTTAGAGCCATCATGATCATCTTTCATCCGGTACACCCATTTGTTATGAGGTGCCTTCTTAACTATGGGTAACTCAACTATATCTCATGCCTCATTTGATATTAAATACTTCATCTCATCTTTCGTGGCAAGCTCTCACATGCTAGCATCACTGGTATGACAAGCTGCATCATAACATTCAGGCTCCCCTCAATCAGTCAGTAACAAATAATTCAAGTATCTCCTGTTGGGCACAGTGGGTCGGGAAGATCTTCTCAAAACATGAACTGTATCGCTCGCCTCTAAGGTATCAGACTGCTGTTAATCGGTCTATGTAATTGACTCTCTTTGTTGAGGGTTTAATACGATCGGCTATGTTTCTTTACTATCTGCGACCCTCTCAACATCTGCAAATACTGAACCATACGACTTTGAGTCATTTGCTCTGATTTTAAGCTTGTCCTTGTATATAACTGTTTCATTGAATATAACTTATTTACTTCAGATCATCTTCTTGTTTTCCTCATCCCAAACACGATAAATAAAGTCATCTTCACCATAGCCGATCAAGAAACGTTTCTTCGATTTGGGATAAAGCTTGTTCCTTCCTTGAACACTAATATGAACATATGCCATACAACCAAAAACTATTAGATGTGATAAGTTTACCTTTTTACAACTTCATACCTCTTCCGGTATTCTATGCTGAAAAAGAACCGATGGGCTTCGGTTACCTAGATAGGCCGATGTGTTGACTATTTCTGCATAGAACTGATTCGATAGACCTGATTGTATACGAATGCTTCTGGCTCTTTCTGTCAATGTTTTGTTCATACATTCAGAAATGTCATTGTGTTGAGGCATACCCGACACGGTTTTCTCCATCCTGATACCGTGCTCATAGCAAAATTTCTTGAATCTGGAATCCTCATATTCACTGCCATTATCGATTCTGAGCTTTTTAATCTTCATACATGTCTCATTATCAACTATGGATTTTCATCTCCTAAAACATCAAATACTTCAAATTTATGCTTTAGAAAATAAACCTATACCCTTCGAGAATGATAATCGATAAAAGTCACAAAGTAGTGTTTTCCTCTTATAGATGAAACAAGCTATAGCCTTTCTTTTTTGGGGGTTCTTCCACTTGTCTTAGAACTGACCCTTTTCTGTGTTCCAAGTATACAATTTTCGCACAAGTCTATATTGATTGACTGAAGACCTAGAAACTTCCTTTCCAGTACATAATTTCCATACATTTCTCATTCATGTGACAAGCCTCTGTGCCACATATTTGGATTTTCGTTTCCTGCTGCTATTGCAATTGAACAACTCATCTTTATTGTCTTGTAAAGAGTACCACTCTTCTTTCCGCGAGCAACCGTCATTGCTCCCTTTGAAATCTTCCAATTGTCACCATGTAAGATCCTAGTGTAGCCTTCGCTAGCCAACTGCCCTACTGAGATTAAGTTCTTTCTCGGATCAATGATATGCCTGACATCTTTCAGTTCCTAAACAGACCCATTCAACTTAATCTTCACAGTACATTTACCAATAATATCAGAAGGTTGATCATCACCAAGATATATATATTTCTACGTTTACTAGGGACATACCTCTTGAAGTATTATTTATTCGAAGTAGCGTAGAACAATGTTCCAGCGTCTAAAACCCAAGACTCTTCCTTGCTATCTAAGGAATATATTAACGTATCGTCTCCTTCTTAAGTTATATTTTTCTCTGTCCTCTTGTCTTGGTCTTTTGGTTCTCTCTTGCACTGATTTTTATAGTGACATGTCTTCCTACAGTTCTAATATTTGATATTTGTTCACCATTAGAAATTTTTAAGATTCCTGGACTCAGACCTCCCTTCTCTTGATCTACCTCGCTAGTTTCATTTACCGCATCCATACGCTCTAGTTGAATTTCTTCCTCTTGATTCTGTATTTAAGACCGACAAAATTGATAACTCACTTGATTCTCTCCTTCGAATATCTTCACTAGGAACGAGGTCACGAACATCATCAAATTTTAACTTATTGCTTCCTAACGAGCTACTAACAGCTGTGACAGTAGCATTCCAACTATCTCGTAGAGAAGACAATAATATTAATGCTCAGATTTCTTCATCAAAATAAATTTCAACCGAACTCAATTGGGTTGTGATTGTATTGAGTTCATTAAGGAGTTGAGCTACATATGCGCCTTTCGTCATTCGCAAATTGAATACACGCCTCATCAAGTGAACTTTGTTGGACGCTGATGGTTTCTCATACATATTTGAGAGAGCCTTCATAATACCTGTCTTGGTTGTTTCCTTTATGATGCTTAAAACAGCATTACGGGGTAACATCAATCGGATGACTCTAAGGACTTTTCTGTCAAGAAGAGTCCATTCTTCATCTTTCATATTCCTTCGCTTCTTGTCTGAGAGGTTCTGGTACATATAATCTTCAATCTGATCTTTCATAACCCAAAGTGTACATCATCAAACTTTTGGAGTCTCGCCTTTCCTTCATTTGTAGCCATTGCTCCCACTAAAATCTTACCTCCTTTGGATCGCAACCAAACCTGATGTTCTGATACCAGTTGTAGGGATCTTACGTAAAAGGTCATGTGATAAGATTACTGAAATACAAATAATAACAATATGTTGTTGGGAAACACAATAAACTAACAATAAGATCAAACACTGTGCCTATGTATCCAGTACAATAAACCAACTGTAAAATCAAACACAATATAAACTAGCAATAAGATCAACCACTGTACCTTTGTCTCGGACACAATAAACCAACACTAAGATCAAGCACAATATAAACTAGCCGTAAGATCAAACACAATATAAACTACCAGTAAGAACAAACACAGTATAAACTAGCAGTAAGATCAAACATTGTGCCTATGTCTCCGGCGCAATAAACCAACATTAAGATCAAACACAATATAAACTAGCAGTAAGATCAAACACACAAATTGTTAGCGGAGTTCATCAAACTGTGTTTACGTCCCCGAACCTGCTGCAAATCAATTTTTATTAGAAAGGTATCTGTCATTCTTTTTTTATACATTCACAAACCTAACTATTTGCTTTATATAGAGTTAAAGGAGAAGAAGAAACAATTACAATAATTAACTCTCTTTAAAGAGCCATTTATGACTCACTAAATTATTTCAATGGTCTTTTCGAATTCAAAACGTCTTCGACTCTCCTTAATAAAATTAAATCTCCTTAATGAGTCATTTGTGACTAACTGAATTTTTTCAGTAATATTTTCAAATTAAAAGATTCGTCAACTCTTTTAATAAGTCTAATAGTTTTTTTATAAAAAAAATGAAAAACTAAATTTAATTAAAAAAATAATAAACGACAACTTGTTTTTATAAAATAAGGTTTAAAGTGAGAATTTTTTTATATTTTAAGACAATACAAAATTTATTTTATAAAATGATATATAGAATAAAACGATTCTTTTTTTTATACATGTGATAATACATATTATCAGCGCATGTATCCGCAACGTGAAATTAGGAACAATTTTATGGTTTATTTATAGTTTCAGGAGTAAGTATTGATATAGAATTATACAATTTAAACTGATATAAATTATAATATATTATTATATACAAGATAAATATCATGCTAGTTATTACCCAATATATTTTTAATGTATACGATATTTTGATTTTTTTTATACATTAAATTTCATTTATTTATACTTACAAATATTTCAAACTTCGAAAATATATATAAACATGATTGGTAGAATAAGATTAACAATAACCGCGAGTTAGGATTCTATTATTCGTCTTTTATATTGAGATCGATGGGTAGTAAATAAAATTATTCGTATTAATTTTGCTTTTATAATTGATTTTTTGTTATTTTACATAAAAAAATATATTAAATAAACTTTCAAGTAGAGATTATATATATAAAAAAAATTTGGAGATTGACACCATTATATTGTATAAGATACGAGTTTTGATATAATTTTAGGTTTTTTGTTGTTGTCTTGATCTGCAAATTTGAGCCAGATTTGTCTTGAGTTTCCTTACAAAATGATTCTATGAGTCTTCTGATGAAGATAAAAGAGGAAAAAACTTTGATTTATTTCGAAACTAGGAGTGACTGAGCTTCGAATATGTCAGATTTAGCATTAGATACTCAATAAATTACTTTTTTGAGATCACGTAGAAAAAATAAAATACAAAAGAGATTTTACGAAAAAAGGCAGATACCTTGTGCGATGATTAGTAGGTTCCAGCTAATATTAGTAATTTTTTTGAAATTTGGGTGAAATTGCCACACATTGAAGAATACGATTTTTTTTGTTACAAGGACGAGAGATGCCTATATTTAGTGTTACAACGGTGTGGTATGGAGTACGAAGAAAGACATAATAGGTAATAGACATTAGAAAAGACTCGTCACAATCATTTTTTACTAAGATATGGTCTATTTTGGAAGAGATACCATTAAGAGGTTGTTTGTTACTTCAAAATAATTAGAATCCAGAAGAACGAAGGCCATTAAGCTCACATCGATAGGAAAAGAAGTTGTGTTCCTTTAATTTTTGTATTCTAATGTTGTGTGGAGTTGATTCATTCATCTGGTTCACAAATAACTTTGAAGTCCATAATGGTGACCCAATGAGAGACTCGATCTAGCATCGCAATTGCCTATAGATTTGACTAAAACGGGAATACGATTAAGAGCATTGTTAAAAACATATATGGATGTATGACGAAAGAAAAATGAAAAGTTAAGAATTCTAGCTTTATAATGTATGTATTGCGGGGAAGAAAAAATTCTAACGATATAGATCAAACTTGGATTCCAAATAATCTAGATCCTACCCAAGGGTGAGAGACATGGTAAGTTGGATAATACCAAAAATGAGCTAGAGCTCTAATTTTAAGATCTACTTTTAGGTAGGTGAACCCTAACTTTTTCATGATAATACAACCATTGATATCATTTTGTCGTACTAGATCATTTAACCCGCGAACACTCAACAAAACATTAAGCATTATGATATTTGAAACTTATAGTGGATTAGTCGTTGGTCTTGTATCTCTTATATCACATATGTAGCCCCAAAATTGGAGCACAAAAGATGTGCTATTTAATTTTAAAAGGAGTACCTGGACCCATAACAACATATGCATCATATTGTAAATTAATTTATGGTCTATTATAAAGAAAAATTTAAATGAAAGAAGGGAAATGTAACATGCTTTGAGACAAAACAATATATGCCACTACAAAAAGAACATTCATGTCAACTGGACCAGTAATATAATGAGAACAACAAGTGATATAATTAATTTTGAAATTTTAAAAGAGTTAAAAATATATACAAGATAAAGAAAACGTGAAATGTAGGATTAAAAGCAACTGATATTCAAGTTTAGCCAAAAATCAGAACTTGAGAGAAAAACAGTCGGATCAGAATAAGACCAGGTCCAAATGAAAAGACCAAACCCACTTGTTCTCTAGAATAAAAATTCGTCGCTCGGTAAATTGATATACCGATAGGTCTAGGTTTTCATGCATCTCATGCGACACCACCACCAGTAAAAAAAATATTACCTTATGTGACGATCTAACAAACCAAGATTGAGCATATTGCTCAGTGGAAGAAACATGAAACCGAAAAATAAGCATCATAATACCTTAATATTGATCGTCCATAACTGCACCAAATCGACATAAGATCAGCCTAGCACAACCGCACCAAATTGGCCAAGCATGTTGAAATTTAAACGTTCAACGAAAAATAGATAAAAAACACAGAGAGTACTTAGGAGAGAGAATAACCATCAACATGCGAAAGGGACATGATAACCTGATTTAAGCGCGACTCAGTAGAAGGTTTCCTTAGAAAAAATATATGGTTTGGCCCGAGGTTTTTTCGGCCGTAACAGGAAACTAAGTTTGGAATTCAAGAAAGTAATCCAGTTATTATCTTGTACATAGTTATTTAACAAGATTTTGTAGTTCGTTTGATTATCAATCATCATCGCTAGAGCCCGGATAAAGAGACTAACGACTTGTCTTGACTTGTTTTGTAGATAGATATAGTACTTTGACAAAAAAAATGAGGTAATTATGACTTCCTCTAAAAATGAGCTTGCAGTAGATGCAATGAGGGTATAAATAAGCTTATCACTGAGCCTACGTACCTCGTGACACTTGAAGAACCACAAGGCAAAGACAAAATCATAAGTATAAATTTTTTATGTTACGGTTGTAATATAGGTAGAAGGCAGATGTTTCATGTATGATCATTTGTCCATGATGAGTATAGAATGTAGAGAAGTTGAAGGTAGGAAGTAAATGGACTTATAGATTTTGAGGATAAAAAATAATGAAAATATAATAGAGGAACAATGGAATGAAGATAAAAAATCGATTGATCGATTATTTGTTCATTGATACAATTATTCTTTATATAAAAGATATTATAGTTGATGTATATTTATCTAGTACATTAATATTTATATTAGTTTCTTTACTTAATTATATAAGTCTGTAACTAATGAATACAATAAAACCAAATATTTATGAATGATAAAATATAAATTCTTAAAGATTTTATCATTTTGTAACTGATCATGTATCGACTAGGAGGGCATCTACTAGGAAGCATCGACCATGAAAAGACGTTGGCCCAAAAGAGGCACCGACCAGGTGTTGTTACTGATGGTCCAAATAAAGGATACTTCGGCGAAGTGGGTGAAATTCACCGTCATCAGTAGATTCAATAATATTACAATTGTTTTAGTTGGACTCGATATAGTCTTCAAATACCTTGGTAGATTGATCTTCACTCTAGTTAAACTAACGTTAGAAACTAATCTAGAGTTAAATGTTCTGACTATATTCCAGCATACGTTAACAAATACATGTCGGCAGAAACCTCATTCAAGGAAAAAACTATATTTTTCCATGAGAAAAAAAAGTACCATAAAAAATAACATGCTACAAAAGTTTTGAACATTATCTTGGAGTTGTTTGCTTTGTTGATTTGGATTCAAAAGACTTTCAGAAAATAAAATTTATTTGTGTTGCTTGTAGGCATGATGTAGTAGTCCCGTTGGCCATTCCAAATCATGTATGAAGAAATATTATTGTTGAAGAAAGAAATTTTGTCTTTGGTCTTTAGCATGTTGAGTAGCTTCTCTAATATTTTGTGAAAGATAAAGAAAAGACAAGAGAAAGTGAGTGTTCGTCTTTAATTTTTGAGTTTTCGTCTTTAATTTTTGGCTCGTCGAGTAGCTATTGGTCTTTGTTGAAGAAAGAAAGGACTAGATAAAATCATTCTCAAACATGTGTACCTGAAGGTGAACCATTTACCTACCTTTTGAATATTATTTGTTGCTTCCAATATCTTTATTCAACACCCTTAACATTTTAAGAGATTAAGATCATTGTTGTTAATAGACCTTGGAGTGATGATACTCATTTTTTAATATCGTAGCATGAAAAAACGAATGTTAAAGCATAATAAGAGGGTGTTGAGGCATCTTAGTCTTAGCCATTGGTTAGTTGTAGAAAATGGATGTTGAGAAAGTGATACAATCACATATAAAATTTTAAGGTATTTTTTTTTTTCTTAAAATGGATGATATATTATGGTCTAGTTTGACAGAAAATTGGCATAGCGTAAAGAAAATTAAATTGAATGGAACCTAAATTTATAGTTTTAATCACTTCAGCTAGTAGCCATATTGTATTTAGGTTCGGCTCGTAAGCCTTATCGATATTGGTTCTTGGCTCGTAATCTTAGTGCACAACAATGTTTGACTTGTAAGCCTAATATGCATTCGATATCCTAAAAAATAGAAAAATAAAATACTTAGCTTTGTAGAGCTAAATCTGAAACATGTGTTGATCGTTTGGATCATTAGGTGTCGACTGTAATGTGTTATCCATTTTACGATGTGTTCTACCTCAAAAAAATTGGTGTTGAATGTTATGCGTTATCCAGTCTTACTTATTTTGTATGATACATCATGTAATATCATAACAGTAAAATCTACCATATTAGGTCGGTTCCATGGATTCGTGTCATCATAGTCTTAACCATTTTGTTAGGAGCTGAGAGGTATCAATCTTATCATGTGTGAATAAAAAAAGATGTCGTAACATTAGTTATTAATTACGTTCAGGGATGCTGGAGTGCCTAGACTCATTATTGAATGTCCTAGCATTAGGGGCATTGAAGATATTAAGACACTTCATACTTATTTTAACTTTGTGAGAAATAAATGTTGGAACATTAGGGGCTCTAAAAAGATTTTAAGATTTTACTCTTATTTTAACTTTGTAGAGAATTTAATGCTAAAGAATTAGGGGTGTTGAATAGATTTTAAAGCTCCACATTCATCCCAAATTTGGGAAGAAATGAATGTTGGAACATTTTCAATTATAAAGATAAGGATCCTACGACCGTAGGAAAATGATCTTCTTATTTTTTTGGGGTTGGCTCTTTATTGGCGATGATGATGTTGAGCTATAACGGTAGGTACGACTCACCAATTTCATAAAGAAAAGGTTAATGAGACTACCAAAAACCTTATGGTCCAGTTGGATGAATGTGAAGGAAAGTTAAAAGGCAACCAATGTGTTGTTATCGACAAAGCAGGTGGGACATATCATCGATCAACCATAGTTTGAAAGCAATCTAGATAGCATGGATGCTGAAAAAACATCCATGAAAAAGAAGAATGTGATTTTATTTATAGAGTAAATGTTTTACGTTCACGCAAAATAGCTAAGTTTGTTGCCAAAATGGCTGAATGGTTTAAGATTGCTGTGAAGTTTTCTACCATCATGCGTGACTCATCCAAAGCTACCATGCATATGGATGCATATGTTATGCTTATTGATCTTCGGATGAGGTGTCTAGATGATTTGGACTCATATTGACCCAAAATATCGACAAAGCTACGAAATTCAATGCCTTTGATTGTAACTAATGAGGCACCTATGGATGCAACTAGAAAGTTAGGCGAAGGTAATGTTGAGATTGTGCTGGACCCTTCCCCAAGTCTATCTCAAGGGAAAGTTTTTGTTTTTGCTGTGATATATAGCTAAGACCCTGATTTGAGTAATTAGATTTTGCTTCGGCCTTTACTTTCTTGTCGTATTTATTTATGCTTCTTTGTATTGTTGCTATTTTATTGACAAGGGCCGAATATACACCCTTTGTGAAACCTGCAAGTGAATTCTTTTAAAAAGGAATTTGTATAGTAAAATAACTTGAGCTTTTTTGTCGGTGTAGATTATCTGAGGCTTGATGAATTCGAGGAAATGAATGACTGCGCAAGAGCCTTATTCGTTGGATGTTGATATTTGGGGTACGTGTCTTGGTTGTTTAGATTTTTTCTAGAATCTCACCGACGGGTCATTCTCTTCATACTCGTCGCCAAAAGCGTCGCCAATGCAAAAATATTAGATTTTGCGAACAACAATTTCTCCCAAAGCATATCACCAAATCTTAATCCAAGTAGTCCTATTGAAGTTATAAAGTAAATGGACTTAGGTATATTGGATATGAAGGAATAATCAATATATAATAAAAGAACAATATAAAGAATATAGAAAGTCGATTGATCGATTGTATGTTTATTGATTCAGTTTTTCTTTATATAGAATCTAGTGTAACTAATGTATGTTAACTGATTATATTAATATTTGTATTAGTTATTTTATTTAATTATATAAGACTGTAACCGATGAATACATTAATATAAAAGAAATTGGTGATTGATAAAATGTAACTTCCTGTAAATTTTATAACTTTGTAACTTATCAGACATAAGCTAAGAGGACATCAGACCAGTATGAATCAGCTAGGAAGCATCGAACATGAAGAGACATCGGCCTAAAAATACATTGACCAAGTGTTGTTTTCGATGGCCCAACCATATTATGTTTCAATAATATGGGTGAAATCCGCTATCATCATTCCTTAAATCAACTATTTTGATAACATAATAGTTAATTTGTCATTTTAAAAGTTAAACATATAAAATATTATTGATGAAACCACCACCGTTCGGCCTAGGCAATAACTACTGTATGAATTGACAGAATAACGATCTAATTACCTTGTCCAACACGAACATCAAATAAAAGAAAGTGTAATAAAATCAAACACACAAGAAAGTATTTAACGTTGTTCGGATCGTGCTGAAATCCTACATCCATGACTATATCTCTCACAAAATACGCACCTCACGAATCACATCACATATCAATATATTATTTTTATTTATAGGTTTAAGAAAAAAAAATTAATTCTTCATTAGACACTCTAAATTAAAGCCCATTAACTAACAACTGAAATACCTCATAATCCATTAATATAGAAAACCTCATAAATAGAAAATCCTAAATATAAAAGATTCAATTAATACATATTAAATATATTTAATATATGAAGACTAAAATATATCACCCAATTAAACAAGTAGAGTACTCACTTTTGGCCCACCCGTGATGCTACGGTTCAACTCGCTTCAGATCAGAGTGGTGCATTGAATCAACTTCATTCAGACCACCCTAACTTAAGACCGACCTAATTTGGCTCAATGAATATTTAGTTTGACCCAATCACCATCGGTCTTCTATAGTTGATCTTAACCTTTAGGATCAACAAAGATCTCTACAACTAAGTCATAGCTCGAGCTTCACTAGAGAGTTTCAATAGTTATTGCCTCACATATGGTACGACAGATCCAACTATGCCCCCATGTAGTCCTACGATAATACCTTTGTTGATGAGTTACTTATAGTTTACATCTAAAAATTATCCCCCTAGGTTTATAGTAAGTCCATTATCCGTTACACCTAATTTTATAATCTTTAAAGACCATATCATATGCATTCTAGACTTGTACTAGTCTCATACAGTTTGTGAGTTTTGAAATCGTAGATTGGTGATAGTATCTGAAGAAATTTCATCGTTAGCAATATTAATCATCTTCACTTGCTCATTCTTCACCATATATCGGATGAAGTGCAACTTACTTTATACATGTTTCGTTCGCTCATGTAACTTTGGGTTTCGTATCAAATGAAGGTTAATAGTGTTATCACATAACAAAAACATATATTATTCCACACCAGCGAGTTCACTCAACAATCCCTCCAGCCATTTAGCCTCTTTCATGGCTTCTGTAACAACCATATACTCTGCTTTTGTAGACGATAACACAACAACCTTCTATATACAAGTCTTCAAACTAACCACTCCTCTAAGTATAATAAATATATAACACGAAGTAGACTTCCATGTGTGGATGCATCCTGAATAATCAAAATCCACATACCCTTTTAGCATTATATTACTCACATCCTACAGATTATAACACAAATCTAGAGCCGTCGAGCCCTTTAAGTATCTCATGAGTCACTTGATGAAAGCTAATGGGGCTTCCCCGGATTTTACATAGATCTACTCAAAACACTTGTGGCATGGGAAATATCAGGTCTTTTGCAAATCTTAGTATACATAATGCTACCAATAATATGGGCATAAGGTATTTTTAACATATATTTATTCTATGATGCTTTAGTTGGTGCTTGAGTGACAGTGAGTTTCAATCGTGAACCAGTGGGAGTTCTAACCAATGTTTCTTTAGACATTGAGAACTTCTTTAGGAATTCTAAATATATTCTTGTTGAGATAAGAATAAATACCTATTCGACATGTTCCTCTTGATCTCAATAATAAGTATCATCTTAGCCTGTCTCATATCCTTCATCTCAAACTCTTTTTTTAGCTGAGTCTTTACCACTTCAATTTTCCTCATATCTCTTACAGCTACTAGTATCCCATCCACATACAACATCAATATGACTTCCATCTCCAGGTGTGTGTCCCCATTCCAATAGACACAATTGTTGTAATAGCTACAAACATATTTGATATATCTCATAAAAGAATCAAACATTCTATTCAGTTGTCTTGACGACTATTTCATCCCATAGATGGGTCTTTTCAATAAACACACATAATCTTATTTTCCATATTCAAACCCATTCGGTAGATATATATAACTTTTATCTTCTAATTATCTATTCAAAATATTTTTACGACCCAAAACGGAACCACGCCTAATATATTTCTTTGTACGATCCAAAGTAGAACCATGCCTATGCAGTGGTTTAACTTCCTTTGTACGACCAAAAGTGGAACTATTCCCAATAAATTCTTCAGCGGAAGTATCATCACCTTTACTTTGTAGATCAGATCCATCATCAACATCACATCTTTTCCCGATAGTATTAGGTGGAGTCTTCATTCGCATTATTCGATGATATATCCTATTCATTGAAAACTACGTCCCTCCTTATCAAAGCCTTCTGATGTCTAGTTTTGAGGCACCATAACCTATACTATTTTACTACCTATGGATAACTGAGGAACAAATGTTTAATTTTTATTGGCCTAACCTTATTGTGCTTCATATGTGCGCTGGAAACACATCCAAACACTCTCAAATTTTCTAACTTAGGTTTCTCTTCTGGACGTGCCTCTTAAAAATAAAGAAACTTAAGTGTCGTAGATGAACTCATGTTGGTGATATATGCACATATTGTTCGAATTCTCCTCAAAATATTCAATCCATGCCAACTATATAAAGCATACATTTAACTATTCCAACAGGGCTTGATTTATTTTCTCCGTAATTTTGTTTTGTTAAGGAGTCCCACTTACTATTTAATGTCTAGAAATATCAAGATTTTCACAATAGCTAGTGAACTCTTTGTTCCCATATTCCAAGCCGTTATTAGTCTGAAGCTTCAACACTTTCCCTATTTCATTATCTACCAAAGTCTTCCAATTTACCACTACATCAAATGCTTCATATTTTTGCTTCATAAATAAAGCCCATACTTTTATCCAATAATCATCAATATCGACAAAAAGTAACTTACACCATTTATGCTGGGTTATTATGGTGGACCCCAAAGGTCTGAATGAATATAATCAAGTAATCCATTGGATATTTCGTTGTAGGGCAAAAACTTCACGCTTTTGCGCTTTCCAATACACAACTTTAAAAAAATTTAAACTTCAGACCCGCGGTACCATCTAACAACCCCTGTTTACTTAGTCCAATTAGTCCCTAATAACTTAATTCCCTAGCTGATGATGCCATAACCTGGTGGAATCCTTCACCACACTAGACACACCCTATTACAGTACCCTCAAAAACTAATAGACTATTAGTCCAATTGGCTTTTACAAAAACAAATGAGCCTTTCACGACCATAAATCGGCCATCTATACTCCTATAGGTAAATCCTTACTTATCTAATATCCCAATAAAAATAAGGTTACATTTATCCCCGGATACATACCTTAAGTTGTTAATCTCTCTCTCGAATAATGTAGACAACTTGATCTTACCATTCCAATCACTTTAACATCATATGATTTATCATTTTTTATGATGGTCCTTCAACAATCAAGCATTCACAGGTTTTAAACCAATGTTTATTGGAATTCATGTGGAACGATGCATGCCAATCCAACATACATTTATTGTTTTACCAGTAAGAATAAGAAGTCATTAACCCATCAGCGTACTCACAATCATCAGACACCGTTTTATCATCTCTGCAATCTGTATTATGATAGTTGTTATATTTTATCTTCTCTGGGAAGTTCGACTAATATGTCATTTCTTCTTACATACCTAACAAATCATTTTTGAACTCGTCGAGTCTCTTTGGAATTTGACTAAGAGTTTCTTCTCCTCTTACTTGAATATTTTTTTCCTTATCGACCCCTCACATTTAGTTTATGTCATTTGGACTCACCAGTAAGAGAATTCTTCCTATGAAGATATTTGAAGTTCAATACACACTTAACTTCTTCCATTGCAAGAGTGTCTTTCTTGTAGAGCATTATGTCTATGATTTTTTCATATTTTTTTGACATAGAACTCAATAGGATGATTTTACTATCCTCTTCCTCTACCTTCATACCAACTACATTCAATCCAACTAAGATTTTCTTATAATCATTTTCGTGATTTTGGATCTCTGTGCTACTATCCGTTGAAACGTGTAAAGTTATTTCTTTAGATATTATATCTTTGCCAAGGAATTCTTCATGCAAAGCCACCTCCACATATCTCCAACATCATAGGCCCTTCAGATACCTCTTCTAACACTTCAACTCCCAAGCTCAGTGTGAGGGAATTATACGCTTTAGACAATATAATGACATCAAACTATGTAGATATATCGTCGATAGAAACAACCAATCATTTTGTATTAAGTAAGCCTTAACCTTAATTCTCTAGAGATTAAAATTATTCAAAAAGTCATTTTTCTATTCTAAGCTTCATGGAACTCATCTTTCATGGATTTTATAGTTTCCAGAAGATGTATACTTCTCCATCTTATAGAACAACAATCGATATACTCATCATATTGTTGCTTCATACTCACCACATCATTTATTTAGGGAAACTACCATCGTTTGGCCGAGGCAAGAACCATTATATGACGCGACAGAAGAATGACCTAATTACCATGTCCAAGACGAGCAAAAAGTAAAATAAAGTGTCATAAACCAAGCACACGAGATATTATTAACATGGTTCAGACTATGAAGAAATTTTACATGCACGACAACATACACTATTTTATATATAAGTAAGTTATAGAAAGATTCTCAAACACAAATGAATCAATCATTATTTGTATCCAAATATGACGTGATTCATAGAATTCTATCTTTAGTTTTTATCTCATACCTCACTTATCTCTTAAAATACCTATGACTAGTTTCTCCATCTTAGAAAATATGCAACTCACGAATCACATCACATCGTACATTGCATAACAATATATTTTTTAATTTACAGGTTTAGAGAAAAAGTTAATTCTTCATGAGATGCTCCATAGTGAAGCTTATTAATCAACGACTAAGATAATTATAATCTATTAATATATGAAACCTCATAAATATAGAATCCTAATTAATATAAAAGACCCAACTAATATATGAAAAATTAATATGAGAAAGAGTAAAATATGAGACCCAATTAATATATGAGACCTAACAAATAGAATATTCTGTTTCGTCCCAAGTTGGGACTCCCAACTGTGGTGCTATGGTCCAACTCGCTTCATATCAAAGTCGTGCTTCAGACCAATCCATTTTGGCTCAACACATATTTCTTTTGACCCACTGGTCACCAATCATCTACACCGTGTCTCATCCATAAATATCACAATAAGTCTCTAAAACTAAGCCACAACTCAAGCTGCACCATGGAGTTTCAATTGCTCTTGCTAAATACATGATACGAGAGTTTCAACTATGCCCATGTAGTCCAATTATAATACCTATGTTGACGAATTACTTCTAGCCTACATCTAGTTAACATAATTGAAACCATAAACCAAAATGTCTAAAACTAGAACCATTATGTACATATCTTGTATTTGGCGGACTATTCATTATTATTGTTGTGTTTTTAAATATTTACCTAATTTTAATAGTGAATCACATATTTAACTAATATGAAAGGAACTATCATAGATTAAACATAAAATAAACTAAAATTAATTAAAAATTTAATATTTTTTAAACTTTTGCAAGCTGGGTGACCATGAGATCAAGTTATTATGAAAGATAACCATATTTTTTCATAAAATGATACAAATTGGTATTATGAAGTTATAAGTTAGATAAAAATATAAGTATTTCAAGTATTTTATTTTAATTATGAAAGATAATAGTTTCATCTCACAATACTATATCCAAATGAATATGCTAAAAATGAACATCACATGAATTTTATAAAATATAAATCGATGGTGTTGAGTTACATAATCTTATAAGGCTAGATTCATACTAATTAAGTACTTTTAGTAATAGTTAAAGTTTTAGATTTTAGATTTTTGTAATTTTTGTCAACTTTAAGTTCTTTTACATGGAATATTTAGAAGCTTATTTACTTGAAATAAAATGTTGCATATTGAGTATCGTTTTTACAACTTTGTTCTATTGACGTTCTTTATTTATTTATGCATGACAGATTCAGGGAACTATATGATGAATTATATTGATTCGCTCAATATATCCACTATACGTAAATGAAGACTCATCTAGTATGTCCACCGATTATATTATTGGAAATAAGATACATAACAAACTTACTAGTCAAGTTGTGAATCATAATAGTGATTGATTGTAAAATATACTTTTACATTATTCATGTTCTTGATCCTCTTCGTTTGAGTCTCTTTGATCTACTGATGGATTGAGTCCTTTCAGTTTTGTCATACCCTATAAATCGATCTACAATTGAGTTATTACATCCTTAATCGATTTAGAAGAGAAATATGTAGAAGAAAAGAGAACATAGAAGCTATGATTTTGTATTGTCAATCTATCAAACAAAATGATATATACAATATTGTATGATAGGTAAAAGAATCCTATTGTACGTCTTAATCATATATATAATTTAATTAGGTTTAATCTTTAACTTAATTAAATTATGCCCGTTTATTATGATTTGTGGTTGGAGACCATAACCCACTAAATTATTTTTTTATCAATTTAACCCCTAAACTTATCAGTTCAGTTTTAAGTGTTAATATTTGAGCTCACTATCTCACTGGACCCAAATTTAACCCGATATCCACATTTATACCTCCATAGTGGTTTTTCACCTGTTAGCAAAACTCATAATTGTATAAATAACTTTATTATTTATTGATTATCTATCTTATGACAAATACTAAATATATCATTTGCATACTGATCCACAAATTTCCAAAACCCTCCCACTTGGATCTTCATATGTCACTCAATGATGTATTTAGTTAATAGATGCCATGATTCAATTGTGAATAAGTGAACTGAACAATCTTGTACGTGACAATGAACAATAAATTACTAAATATATATTTCTCGTAAGGTGAACAACTAGACACAATAGTAACACGTTATCACTATCAATCGATTACATAAATTGATTATGGAGTGTAGTAAACGAATAATTTGAAACGTAATCGCACACACACACACACACACACACACACACACACACATATATATATATATATATATATATATATTCTTAATTGGTCATACTTAAGTGGAGATCTACTTAATGAATTAGAAAGTTAATGAACTTTATGTGAGACATATATTGTAATAAAAAAATGTATACAATCAAATCATAAATACAAATCAATTCTCATTACAAAACTCCCACTGAATCAAAAATCCTATAAATAACAGCACACATCCTAATGGTGTGTTTCAGAAAAATCTTAGGTAAATTTGGTTTGTACGAGGATCTTCTACCATGGAGTTTGTACTGATGTGATCTATACTTATTTACCTTTCCGAACTCTCTTTGTAACAGAGAAAAACTTTATGTCAATATTTTTGGACTTAAACGGGCTCCAATTATTGTTGAAGTATTGTACCGCAAAATTGTTGTGACGATACAATTACATGGATTATTATATCTCTTGTACAACAAGTTGTTTAACGACAAAATTCCACAACCATAATGTTTGGTTGGCGCCTCAAAACATACAATTAATTATGCCACTACATTGGATTATGCAATCAGTGTTTGTTTTATGATTTTATACCACAATTAATAATAATATGTTACATAGAGTTCTATTTAATATGTCAATGCATCCATCATAGTCTAGGTCTGAATATCTAATGATTTCCTAGTTATTTGACTCCATATATGTTAACATGTGCCATTTTGTTGCATATCTACCAAAAATGTATTATATAGTTTTTTTTTCAATTTTAATCCCTTTAGTCCATGATTTTAAAAATGCAAGACAATTTCATATTTTAAATTAACTCAATATTTAAATTCTTTCTTTTTTATAACTCGTAAAAATATTTTTGATTTTTTTAAAAAAAGGAACATGGTTAGTTTTATGACATACAATTAAAATGCTTCACTTTATAGATTTATATGTTCAAACTAACTAACACTGTATTGCAAAACCTAATTGAAGTTCTATTTGTTGCTCAACTAATATATTTTATTGTGACATAGATGACATTGGTGAATCATCGTGTCGTTTTATAAGAAGTTGGAGACAATATTTTTTTTATGTTTAAGTAAATATATATTTGTACCTATAATATCAATTTATGAAAATCATAAACATATATTTTATCTTCACGACTTAGAGCACTGTTTAATTCACATATATCATGTATATTAAATTTTATAGTAATATACAACTCTCACCATTTTTATAAATCTTTTAAATAATTTTAGTTTTGACACACGATTTATATTTATCATACTTTTCTACATAATAATTTTTAACTTTGGTTTTTTATTCTTTTAATCGTGTTACGTCTGATATACTATGTCACAATAAATGATCATTTTATAAACAAAAGTAATTAGAAATAAGAATTCTATTAATTATAGCATTATTTTTATATAGTATCACGAGTCTCACATGCGTAACCTTTCTCGACGAAAGTATCCTCTTTGGACATAACTAAATTGTTGGAATCCTACGCATAACAAATACCGACTTTAGTAAACTATCGTCATAGACAATATTTTTGTTCATACTCATAACATACAAACATTTATAAGAGTTATCTTTTTCTCACTAGTAAACATTTACTTGATATTGCCACGCCTTTCCATGTTAGATTGGTGTTGGCTATATGTAGTTTTCATGCACAATTACTTTATCAAGTTAATTTTAATAGTGTTTTCTCATGAGAAATTTGAACTGATGTACGTGTATCTTATACCCAACAATAAGTATTATCTTCAATATCGTTGACTATGTTACCATTACCACAATTTACTCTTACACGACATTTATGATTTCACTATTCTTACAAATATTACAATCTTTTGCTAAGTGAATATAATTTTTCACAACAAATATTAAAGACATCAATTCTTATTGGAATTTTCTTTTATTTTTTGGTGTCAAATATGTTTTTTGTGAGATTACTGTTTTGTTATTACTAACTCAACCATGTTGAGACTCTAATTATTCCAATCATTAGATTATTCATTCGATTTCTCTCCAATACATTATTAATTTTTAATTTTTAAATGGTTATAGATTTTCTCCTTAGTATACTAATGAGTTGTTATGATTTGGATTTTTTATAGAACTCTTAGTATCACAAACACACCCTTGTTTATTATTACTTCAAATAATTTACAGAGAGTAAATTTTCTTTTTATAAACTTATAATCAAACTACTAAATACAATAAATTTCTTGATATTTCTTTCATACGCATTGTATTTCTAAAAAATATTTATGTATTTTAAGTATCATTTTTACTTCTTTAGACACCATACATACGAGAGGATTTTCATACTCTATATTCGATATATCAAATCATATTTTTTGTGCTTGCATCTTATTTACTCATTTATACGGTGTCACTCAAAGTAAGCTCAATAAGTTCAACCAAGTCTGTATTAAATGTTTAGAATACTTTGAGTGTTTAAAGCAATAATTAAGTTTTCTACCACTTTGTAAATGTTATGCCATATGATTGATCCAAACAAATGAATTTTAGTTTGTTAGCTTGGTTTTTGTGATCCTCATATTCGTAGATATAATGTTTTTTTTTTCAATATTAGAAAATGAGAACAAATAAAAAAATCACATAACTTTGTGGGAGAGCTTCAATAATAAAGCGTTTTTATTGACTTCAAACATGTATTTACGTTTTTCAAACAATTGTTTTTTGCAATCAATTTTTATCTATATAGAATTTTTTTAATCTATTTTTTTACTTTCGATGTAAGGAACTAAAAATTAAAAGTTTATTTGATAAACTTAATAAATAAAAGAGAAGTTTTTAAAATAGTTTAGAAAAAATTATATTAATTACTTCTTGAGGATTTATTATCTCCTCAGTTATACTATAGAACGTTTTAAGATGATCTTTAAAACTGTAACAAGTATTTTTAAAAAAAATATATTACATAGAAAAACATAAAATTTTATTTCGCTGCAATAATCAATGCTGTGACCAGTCATCATATTGTTGTGGTGAACATTTGCGATTTAATTTTGCCATTTTCACCTCATTGCGATAAGAAGGGCTATGCTTTATAAATTATAAGTGCGTAATTTATGCTAATGATTCAGTATAATATTGAATTAATACTTATCGCGACAATTTAAACAACTTCCAAATATTTGTCATCATACAATACATCATATATCATGATGAATGATATATGTTATGTTAACCAATATATAATAGCTTTTAAACATATATTGCATTAGAACGTGGCATACCATAACCTATAATGTATTATATAGAAGTTTGAATTTTCAGATTTATGTCAAAACCGAAAAAAATATATCACCAAAAACGATATACAATAACGCATCAAACCTATTATATAATTAAAATATTATGATTATTAAATTTTCTATTATTATCATTATTTATATTTTTTTAAGATATACTGTTAGTTTTTATTCCTATTCGAGCACTTTTTTCGTATATAATATTTTATTATTGATGATGAATATCGTTTTTTTAATTTTTATATTATTTTGAACTTAATGTTTATCTGCCGTCTAATAGAAGGCTCGAACATTTAGTTTAAAAAACATTATATATATATATATATATATATATTAAAGTCCATGATTTCACATTTTGTTTGATAAAACCAAATTATACACCAAACAATAATTTAATATGGTTAAATAAATTGAAAATTAGTGAGAAAGAGGCAAGCCTTGATGAGAACAAGGAGTAACAAACAAAAGAAGAATAGAAGAGAGACGGGTCTTTGGGTAGAAAGCACAAGTAGGCAAAAGCTGTCTAATCAACACGTGGACAGAGTGAGGACCGTTGATTAGAAGAAGAAGGTAGCAATCCAAAGAAATTGATCATCCCGATTATGGAGGTAAGATCGTGGTCAGCCACAGAAAGAAAAACACAAAACAAGATTAGCTAGATATCATACAGAGACAGAGAGAGAAAGGCGTGTGAATTGTTAATCAGACACAAAGGAGGCGTTGTTCAGAAAACATAAAATCTGCAAAGAAAAAAAAAAGAGAAGAGAGCAGAGAGAGAGTAATTAAATCCAAGCACTAAGCAGTAGAGAGAGGGGAGAAAAAGAAGTGATGGCGGCGGTTTGCAGAGATAGTTATAGTCATTAGATATTAGATAGTGAAAACTGAAAAGAAAAGAAAAGAGGAAGCTGTTAATTCTTCTTTCTCTCTGGGTTTTCTCTCTCTCGTCTTAAATAACAATGTCAACAGTAACAACAACAACACTCCACAACCTCCTCCTCATCTGACTTCAAATTACAAACAACACTCTAAGGGGAAAAACGTGTCTTCTTACTAACTAATTTTAAAAACACAACACTCTCTCACTTACTCATCTCACCACCACTCTATTCTCTACTCTCTCTCTCTCTCTAAAAAAACTAAACTCTTTTATTTTAAACCCACCAAAATCTCTTACATAAACAAAGTAAAACATAAATTGTTTTTTTTTTATTCTTCTAAAGTTCAAATTTTTAAATGAGAAGTGAGATTAAAGACAACCCTGATGAAAATTTGGGTTACATATGTTAATCCAACTGAACTGATGCTATGGGTTTTGGCTCAAAATTGAAGTTTCTAGTGTTAGTGATAGAGAAATGGCTGGGTTTTTTTCATTAGGAGGAGGACTAGGAAGAAGAATCGATGAAGAAGAAGAAGAAAGAAACCACCCTCCACTTCAACAACCACCACCACAACCACAAGAAGCATGGCTTTGGTACAAAAACAACAACAATGAAGACGCCAACAACAACAACATCTCTTCTTCTTCTTCTTACAAGACAAGTCTTGAACTATGGCAACAACAACAACAAGAACTTTATCATCAACAACAAAGGTTAGATCTTTACAACAACTCCTCTGCTACCACAAGACTCGGCGTCGGACCCAGTTCAATACCGGAGTTCACGCTTATGAGACACGGCAGCAGCGGTGGCGGTGGCGGTGGAGGAGGAAGTAGCAGTGGAGGAGGCGCAGGAACAATAAGCTGTCAAGATTGTGGGAATCAAGCGAAGAAGGATTGTATACATATGAGGTGTAGGACTTGTTGTAAAAGTCGAGGGTTTGATTGTGAAACTCACGTGAAGAGCACATGGCTTCCGGCCTCCAAGAGGAGAGAACGCCAAGAACAGTTAGCTGCTATGCAACAACATCAACAGCAACAGCAACTGCAACAGCAGAAGAGACACAGAGAGAATCATCCCAACTCTTCTTCTTCTTCGCTTGTCTGTACTCGCTTGCCTACTCACAATTCTGGTACTAATTTCTTCTTCTTCTTCTTCTCTCTCCCTCTCTTCTATAGCTCTATGTTTTACTATCTTTCATCTCTCTCTCTTGCTTTCTCTCTTTGAGTTCATAGAAATTTGTAATTGATTTCTCTCTCTAGCTCTCTTTTTTTTAAAAAAAATTCATAACTAGCAGTAGTAGTAGTTGATATATCTCTTTCTAGCTCTTTTATTTAGTGTGTATACACAAATTTTGTAGGAGTTGATTTCTCTCTCTAGCTCTTCTTTGTGCTATGTGAATTTGATATCCCTCACTCTTTCTTTCTAGTGGAGTACTGTATTTTTGTTGAGTGTGTTTATATTGAAGATCTGTTGATCTCTTGTTTACTGATGATGCTGAATGATGATCACTCAAAGACTCAATCTTTACTCTAAAATTCAGTGAAGCTTTACGTCAATTCTCTGCACATATATGATATAACCAAACAAAACACCATAATCATAATCGATTGCGTGTATTGAAACTCGATCTCCATACCTTATTAGCTTTTTCTTTCTTCTTTTTAGGTTTTCTTTTTGTTTTTCTTTTCTCCTTTTAGGTATTTTTGTTTTCTTTTATTCCTTTTAAGAATATACTGTTTCCAAGTAATCCTGACGTTTGGTTTCACAGGGAAGATCCTATTCTCTTGAGATATGTGTATATACATACATACATACTCATCAACATCTGACTTTACATACATTCATACATGCATAGCACCATAGGTGTATCTACTTGTTCTACCACCACTATTGATTTGTGCCATTTACTTATTTGAACTTTTTAAAACTAACTCTAGGGTTATAGGTGTGTATACTCATTCTTGCATAACTCTGCTTTTGTATTTATTTTACACTTTTTTTTTTCATTTTTAGGGCTGGAAGTGGGGAATTTTCCGGCAGAAGTTAGCTCTCCGGCAATTTTCCGATGTGTGCGAGTGAGTAACATTGACGAAGGAGGAGAAGATAACTATGCCTATCAGACAGCGGTGAACATAGGAGGACATGTATTTAAGGGAATTCTTTACGATCAAGGTCCGGATAATAATTACAATAATAATAATACTAGTATTAACAATAATAGTAATATCGGTGGTGGTGGTGGTACTGGTGGTGATCATTATCACCCATTAAATCTGATAACAACCGGATCTCTCGCTACTACTCCTGCATCAATCGACGGTGGTGCTCCTTCGAGTTTTATAGATCCGGCTACAGGTTTATATCCAACTTCAATCAACTCGTTTATATCCGGTACGCATTTCTTCCCGACCCACCCAAGATCTTGAAAAGAGAATAAACTATGTAACAAAATCTTTTTAGACCCTATAATTTAATTTTAAAGTAGAAGATGATTGATTTGTGGAAGAAAAATGTAGTTGAAGAATATGAATTGAGAGGAATTCCAGGAGGTTTGTTTTGTCTTGTTATTTGTTGTTGCTTTTGGGCTCCAATTTTAATGCTTTATTATCATTATTTTTGAATAAGAAAGGGAATGAAGGTGGTTATTAATATTATGGTTGAAATGTGAAGCTTTGTGTTTTTTTGTCCAAACATGGTGTGAAGGGTAAAACATCTAGGCATTGTGGCGTGCTGTCTTTATGGTTTTGTGTCTGTTCTTTTTCTTGCTTCATACTACAATTATTATTATTATTATTATTATTATTATTATTATTATCATGCTCATGCATACAAATAAATATGCATATGCATATATATATATATATATATATATATTTACATTTACAATATTCTTACATATCCTCAAGTTGTATGACCATGCATGAATGTAAAAATACATTATGCAGTGCATTATGTATTGCGGACATATGAGTTAGATTAGATATATTCATAAATATTGAATTCATGTGAGTTAGATATGCTGGAACTGGATTATTTATTTGATGTTTTGGTATTTTGTTCTTTCGTTGTTATTTACTAGACATCTATCTAGTTGTAGGAGTAAATGATATTTCTACTCCCCAAAAAAGAGAGTAATAAAACCGTGTTTTTAGATGTCCTGACACTTATTAATGCACGAAGCCGCCGGACTATCATAATTTTTTTATGCTAGTAAATCTTTATAAGAAGCTTTTTAAAGTTTGTTTTTATTGGTAATGTAATGATGGTATGGTCACCTCTTTTCCATAAATTTCCATTAACAAATTTATGTAGTTCAAACAAATGGAGTAGTTTATTGAATTTATATTTTAGATTATCAAAGTTAAATAGTTTATTATACATTAGATGGTGTAGGAGTAAATTCTCAGTATTTTCGTAAAATATTTAAATATCTTAAACAAGAACTTCATAGAAAAATTAGGTGGAACATTATCTATATATGTATAAAAGATATAGAATTTAAGACTTCAAAATAGTATAAACGTACACATTCGTTATAGTAGAGATTGTATTTTCGGTTTTTAGAAACATGATTCCAAAATGGTTTTTAAAAATTGTAGTGGTAAGAAAATAAGAACCACAATAATGTTTAGATTTCCTAAGTATGAATTAATAATACCAATATCATTCTAAAATTTAATCCTAAAAGTTTATGACCATAAATAGATAATCTAAAATATAATAACTCAATCAAAAAATAATATTTAATAAATAAATAAAAACTAAATTAATAATTTTGAGTTTTAAAAAATGGTTTTCTAATATATGTTTATTTTATTGTATTTTTAAACAAAAACAAAACATCTTATTGAATAATAAAGAAGGAATAGTACATTGATATCTTGTTTACACGAGGTGTCAAAACCAATATTTGCACGCATAAAATAACTTTTAGAAACAAGCTATTTTTGAAAACAACTTAAATGGACACCGATTATTTCTTGAAGAACTTGATAAATTTTTTGCCGTACTCTTATATCATAATTTCCATTTGAAAAACAATCCAATTGAGAGATTAAGATGAGAGGCAGAAGAAACATGAGCCAACCAGGAAACTACAGTCATCTATCCACACATCTTCAAGTCTAGAATGTTGATGAATTAGAGACTCATAAATCGAGATTTCAAAAATGCGAAAGCAATAAACCATCTCCAGATGAAATGTGAAGATTGATTCTAGCAGATATTTTCAGAGATTTCCACAGGGTACCAGAAGTTGATAAATGTCAAACAACAACTTGAATTATGATTCAACATTGAGATATTGAAGAAGAAGGCCGATGACCAACTATGTTTCTGCAAATTAAAGAGAGAATTTACAAAAACAGAAAGAGGTAAGTAGCATTTGTTTAAGTAGGATACACCATTATAGATTTAATTATCATTTCTAACCTAACCGAGCCCTAAACTTTCAAGAAGATTAATAACAATCATCGATTAGGGGTTTGATTTTTGTTAAACATGGTTTTCATTTTACATCTCATGGCCCATCTCCCAAACCAGTCGGCTGCTTTATTTTTGTCCTTACTAATGTGAGAAATCTTCATAGATGAATCAATTAATTGCCTACTACATGTTAGGATTTTTCTAAGAGGCCAAGAGTAGTTTCCAAAAGATAGCATGTTTACTAGAATTAACGAGTCAATCTCAAAATCAACATTGATCAATATAGCTGTTTCTAAGGATGACATCCCCGTTGGATTGGCCATTAGCACGATTAGTACTATTGGCCATTTATTTTAGTTCTTCAGCTTCTTGAGTTTCTGTTAGTTTGTAATATTTGTTGTAAAAAGCTTTTAATTTTCCATATATAAATGGATAGGAAGGATGATGAAAGTAGATGCTCTAATAATCAAATTAACAAACTAGTCATTCTGATTGAAAGAAAGACGAATGACAAAAAAAATCACAATATTCTCTTCAACCAGTTCAGAAGAGAAATCAATTCGTTGTTATTAGGAAGGAAACTTATTTAAGACTTGTAATTCGTTTATAGCAGTGGAGGAGGAAGAATAGAGCGCACGTGAACATTCTGATTTAAAAACGAAAACCAATTTCGTGTTAGGTGAATAATAGTCATGTGAGCACCTATGTTAACTTTGAACAATCCTGCAAAATGTGACAAGATATCCCCAAAATATTTGCATGACAAAAAAGAAAATTAGGAGATTCTATATTCTTATAGAATTGATATTTTAAACCCATATGTTTTTTCTGAATAATAGAGTCAATAGGAACCCGAATTGCATTTTTAATATATATTTATCGTTATAAATGAATAATAAATCAACAAAACGAAGTATATTATTTAAATTTTCAATTGTTTTTGAAAAGTTAGTTTAATATATAAAAAATAAAATATAATGCTTTTTGATGAAATAAAAATAACATATCTTTTATTTTAAAATTTTAACAAAACTAATGACGAATTATATTAATTATTTTAAACCTAGATGAGAAAGATTTTAGTCAAAGCCACTTAGATTTATAATTTTAAATTTGTTTAGAATTTATGAGAAGGTGATGTAGATTATAATTTATGATAGTTTTACATTTCGCCACGTAGTTCGACGAATTTAGAGTTTTCAGAATTCGGCACTTGTTACGGAGACTGTTTGAAGCTGGTAACCACGTTTCGTTACAGTAGTTTTTGTTCTTTTCTTAAGGATTCCAATTCATCGTACGGTAACCGGAAATGGCAGTAAAACAAAATATATATTAATACAAATATAACTTTTACTTAACAATGGATATAAATATTATTATAATATAAAACACTTAAAATAATAAAATATAGTTTTATAATCTATATTTTTTTATTAATTTATATCTTAACAACAAAAAAAAGATTCTCATCTTTGGACAAATCTAAAACCAATGCTGTGGTAGAAGGAAAACGAGTATTATCTTACTTGTTAATTTTTATTTTGTTTTTGACTTAATTGGTTAATAATAATAATAATAATAATAATTAAAATAATAATAAAATAATAATAATAATACTAGAAAAGTCTATATTTTTTTAGTAACTAATTTAAACAAAAGTTGAAAGTGAATCTGAAATAAATTAAAGAGTTTTAAAGTAAGAATTGAATCATGAAAAAGTAAAGGTAATACTGATTATTTATTATTAATATTTGTTAGATTTTTATTTATTAGATTTAATGTTAATTTAAGATGGTTATTGAGCCTTCATCCAGAATTGTTTGAGAGAACCGTGCGAAATAAATATGATAATATCATTGACCTTACTAGCTCTTACAGTATTACGATTAAAATTCTATATACACACATATAAATAAAAAATTAAATTTTAAGTTGGAACATGAATAATAAAATATACAAATAATAAAATACGATAAGAAAATAGTTTGTTATTGGATTATTAATTTAATAAATAGAATTATTATTTTCAAACCATGATTCTCGTTGAATTACTGAATCCACCCATTTGTATAGGATAGATCTAATAAAGTTAAAGATACGGTAGTGTTATCAAACGATTCAGGAGCTCAAGTTTGAATTTGGTCCGATTACCGGTTCAAATCAGTGAGACCGATAATTTAATGGTATGATCTTTAAAAGGTCCAAATTCAAAATAGACCGGACAGATAACACCATAATTACAATAACTATTTTTAGATATTTGAATAAATATATTACAATAACTATCTTGAGCTATTTTAGAATTTGTAGTAATCTATATTTTTTTTACCGAGTTCCAAATGGTTTGGTTTAAGGTATTGAATTACTATGTGTCAATACATTCAGATAAAAATATATACACATTTATCATTAGTCTTTTAATCTTTGCACGAGTTAAAAAAATGATTATCTTAAGTTTGTCCGAAGTGGATTTGACATTGGTTGGAACATTAATTATTTTTATAGGAAGCATCATTGTCTTTGTTGAGACACATCGGTATTTGTTAAAGACCGGTTTTGATCTTACTTGTTTGGCTAAAAATTGGTCTTCAGATCTGAAGTTGCTTCAAAATACTTAAATTTGTTGTTGATATAGTTGGGTGTCGTCTTGTCATTTGTGAAGGATGAAGTAAGGACTACTATATTTTTTAGTTTTTGTTAATGTTTTAGCTCTTCATAGTAGATAAGGGTCTTGTCATTTGTTTGATCGATATTGTTATTAAGATACTTTAGTATCCATCTAGCCCTTAAGGTCTTGTCATTTGTTTGATCGATATTGTTATTAAGATACTTTAGTATCCATCTAGCCCTTAACGAGTGATGAACTAAGAATTATATATATTATGATGCTTTATTTTGGTTTTTTTTTTCTCTTGTAGGACTTGAGTTATTATGTCGGTTTTAGTTTATTAATTGGAATTCCTTAAATGCTTTCGTAATCCTTTTTGAGAACCGAGATTAATGGATAACAACAACAAGAAATATATATATATATATATATATATATATATATATATATATATGTTTGGCTAGTCGAGGTTGTAAATATTAGTTCAAATAAAGTTTTGTTAAGATGATTACTTATGAGAATAATATATTATGTACATATGACATTATATTCAATTTTATTTACAAATGGTCAAATTTTCTTAATGTGTATGGCATTTTTTATTTTATGGATTAACATGCAAGTTGATGGAAAAAGTGTTATACGTGTTGAAAGTTGCTTGTTTTGACTGCACGTGAGTCCACCATTTTCAGATTTCACGACCATGGTCATCCATTCTTTTTAAATTCCAACTATTTATCCTACAAATTATTCAAAGAAATAGAGCAGAAAATATTTTCAGCTCTTACTCGAGTTTTTTATGCATTTTTTATCCTTTATTTATTTATTTTTTATTTTTATTCTTCCATTTATTTTAGTTCTTCAACTTCTTGAGTTTCTATTAGCTTGTAATCTTTGTTGTAAAAAGCTTTTAATTTTCCATATATAAATGGATAGGAAGGATGATGAAAGTAAATGCTCTAATAATCAAATTAACCAAACTAGTCATTCTGATCGAAAGAAAGACGAATGACAAAAAAAAATCACAATATTCTCTTCAACCAGTTCAGAAGAGAAATCAATTCGTTGTTATTAGGTAGGAAACTTATTTAAGACTTGTAATTCGTTTATAGTTCGTGCATGTGGTTCATTCCGGTTGTGAAAGTATGATTTAATCAATGTTTTGTAAGGTAACTATAGTGGTAACTCTGGTGGTCAACAAATTAAGGTCAAAGCAAAGGAGGGAGGTTTGACCAAAACTCAGAAATTGAGTTTCATAGAGCATTCGTGTACGTACTTGTTAGAAGAAAAATGTTTCCAAAAACATTCTGATTGGACAATCCTTAATGATGTTCACCTTCAGTTTCTAAATATTATGAAACTCCCCTTGATGTTCATGTTGGTGAGGCCGTGAGGTTGTTTTTTCAACCTTATTCTTAATCGTGGACTCCAATTTCCTTTGGATCCTGACCTTGTCAGATCTTAAAATTAGCCTTATTTTTCTCACCAAACTAGTTCTTAATTGTTATATATTTCTAGGCTTTGACCAATAAATCATCCATGGACTATTGAATTTAGTAACATATAGTCCTTGGAGTTCGAAAAGTCCGATGCTAGTCTCTGGACTATCCATTTTGGTGACATGTAGTCCATGAACTTTCAATAGTCTGTTGGTAGTCCATACACTATCCTTTTTGGATAAAGTTAGTCCTTTGCGCATGTTTATTAAGGGGGACTAAGTTTGTCAAAAATAGAAAGTTAAACGACTAACTTTATAAAAAATGATTAGTTGAGGGATTATCTGTCACAAAAATTGATAGTAAACACACGTAGGAGGACTAAATTTATCCAAACTCGATAATCCAGGGACTACCAATGGACTTTTGAAAATCTAGAAACTACGTGTTACTAAATTTGATAGTCGAGGGACGTGTTATTGTTCAAATCCTATTTTTTTTATCTATAATTTTATTAAGAAGATATCTTACATATTTCTCGGTGTTTGAGTTCTTGACTATCCTTAAGGTCTCAACTCGACAAACAAGTCCATTATTCAAGTTTACAATGGAACATTTTGCAAATATTGTCATTGATCTTTTTAATTCTAACAATGTGATAGTTTTATGTTCATTGGTGGCAACTAGGAGACAAAAGGCGGAAGTTTCGTTCATTTTACTAAACAAACTTGGGATTTCAAGCGTAAATTTTTATTTCCCTTTTTTTTATTTTACTTGATTTCTTATTTACTTATTTGTAACTCTCATTTTATAAAGATACTCGTTGATAGCCAAATGTTAGATCATGCAAGAGATATTATATCTTGGCGGAGGATGTTATAATGTTTTCGTGTTAAAATTCCTCCATTCTTACGCCTTCGAAGTTTTTGAGCAACAAGTACTGGTCCATCACTAATGTTAGAGGAGGATTTAATGTATTCTTTCTCCCAAAAGAGAATTTAATTAAAAACTATTCTCCTCCGTAAAAGAAGTTCAAGAAAGTATATTATAATAATAATGAAATACAAAAGAAGTTTCCAAACTTGGAGCCAGTTGTCGAGCCTTTTTTTCTTTGCTATGTTGAAAAACTCTTCTTAGTATTCTTTCTCCCGGTTTAGAAATCCTAGACCAAACTTTAGAATCCTACTATTCTTAATTAGAATTTTGAAATGTTTGACCGAATATGTGCCTTGGCTCTTCTTTTTTCAGTTAAGTCTACCTTTTCTCTTCAGTCTTGTTTATTGTTTTCTTTATCATACGATGCTATCTTGTGGGATGACATACATATCTCGGCTGGAACTAATGCCTATATGTCATACACCATGTCAAATGGTGTTTCTTCTATGGCAGTTTTAGGTGTGGTTCGGTATAACCATAATACATATTGTAGAAAATCCGGCCAAGTTACAACCGCTCATTCCACCATTTATTCTCCCTCTATTATTATTATGTTGGTTACCTCAACATACTGTTGATTTTGTCAAGCTGAGGGTAATTTTTTCAATTGTTTTGGAGATTTTTAAGAGTATTAAATGCATGGGTGTTTTGTAGTGAGAGATTTAAGCTGCGTGGTTGTATTAAATGTACATTACCTCATTAATGAAAGTAGTTGGGTATTTATACCCTTAATTATGGACCCATGGGCTTTCGGGTCAAGTTATGAAATCGGGTCAAGTTTAATGACCCATTTACTTAATAAGCTGATTAGCACCTAGCTTAGTCAAAAGGTGTTTAGTTATTTAATACTTTTGTCCTCTCCGGATAGTTCAGTGGGCACTTATTGTCCGAATTGCCCTTGTCCGGATTTCTCAGTGAGTAGTGGTGAATTCGTCCGGACTCATCAGTAGCCCATTTTTTAGGTTTTGTCAAAAATCTATGACAGGACTAAAAAACTCATTTAGTCAGTAGCAATATTTTCCGGCCCGTTCGTGTGCTTGGTTCGAGTGTTGTCCGGACTAATTTCTTCTCAGAATTCTAAGAGTTTTTCTTTGGATCGTGGGACACGTGTTGCATATTGATTTGACCTACCAGTTGTTTTTCCCTCGAACGACGCTCCCACTAAGCCTGAAAAGTAACATTTACATTTAATATTTCCTACGTCAACGCCGTCTTCAATCATTGCTCGAATCTTTTCGTCTTCTCCTAGGTATTAGTAGCTTTTTTACTTACTAGTAAATAAATCATTTTCTTTTACTGTTTTACCATCGTCACCACTCTGCAAATCTTTTACATAGCTTTCACATTTTCTTTCAAAACCTTTCGTGGATAGTTTTATGTTCACAGCTAGAAACGCTCTTGTAAAAGGAGGCTAGTTGAATCTTTCTGAACTAGAGAAGACGAAGAAATTTGAACGAGAGAGACGCATTGCTGCGGGTCTTCCAGTCTCTCCAAGCGATAAGTCTGATAAACTATCTCTAGAAGCTGATCATGGATGGTCTTCTACGAGAAATCCAAAACCTAAATGTCTATTCAAGCCAAACCTTTCGCCAATCCCATCAGGCTCCTTTGTTCAAGAGTCCCAACCCTCTACTGCCCAAGAGAAAGCAGTATCAAGTGTTAGGAAGCCCTCCCCGTTCATAGCCATGAGATCTGATATCGAAAAGTCCCCCGAGAAAACCAATCCACGCCGGAAACACGCTTGGTGAAAGCCTAAGCGACTGGTTCCCAATCAAAGTCTTCCAAACCGGGTGTCTCTAAGTCGGCAAGTAAAGATAAACCCTCCGGATCGAAGATTTCCATTAGAGCTCCTCCAAATAATCCCTCCGGATCAGAGGCATCCAAAGTGGCTTCTCACACCAAATCCTCTGGAGCTGAGCCCCAACCGAACACCAGACCTCTAGAAGAAACTGGTGCTCAACCATCCAGACAGACCATCGAGCCAGAAGGTGACACTCTTCCATCCTCAACAACTGACAAACCTTCCACAATGATGGAATAAGTGATTGAGGATAGTACCGAAGAGCCCCCCTTCGAAACTGAAGCCTCAAGGAAAACTGGGGATGCTTCCTCTGACCGAAAAGGGAAGGGAAAAGTGAAGGTTGGAATGGCTCACCCGGAGCTTCCGGAGGGCTTGGAGGGCAAGGTGGGACCTTGCTTTCAGAAAGTCAACGTGAAGTATTTGCTGGCATGCAGAATATCAACTACGTTTATACTCACAGCGCTGAGCTGGGCCGGATCTGGACCAAGTGGGGGATCCCATAATCAGTGAAAGTGAGGATACGAGTCACACCAGAGACTCCGATGGACTGCAAGCTCAGTGAGATTGTCATCTACACCGAGTTGTTCAACTGGGGGCTCAGATTCCCTTTAGACCCAGATATCGTTAGGTATTTTCACCTGAAAAAGCTTTGTCCAAGCCAGTTAAGTCCAACCGCTTGGTATATCCTCCTTGCCTGCATAATGACATCGAGGTTGTCCGGCATCCCTCTCCCTATGGAGCATTTCGCCGCTGTGGCCAGCCTGTGCAAAAATCATCACATCCCATTCTATCACTATAACATGGGAAACAACTTCAAAGTGGTGGATGATTTGTTGGAATCAGAGAATAACTGGAAAACTCAGTTCCTATTTATCAGTGGGTCATGGGAGAATTGGAGAAAAATCAAGGCTAAAGTTAACCCTAGCATGCTTACCAGCAGGTGGAAGAGCACACGTAAGTCTTAAATTTTATTTTTCATTTTATTTTTTTTATTTTTACAAACATTTCACTTCTTAATCACCCATTTTTCCTTGTCAGTATTATCGAAGGAGTTCACCGGTTATCTAGAGGAGGGGCAGACCACATGTGCCAAGCTGAATGCGTGGGCTGTAGAACATTGGGGGAATGCTTTCCACAACTATTTCACTTCTGGCAACTTGGTGAGATCTCACTTATGGAACACCACAGGCCGGAGAGATCTCACCTGGAAGGAATTGACCACACCACCTCCCCCAACTGTCATTCTTAAGCGAACAGAGGAAATATATGACAAACTGGCCTTGCTCTCCAGAGCCAAAGCCCCTAGCAAAATGAAAGGAAAGGGCAAGAAAAAGAAGGCTGCAGTAGAAGCAGTTCGGGTTGCTGCAGAAGAGACTGCTCCGGGGAACACAGGAGGGATCGATGCTACCTCGCTCAAGGTAGTTGAAGATGAAACTGTTAAGGAGGCAGGTGAATCGCAAAATCCACCAAGGCCTCCTAAACAGGATCGAAAGAGGGGAGCAAGCAGCGATGAGAGGGCTGCTAAGAAGAAAAATGTCATCTTAGGGGAAAAAGTAATCCTTCACCATTCAGAGCCCTTCCTCCAGCAGACCCAATTGATCCCACCTTAGCAGAGAAGATTTCCACCGTACTGCAATCCAGAGAAGGCACCGGAGGGGAGATTGATGGGGTAGACATTAGTGCCTTTCAAGACATTGATCTTTATTTCAATGATTCTGAGAAGGATGACTTCGCTGACCCCTACCGTCCTTCAATCTCTTCTAATATGGTGACTTACAATGGCAAGTCCTATACTGTTTCCGGGGAACACGATGTGGTGGCTCATTCTCTTCAGGGTCATATTCAACCAGTACTCAACTTGGAAAGGCAAGTGAAAAATCAGTCCGCCCTCATCAACACCCTCAACACAGACAAGGAGACTTTGTCAACTAACCTCTTCAATGCTAACCAGAGCATTGGGGCACTGAAGAAGGAGCTTGAAGAGTTGAAGAAGGACAATGAAGAACTGTAAACCAAGCTGGTCACTTCCGAGAAATCTAACACAGAGCTCCAAACTAAGTGCTCTGGTTTGGAGAAAGATCTATACACTTTGAAGGAAGATGTGAAAACTAAAGATTACGCCATCCAGACCTTGTCCAGTGACAAGACTTCCCTTAAAGAGGCTGTGTCCAAGGTAACCAAGGAGAAATAAGACTTGGTGAAAAAGCAAGATCAGAGAATTCAGGCCCGCATTGATGCATACACCAACGTGGTGATAGATTCTCTAGAAAAAAAGTACGCCGAAGTGAAGTCTGACATGGTTCTGATTTTCCACCAAACGTTTCCGAAGAGGATGCTTGGTACCTTGTGGAAATATGTAGAGTATGAAGACATCCCATTTCATACGATGGTAGATGTTGATAAAAAGAACTACTCTAGTGGGATTGATGACACTACCGATGACGAAGAAGGAACCGAAGAGAGTTCAAGTGCTGAGCTCAAAAGCCCCAAGAAAAAAGATGATCCATGAACATCCGAAGGGAATAAGCCCTGAGGTTTTAACTATCTTTTCTTACTTGTTTTCTTAATTTTGTGAACCATTAAAGTCCTTGGACGGCCAATGAATTTTTGTATTCGTGTCTGGTTTGAGTCAGGTTAATCCTTTCCTAAAACTTAAAGTCATTGGATGGCCAAAGCATATTCTGTGTTCTAATATCATCACTCGATTTTTACCCGGACGGGTTTAGCTTACTCAACTTTTGTTTTGTTTCATACTTGCTTTCAATTTCAATGGCTAATGTTTAAAGAGCCCTTATTTATTTTACAAATATTTAATACGAGAGTGTTTAAAATCTCCGATGACACGTGTTTAAGGGTCATCATTTAACCAAATTAATCCGATCTGTCAAAGATCCTTAGTAAATTGAAGACTTGAAAAGAGTTGTAATCAAACCATTCCGAATATTTTAAGAAGGCATCATATTTTATTGAAAAAACCAGACACCTCATTAAAACCTCCCCGCGCCACCAGGGTAGGAAAAAGTATACCCCTCCTAATATTTACATGGACTTTAAACAAGTAAATATTTACACAACTTTCATTCCAGAGATGTTTTTAATATTCCAAGGGTGCTTTAAGATTCTTCCATTTTTATCTTGAAGCCTATATATCACAGGCTTAAGTTTTCCGGAGACCTCATAAGGGCCTTCCCAATTCGGAGCTAGTTTGCCGAACTGCTTTTCTTTAGTATGCAAGAAAGCATTTCTTGATACTTTATCTCCTGAATAAAAAATCCCTTCTTTTGATTTTGGAAGCAAATCTACTCTTTATCATGCCTTGGTAATGGGTGGTTCTAAGATGAGCCTTAACTCTTCTCTCTTCTATTAAGTCCAACTGACTTCTAATTGCTATCTCATTGGCCTGTTCGGAATAATTGTAGACTCTGTATGATGAAAACATTGCTTCTATAGGAGCAATTGCATCCATCCCATACACTAAGGCAAAAAGAGATTCTTGTGTAGCAGCTCCAGGAGTAGTCCGGTATGCCCACAATCCTTCTTGCAAATAGCTTGGCCACTTCCCTGCATTCTCTTCTAAATTCTTCTTTAAACCGGACAAGATAGTCCTATTTGCCACTTCAACTTGACCATTTTCTTATGTGTGGAAAGGAGAAGAAAAGCAATGCTGAATGCCCCAGGAGGCACATAAATTCTCCGTAGCCTTGTTATCAAATTGTGGCCCATTATTTGTGGTTATCTTTTGTGGAACCCCAAATCTGCAACAAATGTTAGACAAGATAAATTTTATAACAGCTTTCGAAGTAATTCCTTCCAGTGGGGCTGCTTCTATCCATTTTGAGAAATAAACAATGTCTATAAGAATAGTCCTGCACCCTCCAGACGCTATTGGTAGAGGCCTAACTAAATCCAGTCCCCAACGAGCAAAAGGAACTAGCTCAGAAATTGACTCCATAGGAACATATGGGATATGAATTTCGTTACAATATCTCTGGCATGGGTCACATTGTTTCACCAACTCCTTGGCATACACCATTATGGATGGCCAATAGTATCCGACCAACAAAACCCTCCGGGTTAGAGCTCTATAGCCACAGTGTGTTGATCCCTATCCATCATGTAGTTTGGATAAGACAATTTGGGACTCTTCAACCCCCAAGCAACGTAGGAGAGGTCTACTGAATGACTTCTTATAAAGAACCTCTCTTAAAATTAAGAAACCACGAGCCTTATGTTTCATTTTACTTGCCATAGCCTTTTCTGAAGGCAAAATCCCATCAAAGATGTATTGAAGAAGGGGAAATCTCCAGTCTTTGGGTTGAACCACTTGTATACTTAAGCTCTCTTCCTCTTCATTGCTCTGATTTGGTTGTATGGATGGGCATTCTTGTACATGAATCCATGGATATGACTCATAGTATGCTATGGTTGCTAAAGAGTCTGCCGGCGTGTTCTCCGATCTAGGAATATGCTCATAACTAACATTTTTGAAGTTAGCTGCCACTTCTTTAAGGATAAATAAGTATTTGACCAACTAATCCTTCTTGGCTTCAGATTGACCTTGAGCATGATGAATAAGAAGCTGAAAATCACTAATTAATCTGACTCTTTTAGCCCCACACAGAAAAGCTAACTTTATACCAACTACATCGGCCTCATATTCAGAATCATTATTAAAAACCCTAAAAGCAATGCATATAACCTGATATAATTATCGCCATACAGAGAGGGTAAACATATCCCAGCCCCACAACCCATTGTACTTGATCCACCATCTGTCTGGACAACCCATTCTTTTTTAGTTTTCTCTTCGGTAGCTTGTCTAATACTTCTGTCTGAATGGAACTCTACCAAGAAATCAGCAACATATTGAGCTTTGAGTGCAGTTCGTGGGGAAAAATTAATATTATAATCACCCAACTATACTGATCATTTGGTTATCCTGCTTGATATATCTGCCTTCTGAAGAACATTCTTTAAAGGAAAAGACGTCCGGACGATGATAAAATGAGACTGAAAATATGACGTCAGGACGCCAGTTTTTCAAATTTTAGATACCTCTTTTCAGCATCCATCTGACTTTTTCTGATGTAGTACACCAAACGAGGATAATTGTCCACCTCTCTCACCAGCACTGCACTAATAGCACATTCTAACACAACTAAGTATATATACAGTGTTTCTCTGTCAACAGGTTTAAAAAGGGTTTCGGGAGAAGACAAATGCTTCTTTATTTCATCAAAAGCCTGGTCGCATTGTGGAGACCATTTGAAGTCTTTAGCATCCTTTAAGGTCTGAAAAAATAGGGCACACCTGTCTGAAGACCTTGAAATAAAATGATTTAACGCAACCAATCTTCCTGTCAACCTTTGTAATTCTTTAACATTTCGAGGAGGGTCAATTTTTAATAAAGCATCGAGCTAGTCCGGATCAGGCTGTATCCCTTTCTCACTTATTACATACCCCAAAAATTTTCTGGACTGCACCTCAAACACACATTTTTATAGATTTAATTTTAAATTGACATTTGCCAAGTTAGCAAAAGTTTCTTGAAGATCAGTTAGGTGCAACTCTTCATCTAAGCTTTTCACCATCATATCATCAATATATACTTCCATATTTCTCCCACTCTGATCAGCAAATGCTTTTTTTACCAACCTCTGATAAGTAGCCCCATCATTTTTCAACCCAAAAGGCATCACCTTGTAACAATGGAGACCCCTATCTGTAACAAATGTAGCGTGTTCCTGGTCCTTCGGATCCACCTGTATCTGGTTATAACCGGAGAAGGCATCCATGAAGGACATTAACTTGTTTCCAGGTGTGGAGTCTACCAACTGATCTATCCGGGGGACTGGATTGAGGTCTTTTAGGCAAGCTCTGTTGAGGTCAATAAAGTCGATACGCATACGCCATTTCCCATTCTTCTTCTTCACTAACACTAGGTTGGCTGTCCATAAAGAATATTGAGACTCCTTTATGTGCCCCATCTTGGTAAGCCAGTCAACTTCTTGAACTATTACGTCAGCTTTCTCCTTAGAAAAAGCTCTTCTTTTTTGTACAACAGGTGCAACATTTCTTCGGATAGGCAGCTGGTGTGATATAACACTTGAAGGTACTCCGGTCATATCAACATTGCACCAAGCAAAAACATGTTGGTGATTTGCCAAAAAGGACAACAATTTTTTCTTCAATTCTGGTGCCATCTTGGAGCCAACTTTAACACTCATTCCTTCAGCTAGAGAGTGGGTTTCAACTTCTTTGATTGGTATCAAAACACCAGGGGTATCTCTGGGGTCATCAATTTCACCCTCACCCTCAGAGGGCCCCAAAAGCTGCTAATCTTCATTAATTCGGGCTGCCCCCAGAGTTTTAAGGGCAAGTGCAGTTGCATAACATTCTCTTGCCATTTTTTGGCTACTCCGGACAACTCCCACTTGTCCTTGTACTGCGTACTTTAAACATTCGTAAACTGTTGAAGCGACCACATGCATCCTAGAGAGCCAAGACCTCCCAAAGATCTCATTGTAACATGTGAGGCAATCCACCTCAACGAATAGTACCTTGACTATCTTCTTGAAAGGGTATTTTCCCAGCAATACCTCCTCCTCAAATTCTCCGATTACATCCACAGAACTCCATGTGAAGCCCACAATGTATCTATTTGAACGCTGAATCACTGCTGGATTTTTCATCTGTTTATAAGAACTTAAAAACAGAATATTGGATGAGCTGCCAGTGTCAATCAAAATTCGCCTGATGTCGTTTCCCCCAATCGAAGCTCCTATCACCACAACATCCTCATGAGACCCAACAATGTCTCTTAGATCATCTTTATAAAAAACAATGAAGGGAAAATGAATTTGGGATTGATAAGAAAACATGCCTCCCTCTAGCTGAGTAGCTAGAGTGTGAACACGCCTCTTTCTTGAAGAAGGAGTTGGCGCAGTCATAGTGTCCCCTCCGAATATAGTAAGTGACTCAAAAAACCTTATGAGACCAGAAACTGTCTTAGTATGTTCTGTTATAACCCCCACTTTTTTCCGGGTTGGATCATGATCCAAATACTCTGATTCGACATCAAATCTTTCAATGATTACCATAGCCTCGTCCGGAGCAGATGTCCCCGCATTGTTCGTTGGGCCAGTCCGGTGAGCATTGTCAGGCCTGTTTCCACTTCTTCTCTTGACATAAGCTCCCAACTTCCCCCTTTCAATCAGATTATGCACTTCTTTTTTTTAAAGCGATGCAATCTTCGGTGTTGTGGCCAATATCATTGTGATATTGGCAAAAACAAGTATTACGACTTTCCCTAGGAGATTGAAGCGCTGTTGGCTTCCTGAAATGCACCTCATCTTTTGTTTTGTCATAGATGGTTGCCCCATTTTCTTTCAACTCATCAAAACACTCCGGTTGGACCCAAGGTTCTCGTTTATTTATGGATTGCTGGCTCTGAGCTAGAGCTGGGTGGGATTGAGTCTGTTTGGCCCTATTGGGCCACTGTCCAGTTTCTTTGGCCTTGTATCCGGACTGGTTCTGGTTTGGAGCAGTTGGGGCAGACCTCACTTTCCTGTGTACCCTAGTCTTCTTCGTTTCATCTACATTGATTTGTTTTCCCACCTGATTTAGCAAACCGCCCCAGGTCATGCCTTCTTCCTGGTTACCGAATCGGCAAGATTTCCAGGGTTTAACCCTTATCTGAAAGAAGCTATCGCTACCTGCTCAAAGCAATCAGCCAACCGATTATTTGTGTTTACAAACCGACTTATATAGTCTTTTAGTGATTCATTTGGTTATTAGGCACAATGGATAATAGTATCTCCATTGCCCTTCACCTTCTTACTCCCCACAAAATGCCTTCGTAAGACCACCCAAAACGTATCAAAGTTTCTGATACAACCTTGTGGTAAACTGTTGTACCATTTCAAAGCACTTCCCGTAAAAGATTGGGAGAAGGCTCTACAAAGAAGTTTGTCATCATCATCAAAATTCATCATAAAGTTTTTAAACTATTCCAGATGATTGTCCGGATCTTTGCTCCCATCATACTTTTCCATTTTAGTACTGTCAAACCTCTTAGGAAGGTTTCCGGACAGTATTTTGGAGGACAATGGCGATTGCCGCCAATTTCGACCACGGCTAAATATTGTGCCTTCATTAGGTGTTTCAAAAATACTTCGCTCATCATGGAAAGCAAAATGATCTATCAAGAGCCGATCCACATGCCTATGGCTGTGACTGTGTGACAATCCTTTTCCCATATGCCTCTTTAATCTCCCATGCCTATCCCTCTTTCTTGAATATTTTTTAACCATGTTTTGTTTCTTCTTGGATCTCCCCTCATCACTACTGGATGACAAGGACTCCTCAAGCCCATCCTCATTCAAGGAGCTACTAGAGGACTCAGACTCTGAGCTCTCCACCGGCTTGGACCGGTGAGATTTCTTGGAACTGACATGCGTATGAGAACATAGTAATAGAGAAGGTAATAGCCGAAATAGAATTGGTTTTGGCTAGAGCGCCCAAATCTACTATATATTTGACACGGGTTTGCCGTAATTCTGAAACTATGGCGAATGCATCTATCGTCATTAATGCATAAATAAAGATACCATTTTTTTATGCTCAAGTGAGTCTTTGATAATGAGTCATTCTCCCTTGGGTTGTCAGTATGGTGAATGGCTGACGCTTTTGACTTTTCCTTTAAACCCATCTCTGTCTTTTTAGTGGCCCTCAATGCTTCTATTTTAGCTTTCAACCTGTCTCGTTCTTTGGTTGTGTACTCATTGTTTTCTCCCACCACCTCCACCAAAGGTGGCGGCACTGCTTGCTCGTCCGGATTCATCCAAATTGGTTTTTCTTGCTGGTTTTGAATGCTAGATTCAGGCACCTTATTCTCCCACTATGGTCACCGATTTGGTATGGTTTATTTCAAGCTGAGGGTAATTTTGTCAAATGTTTTGGAGATTTTTAAGAGTATTAAATTCTTAGGTGTTTTGTAGTGAGAGATTTAAGCTGCATGGTTGTATTAAATGTTCATTACCCTTATTAATAAAACTAGTTGAGTATTTATACCCTTAATTATGGATCCATGGGTTTTCGGTTCAACTTATGAAACCGGGTCAAGTTTAAGGACCCATTTACTTAATAAGCTGATTAACACCTAGCTTAGTCAAAAGGTGTTTAGTTATTTAATACTTTTGTCCTGTCCGGATAGTTCAGTGGACACTTATTGTCCGAATTGCCCTTGTCCAGATTTCTCAGTGAGTAGTGGTGAATTCGTCCGGACTCATCAACTGTGAGATTAATATAACTAATATAATTGTTACAACTATAACAAAACTATAAATGAGAACTCCAAATCAGGAGTACCTGATGCACACATCTTTGCACATGTAACAATACGATATCGGTACTTTGAATTATTCATCAACTATTGTATTCTTCATCTCTCAATCTTAATCTCTATTTTATATCTAGGGACTAGCTTAAACCATAGTATTTCTTGTTTAGATCCCATTCCACTAGTCCAAACAAAATCGAAGCACATCATTGGCACAATATGTAAGAACAGAAAAATTTGTATAACAACTTCTTAAAAAACAAAATAAAAAGAAAACATTTCTTAACAGGATCAAAAAAGAAAATTTTCTCTAATTCATGTAAAAAAATTTGAATACTCGCAGTCTTGCCACCGTCAAATCCTACTATCGTTATTGTTACCACACAAAATCATGTTATCGTCACTGCAACAAAAACCTTAGCTGTCGTCGTAACATACAATCTTGTTATTACTATTGTGGCACAAATCCTAGACGATTCTTCGATATAGCAAAATTTGTTATCGCAATTATAACACAATATCTTGTTGTCAGCGCCGTTCAAAATCCATCCACAAATGCTATCCCAGATATCTCCGCAACTAGATGTAATCAAGGCACAAGTCAACATCATGCATCAAACTCATGCGTAAAATGTTTTAGCTATCAAACAATTGGTCTCTTCCGTCAAAGGGCCAACATAGGCAAGATCCATTGATGGTATCGTAAATTGACAAGGGTTGCGAGCTGAAACCCACCATCCTAATTACCAAAATGACTTAAGAAAAAATAATGATACTTCTTCCATTTTGACCAAACTCTATCGAGCAGGGGCTGACCACCTGCTACGCTATAAACAATCTTTACGCCATGAACAGAAAGATAATTTCCTATGAAAGAAATCTCTACAAGATAGATTATCCAAGGTGCGATCCAAAGAGGGATCAACTGATAATCACGAATGTACTTATCCTACGCACAATCAGGCTCACTCACAAAGCTAGTCTAATGTATGTTATCAACATGGCCATTATTCACTTAAAGTTGAGCCTAATATTGGAGTGAAAAGGAGCCAACCCAAATATACCGCAATAACGACGAACTGTCCTCTGCATCAAGGATTATCTCCAACTGGTCAACCACTCCTTGAGACCAACAAAAAACTTTATAAAAAATGAAGGAAAACCTAAAATATCATATGCTAGCATCCCCAATGACACTAAAGATAACGACATATAGTTTCCCTAAAAATATTAATTCATTAAAAATGGATAAAAGAGACGAATATGGGACCCCAAGCACCGCATTAAAAAAATTCAAAACAAAGTTTTCGGGTTCGACATAATTTATGTCGAGCTTTCTATATAAACTTCTGAGGTACTGCTTTAATATATTATCACTCTTTTCCCTTGGGCTTGTTCACATATTCAAAATACTATCGGTCGCATTCCAGGATCAGTTCATCGAGAGAAAAATAATCATAGAAGAATAATACTATATAATCCACAACAAGTAGGAACCCAACAAAAGCATGTGCTATTGCAACCAGGGTTTGTCAATATGAAGAAGTGTCTCGAGAATTACCATAAAATTATGTCATGCGTTGCATCCTGTCAAGTATTCCTACCTATCCTCACTCTCGAGGATAGCATGAAGTGTAAGACTCTCACATTTGCAGAATTTCTTGTGAAATCAGAGCTACAATTAAAGTAAAAAAGATAATGCATGAGATAATATTGGGAGGACATAACATATATTCATCCTACCACCCCACTTACTTTCAATATGATCTGTTCTCTACGGCTCCAGTTCATTAAGGTAAATATACTACTGATCCATCTTAACAAATCTCTTATTTTCAATACAGAAACCCTATGATCAATAATCAATGACCCATAAGAGGTCATAAATTTTACAAAAAAAGAGGATCGAATACTCAATACACCAAAATCACTAAGAAAATAGTTACAAACTATGACCGAGCCCAAGATTTAGTGTTGTTCGAAGAACTAGAAAAAATATGGAGATATAAGAAGTCTTGAAATCATAACAAATTTTGTACGTATTACAACGATAACGACCATCATACATGAGATTGTAGGGATTTAAAGACAAATTACAATACCTCATCTACAAGGGAAAACTTCAAGAATTTTTCAAATGTTGATCCCATAATCCCATTAAGAGCACTCTTGGTTTACACCCCAGGTCGATCCCCTAATCCCACAAATGTTGCTTCAAATGTTCATAATATTGATTCACTCCAATTGGGGAGGTAAAAGCTTATAACATTATTGTGCGTGGAAATATCTATGGTCTTATGAGTATCCAAAAGCATTATCTTGGTTCAAAGTTAACTTTTTGCGTCTATTATCTCGTTAATGCTTATATTGTTCTGTTTTCTTTTCTAAGTTCTCCTTAACCTTATGGTGTACACTCTGATAAGTTCAGCTTTGTTCATTCCATATTGAAGTGAACACTCTGATGGTGGCAATGGGGATAATTCCAACGGTGTCGAAGGCTTAAATCCATACACAACTTCAGAAGGAGACAATTTAGTACCATAGTACCATAGTGGTTAGCATGTTATAAACAAACTCAATGAATGGTAAACTTTCCAACCAATTGTTCAGATATTTACCCACAAGATCTCTAAGTAAATAAGATAGTGTACGGTTTACCACTTAAGTTTGGTCATCTGTTTAAGGATGTAAAGTTGTTAAAAACTACAGTTTAGTCCCCATATTCTTCCCAAGCATTTTCCATTAATCTCTTTCGTCTATTCTGATTTGGTGATAACCACTCCTTAAATCAATCTTAGAAAAGATGATGGCAAAACTGAGTTCATCTAACATGTAATCAAGTATTAGAATTGAATATCGGTATTTGATGGTGATATTGTTAATGGAACAATCATCCATACACACTCTCTAACTTCTATCTTTCTTAAGGACCAATATAATCGTCACATTACATGGGTTAAAACTCTTCTTGATGTATCTTTTAACCATCAATTCATGATTTTATTTCTCTAAATTCTTAGTTTTTTCACGTAGTACGTTTTCTTGTTTGGTAATGTGGAACCATTGGCAAGATCTATATGATGTTTAATGCCTCGAAGATGAGGAAAGTTAGAAAGTATCATTTTTTGGAAAAATATCTTGATATTTTTTCAAAATACGTTTCACTTCATGTGGTAGTTCCAACATGTTAACTCATGAATTTAAGAACTTATTGAACAAGATCAGTAGTACAGTGATTTAAATACTCATGAAATTTTAAACATCATTAGAAGATAAATATATGTTCGATTTACTTAACTTGGTATGTTAGCCATCCGTGTTTTCATTTCATGAACTTTAGATCCGCTCACAATTATTATGTTGATATTCTTATTATTATGAACAAATGTATAGATGCTTGTGCACCCATTATGACATAATTCAGATCAAACTGACATAGCCTACCAAGAAATATGTGTCCAACTTGCATATGTACCACATCACATAGTAATTTATCTTAATATTTTTCTATGTTGAATGGAATAATGACCTGATCTGTAATGGGTAATTCAGTTTGATGATTGAGCCATCGTATTTTGTAAGAACTTGGATTTTTAGTATTTGCAAGACCCAATATGTCCATCATAAACTTGCTATCTACATTTATACAAGAACATCCTTTTATGATCAGATTATATACCTTTTTCTTGATAATGAATCTGGTGTAAAATATATTATCCATTTGAATTATTTCTTTAGTTCGGATCATTGAAATTGTGACTCTTCTTGTCAATAATAAATCACCAATATGTTGATACTTAGTTTACTCTTCGTAGTCTAACTTCTCATCTTCACATTCATCTTATGACTCATATTCTCCATTTTTAGTTATAAACAAAACATGTTTATTCAAGCACTATCTAGCATAATGTCCACGTTCCTGATATTTACAACATTTAAATTCACGAGATCAACTTAGAGTAACTTCTAGTTTTGTCATCTTTGGGACTTCAATTGTTTTTCCTAATTTTTGCATAAGTCTCCGTTGATTTTACTTTATCCAACGTTTTGTTATTTTTTGGAGTCCACGTCTGTGTTGTTATGGTCCGATTGGGGGTCGTACTTTTTGTTTGAGTTGTTGCTCAATCTGGAAAAAATTGTGGAATACACCATACAACTTAATCTATTGTTGTCTTTCCACATTTTGTCCAAAACGTTCTTGGAAACCATCTATAATTGGGCCAATATCGCCTCTTCAGACTCTTTTAGGTCCAAATGATTTTTGAGTTGTTCAAATCATCAAAATACTCCTCAATAGTTTTGGTTCCTTATAACAGCTTCCTAAAACATTTTTATAGGTCACGGTGGTAATAGGCAGGTACATACCTCCGCCTTAAAAAACTTCATATCTTCCCATTTGTCTACGGGTCTGCAATGGTACCTCATTCTTTCTGCTACTTCTCTATCCCGCGAAATAAGATCACTATCTTATAATTATCAGTAACTCAGAAAAACTTATTAACACTTGAATATATATTGCATACATCTTTCCCAATCCGATGTAAGCATTAAGATATTATTTTCCAACGAATACAAAAGGTTTTATCCTTACCTTAGCAAATTCTACGCCTAACTGGTTGTTCCTCTCTTTCTCTTCCTCTTGTAATGGGGTATCGTATTTTGATTTCGTTGATACAAAGGATCGAGAGGTTCATTTTCCAAATTAGGAATGACATCATCCTCATCTTCTATTTGAACAAGTTTTTGTTGGTGTTGTGGAGGTTTAAGGTTTCAGATGGCTTTAAATTTCATTAAAGGTTGCTCAATTCGCCTCGTACGTTCTTTAAATTTGTTTCCAATAATACAAACTTCTTCACATTTTGTTCGCATCATTTCACGAGTTGTGTGTAAGGATAGTACAACCTTGATAAGGAGTCTTTCATCCCTGATACCAGATGATGTATGCACACAAATAGTTAGCTGTAGAAGTTGTTGTTCATAGAATACTCACAACTAGAAGAGACTCTGATGATGCATAAAGTGGTAAATGAAATGTTGATTTAACTCGTTGTTGGTCGGAGAGCACTCACAAACAAAATTAGATGGAGGGTGATGATATATAGAGGATGGATCAAGCTGCGCTAAAAAAATGATGGAAATAGTTTGATAAGTAGAAACTTATTTTGTTGATATTTTATAACTTGATTGAATCTCATTTATTTAATATAAATTAAAATTATTTAAAAGAAAAATATATCCAAATATCTTGAAAACAAGAAATATATGTCTTTAAGGATATAACACTAAAAGATAACAAAATAAGAGATATCAAAACAAACTAACTAAAATATAACAAATTTAAAGATATCATCACAAACTAACTATTAAATAACAAATTAAAGATATCATAATAAAATAACTAAAAAATAAAAAAAAATAAAAGATATTCTAACAAAACTATTTCAATGGTCTTTAGCTTCATTTTTGTATACATTTTACCAGATATTCTAGAATCATTTTAAGTTCTATCTGGACCTTTAATAGGTAGAGAATGGATTAGAATTGTTTAATTGCTAAAATGTAAGTTGGCGCATGCTCTATTTGGTTTATAAGACTCTCCACAACCTTGTTGAAATTTGCACATAGATCATTTGTTGTTGATCGTGTTATAGGATCAATTATAACAGTTGGAACTTTAATGATCTCATGTTGGTCTTTAGTCAGATCTATTTGGATATCATCAACAATTATGTTTCATGAATTTCCAGTCTAATCATTAGTTGCGCCTTAATATGACTGGGTGCCTATGCATCAACCATGCAACGTCTAAGTACAAGCACCAAGTTTTGTGGTCTCCAAGTCCGAGGGTCAAACGTGCTACAAGATGAAGGATTCTGAACACCCTATGCATGAACTAAATGCCTGGTTTTCTAGCCGAGCACCAACCTTTACATTCATGCTTGATCACCCCGAAAGAGATGCGATGTTACATGTTGTTGTGTGAAAACACGTAAAAATAGATAAAAAATAATTCATTTTGTCTCCCTCGCGTACCTATAATATTCTAACATGTAAACATAAGTTGTGGAGGCTACCCGATAATGTGAGAATGCGTCTAAGCTAAATTTCATATTGTAATCATTGAGATGAAACTATTATTACATTTGACGAGTATAAACTATTGTTTTTAATAAACGATAATGAATAATGTATTCAGATACTTCGAACATATAGTTGTTGGCAAAATTTATAGCAAGTATCCCTAATGCAATGAGTTCGTGTCAACCTCATTACTGACGTTAAACTACAAGTTATGTTTAAAAAAAACGAGCATGTACATATATTCATACTTGGTACACATAAATTTTGACTAAACGAATAACAAACATTGCCTACGCAGATAATATGTGCCGACCCTATTACTGACATCAAACAAATATACATGTTTCAGATAACCATAGATCATTTGTTGTTGAGCATGTTATATGATCATATGTTGGATGATTTTCACCAAATATTTGGAACAAAATTCGACCTTGTACCAGTTTTTTTCTTCTTTCGTGGAAACGTTTTAGGTGGTCTTATTTAACTTCCACTCGACCTTCAGTTTCACGCGTACAACCATTATGAGTTTTTTTCCAGCCTCGAAACTCGATCCTCGAAGTACTCTAGTTTCTCCACATGAGTCTCTCTTTTTGTACAGGTCAAACAAGGCCTCGCCATTCTCCAAATCAACAATTCTACTTTCATCTGCAATATACCAAAAATGACCGTACTTTGCAGATCTCTATTCGTTATGGAGTTGTTGCACCAAGAGAGCCCACTTCTCTTTAATTTTTTTTACCTTATAGTAACTTTCTTCATAAACACAGAATCACCCGCGAAGGACCATCATCTTTGTTAACATCGACCAATTTAGATAGATTATAGTTGCGTCACCATTGCAAGTAAAATAGGTAATGTCAAATGCTTTTGAGATAGTCCGTAACAGGTCACATCTTATCACATTCTTGCTTTATGAATAATGGTTTAATAGGTCAAATAGTAAAATTAGCTCGAGCCAAATTTCCACTTGCTCACATGTGAGTTCCAACAAAGATCATATGGATCTTAGATCACATTTTTGTAAGGATTACAACATATGCGACACGATATTAATATCATAACAACTATTCCTGAGTTTCTGAAGACTGTATGACCTTTTTTCATGAATAAACTGTATACATAAGATTCCATATATTGTTTTGGACATATATGGGACTATCACAACATTTTATGTTTTGGTTAGAGGACATGTCACTAGAGCCACAAGAACTATCTGCGCACTTCAAATTATTCAATATATAAATCCGTGATCTGTTATAAACTAGCGCTTTATTCAAAATAAATATCGGAGATCCGTTTTTTAACAAGACCAAGTCTTCATACAAAATATGTTGCATTACGGTGTAGCTACTATACGGTCACTTCACATTCCTGTATGCATCTATAAGCTTAAATAAGAATATAGTCCGTCGACTATTACGTTTTCTTTCATTTAGTCCATCGACTAAAAAATCACCGGTCAAAATCTATAAATTAAGTCCCTGCACGTGGTCTGTTCTCTGGTTTAGCCACGTGTCCCCATAGTTAAATGGTACGAATCTCACAAATAGTCCCTCGATTTTTAATTCTATTTTTAACCTTTAAATTTAATATTTTTACTTTTTTCGTCTTAAATCCATTTTGATACTCTATTTTCAAAAGAATAAATAAATAATAAATAAATAATTTTCTTTTACTATTTTTTAATATTTTAATTGCATTTTAATCATCTATTTTAAAAAGAATAAATAAATAAAAATAAAAAATATTAAAAAATATTAAATTTAAAGGGTTAAAATAAAATTAAAAGTCGACAGACTGTTTGTGAGACACGTACCATTTAAATATGGGGACACATGGCTGAACTAGAGAAAAGACCACGTGGAGGGACTAAATTTATAGATTTTGAATAGTTCAGGGATCCTAACCAATGACTTTTTAGTCGATGGACTAAATAAAAGAAACCCGATAGTCGATGGACTATATTTTGATATAAGTCTGCATTTATATCGACCCTCATTTATTTCAATAATTTCTTCCATGAGAACCTTTCCCTACTCCTTCGTGATAGGTCTCGAATAGAATCACCTGTGACAATCATATCAGCTTTAGATGCCATTATCACGTTGGCACCATTCAAATCTACATGGTTAAATTCTCCCTCTTGAGGACGGTATCTAAGAGCAACAAACTTCTCAAGATTCATCAATATCTGATGGGATTTCTCTTACTATACGAAAGAAAAAATAATTCCGACGGTGGGACGTTTTGTTCGCCGACTAGTCTTTCGAGAAAATATAAGGTACCATACCAACAAGTTTAATTTTACTTATTTGTGCTTGAAGTTAAGGATTAAACAATCAATATATTCACTACTTACTCATGTAAGTCCGTTTGTTAGTTGTGGTCATCCACTCTTCTGAAACTTTGGTGTCCCAAGTGCCACTAACAAAGGCAAACCTCCACTTAATGTGACAGATCTGTGACTACCTTATACTGATTCAATATACACAGAAAGTAATACAAACCATCTTACGATGACTAAATACTCATAATAACCAATAAATTTTCCATTGCAAAAGAAAGTTTGGCCTAGTTCCCAACCATGATATAGGTTATCAATAACCTCAAGTTTTTCACCAATAGTTGGCTCGAACATTCAAACAATCTAAAATAAATGGCTTAATGGCGGATGCAACCGAAGCCAAACTCTTGCTTTGAGCACATTAGCGATGAACACAACCTTATCACTAAAACAATCTTTCAATGTCTCCCCTTGATAAAACACATGATGCCAAGCTACTTATATCTTCTTTGCACGTTGAGAAATCTCTCAACAATTTGTTCATCATACGCACGACATGCCTCAAACAAAATTAATATTGGTAGTAGCATCTAGAAATTCATTTGTCTCGTCTTTCTCAATGGTGCTACGCCTCCGAGACACTCAAACGCTTATGCTTTATCAGAAACCATTTTTGGAAGCTAGATACCACTATATCCCCTCCATCTCTCGAACTGATATGGTAATGTTCTTATTATTCTCTATAGTTTTATTTCGCTCCAGATCACGTCATCTACCTACAAGTCATTTTCAGAAAATTGAAAACAACAATATTATTCATTACAAATGATAGTCGAGGAATAAATCCCAATATAAGAAAATAAGATAAGTAAAGTTATATTGTACGCATTATATTATTTTTATAGAAGATAAGTTTTGTATCTCGATCATCCATGAGAATATTACATCAACGACTAAAAATATTTTCCTTACGATATTGGTTATGCAACTAGACAATCATTATTAGATCAAACGAAATGCATCATATACCCTATGGATGAGTATCGATTATACCGAGACAGTGCTTCCTCCCAATGAAGACTCACTCTACACATTGAAGATTCACTTTACACAAACAAATATTTTGCGATTGCACAAAAATAAATGCGCATTAAAACTTTGATTTCATCCCAATCATACCTACAGGCTAGGTCGTATGCAAGGTCTACCTTCCCTCTTGATTACTTCACAATATTTGGAAACTTAAGGGTTTCGTATCGCTAATGACCATTTGTAATGAGAATGTGCACCTCCTACCTTATTGGTATGTCATTTTTTTGTAATTTTTATTTTTTAGCCAATAATAATAATAATATTGTCTTTACCTTGAAGTACTAGGGTCACTACTCACATAGGATACATTAACAACAACAAAATTTTGATTTAGAAAACTATTAAAGACAAATTTAACAATAAAGTTTTTTTTCAAGTTAAAAGCTCTCAAGATCGATCTAAGCTCATACGAAATTCAAAGAAAAAGAAAAACTTATCAGCCAAAGTCATATGTCTAAGATAAATAGCATAATCGGAGGCTTATTCGTTTAGCCGAATTCACAGCCCATACACTCGGCCTCAACAAACTCGAATCCTAGAAGATGGCATTATTTCTATATTCGACTATACTCATAATTTATTTCATTTCACAAGGAGTAAAGAGGACTAATGATATGGGTAATATTTGTATCATGCCTGATAACACGTTACTGTAAGCGCTACTATATCTAACGTGAGCAAACCTTACTTATCTTGAAGACGGAATCTAAGAGCAACAAACTTCTCAAGATTCATCAATATCTGATGGGATTTCTCTTACTATACTAAAGAAAAATTACTCCGACGGTGGGGCGTTTTGTTCGCCAACTAGTCTTTCGAGAAAATATAAAGTATCATACCAACAAGTTTAATTTTACTTATTTGTGCTTTACGTTAAGGATTAAACAAGAAATATATTCACTACTTACTCATGTAATTCCGTTTGTTAGTTGTGGTCATCCACTCTTCTGAAACTTTGGTGTCCCAAGTGCCACTAACAAAGGCAAGCCTCCTCTTAATGTGACAGATCTGTGACTACCTTATACTGATTCAATATACACAGAAAGTAATACAAACCATCGTACGATGACTAAATACTCATAATAACCAATAAATTTTCCATTGCAAAAGAAAGTTTGGCCTAGTTCCCACCCATGATATAGGTTATCAATAACCTCTACTTTTTCACCAATAGTTGGCTCGAACATTCAAACAATTCAAAATGATTGGCTTAATGGCGGATGCAACCGAAGCCAAACTGTTGCTTCGAGCACATTAGTGATGAACACAACCTTATCACTAAAACAATCTTTCAATGTCTCCCCTTGATAAAACACATGATGCCAACCTCCTTATATATTCTTTGCACGTTGAGAAATCTCTCAACAATTTGTTCATCATACGCACGACATATCTCAGACAAAATTATTATTGGCAGTAGCCTCTACAAATTCATTTGTCTCGTCTTTCTCAATGGTGCTACGCCTCCGAGACACTCAATTGCTTATGCTTTATCAGAAACCATTTTTGGAAGCTAGATACCACTATATCCCCACCGTCTCTCGAACTGATATGCTAATGTTCTTATTATTCTCTATAGTTTTATTTCGCTCTAGATCACGTCATCTACTTACAAGTCAGTTTCAGAAAATTGAAAACAACAATATTATTCATTACAAATGATAGTCGAGGAATAAATCCCAATATAGGAAAATAAGATAAGTAAAGTTATATTGTACGCATTATATTATTTTTATAGAAGATAAGTTTTGTATCTCGATCATCCATGAGAATATTACATCAACCACTAAAAATATTTTCCTTACGATATTGGTTATGCAACTAGACAATCATTATTAGATCAAACGACATGCATCATATACCCTATGGATGAGTATCGATTATACCGAGACAGTGCTTCCTCCCAATGAAGACTCACTCTACACATTGAAGATTCACTTTACACAAACAAATATTTTACGATTGCAGAAAAATAAATGCGCATTAAAAACTTCGATTTCATCCCAATCATGCCTAATGGCTAGATCGTATTCAAGGTCTACCTTCCATCCTGATTACTCCACAATACTTGGAAACTGAAGGTTTTCGTATCGTTAATGACCATTTGTAATGAGAATGTGCACCTCCTACCTTATTGGTATGTCATTTTTTTGTAATTTTTATTTTTTAGCCAATAATAATAATATTGTCTTTACCTTGAAGTACTAGGGTCACTACTCACATAGGATACATTAACAACAACAAAATTTTGATTTAGAAAACTATTAAAGACAAATTTAACAATAAAGTTTTTTTTCAAGTTAAAAGCTCTCAAGATCGATCTAAGCTCATACGAAATTCAAAGAAAAAGAAAAACTTCTCAGCCAAAGTCATATGTCTAAGATAAATAGCATAATCGGAGGCTTATTCGTTTAGCCGAATTCATAGCCCATACACTCGGCCTCAACAAACTCGAATCCTAGAAGATGGCATTATTTCTATATTCGACTATACTCATAATTTATTTCATTTCACAAGGAGTAAAGAGGACTAATGATATGGGTAATATTTGTATCATGCCTGATAACACGTTACTGCAAGCGCTACTATATCTAACGTGAGCAAACCTTACTTATCTTGAAGACGGTATCTAAGAGCAACAAACTTCTCAAGATTCATCAATATCTGATGGGATTTCTCTTACTATACTAAAGAAAAATTACTCCGACGGTGGGGCGTTTTGTTCGCCAACTAGTCTTTCGAGAAAAAATAAAGTATCATACCAACAAGTTTAATTTTACTTATTTGTGCTTTACGTTAATGATTAAACAAGAAATATATTCACTACTTACTCATGTAATTCCGTTTGTTAGTTGTGGTCATCCACTCTTCTGAAACTTTGGTGTCCCAAGTGCCACTAACAAAGGCAAGCCTCCTCTTAACGTGACAGATCTGTGACTACCTTATACTGATTCAATATACACAGAAAGTAATACAAACCATCGTACGATGACTAAATACTCATAATAACCAATAAATTTTCCATTGCAAAAGAAAGTTTGGCCTAGTTCCCACCCATGATATAGGTTATCAATAACCTCTATTTTTTCACCAATAGTTGGCTCGAACATTCAAACAATTCAAAATGATTGGCTTAATGGCGGATGCAACCGAAGCCAAACTGTTGCTTCGAGCACATTAGTGATGAACACAACCTTATCACTAAAACAATCTTTCAATGTCTCCCCTTGATAAAACACATGATGCCAACCTCCTTATATATTCTTTGCACGTTGAGAAATCTCTCAACAATTTGTTCATCATACGCACGACATATCTCAGACAAAATTATTATTAGTAGTAGCCTCTACAAATTCATTTGTCTCGTCTTTCTCAATGGTGCTACGCCTCCGAGACACTCAATTGCTTATGCTTTATCAGAAACCATTTTTGGAAGCTAGATACCACTATATCCCCACCGTCTCTCGAACTGATATGCTAATGTTCTTATTATTCTCCATAGTTTATTTTCGCTCCAGATCACGTCATCTACTTACAAGTCAGTTTCAGAAAATTGAAAACAACAATATTATTCATTACAAATGATAGTCGAGGAATAAATCCCAATATAGGAAAATAAGATAAGTAAAGTTATATTGTACGCATTATATTATTTTTATAGAAGATAAGTTTTGTATCTCGATCATCCATGAGAATATTACATCAACCACTAAAAATATTTTCCTTACGATATTGGTTATGCAACTAAACAATCATTATTAGATCAAACGACATGCATCATATACCCTATGGATGAGTATGGGTTATACCGAGACAGTGCTTCATCCCAATGAAGACTCACTCTACACATTGAAGATTCACTTTACACAAATAAATATTTTGTGATTGCAGAAAAATCAATGCGCATTAAAAACTTTGATTTTATCCCAATCATGCCTACAGGCTAGGTCGTATGCAAGGTCTACCTTCCCTCTTGATTACTTCACAATATTTAGAAACTGAAGAGTTTCGTATCGCTAATGACCATTTGTAATGAGAATGTGCGCCTCCTACCTTATTGGTATGTCATTTTTTGTAATTTTTATTTTTTAGCCAATAATAATAATATTATCTTTACCTTGAAGTACTAGGGTCACTACTCACATAGGATACATTAGCAACAACAAAATTTTGATTTAGAAAGCTATTAAACACAAAATTAACATTAAAGTTTTTTTCAAGTTAAAAGCTCTCAAGATCGATCTAAGCTCATACGAAATTCAAAGAAAAAGAAAAACTTCTCAGCCAAAGTCATATGTCTAAGATAAATAGCATAATCAGAGGCTTATTCGTTTAGCCGAATTCATAGCCCATACACTCGGCCTCAACAAACTCAAATCCTAGAAGATGGCATTATTTCTATATTCGATTTCTATACTCATAATTTATTTCATTTCACAAGGAGTAAAGAGGACTAATGATATGGGTTATATTTGTATCATGCCTGATAACACGTTAGCGTAAGCGCTACTATATCTAACATGACCAAACCTTACTTATCTTGAGGATGGTATCTAAGAGCAACAAACTTCTCAAGATTCATCAATATCTGATGGGATTTCTCTTACTATACTAAAGAAACATTACTCCGACGGTGGGGCGTTTTGTTCGCCGACTACTCTTTCGAGAAAATATAAGGTATCATACCAACAAGTTTAATTTTACTTATTTGTGCTTTAACTTAAGGATTAAACAAGAAATATATTCACTACTTACTCATCTAAGTCCGTTTGTTAGTTGTGGTCATCCACTCTTCTGAAACTTTGGTGTCCCAAGTGCCACTAACAAAGGCAAACCTCCTCTTAATGGGACAGATCTGTGACTACCTTATATAGATTCAATATACAGAGAAAGTAATACAAACCATCTTACGATGACTAAATACTCATAATAACCAATTAAGTTTTTATTGCAAAAGAAAGTTTGGCCTAGTTCCCAACCATGATATAGGTTATCAATAACCTCTAGTTTTCACCAATAGTTGGCTCGAACATTCAAACAATCCAAAATAATTGGCTTAATGGCGGATGTAACCGAAGCCAAACTCTTGCTTCGAGCACATTAGCGATGAACACAACCTTATCACTAAAACAATCTTTCAATGTCTTCCCTTGATAAAACACATGATGCCAACCTCCTTATATATTCTTTGCACGTTGAGAAATCTCTCAACAATTTGTTCATCATACGCACGACATGCCTCAGACAAAATTATTATTGGTAGTAGCCTCTACAAATTCATTTGTCTCGTCTTTCTCAATGGTGCTACGTCTCCGAGACACTCAAACGCTTATGCTTTATCAGAAACCATTTTTGGAAGCTAGATACCACTATATCCCCACCGTCTCTCGAACTGATATGCTAATGTTCTTATTATTCTCCATAGTTTTATTTCGCTCCAGATCACGTCATCTACTTACAAGTCAGTTTCAGAAAATTGAAAACAACAATATTATTCATTACAAATGATAGTCGAGGAATAAATCCCAATATAGGAAAATAAGATAAGTAAAGTTATATTATACGCATTATATTATTTTTATAGAAGATAAGTTTTGTATCTCGATCATCCATGAGAATATTACATCAACCACTAAAAATATTTTCCTTACGATATTGGTTATGCAACTAAACAATCATTATTAGATCAAACGACATGCATCATATACCCTATGGATGAGTATGGGTTATACCGAGACAGTGCTTCATCCCAATGAAGACTCACTCTACACATTGAAGATTCACTTTACACAAATAAATATTTTGTGATTGCAGAAAAATCAATGCGCATTAAAAACTTTGATTTTATCCCAATCATGCCTACAGGCTAGGTCGTATGCAAGGTCTACCTTCCCTCTTGATTACTTCACAATATTTAGAAACTGAAGAGTTTCGTATCGCTAATGACCATTTGTAATGAGAATGTGCACCTCCTACCTTATTGGTATGTCATTTTTTGTAATTTTTATTTTTTAGCCAATAATAATAATAATAATATTATCTATACCTTGAAGTACTAAGGTCACTACTCACATAGGATACATTAACAACAACAAAATTTTGATTTAGAAAGCTATTAAAGACAAAATTAACATTAAAGTTTTTTTCAAGTTAAAAGCTCTCAAGATCGATCTAAGCTCATACGAAATTCAAAGAAAAAGAAAAACTTCTCAGCCAAAGTCATATGTCTAAGATAAATAGCATAATCAGAGGCTTATTCTTTTAGCCGAATTCATAGCCCATACACTCGGCCTCAACAAACTCAAATCCTAGAAGATGGTATTATTTCTATATTCGATTTCTATACTCATAATTTATTTCATTTCACAAGGAGTAAAGAGGACTAATGATATGGGTTATATTTGTATCATGCCTGATAACACGTTAGCGTAAGCGCTACTATATCTAACATGACCAAACCTTAGTTTATAAAAGGGTTCAAATCGCGCTTGAGCAGTAAGAAACTTGTTAATGCCTGTCAATTTAGAACATAATGGCCACTTATTGTATAACTAATGTAGATAATGTAACTGTTACAAGTGTAACCTAATTATAGATGAGAACTCCAAACTAGGAGCACATGATGCTTGTTTTTTTTTGCGTATCTAACAATATGATATTCATACTCTAAATTAGTTATCAACTATTGGCTTTTTTCTATATTTATCCCAATCTCTAATAAACTCAATTTTAGCTTGAACAATTACTTTAAAACCCTCGTAATCCTTGGTTGTGACCCATTCCACTAGTCCGAGCATAATCCAGACACATTAGAGATAACAAGCAGAACCATCTTGAAAAATATCAGAGGAATCTTATAAGGTGCAACCAAGAAATGGTCAGAATTCCTCCAATTTTTTATGTGGTCTTAGCAAGCAACTCCACGAACATTCACATTAAAAAATTTTTTCACTATGGTATACATATGGAAATCGCAGTGCAAGTAGAAACCACTTTGCCTTTGTTTTGGATATCTAACTACGATAAAGAAACAAATGCCAAACCCAAAATATCTAAGCTCGGCCTAATTAAAGATGAGCGGTTGAAATGTCATATACGCACATAGCAGGAGAAAGATATAATAAGAAATAAATATGACTCCAAGGTTGCTTTTGAAGCTTCAAAGTGGGTGACATAATGCTCAAAGAGGCCTCCACACTAATGATAAAATACTAAAAAAGATCCGTCTGGACTACTTGATGAATATGGATAACCTATTATCCTATTTTGGAACATATATCATTTTAAGCTGTATACTTACTAGAAAGTCATACGTGACTTTGAATATTTTTGTAAATATATAAATACTTTTAATATTGGTATGCACTCTTCCATACTCTGGTGGTGCGGAATTGTTTTAATGACACATCCAAAATTAATAAAATATTGTTACCATCTTATAGTTATGTTTGGGGAATTATTTTGAAGTATAGTTCCAAACACCATAAGGAGGTCTTGCGCTCCGACGACCAATCAAGTGTTTGAGTAATTTTTGGTGAGTATAATTTCAAACACTTTAGAGAGACTATAAACTTCCATAACCAATAAATTTCTCTTAGATTAGTTTCCAATAGTAAAACAATACATGCAAGCCAATGCAGACCAATTTTTGTCTTCAGAAATGACCACTCTGCCATGATTAACAAACAATGACAATAAGTTTCCTTTTCTTTTTTGCCAATGATAGCTCATGTTATTAATAAATAATATTGTCGAAGCTAGAAAATTGCATTCATCCACAATAATTGGCAATGCATTTCCCATTACAGATCAGGTTCTTCATAATTAAGAATGTCAAAAACTTAAAGAATTATTATCAGAAGCAACTTGTACTACATTAACCTTTTCAATTTGGGATCTTAATAAATTAAATTATTGAGGCTTGAAAAGACCTCATCTAAAGCAACTAGTAATTTATTACCTTTTCTAGCACCAATACTTAATACATTAAGGTTTTCATTCCTTAAATACTTCATTCGAATAAACTTGCAATACATTATCCTTTAAGCTCTAGTTCTTAGATGTTAACACTGCCAAAGATAAAAAAAGGAATTTTTCGAAGACACTCGAAATATATTTCCTCTTCAAAACTCTTCCAATGAAGCAGAAGCTAGGAAAAAAAATCCTTAGTCTAAAATTAATTCAATGGAACCAAAGCTCTAAACAAAGAGAAATAAGCAAAAAAAAAAACCTTTAGCCGAAAGGATCCTTGATCCAAAATTACGCCTAGGTTTTCACGGCTTTATAATGTAGCCCAGAAAGTCCAAACACAAACTGTTTTATTTTTATTTTATTTTATTCAAATATCTTATATTATTCAAATCAAATAAAATTATATTAAGATTTGATTTTATTTTAATTTAGAATAATTATTATATTTCCTTGTATTCTAATTTAGGGTTTTAAAAGCTCTTATATAAAGCCTCATATGCCTTAAGTTATTTTAAGTTTTTGGAATAATATATTTTTTATTTTTGAAATTTTCAGTCTTTGTTACCCTTAGATTATGGTTTCATTATGTTACCCTTGAATTAGGGTTTCATCTACCGTTGCTTCTTCTTTTATTTCCGCCGCGTCTTCAGTTTGGTATCAGAGCCTCAGTTCTTGCTATGGGGAAACATGTTTCTAAAGCCTGACTATTCAGATTCAAGGTTTAAAGAAGAGAACAACACACATGGTCATGAAGATCGGGAATATCGTTTGAGTATGAGGGGGCATACCAACCGTTTCAATGACGATCGTATTGACCAATTATTGAAGGAGTTTAAATTAGCTACCAATCGTCGAATCAAGGTAAAAATTGCTTATCGAGATGCTGTCTCAGGCTATGAAGAGGTTTTCAAAACCATTTTTTTCATCAACTCGACATGGGGATGTTGTCTTCAGGCTATGAAAAGGTTTTCGAAACCGATTTTTTTATCAGCTAGATAGCGTCAATGTGACTTCGAATAAGGAACACTCGAGAAAAATTTATCTTATTCCGATAAAGTCAACAATTATAATTCCCAATGTAACAATTTGAGTCTTTGTTACCCTTAGATTAGAGTTTCATTGTGTTACCCTTGAATTAGAACCTGATCTGTGTATTTACCTTGATAAGCAAGGTCAATTTAACTTGAACAACTGCTTTGTTAACAATATGATATTTGAGTCTTTATTACCCTTATATTAGAGTTTCATTGTGTTACCCTTAAATTAGAACCTGATCTACCTTTGTGATAAAAGGGTTTCTCATCCACTATTTTATCTGGTTTCGCAAAAAAAATCTTCAAAATAGCAGCGAATTTATCTACCACTCGAATACACCACGGAAACAAAGATAAAATAAATACTTATATCAAAGCCAATATCCATCTAACTCCATACCAAATCAATAAATGAGAGATCAGTAGGCAACACTATTGTTCAGGCTAAAGCAACCAAGTGATAAAAACCTTATACCACTTGCTCAATAGGCAAAGGCCTTCATACGAGGATATTGAATCTAAAAATTTGGGTACCACTAAAGGCTCGGTCATTTGGTTTGCAAAGGAAACGTCGACTAAAAACTCATCAATAATAACCTCTGGTTAAGGTAACATTCATTGCTTCAGATTGCACTACAAACTTTGGTGCGTATTTTACCCAATAGGCCAAACCTTTATTTCTTTCTTCATCTTTGGTACTCTGACCCATCCCTCTCGTTACCACTTTATCTTCTCAGACTCTATACCTCTTTTCGAGCTGCTGCTTTCTTCATGCTGTAGGCTACACAATATTTATGTACATTATTCGTAGTAAACTTGTCATATAGGCTTATTGGGGCAAAAAAGCTCCCTTATAGTTTCTTTCCTCTTTCTTGCATGATGAGTCGTATTCTTCATAACTCTAAGGTTGCCCTTTGGATAAAAATTAAATTTTGCGAAGCTGGAGGATGCCGAGTTGCATACGTCTCATTACTTCCACTATTGGAAATGAAGATTACGGTCGAAGCTTTGGAGGAAGAAGGTGCAGTAAAAGTTTCATTTGCTGCCTGCTCTGCAACTTGGATTGGTGACTTTTGCGTCATGCTGGTCGGTTCGGCTGCTGCTACTATGGTTCTTGCAATGCCTGATTTTTAGGTCTTTTGCAAGAGGCTGATCTTTAAATTTTTTTACTTCGTCAGCAAAGATGAAGCTGATTCTCCCAACCAGAAGTAACGAAATCACATAAGGCACTGTATCCCTCGCGGCTGAACGACTCTCTCCTAAGACCTTCTTAAATATTATGTAGAAGAATAACGAGTATAACATGTAATATCTACTCAAGATTTAGTCTCCAACATCATTCAAACTAAAACTACCTGAAAAATAAAATAGAGCCTAGGGTACTTACTTCAAAATGACTAGTGCCGAGACACCATCAGCTGCGGGTCTGACTTGCCCATTTTCTAGTTTTTTCTAACCAAGACAAAGGCCCTCTTATATGTTTTCTCAATATGAGATATCCTTAACAAACTTTTGTTTATTATGCATCATCAAGTCAAAGTATGAACTTTTATTTTTAGTACCGTTGTTTTTCACCGCAAAGAATTCTATGATCTCTTCATTTAAGGAGCTCTTATTGACGTTATTAGTAGAGGACATCCATTTGGCACCAGTTGGATGAGGCCCATATGGGTGATCCAAAAGATAAAAAATAGGATGCAATGGAAAATGAACGATGCTATAAACAATAGTGAAAATACCCATTTATCAGTTGTGGAATCTGTAAAGTTCCTCATATAATTTGGAAATTGTACATACACATCAGACTAAATAATATATTTTTCAACGAGTCTTTATAACGTCTTTGACTCATAGTGCTTGTAGTTTTGGTCTTTTATATGTTCGGTTAGGGTGCGAAATGGTTCTGGAACCGCGGTTCAAAGCTGACAATTTGTTTATGAATTGACTGTTTAACTGCGAAACTGGTCTATTAAGACCGCAAACCGGCAGGACCGCAAACTATTAGGACCGCCAAACCGGCAGGACCGCAAACCATTAGAACCGCCAAACCGGCAGAACCGCAAACCATTAGGACTCCAAACCGGCATGACTGCGCAACTACGGTTTATTTGTAAAAAACCGCGGTTTATTGGTAAATATTATAAGTGTTTTATTTATTTTATAACCAAAATGTTATATTTTTAAAATATTGAGATATTGCATATTATTATAGAATTATTATTACATTTTTCTTAATATTAATTTGTTTTGGTTATTAATATTTTAAGTGTTGTAATTAATATATAGTCCAAAATTTTAAATATTACTTATGTTATTATCACATTTTGAATATTATTATTATGTTTTTAGATTTAATATTAGTAGTATTGATTTTAATATTACAAACCAAAACTATATCTTATCATGTTAAAATATTACAAATTTTATGGTTATAATTTTAATATTACATTTTGAATTTTATTACTGTGATTATTTTTTAAACCAAAATCATATTTTATCATGCAAAAATATTACAAGTTATATTTATTATCTTTAATATGACATTTTGAATTTTATTCTTGCGATTAGGTTTTAAATATTACAAGTGTTATTTATTATTTTTAAGTTATATTGTTATAATTTTAATATTACATTTTGAATTTTATTATTGTGATTTGGTTTTAAATATAACAAGTGTTATTTATTATTATTAAGTTATATTGTTATAATTTTAATATTACATTTTGAATTTTATTATTGTGATTTGGTTTTAAATATTACAAATGTTATTTATTATTTTTTAAACCAAAATCATATTTTATCATGCTAAAATATTACAAGTTATATTAAAATATTTAATATTACAAATGCTAAAATATTACGAGTCATGTTAAAATATTTAATATTATATTAAAATATTTATTATTACAATTGCTAAAATACATTTTTTAGTCTCTTGTCGCTAACAACTTTTTTAAGTCGCAAAACTTTCTCAACAGTAACTGCAATTTGTAATGGATATCCCAAAACTTGTCCTCGAGTCTCACGATTAACCTTACTTAACGCAACAACAATCAAATCGACCATCTTCGTCTTCGTACTAAGACTTTGTTTAGGAACAACAATCTTACTCTTAGTTATAGTTGGGTGTTTGACACTTCGTGTCACCTTGTCGACCATTTTAGAACTAAAAGTCGGTTTACGTATAGTACTAACAAGTTTGACGCTTCGCCTCTCCTTATCGGAAATTTTCAAACTAAAATTTTGTTTGAAGGTCTTACTCATATTCGTAGGTTCAGTGGCACATTTGATGCGTCGTGTGATCGGATCCCTCTCGGGTGGAGGAGACATCATAAAAGAAGAAAATTCCGAAAAATCAGTTTTCAGAGTTGCTTGTCCTAACCTGTTGTTGAAGCCACAAAACGGCATTGAAAATTTGAAATAAGCACAAATAATAACTAATACAAACTAATAACAATTTTTTTTCGAAAAAAAAAATCTAACTATTTCGAAAACAGAAATACGATATGTAAAATAAGAAAGTTAAGCTTAATAAAAAATCTAGAACAAGTTGAGAGATTTAGAGAGTTTATAGTAGATTTAGAGAGTGTGTGAGGTTGGAGTTGGGGTCTTCTCTATTTATAGGGGAGACCCAATTTTTTTTTTTGAAAATTTCGAAAAAAAGGAACCGTCCGGGGCATCCGGACATGCTAAGCAACGGCTAGTTTAATTAACTAGTCGTTGCGTTTGAACGTGCGGACCATCCGCACGTCTGACCGGATGGTCCGCACGGTGACATCACGAATGACGTCACTTGCTGACGTCATCCGTGATTGATTTTTTTTTATAAAAAAATCAATTTTTTTTATAAGTTATGCGCTTTAAACTATTTGTAAAAAAATCAAAACTCTATATATTGGATTGCGCACTAATATTTTATAAAAAATTAATTTTTTTTATATAAATAGGAAATTCGAACTATTATTTTTAAAAAATATAACTCTATAAATAGATTTTTCGAACTATTAGTTTTTTTAATAATTTTAGTACTTTTATGTAAAAAAATATATTAAATTCTCTAGATTATTGAAAGAAATTTTATATTATTAGCCCTTCCTTTTTTTTCTAGTTTATTGAAAGAAATTTTATATTATTAAGTTAATTTGGACATTTGTCCGGATGCCCGGGCGCCGTTGTTTTCACATAATGGTACATAATAGATAGTTTATATTGTTGATGATGTTAATCTCCTAAATAAATATATTTAATTAATTATATTTAATTATGCCAACAGAATATAATTCCTTTTTAGGAACCAAATTACACGTAGTTAATTGAAACACAGTTGGTATTTTTGAATTTATTTCACAACCAAATTACATGTGTTTACACAACTGGAACATAATCCAAATTTATACAATTTTAAAAACTTTAAATTTATACTTCAAATATTGAATACTTCAAATATTAAATTTATACTTTAAATGTTGTAATCGAAATACAAGTAAATCTATATATTTTATTTCATATCTACATAATATTAAATAAAATATCTTAAATACATAAATATAAATATATAATCAAACGTATCAAAATCAAATTACAATAGTGTTTTTTTAATGTAATTGTTTGATTATAAAATTTCGATTAAAATGATAACATATTTAAATTAAAATACATGAAATAGCACAATTAACTCGTGTATATGGTACATATATCAATTATTAAATCAGATTCAATTAACACTTACAAATTAATTTTAAATAACATTATAAAATATTCTGATAAACGGTTTTTAAATGGTTTGTCTGGTGGTTTGAACTGATAAACGATTCTTAAATGGTTTGTCTGGTGGTTTGAACTGGTCGTTTAACTGCGAAACTGGCCCATTAGGACTGCAAACCGGCAGGACCGCAAACCGACAGGATCGCATAAGGAGCAAACTGGCAAGACCGCAAACCGGCAGGACCACAAACCGGTAGGACCGCAACCCGCCAGGACCGCAAACCGGCAAGGCCGCAATCCGCCAGGACCGCAAACCGTGGTTCTGATTTAAACAGTTCTGATGGTTCGCGGTTCAGACCGTTTGCCACCCCTAGCTCCAGCTTCATTTGGTCTAAAATCATTTGGATCGACCATTTGAAAGGTATACTAGATTTCGCAGACCCTAATTCCTTTGCTATTGTTGAACATATGAAGTATGTGCAATAACACTCGCCACTAGAGTAACTCCACTCGAGACAAGAAATAGCACTAATTTGTAAAGATATCATATAAATAACGATACATGATTTTCATTCATGAAGAGCAAAAAATACGAGAGATTCATAATTCTTCATCTTTGCGGAGGTTTACTTGGAGAAACATCTCCAACGGTGTTATTAAAATTTTGGTTATAACTGTCAGAACCTTCATCATCGATGTTGTAAAAGTGTCTACGTATAGTTTCTATCATGTTTATGGTGTTGAAAAACTTGAAAAATTTAAAATCCAAAGCTTTAAGAGGAAAAAAATGATAAAAAGCTTTGGGGTGAGAAACTTTTGTAAAGGTCTAATTAAAAATATCAAGTGAAAGATGAAAAATAATATTCAAACAAAAGGTACGTCGGTCGCACCCTTTGATCTATTTGACAAGTGAATGACCTAAATCTATTTTGCAAACCTATGAATGATTAACGCTCAACTCCAACTGTCATGATTGTCGAAGCTAAAGCACCAATAGAATGTGTTAGGGTGGCGACCAAAGTCCCACATCCCACATCGGTTACACATGGGAAGGATCAGTGGTATATAAGTAAGAACATACCTCAACTAGTATGAGGCCTTTTGGTAGTGGACCAAATGCAAAGCCGCGAGGGCCTTCGGGTGCCAAAGCGCATATTCCCAACACGTGGTATCAGAGCGTCAGGCCCAGACGGAACGCGATGGTGTTAATATTCTCGGTGGTCGAACATGATGAACCAGTAGTCATGCTCAAGGTGAATGATCTACTCTATACATCCTAGTTCGGAGCGTCCATGACTCATCAAGCGGTGGTACTTGATTGGAGTGGATAGTGGAGCTAAGGAACAAGCACAGGATGGTCGAGTGAGTAGATAGATCCGTTGTAAAAGCTCCATTGCTCAGGTGGAGGAGCCATCTCTGATTAGAGTGAGCGGATGAAAGTCAATTGAGAGGAGGCTAAGTGGTACTTTGTTCGAGAGGAGGATTTGTTAGGGTGGCGACCAAAGTCCCACATCCCACATCGGTTAAACATGGGAAGGATCAGTGATATATAAGTAAGAACATACCTCAACTAGTATGAGGCCTTTTGGTAGTGGACCAAATGCAAATCCGTGAGGGCCTTCGGGTGCCAAAGCAGACAATATCATACTAGTGTTGAGATCGGTTGTGTTTTTACTTATATACAGAGACAGAATATGCGGAACCCCATATTCACAACACCCATATTCCTAACAGAATGCATTGTGAAGGTAATGATGGTTGTCCATGCCAACAACACATGTTGATAAACTATTCAGTTCTCTGGAGTGTGGTAGTCATATTCTTAGGGTTTCAAAATTACTTTTATAATTCAAAAGTTTGGATTTTTTAATGTTGTTTAAGATATCAAATTTACGACTATCCAAACATTTTCATAACTTTTTAGTAATACCTCAAACTTAAAATTTTCTAGCTAGTTATAATGTTGGCATGACTAGTCATACTTAAACCATCAGGTAGTTCAGTTATTTTTCACTTCGGTTCATCTATGACAAATACTACCAACTCAAATTTATAAATGTACGATCTTTTGTCTTAATTATTCTTTTTATTTCAAAAAGACAAGAATAAATTTCCCTTCAATATAACATACTACAATGAAACTTAAAAAAATATAGAATATACTACTCATGCATGTTTTCTTCTTCGTTTGGAGAAATAATTTGTTTTTCCTTAATGAAGATTTTAACTGTCGAAATTTTTAACATGGAAGCTATTGAGAAAATAAACCTGAAGGCTCTCACGATTATAGCCATCGGATCGGTAGCTCGACTCGATACACAATCAGTTTTGTATTGACAATTCTTGCCAATCAACCAACTTAGACAAGGATTGATTGATGATCGTTTTCAAGGGTGAATCTCAATGGTTCGGACTCGAAAGTGAAGAATTATTAAACACTATAGTACTTTCTTAATTCTCTCGTAATGACTAAAAGGCTACTGATACAATTATTATTGTAAAACTTTTTCTCATTAGGTCCGAGCTTATAAAATATAATTGATACCACGGTGGAAGATTCAAAGAAAGAAACAACTATAAAACTATAATCCTAGGTTAGAGAATAAAAGAGATTGAGATAAATAATCTCAAAATTCTATTAATCAAAGTCTAACGGAAAATAGGGTATTTGATGCTTTATATAGCACTACCTAAAACCCTAATTCTAAATAAGAAAAATTAAATAAATGTTTTAAAATAAAATAAATAAATAAAATTAACGCTAAAATATTAAAACTAGTTTTTGAAAGCTTTTTGGATCGAATTTGGGTATCAAACTTTGTGACTAGTCACAGTTTTAAAATCTGACAGGCTCGTCGAAATCTTCGATTTGAGTACCTGTTTGATCCAATTCTGATACCTGAGCTAGAAACCAGTTTGTTCGCAATATGTTTTACATCAATAACCATATGTGTAATATAGTCTGATAAGGTTTAGATGAAACTGCTAGTCCAGAAGTCCTTGAGACCTTTGCTTTGTCTAGATACATGTCAGACCTAGTATTTACAGAATCTTAGGCTTTGGATCTGAAAGCCATAGACTCGTAGCCCAAAAGGTTGCATATAAATATATGTGATACCTTCAATGTGAAGATTCTGAATGTCAAAAAAATCACTCCGACAACAACTGTTTATCCTAAAAAATCTCATCACTAAAACAAATGGTGATTGTTTTTCTGAAGAATGAAATAACTAATGCCATTGTTATGTTTTTGAAAACCATTTCTAGCTAATCGAATTATAATTAAATATTTATTCACTAAATATCCTACCAAATAATAATACTAAAACACTTAGAATAATTGTGTTAAATGATCTTATAGGCTTTGAACAGTACATCGTCCCTCGACTATCGCGTTTGGTGGCAGATAGTCCATTGACTTTCAAATGTCCGTTGATAGTCCCTGGACTATCGCGTTTGGATAAAGTTAGTCCACCAGATCCTTTGATCCATGAGAGGCTGCCACCTGTCACCATAGTCCCCAGATTTTTGTATCACCACTAGTCCCTTGAGTTTAGTAATCCGTAATATTTTACATTTTAGGTTTGACCTAAACTCAAGGGACTGGTGATACAAAAATTTGTGGACTATGATGACAGGTGGCAGCCTCTCATGGATCAGAGGATCTGACGGACTAACTTTATCCAAACGCGATAGTCTAGTGACTGTCAACGGATATTTGAAAGTCAAGGGACTATCTGCCACCAAACGCGATAGTTGAGGGATGATGTACAATTCAATGCTTGTTCTTATAATAATCCAACGACTATGTGAATAATCCTGTAATTACTTGACGATTGTGGGACGAGCAAAATAAAAGTCGTTTAACATTAAATAGAATTGGTTTTTGACAATAGTTTAACAGTGCACCCACTATAATAGAGTGGTTATCCGTATGATGTTTGTATGTTACAATACGGTCCAACAACAATAATCTAGTGGTGGTGATATAATAGTTATAAGTGATCCAAGAATAAAATTTTGAAGGTGAAAAATAGAATATAAAAGAAAATTAATCGTAAAAAAATTGCACTTAAAATGTCCACTCAACTATTATACTTTTATCCAATACCTAATTTTATTTTTATTTTTATTATTTAATATCAATTTTAACTATCTATCTCACACTTAATACTCAATTTTTTTAAATATATTAACTACCCTCTACCTTATAAGTCAAAAATTCTGTTTTCTTCCCCCATTCTAGGTTTTAAACATTTGAAAATAACAAGCTTCTAACCACCTTAACCCTACAGCCAACAAAAACCACCAAAAAACCTCATTTGGAGATGATCGGCGAGTTTAAGGTCAATATATTAATGTAATCTCTATATAAAATGCATCTAACTACTGTTTTTAGGTTATACTAAGAAACATGATGTTCATCGGCGTTTTATGTGCTCTGTTTCTTTTCATTCTACTGTTTTTTGTAAGTATCGGTGGGTAAATACTTGTTTTTGTGTTATTTATTAATTTTCGGCTTAAACCATGTGTTTGTACAGATTCTTAAGCTAGTATAATCTACGTGAGTGTGATTCCTGGTTTTATAAAAAAAATTCTATAGAACGAATGTTCAATGGGGAAATTCAACAATATAATCGTTGTTTAATAAGTTGTATATCGTTTTTTAGTGTACTAGGATTATTTTTGGGCTTGAAACAATATATAGATTCGACATTATTGTTGTCCAGGTATGTCTGATAGAGGATGCGAGTATTTTGGATAATGATGCAAATTATTTGGACTTAAAACATGTAAATGAGGCAAGTTTTATGTTTTATATTATATATATATATATATATGAACATGCGAGTTTCGTACACTCTACGAATGCGAGTTGTTTTTGGTTGATTCAGCGAGTTGTATTGCTGATTAAATTGGAACCTGAGAGTTGTGTACACTATTGCATGTTCTTTGTATAATATTAACAATACGAGCTGTGCACATTTTATTGAGAAATTGAGAGCTGCATTGATAACATTTGATATTGTGAGTTGTATTGCTACTTAAAATATACCTGAAAGTTGCACATTATTACGTGTTCTTCGTATAATATTCACGATACGAGATGTGTACATTATATTGAGAAAATGAGAGTTGTAGTTGATAACATTTGATATTGTGAGTTGTGTTACTAATAAAAATAGAATTGAGAGTTGTACATTATTGCGCCTTCTTTGTCTATTAATAACAGTGCGAGTTGATAACGTTGATAATGCAAGTTGTTTAATTAGAGTACTCAGAGTTGTTCATTTACCATATTGTGAGTTGTATTTATTACTAACTTACCTATTGGTATTGTTATGCCACATGACTGCTTTATAATTGTTCAATGCAAGGTAAGATATGTATAAACTACGAGTTTGTGTTTTCAAATATGGTCACCAAACTGCAATTATGCCTTTCAACATAGTTTGAAAATTTTCAAAGTATCCAAAAGTACGTGGAGAGAAAATGTGATAAGTTGGTCAGAGGTAACTATATTATTACCTACTCTTGCGGGGATCACAAGAATTGTTTCTTTAATAATGAGAAAGATTTTGTTGGTTTAGAATTATATCTTAAGTTGGAGCATTTAAAATTGGTTAGTTTTTTCATTAGACAACAAGTCCTTGATAAATGTTATGGTCAAAAGCGTAAACATCATATCATAAGTTTGGGAGAACCCTCTCCTAATCAACTAACTAGCGGGGAGAGTATTAATGGTTTAGTTGAAAAAAATAACTTGCTACTACTAGTTGTGCTGATGCTAATACAAGTGTTGGTCAAGCTTGTTGATGAATGTGTTGCAGCTCTAAGTTTATCTTTATACCGATATACTATAGAGCATGGTTTTTATTTCAAATATGCACAATACAACAAATAAAATCACTGCTTATTGTAAAATTAAATGTACAAGGGGTGCAAATGGAGACTTTATGCATCAGTTGATTCCAGAGCCGAGTTAATGATGATTAAGCGGTATGTTGCACACCATACTTGCAGTCCCGTTTTTTTTAAAATCATAAGAGGCATAGGACTTTGGAATCAAATTTGATTGCGGAGGAAATTCATGATTATATCCAGACGTGCCATTCGTTGACAACCAAAACCATACAATCGCCTGTCAAACAAGACTATGGTTTAGACATCTCATATCGTATTTCATAGAATGATTTAGAGAAGGCAATGAAGGGAGTTTTTGGAGATAGTTCAAGTTCTTTTAGTTTACTATTGAGGTACTTCAAATAATTGAAGAGCCGTGATATTACTACCGGCTGTTAGTTAGAAATATCAGCTGGAAACGTCTTCAAACATTATTTTATAACATTCGGTTCATGTCTTCAAGGTTTCTATTCATACTGCCCAATGTTGTATATCGATGAAACATAATTAAGCGGAAAGTATATGAGTGTATTGTTTTTTGCTGTAGGAAATGATGACAACAACGTTTAGTTTCATGCTCTTTTTATAATTTGATGTATTGCGAGAGTTGTGTAAAAATTATAAAAATATAATGTGAGTTCTTTGTTAACAGAGTGCGATTTCTTCACTACTATATAAGCATGCGAGTTGTTTGATTTATATTTTGCACGTGAATATGGGAGTTCTTTGTTAACTAAGTGCGAGTTGTTCATTGCAATATACCCATGGGAGTTGTTTGAGTTATATTATGTATACTAATAGTACATCTCTAACTAACTAACCTAATGAGTGGTTTTTGAGTGTTTGAAACCTTATTTGTTGGAGCGCCAGATCACATTTATTTAAGACCGTCATTCTGGTACCATTAATTTTGTTTTTGTCTTGTATCCAAACTGTTATCATGCGTAGTGTTATTCCGGTACATGTGAATGATTTCCGTCGTCGTCTTCCTCCGGTAGTACTTCATTAAACTTTTCAGCGTCATGCATTTGCACGAATAGATTTGTAGTTTGTTCATGCATTTCAGATTCAACAAGTGTCAGCATTGTTGTGAACCCTGTTTCCGTAGTCCGTCAATCTGCCACAAGAATACAAGAAGGATTAGTATTTGATTGTGATAATTAAATAAATTATAGCTATAAAGCTAGCTAAAACATATATTATTCTCGCTTGGCTATCAAGCTTCCACTACAGCCAAATCTTATCGGTATAGGTCTTCAATCTCTTTCTCGTTTCTTCAAGTGCAGTCTTCTTAGGAGTAGTCTGTCTGCGTTGCAACACAAAACGATTGAGAATTTCATCCATACCATCATCTTGTACATCCTCTGTCTTTGGTTGGGATGTCTGGGTTGGCGTTGGTGGAATCGTTGGTGTCGGGCATGTTACTGATTGGTAGTTTGGTTCCGGATTAGAGTCTTGTCATGTGTGTGTCTCTCTCTTTTCCTTGTTCTTTGGGTTGTGCTTTTTTACATTTTTCTATGTCTTTCTTCAGGTAAAACTGGTGTAACATCTATATTTCCATTTCCTTAAACTCATCCGAATGCTGCTCTTTCAGCCTCTATCAAACAAAGGGCAACCTACACAACCTTTCAGGTGAAGAACAACCAAGTTCATACATGCACGCGAGTTGTTTAATACCATAAACAGGTAGTACGAATTGTTTGTGGTCAGACAACATGAGAGTTGAATGATACTAACATGAGTGCGAGTTGTGTTATAACAAAGAATGCGAATTGTTTATGTATTATATAATGCACGTTGTTTGTGTTATAATACACAGTGCAAGTTGTTATAATACACAATTCGAGTTAGTATAATATACGTTACATACATGAGTGCGATGTTTTGTATAATGCATGGGATGTTGAGAATTCTTTTATATCTCTATTATATGAGTTGTATGTAATTATATTCAAAAAGTTATTTGTAAATGGATACATCGAGTTGTTTAATATGCGGTTCAGAGATTTATTTGTAACTAGATTCAGAGAGTTGTTATATATATATATTTCATACCTCATAATCTCGTAGCAGATTTAGCCTTCCAATCAGCTCCAAAATCGTTGGTTTGGACTCCAATCCCCACCATTTGAAGAACCTTGGGATCATGTTTGGCTTTGCAAGGTGTATCCCAATTGTTGTATGCTCCATAACGAAGGGCTTCATTGCAAAAAATTATTATTGTCACGAGATATATGTTAATTTATATTTAATTAAGACAAAACAATCTTACGAATAGAATTGCGACGCATCCGATAACTCTATCGGATTTTCCCTCCGCAACACAAACCCTAATGGACTGGAGAAGCTTTTGTAGTGATGATCTGGATCAGTCATAGTCGTTTATTCTGCCGAGGTATTTGAATACATCACATTCCAACTCATTACATCTCCCGAGACGGAGTAGAATAAGGTTGAACGAAGAAACAATATCTATAGCCGAGCAATATCTTCCATTTTATGCTCCCCCTCTCGACTAATGGCTTCGGCTATACATGCATGTAAAAAACGACACAACATGATATAGTAGTAAAGTTGAACATAAACTGCTTATAACATAAATTAGATTTAGAGGTACCTTTATAATGTTGTTGGATATAGTTTTTGTATTTGTCTGTCTAATTTTCCTTGATGTTTTATCTATGAAGTATGTTTTCATCATCCTTGAATCATTCTCCGCCCCGTCTACGTATTTTTTGAAGAATGCTACAGATTTTGTTAAAGCCATTTCATCTCTGTGTGTGAGCTAAACTTATTAAATTATTTCAATATTGGACCTTGGACAGATAATAGTTCCGAAGCGAATCTCTTTAGAAAGGAAAAATATTCTCCTTTGAGAATAATAAAAAATGGAAAGTGTTCCATTGGAACATGAAAAGTTGACCGATCACTTACCAATGAGGCCCTATCAATTAGTATTACACAAAAGAAATCAATTATAGAGACAAGTATAATTAGATCTGCTCTTCATAGACAAACTTGGGATTTGCGATCCCATGTAAGATCGGTTCAGGATCTCATGCTTTGACCCTAAAACGGAACGCGTCTTCCTCGATTGAGAACGTCTCTATAAGACACTGAATTATCGTATAAAACTTTTTATTTTTTATCTTCTCCAGGCGAAGGTCGAAGGGCGCCTTCAAAAGGACGTAAAACGGTATGTTTCTCGTGGCTTCGATGTGAGTAGAGATAATATGGCTTTGTTTCAACAAATTCATAAGGCTCACTAATCCGGACCTGTAGAAGCTTTCTTTCACAGTCATATTGCCAGCAAATACATGAATAACAATTGTAAATAACAAATAACTTCCATGAGATAACTACAACACAACTACCTTAATCAATGACACTAACATAAGGCTTGGGGTGGTGTCATTTAACAATATGATCTGTTTGCTAACATATAGAGCGAGTTGTGTGGGAAACATTCAAATCATGAATTATTTGAGTCATTGTACCGCGAATTATTTGGTATACGATCATATAGCGAATTGTGTGCAACAATAAGAACGTGAATTGCGTTGAAACACCACCAAACAAGTGTTATGTCCTATAACTATCAAAATGCGAGTTGTTTGCATAACTCTACGATAAGGATGCGAGTTTTCTACTGTACATGATACACAAATGCGAGTTGTGCGTGCTTTTCATATGCATGTTGACAAAATCTGGAAAATATGGAAATATAAGCCAAACCAACAACCAACTGAATAAAATACATCTAATGGAAGTCACAACACGCAGAACTGATACACAGTACATGCAACCGCAAAAGCTAATGTCGAGCACGATAAACCCAGTAACTAAGTTCCTACTCACGATCGTAACTACGTAATTTTAGTATAACTAACCAAGGTCGATCGTGAATAAACCTAAACATGCACTTTAAACTCAGTAAAAACACAAAAAATACATTTTCGAGAGAACCATGTATGTGCAACTTTATTGTGGATTTTTTCAACGGCCGGCGTATACTCAATGACAATCGTGGTTAGTGGTTTCAAAGAGGAGACGGCGATCGCCGGGTGGATTTCAATGATTAACGGTGTAAATACTGGTGAAGAAGGATAAAGGTTTTTACAGTTGGGTATATACACGATCTCTGAAGAAAGATAGAAAGACGGAACTGTATTTTAAAGGTTAAGGGTGTTTCAGGAAAAAAAATGAATTAAAGAATAAATCACATGGATATTAAAGAATTTAATTTTATTGACAATAAATATTTAATATTATATAATACTGTATCGGTAACCGAAAAACAGCAATTAATTTGAAATTAAAACATTTTTTCCAAAAATATTAGTTATTTGAGAACGGAGAGTAATACGTAATATACATAGTGATCTTTTCTTTTTCGGTAATATACACAGTAATTTTTCTTCTGTGATGCTTTTATATGTATACTAAAGAAATCAAAATCTCGTGTTTCTAAATCCGTTTTCATGTTAACTTAAAAAAAGCACACGATGTTGCCTCTGGTGAATCAACATTATGTTATCACGGATTAAAGTGAATATTTTATTTTATTTTTAGTCTCCTTATTTAGTTTACTAAAATGTCTAACAGAATCGAATTTTGTTGGCCATTTCTGATCGATTGTCGATTAGCTGTATTGTTTCCTTGGAGATGAAGTTACTCTCTAAAACCAGATAAGCAATATATATGTATGCCAAAACTAAAACTAAAACTAATTGACAACTTTACCTGCCAAATAAATCCAGAAGAAACTTTAACTTTTTCTGGGATTCTCATGTTGTAAATAGACAACCAAAACAAATCTAAGAGGAATATATTTAGGCCCAGATTCTTCCATTTTTATTCTTTTTGTCTATAGATGTACATTTAGATAACAAACAGTTGGGAGACATATTACCAACTATAATTCCAGTGGTCCAATAACTGATTCTTGAATATCAGATTATTTATCGGATGAACCGGACTCCCAAATATCATATTATATAGGAGTACTAGATTTGATAAAGAACATACACATCACGAGTGATAATCAATTTATTATACAGTAATTACACCACTGATTAGAATTTTTTAAATTACAGTGAGGTTTTACGGATAAAAAATATAGATAAAATAAAGATTGCTTTACTGATATATTTATCTAATATATATAAAAGACAATCGCGAGCCATTTATCTGGTATATTTTTTGAGGGCCTATATTATAGGCCTGAATTATTTTCTTGGCCCAGTTCAGTTAAGTTGAAAAAGTGACTCAAATAATCTGTTATGATGTTTATCCTGGTGGCCCATATGTTATAAACTTGGGCCCTATGTTGGTCCATAAATCACTCATACAATAAAACAGTCTTTAACACTTGTATTTGATTCACTGCTCTGTTTGGGAATCTGTATCTCTGGACGAGGTTAAAAGAAACCCGGTAAATCGGTCGTGTAATTTCCTTACTGAGCCATGATCGATTCTCGAATCCAGAATCCATGCATAATATTAATTTCCCAATCGTTCAAGAACTAGATTGAGCTGAAAGCTTAACGTATTTAAGAATTAAGATGTTAGGCATTCCGCTCTTGCATATAGAACCAAACAAAGCCTAAAGCCTTTCCATATTAGGACATTAAGCAATGTAACTAATTCCCTTCTCCTATTCTTTTGGATCTTTGATACTCTTAACTTAGGACATCTCTCTCTATGTCTCTCTGTCTGTCTCTCTTTCATGCAACCTCGCTAAAACATTGTCCTCCACAAAACAAAGCATAGTCTTCTCCTTTCTCCTAAAAACTTTCTTTTCGGTTCACTAAACTATTTTCTTCGTTCTCACTCATGCACTTTCTCTATCTAGACAAACAATGGCTACATCAAGCAAGTCACGTACCAATAAACGCTCTTCGACTTCATCATACACATCGACGATAACAACCGTTGTATTTGTAACTTTATGCGTATTAGGTATTTGGATGCTAGCATTTGACTCTGCCCCGTCAAATCCAGTAACCACAACTCATGCGGCCACCAAGACCACCGTCATTGACACTGATTCTGAAACGACCAGCGATGTCTTCGCTATTAACAATGATATACAACAACTACCATCTTCAGATGACCAGACCCAAAAGCTCAATAAAAAAGGCAAACCCATATTTGAGGATAACCCGGGTAATTTACCAGATGACGCTATTAAATCAGGCGAGCCTAATAAGTTGCAGCATGAAGATCACATGGTTGCCAGTTCGATTGGTCTACAAGGAACTGAGTCTAGTGAAGAGAAAGAGAAACAGATGCAAAGTCAAACACAGTTATCTGAGGAAAGTACATTAACTCAGAAGCAGCAACAAGAGCAACACCAAGACCACAAAGAGCAGCAAGAACAGCAAGAACAGCAAGAACAACAAGAACAACAAGAACCGCAAGAACAGCAAGAACAGCAAGAACCGCAAGAACCGCAGGAACAACAAGAACAACAAGAACAACAAGGACAGCAAGAACAGGAGCAGAGCAGTGACTCTGAAGATTTAAAAGAGAAAATAAATGGTAAAGAGGAAGCTAATGAGAAAGACCTGAACACAGAAGGGAATGATTTAAATGGAGATCATAAATCGAAAGAAGATGGGAATTCACAGATCCTGCCTTTGAAGGAGTTCGAAAAAGAACAGAAGCAACAACGAGAAGAAGATGAAGGAGTTATAAAGAACAATAACCCACAAGAAACTGACAATGCCAAATCGGAAACTACTGACCAGCAAAAGAAGATCGAAATAGGTGAAGATGTTACATTCAATGACGAAACAAAGCAGCAGAATCCATCAGGGCAAGGGCTTTACAAGGCAGTAGTTAAACAAACTGAGTCAAAAACATCGGCGACAACTGAGACTTCTTCTGGGAACTCAGGGGGAATCCCCAAAGTATCAGTGGAGTCGGAAAAGCAATGGATAACTCAGGCGACTCAGTCAAAGAACGAGAAACAAAGACAAAAAACCAACGCTCAAGACGATTACATTTGGCACCTCTGTAATGTTACTGCTGGTACTGATTATATACCTTGTTTGGACAATGAGAGAGCAATCATGCAGCTCAGGAGTAGACATCACTTTCAGCATCGTGAGCGGCACTGCCCTGAGGACCCACCAACATGCTTGGTCACAACTCCGCAGGGGTACAAGACCTCAATCGGGTGGCCACAGAGCAGGGATAAGGTAATTAAGGATCGGATATGGACCATTTGATTGTTGATGAATTAAGTAAGGGTCTATGGTTTACCTGAGATCTTGCATGCAGATATGGTACCACAATGTACCACACACAAAGCTAGCTGAGGTGAAAGGGCACCAGAACTGGGTGAAGGTAACAGGTGAGTTCTTAACATTTCCTGGTGGTGGGACACAGTTCATTCATGGAGCTCTGCACTACATCGATTTCCTTCAAGAGGTAAACACTTTCTCAAAAAAACGTACTAAAAAAATGAACAACCAGTTTGAAACGGTGCTAAATATACATATAATAGTAAGTTGTTTCAAATCATTAGATAGAAAGATAGAATTCACGTAGAATAACTATTGGCACTGTTTTTGGTGGCAGTCAGAACCCAGAATTGCATGGGGAAAGAATACTCGAGTGATACTAGACGTTGGATGTGGTGTAGCTAGCTTTGGAGGTTACCTCTTTGAACGAGATGTGCTTGCAATATCTTTTGCACCAAAGGATGAACATGAAGCTCAGGTTCAGTTTGCCCTGGAAAGAGGAATTCCTGCCATTTCTGCTGTGATGGGTTCTCAACGGCTTCCATTTCCAAGCAGAGTCTTTGATCTTGTACATTGTGCTCGTTGCCGAGTTCCTTGGCACAAGGAAGGTCTTGTTTTTCAACGTCTTTATCTATGGGCGAATTCAGATATTCTGCTAAGTGCTAACAAATCAAATTTGTGTTACTTAATCCATTATTGTATTTACATTATTTTTCGAGCTTCACTAAAGTTGCAAAACAACCCAATTCATTTGAGAGAATAAGCATGATCATACCGAAGAAAAATTGACCTTCCAAACATGATTCGACATCATACAAGCCTGTCTAGTGGGGGATTTGACAAAAACATTAATAGTCATAATATAAAAGTGCTCCTTCAAAACCAATATGTAAACATAATGTTAGTGAAGGGGTCAATAGCAAAACAATAAATACTAGCGCATATTTCTGAAGTACCATGCCTCTACCTCTGCACGAATGTATTCAAAACTAAGTTTTAAGACTTTTTACTTGTCTAGGTGGTTTCCTTCTGTTGGAGCTGAACAGGGTTCTTAGACCAGGAGGTTTCTTTGTATGGTCAGCAACTCCCGTGTATCAGAAGCTTAAAGAAGATGTGGAAATATGGGAAGGTAAATAATATAAATTTAGTTAGGATTTCATTTTTCGAATACCCTTACATGGACGTTATCAATGTGTAGCAATGTCTTCATTAACTGAATCCATGTGTTGGGAACTCGTGACAACCAAAAGGGACAAACTCAACGGAATTGGTGCTGCAATCTTCCGGAAACCCAACTCAAATGAGTGTTACGAGACACAGAAGAAGAACCCAGTTGCAATGTGTAAAACTGAAGATGATCCAAATGCTGCATGGTAAGTTACATTCTCGATGCGAAAATTTGTAGTTGGAAAGAACTAATAGAAACAAGAATATCATGCACATTTCAGGTATGTACCCCTGCAAACTTGCATGCACAGAGTGCCTGTTGATAAAACCGAAAGAGGAAGCAGATGGCCTGAGGAGTGGCCTCAACGGTTACAGACACCTCCATATTGGTTAAAAGGCTCCCAGATGGGACTTTATGGGAAACCAGCTCCTCAAGATTTTGCAGCAGATTATGAACACTGGAAAAATGTAGTTACCAAGGTTTATATGAATGAACTAGATATCAGTTGGACGAATGTGAGAAACATAATGGACATGAAAGCTGTTTACGGGGGGTAAGAAATCGTGACTTTTTAAGCATACTAGACGAGACTACATGACACAGTACCAACAGCATCCTTCATATAAATGCAGGTTTGCAGCAGCATTAAAAGACCTTAAAGTTTGGGTGATGAATGTAGTGAATGTAAACTCTCCAGATACACTTCCAATAATTTACGAGAGGGGTCTTTTCGGAATATACCACGATTGGTGTGAATCATTCAGTACATATCCTAGGAGTTACGATCTCTTGCATGCCGATCATCTTTTCTCCACGCTGAAAGAAAGGTCAAAGTAATTTAAGTATCCCTTTTTACTTGAAGTATCTCACTCACTAGCCTTGACAATGTTCATATCCCTCTTTTGCAGGTGTAAAATTCTTCCTGTAATGGCAGAGGTCGATAGGATAGTCAGACCTGGAGGCAAATTGATTGTTCGTGATGAATCCAGTACGGTCGACGAAGTTGCAAGCCTTTTGAAGTCTTTACACTGGGATGTTCATATGACCTTCACCAAAGACCAAGAAGGAATACTAAGTGCTCAGAAAGGTAACTGGCGGCCAGAGACATACGAAGCTTCTTCCTAACTTGCTAGTAAACATCTCGTACGCATTGTATGTCTGTCCCTGTAGTATCGAGTATCATTTATTTTTGTTTCTACTCACAAGGTATAGTAACATTGAAGAATAGATATCTTAGGAAATTCGTAAAAGGCTTAATGTTTGAATATTTTTCTAAAACACTGGATATCTTTAAGCAAGGTAGCAATCAAGCTAATTGACTAAAGGCTACTCGTTTGGTTCAGCACCAAGAACTACTATTCATACTTTAATACTTCCGCAACTATTGGCAAGAAACTGCAAATACAAGAATCGCTAATTGAATTTAACTCGTTCGTATCTTGAAATTACCTGGGTAAAACTACTAGTTGCAACACCCCAACACATCGATAGGAAGCAATTCTATTCAGGTTTATGACCTTGACTTCGAACTTTGTCGAGGAATCGTGATAAACTAATGAATGTATAGCATCCACGAACCCTAATTCCACTTAACTAAATCTCTTCCCCCAAGTCCTATTAACTTTCAACAGAGAACACACGACATAACACAACCACTAGTTAACGATTGACCGAGCTACATAAAATCACTTTCCGAATTTAGAGAACGATATACTTCTGCAAAGATCAAACAGACCTGAATCGGTGGTTTTCTACGACTTTGTGGCGCAGTGGCCGATATCGACGATGGATTGAGGCGATCGAGCGAACAATAATTCATTGCAGTGTTAGCCCAAAAGATCGTCTCCTATTGTGAGACCGCTCTTGCTCGCCAACGGCTACTATAAGTAGAGCACAAACCCTATACTTTTCTTTTTATATCAATTCACTCTCAAGACTATTATCTCGTAGTAAAATAGCCCCTCAATTAAGTTTTTTTTTTTCAGCAACTAAGAACTTTTTATTATTTAATTGAAATCAATACAAAAGTTTGGAGCAAAATTGGAACAAAAATTAAAATAAGGACCAAAGGACCAAAATAACTAGTCTATGGCGCCTTCGTCTTTCTCAGATTCAAATTGAAACAGAGCTTCGTCTTCTCCACCAAATCAGATGACAAAACCAAGGCCAAGGCTTTCGAGAAGAGATATACTACGTAATTCATTCGGAGGATTGAAGAATCGGATGCTTTTCTTCGAGTTTAGAACGCTTTTGGCAATCTAATCAGAACAATGATTTTGCAATCGAGAGATGTGTTTGATCGACATATTTGGGTGAATCAAGGATCTGCAAATGTCTAAAGATGGTTTCAGGTACCAAGCTTCGTTTCTATATGCAAGAAGATTTATCAGAATCAAACTGTCTAATTCAACATCAACATTCGTCCAATTTTCCTTCTTGCAGATAATCAATCCTTCTGTTAAAGCACTCAGCTAAGCAAAGAGAGGATTCAACTTGCCTAAAAGCGATCCAGAGCCCAGTAGAATGTCGCCATCAGAGTTTCTAACCAGGATTCCAGTACTTGCTTCTCCATGCCTGTTACACGAGCATTCGATATTCAGTTTCATTCTTCCTGGATTTGGAGCCATCCATCTAAGGTATGTTGGAACTTTCTTGTTCTTTATAGTAGAGCTACAACCAAGAGAAACACCAACATTGTAAGAGTTTGTCCATAGTTTATAAGAAAGCATATTGGCAATATCCATGCTTCTGATAATGAAAATGATTCTGTTAATAGCTTGCTTGATAGAGTGAGTAGGGCCAGAAAATTTAGACCAATTTCTGTTCCTCCAAATGACACAACAAATGACTTGGGGAACAATATGAGTTATGTGCCTTTTGCTTTTAGAAAACCAAAACCAGGTGTGAAGAACATGAGAGAAAATCATATGTCTACCAATCTTAATCTTGAACAGGCAGCTGAAATAGTTCCAAAGTTGCCAAGCAAAGCAACAGCTAACAAAGAGATGACTTTTATCTTCGCAGCTGTTGCAGAATTGGCACTTTGAAACCATTTGAATGTGCCTCTTCATGATAATGTTATCAATATGAATATATCCTTTCAAGATCTTCCAACACAGAAAAGAAAATTTTTTAGGGATAGAGGAGTTCCATATCTTAAAATAAAGGCCAGACTTAGTGAAAGATTTCCTTATGCTTTCCCAAGTGCACTTTGTATCAAACTCTTGCTTTTTAGAAAGGGTCCAAATGATTTGGTCAGACTTATCAGGATCAATTCTATACTTTGATATATGACTGATCTGTCATTTGGAATGATGTTTTGAAGACCATCTAAAACCCAATTGTTGCATTTCCAAAAGGTGTTAACTCTAGCATTTAGAAACCAGTTTTGAGAGTTAGAATCACTTATCAATTATGGTTTCTCATGCCAGTCCTCTAGCCAGAAATCCATGTGCCCTTGACCAAGCTTCCATTTGATATATTTCTCAGCAGACCTTTTGATGAGAGAAAGCCTTTTCCAAACATTCGAATCAGTTGGCTTGCAAGGAGCCTTAATGGCATGGGTGAGTGCAGTAGATTTTTTGCATCAAAGAGGACCATAGGCTACTTACTGTCTTTCCTAAAAAGAAACCACAGCTTATAAGAGAATGTTAGTTGAATTTCATCTAGACTTTTAGTGTTTAACCCTCCCTCTGAGAAAGGCTTGCATAGAAGGGGCCAAGTTGACCAGTGGATAGCTTTAACCTGGTATTTAGATCTCCACAAAAACTTGTTAACGTATGATTCAATTTTCTTGATGATATTATTAGGAAGAAAAGTGGTATGCATCCAATAGTATATTATGGGCATTAACACATTGGTTATTAAAGTTAATCTGCCTCCAAAAGACAGATTATTTAAGTCCCATTCACCAATTTTATCTTAAATTTTATCAAGAAGGGTAGAAAAATACTTCCCTCTGTTGTTTCGAGCTATCGTGATACCCAAGTAATTGAAAGGCAGAGAATCAGTGATGAAACCAGTATTGATCTTAATGTTGTTTGTGCTTGCATGATTTTCTTTTTTGGATATGATCAGCTTCATTTTTTCTTTGTTTACAGCCTGCCCAGAGATGAGCTGATATTTGTCAAGAAGGTTGCACAGGATTGTAATAGAGGAGGGCTTGCAGTTTGTGAAGATAAGGACGTCGTCTGCAAAGGCAAGACAGGGCACCAAGAAGCTTGATCTAGCAGCATAGTGAAGGCTCTTATTATTGTTGAATAGGTTGTATATCCCTCTAAGCAAGACTTTCTCTGCTAAGATAAAAAGGCTAGGAGACAAAGGGTCTCCTTGCCTAAGCCCCTTCATCTGCTTAAAGTAACCATTTACTTGGCCATTTATAAGAACAGAAATATGAATGTTTGTAATCATGTTTCTTATTAATGCTATGCAATTCTCAGAAAAACCAAAACATGATAAGACTTTCAGAATAAAGTCATGAGAAAGCTTATCAAAAGCCTTTGTCATGTCAAGTTGAATGATAGCATTACCAGATTTAGGTTTTTTGTCAATGTCATGGATCATTTCCTTAGTGATTAAGATATTTTCATAAATGAGTCTTCCTTTAACAAAAGCTCCTTGCATCTTAGAAACAATGTTAGGCATTATATTAGCTAAACGAGAGTTGATTAGGTTAGAAAATATCCTATTGAACATTGTACACAGACTTATCGGTCTGTAGTTGTTCCAAGCAGTTGGATTAGAAGTTTTTGGAATCAGGCAAATGCCCGTAGCAAAGACTCCATCAGGAAAGATATTTCCTGAAAGATAAGAGTTAAATGCATTACAGAGATCAATGCATAGTATAGACCAACATACATTAAAAAAGAATATATTGAAACCATCGAGTCCAGGAGCATTGTCATTTTTCATCTTAGATATAACACTCCAAACTTCATCTCTATTGGTTGTCTAGTGATGGAGATATTGCCATCCTCCTTAACAAGACTAGGAATATTAGAGAAGATATCATCCTGCATCAAAAGAGTTTCTTCATTTATATTAGTGAATGAATTTGAAGAAAGAATAGTTTTAAAGAATGATTCAGCAGAATTGGCAAGCTCAATAGGATTATCAATCCAGACTCCATTTTCCTTAATCCCCTTGATGTTGCTTCTTCTCTTTTTCTTATTCACATAAGCATGGTAGAGATTTGTGTTCCCATCACCATCACGAAGCCAAGCATTATAACATTTCTGATGCCAAAAACTTTCCTCATTTGTAAGAGCTTTGATATACATGCTATTAGCTTTAGAGAGAGCAGCTCTAGAGTCATTGCTGTTATTTTCTAAATGAAGAGTCTCCATTTTGTTGACCATCTCAGTAGTATCTTTAACCTTATTGAAGATGTTTCCAAACTTATTGACATTCCACTTCTTTAAGCAACTCTTTAATCTCTTTAACTTGAACCAAAAGACCTGACCATCATTTCCTTTGCAAGCCATGTTCCAACTCTGTCTCACATTACTTAATAAGCTATCATCATTAGACCAACCATTGATAAATTTAAAACTCTTTTTACATTTATCATTATTAGAAGTCAAGCTAGACTGAATTAAAAAAGGAGCATGGTCAGAACAAGTTCTGACCATGAGAAACACCTAAGTTTTATTGAAGTTATTGATCCACATTTCAATTGCTAAGGTTCTGTCCAATCTCTTCCAATGAGTACTCCTATTCCAAGTATATCTCGAGCCAATATACTCAACATCTTCAAGCTTGCAATGCCTAATAGTATCATTAAAGTCACAAGTACCAGCATGATCAAAGGTTGAACAACCAATTTGATCCTCAGAACAAGTAATAGCATTGAAGTCCCCAGTTATAATCCAAGGGAGCTCATCAGTGGAAATAGCTTTCAACTGATCCCAAATATCTAATCTAAGCATACGATTATTTTTTGCATAAACAGCAGTAAAATTTAATTTTGTATTACAACCAGGATAATCCACAAACATGTGAAGCAATTGATCATGATCCACAATAACTTTCATATCAACACCTGCATCCCAAAAGATCCACACATTGTTAGAACAGTTTGAAGAAAAGTTCTTGAATCCAAGAACAACAGAAATATCAGCCAATTTACTCACATCAGCCATGGGCTCTTGGATAGACAAAATTTTAGACCTGTTATCTTTAACAATAGAAAAGAGCCTTCTCAAGGTAGGCTTATTGTTCAAACCTCTAGCATTCCAGTTAGTTATCTTTATCATTATCTGATAGAGATTTTTGTTTTGATTTTTCTCCTTTCTTGAGCAGAGAATTGATAGTAAGCTTCTTGGGTCTTCTTCCTTTCATTTCTGATCTTATTTTACTTCTTATAATTGAGCCAAAATCACTATTGTAAGCTGAGTTTGTAGGAGAAACCTCACAACTGCCACCAATGTTTGTACAATCTGTGAGGTTTTGTTTTCTTCTATATTGAAGTTACTATGAGCAAAATCTTGGTTTATCCTATGTAATGCTTTAATGACCTCCATATTGCTTTCAACAGTATTACTTTTTTTACCACTACCATTGCAATCTTTTGGCTCAAGATCTTTATCTTTTCTTGTTATAACCGACTTCAGTTTCCTTCTATAAACTTTACTAAAAGGTTGAATGTTACTTGAAACATCTTGAGTCATTCTTTGTTTCTGATGCGAATCATCTCTAACAGCAAACTCATTGACTTCATTATTTGACAATGCTTCATACTTGGTGTTAACACTTTCTTCTTGTTTCCCAGCCTTTTCAGTTTCTTTATCTTGCTATTTCTTCTTATCAACCTTTTTACATTCCTCATCTTTATGGCCAATATGGTAACAAATTTTACAGTATGGTGCCACATTCTTATAACTTATATTAATCCAACAAACATCGTTGGAGCCAAAACCTGCCCAAATTTTGTATTTCAGCCTTTTCAAAACGTCAACTTCCACATGAGCAAAACAGGCATTCATAGTAGCTTTGTTATCAGGGATAATAACTTTGTACGTAGAGCCAATTGTTGAAGCCAAGTCATGTATAACAGTTTCATTATACATGAACTCTGGAATTCTTTCAAAACATGTCCATACCAGCGTTCTTGGGCTTTCAAATCTTTTATTAAAATCTCGATCCCATCGCAAGATTCGCATAATCTTTCCATCGATTCTCCAAAAGTTCTTCGACCAGATTTTACTAACATCTTCTTTACAGTGGAATTCAGTGAACACATGTCTCGAATCATGGCTTGTATACTTGTAACTGTCCTAGAATTTGAAGTTTTGAAAGAAACCATCTAATACAGACTTTCTTGGTATTCCATCAGTAAACTTTCCGATAATTGTAGTAGTAGATTGTTTAACCAGAAGATCTTTGACGTCTTTCGTATAATGAACCGTGTAGTGATCAACAGCTTCTTTGCAAAACTTAGGCTTGATATCTAGGCTTGGGGATTGCCTAACTGAATCAGCATAAGACTTCCGGACTTGCGAATTCCCATTATCACCATGAAGAGCTGGATACTCTTCAATTGACAGATGCTTGCGAGAAGAATTCATGGCAAAGAAAGAAGATCAGTAGAAGAAATAGATAGATTGATTACCAAGAAAGAGTTTTTTGGGAGAGAAGAAACTCATTTTCTAGCTTCACCCCAACTCAATTATTGATTTATCAGCCCCTTAATTAAGTTACATTTGTGTATAGCCAATTTGGATTAAATGAATGAGTAGTCCATACTATGCCGGTCGACTTTAAAATTAGCGGAGTGAATCTCCGGCTTATGTAAAATTTATAAATTTTCTTCTATCGCTGGTAAAATCTAGTAATCTAGTAATTAGATTTGACAAAATCTACAAATTTAAATCTCGATATTAAAAAAAATTGCTCATCATAAATTAATTTATAAATTTTGTCAAATAATAAATTTTGTAAATTATTTGTCAAATTAAAAAATACAGCACAAATTAGTTATAATAGTCAAATCAAAATGCACATTTGTTAGATTATACCGCATGAATAGTGAGTATAGCTAACTGAGGGAATAGACGATTGGCTTATTCCGAAAGATGTTATTATAAAAATTTATTTGATTTTAAATTTTTTCTTTTAGCTAGATTTTTAATCATGTGAAAATAATCGGGTTTTAGACATGCAAATGGTCAATAGTTACATTACCATTTTCATGTCAGTCGGGTAGTTTTGATCGAAATATATGTTTTTGTTTTTGTCGAAAACAAAACCAAAAGACAAAAAAAAAAATCACTGATAAAGTAAAATTTTTACTATATATGAATAAGGTATTTAAAAACCGTAAAAGTTATTTCAATCTAATATTAAAATTATCCAAAAATCGCACAGTATTCCCAACAAACAACCTCCCCACTAAACAGATGGAACAATATAAATTAAAGTTTTAAGCAGAGATCACTTTATTATACATAATAGCATACAAATACATTTTATTTTGTTTTGTTGGGTATAATATATATTGATGAAACATAACTCTTATTTAATAGGTTGTTACAGCAACAATAATGGCATTAAGCTCCTGTCTTGAATCCCAACAGCAGTAGAATGAGTCTGAAATAATCGGAGCGATAAGCCAATCTTAAGAACATAAGCTTGAAAGTGCTCCATGGTGGGTACCTAGGCTCGATCTCGGGGAAGAAACTTCCTTGCATTACAGCTTTCTCGTGGCTAAAACATTCAAACGAGTATTTTCCGTGATACCTCCCTATACCACTTTGTCCAACTCCTCCAAACGGTAACGCATCACATAGAGACTAAAACAACATGTTGGAAAAAATGTGAGAATAAAGTATTCAGAATTGTCGTCAACTTACAAGTGGTTTATGCTACAATATTTACCTGAACTAGGACATCATTAAAGGTAACACTTCCTGATGATGTCTCTGATAAAATACGTTTCTTGAATGTTTCGTCTTTTGTGAACGCGTATATTGCGAGCGGCTTTGGCCTCGAGTTGATGAATTCTATGCTTTCTTCGATTTTACACAGCTGAAATTTACAAAAAGTTGAAAGTAAATATATAATATATAGCTTAAAGAATAAGAGAAACGATTTGTTTTGCATTACTGTGATGATTGGGAGCACGGGACCGAAGATTTCTTCTGTCATGATCTGGGAATCAAGAGGAGGATCTAGCAAGATTGTTGGCTCAATGAACCTGTAAAAAAGTTGAGAAATATCAATTTCCATGAAATTCTCAGGCTCGTAAGGTGAGGATAGAAGTTGTACAATGATTGTTCGTCCATAGAGCCGCCGAAAACAACTGAATCTGCAACATGGGGATGTTTGATAAGGTCACGTAATCTCCCGAAATGGTGCTTATTGACGATTCTAGGAAGGAATTTCGACCCTTTTGGATTTTCACTGTAGAATGTCTTAATATACTTCTTGAGCAACTCAACCTGAAAACACAGACACACAAACAGGCTTGTCAATTTTATTACAACTGTAATTAGACTAATCATCGTGTGTATAGTAAAAAGTCGAAGCAGTACCAGAATAGTAGCAGACTTTTGTTCCACCAGTACATAGTCAATAGCTATGCATGCTTGGCCGGCACATAGACCCCATTTTGCTCCTGCTATTCTTTTAACAGCAACCTTCATAAATGACATAGTTGCACTTTATATTAGATTCCTATTAAAACATTTTATTAAAGAATGGGTGTTGATCATCAAGTGTTAATAACCTGTAAATCCCTTGGATTAGTGAGTTCATCAAGAATAGTAGGGCATTTTCCACCTAGCTCTAGTGTTACAGGTGTTAAGTGGTTTGCGGCTGCAGTCATGACAACACGCCCGATTTTCGGACTCCCTGAATATTGATAAATAAACAGTCCATTAGTTTTGCAAAAATAACATATACCTCGAATATGTTTCGATCGATATTATTACTTTTTCTCCGGTTCTTACAATAGAGTTGATCGTAAAATTTTCAATATGAGAAGTTATAGAAGAGAGAAAGACCAGTGAAGAAAATCTTGTCCCATTGTTGCATTAATAGTTGTTCACCAACTTGAGGTCCACCTTCAATGACCTTAATGGCTTTGTTGTCCAAATAAAGAGGCAATAAATTGGCTAGTAAAGATGAGCAAGCTGGTGATAGCTCTGATGGTTTTAAGACCACTGTGTTTCCTGCTGATATAGCTCCTACTAATGGGTCAAGTGCTAATGCTGATTCCAAATAACAACAAAATATCACCAATTGTTAGCACTATAAAGATATTTTGCGAGAATAAACGATCTTTATGTTACAAAATGTAGTTTAATCAAAAGACAAACAAACTTACTCATAGGAAAATTCCAGCTCGAGAAAATCAGAACTGTGCCGAATGGTTCAGACCTGACTTCTCCTTTAGCAGGGAAGAAAAGCAAAGGCAAACTACTCTGTTCCAATACAGAGGTAACTAGATCAATAAAAATACACAATTTTCTTAACATATACGTATAGACATTGGTTACAAAAAAAGCCGAAAAGTACTCCATGTAGTGCTAAAAAGTTTCCCTCAAATACTTGGCGAAATTCGAACATCTTTTCGGTGATCTTTTGGCCGAAATATACTTATTTTGTTACATTTTATTTTCCACCATGCTTTGCCAAAAGAAAAAGATTTAACATTTCGCCATTTTTGACCAATACGCAAGAACATGTAGTGATTTTGATATTTTTTATAGTCAATGCTCATACATATTATACTAGTCTACTAGTTACTACCTTCTGTGGTGCCATCCATTTCTCCACACATTTGATTGAATTATCAACTGTTCGTTGTACAAAACCAACCTATATCCAAAGTGAACATGTCAAAGCTTCCATCTTTAAAAAACATTATCAATTAGAAGGTTTGCATAGAAATGACAATTTTAAATCTTTTTAAAAATATAAAAACAGAAGGTATATATATATATAGTTACCTCATCTCTAAAAGCTTCAACGCAGTGTTTACCAAGATCTTGAAACAAAGCTTTATAAAACTTGTCTTCGTTGTCGTTGATTAGGTTGGACAAGGCAATTAACTGGTTTTTCCTCCAAGAAAGAGTTTTGGTTTTTCCAGTTTTAAATGTGTTTCTTAGCCCTTCTAAACCATCTTCGATCTCACTCAAACCCACCATTTTTGTTTCTCTTTTGTTGATTTTCCAGTATTTTTTCGACTTATGTAGTTGTTCTCTTTAGACACATAGTCTTTGGTCTGGACTAAGATATTTAACGAACATTAAATGCTTACAACCCCCAACAAATGCACATATCTCTAACGTTTATTTAATGTACATCTGATCTACCTTATCTTAAAGTATCTTTTTAATAGGGAAATGGGTCTCGTCCATTATTTTGTGTGACATGAAGCCTTTATTTATGGGTCCCGTCTCTAACGTTTATATAATGTACATCTACCTTCCTTTTAAGGATTCTAATAAACTTTTTAAATGAAAATAAAAATTATATATATTATATATAATATATATATATATATATATATATTAAAAATGTTTAAATTAATTTTTAATACCAAAAATACATATTCACAAACTATACCACCTAATAACCAAACCATCATTTATATTTACTTAACATCCCTATCAACCATATAACTCTCATTCAATACTTAATTCTTTAATAGAATCTCAAATCTAAGTTTGATAGTCGCTCCAAAAATGCTATGTTTCTTCTCAAGAACAGAGTGCGTCTTCTTGAATCGCCGACTGCACTAATCGAGTTCTCTTCGCTATGGAGGATGGAGAAGCTTCTACTCGCATCAATCTTCCTCCAACAACAAATCAAACTACTAAAAACCTTCAGTTGTCATCAATTATTAAATTTCTTACGCTTAGGAAATCTGGGTCAGCATCTCCAATTGAACCATGTTCTTCAAATAACGGGAATCGTCCTATGCTTCAATGTAACAATCACAACATTATTCACAATCCAATGTTTGAGGAATCGAAGAAATGGAAAGATAGGTCAAATGATGTTTCCCCTCACTCTTACGCTGAGACTGTTAGAGTCAAGAAAACAAGTTTTGTTCATACAAATGTATCAGTTACCTGTACTGATGATCATCCAATAATTACCTTCGATGCAAAGGATAAGGATGCTTTAATGCAACTATCGAAACATACGCTGATTGCTAAATTCGCTACTGGCAAACCTACATTGGAAGCCATCAGAAGTTTTTTGAGTAAATTCAATTTTGCAGGAAACTATAACCTTTCGGTTTGGGATTATAGACACGTTTTTATCGAATTCAATGACATAGAAGACTTCAAAAAGTTGTGGTCAAGAAACGTTTGGGTTCTTGGCAGTAAGACCATGCGTCTGTTGAAATGGACTCCGACGTTTAATCCTAATCTGGAATGCCCTTTCACCCCAATCTGGGTTTCTATACCGAATCTGCTTGAATTATTGTTTAATGATTCAACCATAGGAGAAGTTGCTAAGGTTCTTGGTGTTCCGTTGAATATTTGGGTCCCTAACATCAATCGTGCTAGGCAAAACTGTTGCAGGTTATGGATTGAGGTTGATATTTCAAAGCCTTTGGTTCACAAAGTTGAGTTACGATTTGGTGAAGTGAAGAGTTTCTAGGTTCATATAATTTATGATAAAATTCTATCTTACTGTAAACAATGTGCTCATATCGGGCATTCTGAGGAAAATTGTAAAAAACAGATGCAAGAGATGAAAGAAAGACCAGTTCCTATCAATAATATTTCAAAAAATGTTGAGAACAATAGTAAGCTGAAATCTGTTGTTGTCAATAAAGAAGATACAATGAATCAAGAGATTTCTTCTGATAGCAAATGTGAAAATAAATCTCCTGTTCAGTTTACTTCTAGTGATCTTCTTCTTGAAATCCAAGACAAAGAGTTGAATCCTTCTGTCCCACCAAAAGAATCTGAGATGATCGATGCTTTGAAGACCATTGAGAGAAGAAATATGTTTGAGCCACTGTCTGATGATGATCATTATTCTCCAAGATATGCTGGTACTCAGATTAGCTCCCCAATCAAAGATAATAATGAATCTATAAAATCAAAAAGATGAAGAAGGTCAAGATGTGGAATGCTAAAGGCCCTGCATCTTCTAAACTTATAAAGCTCAAAAGAGCCAATAAAACTCCCTCAAACTAATGACTGTTACCATTCTGTGTTGGAATGCAAGAGGGCTTGGCAACAAGTCTACTCTTCAAAGATTAAGATCCTTAAATAAGTCTACTAAAGCCAATTTTATTGCTATCCAGGAGCCTCTCATCAAAGCTCATAATATTCACTCTGTGGCCAAAAATCTTTGTTTCAATTGCTACACATCTAATCTCAACAACAAAATATGGGTCTTCTGGTCCAAGGATTACAAGGTTAATGTGTGTCTTGATGAGGATCAGATTCTTCATTTAAATGTCCAACATCCAACTTTGAACAAAGTTTTTTGGGTTTCTGTTATCTATGCCAAATGCAAGAGTATTCTTAGGCTTCCTCTTTGGGATACTATAAGGCTTCTTGACAACTCTTCTAAGGAATGGATTATTCTTGGTGATTTCAATATAACAACTAACCTTCAAGAGCAGATTGGGTGTTCTACAATTGATCATCGTGGAATGGAAGACTTTAACAATCTAATTATAGATTGCAGTTTAAATGATGCTGGTTATTCTGGTTATAGGTTTACATGGTCCAATGGATGTAAGTGGAAACGTCTAGATCGGGTCTTAACTAAAAACTTATGGATGAATTACTTTGATACTACTGCTGTAACTCATCATGCTAGGAGCTGTTCAGATCACTGTCCTATCTCTATCAAGATCTCCTCCAGCTTGGAGAGAAGGAAGTCATCTTTTAAATTCTTAAACATGTGGGTAACTCATCCAGGGTTCTTGAAAGTAGTGGAAGACAATTGGGCTGCTAATGTGGATGGTATTGATGGGAATCCTATTAAGAACTTTTGGTTCAAGCAAAAGAGATTGAAGACTGTTCTTAAAGAATGGAATAAAAATGTTTTTGGAAATCTATTTGATGCAATCAGAAACTCTCAAGATGATATTATTCTTAAAGATTCTATATTACAAACATCTCCTACATAAACTAACAAGATACTTCTTGATGATGCTAATCAAAACCACCTTGTGCTTCTTAACAGAGAGGAACTAGCTTAAAGTTAGTGATACTAACACGGTTGCCTATCATAGTTTTGTGAAGAAAAGGGTTAAAAGAAACAGAATTGAAAGAATCAAAGAGGGTAATACTTGGCTAACTACAAAGGAGTCTATCAGCAGCTCTGCTATTAGCTATTTTCAAGCTCTCCTCGCTCCTTCCCTGAATGATGACATTGAGCCTACTCTAATGGATGTTATTCCTAACCTGGTTTCTATTGAAGATAACAACTACTTAACTTCTGTTCCTGATATAAATGAAATTCATTCCATTATTAAAACTCTTAGTTCTGTGACAGCTGCAGGACCTGATGGCTTTAATGGGGAATTTTATAAAAAAATGTTGGCATATCATAGGTGCTGACTTATGCAATGCTGTCCAGGGTTTCTTCAATGGTTATAGCTTTCCTACTGGTATGGAAGTCACTGCTATATGTCTCATCCCAAAAATTGATAACCCGAATCATTGGCATGAATTTCGTCCTATAAGTCTCACTACAATGATCAGTAGAATCATTGGGAAAGTTGTCAACAACAGATTTTCCAAGCTACTGCCTAATCTTATATCAGAGGAACAGGGTGCTTTCGTAAAGGGAAGGAGTATTCATGAGTTAATCTTAATTGCTCAGGAAATATATTGTGATCTGAAAGCTAAGTGCAATGGTGGAAATTTCATCATCAAAACTGATATGACAAAGGCCTTCGACAAGCTAAATCACAGGTTTATCAACATAATCTTTAAACTATTTGGCTTCAATTCTAACGTGATATTGCTCTTGAAAAATTGTATCAGCAATGTTTATTCTTCTATCCTAATCAATGGGGAAATGAGAGGTTTCTTTGACAACACTCAAGGCCTGAGGCAAGAAGATCCACTATCTCCTAGTCTCTTCATCCTGGTGGAAGAATATCTGATCAGAAGTATAAAGAAACTTTCATCAAATAACATAAGCCTCAGATTTAAACAAAGAAGTGACATCAACATCTCTTGTCTGGCTTTTGCAGACGACTTTATGGTCTTTTGTAATGGTGGTGTTGATTCTATTCAAATTATCAAGAGACATCTTGAGCACTATCAACTTGTTTCGGGTCAGGAAATCAACTCATCTAAATCTAAGATCATTGTCCCTAGTAACATGAGAAGTCACTGCATTACCAATATTGAGAGCATTCTGAATTTCAAGCACAAAACCTTGCCCATAAAATATCTGGGATCTACAATCGATACTTCTATTTGTATTGCCAACTTTGATGATCTGATGAACAAAACTAGAAATAAGATTCAAGATTGGGATAAATCTGACCTTTCCTTTGCTGGTAGATTGCTTCTAATCCAAACTGTTCTTGCTGCTTTCCCCATGTATCTCCTTCAGCACACTATTATTCCTGTTAGTGTCATCAACATATTGGAGATTCTCTACAACAAATACCTGTGGGGAACCAAAGAAAATAAAAATGTTATTATCTGGTCCAACTGGAATAGGATTTGCAGAACTAATGATGAATGTGGTTTGAACTTAAGGAAGTTAAATGATGTTCAAACTGTTTACTCCATGAAACTGCGGTTTATTTTCGGAACCCAAACTTCTCTCTGGGCTAGATTCACTGCCTCTATCTACTGCAATAATCAGATGCATCCTTCTCTTGCTATTCCTCCTATCAATAAATCTAAAGTTTGGGATCGTATCATTAAAATCAGAGATGATGCTGAGAGCCACATATTCTACAATCTTGGGCATGGTAACATGGATTTCTGGCTCGATAAATGGTGTTCTGAGAAACCATTTATTCAGATTAGTGACAACAACAGCAGAAGATTTCTTTGGGATGTCAATACTGTAAAGGTTAAAGACTTTTGGATAAATGGTAACTGGGATCTGGACGGACTTAGATCGGTGGTGACTAATACTGAGATTTCCAAGATTAATACTATCACCCTAACTGAAAATGATGACAAAATGTTGTGGTCTCTTTCTAAGGATGGGAGCTTCAAATGCAAAGATGCTTGGAATTTTGTAAGACGGAAAAGCAACAAATCGAACCTGTAATAAAAAACTTAGAATGCAGTTACCTCTAAGAAATGCTCGTTTCTTCTTTGGCGTGCCTTATTCAACGGGATTCCTTCAGATACAGTGATTCAAAATAGAAAATTTCAACTCGCCTCGAAGTGTAATTCCTGCAACAATGTTGAAACTTCTCATCATGCTCTTGTTCAATGTCCTCAGGCTTGGTCAGTCTGGATTTATTTCAGTACAATCTTCAGAATTCACATTCAGCCTCATATGTCTCTTACTCACATCATCAGAATGTGGTACTGGTCTGCCCAGAATCAGTGTGAGATTCGGACCATCTTGTCTGCAATCATAGCATGGTCTATCTAGCACGCTCGAAACAAGAAGAAACATTCGGATTTCAACGTTAATGCAACCACCATTATCAGCCACATTGTTTTCATTCTTTCTGGTCTTGACTATACAAAAGTCTTAAAAAACAAGCATTGGGGGCGATTTAACAAAGAAACTTTAATGCTTGGCTGCGTATGTCAGATTAAGAACATCCCAAAACCCCTTTTCCTTCAATGGAAGAACGTGAAAGGTAACAGATTCAAGTTGAATGTAGATGGCTCTTGCAACTTTAAAAATGAAACCAGTGGTGGCATCTTGATTCGCAACAGTAAAGGGAACATGAGAAATATCACCAGTAACGTGCGAGTTCAACCATGAGAGTTCTGTATACTTTTAACCATGCAAGTTTATTGAAAATTAATCATGCGAGTTCTTTGAAAAATTAATAATGTTATTTGTTTGAAATATCAACCATGTTACTTCTTTGGAAAATTAACCACGTGAGTTCTTTGAAAAAATAAACATGCGTGTTCTTTGAAAAATCTACCATACTACTTCTTTAGAAAATCAACCATGCGAGTTCTTTAAAAAATTAAACATGCGAGCTCTTTGGAAAATCAAACATCCGAGTTTTTTGAAACATTAAAAATGCTACTTCTTTGGAAAATTAAACATGCGAGTTCTTTGAAAAATCAACTATACTACTTCTTTGAAAAATCAACCATGTGAGTTCTTTGAACAACAACTAAAAAATTAAAAAAATATCATTAATGGATCTAATTTTGTTCGTCTTAAAAAAATAAAGCCGATGGTACTTTCGATTTTTTTTCTTCTGAGTTACGGTTTGAAAAATACAGACTATTTAAAATAAAAATAAAAAAAGTAAGAAAGAGAAATTTGGTTAAAATAATTGTGGTTTTTCATAGTGGTGGATGAATCTATTGGTAGCATTCAATTTTTTTACACTATGTGGTAATGAGATTGTTGAGTGTATATTTATGGATATATTTTTTTTAATTTATGTATTTTATTTTTAATATATATATTGGATTCTAATAATTTGTATTTTTTTTATTTCTCTCACTACTTCAAAATATTTTTATTTTTATTTTTTCTCATATTTAATTATCCTTTTATTTTATTTTTTTCTATTGCTATCTAGAAAATAAAACAACTACTCTAAATTATAACCTATTTGTAAGAAAATTAGTAATCTAAAATATTTAGGATATATATTTTTACGAGTAATATAATGTTAGAGATGCATTTAAAAGCAAAAACTATAACCTTTGATGTATAGTTAGAGCTTTTTAGCCCCAATATCATAGGTTTATTAGATATCTTTTAGATTATCCTAAATAAGGGCGATTGTAAATAAGTATTTAATTTTTGGAATTTTGTAGTTTTTTATGTTTTTTTTTTCGGGGCTAGTGTCTAGTTTAGCATTGTTATTGGTGGTTAATTTATGGAAAACAGATATATTTTTGGACCAAACTAGAAGAATGAAGGTTAGAGTTTTGAATTTTTTTCGATAATGCACATGTACTGCATTATTTATCCTCGATACATAGCCCTTGTAAAAAAATTTACCACGTCGTAGTTTTTTTGTTAATGTTTACTTTTGATGAGTTTGGAAACTTCATACACAACCCACTGCTTAATCCGAACAAGATAATTCGGACCATAACACTCCATTGAGAAATTCGAACACGACACATGTAAAACACTTTTTGACTAACCTACTTGCTAATCAACTTAAAAGACTAATGGGTCCTTAAACTTAACCCGGTATGCCCATGAGTCAATTATTAAGAGTATAAATACCCCAACCACTCTCATTAATGAGGGTGATTAACATTTAATACAAGTAGGTTGCTTAATTATCTTACTACTTTTCACACTAAACACTAAATACCTCAAATTTACCAAAACACTTTACCAAACTACCCCCAACCCAAAATAAACCAAACCAAATTGGCGACCACAGCGAGAGCACGAAGGTGCCTGAATCTTGCATTCAAAACTAGTAGAAAAAAGAAGTTTGGATGGATCCGAACGAGCAAGGAACTCCACCTCTTGTGGTGGAAATGGTTGGGGAAAACAAAGAAAACACTATCGAATAGTAAGACAAGTTGAGAGCAAAAATAAAGGCGCTAAGGGCCATAAAACAAGCATAGAAAGGTATAAGGGAGAAATCATGAGCATCAACTATTCATCATACTGACAAACCTATGGAGAATGATCCATCAATAAAGACTCATCTGAGTTCAAAAAAGACTCATGTCAGCTCTAAGAAAACACATCGGTCCAAACCTGTTGAAAGTTCAGATTCAGAGTCCTCCAGTAGCTTTTCGAATGAGGCTGAGCTTGAGGAATCATTGTCCTCGAGTAGTGATGAAGGGAGATCCATAAAAAAATGAAGCTAATAAAAAATATTCAAGAAAGAGAGATATGCATGGTAGGCTTAAGAGACATCTAGGCAAAAGGTCATCCCACATGCATGCTGACCAGTTGTTGATTGCTCCTTTTGCTTTTCAAACCGAACCATGTATTTTCACAACACTTAACAAAGACACAGTTTTTAGTCACAATAAAAACTGGATACAGTCACATTTGTCTGCCAAAATACTGTCTGGACACCTACCAAAAAGATTTGACAGCTCTAAAATGGAGAAGTATGATGGAAGTAAAGATTCGGACAACCATCTGGAGCAATTCAAGAACTTCATGATGAATTTTGATGATGATGACAAATTTTTGTGTAGAGCCTTCTCTCAAACTTTTACGGGAAGTTCTCTTAAGTGGTATAACAGCTTACCCCAAAGGTGTATTAGAAACTTTGATACATTCTGGGTTTCCTTCCGAAAGCAATTTGTTGGGAGTAAAGAGGTAAGTGGCAATAAAGATACCACAATCCATTCTTCCCAAGAACCAAAGGAGTCCTTAAAGGATTATATAAGTCGATTCGTGAATACGAAAAATGGACTTGCAGATTTCTTCGAACAAATGGAAATTGTTTCTCTAAGACAAGGGTTGAACCCTAGGAACTTGGCTGATTCAGTGACTAGGAAGAAAGCCATGCCATGGGATGGCCTGTTGAATCAGGTGGGAAAACAGATTAATGTGGAAGAAACCAAGAAAACCAGGGTGCACCGTCAAGTGAGGTCTACCACAACAGCTCAGAACCAGTCCGGATATAAGGCTAAGAAGACTGGACAAGGGTCCAACCGGGCTAAACAGACTCAGTCCAACCAGAATCAGTCTCAGCGCCAGCAGTCAAGAGCTAAAAGAGGTCATTGGTTTCAACCAGAGTGGTTTGCAGAGTTAAGAGAGAATGTGGCCACCATATATGACAAGACCAAGGATGAAGTCCATTTCCGGAAACCGGCGACACTGTAGTCTCCCAGAGAAAGTCGAAATACTTGTTTTTGCCAATATCATAATGATATAGGCCATAATACTCAAGACTGCATAGCATTGAAACAAGAAGCGAAAAATCTTATTGGAAGAGGCAAGCTGGGAGCTTATGTAAAAAAAGTGGAAACAGGCCTGACAGTGCTCCTCAGACGGGCTCTACAAACAATGTAGGAATATCTGTTCAAGAAGGGGCAATGGTGATTCTTGAAAGATTTGATGTTGACTCTGAGTAGTTGGATCCTAATTCAACTCGGAATAAAGTGGGCGTCATAACAGAGCAGACCAAGACGGTGTCCGGACTGATCAGTTTCTTTGAGTTACTCACCATCTTTGAAGAAGATACTGTGACAACACCTACTTCTTCATTAAGAAAGAAGCATGTACATAATTTGGCCACTCAGTTGGAAGGGGGAATGTCTTCCCATCAGTTCCAGACCCCTTTTCTATTCATAGTTTTTTTATGAGGATGATTTGAGAAATATTGATGGGTCTCATGAGGATGCAGTGGTGATGGGAGCATCTATTGGGGGCAATGATATCTGCAGGATTTCGATAGACAGAGGTAGTTCATCGAACATCCTTTTCTTAAGCTCTTATAAGCAGGTGAGGAATCCGGCCATCATTCAACGCTCAAACATAACCATTGTGGGATTCACACGGAGCTTTGCGGATGTAATTAAGGAATTTGAGGAAGAAGTACTATTGAGTAATGAGCCTTTTAAAAAGATAGTGAGGGTGCTATTTGTGGTGGTAGATTACCCCACATCCTACAATACAATTTTTGGGAGGTCTTGGCTTTCCAGAATTCATTATGTGGCCTCAACAGTTCATCAGTGTTTAAAGTATGCAGTTCAAGGGCAAGTAAGTATTGTCCAAAGTAGTCAGAAAATAGCCAGGAAGTGCTATGCAACTGCTCTTGCTCCTAAGACTTTGGGAGCAGTCAGATTAATGAAGATTAACAGTTATTGGAGCCTTCTGAGGGAGAGGGAGAGATTTATGACCCCAAAGAGGCTCCTAGTGTTATAATACCAGTTGAATAAATTGAAACCCACTCCATTGCAGGGGGTAGAAATATCAAGATTGGTTCCAAAATGGTGCTAGATTTGAAAAAGAAATTGTTGTCCTTTTTGCTAAACAATCAATATGTATTCACATGGTGCAACAATGATGTAACCGGAGTAACCACAAGCGTTATCTCACACAAGTTGTCAATCTAGAGTGATGTTGCACCTGTTGTACAGAAAATGAGAGTTTTTTCTAAGGAAAAATCTAATGTGATAATCCACGAGTTTGATCGACTTACCAAGATGGGACACATAAAAGAATCTCAGTATGCTTTATGGACTACCAATCCGGTGTATAATTTCACTGACCTTTACAGAGCTTGCCCAAAAGATCTTTATCAAGTCCCCCAGATAGATCAGTTGGTAGAATCAACGTCTGGAAACAAGTTGCTATCCTTCATGGATGCTTTCTCTGGGTACAACCAGATACAGGAGGATCCGAAGGATCAAGATTATACTACTTTTATAACATACAGAGGTCTCCATTGCTACAAGGTGATGCATTTTGGGTTAAAGAATGCTGGGGCTACTTATCAGAGGTTAGTGAACAAAATATTTGCTAGTCAGATTGGTAGGAATATGGAGGTATACATAGATGATATGATGGTTAAAATCCTAGAGGAGGATTTGCATATAATTGATCTTCAAGAAACATTTACTAATTTGGCAGCTGTGAATTTGAAACTAAACCCAGAAAAGTGTGTCTTTGGGGTTCGATCTGGAAAGTTTCTAGGTTATATGATAAGTGAGAAAGGGATACAACCCAATCCGGATCAGCTTAATGCCCTGTTGGAAATGGATCCTCCTCAAAATATTAAAGAAGTCCAGAGGCTCACTGGAAGGTTGGTTGCCCTAAATCGTTTCATTTCAAGGTCTTCAGACAAATGTACTCCTTTTTTCCAAACTTTGAAGAGTCCTAAAGATTTTAATTAGTCTCCACAGTGTAACCAAGATTTTGTTGAAATAAAAAAACACTTATCCTCACCAAAGACTCTTTCTAAACCTGTTCAAGGAGAAACACTCTATGTGTACTTGGCTGTGTCAGAATGTGCTATTAATGCAGTATTGGTAAGAGAAGTGGACAATTACCCTCGTCTTGTATGCTACATCAACAAAAGCTTGATAGATGCTGAGAAAAGGTACTTAAAGCTTGAAAAGTTGGCACTAGCCTTAGTAATTGCGGCAAGAAAGATGAGGCCGTATTTTAAGTCTCATTCCAACATTGTCCGGACATCTTTCCCATTAAAGAATGTTCTTTAGAAGGCAGACATATCAACCAGGATGACCAAGTGGTCAGTAGAGTTTGGCGATTACGACATTGATTTTTCTCCACGAACGGTTATCAAAGCTTAATCAGTGGCTGATTTCCTGGTAGAATTCCATTCGGACAGGAACTCCAAATAAACTTCAGAAGAGAAAACCAAGAAAGAATGAATAGTCTGAACTGATGGTGGTTCAATCATAATGAGTTGTAGAGCTGGAATTTTCCTAACCTCTCCATATGGTGATAGGATGTATCAGGCTATATGTTTTGGGTTCAGGGCCTCTAACAATGAGTGTGAATATGAAGCAGCTATAACTGGTCTTAAATTGGCTTTATCATGTGGGGGGGGGGGGTAAGAGAGTTTGGTTGATGAGTGATTTTCAACTTCTTATCTATCACGCTCAAGGGCAGTCTGAGGCTAAGAAGGAGCAAATAATCAAATACTTACTCATCCTGAAAGAGGTGGCAGCCAGCTTCAAAAGCGTTTGTCATGAACATATTCCCAAATCAAAGAATACACTGGCAGACTCTTTGGCAGCTATAGCGTATTCTAAGTCCTAACCTTGGATTCACATACAAGAATTCCCATCCATACAACCAAGCCAAAACAAGGAAGATGGTGAAATCTTGAGCATACAGGTGGTTCAACCTAAAGACTGGAGGTTTTCCCTTATCCAGTATATTTTTGATGGGGAATTGCCTCCGGATAAAGCTATGGTAAGAAAAATTAAACATAAGGCTCGTGGTTTTTTTTTATCATAAGAGGAGTTCTCTATAAAAAATTATTGCAGTAGACCTCTCCTGCGTTGTTTGGGGGTTGAAGAATCTCAAGTCATTTTATTCGAACTACACGATGAAGAGGGATCAACACATTATGGGTACAGGGCACTAACCCGAAGAGTGTTATTGGCTGGGTACTATTGGCCATCCATAATGGCAGATGCTAAAGAAATGTTAAAGAAGTATGATCTATTTCAAAGGTATGACAATGAAATTCATGTGCATGCAGTACCTATGAAGTCTATTTCGGAGCCAGTACCTTTTGCCCATTGGGGATTGGACTTAGTTGGGCCTCTTCCTATGACTTTCAGAAGGTGTAGAACTATTATAGTTGTTGTTGATTACTTCTCAAAATGTATAGAGGCAGCTCATTTGGCAGGAACCACTTCAAAAGTTGTCATTAAATTCATCATATCCAACATATGTTGTAGATTTGGGATCTCATAAAATATTACTACAGACAATAGGCCACAATTTGATAACAAAGATATGGAGAATTTTTGTGCTTCTAGAGGTATTCGACATTGTTTTTCTTCTCCTTTACATCCACAAGAAAATGGTCATGTTGAAGTTTCCAACATGACTATTTTTTTAGATTACCAAAAAGAATCTAGAAGGAGTTGCGGGGAAGTGGCCAAGCTATTTGCAAGAAGTGTCGTGGGCATACCGAACTACTCATCGGGTTGCTACACAAGAGTCTCATTTTGCTTTGGTGTATGTGAATGATGCAATTAACCCCATAGAAGCTACCCTACCATCATATAGGGTCCACAACAATTCTGAACAAGCTCATGAGATAACAATTAGGAATCAGTTGGACCTAATGGAAGAAAGAAGATTTAATGCTCATTTAAGAACAACTCACTACTAAGGTTTGATAAGGATCAGATTTGCTTTCAAGGTTAAAAGAAGAGATTTTCAACCAGGGGATAAAATGTTAAGGAAAGTTTTCTTACACACCAAGGAGAAGCAGTTCGGTAAGTTGGCTCCGAACTGGGAAAGCCCTATGAGGTCTGTCAAAAGCTCAAACCTGGGACATATAGACTTCAGGATAAAGAAGGGAAAGTTTTAAGCACCCATGAAATATTGAACATCTCAGGTTATATTTAGAATAAAATATTTTCAAGTAAATATTTACTTGTTAAATATCAATGTAAATATTTGGGGGCATACTCTTTCCTACCCTAGTGGCGTGTGGAGGTTTTAATGAGGTGTCCGGTCTTTTGTTCAATAATATATGATGCCTTCTTAAAATATTCGGAGTGGTTTTTCTACAATTCAATTCAAGTATAAATCATTTGTTCAACACTTTGGGTCTTTAGTAGACCAGATAAACTTGGTGAAGTGATGAGCATTAAATATATGTCATCGAAGATATTAAACACTCTCACTTTAATAATTCTAAAATGCTAGGGCTACTTAAAAATTGGCCATGAAAAATATAAAGAAAAGAGAGTATTAAACAAAAGAAATTCTGATAAATTAAACCTATTCGGACTTGAACCGAACAAGAGAACAAAACATGCCTTGGCCATCTAAGGACTTTAGGTTTTCAGAGGACCTATTCAGACTTTAACCGAATAATAGTACAAAATATGCCTTGGACATCCAAGGAATTTAACTATTTGAAAAGACAAAAAATAATATAAGACCTTAGGGCTTGTTTCTTTCGGACGCTCATTCACCACCATTACCTTTTTTAGGACTTTTGAGTTCGGCAGTCGAACTCTCACCAGTTCCCTCTTCCTCATCAGTAGTGGAATCAATTCTGCTGGAATAGTTGCGCTTATCACCGTGTGCTAGAGTATTAAATGGGATTTTTTCATAATCCATATACTTCCATAGGGGACCTAAGGTCATCTTCGAAAGGTCTCATGGAAGAGCAACACCATCTCAGAATTGAATCCATTATCTCTTTTCTCTAAGAACTCTATCACTTTATTGGTATACTAACCAATACCCACCGGGATATCTTGCTCATACTGGCTCTTTAAATCTTTCTTCTCATTGGTCATCTCTGAAACAGAGTTCTCCAGTTTAGCCTTCTCGTCGGTTAAGGCTTGAATGGCACCATCATTGGTCTGTACCTCCTCTTTCAGCGTTATGAGGTATTTTTCTAAGTTAGAATACTTAGTTTGGAGCTCAGTTCTGGATGATTCTGATGAGGATAGCTTGGTTGCCGAATCCTCCTTGACTTTCTTCAGTGCTTCAATCTCCTTATTTAGTTCCTTTATACTCTGCTGAGCGTTTATGAGATTGTTTACAAAGATTGCTTGTCAGAGGTGAGGGAGTTGATAAGGGTGGTCTGAATTTTCACCTTCCTTTCCAGGTCAAATTGGTAGAGCTGGGGGGACGGATAAGGACCTGCGAAATCATCCTTCTCAGAATCATTGAAGTACAAATCAATGTCTTGAAGGACACTAATGTCCACTTCATCATTCCCTCCCCTAACAATCTCTCCAGATTGCATATCTACTGGGATTTTCTCTTGCAATGATGGACCAGTAGGGGCTGGTGGAAGTTGGATTTTCGAAGGACGAAGAATTATTTCTTCTCCGAGGGTGACCTTTTTCTTCTTAGCAGCTTTATCATCACTGTTGGCCCTCCGTTTCATGTCCTTCTTAGGAGGATTTGGTGGGATTTGCGACTCTCCAGCCTCTCTCACTGTTTCACCCTCCACTGCTTTGAGCAAGGCTGCATCAATTCCCCCTTGGTTCCCCAAACCAGTCCCTTGTGTGGCTGCTTGAACCAACTTTGTTGCAGCTTTTTTCTTCTTGTTCTTCATCTTACTGGAAGCCTTTGCTCCGGAAGGTAAGAAAAATTTTCCATCTTTGGCCTCTGTCCTTTTGATAATCACGCCAGGAGGAGGAGGGGTGGTTAGCTCTTCCCATGTGAGGTCTCTCCGGCCTGTGGTGTTCCACAGATGGGACCTCACTAAATTTCCTAATGTAAAGCAGTTGTGGAAGGCATTCCCCTAGTACTCTGCAGCCCATGCATTGAGTTTTACATATGTATTTTGCTCATCCAAATTTCTGGTGAACTCCTTCGGCAGCACTGAAGAGGAGTAACAAGCCAATCAGAATAGGGAAACACTTATAATTTAAGAGGAAAAAACATAAAAGACAAAGAAAAGAAAGAAAATTACCAATACTTTTCCACTTGCTAATCAACATGCTAGGATTGGTGTTGGCTTTAATCTTCTTGCCATTTTCCCATGTCCCACTGATAAATAGAAATTGTGTCCTCCAATTCTTTTCGGACTCCAGCAAGTCATCCACGACTTTAAAGTTGTTCCCCATGTTGAGATGGTAGAATGAAATCTGATGATTCTTGCACAAGCTTGCTACAACAGCAAACTGCTTCATCAGAAGTGGGATTTCTGGCAATCTTGATGCTATGATGCAAGAAAGAAGAGAGTACCAGGCATTGGGGCTTAGCTGGCTAATGAAAAGTTTAACCAAGTCAAAGTACCTGACAATTTCTGGGTCCAATGGAAACCGGAGTCCCCAGTTTAGCACTTCGGTGAAAATCACCACCTCATTAAGCTTGCAGTCCATGGGAGTCTTTGGAGTAATAGGTATCCTTACCTTTACTGACTCCGGAATCCCCCATTTTGTCCGGATTTGGCCCAACTCAGCACTATGGGTGCAAATGTAATTTATATTTTGTAGGGCCAACAAATATTTAACGATAACATGTTTGAAACATGGGTCTACCTTGCCCTCTAAGCACACCAGAAGCGAGTCCGGATGACTCATACAGACTTTTAACTTGCTTTTGCCCTTCTTATCAGAAGCAACATCTCTCGTTTGACCAGACGCCTCGGTTTTGAAGGGAGCCTCCTCGATGTTGTCTTTCATTATCTCTTCCATCATTGTGGAAGGTTTGTCAGTGGCCTTAGAAGGGGGTCAGTTTCTGGCACAGAAGGCTGTTAGAATGGTTGAGCGCTTGTCACCTCCGAAGGCCTAGAATCTAGTTAAGGTTGGGATCCGGAGGGATTGGCCCGTTGAGCTACTTTAGATACCTCCGATCCATATGGTTTTGACAATAAAGGTATAGGTTGGGTTTGAGTTTGGCGGGTTGTCCGGCGATGAGTTGTCTTCTCCGGAGACTTCTCAGTATCATAACCCATAGCAATAAAGGGAGAGGGCTTTCTGATACTTGAAACTGCTTTTTCCTTCGGCACAAAAGGTTTGGACTCTAGAACAGAAGAACCAGAAGGCAAAGGTGAAAGGTTTGGTTTGAATGAAAGTTGTCTGGGTCTAGGCTTTTCAGAAGAGAAAGACCCTTGATCGACGTCCTGGGTTGGTCGACTGGATTTCTCACTTGGAGAAACTGGGAGGTCGGCGACGATATGATTCTCTCTTTCTACTTCCTTCGCTTTTTCTAACTCTGAAAAATTTAACCAGCCGCCTTTAACTAGTGCGTTTCTGGCTGTGAACATAAAACCTCTCAAGAACGATTTGAAAGTAAAGATGGGAATCTCTCCAAAAAAGCTTTGGGTGTTGAAGACAATGAAATAGTAAAAGGGTATTTATATAACAATAAAAAGTAACAGTTACCTAAGAGAAGTTGAAGAGAGTTTTTGTAATAATTAAAGGCTGCACAGACGTGAATCAAAAGCCTAGGTAACTTTCTAGACTTAGTGGATGCACCGATCTAGGGAAAATAACGGCTGGTAGGTCAAACCAAATAATGACACGTGTCCCACGATCCAAGAATAAAAATCTTAGAATTTTGGGAAGAGAAACCAGTTCTGGCGAATTTCAAACTAGGTTAGTATTGAAAATAAACTTCTTAGTCCGGACGACACGAGCAGATCAGATAAAGTCGATACTGCCTTGGTAGATTTTTTAGCCCTACTAAAAACATTTAGTGAGGTCTAAAAAATGAGCTACTGATGAGTTCAGAAACTTCAGACACAGCTCACTGCTTAATCTGAACATGGGTAATTCAGACCATAACACTCCACTGAGAAATCCGAATAGGATAAATGTAAAACACCTTTTGACTAAAATACTTGTTAATCAACTTAAAAGACTAATGGGTCCTTAAATTTGATCTGGTTTCATATCTTGACCCGGTAATCCCATGGGTCAATTATTAAGATTATAAATACCCCAACGACCCTCATTAATGAGGGCGATCAACATTTAATACAAGCAAGCTGCTTAAACCAAACCAACTTCAGTTTTTTTTTTTTTAATTTTGATTATCTGATTTAGACTTATGCCATCAGATACACCCCAAAATGAGTTTACAATTGCATAAATCTATTATTGGTGTTAAGCGCTTGATGCTCGTGAGGAAAAGTCATTTTCTTGAATACAACATTCTTGACCTAGCCATGATACAATTTCCGCTCAGTTTCAGAAAATTTAAAGTGAGACGGAGAATGAACATACAAAATAAATATTGTTCCAAATCACCAAGGGGTTAAGGCAAATCGTTACAACAACTGTCACAAAAGAGGTTAACACTAATATATGGTTTTAAGGCTAGCTCTTCCCGGTGAAATACCTAGGTGTTCCCCTTATCAACAGTCGTCTTACCCACTCTGTCTGTCTTCATCTTCTCCATAAAATTACGACTCACATTGGCTCTTAGACTTTCAAGTACCTCTCTTATGTTGGTCGTCTTCAGCTCATTAAATCAGTTCTATTTACTAGGCAAGTATATTGGTCTTCCATCTTCTTTATCCCTTCTAGAGTTCTTAAACAACTCTTCCAAATTCTATGCCGCTATCTCTGGTCCGACCATGATTAAAAAATATTCGGTGCCAAAGTGGCATGGTCCTCGATTACCATGCCCTTGCTTGAGGGCGGTCTTGAGATTTTGGACTTAAAATTCTGGAATGAGGTGGCCGTCCTTAAGCACCTTTGGTCAATTATTAACAAAACTTCAAACTATATCCGGAGTGATTGGATTAAAACTGAAAGAAAATTAAAGACAACAATTTTTGGGATATGCCTCCCGGCTCCACCATTCATGGACTTGGAGGAAATTTTATCGCTTATGCCTCTAGCCATCAATCATTTAAGAATGGCTATTGTCAACAACATGAACACCTTCTTTTGGTTTGATCATTGACTATTTCCTACCTTTCTGGCTTCTCACGATGGTCAGTCCATCATCATCGATTTGAGGTTTGGTAAGCACGTTATTGTGTCTGATTTTGTCTCCGATGGGCATTGGATTTGGCCTTTCAACAGGAGATCCACCAGTGGTAGGATCAGAAACAACCTTATGGAACTTCGCAAAATTATTCTCTCACATTCTCTTCCAAACGCCCTTGTTGACGATGTCCCTCTTTGGAAGACGACTAAAAGAACTTAAATTTTCTCTATTAAAGACACTTACGCCGCCATTTGGTCGCCTATCCCATGTGTCGGATGAGCGGATCTTGTTTGGAGTAAATTTAATATTCCTCGTCATTCTTTCATTATCTGGCTCGCAATTCATGGCAATTGTACCACTCACGACAAACTTTTGTCTTGGGGGATTGAATCTCCCTTCTTGCGTCCTTTGCAATGATGCGGATGGAAGCCTAAATCATATCCTTTATAATTGCAATTTTTTCCAGAGCATTTAGGAGCATGCCCAGACGAAGATTGGGATCTCATTCAAGAATAACTCGAATTGGAACTCTTGGCTCCTCGAAGCCTCGAATTGGAACCCATCCAATCTTCGAAACTTTTCGCGTGCTTGCTTCGGTACTATCACTTACCACATGTGGAGAGAGCGCAATAGCCGAATCTTCGTCTCCCCTCAGAGCCTTGCCTCGACCGTCTCCTTTCACTTATTAGCCGATCTTCATTTACGTTTTTTGGAACTAAAAGCGGTTGACCTTTCTAAACTATCATCCACTAACTTAACGTTGTTTATGTTGATTAAACTTCTCAACTCTGCTACACAATTCTGACTCATCTTCTATTTACTAGACTCATATCTCATTTTTCCTATTTGTTGTTCTCATTTTTCCTATTTGTTGTTTGTTGCTTTTGATATGATTATTTTCTGTATTACTTTATTTACGGGCTACTTAATTTTCTTTATTTATTTTAATGTATTTATTTAATAAAAAACGAAAATCTCAAAACTTTTAAATGATAAATCCAACCAAAAAAATATGGCATATACGCTTATTTTTTTTTAGTCTATCCATCAAGCTAATCTACTAGTTGAAATAATTGGTTGACCTAGAGAAAATAAATAAAGCTACGGTTGCATTTTTTTTCTTCTTTATATTATCTGTTGGATTTGGGTTGAATTAGCTTGCTAGGTTTTAAACTGACTATTTTATAATTGGTTGTGTTGTTTGTAATCAACGTTAACAAATGTTTTTACTATGGACGTATCTAATAATTTTAAAGCGCCATTACCTTCTTACAATAGTTTTACCGACTACTTTTGAAAGAAAGAAAGTTAGTAATAGAGGGAGAGGTATATGACTACATACGTTACTATACCCAAACCCTACAATACATAATTGATAAGACAATCTTAGTTACACAACAACCCTACTTTCAACACCACCTTCCCGATATAGAAACCACTCACCGTCGTCTCTCTTTCTCTCTAACCTCTAATCTTCTTTTTCCACGCCTAGGAAAGGCTAAGAATCCAAGAAAGAAACACAGGTCCTTTTATTAGCTAGCTTTTTGTAAAAACCAGGGGGGTTGTTCGAAATGGGTCGCGGTAAGATCGAGATCAAAAGGATAGAGAACACAACCAACAGGCAAGTGACTTACTCAAAGAGAAGGAATGGGATTTTCAAGAAAGCTCAAGAACTCACTGTCCTTTGTGATGCTAAGGTCTCTCTTGTCATGTTCTCTAGCACTGGAAAATTCCATGAGTTCATTAGCCCTTCAACCACGTATCTCTCTTTCTCTATCTCTCGATCTATTATCTTTAGGATCTCTAGGATCTCTAGGATCTAGATCTGAAACTTATTTGCTAACTTTGCTCTTATTTTAGTAAATCTAATCCATTCCTTTAATTTCTCTAGGGTTATGTTATGTACTACACGTTAAAAGAAGAACTCTAATGGTGATATGTTTAACTTTATACATATGTAGGACAAAGAAGATTATTGATCAATACCAAAAGACTTTAGGGGTTGATCTATGGAAGACACACTATGAGGTTGTTTCATCTTTCATTTTTTAAGGTTCATAATTAGTGTTTTTTTTTTCTTTTCTGTATGTTGATTTTTGTGTGGTTATAGGATAATTGTTTGTTTTTGTTTGGACAGAGAATGCAAGAACACCTGAAGAAACTTAAAGAGATTAACAACAAATTAAGGAGAGAGATCAGGTATGGCAAATTGTCAATTGGCTTATCACTTATTTTAGTTTGGTTAAGTTCCTAAAGTTTTAGTCTTTGGTTTCAATATCCATATTTTGATTATTTAGTCTATCCATTTAAAAACGAGTTATATGGACTATCTATTTTGAAATCTTGTGATAAACAAGTTCAAATTAAATTATTATCGATAGTTAATAAAATCAGGATGTGTGATTAAAAAATGATTATTTTATTTCGTCCGTGGTCTTTTTAACCGAAAAATATATATTTAGACCAATATTTTTCAAAGAACTATTTTCAAAAATTTAAAATATTTTTCGTTAAATTTGGTCCAATAAATTATAAGCAGTTATTTTGATTTTTTATTATTTTGTTCTAGATCCGTTTGGTCACCTACCGCCAGGTGAACTGCTAAGATTCACCCTAGAGTTGTCACGGTTTTGGAGAATCGACAACCGGATCGGAACCGAACCGATAAAAACTGGACGAGAACTGGACCGAATTTTAAGGTCCCGTTCACGGTTCCATTTCAAAAACTAAAACCGATAAAGAACCGAAACAATAAATTGGTTCGGAACCGAACCGATAAACCGATTAGGAACTCAATCGATAAAATAGATAAACCGATAGAACAGATAAAGAACTGACCGATAAATCGATAAACAAGTAGAACTGATAAGGAATAGCACCAATAAAACCATTAAAACCGGTTTTTATTATTATTTATTTTATATACATTATATTATATTGCCAAAATTAATAGTTAATTAGTAACTCTTAATAAAAATAATAAATTAATTTCTAAACTTTAATTTTTATGTTATTTATTTAAGTTAAAGAATTGAAAATTAAATTATAATTAATTTTTTAAATAGACCGGATCGGACCGATGACGGGTTCCGTAAAATTAGAATTAGGCGAAGTAAATAACAAATCAAAACTAGACTGAACCAAAACGGACCGAACTCGAACCGAACTGAACTCATACTGAACCGCAATCGGAACCAAACCAAACTGAACCGAACCGAAAAGTTAGCGATCCAATCCGGTTCCAAAAAATAGAATTGAAAGCTTAGCTGTCTGGTCAGAACCGATAAACCGGACCGATAACATTCACAAAGTCACTAATGGACTGTCGAGTGAAAAGGTCCGTCCCGACAGGAATAAAAAGATATATCTAGTAAACTCTTAAATTTAACAAAATTCGAGGCTCGTTATTTTTTACCATATTCCGCTATAGCTATTCAAAATTCAACTTTCTAAATTGACGTTCTGCCATTTAAACGCCAGTCAAGAGTCTACCGTCGCTTGACGAGACTAATCACAATAAAATATAAAAAGTGTGTTTTTCGTTTTTTTTGAGTTGCTCGACAATATATTATAACTATATCGAAAACTAACTATGAAATATTTATCATGTATGTACAAATAAAAAAATAACTAAGGATATAACTAAATTTGGATAAAAAAAACTATAAGCAACTTCAAAAATGAAGAATTTTTGATTTTTTACTAGACCTTTTTTTAGGTGCGATCAAAGTCCCATATTCCACATCGATTATACATGGAAAGAAAGATCAGTATATAAGTTAACAATATATCTCCATTAGTGTGAGATCTTTTAGAAATGGACAAAAAAACAAAGTTGTGCGGGTCAGTGGGCCCAAAGCGGACAATATCACACTAGTCTAGAGATCAGATTATTCTTATTTATGTATAAAGGACGAATAATGCGTCCCCAATATTCCCTACTCAAGGTGAATGAGATGCTAGATAGATGGAGTGTTTGATGGCTCAACAAATAGGTAGCTTGATCAATGAGCGGTGCAGTGTCAATCTATAGATGGAGTGCCTCATAGCTTATCAAGCAGGTGGCTTGATCAAGGAGACACACAGTGTCATCTGATAGTTAGCAGATAGATATGTCCTAAAGCTCTATAGTTCAGGCGTCGCTCCACCTGACTAGAGTGGTACTTTGTTCGAGAGGAGGAATGTTATTTATGTATAAAGGAGGAATAATGTGTTCTCAATATTCCCTACAAACGGTATTAGAGCACCAGGTCCACGTCTGATGACTCAACAAACAAGTGGCTTGATCAAGGAGCGGTGGAGTGTCATCTATAGATGGAGTGCATGATAACTTATCAAGCAGGTGGCTTGATCAAGGAGCGACACAATGTCATCTGATAGTTAGCAGATAGATCCGTCATAAAGCTCTATAGTTCATGCGTCTCTCCACCTGACTAGAATAAGCGGATAGAAGTCAATTTAGAGGAGGCTAGAGTGGTACTTTGTTCGAGAGGAGGATTGTTAAGTGCGATCAAAGTCCCAAATCAGTTAAACATGATAAGAAATATGAGTATATAAGTTAAAAATACATCTCCATTAGTGTTAAGTCCTTTTGGAAGTGGACCAAAATCAAAACCGTACGAACCAATGGTTCCAAAGCGAACAATATCACACTAGTGTGGAGATCATATTATTCTTGCTTATATACAAAAACGAAATATACGAACCCATATTTACTACCTATCCGTCGGGTGGACTTTTTTACCCGTCGGACCGTTTAGATTCTGCCCCTGACCGTAATAAGAAAACATTGTTGATAAACTCTTAAATCTTGAAATGGTTATAATTTTTGGGGTCAAATAGCCAAAAACTAATTGTCAAAAAAAAGTTAACAAATTAAAAGACGAATATGGTACATTTTAAGTTGGAAGATCAACTAAAAAAAATTGTCAAATGCAAAAAGTGAAATTGCACATTTTAAAATCAAAAAATTAGTTCAATAAACATATGATTACGGGACCAAATCAGGGATGTAGTTTTGTGTTTCATGGTACTATCCGATATCGGAGTTGGCTGTATCGGATGAGTAGAACCAGAAAGAATTAAAACTGGTCTGAATTTAGCTCGATCTCGAAATTTATTATATACAAACTTATGGGAAGCGCTTTAGCCTCTATGTAGATCTCAAAATATTATAGCTCTTATGAATTTCCTTCATTCATAAGAGCAAACAACCACATCAATATTTTCAGTATACTCAATACTATAGAATCTTTTGATGTCCAAAAAGAAGGTTTAAAGTGATTACGTATTTGAAGGCAGAGAATGGGTGAGGATTTAGAGGATCTAACCATCGATCAACTTCGCGGTCTTGAGCAAAACATGGCTTCTGCTGTTGAGGGTATACGCGACAGAAAGGTTAATCGTTCTCATTTGATTCTTGTCCTTGCATATATATATATATATATATATATATATATATATATAGTTTGTATTACATATTTAAACTCGAACTAATGTTCGTAGGTCCATAGCATCAAAACACAGACAGATACCTACAAGAAAAAGGTACATCAAACTTTTTCGGGTCGATCTCTATTATATTAGATGCAGGGTTAATTTGAATTCGGCTAGTGTGATATATTTGTGGACCGAAGTTCTGCTTAAAATAGTGCTTGAAAAAATGTTTAGTCCTAATAAATTGTTATAGTGCGTCGTTTCACTTCGAATAATTATCAAAATTTCAGGTCAAGAGTTTGGAGGAAAGAAACGGAAACCTCTTGCTAGAGCTTGTAAGAATGTTTAAGACAATTAATCAAGGTTGCTTCTATAATTACCAAAGTTCGGTCTAATCATATAATTTGGAATATTTAACCAGGAAGCAAGATGTGAAGATCCACATTACGGTTTAGTCGATAACGAAGGAGATTACGAATCTGCCCTCGCGTTGGCGAACGGAGCCACTAATCTATATGCTTTTCGTCTGCACCACAACTACCTTAACCTCCAACGCGGCGATGAAGGATTTGGGGGGCCTCAAGATCTTCGTCTTGGTTGAGCTGATTAAGATGGCTGATTAACCAAGTGAAATAAACAACAAAATGTTATAAGAACATAATAGAGTTGGACACAAACTCACTTTATAGATGCATACTTATCATGTTTGCTGACAAGCTTTTAGAGACTTGTTTGGTTGTGTGGATTGATATTTGATATGTATTATTATCTCGACTCGAATTGGTTGTATATTCTCGCTTTGTATGATTAAATGTTGTTTGGCCAAATATATATGATTGTTTGGTTTGGAATATTAGTACAAATGATTTCTCGTTTCTCGTTTAGCTATAGCTAGATATTCTTAATTCTTTCACTTTACTGGGATGAATATATCATCTCTAGATTCCTTTAAGTGTTCTTCTGTCTAACATATATTCAAATCCTTAGTCAATTCCAAATCACAAAATATCATTCAGGTTTTGGTTATATAGCTCCATTATGTCATATTGTATTTACCTTCCAAATTATTAAATACGTCTCCTAATTGTTAAATAGATTTTTCTAAAAAATTATCATTAAACTTTTTGTTATAAATTTATAATATGCATTTTTATTTATTTATAGAATATAGAATTTTTTGAACTCTGACAAAATAAATTCTTTGATTTGGTTATTTTTGTTCTAATACAATTATTTAGATTTGGATTGGACTTTTATATATATAAAAAAATTGTTTAGACTAATTTTGTTTTGAGTTTTTTTAATATCTTACAAAAAAAACTAGTTTCATTAGTGTTTAGTTAGTGAAATTCGTTATATGTTATGCAGAAACGTTAGTTAAGCCTATATTATTAGTTTAGAGATTTATTTTGTAGAATTTGTCGTGAAATCATAATGTTACGAATTAATGTTCTTTCTTTGAACTAGGTTTCACGTATTAATACTTCTGAAAATTATTTATGATAAGGTTATATTTCACTAAGGGAATAAATCAATTTAAAGTTATGACAATGAGATAATTTATGAGTTATACAAGGGTATGAATCGAAGTTTCGACGAGACGAGGGTTCAAGTTAGAGAAATGACAATGGTGCGATTCAGATTTATGATGATGAGATAATTTAGAGTAATTAAGAAGAAATAAATCATATTATGACGATACGAGGGTTCAAATTAGAAATATGACGATGGTGCAATTCAAAGTTATGATAAGGGGATAATTTAGAGTTATGACAAGGGAATAAAGAAAAATTATGACGAGGGTACGAATCAGATTTGTGACAATGGATGTTTCCCAGATGATGTTGAGAGTTTCAAATTAGAGCTATGACTAAGGTATACTTTAGAGTTATGATGAGGGGGTGAATCAGAGTTAGGATGAAGGTTTAGATTGAAGCTATGACAAAATGGTAAATAAAAAACAGGATGAGAACAGCCACGCCAGGCATGTGTGTTTATACACGTATAATTAAATAATGATTTGATACACGTGTAAATTACACATGTGATTATATAATTATTAAACACACACATATAATTAAATTTGGATGCATGTGTAGTTTAAATAATTAGTAGAATATTAAATTTAAATCCTATAAATACGAGTTCAAATTCTTATTTGAAAGAATGATCATATTTTTCTAATACAAAGAGTTTACACAATATTCAGTTTCTTTCTTAATTTCACTTAATTACTTTGGTATAATCCTTATTGTTTTCTTTTCAAAGTTGGTTAAATTATTTACCAATAGTGATGAAGCGATTAGACATGAAAATAACATATTCGAGTCGTTCAATTCAAGGCAATCCGGCGGTAATTCCAGGAATGGTGTTAAATTCTCTTGTTACTGAAAAAATGTCAGTGTTAAAGAATCAATCTTTAGGTGTAGATGGTGTGGAACAAAGAAATCTTGAAGTGACAATGGCACACCAAAATCAATCAGTTGGTGTGGTTTCTAGAGCCGATCATGTGGATGATAGATCTGGTGTTCAAGGATTTATTTCTCCTAATTCTCAAGATATAAATCTCGCGAGTCAAGGTATACCTATGTATCTTTTTAATGTATTAGAAGCTCAGATCGAAAAGCTACCATGAGAAACAATTTAAGGCAAGTCAGCTACAAGTTGAAAAATAGAAAGAGTCTCAAAGTAGATTTGAAACGTTAACAGGTGCGTTACAATTGATAAATAAAATAATTAACATTAAAAAGTAAAAAGAAGCAAAATCGAATAAGGAAAATCTGATGGAAGTTGCTTTGTTAAGGTTAGAGAAAGAGAGGTAACATTTAGACGTGAGGAAAAGTCGGAAGAAAATGAGGCTAAGACTTAGTAGAAAATAAATCTAGATATGATTGAGGGAGAAGGTGAGTCAAGTAATATTGAATCTAAGAGGAGTAAATGAAAGAAGGCAATGCAATACAATGAGGAAAAACCGAGAATAACAGACTATATGTTGCAAGAATCACCTTTCATTAGTGAAATGTTGGAAGGAAAACTTCCAAGGAAGTTTGATCCATATTGCATGAAGACTTATAATGGATCACGTGATCCTAAACATCATTTGGAACAATTTAGAAGCATGCTGATGAGATTCAACGCTGATGATATATTGTTGTGTAGAATATTTTCAATGAAGTTTAAAATGAATGCATAAAAGTGCTTATTCTTTACCTTAGGGAATTATTCAGAGTTTTGAAGTACTTTCTCACGTTTTCAGAAATCATTTTGTTGGAAATAAAGCATATAAGAAAGATGACGAGTCTATAGTTAATCTATACCAAAGAAGAGGAGAATTTTTGAAGAGTTACGTTCAACGATTTATGCGTGGGTTGGATGCTTTAACAAATTGTAAATAAGTTATAACAATTGCTGCTTTTAAAAGAGGTTTGATTTTAGAAGGAAAATTGTATGAGAATCTTGTTAGATTTTTGGTTGAAACTATGTGGAGTATTTTTTCAAAAGCAGATCAATTAATCATAGTTGATGATTCAAAGAGTGGTCCAACAAGTTCGTCCAAATCTGAAGATTTAAAAGCTATGACGGTAGATAAGAAAAATGTTAACGAGGCGAAGCACGATGAAGTCATTGAAATACCTTTGAATATGCCAAGGTTTTCCCGAGTGCATATTACAATGACCATGGACATTTGAGGAGTTACTTTAGTTGACAAATATATTTCAAAAGTTGATTGATAATGAAGAATTTGTTGAATTTATTAAAAGAAAAGGAGAGGAGAAAAATGAAGAAAAAAATGAAGACTTAGGTAAAGATTTGGAGCTAGATGAGAAACGCGATGATAACATAAAACAATGGTTGTTTACTGTTTTTAGAGGGGGGCACTTTTTCTGAAACGAGTTCTTGTTCTATGAAAAAATATAAATAAATTCATATGTGCATCCAATTTATGAATCGTCATATCATCATTATAGGAATCCGATTGCTGATTTATCTTTCACTAATGATGATTTGAGAAAAGTTATTACGCCTCATAAAGATGCATTGATTCTTAGCTTGGATATCTTGGGAGTTATGGTTACTCTTGTTTTGATATAAAATGGTAGTTCGGCTAATATCATTTTCAAGGGTAGTTATTGACAGGGTCGAATATTTTTGGAAGCGACTATCAAAGGTGTCAAGATAATTCGAAAGATATTTTAGACCTAAAATAAAAAAGATTTTTTTTACCTTTTGACTCAGTTGTATGTCTGCTGACTCAGTTGTATGTCTGCTGACTCAGCTATATGTCTTCTAAAACAATATTTACACTAATAGGCTTTTAAGGGTTTAAGCCATGACCCTACCTATGACCTAAAAACATACTATAAATACTCTAAGCGACCTCATTAATACGAGAGGACAACAAATGAACTAAACTAATCAATAAGCTGCTCATTTATCTCTCTATCGACCATAAAATATTAATTATTTCTCTACAAACTACCAAAAATACCCTTGACCATATTTTTACCTCAACAGATTGGTGATCATAGTGGGAGTGAGAGAACCCAAATTGAAAAAGTCCAAAGCTTGAAACTATTTTCTAACTCCATCGAATAATGGAAAGTGAAATGTAAGTCGATCTGCCCCGGTGGTTGAAGAGGGCCAGGTAAAAAAAGAACATATTGAAGCCATCATATGAGAATGATGAGCGTGAGGAAAGAACTTAATTATGAGATGAGCTTGCTGAATTACAAAAATAAATTGAGGTAATGAAAATACATAGACAAGCTGAAAGAGATTTAGTTGTACTAGATGATAATCCCTCAATTATCCGAAGCGGAATTTGAGGTATAATTTACCTAAAAACCATTAACTTTCTAGAAAATAACCTCAAATTAAAGTCGATTCTATCTCTGCAGAATCTAATAAAAGCTCTTTATCATCATCAGATGTCTCATCATCATCATCATCATCATCATCATTGAGTAGTGATTATTATACTAAGAAGAAAGATAAGCATCGCGATAAGCGTCGATGTAAAAAAATTGCTAGTCGAAGTAAAAAGTTGAAGGACCAAGATGCATCAACAAAGAAGCATCAGAAAGATAAGAAAATGGATTATATGGGAAAGGCAAAGGGATCGGCTAATCATGGCATAGGCCAGAGTGATCCATTTGTCGTTTGATCTGAACCAACTATATTTGTTAATTCTGATAAAGTCCATCGATTTAGCTGGGGCCATAATTTGAGGCAATCACCTGTATCAAAAAATGTTTTGTCCGGGAATCTCCCTAGAGGACTTGATGTTTCCAAAATGGAAAAGTAAAATGGGAGTAAAGATCTAGATAATAACTGAAAGTAGTTCAAATTTTTTATAATAAGTTTCCATGATGATGATAAGTTGTTGTGTCGAGCGTTTTCCCAAACTGTCAAAGACAGTGCGCTGAAATGGTACAATAGGCTTCCAGAAGGGTCAATTAAATTTTTTGTTATATTTTGGATGACCTTCCGAAGGAAATTTTATGAAGTATGGAGCTCAGCGGAAACATGGACACAATAATTCTTTGTCACCAACTAGCCACTGTAAGTTTAAAGAAATACGTTAGCAGATTTATGAATACCAAAAATGGTTTGGCTGATAGTTACGTCAATATTTCGAATAATTAATAATATTCGGAGAAGATACGATGACAGCGCCTCGAGCTATTCCAGATTGAGGCATGCAGATAGTTTAAATGATCAATTGAAAGGAAAAGTGTCACCTCATTTGTATCAAGATCCTACACCGTTTATAGTTTTTGATGGAGATAATTTTGAGAGATATTACCGGGACACATGAAGATGTTGTAGTATTCAAGGTATCTATTGAAGGAACATAAATTCGAAAGATTGTAATCGATACAGGTAGCTCAACTAACATTCAATTTTTATCTGCTTATAAGAAAATGAAAAACTTAGTTGCTATTCAACATTCAAATCGAAACATAGTGGTATTTAATGGAAACTATGCGAATGTGATTGCGGAATTTGAAGAAGAGACAATTTTGGACAAAGGGACCTTGAAAAAAAATGTTAGAATGTTGTTTGTGGTGGTAAATTTTCAGAATCCTTATAATGCTATTTTTGGTAGGTCTTGGCTCTTAAGGATGCATGTTGTTGCATCGACCGTTCATCATTTATTAAAATATACAATTGGAGGCTAAGTCAGAGTTGTTCAAAGTAGTCAGAAGGTAGCTAAAGAATGCTACGTTACTGCACTTGCTCTAAAATCTCTTAACCTTGTAGCTAATAAGCAAGAATAACAATCATGGGAGTCCTCTTCGGATTATAACCACATAGATAATCCAAAAAAAGACTCCTAGTGCAGTTATTCCCATTGAAGAAGTGGGGATTCATATAGCTTGGATGATGGGAAAAATGTTAGAATCGGGTCAAAGTTACTAGTAAATTTAGAAGTAGAGTTGTTGGTATTTTTGTCCAAGTTTTTACATGTGTGTGCCTGGTGCAGTGAAGATTTAACATGTGTGCCAACTAGTGTTATGTGTCATAATTTATCAGAACGATCAGATGCAGGTCCCGTGATTCAAAGAAGAATGACATTTTCTAAAGAAAAATCTGAAGCAATTTGTAATGAAGTAGACTGACTAACAAGTAGGCCATATTATGGAATCTCAATACCTGTTATGGACACCAAACCTAGTGATGGGAAAAAATAAAAGCGGCCTGTGGAGAATGTGTATTGATTTTACCGACGTTAATACGGTTTATCCTAAAGATCCATTTTTGGTTCCTCATGTAGACTAGTTAGTAGACTCCACCTCTGGAAACAAATTATTATCTTTTATGGATGATTTTGTTGGCTACAACCATATCCAAATGGATGTGAAGGATCAATATCATACTACATTTATCACTGACCGGGGGATACATTGCTATAAGGTGATGCCTTTTGGTTTACAGAATGCTGGAGCCACTTATCAACGTTTAGTAAACAAGGAATTTGCCAACCATATTGGAAAAAATGTAGAGGTATATATTGATGACATGATGGTGAAATGCATAAAAGAGGAAGACCATTTGTTTGATATTAAAAAACATTTTTTCAACTTAGAAGCAATTAATTTAAAGATTAATTCGGAGAATTGTACTTTTGGTGTACGATCCAGAAAAGTTTTAGGCAATATCATCAATGAAAAATGGATTCAAGCATATCCGACACAATAAGATGCGTTATTAATTGTGGACCCTCCAGATCTAAAAAATAAGTCTAAACGTTAACTGTAAGATTAATAACCTTTAATCGACTTGTGTCGAGATCATCAGATAAATGTGCACAGTTCTTTCAAATATTAAGAAACAAAAAGGAATTTAACAGGTCTCTAAACTTTGACAAAGTGTTTATTAAAATGAAGAAACTTTGTTTAAACTAGTGGAAGGAGAAAGACTTTATATATATTTGGTTGTTTCAGATCATGCTGTAAGTGAGTATTAGTTTAAAAAATTGATAATTATCCCCGTCCGGTGTATTACATTAGTAAGACTTTGTTAAATGCGGAGAAAATATATCTAAAGTTGGAAAAGTTAGCCCCAACATTGGTAATAGCAGTCAATAAAATGCGGTTCTCTTTTCAATCGTATCATATCCCGGTTCGAACTTCTTTTCCACTGAAAAGTATGCTACAAAATCCGGATATATAAGATCCAACGGTGAAGTGATTTGCCGAATATGGGGATTATGATATTGATTTTTCTCCTAAAAAATCAAGGCACAAGCTATATCAGACTTCTTCGTTGAATTCCATTCAGATCGGCCTTATGTGGAAACCCATACCATTAAACCAAAAATAAATGGATGGTTAGGAGAGATGGAGGATCCAGCCTGTTTGGATGTGGGGTTGGAATTTGTTTAATTGACCTCTTTTAGGATTCGATGTACCAAGCCATTCGTTTTGGTTTCAAAGCGTCTAATAATGAAGCTGAATATGAAACATTAATTGATGGATTAAGGATAGCTCATACATGTTGAGAAAAAGAATCTGATTGGTAAGTGATTTACAATTGTTGATACATCAGGTTCAGGGGTAACATGAAACAAGGAAGGAACATCTAGTAAGATATCTAAAAGTGATAAAGGAAACGTCTGCTTAGTTCAAAAAATGTAAAGTATGAGCATGTACCCAAGGCTGAAAATTCGATGGCTGATTCGTTGGCCACTATCGCATATGTTGAAGCATACCCATGGATTTTTATACAAGAATATCCTTCGGTAACAATAACTCTTCAAATGAAAATTGTAAGCTGCCTACTATAGTAAGCCAAGATTGGAGGTATGAAATCCTGATGTTCATTATTAAGGGTATTCTTTATGAAAATTAAAACTTAACCAAGAAGTTGAAGTTTAAAAGACATGGGTTTCTTGTTTTTGGGGAAGTCTTTACAAAAACTCTTTTACAAAACCTTAACTACGGTGCCTTGGGTCTAATGAGTCCCAAGTGATTATGGTTGAGCTGCATGATAAAGAAGGTTTTACGCATTGTAGTTATAAAGCTTTAACTAGAAAGGTTTTGTTGGCAGAATATTATTGGCCTTCCATCATGGCAGGTGCTAATGAATTGGTTAAACGATGTGATCCATGCCAAAGGTTTGAAAATGCAATTCATATTCCATCAGTTCCCATAGAGACTATATATGAAGCAACACCCTTCGATAGACAAGGGCTTGATATAGTTGGCGCACTACTAATGGCTTCAGGCGAATGTCGAACTATTATACTGGTAGTTGATTATTTTTTGAAATGGGCAGAAGTTGCACCTCTCTCTGGAACTACTTTTAAAACAGCAATAAAGTTTATTTTATCCAATATATGATGCATATTCGGAATACCTATGAGTATTACAACAAAAAATGGCCCTCAATTTGATAATGGAGATATAGAAGCATTTTCTGCATCAAGAGGAATTAAAATTATTTTTCTTCACCTTTCCATCCCCAGGCCAACATGCAGGTATAAGTGGTAAACAAAACCGTTTTAAAAGGCCTAAAAAATAATTTAGAGGGGGGCATCAGGTAAATGACCAAACTATTTACAAGAAGTGTTACGGGCTTATAGAACTACTCAACATGTTGTATACAAGAGTCTTTTTTTACCTTGGTTTACGAGATGGATGCAATAGCTCTAATAAAGTCTACTCTTCCCTCATTCAGAGTCCAAAATTATTCTGAAGAAGACAATAAGATCGCATTAAGGGCTCAACTAGATTTGATTGAAGAAATGAGGCTCAAAGCTCATTTAAGAATGGTTCACAATCAAGGCTTAATGAGGAGCAGATATGCATCAAAAATACGAAGAAGAGAGTTCAAGGTTGGAAATAAAGTTTCGAGGAAAGTTTTTTTACACACTAAAGACAAGAAATTTGGAAAGTTAACTCCAACTTGGGAAGACCCCTATACTTTTTTAGAAAGAATCAAGAGTGGAACGTATCGGCTAGTTGATCAAGAAGGGATTCCATTGAGACACTTATAAAATCTTGAGCACCGAAGATTATACCTTAAGTAAGGATTTTTAAATATTTACTTTACCTTTGTTTAGTGTAAATATATAAGGGGCATACTCTTTCTTACCCTGGTGGCTCGGGGACGTTCTAACGAGGTGCCCATATCATCAATCTACCATTTTTTCCTTTCAAAACCTCTTGTGTCTAAGTATATTCATTAATTTTGGATGTATTCGAATGGATTAACTTTGAATGGCTTGTTTTTGAAATTTTGTATGCATTCGATTGGATTACCTTCGAATGACTTGTGTTTAAAATTTTGTATGCTTTCGAATGGATACCTTCGAATGTCTTGTGTTTGAAACTTTTTATGCCTTCGAATGGATTACCTTAGAATGGCTTCTATTTGAAATTTTGTATGCCTTCAAATGGATCGGCTTCGAATGATTTTTTATTACTGGTAAAGCTATTCAAAATAAATTGGAAGTTTGAAGTAAGCTAGAAGAGATATAAGAAAATGGCACAAAGTTAATTAAATCAAAAGAAACAACAAAAATTCTTTGAATGGTTTAATGATTAATAACAAAAATTTCTTTAATATTTTCATAGGCTTACACAAACATCCACCACAATATTACAAAATTAACTTACATAATAAGGACTTATACAAAATTTTAATATTTTAATCCTTTAACCTTTGGGTTTTTTTCCTTCGGTCTTTTTTTTTTCATCCAAACTTCCCTTTTGGAATCTATTTCATCAAAAAATTTGTTTGACACCTCATCAAAAGCACTAATTTTATCTGCCAAAGATATGTTCGGGATAAAACATTTCTCTGGAACCCACCTCTATAAAGAGCCACGGGTTAGTAATAGAAACTATTTATGAAATACCAAGACCATGTCCAACTTGATCGAGGCGTCTCATTCATTTAATTTGTCTATAGTGGCGTCGGTTTATGCTTCAACATCATTGTTGGCTTCCTGTGTAGACTTGGATTTTAGAAACTCAATTTTATCTTCTAATTCTTTATTCAAATTTTATAGAGTCTGTTTTTCATCCAAGATCCGATCTATAGTTTTTTTTGTATGTCTTCTACTGAGATTTCAATAAAGTAATCTTGGTGGAATCGGATGTCTGCAGTCTCTTAAGTTCCTTTTGTACCTCAACCACCTCGTTTTTTGCCGTTTCTACCTCCTTTGTGAGTGTATCAGCCTCTCTGGATGCCTTGCTGGCCTTCGTATTTTCCTCTTTAAGAGACTTTACAATTTTTGGTTCTCCTCTTGATGAGCGAAAATGGTTCCTCCTTGAGATTTGACTGCCCTTCCAGTTCAACAAAAATGAGGGTACTGTCATTTAAGCCGACTAAAAAGCATGTATTGAGTTATGGTGGTAAGACATCAATTTGTGTTAGGGAAATTTAATTTCTTGTAACAATGAGGTATTTTCGTACAGAGAAAAATGTTCCAAGCCCTTACAACGCGTTTATGGGTCGACCATGGTTACCGAGAATAAAAGCTGATACATCAACATTTCGTCAATGACTTAAATATTCTATTGGCAGTTTTGTTGGGATAATTAGGGGAAGTCAGAGAGCAACAAAGTATTTTTATGCAATTGCTTTGTATTTGCGTAAGTTATCATCCAATAAATTTAAGGTTCGTCAATCAGGGGAAGAAGTTAATTTTGGAAACGAGGTTGATGACTCTAGAGAAGAGGTCCAAGGTGATAGTTGTTTGGATAAAGTTGATGAAATTGAAGTATTAAGTGGGAAAATGGTTAAAGTTTAAAGTCACTTGTGTCAAGGTTTTAAGGATAAACTTGTAAAGTTATTAAGCGATAATAATGATGTATTTGCTTGGATTGTTAATGATGTTATCGGGGCGAATTAATCAGCTATTTATCATGAGTTGGCTATTGATAGGAGATTAAGACCGATTCGTTAAAAAACAAGGTTTCTTTTGCAAGAGAAATATGAGGATATTGTTAAGAAATTTGAGAAATATTTAAGGTTAGGTCATATATGAGAATCGAAGTACCCAACTTGGGTATCTAATCTAATTTTGGTTAATAAAAAGAATGACCAGTGATAAATGTGCGTAGATATTAGAGACCTTAATAAAGCATATCATAAAGAGAAAAATGAGGTGTTATTTTTCAGATTCATAATATCATTTTTAGAACTTCATTTCCTTTAAGAGGTTTGTTACATATATCTGATGTTTCGGGAAGGCTAACAAGATAACCGGTTATATTATGAGAGTGTGAGATTTTTATCAACCCTTGAACTACAGTTAAAGCTCAAACAGTAGCAGATTTTATAAGTGAATTTACCGGTGAAAGGTTGAATGGTGATGAGAATGAGCAGTTGGATTTAAGAAGAGAGTTTGAATAGATAGTTGAGGTGGATGAAGCGTCAGGAATTGGTAAAGATGGAGCGAGATTTACATTGAAAACACCTTTTTGGGAGGAGATTAAGCAATCTATTAAAATTGGTTTTGATGTGACTAACAATATTCCTAAATATGAGGTTGTCTTAGGAGGGTTGAGTTTAGCTCATATATGTAGAGCGAAAGTAATATAGATTAAGTCTAATTCTAAATGGATTGTAAGTCAAGCTAATAATGTTTACAAGGATAAACATGAAAGTATGAGGGGTATTTTGAGGTTTTGAAGGAATGGGTGAAGAAATTTGAGAAAGTGGATTTTGAGAAATTACCTCGTTTTGCTAATTCGAATGGTGATTTATTGGCAACAATAGTTGTGATGGGGGATAATCTTTTGGTAATTGTTTAAGAGAGGTCATATGTAGCCGAGGTATATGAATAATTTAAAGGTTTTGACGGTTAATGTGATTAATGATTGGCGGCAAGAATATTTTTTATTTTGAGAGATCAAGTCCTTCCCGAAGGAAACGCCGAGGCTCATGCTTTCCGAATTCGTGCGGAAAAGTATACGATTCTTGAAATAGTAATTTATAGAAAATATTCTATGCAATCTTTTCCAGGTTGTTTAAATATGGAATAAGCATTATTTGTGTTGATAGATTTGCATGAAGGGATTGTCTGGGCTTATTGTGGATATAAAAGTTTAGTTATTCACTTTATCCTCGAGGGATTTTATTGGCTAAAATTGGTGGCTAATGTAGAGGCTATGATTTAAGGATGTAATAATTGTCAGTTGTATACTAGAATGAGCCATTTTCCGAGTGAGCATGAGCACGGTCTCATTCTTTATCTTTTCGATAAGTGGGGAATTTATTTGGTGGGTCCTTTGTCGATGACTATGGGTAAAATACAAGTTTTATGGTGGCTGTTGATTATTTTACCAAGTGGGTTGAGGTGAACGTTTTGTCTAAAATAAGAGCTCAAAAAATATGTGATTTTTTGAACGGTCATATTTTGTCGCAACTCAAGGTTCCAATAATACTGATGTCTGATAATGGAATTCAATTTCAAATTAAAATAAAGACATCATTTTGCAAAACATATGAAATTTAGCAACATTTATCAACACCTTATTATTTTACATGCTAACAAACAAATTAAGGTAACATATAAAAAGATTACTGATGGGAGTAAAAAAAAAAGTTGAAGGAGCAAAAGTCAAGTGGCCAAATAAACTATATATGATTTTGTTGGCCTATGGAACGACTCTAGAGGATACTACCAGAGAAACAGGCTTTTCGTTGGGTTATTGAATGGATGATGTTATTCAAGCTAAAGTTTTTATTCCTAATTATAGGATTCAATACTATTTGAAGGAAGATAATGTTGAATGAAATCAGATTTTAGTGGATTTAATTTAGGAAGATCACGATCAATATCGAGTTAGAGAATATTATTATAATAGTCTAATGAAAAGTAGATTTAATTTGAAATTGAAGACGAGAATTTTCAAGGAGGATCATTTGTTTATGAAGAAACCTTTTTATGGGTCAAAGAATAAAAATATGGGAAAGTTAACTCCAAATTGGGAGGCTCCATGCAAGGTTATATCTAAGGGTTTTCATGGGGCATATGATAAGGGGATAATCACCACTAGCAGGATGGATAGTATATGAACAATTGGCGAGGACTGATGCATGATAAAATGTCAAACCGAGCTAGTTCAAACAAAATATGGAGCAGGCCGAAGCTACAAACAAAGACGAGGGAAAACAAAAGTTATACAGAGGCATGACCGAAGGACATAGGATTAAAGGTAAGACATCGAAAGATCGACCAAATAAACGATGACGATGACCGACGTCTGGTATGGAAAATAAGTCAGAGGAAGCGAGACACTTTAGCGAGTGGAGCAGATGACCAAGACCAGATAGATCAGAAGTCTCTCTAAGCAGGGTAGAAGAAGGACGAGGATGAAAAAGAATTTCCCAAACCTTCACCATGAAAAAATAGATCTAAGGGAAGGTCATAATTGAGCAGAGGGACAAAAAATGGACCAATGCTTGGTTTATAGCGCGGATGAAACCGACGGAGACCTACCTTTAAAAGAACAGTTAAGGAAATGGTTTAGAAAAATTAATTGATCAATCAAGCCACTAAAGTAATGACCATTAATTTAGGCTTCATATCATAAATGTAAAGCTATGTGCATTGTTAATGGAGTGGTGTATCTAGTACTGCTTGTAAACTGTAAATGGAGATATAAATAGGTAAATAAACGAAGCACAATGTAATTTCTCTTCTATAATTAATAAAGTTTTATTCTTGGCATCACTTTTTTTATCTTTTCTTGTAGCAAATTTGGCGTCGTTTGTGGGACAGACAAATCGTTTAGCTCTAGATTTCTTAACCATGGTAGTCACTAGATCAGGGATTGAGAGATATATTCCAGAACATAGCGGAACCGAGAATGTCCGGCTACATCCTCAAGGAGTCTCTGTTTATGGAGAAAATCCTTGAAGCTGAGTTGCCTAGAAAATTTGACCCATTCAAGATGGAAGCATATGATCGAACCGAGGATCTGAAGAGGCATCTGAAGCAGTTTTGAAACATGATGATGACCTTTAACCCCGCTGACGCTATGATGTCGGGCCCTGTCTATGACTCTCAAGGGAAACGCGATGGACTGGTTCAAAAGTCTTCCCAAGGGGTCCGCTCATGATTTCGCAGGCATATGGAAAGCGATCAGAGAAAGATTTGTGGGTAAAAAGAGCACAGACGCGAGCGTAAATGGACCTCTACCAGAGGTGAGGTGATTCACTGAAAAATTATATTTGGTGTGGTTAATTTTCGTCCGAGGGTAAATTTGTAATTTGTTTTAGAGTTTGTGGAGGTATGTAGGTGTTTAATGTTTGAGTAGAGAGTAGAGGGAGAATTAAGCAGCCTGGTTGTATTTAATTTTCATTACCCATATTTAATGCGAGTGGTTGGGTATTTATACCCTTGTATTTGGGCTTTATGGGCTTTCGGGTCATGTTTAATGGACCCGGTCATGTTCAAGGACCCATGAGCTTTTAGTAGAAGAGTTAGCAGCTTAGTCAAGAAGTGTTTAGGTTTTTAAGTACTTTAGTCATAGTTCGAACAGTCCAATGGGCTAGGTATTCAAACTGCCCTGTCCGTTCTGGTGATCTTAGTCTGAATTGTCCCCATCTGGAGAGGTAGCAACATTCGGACTCATCAGGAGCCCCTTTTTTAGGGGTTTGTTCAAATACCTTTGCCAAAAACTTGAAAAACAGTCCGATGTCAGGGGCAGTTTTACCCGGACAGGTCTTTCGACTTGTGCTATGGCTTTATCCGGACTGAAAAACTCTGTGAATCCAAACGGTTTTTTGCCAGAGTTCATGGGACACGTGTCACTTTTTGGTTGGTTGTTTCAGCCGTTTTTTCACCTTGAATTTCACACCCACCTTCTTCGAAAAGCAACCTCTTCATTAATGAGGGTGACATCAGCGCCGTCTTTTAATCATTACTAATCTTTTCGAATTCTCTTAGGAATCAAGACTCTTTTTTGAGATTTACTATAAATTGAAATACTTTCTAGTATTTCACCATCACTTTCATTTTCACTCTGCAAATCCTCAATGCTTTTTCTCTCAAAAACAAATTTTTACTCAGGTTGTTTATGTTCACGGCTAGGAACGCTCTGATCAAAGGCGGGTGGCTCAACCTCTCTGAATTAGAAAAAGCACAAAAGGTTGAAAGGCAAAGGCGCATTGCAGCAGGCTTACCTGCTTCCCCCATCGACAAACCAGCAACTTCACCCACAGAGTCAGACCAGGGTTCTTCCTTTACAAAGGGTGTCAAACCGAGGAGGTTGTTTCAATCCAGTCTTTCCCCTATCATCTCAGGTTCTTCGGTTCAAGAGTCAGAACCCGTCGTTGAACCAGGTTTAACAGTCACCAGCCTTAAAAAACTCTCCCCATTTTTAGCCATGGGGTCTGATGCTGAAACCTCTCCGCACAAGTTAGTTGATCGGAGAAAAGACCGGCTGGTCAAAGGGCAGGCTTCTAAGGGCACCCCTGTATCAGGTGCCAAGGATAGTAGTACTGGGTCATAAGTACTCATTAGGGAACCTAGGGACAGGCTGTCCGGTCCGGAGTGTACTGGCTCAAGTCCCCAAAGAGAAACGTCCACAACAGAGCCCCAACCAGAGGCTAGAAATCAGGAGAGTACCGGAGCTCATCAGGCCGGAAGTCAGGCTGAGCCAAATCCAAACCTCCCTCTCACCACTGCGACTGAAAACCCTTCCTCAATCATGGAGGAAATAATGGAGGATTCTATCGAAGAGGCTCCATTTGAGTCTGAACCTTCCGGACAGACTGGCAGTGCTGTTGCTGCCCAAAAAGATAAAGGCAAGGAAAAGTTATGCTTGAGGCATCCGGATCTGCCGGAGTTTCTCGAAGGAAAGGTGGGGCCTTGTTTTCACAAGGTCAATGTTAAGTATCTCCTTGCACTGCAAAAGATCAACTACGCTTTCATCCACACAGCTGAGCTGGGCCAGATGCGTACGAAGTGGAGAATTCTGGAGAACGTGAAGATAAGAATCCGTATAAACCCCGAAACTCCCATAAACTGCAAGCTGAGCGAGATAGTTATTTTCACGGAGCTGTTTAACTGGGGGCTCAGATTTCCCTTGGACCCAGAGATTGTCAGATACTTTCATCTGATAAAGCTCTGTCCAAGCCAGCTGAGTCCTAATGCTTGGTACACCCTCATGGCCTGCATTATGGCCTCTAGGCTCTCCGGGATTCCTCTACCAATGGAGGAGTTTGCTGCTGTGGCCAGTCTCTGCAGAAACCACACATCCCTTTTTATCACTTCAACATGGGGGATAACTTCAAAGCAGTGGATGACCTGCTAGAGTCGGAGAGGAATTGGAGGACTCAATTCCTGTTTGTAAGTGGTGCTTGGGAGAACGGGAAGAAAATCAAGGCCGGAGTCAACCCAAGTCTCCTCACCAGCAGATGGAGAAGTGATCGTAAGGCCCATACTTTATATTTTTATCTCTTCTTTTATCAAATTTGTTTAAACTGATTGGCTTTGTCTTTTTCTTAGCAGAAGTTCCCAAGGACTTCAATGACTATCTAAAGTCCGGGCAGACCACTTGAACCAAAATCAACACTTGGGTTGCTGAAAGGTGGGGAAACCGGTTCCACGATGCTTTCACGGGGGTAACTTAGCAAGGTCTCACCTCTGGAACACTACTGGCCGGAGAGACTTAACCTGGGAAGAGCTCACCACTCAACCCCCTCCGGATGTAGTGCTCAAGAGGACACACGAACCGGATGGGACACTTTACTTGTCAGGCCGGGCCAAGGCCCCGAGTAAGATGAAAGGCAAAAAGAAGAAGGGCAAGAAAGTGGTAGGTGGAGCGGACCCTGCTGAGGTGGAGGAAGCTATTTTAACAAATCCGGAGGGGCCAACCCCAAGCTAGATTAATGATGCTCTCTTGGAAGTGGTAGAGCAGGAGAGTGTTAGGCAAGAAGTTCACTCCCCAAAACCCCCAAGGTCTTCCAAAAGAGACCGTAAACGGGGAGTTGAAAGCAAGGACAGGGAGGCCAAGAAGAAGAAGACCTCTAAGGGTGATGAACTTTCTCTCCGGCCTCCGGAGCCTCTCCCCCACGTTGATCCCACTGACCCAACACAAGCAGAGGAGATACCTGGTGACTTTCAAACTGATGAGGTCGAAGGGGGAGGTCTTAGCATTGATGGGGTAGACATCACTGGTCTTAGTGGGCTTGGTGAGTACTTTATCAACCTCCCCAGAGACGATTTTGCTGGGCCTTACCTCCCTCCGAGTACTTCAAACAACGTCACTTTTAATGGTAAGACTTTTACTGTTTCAAGTGAAAGGGACATTATAGCTCACTCTTTATTAAGTAGTGTTCAGTCGGTGCTTGTGTTGGAGAAGCAAGTTCGAAGTCAGGCAGACATTATTAAAGACCTCAAGTCTGATAAGGAGAGGCTGTCCGATGACCTTCTTACTGCCACTCAACATGCTGACATTTTAAAGGGGGAGAACGAGGAGCTAAAAAAGAACCAAGAGGGGTGGACCACCAAAGTTGCTACTCTGGAAGATACTGTCAAGAAGCTCCGGGAGAAGTTGTCCGGAGTAGAGAAAGATCTTACTTCTTCAAAAGAGGAGGTCAAGGCCAAGGATCAAGTCATTCACAACTTGACAAATGACAAGATTGCCTTTGAGAACACGGTGTCCGAGGCTGCAAAGGAGAAAGCTGATCTGCTAAGGGAGCAAAAGGCCAAAATCCAGGCCAAGATCGATGCTTGTGCCAACAACGTAATAGATACTCAAGAGAAAATGTATGCGAAGGTGAAATCAGACATGGTCCTGCTCTTCCATGAGAAGTTCCCGAAGAGGAACTTGGGAGATTTGTGGCTTCACGTAAAGTACGAAGACCTTCCCTTCCACACCATGGCTGACAGAGACTTGCATGACTATTCCAGTGCTTCCTCTTCTGATGAGGCAGAAGAAAATGCCGGGGAGGGTCCTCCTGAAGAGAAAAACGATCCCAAGGGGAAGAAGAAGATGGATGAGGCTGAGCCATCTTCAAAGGCTCAGTCTTGAATTATGAATTATTTTTTCACTTTTCATGTTATCTAAACTAAAGTCCTTGGAACGCCAAGGCACTCTTTTTGTTAATGTGTCCGGCATCTGACCGGATAGATCCTTTACTTTGTTTGACAATTTAAAATTCCTTGGAAGGCCAAGGCACTTAAGTTATTTCAATGAATATCCTTGTTTTGCACAATTTTCACATCCTTTCATAGTTTGTTTCAATTTTGGTGGCTAGTGTTTAAATAGCCATTAGTTATTTCATAAATGGCCTAAAGTGAGAGTGTTTAAGCTCTCCGATGACAAATGTTTAAGTGGTCATCATTATTTTACTTCAATCCGGATGGTGTGACAAAAAACAAAGTAAGAACACTTCAGATTTTGTTTAAGAAGGCATCAAATTTCATTAAAAAAACTCGGACACCTCATTAAAACCTCCCCGCACCACCAGGGTAGGAAAGAGTATGCCCCCAAATATTTACATGGATGTTTAAACAAGTAAATATTTACACAGACGCTACTCTAAGTACATCCGGAGATGTTCAATATTCCAAGGGTGGGTAAAAATTCTTCCATCCTTGTCTTCTAGCCAATATGTTCCAGGTTTAAGCATTTCAACAACCATATAAGGTCCTTCCCAAGTTGGGGCCAGTTTGCCGAGCAGCTTCTCTTTAGTGTGTAAGAAGACTTTCCTTAATACCTTGTCCCCCGGATGGAAATCTCTTCTTTTAACTCTAGAAGCAAATCTGCTTCTCATCAAACCCTGATAGTGTGCAGCTCTAAGGTGAGCTTTAACTCGTTTTTCCTCTACCAGGTCAAGCTGACCTCTGATTGCCACTTCGTTAGCGCATTCGGAGAAGTTGTGAACCCAAAATGATGGGAGATTTGCTTCTATGGGAGCTATTGCATCCATACCATAGACCAAAGCAAAGGGTGACTCCTGCGTTGCGGCCCAAGGTGTTGTCCGGTAGGCCCACAAGACCTCTTGTAAATAGCTAGGCCACTTCCCAGCAGCTCCTTCCAGATTCTTCTTTAAACCGGACAGTATAGTTCTGTTAGCCATTTCAACCTGACCATTTTCTTGTGGGTGGAAAGGTGAAGAGAAACAATGTTGTATACCCCTTGAGGCACAGAAACTCTCCATTTCCTTGTTGTCGAACTGTGGCCCATTGTCTGTCGTTTTTTTATGGAACACCAAATCTGCAACAGATGTTGGATAAAATGAATTTTATGACAGCTTTTGATGTTGTTCCTGCCAGAGGGGCTGCTTCAATCCACTTCGAAAAGTAATCTATAGCAACAATTATAGTTCTGCGCCCTCCGGACGCCATAGGGAGAGGGCCCACTAAATCCAACCCCCATCGAGCAAAAGGTATAGGCTCAGAAATCGATTCTAAAGGGATGGCTGGGACATGAATTTCATTGTTATATCTCTGGCATGGACCACACCTTCTTACCAGCTCTTTAACATCCTGCATGATAAATGGCCAATAGTAGCCGGCCAGTTAAACTCTCCTTGTTAAAGCCCTAAATCCACAGTGAGTTGATCCCTCGCCATCATGCAATTCAGAGAGGACTACTTGAGACTCATCATATCCCAAACACCGCAGAAGAGGTTTACTATAAGACTTTTTTATACATAATGTCTCTTAGTATGATAAAACCACGAGCCTTGTGTTTCATTTTTCTCGCTAGCAATTTATCCGGAGGCAAAATGCCATCGGAGAGGTACTGTAGGAGAGGAAATCTCCAATCCTGAGGTTGCTTCACCTGTACTTCAAAAATTTCTTCCTCTTTACCCACATTAAGTTGAATGGAGGGGCTCTCCAGTACATGGATCCATAGATATGATTCTGTGTAAGCTATGGTTACTAGTGAATCTGCTAGTTCATTCTCTGTCCGGGGTATATGCTCATAAAAAATGCTTTTAAACTTGAGTGCTTCATTTTTAAGAAGAAGTAAATACTTCACTAGCTGCTCCTTTTTAGCCTCAGATTGACCTTGAGCATGGTGGATAAGAAGCTGGGAGTCACTCATTAGCTTGACCCTTTTAGCCCCACAAATATAAGCTAACTTTAAACCAGCTATAGCTGCTTCGTATTCGGACTCATTATTGGAAGCCCTGAAAGCAAAACATATAGCCTGGTACATTTTGTCACCATACAGAGAAGTTAAGCACAACCCTGCACCACATCCCATAGTGCTGGATCCACCATCCGTCCGGACGACCCAGACCTTTTTGTCTTCCATCTCAGTAGTCTGCTCCGAATCTCTGTCAGAGTGGAATTCAACTAAAAAATCAGCCACAGCTTGGGCCTTGACTGCTGTTCGGGGAGAAAAATCTATATCGAAATCCCCCAATTCTACCGACCATTTAGTCATTCTACTTGAAATGTCTGCCTTTTGGAGAACATTCTTCAAAGGAAAAGATGTCCGGACGATAATAGGATGAGCCTGGAAATAAGGCCTCATCTTCCTTGCAGCTATCACCAGGGCTAGCGCTAACTTTTCGAGTTTTAAATAACGTTTTTCTGCATCTATCAAGCTCTTGCTGATGTAGTATACGGGATGGGGGTAGTTATCCACCTCTCTTACCAACACAGCACTGATGGCACAACTTGAAACTGCCAAATATACGAAGAGTGTCTCTCCATCAATTGGTTTAAATAAGGTTTTGGGGGAGGACAGATGTTTCTTAATCTTATTGAAGGCCTCATCACACTGTGAGGTCCAATTAAATCCCCTTGCACCCTTCAAAGTTTAAAAAAACGAGGCGCATATGTCCGATGACCTTGAGATAAATCGGTTTAAAGCAGCTAACCTCCCGTCAATCGTTGCACTTCTTTAATATTCCGAGGAGGCTCCATTTGGAATAGAGCATTAAGCTGGTCTGGATCGGGCTGTATCCCTTGCTCACTTATTATATAACCTAGGAACTTCCCAGATTGCACTCTCAACACACATTTATCTGGATTTAACTTCAAATTCACTTTTACCAAGTTGGTAAAAGTTTCTTGGAGGTCAGCCAAGTGAAATTGCTCATCCACACTTTTCACCATTATGTCATCGATGTATACCTCCATATTCCTTCCAATTTGATCAGCAAAGGCCTTGTTCACCAATCTCTGATAAGTAACCCCAGCATTTTTCAACCCAAATGGCATCACCTTGTAGCAATGAAGACCCCTGTCAGTGACAAATGTGGTATGCTCCTGATCCTTCGGATCTACTTGGATCTGATTGTATCCGGAGAAAGTATCCATAAAGGATAGTAGCTTATTCCCAGAGGTGGAGTCTACTAGCTGGTCAATCCGGGGAACTGGATACAAATCTTTTGGGCAAGCCCTATTGAGATCTGTGAAGTCAATGCACATACGCCACTTGCCATTTTTCTTTTTCACCAAGACCGGATTGGCAGTCCACAAATGATATTGAGATTCCTTGATATGCCCCATCTTTGTGAGCCTGTCAACCTCTTGCACAATAACATCAGCCTTTTTGTTGGAAAAAGCCCTTCTCTTTTGTACCACTGGGGCTATGTGTCTCCGGACAGATAGCTGATGTGATATAATATCTGCTGGAACCCTAGTAACATCAGCATTGCACCAAGCAAAAACATGCTTATGGTTTTTCAAAAATTATAACATCTCATTTTTCAGGTCGGGTGGCATTTTAGACCCTATCTTGATACTTTTCCCTTCTTCTAAAGAATGTATTTCAACCTCTTCAACTGGTATCAATACTCCAGTGGTCTCTCTAGGGTCATCAATTTCACCCTCACCCCCAGAACTGCCCCCAACGTTCGGGGAGCCAGGGCTGTAGCATAACATTCTCTTGCAACCTTTTGACTGCTTCGGACAACTCCCACTTGTCCTTGAACAGCATATTTCAGACATTGGTGGACTGTCGAAGCCACTGCATGCATCCTAGAGAGCCAAACCTCCCTAAAATAGCATTATAGCAAGTGGGACAATCTACCACAATAAAAAGTATCCTGACCATCTTCTCGAAAGGTCCCTTGCCCAACAAAACTTACTCTTCGAACTCCCCGATCACATCGGCTGAGCTGCCAGTAAAGCCCACAATTGATCTGTCCGAACGCTGAATTACGGATGGATTTTGGCTGAGCTTCCAGTATCCACCAAGATTCGTCTCATGTCATTTCCCCCAATGGATGCTCCTATGACAACAGCATCTTTATGAGGGCCAGCTATATCCCTTAAGTCATCTTCATCGAAAACAATGAAGGGGAATGGAATTTGCGATTGATAGGAGGTCATGCCTCCTTCTAGCTGGGTAGCTAAAGTATGAACGTGCCTCTTCGTCGAAGAAGCAGTAGGAGCTGTTATAGTATCTCCTCCAAAAATTGTAAGTGACTCAAAAAACTTAATGAGCCCGGAGACTGTTCTAGAACATTCCTCCATTGCACCCACTCTATTTCGAGTTGGATCCGGATCCAAGTATTCTGATTCCACATCAAACCTTTCGATTATAACCATAGCTCCCTCCGGAGCAGCATTGCTTGGACCAACCCGGTGAGTATTGTCAGGCCTATTACCTCCTCTTCTTTTGACATATGCCCCCAGCTTTCCCCTTTCAATCAAGTTCTGAACTTCTTGTTTCAAGGCTATACAATCATCGGTGGTATGGCCAGTATCATTGTGATACTGGCAGAAAGACTTATTACGATGTTCTCTAGGAGATTGCAGTGCGGCCGGTATTCTATAGTGTACCTCTTCCTTTGTTTTATCATAAATGGTGGCCACACTTTCTTTCAATTCTGCAAACCACTCCGGTTGAACCCAAGGCCCTCTCTTATTTCTGGATTGTTGACTCTGAGCAGGGGCAGCTGGCTGAGATTGAGCTTTAGCCCTGTTATGCCCTTGTCCGGTCTCCTTTGCCTTGTTCCCGGACTGATTCTGATTAGGGTTTGGTGCAACCGGGGCAGACCTCACCTGCCTGTGCACCCTAGTTTTCTTTGTTTCATCAACGTTAATCTGTTTTCCAACCTGATTCAGCAAACCTCCCCAAGTCATGGCTTTTTTTCTGGTCACCGAATCAGCCAAATTCCCAGGGTTTAAGCCCTGTCTCAAGGAGGCTATTTCTACTTGCTCGAAGCAATCAACCAACCCATTCTTGGTGTTTACAAAACGACTTATGTATTCTTTCAATGGTTTGTTCGGTTCTTGGGCACAATGGATTATTGTGTCCCCGTTGCCCTTCAACTCTTTACTCCCAACAAACTGCCTTCGAAAGGCCACCCAAAAGGTATCAAAATTCCTGATGCAGCCTTGTGGTAGGCTGTTATACCATTTTAGAGCACTCCCCGTAAAGGATTGGGAAAATGCTCTACAAAGTAGCTTGTCGTCATCATCAAAGTTCATCATGAAGTTTTTAAATTGCTCCAAATGGTTGTCCGGATCAGTACTGCCATCGTACTTTTCCATTTTAGTGGTGTCAAACCTCTTAGGGAGGTTTCCGGACAGAATCTTAGAAGATAATGGAGATTGTCTCCAATTCCGACCACGACTGAACACAGTATCCTCATTGGGAGTTGCAAAGATACCTGGTTCATCGTGGAAGGCAAAAGGATCCATCAACATCCGGTCTACATGCCTCCGGTTGTGAGATGACCCTTTGCCAATATTCTTCTTCAATTTCCCACGTCTATCCCTTTTTCTTGAATATTTTTTGATCAACCTTTTCTTCTTTTTAGTTTGGCCCTCATCACTGCTAGAGGACAAGGACTCTTCAACTCCCTCCTCATCCGACGAGCTATCGGAAGACTCTGAGTCTGAGTCAGAACTCTCCACTGGCTTAGACCGGTGAGACTTTTTGGAGCTGGCATAAGTCTTTTTAGTACTCACATGAGTCTTTGAAGGCTCATGCTCTCTAGGGTTATCGGTATGATGAGCAACTGATGCTTTTGATCAAAAAATTTGGTGTGGTTAATTTTGGTCTGAGGGTAAATTTGTAATTTGTTTTAGAGTTTGTGGAGGTATGTAGGTGTTTAATGTTTGAGTAGAGTGTAGAGGGAGAATTAAGCAGCCTGGTTGTATTTAATTTTCATTACCCATATTTAATGCGAGTGGTTGGGTATTTATACCCTTGTATTTAGGCTTTATGGGCTTTCGGGTCATGTTCAAGGACCCATGAGCTTTTAGTAGAAGAGCAAGCAACTTAGTCAAGAAGTGTTTAGGTTTTTAAGTACTTTAGTTATAGTTCGAACAGTCCAATGGGCTAGGTGTTCGAACTGCCTTGTCCGGTCTGGTGATCTTAGTCCAAACTGTCCCCATCCGGAGAGGTAGCAACATTCGGACTCATCAATATTGAACCTTTTGTTTACGCAATGAATGATTTTCCAAATTTATGGGAAAATATGGTTGTAGCCTCCATCAAGAGAGGCGTCGACCGGCGGGGGAACTGTACTCTGACCTAATTATATTCCCAACCGATAAAATGAGTGACATGCTCGTTCGATCAGATATGTTCATCCGCGTGGACGATGCTCGAAAGGAAGACTCACCAAATGGACATTTTTCCAACCGAAAGGGAGAACCGTTTGATCGAAAGAAGATAGACGACATACCTCGCCGGGACACTAGCCGGCGACCATCGCATTATGAAATCTTCCAGGCGATTTATCTCGGTGACCGAATCCATATAAATTAGCTATGATTGAATGAAGGAGAGAACACCGCGAGAGATGAACGTCACCCGCTTTAAGCGGTCAAACATGTATTTCTGATCCTACCACAACGATCACGGTCGCCCAACTAATGAGTGATAGAAGATCCGAGAGCAAATTCAGATATTGGTAGAAAATTGAGAACTCGACCAGTTCATCAAACAACAAGATCTTCGTCACATGTTCGAGAAGAGGGAAGAGACGCACCCAGTTAGTGAGGATAAGCATGGCCGCGATGAAAAAGCAAATATGGGAAAATAACAATTGCTATTTACCATTGTGGGGGGATATTCCAATGTATTCGACGAATTGGGAAGTAACGTTTTGTTGTCATCTCACACCAACAATAGAGGGAAGTCTGCGGTGGCTAGTAACACATTCCCCGACGCCTAGGGAAAATCTCCATCTCTTTTTACTATTGTTGGAGGTAATTTCGAAGTAGCCCAAGGTCCGAAAACTAACAAAAAGGCAAGATTTGATCATGATGTGCAAATAGTCGAGGCCTTTTCCTATCAAAACTACCGAGACTCTGTGGCAGACCTTATGTTTAATGACGACGAGAGCTAGGTACTCGACCATCATCAAATCTAGGTACGATCGCATGCATAATGTACCAACCTACAAGCCCACCCAATGAACCTTGGTCGGATATGAAGGTAAGGTGTCTCAATGCGTCGGAGAATTAGAGATGATGGTTACAGTAGGGTACATTGCTACTAATCCAGAGCTTAAGACACTGTTTATGATCTTTGATGCCCTTAGTTCTTATCACGCAATAATCGGCCAACTTTGGCTGCATAGATGGAGGCCACCCCAGTGGGCAACACGGTCGGTATAATGCGAGGGAGTCAACGAACGACGATGACGTGTTATGCAGTTACCATTGACCCAACAAAGCCTCTCCGATAGTAAGTAACTGACGATGGGGTACCATGAGACAGAAGTAGTGCACTACCCTCGCCTGAACCGGTCGAAAACACTATATAGACCAAGAAGCCAGATGATGACCTTCCAAACTCAGTCGAGGAGATAGTAGTAAAGGACTGCACTCTACGGTTGGGTAATAATTGAAGATCTACTTTTAAACAATCGTTAATTGATCTGTTATAAGGGATCTAGATGTGTTTGCATGAGATGCTAGTGATGTTTCAGGGGTTGATCGCTCGGTTATCTACCATGAGTTATCTATTGACTCATATGCCAATCCAGTGCAACAGAATTGACAGTCGTTCTCTTCCGAAAAATAGGAGACCATATTGGTCGAAGTAACAAAACTGTTCATGATTGAGACAAATTAGACAAGCTCAGTATCCGGTATGGGTAGCAAACCCAGTATTGATTAAAAAGAATGGGGGGTTAATGGCGCATGTGCGTCGATTTCACTGACTTGGACCAAGCATGCCCCAAAGATATTTTCCCTCTGCCCCGCATCGATCAACTTATGGATTTGGCCTCGAGCTATAAGTGCCTCTCTTTTATGGATGCATATTAAGGTTACAGTCAGATCCGCCTCAACCCGTCAGACGAAGCGCATACGACGTTTGAAACCGAGTGAGGCTTGTACTGTTACACTGTGATGTCGTTCGAGTGAAATAATGTAAGATATACCTACCAATTCCTAGTAAACCACATTTTGAACGAGCACTTGCGTAAGCATATGGAAGCGTATATCAATGGCAAGATTGTCAAAACGTATACAACAGACAAGCAACTTGAGGTGCTTCAAACCATATTCAACCTCGTGCGCTAGTTTAATTTGAAGCTTAATCTAATCAAGTGTTCTTTCGGAGTAATAAATGAAACATTCTGGGGCTATATATTCAGTAAAAGGGGCATCAAAGCCGACCCCACTCAGCTGCAAGCAGTTATACAAATGACACCACCAAGGAACATGAAGGAGGTCCAATGTCTAACAGGCCGTCTCGCCGCACTTTCTCGCTTTATTTCCAGAGCCTCGAATAAAAGTCATTTCTTCAAAATTCTCCGAGGGGTTAAGAAATTTGCTTGGAAAGAAGAATTCAACAAGGCCTTTAAAGAGTTAAAAAAACTACCTCACATTGCCAAAAATATTATCCGCCCATTGCCGATAAGCCACTATTCTTATACTTATCTATTTGACCTTTTTCTGTCAGTGTCGTCTTGGTTAGGGAACTTGTCGGTGTTCAACGACCTATCTACTACACCAGCAAAACCGTTGTCGACGCCAAGACGAGATACCTAAACTTAGAGAAGCTTGTATTAGGTCTGCTGACATCGGTTTGAAAAATGTGCCCGTATTTCCAAGGACACACAATCACCGTTCGAACGTCTTTTCCCCTAAAAAATGTGCTACAAAAACCTGATGCCTCAGGTAAGCTAACGAAGTGGAGCATCGAGCTCAGGGATTATGATATCAGTTAGAACCATGTAATGCAATCAATGGTCATTCTGTGCTTGACTTCTTGACAGAGGTTTCTTCACCTGAGAGCTACGTGGTCCAAGAAACATTTCACCCATAGTTGAGCATATTGAATGGGCCGTCAAGGTCGATGGGCCTTCCAACACATCTAAAGGCGATGTGGGGTACGACATGCGAGGAGATAAGACAAGCAATCCGGTATAATTTTTTGATAATAAATAACGTTGTGGAGTACGAAGCGGTAATTTATGGCATGAATTTGGCGCTAACATGTGGGGCTCGTCTCGTACGAATTCGTTCAGACTCCGAGTTGGTTATAAATGAAGCTAGGGGCACTTAGATGTGACAGAATAAGGAATTCGGGGATACTTAGCAGTAATCAAGGAGTGAGAATCCAAATTTGCAGCAGTAATTTACGAGCAAGTCCCCCACCAGGAAAACCCCGCCCGCGGATGCTCTGGTCAAGGCCACCGCATCATGGGAGCACCCCGAAACCATCCACACTATCAGCAACAACAGTGATTGGAGACAACCTTATCTTTTATATCTAAATACTCTCCTTCTCCTGTCTGACAAGACGGCTACTCAAGCCGTAAAATACTACTGTATTTTGGATAATGTCTTATACCGACGATCCGACCCATGAGCTATTTCAGTTTTGTACGGCCTACACGGTGGGAAAGTTGGGGCATAATGTGGTTACCGAAGCTTCATTCGATGTTTTCGGGTAGAAAGGATTGCTGAATTACAATAGCCCATTACCAAATCTATGTTATTGTGTGCACTGTGTTGACACACAACCACTTTAATTTCAATCGATGTGGGATACGAATTGTACGAACACAATATCAACCTCATATCAGTCTTCTTCCCACCACCTTCAACACCACACTTAACATACTCGGTCAAATTCTAATAACTATAAATTTTATAATAATAATTTATACAAGCAACGCAAGAAAAGTTGAAGTATAAAATTAAAGACATTTGGGTTCTTCCTTGTGAAAAGATGTAAGCAATATCATATACCGTTATACAAGCAACGCAAGCAACGTCCATTTATCCGAAAAGATGTAAGCAATATCATATATCGTTAAACGAAACCGAACATTTTAATGGTATGTTGAGCTATTGGAGATTAGCGGGAATGTGATTAGCGGGTTTGCCGTTAAAGGAAGAACATTAAATCTTCTTATCATGAGCTGTTATTCTTTTACACAGCCGAAGTCAATGGGTATTTAGAGCATCCCAAACAGTCTTTTTATATTTTTGATAAATATGGAGAGGATTTTACTACTTTATAATTTTAGATTATGATTTTTTACAACAGATACGCTAATATTATGGTAGTAATTTTTTTTGTTAGATAACATGAGAAAAACAAAGAAAGTTATAAAGAGTGGATAACTGCCTAGGTAAATATACAGTACCAAATTAAAATCTGTAAATATACCGTGCCTTTTAGATTATCTGTTGGAAATTATGTTTTAATAAAAAAATAGATATATTTACTATTAACTGTTAAATAGAGAGACTTTTGGGGATGCTCTTATGAGCAACTGTTAACTTTTTGCGTTGTAGAGTTTATAGATAAAGACCCCAAACTGACTAGTTATGTCATAAAAGGACGGTTGAAGTACTGGACGGTTACTAATAGCCAGAAGGAGTTGATGTTTATAAGCGAGTTAGAAGAAGTTTTGGAAATGACGAACTTAGTCGAGTTTCAAAAGATCATGATTCCTCTTTTTCGGCGTATAGGATGCTGCCTTAATAGTTTACAGTATCAGGTATATTGTCCCTTAGAATCTAGTACATTGGAGAATCAAAATGATATTTTTGGTACTTAAAGTGATATTATTTTGTCTATGCCCTTGCGATTATACAAATGATTGATGAAAATTTAAAGATTTATTTTCTTCGATAATTTTGAGATATCGGAACGAGGTCACTTATTATGGCATAATGAGCATATTCTTAATCTCATAACACAAAAACAATACGTGATTTTGTCTGTTGTTTTCCCAAGTTTTGAACGGAACACCCGAAACCACTAGAACCGTGTTGTACTTAACCTGATACAAAACTTCATAAAAATGTTATGGGAAATAGACGGAAATGGTTGGATATTTTAGTGTAATTGGATTAACTAGTTAAAATATATTATCGAGCAAGTCGGAGAGTGTGGAGTATACACTTGTTAGAATATATTATGATTAGTGGGTCCAATGTGCGGATCCTTGTTCGAGTTAAATTTATTTTTGAATGATAAGGCTATTATGAAAATTCATGAACATTTGAATTTGGAAAAATAATTCGAATTTGAATTTGAATTTTTAGTCAATTTATCATTTGAAATTTTAACCGTTAAAGAAAACACAACAAAAATATCAATTCTCGTTGTTCAAATGCATACGCTCTAATTTTATCCGGTTGAAGTTTTTTGGATATCAAAATTCATAACAAAAGATTGAAATTATTGTTGTTGTTTTATGAAGAGATTTGTATAAAGATATTCTTGTTTTATGCAAAGATATGTATGAAGATTGGAGTGAAGAGATTTTTTGTCATCTTTAAGAGAATCCATAATCAAGTATAAAGCATGGGAACTATGAATAGTAAGTTTTTTCCCCTCTTGTTATTGGATTTCTGGGTGTTTAGTTTTCACATTATAAAAATGGTGATAATCTTATAGAAATATTGATTTTTATGGGGTTCATTATTAAATAAGAAAGATATTTTAAAAGTATTTGAAAAAATAAAAAGATTTATAAACCATCTGTTTACGCTAGTAAACTTTACCTATATCAGGTTATAAAAGGATTTGTACGCTTGTATGACTTTGCATGCAAAATCAGTTTGTTTAATAGCCGAAGCGTTGTTCCATATCTGACTTGATGCAAACATGAATAGAAAACATTTGCGTGTAAAAACGTAAGATTGCATATGTTTTAATACAGTTTTTGAATTGCATTTGTATTCAATATATTATCGCACTTATGAACATTTGTGTATTGGTCATTAATAAAATTTGTATGTACATTTACAAACTACTGCATTTAAAATGCCACGGACGAATATTAATAAGAATTAACTGTAAATAAATGGTTTGTCTACACAAAAATAATGATGGTAACATGCAGTAAGGACACGTTTCAGATGAAAATATTTAATGTACTGAAACTGAATGCAAAATAGAATTTAGCAGAGTGCATGTTTTATTTTCATATATGCATTTAAAACTATTGATTTTGTATATCTGCATAATATAAGTTTAACGGAAAATAAAAATATAATTGTTAACAAACTGTTTATGTAACGATTATAAGACTTTGCATGCAAATTATTAATAATACAGTGGTTTGCTTTTAAGAGTAAGAGAACACCTTGGTTTTTAATGGAGTTTCACTGTAGTGACAAAAGTCTGAAATCATATGTAGCACTTATTGAATTAATTTGTCTGTAATGGAAAATATATTCAGTTAGTTATATACTGTATGAATTTTGCATCAGTTTGATTTTGAAATAGAAACTGAAAAGAAGTAACTGCTACTATTTTTAGTGAATTTTTATGTTGTAGTTATAAGTGATTTTGGCATAGAGATTTGATAAAAATTATAACTGCAACATTGAAAATATAATACGAATAAAAAAGAAGTAACTGCAGGTAGAGGCTTCAATTTTTCGCCTTATGGTATTGAAGCCTGTGGTTAACATGTCTGCCAGTAAGTATGTGCTGGCACTGGTTTCTCTTGAGGTTGATCTGTCCAATATCGATCCAGGTACCACTGTTATTGTGAAATGGAGAGTAAAGCTTGTTTTAATCAAAAGTCGAATTGAAAATGATATCAAGATGGCCAACAGTGTTGACAAGGCACCTCTTCGTAACCCACAACCTGATTCTGACAGGGTTAAGAACCCAAAACGGTTTATTGTTGTTGGAGTTTGTACACATTTGGAATGTATATCCTTTCCGAATGTTTTGAGGATGGTTTTATCCGTGACACAGATCACATTGTGATGGTTTTGGAAGAGTCCGTAAGAGACCTACACCAAACAATTTGGAAGTGTCCACTTACACCTTTTTGGATGAGAACAAATTATTGTTCGGATAATGCCAAAGAAAGGTTGCAGAGTTGTTTGCTGCACCCTATGGCTGTTCTGCAGTGTTAAATATATATATATATATATATATATATATATATATATATATATATATATATATATATATATATTTTTATGAAGCCTCGATCTCTGTATACTACTAGTCGGTACTGCTCTTTTGTTATATTTTTTGCAACTCTAATAATTCAGTATGAAAAGCTTATATAACAAGGAATGAATTTGACTTGAAAACTGGTACGTTTGTAGTTGGAAATGAAGAGCATTAATTATTGTCTTTGATATACATGGAATTACTTTAATACAGCGATAATGACTTTTCGACGGATAATACTGTGAATTAAAGTTGTAGTTATTGAATAACTATACTATTTCTAAGAGTTTTAGCTGTTGTAGTTTTTTTATAATGTATTTTAGTTGTGTTGACAATTAACTTATTGGGTGCAAATGTTGAAACTAAATAGAAAATAAGTAAAAGGAAATAGATTTATAAATGTATATTTGTTTTAATTGTATATGATGATTAATCACATATGGCACTATAATGTATTTTGCATGGTATATGTGATCATTTTGCTTTGCATATGTTATGAATTGTTTGTTTGGCTTTATTCTTAATTAAGAATAACATATGTGTCGGAAGTAAATTTGATATTAACGGTGGAGAGTTATGGTTTTGTTTATATGTGGAAAACATGTTGATTTTGGTACTCGATCAAAATCAAGACGATGAAACCGAGAAATTCATGTCATTGGGGAAGCTGAGATCATTCTTATTATAAGAATCAAGCGAAAGAACAATGTTATATCGATTTTTCAATCTCATTATATTGAGAAGATATTGAAAATTTTAATTTTAAAGATTGTGCATTTCCTTCCGTACTTGAAGGATGTTCGGATGCGAGTTATATTTCCAATATGGAAGACCACTCTTCCACAAGTTGATGGGTATTTCTACTTGGGGAAATGATATCTCTGAAGCATCTAATGAACAAACTTGTATTACGGATTCAACAATGGAATCAAAGTTTGTGGTATTAACAGCAGCTAGTAGAGAAGTTGAGTGGCTAAGAAATTTGATATATATGAAATTCCATTATCGTCTAAACCGATAGCACCTATATTTATAGTGAAGCTGCCTTGGCCAACGTATATAGACACGTTTACAAAGGTAGGTCTAGACACTTAGGTGTCAGACAGATTATAATTCGTGAGCGGATCACGAATGATGTTATTATAGTAGAGTTTGTGAGAACTCGATATAATTTAGCCGATCATTTAACCAAAGGGTTAAGTAGAGATTTTGTGCACAAATCGGCTATTGGGATGGGATTAAAAGTCCATTTGAAATCTCTCATGTTAAGATACCCAATTCCCATCTAATATGACATTAGGTGCTGAATTCAATGTGGAAAGCTTAACGTCTAGAGATTGGAACACATTAGTAGTATTATCCCAAAGTATGTGTTCAGACATGCAAGTTGTGGAGGTTGAAGTTTATCTTCTTAATAGCTCTTTTGAAAAATTGCATATGCATGTGAAAGTGTAAAAGATCTACCTATTTAAGCATGAAGTTTAGCCGCTTCAAGAAGCTAGGACTTGGCTTTGATATGCTTAAGAAGGATAAGGACACAAGGCTAGTAAAAAATAGTGTCAAGTAAGAACATTCAAGAATGTAAATTTATGTGTATATTATCTTCGAGTATTCATTATGGATAGTAAAGGTTCAATCCTTAGTGATACCTTGATATTCGAATATTTGAAATGTATAATACACTAATATGAAATTCAATCGTTACGATATTTCATTTATGCATAAATTTGTTATTTGTTGTGATTTTGTTTTAGTTAATCATGAATTGCACTAAAATAGGGGAAGATTGTTGAATATTTTAGTGTAATTGGATTAACTAGTCGACCAATGTAGTCATAATATATTATCGATCAAGTCGGAGAGTGTGGAGTACACGCTTGTTAGAATATATTATGATTAGTGGGTCCAATGGGCGGATCCTTGTTCGGGTTAAATTTATTTTTGAATGATAAGGCTATTATGAAAATTCATAAAAATTTGAATTTGGAAAAATAATTCGAATTTGAATTTGAATTTTTAGTTAGTTTATCATTTGAAATTTAACCGTTTTTGATATCAAACTGTTTTACAGTTGGAGTATTTTGGTTGAATAAATAAGTATGGTTCTGTGAAAAAACAAACACAACAAAAATATTCGTTCTCGTTGTTCAAATGCATACGCTCTGATTTTATCCGGTTGAAAATTCTGGAGAACCACCAATATAATTTCAATCTGAAATTGTTAAAACAAGACTTCAGAGTTTATCCGAAAATCTCTAAACAAAATTCCCAATAGAGACCTCGTGCTTGCATGTCAATGAAAGGTAGAAGAGAAAAATTATACCGTAACAACTATGGAAATTGACATGGGAACGCCTAGAAACTGCAGCAACTGGTCTACAAACTGCACCATCGCCTACTATGCTTCTGTTGAAATTTGAGAGTTGTTCAGTTGTGTGCTGATCGGGTTGCTAACTTTATATTAGCAGATTAGTTGCTTCAAAGTGAAGTCTTGGTAGGTTTGTCTGTTATATGTAGGGTCAAGTAAGTTTTTAATGGCAATGATGTTTGTAATTTGTGATTAATAGATAAAACTTGTGTTTAGTCAGTGGGTAACACATAATGCCTGCATTACGTGCTATGAGAGATGCAAATGTGTTCCTCCAGGAACTTATCTGAAAGAAGCGTGGAAAGTGCTACACTGACATGACCACTCACGAGAATAAACCCAAATGTCCTTAATTTTATACTCCAGATTTTCTTGCGTATTACTCTTATAAAACTTATATTTATTACTTTCTCCGTCCCAAAATATAAGTTGTTCTAGCAAAAAATATTTGTCCCAATTTATTAGGCATTTTCAAACTTTAAAGTGTTATTAATGATTAGTTTACCATTAAATGAAAGGGCTGTTTATAGAAAGTAGAAGTAGTTTTTACCATTTCAAAAATAATGATGATTTTTCTTAATTAATGTGCCTAGAACTATAACGTCAAATAAAAAAGGACAAATGGAGTAGAAATTGACCGAGTATGTTAAATGTGGTGTTAAAGGTATTGGGAACAAGACTAATATTGAGAAACAAATGACTGATATTGTGCTCATACAATACTATTACTCGTATCCCACATCGATTAAAACCAAAAATTTGGGCGGTTTATATATCAACATAGTGCCTACGATAAAATTTGTTTGATAATGGGCTATTGTACATACAATAACATTAGTTTGGACCGGGTTAGGTTTAGAATATAGGTTAATATATTAAGGTAAAAATAAAACATAAATTTAGTTTTTTTACTGCTGCCACATCAGCGGTCCACGTAGGACGCTGATGTGGCTGTTCAATGGCATTTATGGTAGAAAATATGGGTTGACGTCAATAAGGACTAATTTCTTTCACTTTTTGAAACATAAGTGACCAGTTTATTACAGCGAATTAAGAAACGGACTAACTTGTTACAAGTAGAAAACATGAGGGACTAGTGGTGTTTTTACTCGATATTTCTGCTTGTATGATACTAGTAGCCGGAATCGGCCACCAATGTTGAGCGACTTGTCCAACAATGCCATCAGTGTCAACAATTCACCAATACTGGGCACCTCTCAAGTGAGCCGATGCAACCTGTGGCTATCCGTTACCTTTTCAATGAATGGGGCATCGATCTTGTAGGGCCTCTTCATATGGCAACTGACAAGCGACAATTCCTGATTGTTGCGGTGGATTACTTCTCGTAATGGTTCGAAGCCAAAGACTTTTCTCGAACTCGAGCTCAAGAGATATGCGAATTTATTCACCATTAAATCCTGCTATGGTTTGGAATACTCCGCATATTGATGACAGACAGCAGTCCACAATTCCAAAACACCGTCGTTACAGCATTCTGCAAACGTTACATGATCAATCAACATTTCTCTACATCTTACGACCCCTAGGAAAACAATCAAATCGAGGTCACCAACCGTACCATCTTAAAAGGAATTAAAAAGAAACTCGAAGTTATAATACCAAGCTATCACATAACTAATTATGAGGAGTCATATCACGCCACCGACCGATCAGTAAATGTGGACCTCGTTGAGGAGCGACGTGACCAAGAGTGTGTTCGAGAAGAGCACTACATGAGCCTAATGAGGGGATTCTTTAATGCTCGTCTTAAGCCATGCTACTTCCAAGTGAGAGATATGGTGATGAAGACGATTTTTCAAGGATCAGACGACAAGGCAACATGAAAGTTGGGACCAAATTGGGACGGCCGATACACCGTTATCTCCAAGGGACATAGTGAAGCGTATCGCATCACCGATACAGAGGGAAACGCCTTAAAAACCCTTGGAATATGAATCACCTCAAACTGTATCGCCAGGATTTGTAATACAAAGATACATTATTTTCCCCTCTAATAGCGGGAGATGGGTTTTTAATCAGGCATCAGACTGCTACTTATTATGATTACAAATTTTTACGCTTTCGCCAATATGTGTGTTTGTTTACATCTTCGTCCTTACAATCGTGAACGAGTTTATTACCATGCCTACGAGCTATGTAAGGGGCCCTAATGATCCTAGACCAGTGAGTCCATTAAAACGAACGGGCTAATTAGCCACGCATACAGGCTACGTAAACATCACACTGAGCCTCATACCCTGTATACGGTCAAATTGACCTTGTTGCGAACAAAGCTGAGGACCAAGTCTCACTCAAAGCTACACAATGAGCTTTACTGAGCCCGACCTTGTAAGGACTTCTCCTGAGCACATTATGAACTAACAAATACACATCTCCCAATTCATAGGACGCTCGCCAATATTAAAATGATTAAGCAACAAAGTCATGCTTTTCATAGTATGAATATAATAGCAAACATACATCATTCAGAATTCAATCAAGTCATACAACTAAGATACCAAAAAATACTAAGTGTTCGACAAAGAATTAACAATTTTAGGCATTGGGGATATTAGGAGGATCATTGGTCATTGCTTCTAAATGCTCTACGTTTCTCGCCTGCACCCCAACATCCTTAGCCGCTATAGTAGAAACATTACCTAATTCTTGTAGCTCAACCACAATTTCATTTTGATTCTTGGCCATCATCTCCATGACCACTTCCATCACTTCCCTCTCTATCTCTTCCAAATCAACCTCTACTTTAATCGCGAGCTGTTGGCGCTGATGCTCCAGTTACGCCTTAAGATTATCCATCGCGGCCATCAACTTCCCATTCTCCACCACCAAACCAGCAACACGTTCTGCTTGCTTCTTCATCCTTTTAGCCTGGGCCATCTTCTGGGAAAGTATATCAACGTTCTGGGACATCAAATCATCGTACCTCTTCCCAAACCAATTTTCTGTGCTATTAGAGCTATCGCTTCTGTGCTCAGCTCTTTGTTCTTTCCCGTACGTTCTTAAGCATTGCCACCTTATTTAAGATCCCCTCATTTTCCTGAGCAGCCTTATCTTTATGCTCTTTGGCTGCCCCTCACCGACCCAAAGAACATCTCATCGGGCTTCCATTTCTCCATGATCTGAAGATCAGTTTTGGACATGAGTTGGTAAGAGAGCACGACATAATTATGATGCATCTACATTCCCACCTAAACTCAGTACATTATCCTCACTCATCTATACTCAAGAAAGATCAAAATTTAGAATATCTTTATTGTCAGCTCCACCTGCCTTTGCAATATTTTGCTCATAGGAACCTTTTCAGTTGTTCATACATCAACATAGAAGGTCGTTGAATCAAGATGTTTGAAGGTGGTAACTCATCGGTCTGCTTGTCAGCTCGACTCGCCTCAGCTTCCTTATTCCTTGTAGGCAGTTGCTCAGGCCTGACTATGTTAACAAAATAAGACCCATTACCTACGCCCTGAACTAAGGGAAAAGATGTCGTACACCCGTTTTCACAAACTGCTCCATCCCTCAAGCTATCTCCTCGGGGATATACATTTTTGGCTCCCCCCATCATCAACCCCATCTGCTTGACTCGATTGACCTTCCGCTCGAGTGTCATCCAAATCTATTACCTCGGGGACTTTTCCCCGAGTCTGCTCCGCTTCAGAAGTCGATGCATGTACGCCCCGAGTATCTAGGGCACGATCCCCGTCATTGTCTTCCCCGTCCACTAATTGTGGCTTCCTTGTCGCTAGAGGTATTGCGTCCAAAAATACACGCTGACGTTTCAAAAGAGGAGTCTCCTCTTCTCCCACCTCATCTTCATCCTCCTCTGCACAAGATCGCCGAGTGCGATCCTTGTCAGAATCAACCCCTAGTGGGGCCATATTCCCTTCTTCCTGGTCCACCTCACCAGCTTCTTAAATTCTCAGCCTCTCTCCCTCCTTCTTAGTTTGGCATTGCAAAGACGAAAAACTTTCAGCCTTCTTTGTCCTTTAATACTGAAGCACTGTTAGCCATACCCTAGTACTATTCTGATCCTTATACCTCAACTCCATTAATGCTCTTATTCGATCTATTGTTGCTTCCTTTACACTGCATAATATCGTAACCTTACCGCCCTTTCCAATTGCTAACTCAGCCACCGGCCACAGACCACATAAGTTTTTAACTTGGATAAAAGGTTTCACAGCCTTCTTTGACAGTCCTTCCATGCACCAATGTTGATGCTTCCCTTCACCTGCATAACCAAGCATTTTAGTTAGTGTTAAAACAAAAGCTATATCCCAAGGCAGCGTTACAAAAAGTCTTACTTACACTTCGACTTCCACCGTCGTTCTAACTGGAGATTCAGAACAGTATTCTCATGCTCCCAGTTTACCGACACAAAAATGAACGAGTGCTTCCAGTTCTTGTCTGAAGTAGGCACCTCTATAACATTTCTAACACCACTTAGTTGGGTATTTAAAGAACGATGATTTTGCTAACTTAGCCACATCTAAAACTGTTAATAAGTCTGTTAGGAAGACTGGAACACCTAATAACTAAGTACTTAATAAAATACTAAGTAAAGTCCTCCATCTGTTTGCAACCAGCTGGGTAAGGCATATGGCCATTAAGCTAAAAAACTTTCATACCTAGGTTGGCAACAGTAATCGCAATCCTCAATAGAACACAGTGGTATAGAGGATAGTCTCATTCTCTCTTGCCTGGTAAGGGTGTTCACCGACATCGGGAACCCTAAATATAACATCGCTTAGTATCTTATACCTAGCCCTAAAACTAAGAAGGCCAGCATCATCCATACAACCATATTAATCGAGTGAAATAGCTCTCTAGTAACGCAAGATCTTAGTACTCTGACTATACAACGTTAATTGTCTTATCCTTCTTCTTTCCACCTTTTTCAGACCCATCAAGCTCACTAGATCGACTGCAATGAGTCAATATGAGGAGTAAGAGCATACAAATCGTGGGAAAAACTCACACATGGATACTACTATCACTAATGAAGGTTACTCAAGCACCTATAGTCGTTCCAAGAGGGTTCTAGTATCAAGGTGCTCGTTATAAGAAGAAGATCGAAGAATAAATGTTCACATACCTTTTTATTAGAGATGATAAACGACTACACTAATTTTCTTCTCCGGTAAATAAGTTTTTCTTTTATTTTGCAAAATTAATTAGGATTCCCATTAAAGACTACATAGCTTTGCAAACTTAAGAAAACAAGTGGGATTGTACACTAATCTTCACTACGCACATGCTGTGATGACGATTGTAATTCGTAAATATAATCCAACACGTTTCCATCAAAAAACAAAGTGCCATTTATACAAATGTGATGTTGGTATCAGAATCGTCACACCCACGCGTCTGCTAGTGTTGCCACATGGCACACTACCATTACATATTCAAATTTATCATCATTATAGGCCATACGTCATGGAGCCTACATTTATTAATAGGCTACTCAATGATACCGTTATTATTGTTACATAGATTTATTTTACTTCATCGATTTTATGTTTTCTTCATATAATCCATGAACTATGCGGGTGACCTGATAAGAGGATAATCACCATTAATAGGAAAGATAATACACGAACGAATGGCGAGGACTGAGGCATGGGAAAATTCTAAACCGAGCTAGTTATAGGAAATATGGAGCATGCCAAAGCTACGGACAGAGACGAGGGCAAACCGACGTGATGCAGAGGCATGAACGAGGGACATAGTCTTAAAGGCAAGACATCAAAAAATCGATCGAATAAACCATGACGCTGACCAACATCTAGTTAGGAAAATAATTCAAAGAAAGTGAGACACTTTAGCAAGCAGAGCAGGTGACTAAGACCAGACGGAGCAGACGTCTCTCCGAGCAGGGTGGAAGAAGGACGGGGGCGAAGAGAATTTCCCAGACCTTCACCACGAAAAGATAAAGCTAAGAAATATCATAATTGAGCAGAATAATCAACGTTATATCCAGCACCAGAGCCAAACCCTAGTGGTTCTTCCGACGATGGGCCAAACTTGACGCTCGAAGCAAAAACATTTCAAGCCAAATCCCTTACATACCAAGACGATACAAGGAATTCTTAAATTACACCACGTACCAGCTCTATCGCGACGGAGTTATTATTAATCTCTTAACAACTATATTATTGAATACTTGTAAATATGTTAAATATTTGTTTGTTGTTGGTTTGTAGGAAAAATCCATTCATATGGTATTTTGACTTTATAACGCGTATATTATGTTGCAATATTAATGCTTGACCAACCATATATCTGTCCGGATATCGATGACAACAAAATATTCAGACTAATAAAAAATATTATCAACTTGATATCTAAATGAACTACTTTTACCAACATTTGTTGAGAAATGACATTCAAAAACCAACATATTTTATTTCTCATTCGGAGGATGACAACAATCTTAGATGATATCGCTTATATTACAGGTATGCATGTTCGAGGACAACTCATTGACCTAAAAGACAACAAAGACATATTTTTAAGGCATATATAGAGTCACGGTTTCTTGACCTCGAACGTAGCATCATTTAGAAATACTTGGTTTATATGAATGAAGTGGGCTTCAACTGACGTGGTTGAAGGAAATATTTTATATCGAGCGTGGCTATGGCCCTTTAAGGTCAGTAGTGGGTATAAATTGTTTTGAGTTAGTGTATATTCAATTTTTGTTGGATTACCTAATTTGCACTAACAACACCGAGACATAAATCAAAGCTGATTGGTTGTATTCTCTTCAGGACTTAGCCACAATCAGTATGCATGACGGAGGCACATTTTGACAATTTTGTACAATATCTTACGTTCAATATGCGGACATGGAACAATGAGGATGAATCATGATGCTTGAGCGTTGGCTGTAAAACCATATACGCAGTTTTCAAGTATCACGTTAGGAGGGTTATCAAAAGTTCATGTCGCATTCCCATAGGTGACGTTGAATGAATAAAATAATCCAAAACAGATATTCTGCAAGCCAATCACTAGATTAAGCGGTTCATTCTTGACCATCTCGATATCGTTAGTATATTTATCTTATTTCACACGTTAAGTATTTATAATGATATTATATATAATAACACTTTTAATTATTGTATTACATGCCAACATGCAGACGTGTGAGCACCTCCGAACAATAAGACCGTTTATTAATATAATATGATTTGACTATATTATCGGTGGTGATTTTCCTAGGAACTTCAAAGCGACAAAATATATTATTCATGATGAACTTAATAACATCTTTGGATTTTGTGCTAGATAATGGTTTAGCTTCATCCCATTTTGAAAAGTAATATACTGCTACTATAATCATCCGACGTCCTCCAGAGGCCATAGGTAGTGGCCATACCAAATCTATTTTCCATCTATCAAAAGGGATAGCTTCGGATATGGAAATAAACGATACAGTTGGTTTGTGAATAGAATTAGCAAAACGTTGACACATATCACAACATCGAAATAAGACCTTAACATCATTCATAATTGAAGGCCAATAATAGCCTGCCAACAAAACCCAACGCGTCAAAGACTTGAAACCATAATGAGTTGAACCTTCACCATCATGTAACTTAGATAAAATATCTTGAGATTTTTTCTTACCAAAACAACGTAGCAATGGTCTACTTAAATATTTTTTGTATAACACTTCATCCAATATAACATAACCATAGGCCTTATACCTTAATGTTTTAGCCAGGTGTGCATCTTGAGGTAACATACCTCTTGATAAAAAATTAATGGTATCAGACTTCTAATCATTTCGAATTATGTCTGGAGTGACAAATACTTTTTAAATATATTTACATTCAATTGTGTCAAAATCGAAGAACTCTCTTATAATAGTATCTATAGATATTCTTCTATATAAGAAATTTTTGTCAAAGAATCAGCAACTGTATTATCTCCTTGGTTAATATGCTTTACAATTACTTTGTCAAACAAAATCTTCAAATTTTGAAGCTCGCGTAGATGCAAAATTTATTGATATTTCTTAGCCTCAGATACACCCCAGCCAAACAATCAAAATTATCGTCAAAATCACCAACTCCAGAAAACAAAGAGATCATATGCATACATGCACGCAAATATTGTATGATTGCTTTGTCCCGATCCTCGTACACATAGTCATTGAGCGAGTATATAGTAGTGTTAATGAGGTTGAACTAGCTAATCCTCTGATGGAGCAGAAGATAATCAGAAGTACAAAAAGACTCCATCTCGTTTATCATCATCTCTTTCCTGAAAACCTATTTAAAACGGTACAACTGCCAGTTCTCCCAACTATCCTCGTAGAATGCATATGTCAATGTCTTCGATTTTATTTTCGACTTCGACTGCATCTTCAGCAATGGATACGGGATAAGCCTCTGAACACGAAAAAACTGCCTCAATACGCACTCTGAATAGTATGCATGCGAGTGCTCTACACCGATAATGACATCGCGAAACCATGCTATTTACTCGAACGGAAAATGGTCGTGTATTGCACGATAAGGATCGAACATCAACTGCAATACAAGTCAATATGTACACAAACACATATAAATTCCTATAAACCCAACCAACCCAACCAACACAACACACAATAATTATAAAACTATAAAACTCAACCAACACAACACACAATAATTATAAAACTATAAAACAGTTTTATCTTATTCTAATATCGCAATAGATTAAACTATAAAACAGTTTCATCTTATTAAATACTAAAACTTACATCTGTCTCCTTCAGTTTGTTGATGGTGAGCCGAAAGTTCAGCTTCGTCCGGGATTCAAAAATAGGCGCAACTGTATTACATCTCGCAATAATGGGCTGGCACTTGGTGTAGGTGGACCGACTAACAGGGTGGAGTATAACAAAATGATCCTGTATCCACGTGTTCAGTAGGCCGATACATTCGGCCATAGTCCTGGTCCCGTGAAGCTAGGCCTCACCGAGATGGTGATACACGTAAGTAAGCACGGTCGTACCCCATGCGTAACATTCGACACCCTCCTCTGTCAAATCGCGCGGTAGAAAAAAATAATTGAAATTAACGTATATGTTACTCTTGTCGGGAATAAAACGGTGTCGAACATATGTAATATATAGGTCCACGCAACCTCATGTACCATACGGTCACTGAGATCAGGGCAATCTTCGCAAAACTCTAGCCTACTAAACCTACTCTGAAGCCATCCGTAACCCAAACTGATGCCTTGCATCTCCCAACCTCATGCACAAAAAATACACCGCTCATCGAAAACAGATCAACACCCTCATACATGGCCAACGTATTATCAGATATACCTGGTAAAACAGCAAGCTCACCCTCGACTCCGAGTCCAAAAATGGTGTGCACGTCATCGAGCGTGATCGTTATATCATTAAATGAAAAATGAAAAATATTTGTTTTCATATGTCATCGCTCAAGAAATACCTCCATCATGTTAAATTGCGTCTGCATGCACGAGAACGGATTAATAAGTCTACCGAAAGGCGTGCGATCAAGTATGGCGCGCACCCTGCTCTAAGAGGTTAAACTCCAACCTCTATGGTTGGGATAATACGCGTATAATTACATCTCGCGCTCATGAAAATATTCGCTCTCCATATATGAGTATATATTAAAACTTTATCGAACAAAAATATCAACTACAAATGTAAATATTACCTTTCCCAACCAAAGGTAGTAGGCACCGTGGTAGGTGAATGTCTCATCGAATATCGATGGTATTCTAGAGGGAGGAGGAGTTGTAGGTTATCCTCTAGGTGGGGAAGGCTGGCGTCGTCCATGGGAAGCAGAAGCGGAACTAGATCCGGAAGCATGCGTTCCAGAAACTATAGGTAGTTCCTCCATCGAAACTGCTGAATCATATACTAGATCGCTACTTGTCTGTGACTTGGCACGCTTCTCCACTCGGCTCGTTTGATAGCCATCATTGGACCCATAAGCGTCAAACGGATCCATAACCTGAAATAAAAACAAACGAAATATCGAGGTTGGTTAAAAATATCAAATATGAATAAAAAAGCTTTATTTAAAAAATAATAGTATAAACGCGTGATATACACACCAATCAACAAGAATAAACCGGTCTCGGATTACTCCGATGACTTGAGCAACCCATGTCATCCTGATGGCGTGGTATTGGGTGCATATGTCATACATGTGGCATGGAACTCTGCGCACACACCATTGGCATGGCGTGGGCGTCCTTGTTTCCGCTAATAGATGGCGAAAACAAGGTGTTCTTCATATTGTGAACAACACTATCAGCCATAATTGATTCTTCAAGGTTTTGTAAACGCGAACCATAACCTAAAGGCATGTACCAAACACCCTATCGACACCTTAAACCTAATTAAAGCCCCTAACGGAACCTAAACCTAACGAAAGCAGTCAACAAAAAAATAATGCACTTACAGTAGGTTGAGAATAAGGTGGGTGAATCTTCTCGCCAGTTTCGATTTGCTTTTTCTGGGTGCTTCTGGTGGATTTAGGTGTATCGTGATGGGTGTGGGTTTGGGTGTTGTGTTTTGATTTACAGTGAGTTTGGGTGTTGTGAGGGCAAGGGTGAGGGAGGTAGTTATCCAGAGGGTAAAGGGTGAAGGGTTATATGTTTAGTTTTAATTTTTGTTTTAATTTAGTTTTAATAAATGTTTTAGTAAGTATTAGTTTAGTTTTAATTTAGGTGTTCATTTAAATTAGGTTTTTATTAGATTTTTTGAATTTTTAGGAGAACGATAGAAAAATTGAGTAATTTTACAAAGTAAATGGTAAAGAGTAAAATTGTCCAAAAAAACTGCACGAAACAATTTTAAAAAAACGATTTCGCATAATAAAAACAACTTACTTTTAGCAATCCTTTTTTTTAATCGGAAACAATTTTATTAATCAAACAAATGGTAATGGCTAATTAGTGATATAGAGTTAGACCATAGTCCAATTTTGAGTAAGAATGTATGGAATCATTCCTTTATATGAGATAACAGAAAGTTTCTCTCCTGAGAATTCATTTCTTCGAACTCTCTCTCTTCAACACAGCCAGAACTTCTCTTCCTCACACCAAACAACCAACCACCATTTCACCTAGATAGAGCATCATGTATGGAGGTTTTCAGCTAAATTCACCTTCAATCAAGATCGATTTCTCCTTAATTTGGGAATAAATTGCCTAATTTCAACATTCACACAAAATCTTCTCTCGATGATTTTCGATCAAAGCTAGGGTTTGCAGGTTTCTTGGAGCAATTCAACTCTCAAAAAGCAGAGAGAGACATTTTCAAAGAAACTTGCAAGCCTCAGATAGATTCCCAGAGCAGCGGATCCTAAAAGGAATCTGAAATGAGACAAGGTATTTCCATTTCATCTTCTCGATTCTTTATTCTCTTTTATCCTCCTTAGCGAACTCAGACTGATTACGAACAGTTTTCCACATGTGAGTATACTACCATCAGCCATGAAAATCATCAAGCACCTCCATTCAGTCAAAAAGGCTTTCGATATCTAGAAAGCTTTGCATTCTTGCAAAGAAGAAATCCATAGAGTTAATTCTGATTTTATGCAAATTTGATTAGTTAAAATAACCAAGTCCCATGCTTTCAAGAAAAATTATTGATTGTAAAGGCGGAGGGATGCTAAAACCATCGAGATCTAGATTATCTTTTTGCTTACATCTCGAAGTCCACCTTGCTAGCCAATCGTCGGCTTGGTTTTGGACTCGAGAGATATGCTTAATGGTCATCTCAGGATGGATTAGCTTCCTGCAGATGGAAAGAATAAGGTCCAAAAACCACGTAGTGTTCCCTTTGTCAAAGTAGTCAATTAGCATACTAGAATCAGATTCTATATCTATTTTCACCCAATTGTTTCTCTTGCAGATAATCAATCCGTCAAGCAAAGCTCTTGTCTCTGTCATTCAAGGATTCAGCTCGCCATAGTTATTGCAAGATCCCTGAATCATCTCGCCATTATGGTTTCTGAAAATAATTCCTCCACTTGACTCGCCAGTGGAGGAACACGAGGCATCAGAATTCATCTTCAATCTTCCAGGTTGAGGAGCATTCCACTTAAGGTAAGATATATCATCTTTTCTCTTTGTGTAAGATGATATAATAACCTAATAACCTAATAGAGTTGGACACAAGTTTACTTTATAGATGGATGTATACTTATCTTATTTGTTGACAAGACCAGATTTTAATAACTCATTTGGTTGTGTGAAACGAAATTTGATATGTAATAGTTATTTCGAAATTGTAGCATAATAAACTATTTTTATTCTACTTAAAGTTCATTTAAAAGTGGTATTATCCAATTTTAGGCTAATATATACTTTAGCTAATGTATAAAATGATTTTTTAAAAAATACTATCTACTAATATTTTGGTTTTAAAAATTGAAAAAAGAAAATATTCTCTTCTATTTCTAACTTTTCTCTACCCATGCTCTCTCTAAAATTCAGTAAGAGAATCCGGCCAAATTCTAGCGAGATGACAAGGTGTTGTTATTCCATCGGCATCCGTATCTCTTTCTGCGAGGCTCCCCTTCTTCCAAGAAAGTAAGTTTTTTTTTAAAAAAAAATATGTTGATTTTATAGTTTAATTTTATGTTGATTTTAGAATAGTTATTATTGATTTGGTTTATGTGACTTTTGAATTTGATGAGTTAAATTTAGGGTTTGAAATTTAGAATAGATTTCAGAAGACCATTAATGTTATTTTTGGGCCATCTTCTTGCTGGAATCAGGAGAAAGATGGTTTGCACCATAAGTACGAGTATGTTTTTCTTTCATCAAATTTTTTAGTACTTTGTTTCCAAAAAATACATGACATTTTTTTATTTACTGAAATGTTAACCTAGCTTAGTTAACTGTTTATTTTATTGATAATTTATTTTAATATAGTTTAGTTACTAATAAATATTTTTGTGTTTATTTCAGTACGCGGACTGAAGATCTCCAGAAAGACGGTCTCCTACGGTCCAGAGTTATACATCTTGAGAAAATATTTTCCTTGTAAAATTCATTGGAGCAGAAAAGGTTTGAGAAAAATATATACGAACAATGACGAAAAAAAAGACTTGAATGAACACATTGAAATATTTATGTGCGTATTCACAAGAACAGAAGGAATGTTAAACAACTTTGTCGGGCATGTAAGTTTTTAGTTAGTTTAATTTTTAATTTAAAAATTAACTAATATTTAATTTTTTTTAGAGTTTTTTTTTTGTTATTTGATGTTTTTTACAGCCACGTAGTTCTCTTGGCATACAGACACATTATAATGTGCTGCATATGTGGGACTTGGTGGCACAACCAGAGGTAGCTAGTCATCTAGCTTGTACTCTTTTGAGATATTTTATAGCTCATTTATCTTATTATTTTACTCATTCGGTATTGGACAAGGTTTTGGTTGAACGTTGGCACAAGGAGACCAACACGTTTCAGTTTAGCTTCTGGGAGATGACCCACACTTTCGTTGATGTCAATATCATTACATGCCTCCTCGTAGGTTGTAGGACACTTGATGTGGTTACAACCCCGAGAGATGAGACATATGTGTTTTATGCGGGGTTGTTGGGGCTCAGTGTTGAAGAGGTCCATAGAGAGCTTGAGTCCATAGGAGGAGTAGGTTTCAAATTGAAATAGCTCCACGAGACATTTACTGGTAACCACTTTCTTCACTTGGCCAGCCACTAAACTACCCGCTAGGTATAACAAGCGTGCCTTATGTTTTTATTTGGGTATACTATATTGGTGAATACTAGTAAAAACACCTGAAACTTGAGTATCTCTATGGTTTGGAGAACATAGATTTTGAGTTACGGGATATAACATTGAGGACTAGTGCGTTGGATTTTCTTTTCCGTGCTTTGGGGAATGCTTCGAAATCTTTAAACCACAACCTATATGGTTTTGTAGCCATGTTTGACTGTTGGTAATACGAACACTTTCCAGTTTTGAAAGCTCCACAAAACCAAAACTATGTCTTGAGGAACCCAAAGATTATTAGCTAATTACCTAAGATAATTATTGGAGAAAACGTGTGCCCTAAATCCACAACACGTTTACTTCTCGCAGATAAAAAATGAAAAATTTAAACAAGCAAATTTTATACTTAATATAGGTTACATTTAACTTATTTTTTCTATTTACATGTTTTAATATTTCGTTTTACAAGTCGTTTTTGAGTCGTATGAGCATATGAGAGCTCAGCTTCTTGTCCAAGATATTCGTCTACTTGCTTAAATCTAGATGATGAGAACGGTATATAAATATATGCATGATAAAGTCATGCGCGACTTCGGACGGATTCAGGATGCACCAGCAGCTCCCTTCTCCCTTTTTATCAAACGTTTCCTATATGTAGGGTTGATTTATCACGTTACACTTGTCGTGAGCCTGCTTGGTTATATTTGCATCAACACTTCCAGAATATCACTTCTATTGTTATGTATGGGAGATCGTGGACTATTAAGTATCTTGATTACATTGCTCCCTACAACTTATACGTCATCACTCCACCCACGCAATCCGACGATGATAGACTACTTGAGGCAGTTCAATCGCTCAACACCATCCATACCAAAGATGATTTGGGTCATTTGAGCTTTTCCAATCGACAAGTGATGTAGTTTGTTTCTCCTTGGCTTGTTGTTTTACTTATCAAACTGTTTTTTCTTACGGTAGGTTGACTTATGTTTATGTCTATATTTATGTTTTGTGTTGTAGTGAACGACAAATCTTTTAATTATGTACTTTATTATTATGTTTAGTTATTTTTATTACAATGCTTATGTTTATTCTATTATCCATTATGCAAGATTAAAACTTAGTAAAATATAAAATAAAAACATAAAGCCATAAACATGTATAAGCATACGGACGTAAACTTAGTAAAACCATTCACCAATGTGAAAAATAAGTTAACATAAAATTTTACAAAAAAAATGAAAAAAATTAAAAGTAGAATGCACCATAGTTTCCAAGTCTGTGCACATATGGTGCACACTACTTAGCATCAATGGTGCATATGGGAAGTATTATCGGTGCGACATACCATCGGTGCCGGTAGGTTACACTAATAGTCCGCATACCACCTCGGGTAAAGTCAAACCAATGGGTAAGGCCAAAAACCATGTTAACTTTCGAAAACCAACACCAATGAATATACTAAGATATGAGCGAAACAACAAGTTTTAAAAGTACTATAATGATGTGGGGCACGTCATAGCATATTATATATCATTAAAAAAAATATTTAAATTCTGATAGAGAATGGTAAATTAACAACTTTTGTTAAAGGACAAGGGAATGATCGGAATAATTCGAGCACATCGATGCACTACGTTGTGAATGCATATTCAAAACAGGAAAATACATTAATAATTGCTGATTTCAAGCCGGAGAATCAGGAGGGCTTCGATGTATCTTCATAATATTTGCACTCAGATCCAGATAATAGGATTGTGATGGTTGTGAATAAACCAGTGAAACAAGGAGGGGTCCATAGTTTATGTGAGTATTTTGAGTCTTTAATATTTTTTAGAGGATATATTATAGTTGGAAACACTAACAGCTCTAGGAAAATACATATAGTGAGTTTACTAACTCAATTGGAAAAAAAAATCCAGTCATTAGTATGGGAAGAATGTCACACATTTCATCTTGTTTGATGATGATGATTTGAGGGGTATAGTTGTTCCTCATGAAGATGCAGTGGTAATCGGTGTAGAAATGATAGGAACTGAGATCCGATAAATAATCATTAATACTGGTAGTTCGGCGAATGTGTTAATCAAGTTAGCATATGATAATATGCGCAAAACACATGTGATTCTCCGATCTAAGGACACCAAAGTTGGGTTACAGAGATAACAACACAAGTCATTGGAGAGTTTGAGGGTGAAGTTCTATTAGGACGTAGTCCTTTTAAGAAAAGAGTTCAAGTCTTGTTATGGTGGTCGATTTTCCAACTAGCTACAATGTTATTTTTGGAAGATTTTGGTTATCCATAATGCATGTTGTAGCTTTAACGGTCCACCCATGCGTGAAATATATAATCAGGGATCGCGTTGGATTAGTTTGAAGCGATCAAGAAGTGGTTAGAGATTGTTATGCGATAACTTTGCACACCAGAAAAATTGTAGCTAGTTATCAGATGGCAGAATAGTAGTTAATGAGGTTGACCTTGGATATGATGGGTTCGATGATCTGATAGAGAACCCAGGTTTATTAATAGTAGGTGAAAATGTGGAAGTGTATGTGTTTCCAGATGGAAGGTTTCAGCGAATAAGGATATAATTGTTACCTATATTATGTTACAAATTATTAAGGTACTTGTCCAACAATTTAGAGGTTTTTGCTTGGAAAACCAAAGATGTTCTTGGGGTTCCCTCCGAGGTAATATGATATATTTTGGGTTTAAACCCAAATGTTGGACCTATCATTGAGAAGAATAGGACTTTTTAAGTAAAAAAGTGATGCAATTATGATAGAAGTGGATCAGTTATCTAAGGCAGGACATATCCGAGAAGCACATTATCCATTGTGGACTCCGAATCAATTGCTTATGAAAAAAAAGAACGGGTTTTGGGGGATGTGTGTCGACTTTACCGATCTAAATAGAGCATATCAAAATGATCTATTCTTCGTGCCAATGATTGATCATCTTGTTGAGTCAACCTCGGGGGATAAGATTCTTTCTTTTATGGATACGATTGTAAAATATAATCAGATTCAGATAAATCCCAAGGATTAGGAAAGCACTACTTTTATAACTAATAAGTGATTACAATGTTATTAAGTTATTCCTTTTGGTCTCAAGTTTTTGGTGCTACATATCAAATATTAGTGAACAAGACTTTTGCTACTCAAATTGGAAGGCATATAGAGGTTTATATTAATGATATGTTAGTCAAAAGCTTGAAAGATGACAAACACCTTTGTGACTTGGAAGAAATTTCCTCGAATTTGAGAGCTATTTTCCTAAAGTTAAATCCGGGAAATTATTAGGGTATATAATAGGTTATTCGAGAATAGAAGTCGATCCTGATTAGTTGAAATCTTTGATATCAATGACCTCTCCTTGGTTGATTAAAGAGGTTCAAATTTTGACAGGAAGGCTGACAGCTCTAAAACGATTCATTTCTAGATCTTCTGATAAATGGGCGCATTTCTTCCAAGTGTTGAGACAATCAAAGGAATTTTCATGGACACATAGTATAAAGTGGAATTTTCCAAAATTAATGAATATTTATCATCGCTTGAAGTTTCCATAAGCCTCAATTGGGCGAGCAACTTTTTTGTATATTGTTTTATCGGATTATGTAATTAATAATGTGATCGTAAGGGAGGTAGATAGATATTCTCGACCAATATATCATGTAATAAAATTTTGCTCGCATCAGAAAAAATATATTTGAAGCTCGAAATATTGGCTTTAGCTTTGGTTGTAGGTTCCAGAAAAATGTGCTCTTATTTCCCGGCTCATTTGATTGCTGTCTGAACGTCATTTCCATTAAAAACATATTACAAAGACCAAGAATTTCTAGTAGGAGGAATAAGTGGTCCATTAAATTACAAGATTATAACATTGGTTTTACTCCTCAAATGGATATTAAGGCCCAAACGTTAGCATATTTTCTTGTCGAATTCCATTTGATCAATTCTGATGAGAAAAATGATGCGAGTACATTATCAACGGCTGTCGAGTAGGTGGTTCAAACTGATGAAGGATCTAGTGCTTTGAGATCAAGTGCGGAAGTACAATAGATTTCTCCCTCCGGATAAGTTAAGTAATATGTCATACGGTCCAGATTCAGTGCGTCAAATAATGAAGTAGAGTATGAGACAATTTTAGTTGGGTTAAGGCTTGCAAGTATTTATGAAGCAAAAAGCGTTCGTTTACAAACGGATTTGCAGCTTCGAGCAAATCACATGTTAGGAGTATCTTAGGCTAAGAAAGAACATCTTGTTAAGTATTTATGTAAGTTACGAGGGTTGGCTCTTTTGATTTATGAAATGAAAGTTGAACACATTAACTGATGGGAGAATATTGTTAAAGATTCTTTAGCAACTATTTCTTATTCTGAAGAGTACACGGGATTTTACTACAATAGATTCCATTTATACTGATAAAGTTTGAGCAATGTAAATATTATGAGGAAGTATTTATTGTTGTTGAGGAAGATGGAAGAGATTGGTGATCGGGTCTGAAAGAATTTTTACTCAAAGTTACATTGCCTCTTGACACAAAATTAGCTCAGAAACTAAGATTTAGAGTGCAAGGCTACACAATATTAGATGAAATATTATATAAGAAATCTTTGAATCGACCATTGTTTGAGTAAAAATGTCAAATTATTTTTTCTGAACTGCATGACGGTGAAGGTTTAGCTCATTGCAGATTTAAAGCTTTAACAAGAAGAATTTTATTGGCAATATACTATTGGCATTCGATAATGAGTGATGCTAACATTTTAGCTCGGAGCTTTGATACTTGTAAGACATTTTCAAATTCCATATACAAACACCAGTTGTACCCTTAATTTCAATTTCCAAATAAATTCATTTTGACAAATGGAGATTGGATTTAGTGGGACCACTGCAGATTGATTTGGGTGGATGAAAAACCATTATATTTGAGGGGAATCACACAATGTTTTCAACATCATTTCACCCACATGCGAATGGCCAGGTAGAAGTTACCAATATAACTATTTTGAAAGGTCTTAAGAAGAACTTGATAGCTGGAGTTGGAAAATGGCATAATTATCTTGAAGAGGTATTATGGGCCTATAGAACAACACATCGGGCTGCAACTCAAGAAACTCATTTAGCTTTAGTATATGTATGGATACAGTAAGCTCGGCGGATCAAAACTTCCATCCTACATGGTACTTAACTATCAAGGATAATAACGATGAAGCTAGACAAACATAACTTGATTGATTGAGGAAAATCGGGTTCAAGCATATTTGAATTTAATGCATTATCAAACTTTAGACGTTATAATTCGAGGGTGAACGAAGAGATTTCAAAATAGGAGATAGGGTTTTGAGGAAGGTTTTTGTACATATAAAATATAAAAGGTTAGGTAAAATAGCTCCAAATTGGGAAGGACCATATTTGGTTGTAGAGAAGGTTAAGACAATGACATATCACCTCCAAGATAAAAGGGAAGATTTTGCAGCACCCTTGGAATATTTAGCATTTGAAATAGTATTATGAGTAGTGCTTTGCACATTTATAATGCTGTTGTTTTATTACTTGTATAGCTTGAACGGTGGCATACTCTTTCCTCTTATGGTGGCTCAGCAAGGTTTTAACGAGGTGCTCGTATAGTCGGGTTTATAAATATAAATTTTTTTTTTACCAAATTTTTTTGGAGTATAGCATTTTATGTTGAGAAAAAAATATTCATTCATTTGTGTGATAATTTATTTGAACTATGAAGTTAAAGGTCATAAAAGGATAACAAATTATTATTTTGTAAGTTACATAAGGATTGGTCACCCTTGAACTATGCGAATTCATGTTTTTACGATTCTAAGTCTTGAAGGGATTTCTTTCTCCATTCTTCACTTTTTTCGTACAATTTCTTCAGTGCTATCGGGTTGACATATTTTTTTGTCTAACTCTACTTTGTGCTTCAAAGTCAGTTGCTACAATTCTTTTTGGTAATTCGAGGCCAAAACAATTTTTTATCTGAATAGGCCTGTTATGAAGCTCCGACCCGTCCTCTTAAAAGGTTTGGAACTGCTCGATTATATTTTTGTTAGAAATATCAGCCCATTTTTGTTGTGGTTAGATTATTTTTTCCACCACACTACATCCTTCGCAATTTCCTCCAATTGATTTCGACCAGATACAACTTCTTCACATATTTGTTTGGCAGCACTTTCGAGGTTTGAAAAAAGGAGGAGTAAGTTCAAAACCTCATCGGATGGTTCACTTGAAGGGTGTTGTACAAGGCTGAAGCATCCAAAGGAGTGCTTCCAAGAGGACAAGGCGGGCCATGTGTTTGATGCTATCCAGGTTGAGTGTCAACCAATGCTAGTTCATTTTCTGAGGAAACTTTGATACTTTCATTTCCTATTTCAACAATTTAATTTTCAATTTCTGTAAGTTGGGGCTTGGTATATCAGTTTTGATTTTCGATATATTTTTCTCCTCCATCGGCATTCGGCGTCGGATATGGGGAGGACACATCAACTATGTCCTCTGGCACAATTACAAGAGGGTTTTTTGGGAACTTTTCTTTTTTATTTGAGGTATCAACCTTTTTTCTCTTTTTGGACGCATGTGCCTGGGATTGTTCAGTTTTAGGAATGATAACTTCTGCAGCTTTCCTCTATGGTTTTTTATTTGGGATCCCTTTTTTTGATATTTTGAGACAATACCTTGAGATTGTTTCTTTAATTTTTTCTTTGGTTTATGGTTCGGGGCTCTTTTTACAATATCGCATGCCCAAGGAGGTTCCATCAACTTATTTGCAGGTACAACAGAATTCGGGGAGAGCTTCCACAGGTGACTCTGGACAAAGTTCGGAGGAACAAATGCCTTATGAAATTCATTTGACCACACTCGCTCTCCCCATTCACTTAGATAGGAAAATATCTCCTCGGCATCAACTTTTTGAATCTTGTATCGCCTTAAAATTTATGTATAGAAAAACCAAAGTTTGTATGAATAAGAATAAAGTATATTAAAGAATTATATAACTTACCTCTGCTCTTCCGCTTGAGATATATTCGTGATAGATTATCAGTTGAGATTTCCTTGTTGTTTTCTCAACAACCAGAAATAAAGAAGAATTTCTGCTTCAACATTTATTCTGCCTCGAGGATATCGTCAATGATCTTTGACAAATTTCTTAGGGTCAAATAATAAAAAGGAAGAAAATGGTTTTTAGAAAGTCTAGTTTGGGTTATGAATTATCAATGGGTAGAGCTATCTTAGCAAGTTTTGACGCCATGATATTGGACAACCAAGTAGACCATAGGTTGAGACTTTCTTGGATTGGGCAGAGATCCATTATATCGAAGTATTCTACCACAGTTGAGTCAAATGGGAACCGAAAGCCCTAGTTCATAATTTTTAGGTAAACTACTAGTTCATTCTCACCACAAGAAAGTGGGCTCTCTCCCACCAAGGTTAATTGAAGGTTAACATTGTCAGTAATCCTATATTGCATCTTGAGAATCTCAGCCTTAGATTAATAAAAATATCATATTAGACATTGTTAAGTACAATAAACTATTTGGGGATGACATATTTGAGGTTGACACTTAAATTGGCAACGATGCCCTTAGAAATTGTAACAGTCTCATTGGTTTTCTTTTTCTTCTTTGTAGTCTTTTTCTTTGTAGAATCATCCTCGGAAACAGAAGGAGGAGTACTACCAAGGTTTTGGATATCTGAGTCAGTTCTCGTCTTAGACTTTGATTTGGCTACCTCCTCGGATATTTCATCTTGTAGTTGGCAACGGGCAGCTGCGGTGGTGCATTTACCTGATTATAGGAGGGTGACTTCGATGTTATAGGCGTCTTGTATGAGTTAGTGGGTGTGTTCGAAGCTGCTTCTTGTGTATTTTGCAAAAGGGATTCCCTGTGAATTTTTGTTTATCACAGTCATTCCCTTCGAGGGAGAAGGTTGTGTAATAGTTTTTGGGATGGGATTTGGGGAAGTATTGAGCTTTTCAGAGTCTCTCATGGCAACAAATTGGCTTTTACGAGAAGGAATGTCTTCACTTATACAAGGTGATCGACTTTTCTATGGAGGTACTTCTTTTTTTGTTCAAGGTGATTGGATCTTCTGAGGAGGAACTTCTTTATTTGTTCGAGGCGATTGGTTTTGTTTGGTTCGAGATGGTTTTTGAGAACAAGATTTTGAAGCTACGTCAGAAAGGCTATCTGAGGAACCTCCAAGCGGAAACAAAAGGTGATAACTTTTGGGTAAGAGGATAGGAAACGTAGGTGAAGGTTTATTGTTGATGATACTGAAAGCTTCTCTTTGAACTGCTCTATGCGCGATGGTAATCCAATCTCAGCAATTGGCTAAGCTGGACATAAACAGAGCAAGAGTGGATTCGAAAAAGATCAGATACGATCTACAGGGATTGAATACGGCGCCGACGGTGGATGAGAAAATAACTTACGAAATTTTCTCTATCTCTATCTCTAGAATTTAATGGTGATAGACAAAGCGAGTAATGCAGATATATTTATAAAGAAAGTTGTGAAGATGGGTATGGGATTTTGGGAGAGGGAGTAAGGTTGACATACATCCATTGGATATGATTTAAATCGACAGATAATGAGATCCTAGATTGAAGTATGTAGACACGTGTAGTGTGTCAGAATAAAATGGTACATATGCCAGGAATCTTTTGTTACATTCTACTTCATTCTAGAAAGTTTACTGTTACACTTCTTTAGAATTATGATGACTTATTAATTGAGAATGGTTTTGTCGAGGAAGAATGATGCGCAATTTGATATGGTACATTATTTTCCGAGGAGAGGCAATGCATAAAGTGTAATTCATATTGTCCAAATAACGTGTTAGACTAATTTCGATGAGGTTTTTAAACCTTTTTTATAATAGGAAGATAAAAATGGACCTATACATAACATTTTTTAGTCATTCTTAAAGATTCTTCATAGGGAATAGGGGGTTACCAACAAGGATATAAGTAACTCAGAAGTAAAAATAATTACTAAAAATGTCTCCAATTGAGAATTATATAGTTAAAAGATAGATTTGGTATAAAGTATAAATGTAAATGACTAACTGTGTAACTTATAACAAATATTTTTGTACTAAGTAGTGAAGTGGGGTGAAGAATCCACGTCACCTTTAACTAATTCTGTTACATGTAAGTACCTCACCCATAATGTTGCTTACCTTGGAAATAAGATTGATTGATACTTGGCTTAATTTTACTCTTGACTACTCTCGGTCTCTATAAACTTGAACTATATTCTTTATTTAAAACTCTCCCAATAAATCTTGTTAGACTGCATTTTGTTTCCTCAAAATAATCAATATTTATCAAGTACCATATATCATTATCATTTTGCTAGTTTTTTAATCCTTTACTATTTACGATTTAACTTATAAACTTCAACTATCATTATTAAATGAATCAGACAAAATTTAATTAATTAAATCGATTTGATAAAAAACCCACGATTTATTGTTTTATATCCCACACTGTTGAATCCATTATATTAGAAGTGGTCGATAGTTTTAAATTTCTTTCTTACTTGTTGAGATAAAAAAATCCAAAACCTCTAAATTCAATTCAATTATCAATCTTCGTCTATAGTTTTGATGATTTATTTTGTTTCTTAGTAGATTTTTGGGAGTATCATAACTTTCTCATGAATATTTGAAACCAAAATGAGATGGAAAAAGTAAAACATCAATTGATGAATCACACACCACTAGATTAGATGTTTAGGGTCAATCATATCGATGAATGCGAGAAAAACTTTAATGTCAACAGGAAATCAAGATTATCCAAGATCAAAATAAAAAGAGGGTCAAGATCCATGGATTCAATTAATTGGAGAAAAAGAGGGATAAATGATTTGGAAATTGGTACTCGAGTAGTTTAACGACATGCTCGCTCGAATTCCGGTTGTAGCGGAAGTTATCTCATTCGGTACGACGGAGATGAAGATGACAAGATAGAGATCACTGCAATTGTAGAGCCACTGGTAATTGGGTCTGAAAATTGGATATGAAAATTAATTAAATTGGAAGATCCCTCTTGGAAAAATTCTTTCCTTCACCATATTTGGCTAAAGATTACTATTAGTCCCTCATGTTTCTCATATGTATCAAACTAGACCCCTATTTTCACTTTTCTCTCCCACTAATTCCGTATATTTTAAAAATTTGTATTATTAGTCCCCCGCACATCTGATTATTGAGAAGTTTTCATGTGGTAGCCTAAACATCAATATTTTGTCTCACTATTGGTATCCTAAAAATCTGAATAATGTGGTTTCTAGAATTATAGATTTTGGAGGAAGACTGTGTGTTTCTCGAATTAGGGTTTTATATTTTTCAGGGGACTAATAGTGAGACAAAATATTGATGTTTGGGATGCCACATATCATCTCTTCAGTACTCACATGTTTGGGGGGGGGGGGGGTTAATAATGAAAATTTCTAAACCATAGAGGATCATTGGGAGACAAAAGTGACCATAAAAGACTAGTTTGATACAAACGTGACTAATGGTGACTTTTAGCCACCACATTTTCATACATTATTTGTAAAGACACATGGTAACCTTATTAGTGCTCTGTATTTTATACAGGAAGAGCCTTATTAGACAATTTTTTCCATCACCACATTTCAATAGAAAAAATCTTCACATTCATTGTCCGTCATCAACCGAAAGTTCATCATTAGTAATGAATCAAAAGTGATATTGAAACAATCGTTCAAATATATCTTTCTTTTAGGATTTTAGGATTTTTCTATTTTTCATTTTTTTCTCCATTCTTTATAGTTCTTCTTCTGTTTCCGAGGGAATCATTACTTGGTCCAAGTTATTTTATTGTTAATGGGCTAGATTTTTTTGGATTAGATTAATTAATTAAATTAAGTTAGATCCTCTTTGTTTAATAGTTAAGATTAAGCTAGAAACTAAATATTAAATGATAAAAAATAAAAGAAAATGATGAAATAGTAAAAGTAAATAGTAAAAAAGTTAAAATTGAAGTAAATAATAAAAATAATAAAGGGAGTGTTATTTTGAATTTGAAAATTAGAGTAATTAAAATTACAACACAAAGACTATTATTTATCACCACATGTTATGATATGATTAAATTCACATGTGAGGGACCACGTATGAAATAAATGGTAAACAAAAATGATTTTTTCAATACAAAAGCGAACAACATTGACCATTTTTAGAAAAATGGTAAACACCAGTGACAAACCATTGTTTTTATTCGTAAGTATTTAGTAATTCTTAAACAACTATATTGTTGAATACTTTTAAAATATGTTAAATGTGTCTTTGTGTTTGGTTTGTATGAAAGAATTTGTGAAATAGTATTTTGATTTTACAATATGCACAATACGTTGCGTAGTTGGTACTTGACCGACCAAATATTCGTATGGGATATCAACGACAACACGGTAGTCAGACCATTATCGAAAGCATTATCAGCTTGGTATAAAAATGAGACATTTTCACGAGAATTTATTGAGACATGGGCTCCTAGACCAACAATTTATAATTTTTATTCAGAGAGATGACAATGACGTTGGATGGTGTCACGTGCATTACTTAATCAACAATAAAGACACATATGTTGAGGAAAATATGATGTCACAATTACTTGGCTTCTGATGACGTGGTTGAAATTTTGGTGTATGTAAAGGAAATAAGCTTCTGATGACGTGGTTGAAGAAAACATTTTATGTCGAGCGTTACCATGTTAAGGTCAAGGGTTTATATATAGTGTTAGGTGCGAGTATATATATTATATTTTTGTTCGACTGCGTAATTTTCACTAACAAGACTGGAACGTAAATCAAATTCCATTTGTTATACTTCATTAAGAACTTAACCGCATTAGATTAGTATGTATGAGGGATGCACATCTTGGCAGAACTATACTATATCTTACGTTCAAAATGAAAATATGGCATGAAAAAAATGAATAGTTTTGTAACGTTGTTTGAGGTTTGGGAGTATGACCATATCCGTAGTTTTTAACCAACGCATTTGGAGGTCCATCAGGCATTCATGTCGCATTTTCATGCTGGGAGTTTAAAAAGGAAAGTAAACTAAATCATATATTTTGATACCGTATGTATATTATCTTATTTTATTATATTAATTATTTACAATAGAAATAAATATTTGATAATACTTTTATTTATTGTATTCCAAACCAATTTATAGTCATAAACCATCTTTGAACGTTAAGATTATTTGAGGATATAACATGGTTTAACTATGTTATCAAGTGCATGGACAAGATAGAGCCATATATGCTCGACCATGTGGTTCGGTAAAGGCCAAGGCACCACCAATTATGGGGAGTGAAGCGGCTCGATTTGGGCACACTGGAAATATCACATGGTAGTAAGTTTTGGAATTCATAATACAAACCCACGTTATGAAACTTTTATTCAAAGAACTCTTTAGTATATTTTATAGCCTATTTTAGACGAGCTAATCCTTGAAGTTGAAATTGAAGTTAAAAAAAACGTTGTATACGATGCATGAAGATAACTTGCGTTCGTTACCTATGAGATTAGCCCCTAAATATAAATAGAAATTTCAACACATGACCCTTAAGGAAATAATTTAAGCATTTTAGGAAACCGTTAGTTATGTGATTTGTATATCCATGACTAGTGATACATTGTTTATTGTTTAATTTATTAGGTTTTTTAATGTTATTTTTTTTGGATGTTGTGTTTTGGATGTTATGTTTTTTGATGTTATGTTTTCGAATGATATTTTTGGATTCTTATGTGTTTTATATGTTTCAGGTATATTATATGAATTTGAGGATATGGTTTTTCATGTTATGTTTTTGTTTCGTACGTGTATTTGAATATATTTTATTCAAAATTATACTTTATATTTATTTAAAATACCATATACTAACAACCACGAATCTATTTTTAGCAAATATTATTTTATTGTTAGCAAAAAAGCTAATGTTGGCTCATTTAGTCGGCTTTAGTGCGAAAGCTACTATAAATTAGCTAATCTTGACTAGTTTAGTCGATATTAGTAGCAAAACACTTAATGTTAACGCTAGTGAAAATGTTACTGTAAGTCTAATAAAATTAAGTTTCTAAACACATCTTATGAAGATTATTCTAATCTATAGTAGTTGCAAAGTTCTAAGCACGTAATAACAACTCGTGTAGTCAACATTTATCTCATATTTCGTATTTTCACGTGACAATATATAATTGGTTAAATTGTTTAACCGTATTTATCTAATCTTATCATGTACTACTTGAACCTACTTATCTACTTATTTCACTATATATAACAATAAAAAATTAATCATATCTCCATCTACAAAGTTTTGAACAAATGTTATCTCTGAGATCAACTATATGTAATTGACTATAAGAGAAGACTCGTGCTTGTTTAAAGTCATCAATACAGTAAAAGAAACAGTGGTGGGTGGAAGAAAAATATTATTTGATTAAATAATATACATAATTTATTATATGTACGGTTTGAATCAGGTTAAACATATTTCATCGACACGAGGACATAGAAAAATCTCTTAAAATATTTGAACTTAGTTATAAGTTATACTATTTTTTACCTTCTTTATGATGTGAGGCAAAATGTGCTTGAGATGTTCTCTTTGTATAATACTGAAAATATTCCAATACTCAACTAAAATAGATGAACATAGACCTTATTGAAAATATATTGAATCAAATGTAAATTGATGAATACAACAAACTTAAATCTTCGTAAAATATTATACTATTTGTTTTTAGTATTTTAATTTTATGTTATGAAATTATAGTGTTTTTCTTGTAATTTGTTTAGTTTTCATTATGTTTTAAACTATCATGTTTATTTTCTTATGTTGTTAATGTTAAAGTTAAAGTTTTCAAAATTAGTCAATTTCATTAATATAAATAACAATAAACAACAAAAGATGGTTTGAAAGGAATTTTTTTTAAGTTATCACATTTAAAGTTAAAAACTAGACATTTTTAGTCATCCGTAATATCATGCCTTCTTATTCTTGGTAAATATGAGGTTTGATTTGAATATATTTGACAATTCACTCGAGTAATGGAGTCATCCGGTTTTGACTCTTTTCAGAATAAAATATTAGCCAACTACGATGAATGGCAGGTAACGGTATGTTCGGATGCATGAGAACTTGTAAACTGAATATAAATAATATTGTAAAACAAAATATTATTCTGAATGTAAGTCAACGATCCACTTAGCGAAAACATATGCATGATGCGTTTAAACACAGTCGTAATGAAGAAACAAAATATCAGAAACCGTTATCTAGTGATCTGTATTGGAAGCATATACAATCAACCAACCATATATAGTTCAATATTTACTCTTTTGTGAGTATAATAAACTTTTTCAAACAAAGGAAAGTTCGATCACATTTCCCGCATTATGTGTTGTCTCATATGCGTCCACAAATATTGACTTCCGTAGTAAGAGTAAGTTTTAGATATAAAAATAAAATGACCATCCATTCTTAAATTTGTTACCTAAAAAATATACAAAATCATAAACGTAAGAATATGGTCGTAATACAACAACTCACGTTTAACATTTTGGCATTTGGGTGTCTTCGGGAGTTTGGTTGTTCTATACGATTTTATTATTTTGGTTTGACTTGCTAATATTTGTGGTTATTGTAATTGTTTTCGTTGTTTAAAAACGTAAGATGAGAGATTGTAGTGTTGCTAGTGGTTTGTTCAATAACATGTCAAAATATAATTAATTATGTTTCGTCAAACTAGATTTAACATGAGTTTTTTCATGTTATTTTGTTTTCACCATTTCTTTGGGTGAAACAAATTAGGTTCTTTTGGAATTAAGTACTTCAAAGACCTTCAATAAGATATAAATCCAGTATGCTAGATAATAATCACAAGCAAAACTAATCATTTTAAAGATACATTATCAACAAAATCATCTTCGTTGCATTGACTTTTCGTAACAAAGTTTAAAGTTTGCCATATCTAATTGTCATATAATAATAAATAATACAACCATATTTTGCCGTGAAATCTCTCTTACATGTACACGACAACCCATGCATCAATCTAATAACACATCTGCATTCAACTTTGTCGACACCCATGTTTTAAGACAATTCATAACGTTTTAATATGATAACAAGGAATGCCTTAGTTATCCCATATCTTATCTTTTTTAATATGAAATTCTGTATAAGAGTTTAGAGATTACCTTATATTACTCAAAACATTATTTTATCTTCATGTATTGGATGTCGAGCCAAGTGTTCAGCTTTACCATAATTGTTTAAGTATAATTGGCGCGTCCCGATAAATAACTCTAATGTTTATGGTGTGCCTCAACATTAACAATAGTTACAAAATATTAGTTCAACTACGTTAGTTAAATATATCTTCAATATATAAGAATGACTAAACTTATCAATTTTCTATTGTATTTTTGTAGTGTTTCACCATGTAAGTGTATGCATAAAACAATTATTCATTGTACCATTGAGACAAGTTATTTCGGCGTAGTCCACCTTCTTAAAGAGATGTTATATATATATATATACCTCATTTTTTCTATTTTTATGTAACTTATAATCATTTTACAGAATACACGATTGAATTCCAAGAAGTAATAAATTTGTCCCACATATTTTTTTCTCGAAGATTTTCTTCGAATTTGTAAAAATATTATTGTTTATATTGAATTTCAATAACAATTGAGTATTGTTTCTAGAAGTACTTCATTTATTATACCATAAGATTCGGTAATACGCACGTATTTTATTTCATGACCAATCAAAGAAGATCAATTTCTCATATGTAGTTATCTACTTTTTGGAAACCATAAGAACAAATGCAGTACAAAATATTAAACTTGTTAACATAACCCCAACAATTTCAAACAATGACATAATGTACTTTGTATTCTTGTAGGTAATATCCAAAATTAATTTTTTTTATATCTTTAGAAGTTCGATGGATGTTAGATGTATGGAAAATAAATATATGATACTTCAGACCCCTCATTTATCGTCTAATATCATTTGACATAGTTATATTTCTTCATTTTAACTAACAAAAACTACATGTGTGAGTGATTGTACAACTCTAGTCTATGATGTTTGTTTCTGGTATATTACGTATGTTGCATACGTTACCAAGTTTTGCATTCCTCAATCTGACTAAAATGGTTTGACGACGAACACCAGATGTAAACAACTTCTTATTCGACTATTTTAAAATTTCTTGCTTTAGGGCATCATTTTAAGAAATTTGCGGCTTCATGATTATAATTTCCAAATATAACTTGCAGAAACCATAATACACTTTTAACTGCAACGGGATAAGCCTTAAGTCTAAAATAACAATCATATTTTTTTTTGTCATGCTATTTATTCTCTTAACATGAGGTTTAAGATGTTGTTTTCTATAATTTATGGATCCTTCACAAACAAAAAATAATATTAAAGCTCTCTAGTATTTCTTCATCATAGGAACTTTTAACTATCACATGATAAGGTCGCCATTATCACATTAGAGGCCATTGAGAAATATGTGATTGTATAATAACCAACCGAGCAACACAGACGTATAGCAGCGACTCCGTCGTTGTGTAACCAAGGGGTATCTGCTTCATAACAAGGCAACCTGCAAACCATCGGGTATGATTACCACTAGAGACGAAATCGAGGCCTAGTCGAGGGATATTGAGGTGCCATCTTACAAAGAGCAAACAAAAATAAGTCATATGGGTAGATCAACATAACCAGACCGAGGCCTGCCCGACCGATAAAATGACTGAGTAAAGATCATAGATGGAAACTAGCACAAATCCATCCAGGGCCCATCCAAGAAGTTTCCTCACCGAACAAAGGCCACATGCAAAGAATAAAATTCAGGTCGAAGTTCACCAAGGAAGACAAACAATTACCGATGCAGTGAGGCACAACCATGATCAATGTGCAATAAAAAGTTCTTAAGGGAGTCAGCGGTTATTAAAAGCATTTATGATTAAAGAACCCACGTAACTTACCACGACCATAATAATGTCCATTAATATAGATCTACAACCATAAATATAGGTCCACTGCCGTAAGTAGTGGAGTTATGTGATTAGTGAGAAAATGAAACCGATTTGTAAATAGTATAAATATGACTATAATTATATAAAAACGACCTTCTTTTCTTATTGGATTAATAAAATTACTACTTTGGAAAATATTTTTTAGAAAGACTCTAATAGATGTCGAGATTCGCTACCTCAACTTGGAGAAGATTGCATTAGGACTTGTAGTGGTTGCTCGCAAAATGCGCCCCTATTTTCAGGGTCACACCATTACAATACAAACCTTTTCCCCTCTAAGGAACGTAATATAGAAAGCTCATATCTTTGGACGCCTCACCAAATGGTCCATCGATCTATGGGAATAAGATATCAAGTTTGAGTCACGTACCACGATTAAGAGGCAAGCCATTGCCGACTTCATTACAGAATTCTCCACATATCACAGCGGACTTGGTCTGACTGACCCCTCGCTCGCTAACTCTGAACTGGAATGGACATTGGAAGCATGCCATGAAGCTACCTATAAGGGAGGAAATCCAACAAACCATTCACTTTAGCTTCCCGGTCACAAACAATACAGCATAGTATGAGGCGGTCATCGGAGGTATATGTGGAGCTAAGATGCTCAACATTCGATCTAATTCATAGTTATTCATCAACCAATCGAAGGGTACCTACGACGCCAAAAATAAAGAATTCACAGTTACCTGGCTACTTTAAAAGAATGCGCGTCTAAATTTCAGATAATCAATTACAAGCAGGTTCTCCACCTCGATAACTCTGTAGTCGATGCATAAACCAAAGTCGTAGCCTTAAGGGAGCATCTACTAGTGACACTACAGAGCCACCCAACTACCAAGATTCCCACATTCACAGAAATCATATGTACAATCGATACCACTACCGATTGGCAACAACATTATTTACTATACCTTAGCGACGGTACCCCCCCATCAGATAAAACAGCGGTAGGGCACTACAACTGCACATCGCTAAATATTGTGCATTGGATAACGTACTTTACCGAAAAAGTAAAACACAACTACTAGTATGCTATTTAAGATAATAAGAAGCTACCAGAGTTCTCCATGAATTATATTCGGGAGATGCAGGATCACAATGTGGCCATAACAACCTCATCTAATATTTTCTCTTGACAGGCTATTATTGACCCGAGTTGGCAGCATATGATGAGTGCATGTTCCAACAATGCCACTCCGACCAACAGTTTGCTAACACTAGCCACCTACCAAGTGAACAGATGGGTTCTAATCTAATCATATGCCTTTTTGATAAGTGGGGCATCGATCTAGTTGGACCGATGTCGATGGCCACAGAGAAGTGCCAACTTTTAGTAGTAAGTGTGGATTATTTTACCAAGTGGGTAAAGGCAAAAGCTCTCTCCCGTATGCGAGCCTAGGAAATTTACGACTTCATACCTCACCAAATAGTTTTTCGGTTTGGTATTCCTCATGTGCTGATGACAGATAACGGCCCCTAATTCCAAAATTCAGTCATCACTATGTTTTGTAAGCGCTACAGCATCGAGCATCATTTCTTCACTCCCTACTACCCCTAAGAAAACAGGAAAGGTAAGGTTACCATTCAAACGATGTTGGATAACATCAAGAAGAAGTTCGAGGGTGCTAAAGGGAAATGGTCTAATAAACTCTTTGAGGTTCTATAGGCTTACTGCACCACTCCGCGCACAACAAATGCTGAAACCTCTTCTACGCTCGTCTATAAGATAAAGGCAATGGTACCTGCGGAAGTCATTATCCTAAGTCATAGAGTCGTAAACTACTCCGAGACCTCCAATAAGATTGACCGAGAATCTAGTGTCGACCACTTCGAGGAACGTCGCAATCAAGAGCGCCTACGAACCGAACATTACAAAATTCTAATGAATGGAATTTTTCATATAAGATTATTCCCACGTACTCTCCAAATTGGTGATCTTGTTATGAAGAAAATGTTTCAAGGATTCGGAAATAAATCTGCTGGAAAACTAGGCCCCGATTAGGAGGGCCCATACATAATCATCTCGAAAGAGCATCATGGGGCCTACCGCCTCGCTGACAAATATGGACTCTCACTTAAACATCCTTGGAATTTAAGTCATTTGAAGTTGTTTCACCAACCTATTTAATGTAAGGATGCATTATTTTTCCCTTCTGATGGCGCGGATGGGTTTGTTTAATGAGGCATCAGACTCATTTTTCATTTAATAAAATTTTATTCTTTCGCAAACGGATTTGTTTGTTTTATTCTTCTCTCCCTCCTTAAAAAAGTGTGAACGATTCAATGTCCATGCTTACGGGCTACACAAGGGTCCATACTATGCCCATACCAAATTTGTCAAATTGTACGAACGGGCTAGTTGGCCACGCCCACCGAGGCTACATAAGAGGCCGCATTTTGCCCAATAGCTTTTATCGGTATTAATATGTGAATTAATCCAAGCCTAAAGGTTACGCAAAAGGCCGAATCGGAACGTACAATATTTATTTTTGTCTCGATTCTCCATTGCTTCATGTAAAATCGCAGATTGATCATACTTTAAAGTATCCATTGTATTTTCAAATATTGCTGCCAATATTTCCATCAACTCAATAAATGGTCCTCTTATGGGATAGTTCGTTCACTTACAACTGCTAGTTTTGTAGCCAATTTTAGATTTCATCTTGTACCATTGAGTCTGACTAGTTCACGTGTTGGCCAAAGTTGAAGCACCACTATTCCTTGATGTATCGTTCTTCGTGTTGATTTTAGCCATTTTTTCTATTTTGTTAGTCTAAGTATATTTCGCTAGAGTATTGGTATCCCTCATTTTGTTTGCTCTGGTAACTTCATCTACTTTAATATATCGCTCCACCTAAGCCAATAGACCTCTGAAGTTAAGATCCTTTTTCTTTATTATTACGTTAGAGATGGTATCTTCTCTTAGTCTCTGCTAGAATGCAGCTACGATAACTAGATCATGACAATCTTATAGTTGGGATTTTATTTCAATGATAGTTTGGTGTACTCTCTAGTACTTTCATTAAATCTTTTGTTGCAATGAATTATATAATCTTAATATCATATGATTTTTTTGAACCTAAAGTTGGAAAACGTAATAGAAATAGAGAAATTATAAACAACAAATATTATTTCAAAATATAAAAAATAAATGAGCGAAACTTTTATTGATGGTCATTAGGTCTCTTGTAGTTATATTAGATATCCCCAAGATATAAGGAAGATTTAACGTTATCTTATTCTAACTACATAGATGGCATATCTTAGCATATGTTTGACCAAGTCTCATGGACTTCGAGTACTTAAATGGATGATGAGCCAATGTCGACGGGTTAAATTATTTACACTATCATCATTTATAACGTCCAAATAACTTTTCCAATTACCATATAATATCTAGCATTTTTTAATACCCTTATTATCCTTAGTTACTTTAAAGGCTAATATTTTTTTACCAAATAATAGTGTATCTATTCAAATCGATTCAATTATTTATCTATTCATTCATTTTTTTTTATATTTTCTTTGAAATCTAGAAAATTACATGATATGGACAGGACTTTTTATTTTTTTTATTCCTGTATCCACCGATGGAGGCCTAACTTTTTAGGTATAGGTTTTTCTCTTTTTACTCCTCTGAAATCATTGTTTAAGCGATTTGATATGGTAAAATGAAAAAAATAAGTTTATGAATGTAAATCCTTACAATTAGTTTACTTATATATAGATAAAAGAATCAATTATCATAAGCACACCTTAATACCATCTTATGTAATATTTTAAATAATATTTGATGAATGAGATCCATGAGAATTTAATTTCAGATTTGTATAAATTAAACGAAAAACAGTTTTGCTGAGTTTTAGACAAGACTTTACAAAAACGTTTTGTTTGTTGTTTTTAAAACTATATAATAAATACGGAAAAGACGATGTCCGAATATACCAATTGTATTTTTGGATATTTTTTGAACTAAGTTTTGAAAGACGTATATATTAAAAAATTTAATTAAAAAATCATAAAAAACACGGTTTATGATTAAAATAATATTTATACTAAATAATATTAATGATAAAATAATTAACTAAAATAAAGATTAGACAAAATCCTATCTTTGAACATGATCTTCAAAACTACCTCTAAAAACAAGGAAAACCTCTAATGTAGATATTGCATGGATAAAAATAAAGGATTTCCAACATGAAAATGTTAAGATTCGTAAAAAAGATAACCAAAATAGCTATTCAATTTCAGTCTCTAGACACATTCTCAAGACTTTGACATGTTGTAGGATCTTAAAATACTATGAAGGATAAATTTATTATCCAATGGCCATAAAACTATGAGGATTATGAAGTGTCAACCATTCTTTAACCCTAATAAAGAATGCCCAATAACGCATGTTTGGATTTATCTGCCAAACTTACCGGAGTATATTTTTAATCTTGATATTATAAGGAAAATTAGAAAGGCCCTCGGAAAGGTCCTTACAGTTTGGGTTCCAATAAAAAAATCATGCTAAGCTAAACTGCAGTAAAATTTGGTTGAAAATGGATTAATCAACTCAAACCTAGGATTCCATGTGTGTAGTTAATTGTCATAAAAGAAAAAAATCACAGAACCAATCTACCAAGAACAAGGATACTTGTACACAAATTGCATTGGGGGCCTTAAAGAAAAAAGAATCAGTCATTCATACATCAATCATTGATAAACCTATATCACTTAAAGGAAATAATTTAACAATTTCTAACACAACATACAAGGGTTCATTCAAGGAAAACATAAATATTAAAAGACAGAGATCATTTAAGCTTTGTACGAAATCGAAAAAATGCAATGTTCTCTAAACAAACAGAAGATCATACCTCAATATTGGAAGCAATACCACCAACAAAAAAAATCCACGGGTAGCCTTCATGCCCCTCGTGCAATGAAAAAATTAGAATCCAACCCAGATTTAAAGAGATTCATTAGTAAAAGGTTGAAAAAATCTAAAGGTAAACACCCAAAAGGTCCTATGTAATAAAAAACAATATATTCAAAATGGCTCATCAGATCCTCTATCGAATTATTTAAATGACTATCAACATCATGAGCTAGAATGTGATGGTCTGGGAAACAAAGAAATTTTTTGAAAGCTCAAGTTAATTAAAAGGAAAGACAAAGTGGAGTTCCTGGTTATTCAAGAACTTATGATGGTTGGGGAGAACCTAAAAAGTTGTCTTTAAATTAGATCTAAAAAAATATGAACATAAATCAACAAGAAGCAATACCTAAAATTGGTTGGGTATCAAATTCGTTATGAGGCTCTCGATCCCCATTGAATCTTCCAGTTCAAACCTCAAAGACAGAGTACGAAAGCTGGATGAAAGTTATCTTAGAATATGAAGCAGAAAAACAAAGGTTTAACTAAAAACTAATGGAAACTAGGTTATCTTGAAGATTCAATGATTTTTTCAAAATGATGAAAAACTGGAAATCATATGATAAAAGAAAGATCTTTACTCTCATAAGAATCAACTTACCTGAATATATGAATTATATCTTTTAAACTGCAAAGTATAAAAAATCTTTTCGAAGTCTTGCTAACTCTGGGTTGATATTCTGAATGTTTTCAAGTAGTGGAAAAGAAAAAACAAACTACTGAAGATCTTTGGAGTTTAATTTCTGTTTCAAAAAAATTCAGATAATACATAGAGGGTTTCAATTTAAGAAATTTAAAGGATAATTTAAATGGACTCTCCATTTTTTATATAATAAATAGCCAAAATTAATTTGGTTGCTTTGATCCAATATCAATAAAATGTATTTGCTTAAAAAAAATTAAACTATCTTTAACAATAAAAAAATGTAAGGTTTAATAATTGATTTTGTAACTGTATTAGATAATAATTTATTTTATCATCAACATTCTTGTAAATAGCACCACTAAATTGAGACATTGTTTTCGCAACTGGACAACAAAATCTTAATTTTTTTTAACAAACTTGAAAAGATCATTATGACCATCATATATAAACACCTACGATAAAAACAAAATAATCTTTTCAATATTTAAACTTCAGAATTTGAGATCTCATAAAAAGTGAATCACATTATAATAAAAAAAAACTCAATTTAGCCATAACCATTTACAAATACTTAAAATATGGTTGTTGGGAATAAAATTGGCTTCCTATGTTCTTTCATGTTTTCTGAAAATTATCAAATATAAACAAAGAAAAATATCCTGAAAGTAGAATAAATGGTAGAACGCAGAAGTGTTGTATAGACTTAAAATATATATTTTATTAACTTAAAACCGATTTAGACTGAATAAAATAATAAATAAACTGGATTATCATCAGTGACTGCTCTCTCCTCTCTCTCTCTCTCTCTCTCTCTCGGAGACTTGTGGTTCGTTCAAGCTCATACCCATGGATATATCCCTACTTCAATTCCGAAGAATCTGATCAAGACTTCTCTTAAGAATTTGATCGCATAAAAACTCGAGGTTCACCTCCTCGCATGGATTCTCTTTCCAGTTCTCTTCCTCAATGGATCCCTGAAGACGATTTCATGTTAAAGAACGCCATTGAAGTAAGTGAATACCTCAAGCTTCTGATCATTTCAATTTCATTCTTAAATCATGTGCTCATGCGAAATTCTTGTATAGTTTTCCAAAGCCTAGCTGTTTTTTTTGGTGGATAAAAGCCTAGCTGTTGATTTACTTCTTTTCTTTTAATCGCTATAGATCGCATGTGTTAGCAACTGATTCGTATTTATTTAGTTTGGGAATCTTCGTTATAAACAACCAGATTCTCAAATATTGATTAAAAATACGTATTTAATGTTTCCATTGATTATTCCGGAATTGTTGTTGCTCTTATATGTTCAGAGTGTTCTTAATAATCGAATTTCAGTCTGGTGCTTCTTTGGAAGCTCTTGCTAAAGGTGCAGTGCGATTCTCCCGAAAATTTAGTGTCCAGGAATTGCGAAACCGTTGGCATTCTCTTCTGTTTGATCCTGTTGTTTCAGACGAGGCATCTACTTTTATGGTAGATCTGGAGCATTCTGCTGATAGGTGTAGAAATTCTAGGCAAAAGATGGAGGTTCCTGCTAAAAGGAAATTCGATAGTGTGCGCAGGATGTATTACGCCATGCGGAAGAGAATTTGTCGTCAGCCTTTCCAATCTTTGGCTAGCTATGTGGGTCATTCGAGTGATTTTCAAGAGCAAGTGGGACCTCGTGATGATGTTGTGTTTGGAGATTGTATGAATAGTTTTAGATACGATGATATATGTGAGGATATGAAAGGTACAGAGATAGATAAGGAAAAGTTTGAACTGAAACATGATGAATCTCCTGTTATGGAAGGGAATTTAGTTCAATTTGGTAATGTTTCAGGTGTCGAGAAAACAACACCCTCTCAAGAAATGTCATATGTCGTCGATGGTTCACCTGTACAGCCGGGGTCACTTCTCTGGAAAACAATCGAGGATATATCTGTACCGATAATGCCATCGAACATAAATAACGAGAACGAAGAAAAGATGTATTTACCTTCTGATGATCTTGATGCGGAGAAACTACATAGATGTGCGAGTGAGGAGCTCAAACTAAATAATTCGAGCAATTTTCATGAAGAATGTAATTTTGGAGATCTTCCTGATTCCCTTTTAAACCTCACAAATAAAGACGGGCCTATTTGCATGGACAGCAATGAGAAAGACACAATTAAGAAGCCTCCTGATGAAAACTGTGATTCGATTTTGTCGAATGCTTCTATCGATGTTCACCCAGATGGTGCACCTCTTGTAGTAGAAGCTCAGGCTTTAGTGTTCAACTCGAAAGTCTCTCCTGCTACATCCGAAGTGAACGTGTCATCATCTAGGTTAATGTCGAATATGCCTATTCCTTGTATCTACGATGAGGAAATGGAATGCGTACTGAACACCGAGGACCCTGAAGTCCCAAACAATGATCATGTTATCTTTGTTAAAGCGTGTAATCCTCCAAGAAAGTTACAAAAAACACAGAGAAAGGGGAGGGGTGCGACTCATCCCACTAATCCTACAAACATTGGAAAAGAGATAAGTTCGATTAAGAAAGAAGAAAAGATTAAAAATATATATAACGCTCTTCTGATGGTGTCGGGGATTACATCGCCAAAGGCACGAAATCTTCAAAAAATCGTCAGTACTACTGACAAATCCGTCTTTCATGGTGTTGGATGCCAGCTTGTTTCGTCCACACACATTGATGAGAAGAAACTTTTAGAATCCAGTCAATACAGACAAGCATGTGGATCTGCGACATATGGATTGGCTAAGAAAAATGCAGTTAGTCCTGTGATACCCAACACCTCTGCAGATAAAATATTAGAACTGGATCCGTCACCCATGTATCAGGATGAATATGAGAGTGATGATGACCTACCTTGTTTTTCTGACATAGAAGCCATGGTAAATTTTCACACTTAGATTTATATATCAATGCACTTCGCTTCACCTCTTTAAGGCTCTTTGTGGATCTTTGAACATATTTATCCCCTAAGTTCTTTAAGATCCAATTGCAGCCTTAACCTATATGTATTTATCTGTGATGAATTTCTGATAACATTCCTTTCTGTCAACAAAAATCTTCAGATACTTAAAATGGATTTATCCCCAGATGATTCGGATTCGTGCCTAACCAGGGAAGGTAACTGATCTAGACATGACATATCATCTGTATGTTGTGCTTGTTCTGTTTAATCTTAAATGCAGTTCATATATCTGTATGACATCATTAAACAGAGCTTTAATCATAAGATTATTTCCACTAATTAGGCTGCTTGGTCTTAAATCCATTAATCATAAGTTGCTTGATTTTGTGTTTCATTTTGTTTTATTCATAGCTAGAAGATATCAACACGGTAACGCTAAGAGGGATATCATAAGGCTGGAACAGTGTGCTCAATCTGCTATGCAAAGAACGAATCGAGATGCGTTGGCCATCATGTATGGTCACCATGTGAAGCATTATATTAGAAAAAGCGTGGTATACTTTTCTCATTTTACTGTTAGATATTCGTTATTGCCCGTTACTTACTTTTGGATCAAATTTCTCTTAGCACGCACCGATAGTAATAAGTGGATAACTGTTAGCACTATATGTATTTCATCTTGCACCCTCTTTTCTACTTTCTAGGTACTTATCGGTAGATCAACAGAAGACTTTAATGTTGACATTGACTTGGGAAAAGAAGACTGTGCGAACAAAATATCTCGACGCCAAGTGAGTATTACATTTCTTCCTTTGAGAGTGTTTGTTTAGCATTTCTCATATGATTGAACTCATTTCTCTATCAACGGATATTTCTTGAGTGAAGATAGGAGTTGATCCTTGCAACAAGTATTAGTATTTTGTTGCCGTCACTGTTACTACTTCTAACTACTGAAACATACTAAGGCCCGTTTCTGATAGGCATTATTAAAGTTAGAAGAAAATGGCTCCTTCTCTTTGAAGAATCTTGGGAAATATTCAATATATTTGAATGGCAAAGAAATTGTTAGTGGACAAACCATCGCTCTCGCACGAAGCAGTTTGATAGAGGTATGTGTCAAATTTTAAATTCTTCTCTAATGTGTTACACTTGAGTAACAAACATCTTATTGTTAAATATGTTGCAGATTAAAGATGTTGCCTTTGTGTTTGAATCAAATCAAAAGTCTGTGCAGCGATATTTAGCTAAGATAAAGAAGAAACAAGAAAATGGTACCAGATTTGAATGGTCAGAACAGTCATGAACCAAGATCGTCCCTCAGGTTAGAGAATCCCTCAGGCTGCTATGCTGTATAGAGATGTCATTACATCTATATACTGATGGTTTATCTTTGAATTTAATGAAAATAAGGCACTTGTGGAAAATAATTTTATATTAACTGAACTCATGTGGATGTCTGTGTATCTGCTTTTTGAAAAATTATGATGAGAGAAGAGCATGACAATGCAAAATTAAGAGCTTAGTTCTTTCTGCAGATACTGGTGTCCTGGGAAAATGTTATTTATGTATACTATTAGTATGCTATAAACCAGCTGTATAACTTTTTATTTTATTTTATGAAATCTAGACATATAAAAGACCTAATTGCATCTTATAGTTTGGTTTAACACCCTATGAGCCACTATAAACCACCTATTTATATCTTATAGCATGATCTCTTTTTTGTTTCTTAAATGACTATCAGTAGGAAGATCCTTTCCTTTTTTTTTAAATGACTTAGTAGGCAATAATTAGTTGGTATGAAGCAATATATTTATAGTGTGGTTTATTAGTGGAGGTTATGTAGATAAATTAGATTATAGATGTGGCAAAATAGGTTTGTACTAGAAATTTGGTGAATCTTATTTTACAGGTTCTACTTAAATTCATAGAAACAACAGAAGATTAGGTAAAGGGAAATGCCCTTAGAGTATTGGTTAAAATATTGATTTATTATCTAAACAAGTAAATTAATTGAAGTGGAGTAAGTAAACTTATTTATTTAATTTTATTCTTTGGTAAATAAATCAATCTTTAATGGATACTCTTTAAGTGCATCAATTAACATTACCTTTATAATAGTTTACTTTAAGGAACATAATATAAACAGAAGTATTGATTCTAGGTACACCTAATAGGAATCTATATTCTGGAAATGACATGGATTACTCAAAGGTTCCGTCAGTTATCCAAAGGTTGCTGGGATGTACTGTATTATCATAGTACTAATAATATACTCATTAAGTTTGCTAGCAACTTTTAGACTATGGATCAGATGCCAATATAAGAATTGATGTGCTGGCCATGTATCTACAGCTAGATTTGAGCATATCGGTTCAAGTAAGATTTGGTGAATTCTTGATTAGCTTTGAATCTGAATTTCGCTAAAAATGTTTTAGCTTGGGTCCCATAACTTCATTTCTTCTTCAGTCTTAGGACTTGTTTGGTGCTAGTGGTTCTAAAAAAAGATTTAGAATCATTTCAAAGCCATTGGATTTTTTTTGCGAGAACACATGCATAACTATTAACTAGTGTGTTGTAAGGATTTTAGTAATTCATTAACAAATTTAACTAGATCCTGATTCAATAAATTCAGTAACTTATAAACACATTAATGGTAGGTTATTCAATAATTTTATAAATTCAATAACTTATAATGAAATCTATATGGTAGATTATTCGATAACAGTGGCTGAAATTTATCCTTAAGCTATCTTCAACGAAAAACACAAGACTTACTGAAATATGTTCATAAGCTAATGCGATGCCGAACATAAAACTCATTACTAGATTTGTTACCATTCTACATAATGATTATGGGTCCATGTATTAGTATTGGCAAACCATTCCTATTTTGTGCATATAGACTATAGTGAAAGATCGCAATTGGATTATATTCAACCGGATCCATAGGGGCAGAAACAGGTCAGCAGAAAAGAAAAAAGAAAGCTGATTAGTCAAAATTTACCTTATTAGACGTCACTGTATAATCACACAATCCGTATCTATGATCTATCTCTATCAAAGTCTCAAAAACCAAAAACACACACTCGTTAAATATATATATAAAAGTACCACCATTCAAAGTCTCTGACATTTCCCCGTGACTCCACTTACCAAAGAAAAACGAAAAGAAGAAACCAACGGTCCTGATTCACTTATCGTCTTTATTATCATCGCCATCTCTTTCCTAACAAAAATATATCCAAAACTCGGTCACTTTCTCTCCTTCTTTTCTTCACTTCACAAATTCAAAAATGTGTAATTTCAGCTCTCTCCTCTTTCTTTCTCTTTTACTTTTACACCATTTTTTCATTGTTGAGTCCAAAACGTACTGGGAAGACGTAGAGGCATTGAAAGAGTTTAAGAACTCGGTCGACCCCAACTCGGTGACTCCTGGTTCGTGTTTGAGCTCATGGGACTTCACTCTTGACCCATGTGACACCATTTTCGGCGAGAAATTCACTTGCGGTTTTCGATGTGATGACTCAGGTCGGGTTGTCGAACTCGGTCTTGACCAAGCGAGTTACTCGGGCCAACTCGATTCTCTCTCGTGGAATCTCTCTTTCTTGCAATCACTCGACTTGACTGGAAACAACTTCTCCGGTTCAGTACCTGGCTCCTTTGTTAACTTAACTGGCTTGACCCGACTTGCTTTATCTCAAAACTCGTTCACCGGACCAATCCCCGACTCAATCGGTTTCCTCTCCAGTCTCGAAGAGCTTTTCCTCGATGGAAACAACCTCCAAGGACCGATTCCGGCCAGTTTTAACGGTCTAGTAAGCTTAAAACGATTAGAAATGCAATCAAACAAAATGTCCGGCGAGTTTCCCGATCTAAGCTCTCTTAAAAACCTACTCTACCTCGACGTCAGCGACAACTCTATATCCGGTCGCATCCCCGAGACATTGCCCGGATATTTAATCCAAATCTCGATGAGAAACAACAAACTCGAGAACACAATCCCTCAAAATTTGAAGTTTTTAAATTCATTACAAGTACTTGACGTCAGCCACAACAGCCTCACAGGAGCTGTCCCGTCGTTTCTCTTCACCCACCCGTCACTCCAGCAACTCAGTCTCTCCTTCAACCAATTCACTTCTCTACAGCCACTCGATTACAGTACTGTTTCTCAAAGCCAAATCGTAGCCGTTGATTTAAGCGACAATACAATCAATGGTTATTTACCGTTGTTTATGGGTTTATTACCGAGATTGTCCGCTTTGAATTTGGAGAATAACCGTTTTACCGGTACGATCCCGACCCTGTACGCGTTGAAAGTGGTTTTACCCGGTGGGTTGGTAAGTGTGGTTTCTCCGTTTGAAAGATTGTTGCTGGGAGGGAATTACTTATTCGGGCTGATTCCGGGTCGTTTGATGAGTTTAAAACCGGGCTCCGCTAATGTTAGGCTTGTGGGTAATTGTTTGTACCGGTGTCCAACGGCGTTTTTCTTTTGTCAGGGTGGGGATCAGAAGTCCTTAGGGGACTGTCGGAGGTTTAGTTCTAATATACCTTGATTCGTGTGTATGATTAGTCTAGTTATTTAGGGTGATTCATTTTTTAAAGCTTTCTTGTATCACTATGTTTGTATAATTAACTATTTTCTTTTTTTCAGTTACAGCTTTCTTATTTTTGTATATAGATGAACACCAATCCAAGGAGTCAATCGGTAGAAATAATTGAAAAAAGAAGTAAAGAAAACTAAATAAAATAAAAGATTAAAAAATGGGGTATACTATGTTTCAGATTTATCATCAGAACGAAAATGTTTCTATTGTCAATATATCATTGGAAGTAGCGATATTCTTGATGAGATTTATTTTCTATTGCCATCAAAACAATCCACAAAATCAATTAATTTATGTTGAATTGTAACGAGAGAGCAATTTTTTTTTAATAGAGGAATAACTAACGTTGCGGTGGACAATAAGAAAGGGGATAATATAATTTTGGAAATTATAACTTCGGAACGATAGAAAAATGTTTAAAAAAGAAATCCACAAAAAAAAAGCCATATAAAAAAATTCTAAAAAAAAACAAAACTCAAATCGAAAATCCAACAACAGAGTAAAAAAACGAATACGGCAACACACGGAAAGATGAAACACCCATTTCTAAACATGACCACAAAGAAATGAGCAAATAGCCTAAGACGACACCCATTTCTAAGCATGACCACAAAGAAATGAGCAAATAGCCTAAGACGAAAGGATGAAATGACCTAATAATTCTGCCAGCTATGACTACTAGTGAGCGCTATGTGAATGAAGTACCTCTGTCTCCACCTAACTATCTTCAATATCTTGGATATGATCCGGCCTATCATTGGAACCAAGGTGTCCCATCAGGCATGTCCCAAAATGCCCAAAAAATATCACTAAGTTATCTACTGAAACCTACACAAGGCTAAACATATCATGTAGTGGTAAAAAATAGAAAGTGGCTGATGTGTGTAGAGTTACAAAGATTAAATATCATGTATTGGTAAAAAAAATAGAAAGTGGAAGATGTGTGTAGAGTTTCCGGACTTAAACAAAACATGTTTGAAAGACACATTCCTATTACAAAGAATTAACTAACTTGTCAGTGGAACATCAAGGTACAAGACGCGGATGCATTCACATGATATAATCATATAAAAATGAAAGAACACGAACAAGACACACAACGTTCATCATTAAAAGAGGGATACATTGTTACAGAGTAATGCCCGTCATATTGAATTTTTTGAAGCAACCGAGAGGTGGAGGTTCGTGGGTTCCTGTGGTGGCCTAGGAACCCACTCTCTTAAGTATATACTATATTTAGTAGTAAATAATAATAAATAGATTTAGTCTAGTGGAAATATTTAATTCTAGGAACCCACAAGGAGCTTAGAACATGGAAATGTGCAAGAACCAGATGAACAACTTGAAAAATAAGATGAGCTTGAAGTTGAAGATATTCTTATTTTACCGGCTGGTCCAACAACTCGATCAAGAGCAAAACAATTTAACAAAGCTGTTGGAGGATTGCTTAATCAACCAGAGAATCCACGTGATCAAAACAGCAAGTATGGTGGAAAAGCTTGTCAAACCACTTTGGTCTTGATTCAAGCTAATTGATTTCAACAAATGAGGAAGTGTCTCGATTGTACTCTTTTTTCCTTGTTCAAGTTTTGTCCCAATGGGTTTTCTTGACAAGGTTTTTAATGAGGCAATTGTTTCACTTCACCATTGCCCATTTGTTGAAATAAAAGCCCAAGGCCCATCTACACCAAAAGCCACGTCCTTGGAGGAGGGAAGGGTCTGATTTCCAGCTTATATCATTAATACTTTGTATTTTTAATATTAAAGCATTTTGTTTCCAAGAAAAGCCTTAATTGTTTTAGAGGCATGCATTATGTTTCCAAGAACAGCCTTAATTGTGTTCAAGGCTAGTTCTTTCTCCTATAAAAAACTATGTACTAAGAATTCTAATGGTTAGACTATCTTTGATTCTGAAAAAAACTTCTTAAGTTTTACTCTTCTCTTGTTGGTGTGTAATATCCACAAGAAAACCTGTTCTTCATTTGGTGCGTCATATCCAAAGGAAGATCAGTTGGAATATCAAAGGCCTTTCCACAACCTTTGTGTGACCTATCGATCCACATCCTTTGATCCTTGAATCCTTTCGGGTTCCTGGTTGCAAAGTTATCCATATCCCATTTCAGAGTGCCGATTCTAGGAGGAGTTTATCAAGTGGTATCAGAGCAACATTCTGAAAGTTGGGTATTCTCTTTCTCATTAATTTTTCTTCATCTATTTTATATTATCAGTTTGTTTGTGAAGATTTGAGTGTTAGTGTGATGATTTCATTTTGAATCACGAAATTCTGATCTGTTGTATTAATTTGTCTACAATTTGTTTTGTCTTCTCACTATATTTGTGATGATTGAGTGTTTAGTGTGATGATTTCATTTTGAATCACAAAATTCTGATCTGTTTCACCCTAGTTATAGTTGTTTGAGATTTAAAATCGTAGAAATCGTTTTTACGTGCTGTTGTGAAACTTATCTCTTAATATTCTTAGAAAAACAGATTTGGATATGTTTTATGGTTTTAAATAAATTGAAGAACTTTCCAAGGACTTGTTGCTGGTGATTTGTTTTTGTTTTGTTTTGTAGAAAATGATGTCTAATTTAAATGATGCAGAAAACAATAATTTTAATAACAACAAGCTTCTAATTGAAGCTATGACAAAGTTGATAGACACCAAGATAGATGTCTTTCGCGAAGAGCTTCAATCAGACACTGATCACGAGCGGAACCGTCACGACAAGCCAATCCAAGAAGAAACCATGAACTACCTGAACAATTCAGAAATGAAGCCGCTGATGAATATTATGAACGCATGAGAAATTCGTCTCAAAACAGCCATAGAAGGCACCATAGACGTACAAGAGAGGGCAACGAACGTATGTGTGGAAATCTTGGAGGTCTCAAGATTAAGATTCCACCATTCCATGGAAAAAACGATCCAGATGCCTATTTGGAATGGGAAAAGAAGATAGAACTCGTTTTCAACGTTCAACACTACACGGAGACCAATCGAGTAAGAATTGCTGCTACTGAATTTTATGATTATGCTCTTAGTTGGTGGGATCAACTAGTTACCTCAAGAAGGCGTAATGGGGAACATCCTATAGAATCATGGGAAGAAATGAAAGCCATTATGCGGAAGAGGTTTGTTTGTAGTCATTACCACCGTGAGCTGCATCTAAAGCTGAGGAGATTAACACAAGGAAGCCGATCTGTTGAAGAGTATTATCAAGAAATGGAGACCTTAATGTTGCGAGCTGATATTTCAGAAGATAGAGAGACAACAATGTCAAGTTTTCTTGGGGGTTTAAATAGAGAAATTCAAGACAGATTGGAAACTCAGTATTATGTTGAACTAGAAGAGATGCTACACAAAGCTTTGCTATTTGAACAACAAGTTAAAAGAAAGAACTCCTCAATATCAAGTTACGGTTCAGGGGCAGTAACAATTAAGCCAAGTTATTCAAAAGATGAGAAGACCAATTATCAGAAAGAAAGCTATGTAGAGGTGAACCAAAAATCTGGAACACCATTGTCTATTGATAACAAGGGCAAACCTAAAGAGTTTGCAATCAGAACTCGTGATGTTAAGTGTTTCAAGTGCAAAGGGATGGGACATTATGCTAATGAGTGTTCTAATAAGAAGATTATGACAATTCTAGATAATGGAGAAATAATTTCAGAGGAAGAAGAAATTGTCTCTGAAACTTCCAAAGAACACTTAGAGCGACCTGCTAAAGGAGATTTATTGGTAGCCAGAAGGTCTTTAAGCGTTCAAACAAAAGAAGAAGAACAAGAGCAAAGGGAGAATCTGTTTCACACTAGGTGTCTTGTTCAAGGGAAAGTTTGTAGCCTTATTATCGATGAAGGCAGTTGTACCAATGTGGCAAGTGAATCTATGGTAAAGAAGCTTGGTTTAAAAACAAAAAAACATCCAGCACCTTACAAGCTTCAATGGCTTAACGGAAATGGAGAAATGAAAGTTAGCCACCAAGTAGAAGTTCCCTTAGCCATTGGTAAGTACGAAGATGAAGTTTTATGTGATGTTTAACCAATGGAGGCTAGTCACATACTGTTAGGAAGGCCATGACAATCTGATCGAAAGGTTATCCATGATGGATTCACTAATCGCCATACATTTGACTTTCAAGGAAGGAAAACCACTCTAGTTCACATGACTCCACGAGAAGTTTACCAAGATCAAAAGCATATGCAGAACAAGGAAAGTCGAGTAACTAAACATTCGAATTTCTATACAAAATCTGGCGAGGTTAAGAAAGTATTATTCTCTAAGCAACCTATGTTACTTTTTGTGTTTAAGGAAACTCTTATGAGTTTAACTAACTTGACACTGGTGTTGCCGAGTGAGATGACTTCTCTCTTGTAGGAATTTGAAGATGTATTCCCTGAAGAAAATCCAAAGGGGCTTCCACCAATTAGAGGCATCGAACACTAAATAGATTTTGTACCTGGAGCCTCCCTTCCTAACAGACCTGCTTATAGAACTAATCCAGTGGAGACAAAAGAATTGCAAAGGCAAATCAGTGAACTGATGGAAAAAGGACATATCCGTGAAAGCATGAGTCCTTATACGGTACCAGTTCTACTTGTGCCCAAGAAAGATGGAAGCTGGAGAATGTGTGTTGATTGCAGAGCCATCAACAATATAACAATAAAGTATCGCCATCCTATACCTAGATTAGATGATATGTTAGATAAATTGCATGGTTCTAGCATTTTTTCTAAGATTGATCTTAAAAGTGGTTATCACCAAATTAGGATGAAAGAAGGGAATGAGTGGAAAACTGCATTTAAAACTAAGCATGGACTATATGAATGGTTAGTAATGCCATTTGGGCTGACTAATGCACCTAGTACATTCATGCGGTTAATGAATCATGTTCTAAGGGCTTATATAGGAGTTTTTGTTGTAGTATATTTCGATGACATCTTAATTTACAGCAAGTGCTTAGAAGAACATGTTCACCATCTGAAATTGATTTTAAGTGTACTTAGGAAGGAAAATCTCTATGCTAATCTTAAGAAATGCACTTTTTGTACCGATAATCTTGTCTTTTTAGGTTTTGTTATAAGTGCAGATGGTATTAAGGTGGATGAGGAAAAGGTTAAGGCAATCTGCGAATGGCCAAGTCCAAAAACAGTTGGAGAAGTGAGAAGCTTCCACGGCCTTGCAGGATTTTATAGGCGTTTTGTCAAAGATTTCAGCACCTTAGCTGCACCACTCACTGAAATAATAAAGAAGGACGTTGGTTTCAAGTGGGAACAAGCTCAAGAAGAAGCATTTCAATCCTTAAAAGAGAAGCTTACTCATGCTCCTATCTTGACATTACTTGATTTTCTTAAAACTTTTGAGATTGAATGTGATGCTTCTGGAATTGGGATTGGAGCTGTTTTGATGCAGGATAAAAAGCCCATAACTTATTTCAGTGAAAAGCTTGGAGGAGCTACTCAAAACTATCCTACTTATGACAAGGAGTTGTATGCCTTAGTTCGAGCTTTGCAAACATGTCAGCATTACTTGTGGCCAAAGGAGTTTGTCATACACACTGACCATGAATCTCCCAAACACCTAAAAGGTCAGCAAAAACTTAACAAAAGACATGCAAGGTGGATAGAATTTATTGAGACATTTCCATATGTCATCAAATACAAACAAGGTAAAGAAAATATCGTTGTTGATGCATTGTCCCGAAGGTATGCCTTAATCACTACTCTTGAAGCTAAGATTTTAGGATTTGATCATCTTAAGAGTTTATATGAAAATGATTCTGATTTTGGAAAGATGTATCAAGCATGTGAAAAGTTTTCTTCAGGGCGGTTCTATAGGCATGAAGGATTCTTATTCTTTGATAAACGTTTATGTGTGCCTAATTGTTCCATGAGAGATTTACTTGTTAGAGAAGCCCATGGAGGAGGCTTAATGGGACATTTTGGAGTAACTAAAACTCTCAAGGTAATGCTGGATCACTTCCATTGGCCACATATGAGGAGGGATGTTGAAAGAATCTGTCACAGATGTGCTACTTGCAAACAAGCCAAATCTAAGGTTCAATCCCACGGTTTGTATACTCCTTTACCTATTCTTACGCATCCTTGGAATGATATATCTATGGACTTTGTAGTTGGATTGCCTAGGACTAGAACTGGTAAGGATTCCATTTTTCTGGTTGTTGACCGATTCTCTAAAATGGCACACTTTGTTGCTTGTCACAAAACTGATGATGCGTTGCACATTGCCAATCTGTTCTTTAAAGAGATAGTTTGTTTGCATGCCATGCCTAGGACGATAGTTTCAGATAGGGACACTAAGTTTCTAAGTTACTTTTGGAAAACTTTATGGTCTAAGTTAGGGACTAAGCTTTTATTTTCTACTACCTGTCACCCACCAACTGATGGACAAACAGAAGTAATAAATAGGACTTTGTCCACTCTTCTACGTGCATTAATTAAAAAGAACTTGAAAACTTGGGAAGAATGTTTGTCGCATGTTGAATTTGCATACAATCATTCTATGCATTCTGCTTCTAAGTACTCTCCTTTTCAAATTGTTTATGGATTTAACCCAATATCTCCTTTGGATCTAATTCCTTTGCCTTTGAGTGAAAGAACTAGCATATATGGGAAAAAGAAAGCTGAACTAGTAAAACAGATCCATGATGATGCAAGGAAAAACATAGAAAAGAAAACTGAGCAATATGTCAAACAAGCAAACAAGGGAAGACGTGAGAAAGTTTTTGAGGTTGGAGATCAAGTATGGGTGCACTTAAGAAAGGAAAGATTTCTAGAAGAGAGGAAGTCAAAATTGATGCCTATAATTGATGGGCCATTTGAAGTAACAAAAAAGATCAACAATAATGCGTCACAACAATAATGCCTAGAATTCCTATTACAAAGAATTAACTAACTTGTCGGTGGAACATCAAGGTACAAGACGTGGATGCATTCACATAATATAATCATATAAAAATGAAAGAACACGAACAAGACACACAACGTTCATCATTAAAAGAGGGATACATTGCTACAGAGTAATGCCCATCATATTGAATTTTTTGAAGCAACCGAGAGGTGGAGGTTCGTGGGTTCCTGTGGTGGCCTAGGAACCCACTCTTTTATGTATATACTATATTTAGTAGTAAATAATAATAAATAGATTTAGTCTAGTGGAAATATTTAATTCTAGGAACCCACAAGTCATTTATATCATATATATAAATATAATATGTTTAAGAAGATTGCAAAGCTATTAAAAAAATCAATTATTACTTTTATTTTATATATACAAAAAATTAATTGGTCCAAAATTATAAAATTTATATTTGTTTTATAAAAAGAAAAAAAGTAAATGAATTTAATTGATTATGAATACTTAATGTTATTTAATATTGTATGATCAATATTGAACTATACTTTTTTTTTCTTAAAACGTCAATTCTCAAATGAATGGATAGAGTAAAATAAATAGATGTATTGATTTAAAAGACAGTAATATAGATTTATATATTCATTTATATCATATATAAACATAATATCGTATGTATAATTTATTTATGAATATATAATATAAATAACTATATTGATGGAATATATATAATATAAATAGATATATTGATTTAAAAGATAATATGTGTGTATATATATATATGTATATATTCAAGTAGTAACTAATATAGTTATTAAAAAAAATTATTATTATTATTTTCATGTACTTTTCTAGTCCACTCTCAAAGTCGAGTCTGAGAATTACTATCTTTGGCCTTTGAACTGAATAATTTTATTCGATCAATAAGAGGGAAGTTTAATTGGAACGAATCTAATAAAATAATATTTAATTATTATAAAAGATCAAATATAATATATTAAAAGACCGATTATAATTGCATATTATTAAAATAGCCTAAATAAAATAATATATAATTATTATTGGAAACTAAAACTATTAAAGGATTATATATAATTATTATATGACACCGTAGTTATCAGTGACGTGCGGCGGTCCATGGTGAAGAGGGCTAGAAAAACCACAGCGGCGAGACGAGCGGCGAGACGAGCGGCGAGACGATGGTCACATGACACGCGGTGATCCTTTACTTGAATAATATTTTTATAGCACATAACGATAATTTAAATAATACTATTTAGACATTTAAACTAACAATAACAACTTAAACATCCAATTACATAATTCTTAGAACATTAGAGTCAAATGACAAACACATAGACTAAAAGATCCAATTATAAAACATTCAATCGCATAATTCTTAAAACATATGAGTGAAATGATAAACATTGAATAAAATACATCATTGTCTCACACAACATCTTCACACCTCCCATCTCCACCATGTTCTCCATTTATATCCTATAATAGAGTATCTTTTTCTTCAGAGTCTTCATTAGCAAGCCTCCGATCTCTTACGCGAGCCGTTGAAGACGATAGATTCTTAGACCGAATATTGTAGTGTACTTCATCAACCTTAACAGCTCCAACATCAACTCCTTCAAAAAACATCTTCATCTTTCCAAAACTTAGTTTTAGGTTTTTATTTTTTTAATTAAAAAAAAATGCATGACTTAGTGTCTCGTCACAGACGCCACAGTGAGCGCCACGGCCGCCACGACCGCCACAACGACCACCATGCTAAGAGCCTCGTCATACCCCATCCTGAGGTGATATCGCCTCGCCTCGCCTCGCCACGGCCGCCACAGACCGCCACGTGATAACTATGCATGACACTAAACTCATATATATATATGCTTTGGCCATTGTAAACACAACTTCAGAATTCAATAAATTACTTTATAAATTATTTTTTTCTAAGAAAATAAAACATATTACTCTATGATTGTCTCTATTAATCCTAGATAGTTTAATTACCATGAGGTCTAAGATATCATAATGTTTTGGTCCTGAATACGCCGCTGAAGCAACCTCTCAAAGACTAATAAATAAAATATTCACAACTTAAATAGGTTGAAATATCCAAGCATATATTGATAATATGTTGGTAACAATACTACACAAAGAATATTAGCAAATATTGCAAGGATGTTTGGAAATCTCAAAAAAGTAAATCTTAAGCTAAATCCAGAAAAATGAATCTTTGACGTTCATTCTCGAAAGTTTTTAAGATACATGGTGAACAAAAAGGAATTAAAGAACATCCAACAAAGCTTGCCAATTTGGAGCGATGTAGCCTCCAAGAAACGTACATGTGGTCCAAATTATAACCAGAAGAATAACACTACTTAACAAGTTTATATCAAGATCCTCAAATAAGTGCCAACCTTTTTTTCAAGTGTTGAAAATGCAAGAAAATTTCAATGGACCTCAACATGTAATGAAGCCTTCAACAACATAAATAATTTTTTTTGTCTTCCTTGAATTACTAACCAAGCCTAAGATAAGAGAGAGACTGTATTTATACCTAGCAGTCTCGGCTACGCAACGAGTGTAGTTTGATGAGGGAGGAAGAAATAGAATTTAAGATCGTATATATGCAAGGGAATCTTTATTACCACTAAGAAGTAAGTATTTGAAATTTAAAAAACTTGCATTAAATGTGGTATTTACAACTAGAAAAATGAGACCGTATTTTCAAGTTCCTACTATATTTGTTAGAATTTTCATTCCCTTAATAATTGTGTTGTAAAACCCGATGTTTCAAGAAAATTGAAAAAATCGTCAGTATAATTAAAATATTACAATATCCATTTTGAGGCGATAACATCAATAAAAGCCCATGCACTGGCTGACTTTCTAATAAAGTTCCATACGAGAGATATATCTCACTGAGAGGTAAGTCACAACACACTCGGAGAGTCAAGACTGACGTATAAAGTAACAAGGCTCAGGAGCAGGAATTCGACCCATATCTCTAACATGGGATATTTAAAACCAATTCATCATATTCGGATTTCCAGCATCTTACAGATAAACCGAGTATAAATATACTATAATGGGGCTTCTCTTAACAAAGATGTGTGGAGCAAAGAGGGTAAAAATCTTAACTGACTCCCACTTAATTTAGTCAAGTATTAGTACATGCTGAAGCAAAAAATGAGAACAAAATCCAATACTTGATGGAATTACAATGATTAGTTACTGAACTTGAGAACGCCAAATTCAAGCAAGTATCAAGGGCCAATAATACAACAGTTGATACACTCTCTTCCCCGCCTTGCACATCTTCAGCACCAAGTAAGACTAGAAAAAATTCATTTCATCATGTTTCAAAATCACTTCTTCTCGACTTTTACACCCAAAGAGACAATGACAATAGAAGAAGAAGATTTCTGAACGCTAATAAAAAAGTATTTGATATAATGAGTGTTACTTGAAGGTAAAGAAAAGGCACATAAAAATATAATAAAATCCAACAAGATTCATTTGGATGTTGAACATATTTTATAAGAGAGGCATAACCAAGTCTCTCATTCGGTGTTTAGGCACAAATGAAGCAAAATTTGTTATGTAAGAGCTGCATGGGGAAGAAACAATACCCATTGCAATTATAAAACGGTTTACAGAAGAATATTTCTCTAAGGATACTATTTGCCAAAAATTATATAGGACGCAAATAAAAAAGTTAAGACGTGTGATACAGGCCAACGATTCTCTAATTCAATATAAATACCAACAGTCCCACTAAAAATGATAACTGAGATAATCCTTCTTTGATAGGCGGGCTTTGGATATTGTACACCCAAAGAGACAATGACAATAGAAGAAGAAGATTTCTGAACGCTAATAAAAAAGTATTTGATATAATGAGTGTTACTTGAAGGTAAAGAAAAGGCACATAAAAATATAATAAAATCCAACAAGATTCATTTGGATGTTGAACATATTTTATAAGAGAGGCATAACCAAGTCTCTCATTCGGTGTTTAGGCACAAATGAAGCAAAATTTGTTATGTAAGAGCTGCATGGGGAAGAAACAATACCCATTGCAATTATAAAACGGTTTACAGAAGAATATTTCTCTAAGGATACTATTTGCCAAAAATTATATAGGACGCAAATAAAAAAGTTAAGACGTGTGATACAGGCCAACGATTCTCTAATTCAATATAAATACCAACAGTCCCACTAAAAATGATAACTGAGATAATCCTTCTTTGATAGGCGGGCTTTGGATATTGTGGGACCACTCCCAATGGTTCTAGGAGGAAGAAGGTTCATAATAGTTTTTGTTGATTACTCTTGAAGTGGTGGAAGGACAACCAATATAAAAAATTATGATAACATTGGGTAATAATGATAATATATGCTATTAGTATGAAATTTCGAGAGTTCTCGATAATAGAAGTCCGCTAAAAAATGATAATGTCACAATTTTTTAGTTGAAAAATGAATAAAACTATATATTATTATTTCCATCATCGAGCTAATAGTCAAGTTGAAGTGACTAACAAAACAATAATGTAGGACATCACAAAGATGTTGGAAAGAGCAATTGAAATTTGGCTGGTTCACGACAAGAAGTTTTATGGTCATAACGAACAACACTTAGGAATCCCATTCAAGAAAAAACATTCTTCATGGTGTATGAAATAAAGGTAGTAGTGCCAGTAAAGATATGCATGACATCTCACAAACTAGAAGTATATGATGAAGCAAATAACGACCCAGATCGAAGAGGAACAATAGACCTAATTGAAGAAAGAATGGTCAAAGTTTATATTCAACCAGAGAACTATAAAACACTAATGAAAAATATTTTTTCAGGTTCGGTTCGTAAGTTTTTCACCAGGATACAAAGTGTTACGAATTATTTTCTAACATCCAAAGGAAAACAAACTCTGAAAATTAGGCTCAAATTGAGAATGCCCATTCACGGTCGAAACCAAAATAAAGATAAGAACTTACGTGTTGTTGGATGACAATAAAAATCAAGTCATGCACTCGTGGAACATAGAGTATCTAAAACTCTATCATATACCCACATATTACTTGTAATTCACTAATCATGTATATCATGTTTATTAAAATATGAGGATGTACTCTTTCATCTCTCGGTAGCGTGAGAAGGTTTTAAGGAGGCACTCAACATCAATAAAATATTTTTCTTGTAAAAATTAAACCTATCACTTATTTACATATCATAATAAAACTAAAAAGTATCTAAACAAAAAAGCTAGAAGCAAAAATCCCTTCGGGGTAACAAAAATTTTATCGGGACAATACAAAAATCCTTTCAGGATAACAAAAATCCCTCTGCGAAACCATAATAATCCCTTCAAAATAGCATAAGATTGATAAAAAGTATCATAAAAATTAGAAGACAAAAAAAGATAAATCTTAAAATATTCCGTGAGGAACACTTAAAAATCTGAAAATCTATAATAACCAAGTCTAGGTGATCAAGAATCTATTTTAGGCCAAATAAGCAATTATAAGCATGGAGAATTTCTTAGCAACATTTAAAATATAAAAAAATAATCACAAAAAGCCAATCATTATATAAAAAATATAAGCTTTATATGCTTCAACAAAATTGAAAAACCCTAACAGGGAGTTATGCACCTTAACAACCATTGAAATATCATATTTCTCAACATTTTCAGCTACGATATCAATAGTATGACCACCATTAGTTCCACCAACCTTCTCTTCAAATTCACCAAGTTCAAACCCGAAGGTCTCTTCTCCTTGGGGACAAAACACCAAAAAATACACAAATCAAGATATGGGTACTCAATATAAAAAGAAAGAACAAATCCAGATCATGAATCTCTAGTTTTTTTCTAAGAAGAAGATATCATCATTTTCTTAAAATAAACATGATGTTTAACCCGATTTTATCATTCACGAACAGAATGTTTTTAAGTATAACAATACTTCAAAGATATAACATAAACTCCCTCATAAAGTTTCGATATCATAACCTCGATATTAGATTTGGTATCTATAAGTTCTTTATAGATCAAAGATCAACGCTCCTCAAAACGTCCCGAGCTGACTCAGAATTAACCATATTCTTCTTATAAGCATGAAAAATATCCCCTGGGATATAGGTCATTTAAAAAAATAAATTACTAAAACAGAAGGTTTCTGTATAGACATAAAGTAATGTGCTACCCAGAATCATGGAAGCAATAGCAGGTTCAGGTAAATAACCTACCATAGTTTTCACATCCTTTCCAAAATCAAGAAATATAGACTTTAGTGGATTACGAGACGAAGGTGTAGGAACTGAAAAATCGATGAAACTTTCCTCTTGGACATGATCTGAAGTAGGAATAAAACGAGGAGGCAACTAAGAAAGGTGTAGGAGCGAAAAACAAGAATAATAAATTTGTGAAAAAAAGAAAAGACTTTAAAGAAGGAAAAAATTACATATTTATCACCAAAAAATATAAAACATTAATTATTTTGTATCTAGTGGTTAAGATCAATATCAATAAGAATGGAGAGTTAGAATCAAATAAGGTGAAAGAGTTGTACGTGCATACTCAAAACAAACAACTTTCTTACACGCATAAACGTTTTTAAAAAATTTGCATGCTTACTTAGGAGATTAAAAAACCATCGAGCTTCAAAAATCTGAACACTTGTAAATAAAATATAGTGATAGTATAATACTTATATAGTATACCATACAAAAAATATTTATCTCCACTTCATCTGAGTTGGCATGACTAACTTCAGTTGACTAAACAAAAAAAAACATATTCATATATATATATATATAGCCCTTACCCTCGGTCTTCATTAAGGACTAAGAGGCCACTTAATAATTTTAATAAATAAATCAAACATAAAGTAATAAATTAATATATTTCACATAAAATAAAACAAGGGATAAATCATATTCATTACCTCATCCTTCGCCAAGGTTTAAAGGGCTACTAGAATACATTTACAACAAGCTTGGTAAAAACGAAACAAGATCCAACAAAAAGAGCAAAACAAAATGATACTCTGGAAACATAAGACATTCCTTACTTCAGCCCTCACTATGGACTAGGGGGTAGGCATGGGCATTCGGTTCTTCGGTTCGGTTCGGTTCGGTTCTTCTTAATTCGGTTCGGTATGGTTACTTAACTTGGTTCAAATAGGGTAATTTTGGATACTTTAAATGCTTTGCAATATCAACATATATAAAACTCTTTTTACACTTTAAAACAATAAAAGTATGTTAAATTGTAAGAAAAAAAACTAAATATAAGAAATATTCAAAATTATATTAAAAAATAATATTAGTAATATAAAAAAATGGAGAGATGATATCAAGTTTATTAAATTATATAAAGGTTGGTATTTTGTTAATACGCATAATAATTTGTAAATATGTCGCCACTTTAATAAAATATGTTGTCATTTATTCAAGAGAACATAATTAAAGATCAATGATAAAAGACAAATTTAGGGGAATCTAACTTTAAAATAAAAAATATATTTTTAAAACAATTCAAAATTAAGGGTAAATACATAGGTTCGGTTCCTAACGGGTACCCACGGTTCTTCGGTTCGGTAAGGTTCGGTTCCGAGAACCGTGGGTAATTGAAAACTGGAACCATTCGGGTATTATGAAAGAACCAAATCTACTTCGGTTCGGTTCTTTCGGTTCGTTTCGGTTCTTTCGTTTCTGGTTAAAATGCCCATGCCTACTAGGGGGTTATTCAACCACAGTAAAACAATGCAAGCTTTCAAAAACAACTTAAAAATCTGAAGACCAAACTCAACTAGACAAGCAAGGCCAGAAGAAACCTTCAACAAACAACATATAATATTTTATGAAATATAGTATGCGTCTTCCGAAAGATAATAAATACCTCGAGAAAAGATATTAGGCGCTGTGGCATAATGAACAAATGCAAATATCAATCTTAAAACCGTTTCAGGCCGAATTAAGCTAGTCTTTCCTTATTACTCACGCAAAAACTAGGTGGCTACTAGGGATGGCAATGGGCTGTCCTCGGGTCGAGTTCGGGCTGGTCCGCTTGGGCCCAATATTTTTTATGTGAACCCAAACCCGGCCCACTTCGGGCTAAAAATTTGCAAACTCGAACCCGACCCAAACCCGACTGCGAGTTTGTCTGACCCGACCCATTTTTGTCCGCGGACTGTCCAGCCCGTCCAAGTCCAATTTGGCCCTTTTTTAATATTTTTAATTTTTTAAAAAATAATATAAAAAAGATAAATTTAAAACATACCAAAATAAACATAAAATATCACACAAAATAGTCGTTAACAAAACAATCAATCCGAAATATAAGTGAAACATTAAAACAAAACAAAACATTCTCGAAAATCTTCTCTAGTTTCTAATGGTGTCATCATCTTCATCACTTAGCACAACACTTTCATCTTCATCTCCATCGTCAAAATCTTCAAGAAGCTTTTGAAGTGTTTCTTCCAAATGTGTCATAGCTTTTAACGATGAACGTAACAAATAACATAAGGGTCAAGCTATATATATCCAAATCTGGTTTAAGTTTACCCAATTTTGAGTTCATCCAAAGGTGGTATAAGTTTACCCAAATTTTGACAAAAATACCCTTTTAGAGGTATATAAAGTTTTTTTTTACTAACCTTCATCCACCTCATTTTCTCTCTTACACTGTCTCACTTCTCTCTAAATTCTCTCTAAACCCTCCAAGTTCTCTATAAGTTATCCGGCGAACTAAAATCCAGAAAATTAGTATTAGTATCAAAATTAGGGTTAGGGTTGAAGTAGGTAAAAAAAACTAAATTTTAGGGTGTTTGGAGGCCATTTTCCAGCCGGAATTCGGCCAGAAAATGGCCAGCAGCAAAGGCCTAGCGTACTATAGGTACAGGTCAAGCGTACTGGCTGGTACGGTAGGCCTGTACCATCGGTACAGAGGCAGTGCACCGGCTGGTACACTAGCCCTGTACCACCGGTACCACTGGAAAATGGCCTCGAAACACCTCCAAACCCCCTAAAATTGAGATTTTTTTAATAATTATATCCTTAATTTTTTTTAAAAAAAACTTCCCCAAAAAATAAGTTTTTACCTTAATTTCGGTTGATTCATGTTTGGTTTTGTGTTTGTATCAGAAGAAGTTTAAAAAAATGAAAAAGAGTTTGAATGTTCTTGAGGAAACTTTGAATGTTCAAGAACAATTTGAAGAGCTTCACAAAATTGTAGTAATATGGGGTTTGATCTAGTAGAGAGTTGTGTATTTTTGGGTATATCTAGGATATACTTAGTGTTTTTTTAATAGTGACAATTCGGTAATTAAATAAAATTTTAAAGGTTTTTCGTCCTAAAAAAGTCAAACAAAAGTCAAGTGCATTTTTTGGGTAAACTTAAACCACATTTGGGTATATATAGCCATACCCATAACATAATATTAAGATAACTATTAATAAACTTACAAGAAAAAATAACAATAACTAGAATTTAAATAAATAAATAAATACCTTTGATTTCATTCCAAATCCAATTTTGGGTGCACATTAATGCTTCCACATTTTTAAAAGCAAGTTTACTATGATGTGGACTTGGTAACCGACCGCTAATGCTAAAAGCAGATTCCGAAGCAACCGTTGATACTGAAATCGCTAGAACATCTCTTGCTATTTTTTGTAAAGTAGGATATTTCAAACCATTTACTTTCCACCAATACAAAACATCAAAATCATCGGATGTATGTAAGACACCATCCTCTAAAGAAAAGTCTAATTCCAACTTTGCGCTTCCAACAACATCATTTTTCATACTACTAACATACTCATCAAATTTAGAAGAATGTTTTTCATCGAGCTTTGAGTGACCGACAATGTATTTGAAACACTAGATTCATTGTCAATACTATCACTACCATATTATATGACCAAATCATAACACATATCTCTCACTCTTGTGATCTCTTAATCTGCCTTGGAACCATAAATCAATTGAAATAAAACAATACATCAACTATTTTCTATCTAGGATCCAAAATAGCAGCAACACCTATTATTCCATTAATTATTTTCCAATAATTGCTGAATTTTTCAAACATATGATACGCCATAGATTTAATAATTGAAGAACTTTTAGTTATGTACCATTCTCATAATGTTATTCGAATCTCACATACTTTATTGAAATATATATTAGTAGTTGGATATAGAGTACCTCAAAATGACTCGGTAACATTGTGAAACAACTCCAACTTTTCACATATATTTTGATATATAAAGTATCATGAAACATTCATGTTGTTATCTTACTAACGATGAATGTATAAAATAAAATCTCTGATTAGGCGATTCCTCACGATGTAAGCATTCAGTTATGTACAATTCGGAAAAATCCCTTCAATGCTCATGAAGGTGAGGTATCTTTATTTAATTACTTTTTTTTATCATGGGCTTCAGTTTTCTCTTACTTCAAACCTTCTCAAAGTATCTCAAGTTACCAATATTTTCCATAGCCAATTGGTTCCCAATTTTTGGAGCGTTTTATTTCTGACCATAATTTTATCAAGGAAGACCTTCTAGCAATTCTATGTGAATGAATTTCTCATTACAGTTAAGGTCTCTAGCTAAAAGACAAATCTTTTTTTTCTATTTCTGGATGAAGTTATATGTTAAAATTGTTAATTACCTTCTAACTTATAATTATTGACGATAAGTTTATATTTGTCTCCAACAGTTAGGAAACCATGCATGGTCACACACTTCCTCTTGTGACCAAAGTTGGGTCTTAAAGGGTAAGTTTTCATATTTTCCATCTTTTATTTATTTCATTTTGTATGTATTAAATTATGGTTATTTTTTGGCCCTTTTCAAATCGTTTTGATATGATGCATTTTGACAAAAATAGGGAAAATCATACTCGTAAGATATATACTAACTCGATGGAAGAAGCTTCTAATTTTTCTGATTCTTACTCTTTTATTATGGTACCTGAGGAGTTTGTCTGTACTGGTTTTGGTCGAGTATTATTATTCGATAGAAACTTTTGGATTGAGATTTCCATAAGAAATATAATTTGGAAACATATTTTTCAGCGAAAAAGACGAAGAAACGACCTTTAGAAGAAACGTTTGTGGAGAAGTGTTCTCCAAAGTGAAAATTGAGTAGTAGGTAAAAAGGTGCAAGTTCAAGAAAATCATATGTGGTACATTATGTTACTAAGGGATCCAAAGTCGAAAATCATGTTGTTTGTAAAGTTATTGCGGTGAGTCTTCTTGGCTTAATCATTAAGAGATAACACTGTCTCAATATTGTTGAAAAAGAGGCTGAGGATGAAGAAGATAATTTGTCCTTAATTAAACGGTAAAACATTTCGATGGTTAGAGGTAATATTTTTGAAATTATTAACTCTACCACTGAAGAAAATTTAATATTGGAAAATGAAAATGGCATACCAATGGCTCATATATTTGAGCATCAGAGTGCTTCCATTGTTGTTTCTTCTCCAGCTCCCCAACCCTCTTATGTATTAAAGTCTGTTGTGGAAACGTGTTTTTTCAAAAGTTATAGCTCCTGCTATTTATCTTTAAAAACATGTCACTACTAAATATGTATCTTTATATGGAGATGTGGTTGGTCCATATTTTCTAACTATAGGTGTCATCTCTCATTTTATTTCCAAAATACTTGCTATATATGAAGGCTTTGCACCGAACAAAGTCCTTGATTTTAATGGAAAAGGTAGGGAGGCTCTATAGGAGGTTAACATAAACCTGAGTTACAAGCTATGAAATATAAGGAAACTGATAAACTAAGAGATAATGGAAGCATGATCGTGATAAATACTTTTATCTTAAGTAACGACATCATAAGACCAAAGGTTTTCCTAAGGTTGTAAGGTCTCCGTTTAAACAAATTGAATTTCATGTTGATGATGAAACTATTACTGAAGTTTCTAAAACAACTGGTCCTGCAATAGATGTTCCCGTTGACTTGACAATTACTTCAGTTGTTAAATAGATTAACAAAGATGTTGAGATTGAGGAAGATGCTTTCGTCATTACTGAAGATTGTACTAACTCCTTAGTAATTCTAGACCCAGCTATTGTTAATGATAATGCTTTCAAGTTTTCTTAATATGTCTTGCAGATATAAATTTTAATGATATTATGAATATAGGTCTATGTGATGGATTATCCAAGATGGGTGCTCCTTCAACCGAATGTATTCCCATAACATCGTTTGACTTCTCCTTAGAATAAATTCCTAAGAAATTTACTCAGTTTGATGGTTTATCTAGCTAAAGGAAGCTTTGAACCCACCTTCTCTCATAGACTTAACTAAAAAACAGTTGATTTTTCCATTTGAGGTAGAATGAGATTATATTTTTTCTATTTTTTCCTGCTTTAGTACATGAACTAATTATATTTTGTGTATATATTATGTGATGATTTTAGGACCTTGTTAATGGTTTGACCATGCTTCATCAGTTAAATGTCCATTCAAAAACTTACGTTTTTATGGTGTAACTGAGTCTTTTGAAGATAGATCAAAACTAAAAAATCCTCTTTTTAAGCTAAAATTGATAGTGAGAAGTAACTTAAGGCCTTACTTGAATGTTCACAAGAGAAGGAAATTATTTTCAGGCTTGAACTACATTTTAAGACTAAAGCTATAGTTGTATTAAATGAAGAACTGAAAAACAAGTCATTTGCTTTGTCTCAGTCAGGGAGTGCATTGCTTTATACCTATTATGAAACCCTCTCGTCTAGCTGCGGGTTTTCTAAACCTTTGAAGAATACCAAAGTTGAAGTCGAGGTTGTAAAGTCATAGTTGCAGAAACAACTAGATGATTTAAGGCTGACAAAGAATTCACTTCAGGAACTTCTCTTAGTTGAAACTAGGATATAAACTAATATTATGTTTCTTATTATGAATAAATGACTGAGTATTCTCGTGTAACTGTTACAGAGGCTTGCTCCTAGATTTTCGCAAGGAATACCTTAATATGAATTTAGATTGCTTGTGACATTCATTTTCATAACAGTAAATAGACGATGGACTTAGAATATAATGAAAATTTTTATGATTATCGCCTATTTTTTGTATGTCAGTGGTTTAGAGTTTAATACCACCATTATGGTTGCAACTTCATTTTTGGTTTTGAAAGTTCCTAACCAAGTTCGTTGATTACATTCATAAATTTGCCCACCCTAGTTCCCGTTTTGTTGAGTTACAACTTTTTTGAATTTCGAAAAAATTTGATTGCTTGCTGGTTTAAGATATTGGTTTTGTTACGATATTCGACTTAAATTTATTGCAAATTGATGGTTTTTCAACATTCTAATACATTCACCATATTTCTTCCTTTGAGATCCTATAAATAAACTGATCAAAACATAAAAAAAATCTTATATTTATGACATTTTTGAAGAGATTGAAAAAAAGATAATATCGATCAATTAGAAGCAAAATATTCCCGATTTTCCTGATCAAAGTGGTATTAATAAAGATATTATTTAGACTAACAATGCTCAAACTCTTGAGTTTCAAAATGATGATATTAGAGGTACTAATTCCTCAAGAAACTGATATTATGACTCACAATATCATATCTAAATAATCTACTTGCTTCCATAAATAATATTCATGCTTAACCTTTTATTGTTCTTTTTTTTGTAATGTTGATAATATTTTTGTTCTATATTTATGTAATTTTGTACTATTACTTTTATTTTGTTTTTGTGTACTATATAATTATATTTTTGTTTACCGAATCTTTATGGTTATTTAAACACTTAATGTTTTTTTATTGATTGATAAAATTTCAATAGGCCAAGACTTTGTTGTTTAACACTTGTGTTTTTTGCTTGAAGTTTTCTATAATTTTCGAGGCATATTAAGGGTGCATGACTCCCGTTAGGATTATTTACTGTTCTTTTTTTGAGATGAAACTTACTTTTGTATCTAAGCATTACATTTTAATCATCTGAGAATTATTATTATTATATACTTTATTAAGTATTCGATGTTCTTGATGGAAAACTGTAATAACTAATGACAATCATTTTAATCGTCCAAGACTTGTGTATTTGTTTTTTATATAGACTTTTATAAAGCCTTGGATGGTTCCGTACTAGAAGAGCGCATAGTATCAAGAATAGGTATGTTAGGATTCAGATGGAATCGGTGAAGGCTTATCGAAGCAGGTGAAGATCCAATATGGGGAGTCCTGAAAGAGGCTTAGGTCTAATATTGTCATGGTATTAGTGAATCGATGATTCACTAGCTATTATTATAAGTTTGGTATGCCAAGACGTAGATCTTGAAGATTACCCAGAAGCATGGAATAGCTGAGAAAATGAGTTGTAGCTTACTAAGAGTACGAGTAATACTCCTGAAAGGTGGATATAAATAAAGGTTGAGTGGAAGATTTATTGAGTCAACTATCATTATCAACAAGAGCCCTTGGATTTCGATCATCATGAAGATATAATATGTGCATGAGATGAAACTAGAGTTGAGATTAAGTTTCAACATAAGGGTGGAGATGAAGATGTCTATATTGAAGTTTTTTCAACTTGGGTTTCAGCTCGACCTTTGCAAAGAAAGTTCAACCATTATTGGGTTTGGGTCATGATTTGAAGTTTGATGGTTCAAAAGTTTTGAGTGTTCAAATTGTGGAGTAGTTATCAAGTGTGACTCAGTTTGATTTTAGGATAATGGATGTTAATACAAGTTTCTTGGATGTATGAGTTTGGTAGAGTTGACTGGTAGGAAGGATTGACTCAATAGAGTTCAAAGACTACATGGAAATTGATCACTCTAGACGTGCATGTGGACAATTTATCTCTGATGAGTAGTTGGAGCATCGAGGTAACATATAGTGGTGTCACCGTGAGCCTATATGGACAATTGTTAAGTATATGCTCAGAGTAATTCAATTTTTTTTATAATGGGTCTCATATATTAATTGGATGCCATATTAATTAGATTCCATATTAATTGGATCTTATATACTAATTAGGTTTTCATATAAATTGAGTCTCTTATATTTATTAGATTTTCTATTACTTTAATATTCTATATTAGTTGGATTTCATATTATTTGGATCTTCTATATTAATTATATTTATTGAGTCTTTTATATCATTTAGATTTCATATTAATGGAGTATTCTATATTAATTAGATTTCTTATTAATTGAGTTTTTTATATTTATAATTTTTTTATATTAATTAGATCGTTTATTACGTTTTTTAATTGAGCGATTATGAGTTTTCAAACCTATAAATAAAATATTGTTTTGCATTGTGCAGTGAGACGAGACAAAAGACAAACTACAGTTCATTGGTGAGTTTGTTTGTAGAGAGTGTAGTGTGGTAGAAGATAAACACTTGAATAAGAATTATAAGATTCACATATATTTTGTAAACCAAAAAATAGTTTTATAACAAAAGAGTAATTGAGTGTTTAGTATTTGAGAGTCTTCTTGTAACCACGTTAAATCTATTGTTGTGTGATTGATTTATTTTCTTGCATTTTTTATTAAATATTTTCTTGAAATAGAATAAGAATCGAAGCTTATATTTTCTCCTACAACCTCTTGAGTAGGTGTTTGCCAATAGTCAATCACAATTCTGATCAAGTAGTTAGAATTTGGTCCAATAAATTTTATAAGAACATGGTCGGATCTTGTCTGAATATTATAGGTAACATCAACAAATATGTACATAGATTTGAAATCACTCTTGTAAAATTTGTGGTTAGCTATAGCTTCAAAATTGATAAAAGGCTTTAGGATTTTTGTTAATGTCATTGAAATAAAGGTATTGTATGCTTAAAAGTAGGCTTCTTCTTGAAAATAACAAATAAAACTTATTTGTTTGGAAGAAAATATTTTTAATAATGTCAAATTTCCTCTTAGAATCTTCTCGCGTCATCCTCATTGTTTAATTAATATGTTTTAAATGGAGTAGTAAGTTACATGCTTGAGTATTAAGAAATATGATAAATTTTCAAGTGCTTTATATTCCAGGGGTGCTAAACTTGGTTTTTTTCTTCATCTAGTATTATGTAAGCATGTGGCTTCATCTTGACTTCAATTTTGAAAGGTCCCCCCAATATGGAGCCAGTTTCTCGAGACTTCTGTCTTTTGTGTGAGTAAAAAAATCTTTGTAACACCTTGTTTCATGGTTCAAAACTCTTGAATTGCACCTTGGATTTGTATTTATTCCTCATCAATTCCTTGTAGTATTCCGGCCGAATATGTTCTTTGAATCTTCTTTCTTTAATTACATCTAGCTCATCCGGGATTGTGCATTACTTGCTTTATCATATGATAAAATTCTATGAGATAACATGCATATTTTAGCTGTTACTACTGGAAGAACTCCGACTATGTGCATACTTCTTATTATAATATACTTTTGATGCTTTTTTAATTGTCTTATTAGTTACTTCGACTTACCCGTTTTCTTAAGGATGAAAATGGGAACTTAAGATTTTCATTATTCCCTTATGAGCGTAGGACATTATGAGTTTATCATATAGAATTGGGTTTCATTATTTGTAGTAATGACCCTTAGAATCCAAACCTGTAATATATATACTTTTAAAACATATATTACCTCTTTTACCATGATGTTTACTTATGGTTGTGCTTTCACCCACTTGAAGAAGTAATCTACTGTAGCAGTATAAGCTTTCTTCCACCTAAACATATTGGTAAATTTCTCACATTATCTAAACCCCATATGTCGAATGTGATTATTTTGTTTATTGTTACCAGTAGTACTATTGGGACTTGCATGAAATTGACGAATTGCTGGCATGTGTCATACTACTTAATTTTTTCTTTACGCCCTTATTAAAAATTGTCCAATAATAGCTTTTAGAGGATGATTCTTAAATAGAGTACTTGGTATCTGAAATGAGTACTTCCTTCTTAATCGTGTAAATCTTTTACAATGAAAGTTGTTTCATCAGTGCCTAAGAATCGAAGTAGCGGCTTAGTCACCCATCTCTTACACAGTTTGTCTGAAGTTCAAAATAATCTTGCTGAATTTATCTTTATCTTCCTTGCTTCTTATTTTTCTTTATAAATGTACCTTTAATAAGGTACTTATGGATTGGAGTTGTCCAATCTTATTCTCCCTCTTCTATTAAAATTAATTTTGTTGATTTAAATGTCAATAAGAAGAGGTTGGGAAATATAATAGGTTTTTTTTTCTGAAGAATTATTCATATGGCTAAAGATGTGCATGCTGAATGTGCGAGTGCATCAGTTATTGAATTCTCAGATCTCAAGACTTATTTACATTTCAACTTCTTGAACTGAGTAGCTAGTTGTTATATCTCTTTCAAGTACTAAAAACTGTTTTTTACTTCAGCTTGCCCTGATGCATGGTTAAAAAATAAATGAGAGTCGGTGATGAATTGTACTATTCTAGCTCCGTAGATATTTTGTAGTTGAAGTCCTATGATTGTGACTTTGTACTCAACTTCATCACTGGATGTTAGAAATCCAAACTTCACAGATTGATTTACGAAAGCTCATGTTGGAGATATGACCTGGGCTCATACTCCCGATCATTGATTGTTTCTTCCCCCATCATTTATATCCCTTCAAGTATCATCATACTGGTCCTTAGAATCACCCATCTGTCGGAGTGGAACTCCATAAAAATAGTTCCAATTCTTCGGCTTTTATTATCGTTCTCAGCTCAAAATGGATATTATAATCCCATAATTATAATGATCATTTGGTTAATATTCATATACATCGGGCTTTTGCAATATGTTTCTCAATGGAAAGGAAGTTCTAACTAATATTGTTTGTGCTTGGAAATATGGTCTCATTTTCCAAGGTTCAAATACTAATGCTAAAACAAGTTTTTATAGTTGTAAATATCTAATTTAATCTGGTAGTAGAGATCTATTCACATAATAAATCGCTCTTAAGTCTTTTATTTCCATCCCTGATCAACATTACACTTAAGTTATAGTTCGAGGCTAAAAGATACAAATATAAGGATTCTTTTGGATGAGGCTTCATTAAAAATTCTGGAGAAGCCAAGAATATTGGTATGTTATTGAATTTTTATCACATGTTGGGGTCCATTCTAACTTTTTTTCTCCTCTTAAGACTTGGAAGAAGGGTAAGCTCTTATTCGATGGTCTTGGTAAAAAACATGTTAATTTCTTATAATGTTCTAATCAATATTTGAGCTTCCTTTGCATTTTTGGTGCTCCATTGCTGCTAAGTTTGCAAGGTATAAGGAATGTTCTTCGATTCCTCTTTCACTCACCATGTAGCCCAAGAACTTGACAGATTTTACCCAAGTGCATTCCTATGGATACAATTTGAGGTTGAATCTAAGATTTGTAAGGGTCTCAGCCAGATCTGCAAGATGGTCGTCCTTGTGAAGGATTTTCACTAACATGTCATCAATGTAGGTCTGTATTTTTCACCTAACTGATTAACAAAAAGATATTATTTACTAGGATTTGATAGGTTGCTCTGACGTTATTCAATATGCTTGACATTAATTTATAACAATGTAGCCGTTTTATGATGAAAATTGTGTGTTTATGGTCTTCTTCATGAATATTTATTTGATTATATCCTATAAATACATCTATTAAAGATAGAATTTAATTTGTGAATGTTACATCTACAAGTTGGCCAATATTTGGTAGTGGAAAATGGGTCACTTGTACATGCTTTATTCATGTTTATGAAGTCCACACATATCCTTAACTTGTCATTGTTATTCTTGACCAAGACATGACTCGATGTTCACATTGGATAATGGGACTCTCATATGTGTCCAACAACATCCAATCTATAAACTTCTTCAAAATCGCCTAGGTTTTTTTGTTGGGATTATATTTTTTTATAATATACTAAAAGTTGTTGTTGATGTATAACTATTGGACTCTGGTTATATCATGCATACTCCATGCAAACATGTCCAAGTTAATTTTCAATAAAAATTTTGCGTATGAGATTGGTTGGAATATCACGACCAATCTTCAAGGTCTTTACTTAGTCTATTCGCATCTCTTCTACATCTTCCCCCGACTGCATTAGGCGTGGGCCTTCTTTGAGGCCATCCATTTATTCCAAGAATACCCCTTATTATTATGAGTGTTATGATCTGAGTGCTAGAGATGCTATCCAACATTCCACAGAAGTTTATTAATTTCCTCCAATGATAACTACTTTGTTGTTTATTAGGCTATCTTAGATATTATGAATCATACATACTACGATATGCATCTAATCAAGCCAAGACCACCTCAGTATGATATTGTACCATGATAGTGCATCTACCACCATGAATAAGCATTGCACATTCTTTATTATACTCATACTTACCGAGAACGACATATATACTTAACTTCCAGAGTACAACTCCATATTGTTTGATGAAGCCATTGAGAATTTTTTGAGTTGGGATCAAAACTAGCGCTCTTCTAATTTTTTCGTAAGTACCTCTATACAAAAAGTTGGTGAACTACCAATGTACATCATCATCCTCTTAAATTATATTCCTAACAACTCTATCATTAAATGTGACACATTGATGTGCAAGGATGTCTCTACTTTCAAATCATCATTCGTGAATGACAACATCAGATATGGATTTCGGTATAAATATGAGAAAGTCTTCCCTCGATACTATACTTCTATTTCGTTTGCATACCTTTTACTTAACATTTTATAAATTGCGAAGTATGGATGTCTTCCAGCTATCATGCTTATTGTCTCTTTTTTTTGTATCTGCATCCATTTATTTTTTTTCTTTTACATCAGGCACAATAATTATTTTTATTTATGCATGCAACTGAGCAATATTATATATAAATTATGAAGCGTAATATTTTTCTTTCTCGATGGAGTTATGTTTATATTATTTGCAACCTCATTATGTTGTATTATATGAGTGTTTCCAGATTTTAAATTTAAGAAACTTGAGGGACATCAGGGTCATAGTGCAATACTTGTTTGTAATATTTTTTTAATTCATACTATGTATCTAATTTATGTCTAGGAAATGATGTTTAGTTGTGATTCTAATAAAAACAAAATTTTCAACCCTCAAACTACAAATATGTAGTATCAAATTTTGCTTTATACAAAAAAATGTATGATTTTACTTTTTCACTATATTTTTTTTAAGATTATAGAGTATAAAATACATTTATCCATGAAATTACAATATAGTTCACTGGAGTTAATATATTGTATTAATCTTAATTTATATTCATCTTATTTTATTGATCTTAATTTACCATTTGTCATTTAGATTTTTAGATATATTTTTCTTTTCTAAACCACCCACTATTTTGACAAGATCGTTAATACAATTAGCAGAAATGAGCAATTGAATAATCTCATGTTGGGTTAAAAATTCAAAATTTATAAATCAATTTCACCAATCAAAACTATATTATAGTTTTTTTGGTTATTTTTAAAATTTTCCAACTAATTTTTATTGAATATATTTTTTTGGATCTGGTATCACTTGTAATATGTGAATTTGGTGTTTTCTATCGGATTTCAACTGTTATTATGTGTTGTGGTTTCTGGTTATATGAATTCGTCTTACTCGTACATTTCCAGTCAACTTAATTGATAGTAAGTATTTGATTTGTAGTTGCACATGTTTGTGAAAGACTTAGTTAACACATCCACTTCTTAACAAAAATATAAGTGATTGGCATTATTGTTGTCTTTAACAATGTTTTGACTTATATAGTGCCCCAAATTTATAATGCACATGGATCTTGTTACAGTGCTTCGTACATGCAATTTAATTGTGTTTAAATTGTTGCAAAAACCTAACAACGGTGACACGTAACTTAAAAAATATATTCTAGACTCCTTAACTTTCCAAACATCAACAAATAACATCATGTGTGCATCTTATTATTTCTATTTAGATATGATTTTTCTAAGATTTTGAATTCACTCTTGTTATTGTTCTGCATCTTATGATATTATGGTATTATTTTTAAATAATAAATGTTTTCTTTTACCAAACTCAAAAAACTTTTGAAATTTTGCCGACTATTTTACTGGCTATATTATTCATCTATTTGTTTAGTTTTTTCATATTTAGTTTGTGTACTATATTACCTTATTTCTGATGATATTCCCTCATAATTATTTCTCGATCCATAATTATATTATCGTAAATTCCTCTAATTCTGGAAAATAGATTGATCTGAATTAACTTGGGTAAGATTGAAACAAGTTTATCACTATCGATTCTAGTGATTACTTTGAATAAAAAATTGCATGCTCTAATCAATCATAACTCCACAAAATCTATAGATTATATAACTTAAAAATTAGTATTATCATATAACTTGTTATTATACGATTTTAAAAAAGGAAACAAATCTAAACTTTACAAAAATGTCACAATTTACTGATTTCAGAAGCACTAACAACTATAGAAGATTACTAAATAAGAACCAAAGTAATTTTTCATGAACTATCACGTTCACAATTTTATGACATGAATAAACTTGATTTAGAGCTGACAGAAAATGGACTCAGGGGAAATCAACAGTAATATCATCGACAATTGAAAAAAATACATTTTTGGATAACAGGGACTGTAGGTTTGTTGTAGAAAAAGAGAGAGTCTATTCGTAAAACAAAAAGTAAAATTACACTAGAAACTTAATCCATAGGTATTTTAAGGTTTATAAACTTAAAAAAATCTAGCGGAAATAAGTAGGCTAAAAAGCACCCGTGGTCCATCATGTTTACCACTTGTATCAACTTGGTCCCCTTCCTTCACCCCCATCCTTTTTTTAATTTGCATTTTTAGTCCCCCGCATATGCGAAGCTTGTGAGCTTGACACGTGGAATCAGTTTTTGTTGCAAGAATGGTCCCCCCATTTTTTTTTTCAAAATTGCCCCTTCTCGTTCCATGTCATCTACCATGTCAGGTTTGGGTTATATTGTGTTTCGGGTTTGGGTTTCCGGGGTAAATGGTAAGTTTTTTAGTTAAACGGTAAAAACTGAAGGTAAATAGTAAACTTGAAGGGGCAGCTGACATGGTAGATGACATGGAACGAGAAGGGGTAATTTTGGAAAAAAAATTGGAAGACCATTCTTGCAATAAAAACTGATGCCGCGTATCAAGCTCCCAAGCTTCACATGTGCGGGGAGACTAAAAATACAAATTAAAAAAAAGATGAGGATGAGTTTTGTGCATGATGAAAGGAAGAGGACCAAGTTGATACAAGTGGTAAATATGGGGGACCACGGATGCTTTTTAGCCAAATAAATAACTATTAAGAAATTAGATATACTAGATTAACAAATGAAAATTTCTAAACATTTGATAGACTTCTTGAAAAATGTCTCCTATATATTATAAACAAATAAATGAAATTTTATTATATCTGACTAAAGTTAATAAATAATTTTAATTTTTTGAAATATAGTATAAACTATAAATGATATGGATTTTTACTTGGTTTATTTACAACAAAACCACCAATAAAAAACATGACCACTTCATCGTTTGACTTACCTGAAAAAAATGCCCGCATTAATACGAATAATGAAAAAAATGCTAGCTTTTTTTACCATGTGTCTCAAATAACAATATTAATATAAGACACATATTAAGAAACAGAAACAAAAACAAAAACAGATCAATCCATGCTAAGAATTCATCCTATTAAGGAGGGAACCCGCAGCCGCTATTCAAAGTGCAATGAGTGCGCGCAGGGTAAACCCTCAGTCTGACGCGATAGCCTGCAAACCAACGCCAGAAGGTAAACCACACAAAGTGACAGGCTCAGCCGAGAAAGCGTATGTAGATGGACTCAAACTCATGACCTTTTGGTCATAAGAATGCCATACTCAACCAACTCGGCTACCCCCTTGGGGGCTAAGAATTCATCGTATATAGCTCTCTACTAGGTTTCTTTCACAAGAGCCATGTCAATGATCCTCACGAGTCACGATCATGGGAAAAACTGATGGGGAGAGATTTTCGCGACGGATAAGCGATTTTATTATTGACGACGTGTTTGCAAGTAGTTGGATTATCAGAGTTCGGAAACACTCCTCAGAGAACCATGTTCGGCGTTTTAAAAGACAGCGCTAGGCCTAGCTTGGCGGCTGATATAAATTTGGGTTCATTTTATGGTGTTGGGTTGCCTTTTCCTGCCTTAATGGGATTTGCCTTTAAAATGGGGCTGTTCGGGCTAATGTTGGGCTTATTGTCGGCCCAATTGGTGTGTTGTACTTTGATGATTATTGTTTTGGCTAAGACTGACTGGGAAGCTGAAGAGCTAGAGAACTAACCCGAGATCAAAGCTGATATTGACAAAAAAAACTCATTTTATCTTCGAAAATAAATTAATAATTATTAATGAAAAATAAATGGTCAATCTTGTTTTAGTTTGTGTTTTGTATTGTTTTCATTATAAATTTGACGTGATACATATCGGCTCAAATGAAAAAATTCAAACCATTTTAGATCTAAAATCTAAGTTCATTTTAAAGTTTAAGGTTTTTTAGTATGATAGTTTAAAAAATGGGTTTCTTTCTATTTTTTGGATTTTTCTTCACATGTTCTTCAAGATTTCCGTTTTACACCAATTCTCAAGCCATTCGGATCCATCAACACTGTATATCAAACAAGAATAATAAAATCTTTTTGTTGCACATTCACAAGATTTTTAGGAGATATGACAAATTGTAAGTATCTAATATCTCTTGTTGTTGGTAATATTATATATTTTAAAGCTCATGTGAATTTGCAACGAAAGCTATTCTTGATTTCTGTTTGGTAGAGAGTGATGTTGGTTATAAATCTTCTAATGGATTGATAGAGAGAAGTAACTTAAAGCCGAAATTGAAAGTTTAAAGTCATGAAGAACTGAGAAACAAGCCACTTGTTTTGTCTTAGTCAGAGAATGCATTGCTTCGTACCTATGAGTCCCTCTCGGCTAGTCGTGGGTTTGATAATCTTTTAAAGTATGTCAACTCTGTTTAAGGTAATTTTCTCTGTGTATAAATAAAAATTAATCGCTTCCTAGACCAACCTGACTGTTGATGAGGAATTTCGGTCGTTTGTTGATAAAGAGCTTATAAATACCAAAGTTGAAGCTGAGGTTGTAAAGTCAGAATTGCAGAAGCAACTAGATGATTTCAGGCTAAAAAATAAAATTTAGGAACTTCTCGTTAGTTAAAATCAGGTTATGAACCAATATTATAATTCTTATTAGGCATAAGTGATTGAGTATGTTTGTGTAACTGTTACAGAGGCTTGTTCCAGGTTACTTCTTGATTTTTGAGAAGAATATCCTAATATGAATTTAAATTGCTTATGAGATTTATTTTTGTAAAAGTAAATGGACGAAGGACTTAGAATAGAGTGACAAATTTCATGACTCTCACCCTTTTTCTATGTGTCAATGCTTCAGAGTTTGGTACTACCACTATGATTGTAGCTCATATTCGATTTTGAAAGTTCTTAACGAAGGTTGTTCATTATTTTTAGAAATGTGGCCACCCCAATTCCCATTTTGTTGAGTCACGACTTCTTTGAATTTCAAAACAATTCGTTTTGATTTAAGATGTTGGTTGTGTTGCGATATTCCACTTGGATCTATTACAAATTGATGGTTTTTTTATATTCGGTATATTCACCATATATTTTTCCATTGAGATCCTATACATAAATTGATCAAAACATAAAGAGGTGCTTATATTTTGAATTTCTTGAAAAAATTGAAAACAAAGAAAACAATGATCAATTAGAAGAAAAATTTCCAAATTCTCCCGATTGAAGTGGTATGAATAAAGATGTTGAGACTAACAATGCTCAAATTGTTGAGTTTCGAATTGATGATAATAAAGTCACTAATGCCCAAACAACTAATATTGTGACTATAAATATAACATCCAAATATGAGTTGTTTCTGTAAATAATGTTAATGCTTAACCTCTCATATGTTCGTTTTTTTTGTAACGTTGACAATATTTTTGTTCAATGTTTGATGTACCTTTGTACTAAGACTTTTATTTTGTTTTGGTGTACTATATAGTTATATTTTTATTTACAGAGTTTTTGTGTTTTTTATAAATACTTCACATTTCATATTGAGGACTAAAATGTAAAACTTAAAGTCTTGTACGAACAATTACAACGATATAGGACAAATTTCAGTTAGTTGTAAAAACACAGCGTTAAAAGTGAAATTAACCCGCTTCCGTAATAACTTCAGTTATTCCAAGTTTGTTCGCCTATATATAAAAGCAAGAGCTTAAATTAATAAACACTTGACTTTCATTTTGTCATCTATCTCTTTACTTAAATTTCTCTCTCTAAAAACAACTTCCCTCTTCATCTCTATCTATAATCAGATTTCATCCACACCAAATTGACGACCATAATAGGAGTTGATTAATTGATACCTTGTTTTCATGATAAAAAACCAAAAGCAATTGACTTTCTTGTTTCGTTTTGATTGTTTTTTATCAATTTTTCGAAGCTGTTTTGGATAGATAATAGAACCAAGAAATGAAAATGATCCACTGGTTCGAAAGGAAGTTGAGACGTTAAAATTTAATTTGCAAGGAGGAGAAGGTAAAGAGGATGAGTGAGTTCCAGTTCGACAGACTCACTCAGATATTGAAATGCGAATGAACCAATTATTGGATAAAATCACGACTCTAAATGAGAAGTATGATCATTGAGAGCAAGATATTCAATCGGCTAGGCTGAAACCTGAAGCGAGGCAAGTGGATGATAAAAATGATGGTTGCAACCAATCTGATCGATCTTATACAGCTCGCCAGGTCTGAAGTGAGTAGAAGAAAATGCATTTTGAATCTAGTAAAGAGCGTTATACTTTGCGAAAAGAGAAAAAAGATAAGCAAAAGTATATTACGTCTGGTGATAATGAGTTGAACAGTTCAAGATCTGAGTATAAGAGGTAGCGAGGGTCTTTGAATCAGAGTACCTCGCTGTTTGAAAGAATCAGAGTGGTATGAATGGAATACGTCGAATCAGTACACCGGGACGGATGATCAGAACTTGTATGTTGTCACGGTAACAGGAAATGATAATCAGTATGTACAAGGAGTCGCCTGAAGAAACTTTCCTTTGACAACTGAGATAAGGTCCATCATTCTTCTGAAGCGGTTCGATATCTCGGAGGTCAAAAAGTTCGATGGAATGCAAGATCATGATGACCACATCGATAAGTTGAATAATTACATGATGAATTTTGAGGATGATGGTAGGCTGGTATGTAGAGCTTTCTCCCGAACGTTCAAAGAAACGGCTTTGAAATGGTACAGCAAGATTTCGAAGGAATCAATTTCCAATTTGAAAGAGAAGCGGGCCAATGGAGACACAATAATACAGTGCAAATAAGAAGTGGGAGAAAAACTAAAGGACTATACTAAGCGATTTTTATTAATAAAAGCTAGTTTGGATAATTGTGAAGAGTTAGTAGCTATGGCTAAATTTTGACAAGTTTTGTTACCAAGAGATTCAGCAAATGAAACAACGAAACGATGGCTCAAGTGAAAGATCACTGAAGGCTCAAGTCGAATAACTTTGACCTTTGGAGCACTGATGGCTCAAGTGGAAGATCAAATTAAAGTGGAAGAGTTAACTAGAGTTCGACGAGTGGTTGGATCCAGTCAAAAAAGTTCATGGTAGGGGCCAAATAGTCATGGATATTCTTCGAACTCAGCCCAACCATCGCGTCCGAGGAACAACAACAAATTTCTTCCTCGAACTGGAGGGTACCCAACTCAAACTACAGAGTATCAATTTCAAAGACCGAGCTCAACCTTTCGCTGATGTCTTCGAGCCCAACCTGTTCTTGAGGTTATCAATGTTGTATTTGTCTTTGAGCTCGGTCTTATAATGAGTTCAATATGACTTAAGCTCATCAATGGTGTATTTATCCTCGTTCTCGTTCTCACTTTTGTGTTCGTCCGCGCTATTCTTTGAGCTCACCAACACTGTATAGCCCGTACTTTTCTTCATTTCTTGTAATAATACAAGCTCGTGCTACTCCTAATCGTGCTCGTACTTATTTGGGGGAATACCCTCTTATCAGATCTAACTGAAACTGTTGTTGTAATTTATGAAAATGATATATAAATTTTTAAAAAGCCTGCTCCGATAAATATAGACCAATGAAAGAGCATAATAACAGGTTTTGTAAATATAATAACGACATATGACATGAAACTGTAGATCGTATAACTTTGAAGAAGAAGGTTCAAACTTTAATTGAAAATGAAAAGTTGTTAACCTTTGTTAAAGGGCAGAGCAGGTGATTAAAAGCTCATATTGCATCAACTACACATGCAACAAATCCAAATTCATAGGTAGAAAATCTAATGATTCTGGATTATAAGATTGATCATTTCGATGATGCATCAGAATATTTGGCTACAAATCCGGATCGACTGATTTTGATGGCAGTTGATGAGCCAGTAAAACAACGCCGAGTTCGAAGTTTATGTAAATACTTTGAGTCCTTGGCAATCTTCGGAGGAGATACTACGACTGGAAATAGTAAGAGTTCTAGAAAGAGGCATGTGGTGAGTTTAGCTACTCAAATCGAATGAGGGATGTCTCCTCATTTGTATGGTAAGAAATATGTTCATTTTATTCTTTCCGATGAGGCTGATTGGAGAAGAACTGCATGTCCTCATAAAGATGCAGTAGTTATTGGAGCGGAAGTAGCTGGTATTGAAGTCCGACGCTTGCTGATAGATACATGAAGCTCTGCAAATGTTCTTTTCAAGTCAACATATGATAGAATACGTAATCCTCCTCAAATTTCTCAATCAGAACGTACTATAGTCGGATTTACAGGTGTGACGGCCCATGTGATTGGAGAATTAGAAGGTGAGGTGTTTTTGAGAAATAAGCCTTTTAACAATCAGGGGTTTGACCTCAGAAACGGAAGAGGGGGTTGACCTCAGAAACGGAAGAGGGGGTTGACCTCAGAAACGGAAGAGGGGGTTGACCTCAGAAACGAAAGAGGGGGTTTATGATCCGAGGGAAACCCCGAGTTCTTTGATAGTAATTGAAAGCATAGAAGAGTATACTTTCCCTGACGGGAAGGTACTTCGAATAGGAACATTACGGACCCCAACTTTATGTCAGCAGTTTTTACAATTTTTGTTCTATAATTTGGATTTTTTCGCTTGGAAAATAGAAGATGTGGTAGGAGTCTCAATCAAGGTGATATATCAAAGCTTAGCAATTAATCTGAAAATCAAACCTGTTATCCAAAAAAGACATGTTTTTCTTTTGAGAAATCAGAGGCTATTGTTACTGAGGTGGATCGTTTGTCAAGGGTCAAACATATAAGGGAGTTACAATATCCCTTATGGACAACAAACCCAGTGGTGGTTAAAAAGAAGAATGAGAAATAGAGGATGCGTGTTGACTTCATAGATTTAAATCGAGCTTGTTCTAAAGATCCATTTCTCCTCGAATAGGCCATATGATTGATTCTATTTTAGGGAATAAATTTTTTATTTTATGGATGCTTTTGTAGGGTATAACCAAATTCAGATGGATCCAAAAGATCAAAAGAGCACCACCTTAATCATGGATCGAGGCTTTCATTGTTATAGGGTTATAAATTTTAGGTTAAAGAACGCTGGAGCAACATATCAGAGGTTAATGAATAAAGCCTTCATTTCTCAATTTGGAAGAAACATGAAGGTGTATATAGATGACATGTGGGTCGAGATTCTAGGAGATGAGGTGAACTTGGAGTATTTAGAGGAGATATTTTTGAGATTAAGAGCTATTAGATTGAAACTAAATCCTGAGAAGTGCACTTTTGGAGTTTGATCAAGAAACTTCTTGGGGTATGTTATTAGTGGAAAAAGAATAGAGGATGATGTAGAGAAATTAAAGGCTTTGGTATCAATAACATCACCTCGAACTATCAAAGAAGTATAGATCTTGACAGGAAGGTTAGTTGTTCTTAATAGATTCATTTCCAGGTATTCTGAAAAATGTTTTCCTTTTTTCCAAGTATTACGAAGGCCAAAGGAATTTGAGTGGACCTCATAATGGAAAGTAGCATTTTCAAGTATTAAGGACCTATTGTCATCACCATAGATATTGTCTAAGCCTCGACTTGGAGATAAACTCCTTTTATACATTGTAGTGTTAGATTTTTCCGTGAGTGGTGTGTTGATAAGTGAAGATTCAGGAATTTCGAAGCCAATCCACTATGTTAGTAAGAGTTTGTTGGCAGTAGAAAAAATATATTTGAAGCTGGAGAAGTTGGACCTTTCTTTGGTGGTGGCTGCTAGGAAGATGCACCTTATTCTCAAGCTCACACTATTATGGTTCGACCTTCATTCCCACTGAATATTTTTTTACAGCGCCCGAATAATTCTGGAGGAAGCCCAAATGGTCAGTGGAGCTAAAAGATTTCGATATCAGCTTTGCTCCTCGAACGGCTATTAAGGCCTAAGCCTTAGTTGATTTTCTTGTTGAGTTCTACTCAACTAGATCAAACGAAGAGATAAATAAGGAGGCTTGCCAAGAAGTTCGATATGGATCGTTCAAACTGATTGAGGTTCTAGTATTCCAGGATCTTTGCAAGAGTTCAACTGGTTGCTCCATCTATGGAGGCTATGTTTCAAGGAATTAAATTCGGTTTTGATGCATCAAATAATGAAGCTAAATATGAAGCTGCATTGGTTGGTTTAAGGCTTGTGAGCATTTGTGATGAAACTTCAGTTCGTTTGGAAACAGATTCCCAATTAGTAGCGAATTAGGTGGCCGGTGTATATGAAGCTAAAACGGATCACTTAATTTTGTATCTTCGAGAGCTTCGAAATTTGAGTCTTCTGTTTGACCATGTTATTGTAGAAAATATAAGTCGAGGAGATAATACAGTTGCTAATTCTTTGGCAACCGTTGCTTACTCAGAAAATATCCTTGGATTTTATTACACGAGATCCGTTTGATTCTAACTCAGTCAGAGCAATGTAAATATGATGAAGAAGTTTTTGTCACTCCAGATGTAGTTCGAAGTGACTGAAAAACTGATATCCTGAATTTATTGATTAGAGGAACGCTGCCTCAAGAAGTGCAATTGGCTAAAACATTGAAGTATAAAACTTATGACTGTGTTGTATTAGATGAGGTATTACACAAGAAATATTTGAGCGGACCTTCTTTGAGGTCAACTATATCTTTTAAGATTACCTCTTATTAGTGCAAGATATGTCGTCCAACATTTCCTAGAGGATTCTTAATTTTCTATAATGATAACTACTTTGTTATTTATTGGTGTATATTAGGTATTATGAACTATATATACTACGACGTGCATCTAATCTACCAAAGATCACCTATTTTGATATTGTACAATGATAGAGCATCTACCACCATGAATAGGCATTGTATGTTCTTTCTATACTCATGTTTTTCGAGAACGACATCCAAAGTTAAATCCCTTACTACAAATGCATATTTTTTGGTGAAACCATTGAAAATTCTCAAAGTTGGGATCAGCACTGGCATACCTCTCGTCTTTTTGTAAGTACATTTATACAGAAGGTTGGTGAACTACCAGTGTCAATAATCATCCTCTTAATTTATATTCCCAGCAACTCTACCGTTATTAGTGCCACATTATTGTTTGGGGATGTGACTCATTTCAAATCATCATCTGTGAATGACAACATCAAATATTGATTTTCGTACAAATGTGAGGAAGTCTTCCTTTAATACTACACTTCTATTTCATTTGGATACTTTTTTCTTAAGTTTTTAGAGATTAAGGATTATGGATCTCTTCCAACAATCATGCTTAGTGACTGATTTTCGGATCTTCATCCATATATGTTTCTACATCAGCCACTATAATAGCATTGGTATCTAGTTATCTTTATTTTTTTTTATCTAGGAACAAAGCTTGTTTGAATGTATTTCATGCAAAATCTTTTCTAGGTTCATTATGTCTTTATTCTCAGCAAACTCATTGTATTTTCCTTCATCTACTAAGCTTAGGGCTTGATCCTCAAAAACCCAATTATCTCTAGTAAAATAACAAATATCATCATGGAACTTATAATACTTATTTTTTTTCTATGTGCTCTCGTGCTCCATGCAACTTCCACCACTCGTTGTACTTGACTGCAACTTCCCCGATCTATTGTACTTGAGCTATATTTTGTCTTTTCATAGATTTCCGCAAGAGTTTTTGTGAGCTCAATAAATGGTCATCTTGGGGGTACTCAGTCATCTTGCTACTATTGTTACCGTTAGCCACTTTTGGAATTTTCCTTGTAACCTTGAGTCTGACTATTCCGTGGCCTGGCCAAAGTTTATGCACCCTTTTTCCTTTGTGTTTTGTTCTTTATACATATCTGGGCCACTGTGTCTTTTCAGAAATTCAAAATGCATGTTTTCAGGATTACTATATACACTTTAATATATATCACTCCTTCATTCTTTACTCTAGCGACTTTATACACCTTAATATACCACTCCACTTGAGCCAATAATTCATCAAAGTTTAGAGATTTTTTCTTCATTATATTTTTAGAGAGGGAGTGTTCTATAACCTCATACTCAAATGCAACTCTGACTACCAGATCATGGGAATTTTTTAAATCAACTTTGGTTTCTACAAACCAATAAATGTATTTTTAAGACTTTTGTTAGACCACTGCTTGCAATGGAATATATAGTCATCATTTTTTTAATCACTTTTAAACCTAAAAATGGTTCCTAAAATTTGTATATAGTATTTTATAGCTTTTGTTGCATCCTTTTGACAGGTTGTTAAACCATTGCATAATGCTTCCTCGGAGTGTCAAGGAAAACACCATGTACTTCATCTTATTGTCAGCTTCATACCTTATTATATCATTCTTTAATTCTTGGAGGAGATGCTCTGCGTCTCATTTTCCATAGTACTTGTCTATCTTATGGTTATTGAACAACTATTGTAGGAGTACGTTCTGGATTTTTGGGGAAAATGGGACTCATCATCGGGAAAATCTTCCTTATCCACGTAAAAGTTGTTCATGAAGGGGTATGCATATTGTACCCAAGTCCCTACCACTTTTCGCAGCTTGATATACATTGTTCTTCAACACAAAACCTGGTAACTATTGGTATTGTCCCTAGAATTGTGGCTGGTTATATCATATTAGGGCATGTGAGTAGCTCTTATTATAGTTCGAATATGAGGGTGCACCATTCTGAAAGCATGCATACATTTTAAAGTTTTTCAACGAATAAGAAACCATGACTTGTTGTTGGTTAAGAGGATCCCCGACCGGGTCACTAAGGCATGTTCAAATCACAGCTGCTGCCTAGGGAATTGTTGGTACCCTAGTTGAGGCAGCGGATATCCCGGCTGTGTCCCATCCGATAGTGGTGCTCCAGTATTCTCAGCTGGGGGAATTTGTTGGATCCTACTTTCATTTTTTATGAGGCTTTCAAAGCTCCCTTTCCTTTTTCTTTATTTACTTATTCCTTGAATTAGGAGTTCAAGTTCTTATTATGTTTCGATGACTTTATCGTTGGTTATTGCTCTGGCAAGAGGACTATTGGTTCGAGTTTTATATTCCCTTATTATTAGACGCGTTAAAATGTAGCTTCTTCCTATGAGTGTTATTTAGCAAAAAATCCCTCAACATTATTTGACATGCATAATATATTTAATCTTTATACACACGTTGAAGAAAATATTTGACTAGAGGGTCTTCAAAAGGCTGATTTAATCAATTTTTTAGCTTGTTCTTTCTCAGCTGCGAGCCAATCACTCAAGATCAGTGGGGAAATCTGCAAGAATTGCCGGGTACATGGGCTAGGAGCTTCAATCTCCAACTCCTTGTCCATAGAGAGATAAGATATTTCTTCACAATCATCATCAACTAGTTTTTAGCTTTCTTTTTTGCCTTGATTGCTTGAGAAAAAATATTTCTTTCTGTCATACGACATCAATTGATACATAAATTTCTGATTAGAAGAGTTTATCTAAATAAACAATAACTTGTAACGATTTTAATAGAATAATAATAAATAGTTAATAAATGAAAATAATAACAAATATTGTATTGATGGTTGTTATGGCTTTATTTATGGAGTTTACAAGTAGAGAAATATATCTCCAAAATACTAAGCAGTTATATGATTTGATACCAACTTATTCTAAGAACTTATATTGAGATTAGATATATTTTCTTTGATATATTTTTCTAAGTTTTCTAAACTTTTTAACACTTAAATGACTAATGGGTCGATGTTGACGAACCACACTTTTTACACCCTTATCATATATATAGTTTAGTTATTTGGTATCATAATATTAAATCTAATAGTTATTTTTTTTAATTTGAATTGATCATCGCATGTTTAACGAAGTATTTGATTATCGTTATTATTAGTCTATTTAAAAGTAGTCAAATATTAAAAAACGTTTTAATAGAAAAGAAAATATCATCGAGGTGATTACATAAATATTATATCTATTTCAAATATTTATAAAAATTTGATCATAAATAAATAATTTTACTAAAACTAAAAGTTTTTTATAATTGTCTTGAGAAAAGAAGATAAAAATCTAGAGTTATGATCTCTAAGTGTGACAGCTTAATAAAAATTGGAGTTCATATAACATAAAATTAATCATGAAATTTTGAAATTAATTATAACCATAAGATCTAAAAACGTAAAACAGAATAGACAAAACTTTGAGAAATATCATAAAATTCATGATCAAGATATCTTCAATATCTCAAAATACAAAATGTTTTGGAACTAAAAGAAATTAATATAGAGATCAAGTGATCGTTCAGACTAATTCATTAAGAAGATAAAAGTTATAAACAATTAGAATATCCATAATAAGAATAATTTTTACAGTAATACAACGTATTTGGAATCCACAAAGTGTATGATTTCTTCATATAATATTCATTCTTGGAAGACTCACACTTTCGGAGGTGTTTAGTTTAAGATGTAAAACGTATTTTCTAATAAGTGATATGAGCGCTACCCTTTGATATGACTTTTTAGATTTTACAATTCTAAATTTGAATTTGAATTTTAAACATGTTAAAGTTCAAATTAAGTAAATGGTACACATCGTGGATCTCTTTTTTATTTTATTCATAAAAGTGTGTATGTACAGCCAAATATGTATGATATGTTTTTTTTCCACTAAGATGCATGTTAGAATATCAATTTCAAGCCTTAGGACCATAAAAATGGAAAAATTATACAATTTCTTATGGTTTTGCGGTTTTGTTTTCATGTTACTAAGATCATCGTTATGGAAAAATTCATACAAAAATTTTAATTTTCTTGTCATTTTATTGTCCTGGCATTGTTGGTTGAGACATAAATTATTATCATGGCCAAAGGACATCGTTGCTGTAAAAACATTGACTCAAAAGTTTAAAGAATGTTTCATTGCGAGATCGTGATAGCGCTGCAACGAGATATACCCTTAATGCGACCAAATTTTTTCACAACAATGAGATCCACCATCATTACAATGACATGAATTATTATCATTGTTTCGTTGCGGCGGTAGTGTACTCGTCGCGACATGCATTGTATGTATAAATTTTGGGTAAGACTTTTATTTTGATAATATTTTGACGAAATACATATGTTTGGACTATGAGTATGTTTATATATGTGTGATTTATTTCAATGTGATTAGCATATTTTAATTTATCTAAAATAAAATAATTAAAGATCCAATATATTGTTAGAGATCTCCTATTGATATTTTGTTTCATTTTTTAAATTGTAACAAATCTGTAATTAACAACACTACAATCATTAATCTTTCCTAATAAAGATATTTCTAGCTTAGTTAATTATGAACACGAGATTGTTATATGTGAATGGTCATCAAATATCAAACTAGAGAAATCGACCCAAAAATTTTCTTCATTAATTTGATTACGTAGGTCAATATTGATTTTTTTAAAACTCATACATGTGCAAGTTAGTATGTTTATTTAAAGGGATCGTTTTAATGTAGTAAGGCTATGTTTTATTTATGTTAAGTTATGTTGTTAAATCTATTTTATATGGTATGCCAATAAAGATGTTTATATGTTAGGTATTATTATGCGTTGTTTATGCAGAAAATATCGGTGTTTATAACCCAATAATCAAGACAACTCACATCCTTGATGAGAAAAATTTATTCAATGGAAAGAGGATATGCTAATGTATTAATGTTCTATATTATGACATGATATTAAGGGTTAAAGAGCCCACATCCCTCAGTGAGAATAGTTTTTCTCTGGAGAAGAAAGAATTTGAAGCATGTGAAAAGTCAAACCAGTTGAGTCTAGAAATTATAAAGAAAAAAATACCTTGAATACTTACGTAGTAAATTTCCACAAGACATAACTAATACGATATTGTCTTCGAAAGAGGTATAAAATACTTTAAGATGTTAATTATCAAGATAGCCTCCATGAAGTATTGTGGAAAAAAAAATACTATAAAATAAAATATTTTGAAAATGTCAAACATTGGTTTAAAATTAAAGGCATCGATTGAACTTCTGGAGAATATGTTTCTAGCATTCTGTTCCATTATTTTCCTGCTCAATATAACAATGTTGATATTTCTTATAACATATAGCGCGAGAAATAGCCTCATAGTGAGCTTATTTCTCAAGTGACAAAAGAAGAAGAAGAAGAAAAAAGTTAAAAGTTGAATGTCTCGAAGCACATGTGATGGATGTTAACATGAAAATGCAAACAAAATAAAAAAATAAGGTTCATATGCACAAACATCCAGCTCAGGTATAAATAAATATAAGGGTTCATCCATCCGTTGAAGGACGTTGTTTCCATTGTAAGTGGTATGAATTAAAGTAGTAACGAGTGAATTCAGAACAGAGAGTTTGCAATGGAAAAATCAAGTAGTGAAAAGTACCTCTGAATATTTCATCGGTCAAAATAACCTTTTCAGCCTCTTTAAATAGGCAGGGCGAGTTAGTTAGAGAAACGGTTACATATTGTCATATTTGCAATCTAACCCCTATATTTCTCCTAAAGTCTAATTTTATCCCATATTTACAAGAATTATTACTCTAATCCCTAACATTTACATATTAGTCCCTAAGGAATATCTTTCCTTATCAGTTCGGATCAACACTATTTTTATCGCTTCTCTTCGAATTTTCAAGCATTGTGGTATAGCTTTACTTCTTCTTCGAATATTATCACTTCAAACATAGTTTAATGACACTTCGAAGTCTCTGACCCCTGCCTAAGAGATTGATTAGACACCTAGCAGTAGACCTGCAACACTGCATATTTCCTTTTCGTTTCATATTCCAACCAATGAAAACAACTTACTTGCCCTACTTCTTTACATTCTCAACGTCACTCTTTACTCTATAAATACCCAGTTACTCATTCATTCAGAACTTTTTAGAGAAATCACCCTTGAAACATCTCCAGACTGTTCTTCATCTTCAACCTTCTCATCTCCAACCTGTTCATCTTCTTTTGTTTATCTTCAACCTCTCATACCAAAAACCATTGTATGAGAAGATACCCTAGATACAATAGATTTAAACCCAGAAGACCAGTAAGATCAAAGAAAAATCTTTTTCCTGGTTCCAGTAACCAAGTATTTGGGGCCTACGATTATCTTTGTATTTCTCGAAGAGCCAAAGAATACAAAGCTGCTGGGTTGATCTATAACGGTCCTCACTCTTCCTGCACCACTTTTAAATATGGCAACTTTAATCCAAACCTTGCCACTTCGTCTTCACCTCTAGCTTCTAACCCAGAAAGTAGCTCAACGACCTCTTCTTTCCAAAATCCAACCAAACCTTCAATACTAAGACCTCATCGGAAACCTAAAGTAGTTACTTTAGACAAACCACCCACTTATAACAAATCACAACTCAAATCACCTGTCCTTCAATTCGAAGAGACAAAAAACCCTCAAACCAAAACACTTCCTCCTCAATTCGAGGCTATTAGAGCTAAACGTTCCAAAAAATCATCTTTCTTAGTAATGGGTGAAGAAACAAAAACCTCTTCTACTCCTCAACACTCTCCTCCTCCCCCATTAGAAGTGGATGACACTACACCAGAGTGTAGTCAGCCAATTCCTGTGACTCAACAAGAGACACAAATTCGAAGCCATTCCGAGGACGGTCAGAAAAAAGACGATTCAGAAGCTACTGAATCTGATGCTGAGGAGGAGTCCGAGGCTGATGATGTAGCTCCTCCAAAGAAACCTCAAGGGAAAAAAAATCTCATTACATTGCCTGAGAACGTTGCCTCATTAGTTCAGGAAAATCTCAAGCCTCTTTCTGCTTGGTACATTCTTGCCTTGAAGAATGTACCCTACAGCTACTACCTCGAATCGGAGAAGGAGCACCTCAGAAAGCTATGGGGGTTAACTGATAATATGACACTTCGGCTACCAGTGGAAGGAGAGACACCCTTGAACTGCCAAAAAGATGAGCTGGTAGTGTATCCTGAGCTTTTTAATTGGGGACTTCGGTTTCCCCTAGATCCGATGATCGTAAAGTTCTTCGAAATCCACAGACTGTGCCCAACCCAGGTTACTCCAAACTTGCTCTTCACTTTATTTTCAGCAATCATGGTATCAAGACTTGGAGGTATTCCCCTCGAAATCGAGGACTTCATCTCAGTAACCAAAGTGTCAAATGGCCCTGTTCTACCATTTTATTATTTAACCCTTGAAGATGACTTGAAAATTATCGACGATCTCCTCGAAGCCGATAAATTCTGGAAACAACGATTCGTCTTTCTGTCAGGCGCCTGGGAAAATGGACATGAAATCTCCGATGCCAACCCTTCTAAACTCACCCTTACCTGGAGAGACAGTAGTAAGTGATACCTTTCCTTGCTTATCTAGTAGTTTTTGAATCAAATTATTTAGCTAACTATTTTTCTCTCTTTAGAAATTCCGAGGCGGTTTAAGGGTCGTCGAAAAGAAGCCAAGCTTATCTTTCAAAAGATGGCTGAGTGGGCTGAAAAATCTTGGGGCAATGGTTTTCATTCAGCATTCGAGCCCATAAACTTTGTTAATAGCCACCTCTGGCGCATATCCCTAGGGGCAGACTTCCCTCTGGATCCGATGACGCCACCAGATCCCCTTCTAGCAGTTGAGAGGATTCTTGCACCAGATGGGAAATGTTATCTTCCTCTTCGGAACCGGAGTGACAGCCATCTTCCTTTGAAGAAGAAAGGAAAGAAGAAAACCACCACCAGCAAAACTAAACCTCCCTCTACTTCGAAGAGTGTAAGGAAGAGAAAAACGTCTGCACCTTCGCTTCCCACCATATCCGAAGAAGACCAGCCCATCCTGAAAAAGACAAAGAAAAAACAAACTTCTCCAAAAAAGAAAGATAATAAGTCTAAAAAGCCCAATGAAAAGAATGAGGCTGATCTCTTAGAGGATGTGCTAGCTTCCGAGGCACGAGGTAAAACTTTTGTCGAGGTGAATCCTGAGGGAGGTATAACCCTTGGAGACAAACAAATAGATGACTATCTAAACTTCGAGGACTTCAACTCAAGTGGAGATTTTGTACTTCCTGGTTCTCAACATGCCAACGTTGCTCCTCCAATTTCTACCGATGCTGCTACAACTTCCACATCCAATCCTTTTGCTCCCATTCATCAGCCAGAGAAATCTGATGAGGTAATTTCAATTCTTCAACCTTTCCCCAATCTAATTTCTGCAGTCACCAAATTATACGAAGAAGTGAGTAAATCTCAAACCCAACTGGAGCGTCTTGCCCAAGAGCTAGCTAGGAGTAGAAAAGAAACAGAGTCTGAAAAGACTTCTAAAAATGAAGCACTCCAAAAATTTGAAGGTGAGAAAGAACAGCTTCTTAAAAAGCACAAGGAGGAAGTCGAAGCTCTTAAGACTACTCATCTGGAAGCTCTTAAAAGTCTAAAGGCCGAACATTCTACTGCTATTTCCGATGCGACGGAGCTTATCAAAGAGACTAAAGAGAAATTGGAAAAAAGCCAGACTGAAATTACTACACTTCGAGCAGGATTCGAAGAGGAAAAGGAAGCTGCAGTTAAAGAGGCGAAAAACAAAGTTAGCTCTGTGATGCTTGAAGGCATGAAGAAAACTCAAATTGATACATCCATTCAGATCCTTCGAGAAGTTCATGCTGCTTGTCCAAGGCTAGACTTATCAAACCTTTGGAAACGAGTTCCAGAAGAACAACGCCCACAAGAAGCTTTCGAAGCTCCACCAAGCTCCTCCTCCGAAGAGGCGTCATCGGAAGATGAAGAACAAGAAAATGATGCTTGATAGACCAAGTAGTTTGCTTTTATTTTTTGTGTATGTGACTAAGTACTTCAGTTCTTTTTTGTAAACTTCGTATGTTATCCCACGAACAAACTACTTATCTTTTTTTATTTTAAATTTTCTGGTACACTTGTTTGAGCTGATTATTATTAATCATGGAAGCACTCATAAGTCGTGGCACTTCGAAAAATAGATGCACTCATAAGACGTGGCACCTCGAAAAATAGATGCACTCATAAGACGTGGCACCTCGAAAAATAGATGCACTCATAAGACGTGGCACCTCGAAAAATTTGGTTGTTTCTTCAAAGCTTTCGCTTCGGAAAATTATTCTTGGTCAACTTCCAAAGATGATCAATCTTTGCCAAATTACCAAAATAATAAATCACACATCATAACAAACAACCAATGGCCAAAAGAAATTTTATTAAAAAATTCAATATCAATCAGACACCTCGTTAAAACCTTTCTGGGCCAACAGATAAGGAAAGAGTATGTCTGTTTTACAAAAATTCGAAGTTCAGTTTTACTCACAGTACAATTTCAAGTGCTCTATGTTCCAAGGGTGCTTGAGCATCCTCCCTTCTCGATCTGATAACCTGTAGGAACCTGGTTTGACTCTCATTGTAACTTTGTAAGGACCTTCCCAATTCGGGGCCAATTTTCCGAGGTGTTTATCCTTGGTGTGAAGAAACACTTTTCGCAATACTAGATCGCCAATTTTGAATTCCCTTCTCTTAACTTTGGCATCGTACCTGCTTCTCATTAACGTTTGATAATGGATCACATTTAAATGTGCCTTGACCCTTTTTTCTTCCAACAAATCAAGTTCCACTCTTCTGGCCTCATCGTTATCTGCATCGGAATATCGTAATAGTCTGTAAGAAGGTAGTGTAGATTCAGCAGGGCACACAGCATCCATCCCATATACTAGAGAAAAAGGAGTCTCTTTTGTAGCCTCTCTAGGGGTTGTCCTATATGCCCATAATACTTCTTGAAGAAAATTTGGCCACTTCCCTGCTGCTCCAGCCAAATTTTTCTTTAAGCCATCCAAGATAGATCTATTTGTTACTTCCACTTGTCCATTTGCCTGAGGATGAAAAGGAGTGGAAAAACATTGCTGTATCCCTTTCGAAGAGCAAAAAGAGTCCATTTCCTTGTTATTAAATTGGGGACCATTATCAGTTGTTATTTTTCGAGGTACTCCAAAACGGTAGCAAATATTGCTTTGAATAAACTTGATTACATCCTTAGCTTTTGTCCCAGCTAAGGGTTCTGCTTCTGCCCACTTCGAAAAATAATCAACCGCAACAATAATCATTTGTCTTCCACCAGAAGCCATAGGTAATGGTCCCACCAAATCAATGCCCCACCTATCAAAAGGAACCGCCTCTGAAATTGTCATTAGTGGTACTGCTGGTTTGTGTATTAAATTTGCATACCTTTGGCAAGTGTCACAACTTCGAACTAATGACTTGGCATCTTGTAAAATGGTAGGCCAATAATATCCTGCCAACAATACCCTACGCGTTAAAGCTCTAAACCCACAATGAGCTGACCCATCTCCATCATGCAGTTCGGACAAAACATTCTGAGATTCATCCTTGCCTAAACATCGTAGTAAAGGTTTCGAAGCAGACCTTTTGTACAGCACCCCATCCAGTACCACATAGCCAAGGGATTTGTACTTTATTTTCTTGAGCAAGTGTTTATCCATAGGTAATATTCCATTTGAAATAAAGTTTAACAAGTTAAACCTCCAATCTCCTCGAGCGCACGTCGGATTATTTACCACCTCATCGACCATTTCACATTGCTCAGAATTTGATATAATCGAAGGCGATGGTTGTGTTACAATCCATGGGTATTCTTCTGAGTAAGCCATCGTTGCCAAAGAATCAGCCATAGTGTTGTTTCCTCTTCGAATATGCTCCACTTCGACATTTTCAAATTGCGCCATCATCCCCCGAAGTTCTTGTAGGTACAAAACCAAACGCTCCTTTTTAGCTTCTGATACCCCTTTAACGTGGTTAACTACCAACTGTGAATCTGTTTCCAAGCGTACAAACATTGCTCCACAAATCTTCGCCAACCTTAATCCTGCTAGCACAGCCTCATATTCAGCTTCGTTATTTGAAGCATGAAAGCCAAATTTTATAGCTTGAAACATAAATTCCCCCGTTGGTGCCACCAATTCCACTCCTGCACTTGACCCTTTACTACTGGATCCCCCATCAGTTCGAATTGTCCACGTCGGATTCTCATTCACCTTTTCTGTATCTTTCTCCTCGGGTCTGCTCGAGTGAAACTCCACCAAAAAATCTGCTAAGGCTTGAGCTTTGATAGCTGTCCGAGGAGAAAATAACACATCGAAATCTCCCAATTCCACAGACCACTTTGTCATCCTTCCTGAAATGTCTGGTTTTTGTAAAACATTCTTTAATGGATATGAAGTTCGAACTACAATCGTATGTGCCTGGAAGTAAGGGCGCATCTTTCTTGCTGCCACTACTATACACAGTGCCAATTTTTCGAGCTTCAAATAACGTTTCTCGGCATCAACCAAACTTTTGCTCACATAGTAAACAGGCTTCGAAATTTTTGTGTCTTCACTGATCAAAACTGCGCTCACTGCATAATCTGACACTGCTATATACAAAAATAACTGCTCACCTTTCCGAGGCTTTGATAATATTTCAGGAGAGGACAAAAGATTTTTTATCTTCAAAAAGGCTTCTTCACAATCTGAAGTCCACTCGAAATTATTGGGTTTACGCAACACCTGGAAAAAAGGCAAGCACTTATCTGAAAAACGAGAAATGAATCTATTCAGAGCTGCTAACCTGCCTGTTAACATTTGCACTTCTTTGATATTCCGAGGTGAAGACATCGATATCAGGGCCTTCAACTGTTCTGGATCCACCTCGATTCCTCTCTCACTAATCATATACCCCAAAAATTTGCCAGATCGGACTCCAAATGTGCATTTCTCTGGATTCAGCTTCAATTGAATGGCTCTAAGATTCAAAAACGTTTCTTCTAAATCATCTATATGCTCATCATCACCCTTGCTTTTAACAAGCATGTCATCAATGTACACTTCAATATTTCTCCCAATCTGTGAAGCAAACGCCTTATTCATCAGCCTCTGATATGTTGATCCAGCATTTTTCAATCCGAACGGCATTACTTTATAGCAGTGCAAGCCTCTGTCAGTAATAAAAGTTGTGCTTTCTTCATCATCTGGATTCATTCGAATCTGATTATACCCCGAAAAAGCATCCATGAAAGTCAGGATCTTATTTCCCGAAGTGGAATCCACTAACTGATCTATTCGAGGCACTGGAAAAGGATCTTTTGGACAGGCTCTATTCAAATCTGTGAAGTCCACACACATTCGCCATTTTCCATTCTTCTTTTTCACCACCACCGGATTAGCCGTCCACCTCGGATAATTGGCCTCCCTAATGTGCCCCATCTTGTATAACCGATCCACTTCGGCAACTATGGCCTCAGATTTCTCCAATGAAAAAGCCCTTCTTTTTTGGATAATTGGCTTGACCTTCGGATCAACCGCCAGGCTATGACATATGATGTTGCTTGGGACTCCTACTACATCTTCGGATCTCCAGGCAAACACATCCAAATTTTCAGACAAAAAATTCAACAATTTTTCTCGCATCGACAAAGATAACAGAGTGCCAATTCGAAGCACCCTGCCATTATTAAAGATATATTCCTCTATTTCTTCATTAACCACTACAGAACTCGGGGTTGACCTCGGATCATCAATTCCCTCGTCTGTTTCACCACAAGACAACCCCCCAAACTGCTAACTCTCCATGAGATCATCAGAACCTTTACCACGTAACCTAAATGCAGCAGCATAACATTCTCTTGCCACCTTTTGGTCACTTCGAACTACACCAACTCTGTCCTCGACCACATACTTCAGACACTGATGAACTGTAGAAACTACAGCGTACATTTTGGCCAACCATGATCTCCCAAGAATAGCATTGTAACTTGATGGACAATCCACCACCACAAAAAGTACCTGCACTTTCTTCTTGAAAGGCCCTTTCCCCAAGGAAATTTCTCCTTCGAATTCACCTATCACAATTGCTGATGCGCCAGTAAACCCAATGATAGTCCTCTCAGACTTTTCTATTCGAGGTGGTGAGGTCAACCTATCATACGTTGACTTAAAAAGCACATTAGCAGAACTCCCTGTGTCGATCAGCACGCGTCGAATCTCCACCCCACATACTTCTGCTCCAATGACCACCGCATCCTCATGTGGCCCTGTAATGCCCCTCAAATCATCTCCATCGAATATTATAAAGGGCACATCCTTTCTGCCGCCTAAATGTGCCGATGCACCTCCCTCAATTTGTCGTGTTAAATTTACTATATGCCTCTTCCTCGAATTATTGGTGTTGTTGGTCATCGAATCCCCTCCAAATATGGTTAATGATTCGAAAAAGGCACACAGATCTCGAACACGTCCCTGACGCATCGGCTCATCTATTGACATTAACAAAAGTCGACTGGGGTCTGGTTCGACATATTCCGAGGCTACATCGAAACCATCTGCCTCACCTGCAACATCTAAAATCATTAACGCAGTTTCCTGCTTAGAATTGGGATTACCTCCTTTGGGAGCTGTTGCCTTGGCATTCTTCCTGACATACTCCAACAGCTTTCCATTTTCGATCAGAACTCGAGACATTTCAAAAACAAGTCTGTAAAGTACAAATATTACATGAAAGCTAAAGTTAAGTTCACATCTATGGTATATTTTTAGACCAATTTTGTTTTGATACCTACACACACTTCGTAGATTGATACAACTACAACCACTTATGTTTGTGTTTCTTTGCATGATACAATAAGAAGTCGAAACCTCATTAATAATGAAATATCCATCTATAAAGAGGAAGGAAGTTCGTGATTAGTTCCAACTCTTTGTGATTTTCTATTTCTTTCTAGTGGAAATAATTTGTATTTTTAAATGACGTTTACTATATATCGTCTTTTGGAACAAATCTAATTTCTTTTCATATATTAGACAATTATAGTTATTCTCGTCTATTTAGAAATTATGAAATGTATCTTTATATACATGATAATATTTTTAGATCTAGAATAATAACAACAAATGATAATCCATATTTATTTAATATTATTGATAGTCATAAATAAGTTCTAAACATAAATGTATTTGGACAACTAAATTGTAAAGCTAAAAGTTTGGCAAAAAATTGGCATACACGTTTAGGTCATATTTTTAAAACTCGAATTGAAAGACTTGTTTCTGAAGTCTTAATATTCATCTTTTGATGTTTACGTCGAATGTAACAAAGGGAAGACATACCAAATTGAAAATATTTGATGCTTACGAAATGTTCCCTTCATCATTATTGAATGATCACTTGTATTTTTTATCATTCATACTTTTTTATGCTAAAAATATTTATATCTTATTCATTAAAAATTATATGACATTTATAAGTTTAAAGCTTTGAAGACTGAGGTTAAAAAAATGTAGTAAAACAATTAACTGCATCCAATATGATCTTAGTGGTGAATATTATGGGAGATAAATGACCAACACCATGAATAATTTATAACTTTTATAAGGGAGTATGGAATAGCTTCTAAGTATACAATGTGAGATTCCGCTGCATGAATTATACATATATGATAATGTCAGATGTGTGATTAATCATTTAATTTCATCCATATGATTCTGATAAGAAACGATAATATGCGTGACTTATCTTCTTAACAAAGTTTGAACAAAATAAACTTCTAAAATACTATATGAGCTTTAAAATATACACAAAACTAGCCTAAAAGAAGTGTGGATCATGAAAACGAATTTATGGTTATTAAGAAGTAGGTTAATGAGCATAGTTGTGGTGTTATTTCTATGAATATAGCAAGTAAATATTTACCTTCTGATATTGTTGCTAAAGAAATTTTAACTGAGGTTAAAAATAACAAGATGGTAAGGGTACATTTTTATAAATATGTCAAAACATTTTATGGATTAAATATTTCGTACAAAGTAACATGGTGTGTTTCAATGCAAGCAAGGTTGAGGTTTTCTGGTGATAGATCTTCATTCTATGGTCTTATTAAATGGTATTTCAATATTTTAGTACAGTGAAGAATATGGATTCAACAAGTGACTTTATTCTTGAATTTGGAGTAGATACAAATTCATACAAACATTGTTTTATGAACTTTTATTTTTTATCATCCTAAAGGTATTATTAATTCAGTTAAGTCTTTGTTTACAATTTTCTTCATTCTTTTGTTAATATCACGTCTAAAGTTTGAGAGATAAACTTGAGAACTTTCCTAAACTATTGTTAGATAGAGTAGATTAACATTTTAAAGAGTGTATATGCCCCTGTAGAAGAACACTGTTTAAAATCTAAAACATAACTTTCAAAATTTGGTGGAATAATTGTTTCAGATTGTTTAGATAACCTTTGTCCCGAATACTATGTCAATGATTTCTTTAAAGAGAAAATATAAGGTTTTGTTTCTACAAGTGCATTTGAGTTCTTTAATGCCCAAATAATGTATTTGCACGATCTTTCAGTGATAGAGTTAATTGATAACATTAATATCATGATTAAGGTTCAACTATCTAAGCGTAATGTTGAATCTAATAGATGGTGTAGTAAATTGTGTCAGAGAATAGATAAAAGTATAAAGACAATATTTAGGTTCAATGTTCATGGTTTCTTCATTCATCATCGGAATCAGTTTTTAAAGTGTACTCAAAACCTAAAATGGTTACAAAAAATTTGGAGCATAGTTTTTCATGTGGAATTTGGAAATCTGAGTGTCTCTCTTATGCTCATGCTTTAACTATTATTATAAAAATCCAAGAAAATCTGTTTAAGTTTGTTTATAAGTATTTTTTATAGACTACATATAAAGCATATTATGTATTTTCTTCTTTTGGTCGAACTACTAGCATAGATGAATCTCTTGCTATACAACTGCTTATTTTGAAAAGACAGCCGATAGGCCAAAAAAGAAAAGAATTCTATAAAAATGTGAAGTTACTTTGAAGGAGATTAAATATAACCATTGTAAAAGACTTGGAAATCACAACAAGAGATCTTGTAAGGAGATAAATATTTTAATGTTATTTGACATATTCTTGATGTTTTGGACATATTTTAACTACTTCCTATATTATTAGATTTTTTAAAATTTTAAGAGTGTTGTATTTTTTTTGCTTTTGTTTTAAGTTTTATCATGAATCTATTATTATTTGTTGTTTATTGTAAGTGAGCTAATACTTTATATCAAGAAAAACAAGATTAATATTATCCATTTTAAACTGATATAAACAAGATAAATAATGCTACAAACATGATAAATTTATGATTATATGAAACAAAGTACGTAAGAAACTAAATTAGCCACAATTTGTTCTTTGTCAAATTACAAAATACTTAAATTCAATATTAATTAATTAATTTCTTTATATTTCGTATTACATTTTGTTGCTTTTTTTGTTTTATCGTTAGCGTGTTATTATTTGTTGTTCATTGTAAGTAAGTTAATATTTTATATCAACAAAAAAGATGATTAATATTATTCATGTAAATCTGATATGAACAACATTAACCATGTTACAAACTAGATAAGTTGAAGATAATAAGAAAAACATACTTAAGAAACTAAGCCAAATATCATTTACTTTTTATCATTAGAGAACTACAATTTAGTCATAAAAATCAACTCATATACCATATAAACAAACTAATTCATACACAATTTGAACAAACTAAGCCATACACAATTTTTTCTTCGACGTTACATGAATTAAAAAAGAAGAAGCTTAAACTGTGTAATATGTTTAAATGTTTATGTGTACTTTGTTTTTTCATCGTTAAGCATTGCATACAACATTTGTGTCTTTTTCCTTTTTGTGTTTCCTTCTTCGTATCATATATCAATTTGTCCTTTTTATATAAATCTTTCATAGAAGCACATACCATAAAATCCAAGAAAACTTGTTTGAGTTTGTTTATAAGTATTTTTTTTATAGACTACATATAAAGCCTATTATGTATTTTCTTCTTCAGGTTGAACTGCTGGCATAGATGAATCTCTTGCTATACAACCGCTTATTTTGAAAAGACACCCGATAGGCTAAAAAAGAAAAGAATTCCATAAAGATGTGAAGTTACTTTGAAAGAGATTAAATATAACTGTTGTAAAAGACTTGGAAATCAAAACAAGAGATCTTGTAAGGGGATAAATATTTTAACGTTATTTGACATATTCTTGATGTTTTGGACATATTTTAACTACTTCCAATATTATTGGATTTTTTTAAATTTTAAGAGTGTTGTATTTTTTTCTTTTGTTTTAAGTTTTATCATAAGTCTATTATTATTTGTTGTTTATTGTAAGTGAGTTAATACTTTATATCAAGAAAAACAAGATTAATATTATTCATTTTAAACTGATATAAACAAGATAAATAATGCTACAAACATGATAAATTTATGATTATATGAAATAAAGTACGTAAGAAACTAAATCAGACACCATTTGTTCTTTGTCAAATTACAAAATACTTAAATTTAATACAAAATAATTAATTTCTTTGTATTTTGTATTATATTTTGTTGCTTTTTTTGTTTTATCGTTAGTGTGTTATTATTTTTTGTTCATTGTAAGTAAGTTAATAATTTATATCAACAAAAAATATGATTAAAATTATTCATGTAAATCTGATATGAGCAACATTAACCATGATACAAACTGGATAAGTTAAAGATAATAAGAAAAAAATACTTAAGAAACTAAACCAAATATCATTTACTTTTTATCATTAGAGGAACTACAAAATATTAAAATTTTAGTCATAAAAAACCAACTCATATACCATTTAAACAAACTAATTCATACACAATTTGAACAAACTAAGCAATATACCATTTTTTCGACGTTACATGAATTAAAAAAGAAGAAGCTTAAACTGTGTAATTGTTATTTTGACATAATAGTTCAGCCTTATTCAACATTCATGTTAATGGATAGAAGAGATGATAGATGAAAATACAGTGAAGATGAGGTAAGTGCTAAACAATTAAAGAGAGCTGGAGTGAATTGAAAAGACAGTGTAATTTTAGTGGGTCATAAATTACACATTAAGGACTGTAAATGTTTTTCCTTTTAAGTGTTACAGTCTTTACAAAACTAACTGCTAGGGTTTTTATGTATGCATAAAAAAATGGCAGAGTCAATGTGTCTTTCTAATTAAATCGATCTGCAGCAGGTCCGCAGACGTAGGCATAATTTGTTGAACTCCGTTAACAATTGTGTGTTTGATTTTATTTTTGTTTTGTGTTTTTTTTTCTTTTGATTTGATTGCGGGAAAATTGTGTATTTTCCCAAAACTCCTCTTTACCTCAAGCAAATTTAGAAGTGATTTTCCGGGAAATTAGTGTATTTCCCTTACAACTGGTATCAGAGCCAGGCTGGTAGCGATCCAAATGAGGTCGGATTTAAGTGGGAGCAATGGCTACAGACGAAGGAAATGTGAGACTCAAAAAATTCGATGGTGTAGATTTTGGGTTCTGGAAGATGAAGATTGAAGATTATCTGTACCAGAAAAAGCTTTATCAACCCCTCTTAGAAAAGAAACCAGAGGGTATGAAAGATGAAAAATGGACCCTTCTTGATAGAGAAGCTCTTGGAGTCATCTGATTGACGCTATCCCGAAATGTTACTTTTAACATCATAAAGGAAACAACACGGTGGGTCTTATGAAGGCTCTCTCCAGTATGTATGAGAAGCCATCAACGTCTAACAAAGTTCACTTGATGAGGTATTTATTCAATTTGCAAATGATAGAAGGCGCTTCGTTAGCTCAATACCTCAATGAACTCAATACAATCACAACCCAGTTGAGTTCACTTGAAATTGATTTTGATGAAGAAATACGAGCATTGATACTGTTTTTTTCACTACCAGATAGTTGGAATACTACTGTCACTGCGGTGAGTAGCTCGTCAGGAAGCAATAAGTTGAAATTTGATGATGTTCGTGACCTAGTTCTCAGTAAAGAGATTCGAAGGAGAGAATCAGGTGAGTCATCAATCTCCTCAGTCTTACATACAGAATCAAGAGGAATAAATTCAACCAGAGTATATGGACGCGGTAAATCGAACTACCAAGGAAAATAAAGAGACTGGAGGTCCAAGTCTAGGAATCCTAAAACTTCCCAGGGGTTGAGAAACATCGAGTGTTGGAATTGTGGGAAGATCGGGCACAATAAATTTCAGTGCAAGAGAGAACCAAAGGACCAGGAGAAGAAGACAGAGGCCAATATCACTTTCAGAAGGAGACGATGAGTTAATATGCTCCTTAGAAAGCAGGGAATAGTCTTGGGTATTAGACTCTAGAGCATCGTGTCACGCGACTTCAAAGAAATAATTATTCGAGAGGTATGTCCCTGGTAACCTTGGAAAAGTATATCTTGGTGATGATCAACCTTGTGATATTATTGGTAAAGGTAATGTGAAGATTAAGTTGAATGGGTCTGTATGGGAACTGAAAGATGTCAGACATATCGCCAGTCTGAGAAAGAACTTAATCTCAGTAGGGAAGTTGGCTAGTGAAGGCTATAATACGATCTTACATGGTGACGATTGGAAAATTTCAAAGGGAGCAATGACGGTTTCTCACGGAAAGAAGAGTGATACTCTTTACAAGACAGCAGAGACGAGCTGTTCAATTGCAATAGTAGCAGGAAACAAAAATCCAAATGTTTGCCCCAGAGGCTTGGCCATATAAGTGTGAAGGGTATGAAAATTATGTACTCGAATGGGAAGCTTTCAGGTCTAAAGTCAGTCGATATAGACATGTGTGAAGATTGCATACTTGGAAAACATAAAAGGCTCAGTTTTCAGACGAGTGGTAGAACCCCAAAGAAAGAAAGACTGTAGCTTGTTCACTCTGATGTTTGGGGGCCAACAACTGTTTCATCTATTGGAGGGAAATACTATTTCGTGACATTTATCGATGCTCATTCTCGAAAGGTATGGGTTTATTTTCCGAAGCATAAATCTGAAGTGTTTGATTTTTTTAGGAGATGGAAATCTATGGTTGAGAATGAGACAGGTCTGAAGATTAAAAAGCTGAAAACTGATAATGGTGGTGAATATGAGGACACCAAATTCAAGAACTTTTGCTATGAGCATAGTATCAGGATGGAGATAACCGTTCTAGGTACGTCTCAACACAATGGTATTGCCGAACGTATGAACATAACATTGACAGAAAAAGCCAGAAGCATTCGAATATAGTCTAGTTTACCGAAGCAGTTCTAGGCAGAAGTAATCAACACATCGACTTACCTGGTTAACCGAGGCCCGTTGGTTCCCTTAGAACATCGAATACCCGATGAGGTATGGAGTGGTAAGGATATAAAATTATCACATCTAAGATTTTTTGGTTGTACATCATATGTTCATATCAGTGATCAAGGTAGGAACAAGCTTGATCCAAAATCGAAGAAATGTTTCCTGATCGGCTATGGCAAAGATGAATTCTGTTATCGTGTTTGGGATGAGGAAAATAATAAGATGATACGAAGCAGAGATTTGATCTTCAATGAAACAGTGATGTACAAGGACATACATAAAACTGAAGCAAATGACTCAAATCCGTATGAATCGGTATTTGCAGATATCGAGAGAGTCCCAGATAGTCAAGAAATAGAGCTGATCAGATTAACCCCTCAACAAGGAGAGTCCATTGGACAGACCGATCGACAGCAATCCAATACCCTACAGCCGACCAAGGCAGTTCTTGTTTTGCGAAGACCTTCCCGACCCCATGTACCCAACAAGAGATACTTGAACTATCTGTTACTTACCGATGGAGGGGAACCTGAATGCTATAATGAAGCTTGCCAGACAAGTGATGCTAGTAAGTGGGAGTTTGCCATGAAAAATAAGATGAAGTCTTTAACCTTAAATGATACATGGGACCTAACTGAGTTAACAATGGGTAAGAAGGTACTTCATAACAAATGGGTGTATCGGGTGAAAGATGAGCATGATAACTCTAAGAGATACAAAGCCCGACTAGTTGTCAAAGGGTTCCAACAAAAGGAAGGAATTTATTACACCGATATTGTTGCTCCAGTTGTGAAGCTCAATACTATTAGATCAGTTTTGAGTATTGTTGCCATTGAAGACTTTTATCTTGAACAATTAGATGTGAAGACTGCATTTCTTCACGGGGATTTGGATGAGGAGATATACATGTATCAACCAGAAGGTTTCTTAAAAAAAGGGAAAGAAAACATGGTATGCAGACTTAAGAAAAGTTTGTATGGTTTAAAACATGCACCAAGATAGTGGTACAAGAAATTTGATGGTTTTATGCACAAATAGAGTTTTCAGAAGTGTAATGCGGACCATTGTTGCTATTTTAAAAGATGTAAGTCCAGTTATATCATTTTGCTACTCTATGTTGATGATATGTTAGTAGCAGATTCAGATATTGATGATATGAGAAGATTTAAGCTACAATTTTCAAAAGAATTTGACACGAAGGACTTAGGTCCGGCAACGAAGATTCTTGGAATGCAAATCATAAGAGATAAGCATAGAAATTTTTTGCAGTTATCTCAGTCAGAGTACATCGATCGCGTTTTGAAGAGATTTAACATGTGTGATGCAAAGCCAGTTAGTACACCATTGGCAGGTCACTTTCGTTTATCCAAGGATCAATCCCCTAAGACGGATGAAAAAAAGACTTCATGGCTAAGGTTCCTTACGCCTCAGCTATTGGAAGTTTGATGTATGCAATGGTCTGTACGAGACCACACATTAGTCATACAGTGGGAGTTGTGAGTAGGTTTATGTCAAACCCAAGGAAAATTCATTGGGAAGCTGTCAAATGGATTTTGAGATACCTACTAGGTAACACAGAAAAATGTTTGTACTTTGGTAAGGGTGAGTTAAAGGTACAAGGCTACATAGATGCAGATTTTGGAGGTGAAGTTGATGACCGGAAAAACACCAGCGGTTATATATTTACTGTCGGAACTACTACTGTTAGTTGGATGTTAAAGTTATAAAAAAATTCCACTCTATCAACTACAGAGGCTGAGTATGTAGCAGTGACCGAAGCCAGTAAAGAGATGATATGGCTTCAAGGTTTGTTAACCGAGTTGGGATTCAAATAGAAGAACAACGTTATGCATAGTGATAGTCAAAGTGCATTTCAATTGGCGAAGAATTCAACATTCCCTTTGAGAACCAAGCACATCAGTCTTCGTTATCATTTCATTAGATCTTTATTGGAAGATGATGTGCTAATACTGGAAAAGATCCAAGGAAGCAAGAATCCAGCTGATATGTTGATAAAGACAGTAGCCATTGAAAAAATGAAGTTGTGTTCAACTTCAGTTGGTTTGCAAGAGTAACAAAACCAGAAAGATTTGCTGTATAGATCAAGGTGTGAAGATAGGTTGAAACCGGTCTTCAAGTGGGAGATTGTTATTTTGACATAATAGTTGAGCCTTATTCAACATTCATGCTAATAGATAGAAGAGACGCTAGATGAAAAGATAGTGAATATGAGGCAAGTGCTAAACATATTAAAAAGAGCTGGAGTGAATTGAAAAGACAGTGTAATTTTAGTGGGTCATAAATTACACATTAAGGACTCTAAATGTTTTTCCTTTTAAGTGTTACAGTCTCTACAAAACTAAGTGCTAGGGTTTTTGTGTATGCATCAAAAAATGGCAGAATCTTTGTGTCTTTCTACTAAAATCAATCTGCAGCAGGTCCGGAGGCGTAGGCATAATTTGCTGAACTCCGTTAACAATTATGTGTTTGATTTCACTTTTGTTTTGTGTTTATTTTCTTTTGATTTGAGTGCAGGAAAATTGTGTATTTTCTCAAAACCCCTCTTTACCTCAAGAAAATTTAGAAGTGATTTTCCGAGAAATTAGCGTATTTCCCTTACAGTAATATGTTTAAATGTTCATGTGTATATTGTATTGATCGTTAAACATTGCATACAACATTTGTGTCTTTTTACTTTTTGCGTTTCCTTCTTCATATCATATATCAATTTATCCTTTTTGTATAAATCTTTCATAGAAGCACATACCATAACACCACAATTAAGTGATCTGACATTCTGTTTTGGAAATTCACTTTTGTTTATAAGCTTTTCATGTTCACTCAAAAATCCAATGATCTTCAAGTATTTTATCTTCAAGAACTAATCATAAGTTATTAGCTACTTAGATAAATGTAATTTTACAATAGTATTATATAAGATGAGTTAATAATATCGGTATTGTTGTGCTAAGATATGTATATACGCAGAGAGTTGTATTGAGTGAAGTTTTTTTAGATGTTTTAATAAGTAACAATGTTTGATGGCTGTTTGTTCTATTAGCTCATGTTTTGTGAATCAGGATGACTATATATTTATAGATGTTAATCGTTACATTCTTTCTTTCGTTTACTTATTTTCATTCTATTATCACATTTATTGTTAACAAAGATTAACAAAAAATATGATTATATCAATTTCCAGATATAAAAAGCAATAGTTTCTGGTGCATATATTGATGTTGCAACTAGAGTGCAAAAAGTTATACTCTCGTTTATACATTCTCTTGATATATGAAGCATATACATCAATTTGCTGCAATGTTAAAATACTTAAGTTTTTATTCATGATATTTTCAATCTAAATAAAAAAACACAATTACATGATATTCTACACATAATTTAAAATTATGTTTTTACTTAATATAACCAGACAAATGTAACTAATTTAATAGCATTCAAATATTAAGTAAACACTCTTATTTATGATATCAACTAGAACAAAAAAAACATGCTTATGTTATATACTAGAGCACTAATTAAAAATGTGTTTTCATGCGAAACAAATCAACAAACATAATTACTTTATAAAATTCAAACATACGGTTAGTATTTTTATTCCTATTATTTTTAATCCAAATCATACAAACAAACCTATGTTGTATTCTTGAAATCATGAGTTAAAAATATATTTCCACTCAAAATGGACCAACAAAACAATCACTTCAATAACTTTCAAATTTTAGTTAAACATGTTATTCTTGTTATTTTCACTATTCGAAAAATAGAATATTACAATGCACTGAAAAATACCCAAAATGTCACTAATGGTAGTTATTGGTTGATAACGAGAAGATTACAATGAGTGCCCCTGTTTAATACTATTTGATACTCAGTTTCTCGAAAAGCATTTGATCTTCTTTGTCAAATGAATGAAAGCTCAATTCTCTTATTTTTTACTTTCGAACATTAAACCAAAAGAATTCTCTTTTAGTTAGTCGAACACTAATTTTACCCTATTGTTTATACTAGATAAATTATACAAAACTCTGTTTTTGATAGGAATATCGTTTAGTTTCCCATTGTTTGATTGTAAAATTTTCATAATTGATTATATTTGAATTCATAAAAAACTTTTTTGAATCCTCTTATAAATTCTAATATGATTGAATTTACCATTCCCTAGTTAGTTGTCTCATCTTCTTTCGAAATAATGGTTGAATTAAATGATTCGCTTTTAGAGGAAAGTAAAACAAGCTAAAGTTGCACTCCCAAGGATGATTAAAATCAAAATTGATCCCTAAATTCATTTTGTTTATATTTTCTTATTTTCTTCCACGTCGTGTATATTTTACATAACAAGCAACAAAAACAAAGAAATTAATTAAATAATATTATAAAAGGAAAACAATGGTGCATGAGAAAACTAATATATATATCATAGGTTACAGTGGAATTTGACAGGATCACTGTAGAATTATTTCGGTATACATTATAACAATAGACGGTAAAATACAATGAGATTCACTATCACAACTATCATGGTCATGGTCATCACGACAAAACAAGATCACAACCATCACGTTCACGACATAATACACGATGATTAACATCACGACCATAATGGCTATCAATTTTGTATTGTAACACATAGTACAAGTGTTCTTATTGTTTGACAAATGAATTTTTATATAGTTTGTATATTATAATTTAAAATCAATATATGGATATTATAGTTTATATTTTGATTATTATTATGGTTTGATTACTATGTTTTGTTTATAAATACTACAAATGTTGTTATAGTTTTATCATTACTTACTAATAATTAAACAATTGTTATAGATTGATTATAGTATAACATTTTATAGTTTATTTATATATTTTATAAGTGGTAAAGAATTTTTAAAAATTTGTTACATTATGAGATTGAAAGATAAAAAATAAATTTTATTGATTTAAGATTGTCATAGGTTATACTTTTACGGTCCAGTACTAGTACAAATATTTTCAAATTGAACTACTCTATTACAAACTCACTAAAAAAATTCTATTAAAAATATGTTTCATCATAAAATAATTTGTCTTCTAACTGAACCAGTTCTTCATCCTCATATCCCTCGATAATTTCATTCAAAATATATTATTTAATATCATAAATGAAAAGAACTATGCATCATAATAAATAAGTATTCTTCTTCCAAAAGCTCCCAAAAGAACTCCTATAATCTCTCAAAGTAAAGAAAAGAAACTATAGAGCCTAATATATGAAATTTACATCGTTGACCACCAAATTGAAATTGAAATTGAAATTTTTGTTAAATAAAACTTTATCTTATTTCGGAGAAATCCTTGATATTAGCTAAATTACACACTATAATTGAATAATAATAATAATAATAATTTTAATGATATATATTTTCTCTTACATTATGTATTATAAGTTAATATTGATAAGGAGAAAAAATATTTGGAAGACTAATCTAAATTGGTTAAATAAAGAAGTTAATTTGGATTTATAGAAATATTATGTAAGAAACCCAACAAATATGTAATGTGGAGTAATAATTATGGTTAAGATTAGTAAAGTAGTGGGGCAAACTGTCCATAAAAGATGCTAAACTTGTAAATTATGGACCCATCACTTGTACTATATAAAGTAACACCCTTTTTTGAGAAAGTGACCAATAATTAATCAATCATTGCTTTATTATCCTATTTGTAATTTTCTCTCTCTAATTTTCCCATTTCTCTCTAAATACTCTACTACGAACATTACTTAGACAGCTAGCCCCTCTAAGAAATCTTTGGAACTATCAAATATCACGACTTATATGAAATTTGATATAATTTTGTCAATAAGAATGTTAATTCCAATTTGGTGGTCATCAATGTAAAATTTATCCATTAGGATTTATAGTTTCTTTTCATTTATTTAAGAGATTAGAGTATGAAAAACCTAGTAAATGAAACAAATGTGAAATAATCACACAAAAAAGAAGAATAAATTATGCTAAGCATTTAAATCACCAATGATCCTTCACCGCCAAACAAACCTGATTGAGTAATTAGATTATAAATTTTTATCGAAGATTGCAAAAAAATATATATACTAAGATCTCGGTTTGAGAGATTATAGTAGTAGTTGTAGTAATTGGTTTTAAGAGCTTATGGAAGAACAATATTGCTTGAGAGATGAGAGATGAATGATAAATTTATGAGTTTCTTCTCTATTTATAAGAGAATAAACAATTTTTTTTTATCAAAGGAGATATCTTATTTTCCAAATCATATATCTCATTTGATATAAAAAAAACATTGTAAATAGGATATCTGATTTACAACGGAAAAACATCATGTCGATATGATACTTTGTGTTCATTATTCTAACAACTATCTTCATACTTATCACACAATCACTATACTTCAAATATATTTTTTCTCAATCCATGTTTCTAATGGCTCCGAAAGGAAAGTCTAATAAAAACCGAATAGATGTTGCTGAAACATACTTAACGAGTAAAAGAAGAGCCGAAAGGGATTCATCGCTACATGAAGATGTATTCGAGAGTATTGAAGAACGTATAAACTATTTAAATCATTTAAAAAATGTATAGTTGAAATATATAATAAAATATTAGTTGAAAAATCTATTAAACAATTTTCTATAAACATATTATATGCAACAGATTGAAGGATCTAAAACTAATAATAATAGACCATTGTGATCGAGGGAATAAACATAAACAAAATTCCACTTGTTGCCTCTTTGTTCCTTTGAGACATTTCTCAAGCTCATAACCTCATAACACTAAAGTCGGGTTTTCAATTAAGAAACTTAAAATTTATTTAACTCAATTGCTCCTCCATCTCTAGCTCATCCTTTACAATACCTCTATTACTAGACTATGATATGTATCTAGTAACATGAAACTAGTGACACAATTCCTCCTCAAATCAGGTAAATTTCAAATATTAAAAATACCGGCTAAAATATGAAAATTCAAATTCAAATGAATTTTCAAATTATTTTATACCCCCTTATCCACCTCGTTAGTCACAATATAATCTAATTAACATGTAGTCCGTACTCCTTACTCAATTATGACTACATTAATAGACTAGTAATCGAAATATACTAAAATATCTAACACCTATTTGGGTCAATTATTCAGTGATTCCATGCTAGTGACTTCGCATACGAGCGATAAATTCTTCTACTAGCTTCATGTATTCAACCTCCGATAACAAACTTAATCTTATTTCATGCAATTTAGCTTCAAAATCAGGAACAAATATATACTGCAGCGCACTGTTAGATGGTAAATTTGGAGGAATCACGAGAATGAGTTACAAGTTGGAATATAGTTATTTAATATATTTATGGATCGAAAATAATTTGGACCGACATGCTAAATAAACATGTTTGGTAATTGTCTTGAGGAAGTGAAAATTAAAAGTGATCAAGTTAATTATTTAATTAACTAAATTGGACCTATGTGTGAAAAGGTGTATGGGCTCAAGTGTGGTAACCAAGTTGAATTTGGGAACTCTGATCAAGAGGGCCCAAATCTCAACACTTAAGCCTGAATTAATAAATTAGGGATATAAATTGAATTTTCAATTTATCGGGTTATGGTCCCCGGACACAGAGAACTATAATAGATGGACTTTACAATGTTAGGCTTCATATTGTAAATGCTATATATAAGAGGCTAGGTTTAGGAATTTCGTAATCCTAAACCTTAAACATAAATATGTCGCTTCCTACTGCGTCTGGAAAACAAAACCCTTTTCTTTTCTAACTTGGTTTTGCAGGTTTTATGAAGTTCATCCACAGAATCGGTAAGGAACGAAAAGTAACAAAACACAAAATGGATAGTTGCAAGCAAATCCGTAAGTAATCTCGTTTACGTCTATTTCATTAGGTGAATCTTAATTATGGTTCAATTATTTTCCACATTTTGTTATATTCATTTGAAGCGATTTCAAATAAAATATAATAATTGGTATCAGAGTCTTCAAAACGTTTTTTTTGGATTCGATATTGATGCATGTTTTTCTTGAGTGTAAATAATCCAGGCCATTGGAATTATGTGTTGATTGAGCTGGTTAGGGCATGAATTTAAAAACTATTTGAAACCACGAGTTTTGATGTATTCGATTGAAAAAAAAATGATATGTGATTATATGTTTTTTTTTTGTTTTGAATCAATTCAAACTATTAGGGCAACAGATCATCGACGTCTTAACCCCTGATGTTACCGCTGATCGAAGGTAGTCCGGTGATGTTCTAATGTCCAGGGAACAATTGATGCTATGGATTAACATTCCAACTTATGAGGTAAGTCACAATCCACTATTGTCGCGATAACACCAGTAGGAGTGTTGTGAATAGTGTTTTTTCCCAGAATATGAACAATGTGTGAACAATATTTTCGGAGGATGAATAATGATCTTGAAAAAACACTATTGACCGGAAATATTATTCATTGAAAACACTATTCATTAGAAAAAAGATGCAAATTGTTTTTTTTCGAAAGTGAACAATATTTTTTGGAGGACGAACAAATTTGTTTGAAAAACACTATTCACCAAAAACACTATTCAAATAAAAATTATTTTAATTAATTTAAAATGTATGACACAATTTATTTCACAAATATGATATGTTTGGCATGCTAAATGTTGTATGCTTGTTTTTTAATTAAATTGTATATGCTTGGATGATTAAATGTTGATGCATAACTAAGGTTTCATAGACCGGTAGGTGAAACTAAAAAATTAATTTAATCGGCCCTCCGGAAGGTTAAAATTAATTTTATCATGGATCATAGGATTCTAAAGGTTCGAAGATTAATTTAAATTTAAATATTACTGAAGCTCCGTAAGGTTCACAGTTGGATTTAAATTAATCATGAACATGAGAACATCACTAAAAATGATCCTTTTGTTGTTTTTAATTTTAAGTAGATGAAATCGGCCCTTCAGAAGGTTTCACTGGTACTTAGAAAAATCAAACTTAAGTAAATAACATCGACCATCAGAAAGGTCTCATTGGTACTTATGAAATTAAAATGATCGTTATGGTATTTTTTCTCAAACTCATAAAATTATATGTTAGTATAATCGGACCTTATGTATCTTTTATTAGGGAATTTTATATTTTACATGTATTTGCCATGTTCATGCATATGTTTTCAATTATATGTCAAGATGCTAAATATGTTTTGTGTGTTGTTTGTTCTTATTATAGTATCCACTGTAAGATATGTTACTGTTTTTGTTTGTACATGATTATGACCATGCATTGTCAACTCCCAAACCATCCCCCTTTAGTCTGGAAAGTACACCGGAGGAAACTAAAGAAGATACAAGGTGGGAGAAGTAAAATAAGTTGTGCATAATGCTCTTATTAAAGAGGATTTGAGTAGCATTGCGTGGAACTGTCCCAAACGATGTTACCACTGCGTCGATCTTTATCGCGGAGGTCGAGAATACTTTTTCCAAAAGTAAGAAGGTAGAGATGCAACGTTTACTCATCGAGCTAGCTACCAAAAGATATAATGATAAAGTTAAAATCCGGGGACACATTTTGGAATGTCGATGATCGGCCAAAAGTTAAAGACAATTGGTTTAAACCTTCCTAAGGAAGAAGTAAACACATGTGTTTCTATCTTTTCAATTCTTTAACCCCGAGTCTTTTAATTTCGGGTTAATGGGTTTTAAGTTGGGTTAGATTAGGATGTGTTGATTTTAATTAATAAAATTGGATTGAATTAGGTTTTTTTTTTTATTAAATTGGACTGGGTATGGGTTATAAATTAAGTTATTAAGGTTAGTTAAAAGTAACAAGTAAAATTAGTGTTGTTACCGTGGTCACATCAGCATCTCATGTGGATGTGGATGTTGATGTGGTTTGTGGGTGGGAAATTAAGCTAGGATAAAAAAACCCTCTCAACCGGTAAGGACGCTTGACCCGACGGGTGAAAAGGCCTCATCCGCCGGTTAAAAAAAATTCAACTACCGAAATAAGAGTAAAATAGTAAAAATAAAAAACACCTCATTTTTGGAACTGGTTAACAAATTTTTTACCCGAATTTAGTCAAAACCTTTACTTTTTTTCCAATATAAGTTATTTAATAAAAAAAAAAGGCAACTAGTTAAAATCCACATAAAATTAATATCTTTATCTATTCCCATTAATTATTTTAAGTCTGAAATCTCCCAAATGAAACATAATCCTTAATTCTTTACCGAATTAAATGGTGTTTATGTAGGGCAGGCTTTCTTTGTCTCGTAAATCCTAGACATTTTTTAAAGAAAAATTTCATTCTTTTATTTCATCGTCATCGTTAACAGCATTTTATTTAAACCCACAACATAAAAAACCAAAAAACCATATTCGTTCTCTCATTTTCGGAATTTAATGTTTCTACTAAACATATATAATGTCTTGAGTGCAGATTTCTTTTTAGTCCTGAAATCTTGATATCCATTAAAATTTCATAGTAAAGTTGACGAAATTGCATTGGCAAAGCCACCACATATATGTATGAAACAATTCCAAGAGCTTAACAACATGACAAAAACTCTTTCATTACCTAAAATTTATAAAATTACTCTACTTCTTCCTGAAAGAGCTCCTCGGTGAGTCTATCATTTAATTATGTTTCCTTTTCTCGATATCCACAGGTGGGTTCAACAAATCGATATCGTTTTGAAGAACCATATTAAAAGATTCCTCCGTAAAAACGAAGGAAGCTCACTTGAAATCGTAGACAATAATGAGATGGAGGCAGAAGGCTGATTTTTTTGTCATATTGCAATGTCTGACCCAAGATGTATTGGTTAGTAAAGAATTCATTTTAAAATTAGATTAAGAGTTTTAATCTGTTATTTCTTGCTATATGGACGGGAACTGAATTTGTTATTTATGGACATACGGACATCTTTGTCAAATTCAAAGTTTTAGCTTTCTTCTCCAACAATTTAACAAGGTTTTGCCGACATTTAAAGGTTATTAAGGATTGTTTTAGGGCGGTTTGGGCGCATCGAATGATTGAGCATAAAACCAGGAACATGCACTGCATGGGGCATGTTGGACTGGATGGGTTGGGCTTGGGCAGCGTGTTTTATGAGTTTTTGGTGTCAAAAAGGTCTTGATGCAGGTTGCTAGGCTTCTGAGAAAAGGAAAGAGGTGGCTTGGGATAGAGCTGGGTTTTGGTTTAGTTCTGTCCTGGTTATGAAAGAGGCTGAACCCTTTTGTCCTAATTGCTGGCTGGCACGGATGACTTACGGACTGCAGACTGCATGTTGGTTACTGATGCAGGTATGCATGCTGAGGCGCAAGCTGAAATTTAAGAGTCATGGGAGTTTGGAGTGGAATGATTGTTGGGACACTATTGTAGACACGGCTTGTTGGAAGCAATCTAAACTAGTTGGTTTGAATACGTATTGTCTAGTTTATGACGTGTCTAATATCAGTTATTAGGGTAGTTATTTAGATAAGACCGAGCAGTTTGTCTGTATTTTCTATATAAAAAAAACAGACCCTTGTATTGATATTTGAAATAAAGTTACCATTTCCGCACTTCTTGTTTATCTCTATATATATATTAGTCTGTCTGTTAAGGTTATCCGTATTGCTGTTTATCTGTGGGATTTTTTTTGCAAACATTTGGTATCAGAGCCTAGGCAATAACAATGGAGGCTACTAAGAACAAAGAAGGATTACTGGGATTAAGTTACCCAATGTTAACGAAGAGTAATTACACGGCTTGGTCACTAAAGATGAGAGTTTTCATGCAAGCTCATGGGATCAGGGGAGTAATTGACCCTACTGACCCACATGCAAAGGTTGACAGAAAAACAGATAAGGTGGCAATGGCCGTAATATTCCAGGCTATCCCTGAAGACATTCTACTATCACTGACAGACAAGAAAACAACGAATGATGCATGGACAGCGATAGAAACAATGTGTTTAGGAGCATAGCGTGTCAAGAAAGCAAAGGTGCAGACACTAAAAGCAGAGTTTGAGAATCTAAACATGAGGGATACAGAGATGATTGACGATTTCTCTATGAGATTAAATGGGTTGGTGACTAATATTCGTGCCTTGGGAGAAACCATTGAAGAGACCTATGTCGTGAAAAAACTACTTAGAGCAGTACCTTCCAAGTTCTTAGAAATCACGTCAGCAATAGAACAGTTTGGAGACCTAGATGTGATGTTAGTTGAAGAGACAATTAGGTCTCTAAAGGCACATGAAGAGAGGCTTCGTGGCCAAATAGAGAACACTGATGGGAAGTTGATGCTGACGGAGGACGAATGGAATAAACGAGAAGACAAAGAGGGGAAGTTTTATTCACTAGAGAGGAGTGGATGAAAAGGACAAATCGAGGAGGAACCGATAACCAGAGGAATCGAGGTACTGTCAATTACCAAGGTGGAAGTACAGTGCGCGACACGACTAAAGTAAGATGTTGGAATTGCAGTTTTTACGGGCACTACGCAGATGAGTGTAGAAAGCCAAGTAGAGAGCAAAAACAAGAGGTAAATTTGGCTGTACAAGATGAGGAACCTGCACTTCTGATGGCAGAAGACATGGCAGTACAAGATGAGGAACCTGAACTTCTGATGGCAGAGATGAGGAACCTGCACTTCTGATGGCAGAAGACAGAGAAGATAAAGACGTTTTAACTAAAGCGATGACCACTATGAAGTTCGAAAATATGCGAGATTTACTGGGCATGAAGAACCTGCAGGTTGGAGTTTAAATTACAGGGGAGAATGTTGGAAATAATCTAAACTAGTTGGTTTGAATATGTATTGTCTAGTTTATGACGTGTTGGTTTAAATACGTATTGTCTAGTTTATGACGTGTCTAATATCAGTTATTATCAGTTATTAGGGTACTTATTTAGATAAGACCGAACAGTTTGTCTGTATTTTCTATATAAGAAAACAGACCCTTGTATTGATATTTGAAATGAAGTTACCATTTCCGCACTTCTTGTTTATCTCTATATATATATATTTGTCTGTTAAGGTTATCTGTATTGCTGTTTATCTGTGGGATTTTTTTTCCAACACTACTTATCCTTATCATTCTATACAAAATTAGGTGGAAAAAGTGGAAAAAGGAAGTGCGCAAAAAATGTTAAACAATTGTATGTGTTGGCGCAAGAACAGTGGTACCAGATTATTATTAGAAGATGTTGTATCGTATGTGTTCGCCAGTTTGTATTAGGGCAGCTGAATCACTTTCGAAAGATAGTTACTTGTGTGGGATGTCCGTTAAAATTTTGTGTAAAAACGTGCTAGTAATTTGGTGTGAGGTCTCATATCATGTGGAAAGTTTGTGACTGATGGTAGTATATCTGAGGTGTCTTTATATATTAGTGTTTGTTTTGACTGTATTTACGGCTAGTCGAGTGAAAATTTTGCGGAAAGTGCATGTTGCGGACCGCAACATGGCTTAAAGAATAAATATCTTTAATGTTTCTTTCCATTTAAATTAAAAACACGTACTATATTCTTCTATAGTACGTGTAAATTGGAACTAGTAACTTCAACTTAAACAACCATTTAAAAAAAATAACTTCAATATTGTTAGGATTTATCACGTAATGTATCACCAATACCAATGCTCAAATACTGAACAAAATAAAAGACATAAAAAACACAAGATTTAACGTGGTTTGACAATTGTTTACGTCCACGGAACCACTAGAGAAAAGTGTTTCAGTATTATAGAAAAGGATTACAGATTTTCAGATATTGTTCTGTGTAGTCTTAGTAATCTATTTATAGGGAATAAACAGACTTAATAGAGAATGAGCCTAATTGGCTCATATACACATAACTATATAACACACTATCCATTACCATGACATTCTCAATGACACAAAACTATACCATCAAACACGGTAACTATCAAGGCATTATTCGATCCGTTCTCAACAAATATTCCTCTTGAGGCGAATATCCTTTCTTCACTATCAACAAAGAAAATTCTCTTCTTCTGACTCACAAAATGCTCACAAGCCATTCACTTGATGTTGCGAACACCAATCCAGTTTAGGCACTCCCTAAACTTTGTAACTGATACTGCCTTGGTCATTATATCTGTTGAATTCCCGTTTATAATAATATATCACGAATAAAATGATACTTGACATCTATGTGGTTTGTACGCTCGTAGTACATATGGTTCCTTGTAAGGTGTATGACGCTTTGACTATCACAAAAAACTTTTGTAGTAGTCCTATCCAAGCCCAAATCTGCCATCAAACCTTGCAATCATATTGCTTCATTAACTGCTTTTGTGACCGCCATGTACTCTACCTCTGTTGTAGACAAAGCTATAGTAGCTTGTAATTGTGCTTTTCAACTGATCACACTCCCAGCTAGAGTAAACACATATCTTGACAGATATCTCATATTATCCATATCAACTCCAAAATTAGAATCAACAAAACCAACCACTGATCCTGCAATAACATTAAACGATCCACCAATATCGGTCTTGTTAAAAGTTAAGCCAATGTTCACAGTATTATTAAGATACCGAAGTATCTATTTCACTTCTTACCAATGTTCTTTCCCAGGATATCCCATGTACCTGCTAACTACACTAACCACATGTGAAATATCAGGACTTGTGCGTACTATAACATACATTATACTACCAATTGCACTTGAATATGAAACATTTAATTCTATTCTAACTCCTCGTCATCCTTGGTCGATCCTGTTGCAGGCAACTTAAAATGAGGAGCAAACAGAATGCTAACTACCTTAGCATCAAACATGTTGAATCGTTATAACACTCTTTCAATATAGCTTTGTTGAGAAAAGCGTAATGATCCTACACTATTATCCTAATAATCTCTATACCAAGAATCTTCTTTGCTCTACCCAGATCCTTCACCTCAAACTCAGTACTAAGTTGCTTCTTTATCTGCACAATGTGTGACATACTACAAGAAGCAATAAGCATTTCATCCACATACAACAACAAGTAAACATAAGAATCTTCCAACATCTTTTGATGATATACACAACTGTCATATGAACACCTCGTGAACCCTTTTAACACCATGGATGTATTAAAATGTTTGTACAATTGCCAATATGACTATTTCAAACCATACAATGACTTTTTCAGTAGACAAACCTTGTTATCCATATTAGGTTCGATAAATACCTCTGGTTGTCTCATGTAGATTCACTCCTCTAATTCACCAGGTAGAAATGCAGTCTTCACATCTACCTGCTTAAGTACTAAATCTTGAAAACACTTAATTGAAGTCGATTCATTCTCTTTGAGTAAAACCATTAACAACTAGTCTTGCCTTGAATCGAGATGCCTTAACCTCCGGATTACCTTCATTTCTCTTGAACATCCATTTGTTGTCTACCACCTTCTGTCATTTAGGGAAATGAACAAGTTTTCATGTCTCATTCTTACAAAGAGATACAATCTCTTCCCTCATAACACCAATTCACCGATCTACCTTCAAACTCGCTATAAATTCTCTGTAGCTATTATGTGAGCATATGAAACTAGATTCATATACCTTTTTGGTAGTATAATATTTCTTCTTTCGCTGCCCAATGCTATGTTGTAAGGTTGTTGTTTTAGTTCAGGCGCATCATTGTCATTATCATCCTATGTTGGCTATTCACCTCCCGATTCTAGATCTATCTCAAAATCATTCGAATTATAAGACTTATTACGAAATAATTTTACTTTAAGATCCACGTGTTTACTCATAAACGATCCTGATTCGATAATTTCTCATACTTCATTCGGACTGTCTAGCGAAGGAAATTTGTTAAAAGTCACGATCTTACTGATGCGAAAACCTGGATACTTTGGATAGGTACACCATAACATATATCTCTTCTAGTAATATATCCTAAAATTATCCATCTCTTTTCCCTCTGCTCAAGCTTACTATCTCTTTCAAGATCATACATAGGACAACTGAACACCCTCAACTATTTGTAATCAACCGATGATTCAGACCAAATCTCAACAATATTTTTACAATCAATATCCCTTGATAAAGATCGATTCATCAAGTAACATACTGTATTGATAGGTTCAGCCCAAAAATCCTTTTTTCAAACCAAAATGTGAGAGTAAGCTTCCTGTCTTTCCACAAAGCGTTCTACTAATTGTTTTTGCAACCCCATCCTGTTGTGGTATTCTAGAACAAGTGCGATGGCATATTATTCCCTTACATTTGCAGAAATCGCTAAACTCATGACTTTAAAATTCTAACCCATCATATCCTAAGACGCTTAAATTTTCTTCATGTTTTCTTCTCAGTTATCGTCTTCTATTTGACAAAGGTTGAATATGCCTCATCTTTTGTTTTTAGAAAGTAAACCCACACCATCCTTGAATAATCATCGATCAAACTTATGTAGTATGTAGCTCTGTTCTTTAATGGAATTATGCTTGGTAACCTAAAGATCTGAGTGAATGTAGTCCACTTTCTCTTTAGTCTTTCTTGCACCCGATTTTATGAATTTGACTATAGTTTTTTTACCCATCACATAATACTCACAAAATCCCAATGATTTTGCTTTATACCGTTTCAACAAGTCTATATTTTCCAAAACAGCTAATTGTTTTTGCTCATGTGACCGAGAAGCCAATGTCACAACTAATTATGATCCTGCCGACTTTGGCTATTATTCTCTGATGATACTACTGGAGAATGTACAACCTCTTCTGCAAATTTCTTTTTATTCATACCATTGAGCCTTCTGTCACTTTGTTCACAGTCTTCTGCATGATACTTATAACCCCTTAAGCCTAGTATCCGGAGAGATATCTGGTTTATCTTTAACCTAGGAACATGTCAGCATGTCAAGAAATAACCATATCAAACATTTTGATTTTGACGTTATCGATACCACCAACACGCAACGAATGATTGTTCCATAAATCGATAGTTCACTGCATTGGCTTGTAAGTATCGAATCACTACTTGAACTGACATATGTGGTATGTAGCGCTAGTATCAAGTACACAAATTTTTTTCCCACAATCTGAACTCATAGATAATATATCTTTTCTACCACTATTTTCATTGTCATAAAAATTGCTCACGCCTTCAGCAATGCTTGCTTCATTTTCCTTTTGATTTCCCATCTTACCATTCAGTTTGAGACAATCTCTCCTATAATGACCCTGCTCACCATATTTATAACAGTTTGAGTTCTTTAATTTTTATTTGAATATCCAGTTCTTCCTTTTTGAAGAAATCATTTTGCTTCTAGATCTTCCCCTAGTCATAAAACCTTTCCCTTCCGCCTAATTTATGGTTTCAACTATCTCAACTCTTTTAATTTTAGAGACCCTTTGACATTTGCTAGCGATAACCTATCATTACCAAAAATTATGGTATCTACGAAGTTTTCATAGGAAGCTGGTAACAATTCAAGATAAACAAAACTTCATCCTCATCATCAATGTTGATATCAATGTTCTTAAAGTCGATTATAATTGATTTAAAATTGTCTAAGTGTTCAGTTACGGACATACCTTCATTTAATCTGAAATCATACAAGTGTTTCTTCAAGTATAACCGATTCACCACTGATTTCTTTGAGTAAATTTCTCATAACTTCTTCTATGCGCAGACAATAGTCTTCTCACCACTAATCTCGTGAAGAACGTTGTCTTTTACAATCATTAGAATCCAGCATAAAGCCCTTTTTTGAAGATCTCGCTTCTCCTCTTTTTTTATATCTTCTGGTAACTTATTCTTCGTAGCCTTCCACAACTCTTGCAGTACTAATGAATATTTCAGTTTAATCTTTCATAATGCAAAAATGGACCCCCCCCTCCCCCAATCAAATTTTCAATCTTGTATTTTGTTTATATAGACGCCATTATGAAACCCTAATTTCAAAACCTAGCTTTGATACCAATTGTTAGGATTTACTATGCAATGTATCACCAATGCTCAAGCACGAAACAAAATAAAAGGCATAAAAGAAAAGAACTTAGGATTTAACATGGTTCGACAATTGTCCACGTCTATGGGTGCCGCTAGAAAAAAGTGTTTCACTATGATAGAATAGGGTTACAGATTTCCGGATATTGTTTTGTGTAATCCTAGTAATCTATTTATAGGGAATACATAGACTTACTAGAGAATGAGCCTAATAGGCTCATATACAAAGAACTATATAACACTCTATCCATTTACACTATCAATGACACAAAACTGTACCATCAAACACCGTACACTGTTAATGAATTATTCGACTCATTCTCAACAAACATATTCTTCAAGAAATAGTCCATTTATTTTCTCTCGCTTACTTGTCCCATCAGTTTATTCTTCTTTAGTATTCGACGCTGACATTCTTCTTTAGTATTCGACCCTCACATGCTTCAGCGGAAGTGAAAATCCGTTCAGATCTAACATAGTTAATCCAGTGGTATTAGTTGTGTTTGATAAACGACTAGTTTTGAAATCAAAAGACTAAGGTCTAATTGAAAAAAATAAAACTTATGGAAACTTTTGAGCATATAAAAGGTTGGTGATTTTGTCTCTCAATCATTCTCTTGATTCAATAGTCATTTTTGTACTCAGCAGGAATGAATGTATTGGAGACAAAGAAATAATGTTTTTGTAATGAATTAATAAAGTCACTTAGTATAAATAATTAAAGATATGTTTAATTCATTTATTGGTGTCACGGTAGATAAATATCTACATAAGTCTCCCTCACAACAACAAGTCATTTGATCAAAAGTTAAAATCGTAATTAAAATTGAGAAGTCATTAGTGAAACAAGTTTTTCTTGAATATGGTATCACGTGACAGTCAATAGACATGAAGACTAACTTTATCCAAACTAAACCCACCGAATATTTAAAAATCTAAAAACTATCTACCACTAAAATTAATACTTCATGGACTATATATATATATTACCGGTCATAACCAAATTAGATAAGTATTTAAGGGATGTGTGTAAATATTTAAATCGTTAGCAACACAAATATATGCTAAACCAAAGAACCAAATGACTTGGATAATTTTGCTTGGCTTATAAAAAGAGACTTTCGCCTACACATGAAACAGAAAAGACAAACATCATAGATGTTAATGTGCATGTATATAAACAGCAAAAAGAAAAATGTTAAAAAGAGGAAGGAACCGACGTAATATCAAATAATTTTTATCGAGCTACAAATTTTAATATGTCTTCGTAATTATATAATAATAGTTAATTTCAAAATTAATACAAAATTATAAAATTTTACTTATATAAATTATATATTTTTATAATATATTTGTACCATGATTAAATATCAATATAAATATCAAAATATCAATTTTACAAGAGGTTTTAAAAATTGAGCCAAATATTTATAGTTTTTAAGCTATTGTGCAGACGAGTTTTTATTTTATCATAAATTTATGGACTTGTTACGTAAGTTATCACCGAATCCGAATACCATGCCCCATCTAACGTCCCTAGTATCGGTTATAATCTCTGATAAATTTAATTTAATATCTAACTGAAATGTTTTTACAGGATAAATTTGAATTTGTTTTAATTTGATTCCTTTGATTTTTTTATTATTAATTGTTGTATAACTTATTCTACTATTCTTGATCAAAGAAAAGGAAGAGAAGAATCTAGGTCTATATATTTTAGTCAAAGACACTAAGTATGTACTGTTATCTAATAGCGAAAGAATAATACACTTGAGCTCCTCTTTTATGAACGACATGAAGTAAGAATTTTAACCTAAAGCTCAATTGCATTTGTATTTTTAATTTTGTTATTGTTACCTCTATGTAAACTAGTAATTATCTATTCACAAATTAGTTTATAAATTTTACTTTTAATTTTAAATAACAACATTTCGATTTAGTATTTCACTAAATCCGAATTTGATCCCATATCAACATTTCGATTTAGTATTTCACTAAATCCGAATTTGATCCCATATCAACATGAATATCTGAATAAATAATTTTCATCTATTTGTCCAATTTGTATTTTATTTATTTATTCGATAATCTATTAATTAAAATTTTTATCAACAATAGTCAAACATCTCATTAAGCATGCACCAATATATAAATTTTCAAAAATCTTTCGCTTCGATCGTTATATGTTACAAAATGATGTATTTACTCAAAAGATATTATGTTATCTATTATCTATATATGAACTTGACAATCTCGTACGTGACAATGAACGATAAAAGACTAAAGATCTATTCAAAATCCACAACACCCATGATAATAGTGTGTTACTGGAATATATAGGTAGTATTTCTTTGATTAGAGGATATGTTACGATGTAGTTTCTAACAAAGTGCTCTATAGTGATATGAAAATTTACAATCTTCCATTCACGAGATACTTACAAATCCGTCCAACAAACCGACAACAAAGAAATGTCTCATCTTGTAGAAACTTAAAAATACATCTCATGAAGAATTTTGGCGAATTTTGATAAATTCTTTACAAATATTTGACATATGATGACGAAAACAACATTTCGCAAAACACGTAATATATATTTTTATAATTTAAGGGACTTTTATTTAATAGAAAATAATTTTGGCCCTAGAGGCTAGCACTTGTAAACCGAAAATGGCTTAATGTCCATCTTCCAGCTGTAACCTTATCTAGACCTTACACTCAAAAGAGGGGCAAACCCTAAATTCTGTCGCAGCTCCAATCCTCCTCCTCTTTTTGCTCATTGTCTGTCTTTTCCAGTCTAATAGAGATTTACACCTTAAGGGCTTTTGAAGACAACTATTACAGTGAAGATTGGTAGTCTCTTTCTAAGCTTTTACGATGACATTGCAATACTTCGTCATTCCGGTAACTCTTCTTCCGATTCTAAGAAATAGTCATTTAGAAAGTCAAAAAAGGACATTAACTCTTGTGATTTGATGTAGGTCCAAAGTTGTATACTGATGCATAATGTATGCAATGATCTTCACAGCAAATTCCATACTCGTAGAATAAGATGAAACTAAAATAATGTCGCCCTCTGAGTAGTTTACCAATGATGACATTATAGTATTTTGTCGTTTAGGTAGCTTTTTTTTTCGATTCTTTGAAATAGTCATTTAGAAAGCCATGAAGGGACAATAGCTCTTGCTATTTCATGTAGGTCCAAAGTTGTACAATGATGGAAATGCATGTAGGGATCTTCAATTTCAATTTCATATTTGTGGAACCAGATGGAAGTGAAACCAGTTTGAGGATGTAAAACTACCTCTTAACTAAGGAGAATGTCACCCTCAGTGAAATCAATCTTTAGAGAAAGATGATTTAGTAGGTACGGTTACCTCCTAGTTTCTAAGGTAGAACAACACTATATTCTGATTTCTTCATGGCTTTTGCATCATTAGAGTTGGCTTATCTTTAAGATGCTACTTGGATTCTGTGATCTCTTACACTGGCTTTTCAACTCTCTTAGTCGGCTCAATTTATAGTCATAGTGTAAGGATTTTTACTGAATCTTTCAATTGATTCTTGAGTTAACTCATTAATCGTAACTCTTCAAATTGATGATGTGATAAATGTCAGGTACTCATAGATTTCAAGGCTGAACAAATAGAATTTCCTTTCATAAGCTCTCACATTCCATCAATATTTTATGGCACACAATCTACATGTATTTTCTTTTGGCCACATTCTTAATCTTAAAAACACAACAATCAGAAGTCATTCCGTTCTGATATAGCCTACATGTAGGCTTTCTAAGAATGTAATGGATTCTAAATATGGATGAATTTTAAAAGTTTTAAAATCAATTTCATCTTACAACGAAGAGTCCATTGAGAAAGCCAGTCAGCTGCTCAATTTTGCTCTCTAAAGATGTGTTGCAAGGAAATTTTTGGAAAACTTAAGCTCCTTATTCTTTTCAAAATTTATTCTAAACGTTTTGGGTAGAGAATAAATGAAATGAGACTGACTAGAGTTTCAGAATCATAAACTTTCGTTAACCCCATTATCTTACATATTTGCAGGCTGTTATAGAGGGCATGAGCCACAGCGTTTATCGAGGAAAGTCTCCCATAATTATTTCTATAGGTATTGATGATGGAGCCAAGGCTATCTTTGATGATGATAGCCCCATTTGATTGACAAAGCTCAAACAACAAGCGCCAGAGTTAAGTTTATATCTTCATGGTATTGGGGGAGACCAAGACATATAAATGATTTCTTTTTTGTCTTTAAATGATTGTAGCATCCTAGGATTGTAGCTGCATCCTCATTATTTTTCCAATGTTTATGTTTGAAAAAAGTAGATTGGTCCATGCCATTTAAAATGTGAGTGATGTAGTTGATAGTAGACATGAGACAATAAGAATCTCCCAACATCTTAGATTTATTTCTTTGTTTCCATATTGCCCATCAGGCTATGATAAGTATAATAGTCTTAACGTGGATTTTATTAGGTGATGACAGAACAAGCTATGCAGCATATGCTTAAATTTCATAAATCTCCTAATGTCAACCCTTAGAATACCTGCAAAATAGGACCATATTTTCCATGCAAAATGACAAGACACAAATAAGTGGTCTTTAGTTTCTAGGCATAGACAAAACTGACACTTAGAGATTATAATAAGATGTCTCTTTTGTAAGATTGAGTCAACAAGTAGTTTTTCCTCCATAAGTCTCCAAACTAGGATAGAGAATTTAGTAGGAGTTATTTGGTTCCAATTCTTCTTATATAGAGAAGATTTGTTAGGAAAAAGGCTAATAGCTTTTAATGTTTCCTTGATGATAAACCTTCCATTCTTAACTGGGATCCAGTAGATAGAATCCCCAAAGTGTTCATAGATACTTAGTTTAGAGATAATATTAATATTAGATTCACTGAAAATAGAATTTAGCTTATCTAGATTCCATGCCTCATTTTCCCATAGAGAGTTAACCTTCAATTCCTTAAACCAAGAGTTATAAGAATCTCAGTTAAGAGAGATTAAAAGAGACTTATCAAACCAATTATCTAGCCATATGTCCATATTGCCTTTGCCTAGGATGCACTTGATGTTTTTTTTTGCAAATTCTTTTATCCTTGCGAGCCTTCTCTATATATGAGACATTTCTTTACGATAGTTTAATTGAAGATGGTGGTTACTTTTATAATAAATGTTGTGTAACAGTTTTTCCCAAAGAGAGGTATTCTCTCTGAACCTTACCCATAATTTACATAAAAATATCATTATATATTCAGTAGACTATTTAGGTTTGGTCCACCATTACCAAAAGGCTTGCATATAGCAGTCCAAGATGACCAGTGAAGCCTATTAGCCTCAATGTTAGAGCCCCACAAAAATCTATTAAAGAGCCTTTCTATTTTAAATATAATTGGGCTAGGAATCCAGCAGCTTTAGAGCCAATACATAGGGATACACATTATGTCTGACTTAATTAGAATAAGTCTACCATATTAGGAAATTTTTTTGTCTTCCCAATCAGAGAAATTCTCTCTTATTTTGTCCAAAAGAGGATAGAAGTTAGAAGACTTGTTATGAAGACTTAGGGTAATTCGAAGGTATGTTGTAGGTAAATTGCTGGTTGTGAAACTAGATTGAATAGAGAGAGCTTTGAGTTTGGTTTGAGGGAACTTTTGAGATGTGATGATACCCGTTTTATCCTTATTGAGAGATTGACCAAAAATGACTTGATAATTGTGTAAAAAAATTTCCAATTGTCTTCATAAAAGAAGTTGGGCCATTAGTAAATATTAATAGATCATCAGCAAATGATAAACATGGTATAATTAGTTTACTTCTACTAGAATACTTGATATTTTTATTTGAAACAAATAGGTTGAGTAAACCCTTTAGAAGCACTTCTTCAGATAAAATGAATAGAATAGGGGACAAATGGTCCCATTGTCTAATTCTTTTTTTAGTTTGAAGATAACCTATAGCTTTTCCATTGATGATAATAGAAACAAAGACTGACTTTATCAGTTTTTCACTAGTTTAATAACTTTGTAATTAAAACCATAGGTCTTAAGAAATGTCAAAATGAAACTGTGTGAGAGATTGTCAAAACCCTTTGACATGTCAACTTTTATAACTATATTACATGTTTTTGTTATTCTATTGAGGTCATGTATTAGTTTTTTGGCTATTAATATATTATCATGAATTAGTGTATCCTTAACATAAGCACCTTGTACCTTAGAAATTAGTTTAGGTAGAAGAGAGAACAACCTATTATTGATCAGTTTAGACATAATCCTATTCATTAGTGTACATAAACTAATTGGCCTAAATTGATTCCAATATGAAGGGTTATCCACCTTAGGTATTAGACAAATACCTGTCACCAATATTCTTTTAGGGATCGTGTGACCTTCCATGAATGATTTTAAGGCACACCATAGATCATCTTTTATAATATTCCAACATGTAGTAAAGAAACACATATTAAATCCATCCATGCATGGAGCGCTAGATGACTTTAGGCTTTGAATGATTCCTCAAACTTCTTGTTCTGTAGGACTAGCAAGTAAAACTTCATTATCTGCAACATTAATTACATTAAAGATGACATTAAACATAATATGATTCATATATTGTTTCTCCTGATCCAAGTTAGTATAAGATAAAGAGGATAGGTTGTTCTGAAAATAAGATAAAATTGAGTTGTTGATAGTCTTCATCAGTTACACAGTTATTGTTGATTTTAATACTAGTGATCCTACTTTTCATTCTCATTTTATTTACATAAGTGTGATAGAGTTTTGTGTTTTTGTCCCCATCATGTAACCGGGTAGTGTAACACTTCTGCTTCCAGTATTTCTCCTCAATTGTGAGGGCCAGAAGATGCTCAACGTTTGATTTCGAGAGATCAGACTTATCCTCGTTACTGCTTAATTGAAGGTAAACAACTTCACATACTATGATTTTTTCTTCTGTTTCTAATACCTTGTCAAATATATTCCCAAAGTACTATTTGTTCCACTCTTTTAGTGTCATTTTTAACCTTTTGATTTTATTCCAGAAAATAAAAAAAGGAGGGCCTTCCATCAATTCATTCTATTTGGCTTCCACAAAGGTAAGGAATTTTTTATCCATTGTCCACATGTTTAGGAATTTAAAATTTTTAACAGGATGAATTCTGTCTTTAGTAATTGATGTACACATAGGTGTATGATCTGAACAAGTACGTGCCATGTGTAAGACTTTAGTCTCAAGAAAATAATCTATCCAGTCTTGATTATATAGTACACGATCAAGACACTTCCATTTTGTTTTATTAGTCCACGTAAATTTTGTACCTGAAACACCTGCATCTTCCAAGAAACAATCTTTAATCATTTCATTAAAATAAAAAAAAACTACGATTACAATAGTTAATGTTTGTTCCATTAGAGAACTTATTATGTTAAAGTCCTCCAATATTAATCACTCCTTATTTTGGCAGATATGGAGCGAAGAGCGTCCCACAGCTCTAATCTCTGAAGTCTCTGGCACTTAGCATAAACACAAGTAATGAAAAAATATTTATCAACGTTAGTATGCTTAACAGTCATATGCATAAACTGCATATTATCAGTAATACCATTAATTTGTAAGATCTAATCCAACAATAACCATATCTTATTAGATATGTTTGCAAAGTGATTAGAAAAGTGCAATTTAGAAGCAATATTAGTTAGGCAAGAGCTGTTAACCATTGGCTCTTGAATAAGTAAAATTTTGATGTTCTTTTTCCTTACTATAGATTTTAGTTTTCTCACGGAAAATTGATTACCATTACCCCGTATATTCCAGCATAGAGCCTTGATCATTGAGGGCTTTTGAAATATTTTCTTTTGATCTTTGAATATTGTAGAGATTTAACAATTAAAGGCTTAGATCTTTTATTGTTCATGGCCATTTTAGCTTCTTGTTTAATATCATTTGAAAATTAGTGTCTATTACTTTCATTCTCAGAATTGGGGTTGCCGCAAGACTTTCCATAATATCTTTTTTCAGGTGTTTGGCATCTAGAGGAAGGAGATTCTGAGAAAATTGGTGAAGAGAGGTTGTAATCAGTATCCGTAGATTTGATTGCATCAATGATCTCCCCTTCACAAGTGTCTATTCCAACTAAACTATTGTTTTCTTTAATAATTTTTCCTTTGTTGACTTTTTTGCCTTGATCATGATCTTTACTATGCATTATCCTTGTTATTTTTCTTTCAGGATTAATGGTTTCAAGACCATCTGTATCTGATTTTCTTGTGCTAGCCTCTTCGCAATCAGGTATTACCTCATCTTTTTTCTTATTATTATTTGTCTCTTTGTATACATCAGGGCTTTCTTCAACATTGGGGATTATTATGATAGACTTAAGTCTATTATTCTGATCGTGAGTATCGTGTAGATTCTTCTGACAAACAGATGATATACTAACTTCCTTCATTAATATTGCTAATAGTAGATGCTTCTAGTTTTCTTGCAGTCACTAATATCATGACCCACATGAGAATATTGGCTACAATATTAGGAACATATTTATAATTTATGTGAATCCAGGCCCCATCTTTGCTGCCAAAACCTATCCAAACATGGTGTTGTAGGTCTTTAGAGATATCAAGCTCTATCTACGCATAAGAGGCGTTGTACAACACATGATTCTTTGGAGGAATCCAGACTTTTATAGGAGATCTTATCGATGAAACCAATGAGTAAATGAATTCCTCATTGTACAAATGTTCAGGAAAGGTCTCCAACCTAATCCATATTAGAACTATAGAGCTTTCAATTTTTGGATTGAAATTGGGTAACCACTTCAATATTGTCATGTAATTGATACCAATTGTCCATACATGCCTCGAACAGATCTTGCAAAGATCGGACCTCAAGGAGAAATAAAAAAAAGATGCCTTGAGTCCGAGTTGGCATAAGAGAAGTCTCCTTCAAATTTTATAGCCTCAAAGAAACTATCCAAAACTTGCTTCTTCGGTAAGGCTTTGTTAAACTTACCTATAAGTGTGAATGCTGATGTTGATTTTAAATATTCATTAACACTTTCTTCAAACTGCAACGATATATGATCTTTCTTTTGATATGTACATGCAGATTTAAAGGATGCATATTGCTTACTGTTGACCATATAAGAGTATAAATTCACATTCAAATTGAACTTTTGAGTTTTGAAGCGTTTGTTCCTATCTTTAACGCTTTGATGAAGACGAAAGAATTCTTTTCCGGTAAGAATACCTTGAAAACATCCATAATTTCTAAGAGTTAAAGTGATTAACAAATAATCAATCAGTATGTTAGATAGCGGATAGATATTTTTGCAATTAAATTTTCTTTTTGGAGGAGAGGTTTTTTCCTCCTAACCCAAATTACTTGCACCCTCCCACCTCCAAAACAAATAATACATGTATGACAGTTTCACATGACCCATAATCAATTACGAATATGAAAAACACTAGTTTTAGCATACCTTATTAAAATCGTTATAAAATTACTATAAAACCACTCTTGTGGTATCAAGAAGTACTATTCTCTAGCCGTTACTCACGTAAAGGGCCATGTCTATGTCATGGGGTATGTCATAATAGTAATAAATTCTGCTGAAGACTTTATGGGCAACAAAACAATAACTCTCTAACGGAAAGTATAAGCTTGTCTCATAATGGACACGAATCTTGAATAAATACTAGTAATACAATTTAATTCTACTCAACTGCCTACCCTATGTCTCTTCTACATTGTTACTATTCCTAAGTGAAATTCGTAAACAGCACGACTTGCACTCACATGCAAACCACACCACTTCCACTCATCTCGTCTCAATTTAAAATATACAATCCTCTCGTAAGTATATAAAAAACATTAGCCAAACCTCAAATTCATCAAAACAAAACCCGGAATCCCAAAATTATGGAAACTCCGAACAAAACCTTCTCACTAGCAATCATCATTCTCTCTGTTTTAGCATCATGCGAAGGCTGCAATCCAATCGACAAACAAGCATTATCTCCATCACTTGGTAACTTAACATTTCTTGAACTTCTTGACTTGGGCAATTTGAAAAACTTGGTCGGTACGATCCCGGTAGAGTTTGGGAGGTTAAAAAAACTCAAGCATTTGTTTCTTGATTCAAATCAGCTTAATGGGTCAATACCATCATCATTTAAACGCTTGAAAAAACTAGAAAGGCTTTATCTAAGTGCTAACAACCTGTCTGGTTTTCTTCTTGGTTCTGTCTTCGGTGTTATGAAGTCAATGTCTGAATTAGGCCTTTCAGGAAACAAATTTGTGGGTTCTATTCCGAATCAAATCGGAAACATGGGTCTATTATCAAAATTAGATCTTTCAAAAAATAGTCTGTCCGGTAGTATTCATTCGAGAATCGGACAGCTTCAGAATCTAAAGGTTCTTGATTTATCAGAAAACCAAATAACCGGACCTATTCCTTTTTCAATTGGCAAACTTTCTCAGTTGAATCTTCTGTATCTCCATCAGAACAAAATCACTGGAAAAATACCTTCTTCAATTTCTAATCTCACTTCTCTTGTTTTTTTCCGAGCTTCCGAAAACAAATTCACCGGGTTTTTACCTTCATCAATAGGATATTTACCGAAAATCCAAAGACTAATTCTTGAAAACAATAAATTCAATGGCCATTTGCCTTCGAGCATTGGAAATCTAGTAACACTTACTGATTTATTCTTCTCTAACAATCAGTTTTCTGGAAAAATCCCTTCCAGTTTTGGAAAATTACAGAATCTTCAATCACTAGACTTATCGAGAAACCTACTATCTGGACACATCCCTCACCAACTATCTAGTTTGCAAAACTTACAAAGCTTAGATCTTTCATATAATCCTCTAGGTTTGACTACATTACCAAATTGGTTTTCAAAACTCAATCTTTTTCGACTTTCCTTAGCGAAAACCGGGATGAAAGGAAACTTTCCGACCTTATTAACTTCGACATCGATTTCATATCTTGATATATCAAGCAATTCATTAACCGGAAAGTTACCACATTTGCTTCAAAACATGACAAACCTTTCGTTCCTTAACTTATCAAATAACGGATTTTACTCCACAATTCCTTCTGGATTTCAAAACCTTACACTTCTAGCGGATCTTGATCTTCATTCAAACAAATTTTCAGGTAGAACCGATTTTATTTTCTCTAAAAACACACAAGACCCACTTGGGTACTACAACTCTATTGATATTTCTGGTAACATGTTCATTGGTCCTATTGATATCAAAATAGGTGACCAAAAAGCATTGAGTTCTTTAAAGTCACTGGCCTTGTCAAACAATCCACTGGGTGGATCAATACCCGATACTTTGGGTAAACTTAGTGAATTGCAGGTTTTGAAGATGGAAAATAATTTGCTTTCTGGAAAAATTCCAGCTCATCTTGGCAATGCTAGTGAACTAGTAACAGTCTTGTTTTTGAGAAACAAGCTTCAGGGTTCTATACCAAAGGAAGTGATCAATCTGAAGAATCTTCGAGAATTTAATGTGTCGAGAAATCGACTCAGCGGACTGATTCCTACTCATGATTTTAATTTTCCGGCTTCAGGATTTAGACATAATTTAGGTTTGTGTGGTGTTCCTCTTCAACCTTGTAAACATTCATAAAGCAAGAGTTTTGCTTTACTACATCATATTATATTCGAATACCGAAAACTGATCGATCTTTACAGTATCTTGTATACTATTTTAATATAAGTATTCACCTAATTTTTGATGCAGTCATGTGTATGTTGGTATTATATTGTTGTTTTTATAGTTTTGTATCTTTCAGTCGTTACCTTGTATTCGAAGTTATCCGTAAGGCTTCTTTGTGACGTTAAGAACACACGGGAGATTAAAAATCATTAAACGTGTAAAAGTACTCCTACTCTATTGTAGCATACATATTAAAACATACAAACAAATAAAAATGCCTGTTAATTCCAAACTATTGTTTCTAATATTTTTTATTACGAAATTTGTGAATGGTTGGACGAAATTATTTATAAAATATAGTATTTTCACATTTAATATATTATTACATGAAAAAGATAAAGGGTACTTGAGAGGTTCTAGATCCGTTTTTTTTTATGGGTTTGTCTTTTTGCATAAGAAAAATATGGTAACAAACATCATTTTTTGTTATAGATGATTAGTTTAATATATTTAGTCACTTGTGCCTAATCAAATCCAAAAACATTATTATTGAAAGTTTGATGAGATGATAATTTTTTTTGAGCATCCACAGAATTATGAGGTGACTAGTAAGCTATTGAATAAGGGGCATCGATATGGCCGTCTGTTAGAGCATGTGAAATCCACCTTTCTGAGTAGTATCTTTAGTGATGCGGCGATATATAAAAAAAACAATATATGAAACCCTTATCAATAACTAACATGATAGATAAAATATTATGGGTCAGACTATATATACCCAAAATGAGTTTAAGTATATCTAATTTTGAGTATACCCAAAGGTGATCTAAGTATACCCAATTTTTTCCAAAAATGCCCTTTTGTGGGTATATAAACCATTTTTTTTTACTAACTTCATCCACTCCACTTTCTCTTACTTCACTCATACCTCTCACTTCTCTCTAGAATTTCACCTCACTTATCTCTTATTTTTTCCGGCGAACCACCACCACCACCACCACTCCTCCTCCTCCTCCTTCATTATGGTCAAGAACAAAAACCCTCCGCCGCCTCCTACGTAAGTCCTCAAATTAATTTTGTTACTTAATTTTGTTAGTTTTAAGTATGAATTTTAGTTTTTTGTTAGATTTAGGGTTCAATTTTGAGTTTATGGTAGAATTAGGTAGAGAATTAGGGTTTAGGGTAGGATTAGGTTGATTTTTGGGGCCATTTTCCAGCCAACTCGCCCGCTGGAAAATGGCCGGCGCCGCACCGGTGGTGCGCCTTGGGCAGCACCATCGGTGCGTGATGGTGTGCCGCTCGGTACACCAACTGTGTACCGAGCGGCACACCATCTGTGTGCCGAAACCGAGCGGCACTCGCACCCGTGCCGCTCGGTTCGCCCTCTTTGGTACCTATGGTACCCGATTTTTTTTTTTAAAAAACTCTAATTTTTGGGTTTCAAAATTTCTGGTATGGTATTTTTTTTTAATAAAAAAACTTCAAATTTCACCATACGTATAGGAGTGTTGTTGATTTAAATTATATATGTTAGTGTTATTAATTTCTTTCTTTGTTTTGTATTTTTGTAGGTCAGACGCAGTGGAGGAGCGACGTCTTCCACGATCCAGGGCGTACCCCCCTGGGTCACGTCCACCACCGCCAGGCAAGAGTATTAAGACTGTTCGCGCGGTTGAGGATGAGCGGGTCCGCGATGCCAAGCGCGGACCAGATACTCCTGATGACTCTGAGACTATTCGTCTTAGGGAGGAGGAGGAACGGATACAGACTGATCGGTCTTCGCGCCGAATCAAGCATGGCCAGAGGAAGGAAAAGGCCATAGCGACTGAGGCGATTGATATCAGATGTGGAGGGTCCTCACGACGAGAGACGTCGTCATCGCATACACATAGATCACCACCTCCCACTGCTAGTGATCCACCACCTCCCTCGCCTTCTCGCAGAGCTGCGTCCCCTGCGCATACTATTACACATCCACCACCTGTTAGCGACAGGGTGGATGCCACTGGGGACCCTAAGCAGGACACGATTGACGAGGAGCACATAGATGCCATCCACACCGAGGAGCAGCGAAAGACGTTTGCATTTCTGAAATGCAACAAGATCCCTCTATTTCCTGACTACAAGGAGCATGAGGCGTACCACGTCTTCATCGGACAGGTAAGTACCTAATTATTAAACGTCTAATCTAAGGTTTTACTATTATTATGTTCTGACTTTGTTTTAAATTTATAGGGTCGCACTACACTGGGCGTACAGGCACATTATAATGTGCTACGTATGTGGGACTTGACTGCTCAGCCAGATGTGCAGCGATTTTTGGCGCGGACTCCTTTTGGTCCTCTTATACCCCACCTGCCTCAGTACTTCACACATTCCGTCTTAGACGAGGTTTTTGTTGAGCGTTGGCATCAGGAGACCAACACTTTCCATTTCTCATTTGGAGAGATGACGATTACGCTCGATGATGTCAGCTGCATTACAGGTCTCCCTGTAGTTGGTCGGACACTTGATGTAGTCACGGCTCCACGTGACGAGGCATACAGCTACTACGCTAGTATGTTAGGTCTGACAGTGGATGAGGTCTGCACAGAGATACAGTCCACCAGAGGCGTTGGCTTCAAGATAAAGTGGCTGAGGGAGACTTTCACCAGGGGGGGCTACATCGAGCAGACTGATGATGAGACTATCCGCCAGGTATCACGAGCATACCTTATGTTCTTATTTGGTTGCACTATTTTTGCGGATACTAGTCAAAAGAGTGTGAAGGCTGACTACTTGTACGGGTTAGCCAATATGGACTCTGGGTTGTGGGATATAGCGTGGGGTACGAGTGCATTGGCATTCCTGTTCCGTGGTTTGGGTGATGCTTCGAAAGCATCGAAGCATAACCTTTATGGTTTTGTAGCTATGCTTGATTGTTGGATCTATGACCACTTCTCAGCGTTTAGTGCCTCAGAGAATGCTGACCACGTATCGAGGCAGCCTAGGATTGTTAAGTGGCTGCCGAAGCGGATTGTTGGGCAAAACATCCGCCCCAAATCGGTCATTCGTACTCTCCTTGCTGATCAGAAGGAGTCAGATGTAAGTTGGTAAATATTTGTTTTCCATTACAATATTGATATTAAGTATTAGGATTTTAATTCAACCTACTTTTTTAAATGTTTTGAAACAGGTGCTATTTGAGCCATACGAGGACATTAGAGTCCAGTTTCCAGTCCAGGAGATCCGCACTATTGTTTATCCTTTGCGGATGATGAGCACGGTCGAGGGCTACATGCCTGATCGGGTTATGCGCCAGTTCGGACGGGTTCAGGATGAGCCCCAACTCCCACTTGTACTACGACCTGGTTACAGGAAAGGAGATCTGGCCAGGTACACGTGGCGAGAGAGCGCATGGCTAGATTGGCGCCAGCACTTGCTTGCTGAGGATCGTTTGACAGTTACCATTGCCACATATAGACAGTCAGCGACGAATACCTACTGGAGGTACCTGGCTGACTATGGTTGGCATACTATCACTCCCCCACCGCGTACCACGGACGATAGACTTTTAGACGCTGTTCGCTCCATTGTTACTATGCCTGTCGAGCGTGGGGAGGCGGGTGCGCTGAGGTGGAGAGATCAGGTCCTGCAGCTATTCTCTCCATGGTTGTTCGTCCTCATCATCGGACTTGTTCTAGCGTTGTTATGATCTTTCATTCATGTGGACTTCTTAGTTGTTTCAGTATCTTGTTTTGTATTATGACTTATGACATCTACTTTGTAATACGACTTATGACTTCTACTATCTACTGCTTCTACTGTTCTTATTGAGTTTTTGTACTTAACTTGATCTAACATAAGTCATACCATAACTTGAAAACACCATAACACTATACTAGTAATTCTTTATTTTTTGTACTTCACTTTATATTAAATTCGTCAAAAACTAAAATTATTATAGTAATTAATTCACTTAAAATCCATAACACCATAACAGAATAACATTCGGGTATAAACTTGTCAAAAAAACCCCATAACACCGAAAACATATTTTTAAAAAAAATAAAAGTTAAATTGCACCATGGGTACGCAGTCAGTGGTACCTATGGTGCACACTACTGCGTACCCATGGTACAGTAGCCCGTGCACCGTGGGTACACAGGAGGGAGTACCGATGGTACATGGTACCATCGGTACACGTTGTGGTGTACCGGCGGTACACTAGACTGTGTACCGATGGTGCACGCAGTTTGCACCATAGGTACACAGAAGACAGTACCTATGGTGCGCAATTTTGTCTTGGAATTTTTTTCCCGGTTTTTTTTCCCGCGTTTTCTTTTTTCGCGCTCTAGAATTCCCGCCAATGTAAACTCTCATTCTTCTATATAAGGAAGCATACCTTACAACACCAAACACACAAAACTCTCCTTTTAACATAGTTGAAGTCTATCTTAATGGGTTGGAGTGTGTTTGATGATGCTCATCTGCTCAAGGCTGCGAAAGCTATGAAGTTCAAACGGCCGGACGATAATACCGATGAGTTCTTTGATGAAGTTTTGTGTATGATGTATTTCATGTACGGCGAAATGTCTACATCTAGACAAATGCCTCGATCTCGTACTCGTCAAGAGGTAGCCACTAGGTACAAGGCTATAACTAGTGGACCGATGTTCTTGGTGTTTAACGAGCCCCCAGAAGTCAGGAATGAAGCGTTCGACTACTTTGGTCTAATGATCACAGACTATATGTCGTTCGAAATGGCACAATACGTTCATTCTCAAATTGCCATGAAGGAGGAAACAGTGCGTATTCTCAGCGACAATGGAGGCTATGATTTCGACTAACTGTCCGTTAAATATCAAGGTATGTACTAATGTTTAGAATATGTTGTTCTTGCTTGTTTGTGATGTTTTATTTTAGTTATGAAATAATTATCGGCTTATCGTTATTAGTCGGTAATTTGAATGAATAAATGCAATAATAGAGAAAATACCAAAACAACCAAAATGATGTAGTAAAACAAAGTTCTAAACAACATAAATCCTTACAAATGACGTAAAGCGACCAAAAGACACAGAAGAGTTTGAAACAATAAACCCGACCGAAACACATAAACCTACTAAACAAACTCGTCAAGATTAGTTACTTCTGGGAATGAACTAACTGGCTTTCTACCTTCGAGTTCCGTATATTTTTTGCAGCGACCAACTAATGGTAGCTCCCAATGCGTAGCCTCTTCGCTCTTCAACTTCTGCCACGTAGGATGTATGCGTGCGCAAGGGCAAAGGGGCTTGATTGATAACTGTTTCATAGGTACTTAAATTAGAATCAACAATTGAGTTATATAGTGCTGAGAAAAAACATAACCATATATCGAATGACTTACATTGACAAAGTGGTTAGTATCGACGAATCCAAACCCAATCTCACGTCTTTGGGCCATAATGGGAGGCTTACCGCGCAGAGGTAAAAAAGTATGACTACAGTTGTGATTCCCTACGAGTGACACAAAATGAACAATGCATTCGAACTTGGTTGCAATCGCAATACCCATCTCAGGCATTGTCATCCAATATTTGGGTGATGCTGGTGTCTCGTAGTAGTTTATACTTTCTGCAACCTTCAGGTAATCCTCTTTACCGTTATAAATCTTGCTGTATGTGTCGTAGTTTTCCATTAGCTCATCGTATATTGCCTTCCGAACACCTCGCCATCCTTCTTCATGACCATACAACCCGAATGAAACTGCTCTGTATCCACAATGTCCATCTGGCTTAACATCATTAATACCCGATATAAAAGGGTTGAAGTGAATCGGAAACCAACGCAAAAAACCTTTCGGGTCATGTACTAGTTCTGTGACTCGATCAATGGACGGTTGTACGATGTTGCTACCTAGCGAGGCAATGGAAGAGGTACGAGGTACTCTAGGCACATCTGCCCGGATCGTTGATTCACTACCAACTGCTTTACTCTTTTTAACTTTTGTTGGTTTTAAAGACTGCATGACTGCGTCATGACTAGCTTCATCCTCTTTCAGCGGGTACTCCCATCCGCTCATGTCCCGTTTAGTGGATGATGTATCAACCACTAACTTTCTTTTCACCTGTGGTCGGCCTCGGTGTTTCTGCTTCTCCAATGGCTCTAGCAATGACGATGTTTCAGGGTAAACAACTTCAAACCATTTCTTGTAAATATGTTTGATACGGCTTTCATCTTTCGTATCCATAACATCGTTAACTAGCTTTAGGAGATCATCTTTGAGAATTTCCATGGTCGTACGGAAAGTACGAGGCATTATTTCTAACCTTGTCCAGTGGATGTGAAAAGTATCTAGAGAGGCAGACATTCCACCTTTACGCCACTTGCGGACCTGGTGATAGCAAGGTATACCATGGGTAGATTTTACAGCGCATATACACTCGCCAGTGTCTTTAACATCCGGCCCATCTTCAATAGCGACCATCTTGGTATCTTCGGCCTTCTCTACTTCAGAGAAAAATAGTTCTAACGCCACATGGGAAACCTTGCCTCGAATCTCATCAAACAGTTTATCCGCGAATTTATGCAGTGCTATGTAACGACTTTTCTCGAACGACGACCTAATGGCAGCATGTTGGATTTCAACAAGCGAATGAACCCTCCCCCAAAACAACTCGAAGTTTAATTTGCTCGTACGTATGTAACGCTTTAGGTTAGAATGAGCACTCTCGACGCGGTTTGTTGTGCAATGTCCCAAATGCATGTTTTTGTTCGTCTTCCAAACAACAAATTTGTCCATGTACTTATCGAGCCAAGATTCTTCAGTGTATTCAATTGCTTTAGGGTAAGCTTTGTACTTCAATAGCATCTCCCGTCTGGCGTGATCGAATTCAATCTCTGATTTACTATACGCAATCTTCTGCCAAGCACTAACAAATTCTTTATGATCACTTTTCTCGCGGAAGTGCTTTCTTGTTTGCCCTAGAACATTTTGGTTAATGTGCCAGCGACATAACATATGCGTTGTCTCTGGGAATACCACTTCTATAGCATTCATCAATGCTAAATCTATGTCGGTTAGGATGACCCGCGGTTCTTCAATTCCATGAACGGAAATCAACGATTTCAAACACTCTAATACCCATTTGAAGTTGTTTAACTTCTCACCCGACATGAAGGCAAATGCCGCGCAGAAAGTCAATCCAGTACACGTCACACCCACTATCTCGAAAAATGGCATACCATATCGTATCACTTTATATGTACTATCCATAATCAAAACTATCGGAAATGTGCGCAAAAGGTCAACACTGACAGGATGGGCAAAAAACAAATCTGTAATTATTTGTCCATCGTCTTCACCAGATTTATGCCATTCATAATAATTGTGTGACTTAAGTTCACCCCACAAGAACTGAAGTTGTGACCTACCCGCCTTCTTTAGAACCCGATTTTTTTGTCGTGCATTGTAGATCGTCCGCATGGTGGAAACATTATCTTCGTTCAATTTCTTCACACCATTCAGTATATCTCTGGGGTTAGTACCAATGAAGGTCGCTCGTTCAACATACTCCATCTCTTCATTATTCAAACGGCCAGCAAAAGAATGACCATCTAGATGTATAGAAGTGTCATGGTTATGAGTACCACATTTTACTTCTAACTTCCATTGATTTGGGGCAACCATTGACCCGAGAAGCTCAAATGGGCAGCCAATCTTTTTCGTTCCTGTAGACTTCCGTTTGCGGTCTTTTTCTGCAATCCTTGGAATATATTTCCCCCCCCCTCTCACACTGGAAATAAACTCTCGGATTTTTTCTGCTGTTTACTTTGTCGCGCCGACTTATGTTGATAACCATACCGTAAAGTTTTCCGATCTTCGTAACCCATTTCACCAACGCGTCGTGTGTGTAGAACTCGGTAGTGAAGAACAAATGACTATAATCGGTAGCGGAAGGTGCATCAGTCCCACTTGCGACATCCGTCCCCTGTTACACAACAAAAAAGCACAATAAACATTCAAGTATAGTTAACAACATAAAAAAATCAGGTTTTTTTTCGAAAAAAATGCGCAAATCTAAAGTTCTGAGGCCTAAAACCGGTGGTTCTAGGCCTCAGAACCGGCCGGACACGGCCATCAGCACCACCGGTGCTGAGGCCATGAACCGGTGGTGCTGGGGCCTCAGAACCGAGCGGACTGAGGCCCCAGGTCCACCGGTTCTTGGCCTCAGCACCGGTGGTGCTGGGGCTGTGGAACCGACCGGCTGCGTGGCCATGCACCATCGGTTCCATGTGCTGGAACCGATGGTGCATGGTTCGTCGGGTTCTTCAATACCTTCGCCGGCGACGGTGGTGGCGGTTCCGGCGACCATGGCTCCTTCTCCGGCGACTCAATCTCTTTTTCCGGCGAAAATTCATCATTCCTTCTCTCCAGCGACATCAACTCCTCCACGCTGATCCCTAGTTCTGCTTCCGACATGATCGATTTTGTGTTTTAGTTTGAATGTTCTTGATTTTCTTAAGAAGTTTGAATTAGGTTTCAAAATTTTTAAGAAACTATACTATTTGGATAGTAAATTCAGCAAAGAAGAGTGTTTGTTTGGGTATACATAGCAAAATAGGACTTTTGGTGAATTGGGTATACTCAGGATAAACTTAGTAGTTTTTTTTTTTACTTAATGGCAGTTTTGATATTAATTTTCTGATGGAGGGTAAAAATGTCAAAAAAAAATCAATCCAAAGTCAACTGTTGTTTTTGGGTATACTTAAACTCGTTTTGGGTATATATAGCCATACCCAAATACTATTCTATGAAAAATATTCATTATTCAACAAAAATTGTTAAAAACTCAAAGCATATGAGATTTTATATAAGGATTGCATAAAACCCTGATTAGAATACACATATATAAAATAAATGCCTTAAAATACAATCAAATCAAATCTTAATACAATTAGATTTGATTTGAATAATATAAAATATTAAAATTATACTAAATTAAATTAAAAAACAATTTGGGCTTCTAAGGTACATCACCATTCTCTGGTTGACGAGAATTTGTCAGCATCATCACCATCATCAACCAAATTTATTTTATTTTATTTTTTTCAATGTTATATTGGTATTTATAATTGTTGACCTTATCGAATAAAGAGAAATTATTCTCGAGTGATCCTTATTCGAAGTCACATTGAAGCCATATAGTTGATGAATGTTTTTGTTTAAAAAACCTATTTATAGCATGAGACAGCATCGCGATGTCCAGTTGATGAAAAAATTGGCTTCGAAAACCTCTTCATAGCATGAAACAACATCTCGATAAGTAAGTTTCTCTTTCATCCGACGATTTGTAGTCAATTTAAAATCATATAGTAATTGGGAAATAAGATCTTTATCGAAACTACTAGCTTGTACATGCACACCCAATCGATCTTCGAGATCTTCATGCCCATAGATGTTTTTCTCTCTTTTAGACCTTGAATCAGAAAAATCAGACTTCAGAAACATGTTAACCCAGTAGTAGGAAGTAATGCTTTGATACCAAACTAATACAGTAGAATGAAAAAAAGAAGAAACAACGATAGATTAAACCCTAATCCAAGGGTAACATGATAAATAAAACCATATCTAGGGTTTCAAGACTCAAACTCTTTTCAATGAAAAATATTTATTATTCAACAAAAACTGTTTAAAACTTAAGGCATACGAGGCTTGACAAAAGAGCTACTCAAAAACCTAATTAGAATACAAGGGGAAAAAAACTCTTGAAATATAATCAACTTAAATCATGAAACAATTAGACTTGATTTGAATAATATAAAATATTAGAATAAAATAAAATAAAATTCAAAATGTTGTTGTTTGGGCTTCTGAGCTATATCACCTAGTTTTTGCGAAAGAATTGTGGATGACTACCCTTGTGAAGATTGACTTCCTTTGTTTGTCTTGTGCGCTTATAACAGATGCCTTTTATAGTGTGTTTGGTGTTTGATGTTTTATACCTGTTCCCAAAGCATACCAAATGGTATTGCAACCTTTTCGTTCAGACTAAAAAACGTCTTTAAATATCTTGGTAGATTGGTTTCACTATAGTCAAAATAACCTTTAAATATCTAGGAGTACAAAGGTCCCAACATCACGTGGAAAATAAAAATGTATGCCATCAGACAAACAATCATCTGAAGTGCTTCGGTTGCCATCATCTTTTCCGTTGGATGCTTTTAATATCGTCGGTCAGTCCTACGCAATTAAAGATATTTTGACCAAAAAGTAAGGTTAGATGTGCATTACATTGATCTGTTTAAGAAAGTAACATTTTCTTGGTTGTTTATGATTTCTTTTATTTGAAAATTTTGTTGAGAGCATCAGATTTATTTATTTTTTCTTCCAGCTACAATATCCTTATTTGAACACAAAAGCACTTTTTATTTCTCCATTATCATCACAGGTCTCAAGAGAACTAGAGCTTATTCTTTCAATGTCACTGATGCACATCTCTCCGGTGATCACTATGAGTCGAGATTCCGTTAAAAAATCGTCGACATAGTACGATGTCATCAATCCTTGATGCTCATTTCATGAATATTGCCTCACCTCGCGTTATGGCTATGCCCATTAAGGTGACAGTTATAACTACTCAAACTGTTTTTTGAGGTAAGAATGTGGTGGTGTGAGTTAGAAGTTGCAAGAAGAAGAAAAAATCACTCTTTTATTTCATTTGTCAAAGCTTACTTTTTTCGTACTATTACATTTTAATTTATATACATTTGAGATTCTGTTTCATGTAACAGAAAGTTGTTGCATATTGTTACGTTTGTTACACATTTATTCATCTATATTAATAGTGGGCTTGGTCACCCTAGACTTTGTTTGAGATCCAGATAACCTAACAACGGCATTCCACAAACCTTTGGAGGTTTCTTCCTCCATTATTTGGGATGTAACTTCAGCACTCATGATGTTATAGAGCTGGCCTAGAAGCAACTGGTCCTTTGCAATCCAATTGTCATACTCGATATTTTCAACCAACAGAGCATCTAAACCAATGACTATCTTGAGAGGACATGGTTTTTCACCATTGATAAAGCCTCCCAACTTGTTGCCTCTTATGATAGGCAACATCATAGTCTTTCACAAGAGAAAGTTATTATTGTCCATTCTAAGGCTGTTAAACATACTTATCTGATTCATTTGAGTATTTTTGTTTGTTAGTAGGTTGTCTATTAAAGACGCAACTTGATCAGCTGATACTGAGCTGAATGAAGGAGAATCTATCGCAGCCACCGAAGGATCGCAAAGTTCTCTGATACCAAGTTAGAAGTTGCAAGAAGAAAAAAAATCACTCTTTTATTTCATTTATAAAAGATTACTTATTTCATACTGTTACATTTCAATTTATATACATTTGAGTTATCATTTCATGTAACACAAAGTTTTTACAAATTGTTACGTTTATTGTACATTTATTGTTCCATTTATTCATTTATACTAGTAGTAGGATTTGATCCATAGTTTAACTTATTAGGACTTGATATTGACGCTTGGGCTTAAGGCCAGTCATTCCTTATATGTCTACCCGATCCAAATCCTGACCCGACACATAAATCCTTAGTAAATTTGTTTTCTCCCAATTCTTTCGTACACAATCCAAACCCTAGATCGAGTCCACCTTCAATAGCAGCCAGCTATACCTTCTCTTCAACCTTCTCATCCTCCTTAAGCCTTTGTAATCTCAACCCAAATATTCTAACTTTTCTCCTCAAACGTGGAGGAGGTATACCGAGTCTTAGTTTGTCCCGCAAGAACAAGAATCGACTTTGAAACAAGGGTTTGCTAAGAAGATCTACTACCTGGTCATGTGAAGGGACATACCGAATGTCCAGAATACCTTGAACAACCTGATCTCGAACAAAATGGAGATCTAACTCAACATGTTTAGTCATGTCATGAAAAACAGGACTGGATGCTACCGAGCTTGCACCGATATTATTGCACCAAACTACTCGATATCTATGAAGAAGGAGATTAATTTCTTGAAGAATAGACCTTAACCACATGAGTTCAAAAGCCAGAGTTACGAGAGACCGATACTCCGACTTGGTACTGGAGCAAGAAAGAACTCATTGTTTCTTAAAAGACCAAGAAATCAAGGAATCTCCTAGAAATATGCAGTATCCACCAACAGAACGACAGTCGTCCTGAGAAGCTACTCAATCAGCGGTAGTGAAACCAGTGAGCTGATGAGCATCGCTTGGCTTTATGTGAAATCCTAGTGTCAATGTACCAGATAAGTAGCGTAATATTCTTCTAAAAGATTGTAGATGCACATTCGTTGGACATTGCTGAAACTGGCTTAGCTTGTTTACAACAAATGCAATACTTGGTCGACTGTGCAAAAGATATTGTAGCAAACCTAATAGACTTATATACCTTCTAGGACATTGAAAAGGTTCACCATCAGATTTGCAAAGAGAAGGACTAGCTCGCATCAGAGAGGAGCAAAGGTTAGTAGTGGACAAACCTTCTCTAATCCGTATATCTTTTATGTAACATGTCTGAGTCAAGTATAGCCTAGACTCGTCTATATAAGCTTCAATACGCATAAATAGTTTGAGACACCCCATGTCCTTAAGGGCAAACTCAGATTTTAACCTCTGAATGAGCTTAGTCAGATAGGAAGAGTTGTTACCTGTAACAATTATGTCATAGACAAAACCTAGTAAGATGATAAGGACATCTTTAGACTGTAGAAAGAACATTGAACAATTAGCCCTTGAATTCTGAAAGCCCCATAACAACAGAGTATCATTTATCTTGGAATACCAAGCCTTGGGAGCCTGCTTGAGCCCATATAAAGTCGTATGCAATTTGCACACATGATGAGGATGTCTAGAGTCAACAAACCTTGAGGCTGTACCTTGTAAACCTGTTCCTTCAAATCATCATTCAAAAAGGCGTTATTTATATCTAACTGCCTTATAACCCAGTCCCTAAACACAACTAAAGTAAAAACGAGTCTTATAGTATAAGCTTTTATAACTGAAAAAAAAAGTTTATGTGAAATAAACACCAAGTTTTTCATGAAACCATTTAGCTACAAGTTTAGCTTTGTAGCATTGAATAGACCCTTTTGAGTTGTATTTCAACCTGTATACCCAATTGAAGCCCACCAGACTCATGTTCTCGGTATGTGGGACAAGAGACCAAATATGATTTTCCATTAAGGCATCATATTCACTTTGTATTTCCTGAGCCCATTGAGGCACATTAGCAGCCGCGGAGAATTTAACAGGTTCCTTGTCAGTAACAGTAGGTAATATGGTAATTCTTGAGTAAATATCCTTGGGTTTAGAAATGCCATCTTTAGCTCTAGTGATCATGTGATGACTGTTTGGTAGTGTTTTTGGTTTGGCTTGGCTGTTAGCTTTATCAAAAGGTAATTCAATGACTAACTGACCTTCTTTTGGTGATTATGTTGTAGGAAATTTTCTTGGCAAGAGACTGTGGCTATTTGGAAGGACTGGAGAATTTTCTTGGACTTGCTGTAAATCACTAAGGCTGCAAGGTAAGTTTTCATGAGGTAAGTTTGTGTGAGTAGTTGTTATATGGTTTAGTTTTAGTAAGGGATTGTTGTCTAAACAAGTAATAAGACAACTAGCTTGTGAGTTAGAATATGCTCTTTGTATATGAGAAGACTCATCTGTAACATTACCAGTAGGAAAACTAGGCAACCAAGAAGAACTAGACATAGAATTCGATGACTGTGAACTTAGAAACCAGAGAAACATGGGAATTCATCTTCGTTGACGATGGCATTCCTTGACATATAGACTTTCCCCTCAGAACCAAGACACCTGTATCCCTTATGAACATCGTTGTAAGCCAAGAAGACACACTTAACATAATGGAATTAAAATTTATTAGTTTGATAGGGCCTAAGATATGGAAAACAAGAACACCCAACAACTTTTAGAAACCTATAATCAGGCTTAGAACCAAATAGTTTTCAAAATGAGATTTGTATTGTAGGATAGATGTAGGTAATCTGTTTATTATGAATACATCTGTGTGAAAATACTATGGACAATATTTATGAGGAATATTAGATTGAGCCAGTAGTGTCAGACCAGTCTCAGTGACATGTGTCTGCTTCCTTTCTGCTCTTCCATTTTGAGAAGAAGTATAAGGACAAGATGTTTTGAGTTGGATACCTGGATCTTTAGCCAATGATAGATAATGCCTAAATTCACCTTCCCAATCTGACTGAAATTTCTTAATTTTTCTGTCAAATTGATTCTCCACAAGAGTTTTAAACTCTTTAAGGACAACGAGTGCCTTACTTTTATGTTTTAGAGGGTATAACCACGTGAACCTAGTGAAATCATGTACAAAAATTATATAGAACTTATACCCTGATTTAGATACAACAGGAGTAGGTCCCCACAAATCTGAATGGATTAGATCTAGGAAATTGAGAGATTGAGACATTGAATTAGAGAATGATAAGGAATGTGATTTTCCTAATTGGCATTCATCACAAAAGAGTTTTTCATTACTAGAAACAATAAGAATATTACAACTTTTCATAAAAATTAACTGGACCCGCTTAGAAGGATGGCCTAACTTTTTATGCCAACTTAGCTTTAGAGAATTAGAATTACTAGGAAGAATAGTGACATGAGACGCTAAAAGATGACCTTTTTGAGTTTCTACCTTAGAACACCTAGGAACAGATGAGCCTTCCAGTCTATACGAACCATTATCAACTCTCTTTATAAGAAGAATCATCCCTTTTGTCTTGTCCTTCACAAAACACTTAGAACTGTGAAACTCAAGAAAAATGTTATTGTGAAAGGTTAGTTGTGAAACAGATAATAGATTTTTGTTGATGTGTGGTACATGTAATATACTGTTTAGGTGAATTTGTTTGTTGTTTTTGGTAGATAAGCATGTCTTACTTAAGTGTTTAATATTCAATTTATTACCATTGCCTACAGTCACTATTTTGTTACCTGAATATTGAACTTTATAATTCATCATTTTAGCTGAGTTGGTGAGATGGTGACTAGCACCATTGTTAACATACCAGCTTTTATCTCCATTCCCAATGTTTTGTGACACAATCATCACACTCTGATCTTGATCACCTCTTTGTTGATCAGATGATACCTGACCCAAGACATTAGGATCATCCCTAAAGTATTAGTAAGCAGCTCCATGTCAAAATTTCCCGCATATTTGACATGTAGGTTTATTATTGGAGTAATTGAACGTGCCTCCTCTACCTCTGAAAGAGCTCCTTTCTCTATAGTTGTTGGGGGTAGTTTTGAGAGACCTTCCTTTGAATTTTGTCCCTTGACCTCTATTCCAATTCCTTGAACTAGAGCTGTAGTTATTATTCCCAATAGGTTTAGTTTCAGGCTTGTTAATAATAACATAATTCCTAGTGGCCATGGATACCTGTATCTTACCTAGTTGTTCAAGTATGTTCTCATAGGTCAGGAGTGTGGCTTGTATATAAAGCCAATTATTCACCTCTTTTTCTGCTAAATGCACAACAATAGGCTTATACTCAGTATCAAGTCCAGCCAACACTTGAGAGACTAGATCATCTAAGGAAATAGGAGATCCTGCTTAGGCAAAACTGTTAGTAGTGTGTTTCAATTTGGCTAGGTAGTCCTCCATTGAGGAACTTCCCTTCATAGTTCTTTGAAACTCAGCCTTGAAGAAAGTCACCCTAGACTTTGTTTGAGATCCAGATAACCTAACAACAACATCCCACAAAACTTTGGAGGTTTTCTTTTTTCAATTACTTGAGATGCAACTTTAGTACTCATGGTGCTATAGAGCCAGCCTAGAAGAAACTGGTCCTTTGCAATCCAATTGTCATACTTGATATTTTAAACCAACAGAGCATCTAAACCAATGACTAGCTTGGAATGATATGCTTTTTCACCATTTGTAAATCCTCCCAGCTTGTTGCCTCTTATGATAGGAAACACCATAGTCTTCCACATGAGAAAGTTATTCCTGTCCAATCTAAGGCTGTTAAACATACTTATCTCATTCATTTGATTGTTTGTTTGTTAGCAGATTGTCCATTAATAAGGCAACTTGATCAGCTGAGCCTAAGCTGAATGAACGAGAATCTGTCCCAGCCACTGGAGGATTGCAAAGTGTTGTGATATCAAGTTAGAAGTTGCAAGAAGAAGAATAAAATCACTCTTTTATTTCATTTGTAAAAGATTACTTATTTCATAGTGTTACATTTCAATTTATATACATTTGAGATTATGTTTCATGTAACAGAAAGTTGTTACATATTGTTATGTTTGTTATACATTTATTGTTCCATTTATTCATATATACTAGTAGTGGGCTTGGATACATAGTCCAACTTATTAGGACTTGATATTGACGCTTGATAAAACTCGAAGAAGTTCGAAAGGAAGGAATAATTGCAATCCTCATTCAGATATCTTCATAAGAACTGGGGGGGCTCTTGATAAGAGAATGAAAAAATAAGTAATAACAAGGTTTATTATATAGAATATAAAGACTAAATTTATGTATTTAGTGATTAAAGACTAAAGTAAATCAAACATAAGAAATAGAGGGGTTAAGGGATATACCCCAAGAACTTGTTTGTAAATAGTAGAAGAGGGGGGTTGAGAAATCCACCTTAACGGTGGTTTATGTAATTTTACTATCCACCTCATGTACTATATAAAGGGCATTTATTTTTTGGAAAAAGGACCAATGATTAGGAAATTATTGCTACATTTATTTCTTTTGTGTCTTTCTCTCTCTACAAAACACTGATTTCATAATTAAAGTTATCTTATAGGAACATTTCTTAGACAGACCCTCTCCTATAAACATTTCTACATCTGAACTCATCCAAGAATTGTCTGAGTTCATCAAGTTGAACACTAGAGTATTCCGTGTTGATCAATATTCCATCCCAATGTCGTATTGCGACGCCTCGAAGGTCATTATCGAGAATGCCAACATGTGATAAGGTGTTCGGTGTAAGTGCGGTGAATTTTGGCCATGGTGTGGTAACTCTAGTTTTTCTGAACTCCCGCCTCTTCTGATAGCTATGATCATTTTCATGTCAGGGTCAGAAGTAAGGTATTATGGTTGCGAGAAATCGAAGATGACAATATTTTCCATGGTTTTTAGCTCCTGAGGCTGTCTTTCGGCTTGTGTTTTAACTTAATATAGTTTTCTTTCTTTATGTCTTGCCGAAGAGGCTCTCTCTGTGTTTATCTCAGTCAAACCTTGTCGATTGTGTATTTTTTTTACAAATTTGGAAAGTTTTCCTTCGTCTATCAGCTACTGGTTTTCTTCATATAGTGATTGATAGGTTTTCTTCATATAGTGATTGATAGTCTTTAGTGTAGTGGCCCACATCATTGTAGAACTAAAGTATTTGGATGCGTCTATATTTTCCAAGTGATAATTCATATTTACTGACCTTCGGTAGTTTAATACTTCCCTAGTTTTAAAGTAGATAGAGGTTATATTATCATTCAGTTTGGTAAAAGGGACGCCGCGGGGGCCGATCCAACCGTTAACCTTTATCATGACTGTTGGATTTGCGATTGGTGTTATTGTTGTTGCTCCCTCTATATCTTATGTGTTGGAATTGGTGTTCGAGCGTGTGAGCCGACCTCTATTGTCCGCTTTGCGCTCGTAAGCGCGCACGGGTTTGCTTTTGGGTGTACTCCCAAAAGGCCTCTAGCTAGTTGAGGTGGGCTCACACTTATATACACTCTTTTATGATCCTTGTTAGCAACGTGGGATTGGGGATCCTCGGGGATCCTCTATGGGATGAAGTTTATTCTTCACATTATGATTTGATTGGAGTAACTTATCATGAACAAGCCTCATGCGTGGCTTTGTTTTGTGGATTCAAGTTGATATTTTGAAATGATTTGATCTTTGGTTAAATGTTCTTCGCCTTCCAAAGATTAGTTGTAAGGATAAGCTGTCTATATACCTGACTCGACTATTGATAGAACTCTCAACGTGAGAGACTAGGTTGCTGAATACCTGAATCATTTTCGTCATAGTATGCCAAACATGCTACACGTCATGCGCTCATAGGTATCCCAACATTTAAATTATAAAACATTCCACATGATGACGTGGATTCCATTTTGCGATGAACTTTTCGATTTTGTGCACGTTGAAATTTAGAGGTAGCAAGGCATGCTCGATTTTTGGTGCGAATGGAGACTTGTCTTGCATGAATTCGTTGTATGCATCATAAAACATGTTTTTATTCATAGGATACCTTTTGATCATTGTTTCTTTATCTGCGGAAGCCCGGTTGTTGTAAGTAAGGGTTGCATATTGGACGAGAAGGTAGAAGTCAGGTGGTGGTAGTATATTTTGATTACAGTACTGTTAATACAATGGTACGTTCAGATTTCCTCCTATCTATAATAGTGGTCACATAAATGTCTGAGGGGCGTTGGGGTTGCTCATGTTGGCGCCTACCAATGCAAGCCGTAGCATTACGGTATTTGATAAAAAAGTGAAGTCGCGTCGGGGGGATACGTTTTTTGAGTTGGTGAAACAATGGTATGCGAGAGATAATAGATGCTGAAGTTGGCCCTTCCTTGGGTATTCCATGTTTGATGATTATAAAATCATGCTTAAAGAACACCCATGAGAGTCGGTCCACAAATCGGGGGTGTTTGATGGTGTCGTTGTATATTCGGGTTGGTTAGTGAAAAATAAACTGGTAGAACCCAATTTCTTGGACAAGTTTCTCTCTAATTAGCTATTTGTCTCTTATTATACCACTATTTGGTTAAAATCTAAGGTACTACTCCTCTTTCTTCACCTATAGTTTCTGCGACGGGTGTTGTTATGAAAGGTTGCCCGATTTGATACATCTGTATTTTCCATGTATTTATAACAAATAATGGTCTTTCTATCTGATACATATTAATACTTATTCATTTGACTATTCCTTTCATCACCCTCTTTTTAATTTATTGCAGTTGGTCTGTGCATTTGAGATTTGATTTTTGTCTCGGACGATCTATGCAATGCGTCTATATTTTTTTATTATCAAGTTATTCTCTTGGGGCTCTCTTTTTAAGAGGTTGAACTGTATTTCTAGGATCTCCTTAGCCTCCATGATGGATCGGTTCATGTGGTTAGTGAATTGTTTCCAAATGGTTCTTTTTCATGCTCTGTTTCAACCATTGTTGAATGGTTTTACGCTCAAGTACTCCTTTGTTTTTACTTTTCTTTTAGCGAAGTTTAGCATACCTTTGGTCGCCAATGGAGCCACCAATCAATGAGTGTAAAAATTAGTAGAGTCGTAGAAAGGTTGTATATATTTTAATAATGAGTTTGTCTCACGTATATAGAGGAAGTTGTTGTAACGATTTACATTGAATACACAATATTTATTGTTTTCACAATTATAGAAGACGGTAACAACCGATATATTTATTCACATGTGTTTAATAAAATCTAAATATTACTACTAAAGATTTTATGAGATGATAAGTTCCCTAAAACCTCATACGAATGGTACGATCGACCAACAAGCCACCACCGACCCAAGGATGCCATCGAATGAGGGGCATCAACCCGGACCATCCACTAGAGCATTGACTACATGTATCTTTATTATTGTAGGGCCTCAACTAAGGTGGTGAAATCCATTTTTATTGTAGGGCCTCAACTAAGGTGGTGAAATCCATTTTTATCGGTATATATATATATATATAGTTCTTTTTATGATATGTGTTATCCCACATTGATATTTTCATCAGTTGTTATTGGTGTGTATGTGTCTTTTATATATATATATATATATTGTGCAATAAATCGAATAATAAAATATATTTGATTTCTATATGGTATTAGAGCTTAGTTATGTGGGTTGATTTTGGATTTCTAGGATTAGTTTTAGAAACCTAATATTATGTTATTTTTATTCTCATTTAATTGTCTTCCTAAATTTTTTTTGATTCGAATCTCATAACTTAGAGAATTATAAAACAATTCTCTTTCGATTTGGTTATTCGAAGATTTTAAATTTGTTGATTATCGATTTTTTCGTTTCACTTTCCATTTTAGTTATTTGAGATTTTTCTTGAATTCTAGATTTTAGGATTTATGATTCAATATTTGAGATCGAGATTGGAGATTTTGTTGAGATTTGAGATTGAGATTGAGATTGATGATTTAGGTGTTTTGGATTTGTAATTTTGTATTGGATATTTAGGATCGTAGTTTGTTCAATTATGATGAGAAGCAACCAAAACAGACTAACTTCTAATGATGAATGTGCTTTCTGCAAATAAAATGGTCATTGGAAGACTCAATATCTAAAATTTCAAAGTAAAGGTAAACAATAACAACAACAACCATCACAACAACACCCCCACAGACTGCTCCATGAACGTATCATCCACCTCAGATAAGCAATAAATAAAATTTGATATCGTGTTTGTCTCTCAACTGAATCTTGAAACTGCTTGAAGATATCTAACACTTCATCTTTTGTTTTCAAAGTGTAAGCCTGAACTTTCCTAGAATGATCATCAACAAAAATAACAAAGTACAGACAACCACTAAGTGTTATGGTTTTGAAAGGACCACAAACATCACTATGTACCAAGTCAAGCAAACTTGGTTTTCTTAAAGGAGCCGAGCTTTTGAAAGACACGCTATGCTTCTATCCATCCAAACAATGTACGCATAAGTTATTGTGTCCAATTTTTCGAGCATATAACTCCTCAAGTTTACTTTACAAATTCTTTGCATATTTTTCGTCTACAACATGACTCAACACGTTATCATCAACCTATTGTCGATTAAAGCCACAAACATGTCGATGAATAGTTATCCATTTTGCATTAGACTCGTCTTTAGGTTTTTCATCACCAAACACTAGTAAATGAAAAGCCTTTAACATAAAGAAGATCTTCCATATTCGATTTTCATATATGATAATTCGAACCATTGATCGTCACCATTATACTTCTATTCACCTCCATATTTGATGCAAGACAAATACACAACCAGTCGCTCTGATACCACTTTGTCAGGAAATAGAAGTACAAACGAAATCTACCTTCTTGTATCAAATATGATTAGAGATAATGATCACAAACAAAATACCAAGTATGAATAAAATCAACGCAAATAACACAGAACACTTTTTACGTAGAAAACCTTCCTAGTGTAGGAAGTAAAGACCACGGGACTGATTTCGGAGTCCAACCAAATATTCACTAACCGAATACGGGTTACAAAACTATTGTCTAAATAAAACTAGAAGATACACCACACAAAGTATGACAACTTCATGCACAACCCCGATACACAAGATTAGGAAACCGAAATCAGAAAACTCACTAAAATATCCCCAAAAACGCAATTAGAAGAAGCTGATCGAAAATACACTTAGAAGACTACAAATCAAAATTCCTAAGTATGGTTATATTTTGATATTATTTACTATTATTATAAGTGTTGTTCTTATTTTATAAATTAATTATTATATAAATCATATATTATAATTTTAAAATATTGTAAATTTATTATTAGACTTCGATTAAAATTATTGTCTCTTTATAAATATTACAAATGTTTTTATATTTTGATATTATTTACTAGTACAAGTGTTGTTGTTGTTTGATAAACAAATTGTTATATCAATTATATATTATAATTTAAAAATCAAATAAGATTATTATAATTTTATTATTAGATTTTGATTATTATTATTATGGTTTGATTATAAATGTTACAAGTGTTTTTATATTTTAATATTGTTTACTAGTATGAGTCTTGTAATTTTTTTATATTTACTAGTACAAGTGTTTTTATGGCTCGATAATCTAATTGTTATATAGTTTTTATATTATAATTTAAATATATTATAAGGTTATTATAATTATATTATGGGCTATGCTATAAAAAAACTCATTTTGTTGGATCCTATAGGACTGGATCCTACAGCTAATCGATAAATCTCTCACTTGATTTTGGACAAATTTATTCCTCGCAGAAAAACAAGGTATACAAGATCTTTAATAGATCTCTCACGATTGTTTTGGGCTTTTTGGGGTTTTCAAGTTTGAGTTTTAAAAATAAAGGGGTAGGGTGAAAAATCTAACAAAATATTGTTTTTCCTAGCCTCGCCCTTTTTATTATTAGACTTTGATTATTATTATGGTTTGATTATAAATACTACAATTGTTGTTCTATTTAGATATTATTTACTATTACACGTGTTGCTATAATATTGAAAGTTATAAACAAATCATTTATTTAAATAGTTCACAATTTATATTTTTTCGTTTCTAGGATTTGTACCAACGCAAATTGAAAAACATATACTAAAAGATCTATGGCTAAACTAAGACTTTATTTTAAATGAAACTCCACTATAATGAGACCCTATTTAAGACCCCCAGTATTTACAAGTATGTCACTAATATAAATATTTTATTCTTTCTAATTTTAGCCACAACACTTCTTCCAAACCTTAAATCTTTATAATTAGATTTTCTTAAACTTATATTTCTCGAATTCAACTATATAATCCTGTGAAGCTAGGTTTTCTCTACTTCCTGGTGTATTTTGTTTTGAACTTAGGTAGATATTTCTAGTAATATTTAAAGTTTTAGATTTTATTCAAACAATCAAATTTTTATTTTTTTTGTAGTTATTTTTCCAATTTTTGTTAGTTCTAGGTGTTAGGATACGTTAATATGTACTATTTGGATGTAGATTTGCTCATTTGGGCTGCTAGAACTAGGGTTTGAAAAAAGATAAACTTTTTACGAGGTAAATCCCCACACGACTAGGTGTCATGGTATACCAGAGGTACACACGATCATGTGCGTATCTAGTATTCCATGGCACCCATTCGTGCGTATCTAGTATTCCATGGCACCCATTCGTGCTTGGATTTATCAGATCCACATGCATGGATTGTGTGAAATCGCACACGGATGTAAGCGTGATTTTGCATAATTCATGCATATTATGTACGTGGATGTGGCTGTTTTGAGAAATTGGCCTATATTCTATTGTGTAAATCTTGAAATGCAATGCTAGTTCACCTTTATGACAATTAGATGTATTTGTTAGATTGTCAGAAACTATTTACGTATTTTTTTATTGTTAGTTAAAAATGTGATGAATGTTTTGTATGTAATTAGAGGATGTCTCCATGTCAGCGTTCACCTAGTCAATCTGATAACGAGACCAGCGATGAAATTCAGCCTGGTGAGTCCTCCCGCAGTACACAAGTGCACCAACATCAGAACTTTCCCCTTGTTCCATTGACTCGTCGATGAAGTTCAGACCAACAATCTCGTAGGTTCAACCGACACGTCCCGTATAACGTCTTCAAAATGACGTAAGTTTTTTAGTGTGTTGTGATTAAATGTTTAAATTTTGGTTAAGTTATGTTAGGAAAACTTTAGGTTTAGAAGACTTAAGCTTCCTAGTATAAATACATTGGTTGTTATACTTATTGGTTTAGGTTAGAATTTTGTGCTAATAGTTGATAGTTGGTACTTAAGCAGAACTATACGCTTTAGTTTATTTGCATTGGTTCTTGGAATTCTTATTTGTTATTAGGATTTCATGTAAATGGTTGGGTAGTTGTTACACTATTTTGTATTGGTAAACCATGCACTTTTAATATTTTTATATTGTTGTTTTTATTTGTAGGCGAGAGTAACATATCCATTGCTACGCTATGTACCAAAACTATTGTGGATGAGATCTTACAGACCAAACCCGTATTCGAGATGAGGTTATGGGACTTGTTTCGGAGACATTGTGGAGTGTCTCGCACGTTGGTCTATGAATGTCCACTTACTTGAGGGGTTTTTGAGAAAGGTGGCATCTAGAAACCAATAGTTTTCACTTCTCATCCGGTGAGATGACGGTGACACTTGATGATTTACATGTCTCCAGTTGTTGGGGTCAACTGCGATATTATTGAGTTTTGCTACCGTGGATGCAAGAAATGTGGCTTATGCTCACCTATTAGGTTTCTCTGGTGATGAATTAGAGGCTGAAATTGGTGAAAACAAGTGGGGGCAAAAGGCACGTTCGCCTCACTTGGTTGAAAATGACATTCTGTTAGCCATAGTTTTTTGATGATATCATTAGTGATGGTGGTGTGTTCCGAACTACGACGTATTATTTACTGCACTTGTTTGGTTGTACTATTTTCGCCAACAATATAAACCTCGACTAATTAAATTTTATCGATGATTACCGTAGTTTGGCTAGATACAATTGGGGGCAGTGGATAGTCACGCAGTTTTATTTCCAGCTGGGTAAAGGTTGCTTACACATAATTTCTGGCATATCTGGTTTTCTTGGAATTTTAAAGACTTGGATTTATGACCATTTTTTGTGCTTTGCACCTGCTTAACATATCAAATTTACTGTTGCACAACCAACGATGTGCGAATATGCGTATCAACTGTTTCGACAAAGCCAATAGGCTCGAAACAATCTTCGTGATCTTCTTATTACATTCATCGACCGTGATGTAAGTTATATTTATGTTTATTTTTATTTTCCATAATATTTTAATATATACACTTGGTAGTTACATTTCACACGTTTGTTGCTTTTTGTAGGTATGGTTCATGCCTTATTTGTATCTACGTGATGTTCTGCTATTTTGTGATGTAGCTTGGACAGAGGCTACGTTGAAGTCCTTTGAAATTTTCGAAGCATACGATCAATTACGAGTCGCTACACATATTGGGCACATTCAACGGGTACCTGGTCTGCTAAGAAGTATTTTGACAGGTTCTAGTAGGGTTCTCCGTACGAAGACTCTTTACAATCAGGATGCATTTATTTGGAATGCATGGCAGTCCTATACTATTGATCATAAGTTTCATGGTGGGGAGTATGTACTAGATCAGGAGGATAGTACCACATTGTCCTATACTGTATGGGTGTCGAAGTTTTTTTGATATGTACTCACAGATCATGAGTCGCGTCCTGCCAATGCATTTGTAGAGGTGAACTCCTCCGCCACCATTCATCAGGTCGTGTTATATGATTTGACGGGTCACATACGCGAGATGGTGGCTATGGAGGAGAGAAACTCTAACTTGACTATGGATGAGCTTCGCGGGCACACCGATATAGGGAGTGATTTTCTTTGTATTTGCTTTTGTTGACGCTATAAGTTTTTCGTATGATTGATGTTTGCATTATGGCCATTTAGTATTGTTGACGTATGGTTTATGTATATTACAATTGTTTTATTTTATGTATGACGTTTTCATTTATCTTATCCTGATGTTCATTGTAAATTACAAATATTTTATTGTGTTTGATTTTTACGTTTCCCCTAACTTGATGATTAATGTAGGTTACATGAAATATATTTAAATTTTCACTACAATATCCTATATCTTCAATGCTTCACGTGGGCTCAATATGATGTACTTAGTTAAACATGCTAGCTTTATCCGATATGTGTCTGAATCTAATTGGTTATTGGGATTATGTTATCCACTACTCAGACTTGTCAAATGGTGATTTGTTTATTTGGATTACATTATGTTACCTAAAAACACAATAAATAGATGTGTATATCTAGTAAGAACACAATAAACACATAAAAAATCACATAAAAAATTGAAAAATGTCTCAAGGGACTATGATAGGAGACGAATATTTAAAAAAAGCTTCCGTAGAAGTCGCAAAAACCTATAATGAGGAACCCGATGAATCCTATTATGAGGAGATTCTATGCCAATTGTACTACTTATATGGTAGTTATAGGGTCCATCCACCGTACATTTTAATAAGCTTGACCAAGGTATTAGATAGGTGAATGTATCTAATAAAATGATGGGTCCACATAGGTTTTAACCTGAATGGAGAGGAACGGTATACTGCATTTCAACCGTTTAACTGTTTGGTCACCGACAGTTTGACAGATGAACAACTTGACTATGTGCCCGCCCAAATACTAACCAAGCATGAGGAAGCTGAGATAGATGTATTTTATTAAATAGTCATAAACGTTTTGTTAAGTTATCGTCGTTACATTTTATTAAGTACTGTGTTATTTTTGTTTAGTTATCTTATGTTGTTGGTCTTTGTTGTTTGAGTCTCGGAAGTCGTTTGCACCTGTTTGAAGTTAAATTTAAGTTTTTTTTTATTTTTTTTTCGTTTACTTTCGCATGAAGTGTTTGTAACAACGTAGCTTAATGATTAATTATTTTGAATTTTAATTTTTCATGTAGAAAGAATAGCCCAACTAGTATTGTTATCGCTCGTGCGGAACGCGAACCAACTAGGATATAATTCTGGAAACAGTCCATCCAAAAGAACTTGTAAAATTCGATAAAATTATGTACCCAAAAAACAAAATGCTATAAATTAATTATTTTAATTTACTTACCTTCACGTAATGGTTACTATGTATGAAACCTAGACCAACTTCTTGTGTAGGACACAATCAAGAGGGCACACTACGTAAAGTTAAATACGTATAGGAAGTTTGAGAGATATGTGGTATACAATACACTCATACCGAGTGGCTATCACTAAGCCAAAGTTGGGTAACATCATCCAATTCCTATTACCACTAACATATAATTGAAACAATTCAACCTTTGTAATATGTTATCTACATATTGTGCACCATCCAACACTCTCTCTAATATGTCACATTGGCCTTGCAATTCGTTCATCAAATCCCGTCTAACTTGTTTCCATCAATCTACAAAACTGTATATAGATAAAGTTATGGCCCGAAATTTGTATTGACCGTCAGGAGCAACATCTTCGAGGCTAGTAATGTAGTCATGTAAGTAGTTGGGAAACCAATTATCGTAATAGCTACAGTTTTTTCCCTTACTCGATTATTTTGCTCGAGTCATATTCTCTTTTTTTTAGTTCAGCTTTGGATTTGGATTTGGCTTTGGGTACTAATAATTTGTTAGCTATCGAGGCAGCCATGCTATCTATCGTACCGAGAGTGTTATTCCCTTGACTATCGTCGTACTCGAACAAAGAAAGGTTTTGCTTAGTTGATTTGTCCAGACCGGCATTTTTCCTACCTTTAGTTATAATCGGCTCTTTAGGGTCCTATGCATGACTTATCGCAAGATTTAGGATTTGCATCATCTTATATATGATATGGTCTTATACATTTGAAGGACCGTAAGTGCAGATGCTACTATGTATTAACGAGAGTTTTCTCATAATCTCATCTTCCATACCAACTTTATCCTTTGGTTTGATCTTTAAAGTACTCCAATAAACATCACATTTTTCAAGATCAATCGACCTACCTTCTCGCTCTATTATAGCTAACTCGTATGCACGCTAAATTATGTGTTTTTCCTAAGAACACAACCACAAGCTACCAGATTGAAGCTCAATCGCTTAGTATCTTTTAGAGTTTTCTCAATAATTTATATGGTCGTACATGAAATTTTACTTTTTAATTCTTTATAAATAGGAAATCCAGATGTGTTTCTAGGACGATACTCACTTAGTTTGAATTATTTGAAAATTATAGAGTGTTGAACGTGAAGAAATACATGAACACTTTCCCAAAATTATTCAAATATGCATAGACTTGTATTGATTGCCCGTTCTAGGTTCGAGTGAGAATTCTATGCCCTTTAACATACAATTAAATTAATTACAATTCTAACATTTAATCTCAAAAGCTAAAGTTTACAAATGATAATAATAGAACTCACTGATTGCTAGTCTGGTTGCCCAAATGTGTATGATGGTTCGTGTGGATATTAAGAAATTTTTCTCCATAAATTTGTATACATTGGTTCATGACATAATCGATAGCCATCGGGCAAAAGAAGTAGACGTGGTGTAACTTGACCGGATTTTTAATATACTCTTCAAACGTCGCTGAATGGGCAGCTGCTTCATAAAATTTAATAAATTTACGGGCCATGTCCGCTCTAGTAGAAACTTTCTTAGTGTACGATATAATTTTCTTGTTTATATTCCAAGTGCATAGCATATGCGTGGCATCAAAAACCACGTCCTCAATATCTCTCATCAATGTCAACTCCCTATTTGTAACGATAATATCAGGTAATGCGGAAAGGTTATTCGTCATTATGGTCCTTAGAACACTTAATGCCCATGTGTAATTCGCTTGCTTATCGAAGCTCAAAAAAACGGAAGCGATACAAAATGTCTTCTTCGTCAATGTTTGACCAACTATTTCTAGTAAATACATATTATACCTTGTAGTCTTTTATGTGCTATCCATTACAAAAACTTGAGAAAATATGCACAAAAAATTGATGCTTGTAGGATGCATGAAAAACAAGTCGAGGATCGCGTCTGTTTCTTCGTTTGTTCCCTCCCAAACAAAGTACTCGTGTTATTTTAACATACCAAACAAGTATTTTATTTGGGTTTTGCCCGCTTTATCAGCGAAATGGTGATTTTGACGAATGTTGTAGATTGTACGCCTACTAGATATAGTTTCCAGGGTTTTCAATATTTGAATCACGGTATATCTCTCTTGGTCGAGAACTAATTGTCGTGAGTTTAATAACAAACTCGCCTTCGTTGGCTTTTAGTTTAACGGCTCGTGAATGACCATCCAAGTGTAAAAATGGTGGGTGGTTGTGTTTCGCGTTTACCACTACCAATCTCCGATAACCTAGTACTTTTACGACCCGAATTCCACTTAACCTGAAGAGACAACCGCATTTTTTTTATGAACAATCTCGACACTTATTCCCAACCCCCGATTTGGGTTTAGGTTTATAAACAGTTTGCCTCTCGCATTTAAAATACATCCTTGGAGTTTTTCCATTTTTATTACCGTCTTTATCAAAGTAATGAATCCTAACTTTCTGCTTTCTGTATCAACCCATGCAACCAATTCAAATTGTGTGCAATAGTTATTTGTAGTAAACGTTTGTGTATAATCGGCCATGGAACATGTGGTTGTTCTCGTTCCTACAAAATGCATGAAAACAAGTTACCACAACATCCTAATTCATTCAATTAACAGCTAAGTAGTTGGAGGATGATCATGCTCACAATAATGCAAATTCTTGCACAAAACTAGATATAATTGGCAAAATTTGCTTACAAAATTAAACAAATTTGAGAAAAAAAACGCGCTTACACATGCATTGATTTGGTAAAATCACGCAAGAACAAGGCCTATAACTTTTGTAAATGCACACATGTTCTTGCGTGATTTTTCACACTCAACGCAGAATGGGTGCTTTGGGTTGTACATCGTGACGCGTGATATGTGCGAGTTACACGGTGGAAGTTAAAAAAAATCATGTTAATGTACCTCAACGTTTGTTTGTAGATGATCAATTAGGGGCTCCTCCTCATCCGAACGAAAATCATCAATATTACAGCTAAAATCGTCATTTATGTCTCTGTAATTCATATGTTGGAAAATATTCTATGCGTTTTAGATAGATTTTGGAGTTAAGGTTAATGTTTGAGAGTGTATAATGGTAGTGGCTAAGGTAGAAAATGAATATTAAGGCTGAAATTTGGGTTTTTATATGCGGGGCAGCTTAGTCATTTCAAGTTTATGGAAAAACAATAGGAGTTGGAAGTCTCATTATAAAAAAAGGGTCTCATTTTAGCCTTACCCAAAACTCTATTACAAATGTTATTCATCTTGATTTTCTTTTGATTCAAGATCTTCATAGTCACTTTCTTCATCTTCATCTTCGGCTTCCTCCATAATTTCTTGCTCAAGTGCACCTTCAAATGTTTTTGGATATTTATCGAATTTTTTTTATATATTCACTTCTTCTTAATACTTTTAGTTTTGTATCCTATAATTCGTCGCAGTCTAGTCCTCGATTGCAACAAGCCCTCCAAGTGTTTTACCCGTCAATCTCGTTAGTTTAGTCATGTATTGCAACCTAGCTTGATTAAAAGCACACTCACTTGTAACTATAGACATAGTTAATGAAAATATCTATTTAGCTAACCTGCAAAAAATAAGAAACTCGTGTATTTTGGTACTCCACCATCTTAATATATCTTGTGGGATTTTAGAGTCATAATTTTTTAAATCAAACCTAGTGTTCAAATATCTAGTAATCTTAGTATAAGCTTGAAGGGTTTCTCTTATATCCTTACTATCTAGAATTTCCATTTGTTCATAGTTGGGACGATTTCTAGATCTACCCTTATTGTCATCAATATTATGAGACACTAAATGTCTCGACATACCCCTGGTTCCGTAATTTCTAGTTCTGACCTTATAAGCGTATGATATCGAATAATGGTTACACTTAGCTGATGTACTATCATAATTCTCAATAAAGTGATCCCATGTCCAAGATGTTTTATTCGTAGACTTCGACCTACCACTAGTTTTATGGGAAAGTGTGTTTTCAAGTGTCGCGATTCTACAGGAAAACCATGAATTTAAGTCGGGCCTAAAGGGAGGCTGAATTCCAAGATTAGGTCTTTGCCATATATTGGAGCCACTTCGATATTTTTTTATAAATAAGTTAAAGGATTTTGAATTTGTAAAAAAAATAAAAAAGCACTAATCCAAGCTAATAGCAATAAAAACTAATATCAAACAATATCACAAATTACTAAAATGAAAATTAGAACTGATATAAAAAATATCATAAATAAAAAAAATGGATTTTTTTTAATAAAATTGTAAAAGAATTAGTAATCGAAACTAATATCACAACAAATAAATGAAAATATTATATAAAACTATTAAATCAACAAGTATAATATTACCTCAACTAGATTTAATTTATTTTATCGATTGGAAATTATGATCGAAAACTAAAATAAGAGAAAGTAGAAGAGAAACTTTTTAGAAATTAACTAAAACTTTAAACTTAGTAAATTTGAGAGATTTTAGTAGAATTAGAGAGTTTAAGAGAATATTTGAGAGGTAAGTGAGAGTTGAATGAGTTTCTCCTCTGTATATAGAGAAGTAAAACAAAAAATAACTTTAAAAATACAAAATCGGACCCAAATGAGACGTCTGATTCAGTCAACTATTTTTTTAAACATAGTTGTAGCCACTTAGACGTTTGGTTCCAAACGGTTGTTTAAATAAACTACCCATTGGGAATTGACGTCCGATTTCAAACCAAAAAAAATATAAATATTTTCATTTATTCTACAACTTTTTCACACCTTCAAACACAAAATTTCACAACTATTCTTCTTGAATCTCTCACAGAGAAAATTGTCGAATTTATTCAATGACTTCATAAAAATCGAAGAATGTTCGAAGAGGAAAAGATGAATCATCCGCATCGATAAGAAGAATATAATCTGAAAGAAGTGTTTCGTTCCAAGACATACATTAATTTGTGACTATTGAACATAGGCTCGAAAGAGAGGTTCTCATTCAAAACCATTTTAGGAATGTTGTTGAATATCTTGTCCTCAAGCAAAATACACTCCTCTTTTTTACTATTATAAGGATCTTCGGTAAGAGTGTCTTTGTAGAACTTAACATCAGAACTACCAATGTCCTCATGTTTATATATCCAGTAATTGTTCTCCTTTATTCCCTTATGATATTCTTTCTTCTCCTCTTAGAAACATGCGACTAATAGACCTTTATATTGTTATCACCTTCCCTAAGCTAGTTACTGAAACTTTTCTGCTTCCAAAACTCATGCTCATTCCTTAGAGCCTGAATAAATAAATTTTTGGTCTTCTTCAATTCATTCATAATCTCAATATTATTATTGATTAACTGTAAATCCTCAAGTATCTTCACCTCCTCCTCTAAGTCTTTCACCTTGCTAAAAATATTTTCAAAATGAGCAACATTCCAGTTCTTAAGATTTTTCTTCAACCTCTTCATTTTGTACCAGAAAATTTGATTAAGCATCCTTGCAATCTCAAGGTTCCAGTTATTCTCAACAACATTTAGGAAAGTATTATCATTTATCCACATGTTCATAAACCTGAAACTTTTATTTTTATTTATCGATTCATTAGAGAAATTAGCAGTGATTAAGAGTGGAGGATGGTTGGAACATGTTCTGACCATGTGAATAACCTGTGTGCTTTTGAACTTCTCAGACCATTGACTATTGAACATAACTCGATCTAGGCGTTTCCACTTGGTACTTCTGTTCCAAGTAAACTTAGAACCAATGTACCCTGTGTCTTCAAGGTTACATTCATCAATTATGGTATTAAAATCGTCTGTACTATTTTGGCAGAGAGTTGTGCACCCAACTTGCTCCTTAGTAGATGTAATCATATTAAAATCACCAACAGTTATCCGCCCCTTTTCAGATGTAGCAACCTTCTTAAGCTGATCCCAGAGAGTCAACCTATTCACCCTCCAGACTAGCAGTAATCTCAAACATCCTCTATTTGCTGGCCCTAGGCTCTTGGATTGCAATTATTTTGATCTTCTCTTTTAAGACAATAAATTTCATCATCCTAACTGTAGCTAAGTTATGGATGTCACACGTTCTAGTTAAGCATCCTTATCATTATCAGAAAATGATTTGTAGTTTCTGTTTGTCTCAGAAAATTTTACAGACTTGATTATAACTTTACTGGTTTCTTTCTTTTTTTCTCAGTTTTTACTTTGTTTTTCAGACAAATTCCAAAGCCAGGATCCGAAGAGGCATCAGTTGTCATGGAAGTTGGAGTAGCTGGGACACTCCCAATATTATCTTGTTGAGAAGAATTTCTTCCTGAGCTATTATTATCATATTCACCTTGAAGAGCATATCCCTGGTCCAACATTTGAAGAGCACCAACAATCTCTGACTCTCCTGGAACAGAGTCAAGAACATTTTGAGTATCTTGGATATAAAATTCATTGTTGTCGATTTTTTGATTTTGATGAATCACTATCGTTTGGATCTTTGGTTTGTATTCAGCATGAATGTTTCTTATTTTGTTGCTCTTGCTTTAAATTGTATCAGTGTTAGTAGGCTCATCTTCATTATTTTCAGAATCTGTATCCATCTCTAGGTTGTTCTTCTTGCAGTCAGTTTGTTTATGACCCATATGAAAGCAACCTTGACATAAATCTGGAATATTTTTGTATTTAACATTTAACCAGCAACCTTCATTGCTATTGAATCCAATCCAAATATGGTGATGAAGCTTATTAAGAACATCAACTTCAACGAGAGCATAACATGCATTTGAGTATGCTCTGTTTTTCTCTATGATGTTACTTCTATAAGGGACTCCAATGGCCGAAATTATATCGTTTAATATCTTTTCATTGTAAAGAAACTCCGGTATTTTTTCGAACTTGATCCATATCAGAGAAATGGATCTTTCTTGGTGCTGAATTCTGGTGTCTAACGAAGCAGCCTCATGATACTGTTATGAAAATTCCACACTCTCGTAGCCCAGAATTTACACACATCCTCTTTCAGATCGAACTCGAAGAATATGCGATGAGAGTATTTAATTTCCACGTTGTAAATACCTTTAAATCTGAACGTATTCAAGAAACTGTTCAACACAGATTATTTCGAAATTCCAGCCGAAAACTTTCCAACTAGAGTAACTCTAGTTTGCTGAATGAGAGTATCTTTGATCTTTTTATCATATTGGAAAGAGATATGATCATCTTTCACTTTTATGCTTTCCAGAGATAAATCGATCTTTTAAAAGATAATACTAGGTTTGACACCTTCAGGCATATGTCTTCTTCACCTGAGAAATTTTGGTTTTGTTACCTCTGTTTCTTACCGGAAGAACTGGGTATTCTTCATCTTCGTAAGCCATATTATCATTAATTTTCATACAAAAATCTTGAATAGAAGAGAAGGAAGACGAGAAGAAGTGAGAAAAAGAAGAAGATTAAGAGATTGAATCAACTTCTTGACTCAGGTTTTGGAGATTTCATGGACAAAAGGTAAAAGTAAAACCTTTCTAAAACTTGAAAACTCAGAATTACACTTTTTAATTAATGCATCAATAAATCTATATTTGGACCCACAACAAAGGTTGTATCGGTCTTATTAACCTATAATTTTTCCATTTTAGAGTAATTGCCTTTTAATATTAGAACACAAAAATATTAAAAAGTAGAAAAAATATTTTTGATTTTGTAGAAAAAATAGCTATTCATTTAGCTAACTAGTTTTTATTAGAAGTTACTATATAAATAGATTAAAAAAGACAAAGAACAAAATATTAAACTTATGATAAAAGTCAATGGATATTACCAAACGATATTTATTATGAAACAAAAACCATTAATGGAAAAAATATTTATTTTGAACTGAAAAAAAAATATATAATTTTGAAACGCATGAGTAAGGATGTCAAAAATTCCGAAAAATTCGATATTCGACCGTAATATTCGATATCGAATCCGAAGAAAACGGGTGATATCCATATTAAAAAAACGAATAATATTTGTATCTGAATTCGTATCTGAAGATATTAGATATAGATATAGTCATATTTGTATTCGAAATATCTGATATCCGTATTCGAAATATCTGATATCCGAAATTCTTTAAATAAATATATATAATTTTTTTATTTGAGCATGTTTTTTAGCTATCCCACATTATAAAAAGCAAAAAAAATTACTAACAAAGTTGGTCATAAATATTGTTTATTAAATGTTAAATGTTTGTTACAAAGTTGGAAAAAGACTTGCTACAAAGTTGTTTATAAAACACATGGTGGCTTTTTTAACAAGTATATCTTTTTTAGTCTTATGACTTATCCCATATCTAAAATGTGTAAAAGAATTGCTACCAAACTTTCTATAAAAAGACATGTTGGCTTTTGAAAATAAGTATTTTTTTTCTTAGCTTTATCCCACATCTAAAATGGTAATATGAATTTCTAATAAGATGCATATAAAGGTAGCCTAACCAATTGTGCAATTAGTTAAAAAAAATTAGAGAAAGTTCAGATATTCAGATTCGTCGAATACGGATTCAGATATAATTTTTAAAACAATTCGGATTCGAATTCAAATTCGGATTCGGATAGTGATTTTGGATTTCAGATTCAGATATAGACAGATCTTTATCCGAAATATCTGTTTGACAGCCTGACGCATGAGTTTGGTTTATATATATTTTTATCTTTCTTTTTACTTTTTTTATTAAGATCTATGTATATTAATTAAAAAAATACTGTGCAGCGTAAGATATTAGTAAGAATACCATTTTATATCTTACTTTTTAGAATAAAATATTTACGGTGTAATAATTTTATAAAAGGGTAATCAATCAATAACTAGTCAACCTTGGACTTATTTACTAATAATCGCATAATATTTGATATAGTACGGATAACCATCTGGTTTTAAATTGAAAATACCAATAACTACCGCGTAGTCTCAAATACTCTTTAATATTTTTTCGTTTTTTGTTAATGTAATATCTTACAAATCATAGCTCAAAAAATAAAAAAATAAAATAGTAGTTTTTGTTTTTAAGACAAAAAACTATATTCATGAAAGATATTTAAAACAATGACTTTATTTAGTTGCATAGTTCGTGTGATTTTATTGCGGCGTAAGTAAAAAAAATGATCTATGTTCAGTTGTGGAATTATGTACAAAGAAATTGCAAAAATAATTGTGTTCAGTTGCGGAATTACTTGCAATTCGGAATTACTTGCAATTGAGTTGCGAAAAAAACAATACTATTCAGTAGCAGAATGACGTACAAAAGAGTTACATAAATAAGACTTTGATTATGGAAAAACAACAGTATTCAGTAGTAAAATTACATGTAAATGTGTTGCGTAAATAAAAAGAAATAGTTACATTAATAGGAATTTATTTGCGAAATAAGTCTAGAAGAAGTAATTGTGTTTCAGTCGTGGAATTACGTGTAATTTAGTTTCTAAAAACAATTGTGTTCTAGTTGCATAATTAAGTGTAACTTAGTTGCGAAACAAATATCCAAAAATATTACTCATGTTTATTTTTTGTTCGTCTTTAAAAATAGAAATATATATATAACTCATTTAGGATGTTGAAATTAGTTAAATTTAGTACTAGAATCAATTAAAGAATGATATGATGTTATGGTTTTGTTGTTTTGTGTTATATTTAGGTTTTTTAGGGGTATGCATAGTTTATCATAAAAAACATTCACTGGAAATCGCGAATTTTCTTGAGCACTAGTAGAACAATGCTCGTACCACGAATGTTGTTGTTGATATGGCACCAATGATGCCAAAGTAATGGTCTTTTTTGTTATTTGGCATCGTTAGTATTATATCGATTGATAAGGATATGAAATAGTAGGGACTTAATATATTAATGATAAGGTTAGTCATGATAAATTGTAAAGTTATAAGAATTATTGGTAACTATAAGGGACTCCAAGATAATTTTAACCAATTTTGTAACTAATTCTGTTAGATGAAGTCTTACACATCTATATAAAAGTATGAGATGATGAATAAATGGAAAATTCTTTCAAGTCATATTCTGATTTTTAGAATCACTCCCTCTCTCTCTCTACAGTCTTATTTTACCTTTCTAAAACTGTAATTCATACTCAACAAATTGGCGACCACATTGGGAGAACTTTGATTGGTAACTTAATTACACATCAAAACCCAAAAATAGTTGAACTCTTACTCAATGATGTTGTTATTAATCAGTATGGAACTGGAGCATGAAGTTGATCCAACAGTTCACAAGGCTATTGAAACTTTGAAATCTGATTTACGTGGAGAAAAAAGTATGGAAAACAACCAAATTCCGGTACAGCAACGTCACTCTGATATTGAAGATCAAATTAACCAATTGTTGGACAAGATAATTGCGTTGAATGATAAGTATGTTCAAAGAGAACAAAAAATTCAGTCAGCAAAGCTACAATCTAAGGTACGACAGGTTGTGAAGAAAAACGAAGTAGAAAAATCAATCTGATCAATCGTACATAGCTCATCAAATTTGAAGCGACCGAAAAAGTACATTTTGGGTCTGATAAGGAACACCGAACTTCAGGAAAGAAAATAAAGATAAACATAGGTACATCACATGTAATGATGATGAATTTCATAGCTCGAAATCTGAGGGAGGATTGTTTAAGTAAAGAAAATATCGAAGTTCTTCAAAACGAGAAAGAAATCAGAATCTTAAATCACGCAAAGAGTATAAGTCAAACAGAGACAGTAAACCTCGTCATATGAATGATATTGTATGGTATGAAATAAACACATCTAACCAATACATATGTGTAGGAGATCAGAATTTGTATGATGTTATAGGAACCAGAGGAGATGACGATTATGTGCAAGGAGTAGATTGGATAAATTCTCCTTTAACTGCTGAGATTAGGTATGTTTCTCTTCCAAAACATTTGTATATCTCGAAGGTCGAAAATTGTGATGGAACGCAAGACCCTGATCATCACATCGAACAATTCAAAAACTATATGATGAACTTCAAAGATGATGACAGGTTGGTGTGCAGAGCATTATCTCAAACCTTCAAGGGTACTATATTGAAGTGGTATAATAGAATTCTGATGGGATCTGTTACCAACTTTAGGGACTTTTATACATCTTTCAGACGATAATTCATGGAAAGCAAAGAAATGTGTGTTAATGATGATACAATAATACAGTGTAAGAAAGCTGTGGGAGAAAAGTTAAAAGGTTATACGAGGAATTAACAAAAGCGAGATTGGATGATTGTGAAGAGCTGGTTGCTATGGCCACTTTTAGACAAGGGTTGTTAACAGGAGGTCTGGGAAATGAAATAACAAAAAAAACACACTAACTTTTGGAGCTTTAGTGGCTCTAGTAGAAGATCAGATTAAAATATAAGAGTCCAAAAAGGTTCAAGGTGGACCGAATTCTATATAAAAAACTTCAGGGTAAGGAACTACTAATCATGGCTATCAGGAACATCTCATCCGAAGACAAACAACAATCTACCTCCTCGAACACAAGGGTTTTATTCTCAAGAAACAACAAACAATCAACATTATAGACCAATGCCAAATAAATGGATAAGGCCAGAGTACTATGCAGATTTGACTGAGAACGTAGCTGCTATTTTTGAGAAGTCTAAAGGTCATGTAAGCTTTAAAAAACCAGCTCTTATAAATAGACCAAAGAAGAGCGTAATAATAGATTTTATAAGTACCATAATTATATTGGACACAAAACTGCCGATTGTATAGCGTTAAAGAAGAAGATACAGATTTTAATATAGAATGAAAAATGAAGAGCTTTTGTTGAAGGGCTAAGTAATGGATAAAAAACTCAAAGCTCATCGGCACATCAAATTTTTAATCCAAATTCTAAGCAAGAAAGTGCATTTATATTTTGGATTCTAAATGTGATGAATTTGATGCAGCCTCGAAATATTTATACACATATCCAGATTGATTAATTTTTCTACCTGTGGATGAACCAGTGGAGCAGGGACGAGTTTGAAGTTTGTGTGAGTATTCTGAATCTTTAGCAATGTTTGAGGAAGATTCAATGGTTGACAATACTAACAGTTCAAGAAAAAAGGAATGTAGTAAGTCTAGCCACCCAAATAGAAGGAAGAATGTCTACTCACTTGTATGGAAATATTTTGTTCGATCAAGATGATTTGAGAAGAATAGCAGGACCTCATGAAGTTATAGTGGTTATATGAGCATAAATAGTCGAAACTGAAATTCGACGTGTTCTGATATATACGAGGATTTTTTCAAATGTTTTGTTCAAATCTAAATATGATAGGATGTGAAACCCACCTCGAATTTGTCAACCTAATCGTACTATAATTGGGTTTACATGGGTGACAGCTCAAGTGATTGGTGAATTTGAAAGTGAAGTATGTTTGGAAAAAGGTCCTTTTAAAAAGAAGGTCCAAGTCTTGTTCATAGTCATTGAATGTCCAACAATTCTAATTTGGGAGATCTTGGCTTTTAAGAATGTGTGCTATTGTTTCTACTATTCATCAATGTTTGAAGTATGTCATTGGATATCGCGTCAGGGTGGCTGGAAATTACCAAAAGCTAGCCATAGAATGTTCTACAACAACTCTTCCTATTTGAGTGTCTAATTGCGAGGATCTGATGACTGAATATCAATCATAAGGGTTAACCTTGGATGAAGAGGGAATATCTTATCCGAGAGAAACCCCGGGTTCTTTAAAAGTGCGTGAGAACATTGAGGAATATACATTTTCTAATGGGAAGACTCTGTGAATAGGGTCGTTTTTTTCACCTACTTTACGTTATCAGTTGTTACAGTTCTTGTTTGATAATTTGGATATCTTTGCTTGGAAAACAGATGATGTAGTAGGGGTTCTACCTGAAATGATATATCGCAACTTAGCTATAAATCCGATGATCAAGACTGTTATTCATAAGAGATGTGCTTTTGTGTAGAAAAATCTGAGGCTATCATGGTAAAGATAGATTGCTTGTCTAGGGTGGGACATATTCGAGAGGCACAATATCCTTTATGGACTGCAAACCCAGTATTAGTTAAAAATAAGAATAGAAAGTGGTGGATGTGTGTTGAATTCACAGATTTGAATCGAGCATGTCCTAAAGACCCATTTTCTGTCCCTCAAATAGATCAGCTGGTTTATTCTACTTCAGGGAATCAAATTATATCTTTTATTGATGCTTTTGTAGGTTACAACCATATTTAGATGGATCCAAAAGATCAAGAGAGTAGTATGTCTATCACTGATCGAGGATTACATTGTTATAGAGCCATGCCATTTGGTTTGAGGAATGCTGGAGCAACATACCAGATATTGGTGAATAAGGCTTTTGCTTCTTAGATTGGGAGGAATATGGAGGTGTACATTGACGATATGCTAGTTAAAATCTCAACTGATGGTGAACACTTGAAAGATTTAGAGGAGACTTTTCTATATTCAAGGGTTATTCGATTGAAGCTAAACCGTGAAAAATGTACCTTTGGCGTACAATCATGGAAGTTTCTAGGGTAAATCATTAATGAAAAAGGGATAGAGGTTGATCATGAACAATTAAAGGCTCTGGTATCGATGACGTCACCTCGAACTGTAAATAAGGTGCAGATCTTGACATGAATGTTAGCTGGTCTTAATCGATTTATTTCGAGGTTTTTCGACAAGTCTTTTCTGTTTTTGTCAACTTTTAAGATGACCCAAAGACTTTAAGTAGACACCAGATTGTGAAGCAGCTTTTTCAAAGATTAATAAACTATTATGATCACCTGCAATCTTGTTTAAGCCTCGAATTGGAGAACAACTGTTTTTATATATAGCAGTATCTGATTTTGCTATGAGCGTTGTTTTGACATGTCATGAGAATGGAGTTTCGAAGCCAGTTTATTATGCAATCAAGAGTTTGCTTGCATTGAAGAAAAGGTATTTGAGGCATGAAAAATTGGTCTTGGCTTTTGTAGTGACTGCTAGAAAAATGCGTCCTTATTTTCAAGCTCACACCATTGTATTCAAACTTCTTTTCCACTAAAGAATATGTTACAACGATCGGACATTTCTGGTAGAATGACCAAATGGTCACTAGAATGACCAAATGGTCTGTAGAATTGGGATATTTTGATATCAAATTTTCACCTCAAACAACAAGTAAAGAATGAAGAGACAAGTAAAGAATTAATTCCAGTGTAGCCTATTGGGATCTAGTGTATGGGTTCTGTTAGTTTCTTTTACAGGTGAAGCCATGTACCAAGCCATTCAATTTGGTTTTCATGCGTCGTATAATGAGGCAGAATACGAGGCTGAGTTAGCTGGATGAAGGCTTGCAAGTATTTGTGGAGCGACAACAGATCGCTTGGAGATAGATTCTCAGCTAGTGGAAAATCATATGGCAATAATATTTTAGGCTAAGAAAGATCAAATAATTTTATATCAACGCGAGCTTCGAAATTTAAGTTTTTTGTTTGATAAAGTGATCGTTGAGCATATGAATCGAGGAGATAATACGGTTGTTGATTATTTAGAGACAATTGCTTACACAGAGGAGTGTCTATGGATATTGTTACAGGAAAGCCCATATGTAATTCGAAGTGAATGAAGGTCTGATATCCTCATTTTTTTGCTAAAAGGTATGTTACCTCAAGATATACAACTGGCTAAAAGGATACGATACAAGGCTCATAGCTATGTTGTATTAGATTGAGTCTTACATATAAAGTTTTCAAGTAGACCACTGGTGTCCTGTTTAGGTAAACAAAAATCTCATGAGATTTTATCTGAGTTGCACGATAATGAAGGTTCAGCTAACTGTGGGATAAGTCTATGGCACAAAGATTTTTGTTGGCAGGTTATTATTGGCCTTCTATTATGAATGATGCTAAAGTTTTAGTTCGAGGTTGTGATATTTGTTAATGACTTTCCAATTCTATTCACAGACCAACAGTATCACTTACTTCTATTTCCGAAGCTATTCCTTTCGATAAATATGGAATAAATTTAGTAGGGCCATTGCATATGGCTTCTGGATTGTGTCAAATGATTATTGTGGCGTAGATAATTTTTGAAGTGGGCTGAGCTGAACCATTTTCTGGTACAAAAGCCAAGGATGTTATCAAATTTATGATGCATAATATTTGTTGTCACTTTAGAGTTCCACGAAAATTTACCACAAATAATGGTCCTCAATTTAACAACAAAGAAATGACTTCTTTTTAAGCTTCTCTGTAGCTACTAGGTTCCTGCATCTCAACTTCTTCTGCAACTGTCAGAGCATATGCACCTAGATTCACATACCTTTTTGGAAGTCTGATATCTCTTCTTTCTCTGCCCAATGCTATGCTATAAGGTTGTTGTTCTGGTTCAGGCGCATCATCGTCACTATCATCTGATGCTGACGCTTCACCTCCTGATTCTGGATCCACCTTAGAACCACTTGAATTACTGGACCTGCTAGCAACTGATTCTACTTCAAGCTCCACCTGTTTACTCACAACCGATCCTGATTCGACCATTTCTCCTACTTCCTTCTGACTGTCTATAGAAGCAAACTCATTAAAAGTAACGTCCCTACTGATGAGAAAACCTGGAGACTTTGGAGAGGTACACCATAACCTATATCCCTTCACTCCAGTAGCATATCCTAGAAATATGCATCTCTTTGCCCTCGGCTCAAGCTTACCATCTCTCACATGAGCATACGCAGGACAACTGAACACCCTCAAATGTTCATAATCAGCCGACGATCCAGACCAAATCTCAAAAGGAGTTTTACAATTAATAGCCGTTGATGGAGACTGATTCAACAAGGTAACACGCTGTATTAATAGCTTCAGCCCAAAAATCCTTTCCCACACCGGAATGCGAGAGCATACTTCGTGCCTTGTCACAAAGCATTCTGTTCATTCTTTCTGCGACTCCATTCTGTTGTGGTGTTCTAGAACAAGTGCGATGGCGCACTATTCCCTCAGCTTCGCAAAACTCGTTGAACTCACGACTGCAATATTCTAACCCATTATGTGTCCTAAGACGTTTGATTTTTCTTCATGTTTGCTTCTCAATCATCGTCTTCCATTTGACAAAGGTTGAATATGCTTCATCTTTCGTTTTCAGAAAGTAAACCCACACCATCCTTGAATAATCATCAATCAAACTCATGTAGTATCTGGCTCCGCTCTTGGATGGAATTCTGTTTGGACCCCAAAGATCTGAGTGAATGTAGTCCACTGTCCCTTTAGCCTTTCTTACAACTGATTTGCTGAATTTGACTCTAGTTTGTTTACCAAACACACAGTGCTCACAAAAGCCCAATGATTCTGCTTTATACCCTTTCAACAAATCTCTCTTTCCCAAAACAGCTAATCCTCTGTCACTCATGTGACCAAGACGCCAATGCCACAACGTATTTTGATCCTGCCTACTTTTGCTATTACTCCCTGATGATGCTACTGCAGCATCGCCCATAACAACACTTCCCTAGAGAATGTAAAGACCCTTATGCAAATTGCCTTTCATGCATACCATTGAGCCTTTTGTCACTTTGATTACACCATTTTCTGCATGGTACTTGTAACCCCGAGAGTCTAGAGTCCCAAGAGAAATCAGGTTTCTTTTTAACCCAGGAACATGCCAGCACGTCAAGATTCTAACAACCCCGTCAAACATTCTGATTCTGTCGTTACCAATACCACCAACAGTCAACGAATGATTGTTCCCTATATAGACAGTTCCCTGCATTGGCTTGTATGTATCAAACCACTGCTTGAACTGACACATGTGATATGTAGCGCCAGTATCAAGTACCCAAGATTTTTTCCCAAAGTCTGAACTCGGGGACAATACATCTCCTTTACCACTGTTTTCACTATCGTCGGAATCGTTCACACCTTCAACAATGTTTGCTGCATTTCCCTTTTGATTTCCCTTCTTACCATTCAGTTTCGGACAATCTCTCCTATAATGACCCTGCTCACCGCATTCATAACAGTTTGAGTGCTTCACCCTTGACTTGGACCTCCATTTCTTCCTTCTTAAAGAACTCTCTTTGCTTTTAGAGCTTCCCCTAGTCATAAGACCTTCCCCTTCAGCTTGATTGTCTGGCTGCAACTGTCTCATCTCTTTTGATTTCAGTGCCCCTTTGACATCTGCTAGTGATAACTTATCATTACCATACATAATGGTATCTACGAAGTTTTCATAGGGAGCTGGTAACGATCTCAATACAAACAAAGCTTGATCCTCATCCTCAATATTGACATCTATGTTCTCCAAGTCCATTATAATTGATTTAAAATTATCTAGGTGCTCTGTTATGGACATACCTTCTTTCAATCTGAAATCATACAAACGTTTCTTCAAGTATAATCGGTTTACTACTGATTTCTCTGAGTAAAGATCTCCTAGCTTTTTCCATGCGCATGCAGCAGTCTTCTCACCACTAATCTCGCGAAGCACATTGTCTTTCACACTCATTAAAATCCAGCACAAAGCCCTTTGTTGAAGATTTTGTTTCTCCTCTTCTTTCATCTCTTCTGGTAACTTATTCTCCACAGCCTTCCACAGCCCTTGCAGTACCATTGAAGATTTCAGTTTAATCTTCCACAACGCAAAGCTGGATCCCCCATCAAATTTTTCAATCATGTATTTTGTTGCTGTAGACGCCATTATGAAACCCTAATTGCAAAAGCCCTAATTTCACCACGTGACTCTGATACCAATTTTCTCCTACTTCCTTCCAAATTTCACACAGGATTTAACGTGGTTCGACAATTGTCTACGTCCACGGGCGCCGCCAGAGAAAGACTTTCACTATGATAGAAAAGGTTACAGATTTCAGATTGTGTTTTGTGTCGCCCTAGTAATCTATTTATAGGAAATTAATAGACTTACTAGACTATGGGAATAATGGGCTCATACCACAAGACTAACTCAAGTGATTGGACAATATCACTATCACAACACAAAACTGTACTACCGAACACAGTACACTGTCAAGGCACTATTTGACTCATTCACAAGAGAATTTTTCCGGAAAACTGATTGTCGGAGAAGTATAATATCGCAAGAGTCGCTAGATTTCCAATGCTTGAGGGCAAATGGCCATTGAGGTTATTGTTAAAAAGACGTACGCTTTGGATTTTCGGTAAATTTCCGATCGATGAAGGTAAAAAACCTGTGAGCTTGTTTTGGGAAGCCCGAAGATGAACAAGAGAAGTGAGATTAGAAATTGAAGAAGGTAATCTTCCAGTGAGTTTGTTTTGATGGAGCTCCAGATCATATAACTGAGAAAGTTTACTAATTGAGAATGGAATAGGTCCGGTTATTTGGTTTTCTGATAAATCAAGAGCCTGTAGATTCTGAAGCTGTCCTATACTCGAAGGAATAGTACCAGACAGATTATTTTTTGAAAGTTGTAATTGTGATGACAAACCCAACTTTCCAATTTCATTTGGAATAGAACCCACAAATTTGTTTCCTGAAAGATTTAATTCAGACAATGATTCCATAGCACCAAAGACAGAACCAAGAACAAAACCAGACAAGTTGTTACCACCTAGATTAAGCCTTTCTAGTTTCTCCAAGCTTTTGAATGAATTGGGTATTGACCCATAAAGCTGATTTACTTCAAGGAGCAAATGCTTGAGGTGTTTTAATCTCCCAAACTCCACCGGCACAGGCGGAGCCAGGTGGGGTCCTGTGGGGTCCCAGGAACCCACGTAGCCCCATAAATATTGTCTTTAGTACCTTATTTTTACTTCATGACTCAGGCTAGTTGGTAAAAGCGTCGGCCAGGAACCCACAGACCCAGCTGTGGGTTCCGTTTAATTAATTTTTCTATATGAGTGTAGTTACTTTTTCTATATGAGTGTAGTTGGTAAAAGCTGTAGAGTCTGTTCAATTTATTATTTATTATAGATAATATGGAGTCTCATCATATCGAGTCTATTCAATTAGTTTTTTAAGATAATATAAATTTATATATATAATATGATTCAAAAATAATATAAATTTATATAAATTTGATTAGCGGGCGGGTTGGTTCCTTTGTGGTCGCCCCTAACTACAAGATACAATTTTTTAAAACAATTGTTCTTTTACTATTAATTAGGAAACTAAAGCTTGAGATACTAAAATATTTATTATGACTCTATGTTATTAATTTTTATAATTCAAGCTTTGCTACATGTCTTATTGAATAGTCAATAGTTACAAAGAATAACATTGATTGATTTATAGTTTTTCTTAAGATAGAAAGCTGTAGATTTCAATTTCGAAACAAATAGACCTGCATAAATCATAATTTTTTATTTTGCTTTACGGATCAAACCGTAACAACATAGGCTCTCGAGTTCACTAACAAGTCATAATCAACACATCTATTAGTTTTTGTATACAGCAGAAAAGCTCAAACTAAAACCTGATCAAACGTAACAACATAGCCTCTCGAGTTCACTAGTAATAGATATCCTAATCAATACATCTAGTTCACTAGTAATAGATATCCTAATCAATACATCTATTAGTCTACTTATATTTTTTTTTTATGTTATAATAGTACTTCAAAGTGTTGACAAAATTAATATGGAAAACTCACTTAAACAATTTTTATATAAATAAAATATGAAGATATATTACAACACCATTTTTACAACTTCCACTACAAAAGAAATATTTTTTGACAATAACCAGGACACCATAGGGTTTAAATCCTGGCTACGCCACTGTCCACCGGGATCGGACCGACCAATTCTCTCAAAGTGCTCAAGTCAAGAAGTTCAAGAAATGTTAAGTTACCAAGTGATGGAGACAGTGATCCTGTCATGTAAGTATCGATGAAGTCGTCGCCCTAGCCGATTCCAGTACGAGTCACGTTGACGACTCGGCCGGAGAGAGGATCGCAGGTTACACCCTTCCATGAAGTGCAGCAGTTGGAGGAATTTGTCCATGAGTCTAAGAGTCCTGATGGGTCATGTGTGATTTCGGATTTGAATGCGAGTAATGCTTGTTTGTCGATTGGATTGCAGCCCTCGGATGATGCTAAAAGAGAGAGAATGATAATTGCTAGTGAGAAGGTTTTGGTCGGATCTTCCATGATTTTAGGACTCGGGTTTTTGTTTTGATGAATTTGAGGTTTGGCCAATGTTGTTATATATAGGGTTTTTAGGATAAGTTAACCATGGTCAGACATGCTACTTGTGTAAAAAGTTGACAATATATATTTTTTTAATCAAAGGAATTTCTTTAATAATTGAAAAGAATTACAAACATAAGGAGGATCAGTTACCTCAAGTTTAAGCTAATAATGAAAATTTGGCGCTGAAATTCTCCCCCCATACAAATGAAATCAAAATTAAAATTTTGGTGAAAAATTCTCCCTCGTAAAAGAACAGCCCCTTAACTCCAACTAAAGAAACATCATTTTCACTCCATCTTCTTCTACATTTCATAGCCACCACAGCTTCCTTCCCCTCCATGGCAGCACCTCTGCTTCCTTCACCACAATAGTCGCGCCGATTCAAACCTGCAAAAACAATAAAAAAAACTAGCAGTACCATTGTTCAACTAATCTTATTGAAGAGACCCTAAATTTAAGCTTTCAAGAAATGTAATTGCAAGCACGGCCGAGGGGGCATTATGATGCTGAAAATGGTGTTTTAGCTTGCACTTAAGGGTCCATTTGGCAAGCCAATCGGCAGCTTGATTCTGGACCCTTGAAATGTGCTTGAGGATCATGCTATTATCAAGGAAATTGCGGCAGTCACTAACATTTTGATCCTCAAAATCAGTTCTAGTGTTGCTAGTAAGCTGCTAAATGAGAACAAGGGAATCAGAATCAATATCAACGTGAGTCCAATTATTTTTAAAGCACACAGTAAGCCCTTGCATCATAGCCAAAGTTTCAGCTTGGAGAGGAGAGACTTTACCAATCAGGTTACCATACGCATGAGTGATGTCTCTCTTTGCTGTTTCTGAAAAGTATTCCAGTAGCAGCCTCGCCATTGGACACACAAGAGGCGTCGACATTCATCTTAAGACGAGAGTGATCAGGAGGAATCCATCGAAGGTACTGAGGTTTACTTTTCTTTTCAATAGAGCAACATCCCATAATCAAACCTACATTATGAGATTTCAACCAGTGCTTGTAACTGAGATTTCCATTGGCTTCAACACCTTTAACAATGTTAATCATGTTTTCAATAGCCTTATTAACACTGATGTGAACCCCCTTATGTTTAATAGAGTTTCTGACCTTCCAAACCACCCAGCATATAACTGAGGAATTAGGTGAGAAATGTGAAATTTTGATTTCGAAAACCAGAACCAGCATCTTAAAAGATGAGTTAGAACCATTGATCTTTTGATTTTAATTTTAAAGATACAGGCAAACCAATTCCAAAGTTGCCAAGCAAAAGGGCAACTTACAAACAAGTGATTCTTTTCCTCACAGTTATCACAAAATATACACTTAGATGTCATGCTAATATGCTAAAAAGTTGACAATATTAAATGCCTTATACTTATTTTTTTTTTATATTTGACATATTCTAAATTTGTGCCTTCTATTTTTTAAGATATTATTTTTGTGGTTTTTTTATGTTTCAAAAATTATTGTTTGTGATTTTGTTAACTATCTAAATTATAGATCTTTTGTGGGGAAAGATAACAACACCAATAACAAAAAGTTGTAACTTTTTTATCTTTTATTCCATATTTTCATTATACTTATTTACAAAAACATATTTATTATTTTGGATTTTATTATAATTTTTACACCAAAAACCAAAATAGACCAGAGCGCACACATAAAAATAATCAAAGCATATATTAAAAAAAAATAAATATAAATATTTTAATAAAGAAGGGATCAAATAAAAATAGAGTTAAGTGCATATATAAAAATGTTCGAAACCTAAGAAATATAAAACAACATGAATATAAATACTTATATTATTTTAATAAGAAACACATTAAATATAAAAATAAGTTACTTTTAATATAATATTAAAATGAGTAGGTAATTTATTTTTGGTGAGATGTGTATTATCTAATATGACCTATTAAATTATTTTTAAATCAACTAGGTATCAAATATTTTAAAAATACAATTTGTATCCTTATTTATTTACAAACTTTATTTTAATTTTATTTTTTATTATTAGCTACAATAATAATTTTTTTTCTTTTTTATCTCTGAGGTCTATTATATCAAAGAATGACTCTATTTGAGGCCACTTAGTCTATTCCTGACAACTTAGTCTATTTTCGGCGACTCTTTGTTCCTTTTCTGTTAAAAAGCTCGACTCTGATTTCCTCACTACTTTTTTTCTCAAATGTAAGATTGGGACAAATGTAGTAGTTGAATTATGTTTATCTGATTGTGTACCTTGAAGTGTTTAAATGATTCATTATTGATTTGATATTAAAAAAATACTTGAATCATAGAAACTCTTGCATATACATAGATCGAACAGAAAAAGAGAGAGACAAGAATGTTAAAAAATATATTGATGCGAATTTCTTAAAGTATATACAAGGAGTTGTTAGTCTGAATGAAAGAAGTAAACGGTGAGGTTTTATTAGAACTGAAGTTGTTTAAATGGTTGAAATGGTCCAATATAGAGAGAGTAGTATTTGGACACTAAATTTAATGAGTGGTTCTCATCAAAGCTGTAAAGTAATGTCAACATTAATTTTAAAGTTACATTTCTTTTACAACGCGAACATGTTTTAGTTAATTTCATCGTACGAGATTACTGTCATACCCAGATTTTATGTTCTGATTTTGATTAAAGTGACATTATATATCACAACCTACTATATCCTAGATTACTGTAGAGATATAGTGTTGTGGTCTTATCAAATTATATATAATCTGGGGTGAGATGCGCTAGAAGTTTAATTTGAATTGTTGGAACCTCTGACCCATAAGTATTTTACAAAAGGTTTAAAAACCAGACTTATAGGTTTGACAATAAGAGCATCGGTTTGGTTTCTTTTACTGATTTCTTTTAAAGAAGTACATTAAGATGTTTGAATTATCTTTCTGCTGATTGTTTTAAGAAGTTGTATTAGTTTCTAGCCTAACCTTCATTATATGTGGTGATAATTGGTTTAAGTTTCTTTATTTCTTTCTAGCATAACTTTCATCGACGTGGATTGTTTGAAGTATTTTTTTTTCTTAACTTCGTGTGTCAATAAAATTTAATGTCTTTTCAATTGAATTTTTGTAGGGTTACATGTCTACTATATGTACGATTTTTAAGTTCAGTGGAGAAATTATTGGTAAACCATTAACTATTTTTGAAAGTTTGGACGATATGTTTGCTTTCGCGTTAAGTAGATGGATGGAGTTGAATAAAATAGTGTCATATTTTAATTTTAGTACCGGGAATGTTAAAACATGTATGCTGCCAAATGCATATGATTTTATGTTGATGAATAATATTGCTCGTCAATTTGGTCAGTTTTTAGTTGAGATAGATGTGATCTTAATAGTGTTAATCATATTCGTTTACGATGCGATGTAGTTTCTGCTACACAAAGAGTTAATAATGTTATGGGCATACCTTTTAGTGATAAACCTCCAGATGTTACTTTTTTGGGCTCTAACTTTAAAGAGTTTGGCAAGAAATCTTGGGGTAATGAAATATAAGGTGTTGGTCAAGTATTTGCAGGTGGATATGATGAATTTAGGCATCCACGTTCGAATTTTGTAATACAAAGTGGTTTTACATTTAAGTATGATCGTAATATGAAAGAAAAAATTGGTGCTTCTTGTGAATTTAAGGAATCTAAAAATTGTATGTGGATGATCTATGTTGCTACTAATAAAGCTAATGATTCAATGGTTATATGAAATATGAAAAGGAGCGCAAATGCAGTGTTATTTTGAAGAAAAAAATGAACAAACACTTATCTTCTAGTGTCGTTGTTAAGGAAACTTTATGAGAGGTTAGGTCTAATTTAAAATTTACTGCTACTACTATAAAAGATATGTTTAAAACCAGGTATGTCTTAAGTTGTTAACTATAAGGTAGCTTTGAGGTCTTTAGAAAAAGCAAACGCTGAAGTGTTTGGGGACAGTTCTACATCTTATGGTCTTATGATGAGCTATATCAATGCAATGAATAATCTTGATCCAAGTAGTGATTTTCATCTAAAATATAATAGAGACACAATTGTGTCTATTCAATGTTTTGTAGCTTTTGATGCTATTATTAAAGGATTCCAAAGATGTATACCAGTTTTGTACTTAGATGGGACATTTTTAAGCAGTAAATACAAGGGAATTTTAATTTCAGTCATATCTAAAGATGGAAGTCAAGGTAACAACCTTATTTATCCTCTTCTTTTTTCGTTGTAAGATTGCGAGTCTCACTAGAAATATTTTAGTTCTTGATATTTAATTTGATTCCGTGATCACTGTATTTGAGAGCTTAAACAATAAACTATGACTAATTGATATTATATTTGTTTCAAAAAAAGGAAATTCTAGTTGTAAGTGATTGATAACATTAATATAATTAGTTATACACTGTTGATTTTAAGTTGACATGATTAACAAGACTTTAAAAGTGTTTACCGGTGTTTTTTAGTCGTATGTAGATTTTAGCAGTTGACATTATTGTTAAACAAATTGACAGCAATATTAAACGGATTCATAACAATATTATATTATTGTTTAGAGTATTTATTTCTTTTTTCATTTACAGGATTGTTTCCAATTGAATATGCTATTGTTGATTCAGAATATTCAAATGATTGGATGTAGTTTTTGACATTGTTAAATGCCACACTTGTTGTGCTGAAATTTAACCTTCATTTCAGATCATTTTTAGGTATTTATTGCATATGTTCAAACTCTATTTCCTAATGATTTCCATTCGTATTTCCTTACCATCTTGTTCTTAATTTAAGAGAGTCGTTTGAAAAATTTCCTAAAGGGGTACGAGAAAGTTTAGTTTTAAAGTTTAAAGAATATACTTATACTCCTACGAAACATATTTACTTTAAGTCGATGGATGAGTTTATGAGAAATGATGGCAATAAAGTGGTTAAGTTTTTAGAAAATATTCATCCCGAAAACTATGCAACTGCATTTTTTGAAGGTAAAATATATTGTAACGTTTATTTATCTATGGTAGAAGATTTTAATGCCCAAATTAAACATACACGTACTCTCCCTATATTAGAAGTCGTTGATAAGGTTCAGATATTGCTTATGGTATAAATGTCTAAGCGGTTGATTTATGTTCAAATATGGATAAAATATTTAGAGTAAAAATTGAAATCCAACAATCATGGTATATTTAATACTCATGCTCGATTGTTTTTGAAGTATTTTCTTATTCAACTATGGTTTTTAATTTGGCATGCTACAAGTCACCCCGTGATATAATTCTGACAATCATGATATATTTAATAATCATGCTCGACTGTTTTTAAAGTATTCTCTGATACAACTATGGTTGTTAATTTGATTTTATTAAAGAATATTTGCATTCAAAGGTGTATCAAGAATCTTACTCAATCTTGATACACTCATTTACTTCTTTTGACCAATCTTCGATTGTAGATGAATCACCTACATTACAAAATCATATTGCAAAGCGACAACGTGGTAGGCCAAATAAAAAAAGGAATTATATCACCAGGCGACTTGGTTTTAAAGAAGAGTAAATGTAGTCGTTGTAAAATCTTTGGTGCTCATAATAAAATATCTTGTACAACAACGAATGTTTAAATTTTATATAATTTGTTTTTTTTTTGTTTTTTATGTATGATATTTGAAATACTTTAAGTAAATTTCTTCTATAATGTGACATTATTTGATATTTTATTATATTTTATTTGTTAATTTATAAATTTTAATTTTATAATTCATAAATTTTTGTAAACAAGTATGCTCCAGGATTTTAATAGTATTAATGACTAATAATACTAGAAATAATACTGTTACAAGTATTATAATACTGCTAAAATCATGATTTACATATATATATATATAATGTTTAATACGGTTAAACTCATGAGTTATCACTTATAACTATGAATAAAAAAGTCTGAGTAAAAAGAACATGCAAAATTTGTGCATGCACAAACCAACTTGAGATTCCATCAGCATATAAGCCAGAACCAAGTACTAAAGACACTGGATATGCCTATGATTTCCCGCATCATCGTAGCTATTGAAAGCTTCAAAAAACCTTGCAGTTTCCTTTGCCCACTAACGCTCAGCCATATGCATATTCCCACCACATTCACTAATTATTCTCATGATCTTTGGATGTTGTATAGCTGACTATATAGCAAGTGCTTTCTGGTATAGTCGTTTCAGCTTCTTGTTATTTTTAGTTTGAGTATACATATGTATCTCAATCGCATACACCTCAAGAAGTTGGCTTCCTTTCTTTTGATCATTTGTACCATCTTATTTTTTATTGGACATATGAAGCACTTTCAAAATCTTACTCATGTACCATATTCAAAATATCAAACCAACTTCGAAAAAGCCATAAAGGACACCTTCTGAATCTGTTTCCACTATACCCTTGGAATTATAGTATTGGTTTTCAATATCAACCTCTTGCTCCTAGGGTTTCTCATTGGAGTAATCAAACCCATAATCCTCCAAATCCACATCTGAAGCCATGGTGATGGATCAATGATAGACAAAAGATAGTTGACGTAGAAGCTACGAGAGAAAAGTTTCAAATAAACTTGAAAATGAGGTATTTGTTAGGTTCTTTATGCTGCTAGTACTTATATAAATTTCTTAGCCATCTGTGTTTCTTTGAAAAATATAGTTGTACAAGTTGGTTATTAATTTATAGTATATTTATTCCAATTGTGTTCTTATTGTTTCTCATCCATCTTGTAACTTTAAAACTTGCAGCAAACTATGGATTGTATACTTAGGACATTAAAGCGATTTCATAGTAAGATTCGTGGACAAGTAAGTCTAACTGAATTATTCCTGATTATCCTGATCAAGTCATGATTAAATTGGCTATAAATGTTACAATGTATTTTATTAAGTAATTATGTTTGAAGTAAAAAGCATGACATGTTATAGTGGCTATTAATGTTACAATGTATTTTATCTAGTAATCCTTATTAAAGTTACAGTATATTTTATCCAGTAGCTTGTTTTCTTCAGAGGCTTTTATTAAGATGCACTCATTCCTTGCAGGATTAGAGTTGTTGATAGGGCTTAGTGAGTTTACTAAACCAAAACAGTAGCAAGAGGTTTCTGTTAAAATCATGATTTATAAAATTAATATTGTGTAGCATTATTATATTTGAATACTGTTAAACATACAAAATAAAAAAAAATAATGACTCAATACATAAATCTTAAAATTATACTTGTTTTAATGTCTTAAACATATAAAATATAGAAGAAACTATATTAAAAAATTGTCCCACAGATACACTTTTTGTTTCAATGTCTTAAACGATGTCTTACAAGTACACATCTACTCAATATTCTATCTACTAAACATGTTCTTACAACTACACATCTACCATCTCGGTGTCATCACTTTACTTTACAATGTAAGCATCAGTTAGTATGACATAAAATATGGTGGCCCTTACTTTAGTTGTCCTATCTTTCTCATATGTATCACTTATTTCTTGATATTCAAACATCTCTCTAATGTACTCGCAAACTAGAACTCTGCAATCAAGACTTCCTTCATTTTGTTGTGGATATTCCTTTTTGCTTATAATTAAGTCTTGACCATTTGTGTGTTGTATTCGTCTGAGGTGTCTTATCTAAAAAATAAATACCATTAATTAAATTATATTAGCATACAAATAACATACAACTCTAAATTTCATTTTAAAAATAAAACCACCATATGTAAAAACGCATGCATTTTCCAAAGCCAAAAAAAGACCTTAAAATGTAGACAGAGAAACATCAAAGTTGCAACTTCTAGATGCTTAATATATATTTCAATACGTTAAATTAATATATATAATAACCATTTATTTAATTGTTTCCATGTACAAATCTTGCGCATTCTTTCGTTTGGGAAATAGCAAGTTGTAATGAGTTAAGGTCCCGCTATGAGCGCCCGATATCAATAGAGTCAAATGGTCGCTTAATCTTCTATTAGCCGTTGTGTGTAGTGGGAAAAGAAAAAAACACATACGTTTTTTCATCCCTTCTTTTAGTACATCCTCAATCTTCTCCTTGATTAAATCTTTGTGCCATTTTCCCTAACGCATGTATTGTTGTGTTTTGTAAGTTAAAAAGAATGAAGACAAATAAGACTTTGTTAACAATACTAAATTTAATATTATAATTTTTAATCACAATTTAAACTGATAAAATTGTTCATACCACGCATACAGTTGTTACATTGATGATTGTATTGTTTGATGTACCTCTTAATACTTATGGTTGAGGATGTAATCGAGAGAGGTATTCAACATATGTATTTATGATCTGCAAATATGATTTAAAATTTACATTATTAGTATATTTTATGATCGTTGATGCAGATGAAGAAAATTGTGTAACAATATACTACAAAATTCATTTATATATCTTATGGAGTACAAACAAGTATATAATACTATAGTGTTGATACTACAAGCTTTCTCATTCAGAAAATTGTTATGAAAACTTACGCACCTTCAATCCAATTGGATTGTTAGTTATAAGATCATAAATTTGTTTTCTAGTGACATATGTGTTTTCATTTTCCCATATGCATACTCTACAAAAACGAATTAATTAAAAAATATTAAACATAAGTTTAGAGATAGTGAAATAATACGTACCCTACATCATTGTTTCCAATAAGAAACATGTAATACTTGTTAATATCTTCGTCATTTATAAGATCACTTGGTTCCCTAATAAGTCTTGCCACTTTTTCAATAAACATAGTATCAATATTCAATTCATTATGATAATTTACATAAAAAGCATCAAGTGAAGAAACTGCAGTTAAATTTTCCTCCTTTACTGCACCTTTTTTTGTTTTTTTTCTTCCTCTCATATGTAAATTGGTGGTCATCTTGTTTCTTTTTCTGATCTACTTTTATCTTAATATTCTTCACCAATTATGAAGGTTCTATTTTAGTACTTTTTCATGTTGTCTCTATGATATCATATCTTAATTCCTTCATGAGTATCTTTAACAATATCATCATCGACAAGGGTTTTCTTCGCATCGTTTTTGCGATATTGAGCCAGCTCATCCTTCAATATTTGACTTTCATTAGATATATTTACAATCAACTTATCATTTTCCTCATATTACTTCTTGCTGTCAGTAAAAAGAGGATCTTTAGCCAATTCTTGTAAAGTCTTCAGCTTTATTTATGTATGATGAAGAAGAATAAAAGACATGGAGAAAATTGTAAAGAAGAAGTTTGACAGGAGAAAATTGTAAAGAAGAAGTATGATAGGAGAAAAATGTAAAGAGTAAATTATGTTAGGGGAAAATTGTATAGACCATTAAAGAAATAGCTAGAATGAGAGGAAGAGAAGATATAGGGACCAAAAGTGTAATAATCAGGAATTAAAGCGTGTGGGACCCACGATTGTACTATAAAAGGGGCACACACTTTTCACAGATCCCGGGATGAATAGAATATTACTTTCTCTCTCTACTTAACCTAATTCTCTTTTTCTCTCTCTGAAAAGATTCTAAACAAAGGATTACGGCTTCTTTGACACAAAAAGATCTTCGTATCACAAAATCACCCCTGAGCATTCTTAAGACTCTTCAGATTCATAAAACTCTTCAGTGGCGCCGTCTGTGGGAAGCGAAGATTGTTCTGACGACAATCGCTTCTTGGAAATAGTTCCTATTCCGAGGGAAATTATGGAAGAACAATGGGACGATTTTGGGACGACATTGAATACGAGGCACGCGGGGGCCAGCGAGTCGGAGACAATTTTGATAACTCAGATCTGGCTCGAAGGAATGAACTACTGCTGGAGATCGAAAGATTGAAGGCAGAAAAGGAAACCGTTCAGGAAAATCTTCGCTCCATCAGGCGAGTTGTATTGGAGCTATGATGACTTTGGTGGTTGCTGGTCCCTCCACTTTCACCAGTCGATTCGGTCTATATCATGTTCTCAGTGTATCTGGATCGATCTATGTGATATGCCACTAGCTAAGTCTTATACCTATGTCTTCCGCAGAAGGACAAGTTGTCTTCAACCGTGTTTTCTCTGCTACACCAATGCACAGACCACAAAACCATAACCCTTACTCATGGTTTCATGATCCCGAGAGAAAAAACCTAATACCTATCTCTTTAACACCATGATTAAGGCTCTCTGTATTGCGGACTCTGTTACAGATGTTGTACTCATTTTCAACGGTATTCGATTCGCGGGGTTGAGACCTGATACGTACTCGTTCCCTTTTGTGTTGAAAGCTGTCATGAGATTATCAGATACTAAATTGGGAATACATTTGTTTTTAAGCTGTGGCAGACTTTACTCCCCAGCTCGTCTCCAGCCTCCAAAAATCTTCCCACACCGGCTTCTAGGTATAAAATCGGAAATAAGGTATAAAAAAAACTGTTTTAACTTAATACTAAGTATAGGCTGTGCTAAGTTTCAAGGTCGTGACCTATGGGTTTTCAGGTTTGATGTTTTGCACTAGGTCATAATCTACTTGTTTGGCCTTATCAGATGGTTTCTCTGTTTAGACAAAATGTTGTTTTATTGTTCTCAATCATCTTCTCTAGCCTTATTAGTGACGGTTGTAGATGCAATTTGATTAATTGTTCTCAATCAATATGATAATTCAAGTTGATTGCATACTGTGTTCTTCGTTGTGTTCATAGGGTATATGACATTGTCGTGATCATCATGAGTTGTGTATAATTGTGTATTCTTGGTATGTGATTTTTTGTGTTTATATATTTGTTTATGACGCTGTCCTTGATGTTTAGTTGATTCATATAGTGGAGCATGTCCAGTTTTTGTCGATTCATGGTTGGGGTCTAAAAGTGTTTGATAAAATGTCGATGAAAGATTTTCACTAGTGTTATACCACTTGCAGATGATCATAATAGTTAGTATGTGTGTCTGATAGTCAGCACATGTGTTACAAGAACTGAGTGGTGTGTAACAAGTATTAATATGTACAAGAACCAATGTGTGTATATTATAATATGTGCACATCGTAATCCATAAATGTTGGTATAGCTTGTATAACGCATACGTGTAACAGGTGTGCTAAGCAATGTTGGAATAGCTTGTATAACGCATACGTGTAGCGGGTGTGCTAAGAAAATATAAGTATGCGAAGAGGTAGACCCTAATGTCTGTCATGTGTGTAGTATGTTATGAAATATACGATTTAGTGTATGTTAGGTACTGTATAATAGTCACCATTAATACATTACAAGTGGAAAAGATAACACTTCAAGAGGAAATCACAAGAGGTAGTACGGTCGTAAAGGATCTACGGATAGCAAGGAACGGAATTAAAGAGCTCCAGAGGTAGATTCAATTTGATGCTAACCGGACAAAATGCAGTTACTAATTTTGAAGAAACACACGTCTCGTCAAAGTTTCGAGCAAAGTAATTTGTGAGTAGGACGTAACCGCCAATGTTACACCGGATCCGTGAAAAGAAGACTCTCATCAATAAAGTATACGAGGCGTCTCCTTGGCGCGGAATATCTTGAGTAGAGACAACCCATACCCACCGCCGATCACCAACAACCTCAATTGTTCAAATGTACTCGAGTTTCTTTCAGGTTTACGAGGCGGAGAAGCTGTTTGATGAAATGCGTGAGAGATACTGTTCTCTGGAATGCCATGCTTTCCGGTTACGCTAAGGTTGGTAAGATGGACGAAGCTCTTGATTTGTTGGATAGAATGGACCCATCTGTGAGGACTATGATTTCTTGGACTTGCGTGGTTGCTAGGTATGCTCAGATGGATTGTTCCCATGAAGCTATAGCGGTATTTCGAAGAACGTTGGTCGAAAATGTACAGCCTGATGAAGTCGCAGTGGTGTCTGTGCTATCAGCTGGTGACCTCAAGCTAGGTGAGTGGATTCATCAGTATGCTATAAGAGATGAATTTAATGAAAGGGTTTCTCTCAACAATGCACTTATAGACACATATGCCAAGTCTGGTAAGATAGGAAAGACTGTGAAAGTATTTGAGAATATGAAGAATAGAAGTGCCGTTAGTGGGACGAAAATGATTGTTGTATTGGCCATGCATGGTTTTGGCTGTGAAGCTCTTCAGATGTTTTCTCAGATAGAAGGAGTCGGAGTTAAACCAAATGACATTACTTTTGTTGCAATTCTTTCTGCTTGCAGCCACGTCGGATTGGTTGAGTTGGGTCACTGGTATTTCAACATGATGACGTCAAGCCTACATGATTGAACCAAAGATTGAGCACTATGGCTGCATGATTAATTTACTCGGGCGTGCTGGTTTACTCGATGAAGCACAAGAATTAGTTAGTAAGATGCCATTTGAGGCCAACACAGCTATATAGGGCTCTCTTCTTGCTGCTTCTAGTATGCATGGGGATCTTGAGCTTGGAGAGTGTTCTCTGCAACATCTGATAAAGTTGGAGCCCCATAATAGTGGAAATTATGCACTTTTATCGAATATGTACTCTTCTCTATGTAGATGGAATAAGTCCCGGATGATAAGGAATAAAAACGTTTTGAAAGGTTTGTTTGACAAAGGGGACCCTTGCTTTCTGCCGATGGAAATGATCATCAAGGGTCAACTAAAGTAATAGGCGTAGATGCATGCCCTAATTCTTCTGACTGCTTGGATAAAGACACCTCGTCGAATGGTGGTAATACCAACCAGAGGACAGAACATGGTGTGAAAGGACAGATAATCCGTGACACAAGTGTTGAGGCGGAGAAGACGGATGTTGCTTCTGTTACACCACCACACCACCAGATTTACCAAAGTTAAATCATGAGTTTGAAAGCAAAATTTGCGTCAAAGGTGCTGGCTTGCCTCGAATTGTTTATCTTTCGAACTATTATTTGGGTCACAATAATTTGTGCATCGAATTTTTCTTTCTTAAACTATTATTTGGGTCACAATAATTTGTGCCTCGAATTGTTTACCCTTCGAACTATTATTTGGGTCACAATAATTTGTGCCTCGAATTTTTCTTTGTCTTAAATTATTATTTGGGTCACAATAATTTGTGCCCCGAATTTTTCTTTGCCTTACACTATTATTTGGGTCACAATATTTTGTGCCTCGAATTTTTTCCTTACACTATTATTTAGGTCACAATATTTTGTGCGTCGAATTTTTTCCTTACACTATTATTTGGGTCACAATATTTTGTGCCTCGAATTTTTTCCTTACACTATTATTTGGGTCACAATATTTTGTGCCTCGAATTTTTTCCTTCCACTATTATTTGGGTCACAATATTTTGTGCCTCGAATTTTTTCATTCCACTATTATTTGGGTCACAATATTTTGTGCCTCGAATTTTTTCCTTACACTATTATTTGGGTCACAATATTTTGTGCCTCGAATTTTTTCCTTCCACTATTATTTGGGTCACAATATTTGGTGCCTCGAATTGTTTCACCACTTACACTATTATTTGGGTCACAATATTTGGTGCCTCGAATTGTTTCACCACTTACACTATTATTTGGGTCACAATATTTTGTGCCTCGAATTTTTTCCTTCCAATATTATTTGGGTCACAATTAATTTTGTGCCTCAAATTGTTTCACCACTTACACTATTATTTGGGACACAATATTTTGTGCCTCGAATTTTTTTTTCCTTCCTTACACTATTATTTGAGTCACAATATTTCGTGCCTCGAATTTCTTGATGCCTTAAATTATTGTTTATGTCACAATGTTACGATGCAAAATGAAAAACACTTAGGCTAATATGACAAATTGTTAAAATTACATACTTGATATTTCAGAATCTGGCATACAAGAAAATTCGAGGAGACATATCTTCCCATAGAATTCGAGGGGCTACAAAAATCGTCTTAAAAGGACTTATACACAAAAAAAATACGAAAGGGGGTACAGTTCTTTCTAACTTCTTCGGGGTTTATTTCATCTTCTCTTTCTCTCTCTCACTCACTCACTCTTCCTAGCTCGTTTCTTTGATTCAATACTGTCTCTCTAATTCTTTTAATTTGTAGTTTTCATTGTTTTTTAGGGAGACATCAAAATGGCTTCCGCTGCTCAAATTAATGTGTTTGGAGGAATTGGGTTATCTTCTTCTTCATCAACCAAGAATTCCAGAGGCAAGACTGATACTCCTCCTCGAACTGCCTTTTTCGGCCCCAAAACCACCATGTTCGGTTCACCAAACTCCGCTTTCTTGAGGCTCCAGTGTCAAAACCCCAGGCTGTCGAGATACGCTGTGAGTCCACTTAGAGTGGTGAGCGAGAAAGTCGCTAAAGGAAAAACATACAAATTTTATGGGATCCATACGGGAATATTTTTCTCCTTTTTGAGTTCTATCATTGTGTTCCAGGATCTCAATCTCTCTTTATATTACAATGGAATTAGTTCCGCTGGGGCAGTCGTATTTCATGATCGGAGACACACATATGTTTGACAAAAGCTCTGGATCAAGATTCCAGTGCAGATCACTGAATATTAATGAAGATCTGGGTCAAATACGATATATATTCTCAGGCGAGAGAGAGTTTGTGAGGAATAATAAATCTCTTGGGAGTTTCTGTCTGGATGGTATTCCGCCTACTATTCGTGGGGTTCCACGGATTGAGGTCAAATTTGATATAGATACCAATGGCATTCTTTCAGTTACTGCTATCGACAAAGGTACAGGGAAGAAACAGGACATCACCATTACTGGTGCAAGTACATTACCCAAAGATGAGGTTGAAAAGATGGTGCAGGAGGCAGAGAAATTTGCAGGGGAGGCAGAGAAAGGAGTATATTCAATCCTTGCAATGTCTTATCATAACATTTCCACATATGTGATATGTTGGCACAGCAAATTTTGATGAGAAATTACTAAGGCTTGAGCCAATCCTTCCTAAAACATTGCAAGGATTGGGGGGCTATTGGTAATTATAAGATAAAAGTAGTTTATTTTCCAAGGGATTTTTTCCGAATAGATGTTTTTTCGAAGAGGTGTGTAGCATTTGAAGTATTGGTCTAAAAGCATTTTCGAGGAGGAAATTTTGCGGTTGAGGAAAAGTTCTTTGAAGAAGAAATGTTCAAGGAGGCAATAGAGACTTCTTTACAGTCCCAATAAAACTATTTTTACTAGGACTGGGGGGCTACTGATGAGGAAGAATAAAAGAAATGGAGAAAATTGTAAAGAAGAAGTTTGACAGGAGAAAATTGTAAAGAAGAAGTATGATAGGAGAAAAATGTAAAGAGGAAATTATGTTAGGGGAAAATTGTATAGACCATTAAAGAAATAGCTAGAATGAGAGGAAGAGAAGATATAGGGACCAAAAGTGTAATAATCAGGAATTAAAGCGTGTGGGACCCACGATTGTACTATAAAAGGACCACACACTCTTCACAGATCCAGGGATGAATAGAATATTACTTCCTCTCTCTATTTAACCTAATTCTCTTTTTCTCTCTCTGAAAAGATTCTAAACAAAGGATTACGGCTTCTTTGACACAAAAAGATCTTCGTATCACAAAATCACCCCTGAGCATTCTTAAGACTCTTCAATGTACATTTAAGAAAATCTTAGAGCTCTTTAACTTTAGACTGAAGGTCGTCAATGATCTGCAAAAAAAAACTATATAAATGTTAGATATATGCATACTATTTATAGTACTTTGATATAAAATTGTTATAACTATTAAAGCTTGAATCAAAATTTTAAAACTGTCAAATAGTTTTAAACTGTAAAAAAACTACTAAAACTTTTTAAACTACTAATATAGTAATTCAGCTTACCTTTTCATAGTGAAACTATTTTGTTGTAAACCCATCTATTGTGGGTACCTAAAACAGAATTTGAAAGTATTATGGTACCAAAATGATAGTCACCTTATAAAAAAAAGGATAATCTACCAATAACTATTTATAATCAAAAAATTAGTGAAATATCATCGAAGATTTGAAAAAATACTGATAACCACCTGGTTTTAGAGCTTAAGTACCGATAACCATCTAAATATTTTGTTAATACCAATATACTCTTAATTGTTTGATCTCTCTCCTGGTTTTTGTTTAAAAAAATATCATTCCTTTCGAACCATAGCTCCAAAAAATATCACAAATACAATTTGTTTTATTTTTTAAACGAACAAAACTAGATTCATGAAAGATAGTTTTGGGAATCTTTTTTAATTTATTTTGTTGGGTAATTATTTGTAATTGGGTTGCATAATAATTATGAGTATGTGAATATAAAACAAAATACACCGTGTTTAATGTGAAAATAAGTGTTAATTGGGTGTGAAATAACTAGATTTTTTTGTAGTTGCGAATTTATGTGCATTTTTGTGTTGACAAAACTTGTTTTTATATATATATATATATAATGAATATGTTATGGGTGCGAAATTATTTGTAATTTGGTTGGGAAACAAATTGTAGTTGTGTAATTAAGTGCATGTATTGCAAAAATAAGATGAAAATGGTTGCGTAATTAGGACTTATTTATTATGAAATATGTTTGGTTGGGTGAAAAAAAAATATTTTCGTGAAAATAAGTGTTAATTGAGTGTGAAACAACTAAATTTTTTTAGTTACTAAATATGTCTATTTTTATGTTAAAAACTTGTTTTAAAAATTGGACTACGTTTCATGTGCGAAATTAGGTATAATTGGGGTGTGAAAAAACAATTTTTTCTAGTTGGGTAATTATGTGCAAATGTGTTACGAAAATAAGAATAAAACTGTTATATATATATATATATATGACTTTTGGTTATGAAATAAGTTTAATTGTGTGAAAACTCAAAATATAATTTTTTTTGTAAAAATAAACGTTAATTTAGTGTAAAACAACTAATGTTTTTATAGTTGCTAAAATATGTGCATCTTTCTGTTGAAAAAACTTATTTAAAAAAAAGAAAATTTTGAATGTGTTCATGGTGTAAAATTAGGCATAATTGGGATGCCAAAAAAATAGCGTTGTTCTAGTTGCGTAATTTGCTACAAGTGTGTTGCGAAAATAGAGAAAACATAGTTGCTTAAATATGACTTTTGGTTGTGATATAAGTCTGATTGTGTGAAAAACAAATACTTGTTCTCTAAAAATAAGTGCTAACTAGGTGTGCAACAACTAAATTTTTGTAGTTGGTAAAACATATGCATTTTTGTGTAGACAAAAACTTGTTTTCTAAAAAGACATTGTAATATGTTTGGGTTGCGAAAATACGCGTAATTTGGGTGCAAACTGAGTATGGTAAAAAATATCACCCATAAATTTCGTTTTGTTTATTTGTAAAAAAATAAAAAACATGTGTGTGTTTTTAATTTTTTTTAGTTAGGGTTGAAAGATACAGAGTTTTAATGTTAAAAATAACTAATTGTTAAGGTTGTATGTGTGTTGTATGTTTAGGAGTGTTGTTGAAAATATTTATGTTACGGGTGGTAATTGTTAAATTTAAAATTCTTGGTAGTTATTAATATTTATAATGTTTACCGATTGATTTTCGATAATTTACTCTAAAAATAAAATAAATTTAAATTTAAAGTATATCAATATCTTTCAAATAAGATAAAAAAAATGATTGATATCTTGTAGTTTAGTATAATATTTATTAGTATCTTTTTTAAAAAAATTATTGATGCATTTTTTTTATTTTTTTGTCCGGTTATCAAAATTTGATAGAATAAAAAGTTAAAACGATTTATTATTTGTTTTGTTTTTTTATATAAAATATTATGTAACCTATTATATGTTTATACAGTTGATATTTTTTTCTTCACTAGAGATTATATTTACAATTTTTTAGTACTATAAGAGTCCAATGACTAATACATATTAAAATCGCAGTTGGTCACCCATGTATACCCCGTGTATCAAAGTAGTCCTCAATCTTCACTTATGTCTTCCACCCATCCTTCATGTTTTAGAAAAAGGAGATGATTATGATCTAACATTAAGCATATCGAGATAATTGAGAGTAACATACGAAGACAATCCACTTTTTGATGATTGGTATTGGTCATTGTCACCTCCACATGAGTATCCATCTTTCTTTTTTACAAACTTTGTAAGTTTTTGTTCACCAAACATGTTTTATATATAATAACATCTATCGTTATGAAATTTTTCAAACTTACCTTTATCCTTCTTATCTAAGGTCTTTGTAATTCTTTTTAACTTTTGATATATGATAGTGATCTTTGTTTTTTTTATAAATAATTTCCATATTCTTGGTCAGTTTAGTGTATGAGACTTTAGACGGACGTTATGGTCATCGACTTTTGTTGTAATTACTTTTTTTACATTTTTCGGGAGCTTTAATTGTTGAATTTTAATCTGTATAGAATAAAAATCATGAAACTTATCCAACAGTTTGCAAGGGTATTGAAATCTGATTTACTCGGAGAAGAAAGTAGGGAAAACAGTCAAATTCCGGCACAACGAGATATTTCTGATATTGAAAATCAGATGAATCAATTGTTGGACAAGATAACTGTGCTGAATGATAAATACGTTCAAAGAGAACATCAGATTCAGTTAAGTAGGCTGAGGTCTGAAGTATGACAGGTTGAGGAGAAAATTGAATTGGAAAATCAATATGATCAGTCGTACACAGCTTATCTGATTCAAATCGATCGAAAGAAAGCATATTTTGAGTCTGATAAAAAACACCGTACTTCACGAAAAGAAAAGAAAGATAAATATCGATACACAACATCCAATGATGACGAATATGATAGATCAGCATCTAAGGGAGAATTGTTTAAGCAAAGGAAGTGTCAGGATTCTTCAAAAGGAGATAAAAGTAGGCATCAGAAATCACGCAAAGAATATAAATCAAAGAAATACAGTGAACCTCGTAATCTGGAGGGATACTGTTTAGTATGAAGGTAACACATCTAAGCAGTACATAGGTGTAGCATATTAGAATTTGTATGTTGTTATGGAACTAGAGGAGATAACCAGTATATGCAAGGACTAGATTGGAGAAAATCTCATTTTTCTGGTGAGATTATGTCCATTTCCGTTCCGACGCGTTTTGATATCTCCAAGGTCGAAAAGTTTGATGGGATGCAAGACTCTGATGATCACATCGAACAATTTAAAAACTATATGATGAACTTTGAAGATGATGAAAAACTAGTGTGCAGAGCATTCTCTTAGACTTTCAAGGGCACTGCATTGAAGTTGTATACTAAAATTCTGAGGGAATATATTACCAACTTTACGGACTTTTATACAGATTTCCGAACACAGTTCGTGGGAAGCAAAGAAATGCGAGCTAATTGCGATTAGATAATACAGTGTAAGCAGACTATGGATGAAAAACTGAAATATTATACAAGGTGTTTTGTGTTAACAAAAACGGGATTGGATGATTGTGAATAGCTAGTTGTCATGGCCGCTTTTAGACAATGATTGTTACCAGGTGATCTGCCAAATAAAACAAAAAAAAATGAGAGCGTTAACGTGTGGAGCCCTAATGACTCAAGTATTGTATAGAAAAATTCGAGGCAAGGAACTAATAATCATGGCTATCATAAAAATTGGACAGTTTTGTTGGTAGACTATTATTGGCCCTTGATTATGAATAATGCTAAAGTTTTAGTATGATGTTGTGATACTTGTCAACATGTTTCCAATTATATTCACAAACCAGTAGTGCCGCTAACTTCCATATCTGAAGTCATTCTTTTTTATAGATGGGGAATAAATTTAATAGGTCCATTGCATATGCCTTCTAGATGGCGTCAAATGATTATCACGACGGTGGATTATTTTTTGAAGTGGGATCAAGATGAACCATTATCAGGTAGGAAATCCAAGAATGTTATTAAATTTATTATGAACAATAATTGTTGTCTCTTTCAAGTCCCTCGGAAAATTACCATAGATAATGGTCCTCAATTTAACAACAGAGAAATGATTTTTTTTTGCGCTTTAAGAGGTATTATGCAATGTTTTTATACAAATTTTCACCCCCAAGAAAACTTTCAAGTGGAAGTAGCTAATAAGTCTACTCTGGAAGGTTTAAAGAAAAATTTAATACGTGCTGCACGAGAATAGCCTAACTATTTGCAAAAGGTGTTGTGGGCTTATCGTACGACTTCTAGAGAAGCTACTGAAGAAACTCATTTTGCTTTGGTGTATGGTATGGATGTTGTAAGCCCTATAGAATCTACTTTACCATCTTATAGAGTTCTTCATTATTTCGAAGTGTTAAATGAAGAGACGAGAAGAACAGACCTAGACTTGATCGAAGAGAAAAAAGTTAAAGCACATTTGAAATTTGACTCAATATCAAACTTTGATGAGGAGTCGCTATAATTTAAAGGTGATACAGAAGAGTTTTAGAATAAGTAATAAATTTTTGAGGAAAGTATTTCCCCATATAAATGACAAGCGACTTGGAAAGATGGCCCCAAATTGGAAGAGTCCTTATGTGATAGTGGAATGAATAAAGTCGGGTACATATAGCCTTCATGATGAACAGGGCAGATTACTTAAACATCCTTGGAATATAGAACATTTGAAACTGTATTGGGAGTGATTTTTTGTCTTTTGAAATTTTATGGATAAATGGCATACTATTTCCTATCATGTTGGCCCATTAAGGTTTTTACGAGGTGTCACGTGTACATTCAAGGATATTATAAAATTCTTTTTTGGCCAATGGTTGTTTTTTATAACAAGTGTTTAAATTATTTTGGTAACTAATCAAAGACTGATCATCTTTGAGGCAGTTGACCAAGAATAAGTATTTTTATTTGAAGTGTTGTACATTTATCAAAAGCACCATTCGAAAAAATAATCATATTTGAGGTACTAACACTCTTTAAATACACCATTTTTATTCGAAGTGCTAAAATTATTTAAACACACCATTTTTATTTGAAATGCTAACATTCTTTAAATGTACCATTTTTATTTGAAGTGCTAACGCACCATTTTTATTCGAGGTGCTAACGTTCTTTCAATGTAATATTTCTATTCGAGGTGTTAACGCTCTTTAAAGGAACTATTTTTATTCAAGGTGTGAACACTCTTTAAAAACATTATTCTTATTCGAGGTACTACACATTTATTTATAAAGTTGAAAAGACAGTTAAACATGAGGAGTTACTGTATTTAAGTAAAACTGGGATTCGAAGATAATGATTTAAAGTGAAAATTATTCACAATATAATAAAAATTTGGTAAATCGTTGAAAGATAGAGAAGATATTTGTTCATTAAAACCTATTTATTGGTCTTACAAAGTTTGAGTTTGAATGCTAAGTGGTTAAGCATTCACAAAAAATGGGTCACCAACAACAACTAGTGGTTTAGTAACACAAAAATAAAAACAACAAATGCAAAAGATGTATTCTCAATATTCTTAATCTTCAGTAGAAGAATAGTCTGAGGTTTCTTCAAAAGAATTTTCTTCTTAATAAGAACCGTCCTCATCTTCTTCTGAGTTGATCTCTTCGGAGGATTCAGCTAGTATAGGTTCGAAAGCTTCAGTGGGACGATTATCAAAATGAATTAATTTTCAAATGCATGACAAATTTAATTTTAGAAATGCTGCACAAAATTCACGAAGCAGAGTAATTGTTTTTTGCTCTTCGGTATTCTTGATGGCAGCAAGGGTGTCTAACCCACATTCAGTTTTGACGTCTTCTACATCAAGTTTTTTTTGCTCCTTGAATTTCGCCTTAAGTGATGATAATTCGTCAGTTAACTTCTTCTTTTCCTACTCACTTTTGTTAAAAGACTTTTGAAGAGATGAGTACTTCTTTTTGTCCTCACATATTTTCATTGCATGTTTTGCCTTGAGCTCAGTTAGCTCAGCCTGTTGAGAAGTCTTCAGAATGGTTATTTCTTGTTCATGAATAACTCGCATATGACTTTTGAGATGGGTTGCTTTGATTATGAACTTTGACCTATCAGCTTGGAAACTTTGAAATTGATGAAGTATTTGTCGACCAAAAAATTCTCTCATTTGTTTCTCTCATGCGACATTCTTTTTGTATCGAATCATATCTTTAGCCATAGCCTTGAGTTTATTTCGAGCAGCCGTAATTTATGTGCTCAAAGTTTTTTTTGTTTCCTCAAGATTCTATAATGGTTGAAGAATATATGTTACCTCTTCATAATGACATTTCATAGGTATAATAAGAGGAGTGAAGGAGTATGAGGATTTCCATAAGGCCTAAGAGCAGTTGATGGTGAACTTGGCAGAATAGGTGCGCTCGCATGATCAGTAAATTGTCTAAGTGTTTCTTGGATCCGTTGAACTTCAAGGTCCATATCATTATACAGATATTGAATTTTATCTTCACTGATATTCTAATTGTTGATGAAGTTTTTATTCTCTTGGGGTTATGTCAACTTAATTTCTTTCGTCTCCTTGATATTTGCATTTAAATTCGAGGCAAGGCCATCGACTTTTTCCTTTGAAGTCCTTGTAGAAGTTTTTGAATATGTTTTCTTCTTTTTGGAAGCAACGATCTTATTTCTCTTCGGAGAGGGTTCAACCTCGATTCCTTCTTCAATTGTGGGGAGGTTTGTTTCGTTTCTTTTCCTTTTAGGTTGCCTTTGTCTTCTCCGTGGTATTGGATTTTCGAAGAGCTTGCACCTTTTTATTATTTTTACCCTTTTTCTTTGTGGGTAAGTAACTTTAAGATCGATTACGAACTGGGAGTATGACTTTCACATTAGGTGCTAATAATCTTTTCACAGTATCATATAGGTTTAGGGGCTCCATTAGTTCTTTATCGTAAATGAAAACTTATGGGAAGATTTTATATAAATGACTGGTGACAAAATTGATGGGAATAAAAGTATTGTGGAATTCATTGCCAATGTATTCCAGATCGATAGTGGAGCAAAAATCTATTTGACTGTCTTCTTACGGGCTTTATACCTTCTCAAAATTTATATATGCAATAAACAATATGTAAAACAAAAAGTTGAAATATAAAATACAAAAGTGAAAAGTTCGATTAACTTACTATTACTTATCCAAATAAGGTTGAGTTTTGAGGGATTATCCTCGAAAATTTCTTTGTCGTTCTCACATGCCCCGGAAATAAAGAAAAATCTCTATTTCCAAGACTTATCAGCTTCGAGGAGGTCATCAATTATCTTGAAGTCATTTTTAAGGGTGAGATAGTAGAAAAATAGGACTGTATTCTTTGACAGACTTTTCATTGCAATGAAATCTTTTATGGAAAGAGGAATCTAGCCTAGCCTCAAAGTCATAATTATAGAGATATGGGTGAATCACAAATTTGGGCTTGCCTGAGTGGGGCATAGGTTGAGGAGTTCGAAGTACTCCACAACCATGGGTTCTAGTGGAAACCTAAGTCCCTAGTTGATGATCTCGGTGTAGACTACTAATTCATTTACTCCACATAAAAGATGAGTCTCTTCTGACTCTGGAAATTGAAGTACTACATTATCCGGCAGTCCCCATTGTTTCTTTAGACGTCCGGCAAGAGCTTGATTGTAATAGTCATATGGAAAATTCTTCAGCGACATGATAAATTCAAGGAGGACTGGTTTTAAATTTACACTTAGAGTGGCAACAACATCTTCAGGAAGCTCAATTGGTACTTTATTTTTCTTCTCTTTTGGCATTTTCTTCAAAGTATCATCCTCGGTTTCAGAAGCAGCACCGCTTCCTATAGCTTCAACATTAGAATTTATTTGTATCTTTTCCTTTGAATCACCTTCTTCTTCAGAATTTTCATCTCTCAGTTGAGGACGATTTGAGCTCGAGGCTACATTTTGATTTTGGGTTTTCGAAGGAGTTTGTTGTGACTCCATGTTGGTCTCACAAATCTCCTTCGGGAGAAAAAAAGATAAAATAGAATTCTCTGTGGTATTTTGAGCAATACTTTGTGGAGTATTATTGTCTTTGAAGTCTCACATAGCTACAAATATTTTCTTTTTTAGAGGAAAGATTTTGGAATGATGAGTCTCAAGTTGAATTCGTGGTGTTTCTTTGTGCGAAATTGAGGTGGCTCAGTATTGATAGGTGAGGAAGATTATTATGATTCTTTGTGAAAAGATACTCTCTGTGTTTCTTTACGATTACTTCGAGGAGGAATTATTGTGGAATCAGAAAGTATTGGAAAAGGACTTCAAAGTGGTGTTTGTGATGAGGGTTTTGGTGAGCAGGTGTAAAGAATAGACTTGGATAAACTTTGGTTCCCAAGATAATTCTGGATAGAATTGAAGTTCTTGAGATAGTTTTAGGTAGGATTGAAGTTACCATAAACTGTGGTATGGACTGAAAGCTTGGAAGAGTTTCCTATTACACCAGCAGCCGATATTCAGCAGCTCTTTTGCTAATACACATATAGTCGTAAATACCAAAGATTGGTTTTTTGGTGGATGATGGTTTTTTTTATAAACTAAAGCAAATAAGAACCTTCAAATTAGTTTATAAAAGGTTGGAAAAAAATCGGGAAAGTGGGATTTTCTGGTGAAAAACGATTGTGAAAAAAGGTTTATAAGTTGTTCTCTATCTCTCTCTAAAAGTTTGAATGAGGAATGAAAATAGTTGATGATGAAGTATTTATTGAAGAATGGTGAAAGTGTTAAGAGAGAGAAAACTTTTAGAATAATTTGAAGAGTTGATGATGGTTATTGGGGGAGGAAATGGGAAGAGAAGGTGAAGGGTTTGTTTGACAGCTGTTAAAGAACCGTCAAACGATAACCTACTAAGTATTGTAACACTTGTACTTTGTCAGACCTACTGGTATTGAGCACACATACTAGAGTATTCCAAAAATTTCTAACCATTGTAAAGAGATGATTGAAATGATATGCGCGTGAGAATTCGGAGCAGATTTAAAAGGGTTGAGTGAGGAGTCGAGGAGACCTTACACATAATATTGACTGGTTCAAATTCGAAACAATCTAAATATGTTTTTGTTCAAAGATGGTAAGTGTATAACTTAGCAGTTTTGAAGCAATAATGAATGGATTATATTTGAGGAAAACTTGGATATGGTTTCATTCGAAGATGTTATGTGTTGAAGCAAAATATTTTGATAAGATGGTGAGAGGTTTAAATTCGAAGTGATTTAGAATTTGGAAATTGGTAGTCTTCGTTCGATATGACTTCCAATATTTCTAGTTCTTATTTGTTATTTCTAGTTCTTATTTATTATTTCAGATAAATTGTAAGGTTATAAGAAGAGATTTGTGTTATTTGTAAATATAAGGGTATGCAATTTAATTTACCCTATTTTGTAACAAACTACAATTGATGAAGTCTTACGCGCCTATAAATAGAGCGTAAGACGATGAATAAAGATACAATTTTACTAATTAAATTACACTATGAACTCTAAATCACCTTCTCTCTCTACAAATTCTCTTTACTTTCTTATTTTCTTACAAGAACACAATTTCAGCATAAGAGTAGTCACCATCTCATTTCATTAATTTGGACACTATGAAGTGATTCTAAAAATTGTATGTAGCATCTTGAAATCTGTAATACAAGGTGATAGGAGACCGTTGAATCATGTCAAATAATTTCCTTTTAGTTTGAGAACAAATGTTATGAACTTGATACCATCACCCGCTCTCGTGTACTTTAGGATATCGCTTTTAAATTTATCCACATGATAATTTGGATCTTAATTTCTATTGAAATTATATATATATATATATATATATATATATATATATATATATATATATTATGATTTTTGAAGTTTGGCGATAAATTTGTGTACAAGGTATTTAGTGCAAATGGAGATTCGTCCTCCAAACTATAATTAATGTCAAACAAATTATTTGGTTTATAAGTCTGTCTTATAAAAGGATATCGACCCCACCAGTCGGTCGAAAGCCTGGCTATTGGAAATTTAGTAGAAATATATTAAGGTTACGCCATAAGGTTGTTGGAGCATAATATTCAACTCAGTACAAGGGTTTGGACCCTGAGGGTTTTGTTGACTTATAAACACTGAAGCGACATATATCGGTTATTGTTTATTTTTTGCCAAAGTTTATATAAATTCCTAGGGTATATCTGGGTGTGACAATGATATCATTGGGAAGGATTATGCATTAAGGGTGTTTGGTGTTATTGGTAGTTTGGATAAATCCTTAGCTGAGCCGACGAGACTCAGAAATCCGATGGAATTCCTGGTTAGGGCATTGGGCTAGTTGATGATTTTGCTTGGCTCATTGCTGAGTCATAGGAATTTGCTAGTGATTCTGATTCATTTCAAACTATAGTGGAGACGTTTCTCTTATTTTTGTTGAATAAAACTATGATTTGTCATGCCCGTTTTCCTTCCAAAATTGTAATTATGTTGTCTAATTCTCTCGGTGGTATTCTATTTTCCTCATATCATCTTTGTTTCTAGATATAGAGTTCTTTTTTATCTTCTTCCGGACGAGACAATGATGCACACGCCTCAAATTTTTGTTGTAGGATTCTAAACCAGAGTAATATTTTCCAGTTTGGTATTGGACGAGAATGTTGTATTGAGTAATAACGTTCATGAGGTGATACTTATCATAGCGCCCGTTTAAAAAATTTCCTCTTCATTCTCCTTCACAATGTCATCTTGCTGATGTGCTAGATTACTGATTTTACTTGTTGCGCAGTGGTGTACATTTTCTCTTGCATCATCTTGGTTTATTATTTTGTAGCTCCATTGCTAACCGTCGAAAATAGGCCATCTGAACAACCGAAAAAATGGTTATTGTTCACTAACTCGTTCATCACTATCATTGATGCCAATAAACATATTATTGTCCTCTAACAAATTTTTCATGACTTTCGCTTTCTTTGCTTAATTGTTTTTTGTGAAAACTTCAGGGTATCAATCATTTCTGACATACAACACTAATTTTGTGAGTGTAATTATGTTCAAGTAGATCTGGATGAGTATCTAAGATCTAAAACTGGTGCAGTATTACACCTAATAATGTTCAATAATAATAAAAATAATAATACTTCTATACATAGAGGTACAAAGTTTATCATTTATAATAACGTGTTCATAATATATATATATATTATTTATTTTAATAATATCTTATTTTTAGTGCTTATAAATAGAATAACATAATGGTAGTTATAAATATCTTTACTTTGTTCCTTTTTTTTATATATGAGACCGACAAATCTCTGAAGTTGTAGTTTGTTAGTCTAATGAGTTTTTGATATATAATAGCTCAACTGAATTAATTTTGGTCTTGTAATGATTCAGTTGAATAGGTCAAAAATAGGTCATCTGAACAACCAAAAAATGTGGTTATTGTTCACCAACTCCTTCACCGCTATCGTTTATGCCAATAAACATATTATTGTCCTCTAACGATTACAACATGACTTTCGCTTTCTTTGCTTAAACTTCTTTTTGTGAAAACTTTGGGGTGTCGATCATTTCTCACATACAACACTAATTTGGTGAGTGTAATTATGTTCAAGTAGATCTGGATGAGTATTCGAGATCTATTACACCAAATAATGTTAAATAATAATAAAAATAATAATACTTCTATGCATAAAGGTATAAAGTTTACCATTTATAATCAACGTGTTCATAAAATATATATTATCTTTATTTTAATAATATCTTATTTTTAGTACTTATAGTTAGAACAACATAATAGTAGTTACAAATATCTTTATTTTGTTCTTTTTTTGTTATATATGCGACAGACAGATCTCCGAAGTTTATCATTTATAATCAACGTGTTCATAAAATAGATATTATCTTTATTTTAATAATATCTTATTTTTAGTGCTTATAAATAGAACAACATAATACTAGCTAAATATATCTTTATTCTGTTTTTTTTTCATATATGCGACAGACAGATCTCCGAAGTTATAGTTGCTTAGTCTAATAAATGTTTGATTTATAATAGCTCAACCGAATTAATTATAGTCTTGTAATGATTCGGTTGAATGGGTCTTAAACCTTTAATAAATCTGATTTTTAGACAATTCACATAATTATCATTATTAATTTAAAATTATTTTTTTATTAAATTGCAGAAGTTTTGAAAATTCCATATAAAATTTAATTCCAACCGTACACTCAACATGTAAATTTAAAATACAATTTATTTCAATTTAATTTCAAAAATCAGACCTCAGTTGAATAAAATAATTAAAAAATTAAAAAAAAATGATTTGAAGATTAATGGTTGATTTACATTCTTATTTTTAAGGTTTTAAAATAATTGTTCATGTCTGTCAGAATTTGTGAGAGTAAAAACATAGTGATTTATTAATTAAGCCAAATCAAATAGAAAAGGAGAAACCCAATATGTAAACCTGAATCATAATTCAGGTGATTGAAAATTCGAACGAAATCAAATTTAATAATTACAATTTATTTCAATTTAATTTCAAAAATCAGACCTCAGTTGAATAAAATAATTAAAAAATTAAAAAAAATGATTTGAAGATTAATGGTTGATTTACATTCTTATTTTTAAGGTTTTAAAATAATACATTCTTATTTTTAAGGTTTTAAAATAATTGTTCATGTCTGTCAGAATTTGTGAGAGTAAAAACATAGTGATTTATTAATTAAGCCAAATCAAATAGAAAAGGAGAAACCCAATATGTAAACCTGAATCATAATTCAGGTGATTGAAAATTCGAACGAAATCAAATTTAATAAAATAATTATGAAGAAGGGGTGTTGCGAGAATCGAACTCACGACCTCTCGCACCCGAAGCGAGAATCATACCACTAGACCAAACACCCTTGTTGAATAAAATGCAGAAGATATAGCTAACTACTTTTAACTTATTTACTTCAAACATTGAATAGCACAACGTTTAGGAATAATTGTATATGACAAGTTCCTGTCGTCCATAAAGCTCACGTCTGAATTAATTGGTATAGGAGTGAGCTTCTCAAACTTATGATTGTGCTTTATAATTAGTTTATTTTGCTTCTCTCGGCAGTCTAATATGGTAGTTCGGTAAAAAAATGTTATAATGATAGTACGTGTTGTATTTTTGTGGGTCATCATTTTATTTATTAAAAAAATTAATAATATTTTTAATTGTTTAATAATTTGTTTTAATGTAGTTTGAATCGTGAAAAATGCTACATCAACGGACAATAGTACACCGATTTTATGGTTGGAATAATTTATTTTAACAAAGATAAAGGGTTTCTAGAGAGAAACTCTCTCATTTCTCTGGAAACCCTAATTTCTCGTTCTTTTCTTTTCCATGCCCGCTGTTTCTTTTTTCCGTCCATACTATTTTTATTTAACTTTTCTTATGTTTGGTATTGTTCTTCGTTGCCTTTCGATCGCTCCTCTCAGGCGGTATCGTCCCTTCGTCTTTCCTCATCCCGCTAGTACTTGTTTTTTTATTAGCGGTGGTTCCTCTGGATTTTTCGTTCCCGTTCTTTGATTTTTCTGGTCTGATTCAGTAAGATCTTACGGAGGTAAAGTAGTCTGTTGGGTCTCACCCAGTTGATTTGGAGTATTGAAGCCTCTTTCGGTGGTTCTCGTTGTCTGATTCGCTAATCGTTCTCAGATACTCGGGTTTCGCTCGTCTTGGCCTGAGTTTTTGAATATGTTCCGACGTCTAGACATCTTCTGTTTCACGGTCACGCATTTCTAAGTATTCATATCTCGACATATTGTATATGAAGGATTTTGTTGGTCACAAATGGTTTTCGGTGGCTCCGAAGCCGGTGAATATGGCCGACTCACAGTAGTTTACTGTAATTTATCCTTGGTGTTTTGTGGATTTTGGTACATAGGGTCTGTACTAGGCATTTAATCTCAATCCTTTACGGTATTTCTCTAGTCTCCATCAGTTCCATTGGAACATTATTTATGAGTTCCTCAAAATTTTGTTTGGACGCTCTTTATTTCGGTGATTCTTTCGAATCTGTTGTAGTTAAGGTAAAGTTTAAATTAGCTGCATAATCATCACCAATATTCGGGGTATGGATTAAGTTTTGGATCATCGTCTTATAAAGTTGAGAATTGGTTTTTCAAAGATGGCATCAATCATAACAACTTCACAATGCTAATGTTCTAGTCTGATTACTAAGTATTTCAATTTCATTTGTAGTAGTCGACGTTTGGTTGTAGTAATGGTATTTGTTGAAGCCATTGTATTCTGCAGTTTCAAAATATATTTCAATTTCATTTGTAGTAGCTGAAGTTTGGTTGTAGTCTCTGTATTTGTTGAAGCTATTGTATTATGTAGTTTCAATGCATTTCTGTAATTGTTTTTCTCATTTGAGGGGAATGCCCCATTGATCTTGTATACTTTTACATTTTATTTTATATTTTTATAAACAAAAAAAATAGTACACCGATTTTATATATACAAAAGATTATAAGGAAACGCATGAACATAGTTAACACAACTTATGACATACTATGTTTTAAATTTTATCAAAATAAAGTACATACTCTCTGAGAGAAAACTTTGGCGCACAATATTTCTCTTAGTGTTTATCTCGCAATAAAATTCCGAACTTTTTTCTCTCTTTAAATTCAGTAACGCTTTCCCTTTCGCGCTCAACACAGGTTTATAATTCCTCATCCATATATACATAGAACCAAGGGTGAGGGATAAAACACTTTAGCCTCACGATAGTAAATGACAGTTTGTTGCAACAAATATTTGACCGACAGTGGGACCAATTCTTGGACATATGTATTATATGCAATATTTATGGCATGTAGTGGCATCCAAACCTCTGACATCCGTATTGCATGTATTATTTTCATGATTTTAATTACTTTTGAAGTAAATGCGTTTATATACAAACAATGAAGTATCTTGAAACATCCAAAACGTTTCCACAAAAGTTTCAGCATTAAAGTTTATGCTCCTAACTTCCGAAAATAAAGTTCATGGAATTAGGTTTCAGCAGTAAATTTCATGATCTTTAAGTTCCAACCTTCAAGTCTTTGTACTTAGGTTTTAGTAGATCTTATTCACAAAAGTTTCGGCATAACTTATGTCCTTAAGTTTCAACATATGTTTTTGTTTTTATGTCTTGGTATAGCTCCTTCATCAGTCATTTTGAGTTTATTTTAACAATTCTCCACATAGGCATACAATAACTTCAGTGTCTATTGTCTAATGTCCACCTTCTTCACGATGAATGAAATCTTCATCAAAGTGATTGTCAACTTTTGTAAAAACAAAACGAACTAAAAAAGGATAGAATATTATAATAATTTGTATTATTTATCTGAGTTTATTGTTCAACCTTATTACATAATGATTACATCTGTTACATAAATTAAAACTATGCCCTCTAATTGAATAATACGTGTAATTTATAATATATTGGATTCCTATGTTACATTAATTAAAACTACGCTCTCTAGTTTTTGTGGGTAAATCAATATGGTCGGATTTTTCTTTTTGCTAAAAGCCAACCAATAACTAATTTTTCCAAATTCAAATATCTTATTTCAGCATCAACCAACATCTTATTCAAATGATAGATCAATTTTTAAATTTTATCATATTTCCTTATGAGAACAACACTAAGATACTTTAGATAATATCTTTTGGACAATCACGATTTAAATCAATAAAGTTCACGCACATTCTTCATCGTCCATTCTTCTGTTTAATTAATACTAGATTCACAAGCCATGTAGGATACTTTGATTCTCGAATCTGCCATACCTTAAGAAAATTATTCATTTTCTTAATGTTGACCTCAAAATTTTCAACTAAAAATATTCTCATTTTCTATCGTATTGGTTTCAGTCTTTGATCAACAACTAATTCATGTCATGTAACTTGATCGGTATGAATATTTTGAGGAAAATGATGTCTAATAGGAATTGTTGGAAGACTGTCTAGAAATATAAAGTTGTTGAAGTTGTTAGAGAAATAAAGTAATCAAGAGTTAAAAGTGTTCAAAGTGTCAATCAATCTTATTACCAAAATGAGTACACCTATTTATAGGTTAGGTAGTTATATGTAACAGAATTAGTTTGTTACGTGGATACTTTACCCTACTAAACTACTTAATACAAACACATTCATTACAAATTACACATTTAGTCTTTTATATTTACATTTTACACCAAATCTCTCTTATACTTATCAAAATACTCAATTGAATAATTACAAAGTAATTATCTTTACTCCTCAATTATTTATATCTTCATCATAAGTGATCTACTAACGGTAGTAAGGTAGTAACATCAGACTGAATAATATTATTAATAAATTATTATTATTATTATTCGTAAGTGCAGTAGTCTAAACTAATTACTTTAGTTATTTAATTGGACTTATAACAACATGTATGAATATCCTAAATAACGCATGATGAGATATTCCAATTTAGAATTTTCTTACAATCTTGTTATGTTACTCCCTCAACCATTATTATGCCAAACACCATTGTTATTTGTTATATCCGAGATTTTAATATTATCTCTCACACATACATCACATAAGATATTATGATAATACCTTATTTTCAACCACAAAATCGGGAAAAATCCATAAGCTATGTTAAAAAGTAGTACCGGTACACCGAAACATTTACTTAATAATATTTCTAAGTTTCATGGTTTTCCTCTATAGACATGAAAGGGAGGAACTTCCTTAAACTTTTTAAAAGTTAAACTTTTTTATTTTTTATTTTTAGTATAAAAGTTCCAAATATAAATTGTATAGTTGCTAAAATAATCAAAATATTTATTATATTATGCCTTATTTTCAATTCTAAAATCGAAAAAAACTGAATACCACATTCTGAAATGGACAAATTGAAAGCAGACTAAGTTACTTCGACTCCAATCAATTTTATGTAAGAACTCGACTATATTTTTTTTTATAATGCTATAACATTGTTTCTCTTTTAATTTTAACAATTTTAATATCTTAGGATTTATAACTATGATCGATTCTCCAAAATTTAAATATAAGATAATTTTTAAGTTCAAACAATGTGTTTATGCTCCAAAAGTATACGTGTTTAATGAAACGTTTGAATTGTTTAATAAGGTCATATAATTAGTAAATTTCTCGATGGTTTACCTCCGATAAAATATGCGCAATTATTTGTTAATTGGAAATGATATGGGGTTATGACATCTTCTCCGATCAAATCTTTTAACCATCAGATTAAAGATCTATATAGTTTACATATTTGTTAATTAACTGACAACACATAGTCTTACTCAAGACTCAAATTTTACGACGTTATTCAGAGTGCCTAAGTTGAAAATACCTGATGAAAAAAAATCATACCAACAAGAAACAATGTTAGGGTGAGTACACGAAGAGATATCCTACAACAAAAAGCAGGAAACATCGACTGTGGCGTTTCTTTTTTACAAATATGTCAAAGAATTTATCGAGAATGAGTTTGTTTTTAAGCAATACAGTGAAAATATATGCATGTATCAGAGAGCATCGATGTTTTATCATATTTTGTAAACTTATTATTTTGTAAACATATACACCGAAAGTGATTTATTTTGTGATGTTACATATTTTGTAAACTTAAATATTTTATAAGTAATATATTTTGTAAGTAAACAAGCCTAATGTTTTGTTGAAATCCAGTAAATTAATAACCATAACAGGTTTAGATAACTTCAAATATGGCTACAGAAGACTTACGAACTAGCCACGAACGAGCTGCTTTATTATTCATCTTAAACTTCATTTCAAACTTAAGACATAATTTATTCCTCAAACTTAGGCGCTATGAATAACGTCGTGAAATTTGAGTCTTAATTAAGACTATATGTTGTCAGTTAATTTTAGGAAAATGTACTTGATACTTGAATGCAAGACCAGTTAAAAGTTAATAAGCAAGACCAGTAAAAAAATAAATACGCGAGACCCATACAAGTTAAGAAACATGCATGGATTTTTTTTATACATGAAAAATGCAAGACTCGGGCAATGTGATAATACAAAACTTATAATACTTACTAGTGGTATAATAGTATTTCTTGAGTTGTCTGATTTGTATTTAATAGCAGATACCAATAGAGTTATAGTTTATTGCCACTCCCGTTTCACAATTAATAATGAGCAATTTCTGATTGTTCGTTGTATCTTTCGAGATGGTGCATAGTTGAACTAACACATGATACCTATCGTTTGGCATAGTGAGGAATACACCGCCAACCATTATTGTTAGATTGACTTTCACATCTAATGAAGTTTCCATTAAGATAAAGGATTACTAACAAGTTTTATTCAATATTATATACCTTATTTTAGTTATAATTGATGAGTTCAGATATTTGAGTTATTGTTCCTTGACTAAATCCGAAGGGCACTTCAGATCAAGCCACTATAATGAAATTCTGAACAGGACAAATGTATTAAATGTTGACTAAGCTAGCTGCTAATCACTTCAAACTAGATTACTAATAGGTCATTAAACTTGACCCGACTTCATGACTCGACCCAATAAGCCCATGGGTCAGTAATTAAGTATAAATATCCCAACCACTTTCACTAATAAGGGTAATCATAATTTATTACTAGTAGACATATTAATTATCTCTATACTCACCACTTTAAACACAAAACACCACAAAATATCCAAAGCACATTTTAAACACTTTACGAGATTACCCTCAGACGAAATTACAGGACCTCATGAGGATGCGGTGGTAATAGGGGCTTCAATAGGGTGAAACGATATACGCCGACTTCTGATTGATACTGGCAGTTCGGCAAACATCCTGTTTTTAAGCTCGTACAAGCAAATGAGAAACCCAGCGGTTATTCAACTTTCGAACAAAAACATTGTGGGCTTCCCAAGAAGTTTTGCAGATGTGATCGGGGAGTTCGAAGAGGGGGTATTGTTGGGAAAGGGGCCCTTTAAAAAATGGTAAGAGTGCTGTTTGTAGTGGTGGATTGCCCAACATCGTACAATGCAATGTTTGAGAGGTCTTGACTCTCTAGAATTCATGTTGTGGCCTCTAAGGTCCACCAATGCTTGAAATATGTTGTCCAGAGACAAGTAGGTATGGAAGCCTTATGTACCTCTAGAGGAATTCAACATTGTTTTTCTTCTCCTTTCTACCCTCAAGCAAATATTCAGGTTGAGGTTGCAAATATGAAACTATCTTGTCCGAATTTAAGAAGAATTTGGAAGGAGCTATAAGAAAGTGGCCAAGTTATTTACAAGATGTGTTGTGGGCCTATCGAACTACTCCTCGGGATGACACACAAGAGTCTTTTTTTCTTTGGTATATAGGATGGATGCAATTACTCCCATAGAGGCTAATTTACCATTACATAGAGTCCAAATCAATTCTGAACAGGCTAATGATGTAGCAGTTAGGAATCAGCTTGACTTGATAGAAGAAAAAAAAATGTTAAATTACATATGAGAGCAGTGCACCACCAAGGCTTGATGATGAGCACATTTGCTTCCAAAGTTAAAAGAAGGGATTTTCAAATAGGAGACAAAGTTTTAAGAAAAGTATTTTTACACACCAATGAAAAGCAGTTCGGTAAACTGGCTCTGAACTGGGAAGGCCCTTATGTGGTATGTGAAAAGGTTAAACCATGAATATACAGGCTCTAGGACAAAGAAAGGAGAGCTTTAAAGCACCCGTGGAATGTTGAGCATCTCAGGTTATACTCAGAATAGAACTCTTTTGTAAATATTTACTTTCTAAATATCAATGTAAATATTATGGGGCATACTCTTTTCTACCCTGATGGTGCGGGGAGGTTTTAATAAGGTGTCCGGATTTTTTTAATAATATATGATACATTCTTCAAAAGTTTGGTGCATTTTTGTTTCAATTCGGATATTAAATGTTTATTCAACACCCCGTCTCTCAAGACTTCTTGAGTTGATCGGATATGGTGAACACCTGATCACGTGTATTAAACACATATGGTCGAAGATGTTGGATACTTTTGTTTGACACTTCTGAAATATCAAAGGCTATTTAAACATTGGCCATAGAAGATTTAAACAAAATGATAAACAAAATGGAAATGTGATAATTGAAATCTGATCGGACTCGAACCAATCACGAGTACAAACAATACCTTGGCCATCCAAGGACTTCAATATTTCTAAACAAAAAAAGGTACATAATATAACCTTAGGGCTTGTTCCTTTCGGATTTTTCTTCACCACCATCTTTTTGGGGACTTTTAAGTTCGACACTTGAACTCTCACCCGTTCCTTCATCATCATCAGTACAGTCTATTCCACTAGAATAGTTGCGATTGTCATATCTGCTAAGGTGTGGAATATGATATCATCATAGTCTATATATTTCCACAAAGGACCAAGGGTCCTCTTAGGAAACATCTTATGAAACAATAGGACCATATCAGACTTGATCCCATCATCCCTCTTCTCTAGAGAATCCACTATTCTATTAGCATACTTCTCTATACCAGCAGCTATGGCTTGAGCTTGTTGGCTTCTAGGGCCTCTTTCTCTTTGGTCTTCTCTTCGGCAGTATTCTCCAACTTAGCCTTGTCATCGGATAAAATTTGGATAGTACCATCTTTGGTTTTCAATTTCTCATTCAAAGTTGTGATGTCATTTGAAGAAGTCTCTGGGTTGGAGTAGTTGGTTTGAAGCTTCTTGCATCCCACTTCTGACTTGAGCAGTTTGTAAGCTAACTTTTATTTCTCCTTCTTCAATAACTCTATGCTTTGTTGATCACTAAGAAGATCATTCGACAAGTTTTGCTTGTCTGTGGTTAGGGAATTTATGGTACCAGTTTGATCATTTACCTGTCTTTGTAGATCAAGCATTGGTCGGATGCAGCCTAGGAGGGCGTGGCTCAAAGTGTCTTGTTCCCCGGATATTTCATAAGTCTCCCCATTATAAGTCACCATGTTGGAAGAGGTGGGAGGATGATAAGGCCCCGCGAAGTCATCTTTCTCTAAGTCATTGAAATAAATATTGATGTCTCAAAAAGCATCAAGATCTACCTCATCGTGACCATCACCAGTAACCTGTTCAGAGTGGAGGTTGGTTGGAATTTCCTCTTGCAAGGTAGGATTGGTAGAAGATAGCATAGGAACTTCAGGAGGACGAAGGATTATCTCTGCTCCCAGAATGACTTTCTTTTTCTCAGCAGCTTTCTCATCACTGTTGGCCTTACGCTTCTTGTCATTTTTTGGAGGCTTCGGTGGGTTGCTTGGCCCACTGGTTTCCTTCACAATCACTTTTACTGCTTCCAGTAAAGTAGCATTAATACCTCTCTGGTTCTCTGAACCGGTCCCTTCAGTAGTCATTTGGCTTGGGTCTATTGTGACCTTCTTATTATTCTTTTTCTTTATCTTATTGGGGGCTTTGGCCCTGAAGGCAAGTATAGTTTGACATCTTTGACCTTTGTTCTACTTAGGATCACATCCAAAGATCCTTTGCAAGACCTAAAGGGGCTACTGATGAGTTCAGATATTTGAGCTACTGTGCCTTGACTAAATCCGAAGGGCGATTCGGACCAAACCACTATAATGAAATTCCGAACATGACAAATGTATTAAATATTGACTAAGCTAGATGCTAATCACTTCAAACCAGATTACTAATGGGTCCTTAAACTTGACCCGACTTCATGACCCAACCCAATAAGCCCATGGGTCAGTAATTAAGTATAAATATCTCAACCACTTTAATTAATGAGGGTAATCAGAATTTATTACTAGTAGACAACTTAATTATCTCTCTACTCACCACTCTAAACATAAAACACCACAAAATATCCAAAACACCTTTTAAACACTTTACGAGATTATCCTCAGACAAAAATAAACGACACCAATAATTATCGTTGTATGACCATAAAGTTGTATCACATGACATCTATTTGATAATATCATATTGAAGCCTTCATATGGTACTTGATACTTTTTTTTAAGTGTCTTATAAATCCAAGCGTCAATAATCTACCAAATGACAAGTGGATGATAAGTTATACAATAGGTGATATTAAGCAATGTTTAAATACCTTAGGCGAGACTGAGGAAGTTTGAAATATGAGACATGAGTTATTAAAGACATGTGACTCCATACACCAACTATATGCGATACCTGGTTAATATTCCTCATGTTCTCAGTTGGGAACTTGATGAGATATGCATACAACTCGCCCTTTCGGTCATGCCCTCGTTTCAGGGAGGCTACCACCATGTTTTAGGCCAAATCTGGTAAAACATTCATAGCATGAACAAATCTCATAACATAACTCTTAAAGGACTCACCTCGTCGCTGGTTAAAGGTCCATAATTCAATCCCGCTCGCGCTTGAGCTCTTTGTTGCCAATAAAACTTTCCCTGAACGCCTTCCACAGTCTTGTAAAGTCACAGATGCATCCTTTTGGAAAGCTGCTGAACCAATCCATGGCATTAACTTTGAGGGTCATTGACAGTGCTCGACACAACATTCCATCGTCGAGGTTGAAGGCCATCACCATGTTTCTAAACTACTCTAAATTCCTCTGTGGATCTCCCGTTCCATCATACGATTCCATCCTGAATGGATCAAACTTCCTCGGGAGATAAGCTTCGAGAATTTCTCAGAGAATGGTGATTCCTTTATTATATAGGCAGACAATCTTGGGCGGACCTGATTGTAACAGAGATCTTTATTTTCCCGATCCCGCGGACCCTTGCTACGATTCTTATCCCCGCTTTTGCCTTCACCTACCTTCCTCTTTGTCATCTCGCTTGGACAATCGATCCAGTCTGTTAAATTTACTTGCCTCCGGCCCGAACGGTTGATGTACCGTTCTCGTTCCCTTGATCTGAGCGGTGAGGGCATGAATAACGTTATTCATTCCTGCCATAGTGGCGTGCATGGCTTGCTCCATTATATCTTGTTCAAATGCTATTTTCACTTGTTCCTCCTGGAGATTCTGGATTCTCAGCTCTAGTTGGAGGACCACCAAATCATTTGCTGGGATGGCTTCCACAGTTTGGCGAACTCCTCCTGCATCTGCCAGCTGATGGAGATGCACCTCTGCCCGGGGAACGAATGTGGGTTGGATCGGTGGATCCTCTGTCACCACTGACCCTCGGGGCGCCATGGGATTACCCCCTTGAGGAGCTACAGGACCGGAATATAGGACACCTTGCCCTGTTGGTTGATTCATCGCTCCCCTCCGGTGTATTGTTGCTTCGCTAGCTTCCTGATTGTCTCTCTCGATTCCTGACCTTGTGACTACCATGGTGATTGGTTAGGAAATTCCCACAGATGGCGCCAAATTTGTTACGGGAATAACAAGTTTTACCACGATTAAGTCTTTAGGGTTTCAGTCAAGAAAAAATAAGGAAAAAATGATCCTCTTATTCATATATAGGTCCTTCCTATTTATAATGTTGTGAGTTAGTGGGCAGTTACACATGTTTACACTTAATGCTCCACTAACTCACTAACGTCACTATTCTTATCATTTCGGAATAAGTACTTAAAACGGTTTGACTTAAGAGTCAAAACGTGCGTTACACAATAAATAAGGAAACGTCTTGTCTGATCTGCACTTTAAATCGAACTGGGCCATTCCTTAAGCGCGATCAGATCTGTTCTGGTTTGCAGAGCTCGAGCTCACTGATCACGTGGTCAACTTATCTTCTTTGAGTTTGCACTCATTCTTGATCATATGTTCATCGCATCCTTAATCCCGGTCGTTCAACTCGTCTCCTCTAATGTCTTCGATCTCGATCTGCCTCCGAGCTTGATCTGCCTTTGAGCCTGGTCAACGCTGTAGAGCTCGTGTTTTTCTTCAGTGCTTTCCTTAATCCAAATTTGTGGTCCTCCTGCTCGTGCTCATACTTTCTTGGAGGAATCCCCCCTTATCATAAAGTACAAATACTTTCACCTAACTAAGGAGGTGAAGCTAAGGGATCGTTGGGAGATCTTCGAAAATGTCACAATTCGGTTCCCAACGGTTGGAAAGACACCATTATTCGTTCGTGACCATGAGTTGGTTCTCTATACGGAACTCATGAACTAGGGTCTTCGCCTGCCCCTTGATCCTGCTTTGGTGGATTATTTCAACCTGATCGAACGTTTTCTATCTCAAGCTGGTCCCAATATGTGGTATACACTTATGGCCTGCATCATGTCCTCCAAAATCTTCGAGGCCGAATTCTCAATAGAACAACTCGTCTCAATTTCAGGTGTCACCAAGAATTCTCACTATCCCTTCTACTTCCTAGGGCTTTCAAAGTAGTATAAGGTGGTAAAATATTTCTTAAAGGGTGACAAGAAATGGAAACAACAATTCATTTTTATTTTCGGGCTTTGGGAGACCGGTTTTGAAAGTTCCGAGGAGATGCCCTATCGACTGACTTTGGAGTAGATCAGACGAAGTACTTGTTTCTATACTTTATTTTGTTTTACTTGTTTGAATTAGTTAACTACGATATTTTCTTTTGAACAACTATGAAAGGGATTGCCAAACCCTTCACGGACTATGCTAAATCCGCAAAGGACGTCTTTGAGAAGTTAAACATCTGGGCAGGTGCCAATTGGAGCTATAAATTTCATAGATGCTTCACACACTCAAATTTGGTTAGAAGGCATCTTTTGAGGTATGGTCCAGGTCAGAAGAAATCCTTGAAAGAGTTCATGATACCCCCCCCCCCGGAGGATGGTGTTCTCAAATGTTTATAAGGCTTAGAAAATATTGTCTATCTTCTCACTAGAGCCATGACTCCCAGTCATTAAAGATGTTGAGAAATATGATGGTGAGGACAAAGAGTCTGAGGATGATGCTGGCTCGGAGGATGATGTCCGCAAAAAACAAAAAAACTAAAGTGCACGAGGAATAACAGACTAAGGTCTAAGAAAAACAACCAGTTTAGATTCGGGAAGACCAAAAAGTTGATGTTCGGGGAGGACATCGAGCTAATTCCTGGGAAGAAACCAAGTAGATGCTAATTATGAAGTTGTGGTCGAGGTGAAACCGGATGGGAGGGAAGGTGTTGTGAGGCCAAAGAGATTTTATTCTCAATAAAAACAGAATAAAATTATTGATAGTGAGGAAGACGATGACAACACAACTGGTCCAAGTTTTCCCTCTGTGAAGAGAGTTTTCATTGTCGACTCGGACTCTGGTGGGGATTCTATTTAAAGTAAACAAGTTATTGGTCAAAGGAATAAAAAAGAAATTGATGGGGAAGGCGTAAATCTCTCCCATGTCTCGGGTTATTTTGATGTCTATGAAAATGACTTTGTTGCAAATGAACTTAACTGGTTGCTTCGTGTCGCTGCTCTACTTGAAAGAAAGGCCAACCGCAAAGATCGTTATAAGAACGAAGTCATTCAAATGAGAACCGAGGTGAAAAATTTGACATTTGAGGTGAAAAAATTGAAAGATTAACTTTCCCGTTTAAAGAAGACAGTTGAAGATCAAAGGAAACCGAATTGAATAAGGTAGAAGATGAGCTTGTTCACGAGAAAGAGGTGTCTACTGAGCGTCTGAAAAGACCACCTCTTTGGAAACTAAACTTTCTGAAGAGAAAGAGAAGAACGACGATGATATGAAGTGTTTTATCACTATGGATATCGAACGAAACACCCTTGTCGACGGTCTCTTTGATTCTTGTGAAACGACTCAAAAATATTTTGAGAATGTTTTTAAGGACATTGAAAGACTTACGATAGAGAATGAGACCTTGAAGAAGAACTTTGAAGCTGAGAAGAAGAAATGCATAGATGTGTATGCTGCCGACTGCGTTTCTCTCCTCGATAAAAGAGATGCCAACATTAAATCAGATTGGATTTAGAAATGCATGAACGCTTTCCTAACTTGAAGTTGGGAAGACTTTGGTAACGTGTTATAGAAATACATCGTCTAATAGGCTTTTATTTGTAATATTTAGTGACTAGCAGTGACTCGGAAAGTTCTTCTTCTGACTCTGACTCCTTATAAGATAGTAAGGGGGATGCTACTTGTAAACAAAATTAGTGTTTATTACTTCTTGTGTTTAAAATTTATCTTTTTGTGTAACCTTTTCTTATTAACCATCTTTTGGGACCCTTTAGTCGGACCTACTCAAAAACTTTTACTTCGTACAATTTTTTGTTTTGTGAAAGTTCTAAATGAAAAAATATTTTGGTTATGTTTTATTCTCTATAACTTGATAATTTTACCTCATTACTCTAAAATATTCATGGGAACATCCTCTATCGATTTGTAATGAACTCATGCTGTAAACCAAACCTTTTCATATGAAAGAATGTTTTAGCTAAAAAATACTAATGTTCTTATTCCAAAGTTTTTCATATGACAAAGTAAATTGTTGGCCAACATTTGTTGGTTGACCCTTCTAACTCAAAAAGATGAGCATTATGGTCTGCCATCTGTTGGGTGAATATTATTCCTTGTCCTTCATCAGAGGGCTTTCCTAGTTCAAAATAATGAACATTGCACTCCAACAATTGTTGGATGGCCCTTCAAACTCAAATTAATGAACATTATCGTCCAAAAATATAATCTCTCTCTTGTTTTTCTTATTTTTGGGTTCAAAATGATGAACACTATCATCCAACATGTTTTGGAAGGTCTTTTATGTTAAAAAAGATGAACATTATCATCCAACATTATTTGGATGGTATTTTATGTTAAAAAAGATGAACACTATCATCCAACATTCTTTGGATGGTTTTTTACGTTCAAAAATATGAACAATATAAAGATCATTTTAAGATGGCAAAAAAAATTTATATATCTATATAAGTCGGTTATTAGGGTACCTCATTAAAACCTTACAGTGCCACCAGGGTAGGAAATAGTATGAAACCGATAAAACTATGACATATACTCTAATTCTGATGCCTTGTGTCTTCTACCAAAATTTGTTTTTTTATCCGATCCAGAACGTCATAGCCTGCGTTTCTGCTGCATTATTCTTCATTACCCCAGGAAGCAAACCCATTTGGAAGGAAGCCGAATCCAATTTGTCCTTGTAGAATTCCATGTCTGTTTTGACTCGGATGAAACACTTCGTATATTCTTTGAGACTGTCCCCCAGATTATAGTATCCCCGTTTGCTCGGAACTTTTTGCTTCCTACAAAATATCGGCGGAACATGTTGCAGAACATGTCAAAATTCTTGATACACCCTTGACGTAAACGATTATACCATTTTTATGCAACATTCTTGAAAGTTTGAGAGAAATCCCTACATAATAGTTTATCATCATCGTCATAATTGATCATGAAATTTTGAACTGTTCGATGTGGCTATCTGGATCTTGTGTTCCTTCAAATTTTTCCAGTTTAGAGATATCAAACCAATTCGGAAGATGACCATACAAAATTTCCAGGGAGAGTGGCGATGATCTCTAATTGTGTCCCATTTTATACGCACTCACCTCAGACCTTCATTCGCGGTCGCATACAATCCATCCTCGGATGGGAACGTAAATTGATTACTCACACGGTAATCCTGGTTATAGTTTCCAGAAATATATTTTCTTTCGAGGATCTATATGTTCTTGTCCAGTTACAGTTACCACTTTATCGGGCTCTTTGAAATACAACTTTTTATTTCCATGATCACGCTTCTCCTTCCTCGAACCCTTAGTTCTTCGAGCAGCTCGATGAGAACCTTCGTGCCTCCTCGAATCTTTTTGTCTGTGACTTGTTTTTATTGAGTATCTGTGTCCGACGACAGAGATTCATCTAAGCTAAAAGACGTATAGTCACTAGATTATGTTGATTCATAGTGTTGTCCAGATATTGCCCGTCTTTTGGAATAACGACGATTTTTTCTCTGATGCGTCTCTTCGCACTAAGAAACATTTTGGTCTTAGTCTGCTTTCTCGTCGGACTCCTGACCTAATTCTTCACGAACTGATTATTGCTTCCTTTTCAGTATTCAGCCTCTCTGTATCTTCAAATAATTCAATCCACCTTGCTACAAGGACAGATTCTTCGAGTAGCTCTTCAACATATTGACTATTATTGTTTCCTTCAATTGTTACTTGTCCTCAATCATAAGATCTCTAGATGAGTCTCTGATCGCATGGTTTTTTGGATCATCCTCTAGCTCTCCAAAAATTTCAGTCTTTATTTCTCTTACGATATTTTATAATTAATTTCATGGTTTTGGAACGACAATTCTGGGCACCACTCGCGTTCCTACAGACAACACAAATGAATTCAGTTATTTCTTAGTTATTAATCCTGCTAAGAATACGTTCGTATAGAAGTGTATGTCAAAGAAATGTTCGTATGAGGTACTTTTAGAAAGAGAAACAAAGTGATTAGAGAGAGAAAGAGACAAAAGGAAAAATGTAGCAATCATTGGACCATTTCCCAAAAATAGAATGTCCTTTATATAGTACATGAGGCAAACTATGAAATTACATATTTACCACTATTTAAGTGTGATGAACTCAAATAATTATTAGGTTAGTTTAGATGCGAAAATGTTCGTACGAGGATGTCTGTGTAAGAAATGTTCGTATAAGATACTTCTAATAAGTGAATCGATATTTTGTAGATAGAGAAAGAGACAAAATGAATAAATGTAGAAATAATTGGCTAATCATTGGCCCATTTCCCCAAAAGGGAATGCCATTTATATATTACATAAGGTGAATAATAAAATTACATGGTTACCACTGTTAAAGTGGACTTCTCACCCCATTCATTTACTCTTTACAGACAAGTTCTAAGGGTATATCATTTAGCCCATCTATCTCTGTTGTTTGCTTTAATTTAGTTCTTACACACTAAATACATGAATTTAGTATTTATATTTAACGTAATAAACCTTGTTATTATTTATATTTTCCTTCTCTTGTCAGTAGCCCCCCAGTCCTTGTGAAGATATCTAAATGAGGACTGACTGATGAATGCCAAATTTATCGGACTTTATGACATCCAAACTTCTTTGTATGACTTTCTGTACATCTCCTCTGATTTTTCGTACCTCATGCTCTGATCGAACGACTTCGTTATTTGTGTTCCATAAATAAATTGTTTTTGGCAAACCCCTCGGCTTTTATGGTATGTGACTTGTTCGAATTTATGACCTCACCGCTGGTCATGATGACCTCGCCTAAGCCATCATTTCTTTAAACTTCGCGTGTCTTTGCCTAGACGTTATGATGTCAGAAATAACTTAGGTAATGAAGTCACTTCTGGCCAACGTGTCGTGTATCTACCACTTCATGTTGGCGCACTATTTGAAACAGTTTTTTATAGTGGTAACATGTCAAATAAATATTTGAAACCAACTTTTCATCTTCTGCTCTTTAACACCTATAGCTCCACTATATATACTCATCTTTCTCTTTATTTCTAAGTTTACACCTTTTATTTATACTTAACCTTGTGCAGGGAACACATGTTCTAGAGAGAGAGAGGAATAATCTTCAGACCAAATTCTTTTCCGGTCTTTCATGCCTTAAAAGTTTATCAATCTCGAAAGATATAAACTTTGGAGGTGTTCAATATCTCAAACAAAGCTGTTGCGCGTAGAACTTCCGGTGGTAGAGGGTATCCAACACCTGTAGACATCTTTAAGATAAACATTCGCGATAATTGGCCCCTTCTCCGGGAACGCATTTCCTTTGCTTCCCAGGCCCCCGGTCAAGCTTGTTCAAGGAGTGACAAGGTTGATCCTTCTTCATCTAAACCCACCAGTAAATCTTCTCCTTTCTTGACCATGGGTAACAAAAAACAAATGTCCCCTGAAGTACATAAAAGAGAACATGCTAAGAGGAAGAGATCCCCTGACCCACCTACAAAGTCTATCCGATTTAAAATTTTGTCTTCTGCTGCAACCCCTCAGGTAAATCCTCAAGGCTCCCCTCAAAAGACTCCCGAAGTCAGCCCCCAAAAAGTTTCTTTGAGGAATGCTTGTTTGGAACAATTTTTGCAATCGATCCTTGAAATCTAAGAGAAATATCTGATTGATGAGTATGACATTGATTAGGAAAAGAATGATGTGGTTGTGGTTGAAGCGCAACCCCTACAATCCATCCCCACGGTGGTTCTTCCCCCTGTACCATCTGTGCCGAGTCAGGGGATATCTTCTCCTCCCCATGAAGTTATAACTGACCCTCTTCCTCAACGAGGAGAAACTTCCTCAGTGAAAAGTGATAAGAAAAAGAAGAAGAAGAGACGTGACTCAAACCTACCCTCGAATATAGAAGACATTTTGGGGGATAATCTTCACGATATTGAAGCGGAGCATCTACTTACCCTTTACAAGGTGAAATACAAATATTTCCACCCGACCGAGGAGGTAAAACTTAGAGATTGATGAGCGATCCCAAAAAATATCACTATTCGATTTCCCACTGTTTGAGAGATGCCATTTCCCGTTTGCAATCAAGAGCTAATTCTTTACACCGAACTTATGAATTGGGGCCTTTTATTGCCTCTCAATCCAGCTCTAGTGGATTACTTCAACCTTATTGGACTTTGCCCCTCTCAAGCTTGTCCTAACATGTGATATACACTAATGGCCTGCATCATGGCCTCTAGGATTTTTTAGACAAAATTTTCCATGAAGCAACTCATCTACATCTCAGGTATAGCTACGAACTCTCATTACCCATTTTATTCTCTTAGTTTTGCAAGGAAATACAAGGTGATCAAAGATTTCTTAGAGGCTGACAGAAAATGAAAGCAACAATTTATTTTTATCTCTCGGCTATGGGAGACCAATTTTGAAGATTCTGAAGACCTTCCCCATCGGTTAACTCTAAAGTGGTATGGGCGAGGTATGTATCTTCATACTTTACCTATTAAAATTGGTTAACTTAAAGTGTTTCTTTTAAATAGCTATGAATGGAATTACTAAACCCTTTAAAGATTATGCGAAATCTGTAAAAAAAATCTTTGAGAAGTTAAGTATTTGGGCGGGTGATAAATGAGATCATAAGTTTCATCGGAGCTTCATGCCAATGAACTTGGTAAGAAGTAATCTTTAGAGATATGATCTTGGCCAGAAACAATCCATGTCCGACCTCATGATACCCTCTTGGAAGATGCTATTGTCAAGCGTTTGACAAGATTGGACAACATAGTTTGTCATCCCACTCAGGCTCGGGCTCCTAGTCATCAAGATGTTGAGAAACCCGAAGACGAGAATGAACTGACCAAGGAAGACGCAGAATGATGTCCACGAAGATCAGAGGACTAACGTCCAAGGAGATTAACAGAATAAAACTCAAGAGTAAAGACCAACAGAGGTCCAACAAGAAAAACAAGGTAATATCCGAGTAAGCCCTCGGGCTAGTTTACGGGAAGAAAATCAGGTGAATGCTGATAATGAAACTATTATGGGAGTAAGACCATCTGGGAGAGCAGGGGCTAGAAGGCCAAAGAGACTTACTGTTGAGGACAAGCAAAAGATGGTAGTCGATAGTGAAGGGGAGAGTGACAATACCACTTGTCCGAGCTTACCCCCCATAAAGAAAGTCGTTATAAATTACTCGAATTCTGGAGGAGAATTTGTTCTTAAAAAGAAGAAAATTGTTGTTAAAGAATAAATTCTTGAGGAAGGTGAACATCTCTCCCCTGCCTAGCTTACTTCGACGTTTATGAAAACGATTTTGTTCCCAACGAGTTGAACAAATTCTTCGTGTTGCCGCTCTCCTCGAAAGAAAAGCTAATCGCAAAGATAGTTGAAAAAATGAAGTCCTCCAAAGAAGAGGTGAAGTAAAAAGACTGACCACTGAGGTAACCAACTTGAAAAATGAAGTGAACAACTTGTAAGATGAACTTGTCAAGGAGAAAAAGGTATCTCTCCAGTTGAAGAAGGTTGATGATGAACTTGCTCAAGAGAAGAAGATATCCGTTGATCACTTATCTAGTATTACTTCCTTAGAGACTAAACTTGCCAAGGAAAAAATAAAGTTCGGAGATAAGAGAGAGCTCTTTATCACAAAGGACACTAAAAGGAACACTATTGTTGATAGTCTTTATGATTCTTTTCAAATGACCAAGTCGTATTTTACCCAGGCTGTCACATACATTGGAAAGTTATCAAAAGCCCACGAATCTCTGAATGAGAACTTTGAAACTGAGAAGAAGAGAAGTTTGGATGCGTATACAGCCAGTATTGCATCTTGCCTTGAAGAAAGATATGCTAACATGAAGTCCGCTATAGTATTAGAGATGCATGGAAAATTCCTCACTTGAAATTAGGTAGCCTTTGGCATCGTGTTATTGAAAGACACCGTCCGTTGGGTGTCTCTATGGAAGACTTGGAAACTAGCAGTGACTCAAAAAATTCTTCCTCTACATCTGGCTCTTCAGAAGACAGTAAAGAAAATACTGCATCCGAATAATGTTGTTAAACTTGATTATCCTTGTTTAGTTGATCATCTGTAAACGTAAACATCTTGAACATTATTGTGTAAGACCGCCCTTGTATTGTAAGGACTTTTGCTAATGTATTCCTGCTTTTCAAATTTACTTTCATATTACAGAATCTCTCATATGAAAATGTTTGACCTGAAAATATTTTACCCATGTTCTCCCCCGGATAAATAGTTTTTTAATATGATTTTTTTGTAACTCCAATTTTGGTACAATATCCTTCATATTAAAAAATGTTTACATCAACTTATTTCTTAGGTAATTTTTTTTATGTTAGAGTATTTGACCCAACTTTAAAGCAATGATAACTTTATCAAACACTTTTCTTGGTTCAAAATAATGGACATTTTCTTCAAATGTCTTATGAGTTTCAAAAAGATGAACATTATTGACCAATTTTTTTTGAACGTCTTTCAAGTTCAAAAAGATTAAAATGATTGTCCAAACTTTTTTGGAGTGTTTTTTTAGTTAAAAAAGATGAACATTATTATCCAAAAAATTTGGAGTGTCTTTCGAGTTCAAAAAGATGAACATTATGCGAGTCATTTTAAGATGGAAAAGGGATTTTATATGTAAGTCGGCTATTAGCACACCTCATTAAAACCTTCCTAAGCCACCAGGGTAGGAAAGAGTATGCCACTGATACTTACATAAGCTGATAATGAAAATATTTACATAGTTATTCATTTACTCTATAAAAATTTTGAGGTGTTCAATATTCCAAGGGTGGGGAAGATCTCTTCCTTCTTTATCTTTGAGTTTGTATGTCCCCGACTTGACCTTCTTTGTTACCCTGTATGGACCCTCCCAATTAGGAGCCAACTTTTCCAACCTCTTTTCTTTCGTATGAAGGAATACTTTCTTCAAAACTTGTCCCCGACTTTGAATTCCCGTATTCAAACTTTTGACGCGTATCAACTTCTCATCAGAGTCTGATAATGTAAAAAATTTAGTTGTGCCCTTCTTCTTTTTTCCTCTATCAGGTCAAACTCTGTACGCTTTCCCACTAAGCCTGAATGATGGGAACATTGTTTCCGATGGTACTACTGCGTCCATCCCATAAACGAGTGTGAATGGTGATTCATGTGTTGCAGTCTGAAGAGTTGTTCTATAAGCCCGCATAACTTCTTGTAGGTAATCTGGACATTTTCTAGCCTTACCGTCTAATTTTTTCTTTAGCTCATCTAAAAAATTTCGATTAGTCACCTCAACCTGGCCATTTTCTTGGGGATGGAAAGGTGCGGAGAAGCATTGTTATATCTCTTTTGACGTGTAAAAAGCTTTCATCTCTTTGTTATTGAATTGAGGTCCGTTTTCCATTGTGATTTTTCTTGTAACCCCAAAACAACAACATGTGTTAGAAACAATAAACCTAATCGCATCCTTGGCCCTTTTCCCTACCAAGGGCTCATCTTATACCCACTTAGAGAAATAGCCAACTGCAAAAATGATTGTCTGCCGACCTCCTAAAGCAATCAATAAAGGTCTGACCAGATCAATGCCCCATATGTCAAATGATAAAGACTTGGGTATCGATTCGAGGGGTACACCCTGTGCATGGATTGCGTTAGTGAATCTTGGGCAAGTATCGCACTTCTGCACTATCTATTTTGCGTCAGAGGAGAAGGTTGGCCAATAATACCCAGCAAGAAGGACTTTTCGTATCAATATTTTGTAGCCACAATGTGCTAATCCTTCCTCGTCATGCAACGCTGAAAGTATCATCTGCGATTCATCCTTCCCTAAACATTGAAGTAAAGGGCGACTAAAAGATTTGTTATATTGTACATATCTGATTACAACATACCTATATGCCTTGAATCGTATCCTTTTAGCCATCACCTTATAGATTGGTAGTATGTGATTCACCAAGAATTCTTGTATCTCACTCTTCCAATCCTTTACTATACCTATAGAAATCTAGAAGGCTTCAACACATTCTTAAACTGATTTGGACCCCTTAACGATTGAAGGGTTTTCTTGTATAACTATCCAATGGTACTCCTCTAAGTAAGATGCTCTAGCCAAAGAATCAACCCTCTTAATTTCAAGCCTTATGGACATATTCGTATCTGACTCCTTCGAAAGTAAAAGTTAAAGCCTTTAAAACCCCCAAATATTTTACTAAGTGATCTTTTCTTGCCTCCGACCGACCAGATGCATGGTTTACCAGAAGTTGTGAATCACTTATCAGCTTTACTCTTTTAGGTCCACAAATTTTAGCAAGTCTTAAGCCCGCTAAATCAGCTTCGTACTCGGCCTCATTATTTGACGCTTTAAATCCAAATTGGATAGCTGGATACATTGTGATTCTCTAAGGAGATACCAATTGCACACATGCTCCACAACCAGACAAGCTTGAACCCCCGTCGGTTCGGACTGTCCATTCTGTTCCAAGTTATTCTTTATCAACTTCCATTTCATTCCGATCAGAGTGAAACTCAACTAAGAAATCAGCTAATTCTTGTTCTTTAATAGCAGTTCATGGTTCAAATTCGATATCAAAATATCCAAGCTCTACTGACCACTTCATTATTCTTCCCGACACATCGAGCCTTTGTAATATGTTCTTTAACGGAAAAGATGTTCGTATGAAAATTGAATGAGCCTGGAAGTAAGGCCTCATTATTCAAACAGATGCAGCTAGTGCAAGAGCTAACTTTTCTAACTTGAGATATCGCTTCTCAGCATGTAGAAGACTTTTACTCACATAATAAGCCGGCCTCAGAACATTTCCCTCTCCTCGAATTAAAACCACATTTACCGCAAAATCTGACACAAATAGATATATAGCTCCTCTCCTGGATTTGGCTTTGTCAAGATTTCCAAGGAAGAAAGATATTCTTTGATCTGGTGAAAAGCATCAGAACATTCTTAACTCCAGTCAAAGCAGTTTGCTTTTCTTAACACCTTAAAGAATGGAGCGCACTTATCCGAGGACCGTGAAATGAACCTGTTCAATGTTGCCAATCTTCATGTCAAGATTTGTACTTCTTTGATTATTCCTGGTGGTGCCATAGTACTTAGAGCCTTTAACTATACCGGATCGACTTCAATACCATGCTCACTGACTATGTAACCTAAAAAAATTCTGGATCTTACCCCAAACGTGAATTTTCCAGATTCAACTTCAAAATTATCTTTGTCAAATTGGCGAAAGTTTCTTCTAAGTTAGCCAAATGATTTTCATCTTTCGAACTTTTGACTAACATATCGTTAATGTAAACCTTAATATTTCTTCCAATTTGAGATTTAAAAGATTTGCCTACTAATCTTTGGTAAGTTGCTCCACCATTCTTTAATCCGAATGATATTACCTTGTAACAGTGTAAACCTCTTCCGGTAATAAAATTCGTGCTCTCTTGATCTCTCGGATCCATTTGGATCTGATTATAACCGGCATACAACTGATTTCTGGAGGTTCAGTCAACCAACTGGTCTATTTTAGGAACGCGAAAAGGATCTTTGGAGCAAGCCTTGTTTAGGTCGGTGAAGTCTACACACATTCACCACTTGTCATTTTTATTCTTTACTAGGACCGGATTAGCAGTCCACAAAGGGTATTGTGACTCGCGTATGTGACACACTTTTGTCAAACGATCCACTTCTGCCATTATAGCTTCAGTTTTTTCTTGAGAAAAAGATCTCCTCTTCTGTATAGTCGGACGTAAATTACTTTGCACTGCAAGCTTATGATAGATGATTCTTGCTAGAACCCCTGTGACATCCTCTGTACACCATGAGAATAGATGTAATTTCGTTGAAAGAAACTTGATAAAATTTTATTTTACCTCTAGAGACAATCTCGTGCCAATTTTGAGGTTTTTCCCGGAAAGAAGACATGATCCTCAAAACTATCATCTGGGACCATGAAACCAGGGGCTTATCTCGGATCGTCCATGGGATCGAACTCCGTGAGATCCCCCACTGATTGTTATTCTTTTTTCAACTCAACCCCTTAAGCTTCTTGTGGGCCAATGTTGCTCGGTAGCATTCTCTTGCCATCTTTTGACTGCTTCTTACTGTTCCACATTACTTCCTACTACGTATTTCAAACATTGGTGGACAGTAGATGGCATGCCATGCATTTTAGATAACCAAGACCTTCCGAAAATAGCACTGTAAGAAGTGAATGCATTCACTAATACAAATAATATTGTGACTATCTTCTTGAATGGTCCTCGGCCCAATTCTACCATCCATTCGAACTCTCCGACTACTTTAGCAGTAGATCCGCAAATCCAACTATCGTTCGGACCGATCACAAGATTGTTGGTGGGTTTTTGATCTGGTTATAAGTAAAAATAAATATTATGTTAACTGAACTACCTGTATCAATCAGAATTTTTCTTATCTCATTTCCCGCTATCTCTACTCAGATTACAACTGCATCCTCATGCGGACCAACTACGTCTCTCATATCATCATCTTTAAAGGAAAGTATTGGGGAAGGATTTCTATAAGATGTGTTGAAGCGTTTGCTTCCAGTTGTGTTGCTAGACGGACGATGTGTCTCTTCTAAGAATAATTCGATATTCATGCAACGCATCTCCTCCAAAAATTATTAGTGACTAAAAAAAACACATAACTCACTAATATTTCCTCTTGTTTTTGGCTCTTCTACTATAGTTTATGTTGTTTCTTCCCGACTTCGGGTCTAAATACTCAGCAGAGATATCAAATACATCTATAGACTCCTCATTGATTGCTTTCGATATCATCATGACATCCTCCTATTTATAAGAAGCTTATTACTTGAGATAAACTGCAACATTCCTCTTCACAAAATAGACTAACTTCCCATTTTCTATAAAATATTGCACTTCTCTTTTTAGCGCCACACAATCTTTTGTCTGATGCCCAATATCCTCATGGTACTGATAATATTTATTTTTTCTATGCTTCATATGAGTCTGCATCGGGAAAGGCTTACGAAAATGCACATTTGAACGCTCCTTCTCAAAGATAGTTGATACACACTTGGTCAAATCAACATAATGAGCAGGCCAGACCCACTTGTTGGACATGGGTCGAACATACTATTGATTATTGTCTGCATGTGTGTATTGCTTAGTATTCACTACCCTTTGAGGTGCTTGATTTATATTTTGAACTGGTGCTCAGGGTCGGACTATAGTCGTTGGATACGATACCTGTGGTCGGACATTCACTTCTGGCACACTAGTTCTTATCACGATTGGATCCTGAAAAAACTGAGACATTGATTCTATCTTTGAAGCTCTAGTTTTTTTGTCTATAATTTGTTTCTATATCTGGTCTAACAATGTTCCGAATATCATAGCATGTGTCTCTGCGGCATTATCTTTCATCACCCCCGGAAGCAAACTCATTCGGAAAGCCGCCAAAGCTACCTTGTCTTCACAAAACTCTAGATCTGTCGTAACTTGAATAAAACATTTTGTGTACTCATTTAAACTCTCCCCAACTTTCAGCCTACAGTAAATGATAGTATCCCTGTTTGCTCGATTTTTTTTACTTCCAACAAAGTGTTGTCGGACCATACTCCAAAACATGTCGAAATTCTTTATACACCCTTGAGGGAGACGATTGTACCACTTTGATGCAATATTCTTGAAAGTTTGAGAAAATACCATGCAAAACAACTTGTCATCATCATCGTAATTGATCATGAAATTGTTGAACTGCTCAATGTGATTGTTTGGATCTTGCATCCCATCAAACTTTTCCAGCTTGGATATGTCAAACCACTTGGGGAGATGTCCGAATAAAATATCAGGGAAAAGTGGAGATGACCTCTAATTATGCCCGACCTTGTAAGCATTTCCTCCAAGACCTTTGTTCGCAGCCATATAGAGTCTCTTCTCGGTCAAAAATTTAAATTGATTATTGACTCGGTTGCCCTGATTGTAGCTGTTATATTAGAGTTATCTCCGAGCAGTTACATGTTCGTGATTCACCGCTTTGTCGGGATCTTTAGAGTATAACTTTATTTATCCATGTTCGTGTTTTTTCTTCCTCGAACTTTTGGTTCTCCGATTAGTCTGATGAGAACTCTTCTGTACCTTCGAATGTCTTTGTTTATGATCTGCTTTATACCTGGCATCGGTATCCAATGATGAAAATTCATCTGTACTAAGAGAAGTATACTCATTAGATTCTGCTGATTTGTATCGTTGTTCAGATCTAGCTCATCTTTTGGAAGATCGATGACTTTTCCTCCGATGCATTTCCTGAGACTGATTGACATCTTGAATTTCCTACGCCACAACACGCTCTCGTTGGACTTCTGATTTGACTCTTCTTGAGCTTATTATCGCTTCTTTTTCAGCGTTTAGCCTTTCAATATCCTCCAACAACTCTTTTCGCCTGGCAACCAATAGATTCTTCAAGGAGATCTTCAGCATATTGACTATGGTCGTTTCCTTCATTTGCCACTTGCTCTTTCATCATATGGTCTCCACATGCGACTCCGATCAAGTTGTTTGCCGGATCTACCTCCAACTCCCAATGAATTTCGATTTCCATTCTTTTTTTTACTTTAGATTATTTGTATGGTTTTGGAACGTTAATTCCGGGTGCCACTCAGGTTCCCATAGACGCCTCCACTGATGAACTCAGATAATTCTTAGGTTAGTTCAGATGCGAAAATGTTCGTAAAAGGTGTCTATCTAAGAAATGTTAGTATCAGATACTTCTAATAAATGAATCAGTATTTTGTAGAAAGAGAAAGAGACAAAATGAATAAATGTAGCAATAATTGACTAATCATTGACTCGTTTCTCCAAAAGGGAATGTTCTTTATATAGTACTCCCTCCGTTCCATTTTATAGGTCGTTTTAGACAAATTTTAAAATTCCAATTTAATAGTCGTTCTCACTTATCAAGAGAGCATTAACTAGAGTCAACTAATTAATTTATTCTATTAGCCAATCAATTTTCTTTATGTCCTGTCTTTAAGAAGAAAGAGAAAACTATACATTACTTTAAACCAATAAAAATGGTTGCTTTTTAACTTTCTCCAAGAAAACAAAAGAATCATTGCCTGTGTCAAATCCTTAAACGTCCATTATAATGGAACGGAGGGAGTACATGAGACGAATAGTAAAATTACACGATTACCACCGTTGAAGTGGATTTCTCACCCCCACTCATTTACTCTTTACAAACAAATTTTAAAAGTATATCATTTAGCCCCTCTATCTCTTCTGTTTGTTTTAATTTAATCCTTACACACTAGATACATGAATTTAGTCTTATGTTTAACATAATATTTATATTTAAAAAAAAACCAAACAGTATAACTTCACATACAATTCCATTCCCAGTCCTAAAATGGATCAGCTAGTAGGCAACTTCATGTCTCCGACTCTCTCTGGTCCGGGTCATCCAAATCGACCGATTATCTTCCTTACCTATCTTTCTTCGGCTAATCAGTCGCTCTAACCTTAACCCTAACCCTAACCCACGTAATTTTTCCCCGTTTAAACTTACTGGACCTAACCCAAATCCACTTAACAAAAGTCCAATATGACAAATATATGACGACAATCGATGAAAAGTCGACAAAAACCCCCCACAAACAATTGTGTCAAATAATCCACATATCGATGAAAACCACTAACACCTACGAATCATTATATTAAAAAGATTAATTAAAAAAAATATAAAATAAATAAATAATGAAAACTCCCGGGATAAACTTAAGTTGATTTTATTATGGGCCTACTATATATGTTATGAATGGGCGTTTTAGTAAAGCCCGTTTGTATTTCTTTTACTTTATTTATAGGTGAAACCCTGTGAACCATACTCATCTCTTTCTTCCGTCTAAATGTTTCAGATTCCAGATCTTGCTCTTTAGTACTTGTGTTTACTCTGTTTTTTGTTTCTGGTGTATAAAAGTGTGATTTAGGGTTTGAATATATGGTAAGAGAAGGGTGCAGTGATGATGAGTTATAAATCTCGTTAATCTCATTCCAAACATGAGGAAATTCGTCTCATCCATTCTTATTAATCTGAGCACCCTCTCTTCTTTACATTTCATCTCATCTCTGTTTTCTTTTCATTGAATTTCTTTAGATTTGATCGGGAAATCGATTGTTTTGTAACCTATTTCTAAAATCAATTTTGAGTTTTGATTGTGATTCTGTATTACATTATTAGTACGACTAAGCGTGGTTACTGGGTTTAAGACCCAAACCCTATAATTTTTTCTTGTTTGATTTTGTTGTTCCTCCTCATGGGTAGGTAAAACAAGCATTGGTGTTTTTGTGTTTTTTGTGTTTAGCCCACTGTTCTTTAGCTTTTCAATAGTCTAAAGGTGAACTAGATAAATTAAGATTATTATATGCTCTAATAAATACATGCCTATTCAGGTAATCGAGATTATCGTTGTCAAACAAATAAAACCTATTATATTGTCATAAACGAAATCGAACTATATATTGTAGTGTTTTTGAGTAGTTTATGATTTATTTTTACAGGAATCTGGTTTTGAATCTGTGGAGGATTTTCATTGTTTTCCAAAAATTCAAAATTTGCAGTGTCTTTTACCTTTTATAATCGATTTTTGTGATATTTACTGATATATTGTTTTTTATCATTGAATCATAAAATCATGTTTCCTATAAATAGCTGTTGTTCTTCTGACAATATGGGAAGCCTGGTTTTCATTTATTTGAAGGTACAGAGAACAATGTTTTTTTGATCTATTTGCACAATTGGAGAAAATACACTCCTAGTATTTATGTATTAGGATTGGAGCTCTGATACCAATTTGTTTGAGGGGTCCTCCAACAAATTGCTATCTAAGCTTCTGTTCTTCTCATGTAAATACAGGAGGCTTTTTATTTTTCATTTGAATGTTAGAGTAGGGAACAATATCTTTATCTTTACCTGTATAAGAAGAAAACATATTTCATGTATTTACATTTTCACATTGGTATTTCCGTATTGGAATCTGAGTATTTGTACCAACTTGTTTTAGTGGAAAATAAAGGATCAAACAAAAACAAAACTAATTTCTGAAAGTGTTAGTTTGTTATCAAAGCTTTTGTTCTACTAATGTAAGTATATGAGGCAATGTTTTTAACCCATAATTTGTTTACAAGGATGGGAGTAGATAACTATATTTTTCAGTCTATTCAATATAAAGAAACCTAATTTCCAGAGAACAATATCTTTTATTTTACCTACATAATTAGAAAAAACCATTGTTATCAAAGCTTCTGTTCTTTCGATGTAAATATATGCAGATGAAATATATGTTCCTGTTTTTTACAAGGTTCAATACGACTTTGAAGAATGAACCATAGAAAAAAAATCCTTAGTTTTGGTAAGATAAACATATATGATTCCTTTGTTTCGATTTCTAATATAGTATATAGTAAAATTTTGATTGATAAAAGTAAAAATTTAGAGTTTTAAAGAGAAACGAATTGGTTTCCTAAGGGGTTGAATGCGTTTATGTGGTATGGAAGAAGAAAATTGTAGTGTCTTAATAGATAAAGGTTATATTTTAAATTAGATAGTAGAGTCATTTTGGTTGATTCTGATATTGAACCTGTCAAAGTTTGGAATGATTTTGAAATAAATATTGGTGTAAATATTTACACCAGCTTGATAAAACCCAAATGTATATTTGTATTAAGTGCCTTCGTAACATTTTATGTTGTAACATTTCCAAAATGTTTCTTCTTTTAAAGAGAGATAACCATTTCACAAGCTTTAACCAAAGCTTTCACTTTACTTCTTCGGGTTTCATCCATAGGAGAATATGTTACAAAGGTCGGATGACCAAATGGTATGTAGAATTGAGGGATTATGATATCGACTTTGCGTCTTGAATAGGTTGTGGCAGATTTTTTAGTTGAGTTTCATTCAGAGCAACCTCATGAAGAACCTTCAGAACATATGGATGATCTAGTCTGATGGGTTGTGGGGTAGGAATTGTTTTACTCTCTTTCTTCAGAAACTCAATATACTAAGAAATATATTTTGATTTCAAGGCATCAAACAATGAAACCAAACCGAGTACGAATAAGCAATAACTGTTTTAAGGCGCTCGCTCAAATATTTATAATTACTCATGCATCAAGCTCCGAAACAATTTGAAACGAGGAAAACACAGTTGGTAAAATATTTGCAAGTATTAAGAGAAACTTTTGTCTTCTTTAAATGTGTAAAATATGAGCCTATGCTTAGAGCTGAAAATTCTGTGACCGATTTTTTTAGCCACTAGTGAATACACCGAAGCATATCTTTGGATTTTGATACAAGAGTGCCCTTCGATAACAACAACTCTCAAAATATGATGTGGAATTTCGATAACAACAACTCTCAAAATATGATATGGAATTGAGGAAAGTTTTCCAGTCTCTATGGGAATATCGATCCACTCCTCATACTGTAAAACGAGAATCTCTTATTGCTTTCGTTTGTGGGATGGATGCAATAACACTAATAGAATCTGTTCTCTCTTCTTTTGGAGTTCAAAATTATTCTGAAGTGGATAATAAAACCTAAGTAAGATCTCAGTATCTAGAATACAAAGAAGAGAATTCGAAGGTTTAATGAGATGCATCTAGAATACGAAGAAGAGAATTCAAAGTGGGGGATAAAGTTTTAAGAAAATTATTTTACACACTGAAGACATGGAAATTTAGAAAGCTGACACCGAATTGGGAAGAACCATACACTGTGTGAAAATATTAAACGAGGAATGTATTAGTTGATCAAAATGGAAATCCTTTGAGGCATCCGTGGAACATTGAACACTTAATGTTGAAGCTCGAGTAATTATGTATTGTAAATATTTACATTGTTTTTTATTCAATATAAATATTTGGGGCATACTCTTTCTTAACTTGGCGGCTCGGGGAGGTTTTAACGAGGTGTCTGAATCGGTTATTAATTCACCATCTTTGTGTGAAAATAATTTTTATGATAAGTATGTTTGTGTATTAATTTTGTGTGCCTTCGTATGAATTACCTTCGAATGACTTGTGTGCCTTGAATGGATTACCTTCAAATGGCTTATGTATTAGTTTTGTGTGCCTTAGAATGGATTGCCTTCGAATGGCTTGTGCATTAAATTTGCGTGCCTTTGAATGTGTTGGTATAATTTGTGTGCCTTCGAATAGATTAACTTGGAGTGGTTTATGCTTAAAGATTGATTACCTTCGAGTAAAGTGGATTAATGAAAGGAAATAAAAAGAGACAAATAAATGATTTGACATCTTTGGATGCACGGTTAGCTTTAGCTTTTTTCTCTTCAAGAGAGACCTTCTGATTTTTGTTCTCCTCTTGAAGAGAAGCAATGGTTTCTCTATCAGAACTCATTTCTCTATCCCAAGACATCATTTTCCTTTGACAATAGGCTATTTATCCTCTATAACCACCAACCAAAGGGCCGCTTATAGATTAGTTTGAGAAGTATTTTGAGAAGTGGGGGTATTTGACATATTTTGAACTTTTACATACCTCTTCGGTAGAGGTTTGGGGGACCGTTATCTCTTTGAACCATCACCTTTTGCTTTCTCGACATTTTTCTGTTTGTCACCCATCAGTGAATGATGATTTATATTGATTTCTTTAAAGGGCTAAGGTCACCATTTTCATGTATCAAACAAGTTTGACCGTGGGGCTGAAGTGTTTGTAGGGATATATGGATTACCGGTGTTTGTATTTTCTGCCATCTCATATTGCTTCTTGACTAGAGGACATGGATCGTAGTATTTGGATTGAAAAATTTGCACTGGTCTTGGCTCCTCGTTTGAACCAACTGTTTTTCTCTCTTCGTCTCTCTTATTATGTAAAGCCAGTCTATGACACTAAATTTTTTAGTTATGAGCAAACAGAGATATTTCAAGAGTTCGTAAGAAACTGTCTTTGACTCTCAACAAAAATCTTTTCTTTTGAAAGTTATGAAAACAAACAACTATAAAATTGGGAAGAACGTCTAAGTCTTTATAGGTAGAGGTTTGGGCTTCCAACGGTCATAACAGCCCAAACAATCGATTTATTTTCATAAATGATGAGTGCATATGGAATATGAATAATCTTGTAGATCTCTCACCAATAAATAGAAAATTATGCGAATTGGGAAGTGAAAGAATATTCTAACACATCAAATCACTCATAAATCATCTTTGAAGATGCACGTGTCAGTAACATAGGTCAATTGTTACCTAGATTTGAGAAGAAACACGTGGTAAATAAGTATTAAGTCAGCAATTTGGTTAATGATGTCACTGATCCAATAGAAGGCACAAGAAAGAGAAGGTCAGACAATTCTGAGGCTCTTTCCAAATTTAGTCATCGCTCGAATATCTTCGTAAGGATTATGGGGTTACTGATAAGGGAAATAATTATTTGGATGATTAGTCAAATCGGTTAAATAAGGGGGAGTAATTTGGCTTTATAAAAATCTTGTAGAAAAACCTCAAAATGTGTAACATTGAGGGTATCTTGTGTAATAAATAATAACTGTAGTTGAGATTTGTAAAATAGTGAGGTTGAGAGACCTTAAATGGGTTAATCATGTGACTTTTGGGCCTATCTCTTGTACTATATAAAGCAACACCCATTTTTGGGAAATGATGAACATTTATTACTTAATTACTATTTTGTCAACTTCTCTTTCTAGTTTTCTCATGTTTCTCTCTTTAAAAATTCTCTTCCAAACATAGCTTAGACTCGTGGTAACATAACGAACATTTCAACACTAAGAAAACAGTTATGCATGATTATGGTGCGTGTAAACACAACAACTACATCATGAAACTGGTGATCACCACCGTGAAATATGCGTCGTAATATTCTCTAGGGGCATACCTGCACACATAATAAGTGTTCCTTAAGCTGTGAGGCCCCAAACTTTTTTCCTTTTATACTCTTCTAGTATTGCCCACGCAAGTGGGATAACGGTCTGTCAATCAGTCACAAAGATGGGGCATCATAATTCTTGAATTATAATATCTACAGACGCTACTAAATATATATCGTAATAGATAAGACTTAAACGTGACGTACCTTAATAATATTTTAGCATATAAAGTAGTTCGGGGATGCGATATATCCCGTAAAGTTCTCATACATATAAACGAAGATGAATGCCAATAAAACTCAATCTACCCAAAATAAAACAATTTCTGGGTATACATGAGATCACCCCGTAAATCCTAGAGTTCAAATGCAAAAAAATGGGTAATTACATCTCACATTGTGACAATACATTCTCAACACTAGAATGCTTCTCAATGCGCACATACTGGGGTTACACAACTGTAAACCTCGAAACATATAGCACAACACGCAAATATGACATACCATTACATAATTAACCACCTAAACTTGCCTAACATGTTTCATAACCTAAGAAAAATGTGCTTTTCCATCATACATATATAACTAAATTGAACTAAACATCCTATAAACATGCATGCATACATATATACATACATACATACATACATACATACATACATACATACATACATACATACATACATACATACATACATACATACATACATACATACATACATACATACATACATACATACATACATACATACATACATACATACATACATACATACATACATACATACATACATACATACATACATACATACATACATACATATATACGTATGATACCAAATATTTCTAAATTGGTTAGTTGTACCTTTGTGTGGGGTATCGTGTGACAACCACACACAAAGCATAAAAAATAGGAAAAAAAATCACATGTAGTACATGTTCATCGCAATCACAACGAGGATGGTCACAACGAACAACACTTCATAAAATGAAATATAAATTTTCCTAGGCAAACTGATCCTGAAGTGATTTTTCTACAACAACCGTACCTTTGGTCACGATGAAATCCTTCGATGACAAAGATAAAACCCCCCAAATTGGTTCCAAATTAAGGTTTCGTCCTGAAATTATCAAACTCAAACATGCACATTAACACACAATAACATGTACACATTTACACGTCCTCGATCGTACCAGCCAATCCCTAAATGTACGATTCTACATTCTCTTACCACTTACTCATGCATAGATTTCAAAAACAAAAATCACAAACATAAGGTTTTTCTTCCAAACTAAATCAATTAAAAATTAATGTTTTTAGAGATCAAATTTTACACTTCTTCTTCCTACACAGAGAGGAATGAAAGTTGTATTTGTAACCATTTGTTAAAACATGCATACTACTCAAAGAATATTCCTACCCTTGATTCAATTCCAAAAATCTAATTCCAATTTTATAGAAACAATAAGAAAAAATGATTAAAAAGTATAAACTACAAAAATAATAACAAAAAAGAGATAAAAAAATAAGTATCTGAAAGTCGCACAATTTCTTCATACTCAGTTATAGTTTAGACCTTTGTCTTTTGTATTAAAAGAATATAATTATTATTTGCATAATATCCACTAGAATTTTCTATTTTATTAAATTAATTGCATGTTTGTTTATTCTTTGTATAAATCATTATTAAAATATTCTATTCTTGCAACAATTTACGATGGAATCTTATTGTTAGGGGACCATAAATCTTATTAGGCTTCTAGATGTCAATACTGAATTATCGGGTTATATAACCTTCACTCAAGACACATTTTATCTCAATCAGTATCCATATATTATTTACTCGACTATAAGACTCATCATCATCATCATCATCATCATCTGTATGTCCAATATTTTGAATTGATTATTTTAGTTATTTAATTTGACTTGTAACACCAAGTGTGAATAGCTTAAATTACACGTGGTGAGATATTTCAATTTAGAATTTTCATAAGACTTCTTATGTTACTCCTCAAACTATTTTTTTGGGCCAAATATTTATTCAATACGAGATTTTAATCTTTTCAATCATACATACATACATTAGATATATACTTTAACAGTAATTAGTCTATGTACAGTCGATTTCAGTGGACTATCCACTTTTATGATATACAATCTGATTTAGTCCATTGACTATCCATTTTGGATAAAGTTAGTCACTCGCACATGTTTATTTTAGAGACTAACTTAATAAAAAAATGAATAGTTAAATGACACAGTTTATCAAAAATATATAGTCGATAGACTATATGTCATGAAAATAAATAGTTAACACACACGGTACTAACTTTATCTAAAGTGGATAGTTCATGCACTTCCATCGGACTTTTGAAAATCTAAAAATATCAATCACTAAAGTTTATAATTGATATACCGAGTCTTAGGTACAATTACCATATCATATTTTCAACCACCAGAACAAAAAAACTCCATGACCATTTCAAAAAAAATATATCCGTGCAATATATTTCAAAGGAAATATACCAATCAAATAATATTGAATCGAAATATTTATTTAATAATTTTCCGAAGTTTCGTGATTTTTTTCATTGACCATGAAAAGAAGGAACCTTCTTAAAATTTATAAAAGGTAAATATTTTATTTTTCTCGTTTTTAGTCTAAGTTTCAAATATATTTTTATAGATACTTAAACTTTATATTATACCATTTGGACAAATTGATATTAGACAAGTTAGTTTGATTCCGGTCAACTTTATTTAAGAACTCAACTATAACTTTTTTTATAATGCTATACGTATAACGTATAGTTCTTATGTCCCTTTATAATTCACGCTCTAGCTCTTGGCATATTATTTAGAGAATGTCATTATTATTTTTGAAATTGTAAAAAGTATTTATGTTTTTCATAAATAAACCTTCTATTTAATATGGAGTGTGAACCATATTTAATAGATAATTAAATGACAAAGATACAATAATAAACTAACAATTTAAGCTATTTTAAAATTTAAAAACGTCAAACAATTTGAGATAAATATTTTTTTTTAAAACAACATATATTTTGGAACGAAGAAAATAGTTTCTTTTTTAATTTAAAATTTTAATATCTTGGGATTTAGGACTGTAAACGATTCTCTACTATTACTGTGCGATTTTAAAGGTGTGGTTGTATTTGCGAACAATTGTTTTCATACAGTTTAGAAAATAAATACTCTTTTTATTTTTGTTGGAACTTCAACAGCTTTAGACTTTGGTTAGTTTGTGATACTTCAGTTCAGTTCATTTGGCCCGAAGAAAATCTTTTTTATATTGGCTTTACTGCAAGCCAATTAGCTCTCGGTCGGACATATGAAGCAGGTGTTGGAGTGTGATTCCTTTTTTTCCCTTATTGAGCGTTACCTCTTAGAAGGTGATAGGTGAAGTTTCTATTTCATTTACACTTCAAATTGTTGATTCAATACCAAAAATGGCTTAGAAACAATAGTTCATTATTTAATGATTTTTTCGGTTCAATACTCCATGCGAGCCCAATAAATTCTTTATCATCTTTTATTTCATGAGAAAAAACTCTCTAACATATATAATCAGGTTGCTCTTTAACTTCATGTGGATTGATTCTCTCTCTTACCTAACTTTTTTCGGCTTATCCAGTCGTCTCTAACCTTAACCCTAACCTGCATACCTTTTACTTGTTTAACCTTACTGAACCTATTTCGCCTAACCCAAATCCACCTAACAAAAACCCAATCTATGACGAACCCTTTTTCCTCATCCTCAATAATAACAACCCAAACCTTCCATATGTGTTTAACTAACCAAACACTATAATCAGTGTCGGATCCAGGACTAAAATTTATGGTATACCCAAAAATATTATGGATAACAAATTTAATAAAAAATGCATAATACAAATATGTAAATATTCCAGTTACAACTCAAAATGAAAATATAGTATAGTTCAAAAGTAAAATGCATTCTCCTCTTATTCATGCCTTGAAAGCGTTGGATAATACGAGAAAACACTCGCTCAATCATCTAGAAATAATTCAACTATTAAACAATATACACCCCTAAGAAGTACTTGATGCTAAAGAAATATTAAAAGGAAAATTTTACAATTTAGCAGGTGAACAAAATATTACAACAAACATCTACAAATCTTCATGTTCATTAACCTGCAAGTTAATATGCAATCATTCATGAATGAAGGATTAACAACCAGACATAACATATTTTTTTATAGAAATGAAAACTAGGTTTAAAAATCCCTAATTTGTTACTGTTTGAAAAAGAGGGTTTGAAAATCTTTAATTGTTTGAGTGATTTGTTGAATCAAAATTGAAGTAAAACTCAATGAATTTTTTTATTACTTTGTTGAATAAAAATCGAAGTAAACTTTAACTAAGAAGAAATCTTACAATTTAGCAGGTGAACAAGATATTACAACAAGCATATGTAAATATTTGTGTTCATTAATCATTAACCTGCAAGAAAATATAAAATCAATCTAGAATGAAGGATTAACAACGAGACATATCATATAATTTTCTTATACAAAGGAAAATTAGGATTTGAAAATACCCAATTTTTTTAATGATTGTTGAATCAAAGTTGAAGTAAAACCCATTGGCAAATTTTATTACTATGTTGAATGAAAATCGAAGTAAACTCCAATACAAAATTCATTAACTAAATCGACTTATTGTTTTCTTTCGCTAGTTCCATGTTGTTTTTCTTTGAGAGAAGTTGGAAAAGAGACGAGGTACAATTAGAGGAAAATAAAGTCAAAAAATAAAGTAAAAGAATGTAAAAAAAGTGAAATAAATAAGAACATTTGGGTAGAGGAAAATAGAGTAAAAATACAAAGTAAAAGAATGAAATAAATAAGAACATTTAAGTGTCTAGTAAGTCTTGAACATAAGACCTCAAGTATAATATTAAAGAACTTAACCACTATACTAGATTCATTTTTATGGTTAAGGGTTGTCCTGGACATACCTATCTCCCCCCTAAATCCGCCCCTGACTATAATCCCTAGCCTAAATCTAATTCAGCCCGACCATTCACAAATTCAGACCCCAACATTTCTAAACCCAACCCTTATGCTCCCATCACCTTACCTTACTAAGCAACAAACCCAACTCAGTTTTTTCGGTCCAAGCCTAACCCAGGTATGTTGGGCACCAGCCTGCTTGCCATATACTTGTCCTGTGCATAACCCTTCTATTTTTCATTTCTACTAATATTTTCCATGTTTATTCGTCGCGGTGTTTGTTAGTTTCTTTGTTGAATTTATATCTTGACACGACTTTAATCCGCCATTGCTCTCGACTATGAATTTTTATTCCATATATTCAAGTGATTTTAAAATGTCAGATGAAAGTTCATCGGTTATGATAATTTTTTCCATCTAATCATTTTATTTTAAAATGTTGACCGAGCGTCTATCGATTCTGTCGATTTTGATAATTTTAATCTATGATATACGAAAAATCAATGACTAAATTCATCAAAATTATCATAGTTACTAAAAAATCAAAGATGGCTAACTTGTGCATCCAATCACAGAAATTACTTATGATTTTTTATTTTTTCGTATTTAACATCTTCTTATTTTGTTTCTTTTATTTTTTCTATTGTTTATTACTTACATTAATTCAATTTTAAAACATCTATTGAAGGTAACTTGACTATAATGATTTCTTCCATATAGTTATTTTATTTTAAAATGTCAAGTCCCTCGACTATGATGATTTTGATAAATTTAGTCCTCTAAAAAATCCATGATTAAATTTATTAAAATCTTCATAATCAAAAAACACTCATCGAACGTTTTGAAATCAAAGAACTAAATATATCTAAATGAATACTTTCACGAGATCCTTTGAAATTAAAAAACTATACAAAAAATAGTCATGGCAAAAGACTCAATAATAAATTTAAGCCTCTTACCGCATTATTACGCGATAAATGATAATTGGTAAGACATCTGTCATATGTATTGATTTTCTTTTCTCACTTTATTAAAATAAAAAATTATTGTGAATAAAAAACAAATCTAATAAAAATAGTCTTTAAATTCGAACTTAAAAATACTAATCAACTGTCTTTTAACAATTATATGAATACACTTAGTGCATAATCCATGAAAACCAATACCACCTACAAATTCTTATAATTGAAAAAACAAATAAATAATGAAAACTCCGTGGTCAAATCGTGATTTTATTAAAACATGTACAAAAGTAAAACGAAATTTATTACTACAAATGGTATTGATGATATTAGAATCGATTCTATCTCTAACATCACAGGTTTTAATAATGGCATGCTCCCCACTGACTACCTTGGTATCACCATTAGCACTAACAACAAGTCTGCTATTTACATCAATCTTCTCAAAAAGATCAATAACAGAATCGATGAATGAGAAACTAAGCACTTATCTTTTGCGGGCAAAATTACTTTGATCAATTCAGTCCTAATGAACATTGTCCTCTACTCGATGCAAAGTAATGCCATTCCTAATAATGTTCTCAATAAAATTGAGAAGGCTTTTAACAGTTTTCTGTGGGGTTCTACCAGCATTGACCGCCAAATTCATTGGTGTAGTTGGAGAAGTATTTGTAAAACATTCAAAGAGGGTGGTTTGAACATCAGAAACTTGGTAGATGTTCAAAAATCTACCTCTTGTAAACTTTGGCTTCAGTTTGGGCTAATCGTTTTCATGACATATACTGCAAGAAGAAGCACCCTATGCAGCTCTCTACTAGTATGAAAGGCTCCATGGCGTGGAAGAGACTTATGAAGATTAAGCTTATTGCTGAGCAATTTATCTATTGGTCGTTGGGAGAAGGATGTGTCGACTTCTGGTTGGATAGATGGTCTAATTCTGACCCTCTTTTAACTCTTGACAACTCTGTGGACAATAGTTGGTACCATCTGGAAAAGGTTAATCAATACTGGACTAACTTTCAATGGAATCTATCTGGTATTGATAATCTCATTAGCCAGGAGGACCTGAAGCATATCAGCAAATATTCTATCAACCACAACAGCAAAGATAAGATCACCTGGAGCTTATCAACTACGGGTAATTTTAGTCTTAAAAATACTTGGGATTACCTTCGTAATCATCATGTTGAATCTAATTTGTTTTCTAACATTTGGAATGACTTAACTCCTAAAAAGCATGCTTTCATTCATTGGAAATTGATTAACAGCTACATTTCTACTGAGTCTATCCTTAGGAAAAGACATATGGTTGTTGTTTCCAAGTGTCAATTTTGTCAAACCTGTGAAAATACTAACCACACCTTCATTGCTTGCGAGTTGGCTTGGGCTATTTGGATCTATTTTGCAGATCACTTCAATGTTCAAATATTTAGATACATGACTCCTACTCACATGTCTAGGATTTGGTCGTGGTCTACTAGCAAGAAAAATCATACAAGGATGTTATTCCTTCATTAATCTACAACATGATTTGGAAATATAGAAACCAGTCCAAATTTAAAAACATCAAAGTTTCTTCAAACACAATTATTAATGGAGTTCATAAAATTCTTAACTATATGAATACTGCTGGTACTTTTAAAACTACTCATTGGTCTAAAGACAGAAATGTGGCTAAGAACTTTGGTTTCTTAAACTTATGCTGTGACTCCATCAAAAGACCTTCTGTTCTTAAATGGGTTCATCCCTCCATTGGCTGGTATAAGCTCAATACTGATGCTTCTGTGCATTATAATGGTGAGGCTAGTGCTGGCATTATTATTAGAGACTATGAAGGTAACTTAATTCATGCTTCTAGTAATGTTTACGGTAAGCTTACTCCTCTTATGGCTGAGGCTCGTGCTCTCATGGAAGGGCTGATTATTTGTAACTCTAAAGGTTTGTTCAATATCGACATTGAGTCTGACTCGTCTTTGCTTGTGGATTTTGTTAAGAATGGAAATCATAGTGCTATTCCTTGGCCTCTTTTTCCTACTCTTAACTTCTATATGTTAACTTCTTTAATGTCTCTTAAGCATGTTTTTAGAGATCAAACTGGCTCGTTGGACTTTAAAGTGCAAGTTGAGACAAGATTATGACTTCACTTCTGCTCCAGTTAACCTTAAATCAATTCTTGTTTTAGAAAGTCTTGCTTACCTTATATAAATATTTGTGCTTAAGGCTGGCTGTCTAATCCTGTTTTGTTACAAGCTCTGAGAATTCAGGTACGATAGTTTCGATCTTGGTGGTGGCAATAGGCTTGAGTAGAATTGGCTGAAATCTGTCTAAGCTAGCTTTGATTGTTGAATCTGGTTCCTCTTGGCTGAGTTGTCTGTCGTCTCTCTTCTGCTTAAAGAAGATGGTTTCAATGAATCTTCTAAAGTCTTTTAGCTAGTGACTGCCCAGTATCAAATGAAGTGATGGTGATTGATGCATTGGAGTTGTTCTTGAAAAGTTAGGATTGAATCGGCTGATGATTTGAGAAGATTTCTTCAAGGCGAGATTAGATTGAAGCATTCTCCAAGTATGCTGAGCTACCTTGTCGATTAGCTTTCATCTAATAGAGATTGTTTCTAGGCTGATTGGCTTTGAAATTTAAGCCAATGCATGATATTGTATTTTCTAAGTAAACCCTAGTATTTGTTAGAGCTGGGCTTTGTATTGTTCTGGCTGCAAAAGTTGGCGCTATATCTACTGTACCCAATAAAACAATTTTATTTTTCAAAGAAATTGACTTTACTTAAAAAAAGAAAAATAAATTGACTATACTTTAAAAAAATAAAAAAGATACGCATGTTTCTAAATTCACTCAAATAAATTTTTATGTTATCTTTTTTTAATGTTTTTTTGTTATTTTCAATTTTTTCTCTTTTTTCTCTATTTTTTTATATTTTTTTACTAAATATAAAAATACTATTAAATTTTAATATATTATTTTTGAAAGATATTCCTAAATATATGATATAAGAAAATAAAATTTAATATTTTAAAAATATATGGAAATAAAATCAATTTTTTTATATAAAAAATATTGTATAGATAGAAATAAAATCTACGCCATGAAAGTTAAATTAAATTTATTTTATTTATTTTTCTCAAATTTTCCGTTTTAAATCAAACAAAAAATATTATCTTTAAAAATATAATATAATAAAAATAAAAATAAATTTAAGTTTGTTAACTAAAAAATTGCACAGCTCCTACCTACATCGCACCAACTCGCCCACAATTTTTCTTTTAATAAAAAATACCAAACTTTATTAGAGGACTCAATCAGAGTTTTACAAAAAAGAAGGTTTTATAGTAATAAAACCAAAATGAAAAAGCTAAGGGATTGAAATTAGTAAAGTAACCAAAACCTAACCCTAGAATCCCAAATCGGGATTTGAAAACCCTAACACAGAGAAAAACTCTTCAGCCCCCAAAACACCAAAAATTCAAATCACCACCATCGTTTCACCAACAAACCACCGATTATCCACCAAAAACGAAGCCAACCGCCATCGCCAGCCACCTTCAAAGCACCAACCATCGACAAACCACCGATTAAGCATCCTTCACGAAACAAACCGCCATCACCAACCATCGACAGCCCCCAGCCTACAAAACTCAGATCCAGACCACCATGAAGCTCCGTTCCTGCATAAAGAACTAGAACCAGGTCACTGAAGCTTAAGAGATGTAACCCAAGCCAATTATTTCGAGAAGAAGGATGGCATTGAGAGGAGGAGGGATACAGAAAGGGGTAAAAGACGGCTTCAGGGTACATCTGAGAGTCCATCTGGCAAGCTAGTCGGCTGCCTGATTCTGGACTCTCGAGATGTGCTTAAAGACCATGGAAGACGCGAAAGCCATCCTACAGATCTTGATGACAGGAATCAGAAACCAGGGAGAGGAGCCAGAAGCTATGAAGTTGACCAGAACCTGGCAATCCGATTCAACGTCAACACATAGCCACTGGTTCTGCTTGCAAATAAGCAGACCATCCAGGAGGGCCCTGGATTCAGCCAACAAGGGCGACATCTTCCCATACGTATTACCAAAGCACTGAAGAACCTGCCAGAATGGTTTCTGAAAATGCCAGCCCCACAGGCTTCCCCATTGTTCAAGACTGAAGCATCAATGTTGAGTTTGATTCTGCCTTCCACCGGACGTTTCCAGGTACAATAGAAAGGCTTAGGATTAGAAATCTGACATCCAAGCATAAGACTAGCTTTTTTAGTATTAGACCAATGTTTCTTTGATAGAACAAAAGCATTTAGAGAAAGCACTATTCGATCAATATAGATTATAGACAAGTTAAAGTTGTAGGACACTCCCTTGAATTTAGACTTGTTTCTGTTTTGCCAAATCGTCCAGCAAATAACGGCCGACATAAGATGAGTGATATGAGCTTTACTTCTGCTACCATCATGCCATACTTTGATAATATGAGTCAGAGTCATGCACCTCTTAAGCTTAATATTAAAAATAAGACCACAGTGATTCCAAATCTGCCAAGCTTGAGAGCAGTTAACAAAAACATGAGTTATATCTTCACTATTCCTGCAAAATTGACACTTAGAGACAAGTTGTAAATGCTTTTTCTGCAGAACATTATCAATAGGAATATAACTCAAAATCACTTTCCAAAGAAGAAACGAATACTTCCTAGGAATAATGTGACTCAAGATTAGTTTAAAAAGCCTAGAGAAGTTATATTTATGTCTAATAAAGTCCCAAGTTTGCTTGCTCTTGAAAGAGCTATCATTAGAGCAATACCATATCATAATATCCTGCTTATTATTATCAACTTTGAGATTCTGAATCTTGTTCCATCTTGCAGAAGAAATGAAAGGAATCATGGAAGCAGAATCCCAGCAACCATTCTTCCAAAACGAATTCACATTGGCTTGCAGGTAATTTCCCTGATTTTGAGCATCATATATAGGACCCAAATCATGCCAATTATCTCTCCAGTAATCAATGTTACCTGAGCCCAGAATCCATCTTATGTGCTTCTCTGCATCATCTTTAATACTAACCATTATTTTCCAAACCTGAGACCCAGACCTGTTAAACCTAGTATACAAAGGATGCACGTTATTAGAATAGATATCATGCATTAATCTAGCCCATAGGGACTCCTTCTTCCTAAACATAAACCATAACTTTAAAGAGTAAGTGAACTGAATATCAGAGATGTTTCTGATATTGAGACCACCCTCTTCAAAGGGTTTACAAATGGACTTCCATTTAGCCCAATGAATGGCAGGCTCCCCAATCTTAGATCTCCATAAGAATTTGTTAAGCATGCACTCAATCCTGCTGATAATACTTTTAGGAAACAAACTATTCTGCAACCAAAAAGTAATGTAAGGCATAATAACACTAGAAACTAAAACCAATCTACCACCAAACGATAAATATTTAGAATCCCAGATAGAAAGCTTATCATTAATCTTATCTATGACTTTGACAAAATTGCAGGATTTATTGTTGTTACTCAGAACTACACCAAGATAACTAGATGGAAGACTCTCAGCTTTGAAGCCAGTATAAGATTCCAGGCTTGAAATCCTCGACTGAAGAAGAGAAGAAGAAGTAAGTATCTTAGTCTTCTGCTTATTAATCAACTGACCAGATACAAGCTGATATTTATCAATGAAGCAGCTTAGTTTAGTAATAGAATCAGGAAGACTATTTGTAAAAATGAGCAGATCATCTGCAAAAGCCAGACAAGGTAGCAACGGATTAGATCTTGTATTATACTTCATTTTTATGTTATTTTCAAAAAGAAATTGTATTCCCCTAATCAATACTTCTTCCCCAATAATAAACAAACTAGGAGACAGGGGATCCCCCTGTCTCAAACCTCTTTTAGATCTAAAATAACCAACAGAACCACCATTAATAAGAATAGAGACACAGACATTAGATATCAATCTATTAATAAGCCTCAAAAAAGGATCAGAAAAACCAAACTTAGAAAGAACTTTAAGGATAAAAGGGAAAGCCATCTTATCGAACGCCTTTGACATGTCCAACTGCACAAGAACGTTTCCAGTCTTAGGCTTTCGCTTGATATCATAAATCATCTCCTTGGCCACCAAAATATTGCCATGAATGTTACGCCCTTTGACAAACGCTCCCTGACAGCTAGAAACAATCTTAGGCAGAAGAAAAGCAAGCCTTGAATTAATAGTTTTAGCAAAAATTCTATTCATCATAGTACATAACCCAATAGGTCTGTACTCATTCCAGCAAGTAGGATTCTTAGAGTTAGGCACCAGGCAAAGACCAGTAGCAAACATGCATTTAGGAATGTAGTCACCCTTAATAAAAGCATTAAAAGAACAACACAAATCCTGCTTGATAATCTTCCAACAGAGCTTGTAGAAGTGAAGATTAAAACCATCAACCCCGGCAGCGCTATCAACCTTCATATCACCAATCACACTCCAAATCTCCTCCTCAGAGATAGGCTTCATCAAAGAGGAATTATCCTCCTCAGTGATTAAAGAAGGAATGGAATTAAAAATATCATCATTCAAAAGAGAAACCTCATCAGCAAGACTACTATAAGGATCAGAAGAAAGAGAATCCTTAAAGTACTTTTCAGCAGAAACACCAATACTCTCTTCTTCAAACAACCAACAATCGCCATCCTTGATACTTCTAATCTTACTTTTACGTCTTTTCTTATTCACAAAAGAATGATACAGCTTTGAATTTCTATCACCATCCCTTAACCAGTCACTATAACATTTTTGTCTCCAATAATCAGACTCCATCTTCAAATACTTAATATAGAGACTATTGGCCTTCTCTAACTCAGTTTTAACAGTTATGTCATAACTCAAAACTAAAGAATCCTCCAACTTCTTAACACTACTCTCAGCGTCTTTAAGCTTATTAAAAACATTACCAAAACTGTTCTTATTCCAGTCTTTTAAACACGTTTTGAGCCTCTTTAACTTCTGCCAGAAAATCAGATTAGGAAACCCAGACAAAGGGAGACTCCAATTAGCCTCAACAACACCCAGAAAAGTATCATCCTGCGACCACATGTTCAAGTACTTAAAGCCTTTCTTGAGATGATCACAAGAGTCATTGTCAGCTTTGATTAACAAAGGCGAATGATCGGAACAAGTCCTGATCATATGCTGCACACGAGTACGCTTGAACATATCATTCCACTTGCCACTGACTAAAGCCCTGTCTAGACACTTCCACCTCGAACCCCTATTCCAAGTAAAACGAGAACCTCCATACCCAGGATCTTCTAACAAGCAATCCTTAATACAATCATTAAAGTCTTCCATGCTGTTAACACACAGAGAGGAGCACCTAATCTGATCATTAGAAGAGGAGATAACGTTGAAATCGTCAACCACCAACCAAGGCTTACTAGCATCTTGAACAGAATTCAACAAACTCCAGAGATGCCTTCTATCACCCCTATTACACTTAGCATAAACAATAGAAAGATTAAACTCAATATCAGAATTAGAAATATGAACACCAAGATGCAGACATTGATCATGATCGACCAGAATCTCAATCTCAATATCATCTTTCCAGAAACACCAAACTTTATTAGAAAGATTAGCAGCAAACTCGCTAAAACCAATCTTCCCAGCAATCTCATCAATCTTCTCAACTCTCACCATAGGTTCCTGCACAACAAGAATATGAATACTATTAGCATAAACCAAGTCCTTTAACCTCAAAACGGTAGGATTATTGTTGATACCACGTAGGTTCCAACTAATCACATTTATCATTATCCGAATAAGATTTATTACAATTGTCCTTAAAACGCAAGGACTTAACAATCTTTCTATTTGGTTTGATCAGTTTCTTATTAGTTTTTAGTTTCTTAAGCAAAATTTCTTTAAAGACATGAGAACTCTGTTTCACAATCTGATCCTCTGGAGTACTGCATTCACTGGAATCAGAATCCACATCTTTTAAGCCAACAAAGTCAGGAGAACCCCTTTGACAGCCATGATCAAGATTCTTTATAGCGTCAATAATTTCCATTTCTTCACAACACAGAGGAGAACCATCCTCCTTTTCTTTATTTTGAAGCAATAAACTCTTCTTTTCTCCTTCCTTCTCCAAGTTATCAGCAGAAGTAATGTTCTGAAATTCCATCGAATTATCCTGATGGACCTTGTCATCAACAGAGACAATAACAGATTTAAGCTTCCCCCTGACAATCTTGTTCTCAAGCTCCCCAACAGAGACCTTATCAACAGAAGATTCCAAAACCCCAGCACCATCTTTATCAGCACTAGTGTCAGGTTTGTTCACCTTAGCCTTTCCAACATTCCTTTTACAGTCATCATACTTATGACCTAAATGATGACACTTATGACAGTAATATGGAACATTCTTGTAACTGACGCCCACCCAGCATCCACTTTGATCTCCAAACCCTAACCATATTTTTCGTTTCAGAATTCTGGAAATGTCAACCTCAATCAAAGCATAACATGCATTCACAGAGGCTCTATTAAAGTTAGGGACCACAATCTGATGAACAATCCCTAAAGAATCAGCCATGTCTTTGATTATGGTCCTATTATACAGAAACTCAGAAAGATTTTCGAACCGCACCCATAAAAGAGAAACAGGGCTTTCGTAATTCAAACTACTCTGAGGACACCATTTGACAATCCTCATGCTTTTTCCATCAACACTCCATATACTTCTTGCCCAGATCCTATCAATATCCTCAAGAAGAGAAAACTCTATAAGAATCTGCCTAGTATCCAAAGTAACATATGAAAACCCTCCCTTAAAACGAAACGAATCCAGAAACGATTGAAAGGAAGCCCGTTTTGGAATCCCCTGAGAAAATTTGCCAATAATAGTGCATCTGAAATCCTTTAAAAGCTTTGATTTAATAGAACTCGAATACTGAATCTTGTTATGGTCCTCATAAACACTGACAGAGTCTGGAACAAAATCAAGATTTTCAAGATTTCCAGAACTGATCTTTAAGGCTTCAACAAACGTTTTCTTCAGAGGAGAAGAAGACTTTTCCAGACTAACGACCAAAGGAGGAAAATCATCCTCATTAAGAGCCTTCTGAGCCATAACCCAGAAACAAAACCACCTCTGAAAGAAACATAGCGAAACAGAGAACTTCAGCAATCGAAGATGAAACCCAAAAAGAAGAATCAAAATCAAACACTAAAGGAGAAAATAAAAGAAGAGAAGAAGGAATAGAGAAGATTAATCAACAGGATGATTGATTAATCCCCTTAAAGGGCTGAAGACGACTCTGCTTCTTGAAGCTTTCTTGAAGCTTTTCCCGCCATCAATCATCAACTCGCCCACAAATTTAACGCCAAAGACCATACATGTTATGAAAGGGTTTTTTAGTAAAGCCCGTTTATATTTCTTCTACCTTTATAAATAGGTGAAACCCTATGAGCCCTATTCATCTCTTTCTTCCGTCTAAGTTTTGAGTTACAGATCTTGCTCTTTTAGTATTTGTGTTAAGCGAAGAGTGTAGAAAATTTGTCTCATCCATTCATACTAATATGAGCACCTTCTCTTCTTCTCTTCTTTACATCTCATCTCATCTCTGTTTCAATGGACTACTTTTGGTTATCTTGAAAGTTGGTTGCTTAATTCGATTGTTTTGTAGCCTATTTCAACCATCAATTTTGAATTTTAATTGTGATTATGTATTACTTTAATTATTACTAATACTAATCGTTGTTACTGTTTAACACGGAAACCCTATAGTTGTTTCTTGTTTGATTTTTTTTCCTCCTCCTGGTAGGGATGTACCACTGAGATAGTTAAACAAGCATTGGTGTTTAGTTTCACATTATAACGTATTTATCTTTTTAACATGTAGCCTCTATTTGATATTAGGAATCATATCCCTTAATAAAATAAAATATTGTTCCTTATCTTTTGAGTAGTATAAAGGCGAACTAGATAAAATACTATTATATTTTATGCTCTAATACAAATAAAAACTATTACAATTTCTTATACGAAAATTGAACTATATATATAAATGAGCAGCAGTTTATGATTTAGTTTTATACAGATTATTGGAAAAGATTCAAGTTTGTTTTTTAGTACGTTGATATTTTTCAACTTTGAATCACAAAATTAATATATATATATATATATATATATATATATATATATATATATATATATAAATAAATGATTTTTTAACCTTATTTATGTATATTTGAACAATCTTTACTACCAAACTGTTGAGCATAAATTAGAAACCTTATTTCTTTCGTTTAAGTTTGTTATCAAAGATTTTGTTTTTTATGTAAATATGTTTTTTCGAACGTGTTTGAGAACTGCAATGATATGTTTTCGTTTACATCAACAATTGGCGAAAATTATGTTTCTTGGGTTTATGTTTCAGAGGGGAGCATATGTTCCATCCACTTGTTATCAAAGCTTATGTTCTTTTTACATAAATGTTTGAAGCAAACATGTTTTTGGAACCTGGTTTCTTCTATTTGATAACTTTCGTCTACATGCGCAATTAACAAAAATCATGTTTTTTTTACGTTTCAGAATTAGCTCTGATACCAATTGTTGAATCAGAAATTAGAATAACAAAACTAAAGAAACCTAATTTATGCTCCATCAATTTGTTATCAAAGCTTATGTTCTTTGTACGTCAATACCAGAAGCAAACATGTTACCTGGTTTCTTCTATATGAGAACTGCAATAGAGAATAATATATTTTTGTCTACATGCACGATTGGCGAAGTAGGATAAAAAAATTTAAAGAACAAAACTAAAGAAACCTAATTTATGCTCCATCAATTTGTTACCAAAGCTTCTGTTCTTTTGTAGTAAATACTCTTCTATATGCACAATATACGAAAACATGTTTCTTGTATTTACGAAAACATGTTTTTTGTATTTACGTTTCAGAATTGGAGCTCTGATACCAATTGTTGGATCACAAATTAGAAGAACAAAACTAAAGAAATCTAATTTTTGGTCCATCAATTTGTTATCAAAGCTTCTTTTGTTCTTTTTACGCAAATACCGGAAGCAATCAAGTTTCTGGAAACTGGTTTCTTCTATTAGAGAATTGCAATAGAGAATAATATATTTTTGTCTACATGCATAATAAAAACATGTTTCTTGTATTTACGTTTCAGAATTGGAGCTCTGATACCAATTGTTAGATCAGAAATTGGAAGAACAAAACTAAAGAAACCTAATTTCTACTCCATCAATTTGTTAGTAAAAGCTTATGTTCTTTTTATGTCAATACGAGAAGCTAGTTTTTTTTATTTGAAGGTTAGAATTGTGAAAAATATTTTTCAGTCTACTTACACAATTGTAAAAAAAATATGTTTATTCGTCGTAGTGTTTGTTAGTTTCTTTGTTGAATTTATATCTTGACACGACTTTAATCCACCATTGTATGTTATCTTTTTTTTAATAATTTTTTATGTTTTCAATTTTTTTTTATTTTGTTTTTAATTTTTTTAATTTTTTTTTAATTTTTAGTGTTTTTTAATAAATATAAAAATACTATTAAATTTTAATATATTATTTTTAAAAGATATGCCTAAAATTATGATATAAAAAAATAAAATTTAATATTTTAAAAATATATTGAAATAAAATAAAAAATTTTATATAAAAGATATTGTATATATAAAAATAAAATCTACACCATGAAAATTAAATTAAATTTATATTATTTTATTTTTCTCAAATTTTCTGTTTTAAATCAAACAAAAAATATTATATTTTAATATTATATTTTTATTTTTCTCAATTTTACCGTTTTAATATATTTTTTAGATTAATATCTTTATAATCTTGATGTATATTTATATTCTTTAAAAAAATTTATTTTATCATCTCTTTCGTATTTTCAAATTCTAATTTTTTTTTTGATATTTTCTTTTCAATACCAAAAATAATGAAACAAATTAATTGAAATTGTAAACGGTAATAAAATTAAGTTTAAAACAATATTTTTAAACAACGCTTTAAAAATATAATATAATAAAATTAAAAATATATTTAAGTTTGTTAACTAAAAAATTGCAGAGCTCTTACCTACGTGGCACCAAAGACCATACATGTTATGAATGGGTTTTTTTAGTAAAGCCCGTTTATATTTCTTCTACCTTTATAAATAGGTGAAACCCTATGAACCCTATTCATCTCTTTCTGCCGTCTAAGGTTCCAGTTACAGATCTTGCGCTTTTAGTATTTGGTTATCTTTAAATGGTGTGAGCACCTTCTCTCCCTTACATCTCATCTCTGTTTCAATGGACTACTTTTGGTTATCTTTAAAGTGGTTGCTTAATTCGATTGTTTTGTAGCCTATTTCAACCATCAATTTTGAATTTTAATTGTGATTATGTATTACTTTAATTATTACTAATACTAATCCTCGTTACTGTTTAACACGGAAACCCTATAGTTGTTTCTTGTTTGATTTTTTTTAGGGATGTACCACTGAGATAGTTAAACAAGCATTGGTGTTTAGTTTCACATTGTAAGGTATTTATCATTTTTACATGTAGACTCTATTTGATATTACTAATCATATCCCTTAATAAAATATCGTTCCTTATCTTTTGACTAGATAAAATACTATTATATTTTATGCTCTAATAAATATATATGCCTAATCAGGCGACCGAGATTATTGTAGTACAAATAAAAACTATTACAATTTCGTTTTGTATAGTACGGTGATATTTTGTAACCTCGAATTACAAAATTAATATATATATATAAAATAAATAAATGATTTTTCAACCTGAATCACAAAATTAAGCTATATATATTTGAACAATCTTTACTACCAAACTCTTCTAAACTAGAAACCTTATTTCTTTCGTTTCAGTTTGTTCGTTCTTTTTACGTAAATAAGGAAAACAATCCTGTTTCTTTTATTTGAGATCTGCAATAGAAAATAATATGTTTTCGTTTACATGCAACGATTGGCGAAAATGATGTTTCTTCCATCCATGTGTTATCAAAACTTATGTTTGGAAACAAACATGTTTTTGGAACGTGGTTTCTTCTATTTGAGAACTGCATTGGAATTTGGTTTTTTCTATTTAAGAACTGCAATAGATAAGATTTTATCTTTTCCACAATTGGTGAAAATCATGTCTTTATGTTTTTTTATTTCATAATTGAAGCTAGCTCTGATACCTATTTGTTGGATCACAAATTAGAAGAACAAAACTAAAGAAACTTAATTTTTGCTCCATCAATTTTTCATCAAAGCTTTGTTCTTTTTACGTAAGTATCCGATCAAATTCATGGTTTTTTCAATTTGAGAACTGCAATAAAGAATAATATAATTTTGTCTACATACAGAAAATCATGTTTCTTGTATTTACGTTTCTGAATTGGAGCTCTGATACCAATTGTTGGATCAGAAATTAGAAGAACAAAATTAAAGAAACCTAATTTCTGCTCCATCAATTTGTTATCAAAGCTTCTGTTCTTTGTACGTCAATACCAGAAGCAAGCATGTTTTGGAACTTGATTTCTTCTATATAAGAACTGCAATAGAGAATAATATATTTTTGTCTACATGCACGATTGTCGAAAATCATGTTTCTTATATTTACGTTTCAGATTACCAAAGCTGTTGTTCTTTTTATGTAAATATCAGAAGCAATCATGATGAGATCGAATATAAGATCTTTGATGTTAAATAATTTAAAACATCAAAAGAATTTAAATTCTCGAAACCAATTTTTCCATCAATTAGTTGATGAGTTCAATGACATTGAATATTCTCTCAAGATAAACATTTATAATTCCTCTGTTTTGATTTCTAATATAGTTAATAGTAAAATTTTGATTGATAAGAAAAAAAATCTACGGTTTTGAAGAGAAACAAATCGGTTTTCTACAGAATTCAATGGGTTGTGTGGTGTGGAAGAAGAAAATGGTAGTATTTTAATAGATGAAAGGTTAGATTTTAAATTGGATATTGGTGTAGTTTGGGTTGATTCAGAAATCGAACATGTAGGAGTTTTAAGTGATTTATATTGAAGATAAGAAAGATGAGTGTGAAGATTATAGGAAGAATGAACCAATTATTCTTTTATTAGGAGTTGAAATAGTAGATCAGCCATCGATTACACTCCATATTACATACTACCTCATGTTTCGGTACCACAAACGAAGAGGCATATTAACAATGCATGCAATAAGAATAATAATAATACTCAATATGTTATCAACACGATTGTTATGTATGTTTTGAATCCTCCTAAACCACCACCACTCATATCGTCATGACAGTTTGATATACATTCACTGCCAATCAGTATAGAAGAATGAGTCATTTAATCTGTCTGGCTACATCTACCACAAGAAATTAGTAGAGAAACAAAAATAAAAATTTAATGAAGAAGTTGAAGAGTCGGTTGATGACGATGACATTGGGAATTCGAGGATTATAATTTTGCATTTTCCGGTATATTCATATTTCCTCCAATTTGGTTGTGTTTTATTGAAATTTAAGATTTTATGAAAAATAAAATTGTTCAAAGAGCACTTTTAGTAGAAGAATTAGATCATATAAATAAATTATTGTTTGAAATGTTTGGTCTTAATTAAATTGGCTTAACTGGGTTAGATATTAAGGTTGTATTGATGTTGGGTGGGTTTAGGATTTACTTAGTGTTTTTTTTTATAAATGACAATTTTGTAAATAAATAGAACTTCAAGTAAATTAAGTAAGGAAAAAATAAAAAGTGAATCAAGGTAGATTTTGGATGAAGTTAGATTGGATTTGAGTGAATTTAGCTTGGTCTATACAAAAAAGTATGTGGTTTTTAGAATACATGGACCAATTACAATAAGCATCATTTTTATTATATTCTTTAACATCTTCGAATATCATTAAACAAACGTATATCTACTTAAAAATTTATGTGTTATAGTATTTTATTGTCTAATTTTCATAACCTTTTAGAAAAACATCATTTTTAACATAAAAATGAATTGGTATTATTATTATTATTATTATTATTATTATTAAGTCCAATATTTTAAATTGAATACTTTAGTTATTTAATTTGACTTGTAACACCAGATCTTAATACCTTAAATTATAAATGATGGGACATTCCAATTTAGGATTTTCTTAAGACTTCTTATGTTACACCTCAAACCATTTTTTTGGGCCAAACGCATTGTTATTTGTTATATCCGAGATTTTAATATTTTCACTCATACATACATTACATATTGGCTTTGAAGAGTAATTAGTCTCTAGACTATCGATTTTAGTAACAAATAGTCCATGAACTTTGAAAAGTATGGTAAGAGTCTCTAGAGTATTCACTTTCGTGATATATAGTCTCTCGGCTAAAAAATTGTCCGGTTTTGCCCATTGACTATGCATTTTTGGATAAAGTTAGTCTTTCACACATGATTATTTAAGAGGTTAACTTAATCAAAATGGATAGTCAAAAGACACACTTTATCGAAAATGGATAGTCGATGGACTATCTGTCACGAAAATGAATAATCAACACACGCAGATGACTAAGTTAATCCAAACTAGATAATCTATATACTTTCACAAGACTTTTGAAAATCTTAGATAAAACTATAATACCATATTTTCAGCCACTAAATCAGAAAAATCCATAAGCCATGTAAAAAAATTATACTCATCTAAAATATATATAAAAAAATTTACTTGTCGAAATTAACGTTGAATCAAATATTTAATAATATTCCAAAATTTTATAATTTTTCAGTATGGCCATGAAATTAAGGAACCTCTTTAAATCCTTCTAAAAGATAAAAGTTTTTAATTTTTTAATTTTAATATAAATGTCTCCAATATATTTTTTCTATCGATACTTAAAATAATCCAAACATTTTAATATTTTGTTTATTCAAAATGCTAAAATCCTTAAAAACCAACACCGCCTTTCAAAATCTAATTATGGGGTGTAGTCTTCAGGATGCAATATTCACTGGTTGTAGATTTACATGGTCTAATGGTCAGAAATGGAAGTGTCTTGATCGTGTTTTAATCAACAATCCTTGGATGAGTTACTTTGACTCAACTTCTGTTAGTCATCATGCTAGGAATTACTCAGATTACTAGCCTATCTTTATCAGTATTTCTTCTAGTCTGGAGAAAGTTAAGGCTTCGTTTAAGTTCCTAAATATGTGGGTCACTCATCTAGGTTTTATGTAGTTGGTGGAAGACAGTTGGGCTACTGATGTTGAAGGGGCTGATGGTAATCTTATTATGAGTTATTGGTTCAAGCAAAAGAAACTGAAGTCTGATTTGAAAGAGTGGAGCAGAAAAAAAATTGGTAACATTTTTTATGTTATCAGGAACTTTGAGAAAGATATAAAACTTAGAGAGTCTAATCTTCAAGCTACTTCTACTGATGAAAACAAAACATTACTTGAGGAGGCTAAAAAGAACCACTATTACTGCTGGACAGGGAAGAGCTCTATTGGAAGAAAAAAGCTCATGCTACTTGGCTTAAAGATAGCGATAAAAATCCTGCAACTTATCATAGTTTTGTGAAAAAGAGAATTAAAAGGAACAGGATTGATAGAATTAAAGAGGGAAATGTGTGGCTCACTTCAAGGGAGGAAATCAGTACATCTGCCATTAATTACTTCTAATCTCTACTAGCTCCTACTCTGAATGATGGGATTGAGGATGAGTTGATGGATGTTATTCCTAATCCAGTCGCGCATGAGGAAAACAACAATTTGACGATTATGTCTGATATAAATGAAATTTTTTGTACTATTAACTCTCTAAGTTATGTGTCTGCTGCTGGGCCAGATGGATTTAATGGAGAGTTTTATAAAAAGTGCTGGCCTATTATAGGTTTTTATCTATACAGTGCTATTTAGTGGTTCTTCAATGGTCACAATCTTCCTCCTGGGATTAAAGCTACTGCTATCTGCCTTATCCCCAAGGTGGATCATCCTAATATCTGGAAAGACTACATGCCAATAAGTTTAACTACCAAGATCAGTAGAATCATTAGAAAGATCATCAACATCAGACTTTCAAAGATCTTACCTCGGGTTATATCAGAGGAGCAGTGCGCCTTCGTAAAGGGAATGAGTATTCATGAGATCATTTTAATTGCTCAGGAAATGTGTTGTGATTTAAACTCAAAATGCAAAGGTGGGAATGTTATCATAAAAAGTGACATGACAAAAGGTTTTGATAAGCTTAACCACTAGTTTATCTTCAGAATTCTAAACTTATTTGGTTTCAATTCTAATGTGATTTCGCTTCTAAGCAATTGTATCAGCAAGGTTCGTTCTTCTATCCTAATCAATGGGGAAATGAAGGGGTTCTTTATCAACACCCAAGGTTTGAGACAAGGAGACCCACTCTCTCCAAGTCTCTTTATTCTGGTTAAAGAATACTTATCAGAAGCATCAAGAAGATTTCGTTCGAAAAACACTAACCTCAGGTTCAAAAACAGAAGTGATATCAACATCTCCTGTCTTGCTTTTGCTGACGACTTCATGGTTTTCAGCAATGGTGGTGCTGCATCAATTCAAACTATCAAAAGTTTGAATTGATCACTATCAGCAAGTTTCGGGTCAGAAAATAAACTCTTCAAAAGCAAAAATTATTGTGCCTAGTAACATGAGGAATCAGAGCATTACCATAATGGAGAAAATTCTGAATATAAAGCACAAAGTGTTACCTATCAAATACATGGGTTCCACTATTGCCACCTCTATCAGAATTACTAATTTTGATGACTTGATTGACAAAACTAGAAGCAAAATCCTGGATTGGGACAAAGTGGATCTTTCCTTCGCTGGTAGACTAATGTTGATCCAAACTGTTTTAGCAGCCTATCCTACTTATCTCTTTCAACACACTGTCTTTCATAACACTGTAATCAACAGATTGGAGGTTCTCTTCAACAAGTTCATGTGGGGAAACAAGGAAAGTAAACATGTTATCACCTGGTCCAGATGGGATACAATCTCAAAAAGTTAAAGGATGTTCAGCTTACTACTCTATGAAGCTTTGGTTTAATTTCAGGAATCAGAATTCTCTTTGGGCAAGACTTACTGCTTCAATATAGTGCAGAAACAACATTCATCCTATTCTTGATGCCTCCCCTATTAAAGATCAAAGTCAGAGACATTTCTGAGGAGCACATCTTCTACGATCCGGGACATGGCAACATGGGTTTCTGGCTCGACAGATGGTGATCTGAAAAGCCATTTATTCAGTTTAGAGATAATGATAACAAAAGTTTGCTTTGGGACGTTAATCGTGACAGTGTTAAAAGTTTTTGGGTTAATGAAAATTGGGATCTTGACAAGCTCAGAACTCTGGTAACTGATACTGAGATAAACAAAATCAAAATAATTACCTTAACAGACAAGCCGAATAAGCTGCTATAGTCCCTTCTAATGATGGTGCTTTTAACTGCAAAGATACATGGAATTCCATTAGACGGAAAGACAATAAATCCAACCTTTACTCTAAAACATGGAATACTGTTACGCCTAAGAAATGTTCGTTGCTTCTGTGGAGAGCTTTCTACAACTCGATTCCAACTGATTCTGTCTTGCAAAGTAAGAAATTTAAGTTTGCCTCGAAATGTTCCTTCTGTAATAATAGTGAGATCACTTAGCATGCCTTGGTTCAATGCTTGCAAGCTTGGGCAGTTTGGGTTTACTTCAGTACCATTTTCAAGATTCAAATTCTTCCACATATGACCCTAGTTCATATTTTCAGAATGTGGTACCGGTCCACACAGAAACAATGTGATATTCGAACTATTTTACCTGCCATCATAGCCTAGACCATTTGGTATGCTCGTAACAAGAAGAAGCATCGTGGTTATAATTTGAATTCAGTCACCATAAGCAATCATATCTTGTACATCCTTTTAGGTCTTGATTTTGCGAACGTCTTAAAGAAGAATCACTGGGGAAGGTAATGTACAACTGCTTTAGAACTGGGGTGTGTCAACCAAATAAGGAACTCCACCAAGCCGCTTTTTCCGATGGAAAAATTCAAAAGGAAACAGATTCAAGATTAACGTTGATGGTTCATGTAATTTCAATAATGAAACCAGTGGAGGTATCTTAATACACAACAGTAAGGGAATCATCATAATTGGTCTGGGAAGGCTTTATGGCAAAGGTAATCCTCTGATTGCAGAGTGTAGGGCGCTCCTCGATGGTCTAAAGCTTTGTAATCTCCTGAATGTCGACAATGTAGATATTGATATCGACTCATAAATTTTAGTCAATCTTCTGTTATATGGTAAATCAGTGTGGCATCTGGAGCCGATTCTGAGCTGTTGTAGGAAGTTTATTCAACCTTCAATGAACATCAATCACATCTTCAGTGAGCAAAACTATGGGTCTGATTGGATAGATAAAGAAGTTTTAAATGGAGGTAAATAGATGGACTTTAATGAAGCTGATGCTCCTTCTAAGTTGAAAGCAATCGCGTTCTTGGAGAGTATGAATGTAGGCTATCTTCGATTTTCAAACAACAGAAGAAGTTAGGGTTCTCTGGTTTTGGGTTCTTGGTGAAGAAGAAGCTCCAACCGCTAATTTTTCAAATTCTTGTAAAATTGTCCTGAAACCCTAATAATTACAATAGTTTTTTAATTGAAAAAAAAACAAACAAAACAAAATACCGCCTTTCAGAGGGACAAATTGATATTAGACTAAGTTAATTTGATTCCCGTCAACTTTATTTAATAACTCGACTATAACTTTTTTTTTCATAGTGCTATACGTGTAATATTTATATTTTTTAATTTTTTAAAATTTTAATATCTTAGTATTTATAACCGTAACTGTTACGATTCTCTATTATTACTTTCAGTGTGTGATTTTAAAGGTGCGGTTGTATTTGTGAACAATTGTTTTCATAAAGTTTAGCAAATAAATACTCTTTTTATTTTTGTTGGAACTTCAACAGCTTTAGACTTTGGTTAGTTTGTCATATTTAGACTTTGATTAGTGTGTGATACTTTAGTCCATTTAAACCCGAAGAGAATCGTTGTTTTTATATTTAAATCACAATAGTTATTATATATATATATATATATATATATATATATATATATTTTAAATTATTGGTTATTGTATTTGGATTTTACAAAATCTATATATTTAGTTTCTGATCGTAGGCGTTGTACAAATAGTCATTCAATTTTAATTTTGTTTTTATCCTTCAAATTTAATATTTTTAAAATATTGTATATTCTTGTAAAATCAGAGTATTAGATATTTACGATTTTTTTTTGTTTACGATTGAATATGTTTTTTATGGATTTTTTGTATGTTACTCATTTGGAGCGTTCCATTTTTGAACTCTTTTTATGTTTTCAACATTCACAATTGTAGATTCATTATTGGATCGACTTGCTAATTGTTATCGTCTGAGTAATGTTCGATTCTTGGATCGACTTGTTGATCGTTATCGTCCAAGTAATGTTCGATTTGTGGTTTTCAGAATCAAAGATCGTTTGTGATGTAGACACTTTCGTGTTTGAAGTATTTGAAGAATTTTTATATTCAGATGTTCTCACCAACAATTAGCAATTTTTATATTCAGATGTTCTCACCAACAATTAGTGTCCTCTTCTTGTTTTGCATGTCTGTCTTGGGGGTTGAAGTTGATGCAGGTAAGAGTTTATGGAAATCGATTTGTGAAATGTAGTGGTGAAAATGATTTAGGTTTAGTGGAGTAGATGGATGAATACGATGACAAACACATGATTTTCAAGTACAACTCGTCGAAAAATTTAGAGAATTCGAATTCAGAGAGGAATAATGAGGTAAGAATGAAAAATATGTTTGTATGATGAAGATCAACTGCTGATGTTACTGTAAGATGTATTTTACATACGTGATCCATTTAATGGGAAAATATGAATGATCAAGATAACTACCCATAACTACCTCATATTATTTAGGTAACCTCTCACTATGTAGGTAACCTCATATCCCACTATATAGGTACCCTCCTATTATTTACGTAACCTTATCTAATAACTACTTCTATTATGGCTAGAGTGGTATAAATAGGGATTGGATAAATTTAAAAATTGGTCACCAAATTCAATCTCATATAAGCTATATACACTATCTAAAATTGAAAAGAGAGTTTGGAATCAAAATTTTGAACGATCATTTGATTAAGCTTACGAAAAGACTATTTAATTACTTAAATTGAAATGGCTGGAGGTACACATATTCGATCTCGTTTATGGATTTCGCTTTCATTATTGTGTATTCGTATTATTGTTAGAATATACATAAAGTAATTAGAATAATAATTTACATTTGGTATTAGAGTAATCCATGCATCAATCATTGGAAGCCTGCGAAGAAAGTGTTTAGGTACTTTAAGGGTACTAAAGATCACATGCTTATGCTTATGTATAGACGGACGAACAATCTTGAAATGGTAGGCTACTCTGAATCTGACTTTGGAGGGTACAATGATTCACAAAAATCTACATCATGTTATGTGTTCATGCTAGCTGACGGTTCGATATTATGGAGAAGTGCCAAAAAGACCTTGATGGTCCCTTCTACAATGGAGGCTGAGTTTGTTTCTTGTTTTGAGACTACTTCACATGGTGTATGGTTGAATGGCTTCATATATGGGCTAAGAGTTGTTGACTTTATTAGCCGACCAAAAATAATGTATTATGACAATTCGGCTATTGTTTTCATGGATAAGAATAACAAAAGTCGAAGTCGAAGTGAACACATCGACATAAAGTATCTAGCCGTGAAAGAACGTGTACAGGAAAATAAAGTGATCATTGAACACATAAGCACTGAATTGATGCTAGTTGACCTCTTGACTAAAGGCATGCATATTAAAGGACTAAAAAATCATGTAGAAATGATGGGACTTGGTTCCATCATGTAGTACACTCATTATGTTTTTCTAGAAACTTTCATTTAGTTCGATCATATCTCATGTACGTACATACTTTGGTTATTTCATGGATGAAGTATCATTTAATTTTGAGAGTGAAAATGTGGTTTACATTAAGTTAAGTGTGAGTGGTGAAACACTAAATATATTGTGATACATGGAAGATTAATTCTTGCTTTAGAAAAGGGGATTAGTCGCCATGATTCGTATAAAGTCTCTCTCGATAAATATATTGTGCTTTGCATATCTGATCCAACCCATAACTACCTCCTATTATTTATGTAACCTCCCACTATGTGGGTAACCTCCAATTATATAGGAAACAACACATTTATCCTATCGAATAACTACTTCTATGATGGTTAGAGTAGGGCTAAAAAGCACGGTTAGTCCCCATGTTTACCAGTTGTATCATGGTCCCCTTCACCTCTGCATAAAACTCATCCTTTTCGTTTTAATAATTTGCAAATATATTCCCTCCGCACATGCGAAGCCTGAGAGATTGACAATTGACATCAAGTTTTGTTGGAAGCCTGAGAGATTGACAATTGACATCAAGTTTTGTTGGAAGATTGGTCCCCCAATATTTTGGCCAAAAATACCCCTGTCCCTACCAACTCAGCAGATTTACCATTTACCCACCACGTGTGTGCTTCTCTCTAACAAGTAAAAAGCCTCTGTTTAAATTTTTGTTTTCAATGCAAAGAAAGAAAATTTCTTTCTATATCTAAAACTTCTTCTCAAACAAATATAAGAAATTTATTAAATTTTTGTTTTCAATGCAAAGAAAGAAAATTTCTTTCTATATCTAAAACTTCTTCTCAAACAAATATAAGAAATTTACTGAGAAGAAAATTATATCATTTTCATACCGGAGAATCTCCACCGTCGATCCAACTTGAAAGGTCTCAGAAATTATTCTCCACGAGGGACCTGACAGTGTTCCTCTGGAACCAAACTGGAAGTTCAACTCAATCTCTCTTCGGCAAATAAAAAACTGTCTTTAAGCTTGTCGTTAATTGCGATAACCGAAAGACAATCAAATTACTCTTTTCAATTCCTCTTTCGAAAACATTAAAAAAAATGTGGGTTGGTATAAAAAACCTACACTTCTTGTTATAGATAAAGCAAAAATGAAAACTAGAAAACTACTTAGTTTTATACTCACTTGGCTTCACTTCACTATCCATTTATCAAATGAATACTTTTTTTCAGGTTTGCTGAGTCTGGTCAAGAGTAAAAATGGAAACACTAAATAGATCTGCAAACCTTATGTTAGTTACAGATCTTGATATGACATTGGTAGGGTTTGATTTTTTTGTTAATCTCTTTGTATAACATTCTTACCTTCGTGGTTTCTCAGCATTCTAATTATGGAGTTTTACTTTGCCATTACTAGGTTGATCATCGTGATCTAAAAAGCCAATCTCTTCTTAAGTTCAACGCCTTATGGGAAGCTTACTACCGCCGTGATTCCCTGCTAGTTTTTTCCACAGGAAGGACACGTGTAACTTACGGAAGGATGGATAAGGAAAAGTAAGCCGCTCTTGCCCCCGGATATACTCGTAACATTCGTGGGACATGTGTGCTTTGTTTGCTGTTTCCACTACTGTCAAATGAGAGTTAAGAAATAAAATAATCAGTTTTGTCAAATCATATATATCTCTATGTAGTTTAATATATATATATATAGTATGGTAATGAACATGGGTTATAATCGTTAAACCGTGCTTCCAGCGAGAGTTACCAATCCGCAAGCCTTAAATAATAAGGATGCACAATTTCAAAATCCGCAAGCAGTAGATAGTAACTTTGCACAATTTTAAAATATAATGCTGAAATTTGTACGCCGAAGCCCATTTTGTGTAAGCCTATACTGTGTTAAAGGATGCAATTTGAAATTCAACTTAGAGTTTGCTTCCTAAGAGGCCACTTGATAGACCTTGAGCAAAACTGATAAGGCCTTTCTAAACAAACACTCCGTTACTGCTTTATCCATGTAGTTGTCTTTCTATTTTCCATATCTGGATTATAAATGGAACATAGCTACGGTCATGGAGGAAACAGATAAATTTTCGCAGCTTAAACTACACAAGTATGTCCTGTTTGCGTAGTAAAATGTGTTGGTGATGATATTTAGAGTGACATTTGGAGTCCTTCAAATTTAATAAGAATATTCTGGATTTATTACCGCGAGAAAAATCTCAACGACCTCACAAAGTAAGTTTTTTTTATGGAAAAGTAGTGTTCATTATAAATTTCCTATATGTAACGTATGTTTTTTGTTTTTTACTTTCCTTGTAATCTTTGTAATTGTCTTTCCAGTTAGATGCGAAGTTTGTTTACATTGGCGGAGAGGCCTTGGACGAATTGCCGAAACGTGGTAGCAAAGGACAGGCTTTGATTTACTTGCTTGAAAAATTTAAAGCCAATGGAAAAACTCCTGTTAATACTCTAGTTTGTGGTGATTCTGGACAATGATGCTGATTTATACAGTGTTCCTGAAGTACACAGCGTGATGGTTAACATTTTTTGTATACTTCCTTTAACTCTGTGTTTGCGTCATTTACAAAAAAACAAAATGAAGCAAAAAAATCGCAGGTTAGCAATGCAATGGAAGAATTACTCAAGTGGCATGAAGAAAATACAAAGAATAATCCAAAAATATTTCATGCAACCGAGAAATGTGCAAGTGGAATCATAGAAGCTATTGGTAAATATAATATGGGTCGAACTGTATCTCCCACAGATATTAGAGGGTTGGAGAGAGAAATCAAACGCGGGGTGGTTACTTGTTAGAGAGAGAAACAGACACGTGGTGGGTAAATGATAAATCTGAGTTGGCAAGGATATGGGTATTTTTGGTCTAAAAATGGGGGACCAATCTTGCAACAAAACTTGATGCCACGAGTCAATCTCTCAGGCTTCACATGTGCAAGGAGACTATATTTGCAAATTATTAAAACAAAAGGGATGAGTTTTATACAGAGGTGACGGAAGGGGACCATGTTGATACAAATGGTAAACATGGAGGACTAACCGTGCTTTTTACCTTTAGAGTAGTATAAATAGGGTTAAGATGAAGCTAAAAATTGGTTTCCAAATTCACTCTCATATAAGTTATATACACCATATAAAAATGAAAGGAGAGTTTGGAATCAAAATTCAGAACGATCATTGATTAAGCATAAAAAAGACAATTTAATCATTCAAATTGCAATGGTTGGAGGTACACATATTCGAACTCATTTATCGCTCCCATTTGCATTATTGTATATTCATACTATTTTTAGAATATACATGAAGTAATTAGAATAATAATTACATTTGGTATCAGAGCTATCCAGGAATCAATCATTGGAAGGCTGCGAAGAAAGTGTTGAGGTGCCTTAAGGGTATTAAAGATTACATGTTTATGTATAGACGAACGTATAATCTTGAAGTGGTAAGCTACTCCAATTCTGACTTTGGAGTTTGCAATGGTTCACAAATATATACACCAGGATACGTGTTCATGCTATCTGGCGGTTCAATATCATGGAGTAGTTCCAAACAAAACTTGATGGTCACTTCTACAATGGAGGCTGAGTTCGTTTCTTGTTTTGAGGCTACTTTGCATGGTGTATGGTTGAAATGCTTCATATCTGGGCTAAGAGTTGTTGACTCTATTAGCCGACCAATAAGAATGTATTGTGACAATTCTGTTACTATTCTCATGGCTAAGAATAACAAAAATAGAAGTCGAAGTAAACACATCGACATAAAGTATCTAGCCATGAAAGAACGCGTACAGGAAAAAAAAGTGATCATTAAACACATAAGCACTGAATTGATTATAACTAACCTTTTGACTAAAGGCATGCATATTAAAGGGTTAAAGGATCATGTAGATAGGATGAGACTTGGTTCTATTATGTAGTACATTCATTATGTTTTTTTAGAAACTTTCATTTAGTTCAATTATTTCTCATTTGAAATTATGTACGTACATACTTTGGTTATTTTATGGAAAAAATCATTAAATTTGGACCTAAAGTGAACATATGGTTTACTCGTTAAGTTAAGTGTGAGTGGTGAAAGACTAAATATATTTTGATACATGGAAGATTTATTCTTACTTTAAAATATGAGATTAGTCGCCATGATTCGTATATGAAGTTTCTTTCGATAAGTGGATAAAGTGGGTGAATGTAAGACGTGTTTTACATATGTGATCCATTTAATGGGAAGTTATCAATGATCAAGATAACTACCGATACATACTTCATATTATTTAGGTAACCTCCTACAAGTAGATGTCTTAGCAGAAACATGAGTATAATCAATAAATAATTCAAGCATTACAGTGGATTCTGATGAAGTGTGAATCCAATAAGGTTTTATTAGAAGGGAATATGTATGCTACGAAAGTCGAAACTCACTTGAAAGAAGACGATATTGATCTGTTTGAACGCTTTCAAAGCATTTAATGTTGAAGATAAAATAAATTTTTCATTAGAACTGTAGTTCCAAAGATTAGTTACGAGGTGGATTTATTTAGGCATTTATATATGCTTTTACAAGAATAAAAAATTAAAAAAAATGTTAAAAAATATTAAATTTGAAGGGTAAAAATGAAATTAAATTCGAAAGACTATTTTGGCAATAATTTCCAAATTGAGTTTGATGACACATGGCTGTATTTGAGAAGAAACCACGTGCCATGACTAAATTTATACATTTTATAAATTTCAGGGGACTAGTGATTTTGAAGTTCATGGATTAAATGAAAGAAAACGTGATAGTCGAATGAGTATTTACTAATTGAAGTCTTTGTTTTTATGTTGGATTCAGGGCACGACTAATTCAAAACCCGTTTTCTTGTAGTGAGACCTCTAAACCAAACTTTGTTTTTTTGAAAAATGGAATGACCAAACTACCCCCATGATATAAAAACCTCAATTTCAACCTTAAACTCAGTTCTACCTACCCTTTTTCATCTACCCACCCTTCTAACACTAACTATAAACCCCAAAATTCATAAACACTCCAAATCTCTTATCCATTATGGATTTGAGTGACATTAATAATGATTTTAGCTGCAATCTTGATGATTTTCTTTCAGATGAGGAGGAGCCACCAATTGACCATCTAGAAACAGGAATTGGGGTAATTTTTTGTTGAGAATATTGTTTAGAGATTTCCGGATAAACTCTGAGGTCTTGTTTTAACAATTTCAGATTGAAATTATTTTGGTGGTTCTCCAAAATTTTCAACCGGATAAAATCAGAGCTTTTCTTTTGAACAACGAGAATGAATTTTTGTTGTTGTAATCTTTTGTTACAGAACCATACTTATTTATTTAACCAAAATACTCCAACTGTAAAACAGTTTTATGTCCAAAAACGGTTAAAATTTCAAATGATAAACTGACTAAAATTCAAATTCAAATTGTAACTATTTTTCCAAATTCAAATTGGAATTATTTTTCCAAATTCAAATTTCCATAAATTTTCAGAATAGCCTTATCATTCAAAATAAATCTAACCCGAACAAAGATCCGTCCATTGGACCCACTAATCATAATATATTCTAACAAACGTGTACTTCACACTCTCCGACTTGCTCGATAATATATTATGACTACATTGGTCAACTAGTTAATCCAATTACACTAAAATATCCAACAATCTTCCCCCATTTTAGTGCAATTCATGATTAACTAGAACAAAATCACAACATATAACAAATTTATGCATGAATGAAATATCGTGACGATTGAATTTCATATTAGTATATTACACATTTCAAATATTCGAATATCAAGGTATCACTAAAGATTGAACCTTTACTATCCATAATGAATACTCGAAGATAATATACACATAAATTTACATTCTTGAATGTTCTTACTTGACACTATTTTTTTACTAGCCTTGTGTCCTTATCCTTCTTAAGCATATCAAAGCCAAGTCCTAGCTACTTGAAGCGGCTAAACTTCATGCTTAAATAGGTAGATAAATTACTCTTGCACATGCATATGCAATTTTTCAAAAGAGCTATCAAGAAGATAAAGTTCAACCTCCACAACTTGCATGTCTGAACACATACTTTGGGATAATACTACTAATGTGTTCCAATCTCTAGATGTTAAGCTTTCCACATTAAATTCAACACCTAATGTCATATTAGATGGGAATTGGCTATCTTAACATGAGAGATTTCAAATGGACTTTTAATCCCATCCCAATAGCAGATTTATGCACAAAATCTCTACTTAACCCTTTGGTTAAATGATCGGCTAAATTATATCAAGTTCTCACAAACACTACTGTAATAACATCATTCGTGATCCGCTTACGAATCATAATCTGTCTGACACCTAAGTGTCTAGACCTACCTTTGTAAACTTGTCTATATACATTGGCCATGGCAGCTTCACTATAAATATAGGTGCTATCGGTTTAGACCATAATGACATTTCATATATATCAAATTTCTTAGCCACTCAACTTCTCTACTAGCTGCTGCTAATACCACAAACTCTGATTCCATTGTTGAATCCGTAATACAAGTTTGTTTCTTAGATACCCATGAGATAACAAGTCCCCCAAGTAGAAATACCCATAAACTTGTGAAATAGTGGACTTCCGTATTCGAAATATAACTCACATCCGAATATCCTTTAAGTACAGAAGAAAATCCAGTATAAGTCAAACTATAATCCATGGTTCCTATCAATACTTGAATACTCAATTTAAAGCTTGCCAATGATGTGAACTGTGATTTCTAGTATGCCTACTAAGCTTTCCAGTAACAAAGGAAATATCCAGCCTAGTGCTAGTCATGACAAACATATACCAAGAAGCCTCTTAGCTTCTTCCGAATCCTTCATCTCAAAACTCGACGATAAGAATTTCTTAATTTCATTAACTTGATTTGGCTAATGCCAAAAATCAATATGTCACCCACGTATAAACAAATCATAACTCATTTACGAATAACATCAAAATTTACAAAAATAAAAAATTATAATGTATCTTAATAACATGAGAATTGACCAAAATCGTAAATTATATTTAAAAAAAATCATACTTCATTGTATTATTTTTATTCAAATCTATACAAATGTGCACCCTAATATGCTTGCACATCTTTAACCATGCAATAATTTTGCATGGCTCTATTCAGCGCATATCTTTATATGCGTGACTATAAATACATGTATAGTTATTAACTCAACTACTAAAAATTGTTGCATGCTTTTAATTTACTGCAGGTCCACAGGGTTGCTGAATAATTGATTGTTATATCAAATACACTGCTATTATAAATTCCAAACGCAATTGCATGTTATAAATGCACTGCTTTTTGAATTTACACCTTTTTAATAACTGTTATAAGAACATTATTTTACAGCATGTAAATATTATAATTTTATATACATGCCTGACTCAATTTACTTCTTGAAAGGATAATTAATTAAACACCTCTGCAACCGTAATTTTGTTGCTAATATTCTTTTACATAAAAAATTCAAATATTATACAACCTTCGGTTTTTATAACTATGCATCCAAATTATGATACAAATGGAGGCAGTTATTTAATCTGCATCGAACTGTAAACGCAGACTGCATATTTCCATATTCAGACAATAATTGTAAATATCTGAAGTCTTGTTTTAACAATTTCAGATTGAAATTATTTTGGTGGTTCTCCAAAAATTTCAACCGGATAAAATTAGAGCTTTTCTTTTGAACAACGAGAATGAATTTTTTTTGTTCAAAAGAAAAGCTCTGATTTTATCCGGTTGAAAATTTTGGAGAACCACCAAAATAATTTCAATCTGAAATTGTTAAAACAAGACTTCAGAGTTTATCCGGAAATCTCTAAACAATATTCCCAACATTTTTTACGTTTTATTAATTTCATAATGTAATTCGCATGGTTCCGCGCGTTGCAATGTGCGTAAACACGCAAGAAGAATGTGTAAAATCGGACAAAAACATGCTTGAATTTACAAAAATCGCGCGTACTGTTCAGCCTGATTTTACCAAATCAAGGTATGATTGCATGCCGAATTTTACTAAATTAAGATACAATTTTATACTGAATTTTACCAAATCAAGGCACGATTTCACGGCGAATTTTTCCAATTTAACGCATTATTTTATGCGCATTTTCCCCAATTCAGTATAATTTTATTTTTATTTTAATGTTTAAATACATGTAGGAACTTGTTTATAATTGAATGAGTTACTTTGTTGTTATTTTGCATAAAAAAACTTGTTGTTTATTGAATGAGTTATTTTATTGTTATTTTGCGTAAAATAACTTGTTGTTAATTGAATTATGTTGGAGCTTGTTGTTAACTGAATGAATTAAGATATGGTAGTAACTTCTTTTGATGCAATATATAGGAACCGTAAAAAATACCATATTCTATGGCCGATTACACTAGAATTTTTTACTTCGGAAAGCGTTTACACGAAATCCAAACTGGTTGTATGGGTTAACCCGGAAAGCCAAAAATTAAGATTCATTTTTTTGGTCGATATAAATGACGATGGTAGTAAAAATGGAAAAACTCCAAGGATATATTTAAGTGAGAGAGGCACGGTGTCTACAAACCGAAGCCCAAACCGGGGATTGTGAAGGAGCGCCAAAAGTGTTCGTTAAAAAAATATAGTTGTCTGTTCATGTTTAGGGGAAATGTGGTCTTAGAACTACCAGTTTATTGGAAATTGGTAGAGAAAAATGGGAAACACAACCATCAACCCTTATTACATGTGGATGGTCATTCACGAGCCGAGAGGATAAAAGCAGACAAGCAAGAGTATGTTCGTAAACTCACAACAATTGGTTCTTAGCCAAAAGATATATACCGTTTTGAAGATAAGAAATCCGAAAAATGTATCTAGTATGTGTATGATCTACAAGATGCATAAAAAACATCAATTGGTCAATAAAGCGGGCAAATCCCAAATATAATACTTGTTCGGTAAGTTAAAACAAAACGAGTGCTACGTTTCTGAGCGAAACAACGAAGCAACAGATGAGATCTTCGAATTATTTTTTTCCCATCCTACAAGCATCGATTTATTGCGCACTTTTCCTCAAGTTCTTATAATGGATAACACGTATAAGACTACAAGGTATAAGATGCATTTGATAGAAATAGTTGGCCAAACTTCGAGAAAGAAGACATTTTGTATCACTTTTGTTTTTTTGAGCTCCGAGAAGCAAGATAACTACATGTGGGGATTGAGCGTTCTAAGGAGCATGATGATGAATCACATATGCGCATTACCTAATATTATCGTTACTGATAGAGAGTTGGCTTTAGTGAATGCTGTCGAGGATATATTTCTGGATGTCATTCATATGATATCCACTTAACATATTAATGGGAACATTTTCTCCTATGCTAAGAAAGTTTTTCCCAAAACGGACATGGTCGAAGAGTTCTTTGAATTTTATAAATCGGTTGTCTATTCGGCAACGATCGAAGATTATAACAAAAAACTTTCCGAATTACACCACGTCTATGCCTTTTTCCCTAAGGTTTTCGATTATGTCATGAAACAACTGATAGACAATTGTAGAAACAAATTTCTTAATATCCACACGAACAAGTTTAAACATTTAGGTAATCAAACTAGCAATCGGTGAGTTATGTTATCATCTTTATACATTAGTTTTTTATATTAAGTGTTAGACTTCTAATTATTTTAATCTTACGTTATAGGACGAAGGGTGCTCACTCGAGCCTAAAACGGACAATCGACACAAGTCTATGCAGATTTGAGAAATTTTGGGATAAAGTTCATTCGTTGCTTCACGCTCAACACTATAACATTTTTGAATCATTCAAATGAAGTAGGTTTCGTCCTAGATACATATCAATGGGGGAGGGTGTCTATCTATAACGATATAAAATGTAAACTTTCATGTACGACCATAGAAATAATAGAGAAAAATCTTAAAAGGTCGGGGAAATATGGTTCACTCCCGCAATGTGTGGTTGTATTATTAGGAAAACACATAATTTACCATATGCATGCGAGCTAGCTATGATCTATAAAGAAGGTAGGAGATTTAGTGACGATCATGATAGAAACACGAGTGGTCCAAAGAGAGTTGAAACGTCGGAGGTGGTGAGAGAAACGCGCGCAGATACAGAGAGAGATGATAAAACTTAGCGAAAGAGGAGAGAGGAGGAGGATGACGAAGATGGAGGAAAGGGTGATGTGATCGAAGGCGGAATTGAGTGGTGGTAAATGAGAACTGAAGAATATCAGAGGTTATATTTACATAATTTTTTATTGCTTTTAATGAGATTAAAACAGAACAGAAACAGTGGCACAGTTTAAGAAAGGCCATATTCTATGGTTTATATCTAGATCTGGGTCATCTTTAATGGTATTGCGTCGATTCTTCCGTTTAGATCCAGATTGTTGTTATCTATAAATTGTGGCTCTAGATGTTATGGATAGTGGTATATGATGGATTTCGTATAGCAATCTTCTCTACTAAAGCTAATATTGATGATTTAAGTAAAGAATCTCGGACGTTCAAGGCGACGGAATATGATGAAAACGAATGTGCAATGCTCTCAACGGAATAGGATGAAAACGGATGTGTAATGAACTTAAAACTAAAAATCTAATTAAATTATTATTTCACATTCTTCAATAATAACTCTCCCGTATAAATAACTTTATATTTGTTAACAAACAATAAGACAGTTTGGCCGAGTGGTCTAAGGCGCCAGATTTAGGCTCTCGTCAATTCTTATTTTTTTTCTTCATTTAGTTGGTTAATTCGGTTTATTCAAAAACACAGATTACACGCGGTAAGAATAAGATAAGATAAAGTTTTTTCTCCAGTCCATGACAGAAATCATACCAATAATTTGTCAACCATGAAACTTATGTGTGGGCTCTTCTCAACCTTGTCACCAATTTGTTGCAGCACCCCGATAAACCAAACCCAGTCTTCATCTTCTCTATTCAAACCCATCAAGCTTCCTCCTTTTTGGCCATGGCAAAAGGTTTCTTTCATCTGCATAATGAATCGGTTCAAGTTTTTACATAAAATTTCTTGCTTTTAAGATGATCTTGGGCATAAGTGAAGATGGGTCCATTTAGTGTGTCACCAATAGGTTTTGGGGCATGGGCATGGAGAACCAGCTTCTTTGGGGGTACCAGGAGTCAATGGACAGTGAGCTTCAAGAAATGTTCAATCTGGCTGTTGAAAATGATATCAATTTGTTTGATACATCTGATTCTTATGGTACTGGTAAGCTTAATGGCAAGAGTGAAAAGCTTCTTGGCAAGTTTGTTCGAGAATACCAAGGTTTGCTACCTATCGATTTTATTTTCTTGGTTATTGTGTTCAGGTGAAAGAGAATGGAAGAAGACGACGAAAGAATGATGGGTTCTTGAAAGGAAATGACTTGTAACGGATTGGTAAATTAGGTCTGATTTGGGTAAATTTGGGTTTGATTTGTGTAATTTGGGGTCTGATTAGTGTAAACGGGTCGGGTTGGGTTATATTGTAGTGGGCTGGGCTTGGTTATATTGGGTTTCAAGTTGGGTTAATTAAATTACGGTTCGATCTGGTCCGTTTATAAGTTAGTGGGGAAATGGTAAGTTTTTTAGGTAAATGGTAAAATTTGAAGGTAAATGGTAAGTGCGACATGGCAACTGACATGGAAGCTTACTTGGAATGCTAAGAGGAATTTTTGGCAAAACAATTGGGGGACCATTCTTGCAACAAAAACTGATGCCACGTGTCAAGCTCTCAGGCTTCGCATGTGCGGGGGCACTAAAAATGCAATTCAAAAAAAGGACGAGGATGAGTTCTATCCATGGTTGAACGAAGGGGATCAAGTTGATACAAATGGTAAACATGAGGGACTACGGGTGCTTTTTAGCCACATTTCGCACTAACAATGACGTTACAAGTTGGGAAATTCCACTAGCCAAAGGTTTCAACAAATATCACCAAATCAAACCAGCCCAACCACCTACATTACAAGATGAAGAAAAACAATGCTACGATTTGTCCATATGCATAATTTGTTATACTTTTTTTTATATGTCTTATATTTTCTACTTTTAATAACTTTCACTACTTATGAATTCGATTTTCAAATGTATTTTACAACTTATGACAGTTTTTTTTAAATTTCATTATACTGTTAACCTTCTAAAAATTAAATAACCAACCTAAAACGGATTTTGTTTAACGTTCCACAATATTTTAGCGTAGTCTTGAACGTGCGCATGTGCAAATCTACACACGATTATGCGTAAAGACGTGTAATTTAGGGAATATAGGATCTGCATATTCTGTCTTTGTATATAAGTAAGAATACTCTAATCTCCACACTATTGTGATATTGTCCGCTTTGGACCCATTGCCCGCATGGCTTTGCTTTTGGTCCACTTCCAAAAGATCTCACACTAGTTGAGATATGTTCTTACTTATATACCACTGATCTTTCCCATGTCTATCCAATGTGGGATGTGGGACTTTGGTCGCCACCCTAACATGTACATAAGCATGCATAGACGTGCATGGATTTGCACATTTTCATGTTCAAGAGTGCGTTAAAGTGTTTTGGAAAGTTAAAAAAAATCCGTATTAAACAAAGTTGTTACATGTAGAAGGATAATCCAAGATAGTTAATCATTAATTAATTTCGTTACGCAAACTTCACGGGAGAAAAACAAAAAATTGAATTTGACTTCAAATAGGTGCGTACGCACGGAACTTTTAAACAAAAATAACGTAGGACTCAATAAAATGTAATGACGAGAACTTAACAAAAATTAGCATGACTAGTGATAAAGTGCATCCATCTCAACTTTCTCCCGAAAACTTATTATTAAAGAACGAACATCAACAAGCTCTTATCCGTTAAATTTTTGGTGACCAAACATTTATGCAGCTGAAATGCAGCATGATGTTCTTCTCCGCTTAGGTTGAAAACCAAATGGACCCATTGTTTGATTAGATCCATTCACTTTTATTTCACCGCTTCAGCACTTCTTGAAATGTACGGTGGATGGACACCATCCTTACCGTATAAGTAGTACAACTGACATACTTTTTCCTCCCAATATACTTCATCCTGATCCTCGTTATATGTTTTTGCGACTAGTACAAAGGATTTCTTCAAATATTTGTATTCCTTGCGAGTCCACCGAGATATTTTTCAAATGTGTTTTCTTGATATGTTTATTGTGTACTTACTAATATAGAAGTAGGATTTTGAGGATTAAGTTGTAAATAATATAAATTGAAGGATTAAATTGTAAATAATGTAAGTTTAGTCCTTAAATTACATGTAATATAAGTTTTAGAGAGCATTTGTGATTATGTATAATTATTGAGGACTAAATGGAATTTACTCCTCTTTTGTAACAAATTCCACTTTAAGACTAACTCTCGGCTCCTCTATATAAAAGGCAAGACTATTCTAATAAAGGGATTGAACACTTAATCTACTCAATTCATTTGTACTTGAAAGTTCTCTCTCTAAAAACTCTATAACTTTTTATCTCTCTAGAATACTCTTATAACAATTTACTAAGGTGAAATTTTAACTCATCAAATTGGCGACTTCACTGGGGACTGAATAAAAAAAATAGTGACTTATTCTTTTCGAAATCGATACAATCTTTTTGTATTTTTTGTTCAAAATTAATATGATGAATCCTGAGAAAAATCCTACGCTTCGGTCAGCTATAGAAATTCTAAAAGATGATTTGTAGAGAGATGGAAATAGACCTGATATATCATCTCTGATCCAAACTCAATCTGATATTGAGGTACGAATGAACCAGCTTTTAGACAAGATTATTAAATGAGAAGTATGAAAGAAGGGAAGAAGAGATCCACTCGACGAAGCTTAAATCTGAGGTTAGACAAAAAAACATAAAAGACTAAGATGGGAGATCAATCAGATCGATCTTTCGATGATCGACGGGCTAAAACTGAGCATAAAAATGCGTTTTATGTCCTCTAAAGAGTGATATTCATCTCGTAAAAGGAAAAACGATAAGCAGAAATACGTAATCTCTAGTGACGATGAGGTAGAAAGCTCAGGTTCGGGTTTTAAGAGATACAGGGGTTCTTCGAAAGAGGAATCAGACAGATATCAGTCGAGGAAACATAAAAAGGAGAGTAAATCTAAAAGGTATAATGTTCCTCGTTCTACATGGTGCGAAGGAAACACTTCGAATCAGTATGTTGAAACTGATTGAAATCTATATGTTACAATGGGAACAGATGATTAGTTTGTTCAAGGTGTTGTCTCGAGAAACTCTCCGTTGACAAGTGAAATTCTTTCCATGACGCTTCCGAAGCGTTTTGACATTTCCAAGGTAGAGAAGTTCGATGGGATGCAGGATCCCGATGATCACATCGAATAGTTCAAGAACTATATGATGAATTTCGAAGATGACGACCGGCTGGTGTGTGGTGCACTTTCACAAACTTTTAAGGGAACAACTCTTAAGTGGTACAATCGGATTTTGAGGGGGTCAATTTCGAATTTTAGATACTTTTATATTGTATTTCGAAAGCAGTTTGTGGGAAGCAAAGAAATGAGAGCAAATGGTGATAGCATTATTCAGTGTATGTACACATCTGGAGAAAAGTTGAAGGATTATACGAAGATATTTGTTTTGACTAAAGCTAGTTTGGACAATTGTGAAGAGAATGTGGCGATGACAGTTTTTTGCCGAGGATTATTGCCAGGGGATCTGGCCAATAAGACTACGAAGAGAAGAGCCTTAACTTTTGGAGATTTGATGGCTCAAGTTGAGGATCAGATCAAATTCGAGGATTCAACTAGTGTCCGAGGAAGTCCTGTTAGCAATCCAAAGAATTCGGGTCAGGCGGTCGATAACCAAGGGCAGCCTTTGAATGGAAATGGTAATCAGCAGTCTAGGCGAGAGAACAACAATTTTCCTCCTATGAGTGGTGGATATTCAAATCATACTCCATCTAACACTTATAACAGGCTTAGACCAAATCAGTGGGTCAAACGAGAGTATTATGCTGATCTGACAAAGAATGTATCTCTGATTTGCGATAAGACCACGAACTTCGTAAATTTTAGGAAGCCAACCCCAATTAGTAGGCCAAGGGAGGAAATAAATAACAAGTTTTGCATATATCATGAGGATATTGGGCATGATACAAATGACTGCATTACTTTGAAGAAAGAGATTCAATTTTTGATTGAAAATGGAAAGCTCCTAACTTATGTAAAGTCGCAAGGGAGCGGATCGAAAAATAATCTTGCATCAACTTCGAAGGTTGCACAAGCTGAGAATTTGATGATTTTAGATTCAACGGCTGAACCGTTTGATGTTTCTTCTTAGTATGTGGAGAAAGATCCGAACAGATTGCTTTTGATGGCAGTCGAGAAGCCCATAGAAAAGGGGCGCGTGTAGGATTTATGCAAGTTCTTTGAATCATTGGCCATTTTTTGAGGCGATTCGATGACTCGTAATTCAGACGGTTCAAAGAAGAGGCATGTTGTCAACTTGACAACTCAAATTTAAGGGAAAATATCCATACATTTGTATGGAAATAAATCTATTCCTTTCATTTTGTTTGATGAAGATGATCTACGAGGTACTGCATGACCACATGAAGATGTTGTGGTTATTGGAGAGGAGGTGGCTGGTGTCAAAATTGAACGTGTGCTGATTGAAACTTGCAATTCAACTGAGGATAAAAAAGCGCGTTTTTATGTCCCTTAAAGAGTGATATTCATCTCGTAAAAGGAAAAAAGATAAGCAGAAATACGTAATCTCTAGTGACGAGGAGGTAGAAAGCTCAGTTTCGGGTTTTAAGAGATACAGGGGTTCTTCGAAAGAGGAATCAGACAGATATCAATCGAGGAAACATAAAAAGGAGAGTAAATCTAAAAGGTATAATGTTACTTGTTCTACATGGTGCGAAGGAAACACTTCGAATCAGTATGCTGAAACTGATCGAAATCTATATGTTACAATGGGAACAGATGATTAGTTTGTTCAAGGTGTTGACTGGAGAAACTCTCCGTTGACAAGTGAAATTCTTTCCATGACGCTTCCGAAGCGTTTTGACATTTCCAAGGTAGAGAAGTTCGATGGGATGTAGGATCCCGATGATCACATCGAATAGTTTAAGAACTATATGATGAATTTCGAAGATGAAGACCGGCTGGTGTGTCGTGCACTTTCACAGACTTTTAAGGGAACAACTCTTAAGTAGTCCAATCGGATTTTGAGGGGGTCAATTTCGAATTTTAGATACTTTTATATTGTATTTCGAAAGCAGTTTGTGGGAAGAAAAGAAATGAGAGCAAATGGTGATACCATTATTCAGTGCATGTACGCATCTGGAGAAAAGTTGAAGGATTATACGAAGATATTTGTTTTAACCAAATCTAGTTTGGACAATTGTTTCAAAGAAGAGGCATGTTGTCAACTTGACAACTCAAATTTAAGGGAAAATATCCACACATTTGTAAGGAAATAAATCTATTCCTTTCATTTTGTTTGATGAAGATGATCTACAAGGTACTGCATGACCATATGAAGATGTTGTGGTTTTTTGAGAGGAGGTGGCTGGTGTCGAAATTCAACGTGTGCTGATTGACACTGGAAATTCAACTGAGCATAAAAAAGCGCGTTTTATGTCCCTTAAAGAGTGATATTCATCTCGTAAAAGGAAAAAATATAAGTAGAAATACGTAATCTCTAGTGACGAGGAGGTAGAAAGCTTAGCTTCGGGTTTTAAGAGATACAGGGGTTCTTCGAAAGAGGAATCAGACAGATATCAGTCGAGGAAACATAAAAAGGAGAGTAAATCTAAAAGGTATAATGTTCCTCGTTCTACATGGTGCGAAGGAAACACTTCGAATCAGTATGCTGAAACTGATCGAAATCTATATGTTACAATGGGAATAGATGATTAGTTTGTTCAAGGTGTTGACTGGAGAAACTCTCCGTTGACAAGTGAAATTCTTTCCATGATGCTTCCGAAGCGTTTTGACATTTCCAAGGTAGAGAAGTTCGATGGGATGCAGGATCCCGATGATTACATCGAATAGTTCAAGAACTATATGATGAATTTCGAAGATGACGACCGGCTGGTGTGTCGTGCACTTTCAAAGACTTTTAAGGGAATAACTCTTAAGTGGAACAATCGGATTTTGAGGGGGTCACTTTCGAATTTTAGATACTTTTATATTGCATTTCGAAAGCAGTTTGTGGGAAGCAAAGAAATGAGAGCAAATGGTGATACCATTATTCAGTGCATGTACGCATCTGGAGAAACGTTGAAGGATTATACGAATATATTTGTTTTTACCAAAGCTAGTTTGGACAATTGTGAAGAGAATGTGACGATGACAGCTTTTTGCCGAGGATTATTGCCAGGGGATCTGGCCAATGAGACTACGAAGAGAAGAGCCTTTACTTTTGGAGATTTGATGGCTCAAGTTGAGAATCAGATCAAAGTCGAGGATTCAACTCGTGTCCGAGGAAGACCGGTTAGCAATCCAAAGAATTCGGGTCAGGCGGTCAATAACCAAGGGCAGCCCTTATATGGAAATGGTAATCAGCAGTCTAGGCGAGAGAACAACAATTTTCCTCCTCGAAGTGGTGGATATTCAAATCATACTCCATCTAACACTTATAACAGACCTAGACCAAATCAGTGGGTCAAACGAGAGTATTATACTGATCTGACAAAGAGTGTATCTCTGATTTGCGATAAGACCACGAGCTTCGTAAATTTTAGGAAGCCAACCCCAATTAGTAGGCCAAGGGATGAAATGAATAACAAGTTTTGCATATATCATGAGGATATTGGGCATGATACAAATGACTGCATTTCTTTGAAGAAAGAGATTCAATTTTTGATTGAAAATTGAAAGCTCCTAACTTATGTAAAGTCGCAAGGGAGCGGATCGAAAAATAATCTTGCATCAACTTCGAAGGTTGCACCAGCTGAGAATTTGATGATTTTAGATTCAACGGCTGAACCGTTTGATGTTTCTTCTTAGTATATGGAGAAAGATCCGAACAGATTGCTTCTGATGGCAGTCGAGAAGCCCATAGAAAAGGGGCGCGTGCAGGATTTATGCAAGTTCTTTGAATCATTGGCCATTTTTTGAGGCGATTCGATGACTCGTAATTCAGACGGTTCAAAGAAGAGGCATGTTGTCAACTTGACAACTCAAATTTAAGGGAAAATATCCACACATTTGTATGGAAATAAATCTATTCCTTTCATTTTGTTTGATGAAGATGATCTACGAGTTACTGCATGACCACATGAAGATTTTGTGGTTATTGGAGAGGAGGTGGCTGGTGTCTAAATTCAACGTGTGCTGAATTACACTGGCAATTCAACTGAGCATAAAAATCGCGTTTTATGTCCCCTAAAGAGTGATATTCATCTCGTAAAAGGAGAAAAGATAAGAAGAAATACGTAATCTCTAGTGACGATGAGGTAGAAAGCTCAGCTTCAGGTTTTAAGAGATACAGGGGTTCTTCGAAAGAGGAATCAGACAGATATCAGTCGAGGAAACATAAAAAGGAGAGTAATTCTAAAAGGTATGATGTTCCTCGTTCTACATGGTGCGAAGGAAACACTTCGAATCAGTATGCTGAAACTGATCGAAATCTATATGTTATAATGGGAACAGATGATTAGTTTGTTCAAGGTGTTGACTGGAGAAACTCTCCGTTGACAAGTGAAATTCTTTCCATGACGCTTCCGAAGCGTTTTGACATTTCCAAGGTAGAGAAGTTCGATGGGATGCAGGATCCCGATGATCACATCAAATAGTTCAAGAACTATATGATGAATTTTGAAGATGACGACCGGCTGGTGTGTCGTGCACTTTCACAAACTTTTAAGGGAACAACTCTTAAGTGGTACAATCGGATTTTGAGGGGGTCAATTTCGAATTTTAGATACTTTTATATTGTATTTCGAAAGCAGTTTGTGGGGAGCAAAGAAATGAGAGCAAATGGTGATACCATTATTCAGTGCATGTACGCATCTGGAGAAAAGTTGAAGGATTATACGAAGATATTTGTTTTGACCAAAGCTAGTTTGGACAATTGTGAAGAGAATGTGACGATGACAGCTTTTTGCCGAGGATTATTGCCAGGGGATCTGGCCAATGAGACTACGAAGAGAAGAGCCTTAACTTTTGGAGATTTGATGGCTCAAGTTGAGGATCAGATCAAAGTCGAGGATTCAACTAGTGTCCGAGGAAGACCGGTTAGCAATCCAAAGAATTCGGGCCAGGCGGTCAATAACCAAGGGCAGCCGTTATATGGAAATGATGATCATCAGTCTAGGCGAGAGAACAACAATTTTCCTCCTCGGAGTGGTGGATATTCAAATCATACTCCATCTAACACTTATAACAGGCCTAGACCAAATCAGTGGGTCAAACGAGAGTATTATGCTGATCTGACAAAGAATGTATCTCTGATTTGCGATAAGACCACGAGCTTCGTAAATTTTAGGAAGCCAACCCCAATTAGTAGGCCAAGGGAGGAAATGAATAACAAATTTTGCATATATCATGAGGATATTCGGCATGATACAAATGACTGTATTGTTTGAAGAAAGAGATTCAATTTTTGATTGAAAATGGAAAGCTCATAACTTATGTAAAGTCGCAAGGGAGCGGATCGAAAAATAATCTTGCATCAACTTCGAAGGTTGCACCAGCTGATAATTTGATGATTTTAGATTCAACGGCTGAACCGTTTGATGTTTCTTCTGAGTATGTGGAGAATGATCCGAACAAATTGCTTCTGATGGCAGTCGAGAAGCCCATAGAAAAGTGGCGCGTGCAGGATTTATGCAAGTTCTTTGAATCATTGGCCATTTTTTGAGGCGATTCGATGACTCGTAATTCAGACGGTTCAAAGAAGAGGCATGTTGTCAACTTGAAAACTCAAATTTAAGGGAAAATATCCACACATTTGTATGGAAATAAATCTATTCCTTTCATTTTGTTTGATGAAGATGATCTACGAGGTACTGCATGACCACATGAAGATGTTGTTGTTATTGGAGAGGAAGTGGCTGGTGTCGAAATTCAACGTGTGCTGATTGACACTGGCAATTACACTGAGCATAAAAAAGCGCGTTTTATGTCCCCTGAAGAGTGATATTCATCTCGTAAAAGGAAAAAGGATAAGCAGAAATACGTAATCTCTAGTGACAAGGAGGTAGAAAGCTCAGCTTCGGGTTTTAAGAGATACAGGGGTTCTTCGAAAGAGGAATCAGACAGATATCAATCGAGGAAACATAAAAAAGAGAGTAAATCTAAAAGGTATAATGTTCCTCGTTCTACATGGTGCGAAGGAAACACTTCGAATCAGTATGCTGAAACTGATCGAAATCTATATGTTACAATGGGAACAGATGATTAGTTTGTTCAAGGTGTTGACTGGAGAAACTCTCCGTTGACAAGTGAAATTCTTTCCATGACGCTTCCGAAGCGTTTTGACATTTCCAAGCTAGAGAAGTTCGATGGGATGCAGGATCCCGATGATCACATCGAATAGTTCCAGAACTATATGATGAATTTCGAAGATGACGACCGGCTGGTGTGTCGTGCACTTTCAAAGACTTTTAAGGGAACAACTCTTAAAAGTGGTACAATCGGATTTTGAGGGGGTCAATTTCGAATGTTAGATACTTTTATATTGTATTTTGAAAGCAGTTTGTGGAAAGCAAAGAAATGAGGGCAAATGGTGATAGCATTATTCAGTGCATGTACGCATCTGGAGAAAAGTTGAAGGATTATACGAAGATATTTGTTTTGACCAAAGCTAGTTTGGACAATTGTGAAGAGAATGTGGCGATGACAGCTTTTTGCCGAGGATTATTGCCAGGGGATCTGGCCAATGAGACTACGAAGAGAAGAGCCTTAACTTTTGGAGATTTGATGGCTCAAGTTGAGGATCAGATCAAAGTCGAGGATTCAACTAGTGTCCGAGGAAGTCCTGTTAGCAATCCAAAGAATTCGGGTCAGGCGGTCGATAACCAAGGGCAGCCTTTGAATGGAAATGGTAATCAGCAGTCTAGGCGAGAGAACAACAATTTTCCTCCTATGAGTGGTGGATATTCAAATCATACTCCATCTAACACTTATAACAGGCCTAGACCAAATCAGTGGGTCAAACGAGAGTATTATGCTTATCTGACAAAGAATATATCTCTGATTTGCGATAAGACCACGAACTTCGTAAATTTTAGGAAGCCAACCCCAATTAGTAGGCCAAGGGAGGAAATAAATAACAAGTTTTGCATATATCATGAGGATATTGGGCATGATACAAATGACTGCATTACTTTGAAGAAAGAGATTCAATTTTTGATTGAAAATGGAAAGCTCCTAACTTATGTAAAGTCGCAAGGGAGCGGATCGAAAAATAATCTTGCATCAACTTCGAAGGTTGCACTAGCTGAGAATTTGATGATTTTAGATTCAACGGCTGAACCGTTTGATGTTTCTTCTTAGTATGTGGAGAAAGATCCGAACAGATTGCTTTTGATGGCAGACGAGAAGCCCATAGAAAAGGGGCGCGTGCAGGATTTATGCAAGTTCTTTGAATCATTGGCCATTTTTTTAGGCGATTCGATGACTCGTAATTCAGACGGTTCAAAGAAGAGGCATGTTGTCAACTTGACAACTCAAGTTTATGGGAAAATATCCACACATTTGTATGGAAATAAATCTATTACTTTCATTTTTTTTGATGAAGATGATCTACGAGATACTGCATGACCACATGAAGATGTTGTGGTTATTGGAGAGGAGGTGGCTGGTGTCGAAATTCAACGTGTGCTGATTGACACTGGTAGTTCTGCTAATGTCCTTTTAAAATCCACCTATGATAGAATGAAAAATCCACCTCGGATTTCTCAATCAGATCGAATGATTATTAGATTCACGGGTGTAATAGCTTGTGTTGTTGGAGAATTTGAGGGTGAAGTGAGTTTGGGAAAAGGACCATTTAAGAAAAAGGTCCAGGTACTTTTTATGGTGGTGGACTGTCCCACAAGTTACAATGCTATTTTTGGGAGATCATGGCTTTCAAAAATATATGGGGTCGTATCCACAGTTCATCACTGTTTTAAGTATATAGTTGGAGATCGAGTTGGGGTCGTTCGAGGCGATCAGAAGGTTGCTAGGGAATGTTATGCCACTCCACTTCGGAACCGAAGATCCAGTAGTGAAGACTTAATGCATGTATTGCAGTTAGAAGAGGTACCCTCGGATTTGGAAGAAAGGGTTGACGATCTGAGGGAAACCCCAGGGTCTTTAACGGTAAGTGAAGAGATTGAGGAGTTCATTTTTTCGGAAGGGGAGATGCTTCCAATTGGAACCTTATTGACCCCGCTTCTACGTCAACAACTGTTAGATTTTTTATCTTCTCATTTGGATGTCTTCGCTTGGAGGACAGAGGATCTAACATGAGTACCAATTGAGGTAATTCGGCATAGCTTGGCTATTGATCTGAAGGTTAAGCCGGTTATTTGAAAAAGAAGAGCATTTTCCTCGAAGAAGGCATAATCGATTGTTGCCGAAGTGGATCGATTATCTAAGGATAGACACATAAGGGACTAACAGTATCCTTTGTGGACGGCAAATCCAGTTGTGGTAAAAAAGAAGAATGGAAAATGGAGAATGTGTATAGATTTTACAGATTTGAATCGAGCTTGTCCCAAAGATCTATTTCTTGTTCCTCGAAAAGATCAGTTGAGTGAATCTACTTCATGCAATAAAATTTTAACTTTCATGGATGCTTTTGCAGGAAATAATCAAATCCAAAAGGATCCAAAAGATCAAGAGTGCACAGCTTTCATAATTGATAGGGGCCTGCACTGTTATAAGGTAATGCCCTTTGGATTTAAACATATTGCATCCACTTATCAGAGGTTGATGAATAAAGATTTTACTACTCAGATCGGAAGAAATACAGAGGTATATATAGATGACATGGTGGTAAAAATCTCAAAGGATGAAGTGTATCTTGATGATTTAGATGAAGTTTTTTTGAATTTAAGGGCATTCAGGTTAACGTTAAATCCTGAAAATGCACCTTCAGAGTTTGGTCGGGGAATGTTTTGGGTTTTGTCATCAGTGAAAAAGGATTAGAAGCTGACCCAGAACAATTGAAAGCCTTGATAACAATGAATTCACCTCTGTCTATCAAAGAAGTGCAAATTCTTACAGGAAGGTTAGCAACACTTAATCGATTTATTTCTAGATTTTCTGACAAATGATTTCTTTTCTTTTTTTCAAGTGTTACGAGGACCAAGTAGGTTTGAATGGACATTTGAATGTGAAGCAACATTCATCACAAGAGATTTTGTCAAAGCCTCGAAATAGGGAGAAACTATTTTTGTACATCGCAGTATCAGATTTTGCACTGAGCGCATTGTTAATCAGTGAGGATTTAGGAGTTCTGAAGCCCGTCTATTACATTAGTAGTATTTGATGGCAACAGAAAAGAGATATATAAAATTAGAAAAATTGGCATTAGCACTAATGATTGCTGCTAGGAAGATGCGTCCATATTTTCAAGCACATACTATTGAAGTCCAAACTTCATTCCCTTTGAAAAATGTTTTACAACGACCTGATATTTTGGGGAGAATGACCAAATGGTCAGTGGAGGTTGGGGACTATGACATTTTGTTTGCACCTCGAACAACAATAAAGGCGCAAGCTTTGGCAGATTTTTTTGTTGAATTTCATTCGAGCCGATCATATGAGAAAGAAAGCAAAAATGAAACTCTAATGAATTCGAGGTGGGTTGTGTGAACAGATTATAGATCTAGTGTTTTGAGGGTGTAGTGCTGGGGTTCAGTTAATAGCTCCAAGTGGAGAGACAATGATTCAATCTATTAAATTTGGTTTTCATGCTTCAAACAATGAAGCTGAATACGAAGATGCTTTGACAGGTTTAAGATTGGCAAAAATTTGTGGAGCAACTTCAGTGCGCTTGGAAACAGATTCTCAATTGTTAGCAAATTAGGTATCTGGATTTTTCGAAGCAAGAAAGGATCATTTGATTTTATATCTTCGGGAACTTCAAAATTTAATTCTTCTGTTTGACAATGTTGTTGTGGAATATATTGGGTGAGGGAGTAACATGGTTGTTGATTTTTTTGGAAAATATCACTTACAATGAAGAATATCATTGGATTTTGTTATAAGAAAATTCTTCAATTGTTATTCAATCTAACCAATGTGAATGTGTAGAGGAATTTTTTGTTACATCCGATGTAATTCGAGGCGATTGTCTATAAGATATTATTAGTTTTTTTACTCAAGGAATACTACCAGATGATCCACGATTGGCCAAAAAATTGAGAAGTAAAGCCTTCAGATATATAGTACTGGATGGAATATTGTATAAAAATGCATTGAGCAAGCAATTGTTATGATGTTTAAGCAAGCAAGAATCATAAGAAGTATTATCAGAATTGCATGATGGTGAAGGGTCAACTCATTGTGGGTTCAAAGCTCTCTCACATCGAGTTTTACTTGCAGGGTTCTATTGGCCTACAATCATGAATGATACTAAGAATTTAGTTCGAAGTTGTGATACTAGTCAGAGATTTGCCAATGCTATTAACAGGCCAGCAATGTCTCTTATGTCTATATTTGAGTCAATACCATTTGATATATGTGGGATTGATCTCGTGGGACCTTTACCGATGGCTTCTGGAGAAAGACAGATGATAATTGTAGCGGTGGATTATTTTACAAAGTGGGGAGAGGCAGTACTGTTATCAGGGACAAAAGCAAAGGACGTGATCAAATTTATTGTGAATAGCATCTGTTGTTGTTTTGGAGTTCATCGGAGGATTACAACAGATAATGGCCCTCAGTTTAATAACAAAGAGATGGCTTCATTTTGTACTTCTAAAGGAATTTAACATTTATTTTCGACGCCTTTTCATCCTTAAGCTAATGGACAAGTGGAGGTAACAAACAGAACGATTTTAGATGGTTTGAAGAAGAATTCGAGAGGGGCAACAGGAAAATGACCAAACTATTTGCAAGAGGTGCTTTGGGATTATCGGACAACTCCTAAAGAGGCTACAAAGGAGAGTCCTTGTACTTTGGCATATGGAATGGATGCAGTCAGCCCCATGGAATCTACGATGTCATCTTTTAGAATAAGTCAATATTCTGAAAGTTCAAATGATGAAGTTCGAAAGGCGAATTTAAATTTGATTGAGGAGAAAAGAGTTCGAGCTCATTTGAATATAATCCACTATCAAACTCTTATAAGGAATAAATATGATTCGAATGTGAAAATAAGAGAGTTCAAAGAAGGTGATAAGGTGTTGAGAAACGTTTTCTTGTACACAAAGGAGAAAAACCTTGGAAAAATGGCTCTCATCAGTCTTCTTGTACAAGATGATCAGTCTTGTATCGCCTTTGCGATTTTCAAAGGAGGATGCTTCAACATCCTTGGAATATACAACACTTGAAGCTTTATTGGGAGTAGATTTGTCTTTGTATTTTAGAATTTTTACTTTCGTTTGACTAACTATTTCCTATCCTGTTGGCCCATGAAGTTTTTAACGAGGCGTTGTGTACATATTCAATATTACCAATAAAGTTCGTTTTCGGCCAATGGTTGTTTACACATACTTGAATAAAACTATCTTAACAACTTATCAAAGACTGATCATCTTTGAGGTTTGTTAAGAGTAGAATGTTCCGAAGTGTTTATAACACTTTTTGAAGAAACAACCATGTTTAATAATCACATTATAATTTTTTCGAAGTGGAAGCTTAACAGCACACTGAGAAATTTTCGAAGAGCTATCATGTTCACCAATTTCGTTAAGGTATTTGAGGTGGTAAGTTTACAGTTTATAATTATTGTTTTTTAAATTTAGCATCAAATAATATGTGAAGTGAATAATAAAACAAGGAAACCGTTTGTCGATTACATTAATTCTTTGAAGTACAAAAACAAATTTTTAATCTGACAAAAAAAATGATAAAGTTAATCAGACGACTTCTCTTCCTTAGACGATTCTTCTTCATCTTCATCTTTGGATGACAAATCGGAGATATGATCGAAAGCTTCACTTGGACGCTTATCGATAGGAATGTCGTTCCAGAAACTTGTGAGGTTGATTTTAGGATAAGTAGCGTGAAGTTCTCGAAGAAGGAGAATGGTTGTTTCTTATTTTCCATTATTAATAGCAACTACCATGTCTTTTGAAAGTTCAGCCTCAGCAGCAACAACAACAACAACTTTTTCCACTTTTAAATCTTTCTTTAGTTTAGCAATCTCCTCTGTCAGTTCTTTATATTTTGTCTCAGAAAGGTTAAAAGAATTTTGCAGACCTTTGGAGTTGGATATTTCGGCAGCCAGTTCAGTAGCATGATCGGACTTGAGCTTATTCATATTTTTTTTCATGAGAAGCCTTCAGTGCTTCTTTGTCAGCAATATGTGTGGTTCACAGATGATTTTTCATGAAGAGAGCACCTTTGATAAGTTTGGACCTTACTACTTCATACAAGTGAAATTGATCAACCATTTTGTCGTGAAAATCTTCTCTTAATTTTTTCTCAGCCTCGTAAGATTCTTTGTAGTATACCATATTTTTAGCCAATTTCTTTAGATGGTTTTGAGAAGCTTCGACTTGGGAAGCAAGTGCTTTTGCTGCAATGTTGAGATCGGTAAATGGTTGAAGTGCAACAACGATTGCAAGATTTGGAAGAGGAAGAGAAAATTCTGTTTCTATTGAACTAGGACGTTGAATCATATCTAAAGTTGAGATGGGAGCAGGAGGACAGATAATTTCTGGAGACGCTTTGACAGGTGTTGGTCTTCCAAAGTTAAGCATGTGATTTTGGATGCCTTGAAGAACATGATCATTTTCACTAGTAAGCGCTTCAGTGTTTTCAAAATTAATAAAAATATCAGGATCGAAGTTTTCAGCAGCCTGATTTTCATTAGTAGCATTGTCTTCGATGATAATCACAGTGTTGTCTTTGGTTGTCTGTTCTTCAACCAAAGAGTTTTGTTGGTTTTGTTAGTTTTCAACAGTGTTTTCATCTTCACGACCAGTGTATACGAAGTGATTCTCGCATGTTTCTGTTTCTTTCCATGGGAGCTGGAAGAACCTTTCTTTTTCTTCGAAGACGGTTCTTGATCTTTCCATTCTTTGATGGGTGAGAGGGTTTTTTCTGCGGTTTTTCTTTTTTGAGGCTTTGGATTCGATGGATTTGAAGGGCTAGCACCAGATGTGTTGGATGTCTTTTTACCCTTCTTCTCTTTGATGGCTTTTTTTTGTTAATGACTCTCTGATCTGTTGCGAATAGGAAGGAAGACTTTACAATCAGGATGAACTAACCTTTTGTAGACTATCTTCGAATCGGGATCTGACATCAAATTTCTAGGTGGCAAGGCACCCTCTGAGATTGGAACATGTGGCAGTTGAGGAAGTTGATGGGCTGGAAGGCAGTGTGGAACGCATTATTCCATTCTTTTTCAGCCCAAGTACCATTTTTTTGGAAAATATCTTTAACAGTTGGTCGACGCGCTGAATAACGTCTCGAAATTTCTGAAATAATCATGCAAGTAGAAAATTAAAGAAAGAGAAAGGCAAAAAATATAATTTATTTCAGAATTTAAAATTTTTGAAGTGCTTACGATTGCTTCTCCAGATGAGATTTAGCCTTGAAGAATTAGCATCACAAATTTCTCTTCCATCCTCTCATGCTCCCAATATAAAAATGAATTCCTGCTTCCAGAATTCACCAGCTTCTAAGAGGTCATCGATGATTTTGAGATCATCCATCACGGTGAGGTAGTAAAAGGGAAGCTTTGGACCTTTCGACAGTTTAGTTAAGGAGATGAAGTCTTTGATGTTGATTGGAATCTGAGATCTTCGAGATGCCATAATCACTAACATAAGGGTGAACCATTGATTCAGTGTCACCTGGGTAGGGCACAAGTTTAGAAGTTCGAAGTATTCCACGATCATAATATCCAGTGGAAACTGAAGACCCCAATTAATGATTTCGGGGTATACTACTAGTTCATCATCCTTGCAGTCTAAGGGAGTTTCTCCTTCTTTAGGCAGTCGAAAAGTTGTATTATCTCTCATTCCTCATTGTTTGTTTAGAGCCGAAGCTTGGCTATCCTTGTAATAAAGATACCGAAATTTTTTCAGAGCAATGATGTACTTAGCTTTGAGACCCCTTAAGTTTCTGCCACTTGTAGCTCTTTTTTCTTCAGAAACAAAGCAAGTATCTGTTTATTCCAAAGGTTTATAGGTATTTGTTGAGTTCCCGTCATCAGATTCAGCTTCGAGATCGATCTGGTAGCCTCAGAATCAGCTTCGTTGGCCTTTGATATTTCTTCTCGAGGTTGTTGGGGTAATGGATTAACAGTTTCTGGTAAAGGATTATTTGTTCGAGGAACTTCCTCAGTTACTTTTCTTTGATGAGGAGCTTCAGTATCTGGATTTAAAGGGGGAGGAGTTGGGATAATTTCTGATTCGTTTCCCGTGAAAATAAAAGTTTTTCTTCTGATTATTGAAGAATGATTCGAATAGGGAGTATTTGACTTTTGTTTTAAAAGAGATTCTTCACTAATCAAAGGAGAAATATTACGTTGAGAGGAAGAGGCTCGAGGTATTTTAGGACCTAGGATTTTGGATGAAGAATGCTCTTCGAATATAGGAGAAGGAGAAATAGTAAGAGCTTTGGTTTGATCGAAATTACCGTAATAAATTGTTTTGGTGGTTGTTCCAACAAGAGCGTTATTGATTAATCTTGCAACTCTTCAGGTTCTGGAGATTTCGGTTTCTTGGGTATGTTAGCCTTGAATCTTCTGGTTTTTGGATTTTTTCTCATAAACCAGATGAAGGTTGATCGGAGAAGATGAAGATTGATCGGAGAGTTTGATTTTTTCTGATGAAGGTATTGAGAAAAAGGAGGAACACTATGAAGGTAGCCAAGCACTTTGAATTTTCTCTGAAATGATTTGTCGTATGAGAATTTAAAAATGAGGCTATTTATTGAATTTATAGAAAGAAATGGAGACGTATGAAGTTTAAGGACTTTAATAGTGATATGGTAGAATACAAAGCGGTGAAAGTATTAAGAGCTCGACATCTGTGAGGCTAGATATCTAGCTATAGGTCAAAAAGCTATAAAGTCATGATGGATTCGAACGGTTATATGCAACGGTTACTTTTGTATATTGTTTGGATAAAAGTCGATGAGTATATATTAAAGTTTTACTTCCACAATGATTTGAGGAGTTTTATTTTCATAACATTTTGAGGAGACTTATTGGCTTTGAGAATTTATCAGATTTTAGTTACTTTTAATTGGTATTTGTTTTTTACCCCGCTTCGAATGATTGCTTCGAATGGTTGCTTCTAGTAGTCGCTTTGAATGGTTGCTTCGAATGGTTTCTCCTAGTGGTTGCTTCAAATGATTGCTTCAATTTTATTTTACAACAGCTGACATAACATGTGGAAGAATTCGAAGACATTTTAGTTCCCATTCATTTAGTGACATGAGAACTAGGGGGCTTCTGATATGGAAGTAGGATTTTGAGGATTAAGTTGTAAATAATATAAATTTAAGGATTAAATTTTAAATAATGTAAGTTTAGTCCTTAAATTACATGTAATATAAGTTTTAGAGAGCATTTGTGATTATGTAATTATTGAGGACTAAACGACAATTTATCCTTTTTTGTAACATATTCCACTTTAAGACGAAGTCTTGGCTCCTCTATATAAAGGGCAAGGCTATTCTAATAAAAAGGTTGAACACTTTTTCTACTGAATTCATTTGTACTTGAACTTTCTCTCTCTAAAAACTCTATAACTCCTTCTCTCTCTAGAATAATCTGATAACAATTTACTAAGGTGAAATCTTAACTAATCACTTACAAGAGCTACTGCTCTCTATTTGTTATGTTTTTAGGTAAAATAATTAATCCTACTAGACGAATTATCATTTGACAAATGTCAGAAGTGGATAACGTAATCCAACCAATTAGATTCAGACATATGACGGATAAGGATAACACGTTTACCTATGTACATCAGGTTAATCCCACGTTATGAAATGAAGATATAAGTTATCTTATTGAAAATGTAACTATATTGGTTCCGACCTACATCGAATATCAAATAAATATCATATATAACAATAATAATAATAAACGTAATAAAATTTTACCATGTTAGCATCGAACATACTAATTTAACTTCAAAAGTAATAAATTTCTAACATGTTAACATAACACATATAATAAGAATATCGTAAAATACATAAATCATACGTTAATAAAAAAAACAAAAAAAAACAGTCAATCCCTGTATTCGCACGCAAGCCGATAGCACTCGTTTAAGGGTCTATGAAGCTCCTCCATAGACATGTCAGGTTTCTTCTCCTCCACGGCCTGCGTCTCGAGTAGCTGACCCATCAAATTGTACAACCTAGTAGCATGAGTAGAGCAAGAGGGGTTCACCCCTACATGTGCTCCGTCGCGGCGCGACTCAAGATCAGTAAGTACGTACCACAGGTTTTTTAGCCCCCTATGCAGTGTTGGTCAATGTGAACCATCTTCGTGACTTACAATATACTCTTCACCTCGCAAACTAGGGTCAATAGGACGAACCTACTAGAACCTGTCAGAGTAGGACGTAGCGCACTAGGTACATGTATTGAAACTATTAACATAAAATTTGCATAAATTCTAACCTAAACCAAATACATGAACCGTAACGTTATACCTGATATGGAAATAAAGTTTCAAGGATTAAATTTTAAATAATGTAAATTTAGGGATTTAATTGTAATTAATGTAAGTTTTGTCCTTAATTCATGACTGGTGTAAGTTTTAGAGGATATTTGTAACTTTGTATAATTTATAAGGACTAAACAGCAATTAGTCCACTTTTTGTAACAGATTCAGTTCGAGACTAAGTCTTGGCTCCTCTATTGAAAGGACCAGACTACTTTAATAAAGGGGTTGAACACTTTTACTTTGAAACTCATTTGTACTTGTGTTTTCTCTCTCTAAAAACTCTCGAGCTCTTTCTCTCTCTAGAATACACTCTTAACAGTTTACTTAGGCAAAACAATAACTCATTAATACGCATAACAACCATATATTGAATCAAATTGAACAAATTCTAACCTGTCGAATATGCCCTATCTGTCTAGCCACTCGTAGTAGATAGTATGGTTCGACAATGTCAAAACACTTCAATGTCACATCTATCCAAGTTACTTCAGAAAAAGTCCAAAGATCGCTTAAGTACAAGTGTGGCATGAACGGTACCTACAAAAAAATCAACAAAGGTTTGAAATGTATCAACCAAAATTAAATTATAATATTATTACTGAAATTAAAACTAAACATAACTATAACTTACATCATGTCCAGTGAAGATAGCGAGGTAATCACGAATACCATTTCGAGCCTGTTAGCTTTGTCAAAACGCTGGAGGCGCATACTTGTACATCATAGGTTGTGAGATATTGAATCTGGTGTATTATGTAGGATCAAAGATAAGAATTGATCATAAATCCAAGCTTCTAAAAGACCAAAGAACCCATACACACCAGAAATGGTATGTAAGCAACCCTTACCTTGCTGGAAATACAATTGAGCAAGTATAATCTGTCCCTAATTGTACTTGGTCGAACTATTGTAGTCATCGATGAACTGTAAGTAGTCGAGGTTTGTATTGTTGCCCGACTTGTTGGCTAGTATGGTATAACCAAAAAAGTGTATCATATAACCTCATCGTAGCTCGGTGAACACCACTATCAGTGATGACATCATCAAAAAACTTAGCTCTACAAAATGTTCTCTTTAGTCATGCGAGGCGAACGTTCCTCATGCTTCCCCCTTTGTTTTCTTTTATTTCGTCCTCCAACTCCTCAATAGTGACTCCAAGCAGGCGCGATATACCGCATTCCTTGCATCTTCAGTATGAAACTCAATGTTATCGTAGTTTACCCCAGCCAATGGAAGACCCGTGATGATGTGCACATCATCCAATATCACTATCATCTCACCGAAAGAGAAGCAGGATGTGTTAATTTCAGGATGCCATCTCTATAAAAACGCTTCTAATAAATGGCCGTTGTAGCCTATCATGCGAGATAGACAACGGTGGGTCCAAAAAAAGTACCCATCACCTCATCACGAATGCGGGCTTGTTACTCCGCAAGATCCTAACTACGATGAGTTTAGTACATAGCGTAACACTGCATATGTATCCTCGCCTGTAAATAAATAAACAATACAAACCAATAACCAATATAAACCTAAACAAATTCATTCAATATAAAATACTAACTATAACCTTAACCAATGCCTTCAAACCTAAACCAATGCATCAACATAAACCAATAACTATAACTGAAATCATTTCATTCAATCTAAACCAATAATTATAATACTAACCAATATAGCACATAATTATAACCTTAACCACTTAAAATCTTAACAACTTTGAAAGTTACATCAATTTTAAAAACGTTGTAGACTTCATGGTCCTTGTGTGAGTGAAACATAGAGTATAGGTCCGACATGTGTCAGTTGAACCTACGAAAATGTTGTTATGTAGTTCACCAGCAAATAACGGGCATGGCTGACATGTTTTCTTGCTGGTTGACTCGTGTGCTGCGTGACGACTATCCAAGTACCATCTCATAGCATGCTTAGGTTTCTGAAAAAAAATAGGTGAGCGTCTTCGAGGAACATCCTACAAAAGACACAAAAAACATTGATAATAATTTTGCTAAATAATCTAAATTACGTAAATAGTTTCTAAAAAACTAATAAGAAATCTAATTTCCATAACGTTTAAGTACAAATGCATTCTAACACGTACAAAATAAAACGAAGGTAAAAAACATGAGTCAAAACATGATTCAAAACATGTAATAGGTCAATTGACGTATGCACATGGCTAAATTGTGAAAAATCACGCACAAATTCGTGCACAATTTGACACAATTCATGCATGTGCATACGGTCGTGTGTGGAAATACGCCGAGCATCAGCCATGCCTGCATATCCAAACACTATCTTCTACTATACCATATCTACCAACTAGCATACCAAATTGAAGCTCACAACCTAACTAAGCATTTACAAATAATCACAGCTCCAAACAACAACCTGTAATTTGAAAATAAATTCCACCATGATGAAAAGAAGGCTTACTTTAACAAGTATGTGTGGTTGGATTAGATGAATCTAAGATTTTGAAAATCTGAGTTAGAGAGGTTTAGGGTTTGAAAAAGAGGGAAAGGAGAATTAATTGTGAAGAATGGGTTTTTATATGGATGACATTACTGTAAATATGTTACGTCTCTCTATAACAAAAATGGGTCTTGTTCGTTATAAAAATAATGGGTCTTGAACTAGCCTAACCTTTGGAAATAATTGCAATCCAATTAGTTTTCGGTCGGAGATGTGAAAGAGTTGTTGGAGTGTGATTCCTTTTTTTACCTTATTGAGCAGTACTTTTTAGGAACTTCGAATTGTTGATTATTGTCAAAGATGTCTTAGAACCAATATTTTATTATCTAATAAATTTTGTCGTCCTAATACACCATCATCCGAGTGATTTCGGCTTAATGCATCCTACAATCCGAATAAATTATTTATCTTTTTTATTAATAAAAATATATATTTAACATATATCATCAAGTTTCTCATTAACTTCATGTGGATTGATTTTAACTTTTCTTCATATAAAATCCCAAACTCTAAAAAATTGATCCCATGTCTTTTTCTTCAAATAAATAACATTAATTCTCGGTGTATTTTTGTTTATCCCATGTAAATTCCAAAATATTATTGTTTGTTGAACTGAAACCCCAAAATTGGATCTGAATTATGGTTTTATTTTAAAATTATTAAAATTGAACATGCACATAAACATGCAATAATATATACACATTTACATATCCTCGATTACACCAACCAATCCTAAAAAAATGAGATTCTACATTGACTTACCTCCTATTCATGCATAGGTCTAAAAAATAGAATTCAACAAGATAAGGTTTTCTTTTGAATCAATTAAAATTAATTTTTTGAGAGATCCGATTTTACAGTTCTCATTCCTACACAAAGAGAAATTAGAGTCTTATTTGATACTTCTTTTTTAAACATGAATGATACTTAAGGGTATCCATACCCTTTATTCAATTCAAGAAATCAAATTCCCTTTATTCAGAAACAATAAAAATGAGAATGAAGAACTTACTGTTAACCATAATCCATTCTTTTATCCTAATGAGGTGTTACGGGAGACTTGATGACTTCTGCTTTGACACTGCTATAAATAAATTGGTAAAAAAACAGTCCTTAAAGAAGTATGAACAAATACCTCTGAAAGAACCTAGAATAACACACATAGATAGAGAAAAAAATACCAATTTATCTTACTCGGGGTTTAGATTTAAGAGAATAAAATTATCTCGATTGCATGATAGCCCTTAAAATTTTCAACTTTGTTTAATTGAATCCATACTCTTTATTATCGCAACAATTTTTAATGGACTCACCATTGTCATAACCCAGTAACACTTATTGGGTTTTTAGAGCTTAATATTGAATTGTTGGATTAAAAAATGTTCTATTTGTACATTTTACCCAGATTGGCATCCATACACTATAAGGTTGAATAATAATATTAATAATAAAAAATTTATTATTATTATTATTCGTAAGTCTAATATTTTTCATTTGGTTACTTTAATTATTAATTGGACTTGTAACAACCGGTCTTAATATCTTAAATTACACATAGTAAGATTTTCCAATTTAAAAATAAATTACAAACTTTTTTATGTTATTCTCCCATCCAATTTTTTTGGGGTCAAACGTCATTGTTATTTGTTATATGAGATATTTTAATATTATTATTTTTATATACATCACGTATAATGATAAGCTCATTAATATGAGGGGTGTAGAAAGAAATATTGGAGGAAAAGAACTTGTTTCATACATTAGATATTAATTTCTAATTAATATTTTGGTTTTCAACAACTTTAATAATATTAATAATCTCCAACACTTCCTCTCAAGTTGAATAGCCGGATTTCTAATATTCAATTTTCTCAAAATCATTGTGATGATTTATTTTGTTTTTATTTGATGTTGTTTGGTGCTTATTGTTTGTGCATTCGATCACGGATGAGTAACTTGTGCATCCAATCACGGACGACTAACACATGCATCCAATCACGGGTGATTTTTTATTTTTTTTCTTCTTTATAATCTTCTCCTTAATTTTCTTCTTCATCTTCATTTTATATTCTATATTTTATTTTTATTCTTATTCTTTTTCTTCATCTTCTTCTTATCTTATATATTTTTTCTAACTTTCATGTTTTTTTCCTTTTAATATTTTTTCTATGTTTTGATCATTTGACTATTTTTAAGCTAAAAAATTTATTGAGAAGAGATTTTAACCCCAAACAAAATGGGCTTACAAAATCCTAATTAAATAGGCAAAATGATGAATATAGAGAGAAAGCAATTACAATGCCAATAATTTTTAAAAATTAAAAAATCCCTTTCGAATAGTCAGGCTTCAATACAGCTTAAATTATCATTTGATTTCAACATCGAAGCACCAACATAAACTGGAAAAACTCTTGGTAAACTTGACCTAGCAACACTAGTGCTCGCATCTTCTAAAGAACTCAGTGGAACTCTGGCTAATATGAATTTCAACTAAAAAAGGAGGAGACCCAAAGAGAAAAAGAATAATTAACTTCTTAAAGATCAAGCGACCAACGAGAAAAGAGAGTATAATAGACTTAGAAGAAGCAACTAGCTCTAAAAACAAATCAGAAGGCATGAGATTGAGAAAACAGCCAACGAGGAACTCAAAACAGGATATGCAACTGAGACTTGATACGCCAGAATCACTCGAATGAACTGGAGTATATCTTGATGATGATCAGAGATTAAATCTGAAATAAAAGATTATCTATGCAAATGCTTGTAAGTAGAATTGCAACAACATTGATAACGATAAGAAATGTTACAGAAGGTAATAAATATTATACATCGATATAGAAGAATAATTTAATTAATTCTAATGTAGCCCAAACCAATACTCTCTAAAAAGGTGATTTACCAAATAAAAAATAATATGTTTTATGTAGTTTATAACTGAACTATGAGAGAATGAGCTTTCTTTTAATCTACTTTTATTCATTGTCTCCCAATTAATCTAATTGATGATAGCTGAGAGAATAGTTTTGATGTAAAAATATGTTTGTTCATGTGAATTGAAGTCATGAATTTGCTAATTTTGATCTTGAATATATCTGAAAAATAAGACCATCTAATCCAGGAAAAGTTGGAAGAAATAAAAAGATGATCAATGGTCAAATTGTACCAGAACTAACACTTGGAAACTAATATAATGTCTATATTGCATTATATAATCAATATGAAGTATTTGTTTTTATAAAAGTCTTCATCAAATAAAAGAGCACTTCCTATGGGTAATTAGATTCCAAATCCTTTCATATAATATAAATTTGTTATACTTGACTCTAATAGAGTGCATGTTTCCTTAATGTTGAAACATCCATCTTTTAAAAGCTGTCATTGAATATCATCATCCACCTGATCAAAAATAGAAAGCTTAGATATTAAGTTAAGGTTAGTGGAGGTAAATAAAGGGTTGATCATATTCATATTCCATGAATTGTTTTCCCAGAAATAATTCACTTTAGCACCAATAAACCAGCTCTTGTCAGTATTAGCATCCAATTTTATTAGAGAAGGCTTGCCCATCAAGTTATCAAGTCGTAAGTCCACATTGTCTTTGCCCAACTTCCACCTAATATGGCCCTCAACAAAATTCTTGATGTTAGAGATTATTTTCTAAGTTTGAGAACATCGTTTGGAGTAGTTTAGCTGAAGGGGGCGACTATCTTCTCAGTAGATACTGTGAAGAAAATTAGCCTAGAGAGAATTGTTCTCTCTGATTCTGATCCATAATTTGCAAGAATAAGCAGCTCAAATATCATTAAGATTCCTCAATTTTAGGCCACATTCAATGAGATTTTTACAATTAGTAGACCAATTAGACTGGTGCAATATTTTAATATCATTATATGATCCCCACGAGAACTTATTAAGCATTCTTTCAATCTTATTGATGATAGTCTTAGGAAGCCAGCAACTCTGCATCAAATAGATAGAAATTAACATTAAAGCAAAGTTAATTAGAGTAAATCTACCACAGTATAATAATTTTTTGTCCTCCTAATCCATGATCTTGTGTATGATTTTGTCAAAAATAGAAGAGAAGTTGCTAGATTTGTTGTTGGAATTGAGAGTAATGCCCAAGTTGTGGGGAGGAAGCCAGTACTGAAACTACTTTGAATGGCAAGAGCACTGATTTTATCCAGAGATAAGTTAGTAGATGTAATGATCTTATTTTTATCCTTATTGAGAGTTTGGCCTGAAATATCTCGGTGGTTCTGTAAAAAAAATGCTTATACGTGTGAAATAAGAAGTAAGACCATTAGAAAAAATTAAAAGATCGTCAGCAAATGCTAGACAAAGGATATTGATGTTGCTTCTACAAGAGTATTTTAGAGTCTTATTAGAAGTAAATAAAGAGCTTAGACCCCTGATAAGCACTTCTACTGCAATGATAAAAAGATTTGGGGACAAATGGTCCCATTGTCTAACTTCTCTTTTAGGTTTCATGAAACCAATGGCTTTACCATTTATAATCATAGAGACAAAAAAAGTTTAATTAGGTTGTTAATTAGGTTGATAAATCTATAGTTAAATCCAAAATATTGAAGAACTTCAATAATGAAACTGTGAGAAAGATTGTCTAACGCCTTAGACATATCTACTTTGATAACAATATTACCATCCTTTGTTATCCTTCCTAGATCATGCATAAACATCTTAGCTAGAAGGATGTTGTCTTAAATAGATTTATCCTTAATATAAGCACCACGCACTTCAAAAATCATCTTAGGAAGAATGCTAGTTAATATGTTATTCAAAATCTTAAACATGATTCTATTCGAAATAATACATAAGCTTATTGTCCTAAAGTCTTTCCAATTTGTTGGATTGCATGGTTTAGAAATTAAACAGATGACAATGGCCATGATGCTTTTGGGGATGTCTTGACCAAGAATAAAAGAAGTCATAGATTTGCAGAGTTCTTGCTTGATGATTTTCCAGCAGGTAAGAAAGAAACATTTATTAAAACCATTAATTACATCTGCATTATATGGTTTAAGGTTTTGAATAATATTAGGAGTAGCTAATAGAAAATTGTTATTTATATCATTAAAAAGCTTAGGATTGACATTAAATATATTATTATTCATATAATAATGTTCATGATCTAGATTATGATAAAAAAGAGATGAAAGTATATCTTTAAAGTATGATTCAACAAATGAGCTAAGAAGATCCTCCTTAGTGATCCAATTGTTATTGACTTTTATGTTGGAAATTCTGTTTTTTATCCTTTTTTTCTTAACATAATCATGATAGATCTTAGTGTTCCTATCACCAAATTTAAGCCAACTAGGGTAACAATTTTGATGCTAGTAGTCTTGTTTCCATGGATAGAGCCAACAGACGATCAACAGTAGCTTTAGAGAGATTATTTATCAACAATACTATTAAAGGATACATAACTAGATTCACAGGCTTTGACATCTTCTTCAGTGACAAGAACAAAATTAGTTTTTGTTCCAGTCTTTAAGGAAACTTTAAGCCTTTTGATATTATTCCAGAAGACAAACAAACGATAGCCCGCAATGTCTTGATTCCAATTAGCTTCCACCAAGTTGATAAAATTCTTATCTAGCATCCACGTATTCAGAAACTTGAAACTATTACTATATTTGACTTTCACTTTAATAATGTGGATGCTTAATGGTGTGTGATCAGAGTAAGTATGGGCCATGTGAATCACCTATGCATTAAAGAAATAGTCAGACCAGGCTTGGTTGATCAAAAATCTATCAAGGCGTTTCCATTTATTTTTGTTAGACCAAGAGAATTGGGTGCCAGTATAGCCAGCGTCTTCCAAGTAGAAGTCACACATCATATCATTAAAATCTTCAGATCTTTGATTACTTTAGGTAGAATAACCCAGTTGCTCAGTAGGAGAAGAATATAAGTTAAAATCACCCAATATAAGTCATTCTTTAGCAGTAGTAGAAATGAGTCTAAGAGTGTCCCAAAGCTCCAATTTGTTAATCCTCTGACATTTAGCATAGACAAAAGTAACATAAAAGGTTTTGTCAATGTAAGAATTCTTAATTTCAGTATAAATACATTGATTATGATCAATCAAAACTTTAATCATCAACTAATCCACCTTGATCAATCATATTTTGTTAGAAGTGTAGGCAAGGTTTTGAAACCCATATTATTAGCTATTAAATCCTGACAATTATTATTGATAAGAGGTTCTTGGATGACGAGGATCTTGATATTTTCTTTAAAAATAATAGATTTGAGCATATGCAAGGCAGCCTTGTTACCAATCCCGTATATATTCCAATTAAGGACCTTGATCATGAAGGGATGTTGAGGGTAGATCTTTTAGGTTCCGCAAACTGCAGAGACTTGATGACTAAAGAGTTTTTCCCTTCTTTTTTCTAGCTTGTTTGAATATTTTATTGAGAAGGTTTTGAAAGCTAGTATCAATCTATTTTCTATTTAGAATAGGAGTAGCGTGTAATTTACCTATATTATCTTGGCTGGGGGTATGATTTCATGAAGAAAAGATTTTAGAATCCATAGAAGAATATAGATTATAGTCATAGTCTAGAGACTTGATAGCTTCTTTAACATCGTCTTCAATAGCAATAGGGTCCTTCTGATATGGGGCAGATTGAGATTCTTTGGAGATGTCAAAGATTTGGTTATCTTTATCTGTGTGAAGAATATATATGATAGTATTTTTAGCTAAGGTATGAGAAATTAAAACTTTTCTACATGACTATGTTTACTGATAGCTTGCTTGGCCACAACAATTATTGACTTAACTGTGGGAGGCTCAGTTGCTGAAGATGCAAGTTTTTTAGTCTGATCTACATGTAACTTCCCTTCTTCCAAATCTTGAGTGGGATTTTTGCAATTATCTTTACAGTTTCCTATATGCTTACACACTTTACAATAATTAGGGAGATTCTTGTAGCTTATCTTTAACTGGTAGCCCTTATTGTCTCTTAAACCAGCCCATATATAATGTTGGATTTTCTTAGTAACATCCAATTCAATCCAGACGTAACAGTTATTGTAGAGATCTATGTCTTTCTCTGGAATCCAAGATTTGATAGGTTGACCTATAATGGCATCAATGGTTCTGATGATTGCATCATTGAATAAATATTCAAGAACTTTATCAATTCTTATCCAGACAAAAGTGATTGGACTTTCTATTCTTGAATTGAAGTGTGGTGTCCGCTTGAGAATTAACATTAAAGATTGACCAATACTCTAGACGTTTTTTATCCAAAGTTTACAAAGGTCTTCTTTTAGAGAAAATTCCAGAAGAATGTGATGAGCATCCCAAGTAGACACACTATAATCACCTGAAATCCTGCGTTCATTTAAGAGTTTTGTTACTAGATGTTTCTTATGGATACCATGAGAGAATTTACTGAATATAGTATATTTTGTTGTTGTCATAAACCTTTCTCTGTCTTGCGTTGAGAATTGTATAGAAATGTGGTCACGTTTCTGATGGATTGCTGATGACTTGTATTCGTTGGATTTGATGGATAGTTTAAACAATTCTACAAAAGGTTTCTTTATCTTTGAAATATCTTTTGTTAATTCATTTTGTTGCAGGGCCTCTTGATGAATATCAGGGAAGTGAGAGTCTGTAAAGAATCTAAGATGAGGATTATCCATTTAGAATCTGGTATGTTGTTTATTCATATGAACATAAGGGATTGAATCATCATCCACAAGCACTAACAACAACCAGAATGATCATTAGACAACAAAGGAAGGAGACACAAAACGGAGCAACTAGAAGACACATAATAGATAGAGCAGAAACAACCGAGAACGTAAGAAAATGAGAAAAGAGATCTAAGGAGACATGGAATACTAAAAACCAGACCAATGATGGCAACAAATCAATACGACTAGAAGAATGAAGATTTTTTGGAGATTAAGAAATAGTTTTTTAGGAGAGAAGTCATTCCCTCAAAATTAAATCTAAATCATCCTTTGACTACTACTATTCATTACATATAGTAATTTGGCTTGAAAATGTCCGACGAAGGTTCATTGACTATGATGGTTTCTTCTATAGAGTCACTTGACTTCAAAATATCTGGTTTGGTCGTCCCTCAACTATGACGATTTTGATAAATTTAGTCGATGACGTCTGATGAATCAATGACTAAATTTATTAAAATCTTCACAATTGAAGAACGCTCACTGAAGGTTTTGAAGTCAATAACTAAATTTATTTAAATCGACAAGTGGAAATATTCTCCATATATTTTGAAATCAAAAGACTATACAAATGAACCATCACGGACAAAAAACGAATCATGAATTTAAACCTTTTAACCCGATTTGTCGGGTATATGTTACCTGCATTGATTTTTTTCTCTCATTTTATTTAAATAATAAATTATTGTGAATAAAAAAACGAACTTAAAAGAAACCTCTTACATTCAGACTTAAAGATACTTATCTAACTATCTTTGTTTACATTCAAACTTTAAAAGTTTGTTAAAGGATAAACGTTGACTTGCCAAAAATGTGTAATATTATGTGTATTGATTTATTTTCATCATTTTTAAATAAATTATTACCGACAAAAAAAAACGAATTCAATAAAAAAAAAACTTTAAATTCTGAACTTAAAAATACTCATCAATTTTTAAACTATAGATCTTTTGAATTTAGAATTGTATTTTTACCGTATTATCGATGAAAGCATTAACACCAACTTATTCTTCTAAAAAATATTAATTGAAAAAAACAAAATGAATAATGAAAACTCCCAGCAGGTTGAATTTAAGGTGATTTTATTATGTGCCTATGAAAAGGCACCTACTTATTCATTATACATTTTATGAATGGGCTTTTTATTTAAGCCCGTTTATATTTCTACTTTATAAATAAGTGAAACCCTATGAACTTATTCATCTCTTTCTCCCGTCTAAAAGTTGCAGATTCCAGTTCTTGCTCTTTAGCATTTGTGTTTTTCTTGTGCATAAATGTATGAATTAGTGTTTGAATATATGGTAATAAGAGTGCAGTGATGATGAGTTATAAATCTCGTTAATCTCATTCTAAACATGAGGAAATTCGTCTCATCCATTCATATTCGTCTGAGCACCTTCTCTTCCTTACATCGCATCTCTGTTTTCTTAATTGATTTTTCTTTAGATCTGATCTGTGAAATTGAAAATGAATTTTGAATTTTGATTGTGATTCTGTCTTACTTTAAGTATTATTTCTAGTAATCGTCGTTACTGGGTTTAAGACAGAAACCCTTTAACTATTTCTTGTTTGATTTTGTTGTTCCTCCTCCTCATGGGTAGGGATATATATACAATGAGACATATAGCTTTAATATATAGCCTCATATGGATATTTGGAATCATATTCCTTAATCAAATGACTTTGTCAGTCTAAAGGCGAACCACATAAGGCCTTATCAGGTGACTGAGATTATGGTAGTCAAACAGAAATAAAAACAATTATAGGTTTCAATACGAAGTTGAACTATATATTGTATATTTTTTCTTTAATGTAGATGGTGATTTAGTTCTATACAAATTATATGTAATTTTATTGATTTATTTTATATAAAATTGGAAGTTACAACCGAAGCTACCCAAAAACCAAGAAGAAAGAAGATAAAGCCTACAAAGGATTTGCGCATCGAAACGTCTCCAACGTGAAAACTTACGATTATAATAGGATTTGCCCAAAAATAGGTTTTTTGTATTTGTGTATTAGAATCGGAGCTCTGGTACCATGTCGATAGAAACAAAATTAGAAAAACAAACGACTTTTCGCTAAACTTAATTTTCACTCTATCAGTTTGTTATAAAAGCTTCTGTTATTCTTACGTAAATAGTAGGACCTGTTTTTTTGTTGAGAATTTGCAAACTCGTAGTAGATTGAAATAGTTATAAAAGTCTGATTTCAAAACAGGTGGTTTAGGTTGAACTAATATCGATTTATATGATATGATTTTAAGATTACGTTTGTGTCATCTAGAGAGGTCCCTTCGAAGCCACCGTTACCTTTTAAGCAGCTTTGTGCTCATACGGTAGAAATTATCGATCTTAGTTGCTCAACTACTTGGTGAAGCCTAGGTTTGCTCATTACTCCGAACTTTTAATATTCATTATTGAATACTTGTATTAGTTAGCGTTATTACCTATCATCTCTGATCTTCCATGATTTTTTTTTGTATTTTTTTGGTTTTAGTTTTAGTTTTTTTATTTATAAAATGAAATTTTTTATTAAAATAATTGAAACCTAATACACAGGCTAATCAAACTAACCTACAATTAAACAAAACTTAAAGGAAGCCCAACAGGCATCTAACCCTAATCAACAATCAAGGATACTACAAGGAGCAAGAACATCAACCAGTAAGGTCATCGTGTTACTCCAACAGAATCAACAACTTCCAATAGATCAAAACAGCAGTCAACTTCAGGAAACTCAAAACCATCGGCAAACACAAATCTCTGCAGTGTACTAATACAACATGGGACATCTTTACCACCACTCCTCAGCAGTCCATCAATCGATTTAAACACCATTGTTAGGCAGAAATCAACAGAATAATCAGCTCCTTTGAGCAAGGACATACAAGCATTATCCTCATCGCAAGAACGACATGAAATCGATTACAAGACAAGAAAGCAAATAACAAAGATTAGATAGCTTCAACAAGGGAATTAATCAATTAGTAATATATCCAAGGCCAAGAGCTTCCAAAATCATAATGGCCTTAGGATCAGAAGGAATAGAACTAGGCAAGATGTTGTAACCAACTTTAGTTTTTAAAGTATACTGAGCTAACCAATCAGCAGCATGATTTTGCTCCCTAAATATGTGAGCAATAGACGTACTGTTATGAATTAGCTTAAGAATACATTCCATAATAGGTCTAATATACCATCAAATATTATCATTTTTGTTGATTATCCAATTTATAGCAGTTAAAGAGTCTGATTCAAGTCCAGTTATTAACTTTGCATATAAGTAAACCATCTAGAAGAGCACGAATCTTAGCATGGGATGGAGTAGATTTACCGTAAAAATAGCTTTGGCCTTTAACCAAGTTACTATGAGTATCTCTAATGATGACCGATACACTAGCATCACTACCAGAAGGAGGAAAAGTCCATTTGATACAAGAAGGCCTATTAGCAACTTTTAATTGATTACTACAACCAAGACTAATAGCAGCTTTAGGACAAACAGACCAATGAGTTTTGTTTATAACTTTTTTCATATCAAGAGTATGTATGACATAGTTGATTTGGCTAATAGTAGAGTTAATAGATGTTTTAGTACCCTTGTTCATAAGTAAGTTCCTAGCTTTCCATATACTATGCAAGATTAGAGAAGGAAGAATGCTTTTGACCTGAGTTTTAGAAGTCTTAGACCCTTGTCATAATCCGGTAATATGCTTAATGTCAGTCTTAGACATGTATATTCTAAAGATAACAGCATAATGAATCCAAATCGACCAGGCAAACTTACAGGTTATAAAGAGATGAGTTACAGTTTCACAGTTGTCACTAAACTGACATTTAGAATCAAGAACAATACCTCTATTTTAAATAACAGAATCAACAGCAATATAGTTATTAAGAATCTTCCAATGCATAAAAGAGCTTTTACTAGGAGTTAAAATGTTCCAAATTTTTTGAAAGACCGAATCAGTATTATATCTAGTTCCAATACCCTCCAAGTATCTTTTAAGTTATGTTTTCCATTCTTAACTAAACTCCAAATCATTAAGTTAGATTTATTATCTTCAATAGCTAGTCGATTAATGTATGACGTAATGGTAGGACTGATAATGTCTTTAACTAAAGATAAATCCCAAGAGCTATTAGACCAGTATGATCTAACCATTTCAGTAGTAAACCATAAGTTGTTATCATGACTATTAAGAGTTAAAAAGGGCTCAGAATCAGTCCAATTGTCTAACCAAAAATCAACTTGTCCAATTGTTTAACCAAAAATCAACTTGACCTTTACCTATCTTCCACTTGATAAAACTTTGAGCACGATCTCTAACATTAATCATTCTTTTCCAAACCAAAGAGTCGGTTTTAAAAAGACTAATTTGTAAAGGATGATGATTAGGACAATAGATATTATGCATAATGTTAGACCAGAATTTATTATTCTTCCTAAAAGCAGCCCATAAATTGAAAGAAATAGCAGTTTGAATATCATACATATTCCTAACTTTAAGACGACCTTCACTAAAAGTTCTACACAATTTATTCCACTTACACCAATGCACTTTCTTATCAGTTTGATTAGAACCCCAAATGAATCTATTCAATATGATTTCAAGCTTAGATATAATACCTTTAGGAAGAACATTGGTCTGCATCAATTAAAGAATAATGTTTAGCAGAACTGACTTGACTAATGTAAGCCTACCAGCAAATGAAAGGCTAGAAACATTCCACTCTTTTATCTTGTTGCCGACCTTGCAGACTAATTTGTTGTAGTTGCTAATTCTATTATTTGTATTGATTGTGACTCTAAGATAATCTGTGGGCAAAAAACTAGAAGAAAAACAAGAATGATTTGAAACAATATCAACCTTGTTGGCATCAATACCCTTAGCCAGAATTACCTTAGTCTTTCCCTTGTTGACAACCTGACCCGAAAGAGTTTGGTATTTGTCAAGAAAATTACACAGCTTATCTATAGTGGTGTCTTTGCAGTTTGAAAATAACAAGATGTCATCAGCAAACGCAAGACTATTTATACTAATATTGCTTCTACATCTATATTTCATACCTCTATTATTATGAATAAGAGAATTGATACCTCTAATAAACAATTCATTAGCAATAATGAATAAATAAGGAGATATAGGGTCACCTTGACGTAGACCTTTGATAGTTTTTAAAAAGCCAAACACTTCACCATTAACAAGCATAGAAACATTAACAAAACTCATCATTTTCTTAATAAGACAAATAAACCTAGAAGAGAAGCCAAACTTCTCCAAAACTTTGAAAATGAAGCAATGAGTTAACTTGTCAAACGCTTTAGACATATCAAGTTGAATCAGAATATTGTTATCCTTATCCTTTCTATTCAAGTCACAAATTAGTTCATTGCAAACCAGAATGTTTTCATGAATACTCTTACCCGGGACAAAACCACCTTGATTAGGAGATATGATATTAGGTAAAATCAAAGCCAACCTATTAGCTATTATTTTAGACATGATTTTATTTAACAAGGAACATAAACTGATCGGCCTATAGTCTTTCCAACCAGAAGGATTAACAAGCTTAGGGATTAAGCAAATTGCAGTTGAAAATATACCTCTAGGGATATTCTTACCATTTAAGAAGTCATTCATAGCATTAATCATATCAGTTTTAATGATATGCCCGCAATGGTTAAAGAAGCTTTGAGTAAAACCATCCATACCAGGGGCACTAGCAGGATTCATAAGCTTGATCAGATTCCATAACTCACTTTCATCAATGGATTTAAGTAACATTCTGTTATTTTCAGAAGTAACCAAGCTAGGAATACAATTGAACAAATCATCATTCATATTCCTACCATCCTCATTATTATTTCCACCTAGATAATCAGAAAGAGCATTATGAAAGAAATCAACAACAGATAAACCAATATCTTTAGAGTCAGAGATCCATACATCTCCACTCTTTATACCATTTATACTGTTTCTTCTTCTCTTCTTTTGAACAAAACTATGATAGAATCTGGTGTTTTTATCACCATCAATCAACCAATTACAGTATCATTGCTGCTTCCAATACATCTCTTCCATTCTATGAGCTTTGATAAGCAACGCATTAGCTTTGACAAGCTCATATTTGGAGTCAGTAGTTTGAACATTTTGATGATTGAGCTCTTTGTGTAAAACCTCATCCTCCAAGCTTTGAACTTTACTAAAGATATTACCCACAACATCTATATTCCACGTTTTTAAACCTTTCTTCATTATTTTAAGTTTATTCCACAGAATGAACAAAGGATCACCAACCATATCACAATTCCAATTAGCTTCAACAAAAGGAAGAAAAGACTCCTCCGTGATCCACATTTCCTGAAACTTAAAATTAGATTTGCCTCTCGTAGAATCATTAGAAAAAGATATAATCATAGGCATATGATCAGAACCCATTCTAGCAAGATGATATACTTTAGTATTGTTAAATTTATTAGTCCAGTTATTATTAGTGAAAACACGATCTAACCTCTTCCATTTGGAACCATTAGACCAAGTAAACTTCGAACCAATATAACCAGTATCCTCAACATTACAACAAGTAATCATGTCATTAAAATCATTAGTGTTATTCATACAGAAAGTGCTACAACCAATTTGATCATCAATAGAGCAAACAACATTAAAGTCTCCACAAATCAACCAACATAAATCAGTATTAGCAATACTTTTTAGAAAGTTCCAAAGATCAATTCTATTGATTCTTTGGCACTTAGCATACACAACAGAAATCATAACATGCTGATTATCATTAACAAGACTAACATCTAGATTTAAACATTCGTTAATATCATTTAGGATAGCTGCAGAAATATCATAGTGCCAAAAGATTCATATTTTATTAGTAACATTAGATGCAAAGAACCAAGCTTAGCAGCAATACTACTAATACCATTTGCATTCACAAGAGGTTCTTGAATAGCAATAATTTTAGCTTTATATTTCTTAGCAAGAAATTTGAGCCTACGAATAGAGGCTTTATCTTTAATGCCACGAATGTTCCAATTTATAACACTAATCATTAAGAGAGTTATAGGATTTTGATTTACTTGATCCATTGAACTGCAATGCTTTTATGATCTTGCTCCTTGTTTTGGTCTTACCTTTAGCAGCTTTAATCTTTTTACCAAAGATCTCTTTAAAGCTTGTTTCTGCTTCTTCATCATTCTTATTCTGAACATTAAAGTTGTTCATTTGCCCATTATCCTCTTCATCATGTATCACTTCTACATTCTGCTTTTGCCTTTCCTTTTGATGTCTATCCTTAAGATGATCCAGTTGAACTGTATCTTCCTTAGCATATACCATTGGCTCACCTATCATTTTCTTTTTATTATTCCTTTGTTCAAGACTATTCTGTTCATCCTGACTTCTGTCTCTAAAGAATTCTGGAGAATTTGTGATCCATTTCTTAGTAGGAGAATGTTGTAAACTTCTCAAACTTCCCCTAGAAGAATTGTCATCTTCAGAGACCATATTAACCTACCCATTGTTGTTCGTCATTCCCATAGCTAATGTTTGAATGGCTTCAATGATTTCTCCTTGCTCGGGCGTTTTAAAACCCTCTATTTCAGCAACCTGAATCTTTCTTTTATCTTTATCCAAAGTCTGTTTAGTTATGATTGATTAACCTTTTTATTCTTAACCACTTCTTCAACTTGTTGATCTTTACTAACTTTCTTGCATTCCTCTTTACTGTGACCTAGATGAAAACATTGTTCACAGTATAACAGAAGATTTGTGTAATTTATTTTAATCCAGTATCCAAAGTTATCTCCAAATCCAATCCAAACATCTGAAAGAAGTTTAGAAGTAACATCAATCTCCACAAGAGCAGCACATGATGAAAACATTCTGTTCTTTTCAAGGACTTTCACCACTAACGTCTCTCCTAGCATAGAAGCAATCGATCTGACCACACTATCATCATATAATATTTCCGGCATTTCCAGCTTTATCCAAACCGGTGCCACAGAGCTTTCCTTTGAGAAGTCACCAGACCATTTTAAAAGCCTCATAACCGTAGTACCTATAGTCCAAACAACTCTTTGAAACATTCTTGCATAATCTTGTTTTGTATCAAATTCCAGAATTATGTGTCTAGAATCCCAAACTCTGTATCTAAATGGTTCTTTGAATTTGAAAGCCTCAAAGAACTGGATCAAGACGTTTCTCTTAGGAATCCCATGAGAAAACTTACCAACTAGAGAATGTTTTGATTTGACTTTAAGTTTCTCAAGAATACCTTCCTCAAACTGTATGGACAAATGATCACATTTAACTTCCTTAAATTCAGGATTGAATTTAATCTTCTCCTCCATTGACAAATTTTTCTTTAAGATTTCTACATAAGAAGTAGATTTCATATTCTTTACTTTGTAATTATTGATTGACTGTTCCATTACATCAGAGATGATCAAACAAAGACTTGCAGAAGAACTTGTAGACGATTAAGCCAAAACAGAGTACTCTGTTACAGAACAAGCATATGAACAAGCAGAATTGATGAACTAACAGACTTGAAAAACTAGCAGACGAGATCAGAAGATAAAAATGAATCTATCAAAAGATGAAAAACAAAATCAATAACAGATGATGATCAATTCATCAGAGAAGATGAACTGAAAAAATTATTTTCTTGATTCTTGGAGCTTTTTCAAGAGCTTCCACATAGACTATTTTTTAGTTTTAGTTACTTCCAATCATTTGTGATCATTTCCGATCACATTTGAGCATGTATGGTCCTTTCCGGTCACTTCTAGTTATCTAAGTTTTGTTCCGATTACTTTTGATTTATGATTTTTTTGTCAATTCCAAAGACTCTAGATAATTAGAGGTTACTGGAATTAACCAGAAAAGATCATAGTAGATGATTGGAGGTGACTGAAATTGGTATTAAAGTAAAATTTTGTATCTGTGAGAGAGTTATTTTGGAGCCCAGTGAACATCCTAATGACTTAGCCCAGTACCAAGAAGACTGGCTCGAATGACCCAAGTGGAGGCGTGGATAGAGTGAAAGGTATGTGCGTACAGTAACTCATTGTAGGGCCTAACGGAATAGTGAATGCGACACAAAAAAGGCTACTCCCTAGTACCAAAAGGAGACACGTGGAGTATGCACGGTGTACGCAAAGATACTCGGCTTAGGCTGTGGGGGGAAGACATAGGACATTCCAAGTAGGACATGTGGGATTAGCAAAAACGAAGTCTTATTGTAGAAGCCACGGTGGAGCTTATAACGACGTGGACACGAGAGTAGCAAGAAGACGAATTTGTGGTAAAAATGCTCACGAATTAAGTGTGGTAGCAAGAAGACGAATTTGGGCAAAAACGCTCACGAATTAAGTGTGGTAGAATATCAACGCCCGCATTTCCCTTATGAACAAGCTATTATCTACCTCTCAACGCAGATCATGATATGCTCTTACAACCTATCGATACTAATGAAAGTCTTCATGTGCAAGTACTTGTACTTAATCCCTTCTATCCAACCCTAATATTACTTGGGTGCTATGTAGGAAAGTCTAGCTTGTGCCGCTAGGCGTGCTCGGTAAAGGTGCCGCATGGGCGGAATAGCTAAAGCCCATAACAAGAAGAAACATATAGGGTTTGAAAGGGAAACAAATTATTTTGGTGAGATTCGAATGAGTTGTGTGGAATGGAAGAAGCAAATGATAGTATTTTCATAGATGAAACGTTTGATTTGATTCCTAAATTGAACTGGTTGGAGGTTTGAGTGATTCTGAAATAGAATCTGGTGGAAATATTGATGATAAAAAAGATGTGTATGAATATTTTAGGAAGAATGAAATATTGTTCTTTTATCATGAGCTTAGATAATATATCATTCATTACCATCGATTTGGTTCCGGATTACATATTACCTCAAGTTTCGGTACACAAGCAGAGAGGCATGTCAACGTTGCACGTAATGATAATAATACTGAATGGCATCAACACAATTGTTATTCATGGTTTGAAGCCTCCCAAATCACCACCATCTATATTACCATCGCAGTTTGGCATACATTCACCGTATATCATTGTAGAAGTTTTCTGTTGTTTACTATACCTCGCTACGTCTACCACAAGAAATTGATAGAAAAACAAAACCAAGATTATGAAAAAGTTGAAGATCTCGTTGATGACGACGACATTGGGAATTCGATGGCGAATGTTGCTCAACTGGGAGAGGATGATGTAGGCGAGATGGCTCACAACTACATATTAGTAATAGAGAGGTGCAACTGGGTCTTATTTCTCAATTAGGTATCAGATTTGGAAGAAACATGTACTCAAAACGAGCTTCTTTATGAGGCTAACCAATATCAAAAGAGTATAAATTCTTGCCAAAAAATCTAGGCCCTAAATTCCTCTATTTATGGTCCTTGTTGTTTTGGCGTATTTTGTTAAATTTCTTTTATATTTTAATCATTTATATTAAAATACTAAATCAAATCTGATTATATTCATATTTGGTAGGATTTGAATTTGACACTTTTTTTTAACTTTTTTTTAAATTTGTATGATAATAGATGATTTTTATTTAAGGCTTCCAAACCCTAATTGAACGATGTAGTTGTTTTGAAAGAATAAAAATTCAAACTTTCAGTCTAAGAGAACGTGTGTTCTTAAAACCCCAGAGTTTTTTTTATTATTTGTTCTTCTTAAAAGAGAAACTTATGCAGCGAAAATTAGAAGAAGAATGAAGATAAGAAACCCTATGGTTTCAAGAACACATGATTCTCTTAAACTGAAAGTCTGAATTTTTATTCTTTTAAAAAAGTAATCGTTCAATTAGGGTTTGAAAAGAATTTTTATTATGATTTGATGTTTACTAAAATTTTCTTGCCAAGACTTTGGTCCATCATGAGGCACTATTATACCATCAATTTGTAAGCCGGTATGACAAGCACTAGGGAAAATAGTATACTGAACCATGAGACTGAATCCACTAGGAACAAGTCACCAACAAAAGTCATTTTTTCCTCATGATATGAAGAAATATATTAGCATCAAACATTTGTTTTAATCTCCAGTACAAGATATATGTGTTTGTTCTCCCATGCAAAAAATATTTGTTTTAATCTGGAAACATCTATTTTCCTTCTCTAATTAACTAATCAAGCCTAACGGAAGACTGACTTTGAAAGGGACGTCTCATATATAGTTTGGGGTAGACATCAAACACAAACTTTACTACATTCTAGTACCTCAAGTTTTACTATTGTCTAGTTAATACATATTTTGTGTACTTCTCTCTCATTCAATACCGAATTCTCTAAATAATATCTGAAATACTTATGTTTCATCACCAGCCACGTAACCACTTCTTACTCTTAAGCCAAACCATCATTTCTTACTGTTGTCTCTTTATTTTATCTTTTAAAAGGTCTGCATCTTTCAAACCGGAGCTCAGAAAAAAATATGAAAGTACTATCTATTTTTTTGTAAGATGAACAAAACTATATCCATTGATGATATTTTTATATTTTTATTTTCTCTATTAACATGCAAGACCATGCATAACCAAAAATACGAGACCAAGCATAACAGGCATGTGAGACCAAGCATAAATAAACATGCGAGACCAGGCAAAAAATCATGCGAGACGAGACATAAAAAACATGCGGGATCAAACATAATTAATCATATGAGATCATAAATAAATAAAACGTGAGACGAGACATAAATCATACGAGACCATGCATAATAAATCATACGATACCAGACATTGTTTTTTTAAGACAAATCAAACTAGATCTATTGATTTTTTTTGTCAGACCTAATAACCCTTAGTCTCGCATCTTTATCATAAAATGGTACATCTCTCGCATGTTTATTTAATACATGGCTTCATATGTTTTGTATGCATGATCTCCCATGTTTAGTATGCATGGTCTCGCATGTTATTAGAAAAAAAAATTCAAAAAAATTCAAAAAATATTGAAAGAGAGACATGTTTATGTATTATATATACGAGACGTATCATGCGAGACTCATTGGTATAGTATTGATCAATCCGAGATTAGATATCTATATTATATGAGAGACATTTCTTGCTCCTAATTTGTTTAAACTATATAATGCAGCTAAGCAACTTATAGACCTCAAGTGTATATTTTAAAACAAAATGGTCAAACTGCAATCGTTTCTCTTAGTGAGTTTGAATACTTTGAAAATATTCAAAATTATGTTAAAAGTAGATGAGTGTTTTGGTTAGAGATAATTAAAGTATGACTTATTGTTTCAATGATAATAGGAATTGTTTACTTAAGAATAAGACGGATTTTGTGGGTTTGGTAGCATTTATTGTTGTTGGACGTTTAAAAAGTGTTAGTTTTCTTCTAGAACAACATGCGGTTGATAAAGTTCCTGGAAAAATATGTAGAAAATCTAGCTTATATTTATTTAAAGCCTCAAATAATCAACTTATTGGTAGAGAGATTAGTACTGGTTTCAGTTTCTTTATCGTAAGAAAAAACAATTTGTTACTACTGGTTGGGTTGATACTATTACAGGTGTTTGGCAAGATTTTTATCAATGTATTATGCATCACGTGACTCGTACAAAGACTTCATGGTCATCAAGAGGTTTATTGACCTGCATACTTGCAGTCCCGGTTTTTAGAAACAACATAGAAAATATATGACGTATGTGTTAATTGCTACAGAGATTCAGGATTCTATTAGATCATGCAATATTGTAACAGCTAAAAGTTTCAAATCGTTTGTTACAAAAGACTACGGTTTAGACATTTTTTAACCGCCTATGAAAAATGCTTTAGAGAAAGCTATGATAAGATTTTTTGGAGATAATTCTACTTCATTTAATTTAGTTAAAGGATGCTTCAAAAGATTGAAGAATCGTGATATTACGACTGACTGCCATTTTGAATATATTATGAGAAACAAATGCAAACAATGTTTCATAACATTCAGGTCTTATCTTTAAGGTTTTCATTACTGCGCTTTATTTTTATTTGTCATCAGAACGTTTTTTACCGACAAGTGTAGAAGAGTATTTCTTTATATCATAGCAAAAGATTGTAACAATAGTAAGTTTCATTATTTTAGTTTGTATTTTTTATATTATATGTATTTTAAGACTCGAGACTATACAATTTTTCTTGAATTGCACGTGAGACCAGCAATATTCTTATGCGAGACCTTAGTATCTCAGCATTTATTTAAAAAAGAGTAGCCTGTAATAGTTTTAATTTTACCAACATGGGAGACTTATAATATTGTAATTGATATATGTGAGATAAGTTATATTAATCATGCGAGACGTGGCAAATATTTTTGCAAGACCTATAAAAAGATCGTTGCGAGACAAGATACATATGATACCTATAAAAAAATCGTTGCGAGACAAGACAAGACCTATAAGTTCACATGTTGTTCACAAAGAAAAAAAAGTCTTAATATTAACATTTGTTAAACTCATCTTCCATTTTACCGAGTTTTGAAGAATTTATACATAATTCGAACAACCTTTTAGTATAAAACATAGATAAATCAATATTAAAATAAAATATAAATTTAAACTAGAACTTTATAGATTTTTCAAGTTGGCAATGACGAATGATATTAATGTATTTAGTTAAATAACTACAATTTTCAACTCGCATCATTATGTATATTAACTTACAACCTTAAATAGATTTGTAACCAATTAATCTCTTTTTTTATTTACATAATGTATAGGATTGTCTTGCATCATTTTCACTATTGTTATATTAATCCACTTATAATATTTACATCACCATAGGCTTAAACATAATAATTTACATACATCACAAGAAACTTAATTTTCGTGTAGAATTCTTTATGATGTTATAAATACTCAAACTGAACTATGTTACATCACCATAATGTTAATATTTTTTTATCAAACCCTCCATGGTGTTACAAAATCCAAAACTAACTTTTTATATTACATCATAAAACTTTCTAAATACTATTTGTATAACCATACTGTACAATATTTCATCTTTATCTTTATAGATTTTATAAGGGTACTATATTTGGCTTGCAAATTATTTTGAAGATGTTAAGTTTTTTCTTAAAAAAACAATTACTACTTATTCTTCAATGAGAATTTGGACATAGTTTTCAAGAGAAATTGATCATTCTCATGATTTGGAGACATTGGGAATAAAACCCAAATATTCGTCATTTAAATTTGAGTGAATAATATCTTTTAAAAACTGAAGTTATTCACCAAATACTTCCCACGAAATTATTATTTTTAAAACTGTTTTAATATTTCAAAACTAAATCTGGTTGTTGTATTTTAAAACTAAATATTCATAGACAATCATAGGTGCACAATAAATAAATATTTCTTATATTAGATTTGAGTTTTTGTTTACTAGGTCTGTATTGATTTGCTTTTATTGGATATCCGTAAACTTTTAAATGATTTAGATAAGGATTTCACTAGGTTAAAGTTAATATATTGGTCTTGTAATAACTACTTATTAAAGTATAGTCTTGTGAATAATAAACATTGACCAATCAAAATGGACAATGCCATCATTCAATGAATCGCCACACATTATGTAATAGATATAGTTATGTTAGGATACGTCACACTTAATTATCTTACCAAAATTTTATTTGGTCGAATTCCTCCAAGTGGTATGGGGCAAAGTCTACTCTCTGTTCTGGTCGAATTCTATGGTAGCCAAAGTATTGTTTAGCCTTGCCGATCCATTGTGTTGGATCACCCCCTTAGAACGTAGGGAAATCCAATTCGACATTGCGATGATATGGTTGGTTAACTGGTGGTGGTGGTATATGGTAGACACGTGTGCTGGTGATATTGGCTGGTTCAGGTTTTTCCGTCTGTTGTCTCGCCACACAGAAGCATTCTCACACTGCTTTGGATAGAATATGCCAATTGTTGAATCATGCTTTCAAGATGGGTAAACTTGTCACACATATCGGTGTTGATTTTATAAAACTCATCCTGGAGGACTCCCACACTCCGTTTCAGACTAACGAGCCTTTATTTGTTTGTCATGTTAGTGAAGAACAAATAGATTCAGATCTGGATTTGATACAAATCGATACCTTAATTGTATTAGAAAGAACACACGTGTTTTTTTATCGATAGTTAAAACTACCTACTCTTGCCTTTTTATTGATAATAAGTAAAGAATAGAGATGAAAAAGCAAATAGAACGTGAAGGTAACCTCCGACAAACTCCGATGACATCCTATAAAACAGGGAAATGGAAATATAAAATAGAGGCAATCTCTGAATATAATGGGCATCTACTTCACACGAACGGGCCTCTACTATTGAAATTGATGAACCACCGTATCACTTAGCACACCGTCGAGACAGCTGAGATAAATGTTTCCAGCCTAAAAAATAACCGTCGTTGAAACTCAACAATAAAGTCTATAGAAAAGTCACAAATAATACATTAGTGGTGGTTTATGAAAGATCTACAGATTTCATCAAATTTGGAAAATATATCTTATAAAAAGAACTGAAAGCAACATAATCCTTATATGTGATGTAAGTACCACAAACAAATTGGCCTTCTTGTTTTTATGCTTTAAAGTAGAATTCTAGCCTTGTTGACAATGTAAAATGGTAGAGTTTGTGTATGTGTACGCCCATCCGCTCCGCTGCAAAAGAATGTTGAGACCGAAACATAACAACCTTCCCCGATATGAGCACTTCAGATGGCGGCACCCGACGGCATTCATACGCTAGAAATATCATTACTAAAAAATTATTCTTTTGATGAATATCATGATCCAAATTCGGATTGCCCAAAATCTTATTGTTGTAAGAGGCAAATCCCTTTCTTAACTGACAATTTTTTGGCGCAAACGCCGCATATCTTGAATATTAGTTATAGAACTAGATTTCAGCATACATATAAGACGATGAAGTAAGTATATACTGCAAAACGAATAACTAACCAAAAAAATCACTCAAAACTGATATAAATGGAGAAGATTAGGTTCTGACCTGTAAATTAAACTGTATTTTTGAAGAAGAAAATGCTATAAACTAGAATTTCTTACTGGTTTTTAGCATAGATTTTGATCAAAAACTGAATCGGAGCTTCAATGGCTTTGATTTCTTGATTTCTTGTGGTTAGAAACTCAGGAAACGAAGAATCTTAGGCAGCATGGAGAGTGGTTGATACAGAGAGAAGAGTTAGTTTCTGTTTTAAATTTTCTATTTATATCATGGTAATTTTGAAATAAAGTTAGTCAAATATTTTGATCTTTTATCCGTAATAGGTTTGTTTGATGGATCTTATATAGTAAATCTCCCTTTAAAATAATTAATTGTAGACTGTTATACGTGTTTGTGAGTTCAGAGCTATTGTTGTAAGCATTCATGTTACAGAGGTAAACTTCAAAATCTAGGTGGTTATAATAATTTGAATTTTACTCCATGGTTATTCGTAACTTCTCTATTAAAATAACAAATAATATATATAAATAAATAATAATATAATAATAATATATTAAAATAAAGCACAGTAAACATATTAAAATAACAAATAATATATATAATTTGACGAATAAATGTAACAATAATTGACTAATCATTGCTTTTATTTAAAAAAAAACTTTTTCCACAAAACTATCATTGCTTTTATTAAGATTCGTGTAAAATCTTTATACGTCCATTATAATGGAACGAATGGAGTACATGAGTTGAATAGTAAAATTACATGATTACCACTCTTAAAGTGGATTTCTCATCCTACTCTTTTACTTTATACAAACAAGTTCTAATGGTATATCATTTTGCTCATTTATCTCTTATGTTAGCTTTAATTTAGTCATTAGTCACTAAATACATGAATTTATTCTTTATATTTAATATAATAAATTTTTGTATTATCTATATTTTCCCTCCTTTATCAATCTTTAACTTTTTTTTAATACCATTATCTTCCCATAGTTTTTCTGTTTATTGTTTTTTGTGTTTTTTTAAATATCATGTATTTTAAACTATAAATCCAAAAATAACTGAAAATATCATTGAATTTTTTTAAGATGACCAAAAAAAATCCATGAACGGTATTTTTTTTAGTTGCGAAATTATATGTAAATTAATTGAAAAAATAGAAAAAATTATAGATTGCAAAATACATACAATAAGGTTGCAAAATAAGAAGAAATTAGTTGTAGACATAGGCATTTTGTTGCTAAATAAGTTTGATTGTGCAACAAAAAAGTTTGATTGTGTGAAAAAATAAAATACAATTTTTTATGAAAATAAGTGTTAACTGGATACGAAAATATGTGTAATTTGGGTGTGAAACAAATTGACTTTTTTAGTTGTGAAATTATGTAGTTTTTGTTGTGAAAAAAATAATTGTAAAACGATGGAGTTGCGAAAATACGTCCAAATATGTTGAGAAACTAAGAAAAAATAGTTGCAAAAATACGATTTTGGTTGCTAAATAAGTCCAACTATGTGAGAAAATAAAATAGAAACTTTTTTGTGGTTGCAAAAATATGTATTTTCCGTAGAAAATACGTATAATTTGGGTGTGAAACAACTCATTTTTGTGTAGTTGCAAAAATATGTTTTTTGTGTTGAAAAAACTATTTCTTGGAAAGAAAATTCAAATTGTGAAATTACGTTTAATTTGGTAGAAAAATAAATTTGAAAAAAACAAATAATTTAATTACGAAATTACGTGTAATTTGGTCGTGAAAAAATAACGTTGCTTAGTTGCGAAAATAAAAACAACTTAGTTGCGAATTTGGTCTTAAAAAAAAATATCTGAACATATACTCATGGGATAGGCTTTGTTCGTCTTCAAATTAAAAATATATATATATATAATTTATATATTTTAAAAATAGGGTTCCAATGATATATGAAATTTAAAAAATTGATAATAACAAATGAGAAAAAATAGTTTTGATATATAATTGTATTTTGAAAAATATTATTGTAAGAATATAAGTATATCATAATTTAATTTCTCGATGAACACGGTGATTATCGGTAATTTCAAATCTGATTATATAATTATAAATAACTCATTTTTATTGTGTTAGTATTTATAATAATTTTTTAAAATATATTTATTTACAAATAAATTACCAAACCCAACTGATTTTTTTTATACATAAATGTTATTCATTTCATTCCATAACAAACGTGGTTTTAAAAAAATTAAAAAAAAATTATATTAATTGTTGTTTGACAAAATCAATGGACTAATAAATATAGTTTTATAAAACCAATAAAATATTGGGAAATTGTAGCAAAGGTACCTACTCAACTATTTTATTGTCATCTAGTACTCAAGGTTTGATCAATTGTCACTTAATACCCAACTCAACTACCTAATTATCACATAGTACCTAACTTTATTTTAATACCCTAACTACCCTCACCATTCATGAACAGCCACGTAACCAAAATTTCTCTTTCCTTCTCTTTCCTATTTTTCCTTTAATTTTATTTTTAAAAGATCTGTATCTTTCGAACCGAAGCTCGAAAAATTAAATGAAAGTACCATTACTTTTGTTTTTTTAAAAATGAACAAAATTAGATCCATTGATGATATTTTTTGATTTTTTTAAAAAATAAAATTTGACCAGTAACAATTCGCATCTTATCATGAGAATCGTTCAGAAATCCTCAGAGTTGCAAGCAATTCGCATTTTATCATGAGAATCGTTTAGAAATCCTGAGAGTTTGCAAGCAATTCGCATCCTGAGAATTGTACCATGTTTTTTTTTGCAAGCAATTCGCATCTTATCATGAGAATCATTCAGAAATCCTCAGAGTTGCAAGCAATTCGCATCTTATCATGAGAATCGTTCAGAAATCCTGAGAGTTTGCAAGCAATTCGCATCCTGAGAATTGTACCAGGTTTTTTTTTGCAAGTAATTCGCATCTTATCATGTGAATCGTTTAGAAATCCTGAGAGTTGCAAGCAATTCGCATCTTATCATGAGAATCGTTTAGAAATCGTGAGAGTTGCAAGCAATTCGCATCTTATCATGAGAATCGTTCAGAAATCCTGAGAGTTTGCAAGCAATTCGCATCCTTAGAATTGTACCAGGTTTTTTTACCAGCGCACGCCTATATTTGGTCGGGGGTATTTTTGTCCAAATTTCAGTTCGAGGTACCAAGTGACACTATCCAAAAAGCGAGTATCGCCGGGTAATTACATAGTTGAGAAGGTATTTACTGGTACTTTTCTCTAAAATATTTATACTTGAATCCAATCACTTTTTTCTTTTACTGTTTTTTAATATTAAATATGCAAATAGCTTAAACAACTAATATGGATTTTTTTTAAGCAAAATTATAGAGCATTTTATTAAATTGTGGAGGAAGGCCCACCACTTAACCAAAATTTGATACATTTCGACCTGAAGTTTAAAATGAAAATTTGAGCGTTACTACAGAGTCTTCCCCGCCAAAATAAATTGACCCATTTGAGGAGAGACTCCTTTGAAGCACAACTTCAAGAAAAACTCATCTTCAACAGCAAATCTTCCTTCCTTCTTCAGCCCATTCAGCCCTTCAATCTTCTTCCATCAACATCTTCAGGCTCATCCACTTCTCAGGAATAAGAACTGCATAAAATTTCAAAAGATAAAGATACAGATCCTAATTCAAATTTAAATAACCTAGACCCAAACTTTCAAGAAAGGTTATGGCCAGGAGTTGATTTGGGACAATGAGATAAGGGATGTTTAAAGACCATTTAGCAAGAAAATATGCTGCCTGATTTTCTGCAAATCATGATTAACGGCTCGAGGTACCACGGAGACTTGCCATCAGCAATCAAATTGACCAAAAGCAAACAGTCTGATTCTATGTCGACTTTGCTCCATCTGTTCTTAGAGTAGATAACTAAGCCTTCAAGAAGGACTCTGGCTTTCGCAAGCATCGTGGATAGCTTCCCATAACTGTTGCCAGAGCAATATATGAAATCTCATTCACAGTTGCGAATCACTATCCTACCACTACACTCTCCATTGTTAAGACAGGCTGCATCCACGTTCATCTTCAGTCTTTCACCCTCAGGCGCAATCCACTTAAGGTAATCTACTTTTTTAATTTTTTTTATAGAAGTGTAGCAACCCAGACTGATACCTGCATTAATGACATGATTCCAGTGCTTATATTTAAGCTTGTTAGATATATCAAGTCCAATAATCACTATGTTGATATTGTTTATAGTCAGTAAAGCAGTGTCATGATGCCCATTAAACTTAGATTTGTTTCAGTTTTTCTAAATCATGTAGCATATGATTGCATGAATGGTATGAGTGATATGGACTTTTGAACCAAAACCAGCTTCTAATAATATGAGTCGAGACCATATGCTTTCCAATTTGAATGTTAAATATACTGCTAAAATGCTGTCATATGCTTTAAGAGTAATGACAACTAACAAACAGATGGTTAGTGTCCTTACAGTTGGAGCAAAATTGGCACTTTGAAGCAAGAAGAAGATGCCTTCTTTGCAAGTTTGAATCATTAGATATATATATATATATATATATATATATATATATATATTTAAGGAGCTTCCATTGATGGAACGAGTAATTTCTTGGAGTTAGATGATTCCATATCTTTTGAAGATACCCAAAATGCTTGAATGAGCTCTAATTTTTTTTCCATGTAAGCTTAGTGTTGAAACTATAGTCGTGAAAAAAAGCCCATATCATCCTATCATCCCTGTTGTTGTCAATTCTTAATTTTTTTAATATGCCCAATTCTATCTGCAGACAAGAATTGACTCAACTGATCAATGTCCCAATCGTTATCTTTCCAGAAGGTACCAGATACCAGACTTTGTTGTCATTGCTGCTGTGCTTCAGGATAGGAGAGTGATTGTGCCAATCTTCTCTCCAGAACTCCATCTCACCTCTTCCCAACAGCCACTTAATATTGCATTCAGCTACATCTTTAACTGCATACATTCTTTTCCAAGTAAGAGAAGCATCCATGCTAGATTTAGCCAGTAAATGATGCTTGTTGTTGCTGTAAATATTATGCATAACAAAAGACCACAAACTGTCTTTCTTTCTAAAGTTAAACCATAACTTTGGACATAAGGTGTGCTGCAAATCTGATAGACTTCTGATGTTGAGCCCACCTTCTTCAAAAGGCTTACTTATCTTGGCCCATAAACATCAGTGAATGATCTTATCATTGTAATTAGACCTTCAAAAAAATCTATTGAAGATTAACTCTAATTTTCTGATGATACTGGATGAAAGAATATAGGTTTGCATCCAATAAACTAGAAAATCCATAAGAACAAGAGAAATCAAGGTGAGTTTACCCCTAAAAGTTAAGTGTTTTCCATTCCATTCATGGATTTTTTTTCATTTACTTTGTCAATGATACTATAATAGTTTTTCGAATAATTGTTATTACTGATTATCACACCAAGATAGTTAATAGGCAGAGAGTCAAAAACCAGTTTGGCACTCAATATTTTGAATTCTGTTTAATTGAAGTTTGCTAGAGGTAATGATCTTTGTCTTGCTTTTGTTGATAGCCTCACCAGAAGCAGCTTGATATCTGTCTAAAAACTTACTTAAACTTTCAGTAGTATAGTCCATACATTTTGTAAATACAAGAATATCGTCTGCAAAATCCAGACACGGGATCAGAAGGTCTGTTCTAGAAGAAGTTTCTTTTTAGGATTATTGTCCATAAGGTTGTAAAGGCCTCTGGTTAAAACTTCTTCCCCAATGATGAATAGGCTGGGAGTCAGAGGGTCTCCTTGCCTCAACCCTCTCTTAGGGTTGAAGTAACCAAGAACCTCTCCATTTATCAGGATGGAAATGTTTATGTCACTAATAATCTTATTGATTAAATCAACAAACTTGGTAGAAAAGCCAAAGAGATAAAGTGTTCTTTTAATAAAAGAGTGCGACATTTTTTTGAATGTTTTCGACATGTCCAGCTTGATGACAATATTTCCAGTCTTGGGCTTCTTATTGATGTCATGAAGAATCTTCCTAGAAATCAATATGTTCTCGTGAATGGAACGACCTTTAACAAAAACTGTTTGATTCTTTGAGACGATTTTAGGAAGAATATCAGCTAGTCTATAATTAATGGTCTTATAAAGGATTTTGTTTATCATTGTGCATAGGCTAAATGGCCTAAAATTACTCCAATTGATAGGGTTGGTTGTCTTAGGAATCAGACGGATCCCAGTAGCAAAAATATCATTGGGAATGTTGTGCCCATTAAGGTCAGTACAAAGATCACTCTTAATGATATTCCAGCAAACCTTGTAGAAATGGGTGTTATATCCATCGAGACCAGCAGCACTGGCAGAGCTCATACTGTTGATGATATTCCAGAGCTCACTTTCCTCAATATCCTTCAATAAGTTGGCATTGTCCTCTCTTGTAACACAACTGGGATTGGTTTTGAAAATGTCATCCTTCATAAGCTCCAGTTCATCCTCTTTGCTGTTGTAAGGGTCCTTAGTTAAGTTGTTTTTGAAGAAGTTAACAGCAGAGTCACCAATCTTATCCTAGTCAATGATCCAAATGTTGTTTTCCTTGATGACTTTAATTTTGTTTCTCCTCCTCTTCTTATTGACGTAGTCATGGTAAGCCTTAGAGTTCATATCACCATCTATAAGCCATCTGTTAAAACATTTTTGTATCTAAAAAGTTTCTTCATTCCTTAAAGCCTGAATATGAAGACTATTAGCCTTGATCAGATCAGATTTAGTGTTTTCATTGTTGAGGTTAAGGTACTTCTCTTCAAGACTTCTCACCACAGCTTCAGTTTCATTTACCTTACTGAAAATACTCCCAAAACGTCTAACATTCCATTATTTAAAACAATGCTTAATCCTGTTTATTTTAAACAAGAAAATCTGATTCAGAAGCCTAGCAACTTCAAGATTTCAGTTCTTGTCAACAATATTAAGAAATATTTTATCATTAGTCCACATATCCATAAATTTAAAATATTTCTTTTTGTTAAAGTAATTGTTAGAACATGCTATTATAAGAAGAGGAGCATGGTCAGAACAAGTTCTGACCATGTGCATAACTTGAGTTTCCTTGAAGATTTTAGTCCAGTTCTTATTGATCATGATACGATATAACCTTTTTCACTTGTTTGCTTTGTTCCACATAAACTTGGACCCAATGTAGTCAGCATCTTCAAGGCTGCATCTATCAATCATTTCATTGAAGTCTTCTATATTGTTCTGACAAAGAGAAGTATATCTCATTTTCTCATCAGTGGAGGAAATTACATTAAAGTCACCTGCAGTAAGCCAAGCTTTCTCCATTGTAGAGATAGACTTGAGCTGATCTCATAGAGCTTTTTTAGTAACCTTTTGGAATTTAGCATAATGGCAGTAAACACAAAGTTTTTGTTAGTATAGCTATCAGTAACATCACAATGCAATAAGTGATCATTATCCTCAATAATATATATCTTAATATCATCAACCCAAGCCAGCCATATCTTGTTAGAAGTATTTGAAACATAATTATTAAATCCCAGATTAGAGACAATGCTAACTCGCTTATCCTCCTGCACCATAGGTTCTCGAATAGAGAGAATCTTAATATTTTCATTTTATATAATAAATTTCAGTCTATTGATTGTTGCTAAATTTTGAATTCCACACAGATTCCAACTAAGAATCTTTATCATCATCAGAAAAATATTTGTGATTTTTGTTGATCTCTGAAAATTTCAGAGACTTTATTATAAACTTGTTTGGCTTTTTCATTTTTTTTCCACAGATTTCAGCTTTCTATTCAGGATGACTTTGAAGTCAAAATCGTTTAAATCAGCATCGTTTCCAACTGGAGTGTTCGAGATACTCCCTATGTTTTCTTGATTTGGAGAGTTCTTTCCGGTGCTATTCTTTTCTTTGACTAAGGAGTAGCCCTGCTCCAGCATTTGAAGAGCTCCTATAATTTCTGAATCTTCTGGCAGAGAGACTTCATTGTTCTTTTCTTTTAAAGTTTCTTCCTTTTGATTGTTTTCACTTGATTTAGAATCCTGATTTTGGTTAACCACAATCGATTGAATCTTTGGCTTATAAACAAGATTTGGCCTTGTTTCCATGTTTTTATTGCTTTCCTTAGCATTTTCAACATTTCCAACTGTTTCCTTTTCATTCCCAGTATACCCCTTTTTGCAGTTAAGGTTTTTATGTCCCATATGCGAACAATGATTAAAGAATTCAGCCAGATTGTTATATTGAACATTCAACCAACAACCATCATTGGATCCAAATCCAATCCATATGTGATTATGAAGTTTTTTCTGGACATCAATTTCAAATAAAGCCTGAAAAGCGTTCGATGAAGCTCTGTTCTTGACTAGTATCTTGATTTTGTAGACAGTACCCAATGATTCTACTATATCATTTAATACTTTTGTGTTGTAAAGGTGTTATGGGATTTTATGAACATAAACCCAAACTAATGCTATAGAACTTTCTTTCTTAGCACTAAAATTTGGTGTCCATCTCAAAATTCTCATAACAGAGTTGTCAAAATTCCAAACTTTTCTAGCCCAAAAACTGCAGACATCCTCCTTCAGATCAAATTCGAAGAAAATATGACGTGAATCCCAGTTACTCACGCTGTAATTCCCTTTAAATTTGAAGGTGTTAAGAAAAAATTTCAAGACAAATTTCTTAGGATACCAGCAATGAATTTCCCCACCATAGTAGTTTTTGTTTCTTTCAACATGGTATCCTTGACTGATTTATCATATTGAAATGATATATGATCTTCCTTCAACAAGCAACTTAATGGATTAAGAGCTAAATTTTGATTGATTTTCAGTTTAACAGCATCGATGTAAGATTTTATAATCTGATTTGGTCCAAAAACGAGATTTGTGGTTCTTGAAAGCTAAACAGGAAAATTATCTTCTTCAAAAACTAAGTTATTGTAGATTTCTATTTATAGAAATCCGGAGATAAAGAAGAGAAATGATTCAAAAGCTTGAATCACGATTAAAAAAAAGAGCTTTAGAAGATTTTCAATCTCGATTCAAAGCTCCATTCTCGGAGAAGCTCTGTTTCCTAATTATTCTTGTCTAATATGATTAAATATATAGGAATAGGAATATATTTCTTTTCTAGCCTCTTTTTTTTTCCTAAGAAATTGATTTTATTGATGTTGACAAAATTACCACTTCAGTACTTCTTTTCCAGCCTCTTGTTTTATAATACTTATTTTATTTTTAAGTAAAACTACCAAACAACCCCTAAATTAGCGGGTTTGTCCTAGGCTTTGGTTTGGTACATGAGGGATAGCCGGATGGGTACGACTAAAATGAGACCCCTTTTCTTTATAGTGAGACCCCAACTGAGATTTTTTTTCCTTATTGTTAAATGACCAAATTGCCCTATCATATAAAAAACCTCAAATTCCGTCTCCACCTCTTTCTCCTTTACGCTCTCCTTCCTCTACCCTTCTCTTTCCTCCACCTCTCCTTCCTCTACCACCAATTCAGTAAGATAAATTCACACCTTATTTTTTTTCACAATTAATAGCTCTATTATATATATATATATATATAATAAGATAGGAATATAGGAAAATGTGCATCTGTTCTGATACAAACAGATGCAGATGCAGATCTGCTAGTTAAGTAATTGTATACAAGCTTGCAAATTTATGAAACTTTAAAAACACATTTAAATCGGACGAAAAATTGGATATGAAGAGCACATACCTAGCTTAATTTCTATAGTTATAATTTGCAAATTGGTTCTAACAAAGCTACCAAATCTAGTGACGAAATCGAAAGTTGATTGAAAGAGACGATGAGCTAAACCTAAAAGAGACGATCGAATCGTAGGTTGAGGCGAGGAGTTGTTCTTTTAGAGAGAGAAAAAATTATCAGACAATAAGTGGAAGATGAGTGCGTGCGAGCGAGGAAAAAATTATCAGACATGGGTCGAATTGGGAAATCTACGCATGTTCGTGCGTTGAATTACCAGATTCACGCATGTTCGTGCGTCGAAATACCGGATGCACGCAATTTTGTGCGTGCATCCGGTATTTCCACGCACGAACATGCGTGGAAATACCTGTTCGACAAAAACAGCAGCCTAACACCTCGATCTGCCAAAATCGACCCTAAATCTCTAACCCAACGCCCCTAAATGGTCATAATCTCCTAACTAACAACATACATGCACTTAAAATCCAACAAATCAACTCCACTTACATAAAAATCCAAGTTTTTTACGCGAATGCTAAACTCTAGATATCTGTAGAAAAAACAATGGAAAATGAAAAACAATTGCATCATGAAGTATAGAATCGTTATCTTAAGAGCTTGCTGGAGTTGGATTTCAAAAAAAATCGACTAAAAAACGGGGGGTTTTGGAGGTAGAGAGAGCTAGGGTTTCGGAAAGTAGAAAGAGTATAAAATTTTGACTTTTTGCTATTTATATGAATGACATTTTTGTAATTAATGGGGGTCTCACTATAGCCAACCCGAATCTCACTATAACCGGGACTCACTATAAAGAAAACGGGTCTCATTTTAGCCTAGCCCTAACCGGATAGATAGGTGTGGATTTCAAATCACAGAATCCATATGCATTATTAATTGCAATGATTAACTCGTCAACTATACTACTAATTTATTTGTTGTAATTTTTAAACCGTCGGCTCACTTAATTTAATTTCTTTATGAGTTTAAATTCGTTTGGCAGCTTTATTTGATGCATTAAAATTTAATGGGACGTGGTATCTCTTTAGTTTTTTATATTATTATCTTCATGCTAAATAAGGTTATTATTTTTGTATAAATTTGAAATTATTTATTCATTTATTTTTAATATTATATTTAATTTATGTCATCAATGTCATGTTTGTTTTTAAATTATATACTGAAACAAATACAATATTAAATTTGACCTGGTCCGAAAGAAACAAATATTTTTAGATTTTGAATAAAAATAATCTAAAATTTATAAAATAAAATAAATCAATAAGAAAGATAAAATACTAATTTAATTATAAATATATATTGTGGTCGCGTTTTTTAGTTCCGAATGAAGAATCCGATCCTAGTCGAATTTTAATTTTTTGTGATATTACAATATAATTTTAAAAAAAAATTAACAACACATTTTGAAATTGTATTTTTTTAAATCGTGTTACATAATATTTTATAAAAGGCAATAACTAATCATGAGAGATTAGGTTTTAGAACTGATTCCAAATCTTTTAATATATATAGCAATCGATTTCAAAATATCATATTAGAATGGGTGGTTATTTTACAAAAACAATTATACAACACGATTTTGAGAAGTCATCTCAAATTTCGTTGTTTTTTTTTAATTTACTTATTTTGAGATGGTATTTTTGAATCAAAATTAATCTTATTTTTTTAAAACAACATCTGGTTTAATATCGTGTTTCAGAATTAGTTGCTAATTTATGTCATGTTTATCTCTCAAAACTCGATATATATTTTATAAAAAATTTAGCTATTTATATTCATTTTCCGCTTATATATTTAGAGTCTAGTTTTGTTTGGAGACAAGTATATTATAGGATCCTACCTACTTATTACTACACATATACATTACACGAAATCAGAACTTACTGAATAAACCGCATTCGGTAGAGAATTGATTGCACGTTAATTAGCACTTTGTATGATGATGTTAAATACATGAATATTATGCGATTGTATTGTGCTCACGATCCAAAAAATATAAAAAAAACACATAAGGTCAAGAGAAGACAAGTTGGAACATACAAAAATATGAGTTCCCTTTTAAACTTAAACTTTATCATATGGACGATGAGTTATGATCTCTACAAGTTGAATGTGGAAGGTATGATCATGATATTTTTATATTTTTGAAAGGATATCATACACCGAGAAAATAAAAAAAATCAAGAATATTTGGTGAATGAATTATCTGTAGTTGGTACTTGTAGTCGGGGTATATTATATAGGTTAAAAAATATTAATCTTGAAAATGTGTTTAACACGCGTAACATTTATAATGTTAGATAAAAACAACGTAAGTTGGAGAAATATAATCAGTCACAACTTCAGTTCTTGTTAGGTAATCTGGATGAAAACATATGTATTGACTGATATAGAATGGGAATTGATAGGTCTCAAGTAATTACCGATTTATTTTCTACACACTCGGCGTGTATCGATCTTCAAATAACCCATCAAGTCTTTATTATGGATAACACATACAAAACGATGAGGTATAAGATTCAATTGTTTTATATTGTTTATTTATGCCAATAAATGTCACTTTTTGCATCATAATTAGTTTTTAGTCATAAACATGTGGATAATTATACGTGGAATCAAGATGGTCTGTGATTGCTCATGGAGGAAAACGGTTGTACTTTGCTTTATATTTTGTTGATGGATAAAGACCTGGCATAACTGAAAGCAATTAATATTATATTTCTGAAAGTGACACACATGTTATATAGATAACACATATGCAAAAATAATCTAACGCGTTAGACTAAATGTGAAATGCGATATATTAGATAGTCTAAATTAGGAAATGTGAAACATGTTGTTGCGCCATATGCTAGTGAAACACTTTATACATATAAATATAAGAAATTCTTGTTATAGTTTTCAAAATGTGAAATGCATATAACCAATAATTGCATCTAACTTTGGTATTTTTAAATTAAATGATCAAAGTATGAGTTATCCTCTTGACCAAATAGGTTGTTCAGCTGTTAATATTAACATGGTTGTGGATGTGGATGATCGAGAAATACTTAGAGAAGCTAATTTTATTTTATTTGCAGCTTCAAATGATAATTTAATTAGCGGGAAAAGTAATTTTGTTATTACTTTATTTGGTCATAAACAAAAAAAAACTTACTATTATTTGTTGGGTTGATAGAATTAGAGGTGTTATGCAAGTTTTTTACAAATATACTGCATATTTAAGATTAGTTGTATCTCATTATGTTGTAGATAATGAGTTTTGATTTAAATATATTCACTATACAAGATAAAAATAACTACTCATTACAAGAATAAAGTCTCAATGGGATGTCCATGAAAACTATATTCATCGTTTGATACATCTACTGTCATTGTGGTCATTAACAAGTATACATGATAATACTTGTGGACTGGTTTTTGCAAGAAGCATTTGAAATAAAATTTTATTTATACAAAGATACATGATTGTATTACATCCAAAAATGATCTGACAACCAAAACTGTACAATCGTTTATTAAAAACGAGCATGGAATCTAGTATTGTCTTTTATAGATTCCTTTAGAGAACATTATGAGGGTCGTTTATGGATTAGTTCTACGTACTTTAATCTAATTAAAGTTTTCTTTAAATCATTGAACAATCTTGATAATACAAGTAACTACTCACTCGAACATAGTCTCGAAAGTAATTTTTTCAAACGTTAGTTAACAACGTTTTGTCTTGTATCCAAGGTTTACATTATTGATGTCTAATTTTATTCATTAACATAACTTTTACGGGGAAACTTGAAGGAGTATCACTATTTTTAATAACCAAATATGGTAATAACAATGAGAAACATGTCTTGTTTTGAAATTCAAAATGTGAAACATTTTTAACTACAAAATAAAAAATATGAAATAAGATTAAAAAATAAATACGCTGTGCATACCAAATTTAACTACTAAATGTAAAAATAAAACAATACTAACTTGTAAATACTAAATGCGAAATAAGATCACTATTAAATACAAAGTATGAAATAAGCCTAACTATCACAATGTGAAATGCAAAAAACAGTGTTGACTACTAAATATAAAAGGTGAAATGAAAAATTATACTTATTAAGTGTTCTTATTTCATAATTATCAAAGTATTTTCATGTTGTATTTGCTATTGTTGAGTCAGAAGATGTTGATAATTAGTTATGATTTTTTAAGATGTAGAAAATTTACTTGCTTGATTGTTAAATCGTATTCATTTTGGATAATCACTTAGGTTATTAATGTTGTTTCCTATTTTTTCCTCATTTATATAATGTGTACTTTATATTTCATTTCATTAGGAATTTCAAGAATGCATTGAGTCATAGATATATTAAATTTAAAACAATGATGGTTCACAACTTTAAATAATGTGCTTATACTTCTACTCTGAATATTTATTGTATATATGAAACATAAATTGTTAGTTTTTACAAAACTTTAACTTTAGGAAAATATGCATGTGATTTTTCAAAGGCAAACTGTACGGTTCGATGGCATTTAGTTCAGCGATCGTTTCACCATTAGATCAAAAATTTATGTAGTCTTCATATATTAGAATCAATTGATAAGGTTACAATTTTACTTAAGAGTCAAATATTAAGATGTTATATGAAGGGTCTATATGGACTAGTGAATTATGTCATGAATTTGAAAAGAAGCTTAAGGTTAATCTTGAAATAGGTCGTCCTTGGTTAGTTCATTCGCCTTCACTAGTTTTACACAAAGTTTTTTGGAACATGTTATGGTTGTTGGTCTTATGGATTTCAAATGTTCCTGTGGAATACGAAAAATTGATTGTTTCGTGCTGTCGTGTTTTGGTTGTCACACTTAAGATTCACAAAAATCTTATAAAATATGTTAAGACATTCTATTACGTGAACTCTTATAAGGCTACTCATTCATATAGCATACATTTTTAACTACTTTTGGTGAAACATCTACTATTACTAAATCCTTGGAATTTTTTCTCTAATTTTAAAAATAAGAGTTGGAAGACCTAAGAATAAATATATTCAATTTAGAGGAGAAATATAACTGGAATTCTAAAGTATAATCATTGTGAAAATTTTGGTGATAATAGACGATCTTGCGAAGAAGTCTTATATGATCGATGTAATTTGATATATTTTATGATTAAAGTCTTTCTTTGAGTAGTCTTTAATTTTTTTAAATATTAACAATTATTTTTATGGAACTAGATGAAGTGTGAAACGCGAAACATAAATTTGCAAAAGTCGAGTAAATATAAACGTGTAACAATATTTTTTTTAATTGTTTATGTGTGAAGCTATGAAATGTGAAATGTGAAACAACGTTTATAAAATATTTAATTATGAAAGATATGTGAAATGCTAATGTGAAACAATAATAAGCTGAAATGTAAAATGCAAAAAATAATGGTAAAAAATACAAAATATAAAAAAACAAATTAAAGGTTAATTGTGAAGCCAAGTGAAATGTGAAACAGTAAACCAAAATGCGGAATGCAAAACAACAGTATAAGTAAATGCAAAATGTGAAACAGTACTTAAATCTAATATTTTCAAATATTGTCAACTTTCAAATATAATATATAATAGTATATACAATGCTTTTAATATTGCTACATTAATTATTTGAAAATTTTGTTTATGTGTTGATCATTGAGAAAAATGTCAAACATACACGCTCTCTTATGTGTAGTAATGTTTTACTTATAAGTGTCGGAAATTTGACAATTTTCAGAAAAATTATGATACCCACAAACCAATACGCCACAATCAATAGTTTCTCTTTGTTGTTATAGGATATATTTTGGGCTTTGTAACTTCATTGCTTGTTTTTCTATTAAGAGTCTCTTTCAGATTAGGTAATCAATCTATCACTTAATATTAGATTTATAAAATACATGGTTTCACAAATAAAATGCAAAACATGCCTAATTACCAAATACAAAATGCGAAATTCACCTTTTTATGGAATGCGAAATATGAAAAATGCCTAATTACCAAATGCAAAATGTGAACATACCATATTTATGAAATTTTCAGATCTAAAACATGTATAATTACCAAATATGAAATGTGAAACTAGTTTATATCAAATGTCAAATGTGAAATAAAGTAGTTATGATTTTTTATGTTTTTTTTGTTATATATTTTGAATTTAGAACTAATGAGTTTAAGTTTATTGTTGCTTCATTTTTTAGGTCCATTATGATTGATGTCCAGTAGTTGATTCCATTCTATGTTGTCAAGGTACAAATTCGAATCAGGATGAAAATCATTTCCTGATCATTTTCGAGGAATACTTTGTTAGACATTTATGTAAATTTTGTTCCTTTCATGATCAATGTTTACATTAAATTTATGGTTTAGAAACAATTTTATGCTTAATATTTGGTAAATGTATTAAAAATAAAGATACGTGTCATTTCATGTACAAAAATTGATATTGATTTAGGAGATCTTGTTAGGATATCATGATGGTCAATTGTATGTATAAAAAAATCATTTTTAAAAGAAGTCAATAAAAATAATAATCAATAACCTGCAAAATGTGAAATATGTAGTGAATTAAATGCAAAATATAAGATATTAATTAAACAAATACAAAATGCAAAACACTTGATAAGTAATATGCGAAATGCAAAATGTTAATTAAAATAAAATGCATAAGTAGTTGGAGATAATATGTTTATCTTGTAGTCAAGTTTGTTCTTTATTGGCTAGATCCATCGTATTACTCATACTTATAAAAACTGTGTTTTTAAAACTAAACATACCACTAGATTATCCTATTTTTTCTATTTTTTGAATCTTGGCTAATTTGTGTTATTATTTGGAAATAAAGTTTTATTTCGTTATTAAGTGGTCAATATATCTCCTCACATTCAAAAAAATTCTCAAATGTTGCTGCATGTTAAGTTTTTCAATCATTTTTTTTTGCGCAGGTAGGTTTTATATTTTGTCTGTTGTTTTTCTGCATGTGGCTTCAAAACCACACGTAGATTCGTAACAACGATAAATCAGAATGCAAATGTGAAAATATCCTAAAAGAAAACAGAAAATTCAAAATTAGGCCAAAGACAAATGCGAAATACAAAATAAAACCAGAGGCAAATGCGAAATACAAAATAAAGCCAAAGGCAAATGTGAAATGGGAAACAAAGCTCAAAGTAAATGCAAAATGTGAAACAAGTTTAAAGTCAAATGTGAAACATGAAATCAGGCTCAAGGCAAATGCGAAATGAAATTTTTAAAGTGTAATAAAATATGAAACACGTTGCAAAGAATACAAAATGAGAAACTAGTGTTAACTAAATTTGAAAATAATGAAATGCAAAACACAACATTTTACTAAATACGAAACAAAGGTTTTTATAACATCTAAAGAATATATAGCTTTTATCCAAATAATAAATAAGTTCTATAAAAAATATTAAATATGAAAATCAAAGCATATTTTTTAGTACTTTATTTCATTTTCATTTCGTTGGTTTAAAATTTCAACATGTGCATCATTTACTCAATTTCTGCATCATGAAAATTATGTATATTTTCTATACCTTTTAATAAATTTTTCATTTCAAACTATGCATCATTTGGTGTGGATTATTTTTGATCGAATGGTCTTTTGGGAAAAGGTTTTAGGAATTTAATATTTAGTGTGAGATGTAGAGAGATGAAAGAGGTGTGTACTAGCAGTAAATTTTTATCGTCATCATAAATGAAAGTAGTTGGGGTATTATACTCGTTTAATGAGTTGTGGGCCTTCTGGGTCAGATCATGGGCTTGAGTCAAGTTTAAAAGCCCATAAGCCTAATATAGGAAATAACTAGCAACCAGTTGAGTCTGGTCCACTTGTTTGTCCTGTTCGGTGGGGCATGGTACTGGATATATCCGGACAGTCCTTCAGATTTTTACAATGGTTAGTGTCAAAGAATCCGACCTCATCATCATTCACCTCCACCTTTCGATAGAAAAATCTATCTTGCACTTCCTTCCATAATGCATCATTTAGTTCCGCATTTTGCACCTCCTCCTGCTGGCTATGCATCCTTGTGGTGTGCATCGTTTAGCTCTAACAATGTTGTAATCAGTTCCTATGAAACAAATTCACTATCTCATTTTGAACAATGTTTTTCTGTACTTCATTCATTTCAATTTCTTTATCGATATGTACTATTTTGTTTTGCACATGAGGGGATGTGTTATCCATATATGTGCATTTTTTGAAACTATATTCTTCCACTTTTGTTTGGAATATATGAAAGTTAAGAGTTTTGTTTAGCTATATTGTTACAAGTCTTCTTCCATTAATGTTATGAGTTTATCCTTCGTAATTACTGACTATTCCAACATAAAATTTGTAGTTGACAGTCTAGTAACCTCATCATTCAGACCTTTTTCATCTTTTTCAAAGTTACATTTTCAATCTTTAGACTCTCTAATACGTGCACAGTTTCTTTGTCAATTGGTTGTGATAGTCTTTCTAACTATTTCTTCAACAACAAAGTAATAAACATATAATACTATACCAAATATGAGATGTGAAATGAAAAACAAGATAAAATATAAAATATGAAATGCAAAACATGATGTGAATATCAACACAAAAGCTCAGTATCAAACATAAAATAAGAAACAAGAGAAAATATCAAATACGAAATGTGAAACATCCATAACTATCAAATACAAAGATAGGAGAGAGAGAGAGTGGAGGAGAGAGAAAACTTCAAGGTCATGAACCGCCATTAATGGTGGTTCCGATCATTGTTCTTTTTTTTATTATTGTTTTCTTTCGCTATATTGTATCTCTATCATGGAGATATACAATAACTTGGCTTTTGAAGAAGATTTCGATCTTAAATTCAAGAAATAAAATTCAGCCCAATACTCACAAAGAAGAGAAAAGTTACGCCGATATAGTAATTCAAAAAGAAACACAGCCAAGAAAAGAGAAGAAGGCTGATTCTATAACTTACAAGGGAAACCATATTTCAATTCAGTATTCAAAAAGTGTTAAAGAAAGCTTGAACAAGGTTTCGAATGTGGTTTTGATTGGAAACATTTCGAACGTAATACCAAAGAAATCTGTTGTAGATAGTTTATTGACTTTCTTAAAACTTAAAGGAAGTTTTAACTTCTTTAAATGGGATTCTCGCCACATAATTTTTGAGTTCGATCTTAGAGAAGATGCAGCAAAGTTATGGGAAAAAAGACTATGGTATCTTGGAAGTGCTCTGATGAGTGTCTTGCATTGGACGCCAAACTTCAATGTGAAAATGGAGAGTTCTTTGGCATTAGTCTAGATAAGAATTGAGCAGTTACCAGAATTTTTTTACGATAAGCAAATATTAACTGAAGTGGTTTCGACTATAGGTTATCCTTACAAAATTCAATATGCTGATAGAATCAGGCATATAATAATTATGTTTTTGCTATGGTTGAAGTTGATGTGGCTACTAGGCTTCACTCTAAAATCTGGGTGGGTTTCGGCCAAAACGATGGCTGTTGGTTGAATATATCCTACAAAAATGTTCCCAAATATTGCTCTGTATATTACCATCAGGGTCACAATAACAGTGAATATGCCAAAGAACAAAAAATAAAAGAAAATATCAAGGAAACTGCTATTGATAGAAACGTCAATCTTGATTCTTTATTAATGAAAGAAAATGTTTACAAAGAGAAGATTTACAAAACTGGAAATATTAATGTTACTGAGAAGATTTACATTTCTAAGATCAGATCAATAGTTATTGAAAAGGAACATCCTATTCCTAATGCTACTGTGGAAATCAGTGATGAAACTCTTGGTTTGAAAGGAAATCTGGAGCATGATCTTAAATTGTTCAAGGAAAAGCCCGTTTCTCTGCAAAAAGGAGAAGGTATTAAGGAACCTGCAGAAAAAATTGAAGTTATTGAAGCGTTACATGATATAAGAAAAATCATTGATTCAACTCAAGAATTAAATTTTCTATATTCTAGTAACAATTCTCCTAAAAAAGGTAATATCGGAAGTGAGTGTACTTCTCATGTCACCTTGACTAACATGGGATCTCCTACGGAAAAGAGTTTCAACAATATCCTGAAAAAGAAACTTAAGTCTGTTAATAAGGGTAAAAGGCCAAGCAAAAGGGTGTTAACATCTCTGTAGTTTTCAGGGATTAAAAAGAAGTATAAATATGGCTCTGATAATGATTAAGATTTTAAACTGGAATGTTCGCGGTATTAATAATAATCCTACAGTGGGAAGACTTAAATATGTCATTTTTAAGGAGAAAGTCAAGATCCTTCCTATTCAAGAACCTCTTGTCAAAGTTGAAACTCAAAGGGAAGTGGCTGTCAGGTTAAACTTTCCTAACTTTAGTGCTAATTATACTAATAAAATTTGGATTTTTTGGTCTTCTGACATTAATATTAGTATCCTTACTAATAGAGATCATTTACTTCATCTTGAAGTTATATACCCTGGTATATTTAATAGCTTTGTCATGACTGTAATTTATGCAAAATGTAATCATGTTATGAGAAGAAATCATTGGAATGATCTAAAAGTTAGTTCTAATGAGATTAGGATATGGATTACCATGGGAGACTTTAACATTGTAGCATCAGCTGAGGAGCAAATGGGTTGCACAACCTTGTGCCAAAAAGGAATTGATGATTTTGTTGAAGCTATATATATGACTGCAATCTGGAAGATGATGCTGTTGTGGGCTCAAAGTATACCTGGAATAAAAACATGAAGTGGAAACGATTAGACAAGGTGATGTTCAACTCCAATTGGGCTGAATATTTTCAGCCCACTCAGGTTATCAACAGTTCTGACCATGCTCCTATGCTTATTAGTTATTCTTTAACTAGTGATAGTCAAACTACTAAAAAAAAGTTTCAAGTTTTTGAACATATGGACTTCTAACGATTTTTTTCTTGAAACTGTGGATAAAAATTGGAATTTAAAACTAAATGCAGCTCCTAGTAATATTTTTTGGTATAAAATGAAAAGACTAAAAAGTTGTCTAAAAACTGGAACAAGGATCAATTTGGTAACATATTCAGTAATCTAAAAGAGGCTGAGGATAAAGTTAAAATCATGGACACTATCCATCAGAATATGAATAACACTATTACCAAAAACAATCTTAATAAGGCTATTGCTATGCATATTAAGGCCTTGAGAATCGAAGAATCTTATTGGAGGCAAAAATGCTATAATTTATAGCTTAAAGAGGCTGATGGTAACACCGAAGTTTATCATGCTTATGTTAATAAAAAAGAAGGAAAATTCAATAAAAGACATTAAAGTTGGGGATGACTGGTTGTATAATGATAATGACATTGGAAATGTTGCTGTTAATTATTTTTCTACTTATCTGTCTCTTAGCTCTTATAACAGTCTGGATGAAGAAGCCACATTGCTCTCTGATCCTATCCTGGAAGCCATTCCTAAAATCATTTCAGAGGAAGACAATAAGAATTTAATGAAACATGCAAATGAAGAATAAATTTGGAATGCTATCAGCACTATGAAAAATGGCAGTGCTGCAGGTTTGGATGGTTATAATATTACATTTTTTTGAACATGTTGGAACATCATTAAAAAGGATCTTACGATCTCTATGAACTCTTATTTGAATGGATATAAAATGCCTAGTGGGATGTTTGCCACTGGCATTACTTTAATCCCTAAGAACTCTAGCACTATCAACTGGGGTAACTATAGACCTATTAGCCTATGTATCATGTATAACAAAATATTTTCTAGAATTTTAAATAATAGACTAGCTAGTATTTTTCCTAATATTATTTCTAATACTCAAAGTGCTTTTGTTATAAACATAACTATTCATGATAATATCTTAATAGCCAAGGAATTGGCTTTTGATTTAGACAAAAAACCTAAGACTGGAACATAATGGTTCAGTTGGACATCTCTAAGGTATTTGACAAAATGTTTATTCCCTTTCTTATTAAAGTTCTTAGTCTTTTTGGCTTCTCTAGTAGATTCACTAATCTGATGAAAGAGATGATTAATAATGTGAAGCTTTCTATTTTAATCAATGGTAGTAGCTATGGTTATTTCAATTCTAATCGAGGCTTGAGACAAGGAGATCCATTGTCCCCAAGCCTCTTCATTCTGGGCCAAGAAGTTCTATTTAGAGGTTTAAATCATTTGTTTGAGTTGAATAGATATATGCAATTTGCATCTAGGTCTAAAATGCTTATTCTATGCACTGCCTTTGTTGATTATATAATTATTTATACTAATAGTCTACCTAAAACTATTGATTCTCTAAGTGTTTTCCTAGACAGTTACCAGAGAGTTTCAGGTCAAAGTATCAACAAACAAAAGACAAAAGTTATTACCTCCAAGAAATCGCAACCTTGCAGACTTAATATTGTGGAGAATTCTACTGGCTTCACTACAGATTACCTCCCAACATGCTACCTTGGGATAACTCTGCACAACAACAATAAGGCTGTTAATTATGATCATCTTCTGGATAAAATAAATGGCAAGCTAATGGATTGGAACATAAAGCAGCTATCGTGTGGGGGGGAAGATTATCTCTTATCACTACTATCCTATTGCCTATCACTCACTATTGGATGCAAAGTAAAATGCTTCTTAGTTTTATTATAAACAGATTGGAAAATACTTTTAATAAATTTCTTTGGAGATCAAACATAAATGAGAAAAATATTCACTGGTCCTCTTGGAAAAAAAATTATTTTCCTTTTGAGGAGGGTGGATTGAATATCAGAAGTTTATCTAATATTCAAACTACTTACTCCCGTAATCTCTGGTTCAATTACAGGAAAAAGAAATCTATTTGGTCTTTGCTAATGCATAAAACTTACAATATGAGCATTCATCCTTTAAAAGTAAATCACAGTAAAAATGTTCTATAACCTGGAAACATTTGATGCATATTAAAGAAGAAGTGGAGCAGAATGCGAGATGGCATTTAGGCAAAGGGAAAGTGGACTTCTGGATGGACAACTGGCATGATATGTATCCCATCTTGAACCTTTTATTGCCCATCAATAAGTGGTTCTTAGAGACCAAGGCCAGCACCTTTTGGAAAGCTGATTGCTGGGATTTCTCTACGTTGAGTTCTTTACCTGAAACCAGAAAAGAAAAAATTATGAAGTTCAAAATTATTCCAGAAAAGAAGATGAAATAATCTGGACACTTTCGCTAGATAAGAACTTCAACTTCAAATGTACTTGGAATTCAGTGACGAAATCAAACTGCAAATCAAGTTTCAACAAGAAAATTTGGTCTACTATAACTCCCATGAAATTTTCTTTCCTTCTCTGGAGAGTTATTAATAATTACTTGCCTGTTGATTCAATTTTACAAAAAAATCATTTTAACTTAGCTTCAATTTTACAGTGAAAGTATTAATCACCTCTTTGTTAGCTGTGACTACTCTTGGAGTCTTTGGTGCCATTATAGCAATATGTTTAAAGTCAGGGTCGAAAGACATATGACTATTAAACATATTGTCTACAATTGGTTTTGGTTTTCTAATGTTAAAACCCATATCACCCACTGTTTTCCAACTCTCATTTGTTGGGTGATATGGAAAAGTAGGAATAATGAGAAGTATAAAGGCACTGGTTTAAGTCTTCATACTTCCATTACTATTATTAATAATATTATTTTGGCCCTTGATATCTCCAATGTGCTAACCAGCAAACACAGGATGAATACCAGAGATGATGGTCAGTCAGTGCGTTGTCTGTCTCAAGATAAGAACTGTAAAATTGGTGAATTTTGTGGAGCGATGATAATCAGGAATTCTGAAGGAGTTAGTGTTCATTCTTCCTCTAAGTTGTTTGGTAAGCTTACCCCTCTGGTAGCAGAGACAATTGCTTTACTAGAGGGGCTGTTAATTTGCAAAGAAAATAATTGGATTAGCACGGATATTGAATCGAACTGTAAAATTCTTATTAACATAATAAAGAAAAATACATATCCATAGTACCTGAAAAATATCATCTCCATGTGCAAAAGCTTGTTGATGCTCTCTATGACTTTATCCTTCATTTGAGAGACCAGAATCGCGTTGTAGATTGGCTAACAAAATGAACATTGAAGTATAAAGAGAAGCTTAGCTTCTCACACTTCAATGCGCCTAACCAGCTTCTCACACTTCAATGCGCCTAACCAGCTCCTCTCGATCGTTTTTCTTGAAAGTTTAGGCTTAGGTTATATTTCTACTTCTTGAAACTATCGATTCTGTTGAGGGTTTCTTTATTTCAGAAAGGAATTGGGCAAGGGTGCTCTAAGCTGGAGGAAGTGAAGATTGCATGTGGCTATCCCTAGCCGATCTATTAGTTGGTCAAGAAGAGGATCGCTTTCTGGACTTATGGAGCTCATTCTGAAGGTTGATTGTATATGGGGTTCTATCTCTAAATCGGGAAAGTTTCTTCTAAAGGTTGCATGTCTCTAGGGACATCTCTCTAAATTGGAAGAGGCAGATTGATCTAGGGTTTACTAAATCGGTCAGTAGAGTTAATTCCTATTCTACCAAGGGGTTTGGATGACGATTAGAAGACTGAAGGGATAGAATTTTGGTCCTAATTCGCCGGTAGAAATCGTCTCTGAGTCTCTCTAGATATTGAAGTGGTTTAGGTGCTCTAAGCTTGTATCGTGAAGATAGGTTGCAGTATCAGGGCTTTTGTCTTTTTGTCTTGTAGCCCTCTTAGTTTTAATTCCTTTGTTAGTTAGTCCTTTCAGTTTGTATTTTTAGCTATTTAGCCATTAAACTTTGTATTTCTCTCAACTTGATAATAAAATATCTCCTTTTTTCCATAAAAAACTATCAAATACAAAATGTGAAATATTTGTGACTAGCAAATGCAAAATATAAAATATCCCCAACTACCAAATAGGAAATGAGAAATAGATTATTACATTTTTATCTAGTAATTTGATCAGACGTTTATTCATATTATTAAATGATAGAGTTTTTTAATCTTATTCACATAAGATTTCTTCGTATTTTCTTGGGACTCTTATATTGGTTTCTTTATATACCTAATTCTACGTGAAGTAGAAGTTTACATATATGAATTTAGATTTCTCTATCGGTTAGGAGATCTACTCATGTATGGTTGAAATTGGTACTCTTGCATATAATTTATTGCCTCATCTTTTTCATCTGATCTGGCCTATGAGCTCTAACAATTCCAAAAGAGAGGAATTTGTTTTTAAGACCTCAGAGGAAGAATGAAGTTCTTAGGAAGTACTAATAGATTATGATAGAGATGATGAAGATATGGAGTCGGTTTGGGAGATGACAGAAATCTAACAAATGTTAAAATATCTAACACATTTACTAAATATGAAATGAGTTTTTAAGACAAATACAAAATGTGAAACTGAGTTTAAAATACATGTGAAATGCAAAACTAAGTATAACCCATACCTGATCATCTATAATCTTATTTAATGATTCAGTCAAATCCAACTCTCCATCTATTTTAATTCCCATTAATTTAAAACAACTTGGCATCAAGCCTTCTATACTTACACCTTCTTTAATTATTGTATACTCCATAATATACGATTTTTAATCATTTAACAAAAGAATATGATACCCACCATTAATATAGCAAAACATCTTACGCTTTTTTCAGGGTTTTTTCCAAAACAAGTGGTTATTTAATTCGTAAGATTCGTCGTGAGTGCTCCAACCTATTCGTAGTTGTTAATTTTTTTGTATTTTCAAAATAATGAACCATTATCAAAGCCAATACATCACCTTATGTTGAGAAGAACAACGTTGATCTTGCTAACATAATCACCAGTATAGCCACACCAATTACTCATTGATTTCCTCCAATTCTAAGAGTTTTGGTTATTCCATCCTAAAAGAGAGAAACATAAAACAAATATGAAATGTGAAATGTTACTAAAATGTGAAACACTAAGTAAATTATATGTTAAATGCAAAATGTGAAACAATAACTAAATGTTAAATGCGAAAAAAAATATAAAATTAAATTTGAAATTTAAAATAAATAATGTTGTGAAACACCAAATTCATAGCTTGATATTTGTTTTCATAATTTATATTGGCCTGTTTTTCCTTGTCTTCCTTCAACTGTGTCAGACAAATACGTTGTTGTTGTTGTTATTATTATTCTTATTCTTATTATTATTATTATTGATTAGTATTCCTCCTATAAATACCTGATTTAGAAGGTTTTGGAGGTAAACAATGTTATCTCTTCACCGTACTTTAACTCAAAGATGATCTTTACATACTTGGTTGTTAGTTCTACAAATATTGAGTAGAATTTGAAATCTCCTTATTCAGGATCATAGGATTTGACCATGTTTCTTGTAACGAATACGAAACATATGTTAATATTAAACACAAAATATGAAACAAGTAGACAGTAAAATGTAAAATGGAAAACAAGCTTAAAATGGATTGAGTAATGTAATATTCGTGTTATAAGTTAAAAATGAACTTGGAAATACGAAACATATCTAAACACAAAATAAGAAACAAGTTACAAGTGAACTAGGGATACAAAAACATGCTACAAGTTATAAGTGAACTGAGAAATACAAAACACAACTAAATATGAAATATGAAACAAGGTTCAGACATGAAATATGAGACGCGAAACAAACGTAAATACCAAATTTTAACTACTTAACAGAATCTGAACCAAAATCAAACATGCAAATCAGTATACGATATGTTTCTTTCTCTATTTTAAAATATTTGCATTAAAATATGGTTCCACGAATTTGAAAATGTCTGTTTTCATATTTTCAATCTCTCGTTCAACCATTTTTTTAAATCGAACTCTTAAAACTAACAAAATAAAGTTGAGTCGTTGAAAATAACCTAATATTATTTTTCTAAACTAAAAGCAAGTATATTACCTAATTGAGAATATTAATACATAGAAGACAAAATATGAAGCTCTAAAAATAAAGTCTTAGTAAGGTTTCAACGAATGGGGCTGGAGGACTCTTGTAATAGACTTTATATTGGAGTTTAAAGTCGCATTTTCGTCGCTAGTTTGACTTTTGATCATCGTGATTTTAGAGAGAGCATTGAATTGTTGAGAGATAATCGGAGGTCGCAAGTTTTGAAAGAGAATTGAGAAGTGGAAAAGTTTGATTCTGTATTTGAACCCCTACTTTATACTAAAGGAGTATTTTGTATAAAATGTGGCTTAAACGCCTAACAATTGTTAATATGTATATATTTGGTACATCGTAATTGAAAATATTACTGAATATCTATTGATAACTTATCTTTAAATAAATAGTATATGATCGCTTCATATATTTTTTGTAAGTGATAAGTTGATATTCATGAATGATAAATTAGTTTAAAATAGTTTCTCGGTAGATTGAAGAATTTATAAATAGAGAAAGTAACTAATGTATATATATAGAAAGGATTCAAGTGTCAAATCATCAAGTGTTTTTTTTTCAAGAAAAGTACGCAGCCTATAGATAGTTTGTTACAAACAATAGACCAATGTTTGTTAAATTGATATTTCATCCCACTTTAGTACTTAATATAAACACATTACTTACATATTAGACATTTAGTCATTTACACTTATATTTTACACCAAATTCATCTATTACATTATTTATCTATTATTTTATCCAATATAAAATAATTATTTTTACTATTCATTTATTTATATCCTTATAAGTAGCCCCATCTTAGTCTTTGCGAAGAAAAAATAATAAATGGCTAAATTTGTCACTTGTGAGTTAGTTTCCTCCTCGGAAGCACCTCGAATATCTACTTGGGTAAAGAAATCTGAAGAAGCACTAATAATTGTTTTTAATGCAGCTTATATCTTCGAAGAAGATTCCTCATCTCCTTGGAAATACACTGATCGTGCCCTTTTTATTACAATTAAAACCATCCAAAAACCACATTTTCGGAATTTATTTGAAATAATAAAGTTGATTTTAAAAATAATGTAGAAGGTAATAGACGATGATGGAAAACTGTATCGTTTACTCTGACACATCTCACACATGTCAAACCACTCAAGTTACCATCATTAGGTATTTGTTAGACGTCAAATCAATGCTAACCAATGGGCATTTCGCATAACTCTATAACTTTTCCTTCAAAAATATTATTACTGATCCTCACAGTCTTTTTTATACATTCATATCCATATCACTAAACACTTAACTCAAACAAAATATATAGATAGAGAAAGTAAGCTTTCCGTTCAACTATCTCCTTCATAAAAATCAATTTTATACATTCTTTTCTAACCAGAAACCATCATCATCATTGTATTTGATCCATGTGTTTCTATCCAATCTTCTTTCACTCTCAATCTACTAACTTCTCTGTTTATTTTTTGTCTAAAAACGCTTGTGACTGGCTTACTATTGCAAAAGCATTGCTAAGAAAAAAGCTATGAGAATAGTGTACGATCAACCTCTTCAAGTTGTCTAAACCTTTACTTACAATCCCTGGAAATCTACAAAGTAACAATCACCTTTTATTGGTCTCGGGTATTCTTCTAACAATCCTTATTGCATAACCCTCACAACTTGTGCACAAAAGTCTCCTAAAAAAACTTAATTCCTTGCCATAGGAGAATCCAAGGAACTAAACATCTCAAATAAAAAACATCACTCCTCACATCCTAAAACAAAAAATTACTATCACCAAAATACAAGGTAACCCCAAACCTCTTTCCCCAAAAGAAATAGTTGTGACGAGCAAAAGATCGTATGTGATTCTTTCGAAAAGAAACTAATAATTCTGCTTCAATGGCACATTCTCAGCCTCAAAATGATCCATCTTCTTTGAAGGTGCCTTCGCAAACTCAAGATGAACCCGATGCTCCAAAGGTACCTCCCCAACTTCGAGATGAGCCATCCAAAGAAGTACGTGACTCTGAATCAAAAATAGATAGTGATTCAAAAATTTAAATAGTGGATAATACTCGTACTTAAAAGAGAATATTTTGAAAAAATAAATCGAAGGCAAAAAATAAGAAGAAAACAAAAGAAGTCGTCACACTGCCTATAGAAGTGGTTGTTACTCTTATTGTAAAACTCAAAGACGTTTTTCATGAGTATCGTATCACACTTAATAATGTGAAATATTAATAGTTTGATCAGCCAGAATCAACTACGTTTCATAGACAATGAGGTATTCCAGAAAACATATCTCTTCGTCTACCCTATGTAAAAGAAACTTCTCTCTTATATGGTGCAAACGAGTTAGTTGTTTATTCAGAAATCTTGAACTGGGGTCTTCGGTTCCCATTGGATTCAACTGTCATTAACTACTTCAATATCATTGATCTATGCCCTAGCCAAGCAAGTCTCAACCATTGGTTTACACTGCTGCCTTATATTATGGCTTCAAGACTTTCAAAGATACATCTTCCAATTGAACAGTTTATAGCAAAGATGGGTGTGTCAAAGAACCTAGTTCTTCCATTTTACTATATTATTTTCGAAGACACTTTGAAGATAATCGACGACCTTCTCAAGGCAGATCAAACATGGAAAAAATTCTTCTTCATATCTGGTTGTTGGGAAAATAACGAAGAAATATCCACGAAAACTCCATATATGTTATCAATGAAGTGGAAAATCACTAGTAAGTTCTATTATTCTTCATTTCTGTTTTTATACTAATTATCATTAACTTTGTCTACGATGTGTAGAAAGTACAAAGAGCTATCAAATACGTATTGCTACAGAGAAGGAGACATTCTCTAAGTTAAATGAATGGGCTCAAAATGTGTGTTCAAACAAATTTCACAAATGTTTTGACCCACTCAACTTTGTTCAAAGTCACTTATGAAAGATTCTCGAGAGTTTATTAGGGTTATTGATAAACTAATGAAGCCTCATTTTCCAACTGATGTGGTGAAAATATTAATTACCCCGATGCAACAGTTCTTCTTCCTGCACGGAATAGGGCCCAAGTTACAAACCAAAGAAGAATTTTAAAAGAATAGTACTCAAGTTGAGTTATTGAAAGCGAAGAAGAAAACAAAGGTCAACCCATAAAAGAAGTTGAAAATAAAGACTGAAGAAATTATCACCCATGATACTGAAAACTAGATCCTTGAAGCTCCCAAAAGAACGAAAAAAGTTTCTTCAAAAAAAAGAAACCTTGCTCATCGAAGAACTCTATTAAACTTATCCTTGAACAAGCTATTGACGTTTCCACCCGAAATCCAACATCTAAGATTGATGAAAATGAAGAAGAGAATCAAGATCATCATCTCTTCGACTATGGACCACAATTCGAAGAAATCGAAAATTAAATTGTTAACACAATGGACAAGACTGTTGACAATCCTCCCCAAGATCAAGAAGACAATCTTATCCAAGATCAAGAATACAATCTGACCTAAAACCAAGAAACATCTCTCTAAGAAAACCAATCACCAAGCCTTTCAGTGATTCATTCCTAAGAATCTACATCAGAAGAATCATTTATTTTATACCACACTGATGAACTATCATTGGCTTTGCACAATATGGTCCGACCTATGGAAACTCTCAAACGTAATGCAAGACAACTTGAGGTTGATGCTAAGAAGTTTGTCGACGAAGCACTAATAGTTCGGGATAAATACGAAGGAGTTGTTAAAGAACTTTTTTAACTTTGAAAAGAATCTGGTGGCAACAAGCGATGGGATAAAAGTGTTGAAAGAATTCTCATGCACCAGTTCCACAACTTTCAAGAAGACAATGCGGATTTTTAAAAATTTGCAATGCAAATAAGAAATGACTTAACTGCTAAGAATCGCCAGTTGTAAGAAGAGCACTCCAACTATGAGAAGCTTAAGCATTTGTATCAAGAAGCTGAAGATGCAAAACACAAGGCCCTCGAAGATTTAAAGAATTTCAAAATCGAGGCTGAAAAAGATAAAGAATCTTCTCGTAATGGTGCTGAAAAAAAACAAAATCTGTTATTAATGCTACTGTAAACAAGTGTGAAAATTATTGCTTTGATACTTTATATATTTTTGAAAATAAAGCCAAAATATCCATGATTCTTGACTTCCATCAAAAGTTTCAAAAGGCAAACATGGAGGATTACTGGTACATGGTTCCCCGAAGACCAACGTCGTAATGCTTGTTTTAAATCTATTGTGAGTGATTCAAAAGACTCTGAATCTAAGGAGGATGAAAATAAAAAGTCTACTTCTTCGGTAGAATAAAATTCATAAAATGAAGATAACTCCTCAGATGACAACTCGGGTAGTGCTCCGAAAGATAACTACTAAAATGAAGATAACTCCTCAGATGACAATTAGGAAGTTGTATGCTTTGTTGACGATTTTTGTGTTTAATTAACCCATTTCATGTATTTTGGTAAGTGGCTAGCACATGCCACTGTTTGTATCTTGTAACCAAATATTATGTTCGTTATTTTGATAATATCACAACTTGACTTGGCATTTCAAACTCTTTGGCACTTCAAATTAATACTTCGTTTAGGATAACCTTAACACAAACTTTGCACTTAAAAAATTATAGCTACACAAATTGGTACTTCGAATATTATCGCCACACGTATTGGCATTTATAAAAATATTGCCACACACATTGGGACTTCGAATATTATCGCCACACACATTGGCATTTAGAAAAATATCGCGACACACATTGGCACTTCGAATATTATCGCCACACACATTGGAACTAAAAACAATATCACCACACACATTGGTACTTTGAATATTATCGCCACACACATTGGCACTTAGAAAAAATATATATTTCATAAATTCTTACAAGGGTGATCAGTTCTTTTTTAATTTATAATTTTTCCTTATTTTTGAATAATAGTAAATTTTTAATTTGATGTTGAATAGAGTTCATGTTTGTTAGATTGATTTTGTCACCATGATAAAGACACCGCACACTTGATTTATTATCAAAAGAATTATCGTATTCACAATTCCGTCTATATAGGCACCTCATCAAAACCTTCTTGAGCCACCAGGAGAGGAAAGAGTGTGCCACTAGTTGGTATACAAAAAAGATAATTTCCCTATCAATATTCACAAAATTACTCACAGTACAGTCGCAAATGTTCAATGTTCCAAAGGTGTTGTAATGGTCTCCCCTTCTTATCTTCCAAATGATATGTCCTTCGCTTGACCTTTTCGAGCACTGTATACGATCATTCCAAGTCCAGACCCCATTTACCCAATCGTTTTTCCTTGGAATGCAAGAAGACCTTTCTCAAAACTTTGTGTCCCACTTTAAAATCTTTTGTCTTACTTTGGAGGCATAACACATCCTCATGAATGTTTAGTAATGAAGTGAATTCAAATGTTCTATAATCCTATTTTCTTCTACCAAATCAAGTTATGATCTTCTAGCCTTCTCGTTATCGACCTCGGAATACTTAAGTACTACATAAGATGGAAGCGTAGATTCCATTAGGTTGAATGTATCCATCCCATATACTAGAGAAAAATGAGTATTCAGCGTTGCAATTCGAGGTATTTTTCTATATGCCCATACTACCTCTAGAAGATAATTAGGTCATTTTCCAACTGCACCTTCCAAATTTTTCTTAAGGTCCTCCAAAATGATTCTATTAGTGACCTCCACTCGACCATTTTCTGGTGGGTGAAAAGGTGTTGAGAAACACTGTTTGACTCATCTCGAAAAGCAACATGATTTCATCTCTTTATTATTGAACTGAGGTCTATTATTTGTGGTAATTACCTGAGGCATCCTAAATCTATAATAACTATTTGATAAAATGAACTTGATGACATCTTTAGCTCTTATTTCTGATAAATGTTCTACTTCTGCCTATTTTAAAAAATAATATGTTGCAACAATAATAGTACTTCACCCTACTGAAGCCATAAGTAGTGAGACAACCAAATATATCCCTCATCTATCAAAGGAGAATGCTTCAGAAATCGTATCCAGTGGTACAACTAACATATGAATGGTATTTGCAAATCTTTGACAAGTATCACAGTTACGAACTAGATTCCTAGCATCATTCATTATGGTAGGTCAATAATATCCTGCCAACAATACTCTTCTTGTTAAAACTATGAAACCACAATGAGCAGTACTTTCCCCATCATGCAACTCCGACAAGATTATCTAAGATACATTTTTCCTCAAACATTTCAACAAATGCCAAATCAAAGATTTCTTATAAATCTATGTGTTTTGTACCTTATTATTTGGTCAAATCTATTATCAACTGGCAAAGTCCCTTTGTCCACAAATACTTCTTTGTAATATTGACATTGCTCATATTTCATGATTATGGAATGACTCTCTTGTGTTAAAATCCAAGGATAGCCCTCGGAATATGGAATGGTTGCTAGAGAATCTGCAATAGTCTTTTGTCCCCCACTAATATGTTCAACCTTGAAATCATCAAACAACACTATCAATCCTCTCAATTCTTGCAAACAATTTATGAGTTGATCTTTCTTGGCCTTGGATATCCTGACATGTGATTCGCCATAAGTTATGAATCAGTCTGTAGTCGTATTTTTCTAGCTTCATATATATTGGCAAGTCTCAACCCGATAAATGTTGCCTCATATTTTGCCTGATTATTTGATGTTTGAAATCCAAACCTTATAGCTTAATACATCGCCTTACTCGATGAAGCTACCAATTGAATTCATGTTCTCGATCCCAAAATATTTGAACCTCTATCAGTTCTAACCAACCATTCATCTGTTAAAGCCAATTCATCTGTGTCATTTCCTTCCGCATCGGATCTGTCTGAGTGAAATTCGACGAGAAAATATGCTAAAGCTTGGGCCTTGATAGATTTTCGAGAAGAAAAGTCAATGTCATAATCTCCCAACTCTATGGACCACCTCGTCATTATCCCTGAAACGTCTGGTATTTCCAACACATTATTTAATGGAAACAAAGTTTTAACTATAATTGGATAGGACTGGAAATAAAGACGCCTCTTTTGAGCGACTACAACCAAAGACAAGGCTAATTTTTTTAACTTCAAATATCATTTTCTGAAGCAAACAAACTTTTACTCACATAGTACACTGGTCATGGATACACTTCTACTTCTCTTACTACAACAGCGCTTAAAGCGTAATCCAAGACTCTAATATATAAAACAACTTATCACATAAAAGTTGTTTAGACAAAAAATCAAGGGATGACAAATATTCTGTAAATTTTGCAAACTCTACTTCGCACTCTGGTGTCCACGAAAATTCCTTATCCTGCCTAAAAATGTGGAAATATGGAGCATATTTATTTGAAAACCTATGTATGAATCTATTTAGAGCTTCCAACCTTCCCGTCAAAATTTTCAATTCTTTGATTGACCAAGGCGGAGTCATGGTTATCAAAGCTTTCAACTACTCTGGATTAGCTTCTATCCCATTTTCACTTATTATGTACCCCGAAAATTTCCTTCAACAAACTCCGAAGGTACACTTATCAGGGTTTAACTTCAAACACATAACTCTTAAATTCTAAAAACCCTTTATAAATCTTGTAAGTGATCTTTATCCTTAGTACTTTTTACCAACATATCGTTTATGTATACTTTCATAATTCTCCTAATTTGATTGGTAAAATATTTGTACACTAACCTTTGAACTCGATAACAATATAATCCTCTATCAGTAATAAACCTAGTGCGTTCTTGATACCAAAATGCATAACTCGATAACAATGTAATTCTGTAACAGTAATAAACTTAATCCTTTATTGATCACTTGGATTTGATCATACCCGGCAAAAGCATCCATAAATGAAGAAGCTTATTACCTGAAGTTGAATCAACAAGTTGGTCTATATTTAAGACAGGAAACGGATCATTCAGATATGCACGATTTATATCAGTAAAATCGACACACATCCTTCACTTTCCATTTTTATTTTTCATGAGCAAAATACTAGCAGTCCATTCTGGATATTATGCCTCTCGAATATGGCCTAATTTAGAAAACTGTTCCACCTCAGTCATTATTGCCTCAAAATTATCCATAAAGAAAGTCATTTTTTTAATAATAGGCCCGAATTTTGGGTCAACTGCTTGAACATGAAAAATCACGTCGGAATGAACCCCTACGACATCCTCATCTTTCCAAGAAAAACTCTGTAAATTTTTGGACAAATATCTTACCATTTGATAACGCATTGATGATGATGATAACAACGTTTCTATTCTCAAGATTTTTCCATTAGAAAAATTGTATACGTTTACATTATCATTGGTTACTAATGAATCAGAGGTCTCCCTCGGATCATCTACCCGTTCCACATCCGAGGAATTCTCTTTTAACTGTTATTTTGTCCTTCTATCAATATTCACACCTTGCTTAGTATGTAAAATTGTTTCAAAACACTCTCAAGCCACTTGCTGATACTCATAACCACACCTACACGATCCTCAATCACATACTTTAAGCATTGATGAAATGTAAAAGTGATGACATGCATTTTTTTATAGCAACGATCTCCCCAATATAGCATTGCATCTCGTCGAACTATCAACTACCATAAACCGTACTCGCACATTTTTCTAAAATAGACACCTGCCTAATAAAACTTCATCTTCGAATTCTCCAATAACCTGTGTTGCCACCCTGGTAAAACCAACTATAGTACGATCAAATCATAGAATTACATGAGGAAATCTCATTTTTCATATGTTATTAGGAATACATTGGCAAAATTTCCAGTATTAATGAGTATCCTTTAAATCTCATTGTATGTTATTTCTGCTCCAATTACCACTACATCTTCATGGGGACCAGTGATACCCTTTAAATCGTTATCATCAACCAAAATAAAAGGCATGGGACTTTTTCCATAGATATTAGATGAAATTTTACATTCCAGTTGAGTAGTTAAACTCACCACATGTCTTTTTCGAGAGCTGTTAGTATTCTTTGTCATTGCGTCTCCTCCAAAAATAGCCAGATATTCAAAATAATCACATAAAATTTACACTTTTTTTGTAATTTTGAATCATTAACCATTAACACCACCCTCTGATCTGGATCAGGATCAAGATATTCTGAAGACACATCAAACCCATCCATATGCCATGTCATTAGCAAGGTATCTTCTTGATTCGAAGCTAAATTTATAATCTCCCTCACCTACGGACTGAGGCCCTGAATTTGCTTAGACCCATATTTATTTTTAACAAAATTAGTCAACTTATCATTTCAATTAGAACTTGAATTTCCTTTTAGAGAGGTATGCAATCTGTTGTGTCATACCCAGTCAAAATTTATTGTTTTGTTCTCTTTGGGTCTATTTATAGGTGGTGATTTTCGAAATTGGGCATGGTTCTAAGCTCGTTCAAAAACAGTCACTACATAATCTGTTAATTTTTCATAGTAATCAGGTCTCACCCACTGATTTAACCCGACTTTAGGTTTATGGCAACTAGAAGCCAACATTTGTGAAGGTCTCTACCAATGAGGTAAATTCATCGATGTCAGGGTCAAAAAGACCCCTGCTAGTTAGAAGTACTAGCTTGATAACCTTGATTGATGGGAGGATTTCTTTGGCTTCAATCCCTTTGTTATTAACCAAATCTGATCTAAATATTTGTTGATTAATCAACCATAATTTTTTCCTTCACCAGAGCTATTAGAGCCCTAAAAGTGAGTGTTTTTCTCCTTGTTGTTTCTTTTGCCAAACCTTCAAGGAGAAACCTTTGTCTGGAAGAAACACAAGCCACTTGTTCATCACAGTCATCCAATTTCAGTATTGGTTAATGCAAATCGTTTAGTATAATGTCTCAAGTTTTCTCCAATTATCTGCTTACGTTGAATTATGGTGTCCCATTTGCCAACATTTGTTTATTTCCCATGAATTGTCTTCAGAAAGATCTGTAAAACATCCCCAAAATTAGTTATCGATGTTATCAAAATGTCATTATACCATTTCGGATTTGTTCCTTTAAAATTCTGAAAAAGGCCATACACAATAACTTGTCGTCATCATATAATTTTTAAATTTCTCTATGCGATTATTGGGATCATGTGTCCCATCAAAATTTTCAACTTTAAAAATGTCAAAACTCTTTGGAAGCGCTATTGACCTTATATCAGCGGCTAAAGGGAAAGTCTTCTAATCCACCCCTTGCCTATATTGGCTACCTCTCATACCATCACCCATTAGCGTATATCGTTCTCCCTCTGAATGATTGGTAAATTAATAAGTCATATTATACTCAAAGGTTGGATTTTCAACAACAAGCCCAAATTCATTTTGCTTTTTGAACTTGTGCTCTTTTCAATATTTCTGACGTCGGCTATCATGTCTCTTCGAATAATGCATGTCTTTTTTCATTCTCTAAATGTCACCTCGTCTAAGATTTTAAAAATATCCATTAGAATCAGTCTAAGAAGATTCACTAGTGTCTGAAGGAATATACCAATGTTTATATTTTTTCTCAATTCTAGATGAATTGTATATGTGGTCCAATTGAAACTATAATTCCCGATGATTTCCCCTTGCTTGAAAAACCTCATGAGTCCATTCTGAACAATCATTTGTATTCCTCCTTTTATTCACTCGCTGCACCTCGGATTGTACCCTACATGGTCTAATAAAGTGCTCCCTATGTTCGAGTTGACCATCCAAGTCACCTATTTGTTCCAGCAATTGATTCCTCCAATCTTCCATACTAAATTTATCATGTTGATCATTTTCCTGCAAGTCATCATGTACTTTTTCTCGACCATACCTGACTGTTCAACATTTCCCTTAACAAACATCGTTAGATCGATTTGGACTTTGGGATCCATGACACCGACTTATTTCGATTGTTTGTATTTTTTGTTTTAGATATTAAATCCATATACCAAACGTACTTCCCAATATGGTTCTTAATGATAAATCAGTCTAAAATATCCTCGTGAGTGATAAATTGATCTAAGATAGTTTCTATGTAGATTGACGAACCTATAAAAAGAGAAATTAACTAATGTATTTAGAGATAAAGTAATCAAGTGCCAAATCTTATAAATGGTTTAATACAAACAACAAACAAATATTTATTATATAAATATTTCACCCCATTTATAAACACCCTACATATTACACATTTAGTTATTCAAACTCATATTTTACACCAAATTCTCTTGATACATTATTTATTTATTATTTTATCTAATATAAAATAATTACTTTCTCTCTTCACTTATTTATATCTATTTTAACCTTTGCTAAGAAGCCCCTCAATAACTACATGGCCAAAGAAATTGAAAGAATCACCAATAATTCTGTTTATATCTTAATAAAATATAATAAAGCTACTTGTATACCTTTTACCAAAAACCGAGACTTGCTCAAGATTTATGGTGGTGGAGTCTTTATATTGATGGACAAATCTAGCGTATTTGGTTGAAAATCTTATTGACTAAAAGTCAAAGAGGTTATGCAAAGTAAAAGTCGATGTTTGAATCCGAAGGTTCCTTCCTTCCTATGAATATGATAGAGAACACAACTTACTAGATTCCCCATATCTTCCCACATAATGTCTTATCCTATATGCTGTCTGGGTCATCACTCATCAGAATTAAAAACAGGACCTTTCGATTTTAAGTAATAATTTATCCGGTTGTAAAATGTTTTCGAATTTGAAATAATAAATTTTGATAAAGAAAAAGCAAAAACGCATCGGTTATTCCGTTTTTAAATCGCGCCCACTGAGATCCAAATAACTTCAAATTTCAAAATTGAATCAAATATTTTATGACACGCGCCTTCATTGGTTGATACGAGTCACAAGTATGTGTTCCCTCCAATTATAATACGCCACCTCATCGGATAAAAAACCGGCTCGGCTCCTCATCGATCACGTGTCATTCATGATTCATGTACTAGTCTTAGTCTGCACACGTCGTTCCTCATAATGACCGAATTACCATTCCTCCCTCCCGTGAATAAAAACACTAATTACGTTTTATCTATTTTAAATTGTTTTTAAAAACCGTAGAAACTGTACGCAATTTTTATTTATTTATTTGACTTTATAATTTTTTTACTTTGATTTACCGAATATTGTGATGATATTGATACAATGATACTTATAATTTAGCAACAGTTAAAGTGGAAGAATCAGAAACATTATAAGTATTGAGGGAGGGAGGGAATCGGATCATCTGTGTTTCACTGGAATAAAAAGCTGTCTCACTGTCTTTTCTTACTTTTACTTTTCTATGAAGTTAGAAGCCATGTCCTACTTTATAAAGTAGGGCTATTTTGTATTCTCAATATATCTCGTTTTATATATATATTAATATAAAATTTAATATATTTATTATATTCTAGCCATCGAATTTTTTTATTTTTTTACTTTTCATTGATAAAATAACTATTTCAATTCATTTCTCATAACTTTTTCAACATTTTAAAACGAAGTAAACTTAAAACGTAAAGGTTGAATCTAATTCCTCCATTATATTTTTTATTTTTTTTTATATTTCAAAATATATAAAAAAAATTATCATTTGATTTTACTATTTTGCCGAGAAGATCACCCAATCAACCAATAAGTTAATTTAATTTTGTTTTTTTAGTTTTACATTCATGTAATTTAAAAATCCGTGTTAAAAAAACATATTTTCGAAAATCTCGATTTGTGCAGGTTTTAGCAGAACAACTAATTCTGAGACAGCAGATAGGAATCAGTTTTTTTCTAGAAAAAAACACCTGATTCCGAGACAGTATATAGGAAACAGATGCGTTTTTTTTAATAAAAAAACACCTGATTTCGAGATAGCACATCAGAATCAAGTGTTTTTTATATATAAAAAATGCACTTAATTCCGAGATGTCGTCTCGGAATTAGGTGCATTTTTAACTGTCGTTGTTTCTCAAGATTAGAAAATAAATCGAATAGGTGGCTAGGGTTTGTTATTTTTCAAGATTTGAAGAGAGGAGGCCGTTTTTATAGTGACTAGGCTAGGGTTATGGTTTATGAGTGATTGATGGTGAGAATCTAATAGAAGTTAATAGGGTGAGAGATAGTTGAGATAGGATGAAAGATAGTTGAGATGGTGGTAGCAGTCAATGGAGTTGATGGATAATGAATGATTTTTGGATAAAATAAAAAAAGGGTAAAAATGTTATTTCCTTTGTGGAGGACGTAACAAAGTTTAGTTTTTATTTATGGAGGAAATAAAAATAAATTGATGGAGGAAATAGTCTCACCCAACGTAAATAAAATGGTTACTCGTTTCGTTTTATAATATAAGTCGTTTAAATTTTTTCCACAAATATTAAAGAAAGTACAATAGAAGAAATTAAATTCATTGGTGGAGTTGATAACTTGTACAAAAAGCGAAAAGTGTTGATGGGTGGAGTTGATAACTTATATAAAGGCTAATTATTTTATTGTAATCAATGTCGCGTTATAAAAAACTTTCCTCTAGATGGATTTATATTATGAAACCGAAAGAGTAATTAATAAATATTTGAGGTTATAAATATTAATAAAAATAATTTAAAAATTAGTTATTATTTTTTTATAAACAATAACCACTATAAAAATAATTTCAAGTCATTTTATATATTTCTATATATATATAATCATGATAGTCTAATTTTTTTAAATTACTCGTTAATCATTGTAGAGTTGTTAAGTCATTAGCGAGGCTAAACACATTAGCACATATTAACAATGGAATTAGCACATATTAACAATGGTTTTAAATAGGGATGATAATTTTTTCCGAACCTACGGGTACCTGACCCGATGGGATGGGTTATTGGCTTTATAAAGTAATTCACGGATGGGTCGTGGGTTTGAAGTTTACAATCTGAACCCGACCCACTGGGTAATACCTCATATATTAATATTATATAAAATAATTAATTATTTAATATTATTTATTAAACTTTAAAATAAAGTTATTAATATTAGTATTATATTATGTGATATAATAGAAGAGGATGATAGTATTGATAATAGAGCTAAGTTAGATAGTTTAAATGTTACTTATTCTATGCTGCTTGAGAGAGAAGAAATTTACTGGAAACAAAAAAGCTATTCTAACTGGATTATAAATGGTGATAATAACTCTAAAATGTTTCATAATTATGTTAAGAAAAGAAGGTCTAAAAATGCTATAAAGGGAATTCAGGAAAACAACATTTGGATTGAAACTGATAGTTTGATTGGTTCTTCTGCAGTGAATTACTTCTCTGGTTTGCTCAATAAGACTCCAATAGAAAATGATATAATTTCAGTTACGAACATTATTCCTAGGTTAATTTCTAATATAGATAATGATAATATTTTAAAGTTGCCTACTTTAGATGAATTGTATGATGTAATTAAAAGCTTAAATGTTGACATTGCCTCTGCAGTTGATGGGTTCAACTCCAGGTTTTATCTTGATTGTTGGACAATAATAAAAGAAGATCTTTTAAAAGCAGTGATAGATTTCTTTTTTGATGTTATGTTGCCAAAAGGATTGTTTGCTACTTTGATTTGTTTAATCCCTAAAACCAAATCTCCTAAAACATGGTTACAGTTTAGGCCTATTAGTTTATGTTGTGTTCTTAACATTATCATCTCTAAACTAATAAATTTTAGGATAGCTAAGTTACTTCCTATTATAATATCTAAGGAGCAAGGTGCTTATGTAGAACTTAGGACTATCCAAGAGAATATCTTAATTACTCAGGAACTAGTTAAGGAACTGAACAGAAAAACTAGAGGGCATAATGTAATTATAAATTTAGATATGTCGAAAGCCTTTGATAACTTAGATTTTAAGTTTATATATGATGTCATGCTGTCTTTTGGTTTTAATGATCGAGTCATTCTATTGATTAAGAAATGTATTGAGAATGTTAGGTATTCAATCATAGTTAATGGTTGTGCATATAGCTTTTTTAAATCTGTTAATGGTCTTAGGCAGGGTGACCCTTTGTCTCCCTGTCTTTTTATTATAGCAGAAGAGTTTTTGATAAGGGGTATTAATAATTTAATAAACCATAATAGTTTTATGTCCTATAATATGAAAAGTTTAGTTAAAGTCAATTGTCTGGCTTATGCTGATGATATAATTCTGTTTGTGAATGGTACACAAAGAAGTATTAACATGTTAACTGACTTTTTAGAAAGCTATCAATCACTCTCTGGACAACAAATTAACAGACAAAAGACTACTTTTATTCCATCTTTAAGAATGAATAGAACTAGTATATCAGCCTTAGAAAACATTTTAGGATTTAGGCATGCAAATTTACCTTTTAGTTATTTAGGAATTCCAATTCATTCTAATAATCATTCTGTTCATTTTGAGAAACTGATTGATAAGATAAGAAATAAAATTTCTGATTGGAACTCTAAACATATATCATTTGGAGGAAAACTAACATTGATAAATTCTGTATTAATGACATATCCAATATATTATTTGCAATCAATAAACTTACCTGTGAAAATAATATCTAGGATTGAGAAGCTATTAAACAAATTTCTGTGGGGATATAGTGAAACTGATAAACACATGATTTGGTCTAGCTGGGAGAAGTTGTGTAAACCATATAATGAGAATGGATTAAATTTTAGGAACATAAGAGACATACAAACTGCTTATTCATTCAAATTGTGGCTGAACTTTAGAGAAAATAAGACTTTATGGTCTAGTTTGATGCATTCAAAATACTGTCCCAATATTCATCCATTGCAGTCTACTCTTAGAGTTTCAGATTCTAAAATATGGAAAAGAATGTATGAAGTTAAGGATATAGCTGAGACACATATAGGTTGGAATGTAGGAGAGGGTAATTTAGATTTCTGGTTAGACCATTGGTTTAGTACTAGACCTTTAATAACTTTAACAGCTTTAAATTCTAGTCATTATACACTTTCAAAGATTAATGAGTATTGGATTGATAATGCATGGAACATTGATAAACTTCTAAGCATGTTGCCTTCTAAATATGTGTGTGAAATCAGTAGAGTTAAGATTAATGCACTTTCATCTAATTCTATTGTTTGGAAACTTTCAGTTGATGGTAAATTTAATTTAAAGAAAGCAGTTAAAGAAATAAGAATAAAGAGTGTAACATCTCAAATAAAAGGTAAAATCTGGAATAGTGTTACACCTAAAAAGTTTTCTTTTGTCCTTTGGAGAATCATGAATAATCTGTTAAGTGTTGATAGTAAGTTACAACAACTGGGTTTTAGTTTAGCATCTAAGTGTTATAGTTGTCAGAATTCAGAATCATTCAATCATGTGAAACTGCTTGGTTTACTTGGTCATATTTCTCTGATATGTTTAGGATAAATATTGGGAGGTATATGACAGTGAATAACATCATCAATCTTTGGTTTATGTCTACAACTAAAAGAACACAGATTAGAACAATTTTGCCTTCCTTGATTGTTTATTCTATATGGCATAGTAGAAATAATAGTAAACATAATGATAAAGTTCTTTCATCTAAAAGATTAATTAATCACATATTATTCATGTTGTCGGCATTAGATTTTGGTAGACATTTATCTAGGAAACATTGGTCAAATGACCTGCATATAGCTAAAGAATTACGCTGTTTTAATCATGCTAAAACTTCTTTACTAAGTCAGTATGTTGTTTGGTCTTTGCCTGTTAGTAATAGGTTGTAATTTAATGTTGATGGTTCTTCTCTATTTAATGGTGAGTCTAGTTATGGGTTCATCATTAGGAATAGCTTAGGATATACTATAATTGCTAAAGGTGATTTAATAGGCAAGTGTTCTGCTATAATGGCTGAGGTTATTGCTCTTGTAAATGGCCTCATGTATTGTAATGTTAATGATATGAATTGTGTTGACATTGAAACAGATTGTCTAGGATTATTTACTATGATTGAAACTGGTAAACATCCTTGGTATTTAGATAAGATGCTTCAATATATTAGAACTCTTATTAAACCACAAATGACATTAAAACATATATATAGAGAACAAAATTCAGCTGCTGATTGGGTAGCTAAGCATGCATTAAAAATTCATTCTAGAGTTATAGTAGAATCAACACATACTTTGAATGAATTAAATGCAATAACTTTGCTGGAATCTTTAAACTTAGGTCATTTTAGATTTTTCGACTAACTAGATGGCAAGTTGAAGAACTTGACCATGAATGTGTTTGATTTTGTAGATCAGGTGCAAGGATGATGGAGTAGATAAAGTAAAGGACAGCAAGGGGATGGAGTCTAAAAAGATTGATCATGAAAGGAATGTTAAGGAAGAGAAGGAAGGCAGCAAGGGGAGAGAGGCTTGCTAGGAAATAAAAGAAGAAAAGATTAGCATATGTTTGTATAAGTTAACTACACAATATAGTTTACTTGTTATAAGAAATGATTAGCTAATTCATAAGTTGCAGTAACAATTTGTAAAGATTCATATTGTGTTCAATGAAATTTCAATTCTTGGGAAAAAAAAAGTATTATATTATGTGATACCAAAATCATATATTATTTTCTAATATATACAATATGTTTTGACAAATATTAAATAATATTTAAACATTATATTACATTTGATTTTTTAATTATTTTCTTTTAAATATTTTTTCCTTTTTTGCAAAAGAAATATTATTAGTATAGGTCTAATATTATTAATTAAATTAAAATATATTTATTACATATACCAAAATCACATATTAATTATTAATAATATAAAAAATATATGAAATATTTGCTAATTATCATTGGATACCGTATTTTTCTTAAATATCATTCTACATTTAAATATTATATTTGATTTTTCAATTTCTTTTTTAATATATTTTTCATTTTTTCGTTTAATATTATAAATTAATATATATATATATATATACTAACATATACCAAAACGATATATTAATTATCAATAGAAATATTAAATAGTCTTTCTATATTTAAATATCAAACTTAATACGATATATTTTAAAAATAATATTTATATATTTAAATATTAAATTTGATATTTTAAAAAAAGTCATAAATTTTATGGGTACCCGCGTACGGGTCAGGGTATGGGTTTGAAAAATCAAAGACATGATGGATTACGGGTTTAGCTATACCCGCACCCATCCCGACTCATTGTCATCCCTAGTTTTAGGTCTATGTGATTTTTATTTTGACGAATATTAATAAAATTATAACTATTTTTTTGTTTTTATTAGCACGCATTAGCTAGTTTAGATATTGAGATTAGGTTTTCATGTTTTTGTTGTAACGGCGGACAGTTATTTTAAGCTATATGTCGAAAACAGAAAGAATAATATTTGATTATTTCAGTTTGAATTTAATAATAAGATAGCGATTTTCACTTATATTTAGATTTATATTGAGAATTAAATTTAGATTTAGATTTTATTATCTTGGATTTTGTTTGCTGTTAGTCATTTGGATGGATATTTGACTTTTGGAATTCGTATGGCGTTTGAAATTTGGAAACTGGAATTTGGTGGTTGAAGTTTGGCAATTAGGATTGGCGATTGGAGATTGGCTATTGGAGATTGGAGATTAGAGATTAGAGATTAGAGATTGACAAATGATTGGATATTGACAATTGAATTTGGATTCGATTTTGGTTTTGAATTAGGAGTTCGATTTGGATTGATATTCGGACTTTGACTTGGATTTAGTATTTCAATTTTATTTTTCATTGTTTGGATTAGTATTGGTATTTAGGTTTTTTTAGTATGTAGCAAACTCGCAATGTTTATTAGTTTATTGTAAGTTTGAGGGAGGGTGTTAAAGTTGTTATATTTGACTTATTATACCATATTATTCTATAAATAGTGGCTTAAAGTATATATAATTTTTATCTTTCTAAATAATAATAAAACCATATCCGCTTTCTATGTATCACCTTTTCTACAAATAGAACATGTTATGTTCATGTAAAGTCTGATTGTATATAGTTCATCTTCACACTTGTGAAATATCATAATTGAAAAATGAGATTAATTTTTTAGTGTTTTATATGTTATTTGGGGTTTTTTCTATTATATATATATATATATATATATATATATATATATATATATATATATTATCATATTACGGTTTTTTGTCTTATTAGGATTTTTTTGTCCTAAAATGTTTTATGTCCTAATACGTCATTATATTTTTCTCTTATCATAATAGAATTTTGTATTATTATAAACATTCATCTATGATATATTAAAAATGACAGTGCTCTTTGAACGTAGTCTATTTTGGATGAATTAAGTAAAAAAATGTTTTGTTTTTTAGCATGGACTCATAACAATTGGTATCAGAGCTCAGTTCGTGAATAATATAGGAAGAATCGGTTCGTGAAGTATCTAGGAATAATAGTTTCGTGAACAATTTAGGTAGAATCAATTTATGACGAAACTGGGAAGAATCAATGGCAAAAGAAAAGACACAACACTAGAGAAATAATAAGTGACATGATTTGCGCTTAAAGTCGATTATGAAGATGTTCTGATTAGATGTGCATGTGTTAAAATCATAAATTTTGACAGGTTAGGCTTCACATACTAGAGGATCCAAATTGAAGATTATTTATATGGGAGAAACTTACAAGACATATGTGATATCTAATAGTAGATAAGAAATTTTTAGATTGTTAGGTTTTAGAGGTTGTTTGGTTGACGCTAGAAAATTCATTTACACGGTATTGTGAAATATAAGATTATTACTGGTTTGATGGTGGCATTGGGAAGTACGTATAAAAAGTCTTCAGCGAACAACAAAGTGCATCTAATGAGGAAATTGTTCATATTGAATATGAAAGAAGGTGTTTGAGTTACAAAGCATTTGAATCATTTAGTGAAATCGTTAATGCTCATTCATCTATCGTGGTTGAAATTTATGATAATTTTTTTCCCTTGTCATTTTTTCTTCTCTACCTCATAGTTAGGAAGTTGTGAGAATTGTTCTAAATAATTATATCGGCAATGAGAAGCTAAAGTATGATGACATATACGACTTGATTCTTAGTAAAGAAGTTAAAAGGAAAGGTTTTAGTAAGTGTTCAAATAATGATTTCATTTTTAATATCGAATCAAGAGGTAAATAATCTTAGAAAAAATAAATTATAAAAATATCTAAATTAAGAATATGGTGAAGCAAAAGCTAATTTAGAGGTATATGGGGTCGATTTGGATGCTGAACGTGCGGTGTATGAGGCATATACATAGGTACCATAAAGAACATGAGAATAAAGAAAATCAAAGTGCAAATTTTGTTATAAAGATCATACAATATATCTTTCTTCTTACTGTTGAAATTCATATGTACGATTGAGTTCTTGACTTGGGAGCTTCTTGGTATACCACTTCAAATCGGGAGTTATTTGTCAACTATATTGTAGGTGATTTCATAACTACGTATTTAGCTAAATGATATACCAATTTATATAGTATGTATTTGATATATCAAGCTTAAGCAAGAAAATAGAGCAGTTTGGAGAGATGCCAAAGGTTAGATATGTTCCACAGTTAAAGATAAATTTGATTTCTATTGGATATCTTGATAACGAACAACATAATATTTATTTCGGTAGTGATAGACGTAAGGTGGTCAAGAGATCTATGATAATATCTCATGGTTACAAGACAAGTACTCTTTATATGTACTTTAGTCCAAGAGATATGTTTATTGTTGGTATGGCAACAGTGGACACATATGCATTATATAAATTTGTAGTTGTTGATTATAGTAATACTCTATGAAACCAAAAGCTTGGACATATAAGTAACAATTTCATGAAAGTACTGAAGTATAATAAAATAATACCATAATTGAAGATAATTGATATTGGTATATGTAGGAGCTGCACTATTGGGTAGCAAAAAAAAGGTCAACTTTGTCAAATATGGTAGAGCTCCAAAACCATACAGTTTGACTTGGTGTATACTGATTTATGGGGACCATATCCAGTTTCATAACTTGGTGGCTCGTTGTAATATATCATATTTATTGTTGACTCGACTAGAAAAGTATAAGTTTATTTTTTGAAATACAAAAGTGATGCATTTTATATATTTAAAAATCGAAAGTCTTGGTATAGAATGACACAAGTTTGATATTTGAGCGTATAAGATCATATAATAATGGTGAATATGTTGATAGTGAATTCATAAATTATTATGCTTTAAATGGATTCAGAATGGAAAAGACCATTTTAGAAACACCGCGACTGAATATTGTAGCCGAGTGCATGAACTGAAATTTAAATGAACTTGCTAGTAACATGAGGTAACATGCTGGTTTGCCAAATATTTTTTAGGTTGATGCAATCAACACAATAGATTATATGATTAATAGAGGACCATCGATTTTGTTGAATTTCAAATTGCAAGAGAAAGTATGGAGTGGTAAATAGGTAAATCCTCGCTTCTTGAAAGTATTTGGTTGTTTATCATATGTACATATTAATTCTAGTGCTGGGAAATAAATTTGATCCCAGATCCAAGTTTTTTATATGCTATAAAAAGGATGTGTTTTTTTATATGCTATAAAAATTATGTGTTTTTTATATAGATTTTGGGATACAAAAAATCAAAATAGTATAAGATATAAGAATATCATTTTTAGTGAGAATATTATGTAAAAGGATAAACTGAATATAGATGAAGAACATGAGACACTAAAGGTAAAATATTATATTCATTTGATGAGATCCTAAAATTAATGTGTATGACGAGGTCATAACCGGAAAAATGATGTCACTGAGATAGAGCATGATAGTATAGCTTCTTCAAACCTTAATACTTCATTTCTCACTCTTAGGGCAAACAATATGATACTTAAAGGCAGTAGATCTCTATCCACTCTTTATTCATCACGTCTTATTGGCAGATTAGCCTAAAATTTATGTTAAAGATTTACAATTTTAAAGATCGAGCAAGTGGGAGTCATATATGAAAAATGAAATGGATTATTTGCTCAAAATCAGACTTGGCATCTAAATGAGCTACCCGAAAAAAAAATGTTTTTCATAATAAATGAGTGTACATAGAAAAATAAAAGCATGATGAGAGTACATGATATAAGGATAGGCTTGCTATGAAGGGTTTTTAGTAAAATAAAGTGTAGACTACACTTATATTTTCTTTATAGCTGTGAAGTTAGACACAATCAGATTGGTTTTAGGAATTGTAGTTGCATACAATTTATATCTTGAGCAATTAGATGTAAAGATTGCATTCCTTCATGGTGATCTAAATGAAGATATTTTTATGGTGCAACCATAGGGTTTAATTAGAAAAGAAAATAAAATTTTGGTTTGCAAATTGAAAAAAGATTTGTATCGTTTAAAACAAACTCTAATACAGTGGTATCTGAAGTTTGATAGTTTATAGGTACCATTGATTTCACTATATGTTAATCCGAGCATTGATGCTACATTAAGATGTCGGCAAACACATTTATCTTTTTATTTTTATATTTGGATGGTACTTATTGCATGGCCTAACATTTAGGAAATAAATTATATGAATAAAAACTTTCAAAGGAATTTGTAATGAAGGATTTATAAAAAATACAATTTTTTTATATGATGATCATGAGAGATGGTAAGTAATTTATAGTTATCACAGTCATAATATGTGAATACAATTATGAAGATGTTTAATATGGAGAGTTCCAAACTAGTAAGAACGCATTTGGGTAGCCACTTATAGCTAACCAAAGACCATATACTCGGGACAATAGTCGACGGGACTTATATGAAGAAGATTCATTATGCATCAATGATTGGGAGTCTTATGCATGCTAGGTTTTACACCATACTGTATATTGAATATGTAGTAAGACTTGTTAGTAGATACACGAGTAACCCAGGAAAAAATATAGAAAGGCAGTCAAGTGGCTACTTCGATATTTGAAAGGTACTACAAATACATCACTTTGTTTCACAAGTTCTAATATAAATTTGTAGGCTTATGTTGATACCGATATTTCTGAATATATTGATAATCGAAAATGTATTATTGGTTATATGTATACTTTGGACGGTACTATTATGAGTTATGGGTTCAAATTTTGTAAATATAATAGCCTTATTGGATGGTAAAATGGTACTGCAGCAAGTTAGGGATTTAAATTTTCTAAATATAGTAGCTTTGTCTGTTATTGAGTCAGAATATGTTGCTACTACTAAGACGAGCAATGAGATGTTATGGTTATACCGTATCTTAGGTGAATTGGGTATGAAAAAGAAATCAGTTTTGCATAATGATAGTGAGAGTGTAATTTTTTTGATTAAGAAATCTGATATAGCATTCTAGAACCCAACACGTAGATATCAAATATCATTTTATCTTATATTTGATAGAATATATTCATATGAGACTTAAGAAGATTGATGGAGAAAAGAATCCAACATAGATGTCTACAAAACTTGTGGCTATTGGGAAAATAAAGTTGTGTACACCTTGAGTGGGTCTTCAAGCTTGATGGTTGGTTAATAGAGTTGCTACAGTGATTGGTGTGTCAGAAGTTGGTTCAGAGTGGACTGAAGACATGTTATATTGCGAAAGTCTCCAAGTAGGAGTATGTTAATTTTTTTGTGGAGCCTTGTAGTACATACCCCGTTGCACACTTGTGAAACATCATAATAGAAAAGACATACCAAGTTTTTTAGTATTACAAATGTTATCTAGTTCTCTTTTGCTATTGGGTTTTTTTTGTCCTAGAGTGGTTTATATCCAAATGTGTCATTGGCCGTAACCTATTTTGGACGAAGCAAATAAAAATTAGTGTGCTTTTTTATATTTTATTTATTTTGAGCATTTATTCATGACGCAACATAGTCTTTACAATTAAGTTAGATATTTTATTTTATAATTGAATGAGAAAAACAAATAAAAAATATACATTACGTGTAATTCCTTAAGTAAATATAAAATGTCTTTTAGTCTAGATGTTTTAACTTATTTTCTATCAAAAAAATGAAAATTATTAAATACAGTATCATAAGTTAAAAAACATTAACTTATCAATAGATGTTGGCACTCTAATTTTAAATTTTTTAACATGATTTTATAGATTGTTCATAGTTTTTCAGTAAACATAAATATTTAATTCAATTATTTATAAACTTTTTAGCATCGCTTTATTAGATTCATCATAAAATTTGATACAAATATGAAAATATTTTATAAAAATATTATTTTTATCACAATAAATTATTTTGTTTTACTTAAAAGATTTTTTTAAGATTTAATAAGTTTTGAGAGTTTGATATAAACAAAGAAACAACTAAAATAATTTCGATATATACTGTACATATAAAAATATTTTTAAAAAAAAATCTCTTGAAAAATAAATAATATTGAATGATTTGATCTCAGAACATTCATATTCTATTTTTAGTTTTAAACTACCCTTCAAAATCAATAAAATCTTATAAAAATAACATCATTTAAGAAAACAATTTTTTATTAATAAGGTATGCTAAGTTTTATTGTAGTATTTATTTGGGCTCGTTACAATATGCAATGGTTCATGTATGTTTTTTTAGCTCACGTGGCTATAATGTGAGCATTTTTCACCACAAAAGAGCTTGCATCATTTTAGAAATAAAATTTATGTTCAATTTGTCGATGTGAGCTAAGTATGTTATCGCCACGACCTATGCCACCTTGTCTATTGTGGCATATGAAAGTGTACTATTGTGCATCAATGGTTAATCTTCAATGGTTAATACTTATCATGGTGAACATGTACGGCGCGTGCCACAAGTCTTGTGATATATGACGCACACTATATGTTATTTTAACATATTTATATTACCTTACAACGTTTCTTAAGTCTAAGTTGCATATCTATTATTCTTCTGATTTTTTGTATTTATATTATGAACTCATCTTTGGATACGTTTTTCTTATCATTTTGTAACTATAACATAAAAAATTTGATTTGAATTATACCTTGGTGTAAAAACAATTTGTCATAAAATTTGATAATCTTAAGTTTGAACAAATTTTTTCATTTAACAAAATTGATAACTTCACACACATAAATATTTTCATCAAAATTATTGATTGCTGCTTAGCTCTATTACAATCACGTGTGTATCTATTTGAAATTTATCTTATGAAAAAACTTAAGTTCTTATAAGAGGCTAGATCAAATCTAAATTTTTGCATGAATACATGAGTGTTGGATCTATCGTTACATGTATATGAAATATCTATTGAGACTCTCTGAAGCTTGAACAACGACTTAGTCATAGAGACGTCTACTGGTCCTAAGGTTTGATACAAGATGTAGAAGACTGATGACCATTAGATTAAAATGAATACGTGTTAAATTAAAGCAAAATTGTTCGAAGTAGGCTGGCCAAAGAAGACTAGCCAAAGTAGGATGATCAAAACAAACTGATCACAAGCACTACTCTGATCTGAAGCACACTAGATCGTAGCACCACTAGACCGAAACATAGTATTATATTTACTAATTCTCCTATGTTAATGAGTTTTTCTATATACGTGGATTAAGAGTTATTTCAGCCGCTGATTAATGGGTTTTAATCTAGAGCATGTGATGAAGAATTAAAGTTTTCTGTATACCTCTAAATAAAATAAGATATTGTAATTAACGATGTGATGTGATGCGACTGTAATTGTAAAGAGACAATTACATTAGAAGATATTTTATGATAGAGTGAAATAGCTCTAAGTCATTTGAGAGATAAGTGACACGTTGTCTTTTGTTGCAAATAACGATTGACTCCTTTGTATTTTGAAAGTCTTTTCGTAATCTACTTATATACAACATAATGTATGTTGCCTGCAGCTATAAGATTTCTTCCCAATCTAAACCACGTTAAATATCATTTCATGTGTTTGGTTTTATCACACTTTATTTTATTCATTACTCGTCTTGTACATGACAATTAGATCGTTCTTTCTTAGGTTGGTTTAATCGTATGTCACTTCTTGCCACAATCGATCGATATATTGGTCTAACTCCCAGCAAGTTTAATATATAAATACATTTTTATCTCAAAAAAATGGGTTCATTTATTAAAATAAATAGTCATCATAGAGTTAATTTGTTATCGGCTAGATTAAAAATCCAACTCGATTATAAGTGTTAAAATAATATCTTTATTTATTTTGCCAATAACCTTGGTAGCGCACTTAGCTATAAAGACTAAGATGGATGTATGATTTATATCAATATATTTACCTCTATCATTTGATTTTAAAACTGAGTTATAAATAAATCCATTCCCCACTACATATTATAGAATATGCTTTTTCATTTATATTTATTTCTAAAATATAGAGTTTTTAAACAATTTTTAAAATAATATTTAGGATAGCTTTAAAAAATATATTAGAGTTCTTTTTATATGTTTTCATAGTTTTTTTTACCAAAATATCTTAGGCATTTTTTTAAATCATTTTTTATTTTAGTATATTATTATACTTGTTAAAAATGAATTTTTATTTATTTATGACTAAAAACTAAATTAGATTACCAATCTAATAATTTAAACGTTGAACAAGATTAATAATATAAATTATCATTTAAATAAATATCACATAAAGGAACATACAATCTAATTACACATTGCCCCCAAGGGGGTAGCCGAGTTGGTTGAGTATGGCATTCTTATAACCAAAAGGTCATGAGTTCGAGTCCCTCTACATACGCTTTCTCGGCTGAGCCTGTCACCTTGTGTGGTTTACCTTCTGGCGTTGGTTTGAAAAATTATTGGATATTTATTAGAATCAAGAAAAATTATTGGCTATTTATTATCCAATATTCACTCTATTTTTTAAAATTTTAAACACATTTTCTTCTCTTTTAATTAAATAAAATTATTTGTTTATATTTTATTTTTATTATTATCCAATCAAATTTTTGAAAAAAATGTAATTAAAATGAAAAGTTGGGATTTGTCCAGTTAGTTGTTAGGGTTGCATGCCACAATAATCCACGCATACTACTAGAACTGTTATTGGGCCTCCTAATCCATTAACTGTCCGGGACCAGACCGGTAAAGCTTGCCCAAGATCGATCCAAATAGCTTAGGGAACGGATTGTGAGCCAAACTTATGGACCGATTCTTTTACCCATCTAGACCGGTTCGGCTGGTAACCAGCCCGGTAAAAAAGATATATAATTTTTTTTTAATCTATGTATATTTTTTAACTAAAACCCTATATTGATAAACTAACAAACCCGTCCAGTACCGGACCGGACCGGACAGACTCGACTCATAACGAGTCGGGCTCGGTCCATAATATTTTGCTCCCTTTGTTTAGCGATTGAGGCTCAACTCGTCCTGTAGCTTACCGAGTCGGTCTCGGTCCAGACCAAACCCGAACCGACCTGACCCGATAACAGGACTACATGCGACGAACACAAATCTGATAGCATGCGACGTGCACCTGCAAAACTAGCAACCCTAGATATATCCAAACAGTACCATTTCCAACAAAATCGAAGCCAAATTGATGACCGCGCATGTAACAAACAACTATACAACACTAATCTACGAAAATGAAGCATAAAGTCATGCCAAAATCATGCTTTTAAAAATATAATCGGAAAACCTAATTTTGTACCACTTAAACACAACGAAATCTTGAAAAAATTTATAGTGTGAGGCTTACATGGCTTAAGGCTTCAAATATGCTTTGATTTTCGATGAAATTTTTGTTCTTGAGAGGTTTTGTGAGAGAATGAGAGAAAAATAAAAAAAAATGGTGAGAGGTTTATAAAATGCTTTTATACTTAGGTTTTCTGGAGGATAAATTTATCCAAAATCGGATGAAAAATCTATCAAATAGGTGCAAGATCGAGCAGGATAAAATCCATAAAAATATGTATTTTTTCTAACATGACCCTTTATATAAGTATAGTTATTGTATCACAAATTATAACTATTCTACCCACAACAGTAAACTGGTATTTTTTTAAATGATTTTTAACCATATATGTTTAAATAATTTCTGAATACGAATAAGACTTCAACAAAAAATCATGTGATATAATTTTTTTATGTATATTGTAAAATAAAAAGCATTAACAAGTAATAATATTTATATGTATATTATAAAATAAAAGACCTTAATAAGTTTAATATTATTTTTATTAGTAAATACACGTTTGAAACTATTTCAACCTAAAATTATAATTAACTTTTGAAATAATCATTTTATATATATAAATAAAAGCACATATATTATATCACCAATATAAATTTTGTTTTTGAATAATATTGATATAATTTACCATTGTTATAATTCTTTTGGTTATCGTTTTATGTTTTCATATTTTTTTATAAAGACTAAATTTTTAAAAATATATCTATTTTCTTGTAAATAAAATAATTATATTTCTTATTAAATTTATTATTTTTATTTTGAATCTAAAATCCTTTAGAAATTGTTTATTTATTTCAGTTTCAAATGTTTATATATTTCACGTATACAAATCTATTTACAAGTATTCAAATCTTTGATAGTTTTATAAAAAATATATTGATAAAAATTAAAAATATTAAGATAATTTATTTTTAGTTTTATATGTAAACTCAAGTATATGTATAGTCGCACAAACAATATAAGATTTTTCATGTATACTTTTAATGTAATTAGGAGAAAGTTTAACTTATTTGATCGAACATCAAAGTTGATAGGCATAATCGAAAAAATTATATAAGATTTTTGTTCATTTTTTAAAAAATGTAGACACCAATATTTTAATTGTTATGCTTATTGATAACTATTTATAGTTTATAAAAAGTTGGACATTTTATAATAAAAAAAATATGATATTTTTTAATAATTTTTTTGTTAGATGTAATAAGCTTGCCACGTCGATTATTATAGTTTACAACAAGATTATTTGTGTAATGTGCTGGAATTTTGGTTTGTCCGAGGTAAAATCCTGATAGACCGTGTTCAAAATTATCAACAAATAATAGGAAGCGTAAAATAAAACTAAACGCACAAGACATGTTTATCGTGTTTATATTGTATAAATAAATTTATATTCATAAGTAACTAGCATTTTTTATTAGACATATAAGTTACGCAAAATACTCAAACACAAAGGGCTCAATCACTCTTTGATGCAATGGTAACATGGTTTTACAAAACTCTTTATTCAATAATTATCTCTCATCTAATTCTCTCTCGAAATACCTAGAGATTTTCTCTTACTTACAAAATATGTTACTTTAAACACAGTCTCCCCACACCATTGAATTGTGTATCTTCTTCTACTTATAGGTTTATGGAAGACTATAATTATTCAACATACACTTTAACATTAGTCAACGGCTGTAATAAGCTCTTATTCCTTTGAAATAGTAAACCTCATAAATAAGAAATCCAAATTAAAATGAAACCTACTTAATATAAAAGACCCAATTAGTAGGAAATTAAATTTATATAAGAAGACCAAATAGAATACCCAATCAAATAGGAAACCTAGCAAGTATAAAAATCCACTTCCATCCAACTCTCACTCTTCGGGTCAGCCTGTTTTGGTCCATCATGCTTCAGATAATCCTGCTTCAGACCAACTTGATTTGGAACAACCTACTTTGGAATTGTCTGTTTCAAACCAACCCATATCTCATTCGATTCACTAGTCACCAGTCTTGACAGCTTGTCTCGGTTTTTAGATTTCAGCATATGTCTCTGCATCCAATTCACGATCCAAGCTTCACCCATAGAGATTCGACAGTTATTGCTTATATATTTAATTGGCAGATCCAACTACACTAACGTAGTATTCTTTTGGCAGTACATATGTTGACCAGTTACTTCTAACCTACACCTAACAATTCTCCACATAGGCCTATAGTAACTACATCAATCGTTGCACCAAATATCACACTCTTTAGAGACTCGCATCACAAACTTGAACAAGTCTCATTCATTTTGTAAGTATTGAAATCGATAATACATTGGTCATAGTATCCGAAGGATTTTCCTTGCTAGAAATCTTACCCACTTTTATATTATCTTTCTCTTCACCACGTCTCTCATGAAGTGCAACTTGATATCTAAATGTTTAGTTCATTTTTTGGAACTTCGTATTTTTCATCAAATGAAGGGCACTACTGTTATCAAAGAACAACACCACATATTGCTCGATACCAATGAGTTCACTCAACATCTTATTCAGCCAAATAACTTCCTTCACGTCTTCTGTATCAGCCATATACTCGGATTTTGTAGATGACACCATAACAAACTTTTGTATACAAGACTTCCAGCTAACCATTGCTCCAAGTATAATAAATAGATAACCATAAGTAGAATTCCTTGTGTCGAGGTAGCCTACATAATCGGGGTCCACATACCCTCTCAGCACTATATCATCTTTATCATTCTGATTGTAACACAACCCTATAACAACTTATCCCTCATGTATCTCATGAGCCACTTGAGTGCATGCCAATGTGGTTTCTTTAGATCTGACATGAATATGCTTAAAACACTACATATGATAGATTAGGTATCGTGCAAATCATAACATACATAATTCTACTAATAAAATTGACATAAGATATCTCAATAATATACTTTTAGCTTGCTGCTTTGATTGGTGCTTGAGTAGAATTGATTTTTATCTATGAACTAATAGGAGTTCCAACCGCTTTGAGACGTAGATAACTTCCTTAGAAGCTTCTGTATATTTTTGTTGAGATAAGAATAAATAACCCATCGGCATGTTCCTCATGATATCAATATAAAGTACCTTATTAGCATATCCCATATTATTCATCTCAAACTATCTTTATAGATTAGTTTTTATCGCTTCAATTGTCCTCTTATATCTTCCAGCAATTAATATGTCATCCACATACAAAAAATATAGAACTTGTATATCCATGTGTGTATCCTCATTCCAATAAACACATCTATCATAGCAGTTACAAACATATTTGATAAATTTTATAAAGAATTAAATTTTCTATTCCACTATATCGACGACTATTTTAGTCTATTGAGGGGTCTCTTCAACATCAACACGTCATATTTCTTCCATTCTTCAAACTCTTTTGGCTAACACATATGAATTTTATCTTCCAATTCACCATGTAAAAACAGTACTAACAACCATTTAATCTAACTCAAGGCAAAATCTAGCAACAATCTACAGTAGAGCCCTGATGGAGGTTTATTTTACAATCGACAACAGTATTACATTGAAATCAACACCCTTATTTTGCGTCAATCTCTTAGCCCGTAGCCTAGCTTTGTATATGTATAACTCAAAATTGGGAATACATGACTTCCTCTTAAATATCCATATACCTCCAACAAGTCTCTTACTCTTCGGCTGCTTCACATGAATCTAGGTACTCATCTTTTGAAGAGATCTCAGTTATTCTTGCATAGCCGTAAAACACTTATCTTTATTATTATTCTTGAAAGCATCATGATATGTTATGGGTTCAAGAAAATCTTCTTGCATTTTAGTACATAAATCATAACCAATTACATCAGCAAAACCATATCTATGGGGTTGTTATCTTAGTATATGTGTTGTATCCATCACCAATTGATAATTTTCAAAATTATAATGCTTTCCATCTGATCATCTGAAACCATGGAACACCGAACTCTTGAACAACTCTAGACACATGAAGTGGTTGAACTTCCTTTGTATGACCCGAAAAGGAACCAGGTCTAAAGTCCTATTCAACATCAACTTCACATCTCTTCTCAGAAGTACTATGTTGAGTCTGTATCGCCTTTTAATGGAAATTTCTCTTTATTAAAAATAACGTCTCTATTTATAATAGTCTCTTGATGATTTGGTTCAAGGCACCACAACCTTACCTTTTACTCATTTCGGATCCCCGAGGAATAAACATTTTAGTGATTTTGGCCTAAGTTTATCTTGCTTGACATGTGCATAAGAAAAACCTTTGAAAACTATCAAGTGTTCTAGATTAGGTTTATCTCCAATCCATGCATTTTAAGGATAAAGAATTTAAGATCCATAGATGAAATTATATTGATGATATGTGCAGCCATTGTCAAGGCTTCTCCCTATAATTTTCAATGTATCATAGATGTATAAAACATACACCTAACTCGTTCCATTATGGTTCGATTCATTCTCCCAGCAATCTCGTTCTGTCAGGGAGTTCCACTTACGCTTTGGTCTCTAAAAATACTAAGATTATATGCAACCACTGTCAAGGCTTCTCCTCATAACCTTCAACTTATTCTAGATGTATAAAACATACACCTAACTCGTTCCATCATGGTTTGGTTCATTCTCCTAGCAATGTCGTTCTTTTAAGGAGTTCCATTTACACTTCAGTCTCTAAAATGCTAAGATTTGCGCAATAGCTAGTGAAATCTTTGTTCACATATTTTAAGCCACTATATATTTAAAGCTTCTTGAGTACTTTTCTGATTTGATTTTCTACCAAAGTATTATAGTTCACAAAAGCAGCAAAAGCTTTGTCCTTGGTTTTTAAAAGTAAAACTCTTAATTTTCTTGAATAGTCATATATCATTGATATAAAGTACCTTGTACCACATATAGTAAGTTCACGTGTCAAAGACTCCAAAAGTCTTAATGAATATAATCAAGTACACCATTGGTTGTGTGGAACTGTGGAAAAATTCACCATCTTGCTCTTACACAATACATAAGTTTCACAAAAGCTAGCTTCTGATATGCGATATTATTTAACAATCCTATTTTTTTAGTTCACCAAGTCTTTTTTAACTTAAATGCCTCATCCGATTATGCCACAACCTGGTAGAATTCTTCACCACACTAGACATACCCCCTATTACTACGAATACTTTAAAATCTAACACACGTTAGTCATATTGGATTTTATTACAATAAAGGACTCTTGCTAGACCTTAAGCTTGTCATCTCCATCCATATATGTAAACACTTCATTGTCTAACATCCCAATAGAAAAAGGTTACGTTTAACTTCGAGCAAATACCTTACATTGTTAATCACACTCTAAATTCTTATAGATAACTTAAGTCGTATTGTTCAAATTCATTTGAAATCACAAGATTTGTCTTTCCCGAGGATGATCCTTTCACCATCAAACATTCGTAGTTCTTCAAACCAATGCTTATTGGAGGTTATATGGAATAATACATCCAAATCTAGCACCTCATTTATCATTGTATCTATAAGAATAAGAAACCATTAACCTACCAACATACTCATAGTCATTACATCACCATTCGATCATATCCGTCTTCCGACTTTTGATAATTGTTGTCTTTTCTCTCTCTGAATAGATCCTACAAATATGTCTTTTCTTCTTGCATGCTTAATAGATTACTTTTGAACTCGTGTCATTCCCTTTAGACTTTGACCACGAGTTTCTTCTAATATTACTTGAATCTATTTTTCTAGATTGACCCCTCACACTTAAGTTGTGACCTTTGGAGTCACCATTCAGAATAATCTTTCTTTGAATATTTAAATTTTAAGGCATTATTGATTTCGGCCATTGTAAGGGAGTATTTTTCATAGAGAATAGTAGCCACGAAGTGCTCACACTCATTCGACATAGAACTTAAGACAGTGATCTTTTAGTCATTCTAATCCACCTCCAAACCAACAACATTTAAGTTGAGTATGATTTGTTTGTAATCATCTATGTTTTTTCAAATCTACGTAATACTATCCATAGACAACGTGTAAAGTTGTTTATTCTGATATATCTTGTTTCCAAAAATGTTTTCATGTAAATCAACTTCAGCCAATTCCATATCCTTAGCGTCCTCTCATAGCACTTTATCTCCTATGCTCAATATAAGGTCACTATGAGATTTAGAAAGTATCATAACATCAACCTATGTAGATTTATCATCGATACCGTCAGCCAATCCCTTATGTACTAGCTAAGCCTTAACATTGATTCTCTAGAGGTTAAAGTGATACGATTCGTTAAATGTTTCTAGGCTAAACTTCATGGAACTAATCTTTGTGGATTTTGGTTCCAAACAAGATCTGTTTCTCCAATATTTAGATCAAAATTTATATACTTCTTCTATTTTTTATCCACGCTCGCCGCACCATTTGTTTGGAAATTCGGATTGTCTAAGGCAAGAACCCAGTGCACCGATTCTTTCTCAGAAGAATTTTTTACCCTTTTCAAGATTAACAACAAATAAAAGGAAGTGAAAAAATAAAACTAAGCACACAAGACATATTTAACGTGGTTTGAATTGTAGAAATAATCCTACATCCACATGAAACAAACATTTATTTAATAAACAAATAGGTTATATAAAGGTTCTCAAATGCAAATGGTCCGATCACTCTTTGATACAAAGATAAAGTGATTCACAAAACTTTATATTCATTGTTTATCTCTCACCATACATCTCTCTCAATATACCTAGAGTTTTTCTCTCTCACAAAACATATGATGCTCACAACACTGTTTCGACACACCTTTGCACTGCGTATCTTCATTTATTTGTAAGTTTAAAGAATACCCTAATCTTCAACAAACTCATGAGATTAAATCTCATTAATCAATTTTTGTAATAAACACATAATATCTTAAAATAATAAACCTAATAAATAAGAAATCTAATTTATAAGAAATTTAATTAATATAAAAAGACTCAATTAATATGAAATCTAATTTATGTGAAATCCAACTAATATAGGAATACCAACTTATAAGACCCAATTAAATAGGAAACCTAGCAAGTATAAAAATTTGTTATGATCCAACTCTTATGCTTTACTCTAGCATACTTAAGATTAGTTTGCTTTGGTCCAACATGCTTCAGACTAGTCTGCTTCAGTCCAGCCCGTTTCAGATAATCTCATGTATTTTTCTACTCAATAATGACCAGTCTTGATAACTTATCACAACCCTTAGGTTCCAACAAATTTCTCTTAATTTAATTCATGTGCCAAGCTTCACAAAAAAAGATTCAACATTTATCGCCTATACATGTAATCGACAAATCTAACTAGTCTAATGTAGTCCGTCAGTAGTGCTTTTATATACAGGTTACTTCTAGCTTATACCTAATATAAAAAGAATTTAAATTAGATATCTTATCCATGTAGATTTAGAGTACTCAAATTATTTTAATTATAAGTTCAATAATAATAAAATAAGTATATTGAAGTGATAGATAATTAATATAGTCTTTTAGAATATATATATATATATATATATAGTGTATATACTAGTTAGATTGATGTAGAATCGTGAGAAGAAAGATTTATTAATTTAACATTATGCATATTAGGCCCTAAGAGTCAATGTGGTTTTGGTCTCCAACATAGATGAGATCATCATATTGACATAGTAACGGGTCTATTCATTATTAAATCATGTACATTCATAAAAATATGGGTATAAATAAAGAAAATATTAATTATCTTATTCTTTTGTTTCTCACACTAATACTGATTATCTTGTCTTTTTTTCTTATGCTACGTTCACATAATTTCTCTTGCTCTCAACCAAAATCCTAGAACATAGTTTTGGGTTAAATTGCTAAAATCTATAAAGTGTTTTTAACCCCATTTTTTCAGTTGGTTATTCAAAATGGAGCTCGTGATCTTAAGGAAGATCTATAATCTCAATATTAACTTATGTTACTACAAAGTTATATATATATATATATATATATATATATATATATATATATATGAAATTAGAGTGTCTACGAGTAATTTGTTTAATCCTCATTATGGTATTTAAATATTCATATATGCAAGTCATACACGTATGTATGTTTAGTTGAGTCTAAATATCGAAACTTAAACTCTATCATTGATATCAAATCCTGTTTTTTAAGATTATGAACTTTGAAATGTATATACAATATTTTCCCATATTAATTTAGTTTTTCCAATTTTGGGGAATAAATAAAACCCATTGGTGATTTAATTACATCTATTGGTATTGAACCTACATATTTGGATTTTGGAATAGATACTATTGAAAATGTAAATTAGGTTTTATATTAGGGTGAATTACACAAAGATACCAAGCCAAGTTTCCAAACCACAATCAATACAAAAACAAAGTTTCTCAACCAATGGGAAAACCTAAAAGTAACCCTATTGTCCTTTTCTTAACCAAACTTTCTCTTTCATATTTTTTTATTAAAAAATGATTGTATCTTTCAAACTTTAGCTTGTAAAGTTTTTTTAAAATACCATCGACTTTGTTTTTTTAAGACGAGCAAGACTAGATCCATGAATGATATTTTTTAATATTTTTGCATTTTTGTTTGCTAGACCGATATAGGCTGGTCTCGTATCTTGTATTATCAAGTATTACATGTCTCACATTTATTCCTTATCATATCTTATCTTAAATCTCTTCATTTCATCATGTTTGGGCTCTCCACTTCACCATGCATGACTTCTTTACTTTTATCATGTCTGCTCTCTCCGTTATATCAATCTATTGTCTTACATTTTTCCATTTCATCATGCCTTATCTTTTCACTTCATTATTATTAGCCTCGCATTTATCCATTTCATCATGGTTGGTATCTTCACTTTATCAAGCATGGTCTATTGACTTTATCATGCACAGTCTTTCCATTTTATCAAATTTGGTTTATCCACTTCATCATGCATTGGTCTCTTCATTTTATCATACTTAGTCTCTCAACTTCATCATATTTGGTCTATCCACTTCATCATGTCTGGTAATTCCAATTCATCATGCTTGGTCTCTTCACTTTATCATATATAGTATCTATTTCATCATGTTTGGACTCTAATTCATCATATTTTGGTCTCTCTACTTTATCATGTTTGATCTTTATATTTCATCATTCTTTGTATTGTATCTCTCTATTTCATCATGTCTGGTCTTGCATCTTTCCATTACATCATACTTTATCTTGCATCTCTCTATTTCATCATATATCTAGTCTCTCTACCTCATCATGCCTTGTCTCGAATCTCTCTATTTTATCATGCATGATATCTCTATTTTATGATGTCTAGTCTTACCATTAAAGCATGTATGGTATTTACACTTCATAATGTTTGATCTATCCACTTCATCATATATGGTCTCTTTATTTCGTCATACGTTGTCTCACATCTCTTAATTTCATCATGCATGGTATCTATACTATTATGCTTGGTATCTTTACTTCCTCATATATGGTCTTGCATCACTCCATTTCACCATGCATGGTCTCACATCTCTCCATTATATTATGACGTATCTTGCATCTCTTTATTACACCATGTGAGACCATGGAAAAAATAAAGTATGAGATGCAAGATTAGACTAACGTAATGTGAGACCATGGTTACTGGATCTAGCGGAAAAAAAGAATTAAATATCATTCACGGATCTAGTTTTGTTCGTCTTAAAAAAACAAAGTTGATGGTACTTTGAAATATGTTTCCTGACTTATGGTTTGAAACATACAAACTATTAAAAACATAGAAATAATAAACAAAGAGAGAGAATGATGTGGTTGGTGATGAAGCATCAATATTTGAGGTATTATGGACAATGATAGATATTAGTTGCGATTTTTAAGTGCCATATTTGGGCATTAGGTAGTTATGTTTTATAATTAGGATATTAGGTGCTAATAATGTTTGAGGATATGTACATTTGGGTATACTACCGTATGTATTATGTAATTTTGTGTGGATTATTTCAGTTTAAGGGTAATTTTGTCAGGTGTTTTGTGGTGTTTCAAGGGTATTTAATGTTTAAGTGGCTTGTAGTGAGAGATTTGAGCTACCTAGTTGTATTAAATGTTTATTACCCTCATTAATGAAAGTGGTTGGGTATATATACCTTTAATTATGGGCCTCATGGGTTTTCGGGTCAAACTCATGAAACCGGGTCGAGTTCAAAAACCCATTGGTTTATTAAGCGGGTTAGTAATTATCTTAGTCATGAAGTGATTAGTTTTTAATACTTTAGTCCTGTTCGGATGGTTCAGTGGGTGGTTTTTGTCCGAATTGCCCCTGTCCGGTTTCTACAGTGAGTGGTGAGAAAATCCGGACTCATCAGTAGCCCCTTTTCTAGGTTATGTTCGAAGGCCTTTGACAAGACCTAAAAAATCGCTCATGAGCACCTGTAACAATGTCCGCACAAATTTTTGATTTGTACAACGGATTTATCCGGACTGGAAAATCTCTCAGAAGCTCAAAGGTTTTGCCATAGATCGTGGGACACGTGTCCCTTTCTGATTTGCCTCACCAGCCGTTTTTCTCCTAGAATGGCGCTCCCACTAACCTCAAAAAGTAACCTCTTCAATTAATGCTGGTGATGTCAGCGCCGTCTTTAATCATTACTCTATCTTTTCGTATTCTCCTAGGTTTCAAGGTATCTTTTGCTTCTTTAGTATAAATCAAATCATTTTTCACTGTTTTACCATCTTCAACATCTTTTCACTTCTAATCTTCAAAGCTTTTATCTCTCTTCTCCAAAAACCCATTTTAGTGTAACTTTATGTTTACAGCAAAAAACGCTCTAGTAAAAGGTGCGTGGCTGAATCTGTCAGAGTTAGAGAAAGCACAAAGGGTCGAACGACAAAGGCGCTTTGCTGCAGGCCTCCCAGTCTCTCCTATTGACAAATCTGAAACACCAAACTCAGAGCCTGATCGAGGTTCGTCTTCTGCCAGAAGCTCCAAACCTAGAAGGTTATTTCAACTTAGTCTTTCACCGATCATCTCAGGCTCATCGGTCCAGGAATCGGAGCCTTTTGTTGAACAAGAGCAAGCAGTTACAAGTTCTAGGAGACCCTCCACATTCATAGCCATGGGATCGATGTTGACGTCTCCCCAGAAAAGCTAAACCTTCGACAAAGGGGCCGTGCAGTAAAAGGCCAGGTTGTTGCTCAACAGTCTAAATCTCAAAAATATGTGCCTTCTAAATCTGGGGCTAAAGATAAAATTTCAGGGTCATAAGCGCCCATTAAAGTTCCTAAGGACAAATTATCTGGTCTGGAGGCCACCAGTTTAAGCCTTCGAAACAAACCCTCAGGATCTGAGCCCCAGCCGGACTCCAGGCCACAAAAAGAAAGCAGTGCTCAGCCATCCGGACAGCTTACTGAGCCAACCACTAGCACTTCCCTCCCAAAAACAGCTGATAACCCTTCCATGGTAATGGAAGACGTAATGGAGGACAATGTTGAAGAAACCCCTTTTGAGACCGACGTCTCCGGGCAGACGAGTGAGACTGCCATTGTCAAGAAAATCAAGGGCAAAGAGAAGCTATGCTTAAAACACTCGGACCTGCCGGAGTGCCTCGTTAGAAAAGTGGGACCTTGCTTCCACAAAGTGAGTGTGAAATATCTGTTAGCCATACAGAATAACAATTATGCTTTCATTCACACAGCTGAACTAGGCCGGATCCGGACGAAGTAGGGGATCCCATAAAATGTTAAAGTGAGGATACCGGTCGATCTGGAGACGCCAATAGATTGCAAGCTCAGTGAGATAGTTTTCTTCACAGAGTTATTCAACTGGGGGCTTAGGTTTCCCTTGGACCCAGAGATCGTCAGATATTTCCATCTGATAAAGCTCTGCCGAAGCTAACTGAGCCTCAACGCTTGGTACACCCTTATGGCCTGCATCATGGCCTCCAGGCTCTCCGGAATCCCGCTTCTGATGGAGCAATTTGCTGATGTAGCCAGCCTTTGCAGAAACCATGCCATCCCCTTTTACCATTACAATATGGGTGACAATTACAAAGTGGTGGATGACTTGCTTGAGTCGGAGAAGAACTGGAATACTCAATTTTCGTTTATCAGTGGTGATTTGGAGAACGGGAGGAAGATTAAAGCTAGTGACAATCCAAGCATGATTATCAGCAGATGGAAGAGCACAGGTAAACATTTCATTACATCTTTCTATCTTTTCTTATAATAAGTTTGTTTGTTTAATTTGTCTTCTTTTGTTTTTGGTAGTGTTGCCGAAGGAGTTTAATGACTACTTAGAGGAGGGGCATACTACTTGTGCCAAGCTAAATGCTTGGGCTGCTGAGAAATGGGGAAATCGCTTCCACAACTGTTTTACCGGAGGCGACTTGGTAAGATCCCATCTCTGGAATACAACCGGCCGGAGAGACTTGTCTTGGGAGGAATTAACTACTCCACTCCCTCCGGAGGTGATTCTTCAGAAGACAGATGCCAATGATGGGAAGCTAGCCTTGCCGGGAAGAGCTAAAGCCCCAAGCAAAATGAAGGGCAAGAAATGCAAGCCTAAGCAAGACGTGGCTGAGGTTAACACAGGTGATGTTGAGGAAACTGTCCCAGCAAACCAGAAGGGGCAGGACCAAGGAAGGATTGATGCTGCTTTGCTACAACTGGTAGAAAATGAGAGTACCAAAGTGGCAGTTGGATCTCCAAAGCCCCCAAAAGTTCCCAGGAAAGATCGAAAATGGGGAGCAGAAGGTGGAGATAGGGAAGCTAAGAAGAAGAAAACCTCAATAGGAGATGAAATTGCTCTCCGGCCTTCGGAGTCTCTTCCTCCGATCGACCCAACAGACCCAACTCAAGTAGAGGAAATCCCAAGTGACTTTCACACCGGAGAGGGCGCTGGAGGGGACTTTCACACTGGAGAGGGCGCCGGAGGGGACATCAACATTGATGGGGTAGACATCAGTGGCCTTCAAGGGATTGACCTTTACTTTGAAGACTTTGAGAATGATGACTTTGTTGGCCCTTACCTCCCCCCAAGCTCTTCGAACATAGTCACTTTCAATGGAAAAGCTTTTTCTGTTTCAGGAGAGAAGGATATGGTGACCCACTCCTTGTTGAGCAATATTCAACCGGTGCTCAACTTGGAGAAGCAAGTGCGAAACCATTCAGCCATCATCAACACACTCAATTCTGACAAGGAGAGTTTGTCTAACGACCTCCTTACTGCCAACCAGAGTCTCGAGGCATTAAAGAGAGAAAATGTGGAGCTGAAAAAGGGGAAGGACGACTTGGCCACCAAGCTGGCCACTTCGGAGGGGGTTGTGAAAGAACTTCAATCCAAGTATTCTAACTTGGAGAAGAATATTTATACTTCAAAAGAGGAGGTGAAGTCCAAAGACAACATCATTCAGACCCTAACTAGCGACAAAAATTTCGTTTGAGGATGTTGTGTCTAAGGCCAAGCAAGAAAAATACAACTTGGTAAAGGAGCAAGAGAAGACAATCCAAGCCAGGATTGATGCATACACCAACAAGGTGATAGACTCCCAAGAGGAAAGGTATGCCGAAGTCAAATCGGACATGGTCTCGCTCTTCCATGAGAAATTTCCGAAGAGAAAACTGGGAGATTTATGGCTATTCGTGGAATACGAAGACCTCCCTCACCATACCATGGCTGATGGTGATAAGCACGACTACTCCAGTGGTTGGGATGATACCACTGATAAAGATGAAAGGACTGGAGAGAGTCCAGATGAGGATATCGAGGATCCCAAGAAGAAACCAAGTGAGGCTGGGCCATCCAAAAAAGCTCAACCTTAAAGTTTTAACCATATTTCTCCTTAATTTTTGTGTAGACTAAAGTCCTTGGATGGCCAAGGCAATTTTGTAACCGTGTCAGGCCTTTGTCTGGACAAACCTTCTCTTCAAAACTCTAAAGTCCTTGGATGGCCTAGGAATTTTACATATTTAATATCATTCCCCGGTATCTGCCGGGCAGTTTTATCTTACAACTCTTATATTGTTTTTTAGTTTTCCAATTTTGATGGCTCGTATTTAAATAGCCTTTGAATATTTTAAAGTGAGAGTGTTTAAATTCTCCGATGACAAATGTTTAAATGGTCATCTCTCCACCGAATTAATTCAACATATTAGTCAAACCACTTCGAGTTTTTTTAAGAAGGCATCGAATTTTATTTAAAAACCTAGACATCTCATTAAAACCTCCCCGCACCACTAGGGTAGGAAAGAGTATGCCCCCAAATATTTACATGGACTTTAAACAAGTAAATATTTACATAGTCTTTATTCTAAATACAACCGAAGGTGTTCAATGTTCCAGGGGTGATTCAAAATTCTTCCATCTTTATCTTTGAGCCTGTATGTCCCTTTTCAGTGACCACATAGGGTCCTTCCCATGTTGGAGCTAGCTTGCCGAACTGCTTCTCCTTGGTATGCAGGAAGACTTTTCTCAGCACCTTATCACCTGATTGAAAATCCCTCCTTTTGTTTTTTAAAAGCAAATCTGATTCTCATCAAACCCTGATAGTGTGTGGCTCTAAGGTAAGCCTTGACTCTTCTTTCTTCCATCAAGTCAAGCTGACTTCTAATTTCCTCTTCATTAGCTTGTTCGGAAAAAATGGTGGACTCGAAATGAAGGGAGTGTGGCCTCTATGGGAGCGATTGCATCCATACCATATACCAAGGCAAATGGGGATTCTTGTGTTGCAGCCCCGGGAGTGGTCCGGTAAGCCCATAGTACTTATTGTAGATAACTTGGCCACTTTCCAGCAGCCCCTTCTAGATTCTTTTTAAGACCGGACAGGATAGTTTTGTTAGCTACTTCAACTTGACCATTTGCTTGTGGATGGAAAGGAGAAGAGAAAGAGTGTTCAATTCCTCTAGAGGCACAGAAATTCTCCACATCCTTGTTATCGAACTGTGGCCCATTGTCTGTGGTTATCTTTTGTGGAACCTCAAATCTGCAACAAATATTAGATAGGATGAATTTTATCACAACTTTAGAAGTAGTTCCTTCCAATGGGGCTGCTTCAATCCACTTTGAGAAGTAATCAATAGCAACTATTATAGTTCTGCATCCTCCGGATGCCATGGGTAGAGGTCCCACCAAATCTAGCCCCCAATGAGAAAAATGTATTGGCTCAGAGATTGACTCTAATGGAACAGCTGGGATATGAATTTCGTTACTGTATCTTTGGCATGGATCACACTTTTTCACCAATTCATTGGCATCTTGCATTATGGATGGCCAATAGTACCCTGCTAACAAGACCCTTCTGGTTAGAGCCCTGAATCCACAGTGTGTTGATCCCTCGCCATCATGTAATTCGGAGAGCACCATTTGGGACTCTTCAAACCCCAAACATCGTAAAAAAGGCCTACTAAAGGATTTTTTGTAAAGAACATCTCTTAGGATGATAAAACCACGATCCTTATACTTTACTTTTCTTGCCACTACTTTTTCCGGAGGCAAGATTCCATCTGAGATATACTGGAAAAGAGGAAATCTCCAATCTTGGGGTTGATTTACTTGTATATTTAAACTTTAATTCTTCCTTGTTCTGACTGAGTTGAATGGATGGGCATTCTTGCACATGAATCCATGGGTATGACTCAGAATAGGCTATGGTTGCCAAGGAATCTGCTAACGTATTTTATGTCCGGGGTATGTGCTCATAGGTGATGTTTTTGAAATTAAGTGCCACTTCTTTAAGGAAAAATAAATATTTAACCAATTGCTTCTTTTTGGCCTCGGATTGGCCTTTTGCATGATGGATTAGAAGTTGGGAGTCGCTCATCAACCTGACCTTTTTGGCTCCACAAATTAGAGCTAATTTCAAGCCTGCTATAGCAGCTTCATATTCAGACTCATTGTTGGAAGCCCTGAAAGCGAAGCATATAGCTTGATACATTTTGTCGTCGTACGGAGAGGCTAAACATATTCCAGCACCAAGCCCATGGTACTTGATCCTCCATCAGTCCGGACAACCCATACTTTCTTAGTTTTTTCAATTATTGCTTGTTTGGTGTCTCTGTCTGAGTGAAATTCCACTAGGAAATCAGCAACAGTCTGAGCCTTGACTGCTGTACGAGGGGAAAAATCAATATCATAGTCTCCCAACTCCACTGACCACTTAGTCATTATGCTTGAAACATCTTACTTTTGAAGAACGTTTTTCAAGAGAAAAGACGTCCGGACAATGATCGAATGAGACTGAAAGTAGGGCCTCATTTTCCTAGCAGCAATTACTAAGGCCAGTGCTAGTTTTTCATGTTTCGAATATCTTTTTTCTGCATCAATCAAGCTTTTGCTGATATAGTACACCGGACGAGGATAATTATCCACCTCCCTTACTAGCACTGCACTTAGGGAATCAGAAACTGTCAGGTATATGCAGAGTGTCTCTCCATCAACAGGCTTAAACAAAGTTTCAGGAGAATATAAGTGCTTCTTAAATTCATCAAAAGCATGGTTACACCGGGGAGACCAATTAAACTATTTTTCACCTTTCAAAGTTTGAAAAAACGGGGCACACCTATCCGAAAACCTTGAGATAAAACGGTGCAGAGCAGCTAACCTCCCTGTCAATCTTTGTACTTCTTTAATATTCCGAGGAGGCTCCATTTGCAATAAAGCACTAAGCTGGTCTGGATCAAGTTGTATGCCCTTCTCACTTATTACATACCCCAAGAATTTTCCGGACTGCACCCCGAACACACACTTTTCTAGGATTTAATTTTAAATCCACACTCTAGTTGGCAAAGGTTTCTTGGAGATCTGCTAAGTGTAGCTCATCGTCCACACTCTTTACCATCATGTCATCAATGTAGACTTCCACGTTTCTTCTAATCTGATTAGCAAAAACCTTGTTTACTAATCTCTGATAAGTAGCCCCAACATTCTTTAATCCAAATGGCATCACCTTGTAACAATGGAGGCCCTTATGAGTAACAAATGTAGTATGTTCTTGATCCTTCAAATCTACTTGAATTTGATTATACCCGGAGAAGGCATCCATAAAGGACAGTAGCTTGTTCCCAGATGTGGAGTCCACCAACTGATCAATTCGAGGGACAGGATATAAGTCTTTTGGGCAAGCTTTATTGAGATCTGTAAAATCAATGCACATCCGCCACTTTTCATTTTTCTTTTTTACTAGCACCGGATTGGCTGTCCATAAAGGGTATTGAGATTCCTTTATGTGTCCCATTTTAGTAAGTCGGTCAACCTCTTGAACTATGACATCAGCCTTTTCCTTAGAAAAAGCTCTCCTCTTTTGTACAACAGGTGCTATATCCCTCCGGATGGATAATTGGTGTGATATAATATCTGCTGGCACTCCGGTTACATCAGCATTGCACCAAGCGAAAACATGTTGATGGTTTTTCAAAAATGCTAACACTTTACTCTTTAATTCCGATGTCATCTTGGACCCGATCTTGACACTTCTTCCTTCAGCCAGAGAGTGAGTTTCAACTTGTTCAATAGGTATTAAAACACCATGGGTCTCTCTAGGGTCATCAATTTCACCCTCTCCTCCAGAGGGCCCCTCAAATTGCTAATCCTCACTGATCTGAACTGCCCCCAAAGTTCGAGGGGCCAGTTCTGTTGCATAACACTCCATTGCTACCTTCTAACTGCTTCGTACAACTCCCACTTGTCCTTGCACAACGTATTTCAGATATTGGTGGAATGTTAAAGCCACATCATGCATCCTGGAGAGCCAAGACCTCCCCAAAATGGCATTGTAACACGTAGGACAATCTACCACAACAAAAAGTATTCGGACCATCTTCTTAAAAGAGCCCTTGCCCAGCAAAACCTCTTCTTCAAATTCCCCAATTACGTCAGCTGAGCTTCCAGTGAAACCCACAATTGACCTGTTCGAACGCTGAATCTCTGCTGGATTCTTCATCTGTTTATAAGAAGTTAAAAAGAGGATATTGGCCGAACTGTCGGTGTCCACCAAAATTCGCCTTATGTTATTGCCCCCAATGGATGCTCTTATTACAACAGCATCTTCCTGGGGACCAGCTATGTCTCTCAAGTCATCTTCATCAAAAATAATGAAGGGAAAAGGAATTTGTGATTGATAGGATGTCATACCTCCTTCCAGTTGGGTGGCTAAAGTATGTATATGCCTCTTTCTTGAAGAAGCAATTGGTGCAGTCATGGTGTCTCCCCCAAATATTGTAAGTGACTTAAAAAAGCTGATGAGTCCGGACACCGTCTTGCAACGCTATGTGATAACACCCACCTTATTTCGGGTTGGATCAGGATCCAAGTACTCTGATTCTACATCAAACCTTTCAATTATCACCATAGCCCCATCCGAAGCCGATGTCCTTGCATTGTTCGGGCCAGCCCGATGAGCATTAACAGGCATATTTCCACTTCTTCTTTTAACATATGCCCCCAACTTCCCTCTCTCAATCAAATTCTGTACTTCTTGTTTCAACGCGATGCAATCTTCAGTGGTATGGTCAGTATCACGATGATACTGACAAAAACTATTATTTCGACTTTCCCTGGGTGATTGTAATGCAGCCGGCTTTCTGAAATGTACTTCGTCTTTCGTTTTATCATAAATGGTGGCTACATTTTCTTTTAGTTCAGCAAACCACTCCGGTTGAACCCAAAGTCCTCGCTTATTTCTAGATTGCTAGCTTTAAGCTGGTGCAGCTGGGTGGGATTGAGCCTTGGCCCTATTTTGACCCTGTCCGGCTTCCTTGGCCTTATACCCGGACTGATTCTGGTTTTGATTTGGTGCAGCTGGAGAAGACCTCACCTGCTGGTGCACCTTGGTTTTCTTTGTTTCATCCACATTAATTTGTTTGTCGACCTGATTCAGTAAACCTCCCCATGTCATGGCCTTTTTCCTGGTTACTCAATCAGCCAAATTACCAAGGTTCAAACCCTGCCTCAGAGAAGTTATTGCTACTTGTTCAAAGCAATCAGCTAATCCATTTTTGGTGTTCAAAAAGCGACTTATGTAATCCTTCAAAGATTCATTTGGTTCTTGGGCACAATGGATAATAGTGTCTCAATTTCCCTACACTTCTTAACTTCTAACGAGCTGTCTTCGGAAGGCCACCCAAAAAGTATCAAAATTTTTGATGCAGCCTTGTGGCAAACTATTGTACCACTTCAGAGCACTCCTCGTAAAAGACTGGAAGAATGCTCGAGAGAGTAGCTTATCATCATCATCAAAGTTCATCATAATTTTTTTGAATTGCTCCAGATTGTTATCTGGATCTTTACTACCATCATATTTTTCCATCTTTGTGTTGTCAAACCTCTTAGGAAGGTTTCCGGACAGTATCTTGGAGGACAATGGAGATTGTCTCCAATTCCGGCCACGACTGAATATAGTATCTTCGTTGGGAGTTGCAAAGAAACCTGGCTCATCATGAAAGGCAAAATGATCCATTAGTAATCGGTCTACGTGCCTCTGGCCATGGCTGTGACTATAAGATGACCCTTTACCCAGATGCCTCTTCAACCTTCCATGCCTGTCTCTTTTTCTTGAGTATTGTTTAACCAACTTATGTTTCTTCTTAGAACGGCCTTCATCACTGCTGGATGACAGGGATTCTTCGACTCCGTCTTTATTTGAGGAGCTACTAGAAGATTCTGAGTCTGAATCTGAGCTCTCCACCGGTTTAGACCAGTGAGACTTCTTTGAACTAGCATGAGTCCTTTTAGTGCTCACGTGTGTCTTTGATGGCTCATGTTCTCTTGGGTTCTCAATATGGTGAACTGCTGACACTTTTGACTTTTCTTTCACACCCATCTCCGCCCTTTTAGCAGCCATCAAGGCTTCTATCTCAACTTTTAGTCTATCTCGCTCCTCGATCGTATATTCATCGTTTTCTCCCACCACTTCTGCCAAAGCTGGTGGCACTTTCTGCTTATCCGAATTCATCCGAACTGGTTTTTCTTGATGGTTTCGAATGCTTGATTCAGGCACTTTTTCCTCCCACTGTGGTCGCCAATTTGGTATGGATTATTTCAGTTTAAGGGTAATTTTGCCAGGTGTTTTGTGGTGTTTCAAGGGTATTTAATGTTTAAGTGGTTTGTAGTGAGAGATTTGAGCTGCCTGGTTGTATTAAATGTTTATTACCCTTATTAATGAAAGTGATTGGGTATTTATACCCTTAATTATGGGCCTCATAGGTTTTCGGGTCAAACTTATGAAACCGGGTCGAGTTCAAAAACCCATTAGTTTATTAAGCAGGTTAGTAATTAGCTTAGTCATGAAGTGATTAGTTTTTAATACTTTAGTCCTGTTCGGATGGTTCAGTGGGTGGTTTTTGTCCGAATTTCCCCTGTCCGGTTTCTACAGTGAGTGGTGAGAAAATCCGGACTCATCATAATCAGTTATATATGTGTATATGTATCTGTGTGTGTATGTGTTTTGAAGCATGCATAAATTTTATAATCCTGAGACGACAAAGAATTCCAGAAAAATTCTAATTAAGTAAAGAAAGTGGTTTCTTTAGATTTTAGAATTTGATGGGTCATTGTGGCGAATTGGTTCATTGTTGAGGCGATAGTACTTTAATAGCCAAAATCCTATGATACTCATGTGAGGTATCGAGTCAATGGTGTTGTAGTATTTTTAACACCATGACCCTCATGTAAATTATCGCGATAATGAATTTATAATAGTTGAGGCTTCATGACATTCATGTGAATTATTACAAAAATGATTTTACATTAGTCGCGGTGCTACAACACTCACATGTGTTACCATGATGAAAACCATAGAATAATAATTGTGTTGCGATGGTACGTAGCCTCATAACATAGATGAATTCTTATATGTTGTCTTGTATTAAGTTGGTTATTTTTATTGTAATGCACGCGTGTTTGCTCTCTCTTTAAACATACAACAAACTATTAAGTTTTAATAATTAAAATTTAGTTAGTTTGGTATGTATAACATTGTGTGTTCACATTAAATTATGTCACGTGATCGTAAAAAGACCCAAATAAAAGTCTTATTAGTCTCCAAAATATGATTATAGGCCAATAGTGTCTTCATGAAAGAGTTATCTTCTAGAACTAATGTATAACGCGTTGGCCTAAAGGTTTCGATTAAATATTATAACAAATCAGCTCAAATGAATATTTATTGGAACTTAAAACTTACGAAATTTAACCTTTTATGTTATTTATACGATGATTAAGATTCAATGTTGTACGTTTAGTAATATGTCATTATCATTTGACATTAAAGTTATGTTATAGTTATATATTTAGGTAACCTTATTTCAAATAATATAGACATAATAGAATTATGATATGGTCATTTATTAAATATCATAATATTCGTAAGCTTATATCATTGGACAGTCTTTTCCCTCTACTCTAAAAATTAAGTAGAGGATAAGAGGACTACAATAAAAAGGATTTGATCCAATCTTATAAGTTTGATAATATTATATGGAGAATTCTTTAAGTTATCATAACTGATTTTCTAAGAAAATAATGAAGATACGTGTAAAATTCCCTTCCAAAATTCATAATTTTATATGTTAAGTGCTTCATTTTTCTAAGGTTTATCTAAGTTTGTTAAATCTAAAATTTGATGCAGATTAAAGTGTTAACACTAAAGATCTGGTAAGATTATTGAGAAAATTAGTTATAAGTATATTTATAAGGTTTTCAATTAAAAACGATGACTTTATGATTTATTTATTTATTGGTGAATAAATGCTTAAATTAAATAGAAAGGTTCATACATAATGTTGGGGTAGAACCCAAAGGAATACAACTACAAACATTTAGGACATATAGCTAAAAGGAAGACCTCATAGAGAGATCCATATAGAAAGATTCCCAAATGGAAATCTGTAGCTAGTAAGAGCAGCTCGACTAAGTGGCTGTGGAAAATGAGAAGAGGCTCCAGAATCATCTCGTCCTGAGCCCACGCTCCAGTCCAGACATAGCATACCTCAGACAAAAAACAAACAATAAATTAGATAACAAGAGCCTTTATAATGGCCAGCTAATCTTGGATCCCAGAAATCTAAATCGGAGATCCGATATGATTTGGTAATATATTGATGAGGCTTGAACTGGAGAGGATCCAAAAATTCTTGAATTCCTCTATTTCCAAATGTGGTATATAACCGCATTGAAGTTGGTACGCCGGATACAATGGCTTTGAGAGTTTGACCAATTTGAAGCCTCATCAACCCAAGTTTTCCAACACGAAGAGTGATAAGGAAATCCAAATTTGTTACTGGAAAAGGACCAGATGCTCTGAGAAAAACTACATTCAAAGAGAATATGAGATATAGTTTCGGGTTCAGAGAGGCATAGAGGGCACTCGGCTGGGATATTATAACCCCAACTTCGAAGCTTGTCTTTGGTGACAAGTTTGCCCTTTATTTCCAACCAAGAGATAAAAGAATGTCGCGGAATATTGTATTTATTCTAAACTAACCCCGCCCATCCCTTTTCAGGGACAGGCTTACGAAGTGCATTGTACGTATCCTTAATTGTGAAGTTGTTGCTTCCTGCCTTTGCCGTCCAATAAGGAACATCCCTCACTAGGGTGTTAGGTTGGGGAAGGGCAAGAATAATCTTGTGGATTTCGGTCAGGTGGTGTCGACTTCTGGCTCTCGCAAATCTCAGGTTGGCAGGCCAATTCCATTCCCCATTGCAGATAATGTCGGAGCCTTTTAGGTTATTTCCTAATCTTGAGTCTCTGATTATGTCCTCTCCATAATGAATTGAGAGCGGTAAGGAGAGAATCCAAGGGTCATGCCAGAAAGAAGTGTTCGAACCATTCCCGATAGCTACCCTGTACAGATTACGGGCCACGGGCCGTAGCCGGAGAATTTTCCTCCAAATCCATGAAGAAGAGGAGGCAAGAGTAACTTCCCAAAAACTTTTATTTTTTATCTTTTCAGTTCTAATCCACTCACACCAGATTGAGTGATTCTTATTACTAACAATAGACCAGAGATGCTTTAGGACGGCCGCCTGATTCCAGATTTTTAAGTCTAAGATCCCAAGGCCGCCCTCTTTATAGGGAGTGGATACGGTAGACCAGGCTACTTTTGCCCCATAAATCTTCATTGACGATCCAGACCAAAGGAATCGTCGAAAATATTGGGTTAACTCCTTAATTATCCTAGAAGGAAGGATAAAAATCGAAGACCAGTACACCTGTCCCGCGAACAGGACCGATTTGATTAGTTGGAGTCTACCCGCATAGGAGAGGTGCTTTGTAGTCCAAGAATCAATTCGGGAAGTGATTCTGTGCAGGAGGGGACGACATTCCGAGTGAGAAAGTCTACCCGTTATGAGAGGAACCCCAAGATACTTTACAGGAATGGTACCTTCAGGGAAATTCATGATAGGAAGAAGGTTTGACCGGAGGGATTGGTCAATTCCAAAGAAAAATATGTGAATTTTCAAAGGATTAACTTTGAGACCAGAGAGGAAGTAGAACTCTTCCAGAGCATCCTTAATGAGATTGAGGGAAAGAGGGTCCCCATGACAGAAAATCATTAAGTCATCTGCAAAGCAGAGATTAATAATTTTCTGCCTATGGCATTTCTAATGAAAACGGAAATTCCCATCTTTACTTTTCTCTTTGAGGATGCCTGAGAGTACTTGCATAACAAGTACGAAGAGGAAAGGGGAGAGAGAGCCCCCCTGCCTGAGACCTTTTTTCCCTTTAAAATTTCCCTAAAGGTAACCATTGATAATTATAGAGTAAGACGGGGAAGAGATACATTTGATAATCCAAGTGATCATCTTCTCAGGAAATTGCATTGCCACTAAAATGTCAAGAATGAGATGTCATCTAACATTGTCAAAAGCTTTCATTATATCAATTTTAAGGGCAACCCTTTTCCCTCTAACATTTTTGTTATAGCCTTTAAGAAGCTCCTGAGAGAAGGATATTATCGGATATGCTTCTTCCCGGGACGAAAGCCGACTGAGAGGGATCGACCAGGTAGGGAAAATATGCTTTGATTCTATTGGCTAGTATTTTAGCGATAATTTTATAGACCACATTGCAAAGAGCGATGAGTCTGTAATCTGATGGTGCAGAAGGAGAATCAATTTTAGGTATTAGGGCGATGGAGGTTGCATTCCAAGAGTCGGACAAGGTTCCGGAGAGGAAGAAATCTTGGACTCCCTTACATATGTCCGGACCCACGATGTTCCACGTGGATTTGAAGAAGCTGGAGTTATAGCCGTCCGGGCCAGAAGACTTATCACTATCAATACTGAAAATGGCCGATTTAATTTCATACTGGGTGATTTCTCGAATCATAGTCTCCTTATCCAGGTTGGTAACATGAGAGGAGATCAGAGAGGAGACTTTTTCGAGGCCTGGATAGCTGGCAGTATGCTTAGTACCCAATGAATCCTCAAAAAAATTCACGAAAACTTTCGAGACATTAGCCGGCGAAGAAACAGTGTCTCTTTGCTTATTGGTGGTCGAGATAATTTTATTGCGGAAGAGCCGGGCCTTAATACTTTTTGGAAGAATTTGGTATTTTTGTCCCCCAGTTTGATCCAATTTTCTCTAGATTTCTGTTTTCGGAAAGGCTTCCTCCGCTCGACTAAGAAAAATAAATGCTGCAGAAGCCTCATTTTCCTTGGTGATGAGAAGAGGGTTCAGAGGGTCAGAGGCTATAGTTGACTGAACCTCAAACAAGAATTTTTGGGCATCAGAGGCTCTCAAGGAGATGTCACTGAACTCCTTACGATTTAGGGTAGCTAGGTCAGATTGAAGACGAGCTAGCTTTTCGGAGACCATCCTCATACCAGAGGCTGAAGAGGGGTTATTCCAGCTCGAAGAGACAATGTCCTTAAACTGGGGATGAGATTGCAACATATTGAAGAAACGGAAGGGTTTTTTCCTTCTCTGACGAGGGAGCCCAAGGTTGAGAGTGACAGTTGTGTGGTCAGACGTTCGGAGGTACCCAAAGTGGACTTTGGACATAGGGAAAAGATTATCCCAATCCGGGCTGACCAGGACACGGTCTATTTTAGAAAGAATTGGGTGGGCAGGTTGTTTGTTAATCCAGGTGAAAGGGAACCCAGTAGATCGGAGATCACTGAGTTCGCACTGATAAAAACAATTATTGAAATCATCGATTGAAGATGACCAATTTTCCGAGGAGTCCATTCGTTCTTCGGGGTGGCGGATCGCATTATAATCTCCAAGGGAAACCCATGGGATGTGGTTGTCTAACTTGGAGATATTTATGAGATCATTCCATAGAGGGATACGGTCTTTTGCTTCATTGAAAGCATAGATAGCTGTGAGCTTAAAAGAAGCTCTTACGTTGTGGCATTTAGCTATACAATGACTGAACTGAGGGGATTGAGAAATTTTAGTTATTGAAATTACACTTGGGTTCCAGAGAACCCAAATTCTTCCTAAGGGGTGATTAGAGTGGTTAGTTATAACATGCCAGAAGGGGGTCATTTGTCTAAGTATGAAATCTACTTTTTGAATTTGGACTTTAGTTTCTACCAGGACAATCAAAGAGATATGATTACTAAAGATAAAATCGGCAACGTCTTTTTGCCTGACCGAGTCATTTAGACCTCTCACATTCCATGAAGCAATTTTCATAAAAGAAAACTTACAGTGCGTTAGTCGCTGATCCCGTCGGGGGATAATACCATTAAGGCCTTGCCTTTAGCCTGGTCAGTACAAACCCTTTTTGGAGGGGAATCAACTTCCTCTCCAGCCTCCACCTCCTGATCCTCGCTGAGATAGATGGAACACAAGATCCTTCCCCATTCTCGGGCTCGATTTCGAAGGGGTCTTCCTCCGAGGATGTGGTGCCAATAGGAAGAAAAGAAAGCCTGACAAGGCCCAGCTTGCACAGACGGGTAGGGTGCCCAAAGATTTTGCAGTTTTCACACTGAGGAGGGAGCCCCTGGTATTCAAAAGACACCGAGATGGATTTTCCTCGTATCTTGAAGGATAACTCAGATCGAATGGGGTCCCTGCCTTTATCTTTATACAAAAGCGAGCAAAACGAAGCTTTTCCTTTTGTTCGGTCTGGAGATCCACATAAAGAGGGGTTCCGATAACTGAGCCAATGTTGCTAAAGCCATCTGCTGTCCATAACTCAAGAGGAAGGCTAAAAACCTTGACCCAGAATAGAATTTCATTGTGGGGATCTTTAATTAGGGAGGTAAGAGGTTCCCAAAGTTTCAACAACATTAAATTGCCTCCAAAATTCCAAGGAGCCTCATCCAACACTCTTTTGGCCATAGCCTCAGATCCAAATTTGAAAAGAACCACATTTGCTTTTAGAAAGGCCAGATTGGAAGGTTGATTTAGAAAATAACATGAGAGACAAGCCTTCCATGACTCCGGAGCACCAAGAGCTGAATCGTTCATTATGAATTCGTCGCCCGCTATTTCCATATGACTAATGCCAATTACCATCGGTGATCGGTTATCACTATGACCTGCTATAATACTCGCAAATGATGGGATAGCGGGTGGTTTAGAGAACGAGTTTGAATTTGATATACCTCTTGAAAAGTCCATTTGTGAATTAAGAGAGGGAGGATTTGCATGGGTCATCTTGTATTTTCTTCCTTTCGGCCCTTTACCCGCGATTCCGAAATTTCAGATAATAGAATGGTTGACACACATTTTATCCCCTCCTAATAATCCTTTACTCTTATTTGGGCTCGGCTTAGTAATAGACAGAATCTGAATAGACCCGATTACTTTTGAAACCCGACCCGATGAGATACCCTTTTTGACTTGATTCGGGTCACTGGGCCGACTCTTAGTTTCAGAGTTTGAACCCAACCCGTTAGGAGGATCTGCTCGGATAGCAGATCTGCTAAGCCCCAACCGGACTGGGCTTGAGTCTGGCCCAACAACCGGAGCAGATCTAGGGTCCAAGGGATACGAACCGAGTAAGTCGATTCTGATTGAGAATAACGATGCTGTCTGACCAGATCTGCTCGACAGAGGGTCATCTTCTCCGTTCTCTTTCTCTAGCCTGGATGAAGAGATGGATCCGACGGCAGCGAAAGACCCGGTGAGAGGCGAGCCTTCTACGGTCAAAAACCCAGATTGATACTTAGCGTCAACGGAGAGGCCAACTTGGCTATTGTCGATAGATGGAGAGGAGGGAGAGCATTAGGAGAAAGGGAAGAGGGAGAGCAGAAACAAGACACCGACGTCAAGGAAAGGATAAGGGAGAGAAATCCTTGCATCGGGACTATGCCTCATCAACGAAAACAAAGTTTTAAAGTCAAAGAAACCATCTGAAACTGAAATAGAAGGCACGATTGAGTCGAGAAGAACCACCGACACCGACACGATTCCGGCATCGAAAAAAGAAGAAAAGGACGAGTTGATTCCGGCATCGAAAAAAGAAGAAGAGGACGAGATGACTGATTGAGAATGAAACCACATTCAACCTTATTCCAGAACTTAGATCTGAAAGATATTACCGTTGATTCGAAAGTTTATCTTGGAAAATGTAGAGAGAAGGGAGACACCTTCTCTCTCCTATTTGACTTTATGATTTAAGTGAATGTTAGATCAAATTGTGTGATTTATATATGCATATTTTATGAGAATATAATTCATAATACACTTAATAACATCCAACAAAAGGAAAATCATTTAATTTCTTATACTTAATAAAATTAGAATAAAGTAAATAAAAAACTCCATTATTCAGTTAACACTACATGAAAGTAGAAATATTTATTTTTATTTCTTTCCACCTTCGTTTACTAAGGTTTGAACGCCAAAGTCTTTCATAAACTTCGGTGAGGGTTCTTAGTCCAGACAATATTAAGATTCAATGCGAGTTTGTATGTAATTCAATTTTTAGTTTAGTTTATAGTTGTATTTTGTTTATTTTAGTTCGCATCCGATTAAGTCAAAATAATCCAATAGTTAATTTCACTCTTTTATATCTTGTACATTTTGTTAAACTTAATGATCTCAATTCAATACAGTATGATAAGTTGAAAACTGACGCATAATGATTACATGAGCGTGTCATTTCCATGTTGCACTCTACGAAAATTCAAATTTTATTTAAGTGATAGTTGATAGTGTGATTATTGAAAAAAAACTATTCCACACAAATAAGTCGAAGTAATACCTCATTAGTTATTTGCTAATAATCATAAAGTGATAAAGTATGCTGGCTTATCTTTAAAACGATAATATTATATAGTGCATACTTGGATACATTTTAGTACATGAGATGATCCAAGTGGGAGATTGTAAAAATATCCTAGAAGATAATTGATGTAAATTCATAAAGTGCTCTTAGCTCATCTCATTCAGGTGTCTATTCAGAACGCAACTCGTGATCTAAAGAAAGATACGTAACCTCGATATCAACCTAATCCGTTCTCAAGTTACACATTGTTAAGAAAATAAAAAAAAATATGAATTGGACTTAATTTGATCTTACTCCGTACTATGATATTGTATTCTTTAAGTTCAAAAACTCACACGACTTTACTTTCGGTATACTTCGAAAATGTCTCACTCTGGTTGAAATATGTCTACAATTCTATATCACTAATATTTGTGAGATATAAAATCAAAGTCATATTTCAGCACATCTATTAAATCAGTATTTTTTTTTTGAAATATTCTCATCTACAACTCATCATGTACTTATATGTTTACTTAATTTTATGAATTAAACCTTAAACTTCAACCACTACACTATAACCAAATTGTATCTACAAAATATTTTTATAAATTTTTATGATAAATAATAATAATAATTAAACCGTTAATAAATTAGTGTAGTCTAAAAGAAGTTATAATACATTTAAATTAGGTTTAGAAAGTATAATTAATGTATATTTTGTGAATCAAAATGAAATTTAATAGGTTTTCTCAGACGTATACATTCCGCTAAAAATGCGAAACAAAAATATATCGGAGTGCACTCTTATTGAGACAATTAATTTGACTTTATCGAGTTGTCATTCAAATCAAATTGATCTTTATTCTTCGTTTTCAGGAAACCCTAATTCTTTGGTAGTAACATCATTTTTCTTTTGTTAAATTTGTACACACTTTTATGAATATTACACCATTATACAATTCCAAAACCACTTATATTAACTAGACCAGTTTTCGTAGCAGCGTTTACCATGTATCTTTAGTTTCGCGTGAGATTTAGGGTCAAAGTTTGAAATAGTAGAATTTTCGTTTATTGGGGTCAATTCCGTGACTATGAAATTATAAAACCCATGATCGGGAAAAGAACAAAATCAGAGTCTTTTCATGTGATTTAACCAAGAGGAGCGGCGATCGACGCTCGCGTAACTATTTAAAAGTCAAAAGAGAGGGGCCAAAATTAAATAAAAATAATGGTAGAAAAGTAAATAACAAAACACCAAAAAGGACATATACATGTGATGTGGCGGTTTCTTAGGTAATCACCAAACCAAGTCTTTGGTAGACCAAGTATACCAATACATTTCCCAATATTAAATACCAAAAATTTATATGTCTTTTTTTAAATATTTATTGTTTTATTTCTGGTAATGAATGTATATAGTTATATAAACTACGGTCAGTTTGGTATATTGTTTTATCAATTTATAAAAATTATTGTCACGGTCAGTGTTTTGAATACTATATAATTGAATATTAATTGTTCTCTCACTATAATTTTATATATATAAAACACTTCCAGGTAATTTATTATCAAAAATATATATATTATTACATTTACAATTTTATTTAAACTCTAAGATAATACATCATATTATAAAATAATAATAAAAATTCATACCACTTGTAATTTTTTTCCCCAAAAATTTCAGTTTTATTGATTATTGGAAAGTTTACAGATGTTGAGTATCAAATGATCTCAGTGTTTGAAATTTACATCATTTTGTAACATTATAGCAGTAGTTGCTTTCTTTTCTGGATTTCCATGTTGTTCTCCTTTTGTTTCAGGTCCTGCTTCTTCTTCATAGCTCCTTAGGGTCTTTATTCCAATCATCCTGTCTTTGTTTGAATGAGACCTGCAAAATAAGAAAGTATCATAGTCAAGTTTTTCAACTTGCTACAAAGTTAGTTTGTCTTAGGAGCTTCTAATGTGTCATAAGTTCATTGAGTCTAATAATAGAATAGCAGTTAGATCATGAAATGTGTGGTTTGCATCAATTGTGAAATTTTCTTTTTCTGCAAGTGCATGATTAGCTATCCAATCAGCAGCCGAATTCTGTTCTCTATATATATATGCTTGATAGTCATTTGAGGTTTTATCAAATCTCTACAACATTGCATTGCATTTTCTAAGTGTCATGGGTATTTTCCTATAGCTAACATGTTAAACAGAGCTAAGCAGTCTATTTCGATGTCTATTAAAGTGAGTTTTTCCTCATTACAGTAGATTAAACCATTCAATAATGCAAGTATTTCAGCATTTATAGGTGAACATTTTCCAATAACGCATCATTTAGCTATTATTAGGTTTCCTAGTTCATTTCTAATTATGAATCCATAACTTGATTCACCATTTATCAATGAGGAACCATCACAGTTTAACTTGAGACGATTATGCAGAGGCTTGTTCCATTTTACATATATGAAAGGTTTGGAAAGTTTGGTATGATTGAAACATCCTAAATCTCTAGCTATATGAGAATCATTTTACCAATGTTTTCTAGCAAGTGATGATAATAAATCTAGATAAATAAGCATATAGGATATCTGATTGATTATCTGCTTATGTATTGTAGCTATGTTTTGTGTTTATAATTATTCCTAGCCTTCCATATAGTCCATACTATCATGGGAGGTATTATGGTTTGTATATGAATTCTTTTGGGGGTGGATAGTAACCAAAGGTTGACAATATGGTTGACTGTCATGTGTTTTCCTATAATAATGTTGAATTTTTCAGAAAAGAAAGACCAAAATAGCCAGGAAATTTCACAAGACATAAAAACATGATTCAAAGATTCTATGTTCTGACAATTAACACATCTAGAGGCAAGCTGGAAACCTTTTCTTTGCAGGATAGTATCTGTGCTAATTAGGTTATTTAACACTCTCCAAAGAGTGAATGAACACTTCTTTGGAGAGATATTATTCCATATTTTATCTTTAATTATTGATGTTGGATTTTTCTGTCTTATTTCATTGATTGTGTTTTTTAACTTGAATGATCCATCAGAGGAAAGTTTCCAAATGATAGAGTCATTCAGAGAATGGTTTATATGTGTTTTGATGATTTCACTAATGTACTTTTGAGGTAAGTTATTTTGTAGTTTAGGTAAGTTCCAGTTACTATTATTCCAATATTCTTTAACTTTTGCTTGAGAGTAATGGTGGGAATTAAATACTGTTAATGATATTAGGGGTTTAGGACAGTGTCATTGGTCTAACCAGAAGTCTACATTTCCTTGGCCAAGTTTCCATCTAATGTGTTTTTCAGCTTCATTTCTAGTCTCAAGCATTCTTTTCCATATATTGGAATCTGTATTTTTTATAATAGCTTGTAATGGGTGAATGTTAATACAGTATTTCGAGTGTAATATTTTTGACCAAAGAGTTTTGTTATTTCTGAAGTTAAACCATAGTTTAAAGAAGAGAGCAGATTGTATGTGCTATATGTTTCTGATGTTAAGTCCATTCTCATTGTATGGTTTGCATAAGTTTTTCCAGTTGAACCATATTATATGTCTATTATTTTCATTAAAGCCCCATAGGAATTTGTTTAACAGTTTATTAATTCTTGATATAGTTTTTAAAGGTAGTTTGGTAGATTGTAAGTAATATATTAGGTATGACATAAGGATTGAATTGATTAATGTTATTTTGCCACCAAATGAAATATGTTTTGAGTTCCATTCATTGATTTTGTTTCTTACTTTATCTATTAAGGTTTCAAAGTTTTCAGTAAAGTTGTTTGAATGTATTGGTATACCTAAATATGTGAATGGTAACTTAGTTTGTTTAAAACCTAAGAAGTTTTCCAGTGATGTTAATCTTGTTTTGTTCACATGTGATGATGCAATGAAAGTTGTTTTTTGTTTGTTTATTTGTTGGCATGAAAGTACTTGATATATGTCTAAAAATGTTGAAAGGTTCTTTACACTTGTTAATGATCCATTTAGAAATAAGATTATATCATCTGCATATGCTAAACAACTAATCTTTATAGAACTTTTCATCTTGTAAGACATAATTTTGTGTTGACCAATTAACTTGTAAATTCCTCTTATAAGAAATTCTTCAGCTATTATGAAAAGTCAGGGTGATAAGGGGTCACTCTGCCTTAGACCATTTCCTGATTTGAAGAAACCATTTGTTTTTCCATTTGTTATTACTGAGTAAGTGATATTTTCAATGCTCTTCCTTATTAATTCTATTACTTGTTCATTAAAGCCAAAAGATATCATTACTTCATATATAAATCTGAATTGTAAGTTATCGAATGCCTTTGTTTTAAGCTTATTATTAGGTTGTCCCCTCTAGTTTTTCTGTTTATGTCTTTAATTAGTTCTTGTGTTATTAAAATGTTTTCTTGGATGATTCTGTTTTCAATGTATGCACCCTGTTCTTCTGAAATGAATAAAGGACGAATTCTAGCTATTATGTTGTTTATTAGCTTAGAGATTATTATATTAAGTACAGAGCATAAGCTAATTGGTCTAAATTGTGTCCAGTTTTTTGGTGATTTGATCTTAGGTATGAGGAAAATTAATGTTGCATGTATTCCTTTAGGTATTTTTGTATTAGTAAAATAGTCTTTAATGGCTTTGAAAATGTCATCTTTGATTATAGGCTAGCAAGCTAGGTAAAATCTGGAGTTGAATCCATCAACTCCAGAAGCACTATAAATGTTAAGGGATTTAATTACTTGGTGTAACTCTTCCATTGTAGGTAGTGTCAAGATACTTTCATTATTTTCATTAGATATGATTCTAGGAATTGTGTTTTTTATGGTAGAGAGATCTTTCATAGGAGAAGTTTTGTTTAAAAGTTTGGTGAAATACTCTACAGCAGATTGTCCTATTAAATCATCATCTTCAATCCATATGTTTTTATCCTGAATTCCATTTATTCTATTCTGAACTTTTCTTTTTTTAACATAGTTATGGAATGTTGCTGAGTTATTGTCACCTTCTTTTGACCAATTTACATAGATTTTTTGATGCCAATATATTTCTTCCCTTTCAAGTAATGTTATAAAAGTAGCATTTAGGTTATCTAGATTAGTTTGATTTTCAGAACAGTTGTTTTCTTCAAGTTTTATTTCAGCTATTTTTATTTCTTCTTCAACTTTGTTTAAATATTCAAAAATGTTACCATATATATCTTTATTCCAACCTTGTAAGTGGTTTTTTAGCCCTTTTAACTTAAACCATAATATGTAAATATGAGATGAATCATTAATTTGTTTGGACCAATTGTTTTCTACAGTTTTAAAAAAGTCTTCATGTTTTATCCACATGTTTTGGAATCTGAACGATGTTTTTTGGTAAGATGGTTGTTTTAAGATAGATATTAGCAAAGGTGAATGGTCAGAATAGGTTCTGGCCAAGTGATTCACCCTTGTAAAGTTAAAAGTTTCTCTTCATATATCATTGTGTAACGTTTGATCTAGTCTTTTCTAATTATGTTTGTTGGTCCATATGAAATTAGATCCTATATATCCAGGGTCCTCTAGTTTACAATCTAAGATCATATTGTTAAATTCATCTATGCTTTTTGAGTGAACAATAGTGCAGGCTATTTGTTCACTTGTGTTGGAGATTGTGTTAAAATCTCCAACAACAAGCCAAGGGAGACTTGTTATAGATATATTTCTTAATTGGTCCCATAGAGTAATTCTATGGGAACTGGTACATTTTGCATATATAATGGTAAGCAGAACTACTACCTTAGTAGAAGGATGACTTACCATGGTGTTTAAGAGTTGTTCAGAGTTATCTATAATGCTGATTTTAAAGTCCTTTTTCCAAAAAATCCATATTTTATTGTTTATGTTTGCATAGTATGATTCATATCCCAGTTTAGAAAAAGTTGATTGAATTTTGTCAACTGATATCATAGGTTCTTACAGAGCTATGATATCAGTTGAGTATTTTTTGGTTAAGTTTTTTATTCTTCTTATTGTCTTTTGATTACCTATTCCTCTTACATTCCAATTTAGCATTGTTAAGGTCATTATAATGATTGTTTAGAGGATCCTATTGATCATTTGTTGTTTCTAGTTTTAATTAAGATTTTTCTTCTTGAAGATCTTCTTAAAGAACTGTTAAGTGTGGTTGTTTTTGTTTTCTTTTGTTCTGGTGATCCAGGTAAGCTTAAGCTAAGTCTTGCTTCATTAAGTTTATGTGCATTTGGAGATAGGCTTAATCTATTTCTAGTTAATGTTAAATTGTTATTTGGTTCTGTTTCAACCATGTCCTCTATATCTTCATCATTTAGTACATTAAATGTGTTGTTTAAGTTGATCGCGTTAATTGCAGCTTCTATATCTTTTTTAGTAACTACAGTTGTGTGTTCTAATTGTTTAAAAGTTAACATGTTGTTATATTTAGTTTCAGTTGATTTTTCTACTCCTAAAGGTTGATTACTTGTGTTGGTAGGTACTTTTGTTGCATTCTGTTTTTTTTTCATTCTCTTTTGCTTTGTTATTAGTTAGTTTTTCTTTATCATATGTCCTTTTTTCTGATTGTAGTTCTGTGTTTGGTTCAGAAGTTAACTTTTGTATCCAAATTTCTTTATTACCATTCCATTTTTCTTTACCTTTTTTATCATTTTCTTTAAAATTTTGTGAGTTTTTATATTTCAGTTCTTCTGCTTTACAGTTGTTTTCTTTATGTCCTAAGTGTCTACATTTATTACAGTATGCAGGTTTGTCATTGTAAATGACATCTTGCCAGAATCCGTCTCGATCCCCAAAGCTTATCCAAAGTCTTTGGGGAAGGGGACTTGAGGTATCCACTACAATCCAGACTTTACAAAGGTTAAAACTAGCACAGTTTTTATTTGGGATCCATGTTTGCAAAGGCAATCCAATTGCCTTTGTAATCTGTTCAACTGTGTCTGAATTATACATTATTTCTGGGATTCTAAGAAAGGAAATCCAAACGGGAGTTATTGGAGACTCTCGTTTGGGGTTAAAGTCAGGCGTCCACCTAAGGATTCTAAAAGAATAGTGACCTATTGTTCTAACATTTCATTTCCAGAAGGTTTTAACATCATTAATGTTGTCAAATTCTACAAATATATGCCTATAATCTCATTTAAATGTACTAAAATTTCCTATGAATCTAAAGGTTTCCAGGTAAACCCTAAAATCTAAGGCAGAAGGGGATCCAAAGCAAAATTTCGCAATTAATGTAAACTTAGCTAAAGAAGAGAGTTTGGACTTATCTGTGTCGTCAAATCTGACGAAAGTGTAGTCTTCATCTACTTCGAATGTCACATTTGCATGTGTGAATCCTTTGTTGCTTCTTGGAGTGCGCATCTTTTCTTTGTTCTGCTTGAGAATTTCTACGTATGTAGGCTTTGTGATCTGTTTCTCAGCCACCGATTCTTTGCTAGCTACGTGCTTTTGTGATGTATCTTCTTCTTCGAAAACCGTGGGTAATTTTTTGTTGGTTTAGGAGAGAACTTTTCTGTAAGGACGAATTGGTTGGATTTTGTGTGGTGTGGTGATATTTCTGTTCTTCGAGATGAAGAACAGACTGTTGAGGCTGCATCGTTCGAGAGAAGACGATGAGGATCTAGGGTTTGAGACTATTTCGGTAAGCTTTTGAGACTACTTCGATAAGGTTTGGTGTGACTATGGCCTTGATATGAAGCCCATCATCAGAAGGACGTCCAATTACGGCCTAGTTTTCAAGAATCAGTTTCTTGGTTCTTGGAGCCCAAGAGACTTTTTTAATTATAATCCATACCACTTGTAATATATTATAACGCAAATTAATAAAAGTTAAGTACTATACATATACATAGATAATAGATAATAGATAGATACCCTAAATGGGTTTTCTTATAAAACTTTAAATGCTAACAAGAAACCAAGATAATTTAGTTGATACACTAAACTACTACTGTGGATGTGTAAATATAATATTTTCTAAAAATTAAAAATACAAGAGGATTTTATAAATTTTAACAAATTATATTCGAATTATTTGTCTTTAATTTTTCGAATAAATATATTGTAGATATAATTTTTAGAAATTGTATTTTATATCCTATATATATATATTAAGACGGCAATCAAATCTTGGTGCAAGTAAATATTTTGAGTATATTTCTTTTGTCATTCGTTAAAATCATGTCATTCGATCTAAAAATACATGAACCACTATCAACAATTGGTGAATAAAACTTTATCGAACCAATTTTGACACAATTTACAAGTATAATTGACTATTTGTTGGTACAAAGACATGATACGAAGAACCAAAATGACCTCCCAAAAACATTCAAGAAGTTTGAGTTGGCGAATTTAAAATTTAAATTTAGAATAATGCATGTTCGATAAGTCAGAAAAACTTATAGATTATTTGGTCAACGAAAAGAAAAACAAAATAGAACGTACACAAGTTTTTAACATAACATTCATAAAGCTTTCAAGTAACACAAAAAAGTACAAGCATTGGCAGAGAAGTTCACCGAATCCATCAAATTCATTTCCCGATCATTGCAAAGATATTTCATATTTTTTTTAATATTTAAAAGCCTTAACTTATATAATTAGTCTCACTAAAGGTACAATCAAAACCAAAATTGGACGGTCATTTTACTTATATCTAGTTGTATAAGATCATTTTAGAGCGGTTTTACTTATGGAAGAGAGGTTTAACCTAAAGCTATATATTATGTAATAAAATCACTACTCACCTTCATACAAATTAGTCTTAGTCGTTGTGGTATAAAATATGAGGCTATATTTTCAGACATATACTAATACTATCATAGTCTAGACATTTTCTTTATGAGAATTTAATACGTAATATATATATATATATATACATATATATATATATATATTATCCTCTTACAAGACGATCAATAGATTTTGATGTTAAGTTTGAACCATGCACTACCGTCAAAGCTTAGGCACTATCAAATTTTAGGCAAAGAGACTACTATCTTTATATGATAACCTCGAACCATCATGGGTAGTATGAACATATGGTTGATCCAACGATTTAGGCTATGGAGAATGTAATAATGAGTGAATATAGACGACCATAGCGGGATTGTGACTCACTCATATTCTATCAAGTTTAACATGTGAAGCTTCTAACTGATTGACAACTCGTGATCAATCATGTCATAGACCAAACCATAACAAAAAAGATAACCTTATTCAATATTTGAAAGAGTTTTTTCGCAAGGAAAACATGTTTGAACATGCATGAACGAGCACGTACCATGAACCGAGCACACGATAACAAATGTGCTCATGTCATCAGGCTGTACCAATTCAACACCATGAGTGATCCTACAAGTGAATCCAACAATAACACAACATGATGGAACCTCTCGTACGAACCCAACAACCAAAATGATGGTTTTCAAAGAAGCTGAAGATGAATGATATAATATTTGAAATTACCTAACATAAAGAGTTTTCAATATGATAGAGCCAAAGCCCAAAAAATCCAAATTCATTCGATAGGTTTATGTATGGTTGACATAGATATTATGAAAATAAAGTCTCATCAAACTTCTCTTGAAATATTTGAGTTCTAACTAATCAAATTTCATTTTTGAATGATTTTATGAAGGCAAATATGGTGCATACTGCGACTATAAATATTTTATCGGTGATTCCTCCGACAAGTACTTTTGGCCAACCACTTTAATTGATGCAAGTGTTTAATTAAACAATGCAATGCATATCAACAATTCTCCAACATAATCTAAATCCCATTGATTCCCATCGAGTCAATATCATAGGTTATTATGTTCGATATATAAGGTTTTGATCTAGTTGGACCCTTTACCAAAGGCTTCAGGTAGATAATATATTTTGGAATTAGTGGATTATTTTTTAAAATAAGTTAAAGCAGAATCTTTGACCAATATCCATACACAGGAAGTCATCAATTTTTTGAAGATAAATACTTGTTACGTGTATGTGATATTTTGAATTATCATAATTGATAACAATATATAATTTGAAAATGTTTGCCTAGCTCTATTATGCTAAATTTAATGTATAAAATACTATTTCTCGACATGGTTCCACCCTTAAGAAACCCGACAAATAAAAGTAACAAATATAACCATATTTGAAATCATAAAGTACATTTGTGAACGTTGAGCCAAAAATTAGAAAGATTTTCTCAAATTTATTTTATGGGCATACTAAACCACCCAAACAACATAATACTTAATATGTATTTCACTTTGGTTATAGAGTGAATGATCTAAATCCAGCAGGAACAATACTTCTTTCATTTCAAATCTCTAAATATGATGAGGTAACAAATATTGAGGTCTGCAAGATCGAATTTAATTTAATCGAAGAAAAATATATAAAAACTCACCTATGTATGGAGCACTACAAAACGGAAAATAAGAAGTATGTATAAAAACAAATTTCGTTTCAAGATAGGAAATCAATTACTTCGATGCGTGTTCATTTATACCAAGGCTAATAATAAGACGCTTGAAAAACTAGATCAAAACCTGGAAAGACCCTTCACATATTCGTCGAAGTTCAAGTCATGAACTTATAAACTTCTTGATAAATAGGTTTCATAATACACTTGGAGTTATATACTTCTTAAATACCTAATATAATATTATATTCAATTTGTTTTTTCTATCTTTTTAATTTTTATTTTTACAATTACGATGCATTATTTTGTATCGTGAGAGTGCCGGAAGGTTTGATTAATACAAATATCTTACATATGCAAATTAATAATAATTTTTAAAATAAATCCTAAAATTTTGTTGAGCCTACGGGCTCCTACACCCATCATGTACCTTTAGAATTAATCATTCTACTAGGAAGTACCCCCATGTTTAGGGAAGAACAGTTGTGCCCTATGTTATCCGCAAACACGTATGAATATACCAACCAATTTAAACAAACTTGCATAATATTATGTTTTTAAGTTTGGTCGAACCATGCAATATTTTATTTTTCCTCTGAAACTCACTTGAGAGTATGAGGGTAGCTTTATCATTTGAACATTCGAGGGTAATGAAGCTAAAAATATTTTTTTATCAGGATTTTCCTATAAAAAAGAGGTCATCTAAGACAGTTCGTACCTCAAACCATTAATTTGGTCTTACACTTCAAATATTGTATTTCATGGACGCATATTATGGCGAGAATGCATATGGATGTTCAAGAACATACTTATTTTGTACTAGAAAAAGGGTCACACTACTATAAGCCCATGCCATTCTGGCTAAAAAGTACAAAACCAATTTATATATGATTGGTAATTAAAATTATCTCAAGCTAATTTGGATACAATTTAAAAGCATATATGAACAAGACATTAATCACCTACTCGAACTCATGGAATCATTCAAGAACCTTCATTTGATATACTTGAAGGTAAACCTACGAAATGAATATTTGACATATGATCATGAATATTTATGGTTTACTTAGCTTTTTAACTTGGTAGGTATTGAGTCTTCACATAACATAAATGAGGTCTAGATCTTGACAAAATATATCATCGTGCTCAACATATTTATTTATGATTATCAGACAAATGTTTCCTATTTCTTTCATACCTTCAAATATATCAAACAATTCAATCAGACATTCAAATACGACACAACATTCTTCAAAATCAAAGATGATTTAGCTTCACCAAAGGTCTTGTTAAAACTAAAACTGTGTGAGCTACTTTATTTATATAGATTTCCATCATATCATGTGGTTAGCATAGCTTTAGTTAGGAAAGAAAGGTCTAACCAAGAGCAAGATATTATGTAAAAAATATGATTAGACGTTAAAGCTCGCTACTTACAGCTAAAAAAATCAGCCCTATCATTAGTTGTTACGACCAGAACTATTAGGCCATATTTTAGGCACATAACATTATTAACTATATTTTTTTCCTCTGAAACACATAATATGTAAACCATATATTTATGGTAATATTACAAGATGGTCAATAGAACTTGGATATATTGATATCATGTTCAAACCATGCATTTATATCAAATCTTAGGCACTAGCATATTTTACAATAGATTTCATATGGAGATACCACTAATTTTGGATGATAACCTCAAGCTAACCTGGATGGTCCAAACTATGGATCCAACAGTCTAAAATTTGATGCAAGTATACAACTATTATTTTACTTCATGAGCCACATTGAGTCAAACTATCAAGACTAATGTACTAAAAACTAAATCACGTCATGACTAAGCTAATTACTTACTTGCTTAATAACAAATGGGTTTTTGAACTCGACTTGAATTCATAAGTATGACCCGAAAGCCCATGTGGCCCATAATTAAGGGTATAAATACCCAACCACTTTCATTAATGAGGGTAATGAACATTTAATACAACCAGGCAGCTCAAATCTCTCACTACAAACTACCCAAACATTAAATACCCTTAAAACATCACAAAACATCTGACTAAATTACCCTCAGACCGAAATTATCCTCACCACAGTTAAAGCCCAAAGTATCAACTTATAAAGTCATTAACTTATAAATTGCTTGATAAAAAGGGTCAATCATAGCCTATTCTATGGAAGATAGAATACTTGAACTTATATACTTCATAAATATTTAATACAATGATGGCTCTAATTTGTATTTTATCATTTTGGGTTTAGTTTTTGTAATCGAGGTGCACTCTTTTCTACCCTCGGTGGCGCATGAAGGTTTTAACGAGATATATTTTTTTGATAATTTTTTTCCATATGTATATGCATTTAGATAATAACTTATAAAAGAAATCCTGAAGTTATTGAGACTACGAGCCTCTACATTTAACTTATACCTTTTGAATTGACCAGTCCGCTAAGAAAGACTGCCACAAGTTTATAGACAACCAACTCTGCTCATTGTTAACTGCAATCATGTAAAAATATACCAATAAACTCAAGAAAGAAAGAATCATGGATCATACTATGATCTTAGGTTTTTCAGAATTATACAATATTTTGCTTCTTTATCCAGACAACATAAAAATATGGAATATAGCTCATACCCTTGAGCTTTCAAGGGTGACGAAGCTACAATTATTCGTTTATCATGAGTTAATAGCAAAAAAAAACTTCATCAGAAGTGATATATACCCTAAAATTTTAATTGGGTCATGCACTTCAAACCATATCTTTCGGGACTCAAAGTAGCAAAAATATAACTATCAAACTTGAAGTGTCATCACGTCATCCATCATAAATTATCGGTCCAGCCAACAATGCGGTAAGTTAAATGTATTCAAGTTAACACTTAAACATATTTAATAAATTAAAATAATACAGTTACAATTATGGAAACAAAAGTAAATGATAGTATTGTAAAAATAACCTATCTGTATGTGACTAATGTTCTTACAAAAAATAATTTGTGTTAAACATCGGAAAATATAAACAAAAAGTAATAAAAGTGTAACTATATGACCGATTTATCAACTTTACCTTTGTGATAACACTGTTTTATTATTCTAATTCTTCCCCATTATCAACCTTTGCTTTGGTCATGTAAAACTCAGTGCCAACAATTCTTTTGGATCACCGAGTTGGAGGGACATAAAATCAAAACTAATCCAAATCAGGTTTGAGAATAACTTCATGACTGTTATATAACACGTTTCCCTCCATATTTTGGCTCGTCCCCTATATCATTATTTTCTTTACCGTTCATGGTTCCAACAATTCGGCCCCATGCTTTTGGCATTCATTTTCAAGCCATTCTCTTGTAGTCTACTGAAAATCGGAATGTTATACCTCCCTAATGAAAAATGCAACTCCACATGATGCATATGAATTATTTCACCCCATCTTTAGTCGTCAATTCAGTTCAAGGTTTTGTGGACTTACGCATAAACTTATTCCATGAAACCTAATTTTTTAGAATCTTATTCAACTAATTTTTATGCATCTTCTTTGATGGCCAAACTCAAATATTTTTGTTTGAGCCTCGAGACCATCTTCCAAAGGCTTGACCATCATTTCAAACATGGATCTGAAATTAAGACAAAATATGAGTGTTATTTGCTAGGATATCATGTAGCATCACAAATATATAGAATACGATATACATAAACACGAAACTGTTAATTCAAGTTCCATTAACGACTGATAAACAACCAAGACTCGGTGCGAGCCGACATGGAAATTTTAATAATTACTTTTATTATTTGATCAATGGGTAGAGTTTATTAACCTAGGTCATCTTTCATCACACGTGCATACTGTTTGGTTCCTTTCAGTGGTTCGATTGCTCAAACCGAGTATAACTTTGGGTTGACTATATTTTGAATTACGACACAATTGAAAAAATGATTTCAATTTTTTTGAACGACTTGTTCAAGGAACATACCCCTTACTTGCTGACCACTTTTAACCGTTTTAGTACCATTTCTATGGTTGTATCTCATAAATTCACTCTTTCTTCCTCTCTTGATCAACTTGTACAGTGTATATTCGTTAGCGAGTTGGTTTTATCTTTTATTTTATGTGTAAGAGTATTTTCATCCAATTTGTTTTTGCCTTTCCCAATAACTAGAGTTGTTTGTATCATCTATGTCTGGTCATGTTTTTAAATAACAATCTTTCTTCATAAAACTGGTGGTAGAGAGTTTGTAACATCAACTAGAGATACCCGCGATAGTTTACCTCCATTTGGTACTTCAGGTGGATAACCCAATTAAAGTATTGAATGTTTCACCTATCGGTAGAAATTATCGATTGAAGCTATAATTATTTATGTTTATTTTTACATAACCATTAGTAGCCAATAACAAAAACATAAAAAATTCTAAAAATCTAACAAAAGATAATGTTGTTTTTCACTTCTCTCTCAAAACCATTATCGCTTATGGTATAAGATTAGTCATTTTAATTCGTGTGATAACATTTTGGCTTTTCAGAAAGATTGCAGACCACAAACTGTTTGGTAATTATAGACTTTAACTACCGTTTATTGGTAATATTTCAGACCATAATTGACTAAAAAACTCACTATGGACCTAAACTTGTTCGGTCACTCTGTCTATCTATAGAGCTAAACTTGTTCGGTCCCTCTGCCTATCGGTTCGAATACGATTATCATTATTGTTGTTTTGAAGGTTATTAGTTTCATACTCTCGTTTTTATTTTTCTAATTTTAACAAATTTTTTTTTTGCATAAAACACTAAAAGATTACAATAAACATATACAAAACAAGGGTAAACAATATGACAGGTGATAGCGTGGTGGAAGATTAGAAGAAAGAAACAGTTTATATGAAACCCTAATCCTATGTTAGAGAGTAAAAGAGACACAAAGACTCAGAGAAAAATCTCAATTTTTATTTATCAAATTCTAACGACAAAATAGGATATAGGATACTTTATATAGCACTACCCAAAACCCTAATTCCAAATAAAGAAAATTACATAAATGTCTAAAATAAAACAAACAAATAAAAATAACGTCGAAATATAAAAACTAATATGTTGATGGTTTTAAAGGTCGAATTTAGATATAAACTTGATGACAAGTCATAATTTTGAAGTCTGACAGTCGAAATATTCGATTTAAATACCTGTTTGACCAAATTCTTATACCTAGACGAGAAACTAGTATGTCTGTAGTCTTAGCTACATCAGCAGATCTCCATATTCATCAATTGTATCACGTTAGTCTCATCCTTTATTTTTGTAACAAACAAATCTCCTTCGTTTTAAAAACATAATTTACAAATCCTATTCATAATAAACAGATTTTTCATATTTCTAACACGCGTAAAAGACCTACAATAATTTTTATCCATTGAAACGACTACGCAAATAGCTTCAGCTATTTGCATCCAAACCCGATTTAATTACCATAATTCGAGACAATACATCACTACCATTTTATAGTGATGAACAATTTATTCTAAACAATATTACGTGCGAATGTTTTATTAACTAATTACACTAATATAACTCCAGTACTACAGTCCCACTAAACCAAACTATTTCAACAATTTAATCCAAATTTATGTTTTATTTAGATTCGCTAATATATATACTCGGGAACAAAAAGGCCCGCCAGTTGCGTTTGTAATTGCAACTCAAAATCTCTTGCAACGATGCCGTTTGGACTCCTAGATTAGATTCTCTCCTAGTTATGGATGTAGACTTTGTCCAAAGTCTCGACACCAAACCTATTCATCATATGTGTACCAAATCAAGACATAACAAAGATCCAAAAGGTCCAACCTAGATTGGGAAAGGGCAGTATAGTAAATTCAGGATAGTAAAAAAGCTCGCAACTTTTTTATTTTTGAAACATTATTTATGAATAAAACCCGTCATTATAAATAAGCAAACGTAAAAGGAGTGTGAGAGAGATATGTCTATAAAAACTCACAAAAATATAGAGAAAGAAAATTGAAAAAAAAAAGAAAAAGAAAAAGATAAGAGAGATAAAGAAACGGGCACTTTTAGTATAGGCCACGGATTCCTCATTCAATGCTTTACCAAACTAACCATTTCTCTTTTAATTTACACTCTATTCCTCCTCTCTCTGCACCATCTTCTTCTCTATTCTCATCTTCTTCTTCTCCAACTCTGGTGAGTCTTCTTCCTTTTTCTATTTCTACTTTTTTTTTTTTATTTCGGTTCAGTTTCGGGTGTGTTAAAATCTAATTCATGGGTTTTTATGAAAAGAATAACCTTTGAATTATGGGTTTTGGTAAAAAAAATTACTTTTTTTTATGGGTTTTCGAAAAAAGTACGTTTTTAAAGGTGAAATTGAATAAGGGTTTGGTTTTTTTTTTGGACAGGAAATACAAGGTATGGAAACGGCTTTGAAGAGCAGTATTAGGAAGGAGATGAGTTTGAAGTCAAGCCAACAAGCGTTTTTTGATGATTTTTTGGTGGTTAACTCCCAAAATGTTGTTTCTTGTGATGATTTTTCCGTTGACGACCTTCTTGATTTGTCTAACGAAGACGGTTTTGTTGAAAAAACCGAAAAAGAACAAGAGTTACAAACAGAGGAGAAACACGTTCAAACTTTTGTTCCTTCTATCCAACAACGAGAGGACGAGATTAATTCCGACCAAGGTGCTGATTACGTCGCCGGTGAAGATTTTGGGTCTGTTCTAGCCGGAGAACTCGCCGTACCGGTAGGTTTATGTTCTTCAAAAACGGTTCTTTTTTTTTTGGTGGTTCTGAAATTTCGTTTTAAAAATTTTATGTTTTTTTTATTTATAGGCTGATGATTTGGAAAACCTAGAGTGGTTGTCTCATTTCGTCGAAGATTCCTTCTCGGAACCCTACCTCGTAGGAGTTTTACCAGAGAAACCCAAGTGGTTGACCGGAAACCGTAACGAACCGGTGAAGAGAGAAACCGATAAGCCGGTTTTCAAAACCCCTGTTCCAGCGAAATCTCGTAGCAAGAGAACCCGAACCGGCGGACGGGTTTGGTCACTCGGGTCACCTTCGTTCACCGAGTCGTCGGCGAGTTCTACCTCGTCCTCGAACTCAAGCCCGTCGAATTCAAACTGTTGGTTAATTTCAGACCCGTTCCAAACAAAACCGCAGGCGAAGAAACAGAAAAAGAAGAAGAAATCCCCCTGCGCCGTTGCCGTATCTTGCGCAATCCAACTGCCACGTCGGTGTAGTCACTGCGGTGTACAGAAAACACCTCAATGGAGAGCCGGTCCGATGGGAGCTAAAACGCTTTGTAACGCTTGTGGAGTCCGGTTCAAATCCGGCCGTCTTTTACCGGAGTATAGACCGGCTTGTAGCCCCACTTTTTCGAGCACGCTTCACTCGAACCACCACCGGAAAGTTCTGGAGATGAGGCGCAAGAAGGATGACGTCGAACCCGGGTTAAACCTTCCGGTTCAGAGTTTTTGAAGAAACTAGTGAGACCAGTTTAGAGATAAGGATAGGGAGGGAGAAGATTAAAAGAAAACCGAACCGGAGACGAGTATTCTCTACTCTATTCCCGGTTCGATTTAGGTCCCGGTTCGTTATGTAAAATTATTTGTTTTTGTTGTAGTGGTTTGCGTTAGGTTTTGGTAGGCTTGCCATGTAGTGACTGATTAGGAAGTTTAATGTATTTTAATTTTAATATTTCTTTTTCAGTTTTGGCTATAATTACTTAGTGCTCTTTTTTTCTTTCATCTTTATCATTGTCAATAATAATTGAAAACCTATCTCCAAAAAGAAACAAAGTAGTTAAATTTGAGAAAATCAAAAGAAGAAAGGACCAAAATGAAAAAGTGAAAAACTGAATAAGGATGAAACTAAAGGGGTTTGAGTGGGAATAGAGTGAGTTTGAAAACTCTCAACCTCTTAATTTGGTGGCCGTTGGAAAGCAAAATAATTATGAGCCCAGAAGGCAGAAAGAGAGAGAAGCAAATAAAAAAGTGACATGTGGCGTAATAGGTGCACATAAAAGTATAAATCTACTCGAGTACGATTACGATCACGTGAGGAATATTAAGAATTTTGTTAATTAGTGTGTTTTCCACTTACCCATAAAATTCTATTTATGGTCAAATCCATTACATTTTCTATTTTTCTTAATTACTAAAAGAATCGTCAGATTTGGCTTATGAGTTATGACTATGAGTAGCAATTAAATCGGGTATTTCTTTTTTCAAAAGAGAAAATAGAAAAGTCTACGAATTTCCTTTCTTTAATAAATAGACTTATGATCAATTTTTCTTAACTATATTATTTCGTAAATACTCTTCTTATTCCAAAACATTTTAAAATCATGTCTTATCGATTTTGGTAATAGTCCTGATATAGCCGGACATTCATGATATCGTTTTTAATTCTCAATTCTGTTTTATTAATGGTTTGTGTTTACAATCGCGTGAAACAATTTTTTGAAATCATGTAAACAAATTTTTGCAGCTCATATTGATTACTTTAATTAAACAAGAAAATAAAATAAAAAACATATACAATATATATTTTTCACGTGCGATTAATTTCTGTCTTATGATCGTTCATGATCTATATGTTTATACGTCTTATAATTGAATAACAAAAGCGTTAAAAAAGAGGAGATGTGGGAGTTATAGATGTTAGTATACTTATGATATTTCTATCTTGCTCAACATTAACATTGGTGATGTCGTGGGTGCATTGATGGTCACCTCGAAGACCTGGTAAAAATAAACAACTATAATTGGGAAGCAACAATAAAGGAGAAACTTATGCATTCAACATACACCAATTTTGAGACGAAACCAAACAAAGTTGTAAGATGTGTTGCTCTATTTTTGGTAAGTATTTTAATAATTTTTCTTAAATATGTGTATAAAATACATAATTTATCTTATACATAGCTACATGCATCCATTCTTTTTGCTACACACAATATAGGGCAAGTAGCTGCAAGCAGAGGCTTAATACCAAAATGTTTATAATGGTTTACAATAGAAACAAAAAGAGAATGTGGTTTGGCAAAAACACATGAAACAGTCACTCATGATCAGGTAATCATACAAGATTAGATTGTTACATTGTTATTTATACGTGATTTGTGTATAAATAACGTAATGTGTTAATCATGTTAAATAAGAATGTTCGAATCATTGTTAGTCATATATGGTTTGCGTATGAATTCACATCTTCTAATTTATAAATATCATGCGCGAATAACTTTAATGGGCTTGCATGATTCGCCTTAAGTATGGTTATTAGCTTAAAATTGTTAACCATTCATGATTTATACAATCACACAATCACACAAATTTTAGCTGAAGGATTAGCTCTAAGAGCTGTTGAAAACGAAGCATTTTAGGGTCACGAATAAGATTACAAATGAAGTTTAGAAGAATAAATAGATATAGAAGTAACTGAAGAAATATTTAAAGAAAAAGACAAAAATACCAAGAAGAAAATACAGTCACTGGAGGTAATGTGAATAATTTAAGTAAAGATGAAGATGATCAAACATTTGGTGCCTTAATGCCATATTATACGATATTGAGGATATTGGAGATAAATTTTGTGCAACATTAGAGAAGAGGAAGTTTAGTTTAAATAAAATAATAATGAAACATTGAGGAAGGTTAGTTAATTTTCTAGGTGCACACAATGAGAAGTTATAGTAATGTAGCCAATGTAGTATTTGAAGCAAAAAACTACTAAGAAAAAGCGAAGAGCTACTAAGAAAAGAGCCGATAAGACTTCAAATATAGATGTGTCTATAGGTATTAGACAATGTGTCAAAAGAAAACATTCTTCACATATACTAAAATTTGTTCGAAAACCATTAACTTAGTCTTAATAGAATGTGAAGTTTGTGGAGCAAGTCTACCATTTAAAATTAAAAAACCGACTTTTGTCAAAATTACTAGACACAATGAAGATAAGCCTCAGTTAGACATTCACATTTATGTTACGTCTTCAGTTGCATACTCCATATCATTCGCTTTACTTTTAACTAATTGTTCACAATGTTTGTTCATTTGTAACCTTATCTCATTGATAAACTTTGTTGGTAAGTTTTTAATCGAAGAATGAAGAGTTAAAAATAAAGTAAGTTGAGAGAAAATTTCTAAATGAGAAGGTGAATACTTTAAAAAGCTTGAATGATATACTGATATAGTCAAACCTCAAAATATTTATTGATTGTAGCACTAACAGAAGAGTTCGAGCAACATAGGTTACACCAAAATCTTAGGTTTCTTATATTGAAACAAATATTCGAGCAAACTGGAGATCAATCAACTTCCACAAAAAAATTATTTAAGAGGTTTATGTTACCTTGCCAAAAACTACGAGTCAATCACCACGTAAAAAAATAATGTGTTAAAGAGGTTGAAAATACATAAATCCAGGTACATTTGTTTCCTTAAAGAATATATATGATATTTTAACTTAATACAAAATTAGAATATGAGATTGATACTCAATATGATGTAATCTAAGAAGTCAAACAAGAGGTGTTCGACAAATGAGTGATGTATTCCAAGAAGTGGTGCTGGTTGAAAAACCTCTTCATGGAGTGCATATTGCGTAAGAAGGAGTGCATCTTGATGATGCAACATTATAGGTTAATTATGCACAACTTTAAGTAAATGATACATAAATCATAGTAGTTAACAAGTTTTTGCATTCATTCATGATTTGATTCATGATGTCAATCATGAATATAGATAGAAGGGGATGCTGGTTGAAAATCAAGAGAAGGTACCAAATTAAGAAGATGACCTCTATGAAGGGTTAGATATAAACCATAATAAAAAAATGGAAGGTGAAATAAAAGATTTTATAAAATAAAATTTTATTATGTAAAAGATTGTGTGCATGTAAATTTGTAAACTGTGTAATCTTGTCTACTATTGGGATGTTGTAAGAACCTTATTTTTAGTTTATGTCTTCTTCATTTGTAATTCTACTTTCTTTCTCTTGTTCTACGACTCGATTCGAAATATGCAACTTATCATGTATTCTTAGTTCGTGATTTGATTTTCCTTATATAATTAATTATAGATTCACGTTTTGTTTTCTATTATTTCTTCGCATTTTATTTTCTTTTTCGTTGTTCATTCACTATTATCATTACTGTATTTTTTTTATTCACGACTGAATAATGATTATCTTACTCATTGGAGTTCTCTTTACTAACCACTTCGTGATTAAATCTCTTCTATATTTATTTTATCCTTTGTGTTTTATAGAAATCGGTAGAGGATATAGATTGAATTTTTTTACCAAACATTTAAAAAATTACATGAGTGTAAATAAAAATATTGGGAGTTTGATACCCCAAAAAATAGTTGATTGACATAAAAAATGCCACAAATTAGCAAAGATTCAAAAAGGAAAAAACTTGAATGATTCAGTGGTATGGTATATTCTTAAGCTTACATTTTGAATTTTTACGATTGATTTAATGGACATAACCAATGAATACCAGCATGGATACAAGGTAAATATTATTGTTTCATTCACATTCAGAATATAGATCTACAATCGTGATTTGGTAACATACGTAGTTCGTGTTTATGATACACAGACGTTCACGTTAATGAAATGTTTCACATGTTATTGAAGGTTATATACAGTAGAAGCTAACATAAAAAGGTTTTTTTTATACCTATACACGATGTTGATGATAAACTAACAAGATTTGGAAAATTATTAACTATTTTAACACATGCAATCATAAAAATTAGTATACTATTTCAACAACGTATACTATTTCAACCGTAAAAATCTAAAACATAATCTCAAATGCAAACATAGATAGAGAAGTATTAAGATGTTACAACTATAGTTGATGATATTTAGCACAAAAATTATGACGAGTATACTTATGTCATGGTTCCAATTTTCACCTAAACACCAAAAAATAGAATAAACCAATGGTCGTTGTTGATAATAAACCTTAAAGATGTTTCCCTTTTTAATAAAAATTTACCAACACCTGTAATACCATCAACCCAACAAAGACTAACAAGTTTCTTTCTCTTATGGCCACCAAAACTAATACATGAATAACTTTCCTTACTAACCAACTGCTCATTTGAAGCTTTAAAAAAACTGAAAGTAACTTTTTTTGGTGTTTCTAAATGAGCCACGTCCACAACTATGTTTATATCAACAGTTTCACAACTAAACAGTTCAATAACTGATATGATACTGACAAAGTCATCATTAATACTTAAAATAAAACTTTTATATTCACTACATGAATAGAAAAATTAGAAATTGGATTTAATAATTTCCTCATATTTAGACATAAAAAGTTAATCATACTTCTAGCTCTTCAAAATGACTAATACGAAGGATTGTAGTTTTTTATTTAGTTTGAAAACACACAATACAAGCATGGATATTGTTTACATGCATGTAAGATTAATAATCAATAAGGATATTCGATTCTTATAAGTAAACGGTTTGAATGACAATAAAAATTAATAGATCATTATTCACATTGATAGTCATGTCGTGATTCGTGTCAACAATAACTACATAATTCACGATTATATTGTCTTCTTCGCGTAACACCGATTTATTTTTTTTAAGAAAAAAATCTTAAAACTTAAAATTGAAAATTTCAAAAAGTAAGCATTAAATTGAAAACAAACGACACAAGACCTACAAACAAATATGTACACCAAAAGAATCCGTTCGTAGACAGAATGTTTAAAAATAACAAAATGGAAGAAATGAATATTATAAGAAAGTACTTAATCGATTCAGCTATATTCTCAATCAATCAAAACTTATTTTGTTTTCTCATAATATCATTTAATATAAGATAAGAAATTTTAGATATAAGTTGTATGCACGATTTTTATTCAGATTTGTTATATGATGTTTGCAAAGTATTCTTGATGACCTGACTTTATACCCAACCTACAAGCTACATTGATCTTCATGTGATTATTGAAGGCACTGCTGAACCTTTTGAAGATATTTCAGAACTGAAAGTTTTTTTCAAACTAATATTGATAGTGAGAAGCAGCTAAATGATGAGCTTGAAAAATTGATGGAGAATGAAATGATTTTGAGATTTGAATTACATAGAAACACTGAGACAATGGCTTGATTAAATGAATATCGTTTGGGTATGTTTTTTCTAGCTGACTTAGTTGGGTAGTACACTAGTTCATGCACACGAGAAAATATTTGTTAGCTGTAGGTTGGACCATAATTTAAATAATATTTTTTACACTAAAGAGAACATACTTTATGCATACAAGGACAAATTGAATATTTCTAAGGTCGAACTACTATTTTTGAAGATCTATGGTCTTTTGTTAGTAAGGAAATTATTAATAACAAGTCCGAAGATGAGACTGCAAAGTTAGAATCGCCGAACCAGTTAGATGCATGAAAGGAGAAAATGAGCTCGATTTATGAGTGTATGCTTAATGAACGATTGACAAAGACCAAGTATGATGATGTATATCAACACTACAATAATTAAAGATGCTCGTATAACAATTATAGAATCTCAATCAAGGTTGGTTTTTTCTTTCATGATGATATCGTGAAGTAAACTTGTAAATTTTTTAGTATACTTTCTTGAGAAAGAGTGGTCGAAAGAATTAAAATGGAGTGACCGTTATCCTAATTCTCATCCTTTACCAGATGAGAAAGATTGAGGATAGAAAGATGAGTAACTATTTAAATAATATGGATATAGATATTCCCAAAAACAGTGGTGTTCAAACTGCTAATGTTATAAGTGATAATGTTGAAGCTACTAGTGCTTAAGCAACTAATACTGAAATTGACATTGTTCAAGCTTAAAGTGTAATTCATTTTGATAATAATGATTAGTTTTAATTTTTTAATGTTCATATTTTTTGTATAACGGTGAAAGCGTTTTTCTATATTGTTTGAAAGTATTTTTTGTACCAAGACTCTAATATTTTGGAGTATTATTTTTTATAATTTTGTTCAATGAGCCTTTTTGTGGTTTTGTGAAACATTTTGTTTATACATTCGTTGTTTTCTATAGAAATGATCAATTTTAATAAGCTTAGACATATTGTAAAATTTTTCGAACATCTTTAAGATGCATGACTCCTTATAGAGTTTTTTTTGAAGATATTAAAGCTTGTTTATTATCTAAAGACTACTTTTTATAATCGTTTGAGACTTAATTCTATTTTGATAGACTTTATAAATTCTTGTATGTTCCTATTGAAATCACTTTATTATTGGCATGTTGTTTTTTGACACTTAAAAATGTACATCTAGTTCTAAAATAAAAATGAAACTTGTTTTTTTGGAAAGAAAACATTTTACTAATGTCGAATCCCTCTTTAAAACATGTTCGCGCTACCTAGCTAAGAAAGAGTACATCCGTATAAGTTAATAAATAAATTTACAAACAATAATAAGCTACTAGATGAATTATTAAGGACTATGATAAAGTTTCAAATGTTATATGTTCCAAGGGTACCAAATTTGATTTTTACTTTATCCAATAATGTGTAAGTTCGTGGCTTTAATTGTTAAACGACATTCCTAATTTAGGGCCATTTTTTAACCTTTTCCTATTTTGTATGAAGTTAAAACTCTTCAAACCTTTATATTATGGTTCAAAATTCCTGAATCACACTTTAAAGTTGTATATATTCCTCATTAATGCATTTTAAATGCTGACCAAAGATGTACTTTGACTACTCTTTCTTCAATTACATCTAACTCAGCATTCTTGTCTTGTGCATTATTTGTTTTCTCATACACTGTGATCCTATGAGATGACATACATATTTGAGCTGGTATTACTTCCTCCATTACATACAGTATATGAGATGGTAATTCGTTTGTTGTTGATCTAGGCGTAGTTCTATATGACCATAAAACTTCTTACAAAATATCCGGCCAGCTCCCTCAAACATATTTTTAATACCATATGTAATTGTCATGTTGGTTAATTTAACTCGAATGTGAGATTATGGATGAAAAATGGAAGATACAATTTATTTTATTTTTTTTAAGCGCAGAAACTTGTTAATTTTTTTTAGAATTGGGTTCAATTATCTGTTGTAACGATCCTTGTAATTTCGTACCACATGTTTACCTTTAGGAAAATGATGAATTCATACGCATTGATGCTTACTATGGGGTATATTTCAAGCCATTTTGAGAAGTAATCTATGAAAACTACCTCCTGATACTTTTGGTAATGGTCCCACTATATCTAAACTGAAACTATCATATAAAACTAATTTTTGTATTATTTCTAGTAGTACTACCAAAACTTGTATGAAGTTAGAGAAATATTGGAAAGTGTCATACTGTTTGAACTTTTTCTTCCAGTCCTCTATTATTGTTGGCCAATAATAACATTGGAGGATAATTTTTTGTCGAAGTGCCTTGTAGCGCACTGTGCACTTTCCTCTCTATCCTGTAACTCCTCTACAATAAATGATGTTTCATAATGGCCTAAGCACCAAAGTAGTGGCTTATTTATCCTTTTTTGTACAATATGCCTGAAGTCAATACGAACCTTACCGACTTCATTTTAATTTTTCTTGCTTGTATTTTATTTTTTGGGATTACCCATTCAACGACGTATTTTTTTTATAGAAGTTCTTTAAAAAAAATTCTATTTCTCATTCTATTACCATTATTCTTATGGATGTGAATCTTAATAAAAACCAGTTGGGTAATGAAATAAATTCTTTTGATTGAAAGATTACTCACGAAGCTGCTAATGTGTAGGCTAAAAATGTAAACATATCAACGATTGTATTCAACTATTAGGACTTATTTGAATTCAACATACTCAAATGGGTCAAGTTAACATTGAATATATTTTAAATATTGAATAATAGTTTATTTTTAGCCTCATCTTGTCCAACCTTGGTTAACTACTAATCGTGAACTTATGAGAAATTGAAATCTTCTGCCTCTATAAATATTTGCTAGTCGTAGTCTTACAATTGCGGCTTCGTACTCAGTATCATTGTTGGAGGATAAAAAGTAGAAGTTAATGATTTGACTTATGATATCTCCTGTTAGAGATATGAGTTGAATTCATGCTTCTTATCCTTCATTGTTACTTCATCTCTAAGTTTTGACCTTTCATGTACTTTTGGACTACTCTTTGTATATAGTGATCTTTTAGATTAGAACTCTATAAACAAATATACTAATGCTTGAATATTGATTGTCGTTCTTGGTTCAAAATGAATATCGTAATACACTAATTCTACTGACTAATTGGTATGCCTTCCAGATATATTTGGATTTTGTAGTACTATTATCGTATAAGTTTAAAATACGATCTCAATTTTATACATGTAAACTATTAATGCCAAAACAAATGTTTAAATTGTAAGTATCTAGTTTCGGTTGGTAATAGACTTACATAGTACACTACATTAGATTCTCTTCATTCCTTTATGATCAGTGTAATCTTCAACGCCTCTAAAGAAGCCATTCACTTATTTATGTTAAAAAAAGCTTAATTACATACATAGTTCTATTCAAACTTTACTACCCCTCTCAAAACTTTATTGAAAGGTTGGTATTTGTCCAAAGATCGTAACAAGAATCTATTTAGTGCAACTAATCTTCTAGTCATAATTTGTATTTTATTTTAATTTCTTGGTGAATCCATTGCTACTATGTAAGATCCGTTTTAATTCTTTTTCCGCTAACCATGTAGCCAAAAAACTTGCATGACCTTACTTTGAAAGCACACTTTTCCAGGTTCAGCTTGAGGTTAACTCTCATGAGGTTTTCAAAATTCTTGATCAAGTCTGCTAGATGATCCTCCTCATGAAGGTTTGTAACAAGTATGTCATCAATATAAGTTTGTATTTTTCAACCTAATTAGGTTGCAAAGATCTTGTTAACTAGACGTTCGTATGTTGCTCTTGTGTTTTTAATCCAAAATATATTACTTTGTAGAAATATAATCCATTTTATGTAATGAAGGTCATATGCTCTTGCTCTTTTTCGCGCATCTATATTTGATTGTAACCAGTAAATGAATCAATATAAGATAAAGTTTTATTCTCGGATGTTGTATCTACCAGTAGGTCAATCCTCGACAAAGGAAAATGGTCATTCAAGAATGCCTTATTAAGGCGTGTGAAGTCCATGCACATCCTCTATTTGTCATTCTCCTTCACGTGCATGATATAATTGATTTCCCTCATTGGTTAAAGGGTATTAATACACCAATTAGTCTATCAACCTCTTCAATGATTGCCTCTATTTTTTGTTAAGAATATTAATAAGTTTTTTGAATGACACACTAAAAGTTGTCGTTGATTGAAAACTAGTAGCAAATGACTTATGATGGAACTTCTGTCACATCATGTATACTTTAACAAACATATCAAAATTAATTTTTTAAAAATCATTTTTTGTACATGGGATAATTCAGAATATCTCAACCAATCTTTACTATTTTTCCTTCTTTTATTTGTACATCATTTATATTTTCCACCGACTGTACTGAGCGAGGGATTATTTGGGATCATCCATTCTTTATTTAACGATACCTTATTTTTAATTTATGTGCTTTGAGTTTCATGGATGTTGCATATCATTTTCTGCAAGCCTTTTGATTTCTTCACATGACTGCTATCCTGCCACTGATCGGGTACCCAAGGTATTAGTGGATGGTAGAAACTATGTGTGCATTTGGTCCAACCAAGATCTTACCAGTATGATATTTTATGAAACATGTGCATTTACCACCATAAATAGACACTAAACTGTCTTCTTATACTTTTCTTTTCCAAGGACAATGTCTGAGTTTAATACCCTCAATAAATTTGCATTTGTTCTGGCGAAACTTGTCAAAATTTGATGTGTTAGGGTTAGCATATGGTGTTTGTATCATATTGTCATAAGTTTACTTGTTAAGTATGGTTGTCGAGCTCCTAATGTCTATCATCAACCTTTTGAATACAAATCCGGCTAATTCCATTGTTATTAGGAAGACGTGATTATGTGGTGCTACCACTCATTTTAAATCATCATATGTGAATGATAACATTTGATATGGAATCGTACACAATTTTGGGGATATATTTCCTTCACACTACACCTCTATTTCATATGCATATCTCTTCCTTCACTTTTTAGAGATTCCTGAATATAGGTCTCCTCCTGTAAGTAACCTTATTGATTGCCTATTGGAGGTATAAGTCTAGATATTTTTCTTCTGTAATAATTACGATGACGTTGTTGTCTAGTGTTTTTTGTTCTTCATCTAGTGCCAAAGCTTGCTTGATTGGTATTTCTCATGAACGTTGCGTAGGCTCTTCTCTTTCTTTTTTCCTATTGAGTTTGGGTTCATCTATTAAACTTTGGACTTGATCCTCTGGGTGTATTCTTTCAGAATTTCATTTAGCATATACTTGCAGTGATATATATATATATATAGTCCCTGTCTCATTTGATCACTTTAAAACCTATGAAATAGTTCTTGAAACTTGTCTAAAACATATTATTAGTGCTGATGCATCTTGTTGAGAGACTATTAAACCACTGCATGGTGGTTTCTCTAAACGTCATGGACAATTATATGATTTTCATTTTGTAATCAACTCCATATTGCAACATATCGCTGTTAAATTGTTGGATATGATGCTCGGGGTGTTTTGCAATAGTAATTATCCATCTCGTGGTTGTTGAAATTCAACGGTAAAAGCCTATACAAGACATCTAAATCCAACAAATATTGCTCATCTGACACATTATTCTTATCTACATATAAACTACTTATATTGTTCATGAATGTGTATGCTTGATGATACCTCAATCATGTCAACTTTTGATAGAGGGATCCGCACTATTCTTATTCAGAATGATATGTTGAAAACCTTAAAAATTTGGTTCGACTACGGTTGAACTGCCCTACAAAGTTCGGTTGGCTTGTATTAAGTCCATTGTAGTATGCATGTAGCCTTGGCTTCAGTTTGGATAAATGACTGCACCATTTTATTGCGCCGATTTTCTTTGGATGAAACTATCTAGAAGCCTGTTTGTGGCATCCACGGTTGAGAGACATGAACTTGATGCTGGTTAGAAGAGATGCCGGTTATGCCGTTGTGTCTCTTAGAGTCTCAACTATTTTCCGAGTAACTGACTGTATCCTTGTTGTTGAGCACAAGGTTTTTAAAATCTCGGTTGTGCTAGCAGGAAATTCAGTTTCATTATAAAGTAAGCTTGTTGGAAAGATTTGGAATCATCAAGATGCCATGGGGATATTGCTATTCTACTTGTATAGGTAGGGGAACAATATGGCTTTTTTCTTTTCTTTTCTGCGCACCATAAGATGGTCGAGGTTCTCTAGTTTGCACTTCCCTTTGTCACGTTTTGAATCCGGTGTTTGGCTTTTCTTTTTGTTCCTACAACATTTTCGCAAACTTCCTGCTACGGCTGGATCATCCATGGTCTGAGTTTTCTTTGCCATTTTTTCAACTCTGTTGAAATTAATTTCTTTTAGTGTGAGGGACGTTTATCAAACGCCCTCTGAGCATGTTAGAACTTGCGTCGTCTCTTTCTTTCTCTTCCGCGCGCTGAATGACATATTTGACTATAAGATCGTAGACGACCAATTACTCTTGCAACATGAAAAATTTATTGGTTTGCTCTTCCTTCAATAAAAGAGCTATTCACTCGAAATTAATGATAAAAACTACACAAACCGTCGAGATTAAAAACGGTTTGTTGGAAGGTTCCACCTCAATCTTCCCTTCAACAAACAAATCAAATTATTTTTTCAAAATTCACTATCATAATTTCAATTTTTTGCTCTACCGGTGATTAGTTAAATTTTTTATAAACAACGTTATGATCCAATTTTGAAAGAATGAATTAATTCAAAATTTAAAATAATAACGATGTATATCCTTCCATATTTCACCGTCAAATTCATAAAATTGACATCATTATTATTATTATTATTTATTTATTAACCATGTAATCCTAAACCGTTAGCCTGTCTTACTTTTGGGCAAGATCAAAAGTCAAAACCGGAATTTAGTAACCCTGGTAGAGACTACTATTAACAAATCAAAATCGTCAAATAGACACACCAACGATACCATTCCTTTAAGACATTTCAAATCCCTATACCATTAATATCTGATGATCTTTAAGTGAAAGAATTCCCCCACATGAAATTTAAAACATTACTACTCACTCACTCCTATTACGGATATTTATTGCACCTCACTCTAAAGATTAAATTAAATATAAAAGGGGGGCCATTTGTGATTTTTAGGCTTTGCAAAATCACATGATTGATCTCTCTCACCTGTTCCAACCACTCTCCAACGTCTCATAACATAAGATTGCAGACACCAGACCAGACATTTCAAAAAAGTTAGAGAGAGATAGAAAGTGTTCACTCCATTTTTAAGCACTTTGATTCCATTCCATACCAAACATATATTTTCATCACTATATATATATATATATATATATATATTACACATTTGTAAAATTGGACATTATAATTTGTTTTATTTTGGTCGTTAATTTAATTGGCAGGATTTGTTTTGATAAAAACATTTTATATTTACGAAGGGAAGATTTATTTAGGAACGTTATCGGTTCGGTTCGATTCCGTCCGAGTTTTCAGGAATTAGACATGGCAGAATGTTAAATTTTCGTTTTGGTTTGGTTCGGTTCCGGTTCCTGTTTGGTCCGAGTTTGATTCGATCTTGTTTCGATTTGATCAATGGTCCTGTTTCGGTTCGATCTGGTCGACTTAAAACAAATAAAATTATAAAATCGAATCAAATTCGGACCAAACAACATAAAATCGCTAATTAATTTTATTTGGTAATATAATGTACGAAAAAATATAAAAATATAAGTTATACCACGATTTTTTATGGTTTTATCATTTTATTGATTTTATTGGTTCGGTTCCAACGGTTTAGCAATTTTATCGGTTAGGTTTTTAATCGGTTCTATCGGTTTATCAATTTTATCGGTTTCATTCCAAACCTATTTTATTATTTTTATTTTTTATCCGCTTTCACTTTTAAATGGAACCGCGAACAAAACCGTTAGAATTCATTCGGATATTCGATCGGCTTTTCGATTCTCTACAAAGGTTTGACAGCCCTATTTATATCTATGATTTTTTTTTGACAGCCCTATTTATATCTATGATTTTTTTGAGCTTTTTAAATTTTGCGATTTATATAGATGAAAATGTATGTATTATTTATAAAAGTTGACGGTGAATATAATAGTGTGGAGTGCAGCGTATAGGCACTAGTGTGTTAGTGATTGTGCCCACCAATCCACTCTCCTAGCTTTTGTTGTCGTTGGTAGGTGTGACTCACGTGGTTTTGGGCCATCTATAGTAGGCCATGTAAGTTTATAAACAACAGAGGTTACCCCAAATTAATGTATACGGTCTACGAACATGGCCCAAACTTAACTAGTTTGTTTTTATGACTTGTTCAGGTTTGGACAATGTACATCACTAAAACGAAACGAGAAGAGTACCACAGGAAAGAAGAGCAATTTTAGTGAACGTTATTAATAGATAAAAGCAAATAATACTAATGTTGCATAACGTCTTCGAGTAGAATGTCTTCCTATTCGGGTGAGCAAAGCAAGCAACCGACGGAATTATCAATGCAGTCTGAAAGAGAGATTTTTTTTATTATGAAAAGTCATTTTTTTATAGGAACCAATAACTTTTATTTAATTTTTTTATATATGATTTATTCACGGATAGTTTGGCTACTTTTTTTATATTATTATTAATGTAATAGGTTTCACAATATTGTTTTTTTTAAACTAAAAATTTGAACATTTTTATAATAGATAACATAAAACCGTTATTTTTGTTGAAAAAAAGACTTCAATTTTTATATTTGGCAGGTGATACTGGTCTCCAATCTACAAACTAATGGAAGGATGCTGGTCTCCAATCTTCAAATTTCAAAATGCACACCATAATGGTTCATATATCAAGCATGGGGATGAGAAACTACACCTATCTATATCGCATAAGATAAAAGATAAGTTTGTACGCATGGTTATGATTAATCCTCTCTACAAAATGAAGAAATTTGATAACTTTGCTCGATATGCGGTTAAATAAGATTTATACAAACCGATAGTTCGAATGATATGTGTAAGGTGGAATATGAGAGACTTCACTTGATTTTTTTAGAATGTAAAAAATTTGCTCATAAAAGGAATAATTTCCCGAATGGTTGAGGAAGGGGATCTCAAAATTATAAAAGATTCCTCTGACTGTAGTGGTTCACAAAGTTGTGGAAGCACAACCAAAATCCGGTGAATGGATGACCGTATAACGTTATAGGATGCAAATGATTGGTCGTGTATGTCGCTCAATTAGTGCTTGTGGTATGAAACATATGTGAGCCAAATGTTACAGTTCTTGTTTCAATTTTTTTTTGTATTGATGACGAGAATGTCGAGTGAAGCGAGATCAAATAATCAAAACTTATATTGATAAATAATAATGAAAAAATTAAGAAGAATAAAAATGTCGGTTGGCCTCCAAATAACTTGTTAATTTATAGAATCAGCAGGACATAACATTATAAAAGCTCTATACTTTGAGATTTAGGAACGCCTAACTACTATCACATAAATGAATATTTTTAGCGTCAAGGCTAAAAGAAAATTCGGTAATAAAATATATAGGCAAGGTAACAAACAAGGTGTGCGAAATAGACTAAAGCTAGAAAATTAAAATAGACAAGGGATAAAGTTATACAAGTTTTACTAACAATACATCGGTAAAAAAATGGACAAAAACCTCGCCGAGGTAGCAATAGATGCTGAGGAGTTGGTAGCTATCAAATTCTGCCATCATCAAATAATTAAATACCACAATACTCTCATAGCTAATGCCTCCTCTAATGGGAAACAACTTATGAGCTTCTCTGCTAGAAAACAACTCATGGAAATTGTAAAATTAATTTTTCTAGACACTCAATCATCAATCCCTAATACCTTCTACCTATGGAAATCTGTCACACAACGAATAAAGTGACATGTCAGTATGTCAGTTATTCTATAACAGAACCTAAAGTAATTTAGTGCATGTTATCTCTTATGATATTGTAATAAATAGTGACACGTGAGATACTTCAATAGATTTGGTCATGAAAAATCAGTAGAGTCATTTGTTATTATAGAATCCAAAACCAAATTATTATAATGCGTACGAAAACTCAGAATTTAAAAAGATAGAATAGATCATCTCATCCAATTATAATCATGATATATAATTTCATAGAAAAGATAACCTAAACTTTAGAAGGGCTGTACATAAGTTAATGAAGAATAATAATAATTTTCTAACTATGATCTTATGCATTGTGCTAACAGGGTAGAAATAAACAATATTATTAACTTTTTATGTAAGTATAATTTCATTCGTGTTGATTGCGAGAATTATACGGTTAGATGGGTATTTGGATAATTTAGAATAATAATGACATTGATATACGAATTTATATGCATGAATACACGTTAGAAACATTGAGATCATATTTCAGGGTTGTGAACTTTGTATCTTCTAAAAAATATACACCGCCAAAATCTAGTAGAAGTTATAAGAAGTTCTTAGTCAAAATTTTCATAATCTAAACGCTTCATGGCTCGTGGTTGGAGAATTTAATTAGATTGGTAATAAAGAAGATAATATAGGTGGTATTCAAGGTAAAACTCATCGAATGACAGAATTTGAGTAATAACACCATTATTGTGGTTTAATTGACTTGGATTTCGAGCGATCAAAATTTAATTGGTGGGACTTTTTGAACACGAGTCAACATATTATGGAAAGACTTTCTAGGTATTATGGTAATTTATAATGACATATTATTTTTCTAAATAAAATATTTTGTCACCACATTAAAGCTCAATCAAATTATGATTTTATATTCTCCAGAATCTCTTGTCGTAAGCTTATCGAACCCTGCCTCGTTACTTTCGCTTTAAAACTGTTTAGTGCCTTCATGCATATTTTAGGACATGGTTCATGAAAGCTGGGATGTTAGCCAAAAAACAATAGGAGTTAAATTCAAGGTTATACACGAACAAATATTGAATTAGAAGAGAACAATGTTTATGAATATTGATCCCACAAACTTACAGTGACTAATGATGGGATATGAATTGTTGTATTTCGGTCGAATTTGGAAAACAATTTAGACTCTGATGGTATGTCTGCAACTTTAGTCCAAAAGTATAAGGTAATAAAGGTTATAACAGTTTCTAATATAACTTATAGTGTAATTATCTCTAGTAGTCTTCATTCTCACCAAAATATGAGGATTATTATCAATCTCATTACTAAGATGGCGGACCTCGAGACAATAGTTTTTTTCCAATAAATTTTATCGATATATATTGTAAAATTAGTATAGAGGTAATAACGAATAAGAGGAGACAACTATTTACAGATGCATTAGCCTATATCAGATCAAGTTCCAAGCTAAGTGGGTCTACTATAGATATTTTTTTTTCAAGAAATGAATCACTATATGCGTAACAATATCAGATTACACGTTTTTACAGTTATAATTGACTTTTCAAAATCATATGATAAGTAGAGATGAAAATTACTTGATGATACAATTTTGGGATCCCTTGTCCTAAATGTATTTTTATTATGTTTTATATGGTCTCTATCTCTAAAGATGTCATATTGAACGGATGACCAATTTTCACCTATCATTGGTATTTAGGGTAATCGAAAAATTGTATGATTTAGTTTCAAGTGTTGGATGGAAAGAATCACATTCGTAATATAAAAAATGATTTTTATATGAAAGTATCACATTAAGTCAACGCAACAATGAGCTAAATTATCATGACGAGCATCTGGTTGGTGCGAGTTGCTATTTCGACGCTACAACATACATATATCCTACTATCGTGCACTGTTACATCATCATATTGATATAGCAAGTTGTGACTAGATTTAATGATATAGTAATTGTTATACTTTTTCAAAATTTATTTTGAATATTTTAAAGTATAGTTGTTTAGAAAAACTCCGACCTAGGGAGCATCTATGCTTCAAAATATTAACAACACACCGACCCCAACAACGGTAAACCTTTCAGACAAAGTTAGCCCATGACCTACAACTTTTGCCGAAGCCCATTTGGAAAGAATGTTGAATCTGCAACAAGAAAAAATATAGCCACACAACTTAGGCTTGTAGTTAAAGCTTAGTTGTGAACCCTTAAAAAAAAATAAAGAATAAGAATATAAGGCCCCTCCACACACAAGATAGATTTAATGTGGTTCGGATTGTGAAAAAATCCTACATCAACATGCAACAAACAATCTTATTTGTTACAAAGCTCACTCAACTTACAAAGGAACTATGGATCTAAGAATATATATGCAAGTGTTAACCCTCTACCTAAATTATCTCCGAAAGCTCCTAACTTTCTCTTTACGGTCTCACAAGTGTTTCTCTCACTTAATAATTCAATGCACCAGCTTCAATACTCATCTCTCACTATTTGTAGAGGATAACTGGTTTGCATAAACATCCTAGCTGATTTTAGCGTCTTATAGCCAATTTCATTATTTGGCCAAACCAGACAACACATGAGACAAGTGCCGACGTTTTAACATTTGCACGATGCATCCCTGAATTGGTTGCTTGTACCTTATGTCCCATAAAGCACACCTTAATCCAACGAGTTTTAGATTAACGTCTAATATAAAACACCAATTCAGACCCTTAGTGACTTAGCTTCCTCTAAAAATACCTTGGTATCTCCATAAGCCCTTTGTGAACCATGCTATGCCGTTCGATACCACAAATGATTAGTAATATTATTTGGCCTCCGGTAAAAGCCTTATTATTGACATTAATAAATCTTAAAATTAGGTATTAGCAAACTTCTTTCCACCTAAGTCTTGGTCTCAATATTTTCATGAAATATTCAAATAGTTTATGCCTTGAATCATTGTGTTCACTTGTCTATCCTTGGCCAAATAATGTGTTCGACAATACTATCATTCTCGAGTAACTTCTAGCATTCATGCCACAATTTCCCACTTTTAGACTTATAGTAACACTAGAAACCGTTGCACCTAATATTATAATCTTTAGACACTAACTCACCCGCATCTCAAACTTACATAAGTCTCATGCAGTTCATGAAATTTAAAACTGGTAATACATTGACTAGAGGATCCGAAGGAATTTCCTTGCTAGTAATCTTAACAACCTTTATTTTCTGTCTCTCCATCACGTATAGGATGAATCAGAACTTGATATCTACGTGCTTAGTTCACTTATGAAACTTCAAATTCTTCATTAAATGAAGATAATTAGTATTATCATAGAACATAATCACATCTTGCTCCATACTAGTGGTTTCGCTTAATAATCCCTTCAGCCAGATAGCTTCATTCATGGCTTCCATAACAGACATATATTCAGTTTCCATAGATAAAAAGTAAATAACCTTTTATATAAAAGAACTCTAGCTTAACACTTATTGAAGCACAATAAACATATTATCCAAAATAGACTTCATTATGTCGAAGCAGCCGAATAATCATAGTCTACATAACATCTCAACACTATATTATTTGTATCACTCTGATTGTAGCACAACCCAACTTCAGCCAAACCTCACAAGTATCTCATGAGCGATTTGTCCATGCCAATGCGACTTTTCCAAATGTGACATGAATCTTCTCAAAACACTTGTGACATAGGTAAGATCAGGCCTCATGTAAAGCATATCATACATAATACTACCAATAACATTGGTATAATATATCTTTAGCACCCACTTCTTACTGCAGCTTCAGTTGGTGTTTGAATGAAACTAAGTTTGAAATGAGCACCAATGACAGTTCCAACTTTTTTGGTTTCAAACATGCTGAACTTCTGAAGACCTTATATATGTATTCGTATTGAGATAAAAATAGATACCTCTTGAACTTGTTCCTTTTGATCTCAATACCAAGTATCCTCTTAGCCTCTTCCATATCTTTTATCTCAAACTTTTATTTCAGTTGAGTCTTTACTGTTTCAATCATCTTCCTATCTCTTCCATGTATTAGGATATTATCAACATAAAATAACAATAAGGCTTGTCTCTTAATATGTGTTTCCTTATTCCAATAGATACAATTGTCATAATAACTTCAAATATACTTGATGAATCTTATAAATAAATCAAATCCTCGATTCCACTATCTTGGCATATGTTTCACCCCATAAATAAGTCTATTTATTAAACATAGATCTTATTCATTTTCTTCTTCAAACTGTTTTGACTAACACTTGAAAATTCCCTCTTCAATTTCACCATGTAGGAAAGTAGTAGTAATATCTAGATTTAACTTTAGATCAAATCTAGCAACAATTGATAACATAAACCTTATAAAAGTTTATTTCACAACCGGTAAGATTATTTTATTGAAATCAACACCCATATTTTCCATGAAGCCCTTAGCCATTAGCCTAGCCTTTTATCAGGGTAACTCAACCCTAGTAATATCTTGTTTCCTCTTGAATATCCATGAACTCCCAACTAGCTTATGACGTTTCGGTTACTTCATAAAAATCCAGGTGCCTATCTTCTAGAGAGATCTTAGTTTTTACCTCATAGTCATAAAGCACTTATCTTTATCATTACTTCCGATAGCATCGTGATAAATTTCAGTTTCAAGAACATCTCTTTGCATTTCAAAGATAAATTATAACCAATTTAAAAAAAACATACCTCTGTAATATTTTCCTTGGTCTCTATGCTTTATCTCTCACCAGTACATAAATGTCAAGCCCAAGATGCTCTCTAGTTTGATCAATATTAGACCCTCGTCCATATTTGGACTCATACAATGGTTGATTTCTCCGCGTGAACCGAAGTTGGACTGGGCTCTAAATAACCTTCGGTAAAATAATTATGAGCTTCACTCTCTAAATCAAACCCATCATCAACATCACATCTCTTCTTGTTAGTACTAGGTTGGGTCTCGTCCGTCTTCTTTAATGACATGTTATTTTTATTAAGAACCACTTCCATGCGTATTACAGCCATCTGATATCCAGGTTCAAGAAATCACAACCTATACCCTTTTATTTTTTCCAAATAACCGATGAACAAACATTTTAGTTCTCTCGGTAGAACTTGTCTTGCTTTGTATGTGCATATGAAGCACGTCGAATTACTCGTAAATTTTCCAAGTTATATTTTCCCCAGCACATGCCTCTAGAGGAAAAATAAACTACAGCATCGTAGATGGACTCGTGTTGATGATATATGTAACTATAATCATAATTTATCTTCAAAACCTTCTGCCCATTGCAACTGTTTGAAGCATACACCTAACCTTTTTCCAAGAAGGTTCGGTTCATTCTCTCAGCAAGCTCATTCTGTTGGGGAGTCCCACTCATAGTTGAGTGTCAATAAATGTAAAGTGTTGCATAATAGCTGCTAAATTATTTTTACACATATTCTAAGCCATTATCAGCCGAAGCTTCTTCAGTAATTTCCCGATTTGATTCTTTACCAAAGTATTATGGTTCACAAAATAAACAAATGCGTCATCCTTGGTCTTCAAAAGCATAACCCATACTTTCATAGAATAGTCATCAATTAAGAACATAAAGTACCTTGCACTATCTATACTATGTTATCGTATAGTTTTGAATATTTTAAATTATAGTTTTCTTAGGAAAACTCCAACCTATGATGCACATCTACTTTAGAATAACCAACAACATACCAACCCCAATAACAATGTTTTTTAGAAAACGTTAGCCAATGACCTACAGCTCCAGCAAAAGCCCGTTTAGATAAATGCTGGACCCACAACAAGAACATATAAAACCACATAACTTAGGTTAATACTCAAATCTTAGTTGTGTACCCCTGAAATAACAAGAGAAGAAAGAACAAGAATATAAAACCAAACACACACATACAAGACATATTTAATGTCGTTCAGATTTGAATAAATCCTATATTCACGGGAAACAAACATTTTAACTTTATATATAGAAGGTTACAAGAGGATCCTTCAAACATTAAAAACTAAACCACTCTTATTTGTTGTAAATCTTACACAACTTACAAAGGAACTATGGATCTCAAAATTCTTCTCCAAGTGTTAACCCTCTATATTAACTATAGTAAAAAGCTCATAGATTTCTCTTTAAATATTCATAAGTATTTCTCTCACTTAGTAATCCAGCGCAATAATTTCAATATTCATATCCACTATTTATAAAGGATCAGTGGTGTGCATAAACTTCCATAACTCATTTTAGCTCCCGCCACTCAATTTTTTAATTTGGAAAAACCATCAAACATATGAGACAGCTTTTGGAGTTGAATGTGTATGACGCAAAACTTCCTTGACTGCTTATACCTTCTGTCCCTTGGAGCAAACCTTAATCCAATAGCTTTTAGATTAACGACTTAGATTAAACACCAATTAAGAACTTTAACGACTCAGATTCATCTAGAAGCATATTGGTATCTCCAAAAGCCTTTCGACAACCATGCTATGTCTTTTTGCACCACAAATGATCAGTATGTTCATTCAACCTTTGATATTAACATTCTTCTTGCCTTCGAAATAAATTTATCTTAGGTTCTAACAAATATATTTTCACTAAATTCTTGACCTCAATATCTTCTTAATAGATTCAAACAGTCCTGTCTTTACATGTCTCCGGTTGTCTATTTTTGGCCACATGTAGTCTTCAATAGTTTAATTGTTCTCGAGTTACTTCTAGCCTACACGTAACATGTTTTCTATGTTGACTACCATTGATTGTGTAAATAGACTTGTTATTCTAAATATGGGATATTTATAATGATTTTTAACACGTATTTGGATGATTGGACTTTGAGATTTATGAAGTGATGTCCTTCATGCCCAACGATTATTTGTTTTCGTTAATAAATTACTGAATGATGTTCATATCCTATAAATACGTTGTAAATACCATAAAACAATGATTATATAATGTTTTATTATATATTTGACCATGAAGTACCCTTACGTGTTTATAGTGTGATAAGGTGCAAACGTTATCATTCTTTCACGTAATACCAGTGTTAAACGTGGTGAGTTCAATTATTAAGAATTGTCTTAGGAAAAAGTAATACTCGAGTTTTAGTGTGAGAGAGAGTTTTCAGAGAGAGAAAGTCAGAGCACAATTGAGTTAGATAAAAAAGTGTTCAACCCCTTTATTAGTTCAGCCCTGGCCTTTATATAGAGGCGCTATGACTTAGCTCTAAACTAAAAACGGTTACATAAAGAGATAAATTACCCTTAGTCCTCAATACAAAAACATAATCATAATTGTTCCATTAAACTTACATTAGTTACATTTTAGTCCATAAATTTCTACAAAAATCGGGTTGTACCACTTTAATGTTGTTCCTTTGAAAGTCTGCAAAAATTCACGACACACCAGCCAGTCGTCATCTTCAAAATTCATCATATAGTTCTTAAACTGTTCGATGTGGTCATCTGGATCTTGCATCCCATCGATCTTATCCACCTTAGTAATATCAAAACACTTCGGAAGCGTTATAGATCGAATCTCACTTGTTAACGGAGAGTTCCTCCAGTCAAACCTTGCAAAAACTGATCCTCAGTACCTATGAATGCATACAAATTTTGATCAGTGTCAGCATATTGATTCGACGTGTTCCCCTCATAACAAATAGATTCCCTCAAACAATGAGGAATGTTATCCCTTTTATATTTATGCTCCTTCTTATGCTTCCTAAGTTGTTCCCTTTCCGGTTCCTCTTTCGAAGAACTCCAATATCTCTGAAAGCCTGAAGCAGAGCTTTCAACCTCTTCATCACTAGATGTTACATACTTTTGCTTGTCTTTTTCCATTTGCGAGAAGGATAACGCTCTTTAGAAGCTTTGAAGGGCGCTTTCTTCTGCTCACTTCTAGCGTGCCAATCAGCACAAGATCGATCAGACTGATCTCCCATCTCGGCTTTCTCGTTTACTTGCCTCACCTCGGATTTGAGCTTCGCCGAGTGAATTTCTTGTTCTCTTTTTAAATTCTTTTCGTTAAGCATATTTATTTTATCCAAGAGTTGATTCATGCACATCTAAATATCCGATTGAGTTTGGGTCCGAGCTGATCCATCCGGTCTGTTTTCATTTCTTTGCAAATCATCTTTTAACGTTTCCATCGCTGATCGAAGTGACGAATTGTTTTCAGGATTCATTATAAGAATTCAAACAAAAAAATAAGAAGATTGTATTGAAATTCGAACAAAAAATTTCATTGATTCTTAATTTGTCCCTAGTGAAGTCGCTAATTTGGTGAATTCAATTATTAAGAGTTGTCTTAGGAAAACGTAATACGTGAGTTTTAGTGTGAGAGAAAGTTTTTAGAGGGAGAAAGTCAGAGCATAATTGAGTTAGATCAAAAATTGTTCAACCCCTTTATTAGTTCAGCCCTAGCCTTTATATAGAGGCGCTATGACTTAGCTCTAAACTGAAAACAGCTACATAAAAGGATAAATTACCTTTAGTCCTCAATAGAATATATAATCATAATTGTTCCATTAAAATTTCATTATTTACACTTTAGTCCCTAAATTTATACTTCCATATCAATAGCCCCTTTAGTTCTCATGTCAGTAAATGAATGAGAACTAAATGTCTTCGAATCCTGCCAGAAGCCATATTTGAAACTCGAAGTGAAAAAAATTAATAATTTTTTTTATCTTCGAATCTTTTTAGACGCAAATTTAGAAGATAATCATCGGATTTTTCCAAACGTGCCCACATATCAGATCTCTCAAATTCAAAAATATAATCATCGGATTTTGCAAAACGTACCCACACATCAGAACTCTCAAAGAAATAACTAGTCTTCAAAATAGTTTCGAAGTAAATATTTATAAAATCTGACCGTTCAAATTCATAATGAATATCTAGCTACTAGACTTATAGCTAGCTAGCTAGCTAGTCTGATAGATGTCGAACTCATAACTCTATCACCATTTCATATTCGGCCCAATCATCACAAAGTCTTTTCCTTTTCTACGCATCTTCTCATCCTCTTATAAATTTGTTTGTAACTTCATTCTCACAATCCAAATTTCTTGAGAGAGAAACAACACACCCTTGGCTACCTTCATCGTGTTCTTCAACTTTTCCAGCTATCTTCGTCGGAAAACCCATACTTTCCTATCAAAACCCATACTTTATGGTCAATCTTCATCCAATTTATGAGAAAAAAATCCAAAATCCAAAAGATCTAAGGCTAGTATACCCAAAACCCAAAATCTCTGAAGCCCGATGATAATCTAGTCTTCAGATCATACCATTATTTTTGCATTACTGAAAGAGCAGATGAGTGCAAGGCTGCCAGATTAATCAACAACGCTCCCGTTAGAACAACCACTAAGACACTTATTACAGTATTTTTGATCCATCTAAAGTTCATGTTTTTTCCTTCTTCTGCTACCGAAGTGCGTCATTTTTTATAAAGTTCAAACACCCAAAACTCCTCGAACCTCTTCTTCTCAAGTCAGAGCATCTCATCTGATCAGTGAAGAATAAAGCAAATCCTCTTCGAAACAAATTGAAATTACTCATTCTTCAACTTGTCCTCCACCAATCCGTAGAAGAAAAACTTTCATAGCCGTTGGAGATGATGCTGATGCTAATCTAACTTCCCTCTCCTCGAGTCCACCTACTCAGTCTCCTCGGAGAGAGGCAATCGACAAAGCTCTATTACCTTAACCAAATTACCTTAACCTATTGAAGGGGAAATTTATTTTTTAATGACTAAACCGACCAAACTCATGCAATCCCTCATACTATACATTACATATTTCTCCTCAAATATGGATTTTTGAAACCAATGGTTCATCTAAATCAATCTCCACCGCCAGTCTCACATACTTTCCCTCTCTTCATCATGCTATTTAGTAGATCAATTCTAATTATTTTCCCAATCAAATTTCCCATATTCCTCAATATATGCGAGGTATAATTTTGAATCCCGACATTAGAATTCCTCACCCAAACAGTCATAGTGGTAATATAGTCCAGTTAAGGTTTGAAATATAAAGTCTATTCCCAAACTATGAGATAATGATCAAGTATCATCAACGACCCACCCGATAATACAAAATTAAAGTATTTGACAATAAAAAATTTAATCATGAAATAGTCGTGTCCAATGTCCAATACCCAATATTCACAACATCAAACATTCCTTTAGGAGTCCCATTTTGTTTTTCAATTTAGTAGTTAAATAATTGTAGCTAGTAGTATGTCCCAACAACCCGAGTCCACTGTATTCCTCCATAACTCAATCTCCTCAATAATCTCATCTTTAAAGCGCACTACTTGGGGAAATTCACATTTCTCAATAAGGACATTATCTTCTATTCGAGATAAAATTCATTTCCTTCAAATTTTATTCTATATCTTTCATATTATTTTGATCAACAATCGTGGAATAACTAAATTATTGCTTGTTATGGATGTGTACCAACCATATGTTTTTTGGTGGGTTCACCGACGGTTTAGGATGGTATATTAATCGAAGGATTGAATTTAGAGGAGAATTTGTTAGTCGTGTCCTTTATTTATATATATTTTGATTATTTTTTGGTAAAAGTTTGAATTTGATTTTTTTAATAACTTCATAGAAAATGACTTTGTTATTTATACTCAGTATATCCATATTACTATATACCACTTACACTAACATTGATGGTTTCAAAATATTAGACACAACTGTCATGACAACCATCCTAATTTAACCAATTCTAAAAATTTGTCGAACACTTGATATCCGTTGGACTACCATTTATGTTTAAATTTATGATAGAAAAGAGAAACAATGAATTCGAAATACAAACCTCTATTAAAGCTTGTTGTGTATCCTAATATAAATATATATTTGTACTTTTATTTCATCTAATTTTTTAACTTAACATTATATATAGTATTATATATACAACGCGTGATATATGTATCATTTATATAAGTTAACATTGTATATACAATGGAGATACTATCATCCATTGTGCCCAGGAGCCAAATGAGTCCTTAAAGGACTACATACGTTGGTTTGTAAATACCAAGAATGGGTTAGCAGATTGCTTCGAACAAGTGGCAATTTCTTCTTAGAGATAAGGGTTGAACCCTGGGAATCTGGCTGATTCGGTGACCAGGAAGAAGGCCATGACTTGGGGTGGCTTGTTAAATCAGGTGGAAAAGCAGATTAACGTGGATGAAACCAAGAAAACCAGGGTGCACCGTCAGGTGAGGTCCACCCCAGCAACTCAAAACCAACACCAGTCCGGGTATAAGGCTAAGGAGACCGAACAAGGGTCCAACAGGGCTAAGTAGGCTCAATCCAACCAAAATCAATCTCAGAGTCAACAGTCAAGGAGTAAAAGAGGTCCTTGGGTTCAACCGGAGTGGTTTTCAAAATTAAAAGAGAATGTGGCCATAATTTATGACAAGACCAATGATGAAGTCCATTTCCGGAAACCAGCAGCACTATAGTCTCCCAGAGACAGTCGAAATACTTGTTTTTGCCAATATCATAATGATATTGACCATAATACCCAAGACTACATTGCTCTGAAGCAAGAAGTAAAAAATCTAATTGAAATAGGTAAGTTGGGGGCTTATGTCAAAAGAAGAGGTGGAAGCAGGCATGACAATGCTCCCCGAACTTGCCCTACGAACAATGTGGGAACATCTGCTCCGGAGGGGGCAATGGTGATCCTTGAAAGATTTGATGTTAATTCGGAGTACCTGGATCCTGATCCAACCCGTAATAAAATAGGGGTCAAAATGGAGCAAACTAAGTTGGTGTCCGAACTCATTAGTTTTTTTTGAGTCACTCACTATATTCGGAGGGGATACCATGACAGCGCCCACTCCTTCATCAAGAAAGAGGCATGTTCACTCTCTGGCTACTCAGTTGGAAGAAGGCATGTCTTCTTATCAGTTCCAAACCCATTTTCCATTTATAATTTTTGATGACGATGATTTAAGAAATATTGTTAGGCCTCATGAGGATGCTGTGGTGATAGGAGCATCTATTGGTGGCAATGATATCAGACGAATTCTGATAGATACAGGCAGTTCAGCAAACATACTCTTTTTAAGTTCTTACAAGCAGATGAAAAATCCTTCCATTATTCAACGATCAAACAAAACCATTGTGAGCTTCACAGAAAGCTCTGTGGATGTAATCGGGGAGTTTGAGGAAGAGGTGCTGTTGGGCAAGGGGCCTTTTAAAAAGTTGGTTAGAGTGTTATTTGTTGTGGTAGATTTCCCCACATGTTACAATGCAATCTTTGGGAGGTCTTGGCTCTCTAGGATGCATGTTGTGGCCTCAACAATCCATCAGTGTTTAAAGTATGCGGTTCAAGGGCAGGTGGGTATTGTCCAAAGTATCCAGAAGATAGCAAGGGAGTGCTATGCAACTGCACTTGCTCCTAAAATTGTGGGAGCAGTCAATGAAGATTAACAGTTATTGGGGCCTTCTGAGGGGGAGGGTGAGATTGATGACCCCAGAGAGGCCCCTAGTGTTATAATACCGGTGGAAGAAATTGAAACCCACCCCCTGGCAGAGGGTAGAAGTATCAAGGTTGGCTCCAAAATGGCGCCATAATTAAAAAAATAAATGGTTGTCCTTTTTGTCACACAATCAACATGTTTTTACTTGGTGCAATGGTGATTTAACCGAAGTACCTGCAAGCATTTTCTCGCATAAACTATCAATTCGGAGTGATGTTGCACCTGTTGTGTAGAAAATGAGGGCCTTCTCTAAGGAGAAAGCTGATGTAATAGTCTAAGAATCTGACCGGCTTACCAAGATGGGGCACATAAAGGAGTCCCAGTATCCTTTGCGGACTGCCAATCCGGTGCTAGTCAAGAAAAAGAACGAGAAATGGCGTATGTGTATTGATTTTACTGACCTCAATAAAGCTTGTCCAAAAGATCTTTATCCGGTCCCCCAGATAGATCAGTTGGTGGAATCAACGTTTGGAAACAAGTTGTTCTCCTTCATGGATGCTTTCTCTGGGTACAACCAGATTCAGGTGGATCCGAAAGACCAAGATCATACTACGTTTGTTACAAACATGGGTCTCCATTGTTATAAGATGATGCTTTTTGGGTTGAAGAATGCTAGGGCTACTTACCAGAGGCTAGTAAACAAAAAATTTTCTAATCAGATTGGCATGAATATGGAGGTATACATAGATGACATGATATTCAAAAGCTTAGAGGAGGATTTGCATATAACTGACCTTCGGGAAACTTTTGCCAATCTGACAATGATAAATTTAAAACTGAATCCAGAAAAATATGTCTTTGGGGTTCGATCCGGAAATGTTTTGGGGTATATGATAAGTGAAAAAGGGATACATCCCGATTCGGATCAGTTGAATGCCCTGTCAGAAATGGATCCTCCCCGGAATATTAAAGAAGTCCAAAGGCTTATTGGAAGGTTGGCTGCCTTGAATAGTTTTATTTCAAGATCTTCAGATAAGTGTGCTCCGTTTTTCTAAACTTTGAAGAGTGCTAAAGACTTTAATTGGCCTCCACAATGCAACCAAGATTTTGATGAAATAAGGAAACACTTATCTTCACCAAAGACTCTTTTCAAGCCCATACTTTACAAGAAACACTATATGTATACTTGGTTGTGTCAAAATGCGTTGTAAGTGCAGTATTGGTAAGAGAGGTGGACAATTACCTTCGTCCGGTGTACTACATCAGCAAAAGACTGATAGATGCTAAGAAGAGGTATTTGAAGCTTGAAAAGTTGGCACTAGCCTTAGTGATTGCTGCAAGAAAAATGAGGCCGTATTTTCAGTCTCATTCCATCATTGTCCGAACATCTTTCCCATTGAAGAATGTTCTTTAGAAAGCAGACATATCAAGCAAGATGACCAAGTGGTTAGTAGAATTGGGTGATTATGACATTGATTTTTCTCCACGAACTGCTATCAAAGCTCAATTTGTTGCTGACTTCTTGGTAGAATTCCATCCGGATAGGAGTTCTAAACAAGTTTTAGAAGGAAAAACCAAAAAAGAATGGGTAGTCTGGACTGATGGTGGGTCAAGCACAATGGATTGTAGATCTGGAATTTGCCTAACCTCTCCGTATGGTGATAAAATGTACCAGGCTATATGTTTTGGGTTCAGGGCCTCTAATAATGAGTCCGAATATGAAGCAGCTATAGCTGGTCTCAAATTAAATTTCCTATGTGGGGCTAAAAGAGTTAGGTTGATGAGTGATTCCCAACTTCTTATCCATCATGTTCAAGGTTAATCTGAGGCCAATAAGCAACAACTAATCAAATACTTACTCGTTCTAAAAGAGGTGGCAACCAACTTCAAAAGTGTTTGTTTTGAGCATATTCCTAGATCAGAAAATACACTGGCAGATTCCTTGGCAACCATAGCATATTATGAGTCCTATCCTTGGATTCATGTACACGAATGCCCATCCATACAATCAAGCCAGAACAAGGAAGAGGAGGAAAGCTTGAGTATACAAGTAGTTCAACCTAGAGATTGGAGATTTCCCCTTCTTTAATAAATTTCGATGGAGTTTTTCCTTCGGATAAAGCTATAGCAAGAAATATTAAACACAGAAGTCGTGGTTTTTTTTTTATCATAAGGGAAGTTCTTTATAAAAAATCTTTCAGTAGACCTCTCCTGCGTTGTTTGGGGGTTGAAGAATCTCAAGTTTTTTTATCCGAACTACACGATGAAGAAGGGTCAGCACATTGTGGTTACAGGTAACTAACCCGTAGAGTGTTGTTGGTTGGGTACTATTGGCCATCCATAATGGCAGATGCTAAAGAAATGGTAAAAAAATGTGATCTATGTCAAAGGTATGACAATAGAATTCATGTGCCATCAATATCTATGGAGTCAATTTCTGAGCTAGTACCTTATGCTCGTAGGGGATTGGATTTAGTTGGGCCTCTGCCAATGACGTCTGGAGGGTGCAGGACTATTATAATTGCTATTGATTACTTCTCGAAATGGATAGAGGTAGCTCCTTTGACAGGAACCACTTTGAAAGCTGTCATAAAATTCATCTTATCCAATATATGTTGCAGATTTGGGATTCCTCAGAAGATTACCACAGATAACGGGCCACAGTTTGATAATAAGGATATGAAGAATTTTTGTGCCTTTAGAGGCATCCAACACTGCTTCTCTTCTCCTTTCCATCAACAAGCGAACTGACAGGTTAAAGTTTCCAACGGAACCATTTTATCCGGATTGAAAAAGAATCTAGAGGGAGCTGCAGGGGAGTGGCCAAGCTATCTCCAAGAGGTATTGTGGGAAAAACGAACTACTCATCGGGCTGCTACACAAGAATCTCCTTTTTCTTTAGTATATATGATGGATGCCATTACCCCTATTGAAGCTACCCTACCATTATACAGGGTCCATAACTATTCTAAACAGGCTAATGAGATGGGAATTAGGAATCAGTTGGACTTTATAAAAGAAAGAAGAGTTAAAGCTCACTTAAGAACAGTCCACTACCAAGGCTTGATGAGGAGCATGTTTGCTTCCAAGGTCAAGAGAAGAGATTTTCAACTGGGAGATAAAGTTTTGAGAAAAGGTTTCCTACACACTAAGGAGAAGCAGTTCGGTAAGCTGGCTCCGAATTGGGAAGGCCCCTATCAGGTCCCCGAAAAGCTTAAGCCTGTGACATATAGGCTTCAGGACTAAGAATGGAGGGTTTTGAAGCACCCATGGAATATTGAACATCTCAGGTTAAAAGTTGTGTAAATATTTACTTGTTAGATATCAATGTAAATATTATGGGGCATACTCTTTCCTACCCTGGTGGCGCGGGGAGGTTTTAATGAGGTGTCCGGTTTTTTCATTCAATAAAATGTGATGCCTTCTTAAAACATCCGGTGTGGTTTAACTACAATTCAATTCAAGTACAAATCTTTGGTTTAACACTTTGAATCTTTGATAGATTGGATTAACCTGGTTGAGTGATGACCATAAAATACATGTCATCAGAGATATTAAACACTCTCACTTTAATACTTCTGAAATACTAAGGGCTACTTAAACATTAGCCATGAAAAATTTAAAGGAAAGAAAGTATTAAATAAAATAAGGTTTGATAAATAAACCTATTTTAACTTTAACCGAATAGGAAGAACAAAACATGCCTTGGCCATCCAAGGACTTTAAGTATTTCAAAGACTTATCCGGACACTGACCGGATAACATTACAAAATATTCCTTGACCATCTAAGGACTTTAACTGTTCATAAAAGATAAAAATAATATGATTAAACCTTGGGTCTTGTTCCCTTCGGATGTCTCACCACCACCGCCTTTCTTGGGACTTTTGAGTTCAACACTTAAACTCTCACCAGTTCCCTCTTCATCATCTGTAGTGTGAATCAATTCCACTGGAGTAGTTGTACTTGTCAACATTTTCCATGGTATGATGAGGAAGGTCTTCTTATTCCACATATTTCCATAGGGGACCAAGGGTCCTCTTCAGAAAGGTTTCATGGAAGAGCAGCACCATGTCAGACCTTACTTCATCATATCTTTTCTCAAGAGAATCTATCACTTTGTTGGTATATTTATCAATACCTGTCTGAATAGCTTGCTCCTGCTGCTTCACCAAGTCCTCTTTCTCCTTGGCCATCTTAGACACAGTACCTTCTAAGGAAGTTTTCGCACCAGAAACGGTTTCAATGACACCATCTTTGGTCTTCAGGTCCTCCCTTAATGTTGTGAGGTCCTTTTCCAAACCGAAGAACTTAATTTGGTGCTCAGTACTGGCACTTTCCGAAGTGGCCAACTTGGTTGATAGATCTTCTTTGTCCTTCTTTAATTCTTCTATCTCTTTCTTCAGTTCTTCTATGCTCTGATTAGCATTAAGAAGATTGGTTGATAGAGACTTTTTGTCAGTGGTAAGAGAATTGATGAGAGTGGTATGGCTTTTCACTTGTCTCTCCAAAAAAGCACTGGCTGGATGTGGCCAAGAAGAGAATGGCTTAGAATATCTTGCTCTCCGGAGACGGAGAAAGACTTACCATTAAAATTCACCATGTTAGCAGAGCTCGAAGACCGATATGGAGCTTCGAAATCATCCTTCTCAGAATCATTAAAGTATAAATCAATGTCTTGAAGGGCACTAATGTCCACTCCTTCAATCCCTCTCCCATCACCCTCTCCGGACTGCAGACCTGTTGGGATCTTCTCTTGTAAAGTGGGATCAACAGGGGCTGGTGGAGGTAGAAGCTCCAAAGGGCGAAGAATTATTTCTTGTCATAAGGTGACCTTCTTATTTTTGGCAGCCTTTTCGTCACTGCTCGCCTTTCTTTTCCGGTCCTTTTTGGGAGGCTTTGGTGGGTTTTGTGACTCTCCCGCTTCCCTTACAGTTTCAGCCTCTACCGCATTGAGCAGGGCAACGTCAATTCCTTATTGGTTCCCCGAACTAGTCCCTTCTGTGGCTGCTTGAACTGGCTCTGCTGCAGCTTTCTTCTTCTTCCCTTTCATTTTGCTGGGAGATTTTGCTCTGGAAGGTAAGACCAGTTTACCATCTTTGGCCTCCGTTCGCTTGAGAATTACACCAGGAGGAGGCAACATAGTTAGCTCTTCCTATGAGAGGTCCCTCCGACCTGTGGTGTTCACATATGCGATCTCACAAGATTTCCTGAGGTGAAACAATTGTGGAAGGCATTCCCCCATCGCTCCGCAGGCCATGCATTAAGCTTGGCACAGGTTGTTTGCCCCTCCTCTAGGTGTCCGGTGAACTCCTTCGGCAGCACTGAAAAATAAGTGATAAATTAATTAGGAGAGGAATATTTATGATTTAAAAAGAAGATTATGAAAAACAAAGATAAAAAACTCACCAGTATTCTTCCACCTGCTAGTTAACATGCTGGGATTGGTGTTGGCCTTGATCTTTCTACCGTTCTTCATGTCCCACTGATAAACAAGAACTGTGTCCTCCAGTTCTTCTCAGAATCTAGCAAGTCGTCTACCACCTTGAAATTGTTCCCCATATTATGATGGTAGAATGGAATATGATGATTCTTGCATAGACTTACCACAACAGCAAATTGCTCCATTGGGAGTGGGATTTTGGATAACCTTGATGCCATTATGCAAGCAAGGAGGGAATACCAGGCGTTTGGGCTTAGCTGGCTTGGGCAGAGCTTAACCAAGTGGAAATACGTGACACTTTCTGGGTCCAATCGGAACCGAAGGCCCCAGTTTAGCACCTCCGTGAAAAAAACAACTTCGTAGAGTTTGCAGTCCAACGGGGTCTCCAGAGTGACATGTATCCTTACCTTCACTGACTCTGGGATCCCCCATTTCGTCTGGATTTGGCACAAATCAGCGCTATGGGTGTAGACATAGTTGATATTTTGTAGAGCCAACAGATATTTAATGCTGATATCTTTATAGCAAGGACCTACCTTGCCTTCTAGGCACTCCAAAAGCTCCGGATGGGCCAAACAGACCTTGACTTTGCCTTTTCCCTTCCTGTCAGAAGCAACATCCCCCGTTTGACCGAATGCTTCATTTTCAAAGGGAGCCTCCTCAATCTTGTCTTCCATTACTTCTTCCATCACTGTGGAAGGTTTATCAATTGCCTTGGATGGATATGAATCAACGTCTAGCACTAAAGGTTGTTCAGAGGGATGAACGTTTTTTGTTTTTGAAGGCATTGTGTCCGGTTGAGATTGGGATCCGGAGGGCTTGTCCCTTGGGGATACTTTAGATGCCTCCGATCAGGAGGGCTTATCTTTTGAGATTGCTTTAGATGCCTCTGACCCGGAGGGCTTTGGCAGTGAAATAGTTGTTTGGGATTTGATTAGACGAGTCGTCCGACGAGGGGTTGATTTCTCCGGGGACTTCTCAACATCAGAACCCATGGCTATGAAGGGGGAAGGTTTTCTGACACTCGAAACCACTTTTTCTTTAGCAATAGAAGGTTGAGACTCTTGAACAGAAGAGCCTGAGGGAAGAGGAGAGAGGATTGGTTTGAATAACTTTCTAGGCTTGGGATTTCTGGAAAAGGATAATCCTAGGTCAACTTCTTGGGTTGGTTCACCAGACTTCTCACTTGGGGAAACTGAGAGACCGGCAACAATGCGATTCTCCCTTTCAACTTATTTTCCCTTTCTAGCTCTGATAAGTTTAACCAACCGCCTTTAACAAGTGCGTTTCTGGCTTTGAACATAAAAATATTCAAGAACAAGTTTGAAGATAAGAGTGAAAATCTCTCTAGAAAGTTTTGAGTGATGAAGACAATGAAATAGTGAAAAAAGATTTGTATAACAGCAGAAAAAAGTAACTGTTACCTAGGAGAAGTTGAAGAGGGTTTGGCAATGATTCAAGACGACGCAAACGTGTGGAGGATTAAATGCCTAGGTAACTTTCTAGACTTAGTGGGTGCGCCGATCTAGGAAGAAAAATGGCTGGTAAGTCGAACCAGATTGTGACATGTGACCCACGATCCAAGAAGAAAACTCTTAGAATTCTGGAAAGAGAAGTCAGTTTGTATAAACTTCAAACTGAGTTAATAATGAGAATAAACCTCATCAGTACGGATTACACACGCAGATCAGACAAAGTCACTACAGGTTAAGTAGATTTTTTAGTCCTCCCAAAGATATTTGGCAAGGCCTAAAAAATGGGCTAGTGATGAGTTCGCATTATCCAGTCACAGCCCACTGTATTATTTGGACAAGGGAAATTCAGACAATAACGTACCACTGAACTATCCGGACAGGACAAAAGTAAAAACACTTAAACATCTTTTGATTAAGTTATGTGCTAATCAACTTAAAAGATTAATGGGTCCTTAAACTTGACCCAGTTTCATAGCTTGACCCGTAAGCCCATAGGTCCTTGATTAAGGGTATAAATAACCCAACCACTTTCATTAATGAGGGTAATGAACATTTAATACAACCAGACTGCTCAAATCTCACACTACATTATACCAAACACTTAATACTCAATATACTTTACAAAACACTTTACAAAATCACCCCCAGCCCAAAATAAACCAAACCAGCTTGGAATCCAAGTGTTTTCTACTTCTCTTTTATGGGCTCAACAACCCAATGCATTCACAGTAGTATCAAGTAGATTAGTAAAAACATTACTCTTAACCTCGTGGCCGTCTACAACTTCAATGAACCCCATGACCGCCTTTAATTATGGAACGACATTCAATCTGCTGCTAGGGATCTCTCCTTTAACCCTTAGATTATTATGAGGGATTTCAATGCTATCCGAAATACCCATGAATTTAAACTCCAATAACCGTTGAAGCAACTCTATGTCCAACTTTAATGACTGTTTCCGCACTTGTGACCTTGATGACCTTTGCTCCACTGGCTTCCAGTTCTTTTGGTTTAATGGCCGCATAGATAACCCTATTTCAATCAAGATTGACAGAGCCCTAGTCAATAACCTTTGGGACGACACTTTCCCAAACTCCTTCGCCCATTTTTACCCTCCCCGAACTTCTGATCATACCCTTATTATTCTTCACCTTAAAACGCCTTTTAAGAATAACCCAAAACCCTTCAAATATTTAAGCATATGGTAATCCCACCCTAAGTTCCAAGACCTGGTTTCCACTAGCTGGAACCTCCCCTACAATAAGAATCCTATGATTATTATGGTTGCGAAACTTTCTAGACTCTCCCCCTAGTTGGCCTCCCTTAAAAACCGTGAGTTTAGTAACATCAACCTTAGAGTCGAGGAGGCTCAATCTGATGTAACTAGGGCTCAACATGCCATAGCCTTAAACCCCAGTAGTAACACCCTCGTCTCATTCGAGAGGGACATGGCCACATTTTTTTATTTTCTATAGTCGCGCTAAGAACAGTTTCTAAAGCAAAAGTCCAGAAAATCTTGGCGCAAGCTTAGTGATAAAAACATTAAATGTTTTCACAACAACATCAAGGCCCGTAGGGCCTGAAACAAAATCCTCTCTGTAATTGCCCCTGATGGCTCCTCCTGTACTGCCCCTAATATAATCTCCAACACTTTATTTAGACACTTTAGCAATCTCCTGGGCTCCCCAAGCCCTGATAATTAACCAGGTCCCCAAAGGATTAAAACACTACTTAAATCTACTCTCCCCCTCTAAAAAATATGAGATGATCAAGCCTATCTCTGACAATGAGATCAAAGCTGCCCTCTATGATATCGATAGCGACAAAGCCCATGGTCCTGATGGGTACAACACTGGATTCTTTTAATCGTGTTGGCCCACTGTGAGCCCGTATGTCTGCGCTGAAGTCAGACATTTCTTTTTCAAATGAGAGACATACGAGGATTGGAACAAAAATATCATTGCCCTCATTCCTAAAATTGACTCTACATCCACCCCTCTAATTACCGGCCCATATCCTGTTGTAATGTAATCTATAAAGTAATCTCCAAAATTATCACAAATAGGATTAAGCCATCCTTGTCTAACATGAGTGACACCTCCCAATCCGCTTTCGTCCCGAGTCGTAGTATAGCTGCTAATATTCATCTCACCCATGAACTAATGCATGGCTACCAAATCAACCGTTAAGGCTCTGGATGCGCCCTTAAAATAGACCCTTATGAAAGACTTTGAAAACATTAGATGAAAGATTGTCCATAATATTTTACTTGCCATGGAATTCCCTATGCAAATGATTAACTGGATCATTCAGTGTATTGCCACTCTTTCTTTCGCTATATGTATTAATGGAAAACCTACGAGCTTCTTCCTTGGTGAAAAGGGCCTCCGTCGGGGAGACCTCCTTCTCTATATATTTTTTCCTTGCCATGCAGGTACTCTCACGTATTATGCAGGAGAAAATCCTTGACCCCGCCTTTGGCTTCCATTGGAAATGCAACAAGCTTAAAATTATCAACCTCTACTTTGTGGACGACTTTATGATTTTCTGCAGGTCAAATATTCAATATATCATCTTAATCCAAAATGTCATAGCAGAATTTGCGAAGCTCTCCGACCTTCAGCTTAACCCGAACAAAAGTCATGTTTTCTTCTCCGACATGTCTCAACATATTATAGACTTTATCCTACGCCTCCTTGGTTTCTCGGAGGGCTCCCTCTATGTGAGATACCTTGGGGTCCATTTGATCACCTCTAGACTGACATATAATGATTGTCGATCGCTCTTCTTCAAGATTATTAACCGCATCAACTCGTGGACCTCAAAGCACCTTTCCTGTGTTGGCAGACTACAACTCATTATTTTGGTTCTCTTTGCCAGCCAGGTTTACTGGGCCTCGATGTTCATTCTGCATGTTAGAGTCCTCAAAGAACTTTCCCTAATCCTACGTCGTTTCCTTTGGTTTAGATCCGAGATGAAACTCTCGGGATCAAAGATTTCGTGGGACAAGCTCACTGTTCTACCCGATGAGGGCGGCCTTGGGATCCCAAACCTAAAAATATGGAATCAAGCGGTCGCCCTGAAGTTATTCAGGTGCATCCTAACCAAGAAAAAAATTCCATTTGGACTCAATGGACCTTTACAGAGCGAATCACGAACAAAAACCTGTGGACCATCCCCAACCCAACTAACTCTGGCTGGTGCTGTCGTAGTAAACTAAGATAAGAAAATTGTTAAACTCCCTTACTAACACCACCCTAACGACATAATTTGACACCATATGATATATATATATATATATATAAAGTGTTAAGAATAAAAAATTCTTTGAAAGAACCTCTAGAGAAGATAAGTATTCTTTATTCTTGTTGAAAGGCTAGTTATATTATTTAGACCATTGGAAACAATAAGAATTTTTCAATACTTGGAAGAAATGGAAACCGACGAGTGTAAATTTAGTATTGGAGAGAGAAAAAGAGAGTTTTCTTATAGATCTAGAAATTAAAAGTAAGATTGAAGTAATTAAAATTTTGGTCCCTTTATTAACAGCCTTAGTCATTTATTTATAGGAATTTAGATTTGGCGTAACAGAATTAGTTTTACAAATGGGTAAAGTGTATTTTAGTCCCACATAGTTACAAATAGTCCAAAGCTATCCTTCAACTATATAATTTATTATGTAAAACTTTAGTTTATTACATTTAAGCCTCTAATATTCTATATCCATATCAGTATCCTCCCTAGTTTTTATGAAAGACAATGAATAAGAACTAGTTATCATCGAAAATCATAATTGGTAGGAAATGCTCATTGCCAAAGTTCAATCTGCTTCGAATTAGTTCTTCCCTTTTCCTTGTCAAAATTATTTTTGACAACATATTTTGTCCTCGAAGAAATTCATTTCCTAGTGCTTGTTAGAATGTATATCACTTCAAAATTTCTTAACCTCAAACTTATCATTCTCGAATAAACTTTTACGCGTATTCACCTCAATATTAACCTCACTTTTTTTCGCGCTTCAAACATTCATATATAGAAACATGAACTGACATTCTCACAACGATAATTTTTTTTGGAATGGTATGTAATGCGTGCGATGATTCACTACGCACTAGGCTACCACTAGGTATGACAATTAACATTTTTCACGTTATCTCTTTTACAAACAGCCGCTTGATATTCCACCTTCATGCCCAATCATTGTTACACCCCTTCCACTTCTCTGATGAATCCGCCCAATCATTGATTGTGTTTTACAAACATATTCTAGTGAGACAAATCTTATCCAACCCAGAGAACCCTTAGCTACTTCCATATGAACACGAGATTTCTTGGCTACCTTCACCGTAAAATTCATACTTTCCAGTCAACCTTCAACCTTTACGAACTAATTTGAAGATTTTTCTTTAACTTAGTTTATGAAAAATCCCCAACAACTAAAAAACCATTTTTTAACGCTTACGATTACTGAAAACTAATGTTTACTGTAATTTTGATCCCAACATAAGTTCTTCTGGGTTTCAAGGTTCATCAAACCCCAAAAAAACCCATTTACCAGAATCTCTTCGAAAATCATCATCACCATCTTAATCAACACCTCAAAATCCTCCTACACCACATTATAACTCCACAACTACATCTCCTCAAATGAATTGCAAAGTAATTCAGAGCATATCTACTCACAGAGAATCAGAGGAAACTGCATCACCCAGCACTGCTGATCCACCTCAGGCTCATACAAAGAAACTTCTCAGATTCAATCGAAAGTGCACCTTTTTTCTGAGTCTACCTGTAAAAAATAAGACATTCATAGCCATGAGAGATATCAATGTTGACAATACTTCACCAAAAACGACCCAAAGCACTGCAAATAACCCTGCACCACCATCTCCTCCCCCGGAGAAGATTATTGAGACTATCACTGAGTCACAATAACATCCCTTAAATACTCAAGAGAAAAACCTAGTCTCAACCAGGAGCAGCTGAAAAAGGAAAAAAAAAGGCTCTAGTTGTTATTCTTGAGGATATTGCGGCCTCAATAAGTGTGAATTTAAATCCGCTTCTCCTCAAATATATCATGGTACTGGAAAATGTGCCATATATATTTTATAACGAAACTCAAGCTGATCGTCTGAAAAAATAACAGGGAATAAACAATAACATTACACTTCAACTGCCAAAAAAGAGGAGACTCCACTTGATTTTGGAGTAAATAAACTAGTGGTCTATCCAAAGATCATCAATTGGGTTCTTTGGTTCCCATTAGATCCGATGATAGTGGAGTACTTCGAACTCCTAGACAAGCAACACCAAATACTTGTTTCACATTTCTATCAGTAATTATGGCTTCAAGACTAAGCCAAACCCCTCTCTGCATCAAAGACTTCCTTGCCATGAATGGCTTTCAAAAGGACCGGTATTTCCTTTCTACTATATAAACCTTGCATATGACTTAAACATAATTGATGATATGCTCGAAGCTAACAAATTCTGTAAGCAAAGTTTTGTCTTCATTTCTGGAGCTTGAGAAAATAGAAAGGTAATATCCTAAGAGAACCGTGCGTAACTTAATCTCGTTTGGAGCAACAACAATAAGTTCTATTCTCCTCTCATTTTTCTTTCGCTGTATACCTTCTACTTTACTCAAGAATTTTGAAGAGGTTCAAGGGTCACAAGAAAGATGCAAAAGATATTTTTGTGAAATTGGCCACCTTGGCAGAAAAAGAATGGGGCAATCGTTTCCACTCAGCTTTTCTGCATATAAATTTTATCAACAATCACTTGTGGAGGATCACATGAGGTGCTGAACTCCCCAAAAATCTGATGGAGCCACCAAATCCAAATTTGGTTGTGATAAGATTGATAGCACCTGATGGTAAGGTGACTCTTCATGTGAAAAAAAAATACATCTTCCCTAAAAAAATAAAAGAAAAAAAATAAAAATAACCAGTACACCTGGTGCTAGTCCTTCAGAAAATCAGAACTATCACAAGAAGACAAAAAGAAAGGCAACTGAAACTAGCCTCTCTACAATTGAAGAAGGATTCAAAGTTTAACCTTCTTTAAAGAGAAAGAAAACTGCTGCCTCGAAGAATAAAAAAGAGCACTTTAAAAGCTTCACCTACTAAGATAGCAGAAAATCATTCTGAAGAAGCTTTCGTAGAAGTTCCTCTTGCTAAGGCTGAAGAAAATGCAATATGAGATCATCAAGGAGAAATTGCAGCGGAAAATAATCAAAGAAAAAGGGCAGCGAAAGATCATTTCTTCCCTGATGATGTCGTTAATGAAGAGGACCTTCAAGCTCTCTATAAAGATATGCATCCAAAGGTTCAAAAAATCTGGGAACAGCTTCAAAAAATTGACCATTAGGTTACTGCTCCTCTCTTACATGAAATAGTGAATTCACATACTCGACTGGCTTCCTCATCGACTCTCATGTCTTTCAGTAACCAACGTTTCATCCCTGTTCAAGAGCCATCCGATGAGGTTTTACTTGCACTGCAACCTTTTTCCAACCTTGAAGCAGCAACAAAAACATTATGCACATACTTAAATTCTTCTCAAAACCATTTGGAAAACATGGCTAAAAAGATGATTCCATATAAAAACGATGCTGCTGCAGAGAAACATTGAGAGAAATATTTAGCCAACAAATCAAGGATCAATTTTCAAGTATTCCAAGTTGACAGATCACAATATATTCATGGAGCTATCCAGCTCAAACGTCATTTACGTTTTATCCATGATAAAAAAAAGAGGTACTCAAGACTTCTCATTAAGATGTGATAGATGATCCTAAGGCCAAGCGTGCCAGGGAATTATCCAAGGAGCATGCAAAAATATTCAGCTCTTGAAGAATCTTTAAATAAGAGTGAGGAAGAAAAGAAAAAGCTGACAAATGATATAGCTGCAAGATGACAATTAAAAAAGAAAAAGAAGTTGCTATTGAAGCTGCCAAGACTGAGCGTGGAAAAGATACATTAGTTGCAATAACAAATACCGAGGAGCAGCAAACAATTAATTTGCTTTGTGAAATCCATGCAATATTCCCAAAGGTAATCTTATCAAGATTCTGGGAATTAATCTCCATAGATAACCGTCTTAGAGAGGCCTTTGATCATATTCCCACTTATTCCTCCGAAGAGATAGATACAGAAGAAAATGCTACTGAGCAAGGAGATTCTTCTGAAGAGAACTCTGAAGAAACTTAACTTGTGTTTCCCCGTTTGTGGTGACTTGATTTTGTATGGTATTTGACATATCTTTTGTAGATTGGACATTAACCTTCAATGAACAAATACCCTTACTCTTTTCAAATTCATTTACCTTATCATAAATATTTTTGATTTTATTAAAAAGTTATTATTACATTGAATTCCCACACATGTCACGGATAAATTTGTAATTTTTTAAATAATACATAACACCTCGAATATAATTGATATATTTAAAGAAAGTTAACAGCTCAAATAAATTTTGTGCATTTAAAAACGTAGCACCTCGAATATAAATAATGCGTTTAGAGAGCGTAACACCTCAAATATAAATAGTGTGTTTAAAGAGTGTAGCACATCGAACATAAATTGTGCGTTTAGAGAGCGTAGCACCTCGAATATAAACAAAGTATTTAGAGAACATAGCACTTCGAATATAAATATTTCTTTGAAAAATGTTAATAATAAACGTATAACATTTTTGATTAATTATTCTTTGTCAACAACTTCAAAGATGATCAGTATTTGACTAGTTACCAAAATTATTTAACTACTTGTGTTTAAAACAACCATTTGTCCAAAAGAGATTTTTATTAATACCTTAGAATATTTATAAGCCACCTCATTAAAACCTCATTGGGCCAACAAGGTAGGAAAATGTATGCCAATTATTAAAAAAAGATTCAAAACAAGAACATCATTCCCAGTATAGCTTCAGGTGTTCAATATTTTAAGGATGTTGAATCATCCTCCCATGCTTATCAAATAGACGATACATACCCGACTTTATTCTCTAAATTACTATATAAAGACTTTTCCAATCCGTGACCATCTTTCTAAGTCGTTTATCCTTTGTATGGAGGAATAATTTCCTTAAGACTTTGTCACCCACTTTAAAATACCTTATTCTCATCTTTGAGTTATATCGACTCCTCATCAAAGTTTAATATGAATCATATTTAAATGAACTCTAACTCTTTTTTCTTCGATCAAGTCTAGTTCTGTTCTTTTTTCCTCTTCATTCACCTTTTTGGAATATTGAAGTACTCCATAAGGTTTTGAACAGTATATCGTCCCTACACTATCACATTTGGGAACATATAGTCCATTGACTTTCAAATATTCGCTGGTAGTCCCTCGACTATCAGCTTTCGATAAAGTTAGTCCACCAGATCCTTTGATTCATGTGAACCTGACACCTATCACTATAGTTACCAAAATTTTGTATCATCACTGGTCCCTTAGCTTTTGGTCAAAGCCAAAATGTATTCTACAACCTATGACCTAAAGTTAAAGGACTAGTGGTGATAAAAAATTCTGGTGACTATGTTGACAGGTGGCAGGTTCCCATAAATCAAAGGATCTGGTGGACTAACTTTATCCAAAGTTGATAGTTCAGGGACTACGAACGGACTTCTGAAAGTCAAGGGACTATCTGTCACCAAATGTGATAGTTCAGGGATGATATACTGTTCAAATTATACTCTATAAGAAGGTAAAGTAGACTCTGCAAGACTAACAACATCAATACCATACACCAAAGCAAAAGCTGTTTCTTGAGTAGCCTCTCTAGGAGTTGTACGATAAGCCCACAATACCTCTTGCAAATAGTTAGGCCATTTACCTGAAGCACATGTTAAATTCTTTTTTAAACCCTCCAAAATTGATATATTGGTCAGTTCTACTTGACTATTCGCTTGAGGATGAAAATATGTAGAAAACACTGTTTTATTGCCCTCGAAGCGCACAAAAAGTCATTTCTATGTTGTTGAATTGATGAGTGTTATCAATAGTAATTTTCCGAGGAACTCCAAAACGACAACAGATATTAATCATAATGAACTTAATAACATCCTTAGCTTTTGTTACAGATAGTGGTTCAACTTCAGCCCACTTCGAAAAATAATCAACCGCTACTATAATAATCTAACGTTCTCATGAAGCCATATCTAATGGTCTTACCAAATCTATTCCTGATCTATAGAAATGAATAGATTCATATATAGAAATAAGCGGTACTGCTGGTCTGTGAATAGAATTAGCAAAATGTTGACAAGTATCACAGCCTCGAACTAAAACTTTAGTATCATTCATAATTGAAGGCCAATAATACCCTACCAATAAAACTCGATGTGTGAAAGACTTGAAACCACAATGTGCTTAACCCTCACCATCATGCAACTCTTGGAAAATCTCTTGAGATTCTTTTATAACACCCCATCCAATACAACATACGCATGAGCCTTATACCTTAATTTCTTAGCCAATTTTACATCTTGAGGTAACGTTACTCCTAGTTAAAAAAATTAAAGATATCAGTTCTCCAATCACCTCGAATTACGTCTGGTGTGACAAATACCTCCTCAACATATTTGCATTGCTCTGATCGTGTTACAGTTGAAGGACTCTCATGTAACAATATCCAATAATACTCTTTTGCATAGGAAATTGTTGCCAAAGATCAGAAACTGTATTATCTCCTTGATTTATATGCTATACAATCACTTTGTCAAACATGAGAGCCAAATTTCGAAGCTCACGAAGATACAAAATTAAATAACCCTTTTTAGTCTTAGAAACACCTACCATATGATTTAGCACTAATTTTGAATCTGTTTCCAAACGAACTGTAGTTACCTCACAAATTTTCGCAAGCCTTAAACCACCCAACGCAACTTCATACTCAACCTCATTACTCAATGTATGGAAACCAAATTGAATAGCTTGAAAAATTTTCCTCCCCAGAAGGAGCAACCAATTGCACTCATGCACTAGATCCCCAAATGCTATAACCACCATCAGTTCGAACCACCCACATAGAATGTTTTGGTAAGACCTTTTTATCTTTATCCTCATTTGATATGCTTAAATAAAATTCGATAAGAAAATCAACTAAAGCTTGAGCCGTAATAGCTATTCGAGGAGAAAACGTGATATCAAAATCTCCCAACTCTATTGACCACTTGGTCATCCGACCATAAATGTATATGCGTTGTAACATATTTTTTAGTGGAAAATAAGTTCAAACCACAATAGTGTGAGCTTGAAAATAAGGAAGAATCTTCCTAGCAACCACCACTAAATCCAAAGCCAATTTTTCAAGTCTCAAATACCTTTTCTCCGATGCCAACAAACGTTTACTAACATAGTAGACTGGCTTCAAAACTCCTTTATCTTCACTTATCAAAACAAAACTTACAGCAAAGTCAGACAGTGTTATGTATAAAAATGACTGCTTTCTAGTTCGAGGCTTAGACAATATCTCCGGTGATAACAAAAGCTCATTAATCCTTGATAATTCTACTCAAAATCCGATGTCCATTCAAAATCCTTTGGTTTTCGTAACACTTGGAAAAAAGGAAAACACTTGTCAGAAAACCTTGAAATAAATTGATTAAAGGTAGATAACCTTCTTGTCAAGATTGGACCTCCTTAATAGTTTGAGGTGATGTCATTGAGATGAAAGATTTTAAATGCTCTGGATCAGCCTCTATCCATCTTTCACTAATAAATACCCCAAGAATTTCCCTGATCGAACTCCAAAGGTACATTTCTCATGACTCAGCTACAATTGAATATCCTTTAAATTGAGAAAAGTCTAATCTAAATCCTCCAAGTGTCTATCATTAGCTGGACTTTTAACCAACATATCATCAATATATACCTCCAAATTTCTCCCAATCTGAGAAGAAAAAGCTTTATTCACCAACCTCTGATATGTTGCTCCAACATTCTTCAACCCAAAGGGCATAACCCTATAACAATATAAACCTCGATCAGTAATGAATGTAGCTCTTTCTTGGTTTTTTGGATCCATATGAATCTGGTTATACCCTGTAAAAGCATCCATAAAAAACAAAATTTTATTTCTTGAAGTAAAATAAACCAGTTGATCTATTCGAGGAATATGAAATATAGCTTTAGGGCAAGCTCGATTCAAATATGTGAAGTCAACACACATTCTTCATTTCCTATTCTTCTTTTTAACCAACAATGGGTTTGCTATCTATAAAGGATATTACGCCTCCCTAATATGTCGGACCCTAGACAAACGATCCACTTCTACCACAATAGCCTATGATTTTTTAACAGAAAAAGAATGTCTTTATTGAATAACAGGCTTGATCCTCAGTTTTATAGCTAAGTTGTGACATATCACTTTAATTTGAACCAAATTAGCAAACATAAATTGTAACAATTGATGACACAAAGTTGGTTACAACAACGTTCATATCCCAAGAGTCTTTCCATTGGGAAATGTATACTACTCTATACTTTCACTCACTATTAAAGAAACCGGGGTCTCCCTCGGATCATCAATTCCCTCTTCTTCTTCAGAGGTCAACTCCCCTGATGGCTATTCAGTCGTTCGATCTTCACAATTAGGATCTCGGATACGAAGAGTTGTTGCATAACATTCTCTAGCTACCTTTTGATCACTATAAACCACCCCAATACAGTCTATGATGATATAATTCAAACATTACATGAACAGTGGATACAATTACATACATCCTTGAAAGCCAAGATCATCCAAAAATAACATTATAGATAATTTGACAATCCACCACCATAAATAAAACTTGAACTTTCTTTTTAAAATGCATTTTCCCAAACACACTTCACCCTCAAATTCTCCAATCACCTGAGTTGTCACACTTGTAAGCCCAATTATCAGTACGGTTTGGTTGACAAATTTGAGGTGTGTTACACATCCTATCGTATGTTGACTTGAAAAAAATATTCGCACAGCTTCCTGTATCTATCCAAACATGTCGGATTTCAATCCCAGCTATTTCTACTCTAATAACCACTACATTTTCATGAGGACCTGCAATATCTCTCAAATCATCTTCATCGAAAAGAATAAAAATGGTATCTTTCTTTCCATACATGTGAGTAGACATCTTTCATTCTATTTGAGTGGCTAGAATTACCATATGTGTTTTCTTTGGGATATTATTGTTACCAGTTATTCCTTGGATGAGATGGCTGATAACTCAAGAGTGTCCTTGATTATTTGATACATGTCCTGGATTTTTTTGCTAGGCCTAACCACTCCTCGAACCCTAGTTTTCACTTTAATTTGATCATCGACTTGAGCCATCAGTATTTCAAAATCCAAGGCTCTCCTCTTTGCTGTTTCATTTGCTAAATCACATGGTAATAAACCTTGTCGAAATGCAACCATAACCACCAAATCTTAAAAATTATCTAATCCTACTTCTGTTGACACAAAACACTTTGTATAACCCTTCAACTTCTCTCGCACAACCTGCTTACACAGTATTATAGTATCACCATTTACTCGCATTTCTTTAATTCCCACATCGAAAAGCTGTGTAGAAATCTCTAAAATTGGAAATAGATTCCCTCAGAATCCTATTGTACCATTTCAATTATGTGCCCTTAATTGTATGAGAAAAGGATTTGCATACCAGCATATCATCATCTTCAAAGTCCATCACATAGTTCTTGAACTGTTTGATATAATCATCGAGATCTGGTATCTCATCGAGTTTCTCTACCTTATAAATGTCAAAATGCTTATTGTTTGATGTGATCATCTCTAAATTGTATCATGTTCCTTCCAATTTGATTACCAAAAACCTTATTGACAAGTTTATGGTAACTAGCCTCTACATTATTTAATCAGGAATACATGATCTTATAACAATGAACACCTCTATAAATAAGAATAATATTACATTCTTGGTATGTTGGGTCCATCTAAATCTGGTTACCTGAATAGGCATCTATGGACGATAATATATTATTTTGCATAAGTTGAATATATTATTGGATCTATCGAGGGTTCCAGGAATGAGTCTTTGGGACATCTTCTGTTTGTGTCATTAAAGTCCACACACATGCTTCAATTGTCATTCTTCTTCCGGATTTGGACTCGATTGGTAGTCTAGAATGGGTAGGTCGACTCTCAAAAATATATCCGAGCTTTGAAAACTAATTTCCCTCAGGAGTAGCAACCTTTAATATTTATAAAATAAAGCTATTTTTCTTTTAAAGATGGTTAAAAGTTGGATTGACTGATAGTTTGTGATAAATAATATTTGGATGTACTAATGTAACATCTTTAGATTTTATTATTATAAACATGATAGTATGGTAGTCCGGAGACTACATGATATAGTTGTATTGATCGTTTTTGGAAAGCTCGAGTACCTCAGTGTCTTTGTCGGGGGCTACAAACCTTGGGGATTAGGGATGTTAAAACTAGTTATGTCCAGTTCGACCCAACCAAGTCTAGCCAGATTTTGTTTGGTCTGAACAGAAAATGAGCCGGAAATGGGTAGGTCCGTGTTTTTAATTTGTCTGGCCTGAAATAATATATATAAATATATATATATATATATATATATATATATACAAAAAATGAAATTATATATATATATATATATATATATATATATTATAAAAAAATATTAAAAAAAATATAAAAATTGATCACCATGGGCCGGGCTAGGTTGACCAACAAACACAAATGGGCCGATTTGGATTTGGAAATACTAGGTCTGTAGCGGGCCAAACCGGACTAGGCTCGATTACAAAATAATAGCAGGTCCAGTCAGGTCAACCCAAACCCAGCACGCGGCCAGCCAATTGCCAGCCCTGTTGGGGACTCATGATGGTCATCAAATCCTAAAACATCAAGGATACCCTTTTTGACTAATTTTATTTTTCCAAATCAAGGGATGTCGTATAATATTCGCCATGCAAATTTAGATTCCCCATTATAAGAAAAACTCCCACTATATAAAAAATACATTGGTGTACCGTGGAAGTTACTACATATATCAAATGTGATTTTGAACATTATGTTGATAGAGCCTGCATTGTCAACAAAAACTCTCCTTACTCTAACCCCAGAAATGCAAGAAATGAAGATGAAAACATCTTGATGAGGTCCAACGACCCCTCGCATATCATCATTAGTGAATATAATTTGTGGGTAAGTGACTCAATGTAGGTGAGCAAAAGCCTGCCTCTGAATTGGTACTCAAGTTCTGAAATGCGCTATTCTTGAAATGTTAATGGTTTATGAAAAATTATCACATTTACAAATGGTCATGAATCTATCACGAAAAGTGTCAAAATCCAAATACCCGTCTTCTTAATCATTAGCCAATTATTCAGGCATGTATTTGATCCTCTTGGCCTAATTCTTTTGTTTGGACTTGGCCTCCCTTCAGACCCCTTTAGATCTTCCTCTAATAAACACAATAAACTTGTCAGCTTTAATAAGACTTCGGAATTTTCCAAATAATACTTCTCAATCTTTGGTGTAATGATAAATATCATTGTGATATTTTCAGAACTTGTTGAGACTTATTTCATCTCTTAGTATGAGCATATGATTTTTTTTAAACTTTCACAAATTCCTTGGCTTTCTGATAAATGGTAGCAATGTCCTCTGTTAGTTTGGCATAATTAGTCTCATGACTCTCAAGTAATAGCCTCATTATTCTCAGTATGCTTCCCTCCCCCTAGACCCATATATTTATTGGTCATGTTGAACTCGCTCCAAAGTTTTACCCTTTGTTAGACGTGAAGACCTCGGCCTAGTAGGTGTGGGAGTGACCATTTTACTTGAGTAATTGATTGAGGATAATCAGGCTAGTGAACAGGAGGAATAGTCAGGTGTTACAATACCAATGTTGATGTTGAACTAAGATTCTCATGGATACGAGGTTGGTGATATGGTATTAACCTTAAACACATGGCCTCTTTTACTATGATATATGATTTGATTTGAGCTAGTAGAGCCTCAAAATATGATTATTTTCTCTTCATTATGTATTCTTCCAACAATAATGGCATAATCCTTTTCCTAAAACAAGAACATCCCTAGAAATAATGATAATTCTAAATATTGCTTTTTGTTTCTAAAAAAATGCTAAGTATACTGTCCCAAGCTTTTATTTGAAGGAGGCGCAAAAATCTTGTTGTGCATGTTGTAACGGGTGTTGTGTTGGATGTTGTTGAGGTTGTAAATAGGGTTGCATATGAATGATTGGAGGATAAATGGGCTGAGGCCGACTGGACCTTATGCGGCTTCACTGGTATCTGAGCCTAGTGACGATTTACCTCAAACCTTTGAGGAACCTTATTTTGACGGTGGCAAACCCTTGCTCGATATTAGTGTCAAAAACGGAATCGGCGTAACACCTACGCTCTTGGGATTCATATACCCACCCAAGATCGATTAACCTCTCGTGAGACCATTGAGAATAATGACAATGATATTAAGAACTATTTCATTTTCTATAAGCAACCTGAGACCAACCTGGTCGATACTCACGTTGTGACCCTAATAGTCCATTGTCAATCTTTAAGGAATCTTCTTTAACGTTGACCAGGGACTAAAATTAATTTTTTCGTTTGTTATTTTTAATCTTCAAAACTATAAATCTTTCAAACCATAACTTCAAAAAAATCGAAAAGCACATATATTTATATTTTTTATAGACGGATAAAACGAAATCCATAAGCGATATATTTGGAGAATTATTTTTTCAACATCAAATTCGCAACTAAATTAGACACAATTTAACAACTAGACAATAATTGTTTTTAGCAACGAAATTGCAAGTAATCTTAACAAATAAACAACAATTTTTTTTAAAGCACACATTATATGCAATTTAGAAACTAAACAAAAATTGTTTTTAATTTCCAAATTAGACGTAATTTGGAAATTAAACAATATTTGTTTCTAGTAACCACATTGCACCTAATTTAGAAACTATAAAATAATTTTTTTTCCACATCTATTTAGCAACAAAATTTCTGTTTTATCACTAGTTTATTCTTATTTCCGCAACCCAATTGCACGTATTTTCGCACTTTTAATTTTATTTTTAATTTTTACAACCAATTTACATGTAACTTCGCATTTAAAAGCACACAAAATATATTTTATAGATCTAGATTTGTTCTAAAAAAACAAAACAAATGATATTTTTAAAAAAAATGGACTCTGATTTGAAAGATATAATATTTTAAAAACATTAAAAAAAACTATTTGGAGTTATATTGATATTAAAAAAATTAGGAATTTTCTATAGCTACTGATTTAATATCAAATGATCATTCGTACTTTATTTGTCATTATTAGTAAATGAATTTGATATTACTGATTAGTTGATAGATTAGTTTTTTTTAATGTTAATTATCTTTGTATATTAAAAAAAAAGGACTGCCGGTGAATTATGTATTCAAGGATGTAAAGAAACCGTTATATATAATTATCTTGCTTACTCGTAAAAAATACAATGCTAAAACTGGAAGGGAAAAAAATTGGATAAGCAACCCAAAATTCCGAAAACGATAGAGGTATCTCTCTACGTTTATGATTTATGTCAATCAACATTAATACAAATCTTTGTTTAAAATAGTATTGGTAACGATATAAAATGGAGTCATTAGCCATGCATGCTCACTCTTTAGGGTTTGACTTTTGTTTTACATCCCGGAAACCAGCAACCACCATGGCCACCATCTCCTCCCCATCCACCTCCTCTTCCTCCACCACCACCTCCACCTCCGCCTCCATTTCCACCACCCCCGCCACCACCTCCTCCATTACCCCCACCACCACCACCACCACCTCCTCCTCCTTTCCCTCCTCCCCATCCATAGCCATTTCCATTTCCTCCTCCACCACCTCCGCCTCCACCACCACCTCCACCTCCACCTCCACCTCCGGTGCCTCCCTCTCTTTTCTTTTTATGCACATTATGTTTTTCATTTCCACCACTACTTCCACCTCCTTGGCCGCTTCCTCCTCCGGATCCGCCACCATTTCCCCTTTTCGTTTTATGTTTTCCGCTTCCACCACTACCCGCACCACCTCCTCCTCCTTTACCACTTCCAGCTCCTCCTCCTTTACCACTACCCGCACCACCTCCTTTACCACTGCCAGCTCCTCCTCCTTTACCACTCCCAGCTCCTCCTCCTTTACCACTACCCGCACCACCTCCTTTACCACTACCAGCTCCTCCTCCTTTACCACTCCCAGCTCCTCCTCCTTTACCACTACCCGCACCACCTCCTTTACCACTACCACCGCCTCCTCCTTTACCACCACCCGCTCCTCCTCCTTTACCACTACCAGCTCCTCCTCCTTTACCACTACCAGCTCCTCCTCCTTTACCCCTACCCGCTCCACCTCCTTTACCACTACCCGCTCCACTTCCTTTACCACTACCCGTTCCACCTCCACCTCCACTTCCACTTCCACTTCCACCTCCACCTCCACCTCCACCACCACCTCCACCACCACCTTCTCCTCCTCCATTTCGACCACTTTCTTTAAACAGAACTTCTTTGTAAGTATCCATGTTTCTTGCAGTTGCATTGGTGTTTACACTTGAACAAAGCTTAGTAACCGAAACTGATGTATTTCCATTTTTATCCTGAAACTCAGGCAACCCATCGATCAAAGATATGCTCCACAGTACAGAAAGTACTAGAAATACTCTTTTACTTAGCTCCATATCAAAAACTATGTACATACAATTAACCCTCTTCCTCAATCCTTTTATATAGTCACATCTGACACCTACTCAAGACCCTTAGGGTCCACACTTACATATAAAATCTCTCCTCTCTTATAAAGCTGCAAGAAAACCTTTTTGTGATGTCCATTCGTCCCCACGTCTCTATAATTGTACGTGAGTGACCAAAACATGCTTCAAAAGCACATAATCCGATTTACTCAAGCCTTTTCATTTTACACATTCCGGGAGAATAATGCGGAGTTCGTATACACAAATCTAAATCTATTTATAGTTCCATTGTTGAATCATAAATACAACCAATGTTAATACAAAATAAATAAGAAATTGTTCTGTTTGTAAATTTTCAAAACATTTTTTCTTAAAAGTAAAATTATGACACTTGTGTAAACAAAATTAAACAGACCATTATGTGTTCAAAATTAAACATTGTGTCTATGACCATTATTCGTTATAGTATGGAACCGTATATTTATTGTACTACTACTAACTGTTATTGTGTTTTAGGGAGGATAAAGCTATGGCTTTTTGTTGAAGAATGTAAATAAGGGAAGATAAGCATGTGGGTAGTGGTGGTGAGTGGTGGTGGTGATGATGTCCATTTCTTATACATTAGTATTAGTATGTTGGTTCAGTGCATTCCAGCAATGGTAAGTCCACCTATATGGAAACCCTAATGGCATGGCATCATTTATCCATGTGAGGTAGTTTCCTTCAAGATGTGCCAACTCTCATGAGCCAAACACTAAGTTTGCTCGCTTAACTTCTAATGGAATCCAACTTTGAGCCGAAACATGTCTAATATAGTTGGTGGAATTTTTATTTTAAGGGCTTTTGTCCAATAGTTCAAGTACAATATAATAGGTTTTCTAAGAGGCTTTGAATTATCTATAGTCCCCACTTTTTTACAATGTTATACATTTAATCGTCCGTTCATTTCTATTTATTTATTAAATCTTCCCTATCCTCTAATACCTCTTCCAATACCACCATGAGTTCCTATCCCCAAAAAATATCCTCACCTCAGCCACTCAAACCCTGCAAAGCTTTCAGTTTAACCAAAATGTCCTCGCTACCCCTCTGCTTAACCAATCATCTTCTACAGTGATCCACGCGTCTAGCCATGCAGATACTGCCCAACCACGTCTTAACACTATCCCTCTGCCAGCAAGCTTCCCTAAATCGTTTCCGGGACAGAACAACAAAGGATATGCCATCTCGAGACCCTCCAAAGCATTCAGACCTCTGGGTATAAGACCAATCTCCCTCCAACACCACCCCTACGCGCGTCCACCCAAAAACACATCCATCCCTCCCCGCCTTACAAATGAATCTGCCCCTCTCGTGAATGTGCAACACCCGACCTCCATCTACAAATCCTGGGCCAATGTTGTTGCTACTGAATCTGGCCCAAAGCCCCACATGGCCCTGAAAAAGGCTGACGACTTTACCTTTGAGAATGACACTTTGTTGTTTCCTGAGAATGCCCTCTCTGGTGACAAAGACGATTGATACAAATGTCTATCTGGCTACTTCATCTTCAAAAGAAGAGCCACATCGCACATTCAGTCCCTTGCTAGCCAAATCTGGGGCTCCCTAGGGCTCCAAGAATGTAAACCTACGCCCTCTGGCCATTACTTCTTCCGATTCTCCACTGCGGACAATGCCACTAAGGTCCTAGAGCGTGCCCTAAAATATTTAATTCTTTTCTCTCCTTATCGTATCCTATAACTGTTTTATTAATGAAATTTGCATGTTGGAACATTCGTGGCCTCAATGATCTTGTTCGTTAAAAGGACGTTCGGGATTTTGTTTTTTCAAATAGCATAAATATTGTTTGCTTGTAAGAGACTAAGGTTAATTCCTTTAACATTAAGCCCATTATTAACGCCATGCTCCCTTGGTGGGAATTTTCCACCAACCACGTGGACCATCACTATGGTCGTATCTTCATAGCTTGGAACCCTAGTGTTCAAAATTACTATTCTTAGATCATCCCCTCAGCTTATCCACACCAGAATCAACTCGATTTCCCGTAATACTAGCTCTTACGCCACCACCATTTATGGCTACAACGACCCTCCAGACCGCCTCCCCTTTAGGAAAGACCTTGACTCTATAGCCCCCTTCACCACCCTCTCCCTTAAGTTGTATTAGGGGACTTTAATGCCATCCGTAGCCCTCATGAGAGAACCTCTAATGATATCCGTTGGAATAGCTGGATCACCGCTTTTAACGATTGTTGCCGGAATTGTAACCTAGAGGACCTTCGTACCTTGGGATTCCAATTCTCCTGGTTTAACCACCGGCCTGACAATCCCATCTCTTCCAGGATCGATAAGGCCCTTGTCAATGAACTCTGGGACAACAACTTCCCCAACTGTTTCGCCCACCTCGATCCTCCTCATACCTCCAACCATACCCCGATAATCCTCTATCTCACCGCCCCTTAAATACCCAATCCCAAACCTTTTAAAATTTTAGCATCTGGACTCTCCATCCTAGTTTCATGGGTATGGTTTCTACCAGTTGGGCTCTCCATTGCTCCTCCCACCCCATGAAAGCCATTGTTACGCAGCTTGCTCCCATTTTAGACTCTCTAAATAAAAGAGAATTCAGTGACATCAGCCTTGGAGTTGATAATGCCCAGTCGGCGCTAGCCCAAGCAAATATTGATCTAGCCTCTAACCCCTCTAATCGCGACCTTTTACTCTCTGAGAGAGAGGCTGCCAAAAATTACATCTTCTTTAGCCGCGCCGAGGAATCCTTTCTCAAGCCAAAATCCAGAGAAACTTGGCTCAAATTAGGAGACAAAAACTCTAAATTATTTCATAACAACATTAAGGCCCGTCGGGCCCGTAACAAAATTCTCTCGGTCACCACTCCTGATGGACGATCCAGATTCAACCCTAAGATAATCTCGTCCATATTCCTATCCCATTTTCAAAACCTTCTTGGTTCTGCTAGCACTCCTGGATACCCCGGCCTCGCCAAAGTCAGATCCCTCATACACCATACCGTCTCCCCCTCTAACAAGGCCAACATGACTAAGCTTATTTCTGATTCTGAGATCAAGGCTGCCCTCTATGACATCGACAGTGACAAAGCCCCTGGCCCAGACGGATTTAGCGCAGGCTTCTTTAAAGCCTGTTGGGACATTGTTGGCCATGATATTTGCTCAGCTGTCAAACACTTCTTTCTAAGCGGGCACTTGGACCCGGATTGGAATAAAACCCTGATATCCCTTATTCCGAAATCGACGCCCCGTCCTCCCCTTCTGACTATCTCCCCATATCCTGCTGCAATGTTACTTACAATATTATTTCCAAAATCATTGCCAACAGGCTAAAGCTCACCCTCCCTTACCTTATCGATCCTTCCCAATCCGCTTACATCTCTGGCCGCTCTATAGCGGACAACATCCTCCTCACCCAAGACCTCATGCATGGCTACCATACAAACCGTAAAGGGCCTAGATGCACGCTAAAAATTGACCTTATGAAAGTGTTCGATAATGTCCGCTGGGTGCTGATCTTAGACGCGCTCTATGCGATGTACTTCCCCATCGAAATGATTGGTTGGATAGTTCACTACATCTCCTCCTCCTCTTACATGATTAGCATAAATGGAAACACCACTACTTCCTTCTCTGGGAAAAGAGGCCTCTGTCAACGAGAACCCTTGTCCCCATACCTCTTCGTTATTGTCATGCAGGTTCTCTCTCGCATCCATCAGCAAAAGAGTCAAGACCCTGACTTTGGATTCCATTGGAAATGCCACTCCCTCAAAATCATCAACCTTTGCTTTGTCGACGATCTCATGATCTTCTGCCGGGTAAACATTAAATCGATTAAGCTCATTCAAGAGGGTCTCCAAGAATTTGCCTCACTTTCGGGCCTCCATTTAAAACCGAACAAAAGCTAAGTCTTTCTCTAATAAGCCTCGGTAAATGAGCGACGCGCCATCCTCCAGCTACTAGGATTCAATGAGGGCTCCCTTCCAGTTCGCTACCTTGGAGTCCCCATAATCATTGGCAGGCTCACATACAATGACTACAGACCTCTCTTCACCGGGATTACCAACCGCATCAACTCTTGGACCACGAAACACCTCTCGTATGTGGGCCGCCTTTAGCTAATCAAATCCGTTCTCTTTGCTAACCAAGTCTATTGGTCTTCTATATTCATACTTCCGGTCAGAGTAATCAAGGAACTATCGCAGCTCTTAAGGCGGTTCCTTTGGTCGGGACCCGAAATGAAGATCACAGGAACTAAAGTGGCTTGGGACATAACCACATTGCCAAGATCGGAGGGCGGCCTTAGGATCCCAAATATGAAAATTTGGAATCAGGCGGCCGCCCTAAAATATTTTTAGTCCATCATTACAAAGAATCCTAACTCTTTGTGGACACAATGGACCATAGAGGAAAAGATAAAGAACAAAAACATTTGGACAATCCCAATACCGGCTAACTCAAGCTGGGGCTGGAGAAAAATCTTAAAGCTCAGAAGTCTCGCGTCTGGCCTCTATAGGGTGGCCATTGGTTACGGATCCCAAACCTCTATATGGTTTGACCTCTGGCTCTTCACTTCTCCCATTGTTAACTGCTTTAGACATAGTATCACCAACCTATCTCGACTTCGTAACCTCTCAGTTGTTTCGGATCTCAACCTCAATGGCAGATGGAACTAGCCCTCCCAAGTCAGGGCCCAAAACCGTCACTTTCTCTCTCATTTAGAAGAAATAAGAAATGCTCTATCAGAACTCCCCCCTTCCTCTAAAGAGGACACCTTTCTATGGATACCCAACAAATCCAAACCCCAATTCACTATCACCAGTACTTACTCGGCAATTCGCCCCGCAAGGACAAAAGTCATATGGAGTTCCCTTATCTGGAATAAGTTCTCAATTCCTAGACACTCTTTCATCTCCTGGTTTTCGATTCAAAACAAGTTATCTAATCGAGACAAGCTCATCAGCTGGGGTTTAGAATCCCCCCGGACTGCATCCTCTGTTCAGCATCGCCATAAACCATTGACCACATCATGGTCAATTTCCCCTACGCAGCCTCCATTTGGGAAAACATCTGCACCAAGCTATCTTTTCCAGTCCAGCCTTCTAGCTGAAGATCTTGGATAATTGAGGCCTGCAAGTGGCCCACTTCAAATCCCAAAACCTCTATCTGGCGTACGGCTTTCTGCTCTACGATCTACCACATCTGACAAGAGCGTAATGCGAGAATCTTCAACAACAATCCTTCCCTTGGCTCAAACATAGCTTTCAGAATCCTTTCTGACATAAGATATAGATTCTATAACACTTGTATCTCCCTCCTATTGTAACCTCTTGTAATTCCCTCTCAAATAAGTAAAATCTCTCTATTAGGATAGAACCCGTCTACAATGTAATATGGCTTCCGAACCACCTGATACCTCTGTGAAAAAAAATTCCATTAATTTAAAGCTTTTTATACCAAAAAAAACTTCCCTATTACAATTTTATTTTTAAAAATCCTCTTTATATATATATATCAAAATACTTATGTATTATATAATTATTAGAATCAAAATTTAATTAAATATTTTTAATTTGCACATGTTTTGTTATTATAGTTCTTCTAAATTAATAAATAATTTATAAGTAAACCAAACCAAAAAATAATAATTAAATATTAGAAACACAATTAAAGTGCTCCTCTTTTCAACTAATGGTGTTTGCTGGAGGATGGGAGGGTATTTACAATTTTTTAAAAAATTCATACTTTTTCGTATAGAAGGTATGAAGAATTTTATCTTTGTCATAACCTGATATTATTTGTTTATGGTTCAAAAGTTCATACATACAGTTGTTTTCCCAAAAGATTTGGCTTTAATTGAGAGATATTATTATTTATATATCATTGGTTCTTTTTATATATCCGATGTGAGGTTTTGGTTGTTCCTAATAATTTTTTTTTCCGAAGAAAATACAATTTAATTTTTTTTTTTTCAGTTGATTTTTAACCATCTATTCTACCTAAGTCGTGTCTTGCTTTACTACCTGAGCCATAGAAGTTTACGACCAATCTATATGCTTACCCTAATCATACCACATTGAGTCATATACATTTATAACAAAAATTTCACCTTTATATTGGATGGTCCAATATTTAGCATTCGACAATTTCACCCACACGGTTATTTGTCCGAACATCGAGCTCTGATATCAATTTTTGAGAATATGAGAGGCACATATTATTCTTCGTTATATAAATTTTCACAACCCCAATCTCCGCACTAGTACAATATTGTTTGCTTTAGGTCTGAAGTCTGAAAGAGTTTAGTTTTGGTCCACTGTCGAAAAGTCTCATTGAAATATATTCTTACTCTAATACCATTAAATGATAATGCATAACCCTTCCAGCGGGCTATACCCATCGAAGAGACGATGTATGTTTGATCATGAAGTGAAACAAAAGTGGGGTCGGCTAGTAAGACGCAACTACTGATGTCGTCCAGATAAAGTCCAAGCTATACATCAAAGATTATCCAAAGAATCGTCAATCGAGGGTATAAAATGATGAACGCTTCTTAAGTGGATGAGCCCGCTAAAAAATAAACAAGATAACATTCGAAATGTGGGAACAAACTGGATGCAACTTGGAATGGAGAACTATTGATGGGAAAATGTATAGGATTCTAATGTATATAAAGAGATCAAAACCCAATAACAATGTAAGATCTTCCAATTGAGAAATAATAGAACTCATTATTTATTCCCTTCGATATTCTAGCTATTCAACATCACGAAAATCCCTCACCAAAATTTGGTGGCCTCTATAGGAGCGAGTGTAATACGACGCTTGTTAGAGGAAACTCTCAAGAATATTTTCCAAGTAGTAGTTTATTAATCCAAGAAGAAAATATGTAAATGTGTACACATTTACAATCATATTTATATTCGCATCGTATAATTTATCTCACCCACTAAGTGTATTATTTCCCTAATTAAGATCGCAAACCTATATTTATGGCCATTACTTCATTCGTGGCTAGTTACACGGGCTTGTCAATTATAAATTGTCTTTATTAACTCTTGACTCCCTTTAAAGCCCTTTATTATGCGTTCCTCACGTTTGCGCCACGTAGATATCAGAAACTGGTAACACTACTTCAGTAGAACTCCACCTAACCATGTTGGTCTTTACAGGTGACCGTTACTCGGCCAGATTATCACATGGGTAGACTTTAATCAAATAACGTCTGGATTTTCCCAAGAACTCTGCTCGGTCGTGGCGTCTAAGATGATGTTGACTACTTATGGTAGGGTGTCTACTTAGCCGTCAGATTTGATGTGTATGCGTAGATTTTCAGGGTGTCTCAGTATGGTATAAAAAACCCTCGGTTGGGCCTCTATTTAATCGTTAGGCACGACCTAAATATGTTGTTGGTAGGTCAACTCGGTATGGTGTTGGAACCCTTTTATTAGGCCTCGTTTAGGTCTCAGTTTACTACCATTTAATCACATCTTGCCCGAACATATCTACTATGATATGGAACCTTATTAGGGCTCGCTCAATTCTATTGAGTAGGTTTAGAACAAAAATTCAGGAGATCTAAAGCCAGAATTCCCAAAGAACCTAAATTCCCAAAGTTATATGATGAAGTCTTTAAAGCTTAAGATTACTTCTGCATTAGTGAAATGGAAGAAGAATATATAGCAACTGGATTAATAAGGAACGCTCCCCTTGGCACATCTTCGAAGACCATATATTACAGTAACTACGATCCTTCCAAAACTCCTACTTTTTCACCTTCTCATTTTTCAGAACAACGACAGTCCTCAAAAACTCGAACAATAAAAGTACCTCAAATTTCACCTTCTCTAACTAAATCATCACCTTGAACTAGTTGTGAAATAAGTAAATCCTCCTCGAAACAATCTGAAGCAACCCCTTCCTCAACCAACCTTTCAAAATCTTGTCCTCTTCGAGCTCCTAGAAAAAAAATACTTTCATAGCTATGGGAGACAATGTTGTTGTCACGTCAAATCCATCAACCATTTCTCCTCCCCCGATGAAGATTGTTGAGACAACTATATCGTCTCAACAAAATCCCTCGAATGATCCTCCTCGACTGAGAGACGAGGAATTTGAAGAAGAAGTTGACTCTGAAGCTACTCAGTAAAATAACGAGGTGGATACAGAGGAAGAAGCTTTAAAAGAATCGGAGAATGGTACACAAGAAAAGATCCGTAAACCGAGAAGAAAGAAAGCTCTTACATCATATCCGAAGAGGAGCGAGCATCAGTATACGAGAATTTGAGGTCCCTCGCTACGAACTATATAGTGGCTCTTAAAGACGTTCTATATACATACTATAAAGAGATCTAAGGTAGTGATCTAAAGAAGTAGTATGGAATGGGAGCCAACATTATGCTTTGTCTTCTCAAAAAACGAGAAACACCCATGGATTGTAAAAAAGATGAACTGGTGGTCTACCAAGAGATCATCAACTGGGGTCTTCGATTTCTAATACACCCCATAATAGTGGATTACTTCGAGGTTTTGAATCTGTGTCCAACCCAAATGACACCAAATTAATGGTTCATGCTGCTTTCTGTAATCATTGCTTCCCGCTTGCCTAAAATTCCGATCTGCATCGAGGATTTCAGATCTTTAACCAAATTGTCAAAGGGACCAGTGCTTCCGTTTTAATATCTTACATTGGATGATGACTTAAAAATCATCGACGATCTTCTAGAAGCATAAAAATTTTGGAAGCAAAAATTTATCTTCATTTCAGAAGCGTGGGAAAATGGTAGAGCTATATCCGAAGCCAACCCAACAAAATTGAACCTAGTTTGGAGGATTAATCGTAAGTATTTTAATATTACTTTTCTAAACTAAATTTTCAACTGATGCTATCCTCATTCACTATCAACTTATATATTATGAACATAAATTTCAAGGTGTTATGCAATCCGTCGAGAAAAAGCAAAGGAATCTTCATTTAGCTTGCTGTTTGGGCTGAAAAAGAATGGAATAATGCTTTCCACACAACCTTCAAACCCTTCAAATTTCTCAACAATCACCTATTGTTGATCACATCTAGAGCTTTTCCTCCCGAAAACTTGATGGAGCCACCCAATCTTTGACAAGTTGTCAAAGGTTGGCCCATCCCGATTGTAAAGTGTACTTGCCAATTCGTTGTAGATCAATCAACCATCTTCCCCAAAAGAAGAAGGCAAAAAAGAATAAAAATGAAACTAGTACATTTGGTTCTAGCCCTTTAACAGATCCGAAGCCGAAAGGTTTGAAGCGAAAAAAGAAAGAAAACACTCTTTCCACAATCGAAGAAGGAATAGAAGTGGAACTCTCTCCAAAAAATAAGAAAACTGTTGCGCCTTTGAAAAATAAAGGTACCGCTAAAACTAGCCCCCAGAAGAAAGGGAAAAGAAAAAACAGTGAAGATTGTCGAAGAGATATTATCCGATGACAACGAAGTTATAACTGTAGAGAATCAACAAAATCATCAAACAGAGAATGAAGTAAATGTGGGCGAAGCTACCAATCAGCAACATGAAACTATTATTGTAGAAGATAATCAAGGCGATGATCACTTCGATCGTGACAGCTTTATTAACTTCGACGAATTAAAAGAGCTTACTGGAGAAGAAGATTGTTCAGGAGATTCAAACTCATCTGCATAATCTTGGTAGGAGGTTTGCACCTGCTACCTTCGAAGCTGCATCTTCTATGGTTATTGTTCCTACAACCTTCTTAGCTCTTATTCCCCGACCTAGCCCCATGGTCTTTCCTCCCGAGAAGACTTCCGAAGAAGTCCTAGTTGCTCTTCAATCTTTCACAAATCTTGACACTGTAGTGAAAAATCTTACTAAAGAAATCCAGGCCTCTCAAAATCAACTGAAGTATGGCTAAATAGATGGTTCGCTATAAAGGTGTTGCTAAAGCTGAGAAAAAAGAGGGATATCTTTGGTGACCTCATAAAAGATCAATTTCACGGATTCCAAATGACGAGATCTGAATTTCTCAGAGGACTCCTTCATGTCAAAAGTATCCTAGGAAAAGCTTCAAATCGAGAAAGAATACTTCAACACTTCAGAACAGGAAGAAATTAATTAACTCAAGACTAAACATCCTAAAGAATTAGCTGCTGCGAAGAAAATATTCGATGACCTTCAAACTTCTCTTGTTAACAGTGAAGCAAGAAAAGAATAGATTGATCGATGAGATAACCACCCTCAAAGCTCAATTTAATAAATAAAAGCAATTTGTTGTCACTATTGCTAAAGTTGAGTGTACAAAAGACATATTAGCAGCTATCAATGATGGCAAAGAACAAACATTCATCACACTCCTTCGAGAAATTCATGCCACGTATCTTTATATGGATCTTTCCAACTTCTGGAGTGAATTTCCCATCGAACGACGCCCTAGCAAAGCTTTCGATCCTATCCCGAGTTCATCATTTGAAGACAAAGAATCCGAAGAGAGCTCTGAGAACGAGCAATTTACTATGTTTTGGTTTTTTGTACTTGTCATATCATCATTATAACTTTTGTGCCCATCGAATTAATTTGAATGACAAAGGTCTTTGTTTATGCTTCATTTCTCATTTTAAGCTATGTTCATATTAGATTGTTATTTATATTAAGTTGTTCGAGATAAAAACAAAATATAACACTTTAAGCAATCATTACATATACGCAACACCTAGAAATTTATAGTGCATTTAATAAACGTAGAATTTCAAACATCATAGAATGTTTAATGAATATTAAACTTCAAACATCATAGAGTGTTTAATGACCGTAGCATTTCAAACATCATAGTGCGTTTATTTAACGTAGCACTTCAAACATCATAGAGTGTTTAATGAACGTTACACTTCGAACATCGTAGAGTGTTTAATGAGCGTAACACTTCAAACATCATAGTGCGTTTAATGAACATAGCACTTCAAACATCATAGATTGTTTAATGGACGTAACACTTCAAACATGGTAGTTTCTTCGAAAAGTGTACGCAACACTTCAGAATATTCTACTCATGGTCAAACTAAAAAATGAGCAGTCTTTGATCAGTTACCAAAATAGTTTAAATAAGAAATTGTAAACAACCATTGGCCAAAAAATGCATTTTATGGATAACTTTGAATATGTACATAGCGTCTCGTTAAAACCTCAATAAGCCAACATGGTAGGAAAGAGTGCGCTAATCAGTCAAAGAAAACAATTTCAAAATAGAACACAGTCATTCTTAGTACAATTTTAAATGTTTTATATTCCATGGATGTTCAAGCATCCTCCTCTGACTATCACAAAGGCAATAAGAATCCGGCTTTATCCTTTCAACAACCATATAAGGTCTTTCCCGATTTAGGACCATCTTACCGAGGCTCTTTTCCTTGGTTGTAGGAATACATTTCTCAACACTTTATCACCTTCGTTAAACTCCCTTCTTTTCACCCTTGAATTATATCGATTCCTCATAAGAGTTTGATAATGAATCACATTTAAATGGGCTCGAATTCTTTTCTCATCAATCAAATCCAAACTTGTCATTTTAGTTTCTTCATTCAACTCTTCGGAATATTGAGTTAATCTAAAAGATGACATAGTGGATTCCACAGGATTAACAACATCCATTCCATACGCTAAAGTAAAAAGAGTTTCTTTAGTAGCCTCCCTATGAGTTGTTCGATAAGCCCAAAGTACCTCTTGCAAATAATTAGGCCACTATCCTGCTGTTCATATTAAATTCTTATTCAAACCTTCTAAAATAGTCTTGTTTGTCACCTCCACTTGTCCATTTTCTTGGGATGAAAAAGTTTAGAAAAACATTGCTTGATTTCATTCAAAGCACAAAACGAAACCATTTCTTTATTACTAAATTAAGGACCATTGTTTGTAGTAATTCTTCGAGGGATTCCAAAGCGACAAAAAATGCTGTTCATAATGAATATAATCACATCCTTAGATTTTGTTCCACATAATGGATATACTTCTGCCCACTTTGTAAAATAGTCTATTGCAACAATTATCATTTGTCTCCCTCCAGAATCCATCGACAAAGGTCCCACTAAATATATTCCCTATCTATCAAACGAAATGGTTGCGGTAATAGACATAAGTGGAACTGCTGGCTTATGAATAGAATTAGAAAATCGTTGACAAGTATCACAGCTTCGAACGAAATTCTTGGCATCATTCATAATCAACGGCCAATAAAACCCTGGAAGGAAAACTCGACGAGTTAATGCCTTAAAGTCACAATATGTTGATCCTTCTCCATCATGCAGCTCTGATAAAACCTTATGTGATATTGTTTTTTCAAACATCGTAGTAATGGCCTACTTAATGCTTTCTTATACAAAGCTCCATCCAATACTATGTAGCAAAAGCTTTACCTCACAATTGTTTGGCCAATTTTGCATCTTCTAGAAACTCTCCTCTAATAAAAAAATTCAAAATATAAGTTCTCTAGTCACCTCGGACTGTATCTAGGGTGACAAACAATTCCTCAAAATATTCATACTGGTCTGATCGAGGGACTTTCTTATAACAAGATCCACAGATAATTTTCTTTGTATGCAACAATTGCTAATGAATCAAGCACTGTGTTACTTCATCGACTTATATGTTCCACAACAACGCGATCAAATAAAAGCATTAAATTTTGAAGCTCTCAAAGATACACAATTAAGCGATCATTTTTAGCTTCGGCAGTTGCAAACACTTGGTTTGCTACTATTTGAGAATCTGTCTCTAGTCATACTGAAGTTGCTCCACATATCTTCGCGAGTCTCAATCCAGCTAAAGCAGCTTCATATTCAGCTTAGCTATTTGATGCATGAAAACCAAATTTAATAGATTGAAGCATTGTTCTCCTGTTGGAGCAATTAATTGAACTCCAATGCTGCATCCCAAAACACTAGAACCGCCATCAGTTCGAATAATCAACGTCAAATTAACTAGTAAAACATCTTTGCTATCCTCTTTATCTGATCTTTTTTAATGCAATTCAACAAGGAAATCTGCAAAGCTTGCGCTTTAATTGCGGTTTGAGGTGAACAAGTAATATCAAAATTCCCCTATTTCACTGACCACTTAGTCATTCTCCCTGAAGTATCAGGATGTTGCAAAACATGTTTCAATGGAAATGAGGTTTGAACTTCGATGGTATGGGCTTAAAAATAAGGGCGCATCTTTATAGCAGCAGCCACCAATGCCAATTCCAATTTCTCGAGCTTCAAATATCTATTTTCTACCGCCACCAAACTTTTGCTGATATAGTACACCGGCTTCGGAATTCCTGAATCTTCACTTGTGAATACTATACTTGTTGCAAAACCCGATACCGCAATGTATAAAAAGAGTTGTTCTCCACTTCGAGGCTTAGATAATATTTCTGGTGATTATAATAAATCCTTGATGCTTTTAAATGTTGCTTCACAATACAAAGTCAACTCAAACTTTTTTGGCCCTCGCAACACTTGAAAGAAAGGAAAATATTTATCAGAGAATATAGATATAAATCTGTCAAGTGCTGCTAACCTTCGTGTCAAAACTTGTACTTCCTAAATATGTTAGCCTTATTGCCCTTAAATTCAAGAATGTCTCCTCTAAATCTTCCAAGTGTGCATCATCCACTAAGCTTTTTTCCACCATATCATCAATGTATACCTCCACGTTTCTTCCAATCTGAGTGGAAAATGCTTTATTCATTAACCTCTGATAAGTAGCTCTGGTAGTTTTCAATCCAAAAGGCATAACCTTATAACAATGTATACCCCTGTCAGTGATCAAAGTAGTATATTTTTTATCCTTCAGAACCATCTAGATCTGATTATATCCTGCAAAAGCATCCATGAAAGTTAATATTTTGTTTCATGATGTGGAATCAATCAACTGGTCTATTCGAGGAATAAGAAATGGGTCTTTAGGACATACTCGATTTAAGTCTGTAAAATCCACACACATTCTCCACCTTTCGTTCTTCTTCTTTACCACTACTGGATTCACCGTCCATAAAGGATACTGTAACTCCCTTATATGTTCGACCCTCGATAAGTGATTCACTTCGGAAACAATTGCTTCTACTTTTTCTGCCGAAAATGCCCTTCTTTTTTGGATTACAGGTTTCACCCTTAAATTAACAGCTAAACTATGCAGATTACTTCGATCGGTACACCTACCACACCCTCTGTTTTCCAAGCAAAAACATCCAGATTATAAGACAAAAGTTGTAACAGCCGTTGACGTAGAACTAGGGTTAGTAAGGTTCCTATTTGAAGTGTTTTTCCCTCAGAAAAAGTATACTCATCTATCTCTTCACTTACTGTTAATGACCCTGGGTTTCCCTCAGATCGTCAACCTTTTCATCAGAATCCGAGGTTAACCCGCATTATAACTTGTTGGACAGTCTACCACCATAAAACTCACTTAAACTTTCTTCTTAAAAGGTTAATTTCCCAAACTTACCTCCCCCTCGAATTCTCATATACCCTCGTAGTTACTCTAGTAAAATCGACGATGGTGCGCTCTGACTGAGAAATCCATGGAGGACTGCGTATCCTATCATAAGTTGCTTTAAAAGGGAGATTCACAGAACTCTCAGTATCTATCAGCACGCGTCGAATTTCAACGCCAACAATTTTTGCCCCAATGAGCACCCCATCCTCATGTGGCCCTGCAGTGCCCCGCAAATCACCCTCATCGAAAAGGATAAATGGAATATCTCTCTTGCCATAGAAATTGGTAGACAATTTTCCCTCTATATGAGTATCCAAACTTACAATATGTATTTCCCTCGAGCTATCAGTATTACCAGTCATTGAATCGCCCCCGAAAATGGCTAATGATTCAAAATACTCACACAAGCTTCGAACATGCCCCTTCTTTACTGGTTCTTCCACCGCCATCAAGATTAACCTATCTGGATCCATATTCAATTATTCCAAGGCAGCATCAAAATCATCAATCTTTGAATCCAGAATCATCAAAGTTTCAGCTTGTGCATTTGGATTAGTTGGTTGTGAAGTTGATGCTAAGGGATTTCTCGATGCATAACTTTGTGCCTTCACATAAGTCAATAGCTTCCCATTTTTAATCAGAGTTTGGAATTTCTTTTTCAGACCAATGCAAACAAAAGTATCATGACTAATATCATTATGATACCTACATAATTTGTTGTTTCACTCATCTTTAGGCCTTTTTATTGGAGCGGGCTTCCTGAAATTTACGCATCTCTTAGTTTTATCAAAAATTGCAACCACACTTTCAGCCAAATCTTCATATTATTCAGGCCTTATCCATTGATTCGGCCTTGACCTATTGAATTGATATGAAAGATCTTGATTCGAATATCCCTCAGTCCGATGTGGTAGGTTATCGTTCCTCAAGCACTTGCCGAGCAACATTTGAAGATTGCCCTTGGTTATGTGGCGCTTGTTCCGAATTATTTGGAACGTTAACTGTTAGTCATGGAACCCTAATTGATTCTTCAACTTTAATTTGGTCCTAAACCTGAGCCATTCAAGCCCCAAAATTTAAGTTTCTTCTTTTCGTTGTTTCATTGGCTAGATCTCCTGGCAATAATACTTGGCGAAGAGTTGATATCGCCACCAGGTCCTCACAATTATCCAAAGTTGCTTTTGTCAAAACAAAGTGCTTCGTATAATCCTTCAACTTTTCTCTAACTGTTTGCTTGCATTGGATGATTGTGTCCCCATTTGCTCTCATTTCCTTACTCCCAGCGAAGTGTATTCGAAAAGCATTATAAAAGTATCTGAAGTTCAAAATGGATCCCATTGGAATTCGGTTATACCATTTCAAAGATGCTCCTTTAAAATTATGTGAGAAAGACCGACACACCAGCCTGTTGTCATCCTCGAAATTCATCATATAATTCTTGAATTGTTCGATGTGATCGTCTGGATCCTGCATCCCATCGAACTTTTCAAATTTTAAAATGTCAAATCGCTTCGGAAGCGTGATAGATCTAATCTCATTTGTCAACGGAGAATTCTTCCAATCAACATCTTGCACATACTGATCATCGGTTCCCATTATCGTATACATATTCTAATCATCCCCATTGTACTAATTCGATGTATTTCCTTCACACCAGTTAGACTTCCTCAAACATCGAGGTACACTATCTCTCCTAGCTTTGTGCTCTTTCTTAGACTTACGAGGTTGATAATTCTCTTCTTTCGAAGAGCATCGATATCTTTTAAAACCTGATCCAGAGCTTTTAACCGCCTCATAACTAGATGTGACATACCCTTGTTTATATATTTTTTTTTTCTGAGATAAATGACATTCTTTAGGCGCTTCGAAGGGAGCCTTTTTCTGTTCACTTTCAACTTGACGATCGGTGCACGATCAATCAGATTAACCATCATAATCATTTTGGTCATTCATTTGCCTTACTTTGGATTTCAAACTTGTCGACTGAATTTCCCGCTCTCTCTGATCGTATTTCTCATTTTGAGCGTTTATCTTATCCAAAAGCTGATTCATTCATAACACTACCTCAGATTAAGTCTGGTGAATCGTAGTAGACTCTTTGTATCTATCATCTGTCCTCTGCAAAATCGTTTTTTAGCGTTTCGACAGCTGATCGAACCAACGAGTCATTTTTTGGATTCATTGCAAAGCTTTCAGATTGTTTTTCAAGATCGATAAAATTCGAACTAGCAAAATAGGAACCAATTGTTGATCGATCCCCAATGGAGTCGCCAATTTGGTGAGTCTGATTACTTGAATTTCCTTGGTAACTGAATGAAGTCAAGTTATAAAGAGAAAAATAGATTCTAGAGAGAGAAAATCAGAATGCTCAAATGTTCTAACTCAAAAATCCAACTTCTTTATTAGAGCTTCCTTGGACTTTATATAGTGGCGTAAGAACTTAGCTCATAACTGAAAAGATTATAGAAAATGAAATAATTACATGTTATAATCCCTAACAAAAATACAAAATATCAATTCCTTCCTCTAATTTTACAATCTGTTATAAGTTATCTTATTCTTCACATTTCAGTCCTTGAAGGCTCATCTCCTTATCAAATAGAATAAAAGAATTGGGAAAAATAGATGTGATGACTCAACACCATGGTCTGTGATGTAGCCTAATAGTTTAACGTGTCAGGTAGCAATATGGTTGAGTGTCAGCGTTATGAATATATATGTCGTTTGTTAGAAGGCGTGTGTGTCATGACGGTTTTGACACAATGATTGCATATAAGAGATTATGCCGCTTCGATTTTTCCAAAACGTGCAACTATAATTAATGGGTGGATTACGACTAAAGTCCCATCACACGTGAAATGTAGAGCCAATCTCCAATATAAATCAATTTGAGTTAACTTATAACTTATTAAATTATTTGGGCATAATATTTCCAAAGTGGAAAAAACTTCTTTGTTCTTTTACAGAGAACAAATCCTCAATGTCGTCCCGCACTGTAGATCTCTCCTATATCAGACTACGAAGGGGTCGATTTAGGATTATCCACATATCAGTTGGATAAGCTCGCTTGAACTTGGTCAATTGCTTGAACGCCCAACCACCGGTAGCTCTGCTCGTTGCAGACTAACTTGGCTATTATCTTGCTATGATAACCATTGTTGGATCATTGTAGTCACTTAATCTTGATGATACTAAAAAAGTGTGGTAAAAAAAAGGCAGGCATCAACGCTGGCGACGACACAAAATCAGAGTTTGAAAATCCCTCCAATCTAAATAGTATTTTACAACGGTGACAACCAAATATGGGTATCTGACTGAAGATGTTTTCCATGAATTTAAGGTTAGATATGGAATCCCCAATGATGTCATAGTGATGGTGTCAGTTCCTGGGGAGCAGCCTTATCAGGCCAAGGGAACGAATCATCCCTATACACGACCATTTTTTTTGCTGGGGTCTTTGACTACCCTTATCCTTGTTTATTCACAATTTATTTACTTTCATAAACATATACTCTACACAACTGACGACCAACGATTTGAGGGTGATGCTGAGCATAATTCTAAGCTCCAAACTGCTTACATATTCCTCTATGTCTGGTAGATTTATTAGTTGTAGTTTATATTTTAAAATTGGTTCGTTCTCCATTCTTATACTGCCAAATTATAGGGGTAATAAGATCAATAGATTCTCCCACATCAATAAGAATTGGAAACATACATTCGTGTTTGTGACCGAGAATTGGGAGCACGAGACTGCTGTCATGAATCTTCAATTGGAGAGAGAGGATGGTTAAGTGTAAGAATTAAACACCATATGGTTATTATGAATATAGTCCATTGTTGATATTGTTTGAACTATTATTTGTTTTTATAGGTGAAGAAAAACACTAGGAATAGTGTAGGGAAGTATTGCAAGAAGGTGCGGTAAATCCGTTCATTAGTTTATCAGCGGTTGCAAATGCAGTACGGGACCTGGAAGCATCTCGCGTGTTTACACAGATGAATTATTTTAAGTCTGAGCTGTGGCATGTGCCATAATTGGAAATCACAGAGGATGGTTAGGTGAAGATTGTAGGCAGTAGGGAAATAGACGGTGGACCGATTGCGAGTCTTGATGGAAAACGTTATCGAGACCTAAAAAAATCAGGGGTTGGGTTCAAGGTGCCTAAGAGTCGCAAGATAAAAGAAACAGAAGTTACTTCGCCCTCTCAAGATAAAAAAAATGGATAAAGAGATACTCACAATTGAAGATGTCAGAGGAAATAGTCGGCATGAAGATACCTGTGCACAGTCTGTAGAACAAAAAGGACATTGGTCGGCTTTTACGCAAGGATGATGAGGAGACTGAAGAGGATGAGTGTTCTCTACTAAAAAAGGATCGGCTCGTTATGAATATTATACCCATATCACATAGTAGGTTGACGTTGGTGGATGATGATAAGGAGGCAAATGGAGGTCTAAATGATAAGAAGGATGACGAGACATTGTTGCCAGTGTCATGGTAGGAAAAGGGCAAGGCGCCCGAAGTGATCGTGCTGGAGGAATCGAGGGACGATGATATATTAAAGAAGGATAATTAAAACATGGCTACACCGACGAAGAAAAAAAAATACCTGAGGAGATATCCCGGCGTATGAAAGATTTTATGAAGGTTGCAAGGGATAGATCGTTGTTCATGAACATTTTGATGCCTGATCTCGCGCAAAAGATAAGTAGATTTGGAAAGGCTGCACATGGTGCTACAACGACCGAGGAGATTACTCCTGTGAGCATAACAATGTCTCGCCCATCGCTGCTAATGCTAGAACAACTGAAACGCTGCACGAATTATCATTTTACTAAAACAAGCTCATGAGCGAGTATCTATAGCGGCAATTGGAGCTTGCAATCAAGGTGAGTGTTTATAAATGCGTAAATTGACTCATTGTAAGCTCAAGTGAAAATAATGCTACTTTATATGTGTATGCAAACGCATCATAACTTTGTGGTGTTGGCTTATCACCATATGTCGACGGTAGAATACAAAGCGATGGACAAATGACAGCCATAAGCCTTATTCTTTGGCTTTATTAGAGGCATGATTACAGATATGGCTAGGTTAAAAAATGTATATAGGTCGGCAATGGCTCGTCACGAGAAAGCCTCACACGAAAAGGAGGAATTGCAACGCGAGCTATCGTCGGTTGCTGATGAACGAGATTCATGTCGGATTTGCAACGCCAGCTAAAGCAAAGAATGATCAACGGAGGTTGGAATTGCTAAATAAAGAGGAGTAAGACTTGGAAGAGCGAGAGAGACAAGTCATGGAAGTTTGCGATGGGTATGATGGAAAAGAATCAATGGGGAATTATTTTGGAGTTGGGTCCATTTCAAAAAATTTCTCCTCTGGGTGAGAAGCTAGTCGTGGAGGGTACCATCGTAATAGCTGCAGATCCTTCTTGTAACAAACCAAGGGTAGGGGCCTCCGAGGTTGGTATAGAGGGGTCAATGATACGAGTGACCAAGGTGTTTATTAATGCTACGGTTGCAACTTGCACAATGGAAACGAGGATAATTCCTTTATTTCCTGAAGCCTGATTTTGTATGCTGTATAATTAAAAACACGAACCTTTTGATTACCACGTGACTTATTGTGGTGATAATATTTTGAATGTATAAAACAATATACGTAACAATATTTTATGAATCAATGTGTTTGATAGAAGATCAAAGTAAATAATTGTTAACCATGCGGTGACCTAGCTTGTCCTTACAAAATCGGGTTTAGTGTGGCATATCGCGCATCCTAGTAGGACATGCCCATCGGGTTATTCGCGGGAGAAGCCGTTTATAGATATATTGCGTGGCTTTATAGAATTATCATATTATTAGTTCTGTTATTAATAAATGTACAAAGTATTGGGCTAAGTGTGTCTTTTACGTAGACTCAATGGGCGTGGTCAATTAGCACGTTCTATTCGACTCAATTGGTTCGGGCTCAGTAAGGTCCCTTGCGTAGCCCGTAGGCGTGGTTAGTGATCCATTCGTACTTTATAAGGAGGGAGAGAGGTAAGAAAGAAGCACACATAAATTAGAGAAATCAGTAAAAAATCATTGTATTAATATAGATGTCTCATTAAAAAATACATTCGCACCATCAGAAGAGAAAAATAGCGCATCTTTAAATTACATTGCACGGTGATATAAGTTTAGATACATATATTCCTAGGATGTTTGAGGGCACGACCATCTGTGTGAGCGATGAGGAAAGCGTTGTGGTGTCCGTTGGAGATGATAGTGTAGTCCCTCTCAATTCACGGCTAACTTTTCAGTATCTTTATCATCTGAACCTTAAAACCTTTTCTTCATAACAAGGTCACCACTTGTAGAGTTATTGGCTTTAAGCAAGAATTGAAACATCCCCTCATCGGGCTTCTGTAATGATCTGTGCGCACTCGTGCTTGATCACAACATTCTTCGATAAGATCTATACTGACAACATAGTTGATGAGTGAATAATTGTCAAAAGAATATATTTGGGATCTTGAACCTGATGTGACTAGAGAGAGAAAGTGTAGAGAGAGAGAGCTAGATTTTTCCAAAGTAATATTCAATCCCTTTTTTAGGCAAGTGGGTCACCCCTTTTATACTAAAATAAGGAGGACCCATTTAAGCTCTTAGTGGGCCATTCATCACATATCGATGAGGCCCTCTCTACTATTTTACCTTTACATATTGGTCCCTACAGAACTTCCACTATTCTAAAGATTACATCAACTACTATTTATCGCGTTTCTACCCCTATCGCTTGGATCGGCGAATTCCTCCCTCATCAGTAGCCCCCCAGTCTTCGGGAGCTTTTGGGAGCGAAGACTTGTGAAACAGCTATAGCCGATCATCCGACCCTATCTCAGAATTCAGATCCTATCGGTTTCGACTTCCCGATGCTCGGGGTTACTTCTTCGGACACCTTCCCGCGCCTCGCCTTCTCGTTCTGTGGGCTTTTAATCCCAAGCCTTTCTTGATGGGCCTGGCCTTCTTACTGACCCTGGTAGCGATGGCCCACTTCTATGCTGTGCTTGTGGCGAGTTGCTTACATCAGGTCTTGTCAGACCCAGGTTGACACGTGTTATGAGCTAATAGGCCATTCACTTGTCAGGCTAAGCTCCTAGGCAGACTCTTCGTCTTCCCGCTGTGTTTCCGTCGATTGGTATCCCCCGATCTTTCAAACCTCCCTATAAATACCCCAAGGCCTTTAGTGTCTCTCAGAGTCTTTTTAGAGAGAGAAAACGCTGTCCGATCGTTTCTAGAGAGAGAAAGAGAGTTCGTCCGACCCTTCTTTGTTCTTTGCGCCCGTTGTATGAGACCCGGACGTTCACAGAAAAAACCTACTAAGAAGAAACCTGAGTGGAGCTTTGAAGAGTGGTCTAGCATCGGGGATAGAGCAGAAGAATATCGACGAGCTGGTCTGATTTGGGGGTCTAACTCTAAGCCTTTCGTTCCCGCTCCACTTCCTCACGACCCTGTTCTCGCCACCCCGGTTCCCGCAGAGGTTTTCCTTGTTTCCGATCTTCACGCTTCTTCAACTCCCGAAGTTAGTCTATCACCAGAGCCCATCGTCCTTTCCTCTAGCGACAGTTCTTCTCGTTCTCCGGTAGTCTGTCCGGGAAATCCGACCCAATTTTCCACAAACTTGCCCGTACCCCGACGTGCCCGTAAATCCACCTTTTTTACTATGGGAGAAGACGAATTACCCAAGTACTCGGAAGGAGGTAATAGTCCCGAAATGGTTCAACTTACACCCTCGATTAGAGGGATTCAGACCGGTATTAACATTGCGGTCACTTTTTTAGGTCTGCCCAAAATGCGGCTAACACCTGAGCAGGTGGAGGAGGCTCATAAGGCCATGGCTCGATATGCTGCCGATGCTTCTTCTTCCCGGGTCCGGCCATCTGAAACAGACGCTGCTGCCGCTCGCAGCTCTAGTCAAACTCCGATCCAAGAGGCTGGGGAGTCGGAGCTTGATGTTGCTCCCGCGGGGGTCTGTATCGCTGCTACTGGCCCTGCGGCCAATCCCCAAGACGACCCTTTGCCCGATGAGGTCGCAGCTGTCATCACCACCAAGTACTTCAGCTGGCTTCTGTCCCGGGATGTGGTTTCTCTCTTCGAAGGGAAGTACCTTTACTTCCCTGAGTCCGACCATAGAGAAATGCTGACCCGCTGGGGAATCCCTGACTGTGTCACCGTCCGATTCCCGACCCCGGGGGAGACACCCGTTCACGTCAGACCCAGAGAGATCGTGGTGTTCACTGAATTATTCAACTGGGGTCTGCGCTTTCCCTTGGACCCCGAGATTGCGCTCTATTTCCGCACCCTTCAAATCTGCCCGTCGCAGCTGACGCCCAATGCGTGGTACACCCTGATGTCCTGCATCATGACTTCCCGCCTCTCCGGTCGAGCTATGCCGATGGAGGAGTATATCGCCATGTCGGGTCTGTCCAAATCCCCGAAGTCCCCATTCTTCTATTCCTCTCTTGGCAATAAGTGGAAGATTGTCAACGATTTCTTGGAAGGGGACAAGGGGTGGAAACACCGGTTCGTGTTCCTGAGCGGGTGCTGGGAGAACGGGCTTCCATATACCAAGGAAAACCCGAGGCAACTGTTGCGGACCTGGGTCCTCGATGGTACTATTATTTTTTTTTTTTTTTATATACCTTGACGTGCCGATCCTGTGGTGTAGTGTCAAAAGACTGGCTGCAGGGGGTGAAGAAGGACCATTCGAAGGCCGCGGAGAGCACTTTCGAGGTGTTGAGAAACTACGCCCGCAGGAATTGGGGTCGGGGCATGCATCGCACTTTCATGGATAAGAACTTGTTCATGAGCAACCTGTGGCGGTGCTCATCTGAAGCTCTTTCTATCGAACAGCTGCGGACACCTCCCCGTTTAGACGACGTGATGGCCCGCACCGGTCGTCCCGGGTACATACTATACCTTCCCAAGCGCAATAAGGCGCCCAGCAAACGCCCAAGGTCAGATGACGAAGGGGGGGAACCGAAGGCTGGAACCGAGGCAGAGGGTGACCCGACCAGGACGGCGGTGCCGGATGCGGAACGTCCAGAGGCGAGCCAAAATCCGACGGTGGTGCAGAAGAGGAAGACCCGTGCCGAGTCGGGGGGGTCCAAGCTAAAGAAGGCCAAAGCTGTGGAAGAGGATCGGGTGGCAGTCAGCGTGGAGGTGGTTGCTCCAATGCCTGTCCTCTTGGATCAAGTTGAGGGCGGGGATCAGGCTACGGTCGACGTTGTCTCCATCCCGGACGATACTGAGCCCCCCGAGGCTGCAGACCCTGACGCTTCGTCGTCGAGCGGCCCCAAATTCCCGGTGCTGACGACGATGGGCAGCCCGCACCCTTTTCCGCTTCGGAGCACGGATGGACTGGCACTGTCGCTGTACAGCTTGCTGGTACCGGCAGCCTTGAAAGAGCGTCGGGCTAGGGGGCTTGGCAAGAAGTTATCCGTAGCGGAGGCCAAGATTTCCAGTCTCACCGCGCAGGCGAAGACTTCCGAAGAGGCCCTGGTGGTGGCGGAAGGTCGGATTGCTGAGGCTGAAAGACTGGCTACCGAAGCGAAGACGGCCGCGGAAACAGCCAAGCAGGCGATGGAGTCGGCGCAGAAAATCGCGGAGGACGCGGTGAGTGCTTCAGAGACGGCGAGGAAAGCCGCGGAAGACCGCGCCTCAGCTCTGGCCTTGGAGGTTCAAAAGTTAAAGTCCTCGAACGTGGCCTACCTCAATCGATGCAGACTATGGTCGGACAAAGAAACCGCAGATGCCAAGGCCGCATACGTTATGTCACTCCATAATCGGTACCCGGACCTTTGCCTTGGATCGCTATGGCTTGACGTACCGGTAAAAGATCGTCCCGAGGGAATTGAAGTGGAGGAGTCCGACGATGCTCACGATGAAGAGAATAATGATGATGCGGATGAGGATGAGGACCAGTGACAGTGCTTCCCCCTGTTTTTTTTTTTTTTAAATTACTGTAATCTGCGGGGGCCATATATCCCAATGTATTTTGTGTTGCACTACTTGAACTCTTACTTGCTTTTATTACTTTGGGGGTCACGGGGCCCCCTGTGACTATATTATCTTTAATTTGCTTGGTGAATCGTTTTGCACATCGTAATTTTTCGTTGGAAAAACCAAAACTTAGATCGGTAAAACCGAGAAAACCCCTTTAAGGTTCTGGAGATCGGTTTATTATCGAAAATTTTCCCAAAAGGTCGGAAAAATCAAAATGTAGATCGGTAAAAACCGAAAAACCCTTTTAAGGTTCTGGAGATCGATATATTATCGAAAATTTTCCCAAAAGGTCGGAAAAATCAAAATGTAGATCGGTAAAAGCCGAAAAACCCTTTTAAGGTTCTGGAGATCGATATATTATCGAAAACTTTCCCAAAAGGTCGGAAAAATCAAAATGTAGATCGGTAAAAACCGAAAAACCCTTTTAAGGTTCTGGAGATCAATATGTTATCGAAAATTTTCCCAAAAGGTCGGAAAAATCAAAATGTAGATCGGTAAAAACCGAAAAACCCTTTTAAGGTTCTGGAGATCGATATGTTATCGAAAATTTTCCCAAAAGGTCGGAAAAATCAAAATGTAGATCGGTAAAAACCGAAAAACCCTTTTAAGGTTCTGGAGATCGATATACTCAAATAGAAATGACGATGTCCAGCTCGTCAGCTGTCCAAAACCATAATGAGTTGATTTTTTTTTAAAAGGCAAAGAAATTTTTGATTATCAACACTGCGGGTCGGGTTTTGACCGATGCCTCATTAAAACCTCCTCGCGCCACCAAGGTAGGAAAGAGTGCACCCCCGATCATTACAAACTTGACTAAAAACAAAAAATAATGCAAAATACACCATAAATTACAAACTATTCTAGATATAATTTCAAATGCTCGATATTCCACGGTAGCCTTAGGAGTTGTCCGAGCCGGTTCTGTAGGCGGTACGTCCCGCTCCAGATTTTTTCGTCTATTTCATAGGGTCCCTCCCAGTTTGGTGCGAGTTTTCCGAGGCTCTTGTCCTTTGTGTGTAGAAACACCCGTCGCAGAACCTTATCACCGACCTTAAACTCCCGACGACGGACCTTGGTAGCATACCGGCTTCTCATTAAAGTCTGGTAGTGTAAAGAGTTTAAATGGGCGCGGTGGCGCTTCTCGTCAATGAGGTCGAGCTCTAGCCGTCGGTTGTCGTCATTCGTCTCCGCCTGATAAGTTCCGACCCTGAAAGAAGGGAAAATGGATTCCGCGGGGGTGACCGCGTCCATGCCATACACTAGAGCATAAGGTGACTCTTGGGTGGCCGTGCGGGGTGTGGTGCGGTAAGCCCACAGCACTTCTTGCAAGTAGTCGGGCCATTTTCCGGCCTTTCCCTCAAGATTCTTCCGGAGACCATCCAGAATGGTTCGGTTTGTTACTTCAACCTGGCCATTTGCTTGTGGATGAAACGGTGCCGAGAAGCATTGTCGAATGTTATGGGTGGTGCAGAATGCCTTCATTTCCGCACTGTCAAATTGCGGCCCGTTGTCCATGGTTAGGCGTTGGGGCACTCCGAATCTGCAACAGATGTTCGCCCATATGAACTTGACTATATCCTTGGTCTTTGTGGCGGACATGGGCTCAGCTTCGACCCATTTTGAGAAGTAATCTACCGCGACGACAATCGTTTGCCTTCCTCCCGACGCCATTGGTAACGGGCCGACTAGGTCAATTCCCCATCGGTCAAAGGGTAGTCCTTCGGATATTGATTCTAAGGGAGACGCGGGCATGTGGATCGCGTTCCCAAACCTTTGACACGTATCACAAGTTTTCACTATGAGTCGGGCGTCAGCCGTTATGGTCGGCCAATAGAATCCGGCGAGAAAAATTCTTCTAATGAGAGCCTTGTATCCGCAGTGCGCCGCGCCCTCCCCATCATGCAGTTCAGACAAAATTATTTGGGATTCATTAAAACCTAAACATCGGAGTAGAGGCCGGCTAAAGGATTTTTTGTACAGCACATCCCCTAAAAGGTTGTATCCTCGTGCCTTGTTGCGCAATTTTCGTGCCGAGGCGGCATCGTCGGGGAGCCGACCCTCGGCCAAGAAAACGATAATACCCCGCCGCCAGTCTGAATTCGCAACTGAGGAGACCTGGCACGCGATTTCAGGTCGGTTATCCAACTCACGCCTCTTAACAATGGAAGGGCTTTCTTGCTCTATTACCCACGGATAACTGGTAGAGCAGGAAATCGTCGCTAAAGAGTCCGCAGTCGAGTTTTCACTTCGGGGGACATGCTCGTACGTGATTTTGTCAAAAGAAGCGGCCAGGATCCTTAGCGCTGCTAAGTACTGTATCAGGTGCTCTTTCCGAGCCTCTGCACTCCCCGAGGCTTGGTTTATCAAAAGTTGGGAGTCGCTTATAAGGCGTACTTGTCTCGCCCCGCACACCTGCGCCAGTCGCAATCCTGCCAAAGCTGCTTCATACTCGGCTTCGTTGTTCGATGTGTGAAAACCAAAACGGATGGCCTGGAGCATGCTCAAACCCGAGGGGGTTATAATTTGAACTCCCGCCCCACAACCATTAATGTTTGCCCCCCCATCAGTGCGGACGGTCCATTCGCCTCCCGCTGCCTCTTGCAGAGGCGATTCCTGTTCGGGACGTTCGGAGTGAAATTCGACTAAAAAATCGGCCAATGCCTGGCCTTTGATCGCCGTTCGGGATTCAAATCCAATGTCGAAATCCCCCAACTCTACCGACCACTTAGATACCCTCCCGGACATGTCCGGTCGTTGAAAAATGTATTTCAATGGAGAAGATGTGCGGACGACAATGGGGTGTGCTTGGAAATATGGGCGCATCTTCCGCGCCGCCGTTACCAGAGCCAACGCCATCTTTTCCAGTTTTAAGTATCGAGTTTCGGCGTCCAGCAAGCTCTTGCTTACGTAGTACACTGCTGTCGGAGCCGGCCTTGATTCGCTGATTAAAGCCGCGCTAACCGCGTAATCTGTGACTGCAATGTAGAGGTAAAGGATTTCGCCCGGAGAAGGCTTGGTGAGGCGGTTTGGGGACGATAGGTACTCCTTGATTCCTAAGAACGCCTTGTCGCACTCAGCGGTCCAAGCGAAATTTTTGACCTGCCGAAGGACCTGAAAAAACGGAGCGCATTTGTCAGATGATCGGGAAATGAACCGATTTAGTGCGGCCAGTCGCCCGGTCAGGATCTGAACTTCTTTCGGAGTCATGTCGGCCAGAGCTCGGAGCTGGATCGGGTCGGCTTCGATGCCTTTCTCGCTAACGAGGAACCCCAAAAACTTCCCTGACCGAACCCCAAAAGAACACTTCTCCGGGTTCAGCTTAAGATTTACTCTGCGTAAGTTACCAAAGGTCTCTCTGAGGTCGGCAAGGTGGGCCGTATCGGTCCCGCTTTTGACCAACATGTCGTCAATATAAACCTCCATATTTCTCCTGATCTGTCCTTCGAATGTTTGGTTAACCAATCTTTGGTAGGTCGCGCCCGCATTCTTCAACCCGAAGGGCATCACGTTGTAGCAGTATAGTCCTCGACCCGTGATAAACGCGGTATTTTCCTGATCCGCGGGGTGTAACTTAATCTGATTGTAACCGGCATAGGCGTCCATAAAAGATAGTAACTTGTTCCCTGATGTTGAGTCCACCAGCTGATCGATCCTTGGCATCGGGAAGGGATCCTTCGGGCATGCCCGATTAAGGTCGGTAAAGTCCACACACATCCTCCATTTCCCGCTTTTCTTTTTGACAAGAACGGGGTTAGAGATCCATAAGGGATACCGTGCTTCCTTAATATGTCCGACGCCGGTCATTCTTTCGACTTCCCGCAGTATCACCTCTGCCTTTTCGGGGGAAAAAGCCCGTCGTTTCTGTACAATTGGTCGGACGTTCCTGTTTATGGTCAACTTGTGAATCGCAAAGGATTCCGGTACTCCTGTAACGTCTCCAGAGCACCATGCAAACAAGTCTAGATTTTCTCGGAGCAAGTCTAGTAACCGTTCCCGCAGGGTTGGTAAAAGATTTACCCCGACCCGTAGATACTTTCCAGCGGCAAAGTGATGCAACTCACACTCTTCGTCTGTCGTTAAGAGGCTTGGGGTCTCCCGAGGGTCGTCCACTGGCTGCGAGCCTGGGGAGTTCCCCCTTAATTGCTATGCTGGAGCAGGAATCATCTCTTGGTCTTTCTTGGGTGCTAACGCCGCTCGGTAACATTCCCGCGCCGCTTTCTGGCTGCTCCGTACTACTCCAACGTTGTTTCCGACCACATACTTCACACACTGATGGATTGTAGAAGTCACTGCATGCATGCGCGGTATCCAAGATCGTCCCAAAATGGCGTTGTGTGAGGCCGGCGCGTCAACTACTACAAACAGAACCGTGACCTCCTTTTTAAACGGACCGCGGCCTAACTGTACCACGCCCTCGAACTCTCCCACCACGTCGGCTGCCGACCCCGTAAATCCGACTATGGTACGGTCAGATCGTTCAATCACTGGTCGTGTTCGAAATTTGGCAAAGGTTGAAGCGAAAATGATATTGGCCGAACTCCCGGTATCTACCAAGATGCGGCGAACCTCCTCCCCCGCGATCGCTGCCCCGATCACTATGGCATCCTCATGAGGTCCGGCTAAGTCCCTCATGTCGTCATCATCGAAATGTAAAATTGGCGAGGGGGCGCTTCTGGTTTGGAAGCAAGTTCTGGCTTCCAGCTGGGTGGTCAAGTTGACAATGTGTCTTTTCCTGGAGGAGTGTGTTATTCCCGCCATTGAATCCCCCCCAAAGATGGTCAAGGATTCGAAAAGATCACACAGGCCCTGAACTTTTCCGACGCGTTCTTCTACGTCTTCCTCAACAACTCCGACAATGTTGTGGTTGGCCCCTGGGACGTCATAGCGCGGGGTCGGGTCGGAGATACTTCTGGTTTTGAAGCAAGTTCGGGCTCCCGTCGCAGATCCTCCTCCGAGGCTTATCGATGACTCAAACAGTTCACAAAGGCCACGCACACTAACTTCCGCCTCTTCCTCAATGATTCCGATGATGTTACGATTGACCTCGGGATCAAGGTATTCAATCGAAACGTCGAAATGATCAGTAACCTCCGAAATTGCCATGGTTGTCTTTGGTTTTGGAACGACAACTACTTCTTTCGAGGTCGCGGCATGTTGGGCCTTCTTGACATACTCTAACAGGTTCCCATGCTCGACGAGCATCTGTATTTCCTTCTTTAAGGCTATGCAATCCTTCGTGTCGTGGCCGACGTCCTCGTGGTAACGACAATAGCGGTTATTCATTTGCTCCCGAGGCGTCGGGATAGGAAAAGGCTTTCGGTACATCCCGCTCCTCTTGGTCTTTTCGTAAATTGACGACACGCACTCCGTGAGGTCCGCGAAGTAGGCCGGTCGTATCCATTTGTTGGACATAGGTCGAGAAGTTGCCTGCCCATTTTGTTTTGGCCTAACACCGGACGGGGTGGGAGATTTAGTTACCGATGGTATGCTCGGGGGTATCGTGCTAATCGGTTGGGCTGGCCTAGCATGGTCTGGTCGGGAACTCTGCTTTATCACGACCGATGCTTGGGCGCTCTGTTGGATCTGGGCCGCCACCTCGGAAGCTTCCGTTTCTTCGATCAGTATCTGCTTTTCTATTTGTGCTAATAATGCAGAAAAAGTGAACGCTTGCTTCTTCGTGACTGCTTGCTTCATTGGCCCCGGGAGCAGGCCTAATCGAAACGCCGTTAGGGCCACATTCTCTTCACAATGGTCCAGATCGGTCTTTGCGTCAATGAACCGCCTGGTATAGTTTTTTAGGCTCTCCCCTAACTTCTGTCGACAGTTCATAATAGTGTCTCCGTTAGCGCGGAAACTCTTACTTCCCACGAAGTGCTGCCTAAATATCGCCCAGAAAGTCCCGAAGTTCCGGATGCAACCCTGCGGCAACCGGTTGTACCATTTAGAAGCCCTATCTTTGAATGTCATAGAAAAGGCCCGGCATAAGAGTTTGTCATCGTTGTCGAAACTCAGCATGAAGTTCTTGAAAGCTTCCAAATGGTTGTCCGGATCCGTTTTCCCGTCGTATTTTTCTAGTTTGGAAATGTCAAAACGCCTCGGGAGTGGTCCCGCTAATATCTCATCGGATAACGGGGAGGCCCTCCAGTTGACTCCGAGCTCGAAAGCTCCTCCTCCAAGACCTTCGGTCCTAATTCCATAGAGTCCTTCGGCTCTTGGGCTGATGAATTGGCTACTCGTTCGGTATCCATGGTTCTGGCTGTTTGTTGGTTGCCAAGGGATTGGTGGCAACATTTCCCGCTCTCCGCGGCTGGCGACGTGCGTTCCTTCTTTTTCAAAGGATACAGGGGTCGGCTTGTTAGTGCCGTCCTTTTTGTACTGCGAGGGATCTGCCCTGGACCCTCGAATGCGTCGGGATCGACTCTTTTGCGTCCGTCGGACTCTCTCCCGGCGCAGGTATTCCTCGCCTGACGACTCGTATGAGGGATAGTCCGACGTCATGGCCCGACGGCTTTCTGGGTTCCGACGAGTCTTGACGGCCTCTTCGTCGTCGGGGGGAGATTCTCGGTAGTACCTGACAGGTCGGACCTCCACTCGCGAATCTTGGCCGCGACCGGCTGCTCCCCGATCGTCCAGGGCGGGCTCTTTGCCCTTCCCTTCCCGAGCCCTTTTCTCGTTCAGTGCCCGCTCCCGCTCTTCTTCTAACCGGGCAATGTCCTCAAGGAGCTGCTTTCGGGTCATAATCAAGGTCGACCGCTTATCCCGACCGCCGTTCCACTCCCGACCGGGAACTCCTGTGCCTTCCGACCCAGTGGCGGCTCAGACGACTTCTCTACCGTCTCTCTCTATCGCCGCTTCGCTATTCATCCCGTAAAATGTGATTTTCAAAGAACAGAAGATTCCTTTTCGGTATCACTGTTCCCACAGACGGCGCCAATGATGAGTGAATAATTGTCAAAAGAATATATTTGGGATCTTGAACCTGATGTGACTAGAGAGAGAAAGTGTAGAGAGAGAGAGCTAGATTTTTCCAAAGTAATATTCAATCCCTTTTTTAGGCAAGTGGGTCACCCCTTTTATACTAAAATAAGGAGGACCCATTTAAGCTCTTAGTGGGCCATTCATCACATATCGATGAGGCCCTCTCTACTATTTTACCTTTACATATTAGTCCCTACAGAACTTCCACTATTCTAAAGATTACATCAACTACTATTTATCGCGTTTCTACCCCTATCGCTTGGATCGGCGAATTCCTCCCTCATCAATAGTGAACGTCATTGGTGGCCTTAATGTAGTTGGAAAATCTATAAATTGGGTTAAAGTATTATGTGTTCTCCATCAATTTCCAATTCAGGCCAGTAATAGCTTGCCAAAAGAAATCGTTGAATAAGGCTGCAGTGGCCATAATGTGCTTATGCATCTCCCGCATGCGAGAATGACACCCAAATATGGGTATCTAACTGAATATGGTCTCCGTGAATTTAGGATTACATATGGCATCCCCAATGATGTCATAGTGTGAGTGTGAGTTCCTGGGGAGCAGCCTTATCAGGCCCGAGGGTCTTCGACTACCCTTACCCTCGTTTATTCACGATTTATTTGGTTTCATAAACATATACCCTACACAACTGATGACCAACGGTTGGAGCGTGATGCTGAGCATACTTTTGAGCTCCAAACTGCTAGATATTCGTGTGTGTCTGGTGAATTTCTTAGTTGTAGTTGATGTTTTGAAACCGGCTCGTTCTCCATTCTTATACCTCCAACTTACTGGGAGTAAGATGACCGGTGAATTTTCCCACTCATATAAAAGCTGCAAACATACATTCTTGTTTGTGTCCGAGAATTGGAAGCACGAGAATGTTGTCATGAATATTCAATTGGACAGACGGTGGAGGGCTAAGTGTAAGAATTAAGCACCATATGGTTATTATGAATATAATCCATTGGTAATTTTTTTGAACTGTCATTTGTTTTTGTAACTGAAGGAAAACACAAAGAGTAGTGTAGAGAAGTATTGTGGGAAGGTGCGGTAAATCTGTTGCTCAGTTGTCAGCGGTTGCAAACGCATTTTGAGGCCTATAAGCATCTCGCGTGTTTACACAGATGAATTATGTTAAGTCTATGATGTAACGTGTGCCATTATTTGAAATCACAGAGGACGGTTAGGTGAAGATGGCAGTGGGGAAATAGCGACGGTGGACCGATTGCAGGACTTGATGGAAAAAATATATCGAGACCTAAATAATGCAGGGGTTGGGTTGAATGTGCCTCAAAGTCGCAAAGAGAAACAGAAGTTACTTTGACCTCTCAGGATAAAAAGGAAATGGAGGAAGAAATGCTCACGATTGAAGATGTTAGAATAAATAGATGACAAGAAGATACCCGTGCACAGTCGGTAGAAGGGGAATGACGTTGTTCGGTGTCCACGCAAGGATGAAGAGGAGACTTAAAAGAGGATGAGTGTTCTCCATTACACAAAGATCAGGTCGCTATGAATGCTATACCCATATCACATAGTAAGTTGACGTTGGTAGATGATGATAATGAGGCAGATAGAGGTGTAAATGATAAAAATGATGGCGAGACGTTGTTGCTACTGGAAGGGTAGGAAAAGGGCAAGCACCCGAGGTGATCGTGTTGGAGGAATCGAACGATGACGGATCAAAGAAGAATAATGAGAATAGTGGTACATCGGTGAGGAAAACAAAAAAACGAGGAGATAGCTCAGCATATGGAAGAGTTTATGAAGGGCAGAGGGGCTAAATTGTTGTCCATGAACATTTTGAGGCCTGATTTCGAACAAAAGATAGGTAGTTTTGGTGAGGCTGCACAAGGTGATACAATGACCGAGGATACTCCCTCCATGAGCATGGTGATTCATCGATCATCGCTGCTAATACTAGAGCAACTGAAACGCTGCCCGATTTATCGTTTGACGACAACATACCCATGAACGAGATTCTACAGCGACACTTGGAGCTTGCAATCAAGGTGAGTGTTTTATAAGTGCTTAAATTGATTTATTTTAAGCTCAGGTGTGAAATAATACTACTTTATATGTGTATACAGATGTATCATAACTTTATGGTGTTGGCTTATCAGCGTATGTCGACGGTAGACTACCAAGCGATGGACAAGTATCCACCATAAGCCGTATATTTGGCTTTGTCAAAGCCCTGAACACAGATCTGGCTAGGTTCAAGAACCTAGATGGGCGACAAAGGCTCGTCATGAGAAAGCCTCACTCAAAAATGACGAACTGCAATGCAAGCTATCATCGGTTGCTGATGAACGCGATTCATGTCAGAAGAAGTACTTGGAATTTTTAAGCGGTAGTGCCTTATTGTCGACGGAAAAAAATGATCTGATCAAGAAGAAGGATGGGTTAATGTATCAAATGTCAGTATGGTACTGCAAAATATGGCCCAGGCTAAGAGGGTAGCAGACCAATCCGAACGGATAGTAAAGGTCATCGTAGAGAATCCCAACTTAAAAGTGACCATTAGGGAAGCTAAAGCAATGAAAAATCAACATAGGCTGGAATTTCTAAATAAAGGGGAGCAAGATTTAGAAGAGTGAGGGAGAAACGTCATGGAGGTTTGTGATGGGTATGATGGAAAAAGAATCAACGGAGAACTATTTTGGAGTTGCTAAAGTTGAACCCGAGGATGGTATTGGGGTCGTTTAAGAAATTTTCCCCTATGGCTGAGGAGCTAGCCGTGGAGTGTACTATTGTAATAGATGCAGATTCTGCTTGTAAGAAATCGGGGGTAGGGGCCTCCGAGGTTGGTACAAAGGGGCCAAATACAGGAGTGACTGTGGTGTCTACTGATGCTACGGTTGCAACTTAAGCGGTGGAAACGAGGACCATTCTTTTATTTCCTGATGCCTGATTTTGTATGCTGTAGAATTGAAAACATGAACCTTTTGATTACCACTTGACTTACGGTGGTGATGATGTTTTGAATGTATAAAATAATATCCATAACTGTATTTTTTGAATCAATATGTTTGCTAACTGATCGAAGTAAATAATAATTATAAGTTATCTAGTTTAAGATCTATGTGTTTGTTAACCATGTGGTAACCTAGCTTGTCTTTACAAAATCGGATTTAGTGTGGCCCATCTCGTAGCCTAGTAGGACATGCCCATCGGGTTATTCACAAGATAAGCCGTTTCAACCTATTGTGTGGCCTTCGTAGGATTGTCATATTATTAGTTCGCTTATTAATACTTGTATAAGGTATTTGGCTAAGTGTGTCCCTTACGTAGCCTCAATGGGTGTGGTCAATTAGCACGTTCTATTCGCCTCAATTGGTCCAGGCTCAAAATGGCCCTTCGCATAGCTCGTACGAGTGGTCAGTGACCCATTCATATTTTATAAGGAGGGAGAGATGTAAGAAACAAACACATAAATTGGAGAAATGAATAAAAATTCATTAAAGTAAATATAGTATTATGTGTCATTAAAAAATACTTTTGTCCCATCAGAAGGTAAAAAAGTGTAGCTTTAAATTACATAGCGTGGTGATAGAACTGTAGATGACATATATTCCTAGGGTATTTAAAGGCGCGCCTGTCTATGTCAGCGAGGCGGAAAGCATCGTGGTGTCCCTTGGAGATGATAGTGTAAGGGCCTTCCCAATTCGTGCTTGACTTTCCACTATTCTTATCACCCGGACCTTGAAACTTTTTCTTTATAACGAGGTTACCACTTATAAAGTTCTTGGATTCAAGTGAGAATAGAAATATCCTCTTATCAGACTTCGGTAATGCTTAGTGCGCACTCGTGCTTGATCACGACATTCTTTAATAAGATTTATGCTGACAACACGGTCAACGTCGTTGGCGGCCTTGTTGTAGTTGGCAACTCTATAACTTTGGATAATGATTTCCGCACGCACCACCGCTTATATACTGTAGAAAACGAATGGGAATTTTACCATTTGTTGTACGTGGAATGGTACGGGAAGCCCATAGTACCTAAGATAGTTTATCGAGACATTTCATTTTGGCATCCTCCCACTTCTTTTTTATCCCATCTAACATCGTTCGATTGTTAAACTTGAATTTCCCATTTTCCTGCATGTAGTAGGGAGTGGAGAAATATTTTTTGATGCTATAGCGCTTACAAAATATTGTGACGATGGAATTTTAGAATTGGGGACCATTGTATATCATCAGCACACGTGCGATACCAAACCGGGAGAAGATCTGGTGATGTACAAATTTGCAGATCTCGTGGGTTCGAGTGTGGGAGAGACCTTTGGTTTCGACTAAGTACTAATGCTTCTCGGTTACCATTGGCAGCGACCCAACTAAGTCGAGACCCCATTTATCAAAATGAAAAGGTATTGGGGTAGAACTCATCGGCTCGCGTGAAAGGTGGCCAGTATTAAAGAACTAGTGCCAAGGGTGGCACTGCTATACATTGCGTTCTGCATCAGTTCCAAATTCAGGTCAGTAATAGCCTATCAGGAGAAATCCTTTGATAAGGCTATGGTGGCAATAATGTGCTCCTGCATATTCGGCATGAAAGTCAAGTATGCTATAGGATCAGATTATTTTGGATGTCTATTGCAATAAAGAGGGTCAAAATTTATTTAGAGGGGTAATTCAGATCCGATTGCCAAAACTTGATGAATAAACAATAAGCTAAGTAAGGTTGATGACTCAGTTATGTGCCTAGTACATTGGATTATAGCTTGGGGCTCATGAGATTGACCCATATAGAGGATCCGGCCTGAATGGCCCATGGATCTTACAAGACTATAAATAGCTCAACTAATAGCAATCAATGGGTTGGATTTTTTCCAAAAATATTAAATACAAGCACCTCTTTTCTCTCGCTACTTTCTATGAAAAATTCAATACCAAATAAACTAAAGATCTTCCAAAATTACACATAAATTACATTTCATCATCACCAATGTAGAACTCTGGTAGGTTTTTCTTAACTTAGACATTAAAGCAGTGGTCATGTTACACTTTTTCGATAGATAATATTATCTAGTATGCAATACTTGGTGGCGCATAACTACAGTGCCCTAGATGTGGCCTTATCTGGTGGGAGTGTGTTGTCACAAATGTAAAGTAAATAAGGTTTCTTCTAGTCGGTTGGGGTCTCAATCGTAAAGATTGCTTCTGTTTGGATAGATGTTTTGGTAGTTGGTTATTGTTGTAGTATAACAAGTGGGTACTCTCCCGACCCCACTACTTTAGCCAAGCAATCAGCTGCGGATTTATCAAGGCGGAAAACCTGATCGTAAGGAACCTGTTAGAACTTAGACTCGTATTCTTTTCTAAACCCTTAGGTACCTGTGAATCCCTTTTTTAGGCATCGTAGGTGTCGTTTGCTAGGTTCACAACCAATTATGAATCAGATTGAATTCTGAATACTTAAGCTCCACATATAAAAGCTAACCTCATTCCTCTGAGGACGACCTCATACTCTCCTGTATTATTCGCTACCGAGAAATTGAAACGAAAGATTAGTCGGATATTTCCACTGTAACTAGTTTCATCACTATACCGGCACCGCCGCCTAACGTACTCGATGCCTCATTGGTTTCAAGGTTCCACTACAGGTCGGAGTGACTAGGAGGGGGTTCAACTAGGCTAAAATCACTGCGGGTTGTGGAGAATTATATGATGTAATCGGTGATGTCTTGTCCCTTGATCGCCGTGAATTTGATGGCATACTCCCCTAACTCGATGGAGCATTTGGCAAGGCAGCCGGAGATATGAGGTTTGCATGGTGCCTAATGACAGTTTTTCCAGGTTAAGATAACGATTCTCTGTATATACCATAGTGTTTCTAGTGTAATATATTGGTTGTTCGATGTTTGCTAGTTCCCGAACTAGGACCGCGCTAACTAAAAAAAGAGAAACTAGTAGATATAAGAATAATGTTTCACTAGGAACATAATCAGAGATGATTTCTTTCGACATGATATAATTTTTTAGTGCTTCAAAAGTCGCGTTAAAATCCCCATTCCACTAAAACTTCTTCGCGCCCCAGAGTACATCAAATAAAGTGTTGATTTTATCAAAGGTACGTGATATGAATAGGGATAGTGTGGCGAGGTGTCCCGTTACAGACTGAACCTATTTGATATTCTTTGGAGATTCCATATGGATTAGTTCCCGTAGTTGAACAAGGTTCGCTTCAATCCCTTGTTTGCTGATAACATAACCGAGAAACTTTCCACTACGAACCCCGAATGCGAATTTTACTAGGTTTAGCTTAAGATTAAACTTACGCCGGACTCCAAAATGATTATGCAGTATTTCGAATTGCTTGTTGATTGTATTGGTTTTGACGATCATATCGTCGATATTCGCTTACATGTTATACCCCAATTGATCTCTGAAGATGTGGTTGATAAAGTGTTGTTAGGTAGATCCTGCATTCTTCAACCAAAAATCCATCAGAATATAACAGTAAATATTCAAAACTAGAAGTCGAATCCCCTCACTGATCGATATGAGGCAACGGGAAGACATCCTTAAAGGACGCCTGATTCAAGTTGGTCAAATCAACGCACATACGCCACTTTCCTACTCTTTTTTTTAGATGCAGAGGGTTCGCCACCCAAATCGGAGATCGGGCTCGGCGTATACGCATGAGCCTAAACATCTTATCCACTTCACTATTGATACACTCTTGCTTTTGTACTAAGATTGATCGACGTTTTTGTCATACAAGTTTAGCATATCTACCTATGACTAGCTCATGGAAAATTACAGATGGGTCTAACCCCGACAAATCACTAGCATTCCATACAAAGATATCCAAATTTTTCTTTGAGAAACTTATCAAGTAACTTCTAAAATAGAATATAAATCATTACATACTCGTAAGTTGCGGTCATCGGTCACAAGTTTGTCATTTGTGTCTTCAGGAGCACTATCGGGTCGTTCGCTCTATCTAGAATCGTCTATAGGATTAGGCAAGGGGTGTTGGTGTTGGGTTATTCTGGTCCCCATTTCTGGTTAGTTGCTACCATAACGCATAATAGGTTCTGGCAGTTCGGCAGCTCCCCTTTATGATACCAACCGAGTTTTCGACATGATACTTGATCCATTTATTGAAAGTGCAAGGAGTATCCTCCATCTGATTCAGCCACGATCTACCAATAATGGTGTGGTAAGAGCTTGGGGAGTCATAAATCATAGACAATGTCTTGAGTTTCTTCTTAGTATCCCCGTGGCCAACCGTAACCATAAGTTGAACTCACCGACGCATTGAGATGATTTTACCTCATATCCGACCAAAGTTCATTGGGTAGATTTATATGGCAGGACCTCTAATATTCGATCATAGCTGGATTTGAAGATTATATTGGTCGATCTGCCTCCATCGACCAATACCTTGGTTACCATCGATCCTCACCGTTAAAGCATCCTCATGTGGTATAGCAATCCTTCGGATATCTTCATCGTTAAAAGTGAAGTCAGCTACTGGGTCGCGGTAGTTATGGAAGGAAAATATCTCGACTGCTTGCACGTCATGCTCGGTCTTAGCCCTTTTACTAGATTTTTTTCGTTGTTTGGTAAATTTTTCCCCCTAAAATTGTAAATAGCCATTGTTGCTTTCCTTTGTCAACCTTTTTTCTCATCCCAACGGGCCTTGTCGTCTTTCGGAGGAGTTTCCTCTTTCTATTCGTGCTACGATGGTTCTCTTGTTGCTTAACAAATTGTAGGAACTCATCGTGTTCGATTAGCCTTGAATCTTCTCCTGGAGATGCCATCACTCGTTGGTCGAATTTCTATAGTCGTTGTGATAAAAGCAAAAATATCTACTCGAATATTTATGGTTAGGAGTGCTTATAGTGCAAGGGGGAAAATATTGTGTCCTTTTCTTCTATTGGTCCTATCGTAGATGAACAAGATCGTCTCGGTTAGCGGATTAAAACTCTGTATCGACTTCTCATAGTGCGTTGGTTGTCGGTTACTTGCGCCTCGTGCACCATCACGGCGAGGTCCTTCATGTCTGTGAATCTCATTTCGTTGCATCGTCAACCCCAGTGAATTAGTCTGGCCGGGCTAGGAGATCTCCCATCGTTTCTACTGGAAAAATAACTAAGTCTGCATACAACTTCACCCTTTGGTGGAGGCATATCTTGATGCAACGTCCATCAACTTCTCTAAGTCTAGCAAGGAATTTATGACATGGATAAAACGCTTGACATAGATTTTTAACGTCTCCCCCTTTATTTGGTAGAGGTCCATAATGGAGGTTCTCTTGCGTCGGGACTCTGTATTGCCAATAAATTTATCTATGAAGGCGCCCCATAGTCCCGCGGAATCATAAATAGACCCTTTAGGAAAACCACTAAACCAATCCTAGCCTTCTTGGAGACTCTTGTCGTACCTCTCAGTGTTGTTCCCGCTCCTTGGACCATTTTTCGCCACTACTCTCACCTTCTCTTTTTCCATCCTTATCGTGCTTAGAAGATTGGTATCCTTGATGTGCTCGATTGGCCTTAGAAGGTTGCTTCCCCTGGTTGTTCCCTCACACCTTAGTTGTTAACGGATGAATGGAATCATTCAGTTCTGTCAGGGTTGCTTTGGCTGCGGGATCTTTGACCTCCTGGTCGTGGGCAGTCCTTTACTTTTATTAATGCATAATCCTCATATGCTGCTTCAAATGGTAGACTATTCAAATGGCCGCGGGTTTGTCGTCTCGTGTTGCGGGCTCAACATGGTCTGCGACACCCCCCGCCGCCAATGGAGTGATTCCCAAGCAAGTTGCATTAAGGGGTTGGCCGCCCTCAGTTCTCGTGTCAACGATGTTTGCATTCTGATTCTTCAAGTTGACGCGCCAAAAGGTGCTACCCAAATTTTCTCATCAATTTGATCCACCACAGACCTTCAATTTTCTATAGTTGTGTTTCTCTCAAAATGTCCCAATCGATCCCTGAGCGTGTTACTACCATTGCTTAAAAGCTTTTTTCTTTACAAGATTCCCACGGACGACACAAAATTTGTTAGAGGAAAATCTCACGAATATTTTTTAAGTATTAGTTTATTAATCTAGGAAGAAAATATCTAAATGCTTACAAATTTGCATTCACATTTATATTCTCATCTGATAATTTCTCTCTCCTACTAAGTGCATTATTTTCGTAACTAAGATTGTGGATCTATATTTATGGCCATTACTTCAGTCCTTGCTAGTTACATAGGCTGCTTAATAATAAATTACCTTTATTAACTTTTGATTCCCTTTGAAGCTCTTTGTTATGCGTTAATCATGTTTGCGCCTCGTAGGCATCGACAACTTGTAGAACATCTCCTGTAGACCTTGGCCTGAACAAGTTGGTCTTTACAGGTGGCCTCTGCTATGTCAAGTTATCGCATGGATTGACTTTAATCAGATAACGCCTGGATTTTCCCAAGACCTCTATTTGGTCGTTCCTTATGAGGTGACATCGGTGTCTTATAGTAGGGCCTCTACTTAGACGTCAGATTTGATGTGTGCGTGCAACTAGATAGGTCGTCGCGGTATGGTGCAAAAACCCCTCAGCCATGCTTATGTTTAGTCGTTGGGAATGGTGTAAATATGTTGTCTGTAGTTCACCTCAATATGGTATCGGAACCCCTTTGCTAGGCCTTGGTTCTGTCTCATATTACTACCATAAAATCACATCTTTCCCGACGATATCTACTCCAACACGGGAAACCTTATGAACATTGTTAGGAGATTTCATATGGTGTTATTTGGGTTAGGAATTAAAAGAGAAATTATGGGAGCCTCGCATTGGCAAGCTGGACAAGGCAACCAGGTTGATGTTCAAGGAATCCTTGAAAACTCGCTGAGCGGTGAATGAGTTATGGGAGTTAATCCAGCAGGTAATCAGGAAACTTACACGGCAGTATAAAAAAATGATGATCAATCTTAGATAAACGCTAAGGGAAAAACCAACGAAGCAGTTCAGGAGGATAATCTTCTTAACCAAGGTATGTAATCCACCCCATATAATGTGCAAATTTTGGAAACTCATATATTTGGGATAAAACGGGAGAAAATTAGAGCCGTCTAGCGAAATCAAAAGAGAGATGAGAAAGCCAAACATCGATTTGATACGATCACCGACACCCTCTAACGTTTAAGAGAAACGGTCCTATCTAAGATGGCGTTCAAGTAGAAAACCCATCAAGAAGTCAGTCAGGCCTAGGGAACTCGTAGGACTAATTACCATACCTAGGGAAGCGAAAGCACCAAAGAAATAAAAACCAATAAGCTATAGAAAAAGAGGGTGACACACTTCAACCGGAACGACTTGTCAAACAACGAGGCTCCTCGCGAGAGCAAAGAGCTCGAAATGGTGGAGTACGATCACGTAAGGCCATCTTTGGTTGTTTATGTTTTTAAAGAGTTCACATTCGTTAAACGAATCTTGGAAGGAAAATCCCTCGAAAGTTGATACTCACAAGATGGACTCGTATAACTATTCAAGATACCATGAGTACCACCTAGATCAGTTTTGGAATATGATAATGGCCTCCAACTCAGACAATGCTCTACTTTGCATAGCCTTCTCCATTACATTCAAAGAAAATACCCTTGACTGGTTCAACTTCCTCCAAAAAGGGTCGATTAAGTATTTAGAAGGGTTATATGTCGCTTTCAGAAACCGTTTCGTTGGAAACAAGTATCATAAACGCGAGGACGATGCTATCATGGATTTGTACCAAAAAAGGGATGGGATACTGAAAGGTTATGTAAAAATGTTCGTCTGAGAAATGTATTTCCTCTCGCCCTATAAAAAAATGGTGGTCGTATAAGCTTTTAAGAGAGAACTGGATCTAGAAGGATCGTTCTTCATAGACCTAATGTGATTCCCTGTCTAGAATAATATTTAGCCAAGTAAGACCAGCTCGTCATGGTAGATGACTTAAAGAAGGGGCACTCAATGCCACCTCCACAACATAAGCCTCACAAGCTAAAACATCTGACTTATGTGTTACGAGGAGGCGCCCCGTGTGGACTCGTCCAGATCCCAAGTAAGTAGATCATATTATTCTTAATATGATAATCATGCGTAACACTGGAACAAGGCAAGATCGTCCGAGTAGGTAACAAGCTTAACCCACTATTTAAAGACGATTTGATAGCACTGTTGTAGAAACATTAGGACGTATTCGAATAAAATGCAAAACACGATTTGATAGCACTGTTGCAGAAGCATTAGGACGTATTTTCATAAAATGTAAAACATTTCAACGATATTAATCCGAACGTCATATGTCATTAATTTTCAATTGACAGAAAAGTCTATCTTATACGACCGAAGTGGCGGACTTTCTCCCTGAAGAAACCGGAGGAAATCTTTAAAAAAAGGTTTACAAAGTAGTCAAACTTGCGCACATTTAGTACACGCAGTGCCTATGTGGATTTCAAACCTTGTTCTAGTACAAAATAAGAACGAGAAAATGCATATGTGTATGTACTTCATTGATCTCAACCGGTGTACCCTAAAGACGCGTTCCCTCTCCTAAGAATTGATCAATTGGTTGATACCACTTTGAGCAAAGAACTTTAATCATTTATGGATGCCTATTCTGGATGCAAAAAAATACCAATGAACCCCGCGGATGAGAAGCACACTACATTCTAAACCGAGCGTGGTATCTATTGTTACAAAGTCAGACCATTGGAATTATAAATTGCGGGATCAACATATCAAAGGCTAATCAACAAAATATTCAAAAAATCAACTCGTTAAAAGCATGGAGCCTTACATTGATGACATGATAGTCAAAAGAAACTTTGAGGAACGACAACTTGAAGTACTCAGGGAGATCATTGAAACCCTATGCAGGTATCGTCTTAAACTCAAACTTTTGGAATTCTCTATTGGTGTGCGCATCAGAAACTTCCTAGGTTTTATTGTCAATCAAAAGGGGATCAAGATCGATCATCCCAACTAAAAGAGATATTGATCATGGAACCCCCATAATATATCAAGGAAGTTCAATGGCTGACGGGACGCCTCACTGCCCTTTGACGATTCATCTCTAGACCATTGGACAAGAGCCAATAATTCTTTAAGGTATTAAAAAAGGACAAATTATTTAAGTGTATTGAGGACTGCAGCATGACATTTCAAGCGTTAACAAAATACTTGACATCGCTAGACGTGCTGTCAGCATTGGACCATGAAGGATCTACATACCTATATTTATTCGTATCCAGCTATGGAGTAAGAAGTGTACTGGTACAAGAGCCGATATGAATATAAAATTTGGCCTACTATTTCAGCAAAGGCCTAGTGTACATCGAGACCAAATACCTTAAAATGGAAAATCTAGCACTCGACTTAGTGATTGTTGCTAGGAAAATGCGCACGTATTGTCAAAGTCATACCATTATCGTGCGCACAACATTCCCATTATGAAGCGTGCTTCAAAAACCAGATATAGTAGAAGGTTCGTCAAGCAGGGCACATACAAAATAATCTACGAGCCACATACACCAATTAAAGGCCAGAAGGTGGCTGACTTCATCAATAAAATCATAGGATGCAGTGAATCCGAAGACAGTACGATTCAATCAAAAGAGAATAACCCTCAATGGATTATCGAGGTTGGCAGGGCCTCAAACGCGACCAAGGGTGCATGAGTCATTTTAAAGGAATCATTCGCAGAGGAAATACAACAAACAATTAAGTTTGGCTTCCAATTTACAAATAATGCAACAAAATACGAAGCAGTACTTGAGGGTACAAAATTAGACCATATCTAAGGAGTAAAAAATTACTCATTCAATCTGACTCATAGCTAGTCATTGGTCAAGTTGGGGGGTCTTTAGAGGCTAAAGAAGAAAGCACACAATGAGGCCTTATGTCCTTAAAAGAATCGGAAAATAACTTTCATCATATTGAGTACGAGAAGCTACCTCGCTTTGCTAATTCAATTGCAGATTCACTCGCCAAAACAACTACCCAAGCAGACAAGCACAAGACTGTTCGATGGTGGTAGCAAGGGTAGATGCATTCAAGATCCATGCAATAACAACAAATACCGATTGGATAAATGCATTCGAGATCGTATCTTCAAAAGCAAACCCTCCCTACTGATAAAGTAGAGCCAAGGTCTATACAGGTTTGTGCAACTAAATATACACTTTTAGATAATATTTTTTACATGAAAAGTGTGAACCGTCCACTACTGTGCTGCATCAATAAAGATGATAAAAAATAATCCAAACCGATATACATGAGACAGAGGTTGGTTCCCACTCCGAATATAGAATTCTTATTAGAATTTTCATAGTAGCAGGCTTCTACTGGCCCAAACTAGCGACAGACGCGCAAGCTCGGGTGCAAAACTGACACCCCTGCCAATAGTTCGTAAACAACCTATATTTACCAATCAAACCAATGAACATAATGCCCGCATCATGCCCTTGAAACAAATGGGGGATAGACTTAGTTGGGCCCCTCCTTATGGAAAGAGGTAAATACAATTTTTAATATTGGCGGTAGACTAATTTACAAAGTAGGCCGATGCTAAGGTTATATCTAGAACAAAGGCCCAAGAGATATGTGGTTTTATGCAAAATCAAATTCATTCACAATTTAGATTCCCATAAAATCTTCTGACCAATAACGGGCCTCACTTCCAAAACACAATCGTTACAACATTTTTTCAGATGCATAGAATTAGTCAGCATTTCTCTACATTGTACAAACTGTATGCTAATAGACAGGTCGAGGTCAGAAATCAAACTATCTAGAAATGGATAAAGAAAAATCTAGAGAACTCGAAGGGAAACTGGCATGATAAACTCATCGAGGTACTATAGGCTTATCAAATTACACCCCGATCAACAACCAGAGATACACCCTTCTATTTAGTATATGAAATAGAAGTTGTTGTACCCGCAGATATTATAATTCCAATCCATCGAATAGCAAACTACTTAGAGTACATGAATGACCAAGTGTGACAGTCATTAGTTGACCTGATCGAGGAAATGAGGGACCAAGCAAGGGTTCAATCTGAGCATTACATAAGTTTGATGAGAAACAAGTTTAATTCCAAGTTGAAACCTCGATCTTCAAAGTGGGTGACTTACACTTAAAGAAAATATTCCACCGAGCTCAAGAAAAAATTACATGCAAGCTTACCCTTGACTAAGATGGTTCGTACAAATTAATTTCCAAAGGACATCAAGGGACACAAATTGGAAGATGTAGATGACAATGCATCAAAACATCCTTGGAATGTTAATAATTTAAAAATGTATCATCATGCCACTTACAGAGGTTGTGCAGTATTTTTCCCCTTTTGGTGGTGCTTAAGGGTTTTAATGAGGCACATTGTAAACTAAAGACATCAATGAAGTCCCTGTTTGTCGAATTCCTCTTAGTTATCTATTATATTTCAATAGAGATATTGATCAAACAATAAAAGAAATAAAGATCTACATATGTATAAAAAGGTCCGCCAAAAACATATAAGCGAACGGAGCCAAGAAGACCCACCCAAATTGGCTACCCAATAGGCCACACTAAGCCCTGATTAAAATTGTCAACAAAAAACGATATAGTTTTATAAACCAAACCTATTAGTCTACATTAAAGGTCATAATGTGCCCGAGCGATTAAATGTTGAATTAATCAAGAGGGAAAAATTGCAAAGTCTTTAAGACCATGCTACAAGCCATACTGAGCCATACTGAGCCTCGACTTATCAAGCCTAAATTGTGAAATAAATATTATGTTAAACCCACGTGGCTACGTATATATTTTTCCAAATAACTATTATATAAACCATTTAACAAATATGCTAGGCCTACATGGCTACGCATATATATTGTTTAATAACTATTATATAAAACATTCGACAAATAAAAATAGAACATTAGTCATTCAAAATATGAACAAACACGAAAAATTAATCCATTGTTGAAAATATATAATCTAAAGCAAAATATAAAAAGAAATAGCTACTCCAAGTAGCCATCTTTTGCACCAGCATCCTCACCACCCTCATTCACGGGCTCAGCCTCTTTTACAATACTATCTGGAGGACCCACAACATCAACGTTATCCCCTTTTTAGCTACCGACTCCTTCAAAACACCGGATAACCCATCTCCAACATTAACCCATATGGTATCAACCCTTTCAGCTTTCTCAAATCCAAATCAGGGTTCGTCTTCCACAATTCAACAATAGTATCTTTCCGAATATTTTCAAGATAATATTGAGTAGCTCCTATTGTATCCATCTCTCCTTCAACGCACGTCTTAGTAGCATGATCAGCGCACTCCTTTTTTAATACGGCCATTTCAGATGTCAACTGCAAAAATTTCTACCATAAGAGTATATCTCAATAGTCAAAGGTTACAACCCTTGATAGTATAATCCTTAACTTTAATAAGAAGTCCAGATTTCTGTGCAATCAATTCAGTGGAACGTTTTGCCAGAATTTCATTTTGCTCCGTTAGCTCTGCATCCCATTTCTTCAAATCATCCCTTTCATAAGTGAGAATAGTTAACTGATCACACATGTCTCATTTTTCCTTCATAAGCTTCTCATGATACAACTTGGAAGTAGTATAGGTTTGCTTGTATCGTAACAACTCAGTGTTGAGGTATTTACGAGATCCAAACATCAATAGTTCAAGCATGAAGTCTTTCATGGCATTCGTATCAGTAGGGGTCATCTTACGGTAGGCTAGCACCATCAAATTAGGAGGACTCTACAAAATACAAAAATATAAGAGAAATATAATGAGTAAAATCATGGCAATACAAATAGATCAATAATTTAGATGTTGATATGAAATCTTACCTCCGCTGTCAACTCCATTTAGTGTTGTAGGATATCTTACATAGACATGTTATTGTAATAAGTCAGCTCGGGGTACTGCTTCAACTGATGGTACATGAGCAAGGAGGGCTTCGGCATGCTAATAGAATCAACACAGTTTTTATTTGTAGAAGTAAGAGAAGGGGTTTGTTTCCCAACAACAACAATATTGTTCTAGCTACCACCTATGGAGCCTTTGGTCAATGATTAGTCTTTGTGCACAGAAAATGGGGTCGTACTCACCACAATGGTTAGCTTATTTAGACTAATATATGGTTGGCTATCGATCTCTTCATGTTGCTCACCAATCAGAACTTCTTTCTTCTTTAATACTCTTTTCTTCCTAATAAATCCATCAGTTGAAGGACTACTTTGTCCCGTTTCATCATCGTCATTCTTCTTAAGATATAACATTACACAATCACTCGAACTATTTTGGTCAAACAAAGATACAATACGTATGGTATCAGAATGGCATGTATCCTCAACCACATGAGCCACCATTTTCTTCTTTTTTGGTTTAGACTGCTCATGATCTATATCCCAATAAGCTATTTTTTCGTAACTTCTACTTCACGCTTAGCAACCCTCATTGGGGAAGTTCCAACCCAGTACCAGCTTGGTTCGCCCCACACACTCTTTCAATCAGTATCAACCGCACTCGATCAACAGTGGTCAACTCTCCTGTAGAAGTAGTAGTAACATTTTCGTTTTTTGATATAGTAATCTCTGAAATTGGTCACAACCCAACTATTAGAAAATTGACAAGGTTAAATAAGTGTGGGTATTCAAGGTGGCATTCATAGAATGCAGCGATATAGAACTTTTCCAATAGATTCACTCCTTGTTCACCATAAACCTTGCCCCACAACTCCTGATACTTCTCAGAATTTGTATCTTCAACGGAGTAAAATAAAAAAAGTAAAAAAATCACCAACAAAAGAGTGTCAACAAAATCTAAAACTAAAAGTAACTCTAAGCTTACATGTCTTTGTCCATCTTCATTCTAATTTGGGTAACTAAAAATAAATGAATACTTCTTGTGTTTGCTAGAATCAGGTAAGTTAACAACCTTGATCCTGCTACGTGTGGATATATAATAATAAGGGGTCTTCAAAAACTTGTATACATCGATCTTAGATAAATAATCCTCTAGGCAAATGAAGATGTCTAAAACTTTGAAGCTAACTAGAATACTTAGCAACAAGCGTTAACCATTAGTTGTTAGTTGCGTTGGATATATCCTAACATATCTAAATAATTCATTGATAAAACCGAGTATGGGTAATCATCATCCTCAGTAAAAAATAATTGTATAAAAACAAGTTTCACCTTCCCGAGCATGATGGGGTTATTCACCCGACTCGGAAGTATAGGTATGACTGAATCTGGAAAGTCGTATAGTACCTTAAATCTACGGTGCCCCTCCTCTATCAAAGATTTATAATTTAGGACCAGAGGATCAAAATAATTATCCAAAAATCCTTTATATTTCACCTTATTAATCAGTGGAAGGCTAAGAACGATGTTGGTAGTAGATTTGTTCTTTTCCGAAGCTTTTTGGCGAGGAATTTATATGGGCAAATAGATAAATCATTATGAGAAGATGGGAAAAGTATTACAAAATAATTTAGAATTTCTAAACAAGAGGTCGAGTATCTTAAGGTCACGGCGATAATGCTAATTAGTGTCACGATAACAAGTATAAAATAGCACCAAAAACAAGAACAAAGGACTTCGATCCTTACATTTTTACTATCTCTTGAAATGGGGAGGACTTGGAATAAAGAAAAAAGAAGAACAACATAACTATATCTTTCCAAAAGTGACTTAAAGCAGGAAAAAAAATCAAATTAATTGCAGCACAACTTATAGTGCTTTATAAATAAAAGGAAAATGGTCACTTAAAGAAATTGGCGCAAAGTATTTTTAAGGTATCCCAATGGGTGAAAGGTTTACCAATCAAATGAAATATAATATATGATGCGCCATTTTGATAAAACATGCAAGTATCATCTGGAACTCTCAAACATAGGTATATGAATTACAATGTCTGACAACTAGGTAATGACATCACAATCGCACGCTTATTGTTACATATTAAAGGTAACTTGTGTATATGACACATGGAAAGCATTGGATAAATAAATAAAGTAAGCCATCGTCATTATCATATTTTACTCTTTTCAATAGTCGAAAGCCTACACCAATTCACATTGAAAATGACTAAGGGGAATCCTGATAAGCCATAACCCTTCCACCGGACTATACCCATCGACTAGGACGAGGTACATTTGATAATGCAGCGAAACTGGAGTGGCATCGGTTAGTAAACGCAAATAATGGCATCGTCCATATAAAGACCGAGCTATACCTCGAATATTATCCGAAGTATCATGGACCGAGAGTATAAATTCATGAGCGATCCTAAGAGGACAAGACCACTAAAAGCATTAAGAAGATAACTTGAAGAACATGGGAACAAACATTTACCCATGATTGGACTCAACTAGGAGTGGAGAACTATCAGGAGATAGTGGGATAATGTATAAGATCTTGTAGTATATAAATGAGTCGAAACCCAATAACAATGGAAGCTATTTTAATTGAAAAATAATAAAACTCAACATTTATTCCCTTCGATATTCTAGTTATTCACCATCACTAAAATTCCTCACCATTAATTATTTTCATCTCTAACCGATGTACACATTTGATTGCACTTAACATATATAATTTGTTATATTAGTTTGAATTTTTTATTATTTTTATAAAATTTTAATTAATTTATAAATATTTCAATAACATATATTTTATAGTATCACAATATAAAACATTTACATCAAATTAGATATTTAAATTTATAGGTCAATCAAGAGTTGTTCGAATATTAATAACTAATGAAAGCGTAATACATTATTTTATAATTTAATTTAATTTAATTTTTTAGATAAATAAAATATAAAAATTGGTTTGTATCTGTTGAATCGAACGGATAAATCTAAAGATGTCACAAAATATTTATAGCGCGAAGTCGAAAATAATGTATCAAAGTCATTTTTACAGAATACGAAAAATATAAACGGCAATAGACAGTGTCACAACTTTGCAACAACTCATTTTTACAAAGTCTAGTAACTCATTTTCTCAAAATCGAAAGAAAGATTTAAGTTGGAACCCCAAAAATCCAACAGATTCAACTAAATAAAATCAGGAAAGCCCAATCACTCCAGCACCAAAAACATTATGTAAGACCATTAACAATAGTGGGCATATTTAATCTCTCAAAAATGCGCCACATCACCACCACGTCAACATAAATCATTTTAATACCAAAAATATATGTAAGACCATTCGTATTAGTATTAGTAGATATATTTAATCTCTCAAAAGTACGCAACATCAGCACCACATAAACATAATCTCCATATAACTTGAAAAAGAATCAGTTTATAGAGCAAAGTATATTTCATCTTTGAGCATACCCCTCCATATTTTTCTCTTCCACGTCATTCTACCATATAATATTCTACCATATATTTTTATTTTTATTTCTTATTATTTAATATATATTTTCATTAAAGTTATATATATTAAAATAAATAGTTTTAATAAATTAACGTAATATATTATCTTTATCAATTTAAATTATAAAATTAAAATAATTAGTTTCAAACTAATACATAATATATTATATATTAAAATTTAAAATTTAAAAATAAAATTAATTTGATTTCTGAAAAAAAAAACTTATAAAATTAACATTTTATTAAAACAACGCACAATATTATTAATCACCTAATTAATTTATTTAATTTTTATTTACAGCAAATTAAAATATATATATATATTGTTTCCAAAATACTAAATAAATAAAAACTCAAAATATTTCGGTGTCAAAATCAAACAAACCAAGTCTTTATTTATAAATCTCAAAAACATATAAATCATGGTATTATTTTTTATTTATTTTTTACTTACTAAAACGTTCAAAAATTGTTTCGAAAAAGCTTAATAAAAAAACTCAAAATATTTGGGTGTCTGAATCAAACAAACCAAATCTCTATTTATAGATCATAAAAGTTATAAATTATGATATAATTTTTTATTTTACTTTTACTTACTACAATGTTCCAAAAAATATTTTGAAAAAACATAATAAATAAACTTAAAACATTTCGGTGTTTGAATTATCGAAACTAAGTCTCTGTTTATAGATGTAAAAACATTACAAATCATGGTATAATTGTTCTTTTTTAACCTACTAAAACATTCCAGAAATTATTTTCAAAATACTAAATATATAAGAAAAAACTTAAAAACTTTCGGTGTCCAATCAAAGAAACAAGTCTCTATTTGTAAATCTCAAAAAATAAAATATAGTTGTATAATTTTTTTATCTTTTAACCAACAATTGTTTCTACAAAAACATTTTAAAACTATATGACTGCAGCGTGCCACATGGTAACCTGCAGTTGGTGTTGACAGAGATGAGCTCGGGTTCATCTTTTTTTATCCCGAGCTCATCTTTGACTTGCCACATAAGAGTGATTTTCGGATGCACATAGTCTAATGGATATCAACCAACAATACATGATACACAATTGCCGAAGCCAGAGACCTGATTTTGTTTAGTTACGTTATTTCTAAACATGATAAATTACTGTGTGTTAAAGCATGTGTGTCAAATATCAACATGGCCAACGGAAAAAAATAGACATACAACCTTAACTCTACTAGGCCAATATATTAAAGAGCATATACGTTTCCTAAATCTGTAACGCGTAACTAATAAATAGAATACTTAGAAGCGTTATCGATATCGAATAATAATTCGATTGCGTTAAATAAGAATAAATTCCTTGCCTAGATAAGTCTACTGTGGGCTCCTTAGCAAAGGAAAAAATATCTAGTGATCACCCAAACGTTATCTTACAAGTATCATCGAATGTAGACGATAACATAACAATGGCTGAGCTTATTGTTACCGACATTGTTGACGGTTGGCGACAAAAATATATGTTATAATAAACAAGATCAAGTCTTTATTGATTGAAAAACCAAGGCCCGAGCACTTCGAATACAAGTTGCCAAATATATTGTACTAAACCACGTCATCCATAGGAAAAACGATATGCGAATGATGTGATGTTGTGTAAACAAATATGAAGTCCTCCTTACCCGCAAAAACTTGCACAAAATAATTATCGAGCCGCACTATGGACACTGTAGATTGATACGATTTCTCTCTTAGCAGGTTCTTACTTGTCCAAGTTGGCAGCTGATGCCAAGTCCATCGTACGAGGATTTGAAGCTTTCCAAAATTATTCATGTACAAGTTGTATGTCAAGCGAACCAATAAGTTTTTTCAGTACTCTTCCCTTTTGAAAAATAAAGAGTCGATCTCGTTGGGCCCTAAAAATAGCTACAATAAAGGCAGTATCTAGTCGTGGCCGTGGATTATTTCTCTAAGTGGGTGGAAGAAAAATCTCTACATAAGATAAGAGCACAAGAAATATGTGATTTTCTATAAATTCTAATTGTATCCAAATATGGGATTCTGAGAATCCTGATGACCAAAAATGGGCTTCACTTCCAAACCACTACTTGTCAGCTTCTTCAGATGATATGAGAAATAAAAAAATCTATATTCCTTCCTACCCCAAACGAACAACCAACTAGATGTAAGAAACTAAACAATTCTCGATGGATTGAAGAAATAACTTGAATGAGCAAAAGGGTAGCGGCCATTGGTTATACTAATTTCTCTCTAGTTTACGGTATGAAGGTCATTGTCATGCAGAAATTATCATCCCCAATCATCAGATCAAACACTACTCATAAGTACAAAACAATGACGATCTCCTAGTTGTTGTCGAAATAATTAAAGAGCGCAGAGATCAGACTCGGGTGTGAACAACGAATTATAAAATCCTAATGATGAGCCAATTCAGCTCACAACTCAAACCCGAAACTCGTGCAGAGAGAGACCTTTTCATGAGGAAACTATTCTATTGAGCGAAGGACAAAAACACCTACAAACTAGCTTCCAATTGGGACAACATATACTTAATTATCTTCAAATAAAATTAAGAGACATGTCGGCTAACCAAAATTAAAGGCAATGCACTCAAACTCCCTTGAAATATGAATTACCTCAAAATGTGCACGTCCATTTTTTTTAATTTCGCTATGCACTATTTTTCTCTTTCAGTGGTGTATGAGGTTTTTAATGAGGCATATTGAAGGGTATTATCATATATAAAGACTTTTGCCAAAAATCATACTCTATTTTATGTTTTCTCTCTATTATTATTATTTGTATAAGATTACTACTTATAATACTATTTGGTAACTTTTGACAAAATGATGTTATCGCCAACAGCGGTCATAACTTAGCAACCGACACCGTCCATAATTATCAATTTTTACATACTTAGGCAACATACTACTGTTACAATCAAACTGATCTCCACAATACAGAGACTTTCCACAGAACCAACAAAGTAATGACAAGGCTCATAACTAAGGGTCCATGCATATATTCAACGTAAGGGGGTCGCATACACTGATAAGATAGAAATCGTGGTTATCAAATCGTGCATACGGTTCACGAACCGACAGGATATGCAAGTAGCGTTATTGTGCCCTGACTTGTGAGTTCAAAGTAGAAAACTAGTAATCAAACCAAGCATGAGATGGCAACACCATCAAGGTACACAACTAGCCATACTGAGCTCTAACTTAGAAGTCAAAGCGTAATTTTGGTTTCCCAAACCAAAACTAAGGTCGAAACACCATCAAGATATGAAACTAGCCATAATGAGCCCTAACCTATGAGTTAAATCGCAACTGTGGTTACCCAAACCAAAGCTAAGGTGGAAACGCTATCAGAATATGCGAATGTCCATACCGAGCCCAAACCTACGAGTCAAATCGCAACTTTGGCTATCCAAATTAAATGTAAGATGGAATTACCATCAACATATGCAACGAGCCATAATGAGCCTTGGAAAACTTGCCAAATACGTACGCCCACTCTCACAATAGTGAATGCCAAGTCTACTCTTTCAACTTCGTATTTTTGTAACAAGCAAGATATTCACACATTATGAGTGCAGTACAATATCTACTTCTCACTCTAAGTAAATAACATCATAACACACCATACACCATACAACTATATTTAAATACCCATAACAGAAACTCAATATCAACATTCATCAAAACAAGCAACAAATTTTCACTATTACATAACAATGATTGTCCATACCAAAAAATAGCAAAACATGGTCGCACAAAATCCGCAAAGGACTCTTCAAATCACACAACACGCGGTGGGGACTTCTGCTTCACACTCACACCTGCATCCTCAACACGAGAGGGAATGGATATAGGGTCGTTTTTTTACCAATAAAGATACGTTCATTACCGGACCATTTTACTTGATGAGCAGTGCCCTCATCCTCACTTTTTGCCTCCTCACTAGAATTTTCTTCTTCTTCAAAGCTTGAAGAGCCATGCCATTCGTCCTCATCTGCACTATGAATTTTGTGTTGGATCATAAACTTGATCCACTTAAAAGACCCAACCCACTCAAAGGGTCCAACCCACTTAATAAGGCCCATCTAGAAAGAATATTCTAGAAACATTTAAATTAATATTTAGTAATTTAGGTTGAGTGCAAGATACACTTTTAGATTGAGTGTAAGAAACACCTTAACTTTGAGTGTAGTATTGATGTTGAGTGTGTTAGTATCCAAAAGCCTCTTGGATGGTGGATCTTTGTCTCCACTATATTCCTATAAATAGTGGAGCTCTCCCACCATCTAGAGAATCACACAAACACACCAAGAATCAAAGTTAGAGAGAAAATTAGAGTGAGAGAAAAGAGAGACAAGAATGCTCTCTTGAGTGTTAGAAAAATATTTTCTCTTCTTGTGTGAGGTTTAAGAGTGTTCTTGTAATATTTCTCCTTTTCTATCTATATCAAAGTTGTTTGTTTGTTTTAAAGAGAGTGTTGTTTTATATTTTCCGCCAACAAAGTGGTATCAGAGCCACAAGCTCTTTCCAAAATTTTGTTTTTTAAATTTTCAACATATTGGAAATTTTGTTTTTAAATATTCAACATATTTAAAAATATGGCAAATGGTGTATCATCCTTCCAAGTTCCAACACTCAAAAACAACAACTACGACAATTGGAGTATCAAGATGAAAGCTCTCTTTGGAGCACATGATGTGTGGGATGCCGTTGAAAAAGGGTTTGACGAACCCGAAGATGAAGCAAACCTTACTCAAGAGGAGAAAACAACTTTCAAAGATTTAAGAAAGAGAGACAAAAAAAGCTCTCTTCATCTATCAAGCATTAGATGATGATGGCTTCGAAAAAATTTCAAGCGCATCTTCCGCCAAGCAAGCGTGGGAGAAATTACAAATCTCTTACAAAGGAGTCGAAAAGGTGAAAAAGGTACGTCTCCAAACATTAAGAGGTGAATTTGAATCATTACATATGAAAGCGTCCGAATCTATTTCGAAATATTTTTCAAGAGTAGCAACCGTTTCTAATCAATTAAAAAGAAATGGTGAGAAGTTAGAAGATGTGAGAGTAATAGAAAAAATAATCCGTTCGTTGGATCCCAAATTTGAGCACATCGTCGTGACGATTGAAGAAACTAAAGACTTGGAGAAAATGATGATCGAAGAACTCCAAGGATCATTACAAGCCTACGAAGAAAAGCACAAGAAGAAGCAAGAGATCACCGAGCAACTCCTCAAAGTAGAACTCAAGGACATGCATGCAAGTCAAGACGATGATAGAAACCAACGTGGCCGAGGAAGAGGTAGAGGCCGCGGACGAGGTGGTTATCACGGCAGTGGACGTGGCTGGAATTACAACAACAATAATTCCAACTACAACTACGAGAAACAAGAAAGCTCAACACGAGGTCATGGAAGAAGAAATACGAACTCGAGGTATGATAAATCTCAAATCAAATGCTATAAATGTCAAAGGTTTGGACATTATGCTTCCGAATGTAGAGGCCCCAACAATAGAGTTGAGGAGAGGGCCAACTATGCCGAGGAGAAGACGGAGGAAAAAGATATGTTATTACTAACATACAAAATCACTAATGAAGGTCAAGAGAACACGTGGTATCTTGACAGCGGTGCAAGCAACCATATGTGTGGGAAAAGAAGCATGTTCGTAGAGATCAATGAAGCAGTGAGTGGAAATGTCTCTTTTGGAGATGATAGCAAAATATCGGTGAAAGGAAAAGGTAACATTCTTATTCATGCAAAAGATGGTAGTCACCAAATTATTTCAAATGTCTACTACGTACCAAGCATGAAAAACAACATTTTGAGCTTGGGACAACTACTAGAAAAGGGCTATGATATTCATATGAAAAATTATAGTCTTTTTCTAAGAGACGACAAAGGAGACTTAATAGCTAAAGTCCAAATGTCAAAGAATAGAATGTTTCCTTTGAATATTCAAAATGATGTTGCAAAGTGTCTTAAGGCGTGTTACAGAGATTCGTCGTGGCTATGGCATGTTCGATTTGGGCATCTAAACTTTTCAAGTTTAGAGTTATTGTCAAAGAAGGAAATGGTGAGAGGGTTACCATGTATCAATCATCCTGACCAACTATGCGAAGGATGTTTACTTGGAAAGCAATTCAGAAAAAGCTTTCCAAAGGAGTCAGAGTCAAGAGCCAATAAACCTCTCGAGCTTATTCATACCGATGTGTGTGGTCCAATCAAGCCGAGCTCTCTAGGTAAAAGTAACTACTTCCTTCTCTTCATTGATGATTTTTCAAGAAAAACGTGGGTATATTTCTTGAAACAGAAATCCGAAGTCTTTGGAATATTTAAGAAGTTCAAAGCAGTTGTGGAAAAGGAAAGCGGAAATAAGATTAAAGCCATGAGATCTGACCGAGGAGGGGGGTTCACATCCAATGAATTCCTAGAGTTTTGTGAAGCACATGGAATTCGTCGCCGCTTGACAGTTCCTAGATCACCTCAACAAAATGGTGTGGCAGAAAGGAAGAATAGAACAATCCTTGATATGGCGCGAAGCATGCTTAAAAGCAAGAAACTGCCTAAGGATTTTTGGGCGGAAGCAGTGGCATGTGCGGTTTACTTGTCCAACCGATCTCCAACAAGAAGTGTTTGGGGAAAGACACCACAAGAATCATGGAGTGGAAGAAAGCCCGGAATTTCCCACCTGAGAGTATTTGGAAGTGTAGCCCATGTCCATGTACCAGACGAACAACGAACCAAACTCGATGATAAAAGCAAGAGTTTTATCTTCATCGGTTACGACTCAAGTTCCAAAGGCTACAAGTTATACAACCCAAACAACAAGAAGGTTGTGATAAGCCGAGACGTGATAGTTGATGAAGAAAGCGAATGGGATTTTGGGTCTCATACAAATGAGTTCACATTTTTCCCCCAAATTGAAGAAGACGAGCAAACACCGAATGAGCAATCACAAGATGTTGCAACCCAACATGCCTCACCAAAAGCAACTACTCATAGAGACTCGCCACCTTCATCATCGTCAAATAGTAGTCAAAATGAGAGAGCAGTGGAACGTATAAGAAGCCTTAGTGATCTTTATGAGGTAACCGAACCAATGGATAACATTACACTCTTTTGTCTCTTTGCTGAATGTGAGCCAGTGACATTTCAAGAAACTGCACAAGAGAAACAATGGAGAGACGCGATGGATGAAGAAATTAGAGCCATCGAGAAGAATGACACATGGGAACTCACCTCACTTCCCAAAGGGTGCAAGACAATAGGCGTCAGATGGTTATACAAAACCAAGAGAAATGCTAAGGGGGAGATTGAAAAACACAAAGCGAGGCTTGTTGCAAAAGGCTATAGTCAAAAGGCGGGAATTGACTATGATGAGGTATTCGCCCCCGTTGCCCGATTGGAAACTATTAGATTAATAATTTCTTTGGCAGCTCAAAACAAGTGGAAGATACAACAAATGGATGTAAAGTCAGCATTTCTAAATGGCGTCCTTGAAGAAGAAGTCTATATTCAACAACCATTAGGCTATGAGGTCAAAGGCCACGAAGACAAGATGTTGAAGCTAAAGAAGGCTCTTTACGGGCTAAAACAAGCACCAAGGGCATGGAACAGTGGAATCGACAAGTATTTCCAAGAGAATGGCTTCAACAAATGTCCGTACGAGCACGCTCTATACACCAAGATCAAAGATGGAGATATTTTGATTGTGTGTCTCTACGTGGATGATTTGATCTTCACTGGAAGCAACCCAAACATGTTTAATAAATTCAAAGAAGTGATGACAAAAGAATTCGAGATGACAGACTTGGGGCTCATGGCGTACTACCTTGGCATTGAAGTTAAGCAACAAAAAGATGGAATTTTCATCTCACAAGAAAGCTATGCTAAAGATATCCTGAAGAAGTTTAAGATGGAGAATTGTAGCCCAATAAGCACACCCATGGAGTTTGGAGTCAAAATGTCCGAGCATGAAGAAGGCGAAAGTGTGGATCCGACATCATTCAAAAGTTTGGTAGGAAGTCTACGCTATCTAACTTGCACGAGACCGGATATTCTTCATGCAGTTGGATTGGTTAGTCGTTATATGGAATCTCCAACAACAACTCATTTCAAGGCTGCAAAGAGAATCCTTCGTTATCTGAAAGGTACAATCGACTTTGGATTACTCTATTCCATTTCTAATGATTTCAAACTTGTTGGGTATAGCGATAGTGATTGGGGTGGAGACATAGACAATCGAAGGAGTACTACTGGATTTGTATTCTTCATGGGAAACATTGCTTTCACATGGATGTCAAAGAAACAACCGATAGTCACATTATCCACTTGTGAGGCAGAATATGTTGCTGCCACTACCTGTGTTAGTCATGCAATTTGGCTTAGAAATCTATTGAAGGAGATAGACCTAACACAACATGAGCCAACTAAGGTCTATGTCGATAATAAGTCAGCAATCGCCTTAGCCAAGAATCCAGTATTCCATGATCGAAGCAAGCATATAGATGTCCGCTACCACTACATAAGAGAGTGTATTTCAAGAAAGGATGTGCAAGTTGAATATGTGAAGACACAAGATCAAGCTGCTGATATTTTCACCAAGCCACTAAAAAGCGAAGACTTCAAACGATTAAGGAAACTACTAGGGGTCACGGGATCAAGTTTAAGGGGGAGTGTTGGATCATAAACTTGATCCACTTAAAAGACCCAACCCACTCAAAGGGTCCAACCCACTTAATAAGGCCCATCTAGAAAGAATATTCTAGAAACATTTAAATTAATATTTAGTAATTTAGGTTGAGTGCAAGACACACTTTTAGATTGAGTGTAAGAAACACCTTAACTTTGAGTGTAGTATTGATGTTGAGTGTGTTAGTATCCAAAAGCCTCTTGGATGGTGGATCTTTGTCTCCACTATATTCCTATAAATAGTGGAGCTCTCCCACCATCTAGAGAATCACACAAACACACCAAGAATCAAAGTTAGAGAGAAAATTAGAGTGAGAGAAAAGAGAGACAAGAATGCTCTCTTGAGTGTTAGAAAAATACTTTCTCTTCTTGTGTGAGGTTTAAGAGTGTTCTTGTAATATTTCTCCTTTTCTATCTATATCAAAGTTGTTTGTTTATTTTAAAGAGAGTGTTGTTTTATATTTTCCGCCAACATTTTGTTCGTATAACTCTAAGATCCTCACAATACCAACATGTATCATTCAGTAGGAACATGTATCGTACTCGACTCTTTTTCCACATCCCTAAATTGTGATGCCTCGTTGCTAAGAAAAAAACTCACCTTCATTACCATTCAGTTCATACCCTTAGCTTTTCAACATTCAAAATCGTCTTAGGTACCCTATAGATATTCACCCCATCATCATTAACTCGTAGCTCTTTCTTGTTTGGTGCCAGATTACCTTGTTATTCGAAATAGGGACCATACCAGACTTCACCAATCCTTCATTCAGAGAAGGGACCTCTTCTTCCACTGACAAATGCTTCATTTTCGATATTGGGACCCTTCCTATTTTCAACACGCGGACTTTCTTCTTGGAGGAATTTCCACTAGCCTCGTGTCATGTTGAGAAATGTTCATGTCCTTCATGGCTTGTTTATTTTTCCCAACTTTCTTATTTATGGATGTCACCTCGGTTTCTTCGGGAGTTATTTTCTTTGGGACTAGTGTAACTCTCCGAGTTTCCTATTTCTCTGGTGGAAACTAGTGTAACTCTCTCATCTTCTCTCATGACAAGCTCGAGAATATACCACAACCCAGCTAGCAAATAGTTGAGCTTGGTAAATAACAAATAAGAATCCAAAATCCACACTGATTATACCATAGCGGATAGCTTTGTCATTATATTTCTGACGTCACCCTCACACACTTTTCTGAACAGTAGTAGATATTTCCATGTATCTTTAAAATATAAAAATGCGTAATAAGAACATTCGCTGAAACAAGTTAACCCAAACCCTCTCTTACGTGAATTTATCCATCTCGGTTCAACTTGGTCATACTCCGATGCACTCTGATACTCATATTATAGGGACACAAACATGGAGGATTTTTTCTATTGATCATCCAAAGTGGGAGGTTGACATTTTGATTCCCACTTCGAATAAACACAAATTAAAAGGTGAATTAGACAGTTTGTTTACATCTACATTTGACAACAAATCTTTCGAATCCACTAGGATATCTTGGAAACGTGATTTGAGCATTATATTAAGTATTATCCACTAGCTATTCGTTAATTTAGGGTATATTTATATATAGATCGTCATAATATATCTGCAAGTTTCTTCGATCAAGATTGAGCTATTTTATTTTTCATGTGGGTCGTTGTTTCACTATGTCTTGCTTTTGGGGTCATTTTCAATTATATGGAGTGCACCTTAATAGTAATGAAAGGCTTTTACCTCTTAGAATAAGGATATATGACCCATGTGATAATATGGACTTATTAGGTTTCCCCTTGGTTCTTAAGTATAACTTTATAATTAAAGACTATAAAAACAAGGTAAAGGCAATGCAACAATGAAAATGGCTCCCCAAATTCTTGACTATAATCTTTTATTGTAAAGAACTATATGAAAAAATAAGGGTCATCTTGTTATTTGAGTTATAATCTATACCTCTGTCCTTTCCTTTCTAGCTTAGGCAGTGCTTACCTCATAAATATCATACTATTTTAATTTTATTTAGCAAACAAATATAAAAGTATTCATATTTAACATCGTTTTCATTGAGTATGAACTATTATCCCTTTATCTGTTTCTTAATATAAGGGTATAATTTACTACTATCACCTATATAAAGGTTTCAAACATGTTTTCTTATAACTTCTTTGAAGCCCTCTCTCTAAAATATTTTATGGAACTTCTTTTTCAAAAGTTATTGTATCCCTTTTTTCCCTTCTTAAAAATTTCAAGTTCATATTATTAAAAAATCAAACAGTTTAAAGGTAAAATTTTAATTTTTTTATATGTATTTATTTTCTCTGTATATAGGTCATGGAAAAAGTCGCGAGTCTCGTATACTACTTCGTCAAACTGGTTTCTAAAACAATCATAACAGGTTCCTAAAACAATCATAAAGTGGAAATTTTGTAGCCTATCTTCTAACTACGAATATGTTACTAGCATCGTGAATGAAATGAGATTTATTATCATGAACTCATCTAAAAAATTGTCTTTTGAAGAAAAATCTAAGGATATTATTACTTTAGAAACATTAAACACATACACTGCCGTATCGTCTAACCAGTTCATAATTGAATATCCTTCTATACTTGACTTAGAAAATGTTGTTTAAAGAGTCATTTTCTTATATAGATTTTTTCTCTTCACTTGTGAACCCTATTATTTATCTTAAATAACTCGAGTATGATGAATTTTGTTATAATTATGTTATTCCTGACTATATTTGTATTAGGCTTCTCAAGGAAGGAGGTCTTCCTCGTCACAAAAAACGGACGAGGTGTGTTTTTTCTACAACCTTATGAATTATGGTCTCAAATTTCCACACTATCCTCTTATACTTAGTTCTTCTAATATGTATGAATATTGCTTACTCAATTGAATTCCAATGTTTAGAGAAACTTGATTAGCGTCGCATTCGACTCTAAGATCCTTAAACAATCTATAAATATTAAAGATGTTATGTTCCAATATAAAATCCAAAACTAAGCCCTTTTATTCTCTCTCTTTGGGTCATTTGGACTGGGTCATCAAGCTAACTTATTCGAATCATGAATAGAAGTCAAGCTTCTTTTATGTAACTAGTGTTTGGGAATCCGATCAAGAAAGTGACCAAATTGAAATATGTTGGATGAAAACATATAAGATATGTAATGATTTCTTTAATAATTTTAACAATATATAGATCATCATTTTTATTGTTATTAATATTTATTATTATTTTGATTTATAGTTGTTTCTCTTTTAACTAATATTTGCATACCCTTTGCTTGAAATCCTCATTTATTAAAACATTTATCACGAGTTTCTTACAATCGTTGGGAAGACGACCATCGCCTTCTATTCACAATGAATTTTTTTGTTTTGTCTTAATTTTTCCTATTCGAAAGCTTTAAAATATCTATGCAATAGAAGATTAAGATCCATGAACGAAACATTATTTGAGTTCGTCAGTAAATCCTTATTTGAGAAGATGGCTGGTGGAGATCTTAATAAAGCCTTATTTGAACATATGGTTGGTGGAGATCTTGTTGGACTCACCACCAATGTACCTTATAAGAAAAACAATAGAAAGACGCGGCAATAAAGATGATGAGGCAATGCCCAATAAAATAGCAAAATAATCTACAAATAAAAAGAAAGAATTCTTCTCAATCTATCTCTCATGTAGTAAGCTGCATCCCTCATCCTCAAAAAATCTTCTCTCAAAATAGTATATGTAAAAAATACACCAAGAAAAAAGAACCCTGAGTCTGCTAACAATTTTTAATGTTGTACCAATTATGCAAAATGACCATTCAGCCACCTTTGGTAGTACATTATCATTTTTAGAAGTCATGGGTAATCATCATCTTTAAATCCATAAACTTTGGTTAAATGTCAACTTGATTTATGTCCTATCAGTCTTGTTGATTCATGACATGTCCTACATATATACTTCAACGTCATGCATAAAGTGTCTTGGATCTAATTTCACTTTATTATACATAAGGTTTTTTGAAATAAACATATTATATTCATACTAATTGATGATGGGTAACTTGGTCAAGCTTTGGGCCGAATTTTAAATCAGTCTAAGTTGTATTTATTATTATGAGTAATATGACCCATGATTGAAATTTTTTCTATTAGGTCATTAGAGCCAAGATGACCCACAATAGTAATTATAAATAAGACTTGTCATCCCAATTTTGGTGGATGGGCATTCATCTCTACTATTTAATATCATTTATTACTCTTTCTTTATCTAACTTTACGCTTTGTTTTACCTACCTACTAACTATTATGATGAGTTAGTCCCGGAATTATTAGGAACTCTCTCAGTGCTTTGAATCACAAGTCAGTCAAAGCTAACTAATCAAACCTAGACTCACTACTAATAATTTTACGGTTTTAATCGTAGAGTTACTATAATTATTCTTTCATGGCTAGCCAATTCATAGCATCTGCTGATATACATGCTTTAAGCAGTAGAGTCAATTTTCCCATTTATTTTGTAGATAGCATATTCAATTTAAAAAATTAGCTTCAAAAAGAGAAAAATTAGTATTATGAGCTTAAGATGAAGTATGGCAAATTGGTTATTAAAAATACTAAGCTAAAGAACAATATTGAAAATGTGCAGAACATGAAGGCGAGGATAACTAATTTTAAGGAAAAAGTTAAAAATGCTGAAAAAATAGGGATGATGTAGACAAGAATGTGCGTATAAAATTCGTAAAATATGTCAATGTTTCATGTGCTAAATACAAGAAATGATTAGTATTAGTTATATGGAAATAAAACTTTGGTATTTATTTTGGGTAATTAGGGAAATATATTTCTTGAAAGAATTAGCCAATTAAGAAATAAAAGACAACATTTCTGATGAGATAATGCATTACAGGAAGATGACGAGCTTGCCAAAGATGGAGATAATGACAAGCCTGATGCTAAAAATGGTATGGAATGTATATTTGTTGATGATAATGCAAGTGTTGTTGAAGACAATGTAAATGATGGTTAAGAAAAACTACCTCTAATAAAAGAGTTAAACTTGTGTTTCATTAGTTTGAAAACTTCTTTGTTTTTTACGAACTTTAGTACCTTTCGTATCCATCAAGTTTGTTTTATCGAGTGATGTCCGACTGTTATTGTTACTTAATTTTGTAATTTAAGTTTGGATTTAGTTTGCACATTAAAACATTTAAATTTCATGTAAAATTATATATTTTCTTCGTATTATCTTGGCTTATTTTGAATTTGTATACTTTTAATGGTAGATACCCATAAGATCGTTTAATAACTTATCATTTATTTGTTGTTTTACTCTTTGATTGTATTTCTTTTTGGCTCGTTGAAACTATTCTTTTATTAAACTAAAGTTAGTTCGTCAACGTTAAATCGTCAATTCTTCGGTAATTTTTAATCATATCGTAAGTTATCTTTATTGTATAATTTAAATATAACCATAATATGGGCCAATATATACCACAGTATGGGCATATGTATGGCCTTCAAGGCTTGGTTTTTCGTTTCGTGTTTGATATAGTGTTCAGCCCACTGTAAGAGTAATTGCGTACCCCGTACGACATGAAATATAACCATATACACGTTTTTACAGAGTGGTCAACCTATATTATGGTAAATTATGTACCTCGTGAGGCATGCCATATATCTTTATTCATTTATATAGCTTCCTTTATTTAGAATGATGAAGCTTTTATTATCTCATGGTAATTATATGAAACGATTTATCGATATGTTAAGGTCATCATATTTTTATTCTTATGGTTTTTCTTTCCTTTCCATTTTCCAAAATTATACACGAATATATTAAAATGGGAAAAGGATAATATTGATGATATCCTTAAACTATCCCATCAAAAAACTCATTTGTGCCACCATGAGAGAATAGTAGTACATTGACCAAGTTTACACTGAGTAATTGTATGATTTTTAATACTTAATAAGCTTAGGATGTTTTTAACATGTTGTCCTCTAAATCAACTAAATTTTATACTCCATAATTTTCTCCTTACAAGAATATTCTGACAAAATATTTGTGCAAATCCTTTAGAATTAACAAAGTTTCATCCTTATTTAGATACCTTAAAAATGTTCATGTCAAGATCTTTCCATATAAGTCTCGTCAGTTATAAAAAATTCCATTTCTTATATTTTCAAAGTTTGTGTCTTAGCCTTAACTTAAGACAAAACCTGATCTTTGAGAAATAAAATATATTTTTTATTCTAATTAGCATAAAGAACCACAAACATCACTTCCAAGTAATATTTGGTAAATTTAATTGAAGGAGTTGTTTTAAGTATAACCATAGGATTTCCTACTAAACAGCCCAAACTTGCTATGAAATCATTATTGGCATTTTTTAGATGAGGTACTTGTATAAAAATTAATATTCTAAAGCTCTCTTCAAGTTGCTTAATTAATTTAAAGTATTCTTTCTTATTTTCTTGTTTTGTTTCAAACATTCTCTAAATTTTGCTTATAATTAGTTGAGAATTAGGCAAAATAAAACGACCTTAGCCCCACAAATACTAACCAATTTTATTCATGCAAAAATTGTCTTCTACTATGCTTCATTATCTCTAGTTTCAAAATCTAATTTGATTGCTTGTTTAATTTTATCCCCGAAAAAGGTAATAAACATAATTTCTACTCCATAACCATTCAGACTAGATGCTCCATCAATTCATATTAGATATGACCTCGTCTTCCTTGCTGTTTCAACTAAACCAAAAGCTAAATTTTTTCAAACCTATATGTCTTATTTTAGCATCAAAGAACATTCCGGTGGATTTAACTTCAAACTGAATATTTTTTAGGTGTCAAATTTCCTTATTCAAACTTGTTTCCCATTATCAATGTCGAAATTTATTGTTTCATCCAATGTCTATATTATACAAACTATTCCCCTAAGGTCGTCAAAATCTTCTTCACTAGATCCTACCAAAAGTTTATTAAATTTTATTGGGGTATGTGATTGATATGCGATGATGTTTCTTGGAGATAATGCGATCGAATAGAATTTCTTAGGTACTCACTGACCTCCTATAATAACTCCAACGTACCTTCTAAAAAAATACTTCACGCGTGATGGTAAGATGATGCTTTATTTTCATTTTATTCAGCCAATGAGGACCTAATATAGAACTATAGAAATTTTGTGCATCAACCACCATAAATAAATATCTTACCGTTTTCATGGTAGTATTATTCCTTATAAAAACATGGAGCACTACCTCCCAATCACAATTAATTTATTATCCAACAAAACTAATTAAATCTCTTTCTATTTTTTATATGAAATTATTTCATTCATCTTATCATATTCCACTCATAAAAGTTACATTTATTGAATTATATGTGTCAACTACCACCCTTTTCAAAATTACCCTAGCAATTTCAATTGTTACCAACAATGCATCTTTACGAGGAATACCAAAACCTCATAGATCGTCACCAGTAAAAATCAGAGACGGGGTTCAATGTTTATTAAAAAAAATATGGTTGGTTTGTCAACGAGATAAATTTTAAGGTCTTTTATATGGCTTTTTCTTGAGTTATGAGATTCCCCACCAAAGGTATCTCTTCAAACAATGGTACTTATCGTTTGTTTCCTTCTCTTAGTGTCCTTGAATTTTAATTTTCCTTAATATCTTCTTCTATATTCCTTCCATCATTTTTTCTAACGAACTCTATTAGTTTATCACCGTTCATTAATCTTTGAATTTCATCATTCAACTGAAAATGATATGTTGTAATATGCTCGTGATCATGATAGAAACCATAATAAAAATTCTAGACATTTGATTGTTGGGGGTTAACATATTTCATGGAAGTACATAATTAACTTTTTCCAATATTTTGTCTAAAATAGTTGCAATTGAAGCATTTAAGGGCGTAACCTTTATGTATGAATTTTCAAACTATGCAATTTTATGTCTACTTGCTTTCTTGACGAGCTCTTTTGATATTTGATTCTTTTCACGTTTTCTTTCAGATGGACTACTTATTTGATCGAGATATTGGTTTACAGATCTCCCCCTTCTTGTTTTCTCTACTGTGAAAGTTTAGATCTTCTTAATACGTTTCCTACACTATACACTAGATATTTTATTAAATCTTCCTGATAATTTGGTGTTTGTTGGAATACATATCTTAAAGACTATCAAAGCCATTTATTCTACACAACTCTATATGTTTTTCATTTCTAGTATGAATTTTTGCACATAATTCCTAAAAAAACTCACCTTGTTTTTTGTATTCATCAAGACTAAAACCTAAAAGTATTTCTAAATTATTCTAGGTGGTGATTTGGATTTTGTCCCGTGATATTTATTCATCATATAAATATCAAACTTTATTGGTAGATCATCTTCAAGTTTTGTTTTTGGAAAATGGAGATTATTCTAAAGTATAAGCAGCTAACTTTGGTCTCTCTATAACGTTCATCGTTTCCCTTGTCAATGTTTTCCTTTTTTGTTTAAAACCTCTTGGAATGGTCATCCGGTTTACAATTTTATTTTTCCAACAAAAATCATAACTATCTCCTCTTAATCCATCTCTTAGATATTTAAAACGTTAAAATTATATTGTTCTTACTTTAGTTTTTTTCATTTGCGATTGTAAAACGTTGAAAACAGATAAATTCTCACCTACGGTAGCAACACATTTCATGCTAGACATACCTTATCACAATATAGCTTGTTGGACAAGTATGTTATTTGTTATCTCAATAGGTGTAGTTTTACCTCCTCATCTCCAAGACTGACTGGAGTTACCACAGTCACACAAACTTTATTTACTACATTGTTTTTTATGATGATAAATGAAATAAATCCTAAAAGACCTCAAATTCCTTCATTCATATAATGGAAAAACATAACTTGCTCCATCTTGCACCATTTTGTTTTCTATTTCAGGAGACACAACATTAGACATTCTCTCAGCAATCGTTGGAGACCTCTGGATCGAAAAATCCAGAGATGAATCATTCTTAATTCTTGAGTGATTTGGCACCATTAGTTACAAGATTCATGTGCTAAGAGATTCTAAAGACGAGGCTAAAAATGATAAGGAAGAATCCTTAAAAATAATATTAATTGCTTAAAAAACTGAGCAACTTAACAAATAAAGGAAAATTTCTCTCTTATTAGATTTTTCTCTCAATTACAACTTGCAGAACTCTTTACGTTGAGGGAAAAACCTGATTTTACATTGGTATGTTAGTACAAATCTTAAGTATATGGATGAATGACACGTGGTTTTATATCCATGTGGTATTCATTTAAGAAAAAATTCATTACAAACATTACAAATATACTCTCTAACTTCCTATAGTATTCTAGTAATATTGAATAATATCTTAGAAGGTCATTGAAGGCTCTTGAATATTCTTTAACATTTTGACGATTCTTTGTTTGGATTCACTTGGGCTTCATATATGAGTGGTATTTATGGCATTGTTTTCTTACATATTTTACTTTTTATATTATGATCATCTAAGTACGTAGAAGATTCTTTATTCTCAATCATCATATGTCCTACTTAATTCGTCTTAAACATGTGTCCTACTTACTAAATAATAATTTTTCTTACATTTTGATATTCATTACTTTATGATTATATTGAAATATAGGTCGTTAAAATATATCATGCAAGTTTCTTTAATCAGGCTTGATCGATTTTCTTCAACATGTAGGTCGTCATCTTACGATGTGTTTCTTTTAGGGTCATAATCAGTGATATGTAGTGTAACCTAATATTAATGAAAGATCTTTACCCTTTATAATAAGGATATATGACCTTATTAACATCCTTATTAGTAGATCCTCTCGTGTCCTTCCAAAATACTTGAGGAATGACTAACTAAATTGCATTGATCATCTTATTATCAATTACTGTTCTTGCTTGTCGAATATTGATTGATTATTTATTCACTAAATTTGAATGTCTATTTCCAAATTATACCAAATGTATTACAGTTGTTTTCGTCTAGACTCCTCTAAGTCTTAAAATACATTGGTAGATTGGTTTACCAGTCTAGTTAAACTAACCTTCAAGATGCATATAGATTAATTTGTTATGATAATGTTTTTGTCTACGTTAAAAATAATTTAACGGCCGGAACATCCCTTTAAATAAAAATACTGTATATTGCCAAAGTGAAAAAATAAATGAACAAGTAGCATGTTGTTAGAGTTTCAAACGATACCTCAACAATACTACTTTTTGTTTCAATTTTGTTTTAGGTAGTTAAGTGTAAATCATAATATTCAAAATATATCGGTGTTCTTTTAACTATGAGGTGGTAGTCCCTAGTCATTTCAAATCATGCAGGAAGGACTATCATCGTTGGTGAATAACAAAGATGCAATCTTCCGTTTTTGACTCATTGAGTAACCTTCTATATGTTTTTTTTATGGACGAGGGAATGACTAAATTAAAATTTTAAAGGCGATTCATTGCTCAAAACTAATATAGCCGATGGGAATGTACTAACATACACCACATTTTTTTAAATATACATGAATCTGCACCTTGTTAAGAGAAAGGGCTCGTCGAATATTAATATAGTATATATGACCAATGTGATTGGCTTCTCACATTCTAATCATGGATCGCGAGCCAATCTGTGTCATTGATCATACATAAATCTCAATCAATAGATTAAATAAATAAATTTTAGATATACAATACCTCTGTTTATGTAACGTTTGTGGATTTTTTTTATTTAATTTACGCGCATTCTTCACTAAAACTTCTTGCACTAAAGCTTCAAAGTTTATCTTTTCCAGAGAGAGAGAGAGAGAAAACCCCCGGTCCTATAGTAAGGGTCATTTGACAAGGAATGAATTAAAGTCAAATGTACCAAAGTGGATGACGTTGTTGTGGTCGAAAATAAACTGATGTCCTCTATAAAATATAAGTCCTTGGGAGATTAGTTTAGTCATAGATCGTCCAGAGATGAGTAAATTACTCCCTGAGTAGAAAGGAAAGTTGTGGATCCAGAAGTGTAACCATCGTTGATGTCCTTAAAATAAGAAGCACGAGAGTAATGCATACCTGCCAAATAGCTTGATCGGGCTGAAGAGCTGAATGCTAAGGCCATTGATGAAGGGAATTTAAAACCCAATCCTGATGGTGGCAAGTTGGGGGTTAATCTTGTAGTGAAAATAATGGCTGCTACGGTGATAGACGCTTCTTCGTCCAAGAAAGGTTCATTGACGTCCTTATTAGTTAAAAGTATGTATCTTAGTGAATCGCGTCTCAAGGATATTTTGAGGTGATGGAAAAATATATTATCTTGAGCTAGAAGCGAGATTGAAGGAACGGATTCGAGCAGTGTAAGAAAAAAGTAAATATATGCAACTTGTTTGGCCAAAGACGTGGAGGCTAAGAAAAAAAAGAATGTTAACGTTTCACCAAAGCCCGGGTGGTGCCCATCTTTTGGACATAATATGCCATTTTTTGAAGCTAACAGAAGTTGCATCAAATGAAGTGATGAAGACCCATATAAAACAAAGCTAATGTGAGAAAGATGGGTGAACCCATAATGTTACTACGGACACCGAATGCAAACATCAAAATGTTATCAAACCTTGGAATCTAGTTATCAAATATGCGGTTACATATGGTAGTAAGGTAAACAATAAGATATAATCTATGTTATCATTGTTTTAATAAGTTTATTCCTTTAGTGGCTCGGAGGTAGGTTCGTGATAACTTTTCCAAATTAGACGAGTGTATGGAAACATTGAAACATTTTGAAGTCATTCTAGTCGTCGATCGAGTTGGCCAAATCACAGATTAACTAGAGATTCACAGCAAACTGACTGGTCTTGCTACAAAAAATAATGTTATGAAAATTTGGCATTAAATATGAATGATATACCATTGTTACATGCGATCAATAAATTTATCTTTGATAAATTCGATATGAAAGATCTTGGCAATGCGTTCTTTGTGTTAGGAATTCAAATTCATGGGAATATTGAGTTTATCAAATGAGTCGTATATTGAGAGTATGTTACAACGTTATAAAATAGCTAATAGAAAAGGAAATAAAATCCATATATTAAAAGGTCAAAAGTTTAGCCTTAAACAATGCCCAAAGGCAAAACTTCAGATTGAGAAAATGCAAAGGATTCCATAAGCTTTGGTTATTAATAGTATTATATATGCTAAAGTTTGTACACAAACAGAGACTTTTTGTGGTGGGTGTGTTAGGAAGATACATATGTAATCCGAGGATGTAACATTGAAAAAAAGTCAAAAGATTTCTCTGGTATTTGCAACAAAAATAACATCATAGGTTAACATAACGAAAGTCGGATAAACTAGAGGTCATAGGGCAGTCTCACTCAGATTTTTCCGGATATGAGGATTCTCATCATTCAACCTCATGAATCATATTCCTTTTAGGATGGGATGAAATATCATAGAAAATTGTTAAACAAACACTTATTCAATATTTCACTATGGTTGCGGAATTTGTTGCTCGTTTCGAGACATCTAGTTAATTAGTTGTGAAGTTTTGTTCACGGGATTGCGAATCTTAGAGGGGAAAGAAATACCATTCCGATTCTGTTATGACAACAATTTAGAAATTCAATATGCAAAGATTAATAGGAGCTCGATTAAGTTTAAACATGTAAATATCAAGTTCATGTCTATTAAAGAGAGAGGACAAAGTGGTCAAATTAATGCAGAGCGCATAAAAACAAACTCGATGTTGCATATCATATTACAAAGATATTGGTTTCTAAGGCTTTTATTGAACACATCATTAAAATAAGTGTTGTGTACTTATAAAATTGTAAGTTTCGGTGGGAGTTTGTATTAAGTTATTGAATATGTTTGTATTACGATAACCTCACACTTAAGTTCATTAATACCAACATACTTTATGTATATATTAGTATTCAGTGTGCTCTTATGTTTGATTATTCATACTCTGTTGTAAGCAGATATCCAATTAAGTATCATGAGTCAAACATAGAAATATAGTATGACATTTCATATTATTTTTATGTTATGAATCATGATAGATATGTGTAATTGATTGTTGCGATATCGTGTATACTGATGCATATATTTACGGCTTTTAATGCATTGATGATGACTTTAGCCATATACTATTAATGGTCATTTACAAGATTATTATGGTTATCTATGTGACGATAGAAATAAAGAGCGTTCATTAAATGGATGCACCTTATGGTAGCATATGATGATTAAACTGGGAGATTGTTGGAATTTTTCCAATGAGCTGGACCGTTACATGTTTTACCGATGTATCAAAGTATCGCAAATATTAGTTCAATGAAGTAATCATAACGAAAGTAACATACTAGTGGATAAAATATGTATAATGGATGTAGATACCAAGTTTAGTTATGAATACGATGAGTGATTGGATTTTTAAATAAACAATTTAAACAATACGTAAAGTTTTGGGATTATTTTGTAAGCCAAAATAATACCAAACAATGGTCCCTAAAAATTGGGATTTGATAAGGTGTTGTTTTCATTTAATTGCTAAGTTTGATTTTGAATCCAAATTCAAATTTAAATATGACAATGTTAAAATAAGCTACTTACCGCTACTAATGAAGAACAATTCTTTGGTTTTTTAAGTTCATGACAAATACGGATAGGATCAGGGTTTCTAGAGAGAGAAACTCTCTCGTCTCTCTAAAAACCCTAATAGTCCAAAAGCGCCCCTCTCCTTTTCTATGGGAGCCGCTTTTCTGTTTTTCAAAATCTTTCAAGCACTCTCAACAACATTCTTTCTAAGTTAGCCAATCACACTGTCTCCACTAAAGATAACCTATAACTGGCTTTGTGCGCGGCGTGGATGCTTCTCTTCCTGTGTAGCCTCTCGTCTCTCACCGACAACCTGTGTCGGGATGTTTCTTTTATCGCTGTTTCGGTCCAGATCTGGAGGTTTCAAGCTCATAATTTTACCTCCACACTCTCAGTACCTATCTCCACTCAACTACCCTAATGGAATCTTCTTGGCAAAGTTGTCTGCTCGGCTTCTCTACCACGCTCTTGCCAGCAAGACACCCTATATTGTCGTACTTTAAAAACTCATCGACGCTCTGGATCCCTACATTGAAGCAAGATTTGTTTTTTCATGGGTAAAAAACCTCTCTTCGTCAATGGAGAGAGAGGAACTCTTGCCTCTCTCTATAAACCCTAATTAGGTTTTGAGATCCAAACCGTCAATAGCTATTTTGAGGCGATTCAATCCCCTCTTTTATAATCAGATTTTTCTTTTTGAGTTTTGAATCTAGAGTTTATCATTTTCTTGGTCGTCTCCTTGTTAAATTTTTTTCTTTTTCTTTCATCTTCTTTCTTTTTGGGATTTCATACCCTTGGTTTCCCATGGATTGATAGGTATTACAGTTGTTGGGGACTTTGCTGGCTGTGATCTCGCCGTGAAGGTGCATGCACTAGTAAAACAGGCACCCTCCGATCTGAACTCCACTCTTTGATTAGTAGTCTGAGGCGATATTATCCACCAGATATGTCTCAGATCTGGTTCATACGGCGCTGTGTTTTGTGTCTATTGCGCTGGAATCTGTTTGGATTATATTTTCGTTGTATTCTTGCACCAGAATCAGTTTCTATAGAATTTCTGATGTATTTAGGTGCCGAATCTTTATCGGCGGTAGTATTTGATGCCGGAATCTGTTTCGGCCGTTTGTAGATGTGGTAGGCTATGTTGTATTATACTGTAAATCTTTTTATTATAAATTTAATGTTTTTAAAAATAAATAAAAAAAAATCTTTGGTTTTAATATAAAAGGATAGTTTTCACAATTGTTAAGAAAAACCGTTTTAAATTATATATATAAAAAAACACTTTAAGAAACATCATTAATTCATCTTTCAAATCAATTATGAAAGGGATTGTATTGTCATCTATTAAGATCGCTCAATGACGCTCAGTTTCTCTATCTTTACCTTTTCTTCACTTAAAACTATGAGCTGTTCTCCCTCCGACGCTCTGCTGCTGCTTTTTTAGGTTGTCATCCTTGGCTAACTTCTCCTTCTCTGTAGTCTCGGGTTTTATACACTGTGGTAACTTTTTGAATAGCGGTTCGATAACTGTAGTGTTCAAGACAGTTTTCCCGGCGTATGCGCTTTTTATATCCGAATAGCCTCTTGTCTCTCACAAGGATGCTGTCTCCTCCGCATTGTGCTTCACTGAAACATTTCTTGGACTCCGGTCCTTTGCTTTCTATAACAAAAGTTGGTCAACCAAAATTTCATAGAACAAGAACTTGGAATAGTACATAAACCTGTCAAACAAACTTATATTTTCCTTTAATCTCATTACTACCCTCGCAGTTTGAAATTTGCTTAAGACGAAAGCGGACAACTAATAAAGACTGATGTCTTGTTAACAATAGAGTATATCCAAAACTAAAGCAGAACAGAACAAACTCACATTTTCTACCTTGCTTCTACAATAGCTAACATCTTAATCCGTCTCATGAATTTGTTAAGCTAAATTGAGCTGTCCAAAACTTGATCTCACAATAAGATGCGAACAAAAGATTCTGAAAGCAAACAGATCAAACTCAATGTCAGCTAAACAATCTAGAATTAATTGGATCTGGATGTTACCGGGTAAGAGTTTGACAGGCCCACTGTGTGCGTATGGGACATGAGGTCCAAAACAGGTAGTCATGGATCTGCTTCAACCCGAGGATTTTATTCAATCCAAATATATAAGAGGACGCAACCGATATAAATAACGAAATTTTGATGGTAACAGTTAATTCGGTTTGCTAATAAAAGTTCAATCCAGCAAGATCTGGATTTATTATGTTATGAAAATATGAAAATATAATAAATCTGGATTTGATATGTTTTGAATAAGTATTATAGTAAGTCTGACTCTATTACTGTTGTTAATTGGATCCATAGCTATAATGTAAATACTTTTTGGTATATTAGGTCTATCATAGATTGTTAAGACTACTACTCCTCAAGCTTCTGATGGCAACACCGGTGCCGGTGATAATGACGGCGACGGACAAAAGACAAGGTGAGAGGAGAGAGAGGCTGTCGAGGGTTTCTGAATTGAGGACAGACCTCTCCTCTCCTCTCTTGAGAAACGACTCTCTCCTGAGTCGTTTCTCAATTCTTTATATGGTGGGCTTGGATCGACACAGTCCACTCTCCAAGCCCAGCTCAAGACCAAAGACCAGCTTATCACACATGCCAAATGTTGTGAACCAAATTGATATTAAATCATGCTGTGCACAAATACTTGTTACATGTACAAATTCACAATTAGTACTATCTTATCCACAATTCAGTTGTAACAAGAAAGATTCCCACTGCTGCACTAACTGTGTATAAATAGCAGCAGTGGGTTTCACAAAAATCTAAGAAAAAGGAATATACAAAATCTATACAAAATATTCTAAATTCCTAGTCTTCCTTTTTCCCTTAAATTCTACTTGGTATCAGAGCTCACCAAGCCTTCAATGGCAGATCCTGTATCCCCATCACTCAGCTGTGACTCTCTAGGATCTGTCCTTCCAAACAGCTTCATCAGCAGCACCAAAAACTCCAACCTGCAAAACATGAGTAACAACAACAATCAGAGTGTCAAACTTGACAGAAACAACTTCCTATTATGGAAAACTATGGTTCTACCTATGATAAAGGGGAATAAGCTTGGTGGTTACATTACAGGGGACAAGCCCTGTCCAGGGAAGTTAATCACAAACCCTGAAGGAAATGTGACTGAAAACCCTGAGTATGAAGAGTGGGTTGCTAAAGACCAACTACTTCTTGGCTGGCTATACTCAACAATGAGTCCTGAAGTAGCAGCTCAACTCATGGAAGAGGAGACCTCAAAGGATCTCTGGGATGCTGCTAGTAGGTTATCTGGTTCACAAACTAGGGCCAGGATCACCTACTTCAAATCTGAGTTTCAAAGAACTCGAAAAGGTAACACTCCAATGCATGATTATCTTAGCAAAATGAAGTCTATAGCTGATAATCTACTGCTTGCTGGGTGTGGGGTGTCTATGGATGACCTAATCACTCAAGTCCTAGCTGGTTTGGACTCTGAGTACACTCCCATTGTGGTGAGTCTAACTGACAAGGAAGATCTCAGTTGGTTGGATCTCCAAACAAGTCTGCTCACATTTGAGAGCAGACTTGAACAATTACTGAGCATTCAAAACAATCTATCAAATGTTAGCCTAGCTGCTGTTAACTTTACTCAAAAGGCAGATTCTAAACAACAACAACACAGCAACAGCTCTAGAGGGTCCTATGGTGGCTTTAGGGGACAGACTAGAGGTTACAGAGGGAGATCATACTACTCAAACTACAACAGAGGCAGGAATCAGTTTTACAGAGGGAGAGGAGGAAGATCATATCAGAATAAACCTACCTGTCAGATCTGTGGTAGAGTTGGACACACAGCTCCAGTCTGCTACTACAGAGACGATCCTTCTGTGATGGGAACTACACCTGCAGAACAAAACAAGAGTGAAGGTGATCAGACAGCCTATATCACTACTCAAGACAATGCAGTTGACAATGCTTGGTTTGCTGACAGTGGTGCCAGCCACCATGTCACAGGCAACTCAGGCCTCCTAACTCAGAAGTCTGAGTATACAGGTACTAAAAGTGTGATGGTTGGCAGTGGCCAAAAACTCTCTATTCAAAACATTGGCCAGTCTAAACTATACTCCAACTTTAAAACACCTATTTACTTGTCTAATGTTCTTCATGTTCCCTCCATTAATAAAAACTTACTGTCTGTTTCCCAATTGACTAATCAGAACAAAGTTTTTGTTGAATTTCATGCTGGTTGTTGCTTTGTGAAGGACAAGGACACAGGGACTATTCTTCTCAGAGGGATGTCTGAGAATGGGCTTTACAGACTGGACAGCTACCCTAGGTCACAAGAGAGTCAGACTCCTTCTACTTCTCCTACAGTCTTTCAATCCAATGTTCATGTTTCTAATTCCCTAAAAGATGGATGGCATAGGAAGCTTGGCCATCCATCTCTAGATGTTTTGAATTCTGTTCTCAAGCTGTGTAATCTATCTACCACTGGAAAGAATGAATTAAGTTTTTGTGAGGCTTGCCAATTAGGCAAGTCTCACAGTTTGCCTTACTCTGTGTCTCAGTCTCATGCTTCTAATGTCTTGGACCTCATACACACTGATGTATGGGGTCCCTCTCCTGTTGTCTCTACAGAGGGACACAGATTCTATGTGGTGTTTATTGATGATCATACAAGATATTCCTGGCTCTATCCACTAAAAGAGAAAAGCCAGGTTTTCAACACATTCAAAACATTCAAAAAATTGGTTGAAACACAGTTTGAAAGACAAATTAAGGTTGTCCAAAGTGACTGGGGAGGGGAATATAGACCTTTTCACTCTTTTGCTCAAGAACATGGGTTCATTCTTAGGAGGTCTTGCCCACATACCTCTGCCCAGAATGGTAGGGCAGAGAGAAAGCATAGGCATCTGGTTGAAACAGGCCTTACACTTCTAGCACAATCTGGTTTACCCTATAGGTTTTGGGTCCATGCTTTTCAAACAGCCATATATCTTATCAATAGACTACCAACACCAACTCTATCTCACAAATCACCCTATCAACTCCTTTATCACAAAATACCTAATTACCTTGTTCTAAAGACATTTGGCTGTGCCTGCTACCCCTGTCTCAGACCTTATCAATCTCAGAAATTTCAATTCCACACCACTAAATGTGTTTTCCTAGGGTATAGTCTCTATCATAAGGGTTACATATGCTTGGGTCCTAAAAATAGGGTGTATGTGTCTAGGAATGTCATTTTTAATGAAAGGGAGTTCCCCTTTCTTCTCAATTCCCTCTATAGCAATCATTCTGAGTCTGAAACTGTGTCAAACACTAACTTTCTTCCTAGTCTACCTACTCCTCTTGTGATCCCTGGTGAATTGTCCTCTACTGCAACTCACTCTCATGGCTCTCCTGATCAGATGACTCCCTCAAGTCCTAGCTCCACTCAAGGTAAGAACACTTCACCCACTCCTCACACTTATAACACTTTACCTACTGTAGCTACAAGTCCTATCTCTCACACACAAACCACCCAGCTCAATCACAACAACACTACACTGCCTACCTGTCCTAACCCACCACAGCCTAACACTACAGCTACATTCCTACACATGAATCCTACACTATCCATCCACCTACCTCTTGAACCTACTGCTTCCACACCACACCAACCTACATCTCTCAAAACTCACCCAATGCTAACCAGGTTTCAAGATGGTACCCTTAAACCTCACACACCCTACATTGGCTCTCTGACCACAGCCACCCATCTCACTCTAGAACCTACAAAATACTCAGAAGCTTCTCTAAATCCCCAATGGGTAGCTGCTATGAACTCTGAGTTCCAGGCTCTTCTACATAACAAAACTTGGACCCTGGTTCCATGGACACCTAAACTCAATATTGTGGGCTGCAAGTGGGTGTTTAAAGTCAAATACAACAGGGATGGCTCAGTTCAAAGACATAAGGCAAGGCTAGTGGCTAAAGGCTTTCATCAAACTCCTGGAGTTGATTTCTCAGAGACTTTTAGTCCTGTTATAAAGCCATCTACTGTAAGACTGGTCTTGGCTATAGTAGTATCAAAAGGGTGGGAAGTACGTCAACTGGACATCAATAACGCTTTCCTAAATGGTGTCCTAAGTGAGGATGTCTATATGGCTCAACCAGAGGGTTTTCGAGATTTTGTGAATCCTACACACGTGTGCAAGCTTCACAAAGCTCTATATGGACTCAAACAGGCTCCCAGAGCCTGGTATTCTCGCCTAAAAGACACTCTTTTAAGCTGGGGGTTTCAAAACTCAAGAGCAGATTGTTCTTTGTTCTATCTTGTCTCTAAACTGACTATCATCCTAATACTTGTTTATGTCGATGATATTATAGTGACAGGTTCTCAGTCCACATGCTTGACTCAATTCATTCACAGACTCAATACATGCTTTTCCCTAAAGGACATGGGGTCACTCCATCTATTCCTGGGAATAGAGGCTCATCGTGACCAGACAGGCATTTATTTGACACAGCAACAATACATAAGCAACTTACTTGCAAGCCAAGGGCTCTCCATGTCAAAGCCATGCCCAACGCCTATGGCAGCTGGTGTCCTCCTCTCTAGCTCTTCTGGAACTCCTCTACCTGATCCAACACCCTATCGAAGCTTGCTGGGTGCTCTCCAGTATCTCACCCACACTCGACCAGACATCTCCTTTGCTGTAAACAAATTAAGTCAGTATCAGCAGCAACCTACTACTATACATTGGCAGTGTCTGAAAAGAATTCTACGCTACTTATCTGGATCGAAGTGGACTGGTATTCACATCAAGCCCTCTACTCATCTCTACCTCCATGGCTTTTCTGATGCAGATTGGGCATCTTCAGTTGACGATAGAAGAAGCGTTGGGGCTTACTGCGTTTACTTTGGCGAATCGCTGATCTCCTGGTCTTCAAAGAAACAGCACGTCGTGGCACGATCCTCCACTGAATCTGAATATCGGGCTCTGGCCGACTTATCATCTGAACTGCTCTGGCTTCGTTCCATCCTGACCGAAATCAAGCTTCCAGTCACACCACCATCTGTCATTTGGTGTGACAATCTGGGTGCAAGCTCACTTGCCTCGAACCCAGTCTTTCATGCACGAACGAAGCACATCGAGCTTGATGTACACTTCGTTCGTGACCAGGTTCTTCAGGGAGGTCTTCAAATCCGGTATGTGCCCTCTCACGATCAACTCGCCGACTGCCTCACGAAGCCCTTAACTCACTCCCGATTCGCCTTTCTTCGAGACAAACTCGGTCTCACTCAGTCACCCCTTCGTTTGCGGGGGGATGTTAAGACTACTACTCCTCAAGCTTCTGATGGCAACACCGGTGCCGGTGATGATGACGGCGACAGACAAAAGACAAGGTGAGAGGATAGAGAGGCTGTCGAGGGTTTCTGAATTGAGGACAGACCTCTCCTCTCCTCTCTTGAGAAACGACTCTCTCCTGAGTCGTTTCTCAATTCTTTATATGGTGGGCTTGGATCGACACAGTCCACTCTCCAAGCCCAGCTCAAGACCAAAGACCAGCTTATCACACATGCCAAATGTTGTGAACCAAATTGATATTAAATCATGCTGTGCACAAATACTTGTTACATGTACAAATTCACAATTAGTACTATCTTATCCACAATTCAGTTGTAACAAGAAAGATTCCCACTGCTGCACTAACTGTGTATAAATAGCAGCAGTGGGTTTCACAAAAATCTAAGAAAAAGGAATATACAAAATCTATACAAAATATTCTAAATTCCTAGTCTTCCTTTTTCCCTTAAATTCTACTTAGATTGTATTCTTAAGCTTATTAACAGTAGCATGTCTGTTTATCTCATATTTTTCGTGAGCAAAATAATGCTGCGGATTGGCTTGCTAAGTTTACTTTAAAGTCTAAATCTAATCATTGCATTGGTCCTGAGTTGGTTCCTAATGATCTTAAAACCATATTAATCTTAGAAGCTCTTGGATTAGGTTACATTTCTTGACCCTAATACCTGATTATTTGATTTTGTTTTTGAGGTTTGGTAAGCTGATGTTTTCTCCTTGCTGATGGACGAGCTTTCATCTTTGTGGAGTGCTGGTTCTCTTCAAGTAATGGAGTATGATTGCTGATGATTGTCTGCCTGTTTGCCTTCTAGCGTTAAAGATTTATTTGATAATGGAAGGGGGTCTGAGGTCTAGGTGCTAATGGTTCAATCTTGAGCTTGTTGCTGATCTTCTCTTTTGATGCTGTGTTTGGAAGGGTTTTTGAAAAGATTCGCTAAAGTCTTGAGGGGAGATTTGGAAGTTTAAGAGTTGTAGTGTAGAGGGGAGATTTGGAAGTTTAAGAGTTGTAGTGTTTTAGTGATTAATGTTGCTGTTTCTTGCTTGTAAAACCTTAGTTTAGGATTGTCTCTTCCTATTCTAGGGTTTCTTTTTGGCGCCTAATTTGATTTTGCCGCCATTGTATATCAAACATTATGATTTCAATAAAAAAAAGTAAGTTGACTTGAAAAAAAAAAGTTATGCCCTACTTTGTAACAGGGTCTTTTGTACCTTCTGTACGCATGTAAAAAATTTATTTATATATATTTTACAATATTTAAAAAATAAATACACAGAATAATAAATTAATAATACAAAATTTTAGACGTAAAAATTTAGAGAGATTTGATAAGGTTTAAGACTCAAACCGAAAGCAATTAGAAGTTAAAAAAATTACATAATATAAATTATTATTATTATGGTATAAAGAATGATAAAAATAGATTAACAAATATTTTATTGGTAGTAGTTAGTTTATATGAATAGAGTGTATAGTTACATAAGATATATTTTAAAGAGATGTTATATTAATTAAATTTTTAGAAATTATATATTTGACTAAATTTTTTGGATTTTGAAAAGTGGAATGGATGATAGACGAATGTTGGCAAACCAGAAAGTTTATACTTGAGTCTTGCTTGATTAACAAAAAAAAAAACTATTTTTGATGGTCAGAAACATTCGACGTTAGCCGAAGATCTGCTAGCTTTTGTCAAAGTATCTATTTGTTGGGTTGGCATAAGATTATATATCACTAGCTTTGTCAAAACATCTCTTGTTTGCTGAAGATTATACATTTGAACTGGTTGTTTACCCGAACTTTATTTTCATATCTCACGCTATTACATTTTAAATATAATGTAACAGTCCTCCGCTAGACGTTTATAAGTTTTAAGGCTAATGTATTCTATTATATGATAGTCGAATTGTTACCAACGATCTCTCATTTATTTTTAGTATATTGTTCATGTCTTGTTAAGAACCTTCGTTCGTCGAGAACTTAAGGCTAATGTATTCTATTATATGATAGTCGAATTTTACCAACGATCTCTCATTTATTTTTAATATATTGCTCATGTCTTGTTAAGAACCTTCGTTCGTCGAAATCTCTTTTGAGGATAAAAAAAATATTTATCAAAAAAATTAATAACTTACAACATTACTTATTCATTATTTACTAATTTACTCTTTTCTTTTTACGATTAGCTTTAGTAACTCACTCCTTAGTTTCTTTGGTCTTTAATAAATAATGAAATAAGGACTATTAACCATAAGAACCGTTGATATTACTTTATAAGTTTGGATTGTTAAAATGTTCTTCTGCCAAAAAATTTCTTTAAAATATTATAATAACTCACAATCTTTTGATGAAGAAAATTCTATATTCATTGATTATTCGTTTTTTATATTTTGATTTACTTTTGCATTTTGTTTAAATCCCTTAACTTTTCATTTATAAAAATTAAAGTAAAACCTAATTCCTAAATAAAAATATCACACACTCATAATTAAATCATGTAACATAAAATCAAAATCTTAGAAATATTTTTGTTCTAAAATACTGTTTACAAATGGAGCATAAATTTTAGTAGCACCGTTATTTTTATACAAGATAATATGGGTTGATACCTAAAATCAGAAACTTATATTAATATTTTGTCTAAAATACTTTCTATGAATGGAGTATAAATTACCCTTGCACCGTTATTTTTATTTTTCATAAAGAATTTATCAAACCAACTAAGCATCCTTTAAGTACTAACCCACCTTATTAATACTTGCAATTATCACGATACAGTCTACACTCCTAATCACCTTCTTTAATTTGAGCATCACTTCTTACCCTATTCATTACCCTATTCATTTACCTATTCATTTATGGTAAAGTTGATGAATTGAATTGAGTTTTTGAGAGAAAAAAAATGAGAGTTTGATTATATTGAGAAAGCATGAAAATATCGTCTCATTTATTTAACGTTTAAGTCTTTATTGATCTTATTTGGTATAAGATAATTGGTTATACAAATAGGTTAGTGGACTCGGTCTTTTATATTTACAAATAGTATGAAAATTATTCTCCAATTATATAATTTATCATATAAGATTTTGGTTTATTACATTTAAATTTCTAATATTTTATATCATTATTAGTAGCCTTCCTAGTCCTTACGAAAGACAATAAATAAGAAGTAGTTATCGTCGGAAATCATAATAGACAAAAATATGCATTGTCAAAGTTCAATCTCCTTCGAATTAGTTCTTCGCTTTTCTTTGTCAAACTGATTTTTGAAAACATATCTTGTCCTCGAAAAAATGCATTTTCTAATGCTCTTTCGAATGTATATTAGCTTAAAACTGTTTAACCCCATACTTATCATTCTCGAATAAAATTATACGCACATTCACCTCGAAATTAACCTAGCCATTGCTTCGTGCTTCAAACATTCATATATAGAAACATGAGATGGAATTTTTGTAACATTCATAAAATTTTGGAATGGTACGTAACGTGTGCATTGATTCACTAGGTGCTACACCTGCCACTAGATCTGACAATTTACAGGTGTCATATTATCTCTTTCTCAAGCAACCGCTTAATATTTTACCTTTATGCCCAATCATCGGTACCACCTCTTCCACTTCTCTGACCTTTCCTGTCATTCCTCTTAAATAAATATTTCTCTCACCCACTGTTTGTGTTTTACAAAGACTTTCTAGTGAGAGAAAGCTTATCCAACCTATAAAACTTTAGTTACTTCCACCTGAATATCCGATTTCTTGGCTACCTCCTCCGAAAAAATCATCTTTTTCAGTCAACCTTCAACCTTTATGAACTGATTTGAAGATTTTTCTTAAACTTTTTTATGAAAAAATCTCCAACAACTAAAAAACCAATTTTTTGCGCTTACAATTACTTGTGTATCATCGAGAGGGATACCGAGTATAAAGTTGCATGAGTGATAGACAATTCTCCCTCTTTCTCTACTAAAACTACTAATTACGGTAATTTAGTTCCCAACTTAATTTCTTATGGGCTTCAAGGTTCATCAAACTCTGAAAACACCAATTTATCATAATCTCTTTGAAAATCATCATCACCACCTCAACCAACAACTCGAAATCCTCCTCCACCACTTTCTAATTCCACAACTGTATTTCTTCGAAAGAATTGTAAAGTAACTCAAAGCACATCCACTCATAGAGAATCAAAAGAAACTGCATCACCCACCAGTGCTGATCCACCTCGGACCTCATGCAAAGAGACACCTCAGATTCAATCGAAAGCTTAACTCTCTCTAAGTATACCTGTCAAAAAGAATACATTCATAGCCATGAGAGATATCTATGGTGAAAATACTTCATCAAAAACTTCCTGAAATATTACAAATAACCCTACACCACCATATCCTCCCTCGAGAGAGATTGTTGAGACTATTACTGAGTCACAACAAACTCCTCGAATACTCAAGAAGAAAACCCAGTCTCAACCTCAAACCCACCTCGGTTAATATATGAAGCTTTTAAGGAATAAGTAGATTCAGAAGTGACTCATTCTAATATTGGGGCTAAAGAAATTTGAGCTACTTCTAATACAGAAGATGACACTTCGAAACAAAGAGCAGCTGAAAAAAAAACAAATAGAATGCTCCAGTTGTTATTCCCGAGAAGGTTGCTACATCAATTTGTGTAAACCTGAAACCACTTCTCCCTGAATATGTCATGGCTCTAAAAATATACCATACATTTATTATAACGAAGCTCAAGCTGATCATGTAAAAAACAACGGGGAATGGAAGATAAAATTACACTTCGACTACCAAAAGAAGGGGAGACTCCACTTACATATGGAGTAAATAAACTAGTGGTTTATCCAAAGATCATCAATTGGGGTCTTTGATTCCCATTAGATCCGATCATAGTAGAGTACTTCAAATTCCTAGACCTCTGTCCTACACAAGCAACACTAAATCTTTGGTTCACACTTCTATCAGTAATTATAGCTTCAAAACTAAGCAAAACCCCTCTCTTCATCAAAGAATTCATTGCCATGAATGGGCTTTCAAAGGGACCTGTATTGTCCTTCTACTATCTAACCCTTGTATATGACTTTAAAATAATCGACGAAGCTGACAAATTTTGGAAGCAAATATTTGTCTTTATTTCTGGAACTTGAGAAAATGGGAAGGAGATATATGAGGTGAGTCCTTCAAAACCCAAACTCGTCTGAAAGAGAAACAGTAAGCTTTTTTTATCTTTTCATATTTTCTTTTACTCTATATAACTTATACTTAATTTTTCATATGTACTAATACTGTACTCATAAATTTTGAAGAGGTTCACGGGTCGTAAGAAATATGCATAATATCCTTTTGAAATTGGCCACATGGGCAGAAAAAGAATGGGGCAATGGGTTCCACTTAGCTTTTCTACCTATAAATTTTATCAACAACCACTTGTGGAGGATCACCTTGGGTGCTGACATCCCCAAACGTTGATGGAGCTACCGAATCCAAATGTTTTTGTGAAGATATTGGTAACAACTGATGGTAAGGTGACTCTTCCTGCGAGGAACAAATCTGACAGCCATCTTCCCGCAAAAAAGAAAGGGAAAAATAAAAAAACAGTGGGTCATATGGTGCTAGCCCTTTAGAAAATCTGAGCTCTCAGAAGAAGACAAAAAGGAAGGCAACTGACATCATCCTTCCTAAAATTGAAGAAGCAATCGAGGTTGAACGTCCTTCAAAGAGAAAGAAAACTGTTGCTTCAAAGAAGAAAAAGAGCACTTCAAAAACTTAACCTGCTAAAATAGCAGAAAAGCAATCTGAAAAAGTTTTCGTAGAAGTTCCTCCTACCGAGGCTGAGGAAACTGCAATGGAAGATGAAAGAATAGAACTAAAGTAGATGACAATCAAAGAGAAATGACCACGGAAGATCACCGAGGAGATAACCATCTTTTTCCCGATGATTCCATTAGTGAAGAAGAGCTTCAAGCTCTCTACAAATATATGGATCTGAGGGTTCAACAAATTCAGGACCAACTTCGACAAATTGGCAATCAGGATATTTCTCATTTCTTACACGAAACAGTGAATTTAGATACTCTAATGGATTTCTCATCGGCTCTTATGCCTTTTAATACCAAAGGTTCATCCTTGTTCAAAAGCCATCCTATGAGGTTTTACTTCACCGTAACCTTTCTCTAACCTTGAAGCTGCATTAAAATCATTATGCACATAAGTAAAATTATTTTTGAAGCCATTTGGGAAACATGGCTAAAGAAATGGTTCAATATAAAACGATGTTGCTACAGAGAAAAAAATTGAGAGAAATATTTTGCCGAAAAACAAGGCCATAATACCCTGCCATCAAAACATGACGTGTCAAAGACTTAAAACCATAGTGTGTTGAAACGTTACCATCATGCAACTCAGATAAAAACTCTTCGGATTCTTTCTTACCCAAGCAACGCGACAATGGTCTACTCAAAGATTTATTGTATAACACCTCATCCAATACAACATAACCATGAGCCATATACCTTAATTTCTTAGCCAATTGTACATCTTGAAGTAACACTCCTCTTAGTAAATAATTAAGGATATCAGTTCTCTAATCACCTCGAATTATTTCTGGTGTGACAATAAGCTCACCAATATATTTACATTGCTATGACCGTGTTAAAATTGAAGGTCTCGAAAGGATATTCTTTTGTATAAGAACTTGTTGCCAAACAATCAGCAACCGTATTATCTCCTTGATTAATATGCTATATAATCACTTTGTCAAACATGACAGATAAATTTCAAAGCTCGCAAAGATAAAAATAAATAAATAAATGATCATTCCTAGCCTCGGAAAGACCTGTCATATGATTTGCCATTAATTGTGAATCTATTTTCAAATGAACCGTGATTAACCCACAAATATTCGCAAGCCTTAAACTGGCCAATGCAACTTCAAACATTTCAAACATAATCAGCATCATCATCCGATGCATGAAAACCAAATTTAATAGCTTCAAACATTTCCTCCTCAGAAATAGCAACCAACTACACTCATGAATTAGATCCCAAAATATTAGAATCACCATCAGTTCGAACCGCCCACATCAAATTTTATGGCAATATCTTTTTATTTGTCTCATCATCTGATTTATTTGAATGAAATTCAACAAGAAAATCAGCTAAAGCTTGAGCCTTAATAGCAATTCGAGGAGCAAAATTGATATCAAAATCTTCCAACTCTACAGACCACTTCTTCATCCTAGCAGAAATATATGGGCGTTGTAACACATCCTTTAGTGGAAAATAAGTTTGAACCACAATAGTATGAGCTTGAAAATAAGGATGCATCTTCTCCACATTTCTCTTAATATGAGAAGCAAAACGTTTATTCACCAACCTTTGATATGTTGCTCTAGCATTCTTCAACCCAAAGGTCATAACGCTTTTGCAATATAAGTCTCGATCAGTAATAAACGTAATGCTTTCTTGGTATTTTAGATCTATCTGAATCTGGACATATCTTGCAAAAGCATCCATAAAATACAAAATTTTACTTTCTGAAGTAGAATCAACCAACTGATCTATTCGAGGGACGGAAAATGGATTTTTAGGGAAATATCGATTTAAATTTGTAAATTCGATACACATTCTCCATTTCTCATTATTCTTTTTAACCATCACTGGATTTGTAGTTCAAAAAGGATATTTCACCTCCCGAATATGTTCGACCCTAGATAGACGATCCACTATACCACGATAGCCTCTGACTTTTCTAAAGAAAAAGCACATCTCTTCTGAATAATATGTTTGATCCTCAGATCTATAGCTAAGCCGTGACATATCACTTTAGAATGAACCTCCACTACATCCTCTATTTTCCAAGCGAAAACATCAAAATTAGAAAACAAAAATTGTAACAATTGATGATGCAAAGTTGATGATATCAACGTTCCTATTCAAAGATTATTTTCATTATGAAAGGTATACTCCTCTATACTTTCACTCGTTGTTAAACAGCCCGGGGTCTCCCTCGAACCATCAATTCACTCTTCTTCTTCCGAGGTCAACCCCCCTCGTTGTTATTCAACCACTCGATCTTCACAATTAGCACCTCGGATACAAAAGGTTGTTGTATAACATTCTCTGGCTACCTTTTGATCACTTCGGACCACCCCAAAATGGTCTCCGATAACATACTTTAAACACTAATGAATAGTGGATATAATTTCATATATTCTCGAAAGCAAAGATCTCACAAAAATAGCCTTATAGTTGGTCGGACAATCCACCACTATGAATAAAACTTGAACCTTCTTTTTAAAAGTGCCCTTTCTCAAACACATTTCACCCTCAAATTCTCCTATCAAGTGAGCTGTCACACCTGTAAAACCAATTATGGTACGATCTGATTGACAAATTCTAGGTGGATTGCGCATCTTTAGGGGTGGCAATGTTGGTCCGAGCCGGCCCAAACCGGCCCAACCCGATCTAATCCGGCCGGGCTTTGTCCGGCCCGAACATAAAACGGACCGGGTACGAATATACGAATTATGACCCGTAAGCGGGGCGAGTCGGGTATGGATTTTTAATTTATCCGACCTGACCCGGCCCATAAATATAAACTATATAAAAAAATAAAAATATATTAAAAAGTAATTGTAAATTTGTAAAATATAACTAAACTATATATTTATTAATTACTAAAATACTGACTTTTATATAATTTCCAATAATATACGAGTAATTATTTTTTTACTTTTAGAATTTAGAGTCAATAATATAATTATTAATTATATTTTTTCCCATAAACTTAATCCCATAAATTATAAATATATTTCTTCCAATCTTTGCCTACATATACTCTCAATCCTAATTTCTAACTTTTGAAGTTCTTTGGATATTTTTCTCTTATTCTATTGTGTTTGAGGTACATTGATTTGTTTATTCATCTAAATATTTAGTTTTTAAAAAAATATTTTTATAATACTTTGATCTTTTAGATATTTAGTTTTTTTTTTAATTTCTTTTAATAATTTGCTTAAATAATTTTGTTTACATATATAAAAATAAAATCCTTAGATCATTTGATATGTGTTTGACCATTTTAATAAAGTTAACTAGGACTGCATAGTATGCATATATATTTATTAAATATTTTATTATTTTAATAAATTTAACTACAACTGTATAGTCAACATATGATAAATATTTTATAAGATTTTATAATTTATAAGATTTAATAATTCTATATGAATTTATAAGATTTAATAATTCTATATGATAAATATTTATTAAATATTTTATTATCAACATATTGTATAGTCAACATAGATACTAATAAATCTATAAGATTTAATAATTTATATGAATTTAAAATATACTTAAAGATATAGTTTGTCTTTGAAAATACAAATATAACGTCGGGCCGGGTCGGGCTGACCCGCAGACATAAACGGGGCGGGCTCGGGTTTGAAAATATTAAACCCGCTGCGGGTCGGGCCGTGTTCGGGCTCGAGTAAAAAACAATGGGCCTAAGCGGGTCGGTCTGAACCCAGTCCAAACCCGGCCCATTGTCATCCTACGCATCCTATCGTATGTTGACTTGAACAACAAAATTTTAGAGCTTCTTGTATCTATAAAAACACATCGGATTTCAACTCTAACTATTTATGCTCCAATAACCACTGCATCTTCATGAGGACCTGCAATGTCTCTCAAATCATCCTCATCGAATATACTAAAATGAGTATCTTTCTTTCCATACAGATGAGTAGAAATCCTTTCTTCTATTTGAGTAGCTAAACTTACTACATGTCTTTTTATGGAGCAATTAGTGTTACCAATCATGTAATCCCCCTCAAATATTGCCAAGGACTCAAAATATTCACACAAGCTTTGAACTCGTCCTTGCTCTACCGGTTCATCCACAACCATCAAAAGTAATGGATCTGGATATATATCCAAATATTTCGAAGCTGCGTCAAGCTTATCAAACTTAGAGTCTAAAATTATCAAATTTTCTTCCTTTGAATTTGGATTTGCTGCTTGCGAAGTTGATGAACTTTGAGCCTTTGATCTACTGCTCTGTCATTTAACAAAAACAACTAACTTTCCATTTTCTATTAAAATATGCACCTTCTTTTTCAAAGCTATACAATATCATTATGATATTTATAGAACGTGTTGTTGCATTCTTCTCTTGATCTATTTATGAGAGATGGTTTTTTAAAGCTTAAATATCTTTTAACCTTTTCATAAATTGCAGCAACATTCTCATTTAAATCATCATAATACTATGGCCTTATCAACTGATTTGGTCATAGTCTTTGAAACTGATATCATGTAGCTTGAGTTGGATACCCTGCAGTTCGATGAGGAATATTATTGTTATTCCTTGGACGAGATATCTGAAAATTTGAAGGATGTCCTTGATTATTTGACACATGTCCTGAATTATTTTAACTAGGTCCAACCACTCTCGAACCCTAGTTTATTCCTTCATTTTAATTTGATCATCGACTTGAGCCATCAGTGCTCCAAAAGTCAAGGATCTCTTCTTTGCTGCTTCATTTGCTAAACCACCTGGTAATAAACCTTGGCGAAATGCAGCCATAGCCACAATGGTTTACAATTATCTTATCTTGCTTTTGTTAACACAAAATGCTCTGTATAATCCTTCAACTTCTCTCCCACAACCTACTTACGATGTATTATAGTGTCACCATTTGCTCGCATTTCTTTATTTCCCACAAACTATCGTCGGAAAGCAGTATATATATCTCTAAAATTGGAAATAGATTCCCTCAGAATCCTATTGTACCATTTCAATGATGTGCCCTTAAATTTCTGAGAAAATGCTATGCATACCAACTTGTCATCATCCTCGAAGTTCATCATATATTTCTTGAATTGTTTGATGCGATCATAGGGATCTTGGAACCCATCTAATTTATTTACCTTATAAATATCGAAACGCTTCAGAAGAGTAATAGACCTTATCTTAACTGTTTAAGGTGAATTTTTCCACTATACTCCTGTTATTATAACAACATACAAATTCTGATCATCTACACTTGTGTACTGATTCGATGTATTTCTTTCAGGCCATTATGTTTCTCTCAAATAACGAGGCATGTTGTTTCTTTTCTATATATATATATATATATATATTATTTACACGATTTCTGAGGCCGTCCTCTTTCTTCTTTCGAAGATCCCCGATACCTCTTTCGCTCAGATGCCGAGTTGTCAAATTCATCATCATTGGATGTAACATACCTATGTTTTTCTTTTTTCTCTTTTCGCGAGGTACGATCCTATATATCATACTCAAAATGTGTTTTCCTCCGATCACTTTGAATCTGTCGAGATGTATAAGATTGATCAGATGGGCTTTGCACATCGCATTTCTCCTCCACTTGTCGCACCTTAGATTTGAGCCTACCTGATTGAATATTTTGTTCTCTTTAAACATACTTCTCATTTAGAATTGTGATATTATCCAACAATAGATTCATTCGAGCTAAAATGTTTGAATGAGTATGTTGAATCGAAATTTGATCATCTTCTTTACTTTCTAATCTTTGCAAATCAGAGCTCAACGTCTCATCATGGCTCCATTATCGATCAAGAATAGGTCTAACTGACCAAAAATTCAATTACCTATGGTTTTTTTATTACGAAATCAAGGTACCAATCGATTGTTACTCCCACTGTGGTCGCCAATTTGTTGAGTGTAAATCTAGTTCTTGAGAGAGAATAAGATAGTTTGATTGTAGAGAGAGAGAGTAAAAGTAAAGTCAGTTTAAACTAATTAAAATGTTTTCCCGTTTATTCACAACCTTAGCATTTATTTATAGGAACTTGGTATAACAAATCTGGTTATACAGATGGGTTAATTGCACTTCAGTCCCTCATATTTACAAATAATCCAAAAGCTATCCTTCAACTATATAATTTCCATAGAATACTATGGTTTATTATATTTAAGCCTCCCTGTATTATATATCCTTATAAAAAAATTGAGACCTGTTTTTCTTATAATGAGATCTTGCTATAATAAGACTTATTTTCGTTATAATGAAACCTCAGTATTTACAGCATTACCATTGATATAAATACCTATTTTTACCAAATTTCTCTATTTTCTCTCTTCCAAACCCTAAAACCTCTCAAATTAACCATTCATAAAACTTTAGATTTCTCAAATCCAAGTTTGCAACTACGTTAAGGTAAGTTTTCTATAAGTATTGGTGCAACATCTAATTGACTGATCATTATTTAGCGGGTTGTGAAATCATTTTGGGTATGATTTGGTATATAATAATATGTTTTGTAAATTTTCAGTATGTCTCGGAGAGAGCGTACTCCTACCAGATCGTGGAGCGATACTACAAGCATCGATCATCGTGATCCTAGTTCACGGTCCCTTAGGATCCGGTGACGCACCCTCATTTCATTTCTTGTACTTTCCCATAGACGTGAGTCTCCGGATCAACTATTCCGGAGAGTCAATCCCCATGTATGGGGATGTATTCGGCAATGAACGACTACAAGCTACATGAGGCGTATAACGCCTTCAAGAATGATGTAACTTAGGATTGGTTTAACATGTAGCAAATTATATATTATCTATTATTTAAAATATTATAATATATTATAGACTCATCCATCTATGCGATCTTACGCGATGTACGCTACCCATCGCGCTTAGGATCTTACTGATCAGAGTATGAACAAAGACAAGGTTATGGGGTCTTGTTTTGCTCCCCTCATCGACTGTTTTACGCATTGGGCTACCAACGTGCACCTCGTAGAGGCGTTTCTCCATAGGTGGCATACGGGGATTAATAAATTCCACTTCTCATTAGGTAAGATGACGGTGACCTTAGATGACATCCACACCAAAGCTAGTCTTCCGGTTAAAGGTGAGGGTTTTGACCTATTGAGTTTTCTTAATGATGGTCAACATGTTTCTTGGTATTCTAGTTTACTAGGTATACTCATTGATATTTTTACGGAGGAACTTCGACATAATAAGGTTGGTAGTAGTAGAGTGGTATGCCTACAATTTTTGCGTGATGTATACATTGTTGATAACTTGATCGATGATTCTAGTTCAGATGATATGGTTCTGAAAGTGATGAGGGGTTATTCGCTCCACATACTTGGTTGTTATGACGAACAAGACGGTGAACAGTATATCACTCGACTACTTACAGTTTGTTGGCTTAGTTGTATTACAATTTTGGCCGATCGTCTTTACATGCGACATCGGGGTTTACTGGTTTCATTTCTTTGTTGGTTACGTGGATTTATGATCCCTTCCCCTCATTTATGACTAGGTCAACAGTAGATACGCTATTTCTATGTCGACTATGTGTAGATACGCATCTCATCATTTTTGCTCAGATAAGGAGACTCGTATAACACCCGACATACTTTATCTTCATCGAAGGATCATAATGTATGTTTCAGTATTGATATTTTTATTTGTTGATCAACACTTATTTTATTATTACTTAGTATACTGTTTACATCGTATGTGTGCTTTATGTCGTACAAGCATATACACGACCATTTCCCTTTTGGCGATGTGGGTTGGATAGACCACACGATGAGGCATGGAACCTGTTTTGCCGCCAGGCAGAGGTAGGCGTGTTAATACGCGCTATTTCTTGGATGAGACTATATGAGCAACATGGTATTCGCACATCGTTGATCCCATAATCCGTGGTGGTACTTATATTATAGGTCATCTGAGTATGACCTTTTATACGCTTTTATGTGTCCAGGATCACCTATGGTACATTTGATCGATCTCGAGTGTGAGTCATCTGATGCATATGTTGGGAAGAACCTAAGAGCGATGGGTTACCAGGCTAGGTTATATGACTTGTCCGATCGTGTTATAGATACACATTTGAGGTCGCACACGATGAGTATAGACGAGCATCGTCAGTCACTGGAGGAGGGCTCGTCGATGGTGCGCTGGACCGAGAGCTCGAGTGAGTGACCGTTTTGTATTCCATGACTATTTGATTATATTTTTCGGTATTTATCGCGACTATGTTATTGGATCATGTTTTTTTGTCACATTTTGGTTTTGCTTTTTACTGCACATAATGTTTTGTCTATGTTATCTAGCTATATTTATCTACATATTTTATATGTTTTTAATGTACCGTATGTTATGACTATATATTTCTAAATAATGACTCCCTCAAAACAATGATTTGCGCCATACAATGACTCCCTTTAAACAATGACTCTTGCCAACCAATGATTCTCGCCATGCATTTATTCCCGTCAAAAACTGATTACCCGCCAAATTCTAATTTACTTTAAAAGGCACCTGAAACCTAGTCTAATAGTTCATCCACCAAACATTCTCAAACATACAAAAAAACATAAAGGCTTTCAAGGATGGAGCTTAATATAGATGAAGACTATCACTTGCTTCAGATCGTGAAGTTTGTTACCCGAACAATGTCTGATGATACGAGCGACATGTTTTTTGATTAAGTGCTCTGTATAATGTATTTTAATTATGAACAATTAGGAGTAACAAATTAGCCACCGCGCAGTCGTGACGAAGTAAAAAACAGGTACAATTGTGTGATACCGCTGCAGCGTATGTTCTTATGCCTTACAAAATAAAGCAAGAAGCGGTTGCAGTGTGGAACATGGCAGTTGTAGATTTCATTACTAGAGACATGGTAGCATATCTAGAGGATAAGAGTGCGAAAACAAAGGATGATATTGCGAATGATATCATTGTTGAAGATAACTTGGGATATGACTTCGACTTCTAAGTTTTATGCTTTCCTTGGTTGTTGTTTGAGTTTTTATGATTTCCCTAGTTATTTTTTGAGTTTTTACGTTTTTGTAATTTGTTCGACATGTTTTTAGTCAATTTTTACGTTATCTTTTTTTGCGTTCATTTTTTCAGTAGTAGTGTTTATTGCAGCCTATTTTTCTTTACGCTATAATAAGACCCTTATATGTTATAACTGGACACCCAAATCTAACGTACATGGACAATTATGTTTTAGCCATTTTTTGACAAACTTTACAAGAATTTTGCTGAAACAAACTTTAGAAATAACTACAAAGAGTAATACTTATAATAATGTCTTACAATAAACTTTAAAGTCCAAAAGATAATGAAATAAAATTAAAGTATTCGTCCATGCGATATAAAAACAAGTAACGCGTGTACTTTATCATTTTTCACTTCTCAAATCGAAGAAGTGTGGTGGATCTTCGCATGCGGTTGATGGTTCGGCGGGGTTGATTTGATGATATTTGTTGAATCGTTTGTCGAATGGTATTGCCCAGCGATTACAGCTTCATTAGTATGAAATGGAAACCAAGTACGATAGATTTCCGACAGCGGTCCATTCAAGACAACCTACACAAACATAATTTGGATAAATATTACATCACAAAATAAAACATAATACTATATGATTCATTAGTATATTTACATTCACGAATTGGTTACCATGTACGAACCCTAAACCAACTTCCGTGGTAGGACATGATCGAGTAGGCACACCACGTATAGGTAGATATGTATAAGATCATTAGAGTGATATGTGGTATACGATACATTGATATCTAGTGGCTATCACTAAGCCATTGTCGGGTAACGTCATCAAATACCTATTACCATTCGCATACACTTCAAAGACGTCTAAGTTTTTTACTAGGTTATCTACACGTTGTGCACCATCAAAAACATTGTTCCCATTAATATTCCAAGTGCATAACATATCAGTAGAATCCATAAATATATCCTCAATGGCATTCATTAAATCCAACTTTGTATCGATGATGATAATATTAGACAATGCGTACATGTTATTCGTCATCACGCTCCTTAGAATGCTTAATCCTCACGTATAGTTCTCTTGTTTCTCAGAGCTGGAAAAAAAAGCGATACAAAAAGTCTTATTCGTCGAAGTTTGGCTAACTATTTCTTACAAAGGCATCTTATACTATGTAGTCTTATATGTGTTATCCATTATAAAAACTCTAGAAAAAGTGCAGAATAAATTGATGCTTATATGATGCGTGAAAAACAACTCGAGGATCTCGTTCATTGCTTCATTAGTTCGCTCCCAAACAAAGTACTCGTGTTTTTTTAACTTACCGAACAAGTATTGCATTTGGTTCTTGCCCGCTTTATCAACCAAATTATTTTTTTGACGCATGTTGTAGATCGTATGCATACTACATACATTTTCTGAGTCTCTAAGCTTCAAACTACAGTATATCTTTATGCCCGACTGTCGTTTGACTACGAACAAATGCCTCTTCTTCTACTTTTAGTCTAGCGGCTCGTGAATGACCATCCAAGTGAAAAAACGGTTGGTGGTTGTGTTTCCCATTTACCACTATCAATTTCCAATAACCGGGTAGTTCTAAGACTGGTTTTCCACTTAAGAAGAACAGAAAACCTCATTTTTTCGATGAATATGTTTGACACCTCTTAACATACCCTGGTATGGGGTTAGGTTTGTAAACACCTTGCCCCTTGCACCTGAAATACATCCTCGAATTTTTCCCATTTTTACTATCGTCGTCTTTATTCAAAACCGAAATGAATCCTAGCGTCCTACTTTCGGAACCAACCCATGAGACCAAATCGAATTTCGTATAGTAAAAAGTTTCACATGATCGGCTATCGAACATGGTGGTTGGTCTTATCCCTAAAAAACACATGAAATTATATCAAAATCTACTTAATTTTAATTATGTATATTGAAATATGCTTAAATCGCACATAATAGTAGACGTAATTGACCAAAATCATGTGTACATTACAACCAATTTGTGAAAAATCATAAACTTAAACTACTCAATAAATAAATAAATCGTGAATACATGATTCATGATTTTGACCAAATCGTGCAGTCATCACTCGTGATTTGTTAAAAATCACGAATCTTGTGTTCGTGATTTGGTAAAAATCACGAATCTTGTGTTCGCGATTTATCCAAGAAGATCTAGTGTAAATTCATGCATTCTCCAGCGCTCTAGGTTTGCGGTTCATCCATCCTAGTGCGGCATTCGTGCAATAATTTTATTAAACTTAAAAAAAACTTAGATATCTACCTCTACTTGTGTATTCAGATGGTTTGTCAAAGTTCTTCCTCCTCTGATGCAAAATCATCGACCTTGCAAGAAAAATCATCATTCAAATCACTCAAATCCATAATGTATGATATATTTAGGGTTTTGTTTTTAGTTTTAGGTTAGTATTTAGGAGAGGTTTGGTTGGACAAGAAGGGTTGAAATTGTGTTTTTTGACTGAACATTTGGTTTTTATTTGTGAGAGGCAAAATAGTCATTATACAAAAATGAAAAAAAACCTTAATTTTCAGATCTCATTATAAAAAAATTGGATCTCATTTTAGCCAAGTTCTTTTTTTATTCACTAGAAAAGTTTATTCTCACTGTTTCATAAATCTAATTTTTTATCAACCGTACTTAACCTTTTTACCGACAACTTTTATTTATTCCCGAGCATGTTTTATTATTAGAAAACTCGCATCACCAAAATAAATTTATTTGTTTATCTTTAAATTAATTTATATTATTTTATATCATAATTAATTTTAAATTAAAAGTAAAAAACTAACTTATGTTATTACAAATTTGTTGTTTTTATTATATAATCATAATATATCTTAATTTTATGAGAAATAAGTTTAATACAATTATATATATATATGAAAAAATCAAGTTTTAATCAAACATAACTTATTAATTTAGTATAAATAAATGATAATTTACCAATAATTATCCGGAAAAAAAATTAAGAGTATTAATAAATCAATAAGCTGGATTTTGAAGGTTTCTAATAACTCCTTGCATCATAAATGCTTTCAACAATACTTTTGAACACCCAAAAAAACACGTACAACCTTAACAATCAGTTATTTTTAACCTTCAAAACACCATATCTTTCAAATACTAATTCAAAAATATATTCTAAAAGTATATATATTTCTATTTTTTAAAGATGAATAAAACGAAATTCGCCAGTGATATTTCTAGTGAACTATTTTTATTATTCATATTTCCGAAACTAAATCATACCTATTTTCGCACCCATAATACAATATATATTAATGTATTTCAAAATAAAAAGTAAAATATTTTCGTAACTTCAAAATATTAGTTGTTTTACGTCTCTTCAACATCTATTTTAATAAAAATAAGTTTTATTTTGTTTTATCACACAAGCGAATTATTTTGCAACTAAAAGTCTTATTTACGCAACTATATTCTACTTATTATCGAAACATATTTGCATATAATTACACAACTGAACACAAATTACTTTTTCCGTACTTATTTCGCAACCTAATTGCACGTAATTACGCAACAAAAAAATAAAAAATAAATCCAGAATACATTTAATGGATCTAGTTTTGCTCGTCTTATAAAAAACAAAACCAATAAAATTTTTGGATTTTATTTTTAGAGTTATGGTTTGAAAGATATGGAATTTAAAAAAACAAAAAAAACACGGTTATGAGGTATATTGTTTTAATATAAAGTCTATGTGGTTATCCGTACTTTAGTTTTAAATCTAAGTGGCTACCTGTACCTTATCAATCCTTGGGTGGTTATTGGTAAATTGTGTTTATGTTTGATGGTTATTGGTAGATGAATTTAACAACAATTAATAAAATCATTGTACATTTATTTTTTATCACACTGATTTATATATTAACTCCAGCTTCAGATCAATCTAACAACTCAAATCTTTTCACATCAATTCAGGTCTTCTGTGATAAATGAAGTTTTTCTTCCCAAGAAACTGAAACAAATTACGAGATCAAACTAGATAATATCTTATTATTAAGACAAAACCGATCTGTTTATAATGGAGCAAGCTAATAGAGAGCCTATACTCCAAAAGCTCATGTAGTGCCTCTTATGGAAATTGAGAAACTGGCTCAACTTGTTAAGAGAGAAGCACGCTAACAACTTTTATTTGTTGCGGGAATTGTTGATTTAACAAGATCATAGAGTTAAATCCATTATGCAGATTTTGGATGGAAAAAGATGATACAAGTCCACGAATGTTGAAGGATTGAATGTTAAAAGTAACATAAATCAAGAAATATCTCTTCAAAATATCGTGCAATGAGGGTATGGAGAAGCATTATCGTGCAAGAAATATTCAGCTTCACGATTATGCAAAAGCATTATCTGCTTTGGTGCCTTTGTATCAAAATATTGATCTTGTAGAGGAGGTAATGGTTTTTGTTCAAGTCCATATTTGCAAATTTTAATTTTGTAATTAATGTACATATTTCTTGTTTTCCGTTTCCAGACAACTAAGCTTCACATCTGTCTATTATTGTTGGATGTTGTGCTAGCTTGTGGAGATGTATCCAAGTCTGCGGTATGTTCCGTTTTTTGTATCTATTAATGCTGCTTTCTATTAATGGCTTATGCTTTCATGTTTTCTCATTGTTCTTCACACTCCGGATTGTCTCACTTGTTTTGGTAGTTGCAACTCTAGGGCCTCTACATTGCTCAAAATGTCTTAGAGCATCCCCAACAGGTACGCTAATTGACAGTTTAAAGTAAATTTAACTATTATATATGATTTTTTTCTTTCCAACGGATACGCTAAAAGACTATCTATATTTATTAGCTTAAATTATAGTAGGTATATTTGTAGTAGCAGTTACACAATAGGTAAAGTTTATTTGTTACTTCCCTTGTTTTTATCCTATAATTTTATGGATTAGCAACTAACTTAAATATACATTATCTGTTGGAAGAAAAAGATAATATTTAAATTTACATTACCTAAATACTATCTAAATTTAGCTAAAAAATAGAGTATCTGTTGGGGATGCTCTTAGGCAGCTGTCTATCGTCTTTCGAATAATTAAACTCTTTTAAAGCAATATTTTATTTATTTCAAAGTTGTATGAGATATATTTTTAATTATACAATTTTTTTTTGAAAAAGATGAATATTTTCTTAAACATTCCTCTAGATGAAACTTCCAATAACTTCTGAGTAGGAGGCTGTAACATTTTTTGTTTGGTATAGTTATTAAAATTCTGATTTTAAAGCCACACTGCACCAAAATCTTTGGATTCCTAGACTCCTTACACATAAGCCTTGTGATTTGTTTTTGTTTCTGATGTCTGCACATGTTGTAGTTTACATATATACTACATGAGCACATTAATACATCAAACAATTGGTGAGATGGTTAGATGAAGTGTGGTACTAGAGACATTATCGTCTAACTAATTCCCTAAAAGTTTAAAATGTCCATACTAGATGGTCCTCCAGCAAAACGCATATTTTATTCACTAGATAATGGCTCTCTTCTACGCATAAAATGTTGAATTTAGTTTTTCTATTTGGACTCTCGTTACTTAGTATTAATCTTTGATATCTTTGCTAGCTGCATGGTTTTCTTCATGTTTGCATTCTCTCCCTTTTTTTGATTTTTTATCCTCATTGAATGTGAACCTAATGATGTCATCAAGCATCTTAATTCATAAGTTTAAGAAAATCAAGTTACCTTCTATTTATTCAGGCACTTCCAGTGCCTCTTAGCTTCTCGTACAGGTGTATGTATTTTCTCATACTGAGGAGTATATCTAGTGTAAAGTGTAAGCATTGCGTGTTAGGTAGCTTTCTTTTCAATCTGATATAATTATTTTTCTTTAGGTTGTATTAAGTTATCTGGAGAAAGCTTTCGGTGTTGTCTGTGCAAGTAAGGGTGATAATTTGAGCCCAACACAACAGTATTCTGCAAATATGGTTTCTAAACACTCTTCTATTTCAAGCAGCTCCCCCAACACAAATTCTTGAAATTTAGATTTAGATGTGAGTATAAATGCTTCAAAGATTTCGTTATTTAGCACTCTATCTCATGAACCTTGGAGAGTATAATAACATGTTATCAGAGATTAGAGGAGAAAACCCAACTAGGTCAGCAGGTGTATCACTTTGAAAAGATGGATGTGATAAATTTGTCTCTATCATTGAACTAAAGCTGAAGTTGCATATATCCAAGATTTGATTTCTGTTTCTTAGGAGAAATCTGAAGTTGGAAAAGCGAGAAGTGAATCAGGAAAAGCAAGAAGTCAAGCAAGAAATACATATACTTGGACTTAGGTAGCTGCTATAGGGCTAAGATCATGCGATTTTGAATCATATTTTGTATTTTCGAATCATATTTTGTTATTCTGGTGTAGCTATATTATATTTTTGTTATTTTGATTTTTTTTAGAAAAAATCTCATTAAGTTTAAGAACGGGCTTGCAATATTGTTAGTGACAGCATTAGAATTAGTTATTATGCAACCAGATGACAACAACATTTATAACGATGGACATGCCAACACCGTTTGGCTGAAAGAGTGTAACGAACTTACAACAGAAGCTGCAAAATTGTGACCTGGTTCCGTTTGGGTCAAATTTTGCAACGGTTTCAGTTGCTTGCCGGTTGCAAAAACCTTCTGGTGGCAACTGAGTTGGTTAATGACGTCACTTAACACAACCGGCCCTTCATGTCTCAAATCCGTTGCAAAAGCTTTCTTCCGACGATGTTATGACAATTTTCGTCTTTTTCAGGTCGTTATAAAAGCCAATTTATCCAGTAATGTTTGGCTAGATATTTATCACCTGAAATAACTTAATAAGATTTGAAATTAGAGAGAAATGAATCCCATGACCAAGACTATCGTTGAAAAAAACCACATTATCGTCGTGCACATCAAAATAATTTTCTCAATTTATAGGAAATCTAATTTTCATATCGCGAGGAATGGCCCAATCAATTACTTTTTTGTGTACTCATCTACGGTCAAATACAGACAATAGTGATCAATAACGCCCAATTTATATGATTTTTTTTCTTCTGACTCGAAAGACAAACTGCACGAGAAGTTCCAAAAGTTTTTTCCCTAACGCAAGAACTGGCTCCAAATGATCCTCTATTCTGATTATTCTAACTATTAAAATCTTAATTATCTTATTCTCTTCTACCCTTTTACATAAAACAAAATGAAAGTTTCTTGTAACAAAAATAAAAAATTAACCGACGGTTAAAAAGTTCAAGAAACTCAAAGACTGGATAAGGAATGATAAGTAATAGCCAGTAAGGAAATTGAGAACGACAAATTAAAGGAGGAAATATTTTGGTATATATATCCAAAGGTATGATTTAATCTGAACGCTCGATATTTTCTATTTTATGGCTTGTATTAATTTGCACAATAAACGAATTGGATCTAAAGAGGCATGGATGACTATAATATGAGAAGTTGAAGAAGATGCATGCGCATGCTTAAAATAGGCAAATTTTCTACACGTGTAACTATCTATCAACTAATTGTGCTTACACTCAAACAATATAAAAGATCTCAAACTTCAAAAATCAGACCACTTGCAAACAAAAATAACTCCAAATATCATAACAACACAAAATCACTTCGCCATAAGTATCCACCCCAATATAACCTCAACCCACCAAATATATGAAACCATATCTGACTAACAAAGCTGAAGAGACTTTCATTTGTCTTTTTAGTCTTAACATTAGTCTTTTTCAAAGACTATGGGACTACGTAAGAAATTTCGACAAAGAGTTCAGAGTCAAAGAAACAAATTAAGATCCTCAACATAAAATTAATGACAAAAGAAAGCAACGAATTGGTATAATACATCCATCATCCTTCACCGAGATTTGGAGGGCTACTGGAATACGTTCATAACAAGCTCGACCAAAGCATATCTCTAACTACCTAAAGAAGTTAAAACAACAATAGGACTTCAAATAACATAGTACTCATTACGTCATTCTTCACAAATGACTGGGGTTTACTCAACTACTAAAAAAATTATTAAATTATTTTAAAGCTAGTAATGATAAAAGTAAGTTAGTCATTAAGAAATAGGTAATATCCTAACAACTTGTTGATTATTACTTATACTACTTAAGTTTGGTAAAATAGAGTTTTTTTACCAGCAAAGGTTTTTAATGAGGCATACAAAACATAGTACGAACCTAATATGAGACATCTTTAGTGACAATTCGGTTATGGTACGATAGAATAAATAGGCCTTAAGACTATTAATAAGTCTAGCCGAAGACTGCTGAAATAGGTATTTCAATATTTAAAAGTGTAAAATGTAACAAATTTGGATGTGAATACAAAGCTTCAACATATACCATAGTCAAGGGCTAGCTCAATCTAACACCAATATATGCTTCAAGAAAGACAATATATGTTTCGACTAAGACCAGCAGGTGATTCAGCCAATATTATATACTTTGAACAAATCAAAACTAGCCTTTCTTTGTTACTCGCGCAATGGTGTAAATAGTCTAACCCGTCTACATTGGAACATCAACAATTCGAGCACTTAAAGTCTAGAAGACTTAGTAACAAATATGCTAAACTACATAATCTAAGTAGTTAGAGAAAAATAAGATAATTTTTTTATAATATGTGAGAAATATTTATTGTAGTTGTGAACTTTGTAAACGAAGCTCTAACAACCATTAATTAAATCATCGGTACATTTATTTTTAGGTAAGTTACCAATAACAACTCATGATAAATTAAAAATACTAATAACCATCTAGATTTTCAAGTTTATCAATAACCACCTGGTATATAAAATCTTCCAACAATACCCATAGGATATAAAAACAAAAAAACCAAGAGCTCTCATCTTCTTCCTTAGTTCGTGACTCTCACTCACTCTAAAATCAAAACCCACAACTCTCTTAAATTAAATATTTCTGCAACAAATTTCATTGCATTTCAACATAAAAAAAACTACTATATCAGGTTTTGACGAAGAAAGTATTTTATTTCCTTTTTAATTTTTCAATTATGTGTTATTAATTATTTCAAAAAAATATATATCATAAATCTAGTTTTGTTCGTTTAAAAAAAATAAAACCAATGATATTTTCATATTTTATTTTGAGCTACACTATGAATTGATATGACATTTAAAAATATTGTAATACAATTTATTTTTCACAACCAAAATTCTATTTATGCAAACACTTACAAGGTAATTATGCAACTAAGTAACACATAACTTCATACATAGATTGTACATAATTACGCACACTGTCACACTTGGTATTTTGACTACTAAACAACATGTAATTACGCAACCAAACCAACAAAAACCTAAAATTCCCAAATTTGTTTTTCCAAAATGACTATTTTCATACATTTGTCAAAACGTTTACATGAATGTATGAAATCAAAAAATCAACATAAATAAACCAATCATATAATCATAAAACAACAACAAAATAACTCAACATACAAAAGAATATATAAATAGAGAACAAAAAAAATATCATAATTATCAATAAACGATCGATAATGAAGAAGATCAAAGAAAAAACAAATGATCGACAATTGCATAAGTTTTAGACCGAAAAAGAACAAAAAAACAAATATAAAAGTCAAAAGAAAATGATCAAATGGAAAAAAAAACAAATAAAAAAACAAATAAAAAAACAAATGAATATTAGAAAAAATGTGAGTTGTAATTATTAACTTAATTTTGCAACAAGATTGTTGTTATAGATAAATAGTTTTGATTCCAAATAATTAATAGTGATTTTTTTTTAATTTTTTTTTTTTTTATCTCTTTTGTAATCTTTGGATTGGCTTTTACTCAATTTTTTGTCAAAAAATACTAAAATCATTAGAGGTGGTTACACTTTTCAAGTTTATATAATCTAGTTTATTTCTTTCCGTTATTATATTTTAAAAATCTTATATTATTTTTTAGATTTAATAATTTTGAGTTATTTATTCTCTTTTCGAACACCAAAACCGCATCATACCGAGAAAAAAAGAAAAACATGCCGGGCATCCGTTTCTGGTAAATTGTTAAGAAAACCGTTGAGCCAAAACCTATTACTAAAATCGGTCAAAGAAGTGAGGAATTAATTTCCCTCCGTCTTGGATACATACATGTGGGTAAGTGCATGTAGATAAGCTTTAAACAAAAATTGAAAAATGGAAGCTTGAATTTGTTGACTATTCTAATTTCTAGATCTATACCACTTGAGTCATGGACCGAACATGTGTGTCCACTACGACTCACTTACCTCCAAATTCTGCATTTAATTCTGTAATAAACGCCGACCCGCTTTGTTTGTAGACTATTTTTCTTTGAACCAGATATGACCATTCGCTTCTGGTATCAAGTTGATTACTTCAGATTTCAAATGGGATAAAACTACATGAGCCATAATTTAACATGCAAGCTTGCATAATTCTTTTATATATAATTTTGCTTGTACTTTAACATTAAATAAAAAATATACTTTTTATTAATAAATATTAGTAAAAATTTATATATAAAAATACAATATAATAATTTGTTGGTATTAATAAAATTGATGCAATATAAATTTGTAAAATCAAAATTCACTTTTACTCCTTTAAAACAAACATGGCTGAATTTTGTTGTGATAATTTATTATTGAAGGTTTTTTTTCCAAAAGGTCCTGTATAACGGTTTACACGTACATTTATTACGTCCAAAGATTCTAACTATGGTATAGGTTCATATCATTATCGTAATTATTTTTATTATATAATAATTTATTAATTTTTATTTAAATTTAAATATAAATATATGTTAAATTTTTAATAATATATCCTATTTTTTTCATACCAACTTATAAGATTTTTTTAAATCAAAACGGTATAACAGCCAAATCATTTTATGTAATCTTTCGTGATATTATTATTTTTTTACTATAAAATCAGTCGTTGCATTATATTTATGATAAATATGATGAAATGAAACTAAACTTTCATATACTATAATTGAGTTATGCGTTCATTGCAAATGTTTACAAAAATTATAATCGAATTGAATTTTTATTTTCTTTATGTTTTTTCTCAAGCATCTTGAACCCTAGTTTGAACCCTCCCATTCAGCCAAAACATAGTTATGGTTATGCAAAATAATATATGTTAATGTCATTTTTTTAGAAAGCTTGCTCCTTCTATCCATGAGCCAAAATTTATAAACCTCATTTTTGTTAAGAACAATCTCAAATCTACTATCTCATTTTACTTATTTTAGAGCATTAAATACTTTATTTTAAAGAGGATGTAAAATTTGAAATTCTATGATGTATCTGAAGAGAATATTATACCAACGAAATTGTCACATCTTCAAACAATTTCGTTATGACATCTTCAAATAAAAAACCAAACAATGTAATTTATATGTGTGTTTAGATACTATAGATGGAAAAAGTATGCATAATTTGTTTGTCTGTATTTTTATGTTTCCAATAATTCATAAAAAATAAGTATAAATATGAATGAATTCATATTTTTTTGCATATTGACTTCAAAAAAAGACATGTAGAATCAATTATTTTTACTAATTTTGAAAATAAGATAAAAATTTAAACCCTAATGATATACTTTTGTTCATAACATTGATATTCACCATAAATAGAGTCTTTAATATTTTACACGTGCCAAACAAAGTTCTAAGAAAATATATGATTTTCATATAAATGGGATCACCAATTGCGGATAAAACTTTATTTTTTATTTTTTCAACTTGTTTTTACAGTATAAATCCATGTTCATTCTTATTTTTAAAACCGCCCTTGTAGTTTAGTCATCTAATTTATTATATTGAAGAAGCAAATTTCGTATAAATCAAGTAAGAACCTTGGGTACCTTCGCACTTCTGATCACATAACCGTTACTCTCAACCTTGGGCTTCCTCCCCCGAAGCGGAAAAAACCTTTTCGTTTCTTCAATATGTGGAAATCTCACCCGCAGTTCAAGGATATTGTTTCCAATAGTTGGAACCTTTCTTCCCTTTCATTGGGAATGAAAAGGGTTTCAAATAAGCTCGTGAGATTGTAATCTGAGCTTGCCCGACTTAATCGTTCGGAGTTTAGTGACATATCCTCCAGAGTCTCTAAAGCTCAAATTTGCATGTTTAAGGCTTAAGATAATTTAGCCTCTGATCCTTTCAACCCTCGTTTAGTCATAATCGAAAATAAGGCTGCTGCATCTTGCATTTTCCTTAGTCGTGCTGAATAATCTTTTCTTAAGCAAATATCGAGAGAAAATTGGATTAAGCTGGGGGACAGGAATACTAAATTCTTCCATAAAAGTATCAAAGCCCGGTTATTCCGCAATAAAATTATCTCGATCTCTAACAACCAAGGTGTCATTGTCTCTTCTCCGGCTGGTGTTTCCAAAGTCATGGTAAACTTTTTTGAGAACTCTCTGGGTACTAAGCATCCTGCTTCCTACCCAGGTCTTGAAAAAGTCTATTCTCTTATAAAGTCTAGAGTAAATAAATCTCATAAAGAGTTAATGATCCACAAGATTACTTGTTTGGAAATTAAATCCACTATATTCAGTATTTATAGTGACAAATCTCATGGTCCTGATGGATTTAACTCTAGCTTTTTTAAATCAACTTGGAACATAGTTGGCCCTGAGATTTGCAAGGGTGTCCAAGAGTTCTTCCTCTCTGGATCTATGAATGAGTCCTGGAATGCAACTTCTATCGCTCTTATCCCTAAAAAGACTCCCCTTATGTGCCAGCTGACTATCGACCAATTGCACTATGCAATGTCGTTTATAAAATCATTTCTAAAATCCTGGCTATTAGAATCAAAGTCGCATTTCCTTACCTCATTGATTCTTCTCAATCAGCTTTCGTTGCGGGAAGGAACATATCTGATAACATCCTTATATCCCAAGAGCTGCTGAGGGGTTATCAAGCTAAGGGTAGGAGCACAAGGATTACTCTTAAAATCGATATCATGGAAGCTTTTGATAATGTTCGATGGCACCTCATTCTTGACATTCTTGTAGCGATGCAATTCCCGGAAAAGATGATCACCTGGATTGTAAAGTGCATCTCCTCCCCCTCTTACTCTATATTAATTAATAGAGACCTTCATGGTAAGTTCAAAGGCAAAAAAGGTCTCAGACAAGGTGACCCCCTCTCCCTTCTCCTCTTTGTACTCGTTATGCAAGTACGTTCTGGCATCCTCAAAGAGAAAAGTCAAGATGAGAATTTCCGATTCCATTGGAAATGTCACAAACAGAAAATCATTAAGCTCTGCTTTACAGATGATCTGATGATCTTCTGTCATGGGGATATCCTTTCCCTTAATCTCATCAAAGATGCTCTGGAGGATTTCCCTTCTCTCTCTGGCCTTAAGGTCAATTCATTGAAAAGTCACATATTTTTCTATGGAATTGACCATCATCTTAGAACGAATCAGATGCCTATATTGAACTTCCCTGAAGGCTCCCTTCCAGTGAAATACATGGGCGTCCCTCATCTCACTAGTAGGCTTACTCACACTGATTGTCGTCTCATTCTGCACAGAATAACCTCCCGTATTGATTCCTGGACTTCCAAGCATCTCTCTTATGCGGGAAGACTCCAACTAATCAAATCGGTCCTATGTGCAGGACAGGTTTATTGGTCTTCAATTTTCATTCTCCCTTCTAGGATAATTAAAGAGCTAAGCTAATACCTTCGTCGTTTCCTTTGGTCTGGCTCTGCTATGAAAATTAATGGGGCCAAAGTGGTCTGGTCCACTATTACCACTCCTTATAAAGAGGGCGGCCTTGGGATCCTAGACCAAAAATCTGGAATCATGCGGCTGTCCTTAAGAGCCTCTGGTCTATTGTTAGTAATCCAAACCATTCAATCTGGTGCGAATAGATTAAAACTGAAAAGATTAAAAATAAATTTTTTTGGAACGTTTATATTGGCTCCTCCCCCTCTTGAATATGGAGGAAAATTCTCCGTCTTCGCCCTTTGGCTATTAATTTATACAGGGTGGTAATCGGAAATGGAAGAATCACTTCTCTCTAGCATAACCCGTGGCTTCTCTCAAAGCCTCTGGCAATCCACTACGGCCCTGACATAATCTGTGACTCTCGTTTGGGAAACAATCTAAAAGTTTCCGACATCATCTCAAATGGAGAATGGAAGTGGCCTGCAAATTTGAGATCGGAAAGGGCCCGAAGTAGTGCGCATCTGGAAGAAATCAGCCATCTTATCCTCTCTCTCCCCCACCCAAACAACTTATCGAGGGACGCTCCCTACTAGGTAACAAAGGATGGAGGAAACACATTCTCGATTCAAGCCACTCACAACACCATTCGTCAGTCTATCCCAATAAAGGGATGGGCGGGGTTAGTATGGAACAAATATAACATTCCTCGTCACTCATTTATAACATGGCTTGCTATTCATGGAAAACTTGTCACTATAGACAAGCTTATTAGTTGGGTTATCAGCACCCCTGCTTCTTGTGCCCTTTGCTGTTCAGACCCGGAATCTATATCTCATATCCTCTATGAATGTAGTTTCGCTCAGAATATTTGGTCTTATATTAGTATCAAACTTGGCTTCTCCTTCCATTCCTCTCCTTGGAAAGCTTGGATCCTCGAGGCGTCAAGATGGTCTAATTCACGAGACCATTGTATTTGGCACACTTGTTTCAACGCAGTCATTTACCATGTTTGGAAAGAACGGAATTCAAGAATATTTGGATCCTCCCCAGCCATGGCTTCCATGATATCTTTCAAAATTTTATCGGATCTCCGATATAGATTCCTTGGAACCAAGCTTGGCTGGACTTAGTAAAACTAACAGAAACTAACAAATCTCTATATCTATCTTTGCAGGTCCATCCAGTATAGTATGGAGCTAGGAGATTGGATTCCCGATTCAATCTTCGAGTCACCTAACTCCCACCTCGTCATCAGAGTATGTTGTTTGAGTTTCTTATGTTTTCTTTTACCTTACGAAATCTTGACTTTATTACCTCATTCGTTATTGTATTACCTGAGGGTATGCCCTAGGAAATTGTATGAACCTTTTCATTTAATTAAAGTCTTCTTACACAAAAAATTTAGTATTTTGACACGATTCATATTTATAATACGATAGAAAATTCATAACATTTTTAAGATATCAAATATCTTCATTACAAAACCATATTAACTCATCAACATAAGTCAAATGATAGATCAATTTAGATATTGTAGAATATGTATATCCAATATAAAACTAATATTGGAGTAAATGATTCAACCATTGAGATAACGTCTTTAGGAATAAACAAACAAAAAAAGAGAAAATGGATATCTTTGTTTTACTCCCTTTTATAATTAGAACAAAATCCAGTATTTGTCTTTTAACTTCTATATATTAAATTTCTTATAACAATTTTTCTATACCTCACACCATAAAAGTTCACCCCTGGTATATACTTTCATCATGTCAAATTTTATTACTGCATTTATCATCTTCTATTTTTGTTCACATGAACAAAAAAATCTTAGGTAAAGATAATATTGTCATGTATTACTCGGTCTTTGATAAACCCATATTATTATTTTTAAATCAATTTGAACAATTTTCAGAGAGATGATTGTTGAAAAGATGTGTTATAAACATTTACATAAAGTAATTGACTAATAATCCACACAATCTTTTGAATTAGTATATTTTTGGATTAACGTGACGAAACAACTACTTACTCGAACATAAATTTCATCTCCTTTGAAACACTCGTCATATTACCTTATGAATATCTTGTTCCATTAAATACTATCATTACGGAAACAAAAGACTTTTTTGTAAAACCATCCGGACCACCATTGTTGTTTTAGTCATGTAAAAAGTTATTCTTTTCATCTAAGTTTGATACGACGTATTTATTAACATGTTACTATTATAAAAAAATATTAACAAATTTAAAAACAAATTTATTAACATAGTAGTTTAACAAATTCTTTTTAATTTTTTTCTTAGTTTATATTTTAAGTTTTTTCGGTTTTCTAAAATCGAAATAGTTGTAAGTGTTGGTTTATTAACAACATGCATCGTATAAATTATGTTGAATTTATATCTCTTTTAGTAAACCATTTCAAAAAGATTTTTTTTTCAATTTTTTTTATTTTTTAAGTTGAACTAATTCACTAAAAAATGTTTCAAAATTTTGTTTTATTTTTATAATTTTTTAAACACTCTACATCTAGTAATTTTTTTATAGAAGTTTTTGAATTTCAAAAATATATATAAATGTTTTGGTTATAACTACAAATATTTCAAATATCAAACGTTCGTTAGTTAACCTATATATTTCAAATAAAGTTATCTTTTTATCTTTTTTAACTCACATAATTAATAAATATTATTTTAAAAATATGATTGACGACTATTTAACATAAAACATTACTTTTTATAAAAAGACTTAAATTATTATTATTTTTTTCAAAATATTGGGTATCTTTATTACTTACTTGAAAAAGTACACAGCCCAAAGGCCTAAATTACATTGGAGGGACTATTAAAAATTTGAAATTCTATGAAAATTCTGGCGCCATTCCAAATTCAACAAACGTGAACCAGAGTATAGCTTACATTTTCACTCAACCCACTTTCTCTTTGTCATTCGATCTTAAACAGATACCTGAAGTAGATTTTTAAAGAAAATGATTCTTCTTCTTCCCAATACAGAGCCTGATATTGATGCAGAAAATTCTTTTTCTCCCAAGACATATACTTGAAGTTTAGATAGACAGAACATGAATTTGAAACCTGAAATTGAAGCAGTATTCACCATCTTTTATCCTTGCTATCAACCTTTACAAAACTTTATTTCACTATTTCAACTCAATCTTCACGCGAATGAGATTTGAAGCTATTTTATCTCTCAATCGGTATTCTTTATATAAGTAATCCCGATGCTTTCAAGGAAGACAATGACTCGCAACTGATTTGAGGCTGATGAATGATTGAAATCTAAGTTTTCCCTCAGATGAAGAGTGCTCTTTGTTACCCAGTCTGCAACCTTATTCTGTTTTCTGAAAGCGTGCTTTATTGACGTAGAAGATGTTATATAAGCTTTATGCAATAGCTTATAATAGGATCTAAATGTCATATCGATTTGCCTCTACTAATTAGATCAACCAAAATGCTTGAATCAACCTCAATGTCAAGATTTGTTAAGTTTAAAGCTTTGCACATAGCTAGACCATCCACGATCATTCTGGTTTCTGCAATAATTGCTGAGTTATTTCCATACAATCCGCCAAATCCTTGAAGGATAGTTCCATCGTGATTTCTTACAATACCCCATCTTCCAGCTTCTCTAGAAGACTAAGAAACCCCGACAGTATTCAATTTATATCGATTGAGCTTTTGCGAGGTCCATTTAAGCGAAATAGGAACTATCATTTTGGTGTGATAGCATCCCAATTGGTTTGCGATTCTTATATCATTGCCCCAATTTTGTATCTTTAGAAGATTTGTGTTAGAGAGCCCAATTATAATTCTGATTACCTGTTCAATTAGGGAGCCCGGTGAAGAATTTACATCTTGCATTTTCTTGAAGTTCTTAGCTTTCCATATTTTCCAAGCAATGATTGCGGGGAGTATTGTTCTTATGTTGCAAGCTTTTGTTAAAGACTAGTACCAAGAGCGAATGAGATGGGGAAGAGTCATAATTCTAGTAATATTTATTCTCAAGATGGTACTGAAATGATTACACACTGTCCAAACTTGTTTGCAGTGGACCATAACATGCTTAAAGCTCTCTTTATTGTGGCAGAACTGGCACTTTGAAGCTAATTGGAATTTTATTCGCTGAAGATTCTCCTTAGAAGGAAACCAGTTCATTAAAGCTCTCCAAAAAAATAAAGAGCATTTCTTTGGAGTTACTGGATTCTAGCTATTTTTGTGGAGGTTTGATTAATTTCATTTTTTCCTTATTGTATTTCAAGTCAAATTTGAGTTGAATGATCCATCAGTAGATATAACCCATTTGATTCTATCAGGATCATTTTTAGCTTGATTTTAAGGATGTTAGAAATGATAGGGTTGGTGACAGTAATACTCAGTTTATTAGTATCCCACTTGCCATTGACCCAAAATTTGTTTATTTTAATGTTCACATACGAGCTTCTGTTGTCATCTGCATTGAAGTAGATAAATGGTTTTTCAGTAGACCATCTGTCAAGCCAAAAGTCTATCTCCCCACACCATGATATCCAGAAGATGTATCTCTCAACATTGTCCCTTATTTTAGATATTCTAGACCATACTCTAGATTTCGTTTTAGGTATAGAAGCAGCAATAGGATGGTGGCATTTACAGTAAGTAGAGATCATTAGTCTTGCCCAAAGAGACTTGTTAGTTCTAATTGTAAAGCACAGCTTGTATGCGTATGTATCCTGCAATGAATCCATCTTTTTGACATTGATACCCCCTTCAGCATAGGGTTTGCATATCTTTGTCCACGAGGACCAATTGACAGCTTTAGAATCAGTCTTCTTACCCCAAATGAGTTTATTATAGAGGTTTTAAATCCTCCTTATAACACATTTAGGAAGAAGTATGTTCTGGATGTAATAAAGAGGAAAAGAGAATAAGACTAACTGAATTAGTACCAGTCTTCCATCAAAGGATAAAGTACTTCCATCTTATTCAATAATCATTTCTCTGATCTTTGAAACTAGACTATCAAAATGACTGAGTCTATTTTTGTTACTCATCATTATTTCCAGATACTTGAAAGGCATAGAACTATGCTTTATTCCAAGTATTCTCTCATCCATGTTGATTATGTGGTTTGTCATGTCTTTAGCTGTTATTAACTTTGATTTTCCTTTGTTTATCAGCTGACCCGAGATGCTCTGGTAATAGACAAGAAACTCTGACACTTTGGAGATAGAATTAGCTAATCCATTGCATAATATGGTGAGATCATCAACGAATGCCAAGCAAGATATGATTTGACTCCCTCTTGTTTTGTATCTGATAGAAATTGTATTCTCATTGAGCTTCTTTCCCTTATCAAAAAATCCTCAGCCAGTATGAAAAGAATGGGGGATAATGGATCCCTCTTGTCTCAAACCCTGACATGACTTATAAACCCCTTTAGTAACACCATCAATAATTGATGCGAACTGATTATTAGTAATATTGTTGTTTATCAGCTCAATGAATTGAGAACTGAAACCAAAAGCCTTAAGTATGTATTGAATAAACTTGTGAGACAACCTATGAAATGCCTTCTCCATGTCAATTTTCAAAATCAAATTATCATAGCATAACTCCTTTGCAATAAGTATGTTCTCATGGATGCTTATGTCTTTGACAAACACTCTCTGTTCTTCAGAGATCAGGTTAGGAAGTATAAGACCGAATCTGTTATTTACTATCTTAGAGTATATTCTGTTAAGCATTGTTGTCAAACTAATTGGACGAAATTCCCTCCAAATTTTTTGTGAACTAACTTTGGGGATTAAGCAAATCACAAAAGCACGAATACCCGAAGGAATTCTAACACCCTTAAAAATCTGTCTTATAGCAGCACAAAAGCTCAGTAGAAATAATAACCCAACATTATAGCAGCACAAAAGCTCAATAGAAATAATAACCCAACATTATCGTAAAACTTAAATATGCTTAACATAACACGTGTATAATTAATTTGAAAAAAATAGATATAAATAACTATATAAAAGGTTCTATTGGTCTTATGGATAACCATTTAAAAAGTAGTCTATTGGTATATAAAAATGATATTTATTCAAAATAAACTTTATTAAATAAATTGAAAACGAGAGAGATGAGTAAATGTATCTCAACCGGTCCTTTTAGCTGACTTGCTCGACGCCTTCTGATATTGCAAAGATGACAGAAAAAATAGAGTACCCCGGCATTACATATAAGATGATTTCAAGATTTGCGAATCTATTTTTGGTGGTATAATTTTTTCGGAAGAAATCCATTACAAATTTAATAAATGAAAGGTTCAAACCAAAAAACCAAAATGATATTTGTAAATGCACTCAAACTCATAATCTTTTGTAACGAACTACTTCATTCCACGGTGGTTGTATCTCTTAGATTCTCTGATATAAGAGGTTTAGTGCTCTGCGTCACTTACAGTTACAGAACAATTGAACCAATTAACACAGCCAAATTTGCTGCCATATTTCCCGCCGACTGATTTATTGGTCCGGACGATGACGTGTCTGGTGAAGGGTGTGTATCTTCCACGTGTCATGTTGATCAGCCATACGTTAATTTTCTGTGTTAAATTAATATATTTTTAACGGCTTTGTTTTTATTTACAAAATTCAAACAACTAGCTGTATTATATAACACAAAACCTAAACAATGTGCTATGTATTCCGGATAAACCAAAATTAAAACTCGGACCAAGTAGCATGCAATTTTTTCCATCAAACTGAGCTTTCCAAAAAAATTGTTGGGTCCAACCATATGATTGACCGCTGTTATGATTTCTTTTTGGTTTTGAATATATTTTTGTGTTTATGTAACGAAATTATAAACTAAAATATATTATCATCCGTAATTTAGAATATTCGTGTATAAGTTCAATTAAAATTATTAATTAAAATTTAAACTATTAAATATTATTTTTATAATAATTTTTTTTAGTCTTACGATATTATAAATATAATATGGATAGATACTTAAAGTAAACGGTACATTGATAGATAGTCTTTTAATCCAAATTTTGGTTTCTCATAAAAATTAGATAATAAAAAAGTGTATAAATAGACAACGGAATAAAAATGTAAACATTTTTTATTTAAATAAATAAAATTGCTTCACTTCATATAAAATCAAATCACTAATTGTTCTTTAATATAAAATTAAATTTATAATCATAATTTTAGTATCCTAACATACTTTGTCATTTTTCAAAAGTTATAGATATTTTATATCTTTTTTTAACATCTATTTGTAGGATTTATTTTGGGTTCCATTTTCATTCTTTCAAGGATTGTGTTTATGCCAATTCACGAGCTACTAGAAAATACTAAACTCTCATCTTCTCGTTCCCCAATCAATAAAAGGTTTTCGCTTCAAGACAGAAATACTAGAGTAAATCGTTATGAAAACCCGTAAGTTTTATGTTTTTCTATTCATTTTATTTCTATAGTTTATAAGAAGGTTAAAGTACCATTTAAGACCCAAAAACCTAACTATTATCCATTTAAGACCCATATTTTTATTATTCTCTGAGAAAGACCCATTTTAGCTAAATATTTACCATTAAAAACCCACTAATACCCTAAGTACCCCTCCTCATTTATATAAAAGTTTTTAACACCCTACCCCACTTTTCTCTCTCTTCCTTCTTATCCATTAAATTCATCTTCCTTTCTCTCTCCAATTAAGTTAAAAACCAACGGAAATTAACTTTCTTCATAATTATCTTATTGCATTATCTAATTTTCATTGATTTACTTTAAATTAACCATGCATATTTGGCATAAATCAGATAACGAGGTGTACCTTATGAACATGGAAACAAGCTTCATCGACGTAAATCAGAACATCCGGTTTCCGTCCTGGAATCGATGACCTAAATTCAAACAAAAAACACTTAATCGGAAAGTGTAAACCCATAAACTGCAAAAAAATCGAAAAAATAAGTGTATATACACACACCAAGATTCTACTTGACGACGAAGAGAGGAATGAAGAGATGATAGATGTTAGTTGCTTGAGCTTCCAGTAGTTATTAATCCATCCAATCTTTATTCAATTTATCATAACCTGGACATATTTAAACGCTGAACTTATAGAACTAGATGGAAAACGTTAATACAGTAGACGCGAAACGCTAATACAGATAGATGCCGAAAAAAATATTTTTTAAAAAAAATCAAAACATATCAAGAGTGGTACTAGTTTTGTTCGTCTTAAAAAAACAAAACCAATGGTATTTTCGGACTCTTTTTCCGAGTTACGGTTTAAAAGATACGGACCTTTAAAAATTAAAATAAAAAAAACAAAGAAAAAGAAATTGGTTATTGTATTCTATATAGAAGTGTATTTAAGGTATAAAGTCCCTTAAAATTTTTAGGTCTTTATCCGTAATATGTTTGTTAAACGAGTCTTTATTGCTAAGACTCCCTTATAAGAATTTGATTACTCGATAAAATTGTGGGTATGGATACCCTGATTAATTTTAATTATTATCTAACAAAGAGTATTAGAGTCGCTTCTGATTCCTCTTCCTGTAAGAATATGAAGTGAAAAATTAAGTCTCCCATAATTTAAATAATATTTTTTTAGCTTATTCAGTTGGGAGAAAAAGCATCTAGAAATTTATTTTTTAAAGATTATGATTTTGTTCAGAGGTCTATGCATGAAGTAGATGCTAGGTGAACATAAAATCTCATGCATAGAAACTGATTGGGGCGATCGAGCGCACATACATAGTTATATGTTTTTTTTATATATTTATGTGCAATACCAAATTTTTGAAAAAACAAATTAATGGGGCGATCGAAACCATAATTCATAAAGTGGGGGGGGGGGGGTTTAATATTTCAAAAATTGGGGAATTTGTCGTAACAATAGGGATACTCATCGCGGCAACTCAGGTGTAGTGTAGTTCGTCGCGACCAACATCATGGTCGTTGCAGTGAATTCACTTCATTGCGATCACTCTGATGTGGTCACCGATAAAGGTGCCATACAGGTCCGAAACCCGTAGTTTTTTTTTATATTTTTTTATGATACTTTCGAGTGAGGTTGTCGTACATACGCCATACAGAGATGCAGCTAACCAATCTAAATCTTTATGATATTATATATATATATATATATGTTTGCAGGTTTAATACATGTTCTATAAATACGTATGTATGTATGATGGAACAATAATTAACATGTTTAGTAAAGTTGCGCATGTATGTTTCTAGGTTTAATGCAAAATGGCTAGCATGTTTTGCACATTTAAGTTGACCGATTATTAAAAGTATTTGTCATGTTTGAGTATTTTCCACGTTTAAGCTAGCTGCTTATTCAAATTATTTTCCATGTTTAAACATTTTGCATGTTAGAAAGCCTTTTCTAAAGTCCTTAATGCGTAAATTCCAAGCTATTAGAAAATCTTCAGCTTCCTTGATAAATCTAACTATTTTGTATGATACTTGTTAATTTTCATAAAATGCTGGATATTACTAGTTATCTTACCTACGTTGTTGATTTATTAGGTAATAAGGCTTTGATTTTAGGGACTTTAATTCCTCATAGTTTCATATATCATATTTTTTATCCTTGATAATTTGGCCGTTGATGTGAATTTAACTTATGTCTTATTGTCTTATGGCAATACACTATCATTCACTGACACTTATTTGAGAGAGTGGTTTAGTTATAGTTTCAGCTGATGCTTCTTCTAGTCATTTATATCTTGTGGTTATGGTTAAACCTTGTATGGTGGTTCTCAAAATAAGAAAGAGTCTTCTATCTCTATTGGAAAATAGAAAAATCTAATTGGTGGTGCTCTTCCTAGACTTGAACTTGATGCTCTTTAGAAGAAGATGTATTTTGAAGTTGTTGGCCATTAAAAAATCATCTAAAAGACAGGGCTAAAGCCAAAGCGAAATGATGAATATTCTCCTGGAGGGTTTGAGCCCAAAGAGGGTAGGACTGTTTGTAATAAGAGTCAAATGCTTAACACTGCGGTTACTTCTTTGGTTACAAAAATATCTTCATCAACCGTTGTTGTCCCCAACAAAGCGAATGCTTCCAAGAAACCTCATGTTGTCTCTGAAGAGACTTCAACTGATACTCGTGTAAGAATATTTAGGATGATTATTCTTTTATTGAAATAACTTGAACTTTTGCATGTAGATCCTTCATTTTAGAGCATGTTTCTGAAGGTTTTAAACACTTTGCAACTCCAAATTTCATGAGGATACTTCTAACTCAACTTGGCCTTATGAAGCTGGGTGTTAAGGAAACTTTGTAACTCTTTTGCTTACTTATTCTTTTTGGTTGAATCATTTTAAAGTTGGATTTGTTTTATTTTGGTAGTATTTGTATCACACTAACACAAATTTGCATCAAGCTTGTGAAAGTTGAGCCCCTACTTTCCATGATCCGTGGCCCTTGATAAAGGTTGTAGTAGATCCATTTATGAGTGGCCAAGAATTGAAGGTTAAGCTTCATACTGAAACTGATGCTAAAAAAAATAAAAAACTTATTTGTATGCCAATGTCGAAGTTGAAACTGATGCTAAGGAAAAATTGAAAGAGAAATTTCAAACTAAGCTGGAGAATTTAACTGTTAAAATATAGTCAGAACAAGAATTTAGTCCTGTTGACCTATAAAATATAATGATTTTGTTAACGATGTTGATGTCAAGAAGAAGACATTGCAACAAAGTATAAATGAAGCGCTACGTTAACAAACTATTTTAGTAGAGACCCTTCAAGGTAAGTGTGTGGAACATACTGAATTTTAGAAGAAGGTATAGACTTCTATGAAACGTTCTGCTAATAAACCTATGGAGGAAGCTAAAAATATGGTTCTTTCTCTCATGAAGAATATCCTCAATATAACTTATATTATTTGTGGAATTATGTTTGTCAAAAAAGAGGTGAGATGATGTTAGTTAGATAAGCTCTTCAGGATAAAACAAGTGGTGGACGATATTAATTAGGATATAAAATATTGAGGGACATAATGCAATAAATAAAATTTTATATGAAAAGTTGTGTAGTTAAAATAGATTTAGAGTCTTATATGAAGATAAATGACTAACATATAATTAAACCTTTTGTGTAACTATTCTATTACATTAAGTCTTGAGGCCTATATATAATGGCCAAGACTGAATTTAATAAGGATGACACTTTCACTTGTGGACACTCTTATCTGTTTTACTCTCTCTCTAAAATCAACCTCACTCTTTCTCTCTCTAGAACCTGATTTAATTCTCACTAAATTGGCAACCACATTGAGAGTTGATCGATCAGTACCTTGATTTTGTGATGAAAAACCAAAAGCAATTGATTTCTTGATTCGTTTTAATTGTTTTTAATCCATTTTTTGTAGATTTTTTGGATCGATAATGAAACCAATGAATGAAAATGATCCTTTGGTTTGAAAGAAAATTGAGACGCTAAGATCTTATTTTTAAGGAGGAGAAGGTAGGGAAGATGAGTCAATTCTATTTCGTCAGACTCACTCAGACATTGAAGCTCGAATGAATCAGTTACTGGATATAATCACAGGTCTAAATGAAAAGCATGATCAAAGAGAGCAAGATATTCAATCAGGTTGGCTGAAATCAGAGATAAGACAAATAGATGAGAATAATGACGTGGACAACCTATCTGATCGATCTTGTACAACTCGCCAGGTTCGATATGAGCAGATAAAAACATATTTTGAATATAATAAAAAGCATCGTACTTTACAGAAAGAGAAAAAAAAACAAGTATATGTATATTACGTCTAGTGATGATGAGTTGGACAGTTCAGTTTCTGAGTATAAGAGGTATCGGGGATCTTCGAAAGAAGAAAAAGGTTGGCCTCAAAAGTCACGAAAAGAATATAAATCAAGAAAAAACAAGGTACCTCGTTGTTTGAGGGAAGCAAAATTGTGTGAAGGGAATACATCGAATCAATACACATGAATAGATTATTGGAACTTGTATGCTGTTATGGGAACAAGAAATAATAATCAGTATGTTCAAAGGAGTTTACTGGAAAAATTTTCTCTTAACAACTGAGATAAGGTACATTACTCTTTCGAAGCGGTTCATTATCTCTAAGGTCGAAAAGTTCAATGGGATGCAAGATCCCGATGACCACATCTAATAATTTAAGAACTACATAATGAACTTCGAAAATGATGAAAGGCTGGTATGTAGAGCATTCTCTCAAACATTTAAGGGTACAACTTTGAAATGGTATAATAGGATTTCGAGGGGATCCATTTCCAATTTCAGAGATTTTTATACAACTTTCCGACCATAATTTGCGGGGAGTAAAGAGATGCGAGCAAATTGTGACACAGTAATACAGTGCAAGCAAGTTGTGGGAGAGAAGCTGAAGGATTATACTAAGTATTTTGTGTTAACAAAAGCTGGTTTTGATAATTATGAAAAATAAGTATCCATGACTGCATTTTGAAAAGGTTTATTACCAGGTGATTTAGCAAATAAAACAACAAAAAGAAGAGTTTTGACTTTTGGAATGCTGATGGCTCAAGTCGAGAATCAAATTAAAGTTTAGGAATCGACTAGAGTTCGAAGAGTGGTTGGACCCAGTCAAAAGAGTAAATAGTCATGGGCACTCTTCCAACTTGACCCAACCATCTTGTCTGAGGAACAACAATAGTTTTCCTCCTCGAATTGGAGGGTATCCGACTCAGGATATAGAGTATCAATTTCAAAGACCGAGGCCAAATCAGTAGATAAGGCCATAATATTATGCTGATTTGACAAAGAATGTTGTTGCGAGTTATGAACAGGCAAAGGGATATGTGAGTTTTAAAAATCTTGCTCCGATAAATAGACCCAGGGAAGAGCGCAATAACATGTTTTGTAAGTATCATAATGATATATGACATGATACTGCAGATTGTATAGCTTTGAAAAAGGAAGTGCAAACTTTAATTGAAAATGACAAATTAACAGCTTATGTTAAAGGGGAGAGAAGTGGATCAAAGGTTCATGTTGCATCAACTACGCAAGCATCAACTCCAAATTCAAAGGAAGAAAATCTAATGATTCTCGATTTTAAATTCTATGATTTCGATGCTGCTTCATAATATTTGGACACAGAGTCGGACCGATTGATTTTGATGGCGGTAGATGATCCAGTGAAACAATGACGAGTTCAAAGTTTATGTGAATACTTTGAGTCCTTGGCAAGTTTTGGAGGATACACTATGATTGTTAACACTAATAGTCTAGAAAGAGGTATGTGGTGAGTTTAGCTACTCAAATAGAAGTATGGATGATTACTCATTTGTATAGTAAGAAAGATGTTCCCTTTAGTATTTTAGATGAGGATGATTTGAGAGGCAATGCGGGTTCTCACGAAGATGTAGTAGTTATTATAGGAGAAGTAGCTGGTATTGAAATCCGACGCGTTCTGATAGATACCAGAAGTTCTATAAATGTTCTGTTCAAGTCAACATACAATAGGATACGTAATCCTCCTTAAAATTTTCAATCAGACCGTAATATAATTGGGTTTACAAGTGTGACAACCCAGGTGATTGGAGAATTTGAGGATGAAGTGTGTTTGGGAAATAGTCATTTTAGAAATGAGGTTCAAGTATTATTCATGGTGGTGGATTTTTTGACCAGTTATAATGCTATTTTTGGGAGATCTTGACTTTTGAGGATGTATGCATTTGTATCCATAGTTCACCAGTTTTTGAAGTATGTCATCGGAGACCGCGTTAGGGTTGTCCGAAGTGATCAAAAGGTAGCTAGATAATGTTATGCAATAACTTTTCGAATCCGAGGTCCAAACAGTTTAGATCGAATGGCTAAATAACAATCAGTGGGGTTGACCTCGAAAACAGAAGAAGGGGTTAATGATCCAAGGGAAATCCTAAGTTCTTTAATGGTAAGTGAAAACATAGAAGAGTATTCTTTTCCTGATGGGAAGGTATTTAGAATAGGAACATTACTGACCTCAACTTTATGTCAGCAGTTTTTAAAATTTTTGTTTGCTAATTTAGATATTTTTGCTTGGAAAACAGAAGATGTAGCGGGGGTCCCAATTGAGGTGATATGTCAGAGCTTAACTATAAATCTGAAGATCAAACCTATTATCTAAAAAAGACGTGTTTTTTCTTTTGAAAAGTTAGAGGCTATTGTGATTGAGGTGGATCGTCTGTCTTGGGTCAGACATATAAGGAAGGAATAATATCCTTTATGGACAAAAAATCCAGTGGTGGCTAAAAAGAAGAATGAGAAATGGAGAATGTTTGTTGACTTCACATATTTGAATGGAGCTTGCCCTAAAGATCCATTTCATGTTCCTCGAATAGATCAGCTGATTGATTCTACTTCAGGAAACAAAATTTTGTCTTATATGGATGATTTTACAGGGTATAACCAGATTCAGTTCGATCCAAAGGATCAAGAGAGTACCACGTTCATCACTGATCGAGGCTTACATTGTTATAGGGTTATGCCTTTTGGATTGAAGAATCTTGGAGCAACGTATTAAAAGTTAATGAATAAATCCTTCTCTTCTAAGATCTGAAGAAATATAAAGGTGTATATTGATGATATGTTCGTGAAAAGAACAATTGATGATAGGCACTTGGAGGATTTAAAGGAGACTTTTCTTAAATTTAAGAGTTATTCGATTGAAGCTAAATCCTGAGAAGTTTACCTTTGGAGTTCGATCATGAAATATTTTGAGCTATGTTATTAGTGAAAATGGGATAAAGGCTGATCCAGAGCAGCTAAAGGCTTTGGTATTAATGACACCTCGAACTATTAAGGAAGTACAAATATTTTCAGGAATGTTAGCTACTCTTAATAGATTTATTTCAAAGGTTTTCTAACAAATTTTTTTCTTTTTTCCAAGTATTACGAATGCCAAAGGAGTTCAAGTGGACATAGGATTATGAAGTAGTATTTTCCAAAATTACGGAACTTTTGTCATCAATAGAGATATTGTCTAAGCCTCGAATTGTAGATCAACTCTTTCTATACATTGCAGTGTTAGATTTTGCTGTGAGTGATGTGTCGATAAGTGAAGATTCAGGAATTTCGAAGCCGGTCTATTATGTCAGTAAGAGTTTGTTGGGAGTTGAAAAAAGATATTTGAAGCTTGAAAAATTGGTATTGGCTTTAGTGGTGGATGCTAGGAAGATGTGTCCCTATTTTCAAGCTCACACTATTGTGGTTCAAACTTCATTCCCACTGAAAAATGTTTTACAGTGCCCCGACATTTCTGGTAGGATGACCAAATAGTCGGTAGAGTTGGGAGATTTTGATATCATTTTTGCTCCTCAAACAGCTATCAAGGCTCAAACCTTAGCCAATTTTCTTGCTGAATTTCATTCAAGTAGATCAGATGAGGAGATATACAAAGAGGTCTTGCCAGGAAGTTCGATGTGGGTGGTTCGAACTGACGAAGGTTCTAGTATTTTGTGATCCAGTGCAGGAGTCCGATTGGTTTCTCCATTTATGGAGGAAATGTTTCAAGCTATTAAATTTGGTTATCATGCATCGAACAATGAAGCTGAATATGAAGCTGAATATGAAGTTGCATTGGATGGTTTAAGGCTTGCGAGCATTTGTGGGGAAACTTCAGTTTGTTTGGAGACATATTTAAAATTAGTAACAAATCATGTGGCCGGTGTTTCCGAAGCTAAAAAGGATCACTTAATTTTGTATCTTCGTGAGCTTTGAAATTTGACTCTTCTGTTTGACTACGTTCTTGTAGAACATATTAGTCAATGAGACAATACAGTTGTTGATTCTTTGGAAACCATTTCTTACATAGAAGAGTATCCTTGGATATTGTTACATGAGAGTCCTTCAATTTTAACACGATAAGAGAAATGTAAATATGCATAAAAAGTATTTGTCACACCAGATGTAATTCGAAGTATGATTAGAGAACTGATATCATAAATTTCTTGTTAAGAGGAACATTGCCTCAAGATGTGCAATTGCTCACGGTTATGTTGTATGAGATTATTGTTATACAACAAATCTTTGAGTAGGCCATTGTTGCGTTCTTTGGATAAGAGATTTTATCAGAGTTGCATGATGGTGAGTGTTCAACACATTATGGATTCAAGGCTTTGACATGTCGGGATTTGTTGGCAGACTATTATTGGCTTTCAATTATGAACGATGTTAAATGTTTGGTCGAGGCTGTGATACTTATCAGCGATTTACAAATTTTATTCAAAAACCTGCAGTTCCACTTATGTCCATTTATGAGGCCATCACTTTTGGAAGATGGGGAATAGATTTGGGAGTACCATTGCCTATGGCGTCTAGAAGACATCAAATTATTATTGTGGCAGTGGATTATTTTTCGAAGTGGGGAGAGGTTGAACTGTTGTCTGGAACAAAAGGTAAGGATTAAGGAAAGTCTTCATTCATATAAAGAATAAGTATCTAGAAAGATGGCCCCAAATTGGGAAGGTCCTTATATGGTTGTGGAATGAATAAAGTCGGGTTCTTATCACCTTTGTATGAGCAGGGAAGGATGCTTCAACATCCTTGGAATATAGAACATCTCACATTGTATTGGGAATGATTTTGTCTTTTGGAAACGTTTTTGAATAATTGACACACTCTTTCCTACCATGTTGGCCCATGGAGGTTTTAATGAGGTGTCATGTAAATATTCGAAGCTATTAATAAAAGTATTTTCTGGCCAATGGTTGTTTAAGTATAAGTATTTGAATTATTTTGGTAACTAGTCAAAGACTGGTCATCTTTGAAGTTGTTGACCAAAAGTAACTTTTCCGAAGTGTTAAACGTTTATTATAAACATTTTCAAAGAAACAACCATATTCGAAGTGCTGTGTTGTCTAAACTCACTTTATTATTTGAAGTCCTACGTTCTCTAAACGCACTATATTATTCGAAGTGCTATATTCTCTAAACGCACTGTATTATTCGAAGTGCTACATTCTCTAAACGCACTATATTATTCGAAGTGCTACATTCTCTAAACACACTGTATTATTTGAAGTGCTACGTTCTATAAATGAATTGTTTATGTTTACAGGTGTTATTATACATATGTTTTCATATGAAATTTTTTAAGTTTAGGTATGCCATGTGTTGCATTTTGAGGTGAACATAACTTGGTTTATAAAATTATAAGTTGGTGCAATAAAAACAAATAAATATTGAGGAAATAAAGTACTGATGTGTTAAGATTAATCCAATATTATCGTAAAAAGGGTTTTGAATGCTAAATAAATAAGCATTCACCAAAAAACGTCATCTTAGAACATTTAGATGACAAACAAAAAATGAAGGAGGACATAAAGATTATTTCTCTTCAGAATTTCCTTTAGAGATGCAGTTTTTTCTGACTCTGCTTCTTTAGAGAAATCATTGGGCACAGGGTTAAAAGCCTCACCGGGTCGATTCTCAATGTGAATCAACTCCCAGAACCCTGAAAGGTTAGCCTTTGGAAATGTGGCATGTATTTCACGAAGCAAATTAATAGTTTTATACTTCTCAGCATTTTTAATGGAAGCCAACATATCTTTTCCACATTCGTTTTCAGTAGCCTCCACAATAATCTTTTTCTCCTCATGTCGTGTGCCAGCTTCCTATTTTCTTCTTCATTCTTCTTTAGAGATTCTTGAATATTGGAGTATTTTTGTTTCTCATCGGATAATTCTCGTGCATGTTTGGTTTTGAGCTCTTCTATTTTATTCTTATGAGAATTTTGAGCTCTTTTATCTCATACTCGTGCAAAAATCTATGGTGGTGTTTAAGATGAATGATGCCTCTGAGGAATTCCGATCTACCAGCATGGAATTCATAAAATTGCTCCTCCACAGTTTTACCAAAGAGTTCACTCATCTTCTTCTCTGCTGCAACATCTTTCTTATATCGAACCATGCCGTTACCTATAGTCTCCCAATGATTTCGGGTAGAATCTACTTCTTTGCATAATTTTTGTGTTGCAGCTCCAAGGTCGGTAAACGGTTGCAGTGCAAGTGTGACCTCTTTGGATGTTCTTCAGTAGGTATGAATATTGGATTGATATATGGAATAAGAGCAGAGGTTGACGGTGGCAACAACATTTCTGACCTAGCCAGTTTAGGAAGAAGAAGGGCTAGCACTAGATGTGCTAGATGCTTTTTTATTCCTTTTTTATTTCTTCTTTGAGGGAAGGTGGTTGTCCAATCTATTTCGAATAGGAAGAAACACTTTACAATCATGTGCTACCAGTATTTTGACAGCCATAATATGATTGGGTGGCTCCATCGGATTTTCAGGGAGATCAACCCCCACATTGATCCTCCACAAATGGTTGTTGAGAAAGTTTATAGGCAGAAAAGCTGTGTGGAATCCATTTCCCCACTGATTTTCTGCCCAGGTGGCTAATTTGCTGAAAATGTCTTTTGGGTTCTTTTGACGAAGTTTATATCTCCTCAATGTTTCTGGATATAGCTCAAAAATAAATAAAATATAAAAGTAAATTACTTAAAGCAACAACAGAAATTCGAAGGGAAAAGAAGCTTACCGTTACTCCTCTAGACGAGGTTAAGTTGTGATGGGTTCTTCTTCTATATCTTTTTTTCCGTTCTCCCATACCCAAGATTTGAAGACAAATTTTTGTTTCTAAAACTTGTTAGCCTCGAGAAAGTCTTCGATAATATTGAGGTTATCATCAAGAGTAAGATAATAGAAGGGAAAACAGGTTCATTCAAAAGTTTGGTCAACACGATGAAGTCTTGGATCGCAAAAGAGGAAATTTGCCAAGTCTGGAGGCCATATTTACTGAAAATAGGGTGAACCACTGGTTGGGTGTTGCTTGTGTAGGGAAAAGTTCTAGGAGCTCGAAGTACTCCAATATCATTAGATTCAACGAAAATCGAAGCCCCCTAGTTGATGATCTCAAGATAGACCAATAACTCATTTTTCCATAGTCAAGTGGAGTCTCTCCCTCTTTTGGAAATCGAAGTGTGATGCTATCTAGAATTCTCCATTGTTTTTTCATATAAGAAGTTTGAGACTCTGTGTAGTAGATGTATGGCATATGTTTTAGTGCCAGAATGTATTGTGGGAGGAGTGGCTTCAAATTTACACCTGTTGAAGCAGCAAGCTCATTAGGAAGTTCAATATGAGATTTCTTTTCCTTCTTCTAATCCTCGGTGCTCTTGTTTTTTAATCACGCTTAACCATTTCACTGTCAGTTTCTTGTGAAGCTTCATCTTCTATATAAGCTTTAATATCTTTCGAAGTGCCATCCTCGGTGTCAACATCGACATTTGATTGAGTAGCTTTAGAATCAGCTTCGTCTTTGAAAGCTTCATTTATAAGTTTAAGTGGGTTGGAAGTCGAGGTTGGTTCGATTTGCTCTTTATTTGAGGGATTTTGTTGAGATTCTGTAATTATCTCAATAACTTCCCTCAGGGGAGGAGAAGATGGTGAAGGGTTGGTTGCAATACTTTGGGTAGCAGAGGGTGAAGTATTGTCATCATCGTCCCCCATAGCTATAAAGGTTCTCTTTTTAGGAAGGCTTTGGAACAGGCGAGTTTTTAGCTGGACTTTAGGAGTCTCTTTGCGTCGTTGTCAAGGAGATTCAAAACTGAGAGGAGATGGGTTTTTTTATGATTTTCTTAAAGTAGATATTGTTTGGGTTACTTTACAGTGAATTCGAGGTGTGGGTGTTATAGAAGAAATTCAAGGTGGTCACTTAGGTGGTAATGTCGAAGTTTGAGGCAAACTTGGTGATTGGGTTTCTTCTGGGATGGATGAATTTGGAAACACTAAAGAATTTAGATTTGGATCAAAATTACCATAGTGTATTGTTTCAATGTAGAAATAAGGAGCGTTGCTCATCAATCCAGCTGCTTTATATTCTTCAACCCTTTGACTAATACAGAAGTAATCGTAAGCACAAAAAATGGGTTTCTTTGTTTCTGGGGAGATTAGTGTTCTGAGTTTTTTGGCTTTTAGTTTTTTAGTTCTTGGATGCTTTCTCATATACTCACTTGAAGGTTGGGTGGTGAATTTGAGTTTTCCGGTGGTGGTAGCCTAGAAATTGAAAATTCATATGAAGGTAGCCAAGAAATTTCTGGTGTTAATAGACTTTCTCTCTAAAACAATGCGTTTGTGAAACAAACAATGGCTCACAGGAATATTTATAGAGGGGAAAAAAGAGAGAGAGAAGTCAAAGAAGTGGAAGGAACCATTGGGTGGAATATCAAACGATTGCGTAACGAGAAGAGTTTGATACCTACCATGACTAACCGGTGGCACCTAGTGCCTAACGAATCAGCATACTTTCTATTTTCGTTACGAACGTTTATGAGCGTTGAGAGAAAGCTAGTTCATGTTTCCATATGAAAATATTCGAAGCGTTAACAAAAGGTTGAGTCGATTTCGAAGCAGTTATTCAAAAGGTTTATTCGAGAACATAAAATATATGGTTAAGTAATCCTGAAACGATATATATTCGAAGAACTATTGTGGATTGCATTGATTCGATGACAAGATGTGTTGTTAAGAAAAAAGGACTAGCTAACTCACAGCAGATCAGACTTTGGCAAAAGGGATTTTTTCTACTGATGAAGATTTTCGATGACAACTAGTTCTCATTAATTGACTTTCATAAGAACTAGAGGGGCTTTTGATTATGATATAAAATATTTGAGGACCATAATATAATAAATAAAATCTTATATGAAAATTTGTATAGTTTATGGATAGATTTTGAGTTTTATATGAAGATAAAGGGCCAACATCTAATTAAACCTTTTGTGTAACTATTTCTGTTACACTAAGTCTTGTCGCCTATATATAATGACCAATATTGAATTTAATAAGAAAGACACTTTTACTTGTAAAAACATTGGTTCTTTCTCTCGTGAAGAATATCCACAAAATAACTTAAATTATTTGTAGATTATTTGTAGAATTATGTTTGTAAAAAAAGAGGTGAGATGATGTTAGTAAAATAAGCTCTTTTGGAGAAAAAATATGGTGGAGGCGATATAAGAGAGAGAGAACAGACGGTTCCAAACCACAAGAAATAAGAATAACCCTAGGTAGAGAGTAAAAGAGATATAGAGACTCAGAGAAAATAATCTCAATATTAATTCTTCAAAGTATGACGACAAAATATGGTATACGATTCTATATATAGCAAATACCCAAAACCTTAATCCTAAATAAAGGAAATTACATAAATGTCTTAAAATACAACAAATAAATAAAAATAACACATAAATATAAAAAACTGGTCTTTAAAGGCTTTATCGGTCAAATTTGGGTTTTAAACTTTGTGATAAATCACATTTAAAATACAATGGTCTCGTCAAAATATTCGATTTGAGTACGTGTTTGACCTAATTTCGATACCTGAATGAGAAGCCAGTCTGTCTGCATTCTTCGCTACATCAACAAGCCTCTTTATAATGCTATAAAAGATGGATTTCGAGTTGCAGATCTCATCTCTGAAGTAGAAAACCAAAAGGTTGGTAGGGCATATGATTCTAGTGTTAATAATGATTAAACTTCTTTCGTTAATGCTCTTTATCATGTTTAACCTTCTACTACTGAAGAGACTAATGTTTGTTCCTCTCGGCAAGTATAAAAGATTGTTTCTTTTACAAGGGATGACGTTGTGGTTCCCGATACTCAGATTATTCCACGTTCATAATTTTTGGTTATTATTAACACATAAGATGTTTTCAACCAAAGTCCTCTTGGATAAAGTTTCAATTTACTATGATTTTCATTGATTTGCTTTATGCTTACTACATATCTTTTGTATATATAATTTTATGGCATGTGCTTTTCCTCATTATATTTGTAATAAATATATTTTACTTTTTATGCCTTAAACATTTATTGTTTGGTTTAAAGAAGAAAGCATTTATATTGTGTAGACTCTGTTATTCTTGCTAGAGTAATAAATTCTAAAGGTATAATCGTTTTACGAAGGAAAATGCGGGATTTCTCTTTGGACTAGGTATAGAGTTATATATATTTTTTGTTTTGTATGTTTCTTATTGGAGGGATATTTGGACTTTCTCTTATGCTTCGAACGATTTTTGAATCATTCCGGCTTTATTTATATGTTTGATAATTGGAAATAGTTTTCAGAGTCTTGGGAATTAATTTTGGTATCATCCATTGCTTTGTTTTATTTTTGTTTGATGAGCCCATACACTTGTTACAATTTTTTTATCATACATCGTCTAAGACTTTAAAAATCTAAAAACTGTTTTATTAATTTTGGATGTCTGATTAAAACCTTTTTGTGCCACCGAGGTAGGAAAGAGTACATCCCAAATAAGAATTTCATAAAATGTTACATAAAAAGTAAGATAAATAGTTAAAGTTTAAGATGACTTGTATATTTTTAGATTCTATATATTCGAAGGATGTCAAAGTTGGTTTCATTCCTCATCTAGTAATCTGTAGGTTCTTGGTTTGACCTTAACTTTATTGTATATGAACATTCCTAGTTCGGCTCTAACTTACCGAGACTTTTGTCTTTTATGCAAAAGAATACTTCCAAAACTTTTGAAGTGCATTATGGATTCTAATTTATTTTTCATCAAGGCTTTGTAATGCTCAATCATAAGATGCACTCGAATTCATCTTTGTCTATACATCTTCAAAATGTTTTGTGACAAAAGTCTAGACTAAAGTATTTGTCTATAGATCATCACTGCCACTAAATCGTGAAAATCTTATAACCTATTATTTATATCCACAAACTCCATGTGCAACCTCTCAAAATTTCTTAATTTTGTTTGCAAGTAATGATGTAATGTCTTCTCTTTTGATATATTTAGGACAGATCAATTTATTCTTGAATGTTGTCTACAATATTTTAAAACTTTTGATGCATTCTGAAGAGAGGTTGCTAACTAAGTTAAAGAACTTCCCTTAAAGGTCATAAAGAAAGCTTCACACTTTATTTTATTATCCATCCCCAACCGTAACATTTAATTGTTGACGTTGGATGAAGTAGTAGACTTATTGAGTTCTTCTATTGAGAAACCAATGGTTAATGGTAGAAGTAAAACCAGTAGGAATAATCTTGATGGATACAATAAATTAGTTTTAAAATTAGTTATCATTATTGTTTTCCAAATAATAACAATAATTCTAAATTTTCGTTTCTTAAAACATATGTAACTGTTGTTATAGCAATATAGGAAAAAAAAAACTAATATAGTCTGAAAATTAGGAATATAAATTCGAAAGTTCATGATACAAAGTTACCTTATAAGATGGTACTACGTTAGTTTCTTATTAGCAAGAAGGTAGATGTTAATGTGTGGACTTCATGTCCAGATCACAAAAAATCTGGTATATGAAAGATTGAAAGGCCAAGAGATACATTATTGGCAATGAATTCATTGGGCGAAATGGAAAGTCTATGAAAATTTTACGGATGTGTTTCCACAAATCTAGAAATTTTATAATGTTAGCAACCTCCCGCTCCACCTACTACTTTTCAGAGGCTGCTCACACGCACTATAATGCAACCTCAGTCGAACGCTTCCAATAATGGTATTTTTTCTCATCAACAACAAAGGATGTCTGACCGATAATATATGGAATGGGTGCATTCTGAGAACGTGGCCATGCATACTAGAAATGAGCAACATTGGAAGACCAGTGAGCAACGTTGGTTGACCAAAAGAAACATTGGGAGAGTTGTTGGGAGGATATGCATACTCGAATGGGTGAATTACGCACCACAAAATTGAAAATAGTCGAGATATACAACTAATGTTGCATATGATGGAATTGCAACCGTGCATAGAGCCTCATTCACCATCTGAAGATGAAGATCCTCCTCAAGCATGATTAGTTTAGTTTAGTTTTTTTTAATTGATTTTACTTTATTATGTATTTATTTTATGGTATCAAATATTATTATTATTTTGTTAAATTAATCCATTTTATATATATATATATACATATATATATATATATATATTGTTAATTATATTAAAATATTTAAAATTTCTAAAAATATTAGTTGAAAGATCTAATAAACTATTTAAAATTTCTAAAAATATTAGTTGAAAGATCTAATAAACTATTAAAAATATTTAATAGTTCTAAATATTCTAACAATTTTTAAAAGATATAGTTTAAAGATATAATAAAATATTGATAACAAGATTCTATTCTATTATGGAGGGTGCTAAATAATTGGATATCAATAGATTCTACTTTTCAAAAGAGGAATATTACATCGTTGATAAAATGCCAGTTTTGTGATGATTCTGAAACCATTAAGCATCAGTTTGTCACCTGTAACATTACTTAGAAAGTATGAACCTATTTTGCACGATTATTTAATATCATGCTAGACAAACATATGATCATTGCTCATATGACTAGATGCTGATTTTGGTCTATTAATAAAGAAGTTCATATAAGATCAATAATGTCGTCTATCATATGCTGGGATTTATTGGGAGCGAAAAAGAAAGCTAAATATAATTATTACAATATTACATCTTCTAATATAATCAGTCAGGCATATTCTAATTGGATTGGATCTTACCAACTAGTTCAAGAGAAGCCACTGGTCTAATGATTATAATACAACTACTGAAATTGGATGTTACAACCATTTATCCAAAGAAAGGAGATGTATTTTCTCAACTGGTTATCACCATCTCCCATCAGATACAAACTAAACGAGGATGGTTCATGTGGGCTTAATGAATAAGCCAATATTGGTAGTCTAATAAGGAATGACAAATAGGATATTACAGTAGGTTTTGGTAGGCTTTATGGAAAGTTAATTCCTATATTGGTTGAGGGACTTTTGATTTGTAAGACCTTAACATCACCAATCTGGAAATTGAAACTGATTCTCAAACCGTAGTCGAAATGTTGAGTAAAGGTAGAGCTCTTTGGTTCTTAGAACCTCTCATAGGCTGTTGTAGGAAACTAATTACAACAAACATGATTATAACTCACATTTTCAAAGATCAAAACAAGGCAGCCGACTGGATTGTCAAATGTACAAGGAAATTTAAAATGAAAATCGAATTTAATCATAATCAGATTACTACTCAACTAATGACAATTACCATTTTAGAAAGCATATGCCTGAGTTACATAAAGATAAATGATTGATAGTCATATGGTTCTTTCTAAACTAATCCTAATTCATTTTTTATTAATTAATTATATATATATATATATATATATCTTATCAATGTTTGTATGGTACTAACTATTTTAAATAAACTACCTGACTTTAGCTATGTTGGAAAGTTGAATTTCTAGGTTATTAGCCTAAAACATTGATTTGAATTGTTAGCAAGAAGATAAAGAAGCTAAGAGTGGAATCATAATCAATTAATTGTAAATGAATATGTATTCATATAAGTGCATAAGTATAGTCAATTGGATATCATATAAGTTGAGATACTTACCTTATTTCGAAGAATTTTGCTCGTTTGCTGGAACCAAAATCGATTAAACACATTAATAAAAAAAAATAAGAACGTATATAAAGACATTGAGTATAAAGAGAAAGGATGATGAACAGGTAAAAATACATCTCAACTATTTTCTTAAAGGCTTGTAGTTATCTCAACTCCTATCAATTCATTTTGAATATTACTCTACTCGAGAAGATAATGAATCAAGCTCTCGGAACAGCTCTTCAATATGTTTAAAATTTATTGGGACTAATAATATTTTCAGTCTCAACTTAGGAAGATATATTTTCGGTTTCATGGATTCAAGACTGTGAACTCACCTTATTCGGAAGAAGGAAAACTTATTCTAAGAAAAGAAAAGAGAATAAGACGCGGATTAAAAGTTAAATCTGGCTGAAATAATTTTGTTTACTCATTTGGTTATAAAACTAAATTTAAGATCAAATCTCATTTCATATTGGACTCATCTGTAAACTATTGATCGAAAGATTTAATAAACTATTAAATATATTTAATATTTGAAAGATATAAATATTTAAAGATTCCAACAAATTTAGAAATATATTTTAAAAGTCTAATGTAGTTGAAAAAATTAGTAAAAAAATTTAAAACAAATAATGTTTGAATAAATTATTAATAACAAATCTAACAAACAATTTAAAATATATAAATAAAATTAAAATATTCTCAAATAATAATCTCAAATATTTCATTTATGATGTATATATATATATATATATATATGTTATTTTATTTGACTAAACTAACGCATACAAATTAACTTTAATAAAACGTATTAAAAAATTAATGTAAATTGTTAAACGTGACACGGAAAGATAGTGTCATGACATGAATCTGTAAAATATATATGTGTACTGTTATGTTTTTTAGTTCACAATAAGTGTTTTTTTTCATTTCAAACTGTTAAAATTTTATTGTTTTAAAATAATTATTATATAATTTTTTTGATATAATTTTGATATATATATATTTAATTTTTATTTTTTGTAATAATCTTTATATTATTATATTCCATAAATATTAGTTAGCTAAATTAATAATTATTTTATAAAATAAAAATTAATTTTTTTATATTGCGACTATTTAAAAAAAACACATATTTAAAAAAATAGCTTTGGTTTGTTTAGCATTCATTGACGACTTAATTATTTTTACTAATGGTTCAAGAAACAACATTGACAGGTTTGGAGACTTCTTACTTCATTATCAGCAGGTGTCTGACCAAATTATTAACAAATGTCATACCATCAAATAATTTATGTTAATTAAAGGCAAATGTGCTTAGTTTCCTAGTTGTTTACCTATATATTACCTTGCTATAAATATCAATTCTAATAATAATATAAAAAACTCTAATGACTTTATATTGAAGATAAGATATAGAATATTAGAGTGGGAGAGCAAGCACTTATCATTTGGTAGAAGACTCCTAATTCAGTTTGTATAAATGGTGATTCCTCTCTACTGGATGCAATGATGTATGCTCCCTAATTAAATAAGTGATAGGATTGAAAAGCTTTACAATAGGTTCCTATGGGGAACCAAGGAACCTATTGTAAATTTTTTCAATCCTATCACTTATTTAATTAGGGAGCATACATCATTGCATCCAGTAGAGAGGAATCACCATTTATACAAACTTTACAATAGGTTCCTATGGGGAACCAAGGAAAACTCCAAAATAATCAATTGGTCAAATTGGAATAATCTATGCAGATCATACGAGGAATGTGGTCTTAACTTAAAAAAAATTCAAGATATGTAGAAAATGTTCTTCTGCAAGCTTTGATTTAAATTTAGAACCAATAAATTTTTATGGGCTAGATATATGCATGTTTTTTTATTGTAAGGACCAACATCCCTTCCAAGTTATATATGGAAACCTACATTCTAATACCTTGAAGAGGATGCTTAATATTTGGGAAACTGCTGAAGCCTTCATTTTCTGGAAGATAGGTAAATGTGAAGTTCATTTTTGGTTAGATATGTGGTGCATCCCTCAGCCTTTTATTAATCTTACATCCAATGAGGATAATTTTTTATAGACAAAGGCTATGGTTAATTTATTATGAAATGGAAGTGACTGAAATCAAAAATCTTGAAAGGGTTGTGCTGAGCTCTAAGATTATTAAGATCTAAAATATATCTATCAATAACAACTTAGAGGACAATATATAGTCCTTATCCAAGCATGATGATTTTAGTACTAAAGAAAATTGGAGCAAAATTAGAATTAAATGGAACAAATCAAACTTATACAAAAAGTTGTGGAATAAGATAACTCCTATAAAATATTCTATATTAATTTGGAGGTTTATAAAAGGATAGATATCAATTGATTTTTTCCTTAAAAATGAACTTTTCTCTAGTATCTAATTATCAATTTTGTGAGGAGACTGAAACTTTAGATAATCAGTTTGTTTATTGTAAAATTTATTAGGAGGTCTGGTCTTACTTTGTTGGTTTATTCAACATTATTCTTGGCAAGCACATGACTGTGGTCCATGTAATAAAGACCTGGTTATGGTCTTCAATCAAAGGTATCCATCTTAGAACTATTGTTCCTCCTATAATATGTTGGTGCTTATGGAAAGCTGGGAACAATGCTAAAAATGACAATCTCAAGGTCTTATATTGTTCTATAATTAGCCACATAACTCATATATTGATTGGATAAGATCAAGCTAGATTACTCAAGATGATCTATTGGTATGATGATAATAAGGCTGCTAATAAATTAGGTTGTTGGAACCATTTAGCCATGGATAAGAAAAACATTCTTCTAATCCACCACTAGTTCACATGTTTAAATTAATCATAGACGGTTCTTGTGGCCTTTATGGGGATGCTAGTGGTAAAGGCTTGTTAAGGAACAGTAATAGAGACCATGAAGTTAGTTTTAGTAGATTATATGGTAAGCTAACACCTATATTAGTTGAAGGTAGAGCCTTGTTAGATGGCCTCCTAATCTGTAAAGATCTTAACATTAACAATTTAAATATAGAAGACTCTCAGCTGATAATTTAATAATTTACTAATGGAAGAAGTCCATGGTTTATTGATTGTCTACTTAACTACTATAGGAAATTAATTACTTCAAGTATGAATGTAAACCATACTTATGAAACTCAAAACAGTGTCGCGGATTGGCTCTCTAAGTGGACTAAAAAGTGTAAGATTAAGGTAGATTTTAATCAATTTTAGAGGTCTGATCAACTAAGAGAAATAATGTTTTTTGAAAGTCCACACTAAGCTATATAAGAATTTAAGATTGAAGTTACGAGGGATTTCTAAGCTCTGGTATACTCCTAACGTAGAATATTTCATTGCTACATTGTGACTTTATCTTTTCAAGCAGGTACTAACAAGTTTTTATTATCAAGTAGGAAACTCAAGTTTCCTATTTTAAAAAATTAGTCTTAGTTCATAACGGAATCATAGGCTTAGTTAAGACTTCAGTAGTTCTTATTATTTTAAAGGTTTAGATTTCTTTGGAATACTAACAGTCCTTTCAAGCTTCAAGTTTGACTTTTATATTTCACTTAATCTAAATTTAGGAATATGTTAAAGGTATGGGGCTTGAAGAATAGGATAAACAAACTCAGACACGACAATATGAATGATGAATCAAAGAAATTAATCAGATTATTCAGATCTACAAGACTTCAATTAATAGAAAATTACAATTAATTGACCTTAGGCAGACGAGATTAAGTCAAAACCTCATATTACAGTTAACAAACTATAATCTAAAAAGAAATAGGAATACCGATGGATTCAATGGAATAAGCAGGCTGATTGGACAATTAGTACTCCATCAAAATCTACTGCATTCAATAATACCTGAGTTAAAACATTATCTATTGAGAAAATTAAAAATTCATTAGGGCTAAGGCAAAAAAAAAGTCATCATACGTATCAATTAATCTTGATGAAATAGTTTTTCAAGCTTATCTCATCACTCGGATAAGCTCTTAATTGCTTCCAGAATTGAAGTCGTAGATGTGGGAAGGGTATTTGGATAACGGTAAGTACCTCCTCACGCTTTAGTGTTGATTTTTTTTAATCAAAGTAGCTATGTGAGGAGCCTTACATCGTGGTCCATGGCGAAGTATCTGAATAATCGGTAAGTACCTCCTCTCGAACTGTTGATGATCTAATGACGACGGATGGAACAAGAAAATCCATACACCATGATCCAGAGAGAATAAAAAAATTTAAAATTGTGGGATGGATATAACAACTGGATAACCAGCTAGTCTCCCTTCAAAATTTCTGTCAAACTACTAACCAATATGTTTGATTTTTGAAATTCAAAATTCAATCTAATTCATGAAAGATTCAAAAGAGTATGCTCTTTTATAATTTGGACCTGATTTATTTGTCCAGTCAATAATCTCTCTCAAAATTACATTATACAAAACTTTTCGCTAATGAAAGTTGTATTTTAGAACCGATAAAATTAATTGCTATATTTTTAATACTCGACTATCTATAACAAAAAAACACGTATGAAATGGATGAAATAAATGAAACTCAAATTAAAACGGACAATAAATAGTTTAAATTTGCGGTCTTGTAGTTGTCTAGTTGAAGATGCATCCGTAAGTCAACTCTGATTAAGACATAAAGTGTGGGCCAATTTCATACAATCAATGATCCTACTTTCTCAATTTATACTTGCTATATTTCAAACATTTACTTGATGGGTTTGCCAATGATGTCACCGATCCCAAAGCCACCGTTTAAATCTCGTATGGTTATATATTAGGTTCCCCAACTTAAACTTTTCTACTTATGTTCATCAATTATTACATACTAACAGATGGCCGTCGATATCTATCAAGGATTAATTTATTCTTAAACGAGTAAATAAATATAAATTTAATGTGAATTTTCTATAGAAACCAATCCTTGTTTAAGCATTACCCATTACATAATACAGATTTAATAGTTTGAAGCAACCCTTTAATAATATAATTATAAAATCGTTGTCCGATAGCGTAGCCAGGATTTAAACCCTATGGTGTCCTGGTTATTGTCTAAAAAATATTTCTTTTATATTGAAGGTTGTAAAATGATGTTGTAATATATCTTCATTTTTCACTACATATAAAAGTTGTTTATTTATTTAAGTGAGTCTTTTATATTATTTTTGTCAACACTTTGAAGTACTATTATAATATAAAAAAAATAGAAGTTGACTATTATATGTATTGATTATGACATCTATTATTAGTGAATTCGAGAAACTGTATTGTTACGGTTTGATCGAGTTTTAGTTTGAGCTTTTCCGCAGTATGCATATACTAATGGTTTGATCGAGTTTTAGTTTGAGCTTTTCCGCAGTATACAGAGACTAATAGCTGTATTGATTAGGATATCTATTGTTAGTGAACTCGAGAGCCTATGTTGTTACGTTTTGATCCGTAAATCAAAATAAAAAATTATGATTTATGCAGGTCTATCTGCTTCGAAATTAAAATCTACAGCTCTCTATCTTAAGAAAAAATATAGATCAACCAATGTTAATCTTTGTAACTAGTGAATAGCAGTATAAAACATGCAGCAAAACTTCAATTTTGAGAATTAATAACATACAAGCATAATAAATACATTAGTGTTTAAAGCGTGCGGTTAGAGTTTTCTAATTGATAAGTAAAAAAACAATTGTTCATAAATTTATATTATTATTTTAATAAACATATTTATAAATAAATAATATATAATAATATATATAATATATATATATATATATTAAAAATAAATGATATAGTAATATTATAATAATATTGATATGTTATTATATATATATATATAATAAAATATAATAATAAATTAATTTAACTCAAAAATTAAGAGAACGAAGTCCACTTCTGGGTTTCGAACCAGCACTTGTGGGTTTCTCACATGCACATTTGGCAACTAGGCCAGAGGGTAACATACGATTTTGAAGTATTTGAATTATTATTTATTGAGCCAGATAACATAAAACAAACATAAAGTCGTTGTTCAAGGTAGGTGAGTGCTTATTAAAACAATAAGTCAACGTATTTGAGAGAATATACACATACATGAGTTACTTGCTCTCACGTATTATTATAATATTTATTTACTTTTTAGGTGCGTTAATTTCAGATTATGTAGAAGTTAATCCTCGTCTGCTGAATATTCTTAAAAGGCGTGTTACGAGTGGATGATATAATTATCTGGTTTGTATAGAAAAATTCGGAACGCTCTAATTTTTAGGAAGTATTTGTTTTAGACTTCTTAAAAATTATATCTATGTTATTCAGTAATGCAGAAAAAGAATGTTAATTTTGTTTCTAAATGAAGTTTTTTTAAATTATGAAAACATAAATTATTTGTTCGGTAATTGCATATATTTTTAGAATATCTGAAAGTGCTTTAGTGATTTATTCAATATTAAGATCGAACGATAGATGGTTTTAACTCATGTTGTTAGAACTTAGTTCTGGTTTTTTAAATTTAAAGTGCATATAACTCATATTATTCCTTCTCTGATTTGTTCGATAATTTGGAAGAATCGTAATAACTCCAAATTCAATGGAGGTTATGATTCTGTCAACAAAACCATCTATAATATTAATAGGATTGTTGTTGGCCTTGACATTTCTAACATGTTAATATGAAAACATTGGACAAATGCTAGATGCAAGAACTAGCTTGGGTTGTATCTCTGTTATCAATAAAATCAACATAATAGAATAAATCAAATGGAATGCGCCTGAGAAGGCAAGATTGAAGATGAATATTAACGTTGCGTGTATCAGGAATGACGAGTCTAGTGAGGGAATTGTTATAAGAAACAACAATAGTGAAATTATCCACTGCTTTGGAAATACTTATGGCAAGCTCTCTTCCATGTTAGCAGTAGCTCGAGTTTTGCTGGAGGGTCTTATCATCTGCAAAAAGAACAGTTGGAACAATGTGGATATCGAGTCTCATTGTTTGCTTCCAATCAATCTTCTTGCGAAAGGGAACTCACCTCGGTATCTATGTCTATTAATTACGATTTGCAGGAAATTAATTACCTCAACGATGAACATCAAGCATATCTCAAGAACTCAGAATCAGACAACAGATTTCATTGCTAAATGGTCTATGAGATCCAAAAATAAGATAAGTTTCCCTTACTTAAAAGCTCCAAAATCTCTTAGCCATTACCCATCTTGAAAGTCTAGGAATAAGTTATATTAACTCTTACTCAGACTAATTTAATATGATACGAGAATCTAGTTTGCTGCCGTATTTTTCTTTCTTTTTCAGATTCAGATTATGCTATTTTGTAAAGTGGAAGAAGACGACGGTTTGGAAAGTAGCTTTGAAGTTTTCATTGTCGAAGATTGGTGAAGTTGGAGCTTGGAAGACCATTAATGATGTTCTTTGAAAGATTGGTTCTTCTCAAGGTGGAATCTGAAAAGTTTAAATTTTTTAGGATGCTTTCTTTTTCCAGTCAAATTTTGATTATTTCTTGTATCATAACTTGAATTAAATGTGTAAGGTCTGTGGTGGGACCTCAATTTCCTTTAATGATAATATGTTTTCTATTAAAAAAATAACACATCTAATTAGAATACCATTGAACAAATAACTATATAGCAAATGGAATAGATGTTGCTTAAAGATAATTTAACCTTTCTAGAAACTTTTATTTATTTTTAAAAAAATATCAAGAGTAAATAATCTTCTATTTAACTTGTTTGATTTTTTCATAAAAAAAATCAATTCTATTAATGGACATAAAATAATGCTTATACAATGGGTTAGATTAAAAAAAAATAATAAAGACGGGTTGTGGTTTCTTTTACAATATGTTTGGATTTATCGAAGTTTTTGTTTTATATATTAAAATCTATTTATCGTTATATGTCTTAAATCAAGCAATATCTATAGTATGGATAAATATTAATCACAAATCTGTTTCAAAATATGTTTATAATTTATCTAAAACAAACTTTACAATTATATAATCTTTTTCGGTTTGTTTATTTTTTATTTTTTTATTTTATTAAAGTTCATTGTATTTTGTGTCCCTAAATTGAGATTTTAGAACCTTTTTTCTATATAACATCCATGGTTCGAGATGAACGCAAACCTAACGGTTCTATACAACAAAAACATATGAGCCACATAGCTTAAATTCATACTTAAAGCTTAGTTTTGGACTCAAAACAACAAAGAAACAAAGAAATGAGAATATTAAATCCAAACACACACAAGAGCACACAATAGGAATTTTACAAGAATACTCTCTCAAACATTAAACATTAAACATTAAACATTAAACATTAAACATTAAACATTAAACACTCGACCACTCGTCTTTGTTATAAAACTAACTCAACTTACAAATGAACTATGAATCTGAGAATGCATATTCAAATGTTTATCTTCTATATCAATTATAGTCGAAAACTTCTAGTTTTTCTGTTGCAAAAGCTATCAAGTGTTCCACTCGCTCCAATGGTTGCAATACCCAACTCCCACTACTTATAGATGATCAATAATGTGTACAAAACTCCCTCTAACTCACATAAGTGTTCGACATCCGATTATCCTATTTGGCCAGACATGCCAACACATAGGACAAGGTTTTTGTTGACATTCGTACGATAACAAGCCTGTAACAGATGCTTGTACCATTTATCTCATGAATCACACCTTGATCCAGTGTATCTTTCATCATAGGTTGAGATTAAACATCAATTCATACCCTTTTTGTTCAAGCTTCCTCTAAAACCTTCTAGATACCTTCAAATCCCTTACAGTGCCCTTCGGTACAGCATATGACCGATATGCTCCTTTGGCATTTGAAATTGGCATTCATATATCCTTCGCGAGACCTCGCCCTTAGGTTTCAGCAAACGTATTTTCACCTTATTCTTGGCCCTAACTTATTCTTGAGAGATTCAAATAACTTTTACCTATGCGTGTCTTCGGTGATCCATCTTCGACCATATGTAGTCTTCGATAGTACTTCTGTTCTTTGAGTTACTTCTAGCATACACCTAACAATTCTTTACCTATTCTTATAGTAATTGCAACATCATTTGCACCCCATGCTCTTACTATTTAAAGACCATACCATTTGCGTCCCAAACTTGCGCAAGTCTCATATAGTTCGTGATCTTTGAAACTAGTAATAACTTGGCTAAAACATACAAAGGATTTTCCTCACTAACAATCTTAGCCAAATTCATTTTCTCTCCCTCCGTCACATCTCGAATGAAGTGTAACTTGATATCTATGTACTCAGTTTGATAATTTAACTTTGGATTCTTCATTAAATGAAGAGCACTAGTATTAACACAGAACATAATCACATCTTTCTCTATACCAGTTATCTCACTCAATAATCCTTTCATCCATATAACTTCCTGTACGGCTATCATTTTCTCTCCCTCCGTCACATCTTGAATGAAGTGTAACTTGATATCTATGTACTCAGTTTGATAATTTAACTTTGGATTCTTCATTAAATGAAGAGCACTAGTATTATCACAAAACATAATCACATCTTTTTCTATACCAGTTATCTCACTCAATAATCCTTTCATCCATAAAACTTCCTGTATGGCTATCATAGCAACCATTTATTCAGATTTCATATATGACAATGCAACGTCATTTTGTATATAAGACTTACAACTTACCACTTCTCCAAGCACAGTAAACAGATAACCTGATGTAAACTTTCTTATATTAAGACATCCAACATTATTATAGTTTACATACCCTTTAGCACTATATCAGCCTTTTCCGTCTAATTGTGATATAATCCAAATTTAACCGAATCCTTCAAGTATATCATAAGCCACTTGAGTGTATACCAATGCACATTTCACGATTTTGACATGAATATGCTCAAAACAGTATTGGCATAGGTAAGACCGGGTGTCATGCAAATAATAGCATACATTATACTACTAATAACATTAACATAAAGTATCTGTAGCATATATTTTTTATCCGCAACTTTGGTTGGTGTTTGAGCGATACTAAGCTTGAAATGGGCACAAATTGGAGTTCTAACCTCTTTAAGTACGGGACATGTCGAATTTATAAATGACATTATGCATGTATTCTTGATGTTAGGATATCATTCACTTACAATAGAACTAAGCTTTGTCTCTTTATGTGTGTTTCCTCATTCCAAAAGACACAATTATCATAGAAAATTGAGAAATACTTGATGGATCTCATAAAAGAATCAAATCTTCTATTCGCTGCATTGGCAACTATTTCAACCCATAAGGAGGTCTCTTCAATAAACATACGCCTCATTCCTCCCATTCTTAAAACCCATTCAGCTCAAATATGTAAATTTTATCTTGTAATTCACCATGTATGAAGGAAGTATTAACATTCATTTGATCTAACTCTAGATAAAATGTAGCAATAATTAGCAAAATAACCCTTATAGAGGTTTGTTTTAAAATCGATGATAATATTTCATTAAAACTAGAATCTTCCTTTTGTGTGAAGACCTTAGCCACCAACATAGCCTTGTATTTGGAAAACTGAACCATATAAATACCTTGTCTCCCTTTGATTATCACTTTGCTCCTAATAAAATTCTAACCGGTTGTTTCACAAGAATCCAGTTACCCATCTTCTTGAGAGATCACAATGCTTCTCTCATTTTAATAAGATAATTCTCTTTATCAATGCTCTTGATAGCATCGTGATAACTTTCAGGTTTAAGAAAATATTTCTTCATTTCAATAGACAAAGCATAACCCAGAACCACAACAAAACTATACCATTGTGGAAGTTGTCTTCGTCTATGTGCACTATCTCTCGCCATTACATAACTATCAAGCTCATATTGGAATACAAGACCCTCGATGATGTTTAAACTCATAAAGTGGTTGAACTTCCTTTGTATGACTAGAAGCTAGAGCAGGTCCTAAGTCATCTTCAGCAAAAGCATCCCTAGCTTCACTCACTAGATCAGACTCATCATCAACTCCGCATGTTTTCTCGATCGTACTACGTTAGGTCTCTACCAACTTTTTCAATGATATGTTCTCCTCATTGAAAAACATACCTCTACTTATCAAAACCTTCTAATTTTAGGTTCAAAGCACCATAACATATACAATGTTACTCTTTCCGGGTAGTAGGAGAATTGTTTTTTCAAGGCTTTCGGTCGAAGCTTATCTTGTTTCACATGTGTATATGAAACACATCCAAACACTCTCAAATATTCTATCTTAGGTTTCTTTATAGTCCATGCCTCTTGAGGATAAACAATTTCAGTGCCGTAAATGAACTCATGTTGATAATATATGCAGTCATAGTCATGACTTATCCCTTGAACATTTAGCTCATTCCAGCTATCTGAGGCATAAAACTAACCCATTCAAGCAAGGTTTGATTTATTATTTTTTTTAAACCCATTATATTGGGGAGTCCAACTCGCAGTTTGGTGTCTAGCAATGTTAATCTTTACACAATAGCTAGTGAAATCATTGTTCATATATTCAAAGCCATTATCAGTCTGAAGCTTTTTTAACAGTTTATCGATCTGATTCTCCATCAAAGTATTACAGTTCTAAAACTCATTAGATGCTTCATCTTCAGTCTCCAAAAGTATAACCCATATTTTTTCTGAAATAGTCATCAATCAAGGAAATGAAGTACCTTGCACCACCTATAGATTTTTTCCATGTCAGGCCAAAGATCTGAATGAACATACTCAAGCATTTCATTGATTGTATGGTTACTAGGCAAAAACTTGACCATCTTGATCTTGGTCAACACATAAATTTCCAAAAAGCTCTACTGGAATTGTGTTATCATAACTCTTGTTGCTAAGTTTAATATGGATTTTTTCACTCAAATGCCACAACCAAATATGTCGTCACTTAGATGAATCTGTCTTCATAATAGACACATATACCATTACAAAGCCCTTAAAAACTAACACACCATTAGTCATATAGGCCTTCAGAACAACAATTGAGTCTTGCAAGACTCTAAGGCTGTCGTCTTCACCCTTATAAGTAAACCATTACTCATTAAACATGATAATAAAAAGAAAATTAACTTTAATTTCGGGCGCTACGTAAAATTTTGAATCACTCTCTCAAGTTTTGTAGATAACTTGAGTCGAACAATTGCCACTTCTTTGAAAAAATAGGATTTATTATTCTCAATGATGACCCTTCCACCTTCAAACAGTCTCAGATCTTTAAAATAATGTTTGTTGGAACTCACATGGATTGATACCCCTTCAACACCCACTTATCATATTATCTGTAAGAAGAAGAAGCCATTACACCACAGCCTACACATAGTCATCTGAACCCATTGCAACATCTTCAGATTTGATCTTCAGGTAACAATTTACCTTTCTTTTCTTCAGGAAATTTCTATTAATATTTCCTTACTTCCTACACAACCAACATCTCACTGAGAGAACCTGATTTCTTGCATAATTTTTTGTCATTTAGAATCACTCTAAGAACTGCAACAAATGAAAAATATTTTTATTTTGGCATATGGAATGAAAGCAGTAGTGTCACCTAAAACTGTTACACGATTTTATAGAATATCAACATATGATGAAGGAGTGAAAATAAAAGTTATAAGAGATAGATTTAATTTATTAAAGAGAATATGATGAAGGTTCGTCTGTGATTAGAGAACTATGGAACTCTTATAAGTAACATATGCAATTCAAACGTTATCTTTAAAATATTTGAAGTCAGAGACAAATTCATTTAGAGAGTGATCCTCCATATTAAAGACAAAGTTCTCAACAAGCTTAATTCAAACTGGGAATGATCATATACAACCGAATCAATGTTCAAACCTAGAACATATAGGTACTAAATGAAGAAGGACAACAGTTTCGGTATTTGTGAAACATAGAGAATCCAAAGATGTAAAACTTATAAGAATATAACATTTTTGGCTACTACTTCTATTGATATAATTTTATTTATAATCCTCTTTTTAACTTTTATTTTAAGATACAATATTTCATACCTTTATGGTGTGGGAAAATTTTGATAAGGTATATGTCATCAATAAAATATTTTTCTATTTTTATATTTAATTTTCAGATGATTTGAATATATTTTTAAGCTATCAAAGAGTTATTTTACCGTTCAAACAAACAAAAAACTAAGTATATGATGATTCTAAACATTGTCCTAAGTCCTAACTATTTTACAAAATCCTTGTACCCCTCAATAATAATAAAAACTAAGTATGCAATGATTTCAAATATAATCCTAAACACTTGTGATAATCATGCACCCTTCATGCAAGCAACACAAAATAATTGTATGGATGATTCTAGATGCAATAATTGTGTTTGGTTTGAGAAACATGTTCACGATAAGCTTATTAAATTTTGCAAAGTAAGCGCGTACAAAATATTTATAAAGTCAAGCTTCATGAATAAATAAGACATTCAAGCAAATCATGAAACAAAATCAAAATAAGAAATACTCACTTGTCTTCTTCACATGCCTAAAAACAATTGGCTTCTTCTCTTATTCACATGTTTCCCTACTTTCAGACACATAAATAATGTTTTCTTCCATATTTTGTCGAAAGTGGGAAAATTATTAACAATCGTAGCACTATATGATATTATCATATATTAGTTGGGGATTTATACCCTGTAACTGTAGGTGGCCATTGCCACAAAGTCTTCAATGATATTTTTCTTTTAAAAAAGTAAAGATATAGTAATTGATGATATCAAACCTCTTCACTCGTTGGGAATTATGTAACTTACGCACATACGAGTCTTTTTGAAGAACAAAAAGTATTTAAAAAGGGTAAATAAAAGCCTAATATTAGATAAACATGTAAAAATCACTACCTTATGAACTCTAAGATTACCAAGATTTTCTTACGACTTCAGTAGCCAAAAATTGATACCAGCTAAGATTTCACATCCCAACTTATTACCTGGAATATATTATGGTTTAATATATGTATACCTTTCATTTTTCAAGCAAATTTGCTCTTCAAAAATCAACGATAGTCCTAAACATTTGTATTCCTCCTTCACAACTTTGCAAGTCACTTTTGTCTTTACTTTAACAAAAATTGAGAAGATACAACTTCTAATTTCATTAGGAAGGAATTCGAATTAATATCTTAGCTAAAAGAATCAACAAAACCAAGTACTGTAGGAATATGAGTATATGGTTCATTTGTACAGAAGTTTGGGAATGGTGGTACTGCATATAAAAGTTAAACTTCTAGAATATTATTACCATGAGCCTTATGGGATTCCAAACGTATCCCATTAAAATAATCTCTTCATCGGGCGCGTGGGAAGAATGATCTATAAAAGGTGGATTATTATACAAATTTTGGACTGAGCATTATTTATCATGATCGTAAATGTGTTAATTCCTTATTCTAACTATTTTTTGAGAGAGAAAAGTTTATTATAAAAATATTTTATAAACTAGAGGGAACAATATTGTTATAAGGACACGATTTAGGTTGAAAAGAAGGAAAATAAAAAAATAAAAAAAAGCTTAAGGAAAGAAAACGGTGAAAACTAAAAAATAAAGAAAATGAATAAATATATTAGAAATGTTAGTAAATCACAACCTTTAATATTTTTTTATAAAATAAATGGTTCATATTATTTTGCAGATGTGTGGTAGGATTCAATTAGAACAAATGGTAATATGGAGATACGATGAGGAGGGAGCACAACGAGTGTCAGAATAATGGCATTTTTTCACGCCTCTAAAACGTGTCACCTGACTCTTCAATAATTTAATGCATGAAAATCACTCTCTTTATTATTAAATCAAACCAAGATTTTACATTTCTGGTTCTCAAAAGAAAAAATTTCTTGCAAAGTAAGAACATGAATATTGGAAGTTTCAACAATGATGTTCCACTACTAAAGAAAGTTTCGGCTATACTGAAACATAAAGTATTAGATCACCCAGTCAACTATGCACCTTCATATAATAGTCATTTCTTCACACTTTGAAGGACTAGGGGGCTACCCTTATAGCTACATAAAATAATCATAAGAACCTTTTTCAAAGCATTTCTTCTCAAGTTTTAGATTTTCTGGTTGCGAGATAACCAACTACTAGTAAATAATAAACAAAAAAGCCTTACTTATACTTGTAATATTTTCCTTTCAGAAAATTTGAACATTTTTTACTAAAGGAAGGTTTGGACAGATGCTGGATTTTTCATAAGGCATAAAGCTAGCAGACCTTTACGCTCCCATGACTGTAGCCATAACCGTCTTAGTAGATTGGTTCGGTACAAAACCAGTTCAACAAGAACCTTTTGCTTCAACATTACAAGTCATATAAGCTTAAATACTTATACGTCTTACTCGTTTCTTTCAAAATTACTAAAAGGGGCTATTAACACAGATATACGATATTGAAGTCTATTTAAAATTCATACTTATATACTAAGACCTTTTCTAAATCAATTCAATAAATGGGGCTAATGCCATGTAATTCAAGTTTTAAGTTCAAGTACTTAAAGCCACAAGGTAATTAAACATTTTAGTCTAAGTTCTTTCATATACATAGAATAATATTCTCATCCACATAAATAAATATTTTCTTATTCTAATATCTAATTTCTCTCTTCAATTCAAACACTTACGTATATTTTTCCTAATTAATCTATTATTTTCTCTATGTTGGGAATATGGGTATCAAATATTTTGCTTCCGTATATAATCATATAAGACTAGAGCTCTGATACCATTTTTTTGGGAATATGGATATCACATATTCCGCCTCCGTATATATGTATGAACAACCCTATATTTTGTACTAGTATGATATTATCGGCTTTGGACGCAAAAGTCCGCATGAGTTTGGTTTTGGTCCACTTCTAAAAGGTCTCATACTAGTTAAGATATGTTCTTTCTTATATACTATTTGATCCTTCCTATATCTAACAAATGTGAAAAATTGGTTGCACCTAAAAAATCTTCCTCTCGAATAAAGTACCAGACTACTTGAATTGAATTTCATCTGCTCACTTTAATCAGGTTGCCCTATGGTTCACTACCTGAGTCGTAGATCTTAACAACAACTCTACATACTCACTCTTATCAGACCACACACCGAATGTTCCTTATCGTTACTCTAACAAGTCAGACCGTATTGATACATTCCAATAGATTCAACCGCTTGATGAGCCATACACACTCCAAACTAGACAGCACAAGTGATATATAAAGAAAATCATTTACATTGAGTATGAATACTGGTTCATTATATTCCATATCTAATAATTTTACCCACACGTGTTTTGTTTTGTCTTGGAGCTCTGATATTGTTTTATAAAAATTAAGGAAAAATACTTTTACAAATGACTCATACAAAAATAAACAAAATAAAGTATGTAAAAAGAAACAATACACGATTTAACTTGGTTCGACAATAATGTCTACTTGCATGAGCGCCGCCAAAGAAAATGTGTTTCACTATGAAAGAAGAAGTTTACAAATTTCAGTATATTCTTTTATTACCGTAGTAGTCTATTTATAGGAAATAAATAAATATTTCTAGATAATGGAATTAACGGGTCTAGCTCAAGTTATTAAGAAATATATAAATCATTATGAACAGAAGATGGTACATTTTGAACACAAGATACATGTGAATGCTTTTAGCAACAATGATTCAAGATATGAAGCCTTATGACGATTCATTCTCAACAAACATTCACCTTGTGATGAATATCCTTTCTTCACTATCACCAAAGAAACTTCATTTCACTTGGCTCACCGAATTCCCACAAGGCATCCACCTTATGTTGCGAACATCATTCCATTTTAGGAACCCCCTAAAATTTTGAACTGATATTTCCTTGGTCATGATATCTAATGGATTATCGTGTGTGGATACTTTCTTCACATCAACAATTCCATTTGATATTATCTAACAAAAAATTAATTCCAAAATCTATGTACTTTATACACTCGTGGTACATATGGTTCTTTGTAAGCTGTATGGCACTTTGATTGTCACGGAACACTTTCGTAGTACTCATGTCTAAGACCAAATTTTTCACCAAACCTTGCAATCATATTTCCTCAACTAGTTTTATTACAAACATATATTCTCTCTATACTATAGAAAAAACAGTAGCTTACAACTATGGTTTCCAACTGATCACGCTCCCAACTAGAGTAAACACATCTTCTGCAAATATCTCATTTTATCAGTATGCTTTGCAAAATAAGAATCAGTAAAACTAACCACTGATCCTGTCATACCGTACACTAATCCATCAATATTAGTCTTGTTGAAAATCAAGTCAATAATATCAGTATTCTTTTTAGCTGCCAGAGTATACATTTCACCACATGTCAGTATTCTTTTCCATGACATCTCAAGTACTTGCTGATCACACTAACCGCATGTAAAATCCTATGGCGTGTGTACACCATAGCATGCATGATGCTGCCAACTGTATTTGAGTATGAAACCTTCGATATTTTTTCTAACTCAACATCGTCATTCGTTGATCCTGCTACAAAGAACTTGAAATGAGTGGAAAATGGGATGCTAAATGCCTTGGCATCTAATACGTTGAATCATTATAGACTTTTTTCAACGTAGCTTCATTGAGACAAGTGTAATGATCATGGACTTATGCTCATGGTAATCTTCATCATTAAAATATTTTTTACCCTACCCAAATATTTCATGTCAAACTCGAGATTAAGTTATTTTTTATCTTCACAATATATGACACACTACAAGTAACAATGATAATTACATCCACATACAATAACAAATAAACATAAGAATCAAATGACATCTTATGATGATACAAACAACTGTCATATATACTATTTGTTTATCATGTTTACACCATAAATATATTATATTATTTATACTATTACCTAGGTGATCACACCTAACACTATCCAACAAACTTTATTCTCTAATAATATTATCAACAAAGTCTCAGCCGCCTACCACCACTAAACAACTAGTGCGACCACCACAAAAGTTTTGGCTAATTTTTTAAACTTTCATTTTTGGTCACCTTCATCCCACTTTATTTTATTCTTACATTGAAAAAATCAAACATAAATTCATCTCACCAACTTTCTGATTTTATGTTTAAATTTAAAATTTAATTCAAATCCCAATGAAGTTTAATTTGGTTGAAATAAATATAACCTACTTTACAATTCGTGTTACAACCAAATTTACGAAATATTATGCATTACCAAACATGTTGTCCCATACCGCACTAGTTAACAAATTTCTATATAAGTTAGCTTTAGTTATAAGTTATCATAGATTTTAGGGATGTGCTAAGTAACTCGTTAATAGATGCATGACTTAGAAACTAAAATGTAACTGAGTGAAGCTTTATTGTTGCATCGGCCAGGACATTGGACGCATTGGCCAACAAACCTTTCGTCATGCCGAGCAATTTCATCAACCGAATTTCCATCATCTAAATCATTAGCGGCTTAGAATATGGCATTGTTAAAGCCGATCAAGGTCATTGACATGGGGATCTTCAGAGTAGAACACTGATGTATTAGGCTAAATGATAATGGATGGGGCAAATTATACATGTGCCAAGAACTCGTTGGCCTATACGTAGGTTGTCTTAGTGTGAGTGTTGGTATAAGGTTTCGATTGTGATGGTTAGAATCTATAATAAAAATATAATTTTTTATTTTTTGTTGCAACATAAATGTTATTTATTTTAAGGAGTTTGTTTATTCTATTTTTGAGAAATATAGGTATCATGCCTTATAAATACGCTTCTTGGAGTTTGAAATTCGCGTCTGAAATGATTAAATGAGCTTCATTTTTCCTAATTCTTAACATATCTCTCAGCCTATTCAAAGAAAAGTAAGATGAGAGATAAACACTGAAAAAAGTATTTTTTTAATCATGTAATCTTTGTAGATAATGAATGTCTTTCCATAGATAGTGATTGAGTGCTTTCTGTATGTAGAGTCTCTCGGTAAAATTGTTGTTTAATAAAATATAGTATACGTTTCCCGTAGATGTAGAACTATTTTTATAATCTAAACTACATTAAAATCTATCTTGTGTGATTGGTTTTCTATCATACTTTCTTTTACTTATTTCTAATCTTGAATTGTAAATTTTCCAACAAATGGTGCGGTGAGCATGAATCAATAATAGAATAACTAATATAAAAGCTAGAGAAACAAATCTTTTTAGAAACCGAAAGCCACTAATATGAGTTTCATGAAGCTTAGCGTGGAAAAAATTTAATGGATCGAAAGATTTTAAGCTTTGTATAATTAAAGCTAAGGATTACGTAGTATGAAAGGTGTTGGTTAGTATTATGAGTAATAAATATACACAGGTTAAAGTCATGGTATTGTCTAATTCTCATGGTGTGCTCATACTAAGCTTGCGAGATGAAATGTTACGAGATGTATGCGAATAGCCTACGATGCTAGGGATACAAAATACGTTGGAGGATATTTATATGAAGAGGTTATTTACGAACATATTATCTCCACAAAATAACTTTACAAGTTATCAATGGATAGTAGCATAAAGATTCAAAGAAACCTAGATGATTGGAACCAAATCATACTCGACTTGAACGCAATTAGTGTGAAGATTGAGAAAGATGACAAAACAATCATCCTCTTAAGTTCTCTGCGAAAGGAATATGAACACTTTATGAAAACCATTTTTCTACGGTAAAGACTCTTTTATAATGGTCAATATCAAAAGAACCTTCAACTCTAAAGATCTTCATAGGAATATTATTCTAAAGGGTGATTCTGAAGGGTACATACTGAGTGTGAGGATATATTCAAGTAAGAGAAAAGGAAAATTTTGGTTAAAATCCAAAGAGGATGAGATGGGTTTAGAAGTAGCATGTTGGGTATGCAAGAAGAAATGATATATCAGTCGGAACTATCCGGAGAAGGGAAACAAAAATAATTATCAAAAGACGAAAGTCATAGATGTTTTAATATTGTCTAATGATTGTGCGTACGCTGACAGGTTAATGATCTCTTATTCGTATATGTATAATAATAAATAAGTGTTGGATTCGAGTGTGTCATTCCACATAACTTCCAATTAGTGTTATTTTGAAGACCTAAAAATTCTTGATAATGAAAGGGTCATCCTAGGAAATGATGAATCCTTAATGTCAAAAGGATTAGAATAATACAACTCAAGCTATCTACAAAACTTGGGAGATTAATTAACAATATAAGGTATATACTCAAGGTTAAACATAACCTTCTTTCTATTTGGATGTTAGATGATCAAGAGTTTACCTATAGGGGTAGAGATGGAAATTTTATGGTATGAAAAGGCTCCCTAGTTGTTTTGAAAGCCAATAGGACTAACAATGTGTTAATTTTTTATAACTTCATAGTCATAGGGATTGTGTCTAATGTATTAAAGGAGGCTATGACATCATCGACTAGGGTATTTTAGTGAAAAAGACTTGGTGAAATAAGTAAACATGGATTGTTAGATGGTACCATAGTTCAGAAGCTGAGATTTTATGAATATTGTGTATTGGGTAAGAGCAAGAAAGTGAAACATCTGCCCAACAACCATAAAACCAATGTAGTACTTGATTATATTCATTCATATCTTTTGGTACCGTAACAAGAACCTAACATAGGTAGTGTGAGGTACTTTATCTTACTAATAGATTATTATTCCAGGAAAGTATGAGTTATACGTTTGAAAAACAAGAATGAAACATTGGATGCGTTTGTAAACCAATAAGAATTTTGTTGAGAATCAAGCTGGGAAAATGTTAAAGAAGCTTTCAACGAATAATGGCTTAGAATATGTGAACATGGAATTCACTAGATATTCTGTGAAACTTGGCATTTCTAGACAGTGACCCGTAAGTGATACTTCTCAACATAATGGGCTTTATTAGAGAATGAATTAAATTTTACGGGAACGGTTTAGATGTATGCTTCATACAACTATAATTGGTCAAAAGTTCTAGGGAGAAGCTATGGCAATGACTACATGTATCGTCAACACAAGCCTATCTACATCATTTAAGTTTCTTTATCCTTAAGAGGCATGGACGGGATTGAAACCTAAGTTGGAACATACGAGAATCTTCAGATGTGTTTCATATGCACATGTGAAGCAAGATACGCTTAGGCCAAAAGCACTACAATGTTTGTTCTTCAAGTATCTATATTGAGTTAAAGGGTATAGGTTGTGGTACCTTGAACCTGAGCGTCAAAAGTATTTGATAAACATGGACGTGGTTTTCAATGAGAAGAACATGACATTAACGAAGGTGGTGAAGATTCAACCTAATATTACAAAAAAAAGATGTGAATTTGATGATTGATGTGTTCTACAAAGTGAATTTAGAGACACTTCTTTCGAACATGATTTATGATACGGTTCTGCTTCAGATCATACAAAGTAAGTTCAACCATCGGATAAACACCAAGTTGGTCAAGAGTCTAGTGTTTCACCGCTTTCAGATGATCAGATGAGAGACCAACAAGATCTTGACAATTATTAACTAGTTATGGGTGAAGCACGAAGACTAAATAAACAACCGTAGAGTTAGGGCTTTGCTTATACAATTGGTTATACTTCATCTACTGAAATATGGAGATATTTTATTGATCTTGATACATATCACGGTGTTATTAAAAGTATTAATAAAGATAAGTGGCTTACGGCTATAAAAGAACAACGGATATCTCTCAAGAAAATGAACACCTGGATTCTTATGAAGTAGCTGAAGGGCCTAAATCTGGTGGAGATTAAATGAATATTCAAAGAGAAGTCATGTATTCCTTGTGTTGAGTTATCTAGATATAAGGTTAGGTTTGTGGACTCTAACTTATGTTCACTATGCTTGTAAGGCTTCGCTTTTACTGGACATCCTCATACATGAGTTCTTAAAGTTAGGCTTATGCCCTCTGAATAGTTCATGTGATGCTTTAGTTATTAGTGAAGTGGATACCTTATTATGGATGTTTGATGTACATTTGATAACTTCCCCCTAGAGTGAATATGGTAGTAATACATGAAAGATCATGCTCCTAACCATATCTATTAGTATACGGTTTCATCACTCAGATACATCATTCATAGCGGACGATCCTTATTTTGTGTATTTAAAGACAATCTCACACTCGTAAAGGTGGAGAGTGAATGAGCCATGAAGTTGTTCCTAATACCTATAATATCTTCCATAGTATTCACCATCATGGTTGGATCTGATGACTTTAATCTGTTTGCCATATTATAATTGAACCACGACCTTAAATGATTTAAACTTGTAACTGGCTTTCATTTCTCATGAACTAAATATAAATAGTTATATTGTGAAATATTCTATAAAAGATATGAAGTATCTTTGGCTATTCCATGATGTTGTAGGGAATGGGTCGTATATATTTGTATGGATTAACTCCAAGATGTCTTTAGCACGAGAGGTTTCAAACCTTCTTTGCTTGGTCTGATTATTTTTATATACCTGACACATTTATCTAAACCGGTGTAGTCAATGAGATCTAATAGATCTTAAATAATAGATGTTATTATCTTTATAGATATATGACCAAAACACTTGTGCCATAAAGATGTTGAATTCTCAGAAGTTGCTATAATGTTACATTAATTTCAATTGGATAATTAGTGATATCATTTAAATTATTAAAATTATCATTACAATCAGGACACCTAAGCCAATTAAATAATTTTCAAAAAAGATTTGTAATTTTTCATTTCCAAAAGAACAAATATCTTCACTATCATAAATTCTTCCTAAGTGAGAGAACAAAACAAACCTTTTATAAATCCAACACATGTCATGAACTTTAAAATAATTTAAATTTTATAATGGCTTCAACCGGCAAGCCACATCGTCTGCAACCAAAATATGTAAGTTTCATTCTTGGAGAGGTTTGTAAAGAAATACATATGTGAGTTTTGGTCATTCCTACATTTGAACTAAAAATATCTTACCCTTTTTTACATTCATGCCTTAAACTTAGGGCAATCCATTTTTTTTTCATTCGTACCTTTGGACTGAAAACATGATACAACCTTCATTTTTCTTTTCCCTTTTTGGGTCTACACTATTTGATGTGCATTTTATGCAACTACAACATATGAGTGCTTCCTCTTGTTCTGAATGACGCTATTGTTGACACTAACCATATTGGTCTTTTCCTTGAGCATGTTTTTCTTCTTGATGCACTAGTTTTGCAATAAGAGTATAAATGTCCCACTTCTCCTCTAAGAAATCATAAGTTGTCTCTAGAAAACTTGATCTTGAAGTGATAGATAAAAAGATACAAGACACCAAAATAATCATAGGGAGCTCAACATTGAGTGTCTTGAGTTTCGCATGGATAATTTCCATATCAAATATGTACTCACAGAAATTATCATTGCCCTTGTATTTCATGGTAGAGAGCTTTTCAATCGCACTTTTAATTTCTACCTATGGAACTTAACAAAGCTCTTTTATAAATGGCCAAACATGTCATTATCTAGTTCTATACCGGTGGTCGGAGAACTTAAGAATGCATGTGGAATTTCATTCTGTAATATATATCGACTAAGGAAATTATAACGTTATGGCTACTAAGAGTGCATTATTTCCTTAGGAGTGCTCTTATCCTCAGGAGTGAGTGTTTGGTACTTTTTAAGCCAATAATTTATGTTATTGAGTCCCAACATTAGTAGAATATTACTTTTCCACTCTTTCTAATTTTACTCCTTATAAATGAGGGACCTATAGAGAGTTTATTAATTCAGATTTATTTGTTGAACAATAAAAAAGAAAAAAAAATATATGATATAATGAAACAATTTCTTAATAATACCAACCGTATTGACACACACATTTATTAGACTAACAGTTGTGATTGGATATTCATATATATATATATATATATATATATATTGCACTCATCATAATTATTAACATAAAGAATTGGTAACGTAGCTAGGAAGGCTTAAAACCCGTAAAACAATCTTGTTTTAATTAAATTAATTTGTTTTTTTTCATATTTTAATGATTTATTTAATATACCAAATCAGATATGATTATATTCAGATTTATAGGATTTTATTTTTTCACGTTTGTTTTGTTTTCTTGTTTTGTATTAAGAATTTGGGTGATTCATATTTAAAGTGCCTCAAACCCTACTTTTGAGTTTAGTGTTTATTAAAATTGCAAATCAAATATTTTGTTGAACTTTTCAGTTCTTATTTACTTAGAAGTTTAGGATTATGTTTATCTATCATCTTTGTTAATGTTTATCATTCGTTATTGTTAATATTCCACTACGATATCATTTGGTAATAGAGCATGGTTCCCTGCTACATAGGTACATGATTAATCATGCCTTTCAAAAAACAAGTATTTGGCGAACTAGTATGCGAATATACTATGTTTATTATATCATAGTGAAAAGGTCTGAGGTTTTAAAATAGAGAGATCATCGTGACCATCAATATCACAAGAATAAATCGATTGTCGTGCTCAGATTCCTCTCATAGGAAGATAAAAATAATGTTTTTTTTCTATTGATGCTAACAGTGATATGTTTTTTGATAGAATTAAAATCAATTCTTTTAGAGAATTTATTAAACTAGTTTGTAGTAATATCTCGTTAATGGTTGTTTTTGGTCTAGAAGACGTTTTTTCCTATAAGAAACTACATTGTCATAGTTCTAAAACCAATACGTTTCTTAGCAACATCTTGGTAAACACGTACTCGAAATTTCAAGTATTTGAGATTAGCTTTTATTAAAATTTAAAATCAAACACTTTGTTGAACTTTTCAGTTCGTGTTTTCCTAGAACTTTAGGGTTTCGTTTATCCATCAACATTGTTGATGTTTATCATTCTTTCTTTTTGATATTCCAGTGCGATATAAGTTGGCAACAATGCGCTACACGTTACCTCTAGCGTCAGGACTTTAAGGTAGAAAAAGTTGGTTATAGGTTTTATCTAAAATTAACCAAGCTTTCTGTTGGGGTTGTACTTGACTGATTGATGGTAATCTAAGGTATTAGAGTAAAAAAACACAGTTTCATGTGACAATGCGTAAGGATCACTACATAATTTGTGGATAAATTCCATAAAAATAAAATTCGGACCAATGATGCAACAATGAGATATGCTTATCGTATCGATCTGGACTACATACCATCTAAAAATTCTTGAAAGTTTAACTATAGTAGACATGAAGTTTCTCATCGCAACGTAGAATTTAACTTTGGAGGCGTGACTCATTGTCGTGTTAAACATCGTTACAATCAGTATATGGGTTTATTAATTGTTTCTTATTGCAACAAGACATGTTGCTTGCCGCAACGAGCACAAATAAACGTGATTGATATTTTTTAAGTTTGAATATTTTCCAATAGGTTTTGTATCTTTCTAGTGTTTTTAACCTATATAAATAGCCTAAAAGAGTGATAAACTAAACAATACAATTAATAATCTTTCAAAAAAATTATATTATGTTTTCCTTTTCCTATATTTTCTAAAGTTTATCAATCAAGATTTTAAATTCAAATTTATTGTGTTGTACGTAAAGGTTTTTCATATTCTTGAAAGAAATTTCATGAGAAGTCTATGTAGAATATAAATCGAAAGAGAAAACAAATCCTTGACATCGCATGAATCTAACGCTTTTATTTTAAAGGTACAACATAAATATATATATATATATATATATATATATATATATATTATTATCTTTTCAGCATCTTCTTGTCCAATGATTGAGGAGTCTCGAGTAGAAGATTGATTTGATGAAGAGAGTCTGGAAGTTTGCAGAATATGGAACTCCCTACAAGAAGGGAGACATAGAAAGAGTTTTAATTTTTTTTTATCTAGGGTTCACTCAAAAGCTAAAATTTAATTCCGAATAATATATCCTACCCGATATACATTTTGATCTTATTAATACTAACAAATATATAATATACGTTAAGGAAATCGTACATAAATAAATTATTTACTTTAATTATGTCTTGTATTCTTTCAACATATTTAGTTATCTCGTCTATTTATTTAATAGTAAAAGTGAAAGGTATATTCTAAATTTAATAACTAATAACACTTTATGCAAATTAGACATTATCATAGGATTATAAGGAAACCTTGTATATTAAGTTAAACTGGTCAAATCGACCATCATAAAATAACATGTCATTATATAATTGTCTTAAAAATATTAATTATCATTTGACTATCGGGTCTCGATACATATAGTCTATTGATTTTCAAACATCACGTGGGAGCCCTTTGATTTGTATATTTCACTAAAGTTAGTCCTCGTGCATGAGGAATGATTGACTAACAAATTTGAAATATGCAAGTCTAATGACTAAATTCATTAAAATCTGCAAGTTCATGGTCTAAATTCATTTGAATCCGCAAGTCAATTATTTAAAAAAAAATAGGTTTGAAGATCCTCACTAGAGATATGAAGTTCAATGAACTATATGTATCGAAACCTGATAGTCGATAGACGATTCACAATTTTAATCCCATATATTTTGTTATATTAGCTTTATAAAAATTGAATAATATGTAAAAAACTTTGAAACCTATCATTATTTCAACAAGGACTGATCAATAATATTTTTATATATTCACTAAATGTTCATTTGTTGGCGTATTTATACTTTTTATTTAAAAATCACAAAACATTAATGTGTTTAAAGCATCAAAAGCCAAAGTTTAAAATTCATTCAATAAAATGATATAATATGTTATATTCAATTTGCATAGTTCACTATGTAAGATATATAGTTCACTTGAGCCATATTAAGATATACTTTTAAATAATATTTTGGAAAATCGATGTAAGTGTATCATATAAAATGATATATTGTCTACTCTTAATCAAATATACAATTAGCTTTAAATAAAATAACACTCCATATATCGGGAAATTAAAACTCATATAATGATTTTTTATTGTATATTGATAAAAGTTAATGTTAAACTCTTTATTAGTTTAAAAAAGAGAAAATATGTAGTTGAAACTTTATTTATTTTTCAAACTAGTCGAATAGTATTATCAATAATAATATGTTTCACTAAACTAAAATTTTGTATTAGTAATAGATTATGTGATCCTACTATCGTAAATTTATTTTAGATGTAATAGTACATTTTAAAGATATTGATTTTTGAAAGAATATATCTGAAGTATTTATATTAACTTAGAACCGTATTTTATTTGTAACGTTAGATGATGTTTTAGTTTTGTTTTGAATATTTATTTAGAAAGAAGATTTAAAAGCTATGTAAATTAAATGTTAAATTTTCAATTTTAAATTTAGATGATCATAAATAACATACTAAACAACATAAAATGTGACTTCAATTTACTATAATCGTGTGTTTAATAAGAGTCCATAAAAAGTTACATTATTTCGTATGAAATAGCATGAAGTTTCTATCATGAAATGATCATTAATATACATGTATAATGGAATACAGTTGAATAAAATTTCGAGAAATCATAAGTGCTCAAACGTTTTTTCAAGGATCAATACAATAAGAAAATAATATAAGTCAATGAAGTATAATAAAATTTGAGATATTGTCTCATTACTTGAGAGAAAGAACCAATCGTTTTAAATAATATTTTATAACCAAATGAGATTTGTAATAATAATCATAATTACGGTTAAGTACTTTATTCAATATGGACAAACTCATTTTGTAGGGGATTTCTCAAAAAAATTATAGTTAAACCACATTATTAAAGAAGTTAAAACATTAACCGGGTATAATGGCACTGAGTTATATATGATGTAGCGAAAATAAATTTTTTGATTAAATAAATTGAAAATATACATTTGTTAAAGTCTAAAAAATTGATATTCATTAATCTAAAACAAATATTTTGTAAATTAAATAAAATCATTCAAGGAGTTTGAATATACACCTTATTAGTTCTTTGATATTTTTTTTAAACATCTCGTTCAATATTAAGATACATTACACAAAGGCTTTTGTATACAATAAGTTGAGTGACATAAAATATGTTTTTATTGTGATTGTATGCTTTTACTTGGTTAGGATGACAACTATTTATATCCTGAAACTAAAAAACGTTATTTCGAATAAGTTTGGTATAAAAGTTTTTGAAAATGTATCTTTTCTATTTGTAATATATATACTTAAAGATATTTTATTCGGGAGAGTTACCAATAACAATCGATAAATTCAAAGTACCAGAAATCACCTGGATTTTCAAGTTTATCGAAGCACATGCAACATAAAATATACCAACAATACTCTTGAGGTAAAAAACAGAAAAACCAAAAACTCTCACTTTGTTCTTCAGCTCGCAAACCGCCTCTCTCACTAAAATCGATTCTAAAAAATCTCATAAATTAAAAAATTCACCAACAAATTTCAGTCAAATCCCAAACATTTCAATATAAAATAATTACTGAATGAGATTTCACAAAGATATTACTATGTTTCGTCAAAATTTCATATCTTTCAAACCCTAACTCAAAAAAATTTCTAAAAACATATGTGTATATATATATATATATTTAAAAGACGGACGAAACATAAACCATGAGTGATATTTTGGAGAATTTTTGTTTCCTTTCTTGCTTTCGCGACCAAGTTATACTTATTTACACAACTGGAAAAAAAATTGATTTTAGAAATCGAATTACATGTAATTCCATAACTGGAATACAATTGATTTTTCCAGACTTATTTCGCAACCAAAGTCCTATTTACGCAACTAATTTCTTCATTATGCAACATATTTTGCATGTAATTACGCAATTGAACATATTTGTTTTTCGGACCCAAAATCCTATTTATGCAACTCATTTCTTCTTATTTATTCAACTCATTTGCATGCAATTATAGAACTAAAAGCAATTACTTTTTTGCAACCAAATTACACGTAATTTTGCAAGTGAAACACAATTATTTATCCGCATCCGCATGTGGAACACATTTGTTTTTTCCAGACATATTTACAACCAAATTACAGTTATTTTTACAATCTATGGTAGTTCATTTTTTCCAAACAAACTATCTTTAATAAATCTTATTTTGTTCGTCTTTAAAAGATAAAACTACTAGTATTTTCGATTTTTTGTAGAGCTATAGTTTGAAAGATGGTTATCAATACATAAAAAAGTATTAAATACTTAAGTTCTGAAACTACATAGCTATATGTACTTTATTAGACCTTGGGGGTTATTCGTAAATATTTTGAATGTTGGGTGGTTATTAGGAGATTATTTTTTTTGTATATTTTAATAACAACCAACAATAAATAATAAAAAGTATGCAACAGTTGTATTATTTTATTAGTAGTTAAATGTATTTTACTATAGCTACTTCTTATTATTAATCTTGGATATAATTACTTTTTTATTTATTATGGTTATATATAAGCGGGTGTGATATACTTAGCCTATTATTCTCTATGTTTTTATGGTATTATAACCCCCATTACATGGGTTGTTTTTTCTTTACTGAATAAGTTATAATCCGATCTACAAGTTTTGAGTGTACAACTTTATTTTAATATAATTGTAATTTCCATTTTTATTTGATTTTTTCTTGTTCAAGTTATTACATTGGATAATTGAAAATTATATATTTTCGAAACTTTTTATTTGGTTATTTTATAATTTTAAAATTTCTTTCTCCGGAGTTTTTAAATTTTATGATTTTGTACATGTTCTTTTCTCATGGTTTTACGTAAAGATGATTCACTTTAGTCAATTATTGTACAATTTTATGAAACAGTTACATGTATTAAAGCTACATCATGAAGAATAATTTACGTGAAAAATCTACGTGGATCTATGTTGTATGTGAATGGGCTGAATCTATAGATGAGGTAGCCAACTGTGTGGTCTTGGTCGAAAATTAGGAGGCTAATAATTCAAACATAATTATGTGGATTAATTAAACATTTACTAATTTCATCATGAGTGCTTAGTTGGCTAAGTATGAGCCAAAACATTAGGCCTGAGATAATTTGGATAGATTTTATATGCAGTCTAATATTTCTAAATATTATCATTTTGAAACAAATATTTGCGTATTTTAGTAAAGTGTTCTGAGTATCCTAGAAATTTATTTTTCTATGTTTAGTCTTTCCAAACATTATCAGTTGGAGATCCATACCTATGCATTTTGGTATAATGATATGAGTATCCAAGAGTTTTATTATGTTATGTCTAGTCTCTAAGATCAGTTGGCTCTCAATGAGCCAATAAAGTAATGAGAATTTGAACTATATATTAACCAAATAGAAGGACATCATCTGATACAATTTTTAACGATCTTCAATATATTATGTGGGACATTCTACATTGGTCTCCTCTCATGTATGTTGATTAAGTTGTTTATGAACTATCTATATAAGAGATTTAGCTTATATCTAAAGTCGATAAAAAATCTATCACACCTACGAATCTTTATGTCTCTGTTCTTCCACAACAACGTCTATCTAACAACCAAAATAGGAAAACTCCTAGATGAATATGATTTATAAAAACATAAGGTTTATTAAGAGACTAAGTTTCTAAAGTTTCTAAGTAAAGACAACAACGACCACTACAATAACAAAACTCGTTGCATACTGCTCCATGGATGTATCACCCACATCAGCTCCACAGTGCAGGCGTTTCCTTATATATATATGAATTTTGTTGTTGTTAATTATTAAAAAACCACATGTCATGTCAATATCTTGTTATAAAGGTCTGTTTTTTTGTTTGGTAATTCAAGTAAATCATCTCCAATGATCTTGAATTCGAGTATTTCCTCTTGTATGTATCATGGTATAAATTATTTTGAGTCTTTTAATTTTGATATATTTTTATCTTTCATGATCATCGAGGACACTAAGAAGCCATTAGTAGGAATTTGATATGTTTGTACATTTTTTTATCTATTTCAAATGTATACTATATAGTCTAACTTTGAATCTTGCATATGGTCGTCAATTGTGTGATTATTGTCACTTAGTTCTTTTACTTCTAAATGTTTTATGCTTATGATCTATTTTTTCAGTGAGTGATTGGGACATATCATAATAAAGAGTGACTCTATGATTTGGATAAGTTTCAAGTATCAAATGTGTTGCCTCTAGTGTTGATTTATTGTCCTTTGTCTGTTCATTTCATCTTTAGATTTTTATCTTTAGAATTCTAGGTTAGGTCACATTTATGCGCTTTATTTGGGTTTTTAGTGTCTACAAGAGTTTTATATCATTTTAAAAAACATAATATTTATGATTGTAGTGGTTACAGTGGTTGTAAACTAGCTAGATTCTCATGCTTATATAATAACACTTTCTTGTATATATCAAATATTTTTCTAGATAATAGGTTTCTTTTAATGATGATATCACTCGTTATCCTTGGGTTTATCTTTTAAAACACAAATCTAATTTTCTTACCACGTTGAGTAACTTTCGAGCTCTTGTGAAAATCTACCAATTATATGTCATCAAACATTTTTTTAAGTTGAAGGATGAATATACTTCTAACAATTTTTCTTAGTTATTTACTTCTAATGAGACTTTCCACCAAACATCGTGTACATGCACTCGTTAACGAAATTGTATTGCTGAAAGAAACATAGTTATCTTATTAAAATAGTTTGTTCATTCTTATTGTGAGTCGAGATACTATACAACGATTTAAGCCATGTTTATAAAATTCTCACTATCATAAAGATAATGCCCTTACTCAGAACATTTTTTATGAGGGATTTTTATAAAATATTAATTATAACAAAATATATCTCGAAAAAAAGTTTATCTTTCGACATAACAAAGCCATGTGTCATATTTTAATATGTAATCACTTACATGATATTGACACAAATGTGCGCACGTACGCAACATGTAGGATAACACAATATCCGCATATATACTGATCCTAAATCAATTAATTTATAACTCTGATACAATATCACAATGAGTATTAGACCTACTCCATTCTAAAACTTATTGGAAACTAATCAAATGAATCATCTTACAAACAAGTCTAAATAAACAAAAAATATAAAACACCACAATTATTAGAAAATCAAAACTCATATTACAACCCTTAAAAGCGTTGGATATTATGAAGACACACAAACTCACAAGAAGATATGCGACGATGTACATATCCAGCATCTAGTGCCGCAATAAATAAAATGACACACCCCCTCAACATACATATAACAACTTATACTTATAAATTAATGTGACATTAGACAAAATAAAATTTTCATCCAAATTATATCCTCCAAAATATAGGTCTTTAGTTTTTCATAAATAAAACAAAAAAATAATTTGCACGCCACTACAAAAATAAACCAACATATATTTTCAAGATAGGCCTAAAAATATTATTTTATTTTTTATATGTTATTTGAGAGATCATTTTATAATGGTAATTCAAACACGAACCCATAATAAATTAATAAACTTTTATGTTTTTCGAATATTTATTTATTTATTATTTTACAAAAAAAGTATATTTTAACTATAAGAAAAACATATAAATCTGGATATAGTATAAAATAATTGTTTCAAATAGATAATATATATATATATATATATATATATATATATATATATATATATATAGTAGATAAAAAATAGATAATCTACCAATAATCGTCCAGCATCAAATTTTTATATCAATTTTTTTGAAAAATTACGGATAATTATATGGTGTTAAACTAGTATATATAGATAACCTTATGGTAGTTTGTAATATCCCTAGTCGTTTTTCCCTCTTTTATTTTATTTTTTAATGTCATATTTTTTTCACCATAACTCTAAAAAAAATTTGAAAATAGTGTAGGTTTTGTTTTTTTAAAGACGAACAAAACTAGATCCATGAAAGATATTTTTTGATTTTTTTTGTGTGAAAAGATAATTGTTGTTTAGTTGTGGAATTATGTGTAAATTGGTTGAAAAAAAAACATTTGTTTAGTTGGGGAAAAGTAACTATTATTTAGTTGTAGAATAACGTGTAACTTGGTTGCGTAAAAACATAAGTTGTCTAGTTCCGGAAATGCGTGCAAATGTATTGCGAAAATAGAAAGAAAGTAGTTGCATAAATAAAACTTTGATTGCTAAATAAGTTGAGAAAACAAAATATAAAATTGTTTTGAGAAAAAATAAAGGCTAATTGAGTACGAAACAAACTACTTTTTATGCAGTTACAAAAATATGTACATTTTTTTTGGTTAACAAACTTTTTATTATGTGTAACTGTATTGCGAAAATAAAAAATAATAATTGAAAAAATATGATTTTTTAATGGGAGACTTACCATTCAAGACCCATCCAACAAACCTATTACGGATAAAAACCCAAATTATTTTAGAGACTTTATACCTTAAATTTCATTCTATATAAAATTCAATAACCAACTTCTCTTTCTTTCTTTTTTTAATTTTAATTTTAAAAGGTCTGTATATTTTAAACCGTAACTCGGAAAAAGAATCCAAAATACCATAGGTTTTGGATTTTTAAGACGTACACAACTAGTACCATTCATGATATATTTTGATTTAAAAAAAATTGCACACATTTCTTAGTTATATGGTTTCGTGTCTAGCATCTATCATAACAAAGAAGTTTCGCATCTACCAAAATAAAGACCATTTCGCATCTATAAAAAATGTTTTTCATCTAGCAAAACAAAAAAAGATTCGCATCTAGCAAACAAAAAAGGCTTTTTATCTAGCACAATAAAGAAAGTTTCAAATCTATCAAAATAAAGAAGGTTTCGCATCTTCTTCGTTTACCCTTTAAATTTATTTTTTTTAAAGTTTGTATCTTTAAAACCATAACTTGGTAAAAAGATATGGAAATACCGTTGATTTTGTGTTTTTTAAGACGAACAAAACTAGTACCACTCAAGATATGTTTTGAATTTTGTTTAATTTTTTTTTTGCATCTATCTGAATTAGAATACGTTTCGCATCTATCGGTATTATAATACGTTTCGCTTCCATCTGTATTAACGTTTTGTATCTATCTGTATTAACGTTTCGCATCTTCTTCTTTTATCCTTTAAATTTAAACTTTTTAAAGTCTGTATCTTATAAACCGTAACTCAGAAAAAAAAACCAAAAATACCGTTGCTTTTATTTTTAGGACGAACAAAACTAGTGCTACTCATGATATGTTTTGATTTTTAAAAAAAATATTAATTTGCATCTATCTGTATTAATGTTTCGCATCTATTTGTATTAACGTTTCACATCTACCATTCCAGAAACATACACGGTACGCAACTATCTTTACATACTGAACAAACACGTTTCGCATCTCATTCGATAAAACCAAGAACGTGTTACGCGAACATAAATTTTATAAAACACATACTAAAGACTAAAATCAACGAAACACTAACTGCAATGCGACAAATAAACTAAATTAGCAATTTCGAACTAAAAAACTAACTAGAAATTCGACTTTCCAGACTACATAAAAAACGAAAACAGATCTACCCAAAATAGATATTTCGAACTCAAATTCGAGTTTCCAAACATACACAATTGAGTATCTTCACATAATCAAGTAAAAACACAATCAAATCATACGAAAACAAAAGAAAAACCAAAAATCAAGTTAAAAATTGATCATCACCTATGCGCGGTTATTTTCACGTAGAGAGAAAAAAATAGAGAAAAAAGTGAAGTATCAAATGTTAGAAGTTTTTATATAATTGTGTAAGGATATTTCGAATATTAGTGAATCTTAAGTGATAAATATTTAACTAAAACATATAGGTATTAGATTGATAATAATTAGAGATGTAAATAGTAAACGATATTCAATTTTTTTAATTGCTGAATAAATTTGACTATGGAAAAAAGCAAAAACAAATTTATTTTAGGAAGATAAATATTAATTTAAGAGGAAACATATTGATATTTCAATAATTATAAAGATATATAATAGGTTTCACGCATAAATTAGTCCATTGGAAATTTGGATGATTTAGTTTTACTTATAATTATACACAACTAATTTAAGAGGATGTTAATCCTTTCTCAACATCTATCGTTAAACAACCACTTACTAAATCAACTGGATCATTCACACGAAGTTAGAAAACTTCACTACTTACAGTTACATTATTATACGCGTTTTCAACTCCATATTAATTTAATTTTGTGTTAGTAATTTAATATTGAAACCCCAATTATTTGTGGAGTAGGTATCGTGCAGTCACGCAATGAAGACAAAAGTTGTATTTCTCTTACATATTATTATATCTTTTCAACCAAGAGAGAAAGAAAGATATCGTTTAACTTATATGCATAGAATAAAGTTGTGGGTGATGCATTTATTTGGAACTATTCTAAAATTATATTAACAATGTAATTTATTTAAACGAGTTATCTAGATATGTATAGTGTACCGCATACTCTCAATGCGTTTTTTCCTGTTTTCTATTTCATTTTAGACTATAAAAATTGATAAAATTAAAAATCGTGTATACAAAAATATGAAACTCATTCAGTTAAAATACATAGTAAATAAAACTAAATAAAAAATATCTATTATTTTAAAATATAATATTCAAAACTATCATTAACATCTGCATCCAAATATATTAATTTTAATTTTACTTTTTTTTTTATCATAAAAGATATTTTATAACCTTGTATATATAAATTCTATTAAAAAGGATCTATTTTTTTAGTTGATGTTTATATTTTATAGTTCAGATCTTCATCCGGATCTACCAAAGCATGATTTATCCATTTCAAATTTGTGTTCTTGGTGGATCTATTGGTACCGAAGAGATTTTCTACCAAAAATACAAAAAACGAGAAAATTAAGGGTGATCAATGGTGCATTCATATCGAGAGCTTATTCCATCTATCAAAATAAAGACGGTCGGCGACCAAAATCCAACTAAAACCGCTAAGCATATTCCAATAGTAAACTTTCAACGGTTGTCAAAAGAACTATGGGAGGAGGAATCTAAAAAATTTAAAACATTGCAAAAGATGTAGTTCATTCATATACAATTGAAATCAGAGATCTAACATCCTCAAGACGACGTTGAAGAAGAAGAATGAGAGAGAGAGACAATGCAACAAGTTTATATTGAAAGCACACCTCCAAAATGTAACAAATCCGCGCAATATTCCCTTTAGATCCAAGAATGACGTCCATAAAGATAATTCAGACCATGGATCCTCCACCAAGTGCGAAAAGTGTTGATGTCGCTGCAAGAGGAGGAGTAGGAGTAGGACTCCAACATTAAAATACAAAAATGAATATTTCCCACCACCCCAACTAATGATCCAGTCAGACCTCGGTAGCTCAATCGAGGATTCAACCGAATAATCAACAGGCCCTAGTGGCCTATTATCTATCCAAATTATTAGAAGTATCAAACATCTTTATTATTATATCATTCTTAGTAAAAATATTTGCTCCAAGGCCACCTGTCTACACAACCATGCAATAAGGATACCACCAATCCTCAATGATAGTTGACGCACATGCCACATCCAGCCTACATGAGTCAGTAGAATCCTTTGGGTGCCCATCCTTCCACATAGCCTAACCATTACTATGCTGCAACAACATATGTTCAACAATCTCATGGTTATCAGTCTTCATTCATAAACAAGAATAATGCCAAACCTTTGGCTGAGAAGTGGCGAAAATCGAGACACCAAATGTTATCTTGAAGAAAAATAAACTCAATTTCTGAGATATTTTCTCTCAAGTGGAGTGAGACATCAAAATTGATAAGATTGCATGAGAAATGTTTGATGGAGACACAACAACTCTATTTTTGTACCCATCTTACCATCCATTGGCACACAGCAACAAGCCATATACAGTTGCTCAAGACAACTCCAAACCACATAATAAGGTGTCTAAGAACAATAATAATGACGGTTCAGCCTAGTCGAAACATTATAATCAAGCACAAAGTTCTTAAGAGAAGCCTAAAAAAAGCTACAACAAACATAATAGTAATTTCTAAATGCAAGAACATTTTACCAAAGATCCATATATCGAATTGACTGATAATTTAAAAATTATTCACGAGAGAACAAAAAATATACCAAAGTAACAACGACTAAAGAAACTACAAGGTCTCACGGAATATAGAACATAAATAAGTTCAATAAATTACGATATTTGATACCACACAATCGGTTGTTGGCCTCTATAAGAACAAGTGCGGAACATGGTTGATGACAGAAAAAATCTTGGAGTTTGTTAAAAAAAAAGAACATGAATGAACCAAGGTATGTTGGGGATGACCGAGATCCATCGGAAAAATTGAAAGACGAGCATCAAAGTGGGTCGAAGAGTGGATAGCCTTTGATAAAAATTCAATTTTATAGGCATAAGAGAATAATATATGAACTATGATCCGAATAGACATATAATTTTTATGATTGCATTATGAGATTGATTTTTAAAGATCATTAAAAATTTAAGGAAAATATAAATTGATGGCCTAAAGGTATAACAACATAGTCAAACATCATCGTACATATAAAAAAATATCATGTATTCGAATTTGCATATGATAATTTAAGAGCATAGTACATTGACGTTGTACTAATCGTAGTCGAATTGGTTGGAGGAGAAGTCAAAAGAGTCATGATTGATAGTGCAAGCTCGACCAATATCTTATAAAATAATATATGCGAAAAAATGATAGGTGTTCCAGTACCAACCATTTCTTAGTGGTGCAGATGCACAAATTCTGGGTGAGCTAACTTTGGATGTAGTCATCGGCACACAGAATTTTAATGAAGAAAGTATGTTATATGCTCATGATAACAAATGCAACCTTCTCATATCACGTAATTGTTGGAATATTATGGTTGGACTAAATTGACATTATAGTCTCTACAATATATCAATACCTTAAGATCTCAATCAACGAAAAGGTGGGAGTGATCGTTGAGAATCAAATAACATCTAAAACGTTCTATGCAACTTCATTCGCTTTAAAAGAATAACAGTAAATGAGGGATTCAATTATATTTGATGATACAGATATTCCATAGAATCCCCCACCTTATAGTTCCAGGGAAGAAATTGAAACCATTAGAATGGAAGTAGATAAAATATTACGGAGTAACGTAGTCGTCTTTATGGGTCTCAGCTATAAATTACTCAATTTTTCACAACACAACCTTAACCTATTTTCCTAGAATGTTCGGGATATCACAGGAGTACCGTCATATGTTATTTGCCATAAATTTTCCATCAACTAAAACTTTCAGCCAATGAAGCAAAAAAACGAGATCATACTCTCATCAAACCTGCACGATTATAGTCTGAATATCCTTTATATTGATAAATATTTTGTATAAGCCGTATGTGTATGGAAGGCTAACAAGATGGTAAACAAAAATAAGGGATTATAACATCGATTTTAAGCCACATATTGCAATTAAAGCGCAAAACCTTTAAGACTTCTTAATATAGTTTTGATATGAAAGACCTATCCCTACAAAAGAACAATATGAATTAACTTGGAAGATCATAACGGATGGTAATAACCAAAGCTCCGAGTATGGTTCAAACTAGTTTTACCAACATGATACATATTGAGTAAATCTAAAAAATGTGGATTCTCAACTTTAAAAAATAAAGCATAATATAAGTTACCATTTTACCTTTTTACTGGTAAATATTTATGGATCTAAAAGATTCCAACTCTTGATACTATCAACTGGTGGCCAATCAAGCTTTAGGAAATGCTGAATCAAAGAAAGACAATATCATCCAATATTTAAATGAGCTATTGTTGCAGGAAGCCTTATTAAATCAAGTGGATTTTGAGCAAGTGATGAGAGCAGACAATATTGCTACTGATGATTTAAATCTTCGACTTGTACAACATGAACACTATGGGTCAATTTACAAGAAAAACCATCCATCAGCCTACCTAAAGATTTTTTGTTCATAGTCTCGCACTGAGGAGTTATGATAGTTGAAGGGGGAATAAAGAGAAGGAATAATGGAGAAACCATACTAAAAAATACTTGACCGAATGAAGAATTCATAAGAATAAGACCGAGGAAAGAAAAATCAAAATTAAATCACCAAGGTTTGTGTCGATATGTGATACACTATAAAAACAAGGGCTAACCAAACTTTGGATCCTGTGTCTCGGTATTGATGAATCAAATTTTGTGTTTGAAGAACTCCATGATGAAGAAGAAAATTACCATTGGGTAAACATGATATTGCATAGAATAATTCTATACTCAACAGTTACTACTGTACTAGAATAATGGAGGATGAAAAAAAATCAAGCATTGCTACATTTTCCAACACTTCTCAAACTTGATACAAGTCTTGGTTGTTTTATTAAAAACAATATTATAGTCGATCCTTTTTTATAGATGAAGCGTGGATATTGTGTGACTCTTTCGAAGAGCTTCAAGAGGAAGAAAATTATTTTTGATAGTAGTAAATTACTTCTCAAAGGGGGTTGAGGCACAAATATTGATGTAAATCACAACAAAGGAGGCCATCAATTACTGTATATAAAATAAAAAATTTGCTGTTATATAATAATTAAAGTCTTCAGATAGATAACGAGACTCAGTTCTATACTGAAATACTTAAATAATTCAGCACATAAAAAGTTTCAAACATATTTTATCTTCTCATTTCCATCCTTATTCAATCGACCAAGTGGAGGTTACCTACCGAATCATATCAAATAACATCAAGAAGATGTTGGAAAGAGTTGCTAAATAAAACATCTTTTGCATTAGTGTATGGAATTGAGGGAATTATCCTAGCTGAAATGGATATGCCTTCTTATAGAATCTCAACATATGAAGAATGAATCAATTCAGAACCAAGGTGCCAACTTGACTTAATATAAGATAAGAGGGTAAAAGACAACCTTTGATCCGAGTAATATGAAGGCTACATAGTCCTAAGAAGAGTATTCATTCATATAATATATAAGAGTCTCGACAAGCTATACCCAAATTGGAAAATGCCTTACATAATAAAATAAAAAATAACTTAAGAACATACATACTACTGGATGAAAAAGGAACACAACTTTGGTAGCTATGGAACTTAAAGCATTTAAAGCTCTACCATCATAAGCTTCAACTAATAATTTATTAATTTTCTTTGAAAAATATTCTACTAATATTTCATGTAGTGTGTATAATTTCCTTACTTGGTGGCGCGATTAAGGTTTTAATGAGGCATCTACAATTAATAAAATATTTCCGCCTTAAACATCGTGTGTAATTTAGTTATTGTTTCACCCAATAATAAAATGGGATGATTTTCAAAATTAATCCCCGAGACTTCAAGAAGTCTAAAAAATAATCAAAAGAAACAAAAGATAAGTTTGAGCTAAAAATGTAGTATTCAACCCCTTAAGGTATGCTGACACCCTTAAAAAATAGTCAAAAGTAACAAAGGATAAGTCTAAGATAAAAATTTAATCTTCAACGACTTAGAGGGTCTCAACATCATTCATAAAATAAAAAACATAAAAAAGTTAACTCTAGCACTTCGGAATCTTCGACATCCTTCAAATAAATTAACAAAACCAAAACAATGATAAGCTTGAGACAAAATGTTCTCTTTAACACTTAAGGGATTCCATACACCTTTCGAACAAGAAATAAAACAAAATATATTATGATTTTCAGAACTAGTCTTAATGATAATCATAATTCTTAAAGAAATAAATAAGTAAAGCTTGGAGTTTCTAGATATAATATATGTAAAAGCCTCACGTGTTTCTTATCAAGATCCGTGCCTTTGAAATAAATCTCCTTAAATGAAATAAAGTACAATATAATAAAAGTACATATTATTAAAAAATTACAAACCAAAAACACACACAACCTATTAAAAATATGAATGGATAACTTCACTTCATCAAACTTTAATGAAAAAGAAAAATAAATAAGTTCCTTCAAAATGGTCCTCAAATGAAATTTGGTTCAAAATATTAATGTCATGGGACTTACATAAATCTTTCTAGCAAAAGTATGAAAAAAACCTAAAGATGAATACCTTTTGGTTGAAATACAGAAACTTCATATTTGGGTGTACGAGCATGCATTTCATCTTCGGTCTTATGAGTATGAACTATATCATCGCATTCATTGGATGAAGTTAAGAAACTTGTTTTACAAAGAAGCACAATTAATAGAGTTGTATCAACTTTAGAAGTACTATATCATTTATCATAAAAAAATAGCACAAGGGAACTTTGCTCATCGACTTTTTCAAGATGTATGGAAACACTATAACCTTGTTTCACTGAAGTAGCAAAGCTCATGATTTGGATAGTCAGTCTATTAACAAGTTGATGGTCTATCGGCCTCAGCAATATAATACCATAGATAACCTAATTTCATATATGAGTATTCTTCTTGGAAATCAAGAACATATTTTTACTCGGATTTTAACGCAACATCATATATAACTGCAAGAATTTTTGCATGAAGTTTTGTTGTCATGTCAGCTCACTCAAAACATTCAGTCTATATATTTTCTCCAAACACCTTGTTCTTATCTAATGTGGCATCCAATTATTTATGAAACCTTTCGTGTTCGACTAAGGCTTCCTTTTTGAAATTAGAAAAATCAATATGTTTTGCTATCCAAAGCTTGTGTTCATATTTTACCTTGCCATCCAAATTATTTAACTCTTGATAACAATAAAACAAATGTTACCAATCGCCCAGTTTCATCTAATGAAGACAAATTCTAAATATAGACAACCATGAAATCTTATTATGATCATGTAAATCCAATAATTCCTTAGAAAAATTTGGTTCATAATCTGAATTTCATCATCCTCTTCGCTTGCAATTTAACCTTAAAAGTTTATTTGAATATAACTTCATTTTGAAATTCAACTTCAAATATCTCCTCAACCTAAATTTTGGTATGGTACAATGATTTTAACTCTAAACTATTTTCAAATGGTTCCACAACATATTTCAAGAGAGGTTGAAGGTTGGGAGTATGAGATATTGGGTTATCAAAATGTCGGTGAAGTAAGGTTTTAATATTCAATATATTATGTAATATGGATCCAATAACAATCAATATATAACATAAAAATATTCATCAAAATAAAAATTGGTATCAGAAGCTTACCTCTAATACCAAGTTCATTTTTATCTAAGCCAAATCTAAAACAAATAATGGATTGAAATTTTCATCTTTGTTGGATGTACAACAAAGTGATTGATTACTTTAGAAATCTGCTCCAAATAAAAAATATAAACTTTATAAGTAAATGAATATCCAGCCAAGATTTCATCAATAATAGTTGACATACTAAAATTGTATATGCAAATCACATCACTTGTATTGGAAGGCCTATAATTATTAGCATCTTTCTTACATGTGTAAAATTTAGACCTATATTTATTTTGGGGGTACCATGAGTTATAACATTATTTAAAAGAAGTTGATGAGGATCATGAGTCAATTTTTCTCCATTCGAGGCTTCGATAGTAAAATCTGCAACAACTGCAACCTTTGACTTATCACAAGTTGCAATTGCACCATGTTTAACATCTGCATCCTTCAAATATTCAACAATTATAATTGAATTTGCAACAAAGTTTGATTTTTTTAAAATCTATAACTAATTTATCTACAATATCTTGGTTCTCAATAAGACTCGGTTGTAATATTTATAGTCGTTAGTTGTTTAATAGCTATGGAATCATGTATGGTCTTCGGCCTCACATATGGTAAAACCTATAACACTATCAATAATTGGCATTTCATGAGTTAGTTGGGCTATCCTCAATTATAGGTTTCTTAGTATTAGAGGATTCAACAAATTATGATCTCTCATGTTTCTTGCTAAAACATTGTTCATTTAAACGATCATCTTGCATAGAAGCTTCAATATTATATTTATCCTTCATTGCCTTAAAATCTTGTTTTATATTCATCTCCGCTATGAGACTAGTTTCATTTTTCAAGACAAGCAAGAATTTCCTGCATCGACTGAGCATCACCTTCAACTATTACAACTTATTTAATACTCACATGAGTCTTTTCATTCATTCACTAAATCTCCTCATCAGTGAAACTTTCACCAATAAATGCAAAATTCACTTAAATATTCTTATTTATATCTGGAACACTCATATCCAAAGGACTAACAACATTAATTTCAACAATATAGGGATTCAAGGAGATTACCTTGGCAATAGAAGCTCTAACTTTCTTTTGAGAAACAGAATCGAGACTTGACCCATCATTTTTTTGTCTAAAATCAATGACCTTAGTAAAAACATACTCGACATACAGATTCTCAACATACTTGGCAGTGTCTCTATCCTCGTCTTTATCTTCACTTTGGCTCCTACTTATATCCCTAAGAGTTACATCCATTCTATCCTTATTACCAACAACTTTGACAAACTTTGTTTCAATCGTAGTAGTTTTCCTACCTAAAGAAAGTTTGACTATAGAAACCTTTTTACACAAGACTCTTATACTTTATAAATTTTGAAATAAGCTTGATGATTTCGACACTTTATTTAGACGAGTACCATTGATATCACTCCATTATCTATAGATTGAGAAGCAAGTTATTATAAAACATTAGGCAACATACCAGTAGTAAAAAATTTCTTAGGAATAAAGAGGGTTTCATAGGAAGATCATAATTTTGCCGCCTCATGCATATATTTTATGTACAAAACCATTGCATGTTCCACCCGAGACATGTAATAAAGCTCCCAAACTAAATTAAATATTCAAAGAAATCAAAACACATAGGCATAAGAAAAACATTAAAGTAAAAATACACCACGTATATATGACTCACCTTCAGATATCCAAGTATGAGAGCACATATGAATATGTTATTTTATTCATGTTTCCTAATAACTTGAAACCTACAAAAATTCGTTATAACAAATTATGAATTTTATGAACGATCTTCACATCATCATCCATAATATTGAAGAATAAATGATTAGACTTTCTACTAGTAATCTTGGTCGTTGATAGTAATCTTTCTCAGAAAATATGATGGCATCAGATAATGAATTTTTTATAAGGTGAATCACATAAATACCAGTTTGTTGGAATAACTTTAACAGGTCTTGACCAAAAGGGAAACAAAGAACCATTTCCAAAATGTAGGTAAAAAAGATAGCATCATGCTCTTCAACATGTAATAGAGTTTAACTCGGTTGAGGAAACTAAAAATTAATATTCTCTAGAATCCCAGATATTTTGTGTTCTCTCTATAATCGGTAGGATTAATATATTTTTATTTATGCTCATAGTCTCGACATCGTTTAATAAACTTCTAACATACTTTATTATTAATTTCTCTTGGATTCGACCAAAATTAATAATAAAGATGTACTAGTTGGGAGCAGATTAATAGTCTGAGAAGAAAGATCATTACCTCGAGGTATTTTCAAAATAGTATATACTTCAATGGCCTCAACGAGTGACGAACAAATGGCCCTCAAATCTATCTGGAGAAAGAGTACCAAAAGGAGCATTAGTGCTATGATTCTCACTATCTCAATCATCACCTTCATGATGAACATTAGGTCTTAAATTTATTCTTCTGGTCATTTATAAAACAAAATAATGAAAACCAAAGTACAATAATTGACTTTCGGAGATAGAAAATGGTAAGTAAAATAAAAGCTGAAAACTTTTAAAAACAAATACATAAAAAACAAAACTATGGAAAAGCACAAAAAAAGAAACAATAAAGAACTAAGTAAGAAAAATATGAATGAAAAAGAAGAGATGTATTTATACTAAAATGTAGAATAATCACAACCTGCTAAATTTTTAATTAATGGTCCAAATTACCTTGTAGATCAACAGTTAACATTAAGTCAACTTGGAGGCATAAAACACAACGAGAGAAAACAAAGTACATGTCACTATATTAAGTGGTTTAAAAAGTCCTTCAATCTTTATTACCTCAAGTGCTTTAGCTTTCTCCAACTTCCACATTTACTTAACAACTTTCAATACAACTTCAGGCAATAGGCATTATTCAATGTACATGATTCAGCTGTAACACTAAAGGCATAGAGTCTCGGCCACTCAAACCCTCAATACCAACTGTAACACTAAAGGCATAGAGTCTCGGGCACTCAAACCCTTAATACCAAGATTGTTTCCTTATATCATTCATAAATAGAGGTAGTTATTGCTTCATGCTTTAAATGGACTAGGGAGCTAATCTAGTGTACTTATAAGAAATCTAAAGCTAACCCACAAAAATTTAATAAAAAGAAAAAACTTCATTCAACTTCTTGTTTCACTAAAAATTAACACGGTTGCTTATGAGATTTCTGGCTACTGGTAATAAAATAAAACAAATGAAATGCTACAAAGTACTTTTTCCTTTCTGGTAAAATATATCTTTTTTTATCGGCAGAGATTTGTCCGAAAAAACATTCTAATGAGGAAATTATATGACCAGCTATTTCAATGCATCTATGAATCCAACGATAATTGGCTCAGTAGTTCGGATCGACAAACATATATCAAGATCGTTCAACTTCAAAAAAAATAACATAATCAAGGTTTAACACACGTTCGGGATAAATCAATTCAATATGTTAGTCCTTCTCCGATACTCTCTCAAGTATTAAGAGGCTACTAATAAGAGTAAAAAATGTATGATCTGTACTATTCGATCCACAATAACGTAAAACTTATTCGGCTAACATTCAGAATAATCAAGACTAAGTAAAAAATATTAATAACTCTTCCAACGTGATCATTCAAAATATATTAGGACTCCAAAAATGATTAAAAAATGGTAATTTAAATTAATATGTATAGTCTACTTTTTATTAATACAATATCATTTTTTCAATTATAAAATATATATAAATTATAAGACAATTTACCTTTTAGGTTTTTTTTCAATTTGGTATTTAGTTTCAAATTTAGACCCAAATCTACTTAAATATAAATATAGTTTATTCATACCAACAATATACTTTACTATTTATAAACTTTTATTAGAATCATATACATATTAATTTTTTTTTAAATAAATATTCAAGTAGTAATGAAACAAAATAAATTTCTAAAATTTTATAATAAAAAACTAAAGCATGCAACATTTTATCAAATCCAACGTAATTATATATAACGAATTTTGTTTTTGTTTTTTTAAACATAAAAAAGAACAAATAAATTAACGATAGTTTTTTTAGAAAAAAATTTAAAATTACCGATAACTATTCGGAAGTTACAAAAATTATCTGTAAGATGATCGATGATTGATTCCAACAATAACCTTAAACACACAAAACATGTACAATTTTAACAATTGGTTATTTTAACCTTCAAAATTCTATATTTTTAACTCTACTATCTATAACCTAAAACACGTATGAAACGGATGAAATAAATGAAACTGAAATCAAGACGGACAATAAATAGCTTAAATTTGCGGTCTTGTAGTTGTCTAGTTGAAGATGCTGCCGTAAGTCAGCTCTGATTAAGACACATCGTGGGCCAATTTCATACATTCAATGATCCTACTTTCTCAATTTATACTTACTATATTTCAAACATTTACTTGATGGGTTTGCCAATGATGTCACCGATACCAAAGCCACCGTTTAAATCTCGTATGGTTATATATTAGGTTCTTTGCCAATGATGTCACCGATACCAAAGCCACCGTTTAAATCTCGTATGGTTATATATTAGGTTCTCCAACTTAAACTTCTACTTATTCATCAATTATTACATACTAACAGATGGCCAATCGATATCTATCAAGGATTAATTTATTCTTAAACGAGTAAATAAATATAAATTTAATGTGAATTTTCTATAGAAATCAATCCTTGTTCCAGCATTACCCATTACATAATATAGGTTTAATAGTTTGAAGCAACCCTTTAATAATATAATTATAAAATCGTTGTCCGATAATGCCCGATAACATAAAACAAACATAAAATCGCTATTCAAGGTAGGTGAGTGCTTATTAATATATTGACAAAACATATTAAAACAAAACAAGCCTAGGATGTCTTACAAAACCAAAACCATTTAACCTTCACATTAATATTAACCCTTTTAATATAGTTTTAGTGATTTGAACCTAAAATTAGGCACGGCGTAATAGTTCTTTTCGTTAATTACTAAATAGTAAAAAACAAATAAAATGAGTAATTTATTGTTCCCCATGTATAAATATTTAATATATTTTATTTCAAGAGAACAATTATTTATTTAAATCCCGATCTTGGACCACTACAATCAAATGCCAGCGTAGTTGTACAGGGTAACATGTTATGCGATTAAAAAAATTCCCTTGTTTGATGTGATCTATATAAGTATGTATAAAAGAATCCAGTTGGTAAAAGTACTTAGTCAAACAATGTAATTATAATTTTAACCTTCTTAATATTTCTATATAATAATAACATTATTTATATCGAACCCCGACACAAAATAAAATTTTAAAGTAGGTCCCACATTTTGAATAAAGTTGTATATAAACATCCTCATAATATCTAGTCCCAACTCAGCAACAACATTTTCCAAGTTGCAGAACCAAAAGAATGGATCCTCTAATACAAACTTTAAAGGAACTACCGCAAACTACTATACTTCTTATAGTTACAGTTCCTCTTTTTATTTTGTTTTGTCTCTCTAAACTCCGTCGTAAACTGCCCAACCCGCCCGGTCCAAAAGGATGGCCGATTATAGGGAACATGCTCATGATGGACCAGCTCACTCATCGCGGTCTAGCCAAGCTCGGCCAGCAATACGGAGGTTTGGTTAACCTCAAAATGGGATTTTTGAATATGGTCGCTGTTTCTTCACCGGAATACGCTCGTCAGGTAATAATAAACTTGATCTAGTCGGTCTCCCGGTCCAAAGCTCAATCTCTGATTATCTCATGTCTAAGTAGAAACTCAAGATCTTATTTTCTTAGAAAACTTGTCCTCTTGTTTTACCTATTTTATTTTATTTTGTTTATTTCAAAACATGTTATTGTAATAATTAATATATTGCTGTGCATTTCACTTGACCTTCGGAGGATTTCAAAATGTTTTCTTTTGATAATTGACTAGTTAATGTCATATAACATTTTCAAGCTATTTAGAATAAATTTGGGTCCGAGTGACAATTTCACCTAGTTTGTTCAATATTATTGAATATATAAATTATGCGATGTAGGTGTTACAAGTCCAGGACAATATTTTCTCAAACCGTCCGGCCACCATAGCCATAAGCTACTTAACATACAACCGAGCTGATATGGCGTTTGCTCACTACGGTCCATTTTGGAGACAAATGCGAAAATTATGCGTCATCAAGCTCTTTAGCCGTAAACGTGCCGAGTCATGGGCTTCCGTCCGAGACGAAGTGGACAAAGCAGTAATTACTCTAGCTAATCGAGCAGGGACCAATGTCAACGTCGGGGAATTAATCTTCAACCTAACTAAGAATATTACATACAGAGCCGCTTTTGGATCGATTTCTGAAGAAGGTCAAGGGGAATTTATTAAAATCTTGCAGGAATTTTCCAAGTTATTTGGCGCATTTAACATTTCGGACTTTATGCCTTTTTTTGGATGGTTTGACCCACAAGGACTTAACAAGAGACTTAAAAAGGCCCGTGACGATCTTGATAAGTTTATCGATATAATTATTGACGATCATATCAAAAATCCAAAGAATATTGGAACGCGGGACGATGTAGAGACCGATATGGTTGATGAGTTGCTCGCCTTTTACAGCGAGGAAGCGAAAGTGAATGAGTCGGATGATTTGCAGAATTCGATTAGGCTTACTCGCGATCACATCAAAGCAATTATCATGGTTAGTAGATTTTGTTTTTTTACATTTTATGATTACTCGGGTTTAGAGTGTTATGATATTTGGCCTAATCTTTAAATTACATGTGCAACCAAATCAATCGGTACATATTACAGGACGTTATGTTTGGAGGAACAGAAACGGTAGCATCAGCTATAGAGTGGGCTTTGTCGGAGTTGATGGCGAGCCCTGACGACTTAAAACGTGTCCAAAAAGAACTCGCGGATGTCGTAGGTTTGGACCGTCGTGTTGAAGAGACTGATTTTGACAAACTTCCATTTCTCCGTTGCGTCATCAAAGAAACTCTACGACTCCACCCACCGATTCCACTTCTCCTCCACGAAACAGCAGAGGACGCTGAAGTTTGCGGTTACTTCATCCCCAAGAAATCGCGGGTGATGGTCAACTCTTACGCAATTGGGCGTGACCCGAAATCGTGGAAAGACCCAGATGTTTTCAAGCCATCACGATTCTTGGAGGCCGGTGTGCCCGACTTCAAAGGAAGTCATTTTGAGTTTCTTCCATTCGGATCTGGTAGGAGATCGTGCCCCGGTATGCAACTAGGTTTGTATGCGCTAGATCTCGCGGTCGCACATTTACTCCATTGTTTCGTGTGGGAGTTACCCGATGGGATGAAACCAAGTGAACTCGACATGACTGATATGTTTGGTCTCACTGCACCACGGGCAAGTCAACTTATTGCTGTTCCAAGCCCGCGCCTTAAGTTTCCTCTTGTTCCGGACCAAAAAAAATAATGAAATTGTGGTGGCGTTGTGGATAGTGCGTCCGTTGTTCATTTCTTTTGTTTAAATTAATCTTTCTTTCTTATCTTTTGTTTCTCTTTTAAATATTCTCTAATTATCAAAATAAGATTTTGTAATTCTTCATCTGAATGTTCAGAATATTACAGTTTGAAATACAAATACAATGAGAAACGTTGACTTTTCGACCTTATATATTATGAGAGTTCTTGCATATAGGAATTGAAAATAATAATTCATTTGTCATAAAATAGTAATATTTAGTTTTACACCATAAAAATACTTGAGTTCGATAACATGAGTAAATGAGTTAAAGGATGGGGCACAGACACGACAACCAATCGTGAGCATTCCAGCAAAAAGAAAATGGCCAGCTCTCTGAGGGAGAAATTGTTTCAAAACTCTTTATTATTTTTGTCAAATGTTAGGACTTTAATGTTTTATTTTGTCTAGATAGGAGTTATACTCCACTTCAAGTCCTTTAAGTGTGTTTTCGTTTTTTTTTTATATTGTCCTTCGAGTTTGTGTTCTTAGGTGTCTTTTCATTTTGTCTACTCAATCTATGACTATTTAATAGTCATTTCTATTACCTAATAAAATGACAAAAGCTTTTCATAGCTTTTATCTGACATTCATTCATCCGAAATCAACAATCTGAAAGAGAGCAAACACATAGAAAAGATGGGACAATCGAGTATTTTTGGGCAACCTTGTATACCAAAATTCGATGGAGATTATGACCATTGAAGTCTCCTTATGGAAAATCTTCTTCGGTCAAAGGAGTATTTTGATGTTGTCGAAGATGGAATTGATGAACCAATTAACAAAGAAGGATTGACCGAAGCAGAGAAGAAGATCATTGCCGATGCAAGGTTAAAGGATTTGAAGGCAATGAATTATTTGTTCAATGGGATTGACAAATCAATTCTTAAGAAGATAACTTTGAAAGAGACGTCAAAGTAGTTGTGGGATTCTATGAAGACCAAATATCACGGAAATGCAAGAGTGAAGCGTGCGCAGTTACAAACCTTGAGAAGAACGTTTGAATTGTTGGAGATGAAAAATGGAGAATCCATCTCCGATTACTTCACAAGGGTGATGATGGTAGCAAACGACATGAGAAACTGTGGGGATGATATGCAAGTTGTCAAAATTGTCGAAAAGATCTTGCGAATTCTGACTGAAAACTTCAATTACATTATGTGTTCAATTGAAGAATCGAAAGATATTGACAGTTTATCAGTCAATACTTTGCAAAGCTTATTACTTGTTCATGAGCAGAAAATGAGAAAGCCAAGAATAGTAGAAGAAGAGCAGGTACTCAAAGTTTCATACGAGTATCAAAATGAAAGAGGGAGAGGAAGACAATTTAGCCGAGGAAAAGGAAGAGGTAGATTTAACGAGGAAACGGTGGAATGCTTTCACTGTCACAGACTTGGACATTTTGCAGACGAATGTCCTATGGAAGAGAAGGCAAACTATGCAGAGATTGGAGAAGAGGAAGGTGATGTTTTGTTAATGGCGTACACACCAGTTCCAGAAGAAAGAAAATTTATGTGGTGTCTTGATTCGGGTTGTTCCAACCACATGACAGGAGACAAATCATGATTTTCAAAGCTTCATGAAGAGTTTCAATCCTTAGTAAAACTCGGTAACAATTCTATTCTTTCTGTGATTGGAAAAGGTGATGTAACTTTACATGTCAATGGAAGGACTCATGTCATTTCAGATGTATATCTAGTACCAGAGTTAACGAGAAACTTGGTAAGCTTGGGAAAACTTGTACAAAAAATCTGCGAGATTTTGATACATCATGAAGTATGTAAGCTTTATCATCCGGAGTTAGGGCTGGTTATGCAAACAAAAATGACGGAAAATAAATTGTTCAAAATTTTGGCCTCAAAAGGTAACTCGTTTACGACTGAGAAATGTTTGAAAATAACAGCAATGGAGGAGCTTAAACTTTGGCATCGAAGGTATGGGAACTTAAGTTACAAGGGTTTAAAAACTCTAAAATATCAGAATATGGTCAAAAGGATACCACATATGAGCACCAACGAAGCTGAGAAGTATGTTAACTGTTTTGTTGGTAAACAACATCGTGAGAGTATCCCTAAGAAAAGTTTGTGGCGTTCGTCAAGGAAGTTGCAGCTGGTACATTCTAATATCCGTGGGCCAATTTCTCCAGTATCGAACTCCGATAAGAGATATATTCTTACTCTCGTCGATGACTTTAGCAAAAATATATGAATATATTTTTTATCATTAAAGTCGAAAGCGTTTATATTCTTTACTCGATTCAAGATCCAGGTAGAGAAAGAGAGTGGAGAAACGTTAGCATGCTACGAACAGACAGATGCGGTGAATTCACTTCAAATGAGTTCAATGATTTTTGTGAGGAAACCAGAATTAGCAGACAACTCACTACAGCTTTCACGCCGCAACAAAATGGAATTGTTAAGCGCAAGAACCAGAAAAAAATGAATATGGTGCGGTGTATTCTGAATGATAAAAAAGTTTCTAAACATTTTTGGGCGGAAGCATCAAAATGGGTATACATGTCTTGAATTGAATTCCAACTTCTGTGACACAAGAAAAAACTCATGAAGAGACGTGGAGTGGAATAAAGCCTAGAGTTGATTACTTGAGAATTTTTGGTTATATCGCTCATGTCCATGTTCCAGATCAGAGAAGAAAAAAACTTGATGATAAAAATAACATATGTGTGCTAATTGGAGTAAGCAACGAATTCAAGGGTTATCGCCTATACAGCCCAACAACAAAAAAGGTCATTACAAGCACGGATGTGATTTTCGAAGAAGAGAAAAGTTGGGATTGGGGACAGAAAACAAAAGAATTAGAGGCTGAGCAATTAGTCTAGGAGGATAAAGAAACCAAAGCTGAGGAGAATGTTGAAGAAGTGACTCATGAGCCTGAAACAGAATAGATAAATGAAGAAGAAGAAGTTTTGAATCCATCTGAATCTCTTAGGCCTCAAAGAATCACAAGAAGACTAGCTTATTTACAGGATTACGAGACCGGATGGGAGGAAGAAGAAGAAGTTTTGGGTATTGTAATATTTGTGTCAAACGATTATCCTGTAACATTCAACGAAGCTATTAAGGAAGAAAAATGGGTTAATGCTATGAAGACAGAGGTGGATTCAATAGAAAAGAACGGAAATTGGTTTCTCACAAATCTTCCAAGTGGGGCAACGAGAATTGGTGTTGAATGGCTTTATAAAACCAAGCTCAATGGGGAGGGAGAAGTTGAAAAATACAAAGCTCGATTGATGGTCAAAGGCTATGCGCAAGAAGAAGGAGTAGATTACAGTGAAGTCTTTGCTCTTGTGGCGCATTGGGATACTATTCGTACGATGCTAGGTGTAGTAGCTCAAAAAAATTGGTGTTTTTATCAGTTAGACGTAAAGAGTGCGTTTCTTTACGGCGAACTAACAGAAGATGTGTTTGTAGATCAACCGTAAGGCTATATAAATGAAGGAGAAGAACACAAGGTTTACAAGTTGGTGAAGGCTTTATATGGTTTAAAACAAGCCCCAAGAGCTTGGTACAGTAAAATTGAGGCATACTTTGTTAAAGAAGGATTTCAAAGGTGTGAGCATGAGTACACACTATTCGTGAAAACTGATGGAGGTAACAAGATTATTATTGTTAGTCTTTATGTAGATGATTTAATCTTCACAGGAAATGATGAAATAATAATTGAGGAGTTTAATTATCGATGAAAAAGGATTTTGAGATGACTGATTTTGGGAAAATGAAGTATTTTTTGGGTGTAAAGGTGACACAGGATGGTGATAAAATCTTTTTCCATTCTTTTTTTTTACCACTACTGGATTCTTTGTCCATAAAGGATATTGTGACTCCCTTATATGTCCGAACTTGGATAACCGATCCACCTCGGAAACAATTACTTCCGCCTTCTTTGAAGAGAATGCCCTTCTTTTCTGAATTACTAGTTTTACCTTCGGATCAATAGCTAAACTATAACGAATTACCTCGATCGGTACTCCTGTCACATCCTCCGTTTTCCAAGAGAAAACGTCCAAGTTAAAAGACAAATATTCTAGCAGTTATTGACGTAAAAGTGGGGCCAGTAAGGTTTCGATTCAAAGCACTCATCCTTCCGAAAAATGTATACTCCTTTATTTCTTCACTTACTGTTAAAGACCATGAGGTTTCCCTTCTATCGCCAACTCTTTCTTCTAAATCCAAGGTTAACCTCTCTGATTGCTATTCATTCATCAAGTCTCCACTACTGGAGCCCCGGATCTGAAGCGCAGTGTCATAACACTCTCTTGCTACTTTCTGGCCGCTTCGAACGATCCCGATACGATCCTCTACCACATATTTAAAACATTGGTGTACCATCGACATAACCCCATAATTTCTAGAAAGCCAAGACCTTCCAAAAATAGCGTTGTAGCTTGTGGGACAGTCCACCACCATAAAAAGCATTTGAACCTTCTTCTTGAAAGGTTCTTTTCCCAAACTCACTTCTCCTTCGAATTCCCCAATCACCCGAGCTGTCACACATGTAAACCCTATGATTGTACGCTCGGATTGAGAAATCACCTCCAAAAATAGCTAATGATTCAAAAACTTCACACAAGTCTTGCACACGCCCTTTCTTTATCGGCTCTTCAACATCCATCAAGATTAACCTATTCAGATCTTTATCCAAATGTTCCAAAGAGGCATCAAATTATTCAGCCTTCGAATCCAAAATCATTAAATTCTCAGTTGGTGTAGTTGGGTTAGCAGGCCGTGAAGTTGATGCTGGAGTTTTCGACTCCCTCCCTTGTAACTTCACATAAGTCAAGAGCTTCCCATTTTCAATTAAGATTTGAACTTATTTTTTCAATGCAATGTAATCATTAGTATCATTTCTGATGTCCTCGTGATACATGAAATATTTATTATTCCGCTCCTCTCTTGGCCTATTTATTGGAGCTGGCTTCCTAAAATTCACGAAGCTCTTATTCTTGTCGAGAATTGCAGTCACGCTTTCGATTAAGTCTGCATAGTACTCTGGCCTACTCTACTAATTTGGCCTCGGTCTATTGTAATTGTAGGATGGAGCATGATTTGAATATCCACTAGTTCGAGGAGGCAAAATATTATCCATAGAATGTGACTGTTGATTTCCATTCGAGGGTTGCCCTTGGTTGTTGGCCACCTGACTCGAATTCTTTGGAATAGTAACTGGTCCTCCTCAGACCCTGGTTGATTCTTCAACCTTGACCTGGTTTTCTACTTGAGCCATCAATGCTACAAAGGTTAGATCTCTCCTCTTCGTTGTTTCATTAGCTAGATCCCTAGCGGTAAACCCTGGAAAAAAGTTGCCATTACCACACCTTCTTCGCAATTATCCAAACTTGCCTTAGTCAGAACAAACCTTTGTGTAATCTTTTAATTTTTCTCCAACTGCTTGTTAGCACTTATCATCATTCGCTCTCATCTCCTTACTTCCAATGAACAGCCTTCAAAAAGCAATATAGAAATCCTTGAAATTCGAAATGGATCCCCTCGGAATCCGGTTATACCACTTTAACGTTGTTCCTTTGAAATTTTGCGAAAAGGCACGACACACCAGCCGGTCGTCATCTTCAAAATTCATCATGTAACTCTTGAACTGTTCGATGTGGTCATCTAGATCTTGCATCCCATCGAAATTTTAAATTTTAGCAATATCAAAACGCTTCAGAAGCATTATAGATTGAATTTCACTTGTCAATTGAGAGTTTCTCTAATCAACACCTTGCACATACTGATCCTCAGTCCCCATTATTGCATACAAATTTCGGTCAGTCTCAGAATATTGATTCGATGTGTTCCCCTCATACCAAGTAGATTCCCTCTAACAGCGAGGAATGTTGTCCCTTTTAGATTTATGTTCCTTCTTATGCTTCCTTGGTTGTTCACTTTCTGGTTCCTCCTTTGAAGAAAACCTATATTTCTTAAAGTCTGAAGGAGAACTTTCAACCTCTTCGTGATTAGAGGCTACATATTTCTGTTTGTCTTTTCCCCTTTTCAAGAAGAATAGTGCTCTTTTGGAGCTTCGAAGCGTGCTTTCTTCTGCTCACTCCTAACGTGTCGATCTATACAAGATCAATCAGACTGATTTCCCATCTCAGTTTGCTCGTTTACTTGTCTCACCTCGGATTTAAGCTTTGCCGAGTGAATTTATTGCTCTTTTTGCTCGTATTTTTCGTTCAGCACGTTTATTTTATCCAGGAGTTGGTTCATGCGCATTTTAATATCCGATTGCATTTGGACGAGAACATATTCATCTAGTTTGTTTTCATTTATTTGTAAATCGTCTCTTACTGTTTCCATCGCTGATCGAACTGATAGATTATTTTCAGGATTCATTGTAAGAATTCAATCGAGAAAATAAGAATATCAAATAGAATTCGAACAAGTACGACACTGATTCTTAGTTTTTTCCAGTGGAGTCGCCAATTTGGTGGGTTTAATTGTTAGAAGTTGCCTTATGAAAGTATAATACGCGGGTTCTAGTGAGAGAAAGAGTTTAGAGAGAGAAAGTCAAAGCACAAATAAATTAGATAAAAAAACTGTTCAACCCATTTATTAGTTCAGCTCTGGCCATTATATAGAGGGGCTTAGACTTAGCTCAAAACTGAAAACGGTTACATAAAGTGATAAATTATCCTTATTCCTCAATAGAAATACATAATCAAAAGTTTTCTATTAAACTTTTATTATTTACACTTTAGTCTCTGAATTCTACTTCCTTATCACCAATTGCAAATTTTCTTCAAACCTTGCTTCAACACTTCTTAGTGATATAGCCTTACTTGAAAATATTAAATCTTACACACGTAGAAAAATGGTGGAACAAGAATGATTTAAGGAACTATGGATTCTGATAATTCAAAAAGTAAACAGGATAATTAGGGTTTAAAAAACATGATCTTGCCTGTGTTAATACAAGGAAGCCTTCAACAACCATAATTTCATATGTAATTAAGAATTATAAAAGCAAACATGTAAATATCTAGGCTTACATGTCTATCATCGATATAATTACTTTTTGCTTAAAAAAGTAGATGCTACCATATAAATGATTGTTTTTTGTTTTTCCTTTTCATATACAGAAAGACCGAGATTTTTACCGATCAATCAATTGAAATAAAAAAATAATAAGATTTGAAATATTAATCCATATTTTGAAAAAATTCAGAACTAATTTAATATACGTAAGGATGATTCTAAAAAAATATATTATGTAACATAAAATTTAAAAATAATAATTTTGTCAAATTTAAAATTCGAATCGGAAAGCAGATAATATTCCTCAAGTTCATTTAATTCTTAAATGAAACAAATGTTTCCTTAAATGAATAGAGGCAAATAAGTAATAGTTTCTTTAGAGGAGTTAGAGAAAAAGGAAAGAAGAATAAATTGAGAGTGGTATCTGAATATATTTTCGATGTTTCATTTCCTTTGACTTATGATTTTTTATTAAAAAGTTTTTAAATTATAAGATATTTTATTTTTCAAATTTAAGAAAAAAAGTAAAAAAATAAAATAAATTTGTTTTGGATAAAAATAGTATTAAAGTTGAAAGATTATATGTGCAATATTTTTCTGAAATGACTTTCGTTTCATGTGTTAGTTCTATAGAGATTAAATTTATAGATTTTGTGAAGTCCACACATCAATGCCAAATGTTTTAAAATGAAAAAACTAAATGAAAACAAAAGGAATATAATTAATCTTTGATAAGTCCGTTATTATCTATATTAAATGTAAAGAGCATCTAACAACATAAGACCGATATTAAACCGAGGGAAATCATAATAAGATAACATGTAAGTTATCCAACAAGATCGTTACGAACGACCAAACTAAACCCTACATGAGAGACAATGAGGCCATCTTACGAAAAGCAACCAAACAATAGTTGAATAGAATGATCAACGTAACCTGATCGAGGCTTGCACCATCGATAAATGAACGAGCAGAAGATAACACGAGCGCGATCAAGATATAACCGAGTAAAAGTAACACTAAGAAGATCGAAAAGGAATCCGAGCGGGCGCTATTACTAAACCTGACCGCAATCATGACTTTATAGAGCAGAGTTGATATCGAGCATACGTCGTCATAGACAAATGCATGACAACGGGATATTACCGAATAATACCGAACATAGGTCGTCAAATACTGATGCATGACAACGAGTCATTTAAACCTCGATTATCAAGATGAACGCCTAATGAAGAGATTATAAAGAGGTCAACACGTGTTTAAGGAGCGGTTGACTTGTCAACCTACGTAACGCATTGCGACTACAATAATGGCCACAATTCTATGGTCGTTATCATAAAGACAATTCTATGATCAATATTAGTGGAATCATGTAACAAATGGTAGATCGAAACCATTATGTAAATTGTATAAATAAGATTAACATTATGTATAAATGGACTTATCTTCTCGAATTAATAAATTAGTACATTGACATTTATTTGTTAGATATCCCTTTAACAAACTTGGCGCCGTCTGTGTGAACTTTTTGAGAAGAACACTTTTAAATTTGAACCAATGGTAGTAAAAAATCCGAGATTGAAAGAGAAATCTCTGAAAGAAACATCATAATGATAAACCAAACTCCAGTACTAGACCAAGTTGTCGGGCTAAGTAATGTCCACCTCATGTTACAAATCCCCAAGAATATCATATTGTAGATGCAGTGGAGCTTCTGGTGGGCGCGCACCCTATCCCGATCGATCCTGAAATCACTCTACTCACGGCGGAAGTTTTTGCTAATCACGCTGATCCAGTTGTTAGAGTCGATAATCCTACTAATGCTACACGAATTCAGCAACTAGAGCAGTAGATTCAACTTATTCACCAGGCTCAACAGAGAGCTTCTCGTGATCTGGAGGCCAAAATTAGGCAGTTAAAGTGATCTAGATAGAGAAAATGACGCTCTTCACGCGTTAACGGCTAAACTCTGAGATGGAGGTAGAGGGCGACCACGGTCTGAAATCGAGGCCAATCGGGCACCTCTGAGAGAGGTATCTTTTAAATGTGACAAAAACAACGAGGGGACTGGCGAAAGCAGCAGTCACAAATGCTTGGAAGATAATAAGCACTATCATGAGGACATGCTAGCCACCCCTAAAAATACCAAAGAAAACAAAGTCCAATGGTTTAATCAGGTACGCCCTAAAATAACCGCATACGTGCTCAAATAATCGTCATTCTGCATGGAAGCCTATGCTAGTATAAGCGATCTAAAAAGGAATTTGGAGCAATTCAGGAATACGATGATGGATTTTAACCAAGATTACACCATTCTTTGTCGGGATCTGTCTATTACACTTAAAGTTAATGCCATGACTGGTTTAGTAGCCTACCTAAAGGCTCTATTCACGATTCTGCAGGACTATGTAGTGTATTTAGAAACATGTTCATTAGCAACAAGGAGCTGAGGCGTGAGACCGACTCCATAATGGATCTTTATTAGAGAATAGGGGAGTCATTAAAAAGTTACATCAAACGATTCTTCCATACGATGAATACTCTACCGGATATGGCAAAAAACATGGTTGTTGTTCCGTTAAAGAGACGTATTGATAAAAAGGGAAAATTGTACACTGATCTTGTCTGTTTTCTAGTTGAAAAGATAGGAGACCTCATCGATCAAGCCGACGAGTTTATCAAGGTAGACGATGCAACAAAAGGAGACTCCATAGAAAGAGCCACATCAGAGTCTAAAATAGGGATTTTCGACAAATGTAGGCTAGCCGAGGGCCCTTGCCATGAAGGATCGAGAGGTACCAATAACCAACGGCCCGCAGCCAATGAAAAATCACTAAGACGCTTTACTCTGGTGATAGATACAATTTCTATCATCTATGATAGGACCAAAGATATGATGCGATATTAACCTCCCCGTATTATGAGCGACCCCAACTACAAACGATCAACCAAACACTTCTGCTCCTACCACAATGATCACGGTCATGCGATAGACAAATGTTGGAAACTAAAGGAAGAAATCCATAGGCTAGTGGTATTGGCGAGGTCATATAATTTGTTAAGAAACAAGAGCAACATCGACAAAATGATTAGAAAGAGGAGCCTTGCCAGAATAATGACAAATCCCGTTAGGAGGAAAAAAAGACTGATATGTGAAAGAAACAATGGCTTTTTACGATATGCGGAGGGGGAACCCTGACACATGCGGATCACTAGTCTAGGAAATGAATGGAAGCTAACTAGAAGATACTTGCAGTTGAGGGATCCTCCTATAGTACCTACCGTAAACCGAAAGCCAACCTTATGTTCAACGACGATGATTTAAGAGGGATTGTCACTCCTCACCAAGGTGCCTTAACAATCAACCTAGACATAAGAGGTGTTATGGTGACTAGGGTCTTAATCGATGGGGGTAGTTCGACTAATATTATCTCTAAAGCAAGTTATGTTCAGATGTTGGAAGTATCCCCTTACCAGTCTATACAACACACTTTGATGGGATATTAAACAAAACATCACAATATGTTGGGGAGGTCGAGCTCATGGTAAAAGTGGGACATGAAGTTACGAAGAGGGTGATCAAGATACTCTTCAGGATTTCTAACGCGCCAAGCTTGTATCACACCATGATTGGACAACCATGGCTGCATCGGATGGAGGCTACTTCTTGTATCTTTCGTCCATGTATTAAGTATCCGTTGGGTAATTCCGCAGGGATTATAAGGGGAAGCCAGAGGATTACCCGAGCCTGTAACTCGTTACCATTTGACCCCATAAAATGGATGAGATGGAAATTAACTAGCGAGGGGGAGCTAACTTAACCAAACATTATAACCTCCTTGCCCGACCAAATGGACGATCCAAAAAATGAACAACTGACTGACACTCCTGAGGATGCACGTAATTAGCAGGTAGCCGTTGCGTATAGTTACAATTTTAGATTATTTTTTAGAAGTTCTTTGATTAATTTTTTACAACAAAATTTTGGATATTTTTTCATAGGTTGCAAGCGACGCGTCAGGGGTAGACCACTCGGTAATATTCTATGAGTTAGAAATTAGAAGATATGCCAAGCCTATTAGATAGAAGCGCTTGTATTTTTTTATTAAGAAAAACAGGAGGCTATTAACAATGAAGTCGACAAGTTATCCAGGTTTGGGCACATACGCTGCGCCAGATACCCGGTTTGGGTTGCAAACCCATTATTGGTTAAGAAGAAGATTGGGCGGTGGCAAATTTGTGTTGAATTTACCAACCTCAATCAAGCACGCCCCAAGAATGATTTCCCATTACCTCGCATTGATAAACTAGTGGATTCCACCTCTAGATGAAATTTCCAATCCTTTCTGGACTCGTATACAAGTTATTTCCAAATCAGGATGCACCAGAAGGTTGAGGAACATACCACCTTTCAAACAGAGCATATGCTGTATCATTATATAGTCATATCCTTCAGTTCAAATAAAATCTGCTCTACATACCAATGTTTGATCAACCAAATCTTCAAAGACTAGCAATTGGAAGTGTTGAATAACATCTTCTCTATTTTACGTAAGTATAATCTCAAGATAAATCCACTTAAATGTTCATTTGGGGTTCGCATACACATATTCTTAAGGTATGTTTTCAGAAAAAGAGGTATTGAAGAAGATCCCGTTCGGTTAAAAGCCTAAATTTACATAGAGCCACCAGAAAATATAAAGGAGGTCCAATGCCCAACTAGTCGTCTTGTAAGACTTTCTCGCTTCATATCAAAAACATCTGATAAGAGTTACCCCTTCTTCGAAGTACTAAGGAAAGCTAAAAATTGTGACTGGAATGCAGACTATGACATCGCATTCGTTGCACTAAAACCCTATCTCACATTGCTGGAAATCCTCTATGCACCTATAACAGCTGAGCTCTTATACCTCTACTTATTTCTCCTTTTCCATTCAGTGTTGTACTTGTCTGAGAGCCCGAGAGCCTTCAACGACCCGTCTAGTATACCAGCAATACCATAATAGATATCAAGACCTATTACCTCAACTTGGATAAGCTCGCTTTAGGACTGGTGGTGACCGTCCAAAAAATGCGCCCTTATTTTCAAATCCATGCGATAATAGTGCAAACCTCTTTTCCGTTGCAAAATGTATTGCAGAAACCGGATGTTTAAGTCCGTCTTACCAAGTGGTCCATTGAACTAAGAGAATATGACATCAAGTTCCAGCAGCGCACGACAATTAAATGGCAAGCCTTTGCTAACTTCATTACCAAGTTCTCTATACCTCGCACTGAGCAGGAGGTGACCAACCCTTCTCCAGAAAACTTTAAGATGGAGTGGATACTGAAAGCTGATGGTGCCTCGAGTACATCCAGCGGGGGGGGGGGGGGGGGGTCGGTATTGTTATGAAGCTACCCACAGGGGAAGAAATCCAAAAAACTATCTGTTTTGGCTTCCCGGTCAACAACAACACAGGAGAATATGAAGCGGTCATTGGTGGAATGAGGTTAGCTCATATATGTGGGGCCAAGGTATTATGTGTCCAGTCTGACTCAAAACTAGTTATCAACCAAACTACGGGAACTTACGATGCCAAGACAGATGAAACCCACAACTATCTCGTAATATTACAAAAATTTGAGTCTAAATTTCAGGAAGTTAAATACGAGCAGGTTCCCTGCATTGACAATTCAATAGTCGACGCGTTGGTTAAGACCGTTGCCTCAGGGTACCACCCACTAGCTATACTACAGAATTACTTGTTGCATATTACTGATCTGAGTTAACATCAGATGCGGAGAATATCGTCCAACAATGCTATGCACGCAAAATATTTACCAACACTGGTCATCTTTTGAGCAAACCAATGGGTTCCAATCCGATCTCGTGCCCTTTTCATAAATATGGCATTGATTTGGTTAGACCCCTACCAATGGTCATAAGAAAGCGTCAATTCTTAGTGGTTGTTGTTGATTACTTTACCAAGTGGGTTAAGACGAAAGCTTTATCCTGAACTAGAGCTCAAGAGATTTGTGATTTCATACACCACCACATACTTGCGCGATTTGGTATCCATCATATAATAATAACAAACAATGGCCCGCAATTCCAGAATTCTGTAGTCACAACATTCTACAAACCTTACAACGCCGATTTGGTTGGACCCCTACCAATGGCTACAGACAAACGTCAATTCTCAGTGGTTGTTGTTTAATACTTTACCAAGTGGGTTGAGGAAAATGCTTTATCAAGAACCAAAGCTCAAGATATTTGTGATTTCATGCACTAACAGATACTTGCGCAATTTGGTATCCATGATATTATAATAATAGACAATGACCCCCAATTTCAGAATTCTGTAGTCACAATATTTTGGAAACGTTACAGCATCAAACATCCTTTTTTTACTCCCTACTACCCTCAGTAAAATGGACAGGTTCAAGTCACCAACCAAACCATACTCGATGACATAAAGAAAAAGATAGAAGAAGCCAAGAGAAAGTGGCCTGATAAACTTTCCGAGATGTTGTGGGCCTACCACAGCATGCTGTATACAACAACAGGTGAAACTCCATTCTCCCTTTTACGGATTAAAGGTTGTAGTGCCAATAAAGGTTATTATCCCGAGCTATAGAATCATTATTTAGTCCGACAGTTCCAATGATAAGGACAAAGCTATTAGTGTTGATCTCATTGAAAAACGACACGATCAAACGCGTATACGAGCTGAGTACTACAGAAGTATGATGAGGGGAATTTTTAATTCTAAATTACAAACACACACCCTCCAAATTGGTGAACTCGTCACGAAGAAGTTATTTCAATGAGCTGGCAAGTTGGGTCCCAACGGGTAGGGTCCCTACACTATCATCTCCAAAGGACACCATGGAGCCTACCGCCTCGTTGATCAAGATGGGCATGCCCTCAAGCACCCTCGGAATAGTAGCTACCTAAAACTGTATCACCTAGATATGTAATGTACCGATACACTCTTTTTGACTTCTGACGGCACAAAAGGGTTTTGTAAAGAGGCATCACTAAGCACATTTACAGGCTCAATAATATTTTATTTCTTTCGTCAACTGGATGTGTTTGTTTTATAATTATCTCATTCCTTACTATTATGTAAACAACTCACTAAACACATCTACGGGCTACGCAATAGGTGTCATACTATACTATGACTAAATAAGTTTAGAAAACACGAATGGGCAAATTGGCCACGTCCACAGAGGCTACAGAAAGGGCACAACTGTACCGAATACCTTGTAACGGTATTAATATGCGAATAGTTATGAAATAGACCAAGTTGGTCGCTCTCGCTAATCAACCAAGGGATATATCCCATTTTTATAGCTATGCAATGGACCATACTTTGCTCGATCTTGTAAGGAAATGCCAGGAAAATTATACAAGTAAAACAAACATATCTACCTCCATATCCATAAGAAATTCTACTACCCAAACATATAAATCATGCACATAATCATTAGCCTTAATTTTCATACACAATACACAACAAAAACCTTTGCCGCCACAACAGAGGTGGACCCTAACTTCATTCCATCAGGGGCAACGGTGATATCGATTTCTACATTTGCCGCCACAATAGTCACTCAATCAATATCGGCTACGAGGTCATCTACGTTCCCTAAATTTGACGTTTCTTGGCGAGGAATGAATTTATGATTCGCACCTAATGGCATTACATGATTTAAGACCCACAACTCTTCCAATTTATTTTACTGGTCTCTCTTGATCATCCTCATCGCCACTTTCATTACTTGTCTCTCCCTCTCTTCTAAATCTTGATCAACCTTTTTTAGCAGGTCCGCCCGTTGCCGGTATTTTTCACGCTTTTCTTCCCCTAAGGACACTTTTAGATTGGTAATATCCAAGGTAAACATAACTATTTTTTAGCCTGATCTTCGACCCTCCTTTCTTGCGCCAGGTTCTATGATAGTAACCCAACACTCTAGGACATCAGCACATCATTCTTCTTCACCAAGTCATTGTTTTGCGATAATAACAGAGCGGTACTGCTTACTAACTCCAGGCCCCTTTTTCGGAATGCGTCCCGGTCATCTACAACTGCAAAAAGCTCTTATTACAGCTCCTTATACGCCTTCGACGCCTTATCATACAATGTTATCATCGAGTTGTACGCATTATTGAATGAAGCCAATTAAGTACTCAAACGGCGCACCAATCTAAAGATTAAGGGATTCAATTTCTATTTACTCATAAGTTGGCGTTGTGGAATATTGTTATTGGAAATGCTTAAGTTGCTCCATCATCAACTAAGAAGGTCGTGGCATGACGAGCTTCATGGGCGAGATATCTTTTATAACTTTAGTACCTCGGCCAGCTTTGCTAGTACAAATGTTTTGAGGTATATGCATTGGCATCGCCACATTTATAAACGTAAACCATTATCTCGCACTTTTTACCAAATCCTGCATTCGATGTGCTAATCCTTATGGCAACACCTTCTCATTCCTCGTCACGTTACCATCTTTGTTCAACTTCCTGGGCTCTGCATCATTCCTTGTATATGGAATCTCGATCACCACATGAGCTTTCTCAGTTTATTGTGCAACTATTAGCGTCGAGGACTCTATTTTGTCCTTCTTCATCATGTCTTTATCTGCCTCATCCTCCTCGTCTACAAGGGAAAGTTTGTGTTGTGATATAGGTACTCCATTCACAAAAAATCGATATATATTAAAGGAGGACACTCATCTTGAGTATCCTTATTCTCATCCTGGGGATGTAGACCTCCATCCTTCGCATCTCCTTTTGTTACATCTTCCCTCACTTCATCCTAATTCTCTTTATGTTGATTAGTTTCCTCACCAGCTTAAATAGCCAGTGCTTCGTCTTCATTTTCACCCTCCTCCCGAGAAGGTGAAGATTAAATCTTTTCTCTGACCTTAATACGTTGAGGCACAAGTAACCCCACTCTTGCATTGTTTTGCTCCATAAAACTTTTCTCCATCAGAGCCCAGAGTCTGTCCATCGTCGTCGCCTCCCGGCTGCCAGTTATTTTTACTTTCCCGTCTTATGATACCTCAAACTATAACACACGCCACAAGCCATACTTCAGATAATTCATATAAGAAAACACGCGTGAAGTTTCTAACCCCCAAGAGGCGTTTGCAGCTGCAGCTAATTTAATCAATGGGTTCACCGAGCCTTCTAGTAGCCCCTCCTTACACCACTTTTGATGTTTCCATTCACCTCTAAAAACAAACAATTACATTAAGCCACATATCTCGAATCAAACCTACTTGTATTACATACGCAACCTGAAAATATTACACTTCGATTTCCACCACCTCTCTAACCTGCAAATTCATGACAACACTTTCATGCTCCTAGTTTCCCGACACATACACAGAAGTATTTTTCAAATTCTTATTAGAAGTCGACAGATCTACCAATCGCCTCAACCCCGCGAATTGGAGATAAAAAAATGGATTGGGTTAACTTGGACACATCTATTACCGCTAGGAAGTCCACTAGACATACATGTATATTCAACACTTTAGAGCTTAGTACTACACTCAGTAACATTCTTCAACCGTTGGTCGTTAGTTGTGTAGGGAATATCCTTATGAAACTAAAACAATCCTGAATCAGTGATGCAGACAGATTAGCGCTAAAATTTATGCAGACAGGCGATCAACCGAAGAATGCAGCGAATTGATAGTTTCGGAGCATCCGGTGTCCGATTTTGACCCACAACACCTTATTTCGAAGGGAACGACGCCACGATTACAAGTCACGAGCTATGCTCATGATATACGTTGGGTTTTGGACATTCAGAGTCATTTATTATGTTATTTCGAACTTTTAGTACTTATGGCTTTTTCGTAATTTTTCATACTAGGGTTTTCATTCGAACCCTTATTTAAACAGACTTTGTTTACAATGTAATGCTGTTGAATTTTGATAAAAAAAAAACATTAGGGTTTCCCCTACATTTCTTCTCAGCGTTTACTCTGTATCATATTAGTATCAGAGCCATGTTGTCCTACGAGATGGTGCGAGAAAGAACCAGAGGTCGCGGTGGCGTTGCTGTGGATGGAGATGTAAGTGATTTCGGAGATCGCAACAATGCTGACCTGTGCCGTCAAGTCGAGTATCTTGCACGTCAGATGGCTGAACTTACTGTCAGGAAACCCAGTGTGGAGGCTGAAGGCCCCGATAACCCTTTTGGTGAAAGGCCAGAACGGAACGCTAATCCGGATCGCCGCTGGAAGCTTGGATTTAAGGTCAAAATTCCTGACTTTGATGGTGGCCTTCGGGCGGAGGAGTTTGTTGATTGGTTATCCCAGGTTGAGGAGGTGCTGGACTTCAAGGAAGTTCCTGAGGAGAGAGGGGTAGCTTTGGTTACCATCCACCTGCGCGACAGGGCACAAACTTGGTGGCAGCAGGTGAAAAATATCTGTGCGCGTGAAGGCAAGTAACAAGTACGTAGTTGTGATAAGTTCAAGAAGAAAATCCGCAAGACATTCTTGCCTTACAATTTCGAGCGAGAAGTATTCTAACGTTTCCAGAATCTTCGTCAGGGACCACGCTCTGTGGACCAGTATACGGATGAGTTCTATCAGTTGCTTGCTCGTACGAAGGTGAATGAGTCATCACATCAGCGGGTATCCCGCTATATTGGGGGGTTGCATCCTCAACTCCAGGATGTGTTGAACATGTTCGACCTGTTGTCTGTTTGTGAAGCACATCGGCGTGCCCTCCAGGCAGAAAAACAGTTGGCTCGACGGACCCAGCTTGGCATACGAACGGGTGCTCCTACAGGGACCTCAACGCCAGCATCAGTTTCACATCCAACTGTTCCCATTGTTTCCATTGGTGCGACCAACCGTTTTGCTGGTAAGTTACGTTGCTTTGGCTGTGGTGAATTAGGGCATCGTCAGGTAGAATGTCCGAATGCTGCGGGTGCTAGGGGTCTTTTCTCTCACGAGACATTTGAACCGGCCCCCATTGTTCCTGATGGTCTCCCAAAGTTTGATACATATGATGATGATATGGCGGAGGTTACGGCGGAGGTTGTGACAGGTGATGTTGATGCAGTTTTGATGGTATGACGCACTTTTCTTTCCCCTCGTGTTCCTGATCATAGTGACTAACTGCGGAATAATGTGTTTCAATTCACTTGTACGATTGGCAGTAAGGTGTGCACATTTATTATTGATGATGGTAGCTGTAAGAATTTAATTTTCGAGACATCGGTTTCGAAGCTCGGGCTAAAATCAGAGTCGCACCCCAAACCATACAAGCTAGCCTGGCTGGGTAAATGTACTGATCTCACTGTGTCTCAACGTATGCTTGTATCATTTTCTGTAGGGCAGACATACCGGGATGAGGTGTTTTGTGATGTAGTTCCTATGGACGCTTGTCACTTATTGCTTGGCCGCCATTGGCAGTATGATTTTTCTGTTGTGCATGATGGTCGTGCGAATACTTATTCATTATTTTTTCGTGGTAAAAAGATTGTTCTAGTACCCCCAAAGCCTCGGTCCCTCAGCATTGGCTCTGGTCCTTCCACAACGACCTTGCTGTCCCGTGCTCCTTTTTAAGCGGTCATGGAAGAAGCTGGTGTGGTCTTCTTGTTGTTTTGTGATCCAGTTGTGACTGATGTGTTTGCAGATGTGTTTCCTGTTGCTAGCCCTGCAGCTCAGTCTCTTTTGCAGGAGTTTGCAGATGTATTTCCTGTTACTAGCCCTACAGCTCAGTCTCTTTTGCATTAGTTTGCAGATGTGTTTCCTGTTACTAGCCCTGCAGCTTAGTCTCTTTTGTAGGAGTTTGCAGATGTGGTCTTCTTGTTGTTTTGTGCTCCAGTTGTGACTGATGTGTTTGCAGATGTGTTTCGTGTTGCTAGCCCTGCAGTTCAGTCTCTTTTGCAGGAGTTTGCAGATTTGTTTCCTGTTGCTAGCCCTGCAGTTCAGTCTCTTTTGCATGAGTTTGCCGATGTGGTCTTCTTGTTGTTTTGTGATCCAGTTGTGACTGATGTGTTTGCAGATGTGTTTCCTGTTGCTAGCCCTGTAGTTCAGTCTCTTTTGTAGGAGTTTGCAGATGTGTTTCTGTTGCTAGCCCTGATGTTCAGTCTCTTTTGCAGGAGTTTGCAGATGTGTTTCCTGTTGCTAGCTCTGCAGTTCAGTCTCTTTTGCAGGAGTTTGCAGATGTGTTTCATGTTGTTAGCCCTACAGTTCAGTCTCTTTTACAGGAGTTTGCAGATGTGTTTCTTTTTCAGGTGATGTATGGTGTTGTGCCCCGGGGTCCTGTCGACTTGCTCACCCTGCCCAGTAACATTCGTATTCACACAATTGTTGAGGATCTTGTCTCCCAGATTCGCCAAACCCACCAGAAAACATACGATCAGCTTGTCTTGAACACCGCCAAGTATAAGGCGCAAGCAAATTCTCATCGCCGTCCTGTATAGTTCGAAGTTGGTGACTATGTGTGGGTCGTTCTAACCAAGGCTCGGTACCCTACCAGTGAGTACAACAAACTGGCCACCCGGAAGATTGGCCCTGTGGAGATTGTGGAGCGAATCAACTCGAATGCTTATCGGCTGCGCTTGCCTAGCCATGTCCGTTTCGTCTGATGTCTTCAATGTTAATCATCTGATTCCTTGTGCAGGTGAATCTTCTGACGAGGAGACTGGTTCTGATTCGAGGGCGAATCTTTTCTACCCCGGAGGGGATGATGCAGACAGATTAGCGCTAGAATTTATGTAGATAGGCGATCACCCGAAGAATGCAGCGAATTGATAGTTTTGAGCTTCCGGTGTCCTATTTTGACCCGAGCTTTCGGAGTTTCGGAGGAATTTATTATGTTATTTCGAACTTTTAGTACTTTTGGGCTTTTTCGTAATTTTTCATATTAGGGTTTTCATTCGAACCCTTATTTAAACAGACTTTGTTTACAATGTAATGCAGTTGAATTTTGATAAAAAAAAACATTAGGGTTTCCCCTACATTGCATCTCAGTGTTTACTCTGCATCAGGTAGGCGAAGACCCTAGTCGAAGATAGTAGTGTATAAGAAAGTCCTGTTCTCTAGGGTCTGGTAGGGTTGCTCCGCAAAAGAGAGAACCCTCATGATCACATCTTCGGAAATTCTGTAACTAATTCTAAATTCTCAAACCCTCTTCTTTTGTTAGGTATCCGTAGTTGGATTTTATTTTGGCAAAGTACTCGTATATAAATGGATTACTCTCAAAATTAGAATCTATGCCTTTATTGGCTTTCTCTTTCTTCTTCAAAATTTTATTTGGCGCCATAACTTAAGTGCCTGCAATAATCCAACAACAGTCATAAGAGCAAGCTATTATCCTAGTTATGGTGTTTCACTAAGATCTATCAGCAGGGAAGTATTCAGGCAACCAACTCCAAGTAATACTATCCAAAGTAGTTTATGAGTAAACCCTAATACCACATCTCGGAAAATACTACTAAACACTACATCGTTAATAAGGGTATAAGCAACATACCTTAAAAAATAGCGAACTCTCCGGCAAACATCGACGATGAACTTTCACAAGATACAACACAAATGGAAGTTTTTCTCTTATTTACACTCACCACACATAATACAAATAAAGTGCGGATTAACAATTTGAAATGTATTTACCCCATATATTATGGGACTACACTAATCATTATTTGCTTAATTAATGATAGCACGCATCGCAAGAATCGAAGAAGCACAATCTGTTCGATATATTTATGTCAGAATCGCCAGTATACACGCAACACCTGCCATAACCACAACCATTACGTTACGATGTTCCTTGACACGGCATCATACGGAAATCCCACTCTTCACTGCTATTCACCCAATTTCAGCTACTTCATTAAGTACCTTTTTAAAACTTACTCAATAGACTATGGGGAGCCGTGATGAAGCCGTTATTATCGACAATAAGGTCATTGGGAAAAATACAAGTGGAAAGATCATCTAACAACAGAAGACCAAGGTCAAACCGAGGGACATCAATTACATAATAAGATAGCATGCAGGTTATCCAACAAGATCATTAATGAGGCCATCTAACGAAAAGCAACCAAATAGTAGTTGAACGGAACAACCAATGTAACCTGATCGAGGCTCGCACCAGCGATAAATAAACGAGCAGAGGATAACACGAGCCCAATCAAGATATAACCGAGCAAAGGTAACACCCATTAGAAACCAAAAGGAATCGAAGCAAGCGCTATGACTAAATGTGAGCGTAATCGGGACTTTACCGAGCACAGATCGTTAAAGACCGATGCCTGACAACGGGATAATACTGAGCATAGGTCGTCAAAGACTGATGCATGACAACGAGGCATGTAATCTTGGATATCAAGATGAGCGGCTAATAAAGAGGTCATAAAGAGGTGAACACGTGTTTCAGGAGAAATTGACTGGTCAACCCATGTAACGCATTGCGACTACAAAAATATTAGTGGAAACATATAATCAATGATAGATTAAAACCGTTATGTAAATAATTTAAATAGGATTAACACCGTATATAAAAAACGTTATCTTATAGAATCAATAAAATTACTAGCTTGACGATTATTTGATAATTTTCCCTTCAACAAACCTAACAATTATAAGTGTTCAACTTGTGTATGCAGGAAATAATTTGGACCAGTATACTTTACCCCGGGTTTAAATCGGTATCCAGTCCATCGACTATCACATTTTTTGTCATTTCTTTACTAAAATATCACGGATGAGGGTCTCTTGATATAAAGTTAGTTCACGTGCGTCTTCTCCATGGTTTTGCCACGTGGCACCATAATTAAATGGTTCTTGTGTCACAAATAATCCCTCGCCTTTTAATTCCATTTTTACTCATTCAATTTAATATTTAATATTTTTTATTTTTTCTAAAACAGAGTATTTCAAAATTTGTATACTCTGTTTAAATTTAATCGTTTCTCTCATTCTCCTCCTCTCCCTAAATTTGCATACTATATTTAAGTTTAATACTTTCTCTCTATCATTCTCTTCCTCTCTCCCCTCTTTTCGTAGCTCTTCTTCTACTAATTTATAATCTCACTTATAATCTAAATTAATTGTTGAGAATATGGGTGTTGCGAATTCCGCATATTCCGTCTCCGTATATAAGTAAGAACAACACGATCTCAACACTAGTATTATATTGTCCGCTTTGGCACCCGAAGGCCCTCAAGGCTTTGCATTTGGTCCACTTTCAAAAGGCCTCATACTAGTTGAGATATGTTCTTACTTATATACCACTGATCCTTCCCATGTCTAACCGATATGGGATGTGGGAATTTGGTTGCCACCCTAACAAATCCTCCTCTCGAACAAAGTACCACTCTAGCCTTCCTCTCAAATGACTTCCATCCGCCCACTCTAATCAGGTTGGGGCTACCTGACCATAGAGACACTACAGATGTTACTGCTCACCTCCTTTTAGACCATACTGTCTTGTTCCTTAGCGCCAATCCCCATTCCAATCAAGTAACACTGCTTGATGAGCCACAGGCACTCCAAACTAGGATCTCTAGAGCAGATCACATTGAGCATGACGTCTAACTTCTTCATGTTCGACCTCCTGAGAATTTTCACCACCATCGTGTTCCGTCTGGGCCTAACGCTCTGATACCACATGTTGGGAATATGGGTGTTGTGAAAATAGGGGTCCGGTCCGCATATTCCGCCTCCGTATATAAGTAAGAACAACACGATCTCAACACTAGTATGATATTGTCCGCTTTGGCACCCGAAGGCCCTCACGGCTTTGTTTTTGGTCCACTACGAAAAGACCTCATATTAGTTGAGATATGTTCTTATTTATATACCACTGATCCTTCCCATGTCTAACCTATGTGGGATGTGCGACTTTGGTCGCTTCCCTAACATTAATACTGACCTTTTTGAGATTTCTCAATAAAATCATTGAAGTAATATTTAATTAATCCAATAATAAATCTGCTGCGTTACTATAAAACTAGTGAGCCCAATATCATACACAAAAGATGATCGATCAATAACAGAGTTACTGTGTATCACTTCCAAATATATAATCTACAAATTGAGTTATTTATTCTAATTTAGTTTTTATCATACGAATTGTAAAAGATACAGTAAGAAATTTAATTAGTAACCACACTATTTAAGATCCACATCGACTGGATCTGTAAACTTGAAAAGTCTCACACACACGAGCGGCGATTACGGCCGGTGCAGCAACGGCGGCGGAGTTAGAGGCAGTGCCTCCGAGGAATGACAGGAATCCAGTGGCCATTGGTTCTTGCTCGTCGAGGAACATATCTTCCCAAACCCTAAATGCGTCATGTGCACAGATTAGAACGATTCCACCCATGGGAGCAGAAATCACGACGGATCTGACACCGGTGAGGAAGATGACGACGATGCTAAAGACAAATTGACAAACTTAAATCAAGAATTTAATAATTATTTGCCACTTTAGTTATTGTTCTAAATATTAAGACTTTGTTCCTATTTATGTGGTATGGTAGTTGATTAATAGTGTAACTATCAATTTTTATAACATTTTGCTTCTACTAAATTGTTTAGGCGAGCTCTTTATATTCTCGGCAACCAAATAATTTAAAAAAAAACACAAATGAGGCAAATAGTACTTTTATGATCAAAATTGGCAGTAATTAGTACCTCCAAAACTTTCATTTTTTTAAATACTAATTTGACAAAGAAAAATTGAAATTTTCTACTAATTTTCTACATCTTTGGAAAAAACTCCACATCATGTTGTTTTCTTCTTCAATTAATGGAACTTGAAACAGATTATCAAATTTTTTGTGATAATCTGTTTTGACATGAATAAAAAATAAAATAAAAATATTAAATTGAAGGGGTAAAAATGGAACTAAAAGTCGAGGGACTATTTGTGGGACAAAAACCATTTCACTATGGTGACACGTGGGGGAACTAGAGAGGAAACCACGCACGTGGACTAACTTTATAGATTTTCAATAGTCAAGGGACCCTTATCCGTGATTTTTTAGTCGAGTGATTAAATGATAGAAAACGTGATAGCCGAGGGACTAGACAACGATTTAAGCATACTTTACCATACCAATAATAACAAAGTATGATTGTGTAGCCATGAAAGAGGTAGCCGAGTTGGTGGAGTAAGACATGCTTGTGATCAAAGGTAATGAGTTTGAGTCCCTCTATAAACGCTTTCTTGGCTGAGTCTGTCATCTTGTGTGGTTTATCTTGTGACGTTGGTTTGCAGGCTATTACGTTAAACCGAGGGTTTAGCCTGTGCACACTCGTTGAATAGCGGCTGCGCCCTAAAAAAAGAGTATGATTGTGTTTTGAAAATTACAGTCTTTTTAAATAAACACTAGTAGAACACCAACAAAGGTAAAATTAAACAAAACGATATTAAATATAATCGAATCGATTGGAGAATGAACGGTAACAACAATGGTCATGTTAGAGACTCAACTAAACTCATGAAGAAGCGCAAAGCTCAAGAGACAAGCCCAAAAATTATGAGGGAATAAGAGGTTACACACTTTTATCTGAAAAAACTACTGTTGTGCTGACTGAAGCTTCGCACTGCAGAACAAATGTTCCTTGCAATAGTGAGACTATAGTCAAGAGCCCAAATAAAACACAATAACTTATCCTTTCACCTAGTGTGAAGTGTGTAAGTTCACCAAAATTTGTTGTGAGCGTTATCTCGCATGCGTCTCCTTCTCTTGTATAGAGGGGGGAGAAACACGAATGGTTTTGATAAATACGGAGAGATAAAGAGGGATTTGAGTAACTTGTATAAATAAGAGTTAAAACTTTGATAGTAATTATAACAAGTTTGATACATAAATACTACTTTACTATTCTCTTAATTTTTTCTTTATATTTTTACTCTTTATGTCCTTCTAGAAAATTTATTTAGTGTTTGACTAGCTTTATACATCATCAAATTGGCGTCGTCTATAGAAAACGTTTTTGTTTCTCATTTTTCTAAAAAAACTATATTCGTTTAACTAGAGTTGAGAAAAGCTTTCATAATATAAATCGTGAAAACAAATAGTGCGAAATCGAAATATTTTGCAGTATGCACTATAATTCATTATGGTTTAAATCGTGAAATCGCATATATAATTAGATGCAACAATATGTTGAGCTTTCATATATGGTACATCAAGTCATTGAAGTTGAATATCCGTTAAAATGGAAGGTATTGACTAATAGTGGAAAATTTATGACTCTTGATAGGTCTTAGAAGAAAGCTTCAATGCATCAATATAGCTACAAAACAAACCAATCCAATATTTGAACGCTATAAAATACCAAGGATTAGTAGTACATTAGGTAAAAGTGAGTAATTTATTTTTAAAGCACATGAAATAAGTGTTTTAAATATCAGAGAAGGGGCATATAGCCAACTAATGTATGAATAGAATGGCGATGGTTATAAATATATAAGAAGAGAGACGAATAACTAGACGATGACGCAATACCACATTTGAAGGTAGGCAATAAAGAACAAAATAATATAATAAAAAATCTGTTAGTAAAACTGAGACCTCTTAATATACATGTTAAAGAGGAAGAAGGTAACTAAGGGATAATTTGTTAGTATTATATGTTTTGTAAAAAAACGTTTATAGTGTCATTGCGGTTGCACCAACATATTCAATATTTATTTTGTGCAGATATTAGCTTTAAAAACCTCAAACATCATCATCTTTATTGTCTTAGTGGTTGAATCATTTTGACGAGATTAAGCAAATCAAACAAGTTTGGGTGGTAGTATTTATTGGAAAATACAAGGACAAATGCTTTTTGATGTGTGTCCAATGCATGCGTGCCATTTATTTTTTAGAATTCCATAGGAATATGATCTCAATGTTACAAATGATGGGTTCAAAAAATAAGTTTTTATTCACTACAAAATAAATAACTCATTACTTGTGTACCATTAACTCTAGAACATGGCATGGATGATCAATTAAAATTAAAACAAAATCATTCGAAAGTAAAAAAAAAACTGTAATTAAAAAATAAATAAAGAAAAATACTAACGAGACTATAAACTAAATATAGAAAAAAAATACTTGCGAAATATAAATAAACTAGTGATGAGAAAAAGAATGGTATATAGTTAGAGAAATAAAGGAAAAAGTTTGTTAAATGAGATAAAAGAACTTTATTTTCAAACGTTCTTTTTATTTTACTTGTGTACAATGATATTGTTTTATGCACTAAGCATTTTGTCAGTGAATTGCCAACCCATGTTGTTTTTTTTTTTTTTGGCATTCGAAGATGTTCTTCCAGAAGATGTACCTTAGAGTCTACCTCCATTTTGAGGGACTTAAAATCAAATTGATTATTTATTTGGTGCACTGATTCTAAAATGATATTCTTATAAGAGATATCACGAGTAAAGCAATAAAATTTAACGCTAACTAAATTGATTATTGGACAAAGTGTATGTATGTGAAAGTATGAGTCTCTGTGTAGTTTTTATGCTATTAACTCGTAAGAACGATGAAATATTAATGATGTGTTGATTGTAGAGCCATCAATAACACAATTGTAAGGTATCGACATCTCCTTCTCATATTACATTAAATGTTGGATGCTAAAACAATATTCCGTAAAAAATATCCGCATAAAATATTCGCATAAAATATAATGTATTTATAATTTAATTAGACGCGTATTATTTCATATTTATTATTTATTTTCTGTAACGAATATAAATAAATAAGTAAAGAGAAATGTTTATTTAATAAATTGAAATAAATATGGAGAGACCAAAGACCTCGTATAATTCTTATAAATAGGAGTTGAGTTCGAGATATAATTGGAATCAGAAGATATATATATATATATAAATAATTTTATAGTATTTTTCTTTTTTTTTCTTTTTTTTACTGAGATGGTTTAGATAATTTGTTATGAATTTCGTAACAAATTTGGTGCCGTTTGTGGAAATTAAGTAAAAACGTAAATCATTCTCATCTTTCAAAGAAAAAAGTTTTTATTTTTAGAGAAACAAATCCAGATGTATAAAATCCGTAGAATGACAAGAATTCCAATGGTATATTTTATTATGATTTGAAGAATTTTCATCCACATTCTTATTGATTTAGAGAGACATATTATTCTCCTTTAACACATCTTCTAAAACATTTTGTTCTGATCCGCCCATTCGTACTCGATGTTCGGCACCAATTTACAGAAACCTTTTATATGTGATTAGGAACTCGAACAAACCACCAATTAACACCAATACAACCTCACCGTACTTTTGATAAAACGATAAGTTTTCAGTCTCAACTATTTATTAAATATCAGTAATCATCTGGCCGTACATAAAAAAATATCACTGGACAAATCAATAATCATATGACTGCCGATAAAAAGTATCACTAAACAAACATTTTAACTTTAATGTTGTATTATTGTTTTTAGTTCATACAGGAGCATTGAATTCATCATTAACTATAAATTAAATATAATATTTTCAAATAAAATTCTATTTAAATTCTATTTAATAAATATTAGTTTGACTGTATAATATGAGTTATCAATAAAGCAACTAATAATATTAATTTAATGTTATATTTTTTTCCTTTTCAATATATAAATTTGATAATTTTACGATATATAAGTGAATAAAAAAAGTATTAAAGTATATACCATTAGAATTCACCCTTAAAATTCATAAAGATATAGTCTATAAATTAATCCATAATAACTATATAATTAATATGATATTGACTATATATATATATACACAAACGTAAACATGAATATTATACAACTTTAACTAATAAATATGGCTTTTCTGATCTCTTTGTCAAGAAATGCAAGAACATAATAGACAACTCTATGATTTGAAGACTAATCTTGCTTAGATTAGATCGATTTCTTCATCCATGGAAGAAGGAGAATGACAACCTTCACCATCCTCAAACTCGCCAAGATTGACAAATTACATGCCTCTTAATAGATCTACTTTTGAAAGTGATTTCCCTCTTATATCGTTAAAAACTCAAGAACAAAAGTAGAGTAGGGAGACGGTGCATATAATCTCAAATCCAGCCTTCGAGATTTCTTGCCAAAAAAATGAACAAGGAAATCAAACATAATACAAGAACAAAGGAATTCTCCATAAGAATGTCTCTGTTACCCAAAATACTGATCATACTGTAATTCCTTTGGAAAAGAATGATAGAGACAGATTACAGAAGATTTCCAAGCATACAATTATTGGAAATTTTGCACATGGCATACCAAAATATGAGACTATCAAAGGGTTTCTCGGCAGTTTCTGGTGAGGATAAAAGTAGCCTGAGGGTAGGCTGGTAATTTCAAGCGGAGTTTTAAGGCGGTGTGAGGGTGTTTCACGGTGATGTGAGGGTGTTTAAGGGTGTTTTAAAGTGCTTTTAATGTGGAGAGAGAATTAAGCAGCTTGGTAGCAGTTAATTTTTCTTACCCATAGTTAATGCTGGTGGTTGGGTATTTATAGTATGAAATTTGGGCCCTTATGGGCTTTCGGGTCAAGTTTAATGGACCCGGGTCATGTTTAAAGACCCATGAGTTCTAAGCAGGAGGACAGGTAGCTTAGTCAGGAAGTGTTTAGGTTTTTTAGTACTTTTGTCATAGTTCGAACAGCTTTAGGCTCACAGTGTTCGAAGTCACCTGTCCGGTTTAAATATCCTGTCCGGTTTAAATATCCTGTCCGGTTTACGGAGAGATTTACATTGGGCTTCCCTTCCGGGGAGCACTTCGAATTCAGACTCATCAGGAGCCCCTTTTTTAGGTATTTGAAAAAGTGTCCTTGTCAAAGAACTGAAAAACAGTCCGATTTAGGAAGTGTTTTTCCAATTCGAAGAGAGTTGAGGACAGACCCGGACAGACCAAAAGTTACGAATTCCAAACGGTTCTTGTCAGAGTTAATGGGACACGTGTCACTCTCTGGTTGGTCACTTTAGCCGTTTTTTCACCTTGAAATTCGCACCACTTTCTCGAACAAGTTACCTCTTTTAAATGTCATTAATGACATCAGCGCCGTCTTTTAATCATTGCCCAACTTTTCGGATTCTCCTAGGAATCAACTCCTTTTTTCACATTTACTATAAATTCTATTCACTTTTCACTGTCTCATTATCTCTTTCAAACTTTACTCTGCCATTTTACCCAAAGGTTTATCTCTCTAAAACTTCAAAATTTCCTTAGCTGTTTTATGTTCACAGCAAGAACAGCACTGATCAAGGGCGGCTGGCTTAACCTCTCAGAATTGGAGAAAGCTCAAAGAGTTGAAAAGGAAAAAAGACTTGCAGCAGGGCTTCCAGCGTCGCCTGTTGAGAAACCAGCCCCTTCAATCGAGGAATCTGACAGAGGTTCATCTTCTTCTAAAGGTACAAAACCTAAAAAAATCTTTCAATCAACACTCTCCCCCATAGTATCTGGCTCTTCAGTTCAAGAGTCGATCCCTATTGTTGAACCGGGGGTCACTGCCACAAGTGTTAGGAAAAAATCCTCTTTTATTGCTATGGGGTCTGATTCTGACCACTCCCCAGACAAATTAATCATGAAAAGGCCAAGTAGGTTGGTTAAAGGACTTCCTTCTAAAAACACACCCTCGAAATCGGGGGCAAAAAATAGTGAATCAGGGTCTGGGGCAACTATAAGGGCTCCCCGGGAGAGACCGTCAGGAATAGAAACCAGCAGCCCGCTACCCCCCAAGGAATCTTCTACCTCAGAAACTCAAATTGAGGTAAGAAGTCAAGTAAATTCGGACAGCCAACAGTCCGGAGGATCAGCTCTGCCAAGCCTCAATCCTCCCCGAACTATTTCTACTGAAGCTCTCCCAACGATTATGGAGGAGAGGATGGAGGACTCCACTGAGGAGGTTAGATTTGAGTCCGAGTCCTCCGGACAGGCTGAAACTGCTATCGTTGTTGGCACGAAGGGCAAAGAGGACTTGTATCTGGGGCGTCCGGACCTGCCGGAGAGCCTTGAAGGGAGAGTGGGGCCATGCTTTCATAAGGTGGAGTTCAAGTATCTTTTGGCTTTGTTGAAACCCAAGTACGCGTTCATCCATACTTCAGATCTGGGCAGATTGCGCACAAAGTGGGGAATCCCTGAGAACGTAAAAATAAGGATTCCCATCGATCCAGAGACCCCGATGGATTGCAAAAGGAATGATATAGTCTTCTTCACGGAGCTATTCAACTGGGGACTCAGGTTCCCACTGGACCCGGAGATAGTGCGCTATTTTCATCTAGTCAAACTCTGCCCATCACAGTTAAGCCCCAATGGCTGGTTCACCTTGATGTCATGTATTATGGCGTCTAGGTTATCTGGAATCCCTCTTCCTATGGAAGAGTTTGCAGCTGTGGCCAACTTGTGCAAACACCATCAGTTCCCCTTCTACCATTTCAACATGGGGAACGATCTTAAAGCTGTCGATGATCTCCTGGAGTCGGAGAGCAAATGGAGGAGCCAATTCTTATTTGTTAGTGGCTCATGGGAGAATGGCAAGAAAATCAAGGCCAAGGAGAATCCTAGCCTTCTTCGAAGCAGATGGAGGAGTGATCGTAAGTTTTTACTTTAAGCTTCTGTTCGAATCTCTCTTTTCTTCAAGTTTATGCTAATTAGTTTCTTTTCGTTTTAACAGAGCTGCCAAAGGAGTTCGGGGACTACCTAAAGACCGGACAGACTACCTGTGGCAAAATTAACGCTTAGGCTGCAGAGAACTGGGAGAACCGGTTCCATAAAGCCTTCACTGCTGGGAACTTAGCAAGGTCTCACATGTGGAACACCACATGTCGAAGAGACCTAACTTGGGAGGAGTTCTCCACCCAACCTGATGAAGACATCGTGCTGAGAAGGTCTCACGAACTTGATGGGACTCTCTTCCTTCCTGCCCGGGCCAAAGCCCCAAGTAAAATGAAGGGCAAGAAGAAGAAAGGCAAGATGGCAACAGGTGACGATGAGAAGGAGGCCCCAACAGATACAGAAGGACTGGCACAGACTCAGATTGATGCAGCCCTTCTACAGGTGGTGGAACAGGAGAGCGAGAAGCAGGAAGTGAACCTCCCTAAGCCTACAAGGGCCTCTAAGAGGACTCGCAAGCAAACAAGTGAGAGCGCTGACAGGGGGGCCAAGAAGAAGAAGTCTTCCCAAGGAGATGAAGTTGCTCTCCGGGACCCGGAGCCCTCTTTTCCTACTGACCCAACCTTGGCTGAAGAGATCCCAAGGGACTTGCACGGAGAGATTCAAAGGGAGTTTACTACAGATGAAGTTGAGAGGGGGGAGCTCAACTTAGATGAAATGGACATCACCGGTCTGGGTGGACTTGGTGAATATTTTCTTGGGCTGTCCAGAGACGAGTTTGCAAGGCCCTATGTCCCTCCAAGCAGCTCTAACACAGTTAATTTCAACGGTAAAACTTTTATGGTCTCCAGTGAGAGGGATGTTATAGCCCATTCTATCCTTAGCAACGTGCAACCAATACTTACCCTGGAAAGGCAAGTCCGGATTCAGGCGGACACCATCAAAGAGCTCAAATCGGAGAAGGAAAAACTGTCCGAAGACCTCCGGGTTGCTGCCAATAAGGTTGATTTGCTCAAGGAGGAAAATGATCAGCTAAAGAAGAATCAAGATGAAAGTAATACAAAAGTTGCTTCCTTAGAAGAGACCGTAAAAGATCTCCGGGCTAAGCTGTCCGGACTGGAGAAGGACCTGACAGCCTCAAGAGGAGAGACTGCAGCAAAGGAGAAGCTTGTCACCAATCTGACCACTGACAAACTTGCTTTAGAGAATGCAGTGAATCAGGCTGTTGAAGAGAAAGCTGCTTTGGTGAAGGATCAAGAGGCCACAATCAAAGCCAAGATTAATGCTTATGCCAGGGAGATGATACGGAGTGAAGAATTAATGATTGAAAAAGTGAAGTCTGACATGGTCCTCCTATTTCACGAGAAATTCCCGAATAGGAGACTAGGGGACTTATGGCGCTATGTGGATGACGATGATCTCCCATACTGGACCATGGTTGATGAAGGGTACTCCGGTGAGTCCTCGTCTGGTGAAGAAGAGGAAACCGGAGAGAGCCCAGGTGAGGAAGAGATTGATCCCAAGGGTAAGAAGATAGTCGAGGAGAAGAGCGACATCAAGGGCAAGAAAACCGATGAGGGTGAGCCATCTTCAAAGGCTCAACCTTAATTTATAATTTGTTTTGTTTATCTTTTGTTTGAACTAAAGTCCTTGGAAGGCCAAGGCACTTTTTTTGTGTGATAGTGTCCGTATTATTCGGATAGTTTTTTGTACTGTGCCCAAACTTGTTCAAAACGTCCTTGGAAGGCCAAGGCAACTTTAAGTTGTTGAATGAATGCTTTTATTTTACTCAACCATCTTCTTCTTTTATTACTTGTCTTACTTTAGACAGCTAGAATTTAAGTAGCTTTGAGTTATTGTATTGTGAGAGTGTTTAGTTTCTCTGGCTAGAATTTAAGTAGCCCTTAGACCTTTCAGTCCGGGTAGTATGACAAGCAACAGAATTTTGCAAAAACTTAGAAAATTATTGAAGAAGGCATCAAGTTTTATTGAAAGCTCTCCGTGCCATCGAAGAGGGGAAGGTATGCCCCCAAATATTTACATGGATGTTTAAACAAGTAAATATTTACACAAGTTTTATTCCAAGTACATTCGTAGGTGTTCAATATTCCAAGGGTGAGTTAAAACCCTGCCATCTTTGTCTTCCAACCAGTATGTCCCAGGCTTGATTCTTTCAACCACAGTATATGGACCCTCCCAAGTTGGGGCCAGCTTTCCGAAGAGCTTTTCCTTGGTATGAAAGAAAACTTTCCTCAATACTTTATCTCATGGTTGAAAGTCCCTTCTTTTAACTTTAGAAGCAAACCGGCTTCTCATCAAGCCCTGATAGTGTGCCATTCTAAGATGAGCTTTTACCCGTCTTTCTTCGATCAAATCAAGCTGATTTCTAATTGCCATCTCATTAGCCTGTCCGGAGAAGTTATGAACACGAAAGGAGGGGAGTGTCTTTTCTATGGGAGCTACTGCATCCATTCCATAGACTAAGGCAAAAGGGGATTCTTGTGTTGCAGCCCCAGGTGTTGTTCGGTAAGCCCACAAGACTTCTTGTAGATAACTAGGCCACTTCCCAGCAGCCCCTTCTAAGTTTTTCTTTAAACCGGACAGTATCGTTCTATTAGCCACTTCAACTTGTCCATTGGCTTGAGGGTGGAAAGGTGAAGAAAAGCAGTGCTGAATACCTCTTGAGGCACAGAAGCTCTCCATCTCTCTATTATCAAACTGTGGCCCATTGTCTGTTGTTATTTTCTGGGGGACACCAAATCTGCAACATATGTTGGATAGAATGAATTTTATAACAGCTTTTGATGTTGTCCCTGCCAAGGGAGCTGCTTCTACCCACTTTGAGAAGTAGTCAATGGCCACAATTATAGTTTTACGCCCTCCGGACGCCACAGGGAGAGGCCCAACTAAGTCCAATCCCCATCGAGCAAAAGGGATGGGCTCAGAGATCGACTCCAAAGGAATGGCCGGTACATGAATTTCATTGCTGTTCCTCTGGCATGGGTCACACCTTCGTACCAGCTCCTTAGCATCTTTCACAATTGATGGCCAATAGTATCCGGAGAGTAGCACCCTTCTTGTTAAAGCTCTAAATCCACAATGGGCTGATCCCTCACCATCATGCAATTCGGAGAGAACTATTTGTGACTCATGATCCCCTAAACAACGTAGGAGAGGTTTGCTATAGGATTTTTTGTATAATACTTCTCTTAACATAAGGAAACCACGAGCCCTGTGTTTCAATGTTCTGGCTTGTGATTTATTCAAGGGTACGATACCATCGGACAGATATTGCACAAGAGGAGACCTCCAATCTTGAGGCTGATTTACTTGTATTTCAAAGACTTCCTCTTTTTCACCTTTATCGAGTTGAATAGAAGGGCTTTCGAGCACATGGATCCATGGGTAGGACTCCGTATATGCTATCGTTGCCAATGAGTCTGCTAGCTCATTCTCTGCCCGGGGGATGTGCTCATAGACAACAGCTTTAAATTTCAACGCCTCATTTTTCAGGAGGAGTAAATACTTGACCAATTGTTCTTTTCTAGCTTCTGATAGGCCCAAGGCATAGTGGACTAGCAATTGGGAATCACTTAATAGCTTGACCCTTTTAGCTCCACAAATGTAGGCCAATTTCAACCCAGCTATAGCTGCCTCGTATTCAGACTCATTATTAGATGCCCTGAAAGCAAAACAAATAGCTTGGAACATGTTGTCCCCGTAGGGGGAAGTGAGACATATTCCTGCCCCAGATCCCATGGTACTGGATCCTCCGTCTGTTCGGACAATCCACACTTTTTTGTCTTTTGAATCAGCAGGTTGTTCTGAATCTCTATCAGAATGGAACTCAACTAGAAAGCCAGCCACAGCTTGAGCTTTTACGGCTGTCCGGGGAGCGAAGTCTATGTCGAAGTCCCCCAACTCTACTGACCACTTTGTCATTCTGCTCGAAATGTCTGCTTTTTGAAGGAAATTCTTTAAAGAGAAAGAAGTCCGGACAACGATATGATGAGCCTGGAAGTAGGGCCTCATTTTTCTTGCACCTATTACCAAGGCCAATGCTAGTTTTTCGAGTTTCAAGTAACACCTCTCAGCATCAATCAGGCTTTTGCTGATGTAGTACACTGGGTGAGGATACCCATCAACCTCCCTTACTAACACAGCACTGATGGCACAACTTGAAACAGCCAGATATACAAAAAGAGTCTCCCCATCGACTGGTTTAAACAAAGTCTTGGGAGAGGACAGATGCTTCTTGATTTCATTGAATGCCTCATCACGCTGTGGTGTCCATTCAAACCCCTTTGCACCCTTCAGGGTTTGAAAGAATGGAGCACATCTGTCCGAAGACCTGGAGATAAATTTGTTCAAGGCTGCCAACCTCCCCGTTAATCGCTGTACTTCTTTAATGTTTCGAGGAGGCTCCATTTGGAACAAAGCATCGAGTTGGTCCGGGTCGGGCTGTATTCCATGCTCACTTATGATATACCCTAAGAACTTCCCGGACTGCACTCCGAACACACACTTTTCAGGGTTTAATTTTAAATTCACTTTGGCCAAGTTGGCAAAAGTCTCTTGGAGGTCGGACAAGTGCAACTGCTCATCCACGCTTTTCACCATCATATCGTCAATGTAAACCTCCATATTTCTTCCAATTTGATCAGCAAATGCCTTATTGACTAACCTTTGATAAGTAGCCCCAGCATTTTTCAAGCCAAAGGGCATCACCTTGTAGCATTGTAAACCTCTATCAGTGACAAAAGTGGTATGCTCTTGATCTTTTGGATCCACCTGGATCTGATTGTACCCGGAGAAGGCATCCATGAAGGAGAGTAGCTTGTTCCCAGAAGTAGAGTCTACTAACTGATCTATCCGGGGAACCGGATACAAGTCTTTTGGGCAAGCTCGATTGAGGTCTGTGAAGTCAATGCACATACGCCATTTACCATTCTTCTTTTTTACCAAGACAGGATTGGCAGTCCACAAAGGGTACTGAGATTCTTTAATGTGCCCCATCTTTGTGAGTCTGTCAACCTCTTGTACCATGACATCAGCCTTTTCTTTTGAGAAAGCTCTCCTTTTTTATACCACTGGTGCCACATCTCTCCGGACAGATAGGTGATGGGAAATCACCTCTGATGGAACTCCGGTAACATTAGCGTTGCACCAAGCAAAAACATGCTGATGGTCTTTCAAGAATTTCAACATTCCTTCTTTCAGTATTGGTGGCATTTTGGACCCTATCTTGACGCTTTTTCCTTCTTCTAAGCAGTGTGTCTCAACCTCTTCAATCGGAATCAACACTCCGGGGGTCTCTCTGGGGTCATCAATTTCACCCTCACCCCCAGAAAGGCCCTCAAACTGCTATTGATCGTTTATACGGACTGCCCCCAGCGTTCGTGGAGCCGAGGCAGTGGCATAGCATTCTCTTGCAACCTTTTGGCTGCTCCGGACAACCCCAACGTGTCCCTGAACAGCATACTTTAGACACTGATGGACTGTCGAAGCCACCACATGCATCCTAGAGAGCCAAGACCTCCCTAGAATAGCATTATAACAGGTGGGACAATCCACCACAATGACGAGTATTCTAACCATTTTCTTGAAAGGGCCCCTGCCCAACAACACTTCTTCTTCAAACTCCCCGATCACATCGGCTGAGCTGCCCGTGAAGCCCACGATTGATCTGTCCGACTTTTGAATCACAGCTGGATTTCTAATTTTCTTGTAAGTCTTTAGAAAAAGGATATTGGCAGAGCTTCCAGTATCCACCAAAATTCGCCTTATCTCATTGCCCCCTATAGATGCTCCTATGACAACAGCATCCTCATGAGGGCCAGCAATATCTCTCAAATCATCCTCATCGAAAACTATGAATGGGAATGAGTTTGGAGATTGATAGGATGTCATGCCTCCTTCTAGCTGGGAGGCCAAATTATGAACATGCCTTTTTCTTGAAGAAGTAGTAGGAGCTGTCATAGTGTCCCCTCCGAAAATTATCAGTGACTCGAAGAATTTAATGAGCCCGGAGACTGATCTAGAACGCTCCTCAATAGTACCCACTCTGTTTCTTGTTGGATCAGGATCCAAGTACTCAGACTCCACATCAAACCTTTCAACTATTACCATAGCCCCCTCCGGGGCAACGTTGCTTGGACCAACCCTATGAGTGTTGTCAGGCCTGTTGCCTCCTTTCCTTTTAACGTATGCACCCAACTTCCCTCTTTCAATCAAGTTTTGTACCTCTTGTTTCAACGCTATGCAATCATCGGTGGTATGGCCAATATCATTATGGTATTGGCAAAAGGAATTATTTCGATGTTCTCTGGGAGACTGCAAGGTTGCCGGTCTCCGGTAGTGTACTTCATCTTTTGTTTTATCGAAAATGGTTGCCACACTTTCTTTGAGCTCTGCAAACCACTCCGGTTGGACCCATGGCCCTCTTTTGTTTCTAGACTGTTCGCTTTGTGCAGGAGCAGCTGGTTGAGACTGAGCTTTTCCCCTTCCATGCCCCTGTCCGGTTTCTCTTGCTTTGTTCCCGGACTGGTTTTGATTTGGAGTTGGTGCCACAGGGGTGGATCCCACCTGTCTGTGCACCCTGGTCTTTTTCGTTTCATCAACATTTATTTGCTTGCCAACTTGGTTCAGCAATCCTCCCCAGGTCATGGCTTTCTTCCTGGTCACCGAATCGGCCAGGTTGCCTGGGTTCAAACCTTGTCTCAGGGATGCTATTGCTACCTGTTCAAAGCAATCAGCCAACCCATTTTTTGTGTTTACAAAACGACTTATGTACTCTTTTAATGATTCGTTTGGTTCTTGGGCACAATGGATTATGGTATCTCCATTACCCTTCAGCTCCTTACTCCCCACAAATTGCCTTCGAAAGGCCACCCAAAAAGTATCAAAGTCTCTGATACAACCCTGAGGCAGGCTGTTGTACCATTTCAGAGCACTCCCCGTAAAAGACTAGGAGAATGCCCTACAGAGTAGTTTATCATCATCATCAAAGTTCATCATAAAGTTCTTGAATTGCTCCAGATGATTGTCTGGATCAGTACTACCATCATACTTCTTCATCTTGGTGCTGTCAAACCTCTTGGGGAGGTTTCCGGACAGGATTTTAGAAGACAGTGGAGACTGCCTCCAATTTCTTCCACGACTGAACACGGTATCCTCATTAGGATTTGCAAAGATACCTGGCTCATCATGGAAGGCAAAAGGATTCATCAGCATCCGGTCTACATGCCTCCGGGTGTGAGATGACCCTTTTCCAATATGCCTCTTCATTCTTCCATGGTGATCTCTTTTTCTGGAATACTTTTTAACTTGCTTTTGTTTCTTCTTGGTTCGTCCCTCATCACTGCTAGAGGACAAGGACTTTTCATTTCCCTCACTGTCCGAAGAGCTGTCCGAAGACTCTGAACTCGAGTCAGAACTCTCCACAGGCTTGGACCGGTGAGATTTTTTAGAGCTGGCATGCGTCTTCTTAGTGCTCACATGAGTTTTGGAAACCCCATGCTCTCTTGGGTTATCGGTGTGGTGAGCAGCTGATGCTTTGGATTTCTCTTTCACGCCCATCTTGGCTTTTTCAGCCCTCAGAGCTTCTATCTCAAGTTTTAACCTGTCGCGCTCTTGGACAGTATACTCATCGTTCTCTTCCACCACTTCGAGCAAAGCTGGTGGAAGCTCTGGATTATCCGGATTCATTCGGACAGAATTTCTTTACTTGGTTTCGAATACTTGATTCAGGCACCGTCGCCTCCCACTGTGGTCGCCAATTTGGTGAGGATAAAAGTAGCCTGAGGGTAGGCTGGTAATTTCAAGCGGAGTTTTAAGGCGGTGTGAGGGTGTTTCACGGTGATGTGAGGGTGTTTAAGGGTGTTTTAAAGTGCTTTTAATGTGGAGAGAGAATTAAGCAGCTTGGCAGCAGTTAATTTTTCTTACCCATAGTTAATGCTGGTGGTTTGGTATTTATAGTATGAAATTTGGGCCCTTATGGGCTTTCGGGTCAAGTTTAATGGACCCGGGTCATGTTTAAAGACCCATGAGTTCTAAGCAGGAGGACATGTAGCTTAGTCAGGAAGTGTTTAGGTTTTTTAGTACTTTTGTCATAGTTCGAACAGCTTTAGGCTCACAGTGTTCGAAGTCACCTGTCCGGTTTAAATATCCTGTCCGGTTTAAATATCCTGTCCGGTTTACGGAGAGATTTACATTGGGCTGCCCTTCCGGGGAGCACTTCGAATTCGGACTCATCAGTTTCAATTTCTACAGTTCATTCAATGTTGCAATATGTGATTAGCCGCATGTGTTCATCAAATTCGACATTTTTGAAGATCAGAAAATGCTTTGGTCTAGGAATGTTTGGAAAGTAGGAGCGAAAACAATGTGATTGCTTAAGTGGAGTCCTTCATTTGATCCCAATAAAGAGAGTTCTTTGACGCTAGTTTGGGTTACGCTAACAAACCCGTCAGAGTTTATGTATAATGAAGCAACGATCTTGAAGATAACAAAGTCATTTTGAGTTCATTTGAAAACCTGGATCCCTCAAACTAACAGAGCTAGTTTTAATTGTGTTAAAATATAGGTGGAGATTGATATATCGAAAACTCTTGTTAATGATATTAGAGTTATGTTTGGAGAAAATGGGGAATACATTCTAAAAATCATCTATTGGCCACATCCAAACTACTGCAATGTTTGTAAGCATATTGGTAAAAAAGTAACTGAATTCAAGAAAAGGCCTCTTCACTTTCAATTTTTTCAACAATCAGAGCAAGGAAACAAAGAAAATGTTCATCAACCTATTGAAACATCTACTAAAAAAATTCAACAACTCCCCATCTCAAATCTCTGATTATTGATAAAGAGAATGCAATGGAAACTATTGATCAGAACTACAAACAACTTCATACAAACAGGCATACAATTGGCAGTACTGGAGAACAAAGTGAGTCATTTGCAATTCTTGAAGTCACTAAAGATTCACCTTCAGAAACTGGTAGAAATGAGAAAGATTTTAATGTCGACCCTGAAATGATTGAAGCGTTGCATACTCTGGAGACTAGATCTTTGTTTGAAGTTAGAAGAGCCACTACTAAATTCATCCATGAAATCACCTATCCATCCATAAACACAATATGCAGCCTTATATGCTCTCCTACACATGAGCATAAAGATAGCAGTTATAAAGACAATGAATTTTCAAAACCCCAAATCAAGAAAACAAAGAAAATGAAGAGCTAGATAGCAAAGTCCCTACAACATCCAAACTCATACAACTGAAAAGGGTTGTAAAATCTAAATCTAATAAATGACTATCAAGATTATCAACTTTAATGTCAGAGGGCTAGGGAATAAACAAACTATGATGAGATTAAGGTCTTTAAAAAGCTATGAAAATCCTGCTCTTATGGCTATTCAAAAACCATTTATTAACTCAATTATAATTTAAACTGTGGCAAAAAAGATGAATTACAATTAGTATTTTGGGAATATAAACAACAAGATTTGGCTGCTATGGAGAGATAATTTCAATGTAAACATTCTATTTAATGAAGATCAGGTAATTCATGCTAATGTCAACCACACTGCTTTGAACAAATCTTTCAGATTGTCTGTGATCTACGCTAAATGTAATAAAGCTTTAATACTAGATCTATAAGATTCTCTTAGAAGGTTTAATGACAATGATACTGAATGGATAGTGTTTGGAGATTTAAACACAATTCTTAACTCTGAGGAGCAACTCTCTTGTACCACAAAGTTTTTGAGAAACATGGATGACTTCAGTAATGGTATGCTGGATTGTAATCTAATTGACTGGGATTACTGAGGATCTAAATTTACATGTACTGATAGAAAAAAATGGAAGAGACTGGATAGGGTGATCTACAACAACTAATGGATTAGATACTTTGACAATACAAAGGTGGTTCACTTAGCAAGGACTTGTTCTGATCACACAGCAATCTGCATTATAATCTTTGCTAATCTGAACATATTCAAACCTATATTTAAGTTCTTAAATATGTGGGTACATCACCGTGAAGTTTTAGAAACAGTTCAGAAAAGCTGGTCTGGCTTCATGCCTGGGGATTCTATTCAAAGGTTCTGGCATAAGTTTAAAAGACTTAAGAGTGATTTGAAGATCTGGAACAAATGAGATTTTGGCAATGTGTTTAATGCAATTAAGCAGGTTGAAGAGGAAATCTGCTTTAGAGAAACCAATTGCCAATCTACAAGGGCTATTGCTGATAAGATTATGCTTGATAAAGCAAAGGAAAATCACCCAAATCTTTTTGCAAGAGAGGAGAGTTTATGGGAGCAAAAAACTCATACTCTATGGCTAAAAGATAGTGATAAAAGCACTACCTTCTTCCACAGTCTGGTGAAAAATGGAGCTAAAATGAATATAATCCACAGAATATGGGATGGAGATCAGTGGCTAGAGGACCATGATAAAATTACCGATTCTGCAATTTCGTATTTCCAAACTCTTCTAACTAAGCCTCCTAATATTATTGAATGTTTTGCTTCATTTGATTTTATTCCTAATCTGATATCTGACTATGATAACACAATGTTAATAGTTATCCCCTCTAATGAAGAAATTTACAAAGTTATCAGCACTCTAAATCCTAACAAAGCAGCAGGACCTGATGGATTCAATGAGAAGTTTTACACAGTTTGTTGGGCTATCCTCCCCAGGTCATGGCTTTCTTCCTGGTCACCGAATCGGCCAGGTTGCCTGGCTTCAAACCTTGTCTCAGGGATGCTATTGCTACATGTTCAAAGCAATCAGCCAACCCATTTTTTGTGTTTACAAAACGACTTATGTACTCTTTTAATGATTCGTTTGGTTCCTAGGCACAATGGATTATGGTATCTCCATTTCCCTTCAGCTCCTTACTCCCCACAAATTGCCTTCGAAAGGCCACCCAAAAAGTATCAAAGTCTCTGATACAACCCTGAGGCAGGCTGTTGTACCATTTCAGAGCACTCCCCGTAAAAGACTGGGAGAATGCCCTACAGAGTAGTTTATCATCATCATCAAAGTTCATCATGAAGTTCTTGAATTGCTCCAGATGATTGTCTGGATCAGTACTACCATCATACTTCTCCATCTTGGTGCTGTCAAACCTCTTGGGGAGGTTTCCGGACAGGATTTTAGAAGACAGTGGAGACTGCCTCCAATTTATTCCACGACTGAACACGGTATCCTCATTAGGATTTGCAAAGATACATGGCTCATCATGGAAGGCAAAAGGATTCATCAGCATCCGGTCTACATGCCTCCGGGTGTGAGATGACCCTTTTCCAATATGCCTCTTCATTCTTCCATGGTGATCTCTTTTTCTGGAATACTTTTTAACTTGCTTTTGTTTCTTCTTGGTTCGTCCCTCATCACTGCTAAAGGACAAGGACTTTTCATTTCCCTCACTGTCCGAAGAGCTGTCCGAAGACTCTGAACTCGAGTCAGAACTCTCCACAGGCTTGGACCGGTGAGATTTTTTAGAGCTGGCATGCGTTTTCTTAGTGCTCACATGAGTTTTGGAAACCCCATGCTCTCTTGGGTTATCGGTGTGGTGAGCAGCTGATGCTTTGGATTTCTCTTTCACGCCCATCTTGGCTTTTTCAGCCCTCAGAGCTTCTATCTCAAGTTTTAACCTGTCGCGCTCTTGGACAGTATACTCATCGTTCTCTTCCACCACTTCGAGCAAAGCTGGTGGAAGCTCTGGATTATCCGGATTCATTCGGACAGAATTTCTTTACTTGGTTTCGAATACTTGATTCAGTCACCGTCGCCTCCCACTGTGGTCGCCAATTTGGTGAGGATAAAAGTAGCCTGAGGGTAGGCTGGTAATTTCAAGCGGAGTTTTAAGGCGGTGTGAGGGTGTTTCACGGTGATGTGAGGGTGTTTAAGGGTGTTTTAAAGTGCTTTTAATGTGGAGAGAGAATTAAGCAGCTTGGCAGCAGTTAATTTTTCTTACCCATAGTTAATGCTGGTGGTTTGGTATTTATAGTATGAAATTTGGGCCCTTATGGGCTTTCGGGTCAAGTTTAATGGACCCGGGTCATGTTTAAAGACCCATGAGTTCTAAGCAGGAGGACATGTAGCTTAGTCAGGAAGTGTTTAGGTTTTTTAGTACTTTTGTCATAGTTCGAACAGCTTTAGGCTCACAGTGTTCGAAGTCACCTGTCCGGTTTAAATATCCTGTCCGGTTTAAATATCCTGTCCGGTTTACGGAGAGATTTACATTGGGCTGCCCTTCCGGGGAGCACTTCGAATTCGGACTCATCAGTTTCAATTTCTACAGTTCATTCAATGTTGCAATATGTGATTAGCCGCATGTGTTCATCAAATTCGACATTTTTGAAGATCAGAAAATGCTTTGGTCTAGGAATGTTTGGAAAGTAGGAGCGAAAACAATGTGATTGCTTAAGTGGAGTCCTTCATTTGATCCCAATAAAGAGAGTTCTTTGACGCTAGTTTGGGTTACGCTAACAAACCCGTCAGAGTTTATGTATAATGAAGCAACGATCTTGAAGATAACAAAGTCATTTTGAGTTCATTTGAAAACCTGGATCCCTCAAACTAACAGAGCTAGTTTTAATTGTGTTAAAATATAGGTGGAGATTGATATATCGAAAACTCTTGTTAATGATATTAGAGTTATGTTTGGAGAAAATGGGGAATACATTCTAAAAATCATCTATTGGCCACATCCAAACTACTGCAATGTTTGTAAGCATATTGGTAAAAAAGTAACTGAATTCAAGAAAAGGCCTCTTCACTTTCAATTTTTTCAACAATCAGAGCAAGGAAACAAAGAAAATGTTCATCAACCTATTGAAACATCTACTAAAAAAATTCAACAACTCCCCATCTCAAATCTCTGATTATTGATAAAGAGAATGCAATGGAAACTATTGATCAGAACTACAAACAACTTCATACAAACAGGCATACAATTGGCAGTACTGGAGAACAAAGTGAGTCATTTGCAATTCTTGAAGTCACTAAAGATTCACCTTCAGAAACTGGTAGAAATGAGAAAGATTTTAATGTCGACCCTGAAATGATTGAAGCGTTGCATACTCTGGAGACTAGATCTTTGTTTGAAGTTAGAAGAGCCACTACTAAATTCATCCATGAAATCACCTATCCATCCATAAACACAATATGCAGCCTTATATGCTCTCCTACACATGAGCATAAAGATAGCAGTTATAAAGACAATGAATTTTCAAAACCCCAAATCAAGAAAACAAAGAAAATGAAGAGCTAGATAGCAAAGTCCCTACAACATCCAAACTCATACAACTGAAAAGGGTTGTAAAATCTAAATCTAATAAATGACTATCAAGATTATCAACTTTAATGTCAGAGGGCTAGGGAATAAACAAACTATGATGAGATTAAGGTCTTTAAAAAGCTATGAAAATCCTGCTCTTATGGCTATTCAAAAACCATTTATTAACTCAATTATAATTTAAACTGTGGCAAAAAAGATGAATTACAATTAGTATTTTGGGAATATAAACAACAAGATTTGGCTGCTATGGAGAGATAATTTCAATGTAAACATTCTATTTAATGAAGATCAGGTAATTCATGCTAATGTCAACCACACTGCTTTGAACAAATCTTTCAGATTGTCTGTGATCTACGCTAAATGTAATAAAGCTTTAATACTAGATCTATAAGATTCTCTTAGAAGGTTTAATGACAATGATACTGAATGGATAGTGTTTGGAGATTTAAACACAATTCTTAACTCTGAGGAGCAACTCTCTTGTACCACAAAGTTTTTGAGAAACATGGATGACTTCAGTAATGGTATGCTGGATTGTAATCTAATTGACTGGGATTACTGAGGATCTAAATTTACATGTACTGATAGAAAAAAATGGAAGAGACTGGATAGGGTGATCTACAACAACTAATGGATTAGATACTTTGACAATACAAAGGTGGTTCACTTAGCAAGGACTTGTTCTGATCACACAGCAATCTGCATTATAATCTTTGCTAATCTGAACATATTCAAACCTATATTTAAGTTCTTAAATATGTGGGTACATCACCGTGAAGTTTTAGAAACAGTTCAGAAAAGCTGGTCTGGCTTCATGCCTGGGGATTCTATTCAAAGGTTCTGGCATAAGTTTAAAAGACTTAAGAGTGATTTGAAGATCTGGAACAAATGAGATTTTGGCAATGTGTTTAATGCAATTAAGCAGGTTGAAGAGGAAATCTGCTTTAGAGAAACCAATTGCCAATCTACAAGGGCTATTGCTGATAAGATTATGCTTGATAAAGCAAAGGAAAATCACCCAAATCTTTTTGCAAGAGAGGAGAGTTTATGGGAGCAAAAAACTCATACTCTATGGCTAAAAGATAGTGATAAAAGCACTACCTTCTTCCACAGTCTGGTGAAAAATGGAGCTAAAATGAATATAATCCACAGAATATGGGATGGAGATCAGTGGCTAGAGGACCATGATAAAATTACCGATTCTGCAATTTCGTATTTCCAAACTCTTCTAACTAAGCCTCCTAATATTATTGAATGTTTTGCTTCATTTGATTTTATTCCTAATCTGATATCTGACTATGATAACACAATGTTAATAGTTATCCCATCTAATGAAGAAATTTACAAAGTTATCAGCACTCTAAATCCTAACAAAGCAGCAGGACCTGATGGATTCAATGAGAAGTTTTACACAGTTTGTTGGGCTATCCTCCCCAGGTCATGGCTTTCTTCCTGGTCACCGAATCGGCCAGGTTGCCTGGCTTCAAACCTTGTCTCAGGGATGCTATTGCTACATGTTCAAAGCAATCAGCCAACCCATTTTTTGTGTTTACAAAACGACTTATGTACTCTTTTAATGATTCGTTTGGTTCCTAGGCACAATGGATTATGGTATCTCCATTTCCCTTCAGCTCCTTACTCCCCACAAATTGCCTTCGAAAGGCCACCCAAAAAGTATCAAAGTCTCTGATACAACCCTGAGGCAGGCTGTTGTACCATTTCAGAGCACTCCCCGTAAAAGACTGGGAGAATGCCCTACAGAGTAGTTTATCATCATCATCAAAGTTCATCATGAAGTTCTTGAATTGCTCCAGATGATTGTCTGGATCAGTACTACCATCATACTTCTCCATCTTGGTGCTGTCAAACCTCTTGGGGAGGTTTCCGGACAGGATTTTAGAAGACAGTGGAGACTGCCTCCAATTTATTCCACGACTGAACACGGTATCCTCATTAGGATTTGCAAAGATACATGGCTCATCATGGAAGGCAAAAGGATTCATCAGCATCCGGTCTACATGCCTCCGGGTGTGAGATGACCCTTTTCCAATATGCCTCTTCATTTTTCCATGGTGATCTCTTTTTCTGGAATACTTTTTAACTTGCTTTTGTTTCTTCTTGGTTCGTCCCTCATCACTGCTAAAGGACAAGGACTTTTCATTTCCCTCACTGTCCGAAGAGCTGTCCGAAGACTCTGAACTCGAGTCAGAACTCTCCACAGGCTTGGACCGGGGAGATTTTTTAGAGCTGGCATGCGTTTTCTTAGTGCTCACATGAGTTTTGGAAACCCCATGCTCTCTTGGGTTATCGGTGTGGTGAGCAGCTGATGCTTTGGATTTCTCTTTCACGCCCATCTTGGCTTTTTCAGCCCTCAGAGCTTCTATCTCAAGTTTTAACCTGTCGCGCTCTTGGACAGTATACTCATCGTTCTCTTCCACCACTTCGAGCAAAGCTGGTGGAAGCTCTGGATTATCCGGATTCATTCGGACAGAATTTCTTTACTTGGTTTCGAATACTTGATTCAGTCACCGTCGCCTCCCACTGTGGTCGCCAATTTGGTGAGGATAAAAGTAGCCTGAGGGTAGGCTGGTAATTTCAAGCGGAGTTTTAAGGCGGTGTGAGGGTGTTTCACGGTGATGTGAGGGTGTTTAAGGGTGTTTTAAAGTGCTTTTAATGTGGAGAGAGAATTAAGCAGCTTGGCAGCAGTTAATTTTTCTTACCCATAGTTAATGCTGGTGTTTTGGTATTTATAGTAAGAAATTTGGGCCCTTATGGGCTTTCGGGTCAAGTTTAATGGACCCGGGTCATGTTTAAAGACCCATGAGTTCTAAGCAGGAGGACAGGTAGCTTAGTCAGGAAGTGTTTAGGTTTTTTAGTACTTTTGTCATAGTTCGAATAGCTTTAGGCTCACAGTGTTCGAAGTCACCTGTCCGGTTTAAATATCCTGTCCGGTTTAAATATCCTGTCCGGTTTACGGAGAGATTTACATTGGGCTGCCCTTCCGGGGAGCACTTCGAATTCGGACTCATCAGTTTCAATTATTACAGTTCATTCAATGTTGCAATATGTGATTAGCCGCATGTGTTCATCAAATTCGACATTTTTGAAGATCAGAAAATGCTTTGGTCTAGGAATGTTTGGAAAGTAGGAGCGAAAACAATGTGATTGCTTAAGTGGAGTCCTTCATTTGATCCCAATAAAGAGAGTTCTTTGACGCTAGTTTGGGTTACGCTAACAAACCCGTCAGAGTTTATGTATAATGAAGCAACGATCTTGAAGATAACAAAGTCATTTTGAGTTCATTTGAAAACCTGGATCCCTCAAACTAACAGAGCTAGTTTTAATTGTGTTAAAATATAGGTGGAGATTGATATATCGAAAACTCTTGTTAATGATATTAGAGTTATGTTTGGAGAAAATGGGGAATACATTCTAAAAATCATCTATTGGCCACATCCAAACTACTGCAATGTTTGTAAGCATATTGGTCAAAAAGTAACTGAATTCAAGAAAAGGCCTCTTCACTTTCAATTTTTTCAACAATCAGAGCAAGGAAACAAAGAAAATGTTCATCAACCTATTGAAACATCTACTAAAAAAATTTCAACAACTCCCCATCTCAAATCTCTGATTATTGATAAAGAGAATGCAATGGAAACTATTGATCAGAACTACAAACAACTTCATACAAACAGGCATACAATTGGCAGTACTGGAGAACAAAGTGAGTCATTTGCAATTCTTGAAGTCACTAAAGATTCACCTTCAGAAACTGGTAGAAATGAGAAAGATTTTAATGTCGACCCTGAAATGATTGAAGCGTTGCATACTCTGGAGACTAGATCTTTGTTTGAAGTTAGAAGAGCCACTACTAAATTCATCCATGAAATCACCTATCCATCCATAAACACAATATGCAGCCTTATATGCTCTCCTACACATGAGCATAAAGATAGCAGTTATAAAGACAATGAATTTTCAAAACCCCAAATCAAGAAAACAAAGAAAATGAAGAGCTGGATAGCAAAGTCCCTACAACATCCAAACTCATACAACTGAAAAAGGTTGTAAAATCTAAATCTAATAAATGACTATCAAGATTATCAACTTTAATGTCAGAGGGCTAGGGAATAAACAAACTATGATGAGATTAAGGTCTTTAAAAAGCTATGAAAATCCTGCTCTTATGGCTATTCAAAAACCATTGATTAACTCAATTATAATTTAAACTGTGGCAAAAAAGATGGTTACAATTAGTATTTTGGGAATATAAACAACAAGATTTGGCTGCTATGGAGAGATAATTTCAATGTAAACATTCTATTTAATGAAGATCAGGTAATTCATGCTAATGTCAACCACACTGCTTTGAACAAATCTTTCAGATTGTCTGTGGTCTACGCTAAATGTAATAAAGCTTTAATACTAGATCTATAAGATTCTCTTAGAATGTTTAATGACAATGATACTGAATGGATAGTGTTTGGAGATTTAAACACAATTCTTAACTCTGAGGAGCAACTCTCTTGTACCACAAATTTTTTGAGAAACATGGATGACTTCAGTAATGGTATGCTGGATTGTAATCTAATTGACTGGGATTACTGAGGATCTAAATTTACATGTACTGATAGAAAAAAATGGAAGAGACTGGATAGGGTGATCTACAACAACTCATGGATTAGATACTTTGACAATACAAAGGTGGTTCACTTAGCAAGGACTTGTTCTGATCACACAGCAATCTGCATTACAATCTTTGCTAATCTGAACATATTCAAACCTATATTTAAGTTCTTAAATATGTGGGTACATCACCGTGAAGTTTTAGAAACAGTTCAGAAAAGCTGGTCTGGCTTCATGCCTGGGGATTCTATTCAAAGGTTCTGGCATAAGTTTAAAAGACTTAAGAGTGATTTGAAGATCTGGAACAAATGAGATTTTGGCAATGTGTTTAATGCAATTAAGCAGGTTGAAGAGGAAATCTGCTTTAGAGAAACCAATTGCCAATCTACAAGGGCTATTGCTGATAAGATTATGCTTGATAAAGCAAAGGAAAATCACCCAAATCTTTTTGCAAGAGAGGAGAGTTTATGGGAGCAAAAAACTCATACTCTATGGCTAAAAGATAGTGATAAAAGCACTACCTTCTTCCACAGTCTGGTGAAAAATGGAGCTAAAATGAATATAATCCACAGAATATGGGATGGAGATCAGTGGCTAGAGGACCATGATAAAATTACCGATTCTGCAATTTCGTATTTCCAAACTCTTCTAACTAAGCCTCCTAATATTATTGAATGTTTTGCTTCATTTGATTTTATTCCTAATCTGATATCTGACTATCATAACACAATGTTAACAGTTATCCCCTCTGATGAAGAAATTTACAAAGTTATCAGCACTCTAAATCCTAACAAAGCAGCAGGACCTGATGGATTCAATGAGAAGTTTTACACAGTTTGTTGGGCTATCATCTCTGCTGATCTCTGTGATGTTATAAAATAAATTTTTAAAGGTGCTAGAATTTCTTCTGGAATCCATGATTCAGTGATTTATCTTATTCTTAAAGTTAGCTCACCAAAGACTTGGAAGGAATTTAGACCAATCAGCTTGAACACAATGCTCAAGAGGATATATTCAAAAGTCATCAACAACAGATTGGGCCTTATCTTTCATAAGCTAATTTCTGAAGAACATGAAGTTTTTGTTAAAGACAAGAGCATTCATGAGAATATTCTCATTGCAAAAAAACTATGCTATGATCTCAATCTCAAAACAAAGGGAGGTAATCTTGTTTTGAAAATTGACATGGAGAAGGTCTTTGATAGGCTGTCTCACAAGTTTATTCAATACGTGCTTAAGGCTTTTGGTTTCAAATCTCAATTCATTGAGCTTCTTAATAACAATATAAACAACAATCATTTTCCTTGATTATTAATGGTGTTACTAAAGGTTTCTTCAAGTCAAATAAGGGACTGAGACAGGGGGGCCTCTTATCCCTAGTCTATTTATTGTGGCTGAGGAATTCTTGATAAGGGGTCTAAGGATGATTAATGAGTCTAGCGGTTCTATCAGGTATAAAACAAGAGGGAAGCAGATCATACCTAGCCTGGAATTTGCTGGCAACTTCATTATTTTCTACAATGGATGAGCTGAGTCTATCTCCAAAGTGTCTGAGTTTCTTACTCACTACCAGAGCATCTCAGGTCAGATTATAAACAAAGAAAAATCAAAGTTAATAATTGTTGAAAACATGAGAAGGAAAAGTATTAACATTACTGAGAGAATACTTGTAATGAAGCATAGTTCTATGCCTTTCAAGTATCTCGGAGTAATGATGACTAACAAAATCAGACTTAGTCATTTTGATGGACTATTTTCATAGATCAGAGATACAATTACTGACTGGGATGGAAGCACATTATCATATGGTGGAATACTTGTATTAATCCAGTCTGTTTTATCAACCATTCCTCTCTATCACATAGAAAACACATTACTTCCCAAGTCTGTTATAAGAAGGATTGAAAATCTTTATAATAAATTTATCTGGGGAAACAAGATGGAGTCTAAGGCTATCAATTGGTCCTCGTGGAGTAAGATATATAAACCTTACACTGAGGGGGGAATCAATGTCAAGAAGCTAGAATTCCTGCATGATACATACTCATATAAGTTGTAGTTTATACTTAGAACAAACAAGTCTCTCTGGACAAGACTAACGATAGCTACCTACTGCAGAGGTCATCATCCTCTTGTTGCTTCTATTCCTAAAAATAAATCTAAAGTTTGGTCTAGAATCTCTGAAATAAGAGACAAAGCTGACAAGTACATCTTCTGGATTCCAAGGTGTGGGAAGATTGAAATTTGGCTCGACAGATGGTGCACTGATAAGCTTTTTATCTACTTCAACACAACTGACAACAGGATCTTGTATGAGAGCACCAAGTTAAATATTTGTTGGGTCAATGACAAGTGGGATGTTGACAAGCTGAGTACTACTGTCACTTGTCCTATCAAATCTAACATTCTCAAGATCAAACTCAACAATAATCCTGACAGAATCAAGTGGGCTATATCTCCTAATGGATCATTCAATTCAAAATTAACGTGGAACACAGTACGAAACCAGGGAAATGAGTCAAACCTTTATATAAAAATTTGGAATCCAGTTACTCCTAATAAATGATCTTTCTTTCTTTGGAGAGCTTTAAAGAATTGGTTCCCCACTGAGGTGAATATTCAAAGGAAAAACTTTCAGTTAGCTTCTAAGAGCCAGTTCTACAACAATGAAAAGACCTTTAAACATGTCGTGCTTCATTGCAAACAAGCATGGACTGTTTGGAATCACTTCAGCACCATTATGGGAATAAATGTTACTAGGAATATGACATTTCCCCATCTTATTCGCACCTGGAACTGCTCTACAACAAAGGTATGCAACATAAGAACTATCCTTCCAACAATTACCGCTTGGGAAATCTGAAAGGCAAGAAACCACAAGAAACATCAGAATGTAAAGACTCCTCTCAACTCCCTAATTGAATAGGTAATCTAAATTATAACTGGGTTGACCAACGCAAAGCTTCTCAAGAGAAAACACTCGGGTAAAGATATCATATTTGCAACTCGATTGGGATGCAATGTTCATCAATCCAAGGTGATGGTTCCCATCTCGCTCAAATGGGCTGCACCTAAGCTCAACAGATACATACTTAATATTGATAGGCTTTCTTGCTATCTGAAAAAAACAGCAGAGGTGGCTTGAAAAGGAATCATGATGTAACCATTCTTCAAGGATTTGACAGAATATATGAAAAGATTTCAGCAATAATTGCTAAAACCAGAGCTCTCGTTGATGGTTTAGCTATTTGCAAATCCTTAAACATAATAAATCTTGACATTGAGGTTGATTCAAGCATTTTGGATGATACAATTGGCAGAGGAAAATTGATATGGTTCTTGGATCGTCTTCTATGCTTCTGCAGAAAGATCATCACATCTTCAATGACGATAGAACATAATAAAGCTTCGGATTGGATTGCAAAGAACACACTAAAGTTGAGGAACAACTTAGACGTCAATCAAGCATCTGCCCCAAATCAGTTGCGAGCTATTGTCTTTCTCAAAAGCATTGGCCTCAAGTACATAATTAACGTCGAATAAATTAGGCTACTGATTAAAATCCTCAATGGAATCGAAACAGAGTGACTCTTCTGTTCTTTAAGGTTTGGTAAGCCTCTTGAGCACTTAAGAATTGATCGATGTCGTAATCTTGTTGCATCAGTGAGTCTTTGAAGAAGTGAAGACAAATCAAAATCCCCTAAAGTTAATGCAAAGTTTCCCAAGACGGAAGATGAAAATTTAATTTTTTGTTCCCTCATTTTTTTATATCAAATTTCTGTAATAGTCCTTCAACTTTGATGTTATTTTCAATAAAACCAAATTTGTGATATATACACGTAAACATTTTAAATAGACTAATTAAAAAGTAACGTGTACAGTAACTACACAATATTATAATATGAGAAATTGCACTTAAAGTACCCACTCAACTATTCGATTATCACTTACTACCCAAGTTTTGATCAATTGTTACTTAATACCCAACTCAACTACGTTATTGTCACTTACAACCTAATATTATTTTAATATCCTAACTACCCTTAACCCACTATATAAACATAATTTTATGTTTTCATCTATTTTTTCTAGATTTTTGAAGATTTGAATTTGTTAGCCGCTCTAACCACCTAACCCTACGAACCACCACGAAGACCGGTTGAAATCACATTTTCCGGTGATCGGGGTGTTTAAGGTCTGTTTATTTATTTATTTTTATGGTGTAAAACGTATCTAACCACTGTCTTCTACGTATAGGAACTGATCGTGTTTCTACGTACATGAATCTGTTATTTTGCAAGTAATCATGTTTCTGGTCCCATGTAATCGTAATTACCTACTGATTTCGAAGTTATTTTGTTGGTTTTATCAGTTGGAATACGTTATATTTTACTGTTTTTAGATGCCATAGCCTGATTTCGAGCTTTTCTCTGTTTTTTTTTGTTACAGTGATCTGTTATTGTTTTGTTAATATTTGTGGTTATATACTCATGTCCTTGTTTTCTGATGTTATATACTAATTTTGTAGTGCTTTAGATTTTTATTTCGAACGTTAAACATGTGTAGATTACGAGTTTTAGTTGTCCAGGCCTTCCACGCAAGATGCGAATTGTTTGATGAATTCGATGAGGAAGATGCTAATTGTATTACCAATTCGCATGGTGACATGCGAATCACATGAAGGAATTTCAAAATTTGCTTAGAAATATGTTGTGAATTGTATGAAGAACATACGTTTCGCATGTTATGATGCAAACTACGTGAAACTCTAGAGTATTGTATGTTCAAACAAATACCATGACTTTTTAGTTAATTTTCTACGTTTTCGCATGTTATGATGCGAACTGTGTAGAACTCTAAAGTATTACATTTTCAAATAAATACCAGTACTTTTTTAGTTGCTTTTACGTTTCGCATGCTAGGATGCGAACTATCTAGAACTTTTTAGAGTATTGTATTTAGAAACAAATATCAGGACTTTTTTTACAAACAATTATCAAGATAGGATGCGAATTGTGCACGATTTGCAGCTTGTAGATATACAAAAATCGCAAGATAGGATGCGAATTGTTTGATGCACTAATAAATAATTTGCACATAGTTTTTGGGACTAATAACTAATAGCTTTTCCTGTCCAGGGTAAGAGATGTCCAAATCACGAGTTTGTATTTATAAATATGGTCACCCAACCGTAATTGTGCCTTTCATGGAGTTTGAAAGGTTTTAAAGTATCCAAGCTTATGTGGAGAACAGATGGGAGGAGCTTGCCACAGGTGACTACCTAATTACCTACTCCTGCAGGGATCACAATAATTGTTTCTTTAATAACCAGAATGATTCAGTTGGGTTGGTGTTATATCTTGATTTGGAGCGTTTAAAATGGGTTAGTTTTCTCATAGAACAACACATGTTTGATAAGGGTTTTGGTGATAAAAGTTCTGTTGATAAGAGCTCTAGTGGTAAGGATTGTGGTGTAAATTCTAAAGAGTGTAGCTTGAGTTTGGGAGAACCATCTCCCAATCAACTAGTTAGTGTGGAGAGTAGTAACGGTTTAGTTAATTATGAATAGATAAAAAAACAACTTGCTACTGCTGGTTGGGCTGATGCTATTATAGGAGTGGGTCAAGCTTTTGAAGAAGGTGCTGCCGGTCTGAGGTTATCTTTGTGCAAGTTTGCGTTAGAGAATGGTTTTTCTTTCAATTTCATGCACAACACAACAACCAAGATCACTGCTTATTATGAAAATAAGTTCACAAACGGGTGCAAATGGAGGTTTTATGCATCTATTGATTCTAGCATTGGCTTGATGACGATCAAGAAGTATGTTCCGCACCATACTTGCAGTCTTATTTTCTCCCAGAAGCATAAGTATAAGCAGCACAGACATTTGACATCAGATTTGATTGCAGAGGAAATTCAGGATTCTCTACGGACCCACCATTCGTTGACAGCCAAAACAATACAATCGATTGTCAAACAAGATTACGGTCTTGACATCTCTTACCGTTTGTCATGGAATGGTTTAGAGAAGGTTAGGAGGGGAGTTTTCGAAGATAGTTCAAGTTCTTTTAGTTTACTAAGCGGATACTTCAAACGCTTGAAGAGCCGCGATATTACTTCAGACTGCCAGTTGGAGTTATCAGCTGGAAACCGATTCAAGCGTTGTTTTGTAGCATTCGGTTCGTCCCTTCAGGGTTTTCATTCATGCCGTCCAATGTTGTTTGTCGATAGAACCCACTTATATGGCAAGTATAAGGGTACCTTGCTTACTGCCGTAGCAAAGGACGACAACAACGGTTAGTTACATTTAACTAGTTAATCTGAATGATGTTTTTGTGTGCAATTCGCATCCGAGGCTGCGAATTAAGCAGTGTTGGAATCTTTACATTTCGCATTTGAGGATGAAAATTATGCGATGACAGTTCGCACCTATATATGCACACCATTTGTTGTTGTAATCTTGACATTTCGCATTTGAGGCTGCGAATTAGGTAGTATTTGAAACTGTACTTACATCGCAGCTTATGCTTGTACACAGTTCGCAGCAAATATTTTGAGTACAACTACCAGGACAACATGCGAAATGTGTACAATTTTTAAACGTTTGAGTACTGTTGTAGTGTTCATTTGATCTGCCTTTTTCCAAGACTATTCCCTGTTGCTGTTGGTATAGTTAACATTGAAGATTAGGACAATCGGATGTGGTTTTTGAGGTGTTTGAAACCACATTTGTTGGATCGCCAGATTACATTTATTTCAGACCGTCATTCTGGTATTGTTAATGATGTTTCTGTCTTGTATCCAAACTGCTATCATGCGTACTGTTATTTCCATCTCATGCAGAATTTGAAAGCCAAACTCGAACATACTAACAGAGACTATAAAAAAAGGATGTTGAGTTTCTTTCATTGTCTTGCTTATGCTCCCAGTCGAGAGCTTTTTAAATATATACTAACAGTTTTTCTATGTGAAGGTGGTGACAGAATGAGTGATTTTCTTGCAAATTTACCCCCTGAAAAGTATGCGCAGGCTTACGTAAAAGGGAAGCGATACGGCTCCATGGCTTCTACTGCAACTGAATCGTTTAACAATCAGATCAAAAAATATTGCGACCTACCAATTGTTGATTTTATTGACTGGATTAGAGTCTTGCTTATGACTCAAGTTTCACGAAGATACGACGAGGGTCTCAACTGGAGTACTAATTTGGTCCTCGAGTACGAGAAGAAGCTAAAGCAGAATGCTGACATGTGCCGAACTTGGGTAGTACGTAAGTAGTCTACCGCCATGTTCAAAGTCTTTTCGAATCCTGTGGCTGTTGTTAATCTGTTGGATATCAAATGTTCTTGCGGATCATGGCAACAAGAGTGTTTTCCATGTCCTCACGCTTTAGTGGCAATAAAATATACTGACCAAGATCCATTTACCGTAATAAAGCCCTTCTTTACAGTTAAGAATTACAGGGAAAGTTACTCTTTAGCATACCAGCTATAACGGATTTCGGGGAAGGGTCAATCGCTAACGATCCTTCGTTTGTTGAAGTTCGTCCTCCGAACGTTAAGAGACGCTCCAGAAGACCTAAGAAAAAGCGAATCCCTTCTAGAGGAGAAATCTCAACCAAGCAGTTGAGGTGGCCGTTGTTCGAAATCAGGCCATAAAAGGAGGATTTGTGATGTTCCACTTTAAGGACAATCCGTGTTGTGGACAATTCTGGTTGGCCACATTTATTTGTAGTATTGTTATTGTTCTGTACAACAAACTAAAGATTTTTACATTTCTGTGTTTGTAATACTTTTATTATAGTGAAGAAATGTTAAGTGCTTTGAGTTGCAAGAATTTCGCATCCAGTATTGCGAATTGTGTACAATATGTTGATATGTTGTTGCAAACATCTATCAGGTTTCCATGCGATTTGTGTGAAATTTCACCAGGATGCGAATCGTTAATAAAATCATATCAAATATTTATCAGCATTTTATGCTGTGAATTGTTTCGAGCTATAACATAATGCCTTTTCAAATAAATATCTGGACTCCTGGCTGCGAATTATGACCAGAACATATCACAACAATTATTCACATACGATTCGCATGATATGCTGCGAATTATGACCAGAACATATATCACGACTCCTGGCTGCTTGTGTAAAGAGATATGATGCGAATGGAGAGCAACCAGAAGTCCTGATATTTGTTCACATGCTAAGCTACGAAGCGTGCTTTGATAAATATACCATGATATTCAGTGGGTTGCAAATCGCATGTTAGGCTGCGAATTGCGTCAAAATCAGTAATATTGAAACAAGTAATATATCAGGTTAAGATGCGAATCATTTGCAAATTGTAATTGGATGTGAATCGTTTATATGATTTAAAGTTTGTAAACAAATTGAATTACAAAAAAGAGGATTACAATCTTCATGCATTAACAAATGTTTACACAGATCACTACAAGCTATTGCCGTTAGTTAGTTGCATTCCAAAAAAACAAAAAACAAAAGCTAACTCTATCAGTCATTAGTAGAGGATTCTTCACCATCTTTCTCCTCTGTGTGCTGATCATCATCTTTTTGCTCTTCCTCTTCCTCTTCCTTTTGTTATTTGGAACCTCTGCCGTTTGAGGTTCCACCTCTGCTAGCTGAGGTGCATCAGCAAACATTGGAACCTTTTCTGGTAGAGGTTCAACAGAAACCATTGGAACAACCTCCACTGGTTGAGAGTCAGCAGAGTAGTAGTCATCATATATGTCTAAACCAAAGACAGATACTGGGCTGTTTGGTGGTGCTGCTAGCATGATCAACTCATCGCTCCAGTTAACGGTTAAGGATGACCAGGAGTCACCCAGAGAACCAAGTGAACCAGATTTTGAATATGAGGTGGTGGTGGAAAAATACATGAGTGTTTGAATTCGAAGAGAAGAGGGAAAGGAGTTTGTTAAAAAATAGCCTCTGGTTTAAAATGTATAGTTTGTTTTAAAATTAGCCTCTGGTTTACTAGTGTTATTTATAGGGAAATGAGGTAATCATTACATAGCCTCCATGTCCAATCAGCAATTAATGGGTTCTATACGTGATTAGATTGTTTTTTGCGTGCTCAATGAAGAAAACGTTTACCAAGGCATAAGCCATAGCCTGTTCGTATTCTTGAACGATATATTTTGAATTATTTATTGTGTACCAGGCTGCGAACTATTGTTAATATGATATACCAGGGTTTGCTGCGAACTGTTTACTGATAAGTAAACATCTATCAGGTTAGGATGCGAATTGTTTGATGAGTATACTGTTTTAAGACATACCAGGGATTTGCTGCGAATTGTTTGGTGGGAATTATTCGAATATTAACCAACCCTTATATATCAGGTTATGATGCGAACGATTTGATAAGAAATATGCACATTTCTGAAAATGTAATTTGTTAATGTATGCACAACAAAAATTACAATCGATGTATTTACAAGAAAAAAGCATAGTGTTTTAAATCAAATCACCCATATGTCACAGTGTCTTTGTTATTTAAAAAGAAATCAAACATTTCTGATCTGAAGGTAGTGACCATATTTTTATCGTATTCTGTCTGCACAAATCCATGCTGGATAATGTCTCTGGCGTATTTGCAGACAAAAATACCACAGTCCAGAGTGCCTTGTTTTTGTTGTGGGAATTTTCTTTCAGTTTTCACCTTCCACCCTGTCCTTGATTTAGGTAGGAATCCTCTCTCCAACATATATTTGATATGGTTATAATAATAAGTGTTAGGAACCAGCAAAAAAATAACAAACAGTTGGTGCCATACAATTTGCACCTTATGCTGCGAATTGTGTGACAACCAATCCAACATGGACATGTCAAGCAATTCGCAGCTTATAGTGAGAATTGTTTGATATCCAATCCATTTCGTCTGCAAGCAATTCACAACTTATTTTATTGAAATGCATCATTCAAAACGATTCGCATCTTATACTGCGAAATGTGTTATGGATACGCTGCGAAATCCAACTCATTTACTCACATTTCGCACCATATCTCGATCACAGTTTACAACATGTGTTGATCATGCATAATTAAAAATTTGGTAAAACGTAAGTGTATAGTTGGGAATATTACCAGTTGTGTAGGTGTTCTTGTGGTGTAGTCTATGGCTTTCACTTTAGGCAGAAGTGGATTGTAGTTTGTTATGGACATGCCGTCGACGTCAATGACGAACAATGACCAATGATTTACCTGGTCGTTTGTCTCGGTGCATATTGGAATTATGATGATGTTGGGGTTTTTGGGCGCCTTGCTAAAAGCTGCGTCCACCAAATTTGTTACTTCCCATCCTGTTTTCAATATATGCTGCATCTAAGCGAGAGTACATTACAATGAGAAGATTTTCTGAAACTTTGAAATTTACCTTAGCTAAACTTACCGTAGTCATGCCCGAAATCAGTACGGTGTCATGTTGCTCTCCTTCAGCTTTAGTGCATGGAACTTTAAAGTCTGCTTCTTCGAGCATCTTTCAAATCCAAGCGTCGATAACCTAATAAAGGAGTTGTATATTTATGTTAAATATAGCAGACATATTTAAAACATTAAAAATAGAATTGGTTGACAATTGGATACCTTTACGTCCAGCTCCAGTTCTAAAGGTAGTGCCATCACATCACTCGCTTGCACTCTGATTCCGTATGTAAATTTGGACTCTGGTAACTGTCATACCACTGGATCAGGGATGTCGTTCTTGTAGGCTTTAACTAACTGTTTTGTGGTATTCTGCGGCATCGATACGGTCAGTTACTTTTGTTTTCTTTGGCTAGTCGTTGTAGTCTACTTTTGGCGGTTCCCGTACTGTTATAAATATCTCTTCCTCTTCCTCTGCCACTGGAGGCTGTGTTGGTGTCAGTATATTAAAATTTATCTCCTCCGCCTCTTTACTTGGCTCGACCTTAGTAAATAACAAAAATCAAAAGTAGAAGGGTGTCAGTCATTATAATGTTAACGACCTTAAACAGTTCGCATGCTAACATGCGAACTGTTGGTTCTAGTTGAATACACTTCAGAGTATCTATCAGGGTAGCATGCGAACTATTCGAGGTTCCACTGAATCGTTCGCATGCTACCCTGGTATTCGTTTGTAACATTGAAAATAGATCCACACAATTCTCATGTTATGCTGCGGAATCATTATAAGTAGCCCTTACCGCACGGTCAGCGACAACCAATGCGGTTGACTTGTTCGGCATAGGATTTGGATCGTATCGGCAGAGATCATTAAAGTCATCCTCCGACATGTTCTCCAAAGACGGTTGTATTATAGAATCGTAATATACATTATCAATTTCATTTAAAAATGTCTGTGAAACTTGAGTGTATATACCATCAACAAAAGCATCGGGTAAACCTACTGTGTTATCGTTTGACTCTGGAGCTTGCAGTTGATTTGTTACCGGTGCTACAGTTTCACGTTGGCTTAGCAACTCTGACTTTGTGCACCCCACCGTTGGTCTTTGAGGTGCATCTGCATGTGTGGTGTTTTCTTCTAAGGATGGTCCTTCCTGGCTGAGTAGTTCCGTCTTCTCACAGGGATGGACATGTTCTGACTCTTGCGGTGCTATCTCTTGCGTTAGGCTTTCTCTTTTTGCCAACACTATCTGTTTCTGCTGCTGTTGTTGGTGTTGCTGTTGCTGTTTTTGTTCTTGTTGTTTTTGTTGTTCTTTTTGCTGTTGTTGTTGAAGTTGTTTCTACTGCTGTTGCTGTTGTTGCTGTTGGTGTTGTTGTTGTTGTTGTTCGTGTTGAACTTGTTGATGCTGGTGTTGTTGTTGTTGTTATTGTTGTTGTTGTTGTTGCTGGTGTTGAACTTGTTGCTGCTGTTGCTGTTGTTGTTGTTGTCTTTCGGTCTCCTATTTCATAAAAATTCCAAAAAAAAAGGTGGAAGGGTTAAGCATACTATAATTATTGTTTCGAACGATTCACATGCTGACCTGATATTTGTTTTGTCCACTTCAAACAAATCGCAGCTCAGCATGCGAATTGTAAAATAACCAATCCACTAGTTGAATACACAATTCGCAGCATAGGATGCGAATTGTTTGGACAGGACTACACAACAGTCCTGATATTTATTTGATATCATCATATCATGTGATGGCATTGTTTGGAATATATATTCAACTGGGAAACCCCGCTGACTGTTTTGAATAGATACACTGAGTTTGTTTGAATATTTGTACAACAGTAAATATTATTTCAATAAATTTCATCACAACAAAGAAATAAGATATTTGAATCTAAGTGAACTTTTGATCCACTTACATCTTCTAGGCTGCCTGGTTTTGCCACTTCTTTCGCACGATCTTCTATCTCATTTGGGTCATTCGGAGGAGACTCGTGTCTTTCTTTCTCTATCTGTGTCTCCGTGGTGTCCATCTCTGTAGACACCGACAACTCTTCGTGCATCCTTGCAGATTATACCGGTATGGGTGAATGGTTGGCATCATCATCCCTCTCTTCTGGCAGTACCGCATCAGCATGGTGCTGATCAGCATCAGACACGGATGCTTGCAATACAATGGATGATGCTCTACCTGGAAATGCTGGTACATTTTCAACTGTTGGGCTTTCAATCTGGAAAATTGACTGAGAGATAGCATTGTGGAGTTGTTGTGCTTCGAGATCCGTTATCTTCCGTTTCAATTCTTCCAGCTGAAAAAATGATAGCAGACGTTTTATAAACATATTAAGTGCTGATTATAGCGATTATTTAAGGCTCAAGTCATACTTACTTCTCTAGTCTGTTTTTCTATCTTCCTCTCGTACTTGTTCTTGTCGGCATATGTCTTCAAACACTTTGATTCAGCAACAATTGCAGAAATCTCGGGATTAGGTTCTCTGCGTTTGAATAAATAATCACCGATTTTTTCACTCATACTGATTGTGGCATCGTCGTCGGGCTCCTGCCTCGATTTGCCTTTCAGTGGTGGTGGAATCGTTTGATTGGGGAGTCTTAGTGGTGGAATCGTTGGCTCGGGGAGTGTTGGTTGTTCGGGTCTGGGAGACATCACCTTATTCGTTTCCTTCTATGATTCTCGTCTCCTTTGTCTTGGTTTTGATGCTGTGATTTTCTTTCTCTTCCTTGATCTTTCTTCTGGTGAAATACGTTCCTCATCTGCATCTCCACTATTTGGTTGTTCTCCGAAAGCTTTGGTTTCAACATCAGTAAGAAGTACTGGACCTTCCAAAACCTACCAACAGAGGCACATGTAAGTAAATAGATGCGAGTGGCTTGTTTTGAAAGTATGAGGGTGTAGACAAACAAATTGTTTTTTACAAACAGTTCGCATTATATGCTGCGAAATGTGTGAAATTCTATCTATGTTAGAGTTGCAACCAACTCGCATGCTGAGCTGCGAATTGTGTGTAAACAATAAGTTGTGAACTAAGTATTCATGTCAGGCTGCGAAATGTGTGAAATTATATACATGTTAGAGTTGAAAAAATTCGCATGTTGAGCTGCGAATTGTGTGTAAACAATATGTTGTGAACTGTGTGGAAACAATAAGCTGCGAACTAATTATTCATGTCAGGCTGCGAAATGATTGATAAATTTTCTAATATAACACCAATCAAAACGCATGATATGCTGCAAACTGTTTGCAACCCCAAATCAATAGCTATATAAAAGCTCATACCTGATCATTTTTTAGGTCGGGTATTTTAATAAGCAGCGCCACGGTTGCTGCTTGGCACTCTAATTCTAACCATTTGAAAAACCTTGGTATCAAGGTTGGCTTCGCTACCTCGAGGCCGATTGTTGTGTGCTCCATGAAGAAGGGCTGCATGGGGGTAAGTTTTATCATCAAGATGCTTTGGACATAACTAATTTTTACACTTAATATATAAATCTTACAACTAGAAGGGCGACGCAGCCGACGACTCGATCAGGTTTTTCGATTGCTAAGAAACTCCTGATAGACTGTTGGAGCTTGTACAGTATTGATCCAGACCAGTCGTAATTGTTTATTTTGCTCAGGTCTTCAACATAATAAAGCGTGCTCCAACCCAGGATATCTCTAGATACGGAGTAGAATAGGGTGGAGCACAAAAACAGTATAAACAGCCTTGCAACGTCTTCCAACTCATGCTCCCCCCATTGCTTATGGCTTTTTCTATACCTTCCTGTAAAACCATCGACAACAGGCTATGTTAGAAAAGTATAGCATCCTACTTTATAAGATGAAGTCGATTTTACACGTACCTTTATAATGGCATTCGTTATTGTTTTAGTATTACTCGCTGCTACTTTCCTGCCAGTTTTACCCATAAAGTATTTCTTCATCATCCTCGATACATCCTCATCGTCGGGCGCGTATTTGTTGTGAAATGCTCCGGTTTTTGTTAACCGTATTTTCTATGTGCCATGCTTCATCCCGAATATGACCTTCACATCGTCTTCGGTTAGCTTTACCAATTTTGAGCCAATACGGAAGGCGTCTTGATCGACAGAGAACCTCTCAACGAGATACTGAATGCTCGAGTAGAATTTCTTCTTCGGCAGCTCTGCCTCATTACAGATTTCGAAAGCCGTTTTCAAAAGGGTGTAGAAGGGTGTGTTTCTTGCAGCTTCAATGTGGGCACGAGTAATACCCATCTCTTTCAGTATCTTCAGAAGGCTCACCAACTTTGATCTGTAGTAGCTAGGTTTTGTTGTCATACTTTCTGCACAAACACAAATCAGTTGAAGTGTCACAAACTTCACATCAGAAGCTGCGAACTTCATGTCTTATCAGTTAAAATGTCACACGATTCGCATGACAAGCTGCGAATTTCCTATACATCAGTAGAGGTTTTACAAGAAATTCGCATGCTAGCATGCGAATCGTTTGTAAATACAAGCTACGAAATTGGACAAAAAAATTGAATCGAGCTGCGAATTGCTTGCATAATGGGTGATAAAGATGCGAACTGTACTACAGCCCACACGTACAGGCTGCGAACTGTTCTACTTTTTACATGTACGTTGCAGGGATATGAGAAATATTGAAACAACATTAAAATCATCAATCAACTACCTAATGCACATCTAACATACATCATAGTTCTCAGGAAAGTATTAACATTACATGCAACTAAACTTCTACCTGCGTTCGACGATAAACCCAGAAACTGAGTAACTATCGTCACTAAATACTTCATTCCAGTATAAAAAGCAACGCCTATCGTTATATAACAGAAAATAGTGGTTCGAATTCATCAAATACACTTTCCACGATAATGCATTCCTGTTTACTTCTAATTGCTGTCCTATTATCCGGTCGGAGAATACTTGACGGTAACTTCCTCGAACAGAAGGTTGTTACTCGTTGGACTGAGTAAAAGACGGTGACCGGTGCGATTCCGTTGAAGGTGCAAACGGCGACTGATTTCGAACGGTGAGAAGCTATAGGGGTTTTGAGTTTGAGAGAGAGAGTATCACGAAGTCGAACGGTTTTCTGGTAGTTTCTAAAATTAGACGTGTTTTGAATTTGTTTAGGGTGATGGGAAGGTGGAAAAAATGGGTTTGAAGTGAAAAATTGGTATATATAGTCGATGGGTATTTTTGTCCAATTCTAGTCGAGGTACTAACACTATCCAAAATTTGAATAGTACGGGGTAATAAAATACTTGAGTGGATATTTACCGGTACTTTTCTCTTATAATATTATAGGCTTTAGAATAGATATTTATAATTTTATTATTCACGGAAGTGGCTAGTTTTCACTCTTGACACAAAATAAACCATCTCAAAATAGTGCTCCTCGCATCGGCACCACCTTCTCTCCGTCCACAGAGAAATATAAACGGTAGAATAGCAAGCCCCAGATTGATCATCGGAGAACAGTATGGTCTAGCCAAACCACAAGGCACCGTCAAATTCACCAATAAAACCTCCTTGGGAAATACAAATGCAGAACACGCCTACCACTACACTGTTCGTCCACAGCTGCAACAATTTCAATATCTCCCCCTGCAAGCTCTGCTGCTCCATCTAGCACCACCAGATCGCTACCCTCGTCATTATCTCCAAGAGCATGGACTCTATCACAGTAAGGGGCGTGACGAGCAGTGAAACCGGTGAGAACAGAATGGTTGCAGCACTTGAGTTCTCCTAAATAAATGCCCGAATTTGTGTCATTTACGACATTCAAGCTTGGCAAATCTCAAAATTGAATGGAGCAACTGCTTGTATGGTCGTTGCCAAATGACTGCAGTACATATCCATGTGCACGTCAGTGCTTCTTATGTGGCAGTCACATGCAATTGGCGCCATCTCAGAGAGATATCATCACATGCAAACAAATACTTACAAATATGTACGACCGGTATAAATACATGCATAGAGAGTATAGTGAATGCCACAAATGCTGCGTCCTCCGATTCCACCGCACGAGCCTCCACTCAACAGACAACATCGACCGGAACAGGCAAGAACTTCACCGAAACAGACAAGACCTCCACCAAATCGGACTAGAGCAACATCAAACCAGACACTGCAGTTGAAGGGAAAATATATTATTGCTTCCTATTGACCCCAGCAGTTGAAGAGAGAGGGACAATCAGCTGCAATTCTCTCCTGGGCCGTTGAACCTCCTGGGTTGAACACTGCAACGCATTTGATGCCGTTGCAATGCTACAGCCGACGCCGTTGTCCGGCACTGCAGCCGACGTTGCACAGAAAGATTATACTACGTTACAAAGGATTTCTTCATTATTCAATTATGGATGAGTGGTTTAAATATCAGACTTCAGTTCGGTAAGGCCCGAATCAACCCTAAATTCATCATCTGGAAGGATGTGATTCAACATCCAGAGTGTGAAGGGGAAGACATTCAGTCTCTGCCTTTAAATAAAGCTTCTTTAGATGCTGTGACCATCCACCAAGGGTCGTGCGCTACTCGTTTAGGTGTGCTCAAAGTGCTTGTACCACCAGCCTCCTCCACTCGGAGATGGATCAGCTACAACAGTTTTGCCTACAGATTTTGATGCGGCTTCCGCTCGCCTTCGCCTTCCTTCGAATAACCCTTGACAAAGCTAAGTTTTATAAATTGCCATCTTTTCACTGCTGCCTTTTACGTATATTACCACTGCGTTATCTCGTGCACTTTGCTGGTATATGTGTACCAATATGACAACACATGTACCAAAAATGTCATATCTTTTATAAATACATAGTTCATGTGTTTCCATTATGCATATGTTTATAAGTTTTTCTATTGTATGCACTTGTATATGTACTGTCTGCAATGCATGCATGTGTGTTAGTGTATACTACTTTTGTTATGTTTGTTTTTTGTGTACATTCTTCATATGCTGTTGACACATTGTGTATTCAGTGTTGTAAGTTATCAGTATAGTTTATTTGTACTATTTGTGCAGCGTGTAATGTCAATTGTCACTATGTTAATTTAATACTATGTGCATCGTAGTGCTGTACGTTTATCAAATATCGTTGTGTCAACCTTGCTCTCGTCATGTCTTATGTCTCACTTGCTTCGTTGTACATATGTGTTGTCTTGTTTCGTATGTGTATACTATTTGTGCTATATGTGTCTAAATGTTTTTCATGTGTAACCTTTTGCCTTCATCAACCTACCATGTTTTGTATCTATGCAATACCCCACGACCGACTCGATCATGTCTTGGAGTGCGGGAAACAATAGCTCCGTCATCTAGAACTCACCAGAGTTTGCTCGTGATCTCCAACAACACAACTGTTATGTCCCCAAGTAAACCGTGGCTGTCGTTTAAGGATACTCAAAATTCTCCACGTCAGAGGTCGGATCAAAACACTAAGGCTCTGATGCAGAATAAAGGCCAGCCACAGAGCCTTAAACCTCCTCTTAGTAGAACTGGATTTGGGGACGATACCTTGGGCTGCTATCAAGCACAGCCTATCAACGTCGATAAAATGACGGCTACGGAGCATTCGATTTATAAGCAAGCAGAAGATCCTCCAGTAAACAAGTACCAAAGGAGAAGCTGTACAGTGCCTAAAACATTGGGATTACTTCGTAACCGTACTTGTCTAAGAGTCGCACGAAGAATAGTGATGTAATCCTTCACTAGAAAAAGATGGGTCGCAGAATCCATGTTACTTATCTTCTACTTCTCCTTTGTTGAAAGGGGTACAAATAAAATCCGGAAAGAAGCCAAATCCTGATTCCGCAGAGAGAGCATTGGCTACAGAAACACAGCTTCATTTTACGCAAAAAGAGTTGAACAAGTTAAAGGAACAATTAAAGAGTGCAGAAATGGCTAAAGCGGAAGCACTCATTGAACTTGAAAAGGCTAACCGAGATTAAAACGATCTTAACTTCAAATTAGAAGCGGTAAATAAATCAGGAGATGCGTCTCGACAGAAGCTGCAAAACAATATGAGGAAATAAAACAACATTTAGAGACTACAATAGAACTGTGCATGAATGTGTGTAGTGAACTTGATAATGCAAAGCAACAAAATCAAGAACTTCGCCAAAATAGTGATGCGAATTTGGAGGCAAAGAGTATCGCTATCCACCATAGAAAAACGAAGTTCAAGAAATTTCCCGATGGAAAGTGCGCAAGCCGCATCCACCATAACAACTCCACCATCTATGCAGCAGCAGGCAGCACGAGACCAGAAAGTATGGCCAACACTCCTGCAGAAAACCATCTATGCAGCAGCAGGCAGCACGAGACCAGAAAGTATGGCCAACACTCCCGCAGAAAACTGCATGGAACCGATCGACGCCCTCAACAGCATCACTACCATCGTCTCATGACCTCAAGCAGCGAGTCGGCGTCTGTCTCAACAAACTCTCCAACCACGACACTATTTTATTTACCGAATTTTTGTTGTATTCTCTCCGACTTCGACATCAATTAGAGCGACCACAACGGTCCTATTATAAGCTGTTGGATTATAAACTTGATGCGATTAAGGGATCCGACCCATTCGATAAGGCCCATCTAGAAAGCATCTTCTAAAATCAATTAAATTAATATTATTTAGTAGTGGAGGTTGTGTGTAAGACCATCCTTAGGTTGATTGAGTGCATTATACTATTTTATGTGCGTAAGAAACACTTTTACCTTGTAGTCTTGAGGTTGAGTGTTTAAGCATCCATAAGATCTGAGATAGTGGATCCTTGTCTCCACTATGGTTCTATAAATAGTGGACCTCTCCCACCATGTAGAGTATCACCAAACACACCAAAAAGTAAATTAGAGAGAAAAATAGAGTAAGAGAAAAGAGATACAAAAATGCTCTATTGAGTGTTAAAAAATATTTCTTTTGTGGTGTTAGTTCAAATAGTGTCTTGTATTATTTCTTTATTTTCAATCCACGTCAAAGTTTTTTGTTTTGAGTGAGTGTCGTTTAATATTTTCCGCCAACAAAGTGGTATCACAAACAAGCTCTATCCGAAAAATTGTTTTTAAATATTCAACATATTGAAAAATATGGCAAACGGTGTATCCTTCTTCGAAGTTCCAACACTTAACAACAAAAACTACGACAATTGGAATATCAAGATGAAATCTCTCATTGGAGCACATGATATGTGGGATGCAGTAGAAAAAGGGTGTGACGAACCCGAAGATGAAGCAAGCCTTGCTCAAGAGGAGAAAACAACTTTGAAGGATTCAAGAAAGAGAGACAAAAAAGCTCTCTTCTTCATATATCAAGCATTAGATGATGATGATGGCTTCGAAAAGATTTCAAGTGCATCTTCCACCAAGTAAGCGTGGGAGAAATTAAAAATATCCTACAAAGGAGTCGAAAAGGTGAAAAAGGTACGTCTCCAAACGTTAAGAGGTGAATTCGAATCCTTACATACGAAAGTGTCCAAATCTACTTCGGAATATTTCTCAAGAGTAGCAATCGTTTCTAATTAATTAAAAAGAAATGGTGAGAAGTTAGAAGATGCGATATTAATAGAACATAATACTTCTTTCGTTGTATCCCAAATTTGAGCATATCCTCATCACGATTGAAAAAAATAAATATTTGGAGAAAATGTTGATTGAAGAACTCCAAGGCTCATTACAAGCCTATGAAGAAAATCACAAGAAGAAGCAAGAGATCACCGAGCAACTCCTCAAAGTAGAACTCAAGGACATGAATGAAAATCAAGGAGATGATAGAAACCAAAATGGCCGAGGCAGAGGTAGAGGCCGCGGATGAGGTGGTTATGATGGTCATGGACGTGGCTGGAATTACAACAACAATAATTCCAAGTACAACTACGAGAAACGAGAAATCTCAACACGAGATCGTGGAAGAAGAAATTCGAACTCGAGGTATGATAAATCTCAAATCCAATGCTATAAATGTCAAACGTTTGGACATTATGCTTCATAATGCAAAGGCCCCAACAATAGAGTTGAGGAGAGGGCCAACTATGTAGAGGAGAAGACGGAGGAAAAGATATTTTACTACTAACATACAAAAATACTAATGAAGTTTTAGAGAGCACTTGGCGTCTTGACACCATTGCAAGCAACCATATGTGTGGGAAAAGAAGCATGTTCATAGAGAACAATGAAGCAGTGAGTGGAAATGTCTCTTTTGGAGATGATAGCAGAAAAGAAAAGGTAACATTCTTATTCGTGCAAAAGATGGTAGTCACCAAATAATTTCAAATGTCTATTACGTACCTAGCATGAAAAACAATATCTTGAGCTTGGGACAACTACTAGAAAAGGGTTATGATATTCATATAAACAATTATAGTCTTTTTATGAGAGATGAAAAATGAGACTTAATTGCTTAAGTTCAAATGTCAAATAATAGAATTTTTCCTTTGAATATTCAAAATGATGTTGCAAAGTGTCTTAAGGCTTGTTACAAAGATTCATCGTGATTATGGCATGTTCAATTTGGGAATCTAAACTTTACAAGTTTAAAGTTATTGTCCAAGAAGGACATTATGAGACAGTTACCATGTATCAATCATCATGACCAACTATGCGAAGGATGTTTACTTGGAAATAAATTCGAATTTTTTTTTCCAAAGGAGTCAGAATCAAGAGCCAATAAACCTCTCGAGCTTATTCATACCGATGTGTGTCGTCCAATCAATCCGAGATCTCTAGGTAAAAGTAACTACTTCCTTCTATTCATTGATGCTTTTTCAAGAGAATGGATTCAACAAATGATTTTACGAGCACGCTCTATATACCAAGATCAAATATGGAGATATTTTGATTGTGTGCCTCTACGTGGACGATTTGATCTTCACCGAAAACAACCAAAGCATGTTCAATAAATTTAACGAAGTAATAACGAAGGAATTCGAGGTGATAGACTTTGGGCCTATGGCATACTATCTTGGCATTTAAGTTAAGCAATAAAAAGATGGAAATTCTATCTCACGAGAAAGCTATAAAAAGATATCCTCAAGAAGTTTAAGATGGAGAACTATAACCCGATAAGCACACCCATGGAGTTTGGAGTCAAAATGTCCAAGCATGAAGAAAGCAAAAGTGTATATCCAACATTTTTAAATTTTTGGTGGAAAGTCTACGTTATCTAACTTGCACAAGACCAGATATTTTTCATGGAGTTGGATTGGTTAGCCGCTACATGGAATCTCCAATAACAACTCATTTCAAGGTTGCAAAGAGAATTCTTTGCTATATAAAAGGTACAATCAACTTTGGCTTACTATATTCAATTTCTAATGATTATAAGCTTGTTGGTTGTATCGATAATGATTGGGGTGGATACATAGACAACCGAAGGAGTACTACTGGATTTGTATTTTTTATGGGAAATATTTCTTTCAAATAGATGTCAAAGAAACAACCAATTATCACGTTATCTACTCGTGAAGCGGAATACGTTGTTGCTAGTAATGTGTTAGTCATGCAATTTGGCTTAGAAATCTATTGAAGGAGATAGATCAAACACAAAATGAGCCAACTAAAGTATATGTCGACAATAAGTTAGTCATCGCCTTAGCCGAGAATCCAGTATTCCATGATCAAAGCATGCATATCGATGTTTGTTACCACTATATAAGGGAGTGTATTTCAAGAATTGGTGTGCAAGTTGAATATGTGAAGACACAACATCAAGCTGCCGATATTTTCACCAAGCCACTGAAAAGCAAAGACTTCAAACAATTAAGGAAACTATTAGGGGTCACGGGATCAAGTTTAAGGGGGAGTGTTGGATTATAAACTTGACCCGATTAAAGGGTCCAACCCACTCAATACAGCCTATCTAAAAAACATCTTTTAGAAACAATTAAATTAACAAATATTTCATAGTGGGGGTTATGTGTAATACCTTCCTTAGGTTGAGTGCAAGATACTTTTTTATGTCGAGTGTAAGAAACACTTTTACCTTGAGTGTACTCTTTAGGTTGAGTGTTTCTGTATCAATAAGATCTTGGATGGTGGATCCTTTTCTCCACGATGGTTCTATAAATAGTAGATCTCTTTTACCATCGAGAGCATCACCAAACACACCAAGAAGTAAATTAGAGAGAAAACTAGAGTAAGAGAAAAGAGAGACAAGAATACTCTCTCGAGTATTAAGAAAAATATTTCTCTTGTAGTGTGAGTTCAAAGAGTGTCTTGTAGTATTTCCTTATTTTCAATCCACGTCAAAGTTGTTTGTTTTAATTGAGTGTTGTTTAATATTTTCTGCCTACATAATCGTCCAATGGTTTGTCCCTAACATAATTTTCCCTTAGTTTAGCCCGTGGGTTGGCCAATGTTGTACCAATTCAATAATGGTTTGCCACTGCCTCCACCAGGGTCCGGTCTCCGACCCGCAAAGCAAATTTTTCCAAAATTAGCTTTTTTGCTACGTTGCACTATATACCCATATACACTGACCACGCACTGTGAAGTGCCTACGGACACATTGAAATTCTTACACATAAACACAACAGACTATTACTATTTAATACGTACAACACTAGATACATAACATTATCATGTCTTGCATAGACTAGCTGCTTACATTTATAAACCACTTGCTTAACACTACTCTTATTATCAATATGTAGTGGTAGTACATATGTATGCGCCATAAATAATTATCACCTCTGTGTAAGCAATCATTGCATGTCCCATTAGTTAAGTGTAGTGTGTATATAACACCTCATTTATGTAATGCAGTAAATAATGCGTCTACATGTCATACTACTACTGTGTGTGCAATAACACTAACATGACCTTATTTTACATATAGTATTTGTAATATCCTACGTTATTTGTTAAGTTGTTACCACGTTAATACAGTTATTAATACATTATGTAGCTGCAGTTAATACGAATGGGCTAATTGGTCACGCATACGAGCTACGTAAAGCCCATAATGAGGCTAATACCTTTTACATGCTATATAAGCAAACTGATCTAGAATCAATCCCTTGTAGCGCAACACAATAGGTTTAACATAACCTCAACGCGTATAGGTTGAGGAGCAACTCTCACTCATAGTTACGCAATGAGCCATAATGAGCCCGACCTTGTAAGGAAACACAAAATTTGCACAAACACATAGATCTTTACTCGTATAACCATTCGTTACGCTACCAAACGCATTTTCATACAAGAGCCACTATGTTGCTTACATGCCTACCGTCTACGCAAAGTCGCCTACGACATTCAGTAATTTCTCCATCACAAGTTCTATAACATACTCACAAAAATCAAGTACATCTATATATAGTATTCACTGCATCATTCACCGAACACTAAGGGGGTTACACATCCATATCCAACAAAAAATCGAAGCAGCCAAAGAAACAGGTAACATCCTAGCAGCCTACTAATTGTTAATTGTACTCTTTTCTTTTAGAAAATTAAAGTTTTTATCCTCAATGGAGGTTTTTGTCGGCAAAGTTTTTTAATGAGGCAAAAACAATTAAGTACGGACCAAGTTGGATTCGTCTTCGATAAAAGTTCGGCAAGGAAAATCAATATAATCAAGGCCTATGACTTTTCAGAGTCTAGCCGACGTGGCTGGCATAGTTTCTTCAGCATGATTAACAATGTGTCAACAAAAATGATGAATGAAGATAGAGCTACGACAACTGAAAAAATAAAAACAAACAAGCTTCTTCAAAAGTAAAGAATAACAAAAAGATTACACTATCCATATATTATATGCGACTATTATATCATCTTTAAGTTTCGCTACACTCCTAAAGGGAACTCTTAATAATATAATATTTTGTATATAATATGTGAATAAAAATATAATATATTTATAATTTAAATAGGCACTTACTTATTATTGCATATTTATTATTTAGATTCTGTAACGAATACAAATAAATAAGTAGAGAGAAACGTTTGTGTAATAAATAGAAATAAATAGGGAGAGACCAAAGGTCTCGTATAATTCTTATAAATAAGAGCTGAGTTTGAGATGTAAATGAGATCAGAAGATATACATAAATACTTTTATACTATTTTTCTTCTTTTCCTCTCTCTTATTTTCTCTCTTTTTCAATTGAAATGGTTTATGTAATTTGTTTAGAATTTTATCCCTAACATTGGATGAATTACATGGGTCTTGTATTATTAAAAAATCTTAAAAATAAATATCATCATATTAGGATGAAGGAGTATGATAAATGGAAAATTGGTTTTAAAACAAAGTATGGTTTGTTTGAGTGGTTAGTTATATCTTATTGCTTAACTAATCTTCAAGACACATTTATGTGTTTGATGAATCATATTTTCCGTGATTTTATTATTATATTTGAATTTTTATATTTTGATGACATATTAATTTATAGCAAAATAATTTTAGAACGCGTGATATGTTTGAAAATTATTTTGGAAATTCTAAGGAAATAAAAAATTGTATGTTAATTTTAGTTATTGCACATTTTGTATGGATAAACTTGTGGTTTTTGTTTATTTGTACGTAATAGAGAACTTGAAGTAGACGAGGAAAAAGTAAAAACGATTCAAGATTGATCAATCCCTACAATAATCAGCCAAATGAGAAGTTTTCATGACTTAGTTAGCTTCCATAATTGGTTTGTGTGACTTTTTAGTATCTTAGTTGGTCAACTTACCTAACTTATCAAAATAAAATTATCTATTTAAGTACAAAAAGGAATAAGAAGATGCATGTAATGTAATAAACGATAAGTTAACAAATGCATATTTGCTCGTCCTACCTAACTTTGTTAAAACCCTTTTAAGTGTGATGCCTATTGGACAATAATTGGAGCCGTTTTGACGCAAAATAGTCGACTAATTGCTTATTTTAGTGAAAAATGAGTTAAAAGTCTTAAATGACCTCAATCATAATAAGGAAATGTACGTATTGGTCAAAACCTTAGAAGTTTAGTAGCACTATATATGGAAATATAAATTGTAATCACACAGATCTTTGAAGCATTAAAAGGACAATGAAGGCTCAACAAACTTCATGACAAGTGAGTTGAATCCATCGAAAATATTTTCATATGTGATCATGTATAAGAAAGGTAAAGAAACTATGGTAGTTTATGTTGTGTCTCACATATATGTGTTACTTTCCATTATATATACAAAATTGCATGGCTTTGATTATTAAGGATTTTTATACATAACATTCTAATTTGGGTGATGTGTTCAACCTATGTGAAAAAATAGCATTTTATGTGTTTTATAGACATGATGGGTTTTTATTAAGCAAAAACGAAATTATGTGTACTCGTTTTCTTAGCATGAATTACTTGTGAGGGAAGCTCGTGGTGTGAATTTATGGGTTATTTTAGTTTAACTAACACTTTGATAATTTTACATGATCATTTCTTCTAGCCTCGTATGAAACGTGACATGGTATTCTTATAGCCTCATATGAAACATGACATGGTAAGAATATGGGAGAGGTCTGTTTCATCTAAACAAGAAAAATCTAAGTTGAAATCCCATGAACTGTAAACAAGCAAAATCTATTTTAAACCCTATTATACAACTTTGCGGATACCTAATGCACTTTGAACTGATATTTCTATGGATTTTGTTTTATGATTACTTAGGATTAATAAATAAACATTTTAGTTCTAGTGATGGTAAACTGATTTTCTGAAATGACACACTTCATTGCATGTCATAAATTAGACGTTACAATACATATATCTCATTTTGTTTTTCAAAAGGATTCTTAGATTACATATGCCTAAGACCATTATTTCTGATAGAGATAAAGGGTTTTTAGTAACTTTTGGAATACTCTTTGGAGGAAAGTGGGAACCAATTCGATGTTTTTTACTAAAAAATATAAGATAAGAAAACTTGAAGAGCATATAGCTCTCACACCAACTTATATGAACCTGCCAACAAATATGGTGAACCTGATAGGTATACTGGTTTTGGAAACCTAAGAACGTATGCGCAATATTTTTTTAGGCTTAAATATTCACCTAAAGATTAGAACAATAACTATGAATTTGTTGTTTGATTGCAACAAAAATATCATAATAAGTTCAAGAGTTTGTTTAAGAAACAAAAAACACACCTTAAATATAATCTTGATAAGTTCCGGAGTTTGTTTAAGAACCAATAGGACACACCTCACAGTATAATATATATATATATATATTGAAATCTAATAATTATAAAAAAAATTATAATTTAGGCATAAAAGCGACCATTAATAATAATGTATTTTATATTAATAATAAAAAATTTAAAATATTTAATTAAAACCGCCCCATTAAATTTTTCGTTCTTTAACATATTGATTTATAAGATATCTATATTATTTTTTCAATCTAGATTTTTAATCATAACCATGATAATTTAGTAGTTTTGAGTTTGTATTTGATTCCATCTATATATATTTTTAGGATCAGCCCAACCATTGGAACTAGCCCAATAATATTGTATTAGTCCATTTAGTGGTTTTTTTTGGAATGGTTTGGTTCCGAGTTTTGTAATTCGATCTTTAGAAAATGACAAAGATTTTGTCCCTCCACATGTACAATCAACATATCCAACTTTTTGGTTTGCATTGTTTTAGTTTAAAGTGCATATGTTTTTTTTTAAATATGTCCTAGACTTCTAAGGATTCTAGTTCAAAATTAAAATAATCAAGACAATACAAATGGTGTTATGAATGGAACTTGGCTGGACGCTCACTTGTGTAGTGGTTTTTTTTCATTTTCTCTACTACAGAAGTGGAAATGTAGTAGCGACGACTTATGTTATGAGTGACAAAAGGGTTGATGCCGATGTCATAAGAGAGGTTGACATCTGCCACTTCTTAGACCTCTTACTCATTAATTCCAATGCTACCAGTTAGATTTAGGAAATATATAGAGAGAGAGAGAGAAATAGGATTTGTATTTTCATTAATGAATCAAGAATACAGATTTACTCTTTATAGTAGAGTTACTAACAACAAGTTGTTAGTTAGTTACACAATTTGTTACATTGTTACATCTTGTTACATTTAATAAAAGTAGTCACATTTTAGGCCACTAGACTTATTTCGTGTGATAGAGCTTGGACCAGCAACAAATCCAAGGAGCCTCACTAAACCATTGATTGGGCTTCAGCACAAGATCCGGCCCAACACAACTTGACCCGGATCGACTTAGGATTCAGACATGAATCCCTAAGTCCTTTCTTCTTTCTCTTCTCTTCCTTCTCCAGCCTTTCTCTTCTCTTTCTTCTCCAAAATCTCAGACTCCATTAACACAGCCCTTGAAGCTTCACGATGTTCAAGCTTCAAGGGCTTGTTATCTTTCACATCCCCCCTCAAACGAAGGGGTGATAAGATCAGTCCGAGTTTGTCCCTCAGAAAATGAAATCGATGGTGTGTGAGAGGCTTTGTGAGACAATCAGCTAATTGGTCATGAGACGGCACGAATCTGACTTGAAGAAGCCCTTTCATCACCTGATCCCGAACAAAGTGCACATCAATTTCTATGTGCTTTGTTCGGGCATGGAAGACTGGGTTGGAGGCAAGGGAGCTCGCTCCCAAGTTATCACACCAGATAACAGAGGGAGTTTCGATTGGGAATCGAATTTCTGTCAGCAAAGATCGCAACCACATTAGCTCTGCTGACAGATTTGCTAGAGCTCGATACTCCGACTCAGTGGAGGATCGAACAACTACATTCTGTTTCTTCGAAGACCAGGATATGAGGGAGTCTCCAAAGTACACACAGTAGGCACCAATGCTTTTCCGATCATCAGAGGACGAGGCCCAGTCAGCGTCTGTGAAACCCTGAAGCTGAAAGTTGAAGGATGGCTTCAGATGCAACCCAATCCAGCACGACCCAGCTAAGTACCTCAAAATTCTTTTTAGATTTTGCCAATGTATTGTTGTTGGGGCTTGCTGATATTGACTGAGCTTGTTAACAGCAAAGGCAATATCAGGCCTCGTATGTATTAGATACTGTAATGCACCTAATAAGCTGCGATATTGTGTAGGGTCAGCAAGTGGTGTACCAGTATCATGAGAAAGATGAAGACCAGCAGCCATTGGAGTAGGACACGGTTTGGCTAGTGAGAGACCCTGCGCACCGAGTAAGTTTTTAATATACTGTTGTTGTGTTAAGTAGAACCCAGTAGGATCACGATGAACTTCTATTCCTAGGAATAGATGGAGTGGTCCTATATCCTTTAGGGAGAACACTTTGTTGAGTTTTTGAATAAACTCCTTCAAACCTGCTGTTTGATTCCCTGTGACAATTATGTCATCAACATAAACCAGAATGAGTAAGATAGTAGTATTAGAGACCAGATAGAATAAGGAGCAGTCAGATTTAGAATTGACAAAACCCCATTGGATAAGAGTGTCTTTCAGCCTAGAGTACCAAGCCCTTGGGGCTTGTTTAAGACCATACAAGGCCTTATGGAGCTTGCACACATGTGTGGGCTTCTGAGGGTCTTGAAACCCTTGTGGTTGAACCATGTAAACGTCTTCAGTCAAATAACCATTTAGGAAGGCATTATTGATGTCTAATTGCCTTACTTCCCAGTCTTTAGATACTGCTAGAGTTAAAACCAATCTGACTGTAGAAGGCTTTACCACAGGACTGAATGTCTCAGAGTAGTCAATGCCAGGGGTTTGATGAAACCCCTTGGCTACTAGTCTTGCCTTGTGACGTTGAACTGACCCATCTCTGTTACACTTCACCTTGTAAACCCATTTACAGCCCACAACACTGAGTTTAGGACTCCAGGGAACTAAGGACCAAGTCTTGTTGAGCATTAGAGCTTTGTATTCTGTGTCCATAGCAGTTACCCAATGAGCACACTTCACAGCCTTAGAATAGGTGCTAGGTTCAATAGTATCCAAGTCAGTCTTGACCACAGAACCAATATAAGGATGTTTAGGTATTCTAGTTCCATCTTGATTTCTGGTTACCATAGGATGAGAGGTAGGTTTAGAAGGTAAAGTGGTTTGATTATTAGTGGAGTCAAGAGGAAGACAAATAGAAAGATTAGGATGTAATTGATTCAGATGACTTGGATGAGTATCAGTGGTATGATTTAGAGAGTTGTTGGGTGTTTGAATGTATCTAGGACTATGATTAGGTGATTCAGAATATGTTTGAGAAGGAATAGAAATGTTAGGCATAGTATGATCAGTATTAGAAAGAGAGTTGTGAGACTTACCTTGTGGAGACATAGTTTGCAAGGTAGTGTCCTCTTGAGAGACCCTGAGAGTTGTAGCAGGTGACACTGAGTGTTCATAGTTCACAAGAGACTGAGGTAAATAGGGTAGCCAAGACTCTAGAACCACTTTAGTAGAGGACTCAGGAATAGAAGTATGAAGAAACTGATGTTTAAAGGGAAAATCAGTTTCATTGAAGATGACATTTTTAGATATATAGACCCTGCCTTTCGGACTGAGACACACATACCCCTTGTGGAACTGACTGACCCCCAAGAAAACACACTTAACTGTATGGAATTGAAATTTATGTGACTGATAAGACCTGAGACATGAAAAGCATGCACACCCAAAAGTTTTTAGAGATAGATAGTTAGGTTTTTTGTGAAACAAGACTTCAAAAGGTGAACTGTTTGATAGAATAGGTGTAGGAAGCCTATTGATAAGATAGACTGATGTTTGAAAGGCTTGAACCCAGAATCTGTAGGGTAAACTAGCTTGAGACAGAAGGGTTAAACCAATCTCAACTATGTGCCTGTGTTTACGTTCAGCTCTACCATTTTGAGTTGAAGTGTGAGGGCATGATTTCCTCACAATAAACCCTTGTTCCTTAGCCATAGTGGATATAGGCAGAAACTCTCCTCCACCATCACACTGAATGGCTTTAATGTTTCTTTCAAATTGTTTTTCAACAAGACACTTGAACTGTTTAAACATGCTGAACACTTCACTTTTCTGTTTGACAGGGTACAGCCAGGTATACCTGGTGTGGTCATCCACAAAGATCACATAATATTTGTGACCTTGAGTGGAAGCCACAGGAGAGGGACCCCATACATCTGTATGTATGAGGTCCAAGACACCACTGGCATGAGACTGAGACAAGGAGGATGGTAAAGCATGTGACTTCCCAAACTGACAAGCTTCACAAAAGGTAATTCTTTCTTTTATAACAGAAGTGAGATTACATTGTCTTAGAACAGAATTAAGAACATGTAGGGATGGATGGCCAAGCTTCCTATGCCATCCATCTTTTAGGGAATTAGGTAAACAGACAGACATGACACAAGGTAGTAAAGTACTAGAAGAAAGAGGACTGTGTTTGACACTAGTAGACAGACCCCCAGTAGCTTGTGACTTAGGAACATCCTTCAGCTTGTATAAACCTCCCTCAGTAGTCCCTTTGAGAAGCACTGTCCCTGTTAGTTTGTCCTTCACAAGACAAGAATCATGATGAAATTCAATAAAGACATTATTATGATTTGTAAGTTGGGACACAGATAATAGGTTCTTATTAATCTGAGGCACATGTAGGATATTTTTGAGAGAAATAGGAATGTGATTGAGAGATTGTAAACTAGAATCCCCTATGTTATGTATAGGTAGTCTGTGACCATTCCCAACGAGAACACTTTTGTTACCTGTGTACTCTCCCTTCTGAGCAAGCATGTTAGGATTCCCTGTGACATGGTGACTAGCACCACTGTCAGCATACCAAGTAGAATCACCAGTAGAGTCCTGAGTAGTTACATATGCAGCATGATCATTGTCTCCCTTAGGTTGTTCAGTAGAAGATGATCCCATGACAGATGGATCATCCCTGTAGTAGCACACTGGTGCAGCATGTCCATATCTATTACAGATTTGACATGTGGGTTTATTTTGAGAGAAGCGTCCCCCTCTCCCTCTATAATAGTTATTTCTTCCTCTTGAGTAGTTAGGAGAGTTGTTTCTTCCTCTATTGTTTCTGTAAGAGCCTTTATACTGACGAGAGTAGTTCTTCTGATTCCCATTGTTACTTTGTGCTTTGTAATCTGATTTCTGAGTGAGATTTGCTGTAGCTAGGTTTAAGTTTGCTAGGTTGTTTTGAATATTAACCAGCTGATCTAGTCTACTCTCAAAAGTGAGTAGACTAGTTTGAAGATCTAGCCACCCCATAGAATCCTTGTCAGTTAGACTGACCACAATAGGAGTATACTCAGAATCTAAACCAGCAAGAACCTGAGTGATCAAGTCATCAATTGAAACTCCACAGCCAGCTAACACTAGATTGTCAGCAATGTTCTTCATTTTGCTTAGGTATTCAGTCATAGTTAGATTACCTTTTCTTGTTCTTTGAAATTCAGACTTGTAGTATGTTATCCTGGCCCTTGTGTGTGAGCCTGAGAGTTTACTAGCTGCATCCCACAGCTCTCTCGAGGTGCTCTCTTCCATTAACTGAGCAGCAACCTCTGTACTCATTGTAGAGTACAACCAACCAAGAAGCAGTTGGTCCTTGGCAGTCCAATCCTCATAATCTGGATTGTCGACAGTATTACCTTCTGAATCATTGATCAGCTTAGGAGGACAGGGCTTATCCCCTGTAACAAAGCCTCCAAGCTTGTTGCCTTTGATGATAGGCAGAACCATAGTTTTCCACAGCAAGTAATTGCTTATGTCAAGCCTTATCTGACTGCTGTTGTTCATTGTTTGCAGGTGTACACTCTTGGCAGCACCAGAAAGATTGCTGGGGAACACAGAGCCAAGGGACTCATTGCTATGGGTAGGGGAATCAGAGTTCGCCATTGAAGGCTTGCAAGGTGCTCTGATACCAAGTTAGATTTAGGAAATATAGAGAGAGAGAAATAGGATTTGTATTTTCATTAATGAATCAAGAATACATATTTACTCTTTATAGTAGAGTTACTAACAACAAGTTGTTAGTTAGTTACACAATTTGTTACATTGTTACATCTTGTTACATTTAATAAAAGTAGTCACATTTTAGGCCACTAGACTTATTTCGTGTGATAGAGCTTGGACCAGCAACAAATCCAAGGAGCCTCACTAAACCATTGATTGGGCTTCAGCACAAGATTCGGCCCAACACAACTTGACCCGGATCGACTTAGGATTCAGACATGAATCCCTAAGTCCTTTCTTCTTTCTCTTCTCTTCCTTCTCCAGCCTTTCTCTTCTCTTCCTTCTCCAAAATCTCAGACTCCATTAACACAGCCCTTGAAGCTTCACCATGTTCAAGCTTCAAGGGCTTGTTATCTTTCACACTACCCCCATGGATCGGTTATTTTTGGGAAATTCGTTCCATAAAAACCCCATCTCCAAGTGAGAGAAAACTTTGTGAATGCCGAGGAATATATCATGACTAATATTGCCCCATATGAGTTGAAGCCGACTTTAAAAGCTTATCCCTGCTAGCCTTTATTGCCTCTCCTTTTGAGGTCTCAGACCTAACCAACTATTTTTTTAAACTTTCTCTACTTTGGTCACTTGGTCTTCAAATCCACCGTCTCAGTCTTTAATCCCACAATCGTCTTTTAGAGATTATCATTAATGTTAGTATGATAAAGTTGAGGTTGATATTACTCTCCTTTTTGAGGTCGCTCTCAACCTACTTAAGTCATTGATGCGCTTTATGAGAGCTCATATTATATTTGATATGTCACACAAATATTTACCATGACCCTTGGCTACCCCTCGTAGCCAAAGAACAAAACATGTCTAAGTGTTCCACAAATACCAAATAAGTTTAAATGTTAGGAAATCGAAGTAAGAGAAAAGTAACCACAAGAGTAAGAGAGAGTTTCCATGCATACGCGTTGGCAAGTAAATATTCGGCCACAAGATTTGTTTTCTTGGTTGATTGTGCAAATTTAGCAACAACATGGCCCAAGTGTCACACCTTCATAAGGATCTACTTGGCTTCTCCTTTGACATTTTCCACCTGCAAACTCCAGCACTTTCTTTTGCTAGATCCTGACTATGTTTGGGGGTTCCTTTGAGCCACAGATCTTTCTCTCGTGAGTTAACCTAACAACGTATGTCAAGCCTCCAACCGTATTCGTCTTTCCATGGGTCACTTTTAAAATGGGGGATATGTTTTTAGAAAGGCTTTTCTTTTCTATATTTTCGGTCACGGGGTCATTCGCTTGATTTTTGGTCTCTTGCTAGGGGCTCGGCGCCTCATTGGTATGAAGAGGATAGTTGATGTCCCTTATGGCAGTAACGATATAAGCCTCCAAATCCTCTTTGGTAGGTTTTTTCTTGGGGAGGTTGATCATTGCAAGGTCAGCTTTGGAAGGACTATCAATTTTGGCAGACAATTAATCCATTGGCTAGAACCATAAGAAAAAGAAGTTTTTGGTGGTGTAAGTATTGTGAAACTTCTTCTCTCAATGCTCAGATGCATACTTGCCTAACTTTGATAGTAAATATCTGAATTTTTCAATGATAAGAAAAAAACATAAGGTTATACAAAGCATTAAAACTTAGATAAATAATCAAATAATCAAAGTCGTCTAACTATTTAGGAAGGCAAAGCATGAATATTACGCAGATCGCTTATTTTGACTCATCCATCTGTTGCAACTTCGGTGGGAGTTTTGGTTTGGGGAGGTTCATTGAACTTATGACGTGTTTAATATTAGTTATTCGGCCGTTATTTATTTAGATAGGATCTACCAGTCTGTATCTCTATCTGTTTTTTTGTTTTTATGGAAATTTTCCCTTCATTTGGTATCAGAGCCCGTGTTGGAGATCACTGGAAGGCAGTTGCGGTCATCAAACCGATGGCGAGAGGAGTCTTAATCCCGATTCAATATCCAACGTTAAGCGAAACGAACTACGGCATATGGGCTGTCAAGATGGAGATAATCTTGCATTCGCTAGGAGTACTGTTGGTGATTGAAGGTGAAGACATAGACTCAAAGATCAAGGCGCCATGACAGCCATTTCTCCAGCGGAGAAGCACACGGCAAAGGAGGCTTGAGACGCACTCAGGGAGATGTGGGTTGGCAGGTTGGCAAAAATCGCGTCAAGACTGGCGTCAAGAAGGCACGCGTAGAGGTGTGAAACGGCACGGTAAAGAGAAAATCAGGCAGACGACAAGCAGACGACGAACAAGACAGCAGTCAAGTTCATTGGCAGTTATTTAGATATGATCTAACAGTTAGTATTTATCTTCTATATAAGAAGAAAACCCGTGTATTGATATTTGAAATGAAAGTTACATTTCCACGCTTGCTGTTTATATAAGTGTTTATATATATATATTTGTCCGTATCTCTATCTGCTTCTTTGTTTTTAGGGAACTTTTCCCTTCAGAGGTTACCTCTTCCTCTCAGGCTCCACTTATAAAAATGAAGCTTTGCTTCCAGCTTTTGTATGAGTTAGAATCTGAGAGAGAGAGATGAAGATTGAAGAACTTGTAACTGAATCTTTTATTATTGTAAACTTTCTCTACCTTTCTGTATTTACATTTGTATTATTTATAGACATTCAAATTCTGTTTAATTGTGTAACAGAATCAGTTAGGTATTGTTACAAGTTGGTTATTGTAATGGACCTTGATAACAAACTTGGCCCATACAAAACAAACAATCAAAGCCAAGCTTTAGGTCCAGCATAACAGATTAGTTCAACACATCATGACCCGGTCCAGAAACACAGCCCATCATATAAAAGACTTAGAAACACAGCTTCACTCCCTTCTTGTCTGTCCAAACCCTAAATCGAAACACAAGCCTCCATCTTTCCCAATTCAATCAAACCCTAGATTAACACAGCCACCTTCTCCTTTTCTGAGACTTTGTCTTCTTCAACTTCAACTATTCTAACTTCCCCCCTCAAACGAGACGGAGGTTCACCAAGGCTCAGTTTGTCCAGAAGAAACAAGAATCGATTTTGAGACAGAGGTTTTGTGAGCAAATCTGCAACCTGATCGTGAGAAGGTATGTACCTTATATCTAGTAAGTTTTGTGTTACCATATCTCTTATGAAGTGTAAATCTAACTCGATATGTTTGGTTCGAGCATGAAAAACAGGGTTTGAAGCAAGAGAACTCGCTCCAAGGTTATCACACCAGATAACCGGAGCTCTGTGAAGATCTAGACGAATTTCACGAAGTACTTATTGTATCCAGATGAGTTCAGAGGCCAGATTTACAAGGGATCTGTATTCTGACTCTGTACTCGATCTGGAGACAATCCCTTGTTTCTTAGACGACCACGAAACCAGGGAGTCACCCAGAAACACGCAATATCCACCAACAGATCGACGGTCATCCAACGAGGCAGCCCAATCGGCATCAGTAAAGCCTGTGAGTTGGTGAGAGTCGCTTGGTTTGATGTGGAGCCCCATCGTCTTAGTACCAGATAAGTATCTCAGAACGCGTCTAGCACATTGTAGATGAATTTTGGTAGGATTTTGTTGAAACTGACTGAGTTTGTTAACAGCAAACGCAACGTCAGGTCTAGTGTGCAGTAGGTACTGTAAAGACCCTAACAAACTTCTGTACCTTGTAGGGTTCTGGAGCAGTTCACCATCAGTCTGGGAGAGAGGTGGAGTCACCTTCATTGGAGTCGTGCAGGAGTTGGCATTAGACAAGCCTTCTTTAACAAGTAAGTCTTCAATATACTGTGTTTGAGTCAAAAACAGACCAGACCCATCTCTTTTAGCCTCAATACCCAGAAAAAGCGTTAAAGACCCCATATCCTTTAGAGCAAATTCAGCATTAAGCTTCTGAATAAATTTGGACACATAAGAAGAACAATTTCCAGTGACAATAATGTCATCTACATAGACCAGTAGAATGACAAAAACCCCTTTAGACCGTAGAAAGAACATAGAGTAGTCAGCCTTTGAATTTTGAAAACCCCATAAGATCAGGGTATCCTTGAGCTTGGAATACCAGGCTCGAGGTGCTTGCTTTAATCCATATAGAGCCTTATTTAGCTTGCATATGTGGTTAGGATACTTAGGATCAATGAATCCTTGAGGTTGTACCATGTACACCTGTTCCTTGAGATGCCCATTTAAGAAGGCATTATTGATATCAATTTGCCTGATGACCCAGTCCCTAGATACAGCAATAGTGAGTACTAACCTTATCGTAGAGGCTTTAATCACTGGTGAGAAGGTCTCATTGAAGTCAACACCAGGTTGTTGATGAAAGCCTTTAGCTACAAGTCTGGCCTTGTAGCGTTGAACAGACCCTCCTGGGTTATATTTAACTTTATACACCCATCTGCACCCCACCAGACTCAGGTTACTACTGTGGGGAACAAGAGACCAAGTATGATTGTTTACCAAAGCATCATATTCACATTTCATGGCCTGAAACCATTGAGGACATAAAACAGCCTCTGAAAACTTAGTAGGTTCTTTAACAGTGGTAATAGATGTAACAGTAGTTCCTGAGTAGATATGCTTAGGTTTTGAAATACCATCTTTAGCTCTAGTGGTCATAGGATGCCTGTTAGATATAGTTTGAAGGGTAGTTTGATTATTTGTTCTGTCAAAAGATAGCTCAGTGAATAGCTCACCAGGGTTTGATGATTGTATTTCAGGTAAAGTGCTGGGCAAGGAGTTTTGAGGAGCTATGGGATCTTGTGAAACAGGTTGAGTTTGTGGAGAGATGGCAAGGCTATCAGGTGAGTTATTACAAGGTACATACGAGTTTGTTTTGTTACATTGTTCTGAGCATAAAGGTTGGTTAGTGTTTGGATGTTGGAGACTGTTTTGGTGGCTGTTAATGTGTTGTAGATTAGAGGTCTCAGTTGGTATGTATAGATTAGGAAACTTAGGCAACCAGGAGACTCTAGAGACAGACTCAGAGGACTTAGTGTTTAGGAAACCAGACATACAAGGAAACTCACACTCATTAAAAATGACATCCCTTGACACATAAACTCTCCCACTAGGACTGAGACACTTGTACCCTTTGTGAACCCCACTATACCCTAGAAAGACACATTTGATAGAATGAAACTGAAACTTATTAGTTTGATAGGGTCTAAGACAAGGAAAACAAGTGCACCCAAAGATTTTAAGAAACATGTAGTCTGGTTTAGAACCAAATAGTTGTTCAAAAGGAGATTTGTCTTTTAAAAGGAGTGTAGGTAACATGTTAATCAAGTAGACAGCAGTATGAAAAGCTTCTGGCCAGAACTTGTGAGGAAGACCAGATTGAGCTAGAAGGGTCAGACCAGTCTCAGTGACATGTCTGTGCTTCCTTTCTGCTCTACCATTCTGAGCAGAAGTGTAAGGACAGGATGTCCTGAGCTGGATCCCTGATTCTTTAGCCAAGGATAGAAAAGACCTGAACTCACCACCCCAGTCAGATTGAAACACTTTGATTTTTCTATCAAACTGATTTTCAACAAGAGTCTTAAACTCTTTAAACACAGTTAGAGCCTCAATTTTGAACTTTAGTGGATATATCCATGTGAACCTACTGTAATCATCTACAAATAATATGTAGAATTTATGACCAGAAGTAGATAAGATAGGAGCAGGTCCCCACAAGTCAGAATGAATTAAATCTAGGACATTAGAAGAGTGAGAGACAGAATTAGAGAAGGGTAAAGAGTGAGACTTGCCTAATTGACAATCATCACAGAAAATTTTTTCATTGCTAGCAACAGTAGGTAGATTACAACTTTTCATCACAACAGACAGAACACGTTTAGAGGGATGGCCCAGTTTTTTATGCCACCAAACCTTTAGGGAATCAGAAGAACTAGTATGAACAGACACATGAGAAACAAAGGAATTTGACTTAGGAAAGGTTGCCTTAGTAGTCCTAGTAATAGAAGAGTCCTCCAACTTATAGAGCCCATTTTCAACCCTGCCTTTAAGTAGAATCATCCCGGTTGTCTTGTCCTTCACAAAACATTCAGAAGAGTGAAACTCAATAAAAATATTTTAATGAAGAGTTAATTGAGACACAGAAACTAGGTTTTTGTTGATATAGGGCACATGTAAGACACTGTTTAGGAGGATCTGTTGGTTGGTCTTAGTAGATAGGCAAGTCTTACCTAAGTTAGAAATGTTCAGTTTACTACCATTACCCACTATCACTGTTTTATTACCTATGTACTGAGTTTTCTAATTAAGCATCTTAGCTGAGTTGGTGACATGGTGGCTAGCACCACTGTCAACATACCAGCTTTCATCACCATTCCCTTGTTCTTGTGAAACTGTCATGACATTTTGATCCTGGTCATTTCTTTGCTGATCTGCTGGTATTTGCCCCATTACATTAGGATCATCCCTAAAGTAGCAATAGGCAGCCCCATGACCAAACTTGTTGCATATTTGACAAGTAGGTTTGTTGTTAGAATAATAGAACCTACCACCTCTGCCTCTGTTAGGACCTCTACCCCTGTAATTGTTAGAGTAGTTTGAAGAAGACCTTCCTCTAAAGCCTCTACCTTGATTCTTATTTCCATACCTTGAATTGGAGCCATAATTGTTGTTGTTGTTACCAGAAGACTTAGTTTCCGACTTGTTAGCAGAAGTGAGACTCAGGTTAGCCATAGAAATCTGAATTTTACCTAGTTGTTCAAGCCTGCTTTCGTATGTAAGAAGAGTAGCTTGTAGATCAAGCCAATTTTGGACATCTTTGTCACCTAGATGGACTGCAATAGGAGTGTATTCACTGTCAAGACCTGCCAAAACCTGTGAAACCAAATCACTTAGAGAGATAGGTGAACCAGCTAAAGCCAGACTATCAGCAATATGTTTCATCTTAGCTAGGTACTCCTCCATAGAACTATCTCCTTTCCTGATTATTTGAAACTCAGCTTTAAAGAAAGTCACTCTGGACTTTGTTTGAGAGCCAGACAGCCTTAACACCGCATCCCATAGGCCTTTGGAGGACTCCTCCTCCATCACCTGAGATGCAAATTCAGCAGAACCTGAGCTGAAGCATGGTGAGTCAGTCCCTGCCATTGAAGACGAGACCTGCTCTGATACCAAGTTAGAATCTGAGAGAGAGAGATGAAGATTGAAGAACTTGTAACTGAATCTTTTATTATTGTAAACTTTCTCTACCTTTCTGTATTTACATTTGTATTATTTATAGACATTCAAATTCTGTTTAATTGTGTAACAGAATCAGTTAGGTATTGTTACAAGTTGGTTATTGTAATGGACCTTGATAACAAACTTGGCCCATACAAAACAAACAATCAAAGCCAAGCTTTAGGTCCAGCATAACAGATTAGTTCAACACATCATGACCCGGTCCAGAAACACAGCCCATCATATAAAAGACTTAGAAACACAGCTTCACTCCCTTCTTGTCTGTCCAAACCCTAAATCGAAACACAAGCCTCCATCTTTCCCAATTCAATCAAACCCTAGATTAACACAGCCACCTTCTCCTTTTCTGAGACTTTGTCTTCTTCAACTTCAACTATTCTAACTGTATGATTCTGAAAGCTTATGCATTTCATCGTTGTCGATACATTTTCAACAGCCTCTCACAAAGGAAGTAATGGGTGCTCAATAATTCTAAAAAATTCTCGATAAGCCCTAACTAAGCTTGGCAACGAAACTTCTAACGGCTAGAAAACTCCAAATAAGGATTTACAGTAGCTAAAGGAGTGTGCTACTTCGACGCAATCGATGTTCACTAAACTAACCAAAGACTATGTAATACATAATATATGTGAGGTGAGAGTTAAATTCTGAAATTATTCCTGACACAATTTTCAAAATATTGATATTTATATGTTCTGTTGGGTTACTACAAAATTGGAGAAGAAAGACTTCTTGTCTATGAGTATATGGAGTTTGAGAGTCTTGACAAAGTTGTCCACGGAAAAATAAAAACATAGTTGACTTGGAAGGTTAGGTAAGAGATTGCAAAAAGTGCGGCATAGTTGAACTCCGAGCGTCGGATTGTAGGATGACAAGGCTTATTATAAGCGCACTAGACACGTATCTAAGTTTAAGCACGATTGCATGGATTCCAGGGGCTTTGAACAGTACATCGTCCCTCGACTATCACGTTTGGTGGCAAATAGTCCCTTGACTTTCAAATGTCCGTTGACAGTCCCTGGACTATCGCGTTTGGATAAAGTTAGTCCACCAGATCCTCTAATCCATAAGAGGCTGCCACGTGTCACCATAGTCCCCAGATTTTTGTATCACCACTAGTCCCTTGAGTTTAGTTTTCTGTAATTTTCTACATTTTGGGTTTGACCTAAACTCAAGGGACTAGTGGTGATACAAAAATCCGGGGACTATGATGACAGGTGGAAGCCTCTCATGGATTAGAGGATCTGGTGGACTAACTTTATCCAAACGCGATAGTCCAGGGACTGTCAACGGACATTTGAAAGTCAAGGGACTATCTGCCACCAAACGCGATAGTCGAGGGACGATTTACTGTTCAATGCCGGATTCCAGGCTATGTCCCATTCGAGTACTATCAAAGTTTTCGCTACACTGCTAAAGATGATGTCTACTCATTCGGGCTCGTTCTTTTAGAGCTCCTGATTGGAAAACGACAAACCGGCCAATCGATGAAGAGAAAGGGGCAAATGGAATTGATAGACACATAGCTATTTTTGGCTATAAAAACAGATGAAACTAAAACTGAAGAAGTTAAAAGAAATGTTGAGGTACTTAGATATCTTACTTCAATTGATGATTTCCCTTCTTGTTTTTTCTATAACTTTAGTGCTATCTCTTTTCTCTCTCTTTTAGTATTTGTAATTATTTTTTTCAGTTGATGAGCGTTTTCCAAATGCATTAAAATATGGTAAAAAATGTTGTTAAAAAAAATCACATATATTCCCATCACATAACCGTTATAACACAAAGCAATATAATACAAACTAATATAAAACCCAAGTAATAAATTAAAGCGAAAATACTACGATAACATAAAAAACAAAGAATGCAATAACAAAAAAGACAAAGAATGAATTAATCTTCTGGCCTACTGAATTTTCATGTTTTGCCAGAGATTGAATATTCTAGCCTGCTTATTTTTCATGTTTTGGAAAGATTTGATGGAGAAATTTGATATAAGAAAGTGTTAAAGTCTTAAAAAAAATTCTTTAATATCATTATAGAAGTGAATATTGTTAAAATTGATAAAAAAAAGTATATTAAATAAGAAACATTGTGTATAGAAACATATTTTAATAGTATTAATATCATAAAAATATTTTTTTACAGAAATAAAAAATTAATAGTAATAGATAACAAAGTTAAAACACATTTTAAGATTAATAAATAATAAATTTTAATAATATTAAAGTCTAAACAATAATAAGTAATATATTAAAAAAATTTAACACTAATAAGTAATAAATTTTTAAGATTAGTAAATTTAACAATACTAAAATTATAGAATAATTAACAGTAATAAAATTTCTACCATAACAAAGTTTTAAAGAATATTAAATTTCTAACCATAACAAAATTTTAACAATATTAAATTTTCACACTAATAAATTTTTAGCAGTTTTAAAAGAAATTAAATTTTTAAAATTTAAAATTTAGTATTTTTTATATTTTAGCAGTTCTAGCGGTTTTAAAATTTTAGTAGTTTTACAATTTTAGGAGTTTCAAACTAATAAAAGTTTTAGAGTTTTAACAATAATAAAGTTTTAACAATATTAGTTTGTTTTTTTACGTTTTAAATTTTTTTTTATCGAAACATATCATTCACACCACTTGTTTGATTTGTCTCATAAAAATAAAGACAACGATGGTTTTAGTATTTTTGGATTTATAATTAAAAAGATACAAACTATTAAAAAAAGATTAAAAAAAAATATTTTTGGTTAAGAGTTAGGTACAATATTATGAAAAATGGTATTATAGTATTTTTATGATTATGTATCACATATGGATAATGATATTATTTGATATCAAATGTTAAACTTTATCTAATATTAGTCTTAATATTGAACTCGTCGTTTATTTAACGGTGAACTACCAATAAATACCCAACCAAGTAAGTTATTACCACGTAATACCCAAAATTGGTAAGCTACCAATAAATACCTTGACCATAACATTGGATAAAAATACCCTCATTAGTATAAACACGTCGCTCTAGGTGGCCCTCAAGGGGTAGTCGAGTTGGTTGAGTATGGCATGTTTGTGACCAAAGGTCATGAGTTTGAGTCCTTCTGCATACACCTTCTCGGCTGAGCCTGTCACCTTGTGTGGTTTACCTTCTGACGTTGGTTTGCAGGCTATCGCGTCAGACTGAAGGTTTACCACGTGCGCACTCATTGCACTCTGAGTAGCGGTTGCGGGTTCCCTCCAAAAAAACGCCGCTCTAGGTGAAGAGACGTTTTTCCCTCTTTGGAACCAAAACTTTTGACGTAATTTCTCTCTTTACTCCATTTTTCCTCTTAAACCAAGAAACAAGAAAACACGTACGAACCAAAAATCAGCCTCCACGAACTCTGATTTGAAGTTGTAAGACCTATATGAAGTTCCACACTCTATATGAAGCACGACTCGCTCTGGTTGACCTCCATTTGAAGCACGATTATCTCTGTTCAACCTCCATTTAAAGCACGACTTTCTAAAATTCAGAAATTAATATGTAAGAACTATGTATGCTTTCTTTATTTTTATATATGTAGGAGAATTTAGTTTTAGTTTGGAAGTCTTGAAACGATAAATAGGTTGTTAGTTAGGGTCCAGCACTAAAATATACGTTTGTGCTGTCATTTTTGGTAAACTAGGATTTGAGAGTATGAGAGTGTTGCACATTTTGCATTTAATGTGTTACATTTTAGTAATTTGGTGTACATGTCATACTACTACTGTATAATGCACTAAATAATATGTGTACATGGAATACTACTACTGTGTGTGTAATAACAATATGACGTAATGTACATGTAGTATTTGTAATATCCTACATTATTTGTTAAGTTGTTACCATGTTAATAAAATTATTAATACATTACATAGTTGCAATTAATGCTAATATAATAGTATTGTTACTACCATAGATAGTTTAGCATTCTCTATGTGCATTCACATTTTTCTACATGTAAAATTATCTACACACTTAGTTTACTACCAAGTTATCTTTAGACTATACATCAAGTGATCTTCATCTCCATCTCATATTTATGTGTATGTTACATACTTCTCCCAATCCTTACATTTAGCGAACGAGTCACTGACCACGCCTACGGGCTATGCAAGGGGCCATACTGAGCCCAGACCATAAAGTCTATAATACGAACGAGCTAATTTGGCCACGTATACGGGCTACGTAAAGGCCATACTGAGGCTAATACCTTTTACACGTTATATAAGCAAACTCATCTAGAGTCAAGCCTTTGTTGAGGAACGCAATAGGGTCAACATAACCTCACCGCGAATAAATTGAGGAGCAAATCTCACTCATAGCTACATAATGAGCCTTACTGAGCTCGATCTTGTAAGGAAACACAAAAGTTGAACAAACACATAGATCTTCACTCATATAACTATTTGTTATGATACCAATCGCATTTTCATGCAAGTGCCACTATTGTTTCTTACATGCCTACCATCTACACAAAATCTCCTACGACATTCAGTAATTATCCGTCACAAGTTACACAACATACTCACATAAAGCAAGTACATCTATATATAGTCTTCACTTCATCCTTCACAAAATATTAGGGCGGCTACACATCCTTACCCAACATAATCGAAGCGTGCCAAACAAACAGGTAACATCCCATCAGCCTACTAATTGTTAGATGTACTTTTTTCTTTGAAAAAATAGAGCTTGTTATCCTCAAGGGAGTTTTTGGCCGGAAAAGGTTTTTAATGAGGCAAAAAAAATTAAGTACGAACCAAGTTGGAGTCGTCTTTGATAACAGTTCGGCTAGGAAAATCAATATAACCAAGCCTTGTGACTATTGAAGTCTAGCCAGCATGGCTGGCATAGTTTCTTATGCATGATTAATGATGCCTCAACAAAAAAGATGCATGAAGATAGAGCTACGGAAACTGAAAAAAAAAACAAGCTCCATCAAAAGCAAAGAAGAACAAGAAGACTACACTATCCAGATATTATATGCGACTATTATATAGTCCTTAAGTTTCGCTACACTCCAACTCTAGGAGTAGGGGGGCTCCTGATAAGGTAATATTCCGTATATAATATCTGAATAAAATTACAATTTAATTATGCACTTTTTATTGCATATTTATTATTTATATTATGTAACAAATATAAATAAATCAGTAGAGAGAAACTTTTATGTAATAAATAGAAATAAATAAGGAGAGACCAAAGGTCTTGTATACTTTTTATAAATATGAGCTCACTTTGAGATGTAAATGAGATCAGAAGGTATACAAAAATTCTTTTATACATTTTTTCCTTTTTCTCTCTTTTTCTATTGAAATGGTTTATGTAATTTGTTAGGAATTTTATCCATAACATTGGATGAATTACATGGGTTTGTATTTAAAAAAATCTTTAAAATGGATATCATCATATTAGGATGAAGGACTGTGATAAATGGAAAATTGGTTTTAAAACTAAGTATGGTTCGTATTGTTTGATGTTTTGAGTGACCATTTTTTATTTCATTATGTGCAAAGGTGAAATATCATCGCTTCGCGTATCTTCTTTCTCCATCATTTACACCTATCGTATTGTTTTGCATCTTGTGGATTACTTTTACACATGAATCACATATTTGCACGTGTGGTTGTGCATGATATTTTTATTTTAAAAAAGCCTCACATGTTTATAATGTCCATTATGTATAGTCTCGCATGGTTTTACTACCTAGGCTGCAGTTTCACCTATTTTTATCAACACATCTCGTCTTGTTTGTTATATGTTGTTTTGCATTTTTCTTATAACTAGTTTACAATCTCGCCTATTTCATCAACATGTCTTTCCTTGTTAGTTATATGTGGTTTGATTTTTTTTCTTATAACCGGTCTCACGTTCTTTTGTATGAGAAAATGGCTCATAAAGCATGTTTTTTCCGATGTGGTCTAGTTAGCATATTAAATTTGATAAAAGAAAATAGTGGCATTTTTACTAATGAACATATCGAAGCTGCAAAGAAAAAGTATTTTCGTATGATATTGAAGGATTTTTATGATCTATGCAATGGGAGTATACAAATGAAAAAACATTATTAAATTATAACAGAGATCATAAATGCATACCATGTAGACTTTTAAAATATTGTTTGTTATATGTTGTTTTCTTCATTGCATCCAACATTTTAAAACTAACCACAAAATATGTTAAGGATATTTTGGGTTTGAAACATGGCTACGATGAAGTTCCTTTCAACTCTAAAATAGGCTTCAAATTTTGATACACCAATGGTCAATAAGGAGAGTCCATGATCATTAAAAACTATTTTATGGATGAAAATTGAAAAAAAAAAAATGGTAAAAAACAAATCAAAAGCAATATCAAATAATTTGATAAATGTATGACTTTATCATTGGTAACACATGTTTCACCTGTAAATAAGCTTGGTCATGTAACACATGATGCTGCATCAATGGTGTGATATGTTTAATCAGATATATAGTAGCGCATTATATTATTTTGCTCAAGTCTCGCACGGTCTATTTGCAATGGTTTCGCATGGTATATCTGTAGTAGTCATGCATGGTCTGTCCGCATGAATACCACTATTTATTTAATATGGATTGCTTATTATTGTGTTTTGTTTTACATGATGCAATAAACAAAGTCATTCGTACATGAGAGGGGATCAAGTTGTCAATGATGTGTTATTTTGTTAATTATGTTTATATTCTACATTATTTTATTCAGTATGAGGAGATGTACTGGGTATAACAACAGCCTTTTATGTCGAAGACCTTCAAAAAATAAATAATATCATTGGTCTAGAATAATCAAAGAGAAGCTACTTTGGTCAATTTGAACGCGTGTCTCTGAAAAACCTTATAGAGTTATCGGATGTGTTGCACTTTTAACAATTGAAATATTACTACATAATTAAACAAATAAAAAATTGGTGTAATGATACTGATATAAGTTTTTATACAGTCATTCATTATGCAGCATACAACCAATAATAGCAAATGTAATAGGAAATATACATGAAAAATAAACTAACATGTATTATTTGCATCTAGTCTCGCAACAATCTTTTAATGGGTCGCACATGCTGGTAAAGTAGATTGACTTCACACAAGTCTCGCGTGTATCAATGTTAAGATACTAAAGTCTCATATATTTAATGTATATAATATACCGGTATCGCATAAATAATACATTGGGTCTCCCATATATCCTATACAAAACTGGTCTTGAATGAATAAGTAATAAGAAACATAAAGCATATAACTTACTATTGTTATGGAAGAAAGCAATAGTCCTCTATGATTGTCGGTACAAAACACTCCATCAACAAACAAAAATAGACGGCAAAAATGAAAACCTTAAAGACAAGAACCATATGGTATGGAATATCGTTTGAACTTGTTTTTCGAAGTATATTTCAAATGACAAGCAATCATAATATCATGATTCTATAATCTTTTGAAGTATCCTTAAATAAATTAAACGAAGTAGAATTATCTCTCGAAACTCCCCTCCTCGCTTTCTCTAAACCATTCCATGAGAGAACTAAAGAAATATTTGAACTGTAGTCTTGTTTAACAAACAATTTTACACTTTTCGTAGTCACCAATTTGCATGTTCGTATAAAGTCCTGAATTTCTGTAACAATCAACTCAAATGGTAAAAGTTTCATACGTTCTTTAGAAGAACCGGGCTGCAAGTATACAAGTCAACAAATATATCGATGAACATGAAATCGGTGGTCGAGTCAAGTCATGCATAAAATCTTCATTTACATTCATTTGAGACTTTATTTTCACAATAAGCACTTATTTTAGATCTTGTATTATGCGTATATTGGAAGAAAAAACCATACTCTAAGGCATAACACCATAAAACTAACCTTAGGGATGCAATACCTTGATAAAAAACTTGCCCAACACCTGTAATAGTATCAACAAACTGGTAAAACCACGCTATTTTTTCTTATGATAAAAAAAACTTAATCATAACTACTCTCTCTACTAATTAATTGATTATTTGAAAATTAATATAGACTATTTACATATTTGTTCAACACCTCATCAAGTGCATGATGTTAATAAAAAACAAACACTTTTGAAACACTCAACATCAAGAAATGCTACAAAACCGACAAAATCTGCCTGATTCGTAAATAAAAAAATCATATTATCACCGCAACAGTAACTCATACTTTAATTACCTCTAACCAACACATATCATCTAATTTTAACATGATTTTGAAACTTTCAAAGTCTTCAAACTAACTAAGAGGAATGATTACAATTTGATCATTTTGTTCGAAAATGCACACTCAAAATCTATACTGCATTACACAATTCGAATATAATTAGGAGCAATCAATGTGCCTCACAATAATATATATATGTCTAATCTCGCATATATCAATATGAATTATTACAGTCTCCCATATTTCATAAAAAAAAGTTGTAGTCTCGTATATAAAAATATTAATATGCATGCATGTATGTCTCGCATATTTTAGTAGTACGTCCCGCATACTAGACGTATGCTAATTTTTAGCATCTTATGTTAAAATCACCACATGTATCACATCTTGTTGTCTTACTGTGTCGAATCTTATATAAAAATACATGCAAACTATAAATTCGACTCATCAAATATTACACAACCTAAAAAGTACCAGTAACCCAAAAAATACAGATTACAGACAGTTTATGACTTATTATATAAAAAAATGAAAAATTATATTTGAAAAATGAGTATCTCGATTATCTTTGTCGGAATCAATAGCTCTCTTTAATCAAGGTACGTATATTTCTCTCTTTAAAATTTAAAATTTGAATCGTGAAAAAGATAACATGTTTTCTCTTTCTAAATTAAATGTTTTATGAAAAAAATTATATAATTGATTGACCATATTTAGGATATCATGAAAAAAATAGTATTAAATTAGACTTAAATGTTAAATAAATAATAATAATATATGAAATACTAAATTGCAGCAAAAATAATAACAATAATGTTAGATTCATTTACCCATATTTCTTTTTATTTAATTTAACTCAAGGAATATATCATTTTTTATATCTTTTTTATTTTTTATTTGTAAGTTATATATATATATATATATATATATATATATATATATATATATAAAAGTAAATAATATAGTACATGAGTTAAATTAAATGGTATATATATATATATATTAAATGGTAAATTATATATTATATTTAAATTAGTTGTTTCAAATCTAATTAAACTCAAACACTTGTTTTGAAACATGAACAAAGCAAAATATATGAACCGTTCTCATCACCTATCTTATCACCAGAAACTCTTATCAAAAAATATTTACCTTTGATTTTATATTACTTTTTTATTAATTTAACTATTAGTTTTAATTAATTATGAATAAAAATATTATTATTTGGTTATTTTTTATTTATTAGTAAATTTGGAGCAAAATAAGATTAAGATTGTACATAGAAGCTATAAAAGCCAAGAACTTCAAGATAATTAGAGAAAGAATAAAAGAAAGAAAGGCCAAAGATAAGAAATTAATTTAAAATAAGGATCTAAATAATTTAGTTTCTTAAGAATAAATTATAATATATTTATTATTTAATTTAAAAGAATAATATAATTCTTTTATTTTATTTAATATTATAATTATAGTTTCATTGTCGTATATTTTTAGAAGATTAGGGTGAATAAAAGAAGTCCATAACTCTTTCTATAAATAAAACTCTAACGAAAGATCGCACGATAGTCAAGATTCTACTTTTTTTTATTGTTTTTGTTTTTATTATTAGGGTTATGTTCACTAGGAGTTAAACCCTTTTGTTATAGGGTTATTAAACATCTGTATATACATTTTGTAAATGTAGTATATTTTATTTATTTATTTTGTTTTGTCTTTATCTTTAGTATTGATGTTAATCCTAATGTTTTCAATTTCTTACGGGATTAATTGATTGATCAAATATTTAGGTTGAGACCGAGAGATAATATCTACTTCTGAACTATATCAATACCACTGGGTTGAATGAGTAGTTTACTATGACCATGACCCAGTGAAGTCTGAACTAGACTTTAGAATTTATGACCTAATTGTAGGAGGTAGGGGACTAGAGACATAACCAGCGATACAAAAAGGTTAGTTATGTGAGATCAAGAGATGATCACAACACTCTGAAAGAGAACCTGGCTTTAAATAATAATTTTAAAAGTTAGGTTAATTTGATTATATAAAAATACATTATAAATTGTTGATACATGTTTAGTAACGGTAAAATTATTTATATAATTAATTAATTTCAATTTTAATATTATTTTATTTTTATATTTAAACTTTATTTTTGTTTATTAATTAGTATAATTATAATATTAATCTCTACTAAAAATAGATTAATTCCCTTGGGTTCGGTATTCGAGTCTTAATATACTCATAAAACTACAACGGAAATCGTGCAATTGCGATTTTTCCTATTAATGATTAAATGGATAAAACTTTTATTAGATATATAAAAACTAAATTGTGATGGTGCTTGCATGTAAAATCGGAAATCTAGTGGTGGAATTATAATTAGAAATAATCATGGTGTATTGATACATTCAATTGACATATTATATGGGGAACAATCTTCATTGATAGCTGAAGCTAGAGCTATGTTAGATGGTCTTATGTTTTGTAAATGGGATATTATATTCTTGACATTAAAACTTATTCATTACTCTTGTTTGAAATGTTTTTGCTATGGTAAAGCTCTCTTGTATCTTGAACCATTAGTAAATTGATGTATAAAACTAATATCATCACCAATGGTTATCAATTATATTTTTTGTTAGCATAATTATGTTGCGGATTGGGTAGTTAAACACACCCTTAAAGCTCAATCCAACTGTGACATAACTCTGTTTGATGCTCCCTTTCCATTAAGAGCAATATTAGGGCTAGAAATCTTAAATATGGGATATCAAAAACTTGAAAATTGAAGTTTTTTACACTTTCTCAAATGCTTAATCATCATATTACTCATGTGGTTAACCCTAGTCTGTAGGTACCACCTGACTACAATAATGTTTTTATGTTGCAGGTCACATGTACCATCTAATTGTAAAAGTGGAATCTGAACTCTTGGATAACATCAATCCTCTCAAGGTTATTATCGTGATTACTTAAGCAAATAACATTCCAAATTTTATATCATTGTATTGACTTAGTACATTAAGGCTAAAACTAATTGAATTCTTATCAAAGTTACAATCATGCGGAAAAAATATATAAATTAATCTATGCAAATTTTGAAATAGCAAATACTGGACGAATTGGGTTAAAATCAAATACCAGTTTATAAATTTTTGATTCAAATATGACAAATGATATATATTTATATCAAATAGACAGTGTCGGATCAGTAACCAACAATAATAAAAAGGTTTCCTTCCTTAGGTATAAGTTTTGTTGATGGATGAAATATCCCGATTTCGTTTTAAATCACTAAATTTGTTAGTGCTTATTATAGATATTGTATACCATATTTTCTAATCATTTTTTTCTTAAAATTTGCTGCCTTTATTGATATATTTTGGAGTACATGGGCTTAATGATAAAGTCTAAAAAAATACCAGGGACTAATCATTACAATAAGCAATTAACACTGATTTTGAATTGTTGCCTTGATGAAGAAGATGGATAGAGAAAACAAAACTCTAGGAGAGAGAAGAGAAAACCAGACCATAAAAATATTTAGCTTGACAGAACCCTCAATGATTAAGAGACCATATATCCAGAGAGATGAAACTTGATTTAACCATTGAAGATAAGAACCAATCTTGTCGATTAACACTGAGGGCTAAATCTGAAGTAACTAGTTCCCTAGCTCTTAAGGAAGTTGATTGATCTGAGAGGATTTGGTGCTTGAGTAAGAGTGAAGTCCATATTTTTTCTTTCTTTAAGAGTGTTCTTCGAAATCCAGTCAATAACTTTGTTCTGCTCCTAATAGATATGAACAATGGCCATTGAAGAGTCGATTAACTTTCTGCAGCAGGTGATGATGGGTTTTAGGTACCAAGTGGCTTTTCCATGAAGAATAAGCTTCACTAAGATTTTGGAATCGATTTCTATGTCCTGGTTAGAGATATTTTGAGAATGAAAAATTAGCAAATCATCCAACAATGCTTTGCACTCAGCTACAAAGGGAAGATTTTTTCCATAGATTCTTCCAACCCAAAATGATGTTGACATTATGGTCTCGAATGAGACCTCTTCCACTGGTTTCTCCAAAGATGTTACAAGCACCGTCATTATTAATCTTGAAGTGATTAGCTTTAAGATTCTTCTATTTGAGAAATAAAGGGATTCTAGAGCTAGCGAGGTGGTTCACACAACCCAAACTGATAGCAGCCTTATAGTACCTACTGCAGTGAGAATGCTTGAGCATATTAGCTTTGTCAAGACCAGAAAGAATAAAGATTACAAGGTCTATTATGGACTTAAAGCTCGTATTCTGATTTTGATGCTTCTTTTTGTTTCGGGACGTCTAGATTACCCATGATATAATTGGGGGTAGAATAGTTCTTATATCACAATCTTTGGAGGTAGACTGATACCATGATTCAATAAGGTGCGCAAATGTTATATTGGTTGTAATGTGAGTTTTGAAGAAAAAGCTGAAATAATTCCAAACTGTCTATGATTGAGTACATTGAACAAGAATGTGGTTTTTCGATTCTGAGTTGTTGCAGAATTGAGATTTGAAGGCTAGATGAAAATATTTCATTTTCATAGTAGAATCAGAATGAATCTAGTTGAAGAGGTCTCTCCATAAGAAAAATGAACATTTTCTAGGTGTGACAGATTTTTTTCAGTTAAAATATCCATCAGAAGAGAGAGACCAGTTGATTTTATTTCGCTTATTGTTGAGGGAAAGCGACCTAATTTTGGAGATTTCAGAGGATGTAACAGTGTGATTGAAATCTTTAACGTTCCATTCTTCATTGATCCAAAATATATTCACTTTTAATTTTTATGCATTCCACATCCAACTTATTTCATCAGTCTCATTGAAGTAAATAATAGGCTTCTTTGAGCACCAATTCTCAAGCCAAAAATCGATGTTTCCCAAACTAGGGTTCTAGAAGATATACTTTTTTCAGCCTTATCTGTTATGTTTCTGATTCTGGACCAGGTGTTAGATTTTCTAGTTGGGGAAGGAGCAAGAATGGGGTGAACGTTTCTACAAAACATTTACTTCATTATATTTTCCCATAAGGATTCTTGGGCTCTAAAAATGAACCAAAGTTTGAAAGAATATACTTTTCTGAGATTCCTCTAGCTTTCGGACATTAAGACGCCGCCTTTTTGTAAGGTTTTCATAAGCGATCCCATTTTGACCAGGTGATAGTTTGGTTATTTTCTTTATTTCCCTCCAAAAATTTGTTGAAAATTTTCTCTATTCTGTAAATAAAAGTTTTGGGAAGATTAGTGTGTTGGATCAGGTAAATGGGATATGTAGACAAGATTGGTTGTATCAAATGAGAGTAAATCAAGATCCTAATCAGAAATTTTATTTTGACTCTTAGCCATCAAGTCTTCAAATTTGTTGATTCTGGTTGATGAGCTGGTAATGGAATCTATGTACTTGAATGACTGATTTTTGTGTTTAAATTCATAGAGATTTTCGAATTTTAGAACTCTGTGAGTAATCTTATTGTTAGAAACAATAATCTTTTATTTGTCATTGCTGATAAGTTGACCAGATACTATGTGATAGTGAGATAGAAATTTCTTGAACTAGAGGATATAAGAGACTGAACCATTGCAGAAAACCATAAAGTCATCAACAAACGAGAGACATGGTATGATATATCCTCTAGATTTGTATCTTAAATTCAAATTTCCTTTAGCTTCTTGATGTCCCTTAAAAAATATTCCTCTGCCAAAATGAAAAGGCTTGGAGGCAGTGGGTCTCCTTACCTCAAACTCTAAGTGGCTCTGAAATACCCTTTCATTTTACAATTTATCATAATGGATGAATGAACATTGTTGACACAATTGTTAGCCACAGATAGAAAGTTAGAGTTAAACCCAAATGTAAACAGAAGTTTAAGCAGAAACCTGTGATTCAGCCTATCGAAGGCTTTGGCCATTTCCATATTAAGAATTATGTTACTCCCCTTAATTTTTGAGTTGAGATCATAGCTTAGCTCTTGAGAAATAAGGATGGTTTCTTGAATAGTCTTGCCTCTAACAAAGGCACCATGTTATTTAGAGATTAGATTAGGTAGGATTGCAACTAATCTGTTGTTGATGATTTTTGAGATTATTCTACTTAGCATTGTAGTTAGCCTTATGCGTTTGAACTCTTTCCAGGAATTAGGATGAGGGATTTTGGAAATTACACAGATGGTTGTAGCTTGAATACCATTAGGCAGTAGACATCATTTGAAAACATCATGGATAGCTTCACAAAGATCTTTAGAGATTGGTTTGGTTTATTTTGGGTTGGGGTAATTTTGTAGAGTGTTTTGTAAAGTATTTTGAGTATTAAGTGTTTGGTGTATATAGTAGTGAGAGAATTGAGAAGCCTGGTTGCATTAAATGTTCATTACCCTCATTAATGAGAGTGGTTGGGGTATTTATACTCTTAATTAAGGACCCATGGGGTTATAGGTCAAGTTAAGGACCCATTAGTCTTTTAAGTTGATTATCAAATAGCTTAGTAGCAAGGTATTATGTGTTTTTACTTTTGTCGAGTTCGGATAATTTAGTGGCATGTCATTGTCCAAATTACCCATGTCAAGATAATGCAGTGGGTTGTGTATGGATATTCCGAACTCATCAGAGATGATATTCCAGCAAGATTTGTGAAAAATTTCATTGAATACATTAGGTCCTGCAGCACAAATAGAATTAAGGGAGTAAATTATACCAGAGATTTCCTTAGAATCATGAATGGTCATTAGCTCAGAGTTTTCTTCATCTTTAACAAGATTATGGATAAAATCCATAAGGTCATCTTCATCAGTAGCATTGGAATTAGAAGATTTAGTTATAAAGTATTCCACAACAGAGTTCCCTATATCTTCCTGAGCGTCAAGACATTTAGTCTCATCCCATATGCAGTTTATTATGTTCTTTTGCCCTATTTTTAACAATTTTATGGTAGACTACTGTGTTTCTATCACTATCATTCAACCACATAGAGTGAGCTTTCTGTTCCCAGTATACTTCTTCCATAACAAGTAAGATGAGATGAGTATCCTTGGATTTGTCAAGAAGAGATTTGTCAACAGGAGAGTTAGAACTTAGATATGATGATTCCCTAAAATTTATTCCCTCTTCAGTTTGTATAAGAACATTAAAAAAATTGCCAAAGACTTCTTTGTTTTATGCTCTAAGATCAGACTTAAGCCTTTTGAGCTTGTACCAGAACCTTTGTAGAGGGAACTTTGGCATGTCTACAGCCCAACCTTTCTCAACAAGATCAAGGAAACCTGGATGCAACACCCATATATTAAGAAATTTGAATGAGGATTTAATTTTTTTCTAAATTGGTAGAGATAGTGATAGTAATAGGGCAGTGATCAGAGCAATTTTTAGCTAGGTGAACAACATATGTGTTGTCAAAGTAATTCATCAAGGGGGAGTTGTAGATCACTATGTCCAGGTGTTGCCATTTACTTCTATTAGACTAGGTGAATCTTGAACCAGATTAACCAACATCAAGGAGGTTGTAGTCCATGATAGCATTATTGAAATCTTCAATGCTTCTAGAGCCAACTGTGGTACATGAAAGTTGTTAATTGGGGTTTGTAGTTGCATTAAAATCACCCAAAATGATCCATTTTTAGAGGGATAATCTAAGGATCTAAGGTTGTCCCAAAGAGTCATCATGGTTTCTCTTTCAACATTTAGTGTAGATAACATTGGCTTTGAATTCTTTATTAAGGGAAGGGTAGTAACTTTTTAGGTGTAAGAGTTGATCTTCGTTTAGTAAGATCTCCACTTTAAAATCTTGATGCCACTTTACCTAAATTTTATTACTCATGTTCTGAGTGAAAAAATTAAAATTAATTTCTTAGAGACCAACTGGAGGTTGGAAAGGTGAATCATAGGTTCTTGGATTGCCACAAAACTTGGATTTACTGATTTTCTTTTCAGAGAATTTAATCTCCTTATTGTTTCTTTGTTTCCTAACTCTCTCACATTCCAGTTTAAAATTGAGATTGTCATTCAATGGATGGAGAGGGTTTCAGAGCCCTCTTGAGCTGAATTAGTTTGGATGAAACAGGACCATTAGAGTTCCATTCCAGCTTTTAGTTTTTGTTTCAACCTTCTTGAACTCACTTCCCTTTTTTTTTATTTCTATTTGCAAGTGTACTATGGAGACTTCCAACAGTTTCTTTAGTTGGAGATAAGGATTCAATATGGGGAAGGTGATCTTTAAATAAATATCTTATGTCAATTGTGACTAAAGCCTCAATTATTTCAGGATCAATAGCCATCAGGTTGGTGTTTAGGTATTTTGTTCTTGTAGAGAGCTCTTAAGTAATTCCATGTTCTACAGTTTTTTCAGGATAGTAGCTGTCCAGTTTAGACTTTTCTGTAGTTTTCTTTGCAGAAACAGTTTTAACAGTGCAACTCTCAGTTTGTATGCTACTGTTAGCTTTGTTAACTATGATTGATTTTAACTTTGAAGTACATTCATTCTCTACATCAGGCTGAGTAGGGATTTGTTTCTTGGGTTCATTGCTTTAAGTGGTTGTATCTTTCTTGCATTTCGGTTTACATTGACCAATGTGGAAACATAGGGGGTTGATTAGTGTGTGCTTTGATAAACTAGGCAAAGATTCTTTATCCTTGGTTTCGAAATTGATAATTGAGTGGTCAATCTTGTGGTTGATTGATACATTCTTGTGATGAAATTCTTAAGTTCTTAGTTTCAGAGTATCAACGTAAAATAGCAAAAATAACTCTGAAATTACTGGTTCCTTGATAGGGTCTTCTCTTCTGTTTGATTTTTCAAATGCAGGGTTATATCTGACGTTAGGCACGTCTCTTGCCATTGAGAAAGTATTTTAATTTTTTCGAGAACCATGTCTCAGAGATTGATATTCATTTTGTTTCCTGAGTAGAGGAAATTAAGTTTCGAACAGAGCAATGTTACCAGGAAGAGATCTTGTTGAGTTGATTGAGGTATTTGGAGAGTTGATTGGGGTATTTAGAGAATTGATTTCACCTTCTTTTATGGCTGGGAAATCGATTAATTACTGAGAAGAAGAAGCTGATTCACCATCAACGACTGAGAATAAAGAACTTCAGTCTTCTTCTTGAAAAAAAACAAAGCAAATATATAAAATAATTAGTATTCTCGTCTTTACTAATCATTTAGTAATAAGTAATTAGAAAAAATATATCATATAATTTTTTTTAATCAATTCGTAAAACATTCATTTTCTTTTTTTAATAGTAATGATATGTTTTATAGTTTATACTAAATTTATATATTGGCTAGAAACACATCGATAACTTTTTTTTAACTTTTTTATTTGGGTGAAGCTATTTTCCCATCATATTTTTTATTTCTTCTTTATTTCAAAATCAAAAAATAATTTATCACTTGCTTTTACTATCTTGCCCTCATTTTATTTTTTTAATTTATAACTTAATGTCATTAACCATTGCGAAATTCTTATATAAAAAACACATGATTAAACTAAATTAAATCCAACATATATGATTTAGCTTCTAAAATTAAACTCTAAAAACAAAAAAAAATCAAATTTCTTAAAGATTTACTCATGGAAGAGGAAGACATCCAAATCAAAGATTTAACACCAGAGAACATAATCCAATCAACCAACAAGTTAATTTAATCTTGTTTTTTTAGTTTTACATTCATGTAATTTAAAAATTTGTGTTAAAAAACATATTTTTAAAAATGCCGATTTGTACAGGTTTTAGCAGAAAACAACTAATTCTGATACAACATATAGGAATCAATTGCTTTTTTTTTCTAAAAAAAAACACCGGATTCCGAGACAACACCTCAGAATCAAGTTTTTTTTCATATAAAAAATGCACTTAATAATGAGATGTCGTCTCAAAATTAGGTGCATTTCGTCTGTTTCAATAAATAGTGGTGCATTTTCAAGTGTTTTGTTTAAAATATCGAATGTTTCTACTTTAGACGAACTCGAGAAAAAACGCCGTTGTTTTTCAAGACTAGAAGATAAATCGAATATGTGGTATGGTTTGGTATTTTTAAGAGGAATCTGAATAGGAGACCGTTTTTATTGTGGCTAGGCTAGGCTAGGGTTAGGGTTTATGGGTGATTGATGGTGAGAAGCTAATAAGGCTGGTTGGGTGTGCATAAGTTAATAGGGTGGAAGATAGGTGAGATAGTGGGAGATAGTCGATGAAGTTGCTGGAGAATGAATGAGTTTTAGAATAAAATAAAAAAAATAGATAAATATGTTATATCATTTAGGGAGGAAATAACAAAGTGGAGTTTTTATTTATTTATAGGAAAAATAAAAAATTTGATGGAGGAAATAGTTTCACCCTTTTTATTTTCTAGATTCTAGAAATAGGATGCTTCTATTTTATTTTTATTTTTTGTAATATTCTAATGGTAGGCATGCAAATAAAATATCCGGCCTAAAATATTAGTTTTACCTACCTGCATTATATTATATTATATTATATTATATTATATTATATTATATATATATATACTAAAAATGATGCTGTACATAAAATAAATGAAGGAATCATATCAAAGATATTTCACCAATTGATTTGGCACACAAATATAAAATACTTCAAAATAAATAATATAGTTAAATAAAAGTGTATATGCATTTGTCTTACATTAAAAAAAAAACTTTTAACTTATAAATATCTCAAATGTGTAACGTTAGAAAATTTCAAGGCCAAAAAGAATTGAAAAAACAAAACAATAATAGAATAAACTCTATATTATAAAATAATTAAGTTTTGTAACGTATGAGAAACTTAATTTTTTGGTTATTAACGTATAAAACTATACTAGAAGTCTATATTAGTAATAGGTCATTTATGGTGTCTTTCAATTTTAATTTTCTCCTAAGTCCAAATTAGACTCTTCTTAAAGCAACTTGGCAATGGGCTTGATTTAATAAATTCCATTTTTTAGGGAAAAAAATCTATATTAGTAAAATATTGAAATTCTAAAATAATTATGGCAAAAAAAGACAAAGCTGAGAACTGTATTCTATTTTTTTAAGAAAATATTAATTTTGTATTCTCCATTAAATGTATATATTCATTTCCGTATATATAAAGTAACTAATAATAACCGTATAAATAAAAAAGTCAAAAATTAATCTACAAAACAAACCAAATAAGAAAAACCAAATAAGAAGTTTATGGCAGGTCCCATTAATTAATTTATATATATGTATACTTCACCATTTTGCTAGAGCTGAAACCATTCACAAAAATAAGAATGGATTCTCTCTTACAAACCTTGAGAGATTTACCCATCCCGAGTTATGTTTCGGTCGTCCTTCTGATTGGTCCTCTCTTTCTTTTTTACTCGCTGTCTTCTCTCCGTCGGAAATTGCCACCGGGACCGAAAGGGCTGCCCATCATCGGTAACATGCTCATGATGGATCAACTCACCCACCGTGGTCTAGCTGCATTAGCCGATAAATATGGGGGTTTGATTCGTCTTAAAATGGGTTTTTTAAATATGATTGCCGTTTCTTCTCCGGAATTCGCTAAACAGGTATATCCATTTCAGTTTGTAATGTTATTTTTTGGATGCATTTGGATTTTATATAAACCCTATTGAAACTGAAAGTACAAATGTAAATACATTGTTTGTAACTTATTCTATTATAATTCTCTACTGTAATTTTGATTTTTTTTAGATCTGAGACAAATTATCTATGTAATACAAATAATCTCGAATATAGTACAACTGGTGAATGGTAGGAGTGTTATAGTGGCTATATTTAGGACCCTCAATATTCAACACAATCCCATACACGAAATCGGCATGAAAAAACTAGAATTAGGATCAAAGATATTTATGATGAGATTTCGAGTTGACACGAACACGAAAAAACACAAGTTGGGCTTGTGTTAGCTTTTAAAATTAAAAACTGAAACGAAAACACGAAACACTTTAAAATTTATGGATATTTTGGGTTTTGGGTTTTTAGGTGCGATAGGTTTTTGGTGTTTAAACATGTTTTAAACCTACGCGATAATCAAGTATCAAAAAATTTCGTTCGATCAAATAAATTGGATTCGTGTTTTTTGTGTTTGTAAAATATAAAATTCGGGTTTAACAAATTATACGTTTTTCTGGCATTTTGGGTCAGCAGTTTTTTTTTCACCAATCCGACCGGAAACACAAGCTATACCGGTAATTTCAAGTGAGAATTTGAACATATACATCCCGCAATTAACGACTCCATGATATCTTGGATGGTGGTGGACCTCTCATGAATTTTGAACATTTTTTTTTTATATAAATAATTTGAAGACAATAGTTAACTTGGTATTGACTGGCTGCTATAGGTATTGCAAGTTCAAGACAATAACTTTTCAAATCGGCCGGCAACCATAGCAATAAGCTACTTGACATATGATCGACTAGACATGGCTTTCGCTCATTATGGTCCTTTCTGGAGACAAATGAGAAAAATGTGTGTCATGAAACTCTTTAGTCGTAGACGAGCCGAATCATGGGCTTCTGTCCGCGACGAAGTAGACAATATGGTAAAATCAATCGCGGAACGTACCAATACCCCGGTCAATGTTGGAGAAATGATTTTCAGCTTAACAAATAATATTACTTTCCGGGCAGCATTTGGAGCGATATCACATAAAAAGGAGAAATTTATGCAAATTCTCCAAGAGTTTTCAAAATTGTTTGGTGCATTCAACGTTGCAGATTTCTGGCCGTTCCTTGGGTGGATTGACCCACAAGGGTTTAGGGTTAGGCTTAAAAAAGCTAGAGATGACCTTGATGAGTTTATAGATGTAATTATTGATGATCATATGAAAAAGGACAAGTCGACTGATGATGGTGAGTCCGATATGGTTGACGAGCTGCTTGCTTTTCATAGCGAGGACGCGAAATCGAACGAATCTGATGATTTGAATTCGATTCGGATTAGTCGCGATCATATCAAAGCTCTTATTATGGTACGTCTAGTTACTTTCTATATAGCTCTCTTTTATCGATATAATTCATTTATTCCTAATGTCAAACTAAATGATCAAGTGTTGTGCAGGACGTTATGTTTGGAGGTGTAGAAACTGTGGCATCCGCAATAGAGTGGGCTCTATCGGAGCTGATGGCGAGTCCTGATGACATGAAACGCATCCAAAGAGAACTCCAAGACGTAGTAGGTTTGGACCGTCGCTTGGAAGAGACTGATTTAGACAAGCTTCCGTTTTTCCGATGCGTTATCAAAGAAACCCTACGACTTCACCCACCGATCCCTCTTCTCCTCCACGAGACGGCTGAGGATGCCAACGTCTCTGGTTACTTCATTCCCAAGCAATCTCGTGTGATGATCAATGCTTGGGCGATCGGGCGCGACCCAAATTCGTGGAAGGATCCGAATAAGTTCAACCCGTCGCGGTTCGAGGAGTCGGGGATGCCTGATTTTAAAGGAAGCAATTTTGAGTTCATTCCATTCGGGTCGGGTAGGAGATCTTGTCCTGGTATGCAACTCGGCCTTTACGCGTTCGAGCTTGGTGTGGGACATTTAGTGCATTCTTTCAATTGGGAACTACCTAACGGGATGAAACCGAGTGAGCTCGACATGAGTGACGTATTTGGACTCACCGTTCCAAGGGCTAATCGACTCATTGCTGTGGCTACCCCGCGCTTAACATGTCCTCTAGCTTAACTGAATCAGATTAAGCAATTGGAATAAATTTGTGGATGGTATGTAGTTCTTTTGAAACAATTGGATGTTTCTTTTCATGTTGATTTTTGTTGTTTTATAGAAATATTTTTAATTTGATCAATTTAATCTACTCTTTGAAAATTTGCGCAATCACCAAAGTGAGTTTGCTCCGAGGAGAATTTCCTTTTGAAATATCAGGGAGAACAGTCAACAGTCATGAATTCCGCGAACTGACAAAATGGCTCATTTCTGTAGAATCATTGACTTTAAGAATTTAAAAGGTCCACAGACATTAATTTTACACAGGTTATAAAGTGGATTGTTCAGCTTGTTTTTGTTCTAAAATTAATTTTAGACAGGACAGTAAAAATTATGACAAGACGGGTCGACCCATCCCATCTCTATATCTACGTAACAACTACTATCTCGGTCTCTCTTTCAGGTGTCCACGAACACTTACTCCCAACTAAGTCTACTTTTGTCATTTTATTTTCACACAAACGAAAATAAAAACGATACAAGCCAAATTTCATTATTGTAATAATCTTTTTATATATATTTAAAAATGTTTTGGGATCCTGTAATTCGTTCCGAACCGATTTGGTAAAATTCATTAAGAATTGATTCGATGATTTTATGCTACTCAAATGTTTACGTCCGTCGTCCGTATATTCGATTAGTTGTTCGGACCAATAAAACCAACAATAATATATATATATATATATATATATATTATTTTGGATGACTTTCCGATAAAGTATAAAATATGTCACTATCCAAGTATCCATACAACTATTGATTATATTTATTCTGGTTTAAATAACAAAAGAACTATTTATCTTATCCGAGCATTCTAAAAAATTGAATTTCACAGTAACACCTAATCACCTAATCGCCTAGACTTCAAAATTCAAATCTATTATACAACGTGTATAATAGGAGGAAAGAGATAACACAAGTCCACAAGTCCTTGAATGTTCAGATATTGTTTGTTAAATGTCATTTGAACACAACTCATAAAGATGGAGTAGAAAATTCAAACCATGGTAGTTTGAAAAAATATTGTGTTCCAATTACGGAATTACGTGTACTTTTGTAGAACTATTTACCTTACCAACTCAAAACCAACGCTTTTTTTTTGTCCAATTTCAAAATCAAGTAACGTTTTGTCTTTTGCATTGAATCTCTCTCTTTCTATCAATACAAAATCTTCACCTATTTCATTCACCAAAATTAGATCTACCCGTCTCTTTAGAACTCATGCTCTATTCAGAAGACCAGAAAACCAATCGATAGTCATAAACTCACTGTCTAGAGACCTCATACAGAATGGATAAGTGATCCGTCTAGTTTTTCAACATTACTGAAATTGATTATAGCCTTCATTAATGGTATTGTAAATCGTATCTTTAATTTTATCTTTTGGTTTAGTAAATGCTCTTCTTATTCTTCAAATTTTAGTGTTTGGTTGTCGTATTTATGTGTTTGATAAACAAGAACATTAACTGTAAAGAGGTATATAACCCATAAGCTTGAGTACTTGACTTGAGATAATATTTTAACTTATGTCTATCGTGCTTAAGCACCAAAAATAATATTGTCCAACTTAGTTCTGACACTCACTTGTTGAGTGAGATATAAAACGCATTTGATTGTTCTTCATTTCCAATTTTAAACTGTCATAATAATTTCGGAATTCGTTGAAACTACCAAGATTGAGGATGTGGATTTTACTAACCAAATATTCTATTAGTATTTTGGTTTACTATGTTTTCTTATTTTCTACTTGTATATTATTTGATTGCTTAATTATTTTATGATTCCTTTGTGAAAAATGTATGTATTTTAGAATATGATTTCAATATTACATGTTAATAGGTTTATGGTCGGTTGATTTGTGAACATGTTTTTTTAGATTGCATACTTCTCCTAAGTTTTGCCTCTTACCTAGTTCGGTTTCACGACAAGAAGATCACCAATTTTAATTAACAAACTCTCACAACCGTTAGACCAACTCAAGGAGATGATCAAAGTACGAGTATCCAACATAGACTTTTGTATCATATAAATATTGTAAAATCGGATTTCTATTTTGTTTTAAAATGAATCGAATGTCTTAAAATATGTGAAGTTAATTAACAAATAATATGTAAAACTTTGAAAAAAGGCAACGTCAACCAAGTAGTGTGTCTATTATATATTTACTAACATAGGGTCGTTGGTGATAAGGTTTTGATTTGCTTAAATAAATTGCTAGAGAGAAATTCTAGAGAGAGAAAACACTCAAGAGTTTTTAGAGAGAGAACACAAGTATAACTCAGTTTCAAGTAAAAGTGTTCAACCCCTTTATTAGAACAGCCTGGTCCTTTATATAGAGGAGTCAAGACTTAGTCGAATAACTGAATCTGTTACGAAAATGGATTCATTGTTATTTAGTCCTTACAAATTATGTAAAGTCACAATAGCTTCCTAAAACTTACATCATTCACAAATTAAAGACAAAACTTACACTAATTACAATCAAGTTCCTGAATTTACATTGTTTACAAATTAATTCTTAAAAACCCATTTCCATATAAGTTGGACTATATGTTGATGAGTCCGAATTCTGCACACTCCCCGGACAAGGACAGATCGGTCTAAGGCTTCCGGACCGGACAGATCACACAAACTGGACAGATCATTTTGAACACTATGACCATAGGACTGTTCGAACTATGACAAAAGTACTAAAAAACCTAAACACTTCTTGACTAAGCTACTTGCTCTCCTACTTAGAGCTCATGGGTCTTTGAACATGACCTGAAAGCCCATAAGGGCCCAAACATCAGGGTATAAATACCCAACCACCTGCATTAACTATGGGTAATGAGAATTAACTGCTACCAAGCTGCTTAATTATCTCTCTACTCTCTACTCTAAAACACTTAAACACCCACACACCACCATAAAACACCAACTGAAATTACCAGCCTACCCTCAGGCAATAATTATCCACACCAAATTGGCGACCACAGTGGGAGGAGAAGGTGCCTGAATCAAGCATTCAAAACCAGCTAAGAAAATCTGTCCGAATGAATCCGGACAATCCAGAAGTACCACCAGCTTTGCTCGAAGTGGTGGGAGAGAACGATGAATACACTATCGAAGAGCGTGATAGGCTAAAGGGTGAAATAGAAGCTCTGAGGGCTGAAAAGGCCAAGATGGGCATGAAAGAAAAGTCCAAAGCATCGGCTGCTCATCACACCGATAACCCTAGAGAGCATGAGTCTTCAAAAACTCATGTGAGCACTAAAAAAACTCATGCCAGTTCCAAAAAGTCTCACCGGTCTAAGCCAGTGGAGAGTTCTGACTCAGGCTCAGAATCTTCTAATAGCTCTTCGGACAGTGAGGGAGTTGAAAAATCCTTGTCCTCTAGCAGCGATGAGGGTCGAACCAGAAAGAAGCAAAAGCAAATTAAAAAATATTCAAGAAAAAGGGATAGACAAGGAAAGATGAAGAGGCATATTGGTAAGGGGTCATCTCATAACCGGAGGCATGTGGACAAGATGCTGATGGATCCCTTCGCTTTCCACGACGAACCAGGTATCTTTGCAACTCCCAATGAAGGTACTGTGTTCAATCGTGGAAGGAATTGGAGACAATCTCCGTTGTCTTCTAAAATTCTGTCCGGAAACCTCCCCAAGAGGTTTGACAGCACCAAAATAGAGAAGTACGATGGCAGTACTAATCCAGACAACCATCTGGAGCAATTTAAAAACTTCATGACGAACTTTGATGATGATGACAAACTGCTCTGTAGGGCATTCTCCCAGTCATTCACAGGGAGTGCTCTAAAGTGGTACAACAGCCTGCCTCAGGGTTGTATTAAAGATTTCGATACTTTTTGGGTAGCCTTTCGAAGGCAGTTCGTAGGGAGTAAAGAGCTAAAGGGTAATGGAGACACAATAATCCATTGTTCCCAGGAACCAAATGAGTCCTTGAAAGAGTATATAAGCCGTCTTGTGAACACCAAGAATGGGTTGGCTGATTGCTTCGAACAGGTAGCAATAGCGTCCCTAAGGCAGGGTTTAAACCCAGGCAATCTAGCTGATTCAGTGACCAGAAAGAAGGCTATGACATGGGGAGGGTTGCTGAATCAGGTTGGCAAACAAATAAACGTCGATGAAACAAAGAAAACCAGGGTGCACAGGCAGGTGAGGTCTAACCCAGTGGCACCAAATCCCAATCAAAATAAGTCCGGGAACAAAGCAAGAGAAACCGGACAGGGGCATGGCAGGGCAAAAGCTCAGTCTCAGCCAGCTGCTCCTGCTCAAAGTCAGCAATCCAGAAACAAGAGAGGGCCATGGGTGCAACTTGGTTCGCAGAGTTAAAAGAAAGTGTGGCCACTATTTTTGATAAAACAAAGGATGAGGTGCATTACCGGAGACCGGCAACACTGCAGTCTCCCAGAGAGCATCGCAACAACTCTTTTTGCCAATATCACAATGATATTGGTCATACCACTGATGACTGCATAGCATTGAAACAAGAAGTTCAAAACTTGATTGAGAGGGGAAAGCTGGGAGCTTACGTTAAAAGAAGAGGGGGTAACAGGCCTGATAACACTCACCGGGTTGGTCCAAGTAATGCTGCTCCGGAGGGAGCCATGGTTATAATTGAAAGGTTCGACGTGGAATCTGAGTACTTGGATCCTGATCCAACTCGAAATAGAGTGGGTGCTATAGAGGAATGTTCTAAATCGGTCTCCGGGCTCATTAAGTTTTTCGAGTCGCTTACAATTTTTGGGAGGGACACTATGACAGCTCCTACTGCTTCTTCGAGGAAGAGGCATGTTCATACTTTAGCCTCCCAGCTAGAAGGAGGCATGACATCCTATCAGTCACCAAACTCATTCCCCTTCATTGTGTTTGATGAAGATGATTTAAGAAACATTGTTGGCCCTCATGAGGATGCTGTCGTCATAGGAGCATATATAGGGGGCAATGACATAAGACGAATCCTGGTGGATATTGGAAGCTCAGCCAATATCCTTTTCCTAACTACGTACAAGAAAATGAAAAATCCAGCTGTAATTCAGAATTCGGACAGATCAATCGTGGGCTTCACAGGCAGCTCAGCAGATGTGATCGGAGAGTTCGAAGAAGAAGTGTTATTGGGCAAGGGCCCTTTCAAGAAAATGGTCAGAATACTCTTTATTGTGGTGGATTGTCCCACTTGCTATAATACTATACTAGGGAGGTCTTGGCTCTCTAGGATGCATGCCGTGGCTTCAACAGTCCACCAATGCTTGAAGTATGCTGTTCAGGGACAGGTTGGAGTCGTCCGGAGCAGCCAAAAGATTACAAGAGAATGTTATGCCACTGCCCTGGCTCCTCGAACGCTGGGGACAGTCCGTATTAATGAACAATAGCAGTTTGAGGGCCTTTCTGGCGGTGAGGGTGAAATTGATGACCCCAGAGAGACCCCCGGAGTGTTGATACCAGTTGAAGAGGTAGAAACACACTGTTTAGAAGATGGGAAAAGTGTCAAGATAGGGTCTAAAATGCCACCTATTTGGAAAGATCAAATGTTAAAGTTTTTGAAGAACCATCAGCACGTTTTTGCTTGGTGCAATGCTGATGTTACTGGGGTCCCATCAGAAGTGATATCACATCACCTATCCGTCCGGAGAGACGTAGCTCTAGTGGTTCAAAAAAGAAGAGCTTTTTCCAAAGAAAAAGCTGATGTCATTATACAAGAGGTTGACAGGCTCACAAAGATGGGACACATCAAGGAGTCTCAATACCCTTTGTGAACTGCCAATCCTGTCTTGGTGAAAAAGAAGAATGGCAAATGGCGCATGTGCATTGACTTCACAGATCTCAATAGAGCTTGCCCAAAAGATTTGTATCTAGTTCCCCGGATTGATCATTTAATAGACTCCACCTCTGGGAACAAGCTGCTTTCCTTTATGGATGCTTTCTCCGGATACAATCAGATTCAAGTAGATCCAAAGGATCAAGAGCATACCATATTTGTCACTGACAGAGGTCTTCATTGCTACAAAGTAATGTCATTTGGTTTGAAAAATACTGGGGCTACTTATGAGAGGTTAGTCAACAAGGCATTTGCTGATCAAATTGGAAGAAATATGGAAGTGTACATTGATGACATGATGGTGAAGAGTGTAGATGAGCAGTTGCACTTTTCCGATCTCCAAGAAACTTTTGCCAACTTGGTAAAAGTGAATTTGAAATTAAACCCAGATTAGTGTGTGTTCAGAGTGCAGTCCGGGAAGTTTCTAGGCTATATCATAAGTGAGCATAGAATACAGCCCGATCCGGACCAGCTAAATGCTTTTTTCCAAATGGAACCTCCTCGAAACATTAAAGAAGTACAACGGTTAACGGGGAGGTTAGCTGCCTTAAACAGATTTATCTCAAGGTCTTCCGATAGGTGTGCACCTTTCTTTCAAACTTTGAAGGGTGCAAAAGGATTCGATTGGACCCCACAGTGTGATGAGGCTTTCAATGAGATCAAGAAGCACCTGTCCTCTCCCAAGACTTTGTTTAAACCAGTTGATGGGGAGACCCTCTTCGTATGTTTGGCAGTTTCAAGCTATGCCATCAGTGCTGTGTTGGTAAGAGAGGTCGGTGGTCATCCCCATCCAGTATACTACATCAGCAAAAGTTTGGTAAATGCAGAAAAGGCGTTACTTGAAACTCGAAAAGTTAGAATTGGCCTTGGTAATAGCTGCCCGGAAGATGAGGCCTTATTTCCAGGCTCATCCCATCATCGTCCGGACTTCTTTCCCTCTGAAGAATGTCCTCCAAAAGCAGACATTTCAAGCAGGATGACTAAGTGGTCAGTAGAATTGGGGGACTTCGACATAGATTTTGCTCCCCGAACAGCAGTCAAGGCCCAAGTTGTGGCAGGCTTTTTGGTTGAATTCCACTCCGACAGGGATTCAGAGCAAACTACTGACATAAAAGATAAAAAAGGTATGGGTCGTCCGAACAGATAGTGGATCTAGCACTATGGGGTGTGGTGCAGGGGTGTGTTTAACTTCCCCGTATGGAGACAAAATGTACCAGGCTATTTGTTTTGCTTTCAGGGCATCTAATAATGAGTCCGAATATGAAGCAGCTATAGCTGGGTTAAAGTTAGCCTACATCTGTGGGGCTAAGAGGGTCAAACTGCTAAGCGACTCCCAACTACTTATCCACCATGCCCAAGGCCAATCTGAGGCTAAGAAGGAGCAACTTGTGAAGTATTTACTCCTCCTAAAAAATGAAGCACTTAAGTTTAAATGTGTTGTCTATGAGCACATTCCCTGGACAGAAAATGAGCTAGCAGACTCATTGGCAACCATAGCATATACAGAGTCATATCCATGGATCCATGTGCTCGAAAGCCCCTCCATTCAACTTAGTAAGGGTAAAGAAGAGGAAATTTTTGAAGTACAAGTGAAACAACCTCAAGACTAGAGGTTTCCTCTCATGCAATATCTCTCCGATGGTGTCGTGCCTCCGGATAAGTCACTAGCCAGAACATTGAAACATAAGGCTCGTGGTTTCATCATATTGAGAGAAGTGTTGTACAAAAAGTCCTATAGCAAACCTCTCCTGCGCTGTTTGGGGGATGAAGACTCACAAGTAGTCCTCTCCGAATCGCATGATGGTGAGGGATCAACCCATTGTGGTTTTAGAGCTTTAACAAGAAGGGTTTTACTATACGGTTACTATTGGCCATCAATTATAAAAGATGCTAAGTAATTGGTAAGAAGGTGTGACCCATGCCAGAGGTACAGCAATGAAATTCATGTACCAGCCATTCCTTTAGAATCAATTTCTGAGCCCATTCCTTTTGCTCGACGGGGATTGGATTTAGTGGGGCCTCTCCCTGTGGCGTCTGGAGGACGCAAAACTATAATTGTGGCCATAGATTACTTTTCGAAGTGGATAGAAGCAGCCCCCCTAGCAGGGACAACATCAAAAACTGTTATAAAATTCATTCTATCCAACATCTGTTGCAGATTTGGTGTCCCACAGAAAATAACAACAGACAATGGGCCACAGTTCGACAATAGAGAAATGGAGAGCTTATGTGCCTCAAGGGGTATACAGCATTGTTTTTCTTCACCTTTCCACCCACAAGCAAATGGGCAAGTTGAAGTGGCTAATAGAACTATATTGTCCGGTTTAAAGAAGAATTTGGAAGGGGCTGCTGGGAAGTGACCTAGTTATTTACAAGAGGTCTTGTGGGCCTACCGGACAACACCTGGGGCTGCAACACAAGAATCACCCTTTGCCTTGGTCCATGGGATGGATGCAGTAGCTCCCATAGAAGCAACTCTCCCCTCTTTTCGTGTTCACAACTTCTCCGAACACGCTAACGAGGTGGCAATCAGAGGTCAACTTGATTTGATAGAAGAAAGACGAGTTAAAGCTCACCTTCGAGTTGCACACTATTAAGGCTTGATGAGAAGCAGGTTTACTTCCAAAGTTAAAAGAAGAGATTTCCAACAGGGGGACAAAGTATTAAGGAAGGTCTTCTTACACACTAAAGAAAAGCTGTTCGGAAAGTTGGCCCCAACTTGGGAGGGTCCGTATATGGTTGTTGAAAGAATTAAGCCTGGAACTTATTGGTTGGAAGACAAAGATGGCAGAGTTCTAACTCATCCTTGGAATATCGAGCATCTTCGGATGTACTTGGAATAGCACTTGTGTAAATATTTACTTGTTTGAACATCCATGTAAATATTTGGGGGCATACTCTTTCCTCCCTGGTGGCACGGAGAGGTTTTAATGAGGTGTCCGGGCTGTTAAATAAAATTTGATGCCTTCTTAAAAAATTTCTAAGTGTTTTTAAAGTTTTGTCCCTTGTCATACTATCTGGATTGAGATAACTAAGGGCTATTTAAACTCTAGCCGGAGAACTTAAACACTCTCATAATGCAACAGTTAAAGGCTACTTAAACTCTGGCTATCAAAATTAGAACAAGCAATGAAAGAAGATGATAGTTGTACAGAACAGAAATATTCATTGAAATTAATAACTTGAAATTGGATTGGCCTTCCAAGGACTTTTAAATGATCAAAGTCGAGCAACAAAAAACCTGTCCGATCAAATACCGGACACCATCACAAAAAGAGTGCCTTGCCTTCCAAGGAATTTAGTCTGGATAAAAAATAAACAAAGTAGATCATAAGTTAAGGTTGAGCCTTTGAAGATGGCTCACCTTCATCTACCTTCTTACCCTTAGGGTCGTCTCTCCCTTCATCTACCTTCTTGCCTTTAGGATCGTCTTTCTCGTCATCTGGGCTCTCCCCAGTATGTTCTTCATCATCCGAGGAGCCACTAGAGTAGCCATACCTGTCACCTTCGGCCATCGTGTGGTATGGGAGGTCTTCAGGCTCAACATAAAGCCATAAGTCCCATAGGTTCCTCTGCGGAAATTTTTCATGAAAGAGTAGAACCATGTCAGACCTCACCTTCTCAAGCAGTAGCTCTTCGCTCTTGATCATCTGGTTGGCATAAGCATTGATCTTGGCTTGGATCTTGGCCTCCTGCTCCTGTAGCAAAGTATTTTTCTCTTCGGCAGCCTTGGACACTGCATTCTCAAGGGCAATCTTATCAGTAGTTAAGTTGGTGATGACTTTGTCCTTTGCCTTGGTTTCTCCCCTTAAGGTAGCAAGATCTTTCTCCAGACCGGACACCTTCTCCTGGAGGTCTTTGATGGTTTCCTCTAAAGTGGTGACTTTGGTGGTGCTTGTCTTTTGGCTTCTCTTCAACTCCTCGTTTTCTTCTTTCAACATGGCAGCATTGGAGGTGGCAGTGCGAAGGTCTTCGGATAACTTTTCCTTCTCAGACTTAAGGTCTTTGATGATGTCTGCCTGACCCCGAACTTGTCTCTCCAACGTAAGTACCGGCTGCACATTGCTTAACAAGGAATGGGCTATGGTATCCTTTTCACTAGAGACAATGAAAGTCTTACCGTTAAAATTGACCGTGTTGGAGCTGCTCGGAGGAATGTAAGGCCCTGCAAAGTCATCTCTGGGAGGTTGAGGAAGTATTCACCAAGCTCACCAAGACCGGTGATGTCCACTCCATCAATGTTGAGGTCTCCTCCCTCAACCTCATCAGTGTGAAAGTCCCCCGGAGTCTCTTCGGCGTGTGATGGGTCAGAAGGCTCAACTTGGAAAGAAGGCTCCGGAGCCCGGAGAGAAAGCTCGTTTCCCTTAGCAGTCTTTTTCTTCTTTGCCTCCCGGTCTGCACCTTCGCTTCCCTGTTTGCGATTTCTCTTGGAAGCCCTTGGAGGTTTTGGGCGATTCGTTTCCTGCCTCTCAGTCTCTTGCTCCACTACTTGCAAGAGAGCAGCATCGATTTCGCTCTGGGCTGGCCCCTCCGGGACTATTGAAGCATCCTTCTCAGCATCAGCAGGGTTGGCATCACCCACCACCTTTTGCCCTTCTTCTTCTTGCCCTTCATCTTGCTCGAAGCTTTGGCCCGACCAGGAAGGAAGAGTGTCCCATCTGGTTCATGGGTCCTCTTAAGCACGACGTCTGGAGAAGGCTGGGTGGTGAGCTCCTCCCAGTTCAAATCTCTTTGACCTGTGGTGTTCCACAGGTGAGACCTTGCCAGATTTCCACTGGTGAAAGCATCGTGGAATCGATTCCCCCAATTCTCAGCAGCCCAGGCATTAATCTTGCCACAGGTTATCTGTCCGGCTTTCTGATAGTCGCCGAACTCCTTGGGTAGCACTGCCAAGGCAAAAGTGAGACCCATTAGTTCGAACTGTGTTAAATAAAAAAAGGGAGAAACAAAAAATAATAAATAAAGTAGGAGACTTACGATCACTCCTCCACCTGCTTCTGAGGAGGCTTGGGTTCTCTCCGGCTTTAATATTCTTGCCATTTTCCCAGGCACCACTGACAAATATGAACTGGGTCCTCCAATTCCTCTCTGCCTCCAGCAAATCATCCACCGCCTTGAAGTTATCCCCCATGTTAAAGTGGTAGAAGGGGATGTGGTGGTTTCTACACAGGCTAGCCACTGCAGCAAACTCCTCCATAGGCAGAGGGATCCCGGACAGCCTTGATGTCATGATGCATGACATAAGGGTATACCAAGCATTGGGGCTCAGCTAGCTCGGACAGAGTTTGATCAGATGGAAATATCTGACAATCTCCGGGTCTAGTGGGAGCCTGAGCCCCTAGTTGAACAGCTCCGTGAACATAACCACCTCACTTAACTTGCAATCCATGGGGGTCTCCGGATGAATAGGGATCCTGATCTTTACATTTTCTGGAATACCCCATTTTGAACGCATCCTGCCCAACTCGGCAGTGTGGATGAATGCATAGTTGATTTTCTGTAGGGAGAGAAGATAGTTGACGCTAACATTGTGAAAACAAGGCCCTACTTTTCCTTCTAGGCTCTCCGGCAGATCCGGATTCCTCAAATACAACTTTTCCTTGCCCTTGTCCTTCTTGGCAACTATCTCTTTGCTAGTCTGACCGGAGGGCTCAGACTCAAACGGGGCCTCTGCAACTGAGTCCTCCATCACTTCCTCCATGATCGTTGAAGGGATTTCAGCAACTGTAGTGGGGGGAGGGTTCAAACTTGATTCAGCCTTATCTCCGGACTGATGGGCCTCATTGCCACTTTGATTTCTACTCTCCGGTAGAGTGTTTGGAACAGACGTTTCTGGCTGATGATTTGGGTTGGACCCCTCCGGTCCGGACAGCTTGTCCTTAGGAGCTCTAATTGGCACCTCTGATCCGGTGCTGCTATCTTTTGCCCCTGATCTTGAGCGGGTGTTTCTGGTTCCTTGGCCTTTAACCAGCCAGCCTTTCCTCTTATCAACCAGCTTCTCAGGAGAGCGCTCCGTGTCTGATCCCATTGCAAGAAAGGGAGAAGGTTTTCTAAGGCTAATGGCTGTGACTCCTGGCTCGACAGTAGGCTCCGATTCCTGAACTGAGGAACCAAAGATTATGGGGGAGAGAGTGGTTTGAAATAGTTTTCTAGGCTTGGTACCTTTGGAGGAGGACGAGCCACGATCTGACTCAGATGCAGAAGTGATAGGTCTGTCAACATGTGAGGCAGGTAACCCTGCAGCAATCCGTCTCTCTCTTTCGACTTTTTGAGCCTTCTCTAACTCAGAAAGGTTGAGCCACCCGCCTTTGACAAGAGCGTTCCTCGCTGTAAACATAAACTAGAACTAAGTTTTTTGCTTTAGAGAGAGAAAGCTTTGAGAGTTTTTTACAGGAGTAAGTTTGAAGGAGATGGTAAAACAGTAGAAATGAATTTGTATTTATAGTAAATCTGAAAAAGCAGTTGATTCCTAGGAGAATTCGAAAAGTTTGGCAATGATTAAAAGACGGCGCTGATGTCACCACTTGTAATAAAAGAGGTTGCTTTTCGAAGAAGGTGGGTTCGAAATTCAAGGTGAAAAAACGGCTGAAGCAACCAATCAGAGAGCGACACGTGTCCCACAAACTCTGGCAAAAACCGTTTTGAATTCGTGAAGCTTTATCTGTCCGGATAAACCCATAGACCTGTCCGGATTACAACTACCTCTGACATCGGACTGTTTTCAGGTCTTTGGCAAGGATACTCGCACAAATACCTAAAAAAGGGGCTCCTGATGAGTCCGAATTCTGCACACTCCCCGGACAAGGACAGATCGGTCCAAGGTCTCTCAACCGGACAGATCACACGAACCGGACAGATCATTTTTAACACTATGACCATAGAACTGTTCGAACTGTGACAGAAGTACTAAAAAACCTAAACACTTCTTGACTAAGCTACTTGCTCTCCTACTTAGAGCTCATGGGTCTTTGAACATGACCCGGGTCCATTAAACATGACCCGAAAGCCCATAAGGGCCCAAACATCAGGGTATAAATACCCAACCACCTGCATTAACTATGGGTAATGAGAATTAACTGCTACCAAACTGCTGAATTATCTCTCTACTGTCTACTCTAAAACACTTAAACACCCACACACCACCATAAAACACCAACTGAAATTACCAGCCTACCCTCAGGCAATAATTATCCACACCATATGTAAACCTAAATATTTATGTAGTGTTGTGTATGTAGACCAGAACCTTCGTTTCTGTCTATATATCTTAGAATGTTTAAGCCTTATGTGTAACCTTGAATACTATATTTTTTATCATGGGAAGGAGGAAAAATTAGTCATTACCAATCAGAAGTAGATTACATTTCGTTACACTAAAATAGCCTAAATATTAGTTAGATATTTTTATCGTCTAGTATGAAAAATATATATAGTTGAGAAGAGTTAAGACATGAAAAATATTAGGGTAACTTTATGTTATATACCATGCAATCTCTCGTCCAGATAAATATCAAATACTCTCGTTCTCTTCTATATAAGGTAAAAAATTGTCTTGAGAGAATGTTTCACCTTAGGTCTATCGTGTTTACGCACAAAAAATAGTACGGTCCAACTTAGTTTAGTTATCCGTAATATTCTACATTTTGGGTTCGACCCAAACTCAAGGGACTAGTGGTGAAACAAAAATCTGGAGACTATGGTGACAAGTGGCAGCCTCTCATGGATGAGAGGATCCGGTAGACTAAGTTTATCCAACCGCGATAGTCCAGGCACTGTCAACGGATACGTGAAAGTCAAGGGACTATCTGCCACCAAACGTGATAGTCGAGGGACGATGTACTGTTCAATGCCACTAAATGGATATTCAAAAGACTAAATCATACTTTTTTTAGTTAAAGGACTATATGTCATAAAACTGAATAGTCAAGGGACTAATTATTGTTTAAAGCCACCTTTTTATCTATAAATAACATTGACATTAATATAATATGCAATTTTTGAATCTTTATCTTTTGCTTAACAACAATATTTAAAATAAAACAAAAGAGTTGCAAAAAAACATATAGCTAACAGACTGAAAGATGTCAAATCGGTAATAATTTATAGATTATTATTAATTATTCACACACTATCTAGTGTTTTAACTTCCAAACATTATACATTGTTGTTGATTGGCATTGACGCAATTGTGTTGATTCACTATAACCCGTTACATGCACGAAATGAAAAAATAGTATATAAATACCTAGACGCAACAATAGAGATGATAAATATCCATATATAAATATGATTATTAAACTTCATTAGTTCTATAGTTAACTAATTACTTTCTTTTATTTATTGAAGCAAAAATATTTGATAACAATAAGGTCTTTGGAATGAGATGAACAACTTATTAATGAACTCAATTGTCCATAATAAAAACCAGATTCCGTTGATTATGGGATTATGAAGAACTAAACAATTTCACATTAACTTTAATGATGAATACACTTGTTCGTAGAAATATATGATCGTAAACAAAATAATGGTTTTGTTTGTAATACTTTGTAAATATATTTTGTTTGTATGTAAAAACTTTGTGGTAGTATAATATTTTGTTTGTATGAAAATACTTTGTGGTATTAATTTGTAGTATGACTTTATATAAGTATATGGTTTGTTTGTATATGATTTAACAATCACAGGAAGAAAATCAGAGGAATAAAATTCAAATGAATAAAATTCGCATGAACACAAGTTACTAATCAAATGTCTGTTTATTTGCAAGACCTCCAATGTTGGGTTCCAATGTTTTTACACCGGTCACATTATATCTTTTTTAGATAAGTATACCATCTGATGGAATTTTTTTCTTTTTTGGCCTACCAGGCTGCTGCCTCTTCAACACAAGTGGTTGAAAAGTTAGAAAACCATTTATAGAAACAGTTGACCAAAAGGAAAATATAAATATATTAACAATGCGTAACAAGCTTTATATGATGTTGAATAAAAATACTCCAAAAAGTCAAATAAAATTTCTTGAGTTCTCGTTATGACGGCTAGAAATGCACATAAGGGAAACATTAAAACTGCCAATACCCGCATGAACATGTACAATCCAAAATATTAACTACCATTTTCGGTATCAAATGTACTTAAAAACATATTCCGATAATGAATGAAAAAACCAGGACATTTGATCCTCAATATTTTGTCTATAATTTGTATCCATTCTATAACGTAATACACTAGACCATTTACTGGATTCGACATTTGATCTTCAGTGTTTTCAAAATCTTATATGTCAACACTTGCCAATTTGTTTTTTATAGATATTAGAGTACCCTTTTAATGAATTTCTAGTGGTTCATATCTGGATTACTAACATATCTTCCGAACATTATATACAACAAAGACAATTTCCGGCTTATTATAAACTTGAGCATACATTAAACTCCCAACTATTGAAGCATAAGGAACCGTTTTCATTGCCTCAGTATTAAGTGTTTTCTTAGGATATTGACATATATTAAGTTTGTCACCCTTTGATATAGGGGTACTCAAGGGTTTGCAATTTGTCAATCCCTAATCTTGTAACACACTTTAAATATATGCATTTTGTTATAATCCAAGAATACCACGGGAGTGACCCTGATGTATCTGGGTTCATAACACAAAATAGGCATCAGCGAGATCGGTCTTATCAAACTTTTCTTATAGAAATATCTTTGTTGTGTGTAATAATATTTTATTGTTCGAGGCAAGAAATATATCATCTAAATATAAGATAAGAAATTCAAAATTAATTCCATTAAACTTGTGATACACATAATCCTCAACCGAGTTGACTTTAAAGTTAAAAGGTACTATAACGCGAAGGAATATGTGGTTCCGTTGACGAGAGGCTTGTTCGAGCCCATAAATTGATTTATTAAGTGTGCAAACCAGGTCCTTTGATTTGTTTGCTACAAAGTATATTGGCTGCACTATATAGATCGTTTCTTCAACATTACCATTGAGAAAAGTGGTCATAACATCCATCTTGTAGAGCTCAGGATCAAAATGTGCAACCAATTCCATGATTGTTCTAAAGGAATCCTTCACCAATGTCAAAGAGAATGTTTCTTTAAAATCAATCTCTTTATGCTGAGTATAAGCTTTCGCTACAAGACACATTTTATGTTTTTCCACATTACCCATAGAATTTAGTTTTATTTTGTAAACAAATTTATAACAAATTTGTTTTTTCTCTTCAGGTAATGGGAAAAATTATCATACCGCGTTGTCCTTCATCAATTTATCTTAATTCTTCATATCATGGATGCACTTTCGAGAGTAAGATATTTCCATGGAATATTTGTAAATGATTGGCCATCTACAGTTCCAGCATATGCCTCATCACGCTTTTGAAGATATACAATAAATTTTGGACCTATAATACTCTTTCTTTCTCTCGTGGACCTTTTAAGGGCATTCTTTCCTCTTGTTGTATTTCATGAGGAGGTAAAGTTTGATTATCATAAGTGATATCATTTTGATCTTCTTTAAGAATATTATTTTGAATTTCCTCGTATTCTAACTCGATCAGAGATGGATCCTGGTTAGATCCCTTAAGTGGAACATTACTGTTAATCTGAGTATTACCTTGTTCTAATGGGACCAAAATGATTGGCGTTAAATCCCAATCTTCTCACGCCTGAGTATCCACATTAAAACCTTCACGAATCTCTACATATTCTTCCTCAAAATCAACATATATTCATCTAAAGAAACTTTATTGTTCCCGTTTACCATTATGAGAATCATAAAACTTAAACCCATAGAGTATTCAAAATAACCTATGAAGAAGCTGCTGAGTGTTTTTTGTTCTAGTTTCTTCACCTGAGGTTGTTAATCCTTTGTGTTAGCTGAACAAACTCAGACGTGCAGATTCTTTGAATTGAGTATGCACTCATTACAAAGCTCATATGGGGACCTAACAGTACCTTAGTGGGTACTATGTTGAGTATATAAGCGGGACAATTGATGGTTTCCCCCTAGATATATAGTGGTAGAAATGAGTGATTTATCATACTTTTTACCATATTTTTTAGTGTTCGGTTCTGCCTCACAGATACACCATACATGCAGGGTGAATCTGATAATGTGTAATAAGAGACTATGTCACAATCCTCTAGGTATTGTGCAAAGAGTTCGTGACGTTATTCTAATGATCCATCATATGTGCCATACTACTCATCACCATGGCCAGATCTAACAATCTTAATATTATTACCGAGTTATTTTTTCAACTTCGGTCATAAAAGCTTTGAACTTATCAAAGATCTCAGACTTTTCATGAAGAAGATAGTGTTATTTGAAACAAGAGAAGTCGTTGATAAATGATATAAAATATTATTTTCCGTTCTACGATTCATGTTGAAACAATTATTTCGTTGATATATATAAAGATTTGATACAAATTTTTATCATATATATATATATATATATATATTATATTTTTGAATATATATGTAGTATATAATAATTATTCTAAACAAGTAATTTATTTTATTTGTTGTTGAATTTGTCATATAAATCGTCTATTTCTGTGTCGATGATGACAACTATCTAATTATTCTAGCAACTGCTTTATTTCATTTTTATTAGATGGTTCGATTATACATTCAGACGAGTATTCAACTATTTTTTATGATGTCGATGATGATGGTTTGTACTGTCTGGTTTTCATGATAATTAATTTACTTATTATGACATTGCATTATATAAACTTGTGGGTTTTATGGTGCATTCATTAATCATATTTTAATTAAATTTATTGTTAAACATGAATAATTGATGTTTTTGTAATAGGTGGTATATTGTTGGAACTTAAAAGATTGAAGCTAAAAAAGATATTTGTTTTTACTTTTAAGTATTTGAGGACTGTTTGTTTTTAATATCATACATCTTAAGGATGTTTGTTTTAGATTTTATAATGTTTTTTGATAGTTTGGTGGATGCGTAATTTTAAGATATTGTAGCACTCTTTTGTTTAATTTATTGTTAAACGTTTTAATTTTTTTTGTTTCGGTTTATGTACGGTTTGGTATTTCCAACATATTTCATTCGCGGATAGTTCATGGGTATCCGTGTGGGTAACCCGAACCCACAGATTCGGATTTGGTATGGATAAAATAATATTCGTCGGATTTTAGGACTAGAACCCGTGTATCGGGTTTTTAGTATTTGGTGGGTTGTGGATATAGAAGTACATGCCCTCGATCCTCCCCATTGCTATCCCTAATGGATTTTGCTTCTTTTTGTAGGGAATTATGTGGTTTTATGGGTCTATTCGTTCTTTTTTTAGTTTAATACATTTTATTACTACCAATAAATAAGTAAATTTATGAATTTGAGACAATCTCTCTCTTGCGTAAGATAGATCACGCCTATTTTCCTTAAAGTTATAACTGATCTCGTTTTTTTAAGATCTTCTTTTAAGAGCAAGTATAAATCAAATAGGTTCATTAAACCAAAAACTTACATAATAGCATAAAATTAAAGTTAAAAATTAACTTAACGTAACAAATAAACCAATTGTAATCTTATGATCAAATAAACAAGAAATAAAACCAAGTGAAAACTTGGAAACATAGCATTAAACTTAGAAAGATATGTAACATAACATTAAACTTAGAAAGATATGTAACATAACAATTAAAACACTTGTAAGCTTAGGTCTGACCAACTATTATCATCAAATCTAACATATTCATATTTGATATGGATAAAAATATATACGTCGGATTTTGGGGCAGGTTTGGATATTAATTGTTTAGTACAAGGTGGGTTGTGGATATATAGGTACTCATCTCGATCCACTCTGTTGCATTCCTAAACAGTACCATGTTCTACTCTTCACCCTCAGAATGGTTTGAGCTTCTGTTCGTGCCTAATCTACATAAAGAAGACATTCATTTGATTCGTTTTTTGTTTGTCGCTCGCTTTTCTCTCTACTTGGGTGAATTTTCTGTCTTTCGATTATTTTGTGAGAGTGTTGGGTATTCCTATTCTTCTGTATAACCTCGTTCATGTTTTCCGACCTAAATAATAAAAATTGTTATGTTTCCAGTTATTTTAGGTTTTTATTTTTATATTTGTTTAAACTATATATGCAGTGTATCTAAATGATTTTTTTTCCAAAAATAATAAAAAACAATTAATTATATATAAAATATAATTTTATCATATATAACATTTAAGTATGAATATATGCATACAGATTTGATATTAACATTTATTTTTAACCTATCAAAAAACAATTAATTATATATAAAATATAATTTTATCATATATCTAATTCCGCCCCTAAGTCAAACAAATAAATTTAGTATACGGTTAGGTTTTCTTTTTTCTTTTTTTTCGGAGGGAACCCGCAGCCGCTACTCAAAGTGCACTCATTTTAAAAGAGAATCTTTTAATTTCGACGTTATTACGTAATTAAATAGATTGAAAATAAATCGAGTAGAAACTTTGTCATATTACTTATGGTAAAAAATTATTTGCAGAATCGTTGTAAATGAGTCTAGTTAACTATATACATTAATATATATCTTGATAAACTAGTAAAAAATATTTAGTTGAAATTTAATGTTTGTATTTTTTTTATTTTTTTTCCGGAGGGAAGTCTGACGCGATAGCCTGCAAACCAACGTCAGAAGGTAAACCACATAAAGTGATAGGCTCAGCCGAGAAGGTGTATGTAGAGGGACTCGAACTCATGACCTTTTGGTCATAAGAATGCCATACTCAACCAACTCGGCTACCCCTTGGGGGCGGTTAGGTTATCTTCTAATACACTTGAGGTCTTAAGTTCAACACTTGTCACGTACCTCAATGTTTTTTTATTTATTTCACTTCTCTCAAATAAAACCTTCTTTTACTTTTTAGTTTACTCTATAGAAATAAAAAACCTTCACTTCTTTAAATTTTTTTATTTCACTTTCTCTTTACATTCTTTTACTTTTTATTTTACAACTTCTCTCAGATAAAACCTTCACTTCTTTAAATTCTTTAATTTCACTTTCTCTTTACATTCTTTTACTTTTTATTTTACAACTTCTCTCAAATAAAACCTTCACTTCTTTAAATTCTTTAATTTCACTTTCTCTTTACATTATTTTACTTTTTATTTTACAACTTCTCGCAAATAAAACCTTCACTTCTTTAAATTCTTTTATTTCACTTTTTTATTTCACTTTCTCTTTACATTCTTTTAGTTTTTATTTTACTCTATTTTTCTCTAATCGTACCCGTCTCTTTCCCAATTTCTCTCAAATGAAAGTAACATAAAAGTATAGAAATAAAAAACCTTCACTTCTTTAAATTCTTTTATTTCACTTTTTCTTTACATTCTTTTATTTTTTATTATACTCTTTTACTTTTTATTTTACAACTTCTCTCAAATAAAACCTTCACTTCTTTAAATTCTTTAATTTCACTTTCTCTTTACATTCGTTTACTTTTTATTTTACTCTATTTTTCTCTAATCGGGACCGGCTCTTTCCCAACTTCTCTCGAATGAAAGTAACATAAAAGTATAGAAATAAAAAACCTCCACTTCTTTAAATTCTTTTATTTCACTTTCTCTTTACATTCTTTTACTTTTTATTATACTCTTTTACTTTTATTTTACAACTTCTCTCACATAAAACCTTTACTTCTTTAAATTCTTTAATTTCACTTTCTCATTTACATTATTTTACTTTTTATTTTACAACTTCTCTCAAATAAAACCTTCACTTCTTTAAATTCTTTTATTTCACTTTTTTATTTCACTTTCTCTTTACATTCTTTTACTTTTTATTTTACTCTATTTTTCTCTAATCGTACCCGTCTCTTTCCCAACTTCTCTCAAATAAAAGTAACATAAAAGTATAGAAATAAAATAGTAAGTCGATTCAATTAATGAATTTTCCATTGGAGTTTAGTTCGGTTTTCATTCAACATAGAAGTAAAATTTTCCACTGGGTTTTACTTAAACTTTGATTCAAAAAATCATTGAAAATTGGGGATTTTTAAACTTACTTCAACTTTGATTCAACAAATCATTGAAAAAATTGGGGATTTTCAAACCCTAGTTTTCCTTTCTATAATAAAATTATATATGCCTAGTTGTTAATCCTTTATTCCAAATTGATTGCATATTTCATTGCAGGTTAATGATTAATGAACACGAAGATTTGCAGATGTCTGATGTAATATCTTGTCCACCTGCTAAACTTTAAAATTTTACTTAAACTTTGATTCAAAAAATCATTGAAAATTGGGGATTTTTAAACTTACTTCAACTTTGATTCAACAAATCATTGAAAAAATGGAGATTTTCAAAGTTTTCCTTTTTATAATAAAATTATATATGCCTAGTTATTAATCCTTCATTCCAAATTGATTGCATATTTCATTGCAGGTTAATGATTAATGAACACGAAGATTTGTAGATGTTTGATGGAATATCTTGTCCACCTGCTACAGTGTAAGATTTTTCCTTAATTGAAGTTTACTTCGATTTTCATACAACAAAGCAATAAAATTTTCCATTTGGTTTTACTTCAGTTTTGATTCAACAAATCACCAAACAAATTAGGGATTTTCAAACCCTAGTTGTCCTTTCTATAAGAAAATTATCTCGGATCTATGTAAGACTCTTATTCATACAAAAAAGTACGAGATATTTGGATTTGTGTACAGACTTTTGAAGGTAACTTTGTCCTTATCGGTTGCTACCGCAAATGTTGAGAGAGTATTTTCTCGTATGAAATTGATGAAGAATGAGTTAAGAAATAGAAAGGTCAATTCATGACTTAATGATTGTTCAGTGACATTTGTGAAGAAAGAAGTGTTTTCCAACAATTGATGATCTAGATATTATCCAAGGTTTTCAAAGCATGAGTAAGAGAAGATTGGACTAGAATATATTTTCATTTTGAATTGTAACTAGAATATTTACATATTTTTATTATGCAATACTCATATATTTATATTTTATTGATATTGTTTTCCTTAACATTTTTGGCCATACCTTAAATTTTAGTCCGGGATCCGCCAATGTATAGATGTGATATCAATGTTCAATATTGTTTTCATATAACATTTAGTTTTGAATATATATCTATAGATTGTTTAAATGTGTTTTCGTCGGTCCGAATCTTTATTGGGAATTAGACGGTATAGTTGCTCCAAACTATGTGTCATATAACCAGATCATACTATGTCCATAACTATTGGCTTAAACAATCTTAGATGCTTAAACTAGTTTGGAATTAGATGGTTTAAACACATTTGAACAATCTATATCTTAAATGTCATCTAACCGGATGATACTATTTCTATAAGTATTGACGTCTACATCTATTGGTATATAACATTCAGTAACCACCCATTTTAATTTGGTGGTTAGTTCTAATATTGAAAGCTCTTTTTAATGTACTATTTTTTTTCTCTTTTCTAATATGTTTAAATATGTTTTCGTCGGTCGCAAACATGGACGATGTTTTTTTGATGGAATGCCATGGTGGCTCTTTCCTTTTTGTTTTGCCTCTGTTATTGTCGTCGCACTATACATTTTGTTTTAAAAGTGTGCTAAAAACAATTTGGTTTCTTTTGGAGCCGTGGTAAAAACAATTTAGTTTCTTTTTGGAGCCGTGCTACGTTTTCTATTTTCTAGTTTGCTAGTTTGCTGATGCGGGGTTTATACCAACTAAACGATAATAATGAATGAACAATACCGAACCAAACTATTTCCGTATAAATATAAAGTAAATTAAAACTACACATAAAGTACAGTAGTAAATATCAAGTAACCGAGACCAATCCGAGGGGTAATCATATCCCTATAAGATAACCGATAGTCTATCGGGCAGTTAGAACACTTGCAATAACAATAATGAAAGAGATAAATATATCAAAATCATCATATAAAAAAAGGATCGAGCAGACACTTCATCGAACAGAGACTAGCACTGATCATATAATAAGCAGAGCAGGTTATCAAGAAGAGCAAAAATGGATGTTGAACGTGTGCTATCACCAAAGGTGAACGGTCAAGCCTATACCGAGCAAGAGCAGAACCGAGAAAATGTTATGATAGAACGGTAAAAAAAACGAAGGTGGTAGAAGTTAGTTATAAAGTGGATAGTGAGAGAAACGGTTAAAGTGGTGATTAATCAACCCACGAAACGCATAAACACTGGAGTACATGCCGTAAATTTAGGACCACTATCATAAATGCGGTCTACGTGGCGTAATTAGTGGAATTATTTATTCAATGATAAATTGTAACTCTTCTGAGATAGTATAAATATGCAGATGAATACAATAGATGTTTATTCTCTTTCTTGATCAATAAAATTTATACTTTAACATTATCTTTGTTATATTTTCTCATAACAAATTTGGCGCCGATTGTGGGAACGTAACAAAAACACTTAGAAACAAGATTTACCAACCATGATAGTAACCAGATCAGGGATCGAGAGGGACCTCTCGCAAACAGAGTGAGGCAACGGGTCATCGGAGGGCTGCGGTGAATCCACCCGTGGGGCATGATGAATTAACTCCTATCACTATCACCAATCCAGATTTGGTGGAAACGACTATTGTTGAAGCAATGTTTCCAGTGGCAACATCGACAGTCTGGTAGTCAAAGGTTTATTGGCAGCCTGAACAAAAGGATGAAGTCTGACCAACTGATAAAGAGAAACCATATGAAGATAAGCTAGCAGATGCAGGAAAACAACATTGACTATTCTCCATTATGGTAGGACATTCTGAGGTAACTCGCGACTCAAAGGTTTATAACAGTAATTTTATACTACCATTGATTATTATTAACGGAGGTTAATCTGAAGTAGCCAACAACTCTGTATATAGCACCAGTGACCGCACACCATCACTATTCACTATTGCTGAAGATAACTCCCAAGTAGCCCACGAATCGAAATCTAACAAAAAAGAAAAGACCAATAATGAAGTTCAAGAGGTCGAAGCTTCATCCTACCACAACTACTAAGACCCTGTTGTCGATCTTACATTTAATTATGACGATATGAAAGAGAGGGGGGGGGGGTGAGCATGCCGCATGAGGACGTGTTAACTGGTAAACTTGGACGTTGGAGGAGTAATGATAACTCGGGTTTTAGTAGATGGAGGTAGTTTGACTAATATTATCTCCAAAGATAGCTGCAATCGCATGCACAAAGTACCACCTTACAAACTGACCCAACGAACCCCGATGGGATATAAAGGCAAGGCATCTCAATGTGTGGGAGTAGTCGAGTTGATAATTAAAGTCGGTTACGAAGTACTAAGAAAGATCTTAAGACGCTGTTTATGATCTATGATGCCCCCACTTCTTATCACGCAATTATCGGGAGATCTTGGCTGCATCGGATGAAGGCCACCTTGTGCACCTTTAGACAATGTATAAATCACCTAGTAGGGAACGCGTTTGGATTCATTAGAGGAAGTCAACAAACTGTTAAGACGTGTTATGCAGTCACAATTGACCAAACAAAACCTCTCTGATAGGAATTAATAGGCGAGGGATGCGTGAAAAATAAAGAAAAATATTACCTTCGCCTGATCATGTTGATGACCATAGAGAAATGGAGCAGCCCGACGCAGACCCACCAGACTAGATCGAAGAGTTGGTGGGAGAGGGTCGTACTTTACGACTAGGTAGCAATTTGGATTCTATTTTTAACAGTTTTCACTTGACGTATTAGAAATAAATTTGGATGTTTTTGCATGAGACGCCAATGATGTATCATGGTTGATCCTTCCATTATTTTCCATAAATTAGCAATTGATTTGTATGCCAAGCCCGTGCGGTAGAAGCGACAGTCATTTTATGTTGTAAGGAAAGAGGTCATAAGTTCTCAAGTAGACAAAATATCTTGACTCAGATATATCTGACGAGCTCGGTATCCAGTCTGGGTGGTAAACCAGTGTTACTAAAAAAAGATGGGTCAATGGCGCATGCGCGTTGATTTTACCGATTTAAACCAAGCATGCCCCAAAGATGCATTCCCACTACCTTGTATCTATCAGTTGGTAGATTCGGCCTCAGGTTGGTAGATGCAGCTGATTAGCTGCATTGGTTCCGTGTTAGGTCCTCCACTCTATAGGATAACCAAATTAAATAAAAACAGAAGCTTAGGTATGCCCGTATCTGTGTGCTGATTAAGGCTTGCTCTGAGGTGTGCACTGATATCAAGTACGAGCGCATGAAGAACGTTAGCTCGGTCAGGATTCAATATCAGGGCCTCACACCTCAATTCTCTAAATGTATTACGTTTTCTCATAACTCAAGGAACTGTATTGGTAGCATTTTGGTTAATCTCGATCTTGTAGTGCCCTATATTTTCTCTAGTCTTCTTTCATCCTCTCAGGCTTCCGATGAGTCTGATCGTTTTATGGAGAATAGTTTCCTCTTAGTTTGTACGACCAACCCCATCAAGGAGGAAAGTGATGAGAATTTGAACTCCCTTCCAAGCAGGACTCACACCTCGATGAGGCCACAAATGGTTTCTAGGTTTTTCCTCTAACAATTTTGATAGGATCAGATTATATTGGAGGACAAAGCAGTAACTAGAGTCAAATTTATCTTGGAGGGGTAGTTTTGGCCAAACATTTTGATTTGATGAATAAGCAATGTGCTTAGTGAGTCAGCTAGGTGCCTACTACATTTTATTATGGGATTGGGGGCTCACGACATTGACCCAAACATATGACCCGACCCAAATGGCCAATAGATCCAAAATGAGTATAAATAGTTCGACAAACAAAAATAAAAGGGTTCGACTTTTTTCTCTCTCTAATAAATATAAGCATATCTTTTATCTCGCCACTCTTTATCTAGAACTTAACACAATACCAAGTAAATAAAATCCAAAACTACCCTTCGATCAGTGTTTACCACCACCAAATTCGCAACCATAGTGGGAGCGTGAGGTGCCTGAATAGCATCATTCAAAACCACACTTATAGATCGTATATCAGATTTCTTTGACGCATGGATCCCGTCATGCAAATAAATACCATGAGAATAAGGGGATAAAAGGTGATAATGAGCATGCTAACACTTCGTATGTAAATCATCATACACATAAAATACATATTATACAAGAGGAGCATGATTAGCTGACAGTTGAGATTGACGCTTTAAAAGCCCAAAGACAAGCAAGAGAAAAATGGGAAATATCATGTTAGATGTCCCAATTCTGATGAGTCAGATAATACCACAAACCAGATGAAAGTGATATGTCCTCGAAGGCTCGTAAATGTATGAAAAAGGAACATCATGCTAAGCAGTTGTTGAGCACATCAGATTCCGTTGGAAACTCAACCACATAATCTGACTCAGATTTATCTTCTTCCTCATCAAGTAGTAACATGCTCGTCAATAGAAGAAAGAGAGGTTAAATTATAGTATACTAAAAAAAGGGATAGAAAAGGCGAAAGGAAACATAAGAAATATTAAGGCCAAGTGAAGGGATCGACAGATTACATCATTGATCATTTGATAAGCAATCAATTCGATGTCCACTCCGAACCAGGTATCTTTTCCACTTCTAATGAGGATCATATATTTAGTCGAGGTCACAACTGGAGGCAGTCATCATTTTCTTCAAAAATTATTTATGGTCATCTACCAAGGCGGTTTGATAGTTCTAAACTGGAGAAATATGATGGAAGCCAAGATCCTAATAATCACCTCGAACAATTTTAAAAATTTATGATGAAAAACAATTGTGTCGGGCTTTCTCGTAGACTTTCAAGGGATGTGCATTGAACTGGTATATCAATTTGCCACAAAGATTATAAAAAAACTTTGATATGTTCTAGATGGCTTCCCAAATATAGTTTGTGGGAAGTAAAGATCTCAAAAGGAACAACAGTAATATCATTCATTATGCACAAGAACAAAACGAGTCTTTAAAAGATTACATCAGTCGTTTTGTGAACACAAATAATGGATTGGCTAACTATTTTACGCAAGTATCTATCTCTTCTGTAAGGCAAGGCTTAATACCAGTTTTTTGGAAGATTCAGTAACTTGGACGAAATCAATAACCCGGGGAGGATTATTACATTAGAACGGAAAGCAAATCACAGTGGAGGAAACTAAAAAGTCTAGAGTACCGCACCATAATAGATTTGCTCCTATAATTTCTATCCCACAAGCCAGTATTCACTCAGAGGCTACATTCCACACATCTGTATCAGAACCATTCTCTTTTCATTGTATTTGATGAGGATGAGCTAAGGAAAATCGCATGCCCTTATGAAGATATTGTGTTGATAGGAATATCCATTGAGTGCAATAAAATACGAATAATCCTGATTGACAAATGTAGTTTAGCAAATATTTTATTCTTATTAACCTATAAGCAAATGAAAAATCCTTCAGTAATTCAACATTCGAATAGAAGCATAATATGGTTTACTGGAACCTCAGCTTATGTAATTGGGGAGTTTGAAAAAGAGGCCTTACTATGGAAAGGACCATTCAAGAAAATAGTGAGGGTGATATTCGTAGTCGTTGATTGTCCGACGTCCTACAATGAAATATTTGGTAGATCTTGGTTGTCCAGGATGCCTTCAGTTGTATCCACTATTCACTAATGTTTGAAATATGTTGTGGGAGGTCAAGTAGGCATGGTCCAAAGTAGTCAAAAGGTGGCAAATGAGTGTTATGTCACTGCTCTCGCTCCAAAATCATTGGAAGCGGTCAAAATTGGAAAAGAATAACAATTAATAGAGTTTTCTGTGGAATCAAATGAGATAGATGATCCAAGGAAGGCTCATAGTGGTGTGATTACCATTGAAGAAGTTGAAATTCATCAATTCGCTGGAGGAAAAATTATTAGGATCGGATCCAAGTTACCTTTAGAATTGAAGGAGAAATTATTATTTTTTATCTAACAATTTACATGTGTTTTCTTGGTGCAACAAATATGTAATGAGATTACTAGCAAGTGTTATAAGCCATATACTATCTGTTAGATCCGATACGGGAACGGTGGTGCAAAAAAGAAGAGTTTTTTCTAAAGAAAAATCAGAAGCCATAGTTCATAAAGTGGGTCGATTGACTAAGGTGGGGAATATTAAAGAATCCCAATACCCCATTTGGACCGCTAATCCAGTCTTCGTTAAGAAGAAATGAAAAATGGTGTAAGTGTATCAACTTTACAGATCTTAACCGAGCTTGTCCCAAAGATCCATTTCCCGTGCCTCAAATAGATGAGCTGGTAGACATCATATTATGGAATAAGTTATTATGTTTCATGGATGATTTTTCCATGTATAATCATATACAAATCGATTCAAATGATCAAGATCACAGTAATCTCATCACTGACATGGGGTTTCATTGCTACAAGGTAATGCCTTTTGGGTTGAAGAATGCTAGAGCCACTTATCAGTGATTGGTTAATAAAGAATTTTCCAACCAAACTGGAAGAAATGTGGAAGTTTATATTGACTATAGGATTGTTAAAAGCCCTAAAGAGGATGATCACATCTTCGACCTCCAAAAAACGTTTTCTAACTTGGAAGCCATCAAATTGAAGTTAAATCTTGAAAAATGTACCTTTAATGTCCGATTTGGTAAGTTTTTGGTTACATCATAAGTGAAAAAAAGGATTCAAGCTGAGCCATACCAATTGAATGCTTTGTTGGCCATGAATCCACCTCAGACTACTAAAGAGGTTCACATATTGACTGGAAGAGGTTTATTTCAAGATCACCAGACAAGTGTGCTCAATTTTTCCAAGTCTTAAGAAATTCGAAAGACTTCAACTGGTCTCCAAAATTTGACCAAGTTTTCCTTTAAATGAAGCAACGTTTATCTTCACTTAAAAAGTTATTTAACATGTAGATAGAGACAGACTTTATATCTATCTAGCATTTTTGGAGTATGTTGTGAGTACAATATTGGTACGAAAAGTTCATAACTATCTTGCCCTATTTATTATATAAGTAAGAACTTGTTGGAGGCTCAGAAAAGATACTTAAATTTGGAAAGATTAACCTTGGCATTGGTTATAGCAGCAATAACAACGAGTCCTTATTTTCAAGCACACTCTATCATGGTTCAAACTTTTTTCCCATTGAAGAATGTGTTACAGAAAGCAGATATATCGGGACGAATAACCAAATGGTTAGTTGAGCTTGAAGATTATGATATTGACTTTGCACCCCGAACTGCAATCAAAACTTAAGCTATTACTGATTTTCTAGGTGAATTTCACTCCAAAAAGCCTCATGAAGAAGCTCGAACCAATATGCTTGAGAAGGAATGGGTTATCTGAATTGATGGTGGATCTAGTACAATGGGATGTGTTGTTGGTATCTGCCTAATTTCCTTTTTTGGGGATTCAGTGTACCAAGCAATACGTTTTGGTTTCAAAGCATCCAACAATGAATCAGAATATGAGGCTACAATAATAAGATTGAGATTCGCTCAGATATGTGACGCAAAAAAAACTGATTATTACGTAATTCACTTGGTAAAGTATTTAGAAGTATTAAAAGATATATCAACCACTTTTAAACATATTAAGTATAAGCATATCCCAATATCATAAAATTCAATGGTTGATTCCCTTGCCACTATAGCCTACTCTGAAGCGTATCCTTGGATCCTGGTACAAGAATATCCTTCTATAGTAACAAATTCGGAAATAAAAGATGATGTGGAAGAGAATTTACATGCATCTACCATGACTTCTCAAGATTGAAGAAATGGAATTCAATAGTGTATCACTAAAGGAGTTTTACCTCAATACAAAGCTTATGGCAAAAGGTTAAAATTTAAAGCTCATGGATTTATGGTTATAAATGGGGTTCTTTATAAAATAATTGTTCAACATAACCTTGTTGCGTTGCCTCAGATCCAATGAATCTCAAAGTGCATAATCAAATTTTCATGATAAGGAAAGATCGACATATTGCGGCTACAAGGATTTAACTTGAAGATTCTTGTTGGTATGGTACCATTCACCTTCTAGTATGGAAGATTCTAGAGACTTGGTGAGAATATGTGACGTTTGTCAAAAGTATGAAAATGCAATCCATGTACCAGAAATCCCCATAAACTCTATATCTGAAGCAGTACCATTTGACACATGGGGACTTAATCTAGTTGGACCACTTCCAATGGCTTATGGGGGTGTCTCACTATCATTTTGGAAATAGATTACTTTTCCAAGTGAGTAGAAGTTGCACCGTTATCTGGGACAACCTTTAAAACAGTGATAAAGTTTATTATTTCTAACATATGATGCATGTTTGGTATTCCCAGGCATATCACTACAAACAACGGTCCTCAATTCAACAACAAAGACATAAAAGTGTTTTGTACATCAAGAGAAATTCATCATTTTTTATATTATTCTTTTCATCCTCAAGCCAATGGACAAGTTGAGGTAGCAAACCGAACGATTTGAATGGGTTTGAAAAAGAACATGGAGGGAGCAGCAGGGAAATGACCAAATTATCTACAAGAAGTGCAATTGTCCTACCGAACTACTCCCCACACAACTACTCAAGAGTCTCAATTCGCTTTAGTTTATGGAATGGATGCAATTAAACCTATAGAAGCTACTCTTCCTTATTTTAGAGTTTAAAATTATTCAGATAAAATAATGAGGTGACGGTAAGGGATCGACTGGATTTGATTGAGGAAAGGAGAATAAAATATCATATAAGAACTATGCATTACTAAGGCTTGATGAGAAGTAGGTTTGTGTCTAAAGTTAGAAGAAGAAACTCTCAAGTGGGAGATAAAGTTCTAAGAAAATTATTCTTACATACCAAGGAAAACGTTTTTGGAAAAGTGGCTCCAAACTAGGAAGAACCATACATTATGTACGAAAAGATAAAGAGAGCAATCTTCTGAAGCACCCTTGGAATGTTGAGCATGTAAGATTATATTTGGAACAAAATTATCTTGTAAATATTTACTTTGTTTAAGCTCAATTGAAATATTAGTGGGCATACTATTTCATACCTTGGTGGTACGAGGAGGTTTTAATGAGGTGTCAAAATCATAATCAATCTATCATTTTTTTTCGTTTAATAATGTATTTGCTATACTTTGTTGGATTAAAGTTTGTTGCCTTCGAATGGATTACATTTGACGGTCGTGGCTAGATTAAAGTTTGATGCCTTCTAATGTATTACCTTCGAATGACTTGGCTAAATTAAATTTCGATGCCTTTGAATGAATTACCTTCGAAATGGTTAGGTTAGATTAAAATTTATTTCCTTCGAATGGATTACCTTCAAATGACTTAGTTGGAATAAATTTATTCCAAGGTTAGATCATCTTTAAATAAAACATACTTAAGTAAGATCGGATATTAATGGAAATGAAAACATATTGATACATGTAATTGATAGAAATAAAATAACATTAATTACTTCGAATGATCCAATGACCAAATAAAACAAACCCGATGTAGGGTTTCAAAATTCTTTTGGCGTAGCCAAGGAATTGCATAAATATTCCAATCTAAATACAAAAAATGTCTTGTATATATCCAGGACTTCAATTCAAACATGATAAAGATATAAAATATTGAGGACCATAATATAATAAATAAAATCTTATATAAAACTTTGTATAGTTAAGGGATAAATTTAGAGTTTTATGTGAAGATAAATGATTGACATATAATTAAACCTTTTGTATAACTAATTCAGTTATACCAAGTCTTGACGCTTATATATAATGGCCAATGCTGAATTTAATGAGAATGATACTTTCACTTGTGAACATTTTTCTTCTGTCTTACTTTTTCTCTCTATAATCAACCTCACTCTTTCTCTCTCTAGAAAAAGATTTAAACCTCACCAAATTGTCGACAACAGTGGGACTTGATCGATCAGTACCTTGATTTTGTGATAAAAAATACTTAGAAGCAATTGATTTCTTGATTCGTCTTAGTTTTTCTTAATCGATTCTTTGTAGCTGATTTGGATAGATAATGTAACCAAGGAATGAAAAAGATTATTTGGTTCAAATAAATTAGTTACTGGATAAAATCACAGCTCTAAATGAGAAGTGTGATAAAAGAGAGCAAGATATGCAATCAGGTAGGCCAAAAGTTGAGGTAAGACAAATGGATGAGAAGAATGATGTAGACAACCAATCTGATTGATCTTGTTGAGCTCGTCAGGTTCGAGGTTAACAGAGAAAAACATATTTTAAATCTAATAAAGAGCGACATACTTCTGGAAAATAGAAAAAAGACAAGCATAGGTATATTACGTCCAGTGCCGATGAGTTGGATAGTTCAACATCTGAGTATAAGAGGTAGTAGGGATCTTCGAACGAAGAAGAAGTTCGACCTCGAAAAATAATATAAATCAAGAGATGACAATGTACCGCATTGTTGGAGGGAAGTATAGTGGTGTGAAGGGAATACGTCGAATCAATACACAAGAATATATGATCGAAATTTGTATATTGTTATGGGAACAAGAAATGATAATCAGTATATTTAAGGAGCTGACTAGAGAAATTCTCCTTTAACAACTGAGATAAGGTCCATCACTCTTCCCAAGTGGTTCGATGTCTCTAAGGTCAAAAGGTTCGATGAGATGCAAGATCCCGATGACCATATTGAACAGTTTAAGGACTACATGATGAACTTCGAAGATGATGATAGGCTGGTATGCAGATCCTTCTCTCAAACATTCAAAGGCACAACTTTGAAATGGTACAACATGATTCTGAAAGGATCCAATTCTAATTTCAGATATTTTTATACAAATTTCTGACGAGAATTTATGGAAAGTCAAGAGATGCGAGCAAATAGAAAAACCATAATATAGAGCAAGCAAGCTGGGGAAGAAAATCTGAAGGATTATGCTAAAGATTTTGTGTTAACAAAACCTGTTTTAAGCAATTCGACAAGCTTTGAAAATGGTAGCCATTGAATTTTACGATCTTGGGACTTGCTTTGATATACGACATGATACTGTAGATTATATAGCTTTGAAAAATGAGGTGCAACTTTAACTGAAAATGTAAGTTATCAGCTTTTGTTAAAGGGAAAAGCAGTGGATCAAAGGTTCATGTTGCATCAACTTCGCAAGCAACAAATCCAAATTCAAATGCAGAAAATCTATGATTATGAATATTTGGACACATATCTGGACCCATTTATTTTGATGGCGGTGGATGAGCAAGTGAAACAAGGATGAGTTCAAAGTTTGTGTGAATACTTTGAATCCTTGGAAATTTTTGGATGAGATACTATAGCTCGAGAAAGAGGCATGTGGTGAGTTTAGCTACTAAATAGAATGTGGGATATCTACTCATTTGTATTGTAAGAAAGATATTCCCTTTATTCTTTTCGATGAGGATGAGTTGAGAGGTACTGCAGGTCCTCATGAAGGTGCAGTAGTTATTGGAGCAGAAGTAGCTGGTATTAAAATCCGACGCGTTATGATAGATACATGAAGCTCTGCAAATGTTCAGTTCAAGTGAACATACGATAGGATGCGTAATCTTTCTCAAAATTATCAATTAGACCGTATTATAATTGGGTTTACCGGTGTGACAGCCCCGATGATTGGAGAATTCGAGGGTGAAGTGTGTTTGAGAAATGGGCCTTTTAGAAACAAGTTTCAAGTTTTCTTCATGGTGGTGGATTCTCCGACTAATTATAATGCAATATTTAGGAGATCTTGGCTTTCAAAAATGTATGCAGTTGTATCCATATTCCACCAATGTTTGAAGTATATCATCGAAGATCACATCAAGGTTGTCTGGAGTGATTAGAAGTTAGCGAGATAATGTTATGCAATAACTCTTTGAATACAAGGTCCAAACAGTGAAGATCGAATGGCTGAATAGAAACCACGGGGCGAAAATAAAAGAAAGGGTTGCGGATCCGAGGGAAACCCCGGGTTATTTAACAGTAAGTGAAAGCATAGAATAGTGTTATTTTCGTGATGGGAAGGTACGTCAAATAGGAACATTACTAGCACCAGCTTTACGTTAGCAGTTGTTACAATTTTATTTCGATAATTTGGATGTTTTCGCTTGGAAAACAGAAGATGTAGTGGGGGGTCCCAACATTTCTGGTAGGATGACCAAATGTTTAGTAGAGTTTGGAGATTTTGATATCATTTTTGGTCCTCGAACAGCTATCGAGGATCAGGCCCTAGCCTATTTTCTTGTTAAATTTCATTCAATTATATCAGATGAGGAGATAGCCAATGAGGTCTTGCTAGGAAGTTTGATGTGGGTGGTTCGAACTAATCGAGGTTTTAGTATTTTGGGATCAAGTACAGGAGTCTAACTGGCTGCTCCATCTAGGAAGGTAATGTTTCAAGCCATTAAATTTTCTTTTATCCATCAGATAATAAAGTTGAATATGAAGTTGTATTGGCTAGTTTAAGGATTGCGAGTATTTGTGGGGCAACTTCAGTTCGTTTGGAGACAGATTCATAATTAGTAGCAAATCAGGTGGTATGTGTTTCCGAAGCTAAAAAAGATCACTTATATTTGTATCTCCGTGAGCTTGAAAATTTGACTCTTCTATTTGGCTACATTATTGTAGAACATATTAGTCAAGGAGACAATACAGTTGCTGATTCTTTGGCAACCATTTCTTACACAAAAGAGTATCCTTGGATATTGTTACATGAGATTCCTTTAATTTTAACACGGTTATAACAATGTAAATATGTAGAAGAAGTATTTGTCACTACCAGGTGTAATTCGAAGTGATTGGAGAACTGATATCCTGAATTTCTTGTTAAGAGGAACGTTACCTCATTATGTGCAATTAGCTTAAATATTAAAGTATAAAGATCACAACTATGTTGTATTGGACGAGTTGTTACCCTAGAAATATTTGAGTAGCATTATTGAATTGTTTGAATAAACAAGAGTCTCATGATATTTTATCATAGTTTCGTGATGGTGAAGGTTCAACACACTGTGGGTTCAAGGCTTTGACACGTCGGGTTTTGTTGGCATGTTATTATTGGTCTTCGATCATGAGCGATGCTAAACATATGGTTCGAGGTTGTGATACTTGTCATCGATTTTCCAATTTTATTTACAAACTTGCACCACTCATGCCCATTTTTGAGGCCATCCCTTTTGACAGATGAGTAATAGATTTGGTAGGACCATTGCCTATGGCTTATGGAGGACGTCAAAAGATTATTGTGGTAATTGATTATTTTTCAACGTGGGTAGAGGCTGGACGATTTTCTAGAATAAAAGCGAAGGATTTTATTAAGTTCATTGTGAATAATATTTATTGTCGCTTTGGGGTTCCTCAAAAATCACCACTAGAACATTCTCCTCAATTTAACAATAGAGGAATGACTTCTTCTTTTTTCTCCGAGGGGTATTACACAGTGTGTTTCTACACTTTTTCATCCCCAAAAAAATTGTCAGGTGGAGGTGAAAAATAGATCTATTTTAGCAGGCTTGAAGAAGAATTTGACAAGGGCTGTAGGAAAATGGTCTAATTATTTGCAAGAGGCATTAGGCGCTTATCGAACTACTCCTAAAGAGGCTACTCAATAAACTCATTTTTCTTTGATGTATTGTATGGATGCAGTTAGTCCTACAGAATCTACATCACCTTCTTACAAAGTACTTCAATATTCTGAAGACTTGAATGACGAAACAAAAAAAGCAGATTTGGACCTGAGCGAGGAAAAAAGAGTTAGATCACATTTGAATACGAATCATTATCAAACTCTGATGAGGAGTCATTATAATTCAAAGGTAAAAAATTCGTATTTTAAAGTTGGTAATAAACTTTTAAGGAAAGTATTCCTCCATAAAAAGGATAAACGCCTCAAAAAGATGGCCCCAGATTGGGAAGGTCCTTATATGGTTGTGGAAAGAATAAATCTGGGTTCTTATCGCCTTTGTGATGAGTAGTGGAGGATGCTTCACAAAGAGGTTTTTCGGAAACATTTTTAAATAATTGAAATACTATTTCCAACCTGTTGGTCCAACGAGGTTTTAATGAGGTGTCATGTAAATATTCAAAGCTATTAATAAAAGTATTTTTTGGTCAATGGTTGTTTAAGTATAAGTATTTGAATTATTTTGGTTATTAGTCAAAGAGTGATCATCTTTGAAGTTGTTGACCAAGAGTAACTTTTCTGAAGTATTAAACGTTTATTATAAAAAAATCGAAGAAACATCCATATTCGAAGTGTTACGTTCTCTAAACACATTATATTATTTGAAGTGCTACGTTCTCTAAACGCACTATATTATTTGAAGTGCTACATTCTATACATGCACTATTTGTGTTTACAAGTGTTATATGACATGTACTTTTATACGAAAAAGTTAAGTTTACGAATGACATGTGTTGTATTCTGAGGTGAACATAAATTGGTTTATAAAATTATAAGTTAGTGCAATAAAAACAAATAAATATAGAGGAAATAAAGTATTATTGCATTAAGATTAATCTGATGATAGTAAAAAGAGTTTTGAATGCTAAGTAAATAAGCATTCACAAAAAAGAAGTCATCTTACAATAGTTATATGACAAGAAAAACACTGGGGAGGAAACAAAAATTATTTCTCTTAGTTTCCTTCAGACGAGTCTCCTTGCTCCAAGGAACTTTCTCCGGAGGAATATTTGGGCACATGGTCAAAAGCCTCATTGGATGGATTCTCAATGGGAATCAAATCCCGGTAGCCTGAGCTGTTAGCCTCTGGAAATGGGGCATGAACTTCATGTAACAAATTAATAGTTTTCCGCTCCTCGACATTTTTAATGGCATCCATCATGTCATTTCCACATTCGTTCTCAATAGCCTCTACAACAATCTTTTTCTCCTAATCGAAGTGTGTTTTAAGAATATCCATGTCGTGTGTTAGCTTATTATTTTCTTCTTCATTCTTATTTATAAATTCTTAAAGAGCATCTATCCGTTGGAAAACGGATATTCGTTTCCATAACAATTATTTGCTTTCGAAAACTTAGCCAAAATTTATATTCATTTTGCCAACGTATTTTATAAAAAAAGGCTAAAACAGATAACAATTTTATGGCAAAAAAATAGAGTTTATTATTTATAAATATAGAATAAACTCATCAATTTCTCATTCATCTCCCGAATCATCTCTATATAAATATTGTTATTCTAAAACTCTCAATGCCCCAATTACTAGAATTGCATCGGTTAGACATGAAAGTGACCAATGATATATAAGTAAGCACATATCTTAACTAGTATGAGACCATTTTGGAAGTGAATCAAAAGCAAACTCATGCGGGCTTTCGGGCATAAAGCGGACAATATCATACTATTTTAAAGATTGGATTGTTTATACTTATATACGAACGTGGAATATGTGATACCCATATTTCCAACAAATGGTATCAGAGCTCAATGCCCATACAAAACACGATATGGGTGGAATTATCGGATGAAGAACATGATAAATTAGGATTCATCCTAAAGGTGAATAATATGGTATATAGATCTTAGTTTAAAGTGCATCTTCATCTTCAAGTGACGTGACTTGGTTGGATTGTATCAATATTGGCTACCTTGATTGGAGTTGCGCTAAGAAACAAGTCAGTGATGCTAATATGAGTTACCAAGTAGATCCATTGTAAAGATCTATGGCTCAGGTGAGGAACCTTAGAGCAACCTGATTAGAGTTAGCGAGTAAAAGTCAATTGAGATGACACTAAAATGGTACATTATTTGTGAAAATGATTAATTAGATGCAATCAAAGTCCCACATCCCATATTGGTTAGAGACGGAAAGGACGAATAGTATATAAGTAAGAACATATCTCAACTAGTATAATGCCTTTTAGAAGTGGACCAAAAACAAAGGCGTGCGGCCCTCCTGGCCCAAAACGGACAACAGCGTACAATTTGAAGACTAGTTTCCCATATTCCCAACATTATTGTTCTTCCAAAACTTTAAAACCCAGTTACTACAACCATTACTATAATATCTCAAACCAAGATCTTCTTCTACAATCTTATACCAAAACTACTAATCAAGTTTGCTTTTCGATGGAGGATCATTAGTGATTTAAGTGCTTGGTATACTATTTCCTATATTTTGTTTGCTCTATTATTTGATATTTCTTTCATCCACTAGTTTTTCTCATAACTTTATCTATTAGGCTCCATAGTATATGTTGTAAATGAGTCGAATAGTGCCTTGACAGTGTACTGTGTCCGGTAGTACAGTTTTGTGTTGTGATAGTGATATTGTCCAATCACTTGAGTTAGTCTTGTGGTATGAGCCCATTAGGCCCATAGTCTAGTAAGTCTATTAGTTCCCTATAAATAGATTACTAGGGAGACACAAAACACAATCTGGAATCTCTAACCTTTTCTATCATAGTGAAACTCTTTCTCTGGCGGCGCCCGTGGACGTAGACAATTGTCGAACCACGTTAAATCTTGTGTTTCATTTAAATCTTTCCTTCGTATATATTTTGTGCTTTAGCCATTTTGTGATAATTGCATAGTATTTTGTGATAATTGCATAGTATTTCACAATAGCGTCTACAGCAACAAAATACATGATTGAAAAATTTGATGGGGGATCCAGCTTTGCATTGTGGAAGATTAAACTGAAATATTCATTGGTACTGCAATGGCTGTGGAAGGCTGTGGAGAATAAGTTACCAGAAGAGATGAAAGAAGAGGAGAAACAAGATCTTCAAGAAAGGGCTTTGTGATGGATTATAATGAGTGTGAAAGACAATGTGCTTCACGAGATTAGTGGTGAGAAGACTGCTGCCTGCGTATGGAAAAAGCTATGAGATCTTTACTCAGAGAAATTAGTAGTAAACCGATTATACTTTAAGAAAAGTTTGTATGATTTCAGATTGAAAGAAAGTATGTCCATAACAAAGCACCTAGATAATTTTAAATCCATTATAATGGACTTGGAGAACATAGATATCAATATTGAGGATGAGGATCAAGCTTTGTTTGTATTGAGATCGTTATCAGCTCCCTATGAAAACTTCGTAGATACCATTATGTATGGTAAGGATAAGTTATCGCTAGCAGATGTCAAAGGGGCACTGAAATCAAAAGAGATGAGACAGTTGCAGCCATACAATCAAGCTGAAGGGAAAGGTCTTATGACTAGGGGAAGATCTAAAAGCAAAGCGAGTTCTTTAAGAAGGAAAAACTGGAGGTCCAAGTCAAGGGTGAAGCACTCAAACTTTTATGAATGCGGTGAGCAGGGTCATTATAGGAGAGATTGTCCGAAACTGAATGGTAAGAAGGGAAAGCAAAAGGAAAATGCAGCAAACATTGTTGAAGGTGTGAACGATTCCGACGATAGTGAAAACAGTGGTAAAGGAGATGTATTGTCCGTGAGTTTAGACTTTGGGAAAAACTCTTGGGTACTTGATACTGGCGCTACATATCACATGTGTCAGTTCAAGCAGTGGTTTGATACGTACAAGCCAATGCATGGAACTGTCTTTTTAGGGAACAATCATTCGTTGACTGTTGGTGGTATTGGTAACGTCAGAATCAGAATATTTGACAGGGTTGTTAGAATCTTGACGTGCTGGCATGTTCCTGGGTTAAAAAGAAACCTAATTTCTCTTGGGACTCTAGAGTCTCGGGGTTACAAGTACCATGCCGAAAATGGTGAAATGAAAGTGACAAAAGGCTCAATGGTATGGATGAAAGGCAGTTTGCAGAAGGGTCTTTACATTCTCCAGGGGAGTGTTGTTATGGGTGATGCTGCAGTAGCATCATCAGGGATGAATAGCCAAAGTAGGAAGGATCAAAATAAGTTGTGGCATTGGCGTCTTGGTCACATGAGTGACAGAGGATTAGTTGTTTTGGGAAAGAGAGATTTGTTGAAAGGGTATAAAGCAGAATCATTGGGATTTCGTGAGCACTGTGTATTTGGTAAACAAACTAGAGTCAAATTCAGCAAATTAACTGTAAGAAATACTAAAGGGACAGTAGACTACATTCACTCAGATCTTTAGGGTCCAAACAGAATTCCACCCGAGAGCAGAGCCAGATACTAGATGAGTTTGATTGATGATTATTCAAGGATGGTGTGGGTTTACTTTTTGAAAACGAAAGATGAAGCATATCCAACCTTTGTCAAATGGAAGACGATGATTGAGAAGCAAACAGGAAGAAAAATCAAACGTCTTAGGACAGATAATGGGTTAGAATATTGCAGTCGTGAGTTCAACGAGTTTTGTAAAGCTGAGGGAATAGTGCGTCATCGCACTTGTTCTAGAACACCACAACAGAATGGAGTCGCAGAAAGAATGAACAGAACGCTTTGTGACAAGGCACGAAGTATGCTCTCGTATTCCGGTGTGGGAAAGGATTTTTGGGCTGAAGCTATCCATACAGCGTGTTACTTGGTGAATCGGTCTCCATCAACGGCTATTGATTGTAAAACTCCTTTTGAGATTTGGTCTGGATCGTCGGTTGATTATGAACATTTGAGGGTGTTTGGTTGTCCTGCACATGCTCATGTGAGAGATGGTAAGGTTGAGCCGAGGGCAAAGATATGCATATTTCTAGGATATACTACTGGAGTGAAGGGATATAGGTTATGGTGTACCTCTCTAAAGTCTCCAGGTTTTCTCATCAGTAGGGACGTTACTTTTAATGAGTTTGATTCTCTAGACAGTCGGAAGGAAGTAGGAGAAATGGTCGAATCAGGATCGGTTGTCAGTAAACAGGTGGAGCTTGAAGTAGAATCAGTTCCTAGCAGGTCCAATAATTCAAGTGGTTTTGAGGTGGATCCAGAATCAGGAGGTGAAGTGTCAACATCAGATGATAGTGACGATGATGCGCCTGAACCAGAACAACAACCTTATAGCATAGCATTGGGCAGAGAAAAAAGAGATATTAGACTTCCAAAAAGGTATGTGAATCTAGTTGCATATGCTCTGTCAGTTGCAGAAGAAGTTGAGATCATGAACCTAGTAGCTACAGAGAAGCTATAGCGAGTTCAGAGGCAGATCGATGGATTGGTGCTATGGGGGAAGAGATTGAATCTCTTCATAAGAATCAAACATGGAAGCTTGTTGACTTGCCTAAAGGACAGAATACAGTAGGCAGTAAATGGGTGTTCAAGAAAAAGGAAGGTAATCCAGGAGTTGAGGCATCTCGATTCAAAGCAAGACTGGTCGCTAAGGGTTTTACTCAAATGGAAAGAATCGACTTCAATGAAGTGTTTTCTCCAGTGGTGAAGCATAGTTCGATTCGAGTTTTGTTAGTCATAGTAGTTTTGCAAGATTTAGAGCTTGAGAAGTTGGATGTGAAGACTGCGTTTCTACATGGTGAATTGGAGGAGCAAATCTACATGAGACAACCAGAGGGATTTATCGAACCTAATATGGAGGACAAAGTCAGTCTGTTGAAAAAGTCACTGTATGGTTTGAAACAGTCACCTAGGCAATGGTACAAACGTTTTGATACATTCATGGTGTCAAAAGGGTTCACGAGGAGTCCATATGATAGTTGTGTGTATCATCAAAAGATGTCAGATGATTCTTATGTTTACTTGTTGTGGTATGTGGATGATATGCTTATTAATGCTTGTAGTATGTAACACATTGTGCAGTTAAAGAAGCAGCTTAGTGCCGTGTTTGAGATAAAGGATATGGGTAGAGCAAAGAAAATTCTTGGTATGGAGATTATCATGAACAGAAATTTAGGATCATTACACTTGTCTCAACGAAGCTATATTGAGAAAGTGTTAAAATGATTCAACATGTTTGATGCTAAAACAGTTAGCATTCCTTTTGCTACTCATTTCAAGTTGTCTGCAGTAGGAGCGGCCAAGGACGATGTTGAGTTGAAACAAATATCGAAGGTTTCATATGCAAGTGCATTTGGTAGTATCATGTATGTTATGGTATGCACACGTCCTGATATCTCACATGCGGTTAGTGTAGTTAGCAGGTACATGGGATGTCTTGGGAAAGAACACTGGCAGACAGTGAAATAGATACTTCGGTTTTTGAAGAATACTGTGAACATTGGCTTAACTTTTAACAAAACCGATATTGGTGAACCGCTGAATGATGTTGCAGGATCATTGGTTGGTTTTGTTGATTCTGATTTTGCAGGTGATATGGATAAAAGAAGATCTCTGACAGGATATGTATTTACTCTAGATGGGAGTGCGATCAGTTGGAAAGCACAGTTGCAACCTACTGTAGCTTTGTCTACAACAGAGGCAGAGTACATGGCGGTAATAGAAGCAGTTAAAGAGGAAATATGGTTGCAAGGTTTGGTGGCAGATTTGGGCTATGATAGGAGTACTACAAAAGTGTTTTGTGACAGCCAAAGCGCCATACACCTTACAGGGAACCAGATGTACCATGAGCGTACAAAGCACATAGATGTCAGGTATCATTTTATTCGTGATATAATATCAAAGGGAATTGTTGATGTGAAGAAAGTTTCTACACACGATAATCCAGCAGATATAATGACCAAGGCAGTATCAGTTCGAAAGTTTAGGGAGTGCCTAAATTGGATCGGTGTTCGCACTATAGAGTGAATGCCTCAAGGGCATTTGGTGAGTCAGAAGAAGAGAAGATTATTTGTTGATAGTGAAGAAAGGATATTCGCCTCAAGGGGAAGATTTGTTGTGAATGAGTCGAATAGTGCCTTGATAGTGTACTGTGTCCGGCAGTACAGTTTTGTGTTGTGATAATGATATTGTCCAATCACTTGAGTTAGTCTTGTGGTATGAGCCCATTAGGCCCATATTCTAGTAAGTCTATTAATTCCCTATAAATAGATTACTAGGGCGACACAAAACACAATCTAAAATCTGTAACCTTTTCTATCATAGTGAAACTCTTTCTCTGGCGGCGCCCATGGACGTAGACAATTGTCGAACCACGTTAAATCCTGTGTTTCATTTAAATCTTTCCTTCGTATATATTTTGTGCTTGAGCCATTTTGTGATAATTGCATAGTATTTTATAATAGTATATTTTCCTTAGTTTGAGAGATTATACTAATTGCGTTTGAGAGATTATAGTAATCTGGTTTTAAGGATTTTGGAAGAAGAATATTTATCCATTAGGCTGCATAGTTTATTTTCCTTGATGATATTGAAGAATATCTTTTGAATGAAGCTACCGAGGTACGTGAGGATGAAGAGTCATTTGAATTAGAAGACAATTTTTTTTATATTGAAGCATATTATAGATTTTTTTCGTGAGTTTGTAATAAGATACTTCAATTTGAGAACATTCTACAATATATAGTCTCCAAGTGTATAAACTATGAAAGACTTAAATCAATAAAACTCATTTTTTATCCTTCAATTTCATAATATAAATACTTACCACAAATCATTTATCACTTATAAAGTAAACAAACTATAGCAAGCTGTACTATAATCGAACTATATAAAATTTTATTATTACTAGTAACAGTTGTAGTGCTTATAATTTATAATCAACCAGCATAATAAAACCATTGGAATAACCAAAATATTATAATAAAACTATAATAACTTTATGTTGATTTTAAATTATAATAAAAAATATATATAATCAATCTATAAACTTTATAACAATTTATTTACCAAACAATAACAACACTTGTACTATACGCGTTACAAAAATAATAGAAATTGAAAGATAATTGGTATTTTGTTTAAATATTTAAAAAATCAGCTTTAAAAATTCATCATATTAAAAATGCATGGTCATGGTCATCGCATCTCTCTATTATATCATGCAAGACCATGGTAAAATATAGTACGAGATGCAAGACCAGATAGAATTAATACGAGACTAGGATTACTAAGTTTGGCATAATAAAATAAAAAATATTAAAAAATATCATCCATAGATCTAGTTTTGTTCGACTTAAAAAAACAAAATCGATAGTACTTTTAGTTTTTATTTTTTAGTTACAATTTGAAAGATACGTATTTTGAGAAATAAAAGTAAAATATAAAAAACTTGATTCAAAGAAGGATAAGAGGGTTACGTGACTTGTGACAAAGAATGGTATTTGAGACATTATTAGAAATTGAATATTGAATAGAAGTTAAGTAATTAGATAAATATTAGTGATATTTGAGGTATTAAATGATAGGAAAAGTTAGCGATGGGTTACATTTTCTTTTTTAAGTGATTTTAATTATCATCTTTATTTAAAAAAAACATTCTCTTAATTTTTAATATATTTTATAAACTTGATATTTATGTACGGATTCTTATTATTAGATTTTTTTTTAAATCTCTCTTATATTTCCCCTTATATCTCCCCTTTTAATATGAGTTATGAGTTAAGTATTTGGATAAATTAAAATACAAATTGTAAAAATAAAAAGATTATATACAACTAATATTATAAGAGAGTGATCCAAGAATAGAATTCTTGATCTCTATTTTCTTTAATCATCGAAGATCAAAGTCTGGTGACGGCTCAGTCGTCAATCAGAAAGTCTTCCATTGCCATCTTCATCAAATCTAAAAAACTAAATTGTTCACAAAACTTCAAGGAATAATCTGCAAATCAAGAGAAACAGAGTCTCATCAAAGAATCCCCATGATATCTTTTCTACAAAAGAAACATAATTTATAGTTCTGAGAAAATCTCAAGAAGGCAACAAAGAAGACCAAATACATAATGGAAACAATATCACATATATTAGTAATGTCATATTAAACCCAATATTTGATCAACCATCACCAAAAATGCAAAGTCATAAATACGAGGGAAATCAACAGACACAAAAGTTCACAAAATTATATACTGATTGTACAAGAACAAAACCTATGGATATGGGGAAGTTTAGTTTTTAACTAAAGAAGGTTGTACTCACATTCAGTTGTCTAATACTGATAAACAAAAACTCTAAGACTCAACCAAATACACATTTATGGTCAAGTTTTCTTTAGGAAGACCAAATGTAGAGACAATTCAGAAGTTTTTAACGGATTCGAATTGAAAGGTAAAATTTAAGTGTCAATTTGGGATCACCAAGGCACATTTTCATAGAGCTATACTTTCAAAAATACCCGAAACATATCTGACGTCAAAATGTTTGGACCATTGGAGACAAAACCATGAGGCTATTAAGATGGGACCAAAACTTCAACCCAAATAAAAAAATCAGCTATAACTCTGGTATGGATAATTCTTCCAAACTTACCTGAGTTCATGTATAACCAAGATAGTAAGAAAACACGCTAAAACAATTAGAAATACTATCTCAATTTAGGATCCGGAGAAAAATAAGGCTCGATTTAATTGTTGTAAAGCATGGTTGGAATTAGATGTCTCGAAATAACCTTTACTTAAAGTATATATAACATTTGATGATCAAGAAGGGTATTGGCAATAAATTAGATATGCATATAGGTCTCTTTACTGTAATCTATGCTTTCATTTGGGTCACTTATCTACAAACTACAAGAAATCCATCCCCATGAATTTAGAACAACCCCAACCAATCTTCAACAAATAACCTTTATCATTAGAAAACCTCCCGTAACGAGATGAAAAAAAGGATTCCAAACTTGAAATAAATTATAACTCAAGAAGTCAATTCAAATAAAAAAAAGAACGACATCAGAGAACACAAGTCACGCTCTGAATGACAGAACAAAACAAACACAAGAAACTCACTTTCAAAATTCTAAAAACAATGAGATACAATTATCAATATCATATTTTGTACAACACTCACCATGTAAAAATCCTACAAGTTTATCCCAAGATAATATCACAAACACTATAGAATTAAAATATGGTAACATTATAGAATCTTTACAAGACATATAGCTTGGTAATGTGTTAATATAATCTAAGAATCTAATGAAAGTTCAATGAGATTTGGCTCTCCAACAAAATAAAACATTGGCAGCTTAAAAGTTTCACCAATATTCAGCAAACTAGAGGCAAAAGATAATTTCAAAAACGTTTTCAATAAGAAACCGAAAAACATCATATATAGGAGTATGAAGGGTCCTATAACTAGAAAAGGTCCAATATCCAAAGGGTTAGGCAGACTATTTCCTAGATTTGTTTTAAATGACAATAAATAGTATGTGTTGGAATGTGAGAGGTATTGGCAACAAAGCCGTAATAAGGAGACTAAAATCAATAAAAGGTTGGAGAATATAGAATTCATGGTAATTCAAGAGCCAATGGTCTCTATGGAAATATTGGATCATATTACAATGAAGTTAGGGTATCAATCAAGCACTAAAAATAAAAAAAATAAGTATGGATGTTGTGGAATAATGATTTCTCAACCGAAGTCATTTCTTATCAAGACCAGTTAGTGTACTTGAAAGTAAATTACAAAAAATTGGACAAAGACTTTTTGGTAACCATTTTCTATGGGAAATGCACAAGATCTCAAAGAATCCCCTTATGGAACACTCTCAGGAACCTCACTAATTAGGTAAGTGAATGGATTATCATGGGGGATTTTAACACAATAACATCCCCCATAAGCAGTTATCCCGCTCCACTTTATGTCAAATAAGTATGCAATAATTTAATGAAGCTATTCAATACTGTAATCTAAAGTATGCATGATATATTGGTTTTAACTAAACCTGGCTAATATTAGGAAATGGAAATGACTAGAGAGGGTGTTATTCAATCCTATGTAGGTTTATTATTTCACCAAGACTACTGTAAATCACCTGATCAAAACATGATCTGATCATTCTCCATTAAACATTTCTATTTCAACTGAAATTTCCAAGCTTAAATCATCTTTTAGGTTCCCAAATATGTGGTGTATACATCATAAGTTCCTAAAAATTGTCAAAGAAAACTGGTCAATAGAATTACATGGATTGTCTATACACATCTTTTGGCTTAAGTTGAAAAGGCTAAAAAATGCTTAAATAATGGAATAAAGATGATATGGAAGTAGAATTTTGAGGACTAAATTGTAAATAATGTAAGTTAAGGATTGAACTGTAAATAATATAAGTTTAAGAGAACAATTGTGACTATGTAATATTGTTAGGGACTAAAAGTAATTAGTCCTCTTTTGTAACTGATTTCAGTTTAAGGCTAAGTCTTGACTCCTCTATATAAAGGGCAAGGCTAACCTAATAAAGGGGTTGAACACTTTTTCTACTAAACTCATTTGTACTTAAACTTTCTCTCTTTAAAGACTCTCTATATTTTTCTCTCTCTAGAATTCGCTTATAACAATTTCCTAAGGAAACATTCTTAATATCTAAACTCACCAAATTGGCGACTCCACTAGGGATAGAATTCGGAATCAGTGACTTTACCTATTCGATTTTGATACGATCTTGCTGTGTTTTTTGTTCAAATCTTATAAAATGAATCCTGAAAAAAATCTTTCGCTTTGAACGGCGATGGAAACTTTAAAAGATGATTTGTAGAGAGACGAAATAGGATGGATAAATCATCTCTAATCCAAACTCAATCAGACATTGAGACGCGTATGAATCAATTTTTAGACAAAATAAATGTGTTCAATGAAAAGTATGAACAACGAGAACAAGATATCCACTCGGCAAAGCTCAAATCCGATGTGAGACAAGAGAATGAAAATAATGATATGGGAGATCAATCTGATCGGTCCTGTGCTGAACGACAAGCTAAAAATGAACATAAAAATGCGCTTCGTATCTCCTAAAGAGCATTATCCCCCTCGCAAGGGGAAAAAAGACAAGCAAAAGTATATAACTTCTAGTGATGAAGAGGTAGAAAGTTTTGTTTTGGGTTTTAAAATATACAGGGGTTCCTTCAAAAGAGGAATCAGACAGAGACCAATCGAGGTGTGAATGAAATCAATATGCTGAGACACTTCAAAATAGACAATGTTCCTCGTTCTACATGGTGTGAATGAAACACTTCGAATCAGTATGGTGAGACTCATAGAAATCTATATGCGGTAATGGGAACAGATGATCAATTTGTGTAAGATGTCGAGTGGAGAAATTCTCCATTGACAAGTGAAATTTTCTCTATAACGCTTCTGAAGCGTTTTGACATTACCAAAGTTGAAACGTTCGATGGGATGCAAGATCTTGCTCATCACATCGAACAATTTAAGAACTATATAATGAATTTTGAAGATGACGACCGGCTGGTGTGTCGTGCATTTTTTCATACTTTCAAGGGAACGACTTTGAAGTGGTATAATCGGATTCCGAATTTTAAGGAATTTTATATTACTTTTCGAAGGCAGTTTGTGGGGAGTAAAGAAATTATGGAAAATAGAGATACCATTATCTAGTGCAAGCAGGCACCTAGAGAAAAATTGAAGGATTATATGAAGAGATTCATTTTGACCAAAGTAAGTTTGGACAACTGTGAAGAGAATGTGGCGATGGCAGCTTTTCGCCAAGGATTATTGCTATGGAATCTGGCCAATGAAACTACAAAGAGAAGAGCCTTAACTTTTGGAGCTTTGATGGCTCAAATTGAGGATCATATTAAAGTCGAGGAGTCAACTAGCGCCCGAGGAGGACCAGTTATCACTCCAAAGAATTCGAATTCGAGTGAGGCGGCCAATAACCAAGGGCAGCCCTCGAATGGAAATGGTAATTAGCATATAAGACAAAATAATAACAACTTGCCTCCTCGGAGTGGTGGATATTCAAAGCACGCTCCATCTTACAACTATAATAGGCAAAGGCCAAATCGATGGGTTAAACCAAAGTATTATGCTGATGTGACAGAGAATGTAGCCGTGATTTGGGATAAGAACAAGAGCTTCGTAAATTTTTAGAAGCCAACTCCAATTAGTAGGCCAAGGGAGAAAATGAACAATAAATAGTGCAGATATCATGAGGATATCGGGCATGATACCAATGACTGTATTGCTCTGAAAAAAGAGGTTCAAACTTTGATCGAAAATGGGAAGCTCTTGACTTATATAAAGTCGCAAGCGAGTGGTTCAAAAAATAACGTTCCATCAACTTCGAAGGTTGCACCAGCTGAGAATTTGATGATTTTAGATTCAAAGGTTGAACCATATGATGCTTCTTCTGAATATGTGGAGAAGGGTCCGAACATGTTGCTTTTGATGGCAGTCGAAGAGCCCATAGAAAATGGGCATGTACAAGATTTATGTCAAATCTTTGAGTCATTAGCCATTTTTGGAGGTGATTCGATGACTGGCAATTCAGATAGTTCGATGAAGAGACATGTTGTCAAGCTGACAACTCAAATTGAAGGGAAGATGTCTACACATTTGTATGAAAAAAGGTTATTCTTTTCATTTTATTTTATGAGAATGATCTGCGAGGTACAGTAGGGCCACATGAAGATCATATGGTTATTGGAGCAGAGGTGGCTGGTGTCAAATTTTGACGTGTGCTTATTGACATTGTCAGTTCTGCTAATGTCCTTTTAAAGTTAACTTATGACCGAATCACAAATCCACCTCGGATTTCTTAAGTAAATCGGACAATTGTAGGATTTACAGGTGTAACAGCTCGTGTTGTTGTGGAATTTGAGGGAGAAGTGAGTTTGGGAAAAGGACCATTTACGAAGAAAGTCCAGGTACTTTTTATGGTGGTGGACTGTCCCACGAGTTACAATGTATGGGGTTGTATCAACAGTTCACCAATGTTTCAAGTATGTGGTTAAAGATTGGATTGGGGTTGTTCGAGGCGATCAGTAGGTAGCTAGGGAATGCTATGCCACTACACTCCGAATCCGAGGATCCAGTAGTGGGGATTTATATGCATGAATATCAGTTAGAAGGGGTTCTCTCGGATTTAGAAGAAATGGTTGACGATCCGAGGGAAACCCCACGGTCCTTAACGGTAAGTGAAGAAATTGAGGAGTTTACATTTTCGGAAGGAAGGGTGCTTCGAATTGGAACCTTATTGACCCCGCTCTTACGTCAACAACTGTTAGATTTTTTTATCTCATAATTTGGATGTTTTCTCTTGGAAGACAGAGGATGGAACAGGAGTACTAATTGAGGTGGTTCGTTATAGCTTGGCTATTGATCCGAAGGTGAAGCTTGTAATTCAGAAAAGAATAGCATTTTCCTTAGAAAAATCAGAAACAATTGTTGCCGAGGTGGATCGATTACCTAAGGTTGGACATATAAGGGACCCATAGTATCTTTTGTGGACGGCAAATCCGGTAGTGGTAAAAAAGAATAATGGAAATGGAGAATGTGCGTGAATTTTACAGATTTGAATCGAGCTTGTCCCAAAGATCCATATCATGTTCCTCAAATAGATCAACTGATTGATTCTACCTCACGCAATAAAATTTTAACTTTCATGGACGCTTTTGCATGATACAATTAAATTCAAATGCATCTAAAATATCAAGAATGCACAACTTTCATAACTGATAGGGGCTTGCACTGTTATAGGGTTATGCCTTTTGATTGAAAAATGCTGGAGCCACTTATCAGAGGTTGATGAATAAAGCTATTGCTACTCAGATCAGAAGAAATATGGAGGTATATATCTTGAATTTGAGGGAAGTTTTTGGGTTTTGTCATCAGTGAAAAAGGGATAGAAACTGACGCACAACAGTTGAAAGCCTTCATAACAATGAATTCACCTCGGTCTATCAATGAAGTGCAAATTCTGACGGGAAAGTTAGCAACACTTAACCTATTTATTTCTAGATTTTCTCACAAATGCTTTCCTTTCTTTCAAGTTTTACGAGGACCAAACAGGTTCGAATGGACATCGGAATGTGAGATAGCGTTCACAAATATAAAAAAATTATTATCATCACCAGAAATATTGTCAAAACCTCGAAATGGGGAGAAACTCTTTTTGTACATTACGGTATCGGATTTTGCACTAGCGCAGTGTTAATCGGTGACGATTCAAGAGTTCCGAAGCCGGTGTAATACATCAGTAAAAGTTTATTGGTAGCAGAAAATATATATTTGAAATTAGAAAAATTGGCATTAGTATTGGTGATTGCTGCTAGGAAGATATGTCCATATTTTCAAGCTCACACTATTGAAGTCCGAACTTCAATCCCTTTGAAACCAGTTTTACAACAACCTCACATTTCGGGGAGAATGACCAAGTGGTCAGTGGAGCTGGGGGACTATGATATTTTGTTTACAGCTCGAACAACAATAAAGGCAAAAACATTGGCATATTTTTTTGTTGAATTCTATTTAAGCAGATCAGATGTGGAAGAGAGTAAATAAGACGCACCATTAAATTCTAGGTGGGTTATCCGAACAGATGGACGATCTAGTGTTTCAGGGTGTAGTGATGGGGTTCAGTTAATAGCTACAACTGGGGAGACGATGATTCATTCTATTAAATTTGGTTTTCATGCTTCTAACAATGAAGCTGAATACAAAGCTCATTTGGAAAGTTTAAGATTGACAAAAATTTGTGGGGCAACTTCGGTACGCTTGGAAACGGATTATCAGTTGTTAGCAAATCAGGTATCTGGGTTTTCCGAAGCAAGAAATGATCTTTTGATTTTATATCTTCGAGAACTTCAGAATTTAATACTTTTATTTGATAATGTTGTTGTGGAATATATTGGTCGAGGGAGTAATATGGTGGCTGATTCCTTAGCAAATATCACTTATAATGAAGAAGGTTTTTTAAATCTGAAGCTTGGCTCTCTTTGTAATATATGTATTGAACCTTTTTCAGTTGAATGATGTAGTTAGCCTCAAGATCCCTTAAATTTCTGCCTATAGAATCTCTTTCTTCTTCAAAAACAAATCCAGTTTCTTTTGTTTTCCGAGTCTTATGGGTATTCTTATCTATGGTAGTTTCAGAATTCCTATCATCGGATTCAGCTTTATGATCAGTTCTGGTAGCCTCAGAATCAGCTTCATTGGCTCCTGATTTTTCTTCTCTATTTTGGGAAGGATTTTGTTGAGGCAATTGATTCTCAGTTTCTTGTGAGCGATTATTTTCTTGAGGAACTTCTGCAGTTAACTCTCTCAGAGGAGAAGCATGAATAGTTGGATTCGTAGAGGGAGGAGTTTGGATGATTTTTGAGTCATCTCCCGTGTCTATAAAGGTTCTTCTTTTTCTGATTGTTGAAGGATGAGTCAAAGAAGGAGTATTTGAAATTTATTTTGAAGAAGACTCGTACGATTCTTCACTAATCAAAAGATAAACTTTAACTTGTGAAGAAGAGACTCGAGGTCTTTTAGGCGCTAGAACTTTAGAAGAGGGACGTTCTTCGGTTATTGGATAAGGAGAAAAAAACACGAATTTTGGGTGGATCGAAATTACTGTAGAAAGTGGGTTTGGTTGTTGTTCCAACATGAGCGATGTTGATTAATCCGACAGCTTTGTATTCCTCCGCTCTTTGGGTGATGCAAAAATAGTTGTATGATCTGAAGACTAAGTTGTTATCAGGTTCTGGGGATTTTGGTTTTTTGGGTATATTAGTCGTATATGAGTCAAGTGTTTGAATATTGAAAAAGATGAAGAACACGATGAAGGTAGCCAAGTGTTTGAATATTCTCTCAAATGATTTATGTTGTGAGAATGAAAAATGAGGCTACTGATGAATTTATAGAAAGATAGGAAGGTGTGAAATGGAAAGGACTCTATGGTGATATGACAGAATACAGAGCGGTGAGAAAATTAAGAGTTCGACATCTGTGAGACTAGTCATCTAGCTATGGGTCTAGTAGCTAGATATGCATGATGGATTTGAACGGTAATATGAAACGTTTACATTTGTGTACACTTTTGATGAGATTCGATGATTACGTTTAGAAGACGTTTTGAAACTACTTCCATTATTATTCGAGGAGAAAAAAGAGAAATGAAATGTGTTTCAGAGTAATTCTGTGACTATTTTTTACTTCGAATCACTATATGTTTTTGTCTTCGAATTTACATCTTTTGTTGACTTCGAATTTGTATCTTCTGTTGATTTTTGAACTTCGAGTTTTGTACGGGGTAGGTGACTTCTAGTTTGTATCAAAGAGACTAATACGGCATACGGAAGAACTTGAAGCACTTTTAGTTCTCATTAATTTACTGACATGAGAACTACGGGGGTTACTGATATGGAAGTAGAATTTTGAGGACTAAATTGTAAATAATGTAAGTTTAAGGACTGAGTTGTAAATAATGTAAGTTCAAAAGAACAATTGTGACTATGTAATATTGTTAGGGACTAAAAGTAATTAGTCCTCTTTTGTAACCGATTTCAGTTTAAGGCTAAGTCTTGGCTCCTGTATATAAAATGCAAGGCTAACCTAATAAAGGGGTTGAACACTTTTTTTATTAAAATCATTTGTACTTAGACTTTCTATCTCTAAAAACTCTCTATCTTTTTCTCTCTCTAGAATTCACTTATAACAATTTTCTAAGGCAACGTTCTTAATATTTGAACTCAACAAAAGAGACCTTTGAAAACGTGTTTGAAGCCATCATACAAATTGAAGAGGAATTTAAATATAGAGAACACAACTTATTGGTCTCTCAAACTCAAGAAAATAGAATTTTCTTAGCCAAAGCCCAAGCACAACACCTACAATTACTTGACAAAGATGAGGTTTATTGGGAGCAAAAGAGCCATATCAATTGGCTCAAGGATGAAGACAAGAACTCAAAGGTTTTCCAAAGTTATGTAAAAGAATAGTATGAAAGGATTATGGATTAATGGTCACTGGATTGAGGATCAAAACAAGTTAGGTAAATCTGCAAATGATCACTTTATATCGGTACTTGCAGCTCAATGAACTCATAATGATATTGAAGATCTTTACGAGATCATCCCAAGGATTATTTCAGATGAGGACAACATCAAAACTATAGAATTACCAAAAGAAAAGGAAATAAAGATCATCATAATGTTTTTAAATCCAATTTCTGCAGCTGATATAAATGAATTTACAACTAACTTTCTTCTAGTTTGTTGGCATATACTTTAGAAAGATGTGTGTGAGGCTATCATAGAATTTTTCAATAATCATCATATCCCTTCTGGAATTCATGAAACCATTATATGTCTTATCCTTAAAACTGATCATCCTCGAGCTTGTATGGATTTTAGACCTAGGAACTTCTGTAAAATGTTCAATAGAATCCTATTTAAAGTCCTAAAAATAGGGTAGCTATTGTCCTTTCATAATTCATATATTCTGAGTAAGGAGGATTTTTCAAAGAAAGGTACATCCATGACAATATCCTTCTTGCTCAATAACTACTTTATAACTTAACAAGAAGGTAACATGGGGTAATGTCATGTTAAAAGTTAACATATGAAAGACCTTTGATATGTTGTCTTTCAACCGTATCATCTAAGTTTTTGATGCACTTGGATTTGATAGAAAGGTTTATAATCTAATATTCAAGGGTATTGATTCATCCAGCTTTTTAATCTTCGTAAATAATGAGCTACATGGGTTCTCTAAGTCTAACAACGGATTTAGGAAAGGAGATCATCTATTTCTCATCATTTTCATCTTAGCTGAATAATTAATAATAAGAGGATTGATGAACTTATTTGAAAAGAAACATAAGATGAGATATTGAGCTAGAAGTAACCTGGATATCTCAACATTAGCCTATGTTGATCATCTTCTAATGTTCAAAAATGGGATTGATTCAAATATCAAGACTTTCTGTAAACTTTTGGAACATTACCATGCAGTGGCTCGTCGAATAATAAAACAAAAAAACAAGGCTATAAACATCATCACGAATACCTCACTCAAGAGTCAAAGTTCTATTGGACATTACTGGATTCAACAAAAACAACCTACCGCTCAAATACCTCAGAATATTTGTGAGCACAAAAAACAACAAAGAAATTTAAATGAGCTGATCATGAAAATAAAATCTAAAATATCAAAATGAGATTCTAAGATTTTATCATTTGGAGGAAGATTAATCCTAATCAAATATGTCATAAACACATATATAGACTACAACAAACAAAATAATATCCTTCATATATTAGTGATTAAAATGATAACAATTTATGTTGGGAAACTCAGAAACCAAATTTAATATTATATGGACAACATAGTCTAGTGTTTGTAAACCCTACATGGAAGAAGGTTTGGACATTAGAAAAATTAAAAATTCAAAAATCACTTTGGGATAAATACCTTCACCCAGTTTAATACTCATCATCCTTATATAATAGTTCATCAAACAACAAAATGCTCCAATGTTTGGAAAACAATTATTAGGAACTATGGGTTATGTTGAAACTTTATCACTTGGAAAATATGTGTTGGGAACATCGATTTTTGGATAAAAAATGGTGCTCCAATCAACCTTTTATTATCCTTAATACTACTGATTCTTTGTGGTATCATCCATATAAGATTAAGAATTATTGGGATACTGACCACTACAACCTGGATCTACTACGCATCATGTTTTACCATCAGACATGACAAAAATGAGTAAGCTCATAACAAATCCTGAAAAAGATGATAATATCATCTGGACGTTATTTAAATCTAGTGAATTCAGCGTCAAAGAGAGTAGGGAAAGAATCAGATCTAAAGGTAACATATAAAATCTATATGGCAGGATATGGAATAACTTAAATCCTAATAAATGTTTATTTCTTCTATAGAATTTACTAAAAACTTGATTCCAGTTAATTTAGTTCTAAAAAAAGCTTAATTTGGCATTAAAATGTCAATTTTATGCAAACACATAAACAATCCAACATTTATTTGTAAGATGCGATGTTACATGGAAGTGTGGAAGCACTTCACAAGTATTTTTGGAATACTAATATCTAGAACTATGCATATACCTCATATGATGATGAACTGGTTTTGGTCTTCTGACAAGAATGTTCATATAATGACTATCTTGCCTCTTATAATATGCTGGATAATCTGGAAAAGTAGAAATATCACTAAGCATAATGTCTTATCTGTAATACTAATCTATGATTACTCAAATACAATGTACTCTTACTAACCTGGACATGTCCAGTTTTTTTAAGAGGTTTCACTAGAGTCAAAGCACAAAAGAAGCTATTGTTATGGGATGCATACATCACCTATCAAGTGTAAGGAAGTTTTTATCTCTCAGATGGATCATACCAGCAGAAAACAGAATTAAAATAAATATAGATGGATACAGTCTCAACCCAGGGAAAGCAAGTGGAGGAGGGTTAATTCGTGATAGTAAATGACAAATACTTACTGCATTTGGAAGAACATATGAAAATTAGTCTGCAATAATACCTGAAACTCGTGCTCTGCTCGACGGACTCATCATCTATAATCAAAACGAATTAACAATGTTGGATATAGAGACAAACTCAAACATTCTGATAGATATGCTATCACATGGAAACAATATTTGGTATCTGGAGGAAATACTATCATGTTGTGAAACTCTTATATCTTCTAACATAAACATCAATCATATTTACAGGAAACAAAACCAAACAGTAGAGTGGTTGGAAAATTGGAGGTTTAAAATCAAATTAAACTTTGAATATTCTCAAAACAAAGTCCCAACACAATTCAGAGCAATCATACTTCTCGAAAGTCTTAATACTGGGTACCTGAGACTGGAAGATCTCTAATTCCTTTTACTGCTTAACTCGAAACTAACAGTCAAGCAGGATTTCATGGATTTCAAATAATGGTCAATTTTCTTTTCTCTTTTACAAATTTAATATAAAATGAAGCAGGAGAAAATAACAAGTAATAATATTAGAATCTAATAAGAAGCAGCTAAAACATCAAATCTAGATAAATCAAGATAAAAAAGAGTAGAGTGTTATCTGTGAGTTTCCCTCCACTAAAAAGAATCTTATTACAGCAAGTAGCTATATGGTTTCAATGAAACTCAAATTACGGTCTAGAAAAAAATTAGAAATACTTGTTGTCTCGATTTAATTTTTGGCGCTAATAAACCATAAACTAGCTTTGTTTTTGAATTCTTTAGTTGACACTAACTAAACTATAATACCGAGGTGACTAACATTGTTTTCGATTTTAATTCATTTACCTTAAACAAAACTTAAAAAATACTATACTTTCTAAATGAAAACTTCATTATCTTTCTATTGAAAATATCGTTTTTTTTTAATTTCAATGTTTATGTTCCATCTTAAAAGAAAGAGATAACTAAAAATAGTGTTGTTATGATTGAGATAATAAAAATAAAGATATAATAATATTGTTTCTTTTTGAACTAATAGAAAGAAAAATTAAACAAATCTAAAAAAATTATTGTTGAATTAGTTCTGTAATCAAAGATGTTTGAAGTAGAATAAAAATGTTTAGAAAATCTAATAATAAAAATATCTAAATAAGAAATCAAACTTATAAACGTAAATCAAAGATAAAATAGAAATGACGTCTTTCAAAATATAAATAACACAAACAATAACAAGATATATGTGATGAAATAACAAGAGAAAAACGGTATTAATAAAATATAAATAGGCTGGTTTTGATGTTGATAACAGCTATACTTATATATTCTTGATTAAGATCTATAATTTAGATTATATTTGTCCATATATATATATATATATATATATATATATATATATATATATATATATATATATATATATATATAAAGCTAGATATTTATTTCTTTTATTAGGAAATAAAACCTCCATTAATAACAAAAATTACATTTGAGTTACACAAGCTTAATAATTTTTTAACCAAAATATTGTCTCCTAATTTAAATTTGGAAGCCCCCAAATTTTGAAACTTAACTCTAACTAAATCAAATAAGTGCTTCAGTTTTATATTTACATTAGTGCTGATGTTTTCTTCTTTTAAGAATATGTAAATTTCATTTTTGTGTCGAGATTTGATTGAGTTCATTATGTTCATATTCTTTAATCTTCTATTTTGATTAATCTTGAAGCCAATTTTTATATCAGATTCTTTTGTGTATTTGAAAGTGCAATGGAGTTCTGAAGAAATAGAGTAAGCAGAGCAACCAACTACCTTGAGCATATTCATCATCTTTGAGCCTGCAAAACCAGAAGAATAGTTGCACTACTGGAGATATTGGTTTTACAACTATCTCAAGACAACAAAAATTGTCACTAAATAGTTGCAAAAATATTTAACAATAGCTCTGCGGCCGGAGGTTCTGGTTATGTTAAGTGGGGTCATTAACCAAACTCGTTTCCACCGGGAGACTTTTGCAATAGACAAACAACCAGGCAGTGTTACAAAATTTGATCCGCATGAAACCGCGTCACAGTGTTGCAACTTGAATCAAACAGTTAAATCTGTTGGCATGTCCGTCGTTGCAAACTTCGGTGCTATCTGGTTGTATATTAACTGATCATAATATCGTCATTTACAATGTTGCAAGCCCATTATTAAACTTAATAGATGTTTTTTTGTAAAAAAGTCATAGCTATACAACTCTTCATGATTCAAAAATTTAAAATATAATATTTATAAACGAGAATAATAAAATAAGATTCAAATATAAAAAATACAATCTAAAAATCGCATGATCTTCATCCTATCAGCAGCTACCAAGTTCGAGTCTAAATTTTAATCGTCGTCCAAGAAATCTTCACCTTATCAGCATCTCTTTCAACCTACAAATAAAATTCATTATTTTTGTAAATGTCTTTAAAGATAATACCAAAGTGTTATTGAAACAATACATCAATAGTCCAATTTGTAATATTTCTATTTGTTACCCCAATAAGAATTTCAAAAAGTATATTTACAAATAATATATCACAATGTTGTTACATATATACACAGTTGAAGAAAAATTTATTCATATCTATATAATTTTGACAAATAAGTAATCTTCCAACTTAATAATATAACTTAACACCTAGAGGATTAGTCTCTCTCGGTCTGGCAGGTGATCTACCATCCCTTTAATTATTAAATATAAACCTGAAAATAAATGCCGTTTAGTTTAAATTTTTAAAGTAGGAATATCACTATAAGATAAACTATAAGCAAGCAAGAGCATCTATATGAAAGTTTGTGACATGGATAACAATACACTGCAATTAATTATCAGATGCCATGTCTATGCGGATTAATAATTGTATTTGTCTTTATCATTATAATCCTAGTACATAAATAATATAAACTCATGAAATACAGATTAAAAATCCAAATTTTAATAACGAAAGATGGAAATGTAAAATAGTTAAAAAAAGATGCCCTTTATCAAGAAAACAATGTGCACCATGTGGAAAAAGTAAAGAAAGAATTATATTAGGCTAAGAAAACCACATTAAATTAGAAAAAATATTATTACATGTAGATAAACCCTCTATGTGTAGATAATTATTCAAATTATAATATGTAGACAAAACATTAAAAAGAAACCAGAGACACCAAACGCTTAGAATTGTAACCTTTGAGCATTTCCATTATTGGCAGCATTATCATAACCTCCTCGACCTCCATCCCGTTATGATGAATGGATAGAGTGCTACAAGATTAATCTCGACCAATCAAAGAAAAATTAATAATCATTTCTAAAAAATAGAATAATGTTCAACCTATATACACAGTCTTGGTCAAAAAAATAATACCCAGAATCCTAATAATCATAACAATAAAATTAAATTAACATTCCTAATGATTAGAGAAGAACGAGAAGATCTTTAAACAAATATATCAAGAAAATTTCCAGTGTCTCACAGAAGTAAAGTTCATTTCTCATTAGTGTGTACAAGTAGACGAGCTTTTAATGAAAGTTTATATAAAACATAAAGTTGAACCAAGCCAATTAGTTGTCCCTTTCGTATTAAAAAGTGAGGAAGACATTTAGTATCTAAAATTCAATGTAATATATATATATATATATATATATATATATATATATATATATATATATATTATAATTTCTAACTATTTAAGTAAAAGTATACTAAACATGATTTTAACCACAAACTAACAGACTTTTTGGTTGCATGTAGTCAAGTACCATAGGGAGGTACCGAAGACGATGTTGTTTTCTTGAGATAAGAGGACCGATAAAAATACTTGGTGGAATGAAGGAAATATCTGAATTGAAAGGGAAAAGAGAAAAAAGAAAAATAGAGGCACCTACGATATTATCCATAGGGAGTACGTTGGGTCAATTAGCAATAGACATATGTGAAGTAGTACTTGATTTTAAAATATATTTTGGTATATGTTGTAATTACTCTCCCAAAGATATACTATATAATGTTTTGAGCTTATAATTACAAATGGTATCATTTCAGCTGATAGGAATTTACCATGCGAGATTCAAGCATGCCAACCAACAAGAACAAGGTCAAGGACACCCGACACTTCTTATAATTAATCTTCTCGTGCAATATCATTGATTTGAAATATTAGGCATTGTGATGCACATTCAAGTTGCATAACTACTAGAAGGAGAACATGCAGAATACTACGATATTCAACATAAAAAAGTTGAAAAAGAAAAGTCAAACCTTGGATATAGTCAAGGTTGTACTGATATCGAGACAAATGATTCCATTTTTGTTCATGTTTGGATAAAATCACTTAGTATTTAATTTTACTTGAATATATATGGAGTTAATATCACTCAAGAAGAAATTATAACAATATGATATCAATAGCAAAATATCAGGCTAGGTGTGTGACATAATAGAGAGTTTCATAGAGTTTTTTATTATGCTTACATTTTGAAGTGTTCAATTTTGTTTTTTATCATTTGCACTACTCACAACATAATATAGCCACATGCTTGCTCCTGCGTTGTGACTGAATATTTATGGGATAAGAAACCCTTATATAGGGTTCTTTCTTGGGATATTTTGGTTCTATTATAGCCTATAGAGGATATTAATAGTATACGTACTACATTACGACTAATCATTTTTATTTAGTTTCTCTACAAGGTTAGACTTCTATTTCATTAATTTTCATTGTTCAAGCAAAAGAGAAATATTGAAAATTACCTTAGGAGGCTTGAATGGGTAATCTGAAGGAAATGAATGGTAACCAGGAATATACCTCTTGCATATAGACTATCACTAGGACCCATTATGGTTGCCTGCAATGGTACATGTCTTCCCCTACAGGACTTCAAAATCAAACAAAAAACACAAAAAAATAATACTAAGGCTTTTTAAGTAAATAAAAAAACATATTCCACATTGTACGTATACAACTGAAAAAGAAGATCAAATATATCTTAGAATCAAAAAGTATGCAAAAGGCAAGATAAGGCCAGAAAAAAAAACCTAGATTCTATGGATGTTATGCCTCCAGATTAAGGAGTTCAAAAACAATATAAGGCTAATCAAAATAGTCATAGATCTTTAGATAACATCGTCATATATATCTAGATATCGAGTATCCACAAAAAGAAATAGAGCTTAAATAAACTATATCATCGACAGCATAGATGATTCACAATAAAAAAAATATACGCGAATATTAATTAACAACAATCAACACATATACAAAGCTCATGCATCTTAGTTAATAATTCAAACTTCAAGATCATTAAATCGATTCTGATTTTTTAGATCGAAAAATCAACCCAGGATTCGATCTCAAAAATAAAACACTAATCTGGAAAAAAAAAATGAAAAGTACTTGCGCTCCAAGAAATGCGTGGATGCTTCTGCAAATCCTTGAGTTCCTTCATGGTACGCTTCGAAGTCATGAATAGAGAACCTGAAACATGTATGGATGGATTTAAACCATCAAAGATCGTGAAATTGAAGTTTTAAAAAATCGAAAATTTAAAATTTGAAAAATTAGTATGCGTTAAAAAATACATGTAATAGGAGAAATCGTACAAAAGAGAGAGAGAGAGAGAGAGAGAGAGAGAGAGAATCTGAATTGAAAGATCTGAAGAAAAAGAAGGGGAAATTGGATGGGTGAAGTATAAAAGAACGACTTTCATTTATCTTAAAATTATATTTGTGTAAAAAACAAGCGGTAAAGATGATGGATTTAATTTTGGTAAACCATTTGGAGAAAAAATGGAAGATCAACTTAAATTGATCCAAATCATTTAATTTTAAAAATAAAAATAAAATAAAATAAGTACGTTGCAAACTCGTTTTAACAAAATATAGTGTGCAACCAACTAGTACGTTCGTTGCAGTTATTTTATAAAATCTGACCCGCTTTTCATTGAATATTTCACAACAGGATCTGTTGTAAATGCATTACGAATTCAATTATACTTATAACATATTAGCGAAAAACAATTTATCCAGTAGTGTTGCTAAGAATCTAAAAAAGAATCAAAGATTTTGTTTCAATATCTAATAACTCGTAACTTTTGTCTCTACATAAAATAAGGTCATTTAAAAGAACCCTAAATTCAACAATTAGAGGATATTGTTTTCCATATAATCTACCTATAGAATTCAGCAATTCACCTTTGTTATTTTTATATTATAGTGCTTCTACTTGATTCACTATTGTTTTTTATTACAAGTTCAAAAAAATATTTGTGAAGGAAAAAATAAAGTTCTAGAAGATTATATTGATTCAGTAATTCACTATTGTAGTATGTTGTATAAAATGCCTACGATATTGAAGATCTTGAAGATTAAGGAATAGATTAAGGAATATTGTGCAAGTTTCTTCTATTTTGATATGTTTTATTCCCTTATTGCTTTTCGGTCAAGTTTCCTTTTGACTATATTTCTTTAACATATTCATCTTCTTGTTTAAGTGTTATTAACATGTAACATGTAAAACAGAAAAATTGTTAGTCAGGATTGAGAATCCTGCCATAGGTTAGTGATCATAGGTAATATTAAAGTTGGTTTATTATGTATCCCAAATTGATACTCTCTAAAAGTATGATAGCACATAAAGGTGTAGTGGGAATCACTAAACATAAATTGACAATTTTGTTGAGATTTCATACAAAATTTTGCAGTCCAGTCAGCAGTTGTATTCTACTTATGATATATATGTCTAATTCGTATATGTGGAGATATTGGATTTCTACAAAAATTAATAATTTATTCATGTACCATGGAGATTTACCAAAAGCTAATATGTCAAATAAAGTTAATGAGTCTACTTCAATATAAACTTTGGTAAGCTTATTATTCTTACAGTACATCAATCCATCAAGTAATGCATGTTTTTAGCCATTAATACATTATTTTTTCCTAACAATGAACCCTTAACAAGGGTCAGTTCACCTTTATCATTGTATAAGACAAATCCACTGCTAGATTCACTATTATAAAGTTTTAATCCATCACATTTGAGTTTTAATCTAGGTGATATGGGTGGATATCATTTGATGTAAAGGTAGGGTTTCAACTATTGTAGATGTTAATACAATTCAATTCTCTGGAAACTTTTAAATCACCAGACCAATAAATGGGTTTAATAATGTTAAATATGTCTATTGATGATACTATATGAATAACATGATCTATTAGCTTCTTGGATGAACATTTAATGTTATTATATTTAGAGTTATTCCTAGCCATCCATATTGTCTAGACAATAATTGATGGAATTATGCTTCTAATACGAGTTTTTTTTAAGTAGACATGAACCATATAATAATTACATGTTTATCATTATGTGTTTACCCAATAAGTGATAAAATTGTTGTCAAACATCCGATGAAATTTGACAGGAGACAAACAAATGATTCAATGATTCGGAGTTTTGGCAATGTTGGCATTTGGAGGCCCGGTTGAAACCTTTTTTCTGAAGAATTAAGTCCAGTCATATATATTGGTTTAATATTATTCAAAGGGTAAAAGAACATTTCTTTGGAGAAATATTATTCCAAATCTTTTTTTTATTAAAGATTTTGGTTATTTCTCCCTAATTGAATTCCATGTGTATTTAAGTTTAAATTTACTATTTGAAGATACTTTCAAAAGAATAATAACTTCACATGAAATATTTAAAGAAGTTCTTTGTATTATATTGATGTCTAATTGTAATACATAATCTTTTAATTTCGTTAGATTCCATTCGTTATTTGACCAAAAATCAAATACTCTAGTTTGTCCATACCAAAGATTATTTTGATTTGGGGATAAGGTTATAAATGGATTAGTGTGATTCCACTTATCCAACGAGGAGTCCATGTTTCCATTTCTAGGGGTCCAAAATAAAAATTTCTCAACTAGTTCTTTGATTTAATAAATTATCTTCCAAACTTTGTAATATGTTTGTCTAATAGAAGTTTGAAGTGGGTGAATATTATTACAGTATGTTTCCTGCATAAATTTACACCATAGTGATTTGTTTTCTCTAAGAATTAGCCATAAATTACATGAGGATGATGTTTGAATATCTTCTAACTTCCTAATGTTTAAATTATTTTCATTAAATGGTTTACAGAACTTAGACCAGTCTGACCAAAGTATTTTTTTTGTTTGTTTCATTGTATCCCCAAATAAATTTATTTAGATGTTTGTCTATTCTTGATATGACATTGATATGAAGCTAGATACATTACAAATAGTATATTGGAAAGGTTAGGAGAACTAATTTGATCAAAATCAGTCTCCTACCAAAAGACAGATGTTTAGTATTCCAGCCTGAGATTGTTTATCTTATTTTGTCTATAAGGGGATCATAGTGGTAGGAGTTGATGCTTGAGTGTATTGGAATTTCTAAATATGTGAAAGGTAAATGACGAAATTTGAAACCTAAGTTATTTTCAAGAGTATAAATTATGTTTCTATTCATCTTGTTGGGTGAAATAAATGTAGTTTTCTGTTTACTAACTTGTTGACCAATAGTTGTTGATATATGTCAAGAAAATTACCAATTTTCTTTACATGGTTTAGTGCTCCATTTGAGAAACTTATCATATCATCTGCAAAAGTCAGACAATTGATATTGAGAGAACACTATTGTTATATATCATCATTAGATAATTATCAAAGATTTTATTTATTCCCCTTATTAAAAGTTCTTCTACAATGATAAATAAAATTGGGGATAAATAATCCCCATGCCTGATACAATTGCAAGACTTGAGGTATCCAAATGGTGATCTATTAATGATAATAGAGTGTTGTATGTTTTATATCTCTCTTTTAATAAAGTTGATAAAGTGTGAGTTAAAACCAAAGGCTAACATTACTTGGTATATGAAATTAAAATTTATTTTGTCAGAATATTTTAACATATCAAGATTTATAACTATCTTTCCTCCTATAGTGTTTTTGTTAAGGTCATGGTCTATTTCTTGTGTTAGAAGTATGTTTTCTTGTATGTTTTTCTTTTCAACATAGGCTTCTTGTTCCTTAGAGATAATTTTGGAGAGTATGATAGATATTCTATTCTTTAGTAGCTTTGACAGTATTCTGTTTAATTCTATACAAATGTTAATGAGCATGTATTGCTGCCAGGTTTTAGGGTTATTTATTTTAGGAATCAGGCAGATTGTGGTAGCAAAAATTCCTTTTGGATACAGAGAATGGGAATTGGTAAACTATTCTTTGATTGCATTGACTAGATCATCGCTAATTACAAACCAATATGATTTATAGAATCCGGAGTTGAATCCATCAACTCCATGGACACTACTGTTGTTAAGGTTCTGGATTAAACTATATATTTCTTCTATTGAAGGAGATTTCTAAAAACATTCATTATCTTGGTTAGTTAATATATGTGGGATTAGTTCAGATATAAGGTTTAAGATTTGTTGATTTATCTAGTTGTTTAATAAGGTTTTGAAATGATGAACAACAAACTTACCAATTAATGTTTGATCTTCTAACCAATTATTACTATCTATAATACCCTTAATTCTATTTATTTTCCTTCTCTATATAACAAAATTATAAAAAAAAATTGGTGTTATTGTCACCATCCTTAAGAAAGAGAGATGCACTTTTTTTGCTACCAAAAGATTTCTTCACCGGCAAGCAAGGTCAAGTGCATAGCTTTGAGTTTTAGGAGATTAGCTTTGTTGATAGGATTATTAGAATCTTGCAGTTGTCTTTCATTAATTTTTACATATTTCTTTGTTTTAGCAATGCAGTCAAATATGTTACCAAATATTTCTTTATACTATATTTTAAGGTATTGTTTAAGTCTTCTTAATTTAGACCAAAATATATGGAGGTGATCCATACATTGGGACACTCCAGTTTGATTCTACTATTTTTAGAAAGTCCCGGTGTTGAAGCTATATATTTTGAAACGTAAAAGGAGGTTTAGAGATATCATAGTTTGAGGAAATGGATATTACTAAGGGTGAATGATCTGAGCCAGTTCTGGCCATATTATTTAGCCTATTAATATCAAAGGTGTCTCTCCAAATTAAACTGCGTAGCCCTATCCAAGCACTTCTATATGTTGTTATTAGACCGTGTGTAGTTATATCTTGTAAATCCAGGATCTTCCTGATTGAAATCCATTATCATGTAATTAAAATTATCAATTCTTTCAATGTTGAAGGTTGAAAAGGCAAATTGTTCACTTGCGTTGGAGATTGTGTTAAAATATCCAACCACAAGACAGGAGGTAAGTAGTTTCTGAAAATTATCTTAGGTTATCCCAAAAAGGTAATCTTTAGGATCTTATGCATTTTGAATACACTGTGGTGACCAGTGCTTCGGTGTTAGAGGCTGAATGGTTCACCTTAGTGTGAACAAGTTGGACATTGAAAGTTTTCTCCAAAATAAGCAAATTTTATTGTTATTTTTTGCAAAACTAGATTCAAAACCAAGTTTATTTTATATTATTTCAATTTTTCCATAGATATCATTGGCTCTTGAAGAACAATAAAATCCATGTTATACTTTTTAATAATATTTTTTATTTTTCTAATTATTCCTTGGTTTCCTACTCATCATGCATTCCAATTTAATAGTGATATGCTCATTTAAAGGTTTGTTTTTAGGATCTAATTGATCATTTAAAGTTCAATGACTTGTTAACTAAGTGGCCCTTTAAACTTTTAATTTTTAGTGTGGATGATTTTTCAGGGACATGTTTAGATGGCTTGGTTTTGGTTGGTGAGACAGGTAGGCTTGAGGTTGTACTAGATTAAGGTGAAACTGATTTATTTTCTGAAAGTTCTTCATCTTTAAAGATATTAAAGAAGTTACTTAAGTTGATAGATTGAATTGCTTCAATCACATCAGTTTTAGTAACTTCATGAGATTCAGGTAATTGGTTTAATATTAATATTTTGTCACTTATTAAATATGTCTGAGAAATTATCTTATTAATATTTAGACTATTCATTACCATTGAATTCTGATTCTGATTAGAGATATGAATATCTTCTTTTTGGTGATGCAGATTCATGGTTTGATAATTATTTTAAATACTTTTAATATTTTGATTCTTTGATACTTTAATATATTGGTGATTAACATTATTATCAAAAGACTTTTTTTTTATTATCCACAATTACACATTTAAGTTTTGGAACCCAAACTTCTTTTGAATGAAGATTGGGTTGCATAGATTGTAGGATAGGAACATTATTAGTGATGTTTCTTGAATCAATTATGTTTTTTTCATCCTTTTTACAAAATATTTCTTTATGTCATAAGTGTGTACAGTTTTTATAGTAGGCAGGTCTGTCACCATATGTGACATCCTGCTAGAAGCCATCACACTTCCCAAAGTTGATCCAGATTCTTCACAGAAGAGGGATGAACACATCCAAAATAATCTAGGCTTTACACATGTTATAACTAGCTCTATTCTTCTTTGGAACCCATGTTGCCAAAGTAAATCCAATTGCTTTGACAATATGGGAGACAGAATCAGTGTTGTATAATATTTCAGGTTTTTTTAGCAAGGATATCTAAAGAGGAGTCTGTGGGGACTCACTTTTTGGATGGAAATCATGGTTCCATTTTGAAATTTTATAAGAATACTCACCTAGAGTTCTTACAGTTCTTTTCCAAAAACTATTAACATCATCTATGAGGTCAAACTCAACAAACAAATGTCTATAATCCCATTTTATAGTACTACATGATCCTAAGAATCTAAATGATGATAAATGTGATTTAGAATCATCAAGAGAAGGACTCCCGAGATAAAATCTTGTAATCAAGGTAGTTTCAGCAAGGGAAGATAAAGAGAACTTATTTAATTTCTGAAATTCAATTGACTTATAATCTTTCAGGTCCTCATGAAGCACATTTGTGTGGAAGAGTTCTCTTTTAGCACTTTCTACTGATTGAGCGTATGATTTGGTAAAAAGAGTTCTTTGTTGAGTTGTTGGTGGTGACTCACAAGTTGGGTTGAATATCATTGTAGTTTGTGAGTCTTCCTTTAATTCTTTGATAAATTGCTGGTTGAAGAGGAGGAAAATCCTTTTGGATTCATGCATATTGTCAAAAATCTTGATTTAGGGCTCCATTCCGGTTTGTTTTCGCTTCTTTTTCCTAAATTGATTGAAGTCTTTGTCGACATTGCTGATAGTAATTTTTGTTCTTTGAGAGATTTTGATTATCGCCTTAAAGAACCTCGAGATAAGGTTGAGGAGGAAACGACATGGTAAATGGTGGCCGAGTAAAGTATACCTTAGTAGCTATCTTTATTTAAAATTATTGAAGAACCCGGTTTTTAAAGATAGGCTTAAAGATTTCTTGGGTTTCTTGGAGCCCATCTCCCTTTATGTATCTACTTGATTCATTATTAGATAGGCAAGTTCATCACAATTAGTTTCAATCTAATATTTATATTCTAATAATGTACACAATAATTTGAGTTACTTAGTACTTCTTGTATACAATTTAAATTATTCTCATTATTTATAATTTAAAAAAAAATATACTACCATTTATTTTAATTAATTAAAAAGGCTATACTAGAATCAAAATTTATTTAAAAAAAATGACTAAATTTTTTTAGAACCTCAAACTTGACTAAATATCGGTAAATAGGCTTTGAACAGTAACTCGCCCCTGGACTATCGCACTTGGTGACAGATAGTCCCTGGACTTTCAAAAGTCCGTTCGTAGTCCCTCGACTATCTAGTTTGGATAAAGTTAATCCCCTTGCATGTGTTGACTATCAATTTTTGTGACAGATAGTCCTTCAACTATTCATTTTCAATAAATTTAGTCCTTTAACTTTCTATTTTTGATAAAGTTAGTCCCCTTAATAAACATGCGCATGGGACTAACTTTATCCAAACTGGATAGTCCAGGGACTACCAACGGACTTTTGAAAGTCCAGGGACTATATGTAACCAAACTGGATAGTCCATGGACTACGAACGGAATTTTGAAAGTCCAGGGACTATATGTCACCAAAGTCGATAGTCCAGGGACGAGTTACTGTTCAAAGCCTCGGTAAATATCATCCACCATTTTTTAATTAAATTTTTTAATAGAAAAAAATATATATAATAAAAATTATAAATTTTTATAATAAAATAACTAAAAAGAGTAAATATAATCAAAACGAAAAACAAATCGAACCCGAATAAATAAGGAGTCCCGTTTTGTACGGTGTCTCATCTATGTTATAGGAAAATGTTTTATATCCATAGTTAAGACTTTTTTTAATTCTCCTAGTTTACTATAGGAAATCGTTTTTTTTAGAAATCAGTTTCTTTTGTAAATGGTAACCACAATAGTTTACGATTTTAATTTTTAAAAATAATTGTTTTTATTTTCAATTTTAATCTATTTTAAAGTAAAAATATTTGTCGAGACCATTGTTCATATAATATTGTTTTACATTAATTTTTGGATAATTTTTTATTAAATAAAATATTTTATTTTTTGAGATCTATAAATAAAGAATTGTTTGTATGACTTGGAAACCAAATATATTCGAGTTTTTTATATTTTATTTCAATACTTCAAAGTTTTCTTCTATCATCTCTAATTTTATTCATGGGTTTTTAGGGAAACTATACTTTTTACCCATCACAGCGCGGTTTCATTAACCAATCATAAAACTCAAATATCCGACCATTGTACCCCACGACTTGAACATCTAGAAAATTCTCAAAATAATGAGTGGAATCCTAATGATGTCTCACAATATGGAATGCCTCGTATTTTTCTCATGCAAAATATTTACAAATAATCATATGTATCAATTTGATAGGCATATATGCCCAAAAAATAGTTATGTTCTTGTTCATATAAACTATATAAACTATACAAACACTTATATCCCAGAATTTTGTATCCAAATATCTATTAGTGGAAGTAAAGGGATACCCATACTAGTTTTGTAGCTCGAACATAAAAAATCCACCAATAAAAAATTATTCAAAGTTTGGAGTATTAGAGATAATCAATCTTTACTATGTGGTTATTTTAATATAAGTAATGATAATGAAAGTGAGATGAACCAAAAGCGTGCAACTTTCTAGGATAAAGTTAAAGTCTTTGTAATTGAGAGGACTGTAAATCCAAGAATCCAGATACAAATCAAAAGTCATTTTTAAGTGAACAATAAAAAATAGTATTTTTATTGGTTATTACAGTACGACATGTAGAGATAGACGTAGTGGTTGGTCTGATGATTACTACATTTCTCCAAATGTAAATATTTACCATGATTCGGAAGATACAAAAAATATTTACTCGAAGAGTGGAAGTTAGTTCACCACCAACCGAGTAAAACAATGCATGACTACCAAAAAAGAGGATATTCTAGCGTTGCAACACCAACATGAACTTCTTGACGAATATGCAAAAGTTGACAGGATGAAGATGTTTAGAGATTTAAAGAATAACCCGGATCATGATTTTTATGACGAGGATATGTTTCATATGTTAGTGAAACAAATATTTCTGGAGTAGTGTGTTTGTTGTGTGTGTTGTTTTGTGTGTCCTCGTTTCATTTATTTTATGTTTGTTTTTAACAATATTGTTTGTGTGTGTTCAATTTAATTACTTTGGTTGAATAAAAATATTGTTTGAATTATCTCGTTTGGATTATTACACCACTAATCGACTAATTTTAGATAAGATAAAACCATGCTTAATGACAAGATATAATTTTTCTTACTTCTTTTCACCATCATTCCAATTCTACCGGGAAGAAATAGCCTTATCTATTATATGGGTCGAAATCGCAACAACGCATATGGCGATTCCATTTTTAAATTTTGGAAATTAATTACGACTAGTGGTTTACTCATGTTTGATTCTTTTTAAAGTATATATATTTCTTTTTAAATTATTTTATTTTGAATATTGATAAATATTTGATATATATTTTACATTTTTATATTCAAAACTTAATAAGACAATGGTCGATAATATTTCCAATTACGATTCAATTAGTTTATTTTGAGATTTAAAAAAATATTAATTGGTTTTTTTTATATTAAATTTAAAGTCTGGTCTAATTATTTTTATTAAATAAAATGGTAATCTACAAATAAAGACTCAAATCTAACTTATTTAAAAATAAGAACCAAAGGTCTGATAGAGTACAGATAACCATATGATGATAAATTAGTATTTACAAATAACCACATGTTAGTCAAAAATATATTTGACCTTTTTTCTCTTTTCTTTTTTCTCAATACCATATATTTCAAACCGTAGCTCCAAAAATATATAAAAATACTGTTGGTGTTGTTTTGTAAGACATACAAAACTAGATCCATGAAATAAATAACTTTTTATTTTTTAGTTGTAAATTTATGTGTAAATTAGTTGGGAAAAAATTATCATTTAGTTGCAAAATTACGTACAATTTGCTTGTGAAAAAAATATATGTATTTGCAAAAATTACATGTCATTTGGTTGTGAAAAATACATGTTATTTAGTTGTTGAAATGTGTGCAAATGCATTGCGGAAATAATAAGAAAAATGTTGGAGAAATACAAATTTGGTGGCTAAATAAGGCTGATTGTACTGAAAAATAATATATCAACTTGTTTTTGTCGAGATAAAATGTTTATTGGGTGTGAAACAACTAGGTTTGTTTGTAGTTGCGAAAATATGTGTATTTTTGTAGTGAAATTGTTTTTTATTAAATGAAGTTGCGAAATTACGTGCAAATATGGTGCGAACATAAGAGAAAAATAGTTACAGAAATATGAATATGGTTGCTAAATAAATCTGATTGTATGAAAAACACATTAAAAACTTGTTTTGTGAAAATAAGTGTTAGTTATATGTGAAAAATTAAGTTTTTGTAGTTGTGAGAATGTATTTAGTTTTTGTAGAATTATGTACAATTTATTTGTGAAATTAATTTGAAAATAATAATTGTTCTTTAGTTAAGGAATTACGTGTAATTTGGTTGCAAAAAAAATAAATGTATTTTAGTTACAAAATAAATAATAATTTGACGTTAAAAAAGAAAATTCTCCTAACATGGATTTTGTTCTATTAGTTTTTTAAAAATAAAAATATATTTATTTTTTGATAATTATTTTTAAGTTAGGGTTTACATATATGAAGTTTTGAAGGTTAAAAATGACAAATTTTTTAATGTTGTACGTGTTTGTGCTTCAAAGATATTGATCGAGGAATTTATGATGCACGTGGGTTTTTTTAAACTTCAAAATTAATGTAACTTATCCTGAAAATAATAATTTTTATTATAGAACAGTTTTAATATAAATAATAAATATAAATTAATTTTTATATTTGAAGTCTAAGTAGAATTTTTATCTAAATTATTAGCAAGTAAATCTATTGGCAAATAAATATTTAGGTTTATATATATTATAATTGGTGGTATATAATCTAAAGTTAGATCTTAAACAATAATATATATATATACCTCCCGTTGTTTTTATATTAGGAAATTTATCAATAACCATCCAAAATGAAAACTATTTACCTATAACAACTGAGAATTTGAGAAAGTCTGGACAACCATCTCGTTCTGAAACTAAATTACAGATAATCATTTGGAATTTTTTATACTTACATATCTATGTTTTGATCTGTTTGATTTCTTCTTATTTTCATTCGATCAATATGTTCTTCGATTTGAGATCAATTTTTCTTTCTTTTTTGGATCAATATCTTTCGCAATTGTCGATCGTTTGTGTTTTATTTTATTTTTCTGTATATATTGATTTTTTATCAGTTCACATGTGATTTTTTATTTTTATTTTTCTATTTTTAATTTGTGTTTGGTTATGTCGTTGTTGTTTTTATAATTCTATGATTGTTTAGTTATGATGAATTTTTTTATTTCACACATTCAACTTAAATATTTTGACAATTATCTTAAAATAGTAATTTTTGGGTTAACATATTTGAGTGCAAAATTATGTGTTAACTGGTTGTGAAAATATGTTATAAGTAGCTGCGTAAAAAATGGTTGTGGAATTTCTTTATAGGTGGTTGTGTAAAAGGGTTGCTGAATTATGTTATATTTACTTGCGTAAAAGGCTTGTGAAATTACGATGTATTGGGCACTCCATTTGGTTGCAAAATTAGGAATATTTTCTGGTTGTGTAATTAGGAATTGCATTTGGTTATTGGTTTACGTATACTTGGGTTTTATAATAACTAAAAAAACTTTGAAATCATTTTTTCAAATATTAGAAGAAAAATCTTCTTCTTAAGACTCTTATTCTTCCTCATCTTTTTCTCCCTCCTCTCTGTCTTCCTCTTCATTTCTTCAAACTCGTCTTCCACTTGAAAAACATTTCTCTCTTTTTCCACGAACATAACTTTGTCTTTATTTAGGTCATCTTCATCTCCAGTACGTTCAAACTATTATGGAGAAAAAAATTCATTGCCAAAAGATAAAATTTCATCATGAGAAGAAGATGAAGAGTATTCTTTTGTGGTTTTCATTTTCCTGTTTTTTTGTCGTTCTTGGGAGCTATCAACTGGAGAAAGTACGATAGTTGTTAAAATTGGTGTCATCATCATTAATTATATCAGCCATTTGGAAATAACCAAGTTTTTTCACTATGAAAGCCTAATAAAAGTGTAAACTGCATTTATATCCAAAATATTTAGAAATATACACTAAGTAATTAAAGTTTGCTTCTTCTTTTGGTGAACTAACCGTTATAATTATTTGCATAGTAATGATGATTTATCTATTTTTTGTCAAATAAAAAAATTAATTACCCATTAAAGCAGAAGCTCAAGCATTGCATAATGGCCTACAAATATGCAAAATCAAAGGATTAAGGGATGTAGACATATAAACAGATTCTGAAATGTTAGTCTCTCTCATTGCATCTAAAAATTATCCTAAACACCTAGAATCTATCATGCATAGTATTAGATCTCTAATTACTAATAACATGATTTTTCATCACATCTTTAGAGGAAAAAAAAATCGAGCAGCATACTGGCTTGCTCGATGGACTCTTAGATGTAAAATACAGATTGACTATATTAGAAGGCCTTCAAATTGGCTATATTAGAGTTGAGTAATGACTTACCTTCTCTGTTTTTCAGAAACTCCAAAACCAGAGGCACATTCAAAGACATCTACAACTCTCTGTCTCCTTGCTAATGAATGAAGAAAAGAAGATCAAGAAGTATGAAAAAAAGAAAGAAAACTCTTAATAATCCAATACGGCGATTCCAAAACCACTGAATAAATGATAGAGATTCTAAAAAATCCACTCTGGAATAAAAATAGTTGATGCTCAAGCTGAAGAAGTCTCAATTCTGAATTCGCAATACCAAATCTCAGAATTCACCCAATGAATTGAAATGATTGAAACGTTTTATCTAAACCCAATTGTAGTTGAAATCGAAGAATCTTCTCTAGTCTTGCTTTAAGAAATCCAGAAACCATCGAAACAATCCATGCAGGCTCATGTCCTGTTAGTTTTGCTTTCAGATCCTCAAGCCTTAAGAGCAGCGAAGCTGGAGTAACTCACATCAACCTAGCTCTGGTTCTGAAAATCCAAGGAGGGAAACGAAAAATTTATTTTTTTCGAAGGCGCCACTTTTGTTGCCTTATTGTAAAACGTTAAAATCTATAACGTTTCCTTGTAAGGCCTGGGCCATTTCTTTAGTTAAATAAATAAAATTCTTTTAGCTTAAAAACAATTACTTACCCAATAAAAAACTACTAATAAGTTTAAATATTGATATGGTAAAGTAGATGGTAAAATGGTATTTATATTTATATTAACAATTTGGAAGTATATATTTTTAGCTCTGAAAGTAAACATTTGTGTAGTTGGGTGAAAAATTACGTTATAATAGGTTGTGGATTATCCATATACAAATGTTATAATAGGTTGTGTAGTTGGGTGCAAAACTACACAAACATTATAATAGTTGGGTGCAAAATTACGTTATAATAGGTTGTGTAATTATTATATCCATATACATTACTTTCTCTGTATGCTTCTTTGGTTCATAAGTATAAGGGAATTGCTAAAAAAATAGCCAAAACTACTCCGTGGAGTTGTATTTTTAAATTTTTAAATATTTATAAAAAAATTATTTATTGATTTTTTTTTAAAAAAAAACTTAGCATTCAATTTTGTACTACTATTTACATTTTATAGAAAACTGTAATACATTAAAACCCTTTCAAAACCTTTAAAATTCTATTTTTTTTATGTTTTATGTTACTTCATGAGTAATTTTGGCTAGTTTTTTAGCGATTCTATAAATTTAATTGCACTACCTTAAACACATAGTAAGCCGTAAATCTTATTATACCTTTGTTTTGTATTTGTCTTCATCTTTTCTTTCATGTTTATTTTTTATAAAATAGGGGTTGAGACAGTAAAACAAAAGTTACGATGCACAAATTTTTGGAAGACGATATTTTTACTTTTTGTAAAATGTTAAAAGTAATCTTGATTACCATGTTTATTCGGAAATATTTTATTATTATTTAATTAGTTTAGGTATCGAAATATTATTATTATTGCATTTTTTTAGACAGGTTGAAGTTTGGTTTTATTATTTTTCTTTTTTATAGAGTAAGTGTTCATTTTTTTCATCCATTGAAATTGTTGATGTTAACGTATATAGTTTTTTTATATTATGTTTGTATTATACATCTATATTATTCAATTTATTATTGGTGTCACTATATTTATGTATATAGAGACATTTTTCTCTATTTTACTTATTTTTCTAAATAATAAAACTCTAGATGTATTTCTTTGTCTATCTTTTTGTACATGGTATCACATAATAGGTTTCGATATTGAGTTTAGATTTTGGTATCTTCCATTGTGTAGGCAGGAAGTTGTTTTAGTTGTTCGCTGAAAGAGAGAAAATGTTCGGTTTTCGGATATGTGGTGTGCAACCACTATCAACAGACCTGATTGAGAGGCAAACAGTATCAATTTTTTCTAGAATTTCAGACAGTGTATTCAGCACATCTAATCCTTCAATCCAACTGACTGGATTATGATTTAGTGCTACAGTTTGGAAGAAATTGCTACTGGAACACTGCAACATTTTATTGGTAAAATCGTTGATTCAGTTTGATTTTGATTTTGATTTTGATTTTGATTTTGATTTTGATTTTGATTTTGATTTTGATTTTGATTTTGATTTTGATTTTGATTTTGATTTTGATTTTGATTTTGATTTTGATTTTGATTTTGATTTTGATTTTGATTTACTATTGGATTTAGTTTTGGATTTGGAATTTGAATTTCGTTTTGATTTCGTTTTGGGTGTTTATAATTTATTTTATGTTTGAATTATGTCTAATTTTTGCTTAGATCGGTGTTTTTTGTTTGAATTTTGTTCGATATTTAGATTGTGTTTGATGTTTGTATTTCGTCTGTATTTGTTTAGATCGAAGTTTTTCGTTCGAATTTTATTAGATTTTGATGTTCGATATTTGTTTAGATTTTGTTGGACGTTTGGATTAGGTCAAACGTTTGCTTAGATCGACATTTTTTTCTTTGGATTTTGTTTGGGTATCTGGCGTTTATATTTCATTTGGCACTTGGATTTCGTTTGACATTTGGACTTTGTTTGACACGTACACATATTAACGATTATCATTTGGATTTTGTTTTGGTATTTGGTGTTTAGTATCGTTTGTCATTTAGATTTTGTTTCACGTTTGGAATTTGGGGATTTGAGATTTATGATTTGAGATTTGAATTGGAATTCGGTACTAAAAATTAAAAAGTGAAAATCGGGAATTTTGTAGTGAAGATTTGACATTAGATATTTACATTTTAGATCAAGAATAGTGGCTGAGAAAATATGAAGAAAAATATGCGTGAAGAAGATGTGAAGAAGAAATTGTTTAAAAATATGAAGAAGATGACGTTTGAATGTCGTTTGAAAATCGTTTGAAGAAGATCATTTGAGGACCATTTGAAAATTGAAGGTAGCTTGTGAAGCTTTCACAAACACCCACATGGGTTTTTTTTCTTGACAAACTTGTTATGCTTTCCACTAAGCCATCACGAGTTTGAGAGATGAAGTTATCATATATATAGCCATTTTTAATATGTTTGTATCCCACATCATTATTATCTTAATTTGTTGAATTGATAAAATAAACAACCTATAAATAGGCTTTACACACTAATACAAAAATCATAAAGCCAAACAAAGAATTCCTAAAGTTTTTTTATCAAACCCACTAAAGGGATTTCAATGGCAGTTAATACACATAGACTTGGTCTAACCCACTAAAGTACTTTCAATAAAATAAAAAAAATTGAAACATTAACACTCTCCCTTGAACTAAAATCTGCATATATCAATTTTAAAAAAAGAATTAACCCTCTACAAAAACCTATTTTAGAGAAACACGTGAAGAAACTCCTAGTAGACCACGCAACTTCATAAATGTAGCCAACTTGAGAGGCTTGGTTTGTCTATCTACAACTTGTTCTTTACTTCGATATTAAACCAGTTTTATTATTCCGTCAACACTAAGATCTCTTAAAAAAACTATATTTCACATCAGTATGCTTGCTTTTTCCATGTAGTAGAGGATTCTTGAAGATTTTGATTGATGAGCTACTATAAAAAAACTATAGTAGCTTCCAATTGCTTGAACTACATTTCTTCAAGAATTCTTCTCAACTGGAACACCTTGACAATTACAAGTTGTTGCAGCTTTTGTAGTTGTTAATGTGATAATTTGTTGCTTCTTAGAGGACCATAAAATAGCACTTGTGCCCAACATAAAAACACAGGTTGAAGTGCTCCTTCAATCATCTTGATCTCCTCCATAATTAATGTCAATAAACCCAAATAGGTCTAACGTTTCACCCTTCCTGTAGAATGGCCCAAAATCTCTAGTCCTTGCCAGTAACGAAGGATTCTCTTGGCAGCCAACAAATTTATTTATGTTGGATCCTCCATATATCTACTTATTAAGCTCACATAATATATTATGTTTGTTCTTTTTATAGTTAAATATATCAAACTGCCAACAATTTTCTTATAAAGTGTGATGCTCACCTTATTTTATTCATGATATTTATTTAACTTGAAGCTAAACTCAATTGGAGTGCTTACAACATTGAAATTTTGAAACATGTCCAGAATATCTTGCACATATTTATTTTGAGGCATAAAGGTCTCATTAGTTGATCGTACTACTTTTATGCCAAGGAAATAATGCATCATACCAAGATCAGACATTTCAAATTCAATCATCATGGATTTTTTTAATTCTTTAAAAATGGCATCATTATTTCCAATAAGTATGAGATCATCTACATATAAGCAAACAATGAGAAGTTTCCCATTATCTCAAATCTTAACAATAAGTGTGTGCTAATACATACATTTGTGAAAGCCTTCTTTCAAAAAATAAGCCTTAATTCGACTATACCAAAATCGTGGAGCTTATTTTAAGCAATGAAGAACTTTTCTATTTATTTATTTATCAAAAATTAAATCCATTGGATGCAAAAACACCCAAGGCTATTGGGTTACATTTGTTTGAAACAATAGTTTTTTAGATTTAATTGCATACAACTATTTGACATAAGTTATATATTGAGCTCATAATAGAAAATGCTACTTTCCATAAGGTTTGGAAAGAGATTTCTGTTTGAACTTTATATGATTGATCATAATATTGATTAAGCTTGATATAGATGAGAATTTATCAGTTCTTTTATTTATTGTTAGTTATTGATGGTTCTTCTCTCCTTAAGCTTTTTTCCCTAAATCTGTATTTGTTTGATTACTTTATTTTTTTGTTGATTCACATGTATCTGCAAAAAATGTTTAAAATTTTTAAGACATGAATTAAGCATGGTTGACATGTTAGTAATGAAATATATTATTTTTTCACTATTAAGATTCAAATATTTATATATGTTTATCTAAAGATTTAATTTTTAGAACATAAACGGACTTCGAACATAAGAATGTCCAAAAGACCAACCGACCAGAGAAATATTGAAAGACACAACTTTGCAGTGACAACAAGAGAGCCAAGGAGACACCATATGGGGTCAAAGACACATTTAAGTTCAAAGCAAGCACCATATCTTAACCCATTGTTGAATAATGTAGAGCTTAGTGTTGGTGAGTAAGACCCACACGCTTGATTATAAAAAATTCCATAACTACAAACTTCACCTATTGTTCCAGAAGCATCACCACCTCCATAAAAAGAGCATGATTATGGATCGAGATTCCATAATAGCCATAACCAGAGGAGTTGCACTAAAAGAAAACTCAGATTTGTCATTGTCTTGATTTTTAATTTAGGAGATCGTGAATCAAGATAACATCCGTCAATGGCCTTCAATAACAGAAACACTAATTATGGCTCTGAAATTTCTTCTATTACAAGAAAAAATCTGTAAAAAAATAAAAAACAAAAAACCAGCAAGCAGTAATTTGAACAAAGACAAGATAATTAATCAACCATAATGAAGAATTGGAAAATTCAAACTAAATAACCCAAACCTAATTGACTTTATTTAGCTCTTTGCTACTGAATTTTAATTTTTGTTCTTAATGTTTATAATTCTTTTTGGATTGGAGATATTGGAAGGATCCTATGAAAATAAAATTTGTAGAGAGGACAAATCAGGATCATCATCAAATGAATCCTAAATGCATCTAAATTTGTTTCCAAGGTCAATATAGTTTAAGTCTTCTATAACTTTCTAAGTTTATTTTATCAAGAGATTTTATTTTCATTTGTGGTGAATTTATATCATCAAAAAACACATTATTAACTCATGTTTGTTCAACAGTGTTAGTGTTACTCATGATATTGTTGATTTGAGCAGGGTTGTGATTATTGATTTTATTTGAATTTCCTTTAATGATAATGGACTTTATCTTAGGTTTCGGAATCCATCGTTTAAATGGTTTGATTGGGACTTTTGATTGTGGATGATTGTTGGAGACAATTTTTGTTGAGTCTTTTGGGGTTTTTTTTGCATTGAATGTTGTTATGGCTAAGATGGTAACAGTCACCGAAATATAAGGGCATGCTCCCATATACTATATTTAACCATTGACGATATTTGTCTTCAAATTAAGTCCAAAAGTTTCTGTTTTGAGGCTTGGATATATCGATTTCTATCCAAACCTAGGAACAGTTGAAGTTAACGATATTGTTTTTATGAGCCACATATTTAAAGAAGTTCCTATAGAATTAGCTAAGTTCATAACAGTGTCTTTGTTATACATATAGATAGGAAGCCTATGAAATGTTATCCAAACCGGGGTAATTAATGACTCTTTTTATTGGTGAAATTGGTATCCCATTTCAAAAATCTCATGGAATCCAAAGGACCAATCATTCATTCTCCAAAGATTTTTAAAGCCAGCTAATTCACTGAGTTTGATAAACATATGTCATTTGTCCGATATACTTATTTTGAAAATTCCATAGAGTTTTAATTTATTTAGAAAGACATTGATTCCATGTAATGCAAGTCTACTGAGAGAGAACTTAGCAAAAATAATTTATCTAACAGAGGAAAGCAAGCGAGACTTATCTTTAGCCGGGAATATAACTGATTTAAAGTTATCATTGGTAGTGAATTTCACATTTTGTGTTGAATCTCCATGAAGGTTTGATGATTCTTGTCTGTATTTCTATAGGACATCGTACTCGTACATTTCTCTTGTTCAATGGTAGTCTTAAGAGGTAGAGGGGGAAATTGTGATTCGTATTGTAAAGAATCTTCTTTATCACCGCGTATCTTCTGTTTCATCTTCTTGTTTAATTAATTTTGTTTTGTGTGGTTGATTTCTTATTGAAAATAAATTGTCATTTTCACTTGTTCTCGATAAATCGATTACTCTTGATTAAGAAAAAATTTGCTCATTCTTAAAACCACTAGATTGTGGTTCATACTATAAGAAGAGACAAAATCCCCAATTCAGGGAAACCCCGTATTTAAACCCTAAGAAGTCTTCAAGGTAAGAGATCAGTTGATTTAACTTTCATTCTTCTGATTTCTTCTTCAGATTTCTTTGATTTTTGCAAAACCCAAGTAAGATTTTTTAATGATAATTTATAACCAGCGATGGTGACATCGAGTTCTTTAAGTGAATCGATATTCTGGTTGATAAAAGATATTAATTACAGAAAATGGAGGGGAAGATTGACCTACGATTAGGGCTTCAGAAGGAGAAAAAAGTAAGGATTCAAGGGTGAAGTGCCTTTGACCCCGAATCTTGGAAAATAGCTCTTTTTCTTAAAAGAGAAAAATCCTCAAAGGATTTAATTCTCTTATGATCAATTCTCATAAAGAGCTTTCTTTAATCTATACACTTTATGCTCATTTCCAATCTTAATATGACAAGGAGGTTACTCTACAAATACATATTCCTCCAAGTTTCCATTAAAATGCTACTTTGACATCTAGGTGAAAAATAGGCCAAGAATTATATGTTGCCAATGGGATCACCGATCTGATTGTATCATGCCTTGCAACAGGAGCACAAACTTCTATATAATCAATCTCATGTTTTTTATATCTCTTAGCTACCAAACGCGCCTTATACTTGTCAACTTCACCATTTTCATTTAGTTTTATTTTGAAGACCTACTTTACGCCAATGGTTTTGTGCCCTTTCGAAAGATCAGTCGGCTCTCACGTATTATTTCTTTCAATTTCATTAATACTATCATTTATCTCCTTCCCCCATTTTTCTTCTTTGACAAAACTTTCAGAGGTTGTAGGATCACAATCTGAAAGTAGAGTAGAGAGAGTGATTGGATCATCAATTCCAGTTACCTCACAATGTTACATCCACGTAGGTATTTTTCGAATACAATGAAGAGATCGAGTTGTTGCATCATTAGTTTGTGTTGTTGTTGATGAAATTCTAGCATCTGTTAGAGTTGATTCTGATCAATTTTCAGGCCTAAAGGCTGCTCGAGTTAGTTTGCTTTCATAATCGTTGTCAAATAAATGAACTTAAGTAGATTCATTTACATTCCAATCCTAAATGTTTTCATAAAAAAACAACGTATCCGTTTGTCATAAATTTCTGAACTAATGGATTAAACTATTTATAAGCTTTGGATGTTTCACTAACACTAAGAAGAAAACACATTTCCCCAATTATCATTAAGTTTCTTCATTTTCTCATATGGATATGTCATAAGCAATGCAACCAAATTTTTAAAATAATCTACAACTGGTCTATTTCCACTGTATGGCTTCTTTTGTGTCATATTTTCAAGAAACAAAATAGGACTTATGTTCAAGATATGAATAATCCAATTTATTACCTCAGGCAACATGATTTTGGAATTCTCACTATTGCCAGCAAGTTTCTCACCATATTGAGGATGGTAATTTTTTTCCTTTCTAATACACCATTTTTTGTGATGTATAAGTAGCTTTAACTATCTTCGAGTGACATGAATGTCACAAAAATCCAAAATTTGTTGAGCAATATTCTCCACCACGAGCTGTTTGAAGGGTCTTATTGGTATCTCTTGTTTCATTTTCAACACGGGCCTTAAAGCTTTTAAATGCACGAAGAGCTTATGATTTTTTTAGTAAAATATAAAGTCAATATTTCGAGTATAATCAGCAATGAAGGTAATTATATATATTTTACTTTCATCAGAAATTGGTATCGGGTCACAAATATCATACAGAAGTGGCTATAAAACTCTTTTTGCTCGACATGACTTCCCTTGGGTAAATTAAGAATGTTGTTGTTTGCCAACAACAAATTCTTCAAAAACTTGGGAAGGAATACTAATATGAGGAAGTCATGTCACCACATTTATGTTGGAGAGTCTTAGAACCACCAAAACCCAATCGGCCAAAATGAAAATGTCACAACCACGAAGGATCTTTTACTTCAGCTACCAAACAAGTTTGTACACTTTCAATCTTTAATGGAAACAACCTGTTTGAACTCATCTGCACAATAGAAATAGCTCTGCTAGTAGGATCATAAATCTCATAAACACCCTTTTGAATAGTGATTACATAACCCGTTTTCTAGAAATTGACCTACACTCAACAAATAACTTTTCAGGTTACGAACGTAAAAAACATTCGAGATTATTTCCACAAAACTATTCTTGGTTCTTATCTCAATATTACCATTTATCATCACCTTTACAATGGAGAAATCACCAAAACTTACTGTAGAATGAAATAGTTTATTTAAATAAGAAAATGAAGACTTACTTTTATACATGTGGTTACTGCAGCCCGTACCCACATACCAAACATGAGACTCAGATTGCTGATTAGCTTGAATAGTTTCAACAAAGTTTTACTTCCTTATTTTTAGCAAAATTTGACTCCTCTTCATTTTCTTTGTCATTAGGCAGCTTAGTATAATATTCAGAATGATAATGACCAAATTCATGACATCTAAAACACTCTACGTTGAATTTGTTAAAATATTGATCTCGTCATCTACCTCAGCCTGGCAATTGATCACCATTGGTTTTGGAATGCCTGTTTCTATCTCTATTTCCTTGAACTCCCCTTTCTCTACCTCTACCCTCACCTCTAGAGTTTGAGAAATGAGTAGGCATAGAAGTCTTCAAAGCTTGCTCCTCTGAAGTTCAACTTTGGTTCATCTTTTATTCATAGACCAATAAGGAGCTCTATAGTTCCTCAAGAGATAATGCATCTATGTCTTTCGATTCATCAACTGAAAACACGACATAATCAAAATTTTGTGTTAGGGAACGCAGTATTTTCTAAAATATTGTGACATCTTTCATCTTCTCACCATGAAATCGTATTTTTTTGTTAATATTCAAAGTCTTGACACAGTAGCTGGTAACAGATTCATCTGTAGAATCTTAAAATCTCTTCTCAAAACTTGAAATTGTGCACGCTTCACTCTAGATATCTTGCTTCCAACTTTTTTTTCTCGACATCCGTAAGTACAACATATTTTGTTGGTTCTGCTACTCCAAATCCGTAAGTACAACATATCCAAAAACAACAATCGTCCAATATTATTTGGACCTCAAGAAGGTCTCCATTAGCATGCTCCAATAATCATAATGACCATCGAACTATGGAATTGTTTCAAAACTGGCTTTGATACCATGTTAAGAATATTCATCACACAAATTTTCTCTTTGGTGTACTCCCTAAAGGCCTCATATAGTTGAGATATTTCATTCACTTATATATTGTATATTATTTCAATCTAAGCGATGTGGGATCTAACACCAAGTTAGGGCACCGAGTTTACTCTAACACTCCTCCTTAAACTTGATCCACTCTAATGGGCACGATCCTACTGAGACATGGTGGAATGCATTCCGCCTCGATACAGCGGTGGGCATTTACCCATCGCTAGAAATTAACCACATCGCTTAGAACGCAACAGAAGTTTCATTTTGGCCCTGATACCTCTGTTAGCTTTTAAAAGAAACGGCCTATAAATAGATTTTACACACTAATACATACAGATTTCTAAAGTCAAATAAAGAATTCTTAAAGTTTCAATCTAACCGACTAAAGAGCTTCTTATGAAACACAAAAATTTGGTCTAACCCACTAAAAATCTAACCGACTAAAGAGCTTCTTATGAAACACAGAAATTTGGTCTAACCCACTAAAAAACTTTCAGTTAAAATAATTACAAATAAAACATTTAAAGCTTAACATATTTACTTATGGTGTTTTATATCTATACCTATTTATAAATATCTTTCTACTTCCTGATGTTATCTTTCTATATAATAAAACTTTTATGGTCTTTTTTTTCTATCTTTTTCTATAGTTTTTTTTTAAAGTTTGAAATAAATTGTATTGTTTAGTTCCACTAAAATAAAAACAGGACTATATAGTTTACCTGCATACTCCAAAAGAATTAAGAATGGTATAATTTTGTTTAAAAATTGTCTACTATGTTTCACTATTTTTACTGTGTTTTAGATTGATACATTTTTAGAAGACAAAAAACTATCCTGCTATGAATTGATTGAGCAGTGTAATAAGTGTATTTCGAAGAACCTCCATCTCTTGTAAAAGCAGAGGTATTATTATCCTCTAATCTAGTTTTAATTGGTTTCTTGATAGGCATTTAAATAGCTTTGTTTTTTTTTTTAGTAACCGTTTCAATGAACCATCGTTTGGTTTTTCAAGTAGAATATAACACATACAACTCTATTCTATTCGTGTTTTTTTTCTAAGTGTAGTTCTTGTTACCAGGAAAGGGAATCTCCCAAAGAATATAAAGAAACCGTGTCTGTCTAATATCAGCTGCAGCCAGAGTTCATGAAATTTCTATATTAAAGATATATATTTAGTCAAAGATACGATAGCATTAATAAATATGTACTACACTACTACTTGGTACTCACTCACGAACAAAATTTAATGTTTTTACACGCTTATCATAATATTTATATTTTCATCGTATCATTTCTCTCTCCGATTAAATACATTATTTCTTTAGGAAATAAAAATTGTTGACCTATATTTACTGTTATTATTTTAGTCGTAGTCAGTTACATTGTTTTCTCCATCATAAATTATCTTTAAGAATAATTGATTTTTTTTAAATAATTTTTTATTTCTTTTAAAAAAATATTATTGTGCGTCGATCACGATTGCAACTTGTAAACATCGACAACTAGTAACACTTCTGTTGTGAATGAGTCGAATAGTGTTTTGACAGTGTATTGTGTCCCGCAGTACAGTTTTTGATATAAAGTGAAACGCAGAGAAGCTTAAAGGGATAAAACCCTAATTTTTTTATTAATCAAAAACAATTCCTAGAACAATGAATAGCAGATAGGTTTATATAAGGGTTCAAGCGAAACCCTAAAACTAAAAACGTAAAAATTACAATAATAGCCTAAAGTATAAAAAGTGCAAAACAGGAGGGTAGATGAGCCCGAATGCCCAAAAACGCCCATAGCTCACGAGCAAAGCTGGGGACTTGCGTTCGTGACGTCGTTTCCTTCGAAAAAAGGTGTTGTGGGTCAAAATCTGACACCGGAGCTCCGAACTGTCAATTCACCAAACTGTCTGCATCATTCCCGCCGGGGTAGAGAAGATTCGCCCTCGAATCTGAACCGGTCTCCCCATCAGAAGAGTCACCTGCATAGGGAATCAGATGCTTAACATTGAAAACATCAGTCGTGCGGACATGGCTAGGCAAACGTAGTCGATAAGCATTCGGATTGATCCGCTCCACAATCTCTACTGGACCAATCTTCCGGGCGGCCAGTTTATTGTATTCACCAGCAGGGTACCAATTCTTTGTTAAAACTGCCCATACATAGTCACCAACTTCGAACTGAACAGGACGACGATGAGAATCTGCCTGAGACTTATATTTGGCGGTGCTCAAGACCAACTGATCATGAGTCTGCTGGTGGGTTTGGCGAATCTGTGAGACAAGTTCCTCACCAGTTGTATGAGGACGAAGCTTGCTAGGTAGTGCTAACAAGTCTACTGGACCCCGAGGCACAATACCATACATCACCTGAAAAGGACAAAAACTCGTGGATCTGTTAAGGGCATGGTTATGGGCGAACTCCGCCTGCGGTAAGCGCTGATCCCAAGCCTTCGGATGCTCGCCTACCAGACTGCGCAACAGGTTACCGAGAGATCGGTTAACCACCTCTGTCTGACCATCCGTCTGAGGGTGGTAAGCACTACTGAAGTTGAGCTGTGTATTCACCATACGCCATAAGCTGCGCCAAAAATGACTCACAAACCGGGTGTCACGGTCAGAAACAAGGGTACTGGGAAGGCCATGAATACGATAAATCTCCCGAAAGAAAAGCTACGCAACACACACTGCATCAGATGTTTTTCTACAGGGGATGAAGTGTACCATCTTAGAAAAACGATCAACCACCACAAAAATAGAATCGAATCCATGCTGAGTCCGGGGTAAACCAAGAACAAAATCCATACTGATGTCGGTCCAGGGCTGAGCAGGAATCAGCAGGGGTAAATAAAAACCTGCATTTGTGGATGTTCCCTTGGCCAACTGACAAATTCGACAACGGGCGACAAAACGACCAACTTCCTTCCGCATCGAAGGCCAAAAATAGGATTACGACAGCAACTGGTATGTTCGATCACGGCCCACATGACCTTCATTATGCAGCTCCTGGATCAGCTGAGGACGCAAACTACAGACAGGGATACACAGCTGTACGTCACGAAAGAGAAAGCCATCTTCCAATAAAAAATCAGAATGTTCGCCCCGCTGAATCAGTTCCATAACCCGAGAGAAGAATGAGTCAGTAACATAAAGATCAACAAAAGAATCAAAGCCAGGAACCTGAACGTGCATCTCAGTCAACAGAGTGTGACGTCGGCTCAAAGCATCAGCAACCCGATTCGTAATACCGACCTTGTGCTTGATGACAAAAGTGAACTGCTGCAAATAAGCTATCAAAGCAGCATGTCTATGAGATACTTTGTCTTGACTACCAAGGTACTTCAAAGAGTCATGATCAGTATATAACACAAATTCATGCTGAAACAAGTAATGACGACAATGTTTGATAGCCTGAACTATCGCATAAAATTCAATATCATAAGTACTAAATCGCAGTTTGACATTTCCTAATTTATCACTGAAGAAAGCCACATGACGCCCTGACTGGGAGAGAACTGCCCCAATACCAAATTTCGACGCATCACAATGAAGCTCGAATGGCTGTGAAAAGTCGGGCAGCACCAAAATAGGCGATGTAGTGAGACGCCGTTTAACTTCTACAAATGCTGCATCAGCATCTTCGGACCAACTAAATTTTATACCCTTCATGCAATCCGTAATCGGGGCCATAATACTGCTGAAATGGGGAATAAAACGCCGATAAAACGATGCTAAACCATGAAAACTACGAACCTCAGTGATGGAAGTAGGTCGAGGCCACTGGTCCACAGCAGCAACTTTGCTCGGATCAGCTCGTAACCCTTCAACAGAGACAATATAACCCAAAAATTGGACAGTTGGGGGCATAAACGAACATTTGGCAGTAGCAGCATAAAACTTGTCTCGACGCAACACCAATAACACCTCACGTAAATGCGATAGATGCACAGAATGGTTAGAACTATAGATCAGAATATCATCGAAGTAAACAACAACAAATTTACCGATGAAAGGCCTCAATGCCTGATTCATGATACGCATGAACGTGCTAGGCGCGTTGGATAGGCCAAACGGCATCACCGTCCACTCAAACAAACCCTCACGCGTCTTAAACGCCGTCTTCCACTCATCACCAGGACGAATCCGAATCTGATGGTATCCACTCTTCAAATCAAGCTTGTTGAACACAGAAGCACCACCCAACTTGTCTAACAGATCATCCAGGCGAGGTATAGGAAACCTGTAGCAAACAGTGATCTTTTTAATAGCGCGGCTGTCCACACACATACGCCAAGAACCATCATTCTTCGGTGTCAATAATGCCGGAACTGCACAAGGGCTGAGACTTTCCCGAATATGTCCCTTCTCCAACAAATCCTCCACCTGTCGTCGTAATTCTTCATGCTCTTTCGGGCTCATTCGGTAGTGGGGTCGATATGGGAGAGCAGCACCAGGGACCAGGTCGATCTGATGTTGAATATCTCTCAGAGGAGGTAACTCGGGTGTCAAATCCGCTGGAAAAACATCTGCAAACTCCTGCAAAAGAGACTGAATGACAGGACTATGGTCCGCCTTGGAATTAGGCACAACAGGGTCACAGAACAATAGGAAAACCACGCAAGCCTCTTCCATGGCTGTCTGAAAAGAAGCACGGGGCAGCAAAGTCGATGTGGAAGGAGTAGAGTGAATGCTCAGGGGTCGAGGCTTTGCTGGCATAAGAACGATCTTTTTTCCCCGAAAGAGGAATGAGTAGGTATTTGCACGCCCATCATGTATAACAGACAGATCGTACTGCTAAGGACGGCCAAGCAGTAGATGACAAGCATCCATAGGGACAATATCACAAAAGACTTCATCATGGTATGTTTTCCCCACAGAAAAAGAAACAAGCACGCGCTTGGAGACGGTGATATCAGTACCTTTACTTAACCAGGCGAGCTTGTACGGCTTGGGATGCGATTCTGCCCTCAACCCTAGCTTCGAAACCGCTACTTCGGAGACGATATTCTTGCAGCTGCCAGCATCAATGATGAAGGTGCACACCTTCCCGCCGATCGTACATGTCGACTGGAACACGTTACTCCTCAGCCAATCGCTCTGCTCAGGAACGCGAGGAGACAGGAAAGTGCGGCGCAGCATCAGCACTGCTCCAACATCGCCAGTCACAATTTCTTCCGCATCCTCAGGCAAGTCATCATCGTAGGTATCGAATTTTGGAGGGCCATCAAGAACAATAGGATTCGGTTCAAACGCCTCCTGAGAGAAGAGACCCCTAGCACCCGCAGCATTTGGACACTCTACTTGACGATGCCCTAATTCGCCACAGCCATAGCACCGTAAATTGCTTGAAGAACGGCTTGGTGCACCGCGCCCAGGAGGGATCTGATCAGGTGTTGGGCGGCGCCCAGGAGGGATCGGATCAGGTGTTGGGCGGAGAACTGGTTTGGACGCCCAAATCCCTGAAGGAGCACCGGTCCTTACGCCAGTCTGGGTCCGGCGAGCCGACTGCTTTTCTGCCTGGAGGGCACGCCGATGGGCTTCGGAAATAGAGGATGGATCGAACATATTCAGCACATCTTGAAGCTGAAGGCGTAACCCGCCAATATAGCGGGAGACCTGCTGGTGCGGCGACTCGGTCACATATGTGCGAGCCAGCAGCTGATAGAATTCTTCGGTATATTCATCCACAGATCTGGGTCCCTGACGAATATTCTGAAGTCGCTGGTAGAGTTCCCGCTCGAAGTTGTATGGAAGGAAAGCATTGCGGATTTTTCTTTTGAATTTCTCCCAACTCTGGACTTTATCCTTGCCTGCACGCGCGCGGTTCTGCTTCACCTGCTGCCACCAAGCTTGTGCCCTACCGCGTAGGTGGATGGTGACTAATGCGACCCTTCTCTCCTCCGAAACTTCCTTGAATTCCATGACTTCTTCAATCTGGGATAACCAATCGATAAGTGCCTCTGCCTTAAGGCTGCCATCAAAGTCCGGGACATTTATCTTGAATCCAAGCTCCCAGCGGCGGGTGTGAGAAGTATTCTGGTCGATCCCCTCCCCAAAAGAGTTATCCATACCCTCAACCTCTGTGCCTTGTTGTCTGGCGTTAAGATCAGCCATCTGACGGGTAAGATCGGCTACCTGACAGTGTAGGTCAGCAACTTTACGATCATCTACATCACTTGTATCTCTAGTCACTCTAGCGCCACCGCGACCGCTGGTTCTTCCTCGTACCATCTCGCAGGACTGCATGTGTCTGATACCACTATGATATAGAGTGAAACACAGAGAAGCCTAAAGGGATAAAACCCTATTTTTTTTATTAATCAAAAATAATTCCCAGAACAATGAATAGCAGATAGGTTTATATAAGGGTTCAAGAGAAACCCTAAAACTAAAAACGTAAAAATTACAATAATAGCCTAAAGTATAAAAAGTGAAAAACATGAGGGTAGATGAGCCCGAAACATGGTGATGTGGGTCGAAATCTGACACCGGAGCTCCGAACTGTCTGCATTAGTTTTGTGTCTGTGATAGTGATATCGTGCCTTGATAGTGTACAAGTGTTGTGACAGTATCGTGTCAATCTTGTGGTATGAGCTCATTAGGCCCATTGTCTAGTAAGTCTATTAATTCCCTATAAATATACTACTAGGGCGACACAAAACACAATCTGAAATTTGTACCTTTTCTACCATAGTGAAACTCTTTTCTCTTGCGGCGCCCGTGGACGTAGACAATTTTCAAACAGCGTTAAATCATGTGTTCATTTAAATCTTTCATTCGCATATATTCTATGCTTGAGCCATTTTGTGATAATTGCATAGTAATTTAATAATATATTGGTATCAGAGCCACATGCTGAAATTAGGGCTTTTGCAATTAGGGTTTCACAATGGCGTCTACAACAACAAAATACATGATTGAAAAATTTGATAGGGGATCCAGCTTTGCGTTGTGGAAGATTAAACTGAAATCTTCATTGGTATTGCAAGGGCTGTGGAAGGCTGTGGAGAATAAGTTACCAGAAGAGATGAAAGAAGATGAGAAGCAAGATCTTCAAGAAAGGGCTTTGTGCTGGAGTTTAATGAGTGTGAAAGACAATATGCTTCGCGAGATTAGTGGTGAGAAGATTGCTTCTTGCGCATGGAAAAAGCTAGGAGATCTTTACTCAGACAAATCAGTAGTGAACCGATTATACTTGAAGAAGCGTTTGTATGATTTCAGAATGAAAGAAGGTATGTCCATAACAGAGCACTTAGATAATTTTAAATCAATTATAATGGACTTGGAGAACATAGATATCAATATTGAGGATGAGGATCAAGCTTTGTTTGTATTGAGATTATTACCAGCTCCCTATGAAAACTTCGTAGATACCATTATGTATGATAAGGATACGTTATCGCTAGCAGATGTCAAAGGGGCACTGAAATCAAAAGAGATGAGACGGTTGCAGCCAGACAATCAAGCTGGAGGGGAAGGTCTTATGACTAGGGGAAGATCTAGAAGCAAAGTGAGTTCTTTAAAATGAAGAACTGGAGGTCCAAGTCAAGGGTAAAGCACTCAAACTGTTATGAATGCGGTGAGTAGGGTCATTATAGGACAGATTGTCCAAAACTGAATGGTAAGAAGGGAAATCAAAAGGAAAATACATCAAACATTGTTGAAGGTGTGAACGATTCCGACAATAGTGAAAACAGTGGTAGAGGAGATGTATTGTCCGTGAGTTCAGATTTTGGGCAAAACTCTTGGGTACTCGATACTGGCGCTACGTATCACATGTGTCAGTTCAAGCAGTGGTTTGATACGTACAAGCCAATGCAGGGAACTATTTATTTAGGGAACAATCATTCGTTGACTGTTGGTGGTATTGGTAACGTCATAATCAGAATGTTTGACGGGGTTGTTAGAATCTTGACGTGTTGGCATGTTCCTGGGTTAAAGAGAAACCTGATTTCTCTTGGGACTCTAGACTCTGGGGGTTACAAGTACCGTGCAGAAGATGGTGTAATCAAAGTGACAAAAGGCTCAATGTTATGCATGAAAGGCAGTTTGCAGAAGGGTCTTTACATTCTTTAGGGGAGTAGCATCATCAAAGAGTAATAGCCAAAGTAGGAAGGATCAAAATAAGTTGTGGCATTGGCGTCTTGGTCACATGAGTGACAGAGGATTAGTTGTTTTGGGAAAGAGATATTTGTTGAAAGGGTATAAAGCAGAATCATTGGGATTTTGTGAGCACTGTGTGTTTGGTAAACAAACTAGAGTCAAATTCAGCAAATTGGCTGTAAGAAAGACTAAAAGGACAGTGGACTAGATTCACTCAGATCTTTGGGGTCCAAACAGAATTCCATCCAAGAACGAAGCCAAATAATACATGACTTTGATTGATGATTATTCAAGGATGGTGTGTGTTTACTTTCTGAAAACGAAAGATGAGGCATATTCAACATTTTTCAAATGGAAGATGATGATTGAGCAGCAAACAGGAAGAAAAATCAGACGTCTTAGGATAGATAATGGGTTAGAATATTGCAATCGTGAGTTCAACGAGTTCTGCGAAGCTGAGGGAATAGTGTGCCATCGCACTTGTTCTAGAACATCACAACATAATGGAATCGTAGAAAGAATGAACAGAACACTTTGTGACAAGGCATGAAGTATGCTCTCGCATTCCGGTGTGGGAAAATATTTTTGGGCTGAAGCTATCAATACAGCATGTTACTTGGTAAATCGGTCTCCATCAATGACAATTGATTGTAAAACTCCTTTTGAGATTTGGTCTGGATCGTCGGCTGATTGTGAACATTTGAGGGTGTTCGGTTGTCCTGCGTATGCTCATGTGAGAGATGGTAAGCTTGAGCCGAGGGAAAAGAGGTGCATATTTCTAGGATATGCTACTAGAGTGAATGGATATAGGTTATGGTGTACCTGTCCAAAGTCTCCAGGTTTTCTCTTCAGTAGGGACATTACTTTTAATGAGTTTGCTTCGATAGACAGTGAGAAGGAACTAACATAATTGGTCGAATCAGGATCGGTTGTCAGTAAACAGGTCAAGCTTGAAGTAGAATCAGTTCCTAGCAAGTCCAATAATTCAAATGGTTATGAGGATGATCTAGAATCAGGAGGTGAAGCGTCAGCATCGGATGATAGTGACGATAATGCACCTGAACCAGAACAACAACCTTATAGCATAGCATTGGGCAGAGAAAGAGGTGATATTAGACTTCCAAAAAGGTATGCGAATCTAGTTGCATATGCTCTGTCAATTGCAGAAGAAGTTGAGATGCAGGAACCTAGTAGCTACAGAGAAGCTATAGCGAGTTCAGAGGCAGATTGATGGATTGGTGCTATGGGGGAAGAGATTGAATCTCTTCAAAAGAATACTGTGAACGTCGGCTTAACTTTTAACAAGACCGATTGCAGGATTCTTGGTTGGTTTAGTTGATTCTGATTTTGCAGGTGATATGGATAAAATAAGATCTCTGACAGGATATGTATTTACTCTAGCTGGGAGTGCGATCAGTTGGAAAGCACAGTTGCAAGCTACTGTAGCTTTGTCTACAACAGAGGCAGAGTACATGGCGGTAACAGAAGCAGTTAAAGAGGCAATATGGTTGCAAGGTTTGGTGGCAGATTTGGCTTGGATAAGACTACTACAAAACTGTTTTGTGATAGTCAAAGCTCCATACACATTACAGGAAACCAGATTTACCATGAGCATACAAAGCACATAGATGTTAGGTATCATTTTATTCGTGATATAATATCAAAGGGAATTGTTGATGTGAAGAAAGTGTCTACACACCAGCAGATATAATGACCAAGTCAGTATCAGTTCGAAAGTTTAGGGAGTGCCTAAACTGGATTGGTGTTCGCAGTATAGAGTGAATTCTTTAGGGGCATTTTGTGAGTCGGAAGAAGAGAAGTTTCTTTGTTGATAGTGAAGAAAGGATATTCGCCTCAAGGGGAAGATTTGTTTTGAATGAGTCGAATAGTGCCTTGACGGTGTACTGTGTCCGGCAGTACAGTTTTATGTTTGTGATAGTGATATTGTGCCTTGCTAGTGTACTGTGTCCGGCAGTACAGTTAAGTGTTGTGAAATTATCGTGTCAATCTTGTCGTGTGAGCCCATTAGGCCCATTGTCTAGTAAGTCTATTAATTCCCTATAAATAGACTACTAGGATGACACAAAACACAGTCTGAAATCTGTACCTTTTCTACCATAGTGAAACTCTTTTCTCTGGCGGCGCCAGTGGACGTAGACAATTGTCGAACCACGTTAAATCATGTGTTCATTTAAATCTTTAATTCGCATATATTCTGTGCTTGAGCCATTTTGTGATAATTGCATAGTAATTTAATAACAACTTATTTAGTAGATCTGGATCTGACCATGTCGGTTTATCCAGGTAGCCTTTGCTCGGTCAAGTTATAGCATAGACGGACTTTAATCAGATGGCACATGGTTTTCCCCAAGACCTCTGCTCGGTCGTTCATTGTGAAGTGACGTCGGTGTTTAACGGCTGGACCTCTACTTAGCCGTTTGATTTGATATGTGTTTGCTGCTTTGTAGGTCGTCTCGGTATGGTGCGGAAGCTCTTCGATCGGGTGTCGGTGTCATCGTTGGGCGTGGCAAAAATATGCTATTTGTAGGTCACCTCGGTATGGTGTCGGAATCTCTTGGTTATGCCTAGGTTTACTACTATTTAATGACATTCGGCCCAACAGTATCTACTCCGATAATGACACCCTTATCAGAGACCTCAAAAAGAAATAAAATTTCAGTTAATACACAAAATATTAGAAGAATTTGCTTTACAATGAGATTCAAAGGCTTTAGAACATAAATTATTCAAGCCTCCATACGTTGTAAGTTTCTTCATATATCTTCAATAAATTATTCAAAGGCTTTAGCCAAAACAGTATCTTTGTCTTCCCCCATGAAACATTTGATAACTAGATCACCACTAGTTTGAACCTGAATAAGTTCCTAGGTAACAAGCTTTAAACGCAGCAACATCATAACGTATTTGGAACCTGATATTGATGGTCACATCGTCGTAGTAATCATATATTGGTTCATCAAATACGTCTCTCTTTGGTGGCATGATTGATAATGTGTTTGCATAGCAGGATATCTCAGGCTATGATACCAAATAATATCGTAGCAAAATACCAGCAAGAACGATTTATAACATCAGTATTTGATCGATAAAAGTAATCCTAAACTAGGAAAACACATACTCAAAATTCAATAAAATATTTAATTTAAACAAAAAAGCTAATCGTTCAAGCTAGGGTTTAGAACACCTTAAATAGAAATCGCTCAAAACCCTAATACAAAAATAAGAAAATAAAGCAAACATAATAAAACCAAATCATATCGAATCAGAACAGATTTGATTTATTATTTTAATTTTATACTTAGAATATTTTTAAAAGCAAATGCAAAGCGCATGAAAATAGAGTTTTCAGTCTCTAAACGTTGAATTTTGGGCCCAAATTTCGTGACTATTTTACGTTTTTTACAGTTATAAGGCTTGTTAATACGCTCAATTTGAATACCCGCGGCGTTCAAATCTGATCACTGAGTCAGCAATAAGGTCCCTTAGCGTCTGTCGAAAACAGCTATATAGTTGTAGGTCATATGGCCAATATCATCCTCTCCCGGTTGAGAAGAATTCGCCCCTAAATTCATAATATGATCAACATCAGTTGGATCTTCAACATCTTCCCAAATAGGCCGACCACAGAGTTCAATTATACCATTTTTGCTTTCTTTCCTTCCAAAATATATATCCCTTTAGAGCCACTAAACTTTAATATATTCAATGCGACCATGAGGTCATTCTTTAATAATCCTCTATACACAACATCACATCCTAAATTTAGCATTTTGGAAGATACCCATATTCCTTTTCTAAACATTTCATCGAACATTTTTTCTGCATCGTGAAAAACTTGAAATTTCGAGTACGCGTTTAATAGGATGTTGTTAAAATACGTCTGAGTTTCAAAACTCTGATAATGTAGTTTCTTGTTTAAAAAATATGTTTTTCTCGACCAGCAACAAACATTAACAATATACCATTACAAATTACTTTAGTAAATTATCTAAAAGAATTGATTTCACCTGTATTAAATGGTATATCACGAATAACATCACTAGGAAATCAATATCTTTGTTTTCTCTCACGAGACATTTGAAACCAGATCACCACTGGTTGGAACCTTGAATAAGTTCCTCGGTAAGAATGCTGGTGTTTTAAACGCAGCAGCATTACACCGCGTCTTGTTGACAATTAATATATTCCTGTGATACTAACGTTCATGATGAGCTCTCTCTTTTGCATCCTCGGAATTTTTCACCATTAAATAATCATCGTCTTAGTCATCGTATACTGGTTCGTCAAATACGTCCTTCTTTGGCGGTATGATTAATAATGTGTCTGCATAGCGGGATATCTTAGGTTGTGATACCAAATGATATTGTAGGAGAATATCAACGAGAACGATTGATAACATCAGTATTTGATGGGTAAAAGTAACCCTAAAATAGGGAAACACAAACTCAAAAGTTAAATAAAATATTTATTTTCAACAAATAGCCCATCGTTGAAGCTAGAGTTTTGAATGCCATAAATATGAATCGCTCAAAACCCTAAAAGAATTTTAATATAAAATAAAACAAACATAATAAAATCAAATCATATCAAATCAAAACAATAAGATTTGATTTATTGTTTTAATTAAATACTTAAAATATTAAATAGAATATACAAAGCGCATTAAAATAGAATTGTTGGTCCCTAAACCTTGGAATTTTGATCTCTATTTGTCATATCGTCGATACAATACTAGACCGTCGGTATTGAATTTGTATACCGCTGAAGTCACAATAATATCAGTGGTATGAAATCTTAAACAGTTGGTTTGGGATCCAAAAATAAACTACAGATCACCCACAAAAACTCTACGGTATAACGGTTGTGCAGAATTGTCATTCCGCCGGCATATTACTAGAATATCGGTCTGAAATTTTCATACTGACGGTGTGACCATCATACCGACGATATGTGATCCATATACCGTCGGTTAAGAGTCCAAATATCAATATAAAATACCTATATGTATCAAATATATAACATTTATATACTTCGGGTACAATACTACACCACCGTTGTGGAATTTTTACACGAACGGTGCCACAATCGTACATGCGGTGTGGTCTTTTTGTACCGCTGGTATAGATCCAAAACCTTTGAAACATTATTGCCTAACTTTTTTTGTCCCATCAGACGCTTGTGTAGATAATAAGAAACGAAACATAACCACCACATACAATATCCACAATAAACCATAATACATGTTCAAATCATTAACATAACATAACATACAAAATATCAAAGTCAAATATTAAAACAATATCATCTAATCGTACAACAATACAAAATACATAACAAAGTTTTCACCCGGTACTTAGAAAATCCATTTGAGCATACAATAGTACAACAACATCTTTCAATGTGGTTATGAGAACATACAGAGTATCAGAATACATAAAAGGAAAACGAGCCAAAGAGTGGTGATTTTCATAACTGAATTCACAAAATTCTTTATATTTCATCATTGTCCTCAAGAGGTCTACCATGGTTGATTTTATGAATCATCTCGACTACATAACGCTCATCAAGAACATTAGGATAAATAATATATCTCTCATACTTCTGCATGTAATCATCGTAGTGAGACATCATCATCATCCGGTTTCCGGTAAGGGGACGTGTCATACAGTCCATAACAAGTAAATGGTTACAATATTGTTCTTAATTCTCAATCCGAATGATATATCTTCGACGTTCCCTTTTTTTAATAACATGATGGAGAAACTTTGTGATGTAGTTGCACAAGTCAATGGCTATATGGCCCTTTTTTACAAACGGAAACGAGCCTTATTTGGGGCTTAGTTATTATAATATGGCGTTGCGACTACTCAAATTGAATGTGTTAAGCACCCCAATAACTTACGAGAGCAACACAAGAAAAACCAGGTGATGAAGTTCAACCCCAAAATTCTAGTGTTTATTAACTCATTTAGTTGTTTTCGTGTTTTTCAGCAGCTTTCTATTTTTGTTGGATTTATTTAAAGTACTTGGAAATCTCCAACCGCTTTGAAATTGGGTTGCGCTTTATTTATTATGCGGAGATAAGGTTGTAATATATGTGTGAGGTTTCGAGCACTTCTATAAAAAGGCTCTCAAGCCCTACTTTTACTCAAACTTGGTTTAATTCAATTTTGAGATTATTTTTATGAGTCTCTTTTTCTCCATAACCCAGGGTTAGGATTTTATCTAATGTTCTTCTTCTTTATTGAGTTTTTCAGTCGTTGGTTCTTTCCCCATTATCTTGCTACCATCATAATTGGTATCAGAGCGCAATAGCGCCTACTACATGGATTAAAAAGATATGCCACCTAAGATAACCTCTCTCGGGAAGTTCACTACTCCAGTCGCAGAACCAGTCGGTCGGGAGGAGATAGAAATTTGATTTGGCTAGATGGGAGAATAGATGAAGTTATTGGGAGATCAAATGAGGAATATGTAGGAGGCTATGCATAGGTTTTTGAATACCAAACCATCGGGATCTGAGAGAGAGACCGGTCAGGAACATAATATGTTTCCTGCTCGAAGAGAACAGGGTAGAGGTTCATTTAATACCCAAGACTACCGTGAGAAGTTCTTTGAGTAGTCGCCAGCGAGAAATTTTGATTAGAATACAAACAACCGCTAGGAGTCAGGATTCAGACGTGAGATCTCAAAGCTTTATGGGGATCTTCAACCGAAGGATTTTTAGATTTGATCGCCTAGGTGGAAGAATTCCTTGATTTTAAAGAAGTTCTGGACGGAAAAAAGGGTACAATTGGTCGCTACTAAGTTTTGAGACCGAGCTGCATCTTGGTGGCAGCAGCTAAAGCAAACCTGGTCGAGGCAAAGTAAGCTGACAATAACTACTTATGTTAAATTTGTGAAACGCTTGAGGGTTGCGGTTATTCCCAACAATTATGCAAGAATAATATACCCGCAATTCTAAAACCTAAAATAAATTTTAAACATTGTTGATGAATAAACTAACAATTTTTTCAACCTACAAAATCGTGTGGATCTTGTTGATATGGAGAATCAATTAATATCCCGCTACGTAGGTAAAATAAAACAACACTTTCGGGACCAATTGAATATGTTTAGCCCTGTCAATGAGTCTGAAGCACATCAATGTGCCTTGTGTCTAAATAAATCAATTTCGACAATGCGAGTAGGTGGAGATACTACAAGGACAGCACCGATGGTGTTTCCATAAAGGACGGTTCCAAGTCCTAGCTCAGTAGTACAAACTGCAGCCCCTATTCGTACAGGTACTTACTCACAGGTCCATAGTCAATTAGGTACTTACTCACAGGTCAACCGCTAGCATTGTCAAGAAACAGGGCACATTGCATCGCAGTGTCCAAAATTCTAGCATGAATTATAAAAGTCGAGGGGCTGTATCCTAAGATATGTGGATTTTCAGGGTGAGCCACGGTTGGATGTGAAAATGGATAATGTTATTGATGAAGTTCAGTCATAAGAGTTGTATGAAGGAGATGTTGGGAATTTTTTCGTTCTATGGTGTATATGTTTCACGTTTAAGGTGAGCAGTGACAGTGATCATTGGTTGCGAAATAACATATTCCAGTCAACTTGTACTATTAGAGTAAAGGTATTTGAATTTATAATTGATTCAGAGAGTTGCAATAATGTGATTTCCGAAGAAGTTGTGCATAAGGTAGCCTTGAAGACAGAAAATCACCCCATCCCCTACAAACTTTCGTGGTTAAAGAAAAATAGTGAGGTAACAATTTCTGAAAGATATAAGTGTCCTTTTATATCGGTAATTATAAGGATAAGGCATGGTGTGCTGTTATTGATATGGATGCTCGTCACTTAATTCTAGGCCGACAATGGAAATTTGATAGAAGTTTCATGTACGATGGTAGGAAAAAACGCTATAGTTCAATATTGAATAACACCAAAATTATGTTAGGCCCATCTAAGGAGGTATCCCCAAAACCTACACTTGTTGTATCACAAGAGTCAGGTAGGAACTTTCTAGCTCATAAAACATGTTGAGAACATGCTAGTGATACATGAATTATTTATCTATTGGTGGTAAGAGAATATAATGATGATCCATTTCCTAGGATACCTAAGTGAGTTCACCCGCTATTAGTATATTTTTCTATTCTGTTTCCCTATAATTTTCCTTCATGCCTTCCTCTATTATGAGACATCCAACACTAGCTTGACCTAGTGGCGGGTGCTAGTCTGCCAAACCGACTGCACTACCGAATGAGTCTGATAGAGCATGAGGAGCTTCGTAGACAGGTGCATGAACTATTGAATAAATACCACATATGTGAGAGTCTTAGTCTTTGTGCGGTTCCAACACTGTTAAAACCCAAGAGGATGGTTCAATAATGATATGTGTGGATAGTCGGGCTATCCACAAGATTATAGTTAGGTATCATGTTCCCATTCCCAAAATTGATGATTTATTAGATCAAGTGAGTGATGCTACAGTGTTTATGAAACTGGACTTGAAAATAGGGTATCACTAGATCCGCATTCGAATGAGAGATGAGTGGAAGACAGACTTTAAGACCCGAGAAAGTTTGTTTGAGTGGATGGTCATACAATTTGGTCTTTCTAATGCTTCTAAACTATTTTTGAGGATAATGAATCATGTATTTCGTCCTTTCATTTGAAAGTTCTTAGTTTTTTATTTTGATGACATTTTGATCTATAGTACTACGGACGAGTTACACCTCCAGCATTTAAGAGAAATATTAGTTGTTTAGAGGCAAGAGAAGTTTTATGGAGGACTAGGAAAATGCTTATTTATGACAGATTCAATCATATTCCTTGGGTATGTTGTTTTGAATGATGGTTTATCAGTGGATGAGTCTGAGGTAGCAGCAGTACCTGACTGGCCTATACCTACCTCTATCACTGAAGTCTTTCATGGGCTAGTTTTATTCTATATCAGGTTCGTCTATAACTTCAGTACTGGCATGACTCATATTACAGATTGTATGGCGGGCAAGACGTTTTATTGGACCCCTAAAGCGACTACTACGTTTAAAGAGATTATGGTAAGACATTCCACTGCATCTATTCTGGTTCTACCTGATTTTTCTACATGGTTTGAATTGCATTGTGATGCATCTGGACTAAGCATTGGAGTTGTGCTAAGCCAAAAGGGACGACTTGTGGCCTACTTCAGTGAGAAGTTAAGTGGGGCTAAACTCACCTCCAACACGTATGATAAGGTATGCAGTGATGCGGGCTTTGAAGCACTAGAGTTCCAACTTGGCCTATAATGATTTTTTACTGTACACCGATTATGATTCCTCGAAGTATGTACGAAGTTAAGAGAAACCCTCTTCACGTCACGCACGATTAGCGGCGTTTTAATATTTCTATCAAGCACACTTTGGGGGAAGTTAAAACTGTGACTGATGCATTAAGCGGAAGAAGTATGATAATTCTTATAAAAGGAGAGGTTGTGGCATTTGAGATGATGAATGATCTACTGGCTAGTGTCCATATTTTGTTCTATTCTAGAGGACGTCGACTGACTTTTGAGAAAAAATTTTATGAGTACCAGCTACCTCTTTACAAGTAACTTACAATGTATTCCTGAATTCAGTTTGAGACTATTGATTGTACTCGAAAGGCACAACGAGGGACATGTTGGTCGAGATCAGACCCTCCATTCTATATCTCACCAGTTTTTATGGCCGCATTTGAGGAGATATGTTATCTGTTTTATGGTTGGCCGTCAGTTTTGTTAGATGACGAAGGCACGACCTCCAATGCAAGTCTATACTTACCAATTCATATACCAAAGAGTCTGTGGGAAAGTGTGAGCATGGATTTTGTCTCTGGATTTCCGAGAACGCGGAGAGGTAACAACTTTTTTATGGTTGTTGATAAGTTTTTAAGATGACTCACTTTATTGAGTGCAAGAAAACCACGGACATCGTGAGCGTTTCCAATCTATACTTTGGAAAGGTCTGACGTTGATATGGTCTCTCGCTGAACATTGTTTCTGACAGAGATACATGGTTTATCGGACATTTTTGGAGGAGTTTGTGGCGCCTTTCAATCACAAAACTGAGGTTTAGTAGCGCATATCACCCACAGACACATGGGCAAATTGAGGTAACCAATCGAACATTGGAAAATATGTTGGGGAATTGAAAAGAATTGGATTCTCTCATTTATCATGTTGAGTTTTCCTATAATATGCATCATAAGAGGAGTAGTTGGCATAGTCCATTTATGGTAGCCTATGGCTATAACCCACGAGGTCGTATAGATTTGGCATTCCCGACTCTTAACAAGGTTCCGGTCAAGGTCGAGACCGTCATCACTGATTTCTGGGAGATCCATGAGAGCACGAGAAAGCACCTTGAAGAAACAATTTAAAAGTACAAGTTTTTCGCAGATAAGAAGCGTTGACTGATGAAGTTTACAGCAAGGGACTTCGTATGAGCTATTTTGACAAAGGATCGTTATCATGCCCATGAGTGCAACAAACTACAAGCAATAAATATATGTTCGTTCGAAATCGTTGAGAAGATTAATCACAATGCATACAAGTTAAAGCTACCCAGCCACATGAAGACCCACAACATCTTCAACGTGAAGCATTTGGTGCTGCAAATTCTTCCCAAGGAGAGGAGAGGATAATGTAGTCGCACAAGCCCATGACTATATGACCTTTTTGAACAAACAAAAATGAGCCTTATCTGGGGCTCGATTATCATAATTATGCGGTTTCATAGTGTCAAGACGGCCAACAAATTTTGGAAGCATCACGAGAAATTCGGGTGATGAAGTTGAGGCCCAAAATTCAAGCGTTTAGCTCTTATCGTGTTTTCAGCAGTTTTTTATTTTTGTTGGATTTATTTCAAATACTTTGACAGTTCCAGTCGCTATGAAATTGAGTTGAACTTTATCTTATTATGCGGAGAAAGATGTAAATTTTGTGTAGGGTTTCGACCACATCTATAAAAAGTCTCTCAACCCCTAAATGCTATTAGTTAGACTTGGTTTAATTCAATTTTGAGATTAGTTTTACGGAGTCTCTTTTTCTCTCTAACCTAAAGTTAGGGTTTTATCTATTGTTCTTCTTCTTTCTTGTAGACGTCGGTTGTTTCAATATTATCTCGTCGTCATCACCTTGTTAGTTGTTTATTCTATTTTCTTCGCTCTTTAATGTTTTCCTCAATTTATTAGCTCGACCTAGATAAAATGAAGTTTTATATATTTTTATGTTTTCGTTTTGGATTCGAATCTTGAAATGATTTGTATAAGTTTGATAGTTTACGTTTTAATTTCAAATTGTTGTAGATCAAAGATTTAACAACCCAATGACATGATTTTGTAAATTTAATTAGATGAGAAAGGTAAACTGATAATATCAAGTGAGTCGATTTTTTTTCAAGAAATATATAAAATAAATCATAAGCGTTATATTATTTCATAAACAGAAAATGTTTTTTATTTTTTATAAATTTGTTTAATTAAGTTTTAAAATCATGATATATATATATATACTTATATACCAATAATCATCCAAGGTTTGATAAATTACAATTAAACACGTAATGCTAAATTAGTATTAGCAATAACCACAAGGACTTTTGAAAATATCAATGATAGCTTTGTTTGTATGCCTATAATATGTTCTTCATTGAATTCTATGTTTTTTTTTCTTTCTTGGATTCTAGGTTTTGTTTTTCTTTTTTATTTGATTCTAGATTTCATTCTTTTGCAATCAACTTCTTCTGTAATTCACAATCAATTCTTGTTTTCTTTATTTTTTTTCCAATCATATATGCATTTTTTTCTAAGTCGTTTATCGATGCTAGTTTTGTTTTCTAATTTTTGTTATTTTATTTGTCTCAAATTATTGTTTGGTTGTTTCTTGATATACAAGATTATTTTAGTTATGTTGATTCTTTGATTTTATACGTTCACATAAACTATTTAGAAATTATATAAAAATAATAATTATTGTTTGGTTATTTTTTAACATATATTGTATTTGGTTATGTTAAATGGTCATGGGTGCGTTTACTTTGGTTGCGAAAATAATTGTTTGTTTGTTTACGGAATTATGTGCAAGTTTGTTGCGGTATATATATGTTACCTTCTTTGTGTTTTAGTTGTGGAAATATGTGAAAGTTTGATGCAAAAATAGTCTCAACTTATATGGAGTCATGCTACAGTTCAAAGTTTTATAAGGAAACTTATTATCGGGGTATAAAAACTTTAACTACTTTTAGTGAAGTTTTTAGTTCAAATCAATATCATATTTTTCTTACACGTAGCTTGAAATTATAATTGGAATATCTAAGAAAGTAATATATTACAGCCAAAGTTGAAGACTTTGTTTATAAGATATAATGTTTTGAAAAAATCTCATAAAATAATGTATTTTTGTTTTTTAATTGAATATTTTTTTTTCTAAACTATGAATATATCTTAAACAATCTGGAACCTGACAATCAATGTCTATTTTTGAGTTATGAAAGTAATTATTTCCAGTTGGATACAAAATTATGTTCATCTTGGTTGTAAGAAAAGAATGCTATTGTGAAAAAATATAAGTTTAATTGGGTATAAAATTATATTTTAATTGATCGGAAAATTAGGTTATATTTGGTTGCGGAATTACATTTGAGTTGTAGAAAAAGATTGGTGTTATGAAATAGTATATGGCTATTTGGATATGAACGTGTGCTTTAAATTGTTGCAGAATTACGCTATAAGTGGTCAACATTTTGAGTTACAAAAATATTATTGTTTTATAAATTAAGATGAAATTGGGTGCGCTAATAAGATTGCAATTGTGAGCCATAATATATAATAAACGATAAAAATATACTTCAAACAAAAAAGAGTGTAGTTTAGAGATATAAACGTTTACACAAAAAAAAATATAGTTGTAACTTAAATAGACGAGCATCTACCTATATTTGATTGTATGTTTATGGTTAAGAAATAAACCAAATATTTTTGTTTGAATGTTTTCTTCTTTTAGTTGCAAGATCTCCATCAAATGGTTGCATAAATAAATTAATCTGTTTATTCTAAAATTAAACATGATCTTTAATACTAACATTTGACACTTGTAGTTCTTTAATTTATTTATTATGTTCCTTTTTTCTAGTTCTTCAATCTGTTTATTGAGGTCTTTTCTACTAATATTTTCTGAATGAGAAACAAAATAGAGCTTTATCAATGTATGGTTGCAAAATTACGTGCAATTAGTTACGAAAATAAAATTTTAGAAGCGATATAAACAAATGGTTGCGGAATTACTTGTTAATTGGTTGCAGAATTACGAGTAAATGGTTACATAAATAAATTTTTAGTTTTGAAATTACAAAAATATTTGGTTGCAGAATTGCGGGTGAAATAGTTGCGGAATCACGAATAATATGGTTGCATAAATGGATTTTTAGTTGCGGAAAAATCTAAATTTTACCTATTGACTTTGATTCTTCAAATTGTTGACTTCTTCATGAATAATTTTTATTTCTTCTATGAGGTTAATTGTAGGTGGAATTCATGATCTGAAGAATACTGATTCTGTTGAAAAAAATTATTTTCATTATAAAGTCGGAATATATCTAAATTAGTATTGAAACTAATATAATTTGGTTTGCAGAAATACGTGCAAAATGGTTATGGAAAAAGTTTCTTAGTTATGAAAATCAAAACACAAACTAATCTCAGAACATGTTCAAAATGGTTGCCGAAAAAATATATTAAGTGTGTAAATCAAAATACAAACTGAATCTGGAAAGTATTGTAACTTGGTTACTAACTTGGTTACGGATATACATACAAATGATTGTGGCAAAAGTATGTGCACAAATGCGGATAAAATGGTTGCGAAAAAAAAAACAATCCATTCGTAACTTTTAAATATATACACAAGTAGTTGTTACGTTACTGATTGTACTACTGATTGCATAAAAAATATGAATTGTCAAAATCAAACACGGACTATTCTTCGATCGTGCCTGTTATTTAGGGATACAATAAGTAAAAAAAAATAGAATAATTCTTTTGAAAAAAATTGATTTAATAAATATTTTATGTTGGTTTACAAGAATTCGTCCTCGAATTCTAAGCACCATCACCATCAAGAACCCAAATTATTTATTTTATTTTATTCAATCAATTGTTGACCTTATCGGAATAAGATAAATTCTTCTCGATTGTGCCTTATTCGAAGTCACATTGAAGCCATCCAGTTGAAGGAAAAAAATAGTTTTGAAAACCTTTTCATAGCCTGAAGACAACATCCCCATGTCCAGTTGATGAAAAAAACTGGTTTTGAAAACCTCTTCATAGCCTCAGACAACATCTCGATAAGCAATTTTTACCTTGATTCGACGATTGGTACCCAATTTAAACTCCTTCAGTAACCGGTCAATACGATCGTCATTGAAACGGTTGGTATGCCCCCTCATACTCAAACGATCTTCCCGATCTTCATGATCACGTGTGTTGTTCTCTTCTTTAAACCTTGAATCAGATGAAATCAGCATTCAGAAACATGCTTGACCCGTAGCAGGAACTGAGGCTCTGATACCAAACTGATGACGCGGCGGAAACAGAAGAAGAAGCAACGATAGATGAAACCCTAATTCAAGAGCATGAAACCCTAATCTAAAGGTAACAAAGATTGAAATTTTCAAAGATAAAAATATATTATTCCAAAAACTTAAAATTACTTAAGGCATATGAGGCTTTATATAATAGCTTCTCAAAATCCTAAATTATAATACTAAATTATAATACAAGGAAATAAAATAAATATTTTAAGATAAAATAAAATAAAATCAAATCAAATCAAATCAAATCAAATCAAATCAAATCTTAATATAATTAGATTTGATTTAAATACATAAGATATTTGAATAAAATAAAATAAAATAAACAAGGCTTTTGTTTGGACTTTCTGGGCTACATCAAAAATTAAAATATTTTATTTTGTAAAAAAAGTTCTTGTTATTTTTTGTACTCACGTTGTATGTTTATACCATGTATAATATTTTTTACGAAGCTTTTACATATGGATATGTAAAATAATAGTTGTAATTTGCTACACAATCTATACCAAATACTTCTTTATTTTCTTGTTTTTTCTATATATATATTGAATATCTGAGCTTTAGTCTGGTGAGTGTTGAATTGGGTTGTGAGTTAGAGTAAAGGGTCAACGCTCAACAAGATATCAACTAGTGTGAGTGGTCCGGTTTTAATCTTATTTCATTAAGTTTTTAGTAAGACTCTAGTTCAAAAGCTTCAAGCTTCACGATTTTGCTTTAGAAGCATCCTTTTTTTTCTAGATTCTCTCTACACCGATTGTTACAAGTCGTCCTCATTAGTAACATTATTTTTGGTATGTCCCCTTGATATAGCGGTAATCGTTAGATCCCAAATTTTTATCGCATAAATATAAATCAAAGGGGATTTAGAGGGAGAGAGTGGTTTGATGGAAAGAATTAATAATTTGATCATACGGCAATACATATTTGATAGGAAGAGTAAAATGGAGGGTTTGATCACTAATAAAATGTACATTTAATATGGTGTGTTTGGTTCGGACATGAAATACTAGATTTGAGGCGATGATCATCTCTCGGATTGTCACATCATATAATTGGTGACCGAACGAGAGAAAATTTAGATTTCGGCGATTATAGAGAGATTCCATATTCGCTGAGTCGAGAGAGGCTGGCTAAGGCATGATATTCAGATTATATGTCGGATCGAGTCACTATGTGTTACTTTTTCGGCGATCATGAGACGAAATTATTTATAGAAAAACACAATAGTTACAAACATATCTTATGTCATCCGGTGAGCTAGCCTAATTGGTGTCGGAGAGACCAGTTTTATAAAGATGAGGAGAGGGTTTAATATGAAGACCATGACATTCAATCCCAAATAAGTATCTCAATATCCTACTAACGACTTCCAATATGTAGTGGTAGGTGTTTATAAGAACTGACTGAGTTTGTTAACAATAAAATCAACATATGGTCCAGTGCGTAGTATATATTAAAGGGATTCTAATATACTCTTATATTTGTAGGACCAAATATGAGATAACCATCATGTATGAAGGGAGGCTTGTCAACTATCATTAGAATATTACAAGGCTTGGAGCTAAAAAGTCATTTGCAAACTAGTAACTCCTCTATATGCTTGCTGAGTGAGGTAAAAACTCGTGTCATCTCTGTAGAATTTTATATAGAGAAATAGATGCAAAGACCTCATGTATTTGACGGAAAACTTGGAGTTTATTCTGTGAATAAATGTGTGTATGTACCTTGTATTGTTCTTGTGAAAGTATGGTCCTGACTTAGTTGAGCATAACTTAACGGATTGAATGCATCAACTGAGTATGCATATGCGTAGTTGAGGCATCAACGATATAAGCCTAGATATTGACGAGGCATTGGTTGCTTCAGTTAAGGTATTGGCTACTTCAGCCATGAAGCTTTTACTAAAAAATCGAGCAATTGCATACAAGAATGTTATCATACGAGGTATTGATTGCTTCAGGTAGGAAGTCCTTCTTTGAACCGACCAGTTTTATCTTCCATGAAGTTTTCGGCAAAGGCATTGGATGTTATGGCTAGGAAGAAATTGGTAAATTCGAGCGGGGTCATAGTCTTGGCCCATCGGACGAGGGGAAGACTACTTTAAACTGAAAGACTACAGATGAGGCAAAATCTACACTAGTTAAGAGGTTGACAACCTGGAATTAAGCTATTACAGATGAGGAAAAATCTACACTAGCTAATAGGTTGACAGCCTTGAATTGAGCTACTGAATATGACTGATGATATAAGGTATTAGTTATAGTGGTTAGATGGATGTTCAGTTACACCGGAATCAGTTACTCTCTGTTACAATATATATGGTTTTTTTATAGGATTTTGTTACATTTTATTGACGATAAAGACTGGCACTAAGTATTGTAAATAGTGCTCTTTGGACTTTGCAGAAGCTGACAGGACTTTGGTGAGTGTGCAACAGAGATCAAGAGAGAAAATACTTAGTAGATCAGATAGTGATCTTGGTAGAGTATCGAATGTGAGCTCTAAAATTTGCACTGTCTGCAAACATATTCTTTCATCTTTGTCTTGTATATTGTTACTGTTAGACGATCATAGGAATCAAATTTGTTGTACATAAGAGTGGGCGTAGGCAAGTTATTGAACCACTATAAATCTTTGTATAATACTTTCTCTTATTGTGTTATTGCTCCGTTTAATTTTCACTAAAACTGGTATGTGTTCAGTGACGTAATATGTAGAATGATCATTTTGAGATCTTAATTCATCGAATAGAGCTTCTATAAGCGTCATAGTTCGTATCAAAGTTTTGTTTTAAAATGATTATTGTAGCTAAAATAGGATTAATGAAGTTCAAGATTGAGAGGTCTAATGGGAAAAGAGATTTTGGAATATGTCAACAACGAATTTGAGCAATCTTGGTTCAACAGAAGGTTGCTTCGGGCCTAACAGTGGACACTAAGCTTCCTGAAATCTGGAAATAATCTAATTCATTTCTTTCTACATATGGATAATTAAAACATATTATTCAATACATCAAAAAATATTATTGATGGATAAGTTGGAACTTGTAATTAGATCCAGAGAGTCGGAACTCGTGCAGTGTCAAATGGATGAGATTTCTGGAAGTAGCCATGAAGATTTAAACATTAGAATGAGGTTAGAGAGAAGGGATACTAGTAAGGTCAGAGTAAATTCTAGATCGAAGTCAACAAATAAGTTTGATAAGTCCAAGAGTATATATATCTGTTATAAAACTTTGAGCTATTTCAAGAAAGAATGTCCTGAACGACTGAGAAAGGAAGAAGATCAAATAGATAATTTTGTTACTTCTGAAGGATATAAATCTGTAGAAATTCTAGTTTACTCTTTAAATGAAGGCACTTGGGATTGGATTCTTAATTTTTGGTGCTCGTTCCATATGAGTCCACATATTGCATGGTTCCACTCATTTGAGGATAATAATGAAGGTATTGTGTTACTTGGAAATAACAAGGCTTACAAAACAATTAGAATCTGATCTGTCAAGATTCGAATATTTGACGGTTGTGATCAAGTTCTGAAGAATATGAGACATGTTCCTGATCCAACAAGAAATCTAATTTCCCTTGACATATTTGACAACTTAAGTTATTCTATCAAAGTGAAAATGGTTATACAAAAATTGTTAGAGGTGTCATAACTTTAATTAAGGGAAAATTATTCAATTGTCTTTATTCCTTGATCAACGATATTGTTATCGGAACACTAGCTAGCTTGTTCGAATGACCGGTGATGGTACAACCCATTGGCATAAGAGGTTGGGTATGTGTGTGAGAAGGAATTGTTGGACTTGCGGAAACAAGGTATGTTTGGAAAAAACAAATTGAATGGTTTAGAATTTTTTCAATCATGCGTGCATAGGAAAAGTAAGAGAGTCAAGTTTGTAGATCGAAACACGCAACAATTAGAACCCTTCAACTACATTTATGTTGATATTTTGGGGCATGCAAGGGTTCAATCAAATAGAGATATTATATAATCTATGCTAATCATTGATGATTATTCAAGAAATTTGTGGATTTATCTGTTAAACTTGAAGGGATAAGCTTTTGATACTTAAAGAAATTGAGGATCATGGTGAAAACACGCTGACAAACTAGTAAAGAAGTTTAGGACGAATAATGGTCTTGAATTATGTGCAGATCAATTTACTGATTACTGCAAAGTAGCATGGATAGCTTGACATCGAACTGTACGGGACACAACATAATAAAATAGTCTTGTTGAAATGATGAATATTCCCATTCTTGGGAGGGTGACCTGCATGTTGGTTCGTGTTAAGATCCCAAACTATTTTTTGGTTGAATAAGTAATGATTTCATGTTACCTCGTAAACAAATGTCTATCTACTATGATTAACTTGAACAATCTATATGAAATATGGTACGGGAAGTCTTCATATTATTCAAATCTGAGAGTGTTTGGATGCGTTACGTATGAACATATCAGAGAGGAAAGGTTACAACCAATAGACTTGAAGTTTTTATTCATTTGGTATCTAAAATGCTTCAAGCGTTACAATTTATGGTTTTTTAAAGCGGGTTATAGGAAGTGTCTGATCGATTGGTATTTGATATTCAATGAGAACGATTCTTCTAGTTTGGATGGTAAAGTGCTTGAAGCCCAACCTGAAAGAAATGACACACTTAAGATTGAGGCGGAGTCACTTGGATCAGAACATGCTAGTAGATTAAGAGGATCTGAGCCATCAAATACACATAGACAAAAAGTGTGTATGATTCTTAAAGATATTCGAGCTCAACATGGCTAGATAGCAATAGACAAGATTATAATAGTCATTTGAGCTCTTCAAAAATATGGGTATGCCGAACTGACAACTTTCGCATTGGCTGTTACATCTGAAGTTATTCACTCTGAAATGAAAAATTCATACAAACCATAGAAAGTGAGGATAAAACCAAGTGGTTTGTTACTATGAAGGACGAAATGAATTTGTTTCAAAATAATAACAAATGAGATATGGTAGACAAATTGAAGGTCAGAGACTAGTTGATTGTAAGTGGATTCTCAAGAGGAAAGAAGAAATTTGTGGGTTTAAATGGCTCTGTATAAAACCATGTTGGTTGCTAAAGGGTTCACTCAACGAGAGGGTGTGTATTACAATGACATCTTCTTTCTTGTAGTAAAATATAGTTCATTCAGATTCCTACTTAAAATGGATGCCAAGTTTGACATGGAGTTGAACGAATGGAGATTAAGAAAGATTTCCTACACATGACCATTAAGGAAACTATCTACGTGAAGTAGTGTGAAGGATTTTTAGAAAATGAAAGTAATGATCATGGTGTATCTTTTGAACATAACATTGTCCGATTTGAAACAATCTTATATGCGTTGGTATAAGTGTTTTTATTATATCATGGTCAAAAGTGGTTATGGAATAAAAAATTATAACAGCTTTATATATGTGAAGAAGAATGGTTCTTGTTGGATAAACATTGAACTTAAACATGTGTTTATATCAATTATTATGTTAGTTATTTAGATAAGATCAAACCGTTTGTTTGTATCTTCTATATAAGAAACATACCTTGTGTGCATTGATCTTTGAAATGACAGTTATATCATTTCCATACTTGCTGTTATATCATTTCCATACTTGTTGTTATGTGTCTGTTGTCTTATTTTGGGGACCTTAACCCTACATTTGGTATCAGAGCCTGTGTTGCCAAAGAAATAGATGACATTGAAGGAGATCAATCAAAGGAAATTTCAGTCATCAAATCGACGACAAGAGGAGTCTCAGTCCCGATCAAATACCTAACGTTAAGCGAAACAGACTATATCATTTGGGCTGTCAAGATGAAGATAATCTTGCGTTCGCTAGGAGTATGGTCAGTGATCGAAAGTGAAGACAGAGACTAGTACCCATTTCTCAAGCTGAAGCAGACAGTAAAAGAGGCTTGGGACGCACTCAAGGAGATGCGAGTTGGTGAAGATAGCGTCAAGAAGGAACGCATAGAGGTGTTAAACGGAAACTGCATAAGATTACACAGGTGGCAATTTCAGAGAAGCAGACGACAAAAGAGATCTTCAGGAACTCTTCGGATAAAGAGGAAGATCAGGCAGACGACGAAGAAGACAGCAGTTAAGTTCAATGTTAAGGGGGAGAATGTTGGATAACATTGAACTTAAACACATGTTTATATCAGTTATTAGGGACTTTAACCAACATTTGGTATCAGAGCTTGTTTGCCAAAGAAATGGATGACATTGAAGGAGATCAATGAAAGGCAGTTGCAGTCATCAAATCGATGACAAGAGGATTCTCAGTCCCGATCAAATATCTAACGTTAAGCGAAACAGACTACAGCATTTGGGCTGTCAAGATGAAGATAATCTTGCGTTTTCCAGGAGTATGGTCAGTGATCGAAGGTGAAGACAGAGACTGGTAGCCATTTCTCAAGCCGAAGCAAACGGCGAAAGAGGCTTGGGATGCACTCAGGGAGATGCGGTTTGGTGAAGATAGCATCAAGAAGGCACGCGTAGAGGTGCTGGTATAAGAGATCTTCAGGAACTCTTCGGATAAAGAGGAAGATCAGGCAGACGACGAAGAAGACAACAGTCAAGTTCAATGTTAAGGGGGAGAATGTTCGGATAAACATGTGTTTATATCAGTTATTATGTTAGTTATTTAGATAAGATCAAACTGTTTGTTTGTATCTTCTATATAAGATACAGACCCTGTGTATATTGATCTTTGAAATGATAGTTATATCATTTCCATACTTGCTGTTATATCATTTCCATGCTTGTTGTTCTGTATCTGCTATCTTATTTTGGGGACCTTAACCCTACATTTAAGTTCAATGTTTTCCAACATTCTCCCCCTTAACATTGAACTTGACTGTTGTCTTCTTCGTCGTCTGCCTGATCTTCCTCTTTATCTGAAGAGTTCCTGAAGATCTCTTTTGTCGGCACCTCTACGCGTGCCTTCTTGACACTATCTTCACCAACCCGCATCTCCCTGAGTGCGTCCCAAGCCTCTTTTGCCGTCTGCTTTGACTTGAGAAATGGCTACTAGTCTTTGTCTTCACCTTCGATCACTGACCATACTCCTAGCAAACGCAAGATTATTTTCATCTTGACAACCCAAATGTTGTAGTCTGTTTCGCTTAACATTAGATATTTGATCGGGACTGAGAATCCTCTTGTCGTTGATTTGATGACTGCAACTGCCTTTCATTGATCTCCTTCAATGTCATCCATTTCTTTGGAATTACAGGCTCTGAGACCAAATGTAGGTTTAAGGTCCACAAAATAAGACAGTAGATACAAAACAACAAGTATGGAAATGATATAACAACAAGTATGGAAATTATATAACTTTTATTTCAAAGATCAATGTACACGGTTCTGTTTCTTATATAGAAGATACAAACAAACGGTTTGATTTTATCTAAATAACTAACATAATAATTGATATAAACACGTGTTTAAGTTCAATGTTATCCAACAGTTCTGCCAATAAATATATATATATATATATATTATGTAGATAATATATTGATTTCTAGCCAAGATAAGATAAAATTAAGTCTCTCAAAGTAATGTTGGGTATAAGGCTTGAGAATAAGGACATGGGTTCAGCCATGAAAATTCTTGGGATCGAGATAACTAGGGGTAGACAAAATGGAACCTTGTTTGTACCACATGAAGGTTATTTGAGGAAGGTGTTTGACAGGTTTGTTATAACATAGACAAAACCAGTCAATTGTCCTATTATTCAACATTTTAAACTAACATCTTTAAAGGTTGATATCGAAAGCATATAGATGTCAAATGTGGAAGCTACCACTTCCAATATTATAGAAAGTATAAAGTATGTCGTGATCTATAAGAGGCCTAATTTGGTTTATACTTCAAGTTTGGTGAACAGATTCATGTCAAATACCTCCTAGAAATGTTGGCAAAGTATTAAGTGGTATCTAAGGTACATCAAGGAACTACTAGTCTGGGATTGATGTATAAAGAGGCTGGTTTAGGGCCGGAATGTGCTGAGGGTTTTGTTGATTCTAATTATACTGGTTGTGTAGATACTATGAAATATTTGGCTCGATATGTGTTTGTGATACTCAAGAGTGATGTAAGTTGGAAAGTTAATTTACGGATCATAGTATCATTTTCGTTCATTAAATTTGAATGTATTGTTGTTAATGAATCAATAAAGAAAGGTATATGGTTGAAGTAAAAATGGAGGGAGCTTGGGGTGCACCATGAAATTTTAATGGTGCACTTTGATAATGAGAGTGCAATATAATTTTCAAAGAATCAAGTATTTAATGAACAGACTAATCATATTGATGTTAAACTCCATTTTGTAGAAAATATTCTTGAGAATAAAGATATTATGCTTGAATAGGTTCAGACGGATGATAAACCATCAGATATGTTTATTAAACCAGTAACAATAAACAAGTTCAAGAATTTTATGTACTTGATTCATATATGAAGCATCGAAGGACCTTATAAGGGACATGAAGAGGCACAATTGTATTTATCTTTTGAGAAGTCAAAACCAACATGGATAATTGTGAAAGTATGGTTTTATTTTGGTTGAGCAAAACACAACTTATTGAATACATCGGGTGAGTATGCATAGGACTCATCGACGTATCAACTGTATAGGCCTAAGATTTTCGAGGAATTAGTTTCTTTGTTTAAGTTATTGGTTATGTCAGCCTATAAACCTTTGTAAAAGCCGAGAAACTATTTATATCATAATGTTATCATCTGAGGTATTGACTACTTCAGCTAGGAATCTATTGGTCAAAGAGCAGTTCTATCTGCTAAAATGCCTTAAAAAAATATTGGCTGCTACAGTTGAGAAGACATTAATAAATTCGAGAGAGGTCATGAGTCAGGGCCCTTTAGACAATGCAAATGCTGGTTTGGACTGAAATGCTATGGATGAGGTAAAATTTACACTAGCTAAAAGGTAAATAGTTTGGACCTGAGCTAATAAGTGTGACTGGTTGTATAAAGTGTCAGTTAGAGTGGTCAGATCGATCTTCTGTTATGCCAAAATCAGTTACTCTTTGAAATGGAAAAAATTGTTATTTTTGTTGAGGATTTTGTCACATTTTGATGAGTATATATTGGCACCAATCATGTAGTATTTTTTTTTTACTTTGAATAAGCTAACGAGAATTTAGTGGAGTGTGTAATAGAGATTAAGAGATAAAATACTTAGTAGATAATATTATAATCTTGGAAGAGTATTGAGTGTGAGCTCTGATATTTTGAGTTTCTATAAATACTATCCTCCTTCATTATTTTTATCTTGTATAATTTTGTTACTGTTGAACAGCCATATGAATAAAATTTGCTGTAACTCATAGTGAATGTAAGGAAGTTTCCAAACCACTATAAATATACGTGCTCTATTTTATCTTACTATGTTATTGATTTGTTTTATTTTTCAATAGAATTGATATCTTTCAGCGACGTAGTTCTTGGAATAATCAGTTTGAGAGCTGAATTGATCGAATATATCTTGTACAAGTATCATAGATCCATGTGACAATTATGCTACTACGTAAACCAAAACAAGTAGATACATAGACTTACTTCTCTAGAAGAACGATGAGTCAACCTTAGAGTTGTGAAAGTATCGTTGTAATTGGAGGTGCATGAGTCTGTCATAGCAGGCTCTTGGTTCTTGTTTGAAACCGTATACGACTTTGTTTAAATTACGCATGTATGAAGGCTTTTTATGTTGCACAAAACCCTCACTTTGTTTCATATATACATGTTAAGTGAGGAATCTATTTAGAAAGGCATTTTTTTATATCTATATGTGTAACATTCCATCATTTAGCTACAAAAAAAGTGAAAACCATCCTTATATTGGGATCTTTAATCATAGAGCTAAAAGTCTTTGAAAAATCAACATCAGGGGTCTAAAGAAAGCCTTTTGTATTAAACTTGGCTTTGTAAAGCTGGATAGTCCCACATTTACTGTAATTTATCTTATAGACCTCTTTACAACCAACAATATTAATGTTAAGTTCTCAGGTTATAAGAGTCAAAATTTTATTTTGTTGTACATTCCTCTTGCATAAATTTAACCCACTTAGGTTCACATCCAACCTCTGAAAAAATTTATAGGTTCTTGAGACTTAACTAAGGTAGTGGTGGTGAAAATTATATCTATATACTTAGCTTTGGAAATTCCATTCTTTGTTTTGGTTTATATAAGGTGTTCAGTGATTAGGGTCGTTGTTAGAGTACTACTGATATTTTGAGTAGCGATATGATATACACACTTAGTCGAATGAAATTGAGACTTGTGTGATTGATAGAATCTTAAGTACAGAAAATGAGCACATGCAAAGGTCTTTAAGGCCAAATAGTTGGGTGCTTGTTATAAAGTTTCTCATAAGATGTGAGGTTTTTTAGAATAACAGTAGGAAGTTTGGTGATCAGAAATGTAGTTGTACAAAATAATTCAGTCTAGTATTTATACGGTAATTTAGCTTGTGCTAGAAGGGTTAAACCCTTTCAACAATGTTTTAATTTTTCCTTTACATTTTGGGCAGAGGTGTATGGACACGGGGATATGAAATGTATACATGATTGTTTAGTGATTTAGACATATACCCATACTCACCACGCTAATATATTTACAAGACCTTAAGTTTTTTTTCAAACTGATTTTCAACAAGATTGTGAAATAAATGGATTCATTGAGTGTTTCACGCTTCTTTTTTAATAAATATACATGTATATCTGCTAAATTTATCTTAAGTGAATATAGTACCTAAATTTAGATTGAGACTTAATATGAGAAGGAGAGGTCTTGTACATTAGTAGAGTATGAACTGGAATTAGAGTAAGATAGGGAATGTGACTTGCCAAATTGACATGCAGCAAAAAAATTAATTTTATTGCTTAAGATAGTATAAACATTAAATTTCTTTGGATAATCGATAAAAAAAATTTATAAGGATGACCAATTTCTTTAGATAATCCTTTTTTTAGAAAATTAGTTTGGACTAATCTCGATTGGACTAATCTCGATTAAGTGTAGATTCAACATTAAAACTTTTGAAAGAGAATTCAATGACTCACATTTTGATAGTAGTGAACTAGTTAGTTCTTCAATCTTGTAGTGACAATTCCTAAAGTTTTCTTTGCACATCACCTTCCATGTTTTCTTCTCCATATCAAAACAACCATAGTCATAAAATTCAATATACATTGGATTATTTGAAGTGAGATTATAAATAAATAACATGTTTTTGTTTATTTTAGGAACGAGAAGTATATGTTTGTAATGAATTTGTTTGTCTAAGTAGCAAGTTTAGAGTGTTCTGTATATAGTATAGACAGTTTTTCACCACTACCTACAACGTGATCTCTTAACACTGTAACAACATTTTCGGCTCATGAGACTAGGAGTTTGAGTAACATGGTAACTGGCACTACTGTTTGCATACATAAGGGTTCACTTCCCTTTTCTTGTGTGTCTATTTATGCTCCTGTTTCTGTTTCACTTCTTAGATGATTATTTAGTGTACACCCTATGTAGGTACGGTCATCTGTAAAATAACACACAACACATGTTTGTCAATATCTTCCACATATCTGGTCGGTGGGTTTAGAGGGTGCAAATCTTACTCATTCGTCACCTCTAAAACCTTTTTCTACTATATTTGTTATGACCTCTAAAGTTGTTGCTTTGACCTTAATATCCTCTTCCTTGACATATGTAGTAATTATTATTCTGAACTCTATAGTCGTTATTGTTTTGAGATTAGTTTTTTAGTTTGCTTGCAGCATAATGATGATGTACTTTGGTTAGTTGTTGCACTCTGTAGGCTATTAAGTTGTTTTAGCTTTCTTTCATATGTCAATACTGAGGTTTGTAGGTATATCCAGTTAAGTATTTCTTTATCAGCTAGACTAAACATATTGGGTGTATACTCAGAGTATAGACCAGTAATAGTTTGTGTAATTTGGATATATGGAAAAAGAACAACCACCTAGAGTGAGTTTCCAACTATTATTTTATTTTATGTATATAATCTTCAATTGTTTGCGTGCATTTTCTTATTATTTGAAGTAGGTGATCTAAACCTGGTTTGTGATCCAAATAGCTTACGGTTGAATCCTACAACCTTTTTTAGATCTCTTCCTGAATCAGTTGTAGAACAATTTTGGACTCATGGTGCTACACAATCATCCTAATTAAAGTTGCCTTATAACAGTCTAATTCTCATATTCTAGATTTTATTTAATTGTATCGTCATTTATATCAGTGGTAGATATTGGATGAGATGGTTTATCTCCAATTATGAAATATATCATTTTATTTCCTCAGATGATTGAGAGAACCATCTTTTCCACAAAGTTAATTACGTTTGTTTAGTTTTATATTATTGAAGATATTCATTTCGTTGTTTTACACAATTTTGTAGTTTAAAAGAAATTCAATAAACATCCTTTCAGTGTCTACTGATCTGAAGTTGATATTAGAGGATTCAACTATGGAAACAAAAAAAATACATCTAACATGTTCAGAATTCAGCTTAAAAATATTTTTTTTGTAATGTTTTATATTTAGCTTGTCCTTTTATATATTACTAAGTATTTTTTACAAAGATGGTTACATAAACATATGTAAAATAATAACTAAAATTTATTACATGATTTGTATAAAATATTTATTTTTATTTTATCTTTGAATTCGGTTGTGAGACAGAATAAAGCCCAACACTCAACAAATGTTAATAGGGTTTTAATGTTTTCAAAACATATTGTTTCATTAAGTCTTCAATCAGACCTCGTATCAAAATATTTTAGCATCAAATAAGGATAAAAATCACCATTAGTCCCTCATGTTTGGTTCGTGTATCACACTAGTCCCTGATCTCTATTTTTGTCTTTTATCCATCCTTGATGTTTCAGAAATTTGCAAGATCAGTCCCTCTGCACATGTGAGCCGTGAAAATCTGACACGTGGCACTCTAAAATCCCAAGTTTTGTGTCACTATTAGTTCTACAGATTTTTGCCCGATTATGCCCATCCCTCAGCCCAGTCACCAGTCCATTTATGTGTTTTTACTTTTTACCACTTACCATCTACCTACTTTTTTGCCTTTGGCTGGACCCGGATTTTAATAATAAACCCAACGTAACTTACCCAAACCCGAATACTCATTACTACCACCCAAATTACCCATCTATAAAGCCCTGATTAACTAAATTGATACATTATCACTGTATTGATTCAAGACCTTAAACTTCTGCCTCTTTGCTTTCTCCATCACCAGCATTATTCATTGCACCACATTATTTATGCCTCGGTTGTAGCTTCGATGACCAACTTTGTGGTGTAGACATGTTACGGACTTAAAACAACTCTGAAACTAAACCGACATTCCTCGAACAATTCTGCATTTCCAGAATTTTGTAAAAAATCCAAAAAAAAAACGAAATCTACAATACTATCACATTGTGGATTTGATATAAGCTAGAAATAGATCTTCGATCTAAATAAGATACTAATCGATTAGAATAACATCTTAGTATTATAAAAAAAATACCTAAGTGTAAGGATCATATTCGAAATCCAAGATCGGAAGAAAGTATCTAAATCAAATTCAGCGAAGAAGATAATTGAAGAGCAAATAAAAACGGGTTATCTTGAGATTTGTATCTAATAGATATAATGTTAATCCACACATAGACGCATATGGTTAACTTTAGCGTGAAATTCGTTTGTGTTTGTTGTTTTGGTGTTTGGTTTTAGATTCGCTTGTGTTTGTTGTTTTTGGTGTTTGGTTTTAAATTTGTTTGTGTTTTGGTGAATGATATAAATACAATAAATTTATGTATGTATACATGATACTAGTAGTATATAAATCGATACAGTGATAATGTGTGAATTTAGTTACAGTGATTGTGGCAGAAGAGATAGACAGAATAGAAAGGGAGAGGATAAGCCTGAAGAGATCTGGAGTTAGGTTTATATAACTACTTCAACTGAACAATTGTCTTGTTCAACATGGTGTTTAAGATGTTTTGATGACTCTAACAACATAATATTGGAATTATTGGGTCGCCATTTACCTGGAACAATAATAGAAACTGGAAAAGATTAGATCGATTTCTAATTAATGCTCAAATGAGAAATTACTTTGAATATATTCAAGTCAAGTATTTATCTGAATCATGCTCTGACCATGCCCCAATTTTTATAACTTTATCCATTTGATAGTTCCAAAGATTTTTTAGATGGGTGTAATGTCTTAGTAAAATTCATAAGAGGATATCTAGAGAGAGAAATGGGAAACGTTGAGAGAGAGAATGAGACAAATAGAATAATAAGGAAATTATTGATTAATGATTACCCATTTCTAAAAAAGGGGTGTAGCATTATATAGTACAAGTGGTGGGTCCATAATTTGCATGTTTACCCCATTTTTATGGACATTTCACACTCTATTACTTCCCTAACTTTAACCATAATTATTAGTTATTGTACAAAGCATCCTCAATATTACATATTTGTTGCGTTTCTTACACAATATTTTATCAAACCAAATTAACTCCTATATTTGTCTAATTTATCTTATGCTTCCCAATATTTCCTTCTCATACCACCAGTAACAATATAAGACCTAATAATATTTTAAATTCCTAAACATGTGAAACCACCATCTTGATTTTAACCAAACAATTGAGGACTCATGGAATACCCATATTCATGGCCCTCGTTTACATATCTTTTGGCACATATTTAAAAAAATTAAAGTGAAGCTTAACTCTTGGAATCATGATACTTTTGGAAACATCGTTAGTGTTGTTGCCAAAGCTAATGAATAAGCATAGTAGAAGAAGAAGATTTATCTAAATTGGTTCGAGTAAAGTGATAAAAGTACATCTCTTATCCATAACTTTAAAAAAATAAAAAAAATACATAATTAATGGGATTATGCACGAGAGTAACTGTATTTAATATCATAATAAGATGAGTAAATTGGCTGCAAATTACTTTAAAAAACTTTTAGAAAATAACAATGATGTTAAGCTTTATGAAGACCCAATAGATATCATTCCTACTTTAATCACTGAATCTGATAATAGTTATCTATTGGCTACCCCAACTATAAAGTAAATTCAAAAATCTGTAAAAAATTCTTAAAACTAACAGTGTTTTTGGTCCATATGGATTCAATGTAACATTCGACAAATCTTGTTGGAATATAACAAATAATGACCTTTGTTTAGCAATTATAGAGTATTTCAATGGAAAATATAGACCAAATGGTATATTTTCAACCTTTATATGTTTCATTCCTAAAACTGAAAAACCCTAAACAGTGGAAAGACTATAACCCATAAGTATAGGTATTTGCACTGTTTTCAATAAGATTGTTTATAAAATCATAAATTATAGACTGTCTTTAGTTCTTTTAAAGATAATCTATAAAAAAGAGGATTTGTTCATGCAAGAAATATCCATGAACAAATCTTCTTATTTCAAGAAATTTTGATGATTTTAACAAGATATATAAGGATCGTAACATTGTATTAAAGATTCATATGACAAAAGCCTTCGAATATATCGCACAACTTTATATTAGATGTTATGAAAGTATTTTACTTTCATACCAACTTTATAAATCTCATCAATAATTGTATTAACTCTGTATTATTCTCTATTATGATTAAAGGTGATATTCAAGGCTATTTCAATTGTCTTAATGGTATTAGGCATGGGGTGCCATTTCCCCAAGCCTCTTTATTATTGTTAAAGAATACCTCATCAGATGTATCAACAATATTTTCAATAGTTATCATGAAATGAAATTAAACATCAATTGTCTTGCCTTTGTAGACGACTTTGTAATCTTTGTAAATAACTCTAAGAATAACATCAATAGGCTAAAAACCTTATTCTAACTATATCAAGACATCTTAGGTAAAACTATAAATAATGAGAATCTAGTATAATAACTTCGACTTAGCTTAGTTCCCAAATAATTAAGTCACTTGAAGAGACTATTGGTTTTAAATACAAAGCCTAGCCTATAAAATACTTAGGCATATTTATAAATATTAGTAATAAGGTTTGCAAATAGGATGACCTCACCAACAAAATTAGATTAAAAACCCATGAGTGGGATTCTAAATATCATTCCTTTTGTGAAACATTAGTACTGATACAATCAGTACTAATGACCTAACCTCCATATTATATATAATGTTGTACATCACCCAAAAATGTTATTAATAGAATTAGAAAACTCTTTAACATATTCTTATGAGTGATGAGGGAATTCTCATCACCTAATACATCCGAGCATAGGGGAATGGTAAGAATATATGAATAAATCCAAACCGAGCTGGTGAATATATAAGCATACGATAAACCAAGGCTACGCATGACAAAAAGGCAAGTACTACGTCACCAACACCCAATGAAGAAACAATATAGAGAATAGCTATATTGTCAAGGGCCAACCAAGAAGCAAGAAAGAGTTAGAAAAGTAACCGAGGGCATAACTAGATAATGGTAGTTCGAGTTATAAAGTGGAACTCGACTAAACAAATTCTTCGCTGGGAAAACCTAGAAGGAGTCAACCACGAATGAATGATACGACCTTTGTCGAGCAGGGAGATAAAGAATGAGAAACTTGGATGAGCATAGCAGATAAGACCAACTAGGCCCACTTCTAGAGACAGATAACTAAGGAAACTATTATAAGCACGTTGAACAAACTAGTCAACTGACTTAACACACGAAGACTGAAGTAATTACCTCAAAATTAGCTCCTATCATAATTGTCAATATACGTAATCAATTATCTTCTATCATAAATAACAATGTCACCAAAAGGAGGTATAAATAGGCAATAAGATCCAATGAATTGTAGTTTTTTCCCTCTGATAAATAAAAAAATTAGTTGTTACAATCTTTGTTATATTTTTCCTATAACAAATTGGGGCATTCTGAGATCTAGCCTACCATCTAAAACTAGGACTATCTAACCACAAGACTAACAAGGTCAGGGGTTGAAAAGGATGTTCAGGAACCAGGTGAAATGATAGATCGACAGAGAGCAGCGACGAAGCCTCTGGTGGGACAAGATTAGTTATCCCCTGCAGCAGTCACCAACAACGGTGTGGCGGCGGCAACAGTGATTGAAGTAGCACCCAAAGTGGGACAGTTAGCAGCCGCGATCGGACCAAATTTTGCGCCACTTGAACCGGAAAATATAGTGGATCCTATTTTACAGGAATCCAGCAACTTGAGCAGCAACTTCAACACCTACAACAAGCGCAACATAGGATGGCCTATGAACGCGACGCTAGAGAACAAGCTATGCATGCTACTATCGCCGAACTAAATGATGCAATGAATGTATTAAAGACTAAATTTTAGGGGACAAGCCACGCAAACCCTCTATCAGGACTCGACACTAGTCGTGCAAACTATGAGGACCGTTCTTCCAAGCGCGAGGAGAGAAGAGAAATAGAATGTTAAAGTGGAGTCAAAAGACGCTCCAAGGATCAAGAACCCATGCAAATGGAAGAGCTCTGTGCATCTAATAAAGCTAAAGAAGTCGAGGTCATCCAGTACAATCAAGTGCGAATGAAGCTGTCTACTTATAAAAACAAAAATTGGATCTTATAGAAAGAGTATTTCCATGTTAATATCCTCATTAACCACGACCAATTAATCCATATGATTGTAAGTCATTCGTCTTTGAACAAAGAGTTCTTAGTCACCATCATCTACGCTAAATGTTTAAGAATTCTAAAATAGTATCTATGGGATAAATTAAGAGAAATCTCTACAACAAACCATGAATGGTTAGTTGCTGGATATTTTAATATAATAACTAATGCTTCTGAATAATTAGATTGTTCCTCACTATGTTTAAGAAGAATTGATGAGTTCAATAGTATGATCATGGACTGTAAATTATAGGATTCATGATTCTATGGTTCCAAGTTTACATGGTCCAATAATAACAAGTGGAAACGTCTTTACAGTGCATTATATGATACTGTTTGGAGATAAGTTTTTTATATTATAAAAGTCAAGCATCTGGCTAGAAGTGACTCAGATCATTCACCCTTATGTATTTCAATGTCAACTCTTATTAATAAGCCTAAACGAACTTTCAAATTGCACAATATGTGGACTCTCTACTCTGACTTTATCAAAACAAACCACATGGCAAGAGAATATATTTGGCCATCCTCTCACTGTTTTTTATCTAAGCAATAAAAGATTAAAAAAAGATTAAAAATATGGAATGGAGAATTTTTGGCAATTTCTTTTATATTATTGCCAAAGGTGAAGAAGATGTTCAATATGTTGAATCTTGTTATGAAGAATCTAAATATTTATATGACAAAATAAAACCATCCAAAGTTAGAGCTACTCAACTTAACCTATTAGCCACGGAAGAAGTATTATGGGAACAAAAGAGTACTTCCAATTGGTTTTAAAATAGTAATGGTAATACAAAATATTTCCATAATTATGTTAAAAACAATATAAAAATAGAATCCATGGTATAAGGATTGATGGTTCATGGATTGAAGATCAATCCTTACTTGGAAGCTCTGTTGTTGAGCACTTCAAATCTCTCATGTCTTGCCAATCTAGGTACTCTAACATTGAAAATTTACATGATATCACACCTTAGATTATTTCTGCCCAAGACAACCAAATCCTTCTTGTCACACCCAGTGTGGATGAAATCTTGAATATAATAAACTTCATTAATCCAAATATTGTTGTTAGAGTTGATAGATTCAACTTAAACTTCCATCAATTATGTTGGCCAATTATACACAAAAACCTGTGTAATGCTATCATAACTTACTTTTATGGGAACACTGCTCCAAATGGCATTTATGCAGCTTACTTTTACCTAAAACGGATTTCCTTAAAACTTTATAAGAATTTAGTCATATTAGCCTCTATACGGTATTCAATAGAATATTATCCAACATTATTAACCAAAGGTTTTCCAACTTACTCCCTAAACTAATCTCAGAGGATCTGGGGGCTTTATGAAAAATATGAACATTTACGAAAATATTATTAGTACACATGAACTCACTCAAGATAGTTATAAGGAAAAAACGAAAGAGGAATCATACTATTAAAATTGCATATGTTAAATTTTGGTTAGATGGTTGGAGCCACGCTCATCCATTAATCATTCTTTCAAACGCATAAAATAACAATAGGTATATAGCTGAAAAGATCACTAAATTTTGGCAAAACAGTTCTTAAAATCTTGCCAAACTTCTAGATAAAGTCCTTCAATCTGATATAGACAGAATACTCAAATTTAACTTAACAAAAACAAAGAAGACACTATACTTTGGAAGGCCTCCACTGATGGTGGAATCTCTTTTAAAGATACTTGGGATAATATTAGAGACAAAGAGTCAAAATCAATATTATTTAAGAAATTATGGAATAAAATAACTCCAAAGAAGTGTTCATTCACTCTTTGGAGATTACTTAAAGGCCTAATATATGTAGACACTGTTCTACAAATTTAAAATAAAATTAATCTCACTTCTAATGTCAAAATTGTAACAATATTGAATCAATTAACCATCTCTGTGTCTCCTGTAATACAACTTGGATAGTATGGAAATACCTCGCATATCATTTTGGTATATTAATTGGTAATCATATGAAATTTAAGCACATAATTATTTGTTGGTTCATGTCAATTAATAAAACTATACATATAAAAACCATTATCTCACCAATAATCTGTTGGGCTATTTGGTCGGCTAGAAACAATTCAAAATTCAATAACAAAATCATTTCTACCAATAAAATAACAAAGAAAGTATTGTATATCATATCCAAACTAGACTGCTCCACTTTAATCACAAAAAAACATTGGTCTTGTGATCTTAAAATAACCAATGACCTTGGTTCTTTCAATCACACCTCCAATTCTAAGAATGTTACAATTGTCAAATAGAACATTCCTTCAAGCAACAGACTTAAATTAAATTATAAGGGATCATGTTTTCCAAATGGTGAATTAAATTGAGGAATAATAATTCGTAACAACAAATGAGAATTGTTGGACTCAACTAGTAGATTGTATAGCAAAAAATCTCCTCTTGTTGTTGAAGCTATGGCACACTTACATGGACTTATCTTTTTTTTAAATGATTATAAATTGGTAGATATAGATATTGAAACTCTAATTTTATTTAAAATAAAGCCACGTGGTATGTTAAAATTATCATTTTGTGTTGCAGAAATTTGATTTTGTTTGAAATCATAGTAATAGTAAAACCCCATGATATCTTAAACCAATCACTATGTGTTGCAGAAATTTAATGAAGTCAACAATAAATATTAGACATGTATATATATACACACAACAAAATTTTGCGGCTAAATGTTTTACTAATTGAGTTCTTAAATGTAAAACAAATTGTGTATTTTATGTCAATCAAGACCTTACTTATGTTAGAGCTATCGTATTGCTTGAAAGTCTAAATGTATGCTATATTAGAATTGTCAACTGATGATTTAGCTACTAAACCTTTCAAAGCAGGTTAACACCTGACTTTTTGTGTTCAAAATATTTTGATGATTGCATGTCCAAAGTGTTAGAGATATTAGGCCCAAACTCATTAGCCTCATATGTTTCATATATAAATAAGAGCCTATACTATATGTAATAGATACGCTTTTTAAATATTAAAATCATAGTCGTCTTTTTTTGTTTATTGTTTTCTACATGGTATCAGAGCGTAGGTTTAGATCTTAAAATTGGTGTGCCTTATGTTATGCCGGCAGGTAGTTGTTTTAGCTGTCCGTTAGAAGAAAATAAAATTTGGATTGTCTTCCACATTTTTTGTCCTCACAAAAAGAGAGAAAATTTTGGTTTTCAGATCTATTGTGTGCAGCCACAAACTTACCCAACTGATAGGCAAATGGTATCAATTTTTTCTCAATTTTGGACATCGTGTATGGGACATCTAATCATTTGATCTGACCGGTTGGATTGTGATTTTGTGCTACAGTTTGGGAGAAATATCTATTGGACCAATGCATATTTTTATTGGTAAAATCGTGGCTTCAATTTTGATTTTGATTGTGATTTTGATTGGGAATTAGATTTGAATTTGGATTTACTATTTGAATTTAGTATTGAATTAAGTTTTGGATTTGGATTTGGTATTTGGTATTTGGATTTGGCATTCAGATTTGTTTACATTTTGTTAGGTGTTTAGATTTTGTTTAACGTTTGGACTTTGGCTGACGTTTGTTTAGATTGACGTTTGTCGTTTGGACTTCGTTTTGGTGTTTCGATTTTGCTTGACGTTCGGACTTTATCTGACTTTTTCTTAGATTGGTATATGTCGTTTTGATTTGTTTGGATTTATTTGGATTCATTTGGTGTTTAAATTTCACTTGAAGTGATTCGTTTGGAGTTTGGAGTTTGGAAATTGGATATTAGCGATTGTAGATTGGCGTTTGAGTTTCGATTTTGGTTTTGGCGTTTTGTTTTCATTTTTGCTTTCGATTATGGTTTTGGAGTTTGGTATTTTGTTTTAGATTAAATTTTTGTTTTTTATTGTGTATAAATAACTCGCTAGAGAGAGGATGATTTGAGATTTATGGTTGGAGGTTTGAGATTTATGGTTGGAGATTTGAATTTTAATATTTGAATTGAATTTATTTACATAAGATGATGGGGTAGAAAAATGCGAAGAAGAATACTTGAAGAAAGTGCAATCAGAAAAGTACTTGAAGAATATTTATGAAAAAGATGGGAAGAATATCAAATTTCTACTCATCAACAGAAGAGTTCTCCAGTGCCACATTGTTGTGCTTCCGTACGTACCTCTGATTTCTCAAGAACTTTGGGTCCATTCTTCTGGTTGAAGTGTTTTGTTCATCTTAATTTTCTTGATTTTGGTATGATGAGTCTTGTGGGATTGGTTGTGAGCGGTGTTAAGAATGTGTATGAAGAAGTTTTAAAGATCGAAGGCAACTTTAGAAGTTCTTCACAAAGAAACAGAACTTGCGGATTTTTTTACTAAGGCTCTGTCAGTATCTGATTTTTGTTTTCTCTTTGACAAACTCTCAATGCGTATTTCATTGTGAGTTTGAGAAAGGGTGTTAGGGATATTAGGCACAAGCTCATTAGCTCATATGTTTTATCTATAAATAAGAACATGTAATCTATGTAATAAATACGTTTTTTAAATAATCATTTATTTATTTATTTATTTATTTATTTCTACACAAAGATGATGTTTAAAACAATTATGTCCAACTCTAGATATACATTGAGCTGCTATATCAGAAAAACACCGACTTAACAATTGGAAATAATACATTAAACAAACGGAACCTTAATTGGCATAAACGAACCTCTGCAACACAATATTATTAGATTTGTTAGGTTTATTTTTAGTTTAGATAAATAAATAAGTCATGTTTATTTATAAGAGATGACCTGGTCTTTCGTTGTTAGTTGCAATTAGAGTTAGTGTAGTTGTGTGTTCGTTTTTCATTCCTTGTTTTTCTAGGTTTATGGTTTCTGCACGCTGTAAGGCTTCTATATAAGCCAAAACTTCTTTGATTGAACAATATGAGATGGTTCTCTGATTACATTTGTGTAAGGCATTAGTCTATTTTCTATCATATGGTATCAGAGCCAAATACAGTGTAAGAAAGTTTGAGAAAAGTGTGTGTTTGAGATTAGAAATTTTATTCATATCCTCCATGTCCCAGCCATTAGGGAGGACATCTTCCTTTGGATTCAAAATCAATGTCGAGACTACTTTTCCATAAGTAATTCGTACAACTTCATCGGAAAATCTGGCCCGAAAGTACCTTGGGCCTCCTTGATCTGGAACAAATAAAACATCCTCATGCACTCTTTTATGGCGTGGTTTTCAATTCAAATAAGCTTCCAACTCTCACCAAAGCTCTTTGCCTACACTTTGACTCCCTCCTGGCGGTGTCCTTTGCAATAACTCATTTGAATCCATCGATCATATCTTGATTGATTGTTTCTTCACGAGATCTATTTGGAAGGTCACCTCATAGAAAATTAGCATGCCACCGCCCTTTTTTTATTGGTTCACATAGACATCAACTGTCAGCTCCTTGACGCCCACTACCAATGAACATGGCCACCTCTGGCGTACAGCTTTCTACATTGTGATTTATTATATTTAGAAGGATAGAGATGCGAGAATTTTCATAGAGACTCGGTCATTAGGATCGAGGATTGTCCGTCATATTTTATCAAACCTCTGTTACAAACTTCACGGCACTAGGATCTCATGGTCTGGATAGCCCCTGCTTTTTTGTTTGTTTATTTAATGAACTCCTATGGTAGACGTTTTTTGGTTAATCCTGTTGCAAGGGTATAGCCTGAAGTTTATGTAAACATTACTTCATATTTATATTATTGTTTTTATACCAAAAAAGATATCTTAGTTCCCATTTATTGATGTTTAAAATTCATAACGGAGACTATTTCCATCACATTATAATGGAAACTAAAAAGGTTGTCAGTCATAACCAATAAAAATTTAGTTTGCATCAGAATTGGAAAAACACTAACTTACAACTGCCTTTTAACTAAATCTGACCCAAATAACACCATAAAATATACCTCGTATAAAGCCTAAACGAATTATAATGGTTTGATAAAATTTAAAATAAATTTTAACTCAAACCAATTCAATATTTTATTTTATAAAAAGAAAAATATATCAAAAACGGTTTAAAGAGAAGTTTTCTCTCTACAAACACTATAAGACGATTAAAACACTTGTGTTGCTAGTAATTGTTTTGTTGGTTGAATTTAGTATTTCTCTCCGGTACATCGTTTTTTTCTTTTTCCTATAAACCGATATTTTATGCAGACATATCAATCTATTTATTCTCCATAAAAGTAGTTTCATATATCAATGGATGGATGCTCTCAAACTGGCAGTCAAGTTTGATCAATTTATGTTATTCTTTTCTTCCGGATCTATCATTTTTTTGTTATGTTTTTTTTCAAAGGTCTGCACTGCTTTATTTTTTCTCCACCTAGGTCTTATACTAGTTGAGGTATGTTTTTTACTTATATATCATTGAATATTTCCATATTTACACGATGTGGGATATGGGATTTTGGTCACAACCTAACACTAAGTCTCAAGAGTTTTGTAAAAACTGAGCAATCACAACTTTAGTTCTTTCAATTGTTTCGTTATTTGAGTCTCTATAATTTCTATATCTTTTGTTGTTATTGGTTTTAGCTTGGTTAAGAGTAGGGCTGTCAACGGTTCTCCGGAACCGAGAACCGGACCGGGACCGAACCGATAAGGACCGGACCGAGAACCGGACCGAACCTTAACGGTCCGGTTCGCGGTTCCATTCTAAAAACTGAAAACCGATAAGGAATCGAAACAAAAAACCGGTTAGGAACCGAACCGATAGAACCGATAAACCGATAGAACCGATAAGGAACCGAACCGATAAAACCGATAGGACCGAAGGAACCGATACGGAATCGAACCGATGAAACCGATAAACCGGTAGAACCGATAAGAAATCGGACCAATAAAACCGTTAAAACCGATTATTTATTATTATTATATATTCTTTTATAAATTATAGTACCAAAATTAATAGTTAATTACCAATTTTTTAAGAAAATGAAAGATCAACTTACAAACTTTAGTTTTTATATCATTTATTTTAATAAAATAATAATTAAAAATCAAATTTTAATTGATTTTATTTTTTTAAGTGGATCGAAATCGGACCGAACTCGGACCAAACTGAACTCGGACCGAACCGAAAGCTTAGCGGTTCGGTCCGATTCCAAAAATTAAAACCGAAAGCTTAGCGGTCCGGTCCGGTCCGAACCGATAAGCTTAGCGGTCCGGTTCGGTTCCTTCAAAACCCGGACCAAACCGGACCGATAACCGCCCTAGTTAAGAGGTACTCAAAAGGTCAGCGTATTTTATTTATCTTTATTTCATGTTTTTCGTGCCTTTATTATTGATGTAACGTAAATGATACCAAATTATTTTTTTATTTTTTTAATGGTGAGTGAGTGAGTAGTTTAAAATAACATTTAAAAAAAATATCCGGACTGATCCGACCGAATGAATCTGAAACAAACTGACTCGAATGGGATATAGAATGTATTCAATTGGACAATCTGAATCAGAGCGATCCAAATTGGACAAACAAATACCAAAACTTATGATCGTTTGAATTCTGAACCTGATTTGACAGGTGGGATTAGACATGGTCATATGGGTATGGAACCGAAAAACCGAACCGAAATAACGGATTGGTTTGATTCCGGTTCCTTATAAATATCCGTACCGTTATTTATCTTAAATACCTACGGCCCATAAAGAACCGAATAAGCAATAGTACATTTGAATATCCATGGTTTTCTGTTCGGTTCCAAACGGTTTTTTTGGTTACAAAATAACCATTTGGTTATTTCCGGGTTCAGTCTCAAACAGTTCTTTTAGTTAGTTCTTTTGGTTAGAAAGTAACCATTTGGTTAGAAAATAACCATTTGGTTCTTTTCGGGTTCAATTCCATACAGTTTTTTTGTTAGAAAGTAACTTATTTGGTTCGGTTCTTTCGGTTTTCGATTCTTTCGGTTCTTTAAAACTAGTATCCATTGAGGAACCGATTAAAATTCGGTTCGGTCCGGTTCTCGGTTCTTTCGGTTCTTTAAAACTAGTACCCAATTAGGAACTGATAAAAATTTAGTTCGGTTCGGTTCTTCTCGATTCGGTTCGGTTACATTCGGGTTTCGGTTCCAAATGGTTACTTTCTAACCAGAAGAATCGTTTGGAACCGAACCAAAAAAGAACGAAATGGTTATTCCGAACTGAAGAACCGATTGCCCATACCTAAATGCGATAAACTTACCGATCTGATTCTAAAAAATCAAAAATCAAACTAAACTAGTAACCATCCTACTAATATCAATATCATTTGATAAAAAAATGATATCCTCTACCGCTATATTATATATATATTTATTATTAAGACGAATTATCAATAACTTTTATAATATAATTTTTGTTTAAAATATTATTTTAAAATAAATAAATAAACTTTTTGAACCATTGGTTAAAATTTAAAATATAATATTTGTGGTGTTTAACAAAATAAAGTTAATGAGTGATATGTCTCGAAGTTTTTTTTGCTAGTTTTTGTAAAATTGTCTATATTAAATTTCGCAAGTGCCTATTTTTCTAAATAAATATATTCGTAACTAAACTTATCGTAAGTATCTATTTCACAAGTATTTTTGTAACTAAAATTGCTTTATTTTTTAAAATCTTGAATGTCGTAGTTTTCATATGTAAAAATGTCTATTTTCACAAATATTTTAACAACTAAATTTATCTTTTTGGCAAGTCTGAAAAACATGTATTTTTACCGGTAAAAATAAATATTTTTCACAGGTTAGTTATTTCACAACTATATTTACTTTATTTTTGCGTGTCTTTTTTTTTAAGCTAGAAAATCTTTTATTAAGAAATAAAAAGGCCCAAAACTAAGGCTTACATTTTATAGTACATATTATTAATAAACATACAATTAACTAGAATAAAGTCTATCCGAATGGAGAGTCGGAGGTAGGATCCCTTGCCATTTTTGTTTTGGACAATAACTAAGCATTCATATAGATAACCCTTCGTTTTATATTTCTATTCAATTTGTTTATATTTTTATTCAATTTGTTAAATACCCTTCGTTTATATTTTATATTTCTATTCATAGAGATAATTTTTTATTGAATTTAAATTTTAGGGAATTTTAAACAATCAAAGTAATTTAGATGAAATTCATTTTTAAAATCACTTATAAATATGTATTTATATTTAATATATAATATTAATAATTAATTAATAAAATATATAATATTTATTGATAACAAAATCGAATAACTAATATCAAATAGAAGCGTATATCTGTTTATGTAAAAAATATAAATTCTATAGTTAATGATGGAGTAAAAAGTATCTAATTATGTTTAAAGTTAGTGTTTAATTATTTTAAAGTTATAAAGTTAATATATAATAAATTAATTAAAGTTAGTGTTTAAGTATGTTTAAACACTAACTTTAAAATAATTAAACACTAAACTTTAAACATAACTAAATTCGAAAATCAAAAGAAAAGATTGTTACTCTAACACTTTTGAGAACATTGACTATATCATAGATTTGTCACATTTTGCCACAATCAAAGATATGTCAAGATACTCATAGAGTATACGAAGATAATAAAAAAAGACTAAAATAAAAAGACCTAGTCTTGGTGTGCTCATGATTATGGATTGACAAAATACTGAAGAAAATAACCGCTCATGATTATGGATTGACAAAATCCTGACAAAAATAACCAATACATAAAGGATTGATGAATAAAAAAAACACATTTTAACTAAACAAACCAAAAAAAATCATACATGGTCCATACAAGGCTAAATTTTTTAATTTTTTACTATTTTATTTTTGGACAATAACCTGGACCCCATAAAGTTCAATTCCTGGACCCCATAAAGTTCAATTCCTGGCTACACCACTACTACAGTAGCTCAAATACAAAAAAAGTTATTAGAAGTTGGCGCCAAATCTGAAATTTTACAAATTTTGATTCCCTCCTGCTATTGGAATGACGAGACTTGAAATACTAAAAGTAAGCAATCAAACTAGATCAATCAATCTAAGCAAACATGCTTATTGCAACTTGCAGGAAGATGACAGCAAATAGCATTCGGAAAAAACAGACAATACAACTTGATGACGCGGCGGAAATAGAAGAAGAAGCAACGATAGATGAAACCCTAATCTAAGGGTAACAAAGACTGAAATTTTAAGAGATAAAAATATATTAAATAACTTAAGGATGAGGCTTTATATAATAGCTTCTCAAAACCCTAAATTATAATACAAGGAAATAAAATAAATATTTTAAAATAAAATCAAATCAAATCTTAATATAATTAGATTTGATTTAAATACATAAGATATTTGAATAAAATAAAATAAAATAAAAAAGGCTTTTGTTTGGACTTTCTGGGCTACATCATCCTCTCCTGGTTAAGAAGAATTATAATTGTTGCCTTATCGGAATACCATCCGGTTGAAGGAAAAAAATAGTTTCGAAAACCTTTTCATAGCTTGAAGACAACATCTCGTCCAGTTGATGAAAAAAAATGGTTTTGAAAACCTCTTTATAGCCTGAGACAACATCTCGATAAGCAATTTTTACCTTGATTCGACAATTGGTAGCCAATTTAAACTCCTTCAGTAACCGGTCAATATGATCGTCATTGAAACGCCTAGTGTGTCTCCCGCATACCAAACGATCTTTGAGATCTTCATGGCTGTATGTTGTTCTCTCCTTTAGACCTTGAATCAGTTGAAATCAAGATTTAGAAACATGCTTGCCCCGTAGCAGGAACTGAGGCTCTGATACCAAAACTGAGGCTCTGATACCAAAATGATGACGCGGCTGAAATAGAAGAAAAAGCAACGATAGATGAAACCCTAATTCAAGGGAAACATAATGAAACCCTAATCTAAGGGTAACAAAGACTGAAAATTTTTCAGAGATAAAAATATATTATTCCAAAAACTTAAAATAACTTAAGGCATATGAGGCTTTATATAATAGCTTCTCAAAATCCTAAATTATAATACAAGGAAATAAAATAAATATTTTAAAATAAAATAAAATAAATATTTTAAAATAAAATCAAATCAAATCAAAGCAAATCTTAATATAATTAAGTACTTCAAAAGGGAAATAGAAGTTGATCCGTTGGATGGCTTTTCTTCAAGAAACTCTGTTCTCCAAGAACAGAGTAAAAATTTTCTGATTCGATTAATCTGTATCGCGATTCTTCTCTTTGCTTGGGAGAATGAATAATAATTTCGATATCTCAAAGGAAGACTTTCCTATACTTAGGAATCCGTTCGATGCAAATTCTGGTGGAAATGTTGACAAGAACAGAGCTCTAGAGAATAAGAAGAATGATTCTGTGTGTAATCTTATTTCCAATCCTGTTTATGAAGAAGTAATTAAAGATAAGAACTCAGATAATCAGATAAACCATAAAGATTCTTACGCGGATATGTTGAAGCCGAATAAAACAGAGTTTGTACACTCCTCTGTTTCTATTTCTCGTAGCAGTGATTTTCCTATAATCACCTTCAATGTTGAAGACAAAGATCGGTTGTTAAAGATCTCCAAGCACACTTTGGTTGCAAAATTTGCATCTGGAAAGCCATCTATGGAAAGTTTGAGGAAATTCTTATCAATATTCAATTTCAAAGGTAGTTTCAGTCTTTCAATCTGGGATTTTAGGCACGTCTTCGTGGAATTCACTAATCTTGAGGATTTTAAAACGTTATGGTCAAGGAATGTGTGGGTTTGGGGTGATAAAACAATGAGACTTTTAAAATGGTCTCCTGGGTTTGATCCAAGTCTTGAATCTCCATACACGCCGGTTTGGGTTTCACTGCCAAACTTACCGGAGTTCTTGTTTAATAGATCAACAATCTCAGAGATAGCAAAGATATTGGGAACTCCTTTAAAGGTTTGGGTCCCTTCAATAAATAGGGCTAAGCAGAATTGTTGCAGATTCTGGGTTGAGATTGATGTTTCGAAACCTCTAGTTCACAAGGTTCAAGTCAAGTTTGGGGATTCAGAAAGTTATTGGCTTCAACTGGTTTATGATAAGGTTCCTCTCTATTGTACTCACTGTGCTCACATTGGTCACTCTGTGGATCAATGTAAGAAAATGTTGTTGGCTCAAGAAAAGGATGCTAGGAACATTGTGCAATTGAATGATTGTTCTGAAGTTCCTGATCAGATTTCTTGTTCTTTAAAGGAAAATCAGGTGATTCGTAATGGTAATCTTCAGGATAGGAGTGTTTCTTGTGATCAGCAGCCTCAGGAGATTAATGATCTTCCACAGAAAGATGGAGGGGTTGGAAGAACCTTAAAGTCTATTGTTGTTAATAAAATATCTTCTGTTGTGGATCAAGATGTTAGAAATGTTGAGGAGTCTGCTAAGTTTCAAGATGAGGGTTCTGTTCAATGTGTTTTGGCTGATGAAGGTTCTGTTGAATTAGTTGATGAGGATGAATTAATAGATGCTTTGAAAACTTTGGAAAGAAGGAATGTTTTTGAGACTCTTAGTGAAGAAATACATGATTCACCGACTCATGATGGAAGTCTTAATAACTCTCCTGTGAAGGGAAGTTTAGTTGAGAATAAGCAGAAGAGGCAGGATTTAAAAAAAGGTAAAAAGACTATGAATGTTTGGAATACTAAAGGTCCTGTATCTTCAAAGATATTGAAGATGAAAAGGGCTCAGAAATCATCTTTTAATACATGACCATTTCGATTTTATGTTGGAATGCAAGAGGTATTGCAAACAAAAAAACCATCCAAAGATTGAAGTCTATTGTTATTTCGTCAAAAGTTAGTTTTGTTGCTGTGCAGGAGCCGTTTGTGAATTCTGATAAGTTGGACTGGTTAGCTAAGAAGCTGAAGATGTCTGGTTGTTGTTGTAACATGAGTAATAAGATCTGGGTTTGCTGGAATCAGGATTATAGAGTTGATACGATGTTTGATAGTGACCAGCTCTTGCATCTTAAAGTTGCACACCCTACTTTGAATAAGGTCTTTTATGTTTCTATCATTTATGCCAAGTGTAAGACTGATCTGAGAACTGTTCTGTGGAATGATATTAGAGCCCTTAATGTTTCTTCTCAAGAATGGATTTTGCTGGGTGACTTTAACATTATTGCAAGTATTCAGGAACAGGTTGGTTGTTCTACTATTAATCAGAAGGGGATGGATGATTTTAATGGTTGTATCATGGACTGTAGCTTGATGGATGCTGGTTTTACGGGTTCTGCTTTCACATGGTCTAATGGTCGTAAATGGAAAAGGTTGGATCGAGTTTTGTATAACTCTGCCTGGTTAGAATATTTTGACTGTACTTCTGTCTCTCACATGGCTAGAAGTTGTTCGGATCATTGCCCTATTCTTCTTAAAGTTGCTTCTAATCTTGAAAAGTCGAAATCTTCTTTTAGATTTCTGAACATGTGGGCTTCTCACCCTCATTTCTTGAAGATGGTAAAGGATAGTTGGAATGTTAATGGAGATTCTGAGGTTGGTAACCCTATTAAGACTTTTTGGCTTAAGCAGCTTCGTTTGAAGACTGAGTTGAAAAGTTGGAACAAGTGTGTTTTTGGTAACATTTTTGATTCCATTAAGCTTTCTGAAGAATCAATCATTAATAAAGAAGCTATGCTTATTAATGAGTTTAATGAGGAGAATAAGTTGGAGTTGGATTTGGCTAGACAACATCACTTAACTTTGCTTAGTAGGGAGGAGTCTTATTGGAAGCAGAAGTCTCATACTAGTTGGCTGAAAGATTCTGATAAAAATACTGCTGCATATCATAACTTTGTTAGGAAAAGGGTTAAGAGAAACAGGATTGATAGAATTAAAAGTGGAGAAGTTTGGTTGAATGGAAAGAAGGAGATTGGTGAATCTGCTGTTGAGTTTTTTAAAGAGATTCTTTCTCCTAGTCCTAGTGTTGTGTTGGAGGATGACTTGTGGAACGTTATTCCTTCTATTGTAACTGAGGAGGACAACAATATTTTGACTAGGATTCCTGATGATATTGAGATCTATGATGTGGTTAAAGGTTTAAAGTCTGATTCTGCTTCAGGGCCTGATGGGTTTAATGCTGAATTTTACAGGATTTGTTGGAATATTGTGGGTTCTGATCTGTGCAAGGCTATCAAGGGTTTCTTTCATGGTTATAGGCTTCCTAAAGGGGTGAAGGCCACTGTAATCTGCTTGATTCCTAAGATTGATAACCCAAACAAGTGGAAGGACTTTAGACCGATTAGCTTAACAACTGTTTTTTCAAGGATCTTGGGGAAGATTATCAATAACAGATTGGCTACGCTACTTCCTAATCTGATATCTGAGGAGCAGGGTGGCTTTGTCAAGGGCAGGAATATTCAAAATTCAATTATGCTTGTGCAAGAGTTGTGTTATGATATTGATAGAAACAATAGAAGTGGTAATGTCATTCTTAAGACTGATATGACTAAGGCTTTTGATAAGCTTAATCATAGCTTTCTCCTTCATGTTCTTAAGGCTTTTGGTTTTAATCAATCGGTGGTTGGCCTGATTCACAGTTGTATAAAAGAAGTATTCTCTTCTATCCTGGTCAATGGGGAGGTTACTGGTTTTTTTCTTAATTCTCAAGGCCTTAGACAAGGGGATCCACTCTCCCCTAGTCTGTTTATATTGGCTGAGGAGTATCTCATTAGGTGTATTAAGATTAAAGCTTCTGAGCAGCCTGTGATTAGATATGTTTATTGATTGCTTAGCATTTGCTGACGATTTCATGGTCTTTACAACTGCTGATCCTGATACAATGAGGGTTTTTAAAGACATTATGGATCACTATCAGTCTGTTTCTGGTCAACAGATTAACAATGCAAAGTCTAAGTTCATTGTCTCTACTAAAATTGGTACTCAGAAACTCAGATTTATTAAAGATATGTGGGAGATCAACCATACATGTTTACCCTTCAGTTATTTGGGTTCTACAATATCAAATAATACTAAAATTGCTAACTTTGAATCTATTATTTGTAAAGCTAGAAGCAGGATCCTGGATTGGGACAAGCTCCATTTGTCTTTTGCTGGTCGCCTGATGCTCATTCAATCAGTTTTGATGGCTTTTCCCGTCTACTATTTGCAGCATACTGTTCTTCCTGCTGGAGTGATCAACATATTGGAAGTGCTTTTCAGCAAATTTCTGTGGGGCAGCAAAGAGGATAAAAGAAGTATTAGTTGGGCTAGTTGGAAAAGACTTTGCAAACCATTTAAAGAAGGAGGGATTAATGTTAACAGTCTGATAGATATGCAACATGTTTATGCAATGAAAAACTGGTATAGTTTCAGAAGGCAGAGTTCTCTTTGGGCCAAATTTATGTTATCTACCTATTGCAGAGATGCTATACATCCCACTCTGGCCATCTCTTCATATAGAAGATCTAGAACATGGGCTACAATTATGAATGTTAGGGATGAGACTGAGAACTTTATGTTCTGGTTACCTGGTCAAGGGCATCTAAGTTTCTGGTATGATAGGTGGTGCTCGGATAGGCCATTTATTAGAGCAGTCAATGATAATCAGAGAAGAGCTTTATGGGATTGTACTGATGTTCAGGTAAGTCAATTTTGGTTAAATGGTTCGTGGGATCTGGATAGGCTTCAATTTTTGGTCACTTCAACTGATATTGCCAAGATCAAAGATATTACTTTATCTAACAAAAAAGATGAGTTGTTATGGTCTTTATCTCAGAATGGTTTATTTAGTACTAGGGACACATTAAACTACATCAGATCTAAAGGCAGTATAACAAAGCTTTATGATAAGACTTGGAATTCCGTCTCTCCTAAGAAATGCTCTTTCCTGTTATGGAGGGCTCTCCATAACTGGATTCCAACAGATGAAGTTATGCAGTCTAAGAATTTCCAGTTGGTTTCAAAATGTGTCCATTGTGAAAGTATTGAATCGACTCACCATGCGTTGGTTCATTGTCAGGAGGCCTGGACTGTTTTGAGACATTTTAGTGGTATATTTAAAGTTCAGGTACATTCTTATATGACTATTTCTCATGTGATAATGAAATGGTACTGGGCTGCTCAGAAGAATTGTGATATCTTCACAATTTTACCGGCTATCATAACTTGGTGCATATGGTCAGCCAGAAACAAGAAGAAGATGCAGGGTGATTTAACTAATTCTACTACTATCATCAATCATGTATTGTTCATTCTAGCTAATCTGGATCAAAGTAATGTTCTGAACAGAAAGCACTGGGGGAATTTTAGACGTGAAGCTTTGAATCTGGGATGTGTTAATCATGTAAATAATGGATTTAAGGCTCTTCACTTGAAATGGAAGAACCCAAAACAGGGGAGATATAAAATAAATGTTGATGGTGCTTGTACCTTTGACGTCGAATCGGCTGGAGGAGTGTTGATTCGTAATAGCAATGGTGACATTGTTGCTGGCATGGGTTGTCTCTTCGGTAAAAGTTCACCTCTGATTGCTGAATGCAGAGCCTTGTTTGAAGGTTTGAAGCTGTGTAACAGACTTCAGATTAGGGATGTTGATGTTGAAATCGATTCTTCGATCTTAATTAACTTGTTGTTGTATGGTGATACTCCGTGGTATCTTGAACCAATGCTGAGATGTTGTAGGAAGCTTCTTTATTCAACAATGGTGGTGAATCATATTTTTCGAGATCAAAACTTGGGGGCAGATTGGATTGCCAAGTTTGTTCTTGAAAAGAATTTGGGTTTGGAATTTGGAAGGAACGATGCACCATTAAAATTGAAAGCAATTGCTTTTCTTGAGAGCATTAACCTGGGGTATTTGAGATTTCGAAGTTAGGGTTGGATTTGGGGATTTTGGCAGAAGGTTGAAGATGAAGATGGTGTTTGGTTCGCGCGAATCTCTTTGTTTTTAATTTTGTGTAATATTGCCTTTTAAGGCTTGTACTCCTCTATTATCTCAATAAAAGCCCTTTTACCAAAAAATCTTAATATAATTAGATTTGATTTAAATACATAAAAATAAAATAAAATAAAATTAAAAGGGCTTTTGTTTTGACTTTCTGGGCTACGTCACAACTTTACCCAACCGATAGCAAAGTAAAAGCAAGGCTTAATCGATAAGAACCATCGACGGGGCTCAAGATCTTCCAGAAATTCCTTCTGAACCGCTCGAAATATATAGAAAAGCTACAAATTGTAATAAGTGTCAGAGATATAAGGCCTAAGCCCATTAGCCCATATAGTTTATCTATAAATAATAATAATAGATTTAGACTCTATGTAATATATACTTTCTAAATAATTCAAAACCCTAGCCGTTCTCTTTTCTTTTCTTTTTTTTCATTATTTAACGATAACAACCGTTAGTTTTTTATCTTGAATATTATCATTTTTATGGAAGCAATGAGTTCAAAATTGCTAATCAAGCTTTAATTGTCCAATACCAAAATTTCTAACAATATTATTGCTAATAACTGGTATTTTTGCGAGTTTGTGTTTTTTACAAATAAAAATATCTATTTTCAAAATTAGGTATTTTTACTATTAAATTTATTTTATTATCGCAAATACACAAACATTATATTTTCACAAATAAAAATACATACGTTCCACAAATAAATATTATTGCAACTAAGTTAATCCTAAAATCCATATTATAAAACAATGACTTTGCAGATATATAAATTATGTTTTATATAAAATACCCCATTTTAAAAGTGAAGATAAACTCAAGGGGATTAAACATGATTTGGCATAATTGAGAAATGGAAACGGCGCTCTCTCTCTCCAAGATCTCTCCAAGATTAGCTTTCTTTCTTTGAAAGCTTTCTATTCCTTGGCCTTTTCGAAATCTCTTCCCCATCTCTTCTCTTCTCTTTAACATTATTGTCTACTGGTGCATCCTTGTAGGATCGTCGGTGCGGCTTAGCCATCTCTGGCTGAGTCGGGGTGGTTCTGATGGCTGTAAACTCTCTTTCTTTGGGAGACTTTCCACCATTAAGTATTCACTCTTTCAATAAAGAAGCGGATGAGAGATATGAAGCGACTGACAGGAGATTATTTGCTGACGTTTTGAAAAACAACGCTGTGCAAAATGCATTTCAATCTGAAAATATCGCGATTCATGAAGATCACAATGTGATCCAATTTTCTAAATCAGTTAAGAAAGACTTGCTGGCTCAATCAAGGATCAGTTTGGTGGCTAAATTCACTGAAGGAATCCCAAAAAGATCGGAATTTCAGGCCTTTCTTGACTCTCTTAAGTTTAAGGGAAGGTTCTCTTATGAAGCTGTTGATTCTAGGCAGATTGTAGTGGAGTTCTTGTTAATAGAAGATGCAGATAGATTTTGGCTGAAAAGATTCTGGAAAGTTGGTGGTAAGATTATGAGGGTGGTCAAATGGAACCCTCAATGTAACAGAAACAGTGAATGCCCTGTGACCTTGCTTTGGGTCAGGCTGGAAAAGATGCCTCTGTTCTTGTATAATAGATCGATTGTGCATGAGATGGCTAATTCCCTAGGGTTTGTGCATCAGGTTGTTGTGCCTGATATAAACAGAGCTTCTATTAATGCTTGCTTTGCATTGGTTGAAATAGATGTCTCTAAAGTTTTAAAAAGAAGGATCTGGGTAAGTTTTGGAAAGGAGGATGGGTTCTGGATTGGTGTGAGCTACAAAAATGTACCAAGTTACTGTCAATCTTGCAATCATTTAGGGCATGGAGCAGATATGTGTAAAAAGAAAATAGCAAAGAACACAAAGATTGAGAACAATGATATTATTAATAAAGATACAAGTCAACATGATTTACAGAGTACTGACACTGTAAAGACAAAGCCTGTTAGGATTCAATCCTTTACTCAAGTTTATCGTCGTAAGCTTAAATCTATGGTGACTACTAAAGATAAAGTTACTGTTTCTTGCCCTACTACAAATGTTTCTACTCCTACAAATGTGAAAGCTGATAAAGTAGATGCTCCTGAGCTCATCAGTGCCTTGCAGAATCTTGAGGAAGATGAAGCATCTATGGGTAATGATATGCAGCACATTTCTCCTAGGAATGTGGGAAGTCTAAACCATTCTCCAAGGGCGAGTACTAATGATCCTGAAGAAGGATTCGAAGTGGTTATCTCAAGTAAACTTAAATCTGCAAATAAAAATAGTAATACTAGAAGGTTATCTATTAATTCTCTAAGAAAGAGAGAAAATGGGCATTATAGAACCTTGTCTGATAATGTTTAAAGCTTTAAGTTGGAATGCTCGTGGTTTAAACAATAAACCTACTATAGCTAGGCTCAAATTCATCATAAAAAATGAAAATATAAAGATATTATCTATTCAGGAACCTATGACTAGCCTTGAAAAAATTGATCAGATTGCTAGGAGTCTTGGTTTTGACAATTATATGGCTAATACATCTAATAAAATCTGGGTATTTTGGTTTAATGATGTTAAAGTTACTAATATTGTCAATCATGATCAGCTTATGCATATGGAGATTAATTATAGGTCTTTCAATTGCATGTTTACATCTGTTTATGCTAAAAATTCAAGAGTGCAGAGACAGGAATTATGGAGCAAGTTAGGAAGTCTTATCTGTGACATGAAGCATTGGCTCCTTGCTGGTGACTTCAATTCAACCAGATGTCCTGATGACCAGTTACATTGTGCTAACTATGATGGTTCCAGTGCTGATGCATTCAATGATTGCCTCAGACACTGTAAGCTTGAGGTGCCTGGCCATTGTGGATCTCGCTTCACCTGGACAAACAATAAAGTTTGGAAGAGATTAGATTGGGTCTTTGTCAATAATAAGATGCAAAAGGATATGAGAATTCAGGAACTCAGTTAGGTGTTCAGTCTATTGACAGAGTTAAGGTGGTGAATTACCTCAAATGGAAGCCGCCTGCTCCTGGGAGAATTAAGATCAACACGGACGGTGCATGCTCCTTTTCCGGCGAGGCTTCAGGCGGGATAATCGTACGCGATGCTCTGGGGAATCTCATAGAGGGTGGGGGCTTTTTGTTTGGAAAGGTTAGCCCGTTACAGGCTGAAAAGAAGGCTTTAATCGAAGCTTTGGTGCTGTGTCACAGGAGAAGGTGGAGTAATGTCGATTTGGAGTCGGATTGTTTGGCTCTGGTTAACGGTTTGGCTTCAAACGAAAGTGGATCCAGTGATATGATCAAAGCATTGATTCCATCTAACGCCACTCTTTGCCATATTTCTAGATTAGAAAACAATGCAGCGGACTGGATAACGAAATGGATCTTGAAAGAGAAGAAGAACTGCTCTTTCACCATTCACGATGTACCAAACCCTCTCTTAGCAATTACTGTGCTAGAAAGCATCGGTGTTGGATACATCGATCCTGGCTGAGAGTTGGAGGTGGCGGTAGGTTTGGCTTTGTTTTTGAAAGTAGATTGAAGTTTGCTGCTTGGCTAGGGCTGCTGTGATTTGGGATTGTGATTTGGGATTTAGGGTTTGTGCTTGCACTACTCGATTTGTGAGTCTATAAGTGTTACTGAGTTAATTGGGCTGGTTTGTTGGCTTCTTTGGGCAGCTCCCTTGTGGGCTTCTTTATACTGCCTTATTGGGTTTGCTTATGGCCCAACTTTGTATTGATTTTTCGATAAATAATAAAGCTTCTATTTTTGCTGAAAAAAAAAAAAAAAAAAAAAGTGAAGATAAACTGATTTTGGCAATCGCACCTACAATACAGCACATTCTATTTTTTGCGGAACTTCATTAAAAGGTTATAGGTTGCCTTGCATTGTATTTTTCTTTCCAAAACTTTAACATGGATATATAAACAGTCTCTAAATTGGTGGAGAATAGCAACATACACCAAAGGAAAAAAAGTCTAGCGCCTAAGTTTACCATAATTTACCATCAATCGACATGATTTGTTATAACGAAACCAAAATAATAATTTCAACTACAAAATACTGAATTCCAAGCATGAAACTAAAAAAATTGTTCCAAGTCGATCAAAAATTAAATGAAAACTCAAACCTCATTCAAAATAAAACATCGATGAACCAAATCCCTTGTCAGTGTTGGCGAGAGGAATAGAAGCTAAGAAAGCCATAGCATAATGTAAAGAAAACAAGTTTCAGTGAGGAAAACAAAAGGCAAAATTACCAAATAACCTAAATTGTGGCTATTAATCTAACCCTATTTTTAGGAAAAGAAAAAACGATGATAAATCTGACCCTACCATATAAAGATAACTATTATAATTCAACATAAATATCTGAACCCAAAATTTAGTAGTCATATAATGTCCTTAATAATGCCAGTACATGCTTTGAATAGATTAGGGACAAAAGCCTTCTAAAGCTACAACAAAATTGAACTTTAATCCTTTCTGCAGTGTTTTTTCCTTCGAGTATAAACACACCTACAATATAGCTCAATTCATAATGAGACATTTTGTTCACCTAAACAGTTTTATAACGGTAAATTTGCAAGATACAAGTATGAATTAACCCGGATAGTACAACTCATCCAATAATAGAGTTCCGGAACTCATCTGGAAGAAAACTAGTTTTCACATAAAGATACGGATGGCTGCTAGACTAACAGCAGAGAGGGAAACAAGAAGACCTATACAAAACTGGATCACTTCATATTTTGCTGCTTCTGAACGCGTCCTAAGTGCATGGATTTCCTGAATTTGTAACAACAGTCACAAAATACTTGAGATAACCAACAATAAAATATTATCATCCATAATTCAGTCAGGATAATGGCAAAGCGAGCGCCAATTTTCCATTCTTGTTGATCGAACAAAAGAAATATTGACCTAAAATGCAAATATATATTTTCATCTTAAGTTCTTTTTTCCTACATTTATTCAGATAGTTTTCAGTTTAAGATACAGAAGCATCAAAAAAAAATTAAGAATCCTACAAATTACTATAATTAGGACTCCAATAAAATTCAAGAGGCTTGCAACGAAGGTGTAGACAAATGCTTGTATGATGTGTATATATATACATCAAGCTTTTATGAAGCTTCAAACAAGCTCAAAGAACCGAGCTCAAGGGAGATTCACACTTGCATTGGGTTTTAGCTTCTCAAGAAAAGTTGTGAAAAGCTCTAGTTTAGTGGATTACTGGATTTAGTCAAGCCAGATATGATTGTGGATTTTGATAAAGCCAAGTTTGACACTAGAAATTCGGATCGAACGGAGTTCATTTTGAGCTTGTTTAAAATCTAACAAAACAAGTTTCTTAAATATATACTCGGTTGTTTTACATCCTTATCCGTAACCAAGATCTTACTGAGTGATACGAGGGTGTGCTGCACATTACATCTTGCTTAACGTAGGTTAAACATGTCAGAACTGAGTTTTAATTTATACCAACTGGAAGTCTGGAACCCACCCATTTTTTGAATTCTTTAATATAAATTTTAAATTTAAAGAAACATTTTGTTTGTAATTGACACCTATTGTCTGGCCCAGATTGATCGTCAATCAGGATCCTAATATGACTGCTCTGTCGAAATGTCCACGTAACTGATTTCCTCCAGATCGGATAGTCGATCAGGCTAAACCATATTTTGACATCCTAACTGCGCACCTATTGCACGATATCTACTGAGATACTAACAAAGATAATTACTCGCAAAGCTTACCTGATCAAGTTTTTTAGTGAGACTAGACATTTCCGCATTTTTGTTCGCCAAAATATCTCTTATCCTCCTGCCCAAGTATTATAGATATTTAGATACTCCCCTGTATATATACAATTTAGCATGCCCAAAACACAAAGAAACTCATGTTTTATTGTTCTTACCCTTTTTCAAGATTGAAATTTAACCGCTGCCCTGCAGAAACTTTGTCTATTTCATACCTGCATCAATGTCTTCGCACCATGAAGACTACAAAAAGACAGTAATATTGTAGATAGATGCAGCTCGCATGTATTTAAAGAAGTCATACCTCATTTCAGATTGTAATTTCTCTATATCATGCCGCATTTTTTCATTCTCGTGTTGCAATAATGAAAAATGGTTTTCCTGCATCGTATATTGTGTAAAAATATAATTCATACAATTAACAGAATATCTTGTTGAATAGGACTCTCTATTGGGCATCAAAAGTATCCATTAACATATGTAAAAACAATAAAAAGAAATGGGACTCTATTTGATTCAGAGAAATGCTCATACAGTATGTTTTTTAGAGTAATAAAAACCAGCAGGAGAAGAACATGCTTCACTATTATGAAAAAGGAAAACTTTTCACTGAAAACATTATATGAATAAATATAATTTAACGTATTTAAACACCAAATGAACATACTGGAGACGAAGCTTAACAAGATTATACAAACATAGCAAAATAGAAGCTCCTTATTTGACACAAGAAATAGTAGTTACCTCTGAGCTCTGAACTAAATTATTGAATTTGGACATATTCAATTCTTGAGTCATTACAACCTAGCAATAACAACAGAAATCTAATATAAGATACATACTATCATAAAACATATTCGGTTACAAACTGTGATTGAATTTTCTTAGTCCTTAGTTTTTCCATAAAATATCAACGAACCAGTATAGGCAACGATCAATTCAAACTGACCTTATGCATCTCCGGCTTTGAAGCGACAGACTTAGAAATACTCTCCACACTTACATTGAAAACTCCCATAATCGCACCTGTAATCGCCTCGGCTTGCTTTGAGGCCAAGCCACTAGACTCTACTCTTCTAACCTAAAAGCAATCGAGCATTTCACTGTCTAATACAAGAAGATAAAGGTCTAACTACTTCTTCAAAATTATTCAGCTAAACCAATCGTATCGCATTTCATATCATAATGGATTAGCTTACTTCTTTAACTATTAAATAAAGTCATGTTATAATAAGTACATGTTGATATGATTCCCCAGCATTGCCTCAAGAACTAAACAAGTGAAAGAAAGAAACATTGTAACAATAATTACCAGTGCTAAGGTGTCCACCGGAAAATACGGTTTCCCGTTCGATTTAACGAGCTCAGAAATAAACCTTTCATTAAAATGTATGTACGGAAAATCGGCCGGCAATCCAGAACCTCGTAATATAGGGCTTAAAGCCGGACTGGATACAACAAATCGTCTCACGCGTGTAAACAGCATCAATTATGAACAAAAAATATAAGTGATGAATACTGTAACCCTAGGGTAAACCGATTCGCAGATAGCTCCGTGAAGCTTCAGCTGTTTTAAAAATCGAAAGCGAATCACAAGATGATAATACATTTCTAGTAGTGAATGAAACTGAAATCGAAACTGAAACTGAAATCGAAATCGAAATCGGAATCGGAATTAGATTCAGTACCTTTCGATTTTTTGACGATGAATTGAAGAAGACGAAATAACTACGGGTAAAGTGCCTCTTCTTCGAGTTGTAATTCAAGAAGTAGCAAGTAAAGTAAGAGACTGTACTCTCTATTGATTGAGGTTGAGAAATTGGATATATCACTTAGTTGTACACTATACTATTATGATTTATGATCTTGATAATCTTTAACTTGGCCAATGCGGGAAAAAGAAAAAGGATCCAATGCCCTTGGCCGATACGTTTCAAAATTGTTTAAAACGCTGTCGAAAAACGTTAGTAAAAGAAATTTTAAAATATGAGGATTCTTTTAAGTTTTTTTTTTTTAAGCAAAACCGAACTTTATTAATAACCAAATTGAAATGTTACACAATTTGAGATCCAATTGAAAGACAATCATAAACTAAAGGGCTTAAAGAAAAAAGCCTAACCGAAGAGCCCCAAATTAAGAAAACTCTAGATCGAATTTACTCTTCCCATCAGCTTCACACTAGCAAAATCATCTCCACCTTCCTCCCATCGAACCAAAACCCTAAATCAGAGCTCTTCTGCACCTTGGTTGATGCTCTCTCCAAGTACTCCTCTCACCAGAGAGGCCGGAACGGGGACGGTGCACCTGAGGTCAGAAGAACCCAGCAACCACCAAATCAAACCACTAAACTTCAATTCCAGAAACCATTCTCAGACTTCATCGAAAGAAAAATCTTCAATCGACAAACCAGATCCACCAGATTTTCGAGACAGCTACAATTTTGAAGGAAAACCAGTCAAAGAAAGCGAGATCAATGGCCACGACTTCTGCACCTTGGTTGATGCTCTCTCCAAGTACTCCTCTCACCAGAGAGGCGGGAACGGGGACGGTGCACCTGAGGTCAGAAGAACCCAGCAACCATTCTCAGACTCCATCGAAAGGAACAAGAAGCTGCAATCGACAAACTCAGAACTCCAACAAGCAGCTACACAAGGAGCCAGCTTTGATTTGAACAGCCTTAAACAAGAAGAATACAAAGAGCAAGCACAAAGGAGCAACTACACAGAATTTATGTAAGGTATTCCTAGACTCTCTAATACTAAAATAGATTTTAATTCAACAGGAGATGAAATGAAGTCATACTCCTGTTTCATTTTGCATTTAACAGTCCATCGAGCCAGCCAATTAGCTGCTCGATTAGAGCCTCTGTAGACATGGTTGATAGTCATGTTAGAAGACATTAGGGTTCTACAACAATTAAGTAGTGGAGATAGAGACCAGGGAGTAATTTTAATGCTATCAGACTTAATGAAGTCCACCAGCAGAGAGGAGTCAGATTCGATATCAATATAGTTAAGTTTTTGGACTTACAGAGAAACAAACCTTCTAGAAGAGCCCTAGCTTCAGCTAATAAGGGAGAGAGCTTACCATATAGGTTACCAGAAGCATGAATAAGTGTACCTTCGTGATCTCTAAGAATAACACCAGCAGCAGCTTCCCCATTATAATTCACAGACGCATCCGTGTTAAGTTTAAGTCTACCAGGATTAAGCGCAATCCATTTAGATACTAAGGGTCTAGTAACATGCCTGTAGACAAGGTTAAATAGACCAAAACTAGCAGCAATGGTTCTATCATTAGCCTAGTGAAGAGGTTTGAAAATACCATCAGTATTCATATAAAAGATAGTTTTATAGACTTCTTTTATTATAAAAGCAGAAGTTATAAAAGCATTTTTGAATTTAGCAAAGTTTCTATATTTCCAGGTTAGACTAAAAATGATTGTAGGGATAACAAATCTAATATGGTTACATTTATTAGTGAATCTATACCAGGTGTTAGTCATATGAATAGGAGTCATATATCTGTAAATAATGATGTTAAAAATATGAGCGAAATGAAGCCAAACTCCCCAGACAGTATCACAAGCTATAAACAGATGCTCAGTAGTTTCAAAGTTAGGACAGAACTGACATTTAGAGGTGACAATCATGTGTCTACTCCTAAGAACAGAATCAGTAGATATATAGTTTTTAATGACTTTCCAATGAATGAATGCATGTTTTTTAGGAGTTAAATCATTCCATATCTTAGAAAACATTTTAGATTTACTATAGTGATGTCTAGTGCATTCCCAAGTGCTTTTAAGGTTGAAGTAACCATTAGTAGATAAACTCCAAAGAATTCTATCATGACTATTAGGATTAATAATACAATTACTAATACGGTCAATATCTTCTTTACTGATAAGATTATTAATGTTAGACAGGTTCCAATGATGACCAGACCAGTATAGGTTTACCTTTTCATTATGAAACCAGTTGTTGTCAATAGAGCTATCCAGAACCAATAGGGGCTCTGAATTAGACCATCTGTCCAACCAAAAGCTGGCATTACCATCCCCAAGAGACCAGCAAATGAAATGCTCAGCTACAGGCCTTATCTTTATCAATCTGTTCCAAACCATAGAACCTTTAGAGTTGCTATTAAGTTGTAAAGGATGCTTCTTACCACAATAAATGTCTTGAATCAGATTGGCCCATAGCATTTTGTTATCTCTAAACTGCATCCAGAGCTTACAAGAGATAGAAGTTTGAACATCAGACAGGTTTCTGATGTTTAAACCACCTTCATTAAAACTTTTACAGACACTCTTCCAAGCACACCAATGGACCCTGTGATCAGTTCTAGTAGATCCCCACAGAAAACTATTGAAAGCCTTTTCAATATTGGAAATGACATTGCTAGGAATGATATTAGTATGCATCCAATAGATAACAATATTCATTAGGACAGAATTAATAAGCGTTAATCTACCAGCAAATGATAGATGCTTAGATTCCCAAGTAGCAATACGATCGTTAATTTTCTTAAGCGATTTAATGTATATAGCAGATTTGTTGTTAGTACTAATAGTAATGCCAAGGTAAACAGTGGGAAGAGAAGTATTATTAAAGCCAGTAATATTAGCGATAGATCTTATTCTAGCTACACAAGTACCATTAGCAATTATAACCTTAGTCTTGTGTTTGTTGATAGCTTGACCATAAATGGCTTGATAATCCTGTAAAAAATTACTAAGAGATACCAAAGTAGCATCCTTACAGTTAGTAAATAATAAGATATCGTCAGCAAAAGCCAAATTGCTAATACATAACTTACTACGACTTTTATACCTCATACCCTTGTTATTGAGAAAAATGAGAGAAATACCTCTTAGAAGAACTTCCTCAGCTAAGATAAAAAGGCTAGGAGAGAGAGGATCCCCCTGCCTAAGCCATTTCACAGTCTTAAAATACCCATAGGAAGTACCATTAATAAGAATGGAAACACTAATATTAGAAATCATACTATAAATGAGATCAATAAATCTGTTAGAGAAACCAAACTTTTTAAGAACTTTCATAATGAAGGAATGGCTAAGCTTATCAAATGCTTTGCACATGTCAAGTTGGAAAATAATGTTGTTATGCTTAAGTTTTCTATTTAAATAAAAAAGAAGCTCTTTAGCAGTTAATATATTAGAGTGAATAGAATTACCCGGGACAAACCCACCCTGAGTATTAGAGATAATTTTAGGCAATAGAATGACTAGTCTATCATTAATAAGCCTAGCCATTATTCTGTTAAGCAATGTACATAGACTAATAGGGCGATAGTCAGACCAACTAACAGGATTAATGGACTTAGGAATAAGGCATATACCAGTAGCAAGGACCCCTTTAGGAATATTAAACCCTCTAATAAAATGATGCAATGCAGATACAAGATCTAGCTTAATAACATTCCAACATTGTTTATAGAAAGTTAGATTGAAACCATCCAAACCTGCCACACTAGATGCCTTAAGACTGCTGATAGTTTTATAAACTTCATCTTCATTAAGGAGCTTCAAAAGACTTTTATTATCTTCCTCAGTGATCACATTAGGAATAGTATCAAACATGCAGACTATCTAACTCGTTCTGCTTGTCTTTGTAGGGACTGGTGGCCAGAGCTTTGGTGAAGAAGTCAACAACAGAAGCACCTATAACATCCTTATCCAGAATCCAAGAGTAGCCTTCTTTGACACCATTAATAGCGTTCTTTTTTCTTTTAGTTGTAACATAACTGTGAAAAAACTTGGAGTTATTATCTCCATCTTTTACCCAATCCACATTACATTTCTGTAACCAATATTCATCTTCAACTTTGTAAGAATTTAAAAGTAATGCATTAGCTTTATTGAGATCTGCCTTGGTTAAATTGCTATTAGCTTGCTGATGAATTGTTTCAGCCCTAAGAACCTCATCCTCAAGAGCTTTGATTTTACAGAATATATTACCAAAATGCTCCCTGTTCCAAACACAAAGACAGGCTTTTAATCTTTTTAACTTAAGCCAAAAGATGGACAGTGGGTCACCTTCCATAGCCTGAGCCCAGTTCTTAGAAACAACAGACATAAAATCATCATCCATTAACCACATATTCTGAAATCTAAAACTCTTGTTATAAGCATGAGATAAATTAGAAGCACTAATTAATATAGCAACATGATCCGACCCAGTTCTAGCCTTATGCAATACAGTAGTATTATTGAATAAGCTAAACCAGGCATTGTTAATAAAGACCCAATCCAGACGACGCCCTTTAGCCTTGTTAGACCACGTGAAACGTGAACCAGCAAACCCAGCCTCTTGAAGCCTACAATCACGAATCATTCCGTTAAAGTCATCAGCACTGTTTTCACAGAATCTAGCACATCCCACCTGATCATCTATAGATCTGATAGCATTAAAATCATCACATATCAACCAAGCTTTATCAGTATCAGTAATGTTATTTAAAGTATCCCAAAGACTTAACATGTTTTGACGTTGGCATTTAGCATAAACAATCGTGAACAAAGAGCTAGTATTAAGAAGAACATGGATGGCTTCAATGTGTAAACACTGAGCATGATCAACAAGAACGTTAACCAAGATACTATCATGCCAAAAAATCCATATTTTATTAGTTATATTACTAGCATAATGACTGAAACCAAGCTTAGCAGCATAAGTACTAAGATTTTTACAACCAATTAAAGGCTCCTGAATAGCCACAATGCAAGCCTTGTTCTTATTAGAAAGATATTTGAGTCTTCGAAAAGAAGATTTATCCTTTACTCCTCTAATGTTCCAATTTAGTATATTAATCATAAGTAAGTGAACGTTTAGAGTTACTTGGAACCGAAAGCTGTCGAGAGTTTTTTACCAGCCCTTTCTTCCTTGCTTGTTTAACTTGCTTACTGATTATCGAACTGAATTCCTCTTCATCCTCCGATGTGTCTTTCCTCAGTTGGCTTCTTGTTAACCTTTTCCCAGGTAAGACCCATTTTTCCCTAGTAGCCTTAGCTTGGTTTTCAGTAGAAACTTGAGGGCTATTTTTATCAACTTTAGGTGAAGAGAACTCAGAAGCTAAGTTTTCATATTCCAAGTTGTTGTTAACATCTTTAGGACTTTGAAGCGCACCAATTATTTCATCCTTTTTACTGATAAAACCATGGTCAACACCTTGAAGATTCATTTCCACATTGTTGTCCTCAACACCTTGAAGATTCATTTCCACATTGTTGTCCTCAACACCTTGTAGATTGTTTTCAGTATTGTTATCTTCATAGTTGTGCAAACCAGGATCAGAACGAGCATCATTCTTATCTACAAAACTTTCCCGTTGTGGAGTTTTTGGAAGACTCCCATACTGAGAACCCTTTGGGGAAGCACAGATTCTAGAACTATTCTTAACAGTGTTGAAACCAAACTCCAGAGTTTGAACAGCACCATTTATCTCTTTTAAAGAGACCACATTATCATCTTTAGTTTGAACTTCACCCTTGTGACAAGCAGCGTCAGCACAAGCCTTTAAAAGATCATCTTTCTTAATTTCTTGGACCTCACCTTGAGTTTGCTTGACAGCAGTGTTCAACTTTTTGCATTGATCAACTTCATGTCCGATGTGGAAGCAAGACTTACAGTATTTAGGCATATTGAGGTAAGTGATCCTCACCCAACAACCACGATTACTGCCAAAACCAACCCAAACATCATTGTATATTTTTCCAGCAATGTTCATTTCGATTCTGGCCAAACAATGATTATAATGAGCCCTGTTCTTCGAAGGAACCTTAACCTCCATAGGAGATCCAAGGGAGGAAGAAATATAGGTAATGATTTTCTTGTTATACATGTGCTCTGGGAGATCTTCAATCTTTATCCAGATTGGAGTTATCGAGCTTTCGAACTTAACATTGAAGCCTTCAGACCACTTCAACAATCTAAACCTCGTGGAGCCAATAGTCCAAACACTTCTCTTCCAAAGTTTGTTGTAATCTTCGAAAGATTCAAAGTCAATTAATATGTGCCTGGAATCTTTAATAGAGTAGTTAAATTCATGAACAAAATGAAAGTTGTTGAGAAAATCCATCAACACGGTTCTTTTAGGCAGGTCAGCAGAACATTTGCACACAATCGTATGCTTCGATTTAGACTTTAAATATAGCAGAGATTTATCATCATACTGTAAGGACACATGATCATCCTTATAGGCTATGTTTTCTTGCACCACAGCGTCATCCTTGTGACAAGCAGTCACAGCATTTGCGAAAGAGACTCCTTTCCACTTGTTAAGATTTCCTTCCGATTCTTGACAATCTTTGATAGACGAAGAGCCATAAACTTCTTGAACTGATGGAAAATGCTCCATAAATAGAAACAAAACAGAAGCCAAGCACAGACTTAGAGGATTAACATAATGCCAGATTCTTCATTGAGACCGAAAAAGCAGATAAGTGGAGAATCTTCAGCAAAGATGATGAGATAGAAAAGAATCTACCATTGAAGAAAATCAGATGAACTGAGAAGGAGAAGATCAGGGGTTACAGAGGATAGGATGCTACAGCAAAAGATAAAGAGATAGAAATGAATCTATCAAAGGAACAGAGCAGATCAGATCAGCGGAGAATGAAAAGATTGCCGGAGAAGATGAACGGAAAAGAACAGGGGTTACAAATTTGAATTTTGGAGCGCGGGAGCGCTTTTCATATCAATATAGTTGTACAGTTAATGATGAGGATTCTCTTAAGTTGAAAGTATTACGTTTGAAAATTTTAAAAAATACTATTAAAAGATTATCAAAATTATCAAAAAAAATTAATAAAAAAATTATATAATATTTTTTTTTAAACAAAATTGTTTCCCACTTTCCTAAATTTCAAGTTCTAAAACAAAAATCCATCATACATAAAGTATTACGTTTGAAAATTTTAAAAAATACTATTAAAAGATTATCAAAATTATCAAAAAAAATTAATAAAAAAATTATATAATATTTTTTTAAAACAAAATTGTTTCCCACTTTCCTAAATTTCAAGTTCTAAAACAAAAATCCATCATACAGTTTTGATTCATTAGATATTCGGTTGTATATATGAAATTTGCTATATCAAAATTTCTTTTTGTTAAATCAATATTTCCATTAAAAACAAATTTCCATTATTAAGATTTTTTTATGGAAGTTAAAATTGTAAATGATGGGAGTTTCGATATAACAAAAACATATTTTGATCCCGCTCGGTTTTTATCTAACAAAAAAATCTAGTATAATCCAACTCTATTTATCTATTTATTTATTTATATATAAAATAAGATATTGATTAAGATCTAAGACCAAACCATTTTAGATATTTTATCTAACTATTTTTTTAAGCTTAAATCAAATAATAGTCTCTAACTATGCTGTTTTTTTTTCATTTAGTCTCTCGACTTTAAAATCACCGGTTTGGGTCTTTTGACTTGACAAAATTTATAAATTTAGTCCATAGCGCGTAGTATCTTCTCAAATGCAGCCATGTGCAACCAAAATCAATTGGAGAAATGTTGCACAAATAGTCCTTCAGTTTTGAATTCATTTTTGTCAGCCAAATTTAATAACTTTTATCTTTTTCTTTATTATTTTTTTATTACTCTAATAACAAAGTATCGCAAATTTTTGAGATACTATTTTGTTTTATTTTCATTTTATTTATCTTCCACACAAATCGTTCATAGTGGCAAAGCAACTCGAGCAAAAAACATAGGTCTCTTTTTCTAATGGCAAGAAATAAAAAACAATCAATTGATTCGAATTTCTAAATAAAGCTTACGAATTTCAATCCAGCTTCATTACAATGACCTAATAGCCAAATCCATTACTCAAACCCTCAAATCCACTTATAACACTAACCAAGTACCCAATGGTATTAAAGTTATATGCTAAAAAAACAGAAAAACTAATAAGTCTTATGCTTTAAAGAAATCTAATACAACTATAATTAGATTACAAGATATCACAGATCAAAATACAAAAACACCAAGTTTTGACATAGTGAAACAAACCAGAAAATTATAATACAAAGATCTACAAAAGAACCCAAGATCGAAGAACTAGTGAGGGTTTTGTCTATATATCTTCAAGTATGTCAATGAGAGGATAATAATAATTATAGACACAAAGAACACAAGTAGTAGAAGAATAATTCTGGCTAAACCTTCCATCAAATATCAGTATAAAGGTGAGTCTAGTATGTAACGAAGCAAGCACAAGTATATCAAACCCAGTCCTAGCTTCAATGCTAAATCCTGTATCTCACCCATTTTGTTCGCACATAAAAATATCTAATCTCATAGATTTGGGTTTTAAGAAACAAAAAGGATATGTTTGATTCCCAAAAAATGATTTGATTTTTCAACAATTTGAGATGAGATCTTGTTCGAAATTGGTGTGAAAGAAAGTGGGTTTTAAAATGAAAAAAAAATAAGAAAACAAAGTATCGTAAATTTGCGATTTTGGTGATGGTTTCCAAATTGACTTTGGTGACACATGGCTACATCTTAGAAGAGACCACGTGTCATGGACTAAATTGATAGATTTTTACAACTTTATGGACCTAGACAGGTGATTTTGAAATCGAAGGTCTAAATGAAAGTAAACGGGATAGTCGAGGGACTACTTCGTGATTTAAGCCCTTATTTTCATATCTTTCTTAGAAATACCTATTTAAATTTTATATTTACTATATAGTACACAACTATTTTTTAATAATACCTAAAGTACCCGCTTATACAAAATCATCAAACGCCTTTCTTTCTATCTTTTGGGTTTTTTATGATTTTAGCTTTTAAAAAATACTTATTTTTAAATCATAACTCATGAAAAAAATTGAAACTACCATTAATTTTATTTATTTTACATGAAAAAAACTAGATTCATGAATGCTATTGTCTGAATTTACTTTTGACGAGAGACGAGAGATGCAAAGATGATAGACATTGAGATGAGAGACCGAGAGTTATGGACGGAGAGAAAAATAGTTACGGGACGAGAGACCGATAGCTTCCAATTGAGAGACGAGAGATGCAAAGATAAGAGACAATAATTACAAGATAATAGATGAGAGTTGCGCGCAGAGGCAAAGAGACGAGTGATGAGATTTGCCAGACGAGAGACGAGAGACGAGAGTTGCGGAAAAAGGTAGAAGAGTTACGGCATAATAGACGAAGGATGAGAGTTGCGAGACTAGTGTAAAATAAAAAATTTAAATGATAGATGCGAGACCATAGTTAACTAGGCTTGCAAAAATAATCAAAATATTTCAAAAAATATCATTCATAGATCTAGTTTTGTTTGTATTAAAAAAACTAATTGTACATCCATATTTTTGTCTGAATTACCATTTAAAAGATACGAACTTTTACGAAAATTAATTTAAGAAAATAAAGAAAAAAAATATGTACACTTGTTTGCTGATTTTATATAAAATGGTATATTGGATAAAGAGTTTTTTTGAATATTTTGGGTACTAGGCCATAATAGTTTTCAGGGATGGGTCTTGGACTTTTCGTTGTTTACGGTTTTCAATTAAATTTCATTAAATATAATCTAGTTTTGGCATATCTTTACATACTTAAGATTTGAGTTCTAAGGCTTGATTTGGAGAAATTTAGGTTATGATATTTTGTTGTGTTCTTGTTTTTTTAATATTAGAATTTTGACTAACGAGGTTGAAACCTTATTTATCTAATTAAATATTTCGACCCAATGGGTCAACATCAGCAACAGTTTTAGTCGTATTATATTTGATTTGAATATTTTATGATTATTATATTTTAATCTTTTTCATATTGAATATAACAGGATGGCACCCAATAATTTTTGAAGAACTTATTTTTATAAATGGATTGGAGAAACTATACCAACGACAACGATGAAAACTATGTGGTAGGTGATAAAGAAATGGAAATTTAGGAACTAAAGTGTAAACAATAAATTGTTATGTAACAGATGGTAAAGTTAGAGAAGGAATTCAGAATATGTATTTTAGTCAAAGATTAAGAGTGCAATTTACCCTTTTATGTAACTGTTTTCAGTTGTAAGCTAAGTCTTTGTGCATCTATATAAAGGCCAAAGCTGAACTACTAAAAGGGTTGGATTTCTGAGTTAAAACACTTGCACACTTTGGTTTTCTCTATCTGAAATCCATTTCTCTCTCTAAAACATTTCTTCTCTTGTTTACTACGGCAATCTCAAAATAATTAAACTCACTAAATTGGCGACTTCACTAGGGACAACTGACAATCAGTGTCTATTCTACCAGTTCGAATTTTATTAATCTAGAAAAGCGATCTTGAAACTTTGCGATGAATACCGAAAATAACTCGTTGGTTGATCAACTATCGAAACGTTAAGAGAAGATATACAAAGGAATGAAAATAGACCAGAAGGATCTGTTCCGATCCAAACTCAATCTGATATAAAAACGCGTATAAACCAGCTTTTGGATAAGATAAATGCATTAAATAAGAAATACGAACAAAGAGAGCATGAAATTCACTCGGCAAATCTGAAGGCCTAAGTGAGACAACTGAATGAGCAAACTGAAATTGGAAACCAATCAGATCGATCTTGCACTGATCGTCAAATCAGGAATGAACAGAAGAAGGCGCGCTTCAAAGCTCCAAAAAAACATTATTCTTCTCGAAAAGGAAAGAAAGATAAGCAAAAGTGTGTCACATCTAGTGACAAGGAGGTTGAGAGCTCTGACGTAGGTTTTAAAAGGTATAGGGTTCTTCGAAACAAGAGAAAGAACAACCTCGAAAACATAAGAAAGATCACAAATCTAGGAGAGATATTATACCTCAATGTTTGAGGGACTCTAATTTGTGTGAAGGAAACACATCGAATCAGTATGATGAGGCTGATCGGAATTTATATCCAGTTATGGAAACTGAAGATTAGTATGTTCAAGGTGTCGATTGGAGGAATTCTCCATTAACAAGTGAAATCATATCTATTATGCTTCCAAAGCGTTTTAATATCGTAAAGGTTGAGAAGTTCGATGCGATGCAGGATCCAGACGATCATATCGAACAATTCAAAAATTACATGATGAACTTCGAAGACAACGACAGGCTGGTGTGTCGTGCTTTCTCACAGACTTTTAAAGTAACAGCTTTGAAGTAGTACAACCGGATTTCAAGGGGATCCATTTCGAATTTTAGAGAATTTTTACTGCTTTTCGAAGGCAGTTTGTTGGTAGTAAAGAGATCAAAGCAAATGGTGATACAATTATCCAGTGCAAGGAGGCAGCTGGAGAAAAATTGAAGGATTACACAAAAGGATTTGTTTTGACAAAGGTAAGTTTGGATAAGTGTGAAGAGTCAGTGGCAATGGCAGTATTTGCCAAGGGTTATTGCTAGGGGACTTGGCTAATGAGACAACGAAAAGGAGGGCTTTAACTTTTTGGAGCATTAATAGTTCAGGTTGAAGATCAAATCAAAGTTGAAGAATTAACTAGGGTCTAAGGAGGAGCGGCTAACGTTCCAAAAAATTCAGGATATGTGTCTCATAACCAAGGACAATCTTCAAATGCTAATCAGCAAGCGCGTCCGAGGAATAAAAATTTACCTCCTCGAACCGGGGGATATTTGAACCAAGCCCCATCTTACAATTACAACAGGCCAATGCCAAATCAGTGGATAAGGCCTAATTATTATACGGATCTGACTGAAAGCGTGAATGCAATTTTTAATAAAACTAAGAGTTATGTAAATTTCAGGAAGCCCGCACCAATCAACAGGCCAAGAGAGGAACAGAACAATAATTTCTGTAGATACCACAATGATATTAGGCATGACATCTATGACTGCATTGCTTTGAAAAAATAGGTCCAAATTCTGATTGAGAATAAAGTTGTTGACTTATGTGAAGTCACAGGTAAGCGCATCGAAAACTCCAACATCGAATTTGCAGCCAACCAATCCAAATACACAAGCTAAAAATTTAATCGTTCTAGATTCTAAGGTTGATGAGTTTGATGCTGCCTCGAAGTGTCTGGATAAGGTTCCAGATAGATGGATTTTAATGGCGGATAAAGAACCAATAAAGAAAGGACATGTTCAAAGTCTGTCTGAGTATTTCGAGTCAATGGCCATTTTGGGGGTGATTCAATGACTGGTAATACCTATAGTTCGAGGAAAAGACATGTTGTTAATTTGACAACTCAGATTGATAAGATAATGTCCACTCATTTGTATAAAAAGAAGGACATTCATTTTATTTTTTTCGATGAGGATGATTTGCGAGGAACTGTGGGGCCGCATGAGGACGTAGTAGTTATTAGGGCAGAAGTCGCTGGTGTTGAAATTAGAAGCACACTTATAGACACTGAGAGTTCTGCGAACGTCCTTTTTAAAGAAACGTGTGATAGGATGCGCAACCCTCCTCAAAATTCCCAATCAGAGCGCACAATCATTGGTTTTACTAGAGTGACTGCACGGGTAAATAGGAGAATTCGAGGGGGGGGGTAAGTTTTGGAAATGGACACTTCAAGAAGAAGTTCCAAGTGCTTTTTATGGTGGTGGGTTGTCCCACAAGTTATAATACCATTTTTGGAAGGTCGTGGTTGTCATGGATGTATGGCATTATGTCAACAGTTCACCGGTGCTTTAAGTATGTGGTTGGAGATCGTGTGGGGGTCGTTCGAAGCGACCAAAAACTTGCAAGGGAATATTATGCCACTGTACTTCGAATTCGAGGATCCAACAGTGGAGATATGATGAATGAATAGAAATCAGAGGGTTAACCTCAGATTTTGATGAAAAGGTTGACGATCTGAGGGAAACCCTAGGGTTCTTAATAGTAAGTGAAGAAATTGAGGAGTATACTTTTTCTGATGGAAAAGAACTTTGAATAGGAACCTTACTGACCCCAGTTATACGTCAACGATTGATATTATTTTTGTCTTATAATTTGGATGTTTTCTCTTGGAAAAAAGAGGATGTGATAGGCGTGCCTATCGAAATAATCTGATATAGTTTAGTTCTTAATTCAAAGGTAAAGTCGGTAATCCAAAACAGAAGGGCATTTTCGTCAGAAAAAGCAGAAGCAATTGTTTCTGAAGTGGATCGTTAAACCAGGATTAGACATACAAGGGAGTCACAATATCATTTATGGACAACAAATATATTTGTGGTCAAGAAGAAGAACGGAAAGTGGAGAATGTGTGTGGATTTTACATACTTAAATCGAGATTTTCCTGAAGAACCATTTGTTGTTCCTCGAATAGACTAGCTAATTTATTCCAGTTCAGGAAACAAAGTATTGACTTTCATGGATGCTTTTGCGAGATATAATCAAATCCAGATGGATCTGAAGGATCAAGATGTACTACCTTTATCACTAACATGGGTTTACATTGCTATAAGGTTATGCATTGTGGATTAAAAACGTCGGAGTTGCTTATCAGAGATGAACGAATAAAGCATTTGCCACTCAGATTGGAAGAAACATAGAGGTGTACATCGATGACATGGTGGTAAAGATCTTAGTGGATGATGCACACTTGGAAGCTTTAGAGGAGATATTTTTTAATTTAAAGGAAATAAAGTTAAAGCTTAATCCTGAAAAGTGTACTTTTGGAGTTCGATCAGGGAAGTTCTTAGGCTATGTTATCAGTGAAAGAGGGATAGAAGCTGACTCAAAATAATTGAAAGTTGTAGTAGAAATGAATTCACCTTGAACCATCAAAAAAGTGCAAGTTTTGACAGGAAGGTTAACAGCACTTAATAGATTTATCTCTAGATTTTCTGATAAATGTTTTCCTTTCTTTCAAGTGTTGCGAGGGCCAAAGAAATTTGAGTGGACTTCGGATTGTGAAGCGGCATTTACAAGCATCGAGAATTTATTATCATCATCAGAGATTTTATCATAGCCTAGAAGTGGAGAACCTATCTTTTTATACATTGCGGTATCGTATTTTGTAGTAAGTGCGATATTGATAAGCAAAGACTCGGGAATTTTGAAGCCGATGTACTATGTCAGTAAAAGTTTAGTGGCGGCAGAAAAAATATATTTGAAGCTCGAGAAGTTAGCATTAGAATTAATTGTGGTTGTTTGAAATATGCGCCCTTATTTTCAAGCCCATACAATTGAAGTTCAAACTTCATTTCCCTTTAAAAATGTTTTGCAATGTCCTGATATTTCGAGGAGAATGACTAAGTGGTGAGTGGAGTTGGGAGATTATGATATTTTGTCTACACCTCGAATTGCAATTAAAGCTCAAGCTTTGGCAAATTTTCTCGTTGAATTTCATTCGAGTAGTCGGATATAGAAGACAGTAAATATGTTTTACTAGTAAATTCGATGTGGGTTGTTCGAACAGATGGTGGATTTAGTGTTGTGGGATGCAGCCCTGGAGTTCAGTTAGTTTCTCTATCTGGAGAAACAATGCTTCAGTCTATCAAATTTGGTTTTCACGCCTCCAACAACGAAGCTGAATATGAAGTTGCCTTGGCTGGTTTGAGACTTGCAAATATATGTGGAGCAAATTCAGTGCGGTTAGAGACAAATTCTCAGTTAGTAGCAAATTAAGTATCTAGAAAATATGTAGCAAAAAAGGATCGCTTAATTTTGTATCTTCGAGAGCTTCGAAACTTGATGCTATTATTTGATCATATTGTTGTGGAACATATAAGTCGAGGAAGTAACGCAGTGGCTGATTCGTTAAAAAATATTTCTTATAAGGAAGAGTATCCTTGGATCTTGCTACAAGAGAGTCCTTCGATTTTGACTAAGTCAGACTAGTGTGATTATATAGAGGAATTTTTTGTCACTACAGATTTAGTCTGAGACAATTGTCGAACTGATATTTTAAAATTTTTGATTCGAGGAGCACTACCTGATGATTTGAAAGTGGCCAAAAAATTACGAGGCAAAGCTTTTAGATACATAGTTTTGGATGGAGTTTTGTATAAGAAATCATTGAGTAGGTCATTATTACGATGTTTGAATGTGCAAGAATAATAAGAAGGTTTATCAGAGTTGCATGATGGAGAAGGATTAGCTCATTGTGGGTTTAAAGCTTTATCTCGTCGAGTTTAACTTGCAGATATCTATTGGCCTTCGATCATGAACGATGCAAAAAAATTGGTTCAAAACTTGATACTTGTCAAAGGTTTGCTAATTCTATTCATAAGCCGGCAATTTCACTTATGTCTATTACCGAAGACATACCATTTGATAGATGGGGAATTTATTTAGTTGGGCCTTTGTTGATGGCATCTAGAGGGCGGCAAATGATAATTGTTGCAATAAACTGTTTTACAAAGTGGGCACAAGCAGAACCGTTATCCGGAACGAAAGCAAAAGATGTGATTAAATTCATTGTAAACAGTATTCGTTGTCGTTTTGGAGTACCTCGACGAATTACCAAAGATAATGGACCTTAATTTAATAATAAAGAAATGACTTCATTCCGCGCTTCAAATGGGATTCAACAATGTTTTTCAACACCTTTTCATCCCCAAGCAAATGGACAAGTGAAGGTGACAAATGGATCTATTTTAGAAGGTTTGAAGAAGAATTTAATATGGGCAGCAGGAAAATGGCCAAATTATTTGCAAGAAGTGTTTTGGGCTTATCGAACAACTCCTATGAAAGCTACTAAAGAAACTTATTTTGCTTTAGCATATGGAATGGATGTTGTCAGCCCTATGGAATCTACGATGTCATCTTTTAGAATAACCCAATAGTCTGAAAAATCCAGTGAGGAAGCTAAAAGAAAAAATTTAAATCTGATTGTTGAGAAAAGAGTTCAAGATTGTTTAAACGTAATCCATTATCAAAATTTTATGAGGAACTGGTACAATTCGAGGGTAAAATGAGGGAGTTTAAAATAGGTGATAAAGTGTTGAGAAAAGTATTCCTGCATACTGAGGAGAAGAGCCTCAAAAAATGGCCTTGAATTAGGAAAGACCTTATGTGGTTGTTGAATGGATAAAGCCAGGGTCTTATCACCTTTGTGATAGTCAGGGGAGGATGCTTCAACACCCGTTGAATATACAGCATCTGAAGTTATACTGGGAATAGGTATGTTGTATTTTGAATTTGTTTCTTTTGGTTGATTAGTGCACTCTTTCCTACCTTGTTGGCCTAGGGGGTTTTTAATGAGGCACTATGTACATATTCAACATTTTCAATAAGATGTATATTTGGCCAATGGTTGTTTACAAGTGTTTATTTAAACTATCTTCATAACTGATCAAAGACTGATCATCTTTGAGGTTGATCAACAGTAGAATGTTCCGAAGTGTTTAATACACTTTTCGAAGAAACAACCATGTTCAAACTGCTACATTCATTTAATGCACTATGATATTCGAAGTGTTACGTTCAATAAACGCACTGTGATTTTCGATGTGTCACGTTCATTCAAATTCACTATAACACTCGAGGGATTGCATTTTGTAATAATTGTTTAAAGTATTTTATTATGTTTTAACTTCGAATATTTAGTATAAGTAAAGGTTAAATTTACTCATAACTTAATGAAAAATATGAAGTATAAGCAAAAACATTTGTTATTTAGAATAATTCGATGGGTACGAGAGTTGTGATACTAATGTGAGAAATACAAAAAGATAATATAAATTCAAATGAAAGTAAAATTATTCATATGATTCCTCTTTGGATAATTCCTCTTCAGACGAGGAACTTGGGATAGGATCGAAGGCTTCGCTGGGGCGCCGTTCAACAAGAATGTCATTCCAAAATTTAGGAAGGTTTATCTTAGGATACGTAGCGTAAATTTCTCAAAGAAGTGTGATGGCCTTATTTTCTTTACCATTGTTGATAGCTGCCAGCATGTCCTTGGTACATTCATCTTCTGCAGCAGTGATAACGAGTTGTTTTTCCTTCTCAAAATCAGTATTCAATATGGCTATCTTATCGCTCAAGTTTTTATTTTATGATTCGCTTTTGGTAAGAGAAATCTTGAAGATCTTTGAACTTCTTAGTAGCTAAGTCTTGAAGGTGTTTAGCTTTGGGTTGATCTATCTCTTGTTGATGCAAAGTGTTTAGACTCTCTTTCTCGATTTAGTGTTATTCTCGTAAATTCCTTTTGACAAATAGAAGTCCTCTGATAAGCTCAGACCTTGCCAATTCAAATCCATGAAACTGATCTACTACACTGTTACAAAAATTCTCCCTCAAATATTTCTCAGCTTCGGAAATTCTTTTGTAGCGAACCATATCTTTGGCCATTCATTTCAGATGATTTTGAAAAGCCTCGATTCCGTGAGTAAGCAATTTTTCTGCGGTGTTAAGATCGGAAAATGGTTGAAGTGCAACGGGGACGTCTGGGTTTGGTGCAATATGAGGAAAATCCACTGGGCTAGGCCGAGGAATGAGATCTAAAGATGTAGTAAGAGCAGTAGGAACAATAATTTCATGATATGTTGCTTCGGAGGTAAAGTGTGCAGATCTCTTACTAAATTTGTGTAGGCGAGTTTGAACCTCTTGAATGATAAGATCCTCTTTTCCATTAAGTTCTTGTGATTCATTGAAGTTAATGAAACGGTCAGGATCGAAGTGATCATCACTTTGATTATCTTCAACAACAATTGTTCCCTTTTGTTGATTGGCAGCATCTTTGCTAGTCATTTCATTTTATTTTTGAGAACTTTGCCGATTCCCAGCAGCTACGATTTCGTCGTCATTAGATACTATGTCTGCTATGGTTGCAACTGTCTTTTTCTTCCTTTTCTTCTGGGGACTAGTGGAACATTTATTTTTTGAAGGTGTAACAGTTTTCTATTTTTTTGGAGAAGGTTCTCCCTTTGTTCCTTCTTTAATGGTTGAAAGTGTACTCTTTTTTTTCTTTTTGAACATGTTGGCTTTGGATTTTTTGAAGGGCTAGCATCAGATGTGCTAGATGCCTTTTTGTTCTTTTTAGCCTTTTTATTTTGAGGAATGTGGCTGTCTGATCTGTTGCGGATGGGTAAAAATACTTTGCAGTCGGGATGGATAAACCTTTTAACAGCTTATCGAGGGTTGGGTTGCTCTATCAATTTTTTGGGAGGAAAGACTCCAGCTATGATCGGAAGTAAATGGATGTTGAGGAAATCGATGGGTTCGAAGGCTGTGTGGAAAGCATTGTTCCATTCTGCCTCAGCCCAAGCCACAAGTTTAATGAATATCTCTTTAGCTCTTGCTCGACGAATGGCGTAACGCCTCAGAATTTCTGATAAGAATATATAAGTTGACAATGAATAAGCGTAACAACAGTTAAGTAATTCAATTTAGAAGATTAATATTACAATACTTCCAGTTACTCCTCCAGAAGAGGTTCAATCTCGATGGATTGACTTATGATATTTCTTTATCGTTTTCCTATGCTCTTGAAATGAAAATGAACTTTTACTTCCAGAACTTTTTCGCTTCCAAAAGGTCATCAATGAGTTTTAGGTCATTGTCTAATGTAAGATAGTGAAATGGAAACTTTGGTCCCTTGGACAATTTGGTCAAAGATATGAAATCTGTGATGCTGATTGGAATATTCGATAAGTGGAAAGCCATGATTACAGAAAGAAGTGTGAATCATTGGTTTGGTGTTACTTGGGTTGGGCACAGATCCAAAGAGTTTGAAGTAGTCAACTATCATCGGATCTAGTGGGAACCGAAGACCCTAGTTGATGATTTCTGGATAGACTACCAGCTCATCTTTTTTAAATATAGGGGTGTTTCTCTTTTTTTTAGAACACGAAGTGTAACGTTGTCTCCCATTCCCCATTGTTTCTTCAAATCCGATGTTTGATCCTCTTCGTAGTATATGTATAAAACACATTTCAAAGCAATGATATAATCTGCATCAAGAGTTCTTAGATTCTTACGAATTGATGCTCTTTCTTCTGTGGATATAATAATCAAACTTTTCTTCTTTCTTGGTTTGTGAATCTTTTTCTGTGTGGCATTTTTTTATTCCTTCGAGGTTTCCTCTTCGGTATCAGCTGCATTGTTTGATTGAGTAGCATCGGAATCAACATCTGCTTTTGACGTGTCGTCTCTCAGTTTTGGAGGGTTTTTTGAGGGACTTTGTTGAGACGATGTGGCTGTCTCAACAATTTCCCTCGGGGGAGGATATTTGGTAGATGGATTTGATGTAGCATCGACATCGTGTCCTATAGCTATAAAAGTCTTTTTCTAGGATCTTGTGAAAGATAAGTTGAGGAAGGGGTTGCTTCGGATTGTTTTGAAGAATATATATTTACCTCGCAAATAATTCGAGGTGTTGAAATTTGAGGTGTTCTTGGATTTCAAGTTTTTGAAGATTGACTTTCTTCTGTAATAGGTGTAGGCGAAAAGACAAGAAATTTGGAGGGTTCGAAATTACCGTAATTGACGGTATTTGTGAATGTTTTGAGGGAAGCATTGCTTATCAACCCAGCAACTCTATATTATTCTGCTCTTTTGCTGATGCAGAAGTAATCATAAGCTCTTAAGAAAAAATTATTGTTAAGTGTTGGGGATTTAGGTTTTTTGGAAATTATAGCCTTAGATCTTTTGGATCTTGAGCGTTTTCTCATAAACTGATTGAAGGTTGATCGGAAAATATGAATTTTCTGGTGGAAATAACCAGTACATTTGAAGAAAACGGTGAAGATAACAGAAGAGTTGGGATGTTTTATCTGTTTCTCTCTCAAGGAATTTTATTTATGAAATGAAGAGTGAGTTGCAAAGGAATTTATAGGAGAAATAAAGATGTGTGCATAAGTGGAAAAGGTTTGTGTTGATTGGGCATAATTTGAAGCGGTTGCGTTTATGGGTTCAACATCTGTTATACTAGGTGTTTAGGTGTAAGCCTAGAACCTAGGAAAATGTGATTTGTTTTGAAATAGACTTGACATTTAAATTTATTACTTTTGCTTCGAATTTAACCCAGCGGATGATTATCTGTGGACGTATTTCGATGCATCAGAATGATCGGTTTGTGTCGGATTATGGAAGAGGAAGTTATCATTGTTATTGACAAGATTCGAAGTTAATTAGTTCTCATTCATTTACTGACATGGGAACTAAGGGGGCTACTGATAAGGAAATGAAAATTTAGGGACTAAAGTGTAAACAACAAAATGTTATGTAACAGATGGTAAAGTTAGAGGATGAATTTAGAATATGTATTTTAGTCAAGGACTAAGAGTGCAATTTACCCTTTTATGTAACTTTTTTCAGTTGTAAGCTAAGTCTTTGCGCCTCTATATAAATACCAAAGCTGAACTAATAAAGGGGTTGGATTTCTGAGTTAGAACACTTCCACACTTTGATTTTCTCTCTCGAAAATATATTTCTCTCTTTAAGATGTTTTCTTCTCTTGTTTACTAATGCAATCTTAAATAATCAAACTCACAAATAGTTATCTTTGACTATCTTCACCCCTACCTCCAGAGCCCCTTCATCATTGGAGGATGAAGAAAAATAGGTTGAGGCTCAACCAAGTATAAACCAGGAGGAATTCATGCAGTTCGTAACAACTTCATACTTTGAGATTATATTAGAGACATTGAATTATACAAAAATATTATAACGAAACCACTGATGAATATTATGTATATTATGTTATAATTAAAATAATATATATCTTCTTTTATGAGAGATAATGAGGTATGCATATTTGGATTGACAGTGCGAACAAACAACTACTGACTTGGGACTTGAGCTACCAACAAAATATCGAGGAAATAGTCAATTATATTGTCTTTGGGCCTATATTGGACGTTTTGAACCCTTGGTACCCGAATAGCCCACTAGGATGCATATTCATGGAAAATGGCATTTAGAGACCAACATCTTCCATTTTTATTTTGGGAAGATAACAATCCCACTAGAAAATGTAGCCAGCATTACAAGTCTACAGGTGAGGATACGACTTGTCAACTTATGCAACAACAAAAACCAAGTGGTATGTGTTGAGGTTGTTTTATATTTCAATTAAAACAACCATAATAGAGATTAACTTTAAGAAGAGAAGTGGTTTAAGGATGACATGGTTGAATAGGACTTTCACTACCTTTTATTTTATTGTCCGATTAAATTCGGAGGAGGTACGGTTTTTTACACGAGCTTATATGTTTTTCCCGTTTGACTGGATTTTAAGATTCTGATATGTGATTTGTTATACGCTATGTATTAGTACATATGTTTTAAATTATAAAATTATATATAAAACATACCAAAAATCTAAATAAAATACAAATAATACATACATAAGTATTTGAAGTAAAAAAATAATAGTAAGGTAAGATAGTATACGTTAGAAACTATGTTTTTTTTTTCAGTTTTGAAACTGATTTTAACCCAACCGGATGAAATATATTGGATTCAGTAAATTAACTTAACATGTGATTCTGAACCAAGCAATCAAAATCAATATTTCAAAAAAGACCTTCTTATTTTAAAATTGTTTTTATTGATCTTTAAAAAAATTGATTTCAATCGCGTGTGTTGAAATCATTTACCAACATAATTTACTAAGTTTAAAATATATCGACCTGGTGGGTCGAAATAATTTTCAAAACTAAGATACATTATTTTTATTAGATGGGTTGTATTTGGTTTTACAATTTGGGATCAAAGTTATTTTGTTTCAATAATGGTTTTGTTCGAAACAATGATATTTAAAAATTAGGAATAATTAATAAATGTTTAGAAATACAAACAATTTGAATTACAACACAATAAAGTTACAGATATAACATAAAGAGTGGCCAGTCTTTGATAAGATTCGTAACCATGTGATATGGTAGTATAAAAAGCTAGATTTTGATGAAATTCACAATACATTCGTATAATGCATTAATTCAACAATAAGTTTATGTTGAAACTACTAAGGTCATATATGATGAATGACTAGTAGTGGTATATTCGGTTGGATGAAAACTTATATAACAGAATTATATATTATTATAATATATTAGAGAAATCAACAATATCTAATCCAACCCTAACAAGACTTATTAGACTGAATCATAGCCACTCAGCCGAAGTAGTGGCCAAAAGTTAGCGAACACATAACCGATAGGTTGTATGAGGTAATCATAGCTTCAACGTTTATCTTATTTCAAGAATAAAGTTAATAGGAAAAATTGAAATAAATCAATCACACCATAATATATTTAACGTGGTCCAGATCATGAAAAAATCAAACATCAACGGGTAACGAATACAATATATTTATAAGAGGTTACAATAAGTTCTTAAATACTAAAAAACTCAATCACTAACCTTTGTTACAAATCTCTCTTCTGAGCTTACAAAGAAACCATAAATCTCATGATACATATTCAAGTATTTATATTTTACCTTAGTACATTCTCTAAAACAAACTCGTAAATCTCATATATCATCTTCATTGTTGTTTTATCACGTCATATATTTACCACACACTATACTTCTTCTATTTATAAACTTAGATAAAATCCTATGAAAAATTTAATGGTGTTTGGATTGTGAATAAATCCTACATCCACGTGCACTAAACACTCTTTTATTAAATAAGTAGGTTAAAGAAAGACTCACAAACACAAAAGGCTCAATCACTATTTATTACAAAGATAAGATGATTCACTAAACTTTATATTCTATGTTTATTTATCACCTCATTTCTCTCTCAAAAGACATATAACATATTTTCTCACTTAAGAAATATGTTTCTCTTAAAACTATCGCACCACACCCTTGCATAAAAAAATTTATTTCTAATTTATAGGTTTCTCTTAGTTCATTTTTGAAGTGGAAAACTTTAGTGGAGAATCAAACCGGGAAAGTGCTGAAGAAGCTTCAAGTCTATAATGGCTTAGAATACGTGAACACGAAATTCACTAGCTATTGTGCAAATTTTGGCCTTTCATACAATGAACTGTAAGTGGTACTCCTCAAGATAACAAGCTTGTCGAGAGAATGAATCTAACCCTACTATAATGAATTAAATGTATGCTTCATACAGCTAGAATTCATTACATGTTCTGGGGAGAAGTTTTGAAAATATATTCAATATATTATCAACATAAGTCCATCTATGATGCTTAAGTTTCATTGTCATCAATAGGCTTGGACTGGAGAGAAACCTAAGCTTGAACATTTTAGAATGTTTGATGTGCATTCTATGCACATGTGAGGCAATATAAGCTTAGTTTAATAGAGCTAAAATGTTTATTTTTCGGCTATCCGGACGAAATAAAAGAGTATAGGTTATGGTGCCTCATATTTAGACATCAAAAGGCTTTGATAAACACGGACATGGTTTTCAATAAGGATGACATGTCATTAAAATAGACGGTGTACACTCAACCTAATATAGTCAAGAAGATATGTGAAGTTGATGATGCATCTGATCTACAAAGTGAAGTTAGGGATGCTTCTATCGAGAAAGATTTTGGACCTGGTTCCATTTTAGGTTGTATAAAGAAAGTTCAACTACTGCATGAGTCCAAAGATGTGTATGGGATTGGTGTCCAATTTCTTCGAATGGTCATACAGGAGAAAAACATGTTCTTGACAGTTATCAATTGGCGAGGGATAGAGCACGAAAACCAAGAAAACAGCCGTAGAGGTTTGGTTTTGCTAATGTAATTGGTTGCTTTTAATATTGAAATGCAAGGAGTTGTTCTTAAACCCAAGACATATCACGATGTTACCAAAAGTAGTAATGAAGAGAAATGGCTTATGGCCATGAAAGAAGAAATGAGATCTCTAAATAATATGAATATATGGATTCTTGTGAATCAGTTGAATGAATAGAATTCGATTGGGAGTAAATGGATATTCAAAATGAAGTCATGTATTTTTAGAATTGAGTTACCCATATACAAGGCTAGGCTCATGGCTAAGGGTTTTACTTAAAAGAAAAATGTAGATTTCACTGAGATATTTTTGCTAGTTGGGAAACAAACCTCTATTAGGGTTTTGTTGCCAATTGTTGCTAAATTTGATCATGAGCTATATCAGATGGATGTTATTATTTCCTTCCTACATGGTGAATTGGAATAGACAATTTACATGTGTCAACCGAAAGGGTTTGAAGAAGAAAATGAGGGTAATATGGGTTTGTTGAAGATGCATTTCTATAAGCTGAAACATTTGTTAAATCATTGAAATATGAAATTTAATTTTTTAAGAGAGCTATCAAATGTGTTTGTAATTGTTATAAAAATTGTGTCTATTGGAATGGTAAAACGCGCATAAAGAGACAAGTATTATTGCTGTAATATATGGATGGTATACTAATAGTTGGAAGAGATAAGAGGAAGATTGAAGTTGTAAATACTTAGGTGAAATGAGAGTCTGAGATAAATGATATGGGAGATGCTTAATAGTTCCAGAAATATCCGGACCCGATTCTACTGCCAGACAATACTAAAATAGGATCTAGAGAGAGAAACACAGAAAATAGAGAGAGAAAATATCCAAACGTGGTAGTTTTATATTAATTGTTCATCCTTCCCAAGAAAGGGAATCTTACATTATATAGTAAAGTGGTGGATCCAAAACCCACATGTATAATATATTATGGTATATTTCATCCCTTTACTACACTAAATCTACTTATATACTTATTATTACAAGACAAGTCCTCCTTATTATTTAATTTATTATTATCTATTACAAACTTATATGTGAATGCAAAATTATCCTTGAACTTCCCGACCCACTTAGGCCTGGATAAATTACACCTTTATTAGTAGCCCCTCATAGTCCTTACAAAAAATTCCATTCGATATGAATCGATGTTTTGGGTCTATTTTTTAGGACGATCTTTTCTCGACCCTCGAAACATTCACTAAATACGACATCATTCGACGCGAATTAAAGTGGCATAGTCATTGAAAAAAAGTAGAGCTAAGACTATGCTAGTTTAATTCGGGTTGGATGATGTCGTATTTAGTGGATGTTTCAAGGGTTGGGAAAAGATTGTCCTAAAAAATCGACCCAAAACATTGATTCATAACGAATGGTTCAAAGAGCCCATTGTACAGCTTGAGGCTACTGTTTTTTGGGCCTAACTGGGCTAATGGTTAGTTTAATCCCACCAGCTTGATAGACATAAAAACCGTTTCGTAACTGTACATGTGTTCTTTAGTTACTTGGTGTGTGTCACTCATGCGTTCAAAAAATACTTTTTATCTTTCGGAGCCACGATTGCTTCCACTTCCCTATGAATATAGCCATTGGAGAAAGAGCTCTTCTATATATACTTCTCATTGTCTCACAAATCTATTTCAGACAATCTTTAAAGAGTGAGAGAGATAGGAAATTAGTGATCGATAATTCTAGAGAGATAGATTGTGCTATCACCTCAGTTTATGTTTAGTATAAAATACTGGTTTCCATTTCCGATAAGTCTGAAGAGTACGGAGCAGCATGGGTGATTGATAATTCTCTGAGGAAAAATTTGTAGACAATTTCATACGATGACTTTGACCTCAACCAAAGTCGTTTACTTGAAATAAAGAGTCATATCTTTCATCCGCCTGCCACTTCTACCATTACTTTTCGGCGCGATCCAAACCCTCAACCTGGTCGAAGCCAATCCTCTAGTCTTAAAAAATATTCCACCTCAAAAAGGGACCATAGTTCCAACCATGTTACATCACTAGCAACACGTCCATACTCTTGTTTTTTTAACCATGGGAGATTCTAGTTTTGAATCGTTGCCCAAAACGGCCGAATATGTAAGAATAAGTTGGAACATCATTGGGGTTCGCAATGGTCCTAACACCGTTTCCATTGCTAAGAGTGTAGCGCAACATGGGTCGTGTCAAACCGAAGAGCAAACCCATATAAATACCATTGTTGCTACTAACATTATTTCCTAGAGTTGAGTCACTGGACACGGTGAAATTCTTTTCAAATCCCCAACCGAAGTGGGTATCGACAATATTTCTACCAATACCTCCCCTGATGAGTTGGCCATCTCCAAAAGGATCACAACTATGACAACAAAAAAATAAAAAGCAACGTCTGGCGCTCCTAGTAAACCCGAAGCTGACTTGAACGCGGTCGACCACAGAGAAGATAAATAACCATCTACCAAAAACACCAAGGTAGATAAGGCCTTCGACCACGAGGAACCCTTACCTCCATAAATAGTCGCGATGTTGACTGGCTATCATAATGGTTTAACCATGCAACACATACTTGTCTTGTATACTAACAAGTATCTTTACTACAGTCCGGGTGAAACTTCGGACCTGAAAACAAGATGGGGGATTCCCTCTTATGTCAATATTTATTTCTTGACCCCATGGCATACTCTATTTTCGGTGGAAGAGAGGGAATTGGTATTGTTCGTTGATATACGTAATTGGTGGGTTCAGTTTCCTCTCGACCCTGAAATAGTGAGGTATTTCGAACTGGTCGAGCTATGTCCTACCTAAGCCTGCCGTAATGCCTGGTTCATGTTATTGTCCTGCATACGTGCATCATGACTATCTCAAATACCGATTCTAATGGAAGAGTTTGTGCCAATCACCGATATATTCAAGGTACCGAAGCAGCCCTTCTTTACGTGTCTCTTGCAAATGACATAAATATCGTGAATGATTTGTTGAAGGCATATAAGGCTTGGAAATATCGCTTCTTTTATATTAGTGGGGCTTGGAAAAATGGCCAACCCCACACCAAGAGGAGCAATAATCCAAGGCGGCTCACCCTCAAGTGGATATGTGAGAATGTCTTAACATGTTGATAGAATTCAATTGTACAAAAAATAGATTTGTGATAGTTTTTTAACAATCAGATGTCCTCATATGCCATTCAACGTAATTATTTTCCTTCATTTTTCCCAACAAATACTGCATCTGTGAAGTTATCACATAACTCCATTATATAATGTTTATGTCTCACACTTCAAATATTACATATGTTGGATATGTTATCAAATTTGACTTTTCTCAAACCAACTAAAATAATCATAGGGAGATCAACGTTCAAGGAAAAACAATTATGATATCATATTCTTGTTGTTTTGACATTCTCGCTCTTGAGCATCCTTTAAAGAATATCACGGGTTCAGAATAATGTTTTCCGCATAGAATTTCCAAAGACCGTAGTTCAACACCCACCACATGAGCTTTGAGTTTGAAATAACATTCAGTTTATTTGTATATGGAGATTTTATCTTATTTTCTTTAGGTCATCTTCTATATTTAGTATAAATCTCACAAGAAAAAATAATCTCTAAATTTTTTTATTTTTTCCTGAGTTATAAAAACTTCTGGATATCACATACCTCACTTCTCGACCTTTGCGTGCTACCTATTTTTCAATGTTCATTTGTGTATTATACACGTGTCGCGAATGTGTATGTGTAACTAGATAAAAACTTAAATTCTTCAACGTTTTGTTTAGACCAAAACGATTTTTAAACAACCATATTAAAAAAGAAGTAAAATAACAACTATATCACATTAGTTTACATCAAATTTTGATCGAAGATCGGAATAATATTTTTTTAAATAACTCTTAATTTTGACCATGTTAGTCGAAATTAATTAAAAAATTGAAACGGATTTCAACTAAAAGAATTGAAAATCTAAACTTGCAACTTGTATGTATTTTCTTCAATTACTATTTAAAAACGGTTTGAATAACCTTTAAATTTAATTGGTTAAAAAATAATATATGTATATTTTAAATTATATCAAACAGTATGGATAAAGTAGTAAAATGTTGTTTAAGATTTTTTCAAATAATATTTTAATACAAGTTAAAAAAAGATTAAATTATTCATCAAAATAAAAATAAATAAAATAGGTAAAATATTAATTGCCAACTAATAATAGTGTAACAGATGAATTATTTTGTTCCAATTATTAAATCCAATAATAGTGACATTTTTTAAGGGTTAAAATACCAACTTGGTGGAACAAAATATCGCCCACCGAGGGGCTCGAACCCTCGACCACAAGGTTAAGAGCCTTGCGCTCTACCAACTGAGCTAGACGGGCTTTTGTAGGTGGAACGTTTATTTGTCTAAATAGTTAGAGTAAACTAGAGACGTCAAATGTGCAGCCACTGTACATGGATGAACTATTTGAAATTCGTAGCTAGCATTGTTTTATTTTTCCGATGAACGTTATAAATAATAATAAAAATCAAATTTGACAAGAGGATTAAAAGTATAGCGGTAATGGATAACTATTATATTTCTACAAAAAAAATTCAGACCCTTGTTATATTTTGAATTTTAGTTCCGGTTTCAACTGCGAAACTTAAGTAACTAATGTAGTATAAACCATTTTATATTATTAAATGTAACTTTTATTAATACTACGATTTACAAAAGAAAAAAAAAACAGATTTAGGTTATTGATAGATCATTTATTTCTCTTTGGTAAACAAAATAACATCAAAACTATGATATGATTATTAGAAACACTTTGAAATGTAAAAGGAATTGTATTATATATTATATATGTTTTAAGCATTACATGATAATATTAATGGAACATGTTTATACTCTATCAATGTAATTCTATCCATTTTGATTTAAGTTCTAGACGAGATTATATTCCTCATCGTTCCAAAGGCTGTGTATATGAACTTGACCGCAAACTATCTTCAGTGTCCACTTTGCGGAGCTGTAACATCAACAAAGTCAAAACAGCTTATAAGATAAATAACTAATCTAAAATGACTACTAGCACTAAAGTTGTGATTGAACATCAGAATTCTATGTTCACTGGTTCTGTTAATAGATATAGAGTCCAATTTAAAATACATAGTTGAGAATAACATTATGATGTTTTTCAGTATTAGCTTTTCACTTGGCTCGAGCAAACAAGTAGAACAAAGCAAGAAAACAAACCCTATAGTTTTTCTTCAACTTTCTTAAAAACCGGATAGTAGGTTTCTATTTCCAGCCTACTTAAGATCTCCTGCGTCGTCCATAGATAAGAAGAATGGCCTCCTATCATACTGGTTACGTCCACCTGATTTAATTTATACCTAGTTAGTTTGAGACAATCACATAATTCACATTCGAAAGAAAGATGTGAATCTAAACAATATTGATTTATATATTCAAAGACCAAAGAGAAACAGACGCTTACATTCTCAATCCCAGGAACATTATCAATTGGTTGTATTCCAGCTAGTCCTTGTGTAAGAAGACTGTAAGACAAAAATAAACATAAATAACATCAAGCTCAAGCTCGATTTTATAATTTTTGAGCTTTAGCTCGAACTTGTACATAGGCTGTAATTTCTTATAGATCTTGATTATCTCCAAATGAGTCATGGGCTATCAAGGGAGAGCTCAAAATCTAGATCAGCTAAATTTGGCTCAATTAATATTAGAATGTGATAAATTTATTATATTGTTTACGGAAGTATAAAAATTTCAATAATTCTTTTGTATATACTATTCTTGGCTCGATTGGTCCCAATACGGAATTTGAACCAAGCTCGAATTGGACCTTGGGTACTTGAAAGAATGCCAAGCCGAACCCGAGCCAAGCTTATCAAATAAAAATCAAAATCCAGCTCGAACTAGAACTAGAACACCTCAGGAACTGAGCTTAGTATTTGGCTCGGCCTGGATCGAGCTATTCAAGGATAAATTTTAAGTGCAATTAGTTCAAGATAGAATCTGCATGCACAAACCTTGCACGAAAAGCAACTCCAAGTGTCCAATCATTTGTAGCGTAGACATTCACAAATCTTCCTGCAACCATCTGCATAGAAGAGATGCAGAGGAATTCTGTAATTAAAAAAACGGAGAAATTAATTATAACAAAAGAGTATGCTTGGAGTTTAGAGTTCTCAATCACCTTTCTTGCACCTTGCCAGTTCTCGTCATAAATCGAAATAGGTGCTCCAAGAAGAACAACTCTCTCTACTAGGTCAGCTGCCAATACAAACAAGAAATGGTAAGCTTTATTTCGTAGATCTGATTATCATAGAAATCTGACAGTTAGGGTTTACCACTCTGTTCTGTCTCAGCCAGAGTCTGGAGACAATTGAAAATCACTCGTGCGCCAAGTGAATAACCCACTAGCGTAACAGGCCTGCAAGTTAGCGAAGTGCCAAGCAAGTTGAAAACACCGTTTTCGATAATCTGAGGTTGTAATGAATTATGCCTTTCGATATTCTGAAAGGTACTAAATTATACCTGTTCCCTTGCACGCCTTTCTGTAAAATTTCAGCTAGAAGCTTTCCTGCTTTCTCCGACCTGAGGAGAAAATTCACTTTTAAGAATACATTAGATTCTCTAGACAGGCCTGGTTTCTGAATCGAAAAAGAGAAATGGTATTTGGGAAAGTTCAAGAAATACATGATTTCTGATGTCTAGACAGGCCTGGTTTCTGAATCGTAAAAGAGGAATGGTTTCTGGGAAGTTCAAGACATGATTTCTGATGTATCTAGACTAGCCCTGATAATGCGAGCCTGACTATCGTGCAATTATGGGAACATCGAATTAAAAATTTAAACCCTAAAAGAAGACTCATACACGCCAGTGTTTTCCTATAATTTATTGCATGCATTACTTACTTTCCACTCACTTCTATTATTACTTTTCGAAATATTTCCTATGGTCCTTGACCAGAAGATTTGAGGTTCCCTAACAACTCTCTTAATTAGGGGATGCTACTCATCTTACTTTTGAAAGTCTTTGTACTTTTATGTTCTTAAGTATTACTGTTATATTTTCTTTTTCCAATTCTTCCTGTTAAATGTTTATAAATAAAAATTATTTCACATCTATAATTTTAGTTTTTCATTCTTTGAAAATGCAATGATAATACTCACTTTTTTGTTTTGGTTCTTACCAAAATTCCTGGCTTCTTCCCTGCTTTTAACTATGATGTCATATGTCCAATCTAATGAGACCCAACAGTACATGGAAAGAAAAAGAAAATTTACCTGTTTACAGCAATAGTCCATTTGCTATCTATTAAATCAGTAGCTGCAAGTAGAGTTGCTGGCCAAGCCAATGCTGCTAAAAGTGAGCTTAATACAGTGAGCATTGCTCCTTGTTTCATCAACCCCAATGCAAGACCTGTAGCAAACGGAGTGTCGATATTGGTGTCACCACAGCACAGAATATAGGATATTGTTGAGATTCGAGCGGCTTACTTGAAGTTAGCCAATCCTGAATTGCTGTGCTCACTGCAATTATATTCTTAGACTCCCACTGTAACGCATACCTAGATATTTTTCAGGGCATGAAACGATCAAAATACAAGCTTCAAAGTATAGTTGACTGTAATAAATAAATAAAACAGAAGAATAATAGTTCAAAATTTTCCTTTGACTCAATATCCATTAATCATGGGTGGACCAAAAGTAAAACCCAAAAAACAATATCTACAAATTTAATAGTTAAGAAGTTGACTGGACATGCACAAAAACGATTGAACCTGTGGCCATTTATGATTCTTAACCCAAAAATATATAACAAACAAAGTGAACTGCAGTTTGCAAAATGCACATATAGACTGCAGCAAGTCATGATGTGACATCCAAGTTTGCAATGAGCTCATCTTGAATTTCCGCACCTCTTCATAACCAGCAAATTACGAACACAACTTGATAGTCAAATTGTCACTAGAAGAAACTAAAAAAAAACATTGGATGGTTTTATGTCCACTCCTCTTCTGTGTTCTTTTTTATTACAGATTATAACCTGCTTGTACAAAACAATATTACACTAAATAATAAAATGCTAAAACTAGAGATGTGCAATAGCACACCAAAGTGATCACCTGTCATCTATAACTGAGAACTAAAGACATCCGACCTGACAAAAAGTTAGAATGTAGTCCATACCTTTCCATGTTGTCAACTAGGCCTTCCCAAGGTTTTATGAAATCCTCCTCTTCGAAAACAAACCCAGATACCAAGATTTCAACGGCTAGACGCTAACAAGTTTAAAAGTTTGAAACAATCAAATTATATGCTATATAAATGCTGTTCTATCAGAATGTGAAAGAACAACCACTTGAACTTGTGGATAAATTGCTATGGATGGCTCAGATAAAAGAAGTCATGAAAAAGTTCTCACACTGAGATGCATCTACCCCGCAGGTGGATTACCAAGTGTGAAATAAAAGAAAGAAGGACAAGATCCTAATCTCGTTTACCTAGGTCTCCTAACGATTGAACTGTTTGGTTGAAAGTTTTCTACCGAATAGCAGTTATTCCTACATAAGTAAATTGTATTGATTTTGACTTCTTAACATATTCACTCAATTTTTTCTCCACATAAAGAAAGTTTTATTCCTTTTCATCTCTAGAAGTATTCTTTCAAAGGCTTGTTTGAGAGGGAGACAGTAGCAAATGAAGGGATATAAGAAGTAAACACTAGTCCAACTGTAGAAAGAGCAAATATCATTAAAACTGGCAAACATATCTCAAGTAAAACACAATAGATTGATAATATGAGAACTCACGCCTTGGTTATGGTTTTCTCCAATAGCTTTGAATTCAAATTCATCAAGACTTCCAGTTCTCCTTGCCATTTTACTCCCTGTAAGTCCAGCTCCAGCAGCTGCATGAAATACAGAAATAACTTTAGTCTCGTGGGTGAACTAAACTTATATACTATTACTGATGTGACTAATGTCTAAAAAATCTTAATATAAAAGATTATGGCTCTCTCTATCTGTTTGGCTATTAAATAGAGCACCAGGCATTATTCCTTTGACGAGAACAATGTACCCTGTTTAGTTGTACCATGGTGAAAAAGTGTGTGGTCCAAAGCCCACACTTCCTTTAACTTGAAGACAAATTTAGCCAGCATTTCACTTTTAGAATTAAAAATACTTGAATACTTAGAAAATTAATTTGCAGAACTTTACAAAAACTATACAACTCAAAAAACGAGTAATTGCTTGTAGAGGCCAAAATAGAAAAGATTATGATAAATATGATAATTTGATTGTCACCTCCAAATGACGCTGCAACAGCAACAGAACCAGCAACACTTCCTGCAGCAGTTGCAGCTGCAGCAAACCCACTTGCTCCAATTACGGGGATGAGAGTTCCGAGAGTCGGTGCCAGAGCACTAAATCCTGCTGCGATTGCTGGAGCAGCTAATCCTGATGAATATTAGATGTAAACAATACGGGTTAAGATTTAAAGCCATAAGAAACGGTCGTACAGTTTCAGGACTAATGAAGCCTTTGGATGGTTTCATACCACCCGTGATAGCCATCAAAGTCCCTCCAGTTAAAGCAGCAGCACCGATGATGCCACCACGCTTCCATTTTGCCCATTTGCTTTTCGGAGACTTAGTCACTTCTTCTTGTGCTTCTTCCTCTTTCACCAATGCCATTGCTGAGCATGCAACTATTGTCTCAATGGCTTCCTATAAGCAAAATAGTCCCTTAGCTAAAATCATATAATTACAGTGGAAGCTTCCAATACTATCTCCATACTGGGTCAAATATAGAGCGAAAATATTAACAGCGAAAGAGATTGAAGACTGTCATAGTTTGCATATTCCCGAATGCGCACACACCTATATGATAAGCAATATTAGCTATCCAATTATGACCCTGAGCAAAATCAGGCAAGGCCACCATACCTCAATTAATGGAAAATGTGTATCCACAATTATTTTATTGGTCTAGTTCTCACTATATAACTAGCAAAGAGAAGATAAGTATAAAAAGAAATCACAACAAAGATGGCATAGCGTACAAACCATTTTGATCCAATCAATATTAAACCAAGTTGCAAGTAACCGCAGGGCAACACGGTGTCTAGCATCATAACCTTTTCTACGTCGAGTATTTATTTCCTTATCTCCACGTTTATCTGCTAAACAAGCTGTAAGAAGGTCATAGAGAATAGTTATCTTTTTCCCATAACTTAGCAGCCTCTCTTCCTCAACAGGCTTCTCATCAAAATCAATGGCAGGGCCCTGCGATTTACATGCATCTGGCAAGCTGGTTGACTGCGTATCCACCACTTTAGAGTTTGATTGGATCTCAGGAACAGAATATTTCTCACGACATTCATGTGTGTATTCACGGTGCCTCTCTTTCTTAGACTCTGAAGATGCAGAAGCTTCCATGCTTTGTGTCATTGCATCAACAGCTTTTGACAGAGCAGCCTCATGCTCTGAGATATGAGAAGGAGCGTCGTCAGTTTCCTCCGCAAGTAACCTTAAGAACTATAAGAAGGCATAGCACACATAAACATACGTCCTTTCTCCTTTTTACATATAGTGTGATCAAGAAAGGGTGAGAGAACATACTGCTCCGATATGACGATTAGCCGGAAGTGTACCGGATGTTTCCTCAAGTCCACACCACGCTGCAGAATCAATCTCCAGAAACCTGTCCATTACAAGATCGGCATTCCCTTTTGACTAATAAACAAGATCGACATATCCTTTCAACTGATGAACAAGATCAACATATCCTTTCAACTGATGAACAAGATCAGCATACATTAATTATCTAGTGTACACACATATATACTGGATCGAATAATCATCAATTTTCTAGTACTGATGATCAAGGAAAATAAACAGCCAGTGACACTTAAACGTATTACACATCCTAGTTTTTTATTGTATTGAACAAAAACCTTAAGGAGAAGCAATAAGTGCGCTTCCCGTTCATAAGTTTGAATGATCAGCTTAAAGAACACCAGAACTCATCAGATGTATTCAACCCGAAAAATTCATTAAAACTAACAGCATCTAGAAAATTAAACTTCTAAAATCTCAGTTCGTCGCCGATTCCTTAGGATCATGTCTTTCAATAGCTAACTATTATTTACAATTCCATTGAATAGAATATAAACGCAAGCAGGCGCTAAAACAAACCTGAATATAGGACGGAGCAGACCAGAATTTTGGTGGACCCAAAGATCGGGATCATCAGCGACCGAGTCACCACTGCTGCTGCTACTTCGCTTCTCCCCGTCTTCTTCGTTGGGAGGGCCCAACGGCGAAGTCTGATGGATATAAGCCTGGTTGAGTGCGATCGAAAACAGTGCCGCAGCTGCGTAGCGCTGCGTCGCCGGTAGTAGCGACGCTGGTCCTTCCATTTACCGAATGTCAGAAGTAGATAGTAAGATATAGAGCACGATTTTGTTCCTTTTAGGCGCACACTGAAAAATTAAGCTTCGGATGTTGAAGCGAGCATGAAATGATCACGGGCCGATCGCTGTTAGCGCAGCACCCTCTTAATTAAATCTAATTTTTGTCGTCACGAGTTTATATCGTCTGACGTTACAAGACATCATTTCCAGATGTGTTTTTCTTTAGTTTCGATCGTTTTTAGACAAGTCAGGAATAAATTAATCTTTTTATTTTCGGATATCTAAGTATTTAATTTTGGTTTGGTAATATAAGTTCTTTAAAGTTTTGTACGGATATTACAAGATGTAAATATTAATTTTGATTTTATAAGATATAGTTACAAATTTACTTGTATAACTTTCTTAAAAACAATAATATATAAAAATCACTATGACAAAGGATAAAAAAAGTGAAATGTATTATAAAATTGCATTGAAATTCTAATACGCGTTGTTATTTTATTTTATTTTTAAGGAAAAGAATGAATTTATTAAGAAGGACCAAAGAATATCAAATTACAAACTAGAGGTCCTAAAGATAATAAGACCAAAAATAAGGAAAGGGGTCAAAATTGACAAAAGAGTCAATATGATCCCTAACCCTAGATCGAAACCACCGAAGGCCTCCACAGCTTCAACACCACGAACTCTCTCTCCCAATTTCAACCTCTCCACCATAACCAAGCCTCAAACACCATTAACCAACCGATCTTCTGATTCGACAAGGTTGACGCTCATCTTCAGGACCCTTTCTTTTCAATCTGAAGAGGAAGGTTTGAACTGGGTGATGTGCACCGAAGAATCAGTCGATCCAGACCTTCTTCACCATCAAAACCTAACTCGAATCACCTTCAACACAAGCCAAAATCGAAACAGACTAAGAAATGTACCCAACCCCAAGACTCTCCAGCAACACAATCGAGCGAAGATCATCAGGGGGAGTTTCAAATTGAATGTTCCTCTTCGAGTTCAACACAAATTTCGCAATCCAGTCCGCACACTGGTTCTGGAGGCGCGAGACATGTCTGATCGTCATTCTTGAATGAATTAGCGATCTACAGATAGTTAGAGAATCAAACAGGTATCAGGCCTCTTTTCTAGTAGCTAACAGGTTAATTAGAATCAAATTATCAGATTTTACATCAATGTTAACCCACTGATTTTGTTTGCAGATAATCAAGCCTTCGACTAAAGCACTGATTTCAGCAAAAAGAGGGTTAATCTTGCCCAGAAGAGAACCACGACCCAGAAGGACATCACATTCTGAGTTTCGAATCAGATCCCAGTGCTAGCCTCCCCGGAGTTATTGCACGAGCCGTCTACATTTAGTTTCATCCTCCCTGGATTCGGAGCGATCCATCTCAGGTAACTCAGAACTTTACGATTGTTAACAGAACAACACCCTAGGGAAATACCAGCAAAACCAACATTAGCCCAGTGTTTATGAGTAATTACATTAGATAAATCCAGACTGATAATTATATGAACAACTCTGTCAATGGCCCTTTGAACATTATCTGGAGAGTCACCAAACTTTGACAAGTTTATGTTTCTCCAGATAACCCAACAAATCACCTGAGGAATAATGCGAGTAATGTAATGATTAGACTTAGAAAAACTAAACCAGATATGTAAGACATGAGACAGAACCATATGCCTTCTAACATTAATCCTAAACAAGCTACTAAAATAGTTCCAAACAGGCCAGGAAAAGCAGCAATTGATGAAGAGATGGTTCATCTCTTCACAATTTTGACAGAACTGGCACTTAGAAACCATAGAGACATGTCTTCTCATAAGGATAGAATCGAGAGGAATATAGCCCTTAATGAGCTTCCAACACAAAAACGAGTACTTCTTAAGAGTAGAATGATTCCACACACAAGAAAGAAGACCAGACTTATGATTACTATGCCTGATATTATTCCAAGTAGAGTTTAAATCAAACTCCTTACTAGTAGAAAGCTTCCAAATGATACCATCAGCCTTCCAAAAAGAACAAACACTAGCACTTAAAAACCAATTAAAGGAGTTAGTATCACTTATCAAAGGAGGTCTATCATGCCAGTCTTCCAGCCAGAAATCAATAAACCCCTGACCCAGCCTCCATTTTATGTTCTTATCAACAGAGTCTTTAATAACTGAATCTTATCCAAAAGTGTCTGAAAAAACTTCCCTTTGTTGCTACTAGCAATGGTTATCCCTAAGTAGTTGAATGGCATGTAATCAGCATTGAACCCAGCTTGAATCTTAATATTGTTTGCAGCAGCATGGTTAAATTTTCTAGAAGTAACAACATTTGTTTTGTCTTTGTTTACAGATTGACCAGAGACAAGATGATATTTATCAAACAAGCTACCAAGCAAAGCAATGGAATCGGCCTTACAGTTGGTAAAAATCAAGAGGCCATCTGCAAACGCTAAACAAGGCACCAGTAAGTTAGATCTAGAAGCATATTGAATAGGCTTATTATTTTCAAAAAGCTTGTAAATGCCACGAAGCAAAACATCCTCAGCTAGGATAAACAGGCTGTGAGACAAAGGGTCTCCTTGCCTGATACCTTTGTTCTGTTTAAAGTAACCATAGGTAGAACCATTTATAAGCAATGAAATATGAATCTTTGTAATCATTTTCCTTATTAATTCAATACAGTTATCAGCAAAACCAAAGCATTTAAGAACTCTAAGAATGAATGCATGAGAAAGCTTATCAAAATCTTTAGACATATCTAATTGAACAATAGCATTCCCAGATTTAGGTTTCCTATCAATGTCATGCACCAATTCTTTCGTAATTAAAATATTATCATGGATCAACCTCCCTTTGACAAAAGCACCTTGCATTTTTGAAATGATGTTAGGCAGAATAATGGAAAGTCTAGAGTTTATAAGATTGGAAAGAATTCTATTAAAAAATGAACAAAGACTAATCGGCCTAAAAGCCTTCCAATCAATAGGGTTAGCACACTTAGGAACAAGGCAAAGACCAGTTGCAAAGACACCTTCAGGAATGTCATTCCCTAAAAGATAAAAATTAAGAGCATTACACAAATCAGTATTAATAATAGACCAACAAAATTTGAAGAAAAAGATGTTAAAACCATCCAGCCCAGGAGCACTATCTGACTTCATATTAGCAATAACACTCCAAACCTCATCTTTATTAGTCTGCCTCATGATAGAATTACTATCCTCCTGACTAACCATATTAGGAATACAACTGAAGATCTCATCCTGCATAAGTAAAGTCTCTTCATCTCTATTAGAATAAGAAAAATAAGATAAAATGGACTTAAAATAACACACAGCAGAGTTAGAAATATCTAAAGGGCTATCAAGCCAAGAACCATTTTCCTTAATCCCTTTAATAGAATTACGCCTTCTGTTTTTAGAGATAAAAGCATGGAATAACTTGGTGTTAGCATCACCATCTTTGATCTACCCATTGTAGCACTTCTGACGCCAAAAACTTTCTTCGTTTCTAAGAGCCTTTAAATATAAACTATTAGTTTTCGAAAGATCAGACTTAGAAGAACTACTATTTGATTTAGCATGAATAAGCTACATTCTTCTAACAACCTCAGCAGTCTCTTTTACTTTACTGAAAATGTTGCCAAAGATATTCAAATTCCACTTCTTAAGACAAAACTTGAGCCTCCTCAACTTATATCAGAAGACCTGACCCTGATCTCCATTGCAATACAAGACCCAGTTCTCCTTTACAGTGCTTAAAAAACTAACATCATCAATCCAAGCATTAACAAACTTAAAACTCTTCTTGCAGTTAATATTATTAGGAGCCTGATTAGATTGAATGAAGAAAAGAGCATGGTCGAAACTGATGAGTCAATAAATGTTTGGAAGAATATTTTGGATCTTGTGCTTAATATGACTAGAGAGAGAAAGTGTAGAGAGAGAAAGTGTAGAGAGAGAGAATGGAATAGAATAATATTCAATGTCCCACCTACCAAGAAAGTGGGTCACCTTTTATACTAAAATAAGGTGGGCCCTTAGAATCCTTGGTGGGCCGTTTACATAATTAATGAGGCCTTTTGGCAAGTACCGTATTAACAAACTGGTCCCCGAGATATCCTAAGTACATTAATAACTACACCAAGTATCCTTTATCAACAATTAAACCCTTATTATTTATATCGGCGAATTCTACCCTCATCAGTAGCCCCCCAGTCTTCGGGAGTATCAGGAGCGGAGACTCATAGCCGAGCCTACACTTGTCGTCCGCAGTTTCTAATGCTTCGGGCCAACGGCTTATTCTTGGGTGAATCATCCCTTTTCAAAAAGCGTCGGGCATTCCACGATGTAGCCCATCCCGATCTGTCCCACGGGTGTTTGACGACACTCCCGAAGCGTTTTTTAATTGACTTTATCCGAGGGCAACACTCAAGTTCTGCTAGACATTCCTTACCCGGTGTTCAAGGTTCTGGTCAGGTCGGTTCCCGCGTTTTCTTGGGCTTCTATCCCTGGCCCCATTGTGATGGGCCGGTTCTTCGCGGTAGATCGGGTCAAGAAAGCCCATCTCATCAGTCGGTTTGAAAGGGCTAGCCTAGGTAAGCCTTCGTCAGAAGGTGGTCAACACGTGTCACCTGTTTATGGGATGCGTCCTTGCCAGACTAGTTTTTTAGGGAGATTCTTCGTCTTCCCGCTGTGCTTTTATCGATTGGTATTCCTCGGTCATTCAACGCCGCTTATAAATACTCCACAATTCTTGATTTCTCTCAGAGGCATTCTAGAGAGAGAAAGTGATGTCAGATCATTTCTAGAGAGGGAATGTTTGTTTTATGAAACCCCGACACCCGAAGCAAACACCAGCCAAGAAAAAGAAAAAGCCTGTGTGGAGTTTCAAAGAGTGGGCTAGCATCGGAGACCGAGCCGAAGAGTACCGACGCGCTGGCTTGATTTGGGGATCTAATTCTAAACCATTTACTCCTGTCCCGCATCCTCACGACCCTGTTTTAGCTACCCCGATCCCTGCTGAATCCTTCCTTCTGCCCGAACCTCCTGGCTCTCTGTCTCCCGAGATTAGCCTATCTCCAGAGACTGTTGTCCTTTCTTCCAGCAGCAGCTCCTCTCGTTCCCTTGTAGTTCGGTCGGAGAATCCGACCCCATCGTCTGCAAATTCATACGTTCCGTCGCCTCCGTTCCCGCCCCGACGCATCCGCAAAACTAAGTTCTTGACCATGGGCGAAAACAGTCCCCCTACATCTCCCGCAGGAGGTAATTATCTTGAAATGGTTCAGCTCACTCCCTCAATTCGAGGGTACCGGACTGGTCTTAACACTGCCGTAACTTTTTTAGGTCTTCCTAAGCGTCGGCTGACGCCAGAGGAATTGAACGCGGCTCACCGGGCTCATTCTGGGAATGCTGCTGAGCCCTCAAGCTCTCGGGTACGATCGTCGGATCCGAACGCTGCTACAGCCCGAAGCTCTGACCAAGCTTCGATCCCCGATTTGGAAGAATCGGAGGTAGATATTGCTCCCGCGGAGGTCAGCGTCGCCGCTGTTGGGAATGCTGCTAACCCTCCAGATGATCCTCTGCCCGAAGAAGTCGAGGCCGCAATCACCACCTCCTATTTCCGCTGGCTTCGTTCGAAGGACGTCGTTTCTCTCTACGAAGGGAAGTACCTCTACTTCCCCGAGTCCGAGCACAATGAGCTGCTGATCCGTTAGGGAATTCCTGAATGCGTCACGGTTCGGTTCCCGGTCCCTGAGGAAACTCTTGTTCACGTCCGATCTCGGGAAATTGTGGTGTTTACCGAGCTATTCAATTGGGGTCTTCGCTTCCCCTTAGATCCCGAGATCGCGCTTTACTTCCGCACCCTCCAGATCTTCCCATCGCAGCTGACGCCGAATGCCTGGTACACTTTAATGTCCAGCATAATGGATTCCCGCCTTTCAGGTCGGGTTATGCCTATGGACGAGTATATCGTTATGTCAGGTCTGTCCAAGGCTCCTAAGTCCCCGTTCTTCTACTCTTCCTTGGGAAACAAGTGGAAGATAGTTAACGACTTCTTGGAGGGAGATAAAGGCTGAAAGCATCGGTTTGTGTTTCTGAGCGGGTGCTGGGAGAACGGCCTTCCCTATACCTTGGAGAATAAGAGACAGCTGCTTCGGTCCTGGGTCCATGACGGTACCACTCCTCTTTTCTTTTTTTTTTCTTTTTTTTTAAATACCGACCCTCCGTGCAGTGTCGAAGGAGTTTTTGCAAGGGCTAAAGAACGACTTCTCGAGAGCTGTTGAAGACACGTTCCAAGTGTTGAAGGAGTTTTCGAAGAAGCAGTGGGGTCGGGCGATGCATTGGACCTTCAAGGACACCAACTTGCTCAAGAGTAACCTCTGGCGTTGCTCGTCGGAAATACTGACCATTGAGCAACTGCGGGAGCCCCCCCAGTCTGGAGGACATTATTGCTAAAACCGACGCTCCTGGGTATCAGTTGTACCTCCCGAAACGCAACAAGGCGCCTAGCAAGCGCCCAAAATCGGATGACGAGGTCGGGGGGAATGATGCAGCTGGTGGGGAGGGAGCGGGTCGTATAGCGGCGAATGATGCTGAGGGTGGCGCGTCTAACCAGGCCCAACCTCCGTTGCCTAAGAGGAAAAACCGAACCGACGCTGAAGGGGCCAAGAAGAAGAAGCCAAAGCGGGCCAAAGAGAGCGGGGTCGTTGCTGGGGCGGATAATCCCACTGTACCAGAGTTGTTTGATCAGTTCGGTGGGGTTAAAGGGAAATCGCCAGTGGATCCGGTAGTGGTGATACCGGATTAGGTCGACCCGCCCAACGCATCGGATCCAGCCGCAGCCTCCTCCAGCGGTCCTCAGTACCCGGTGCTAACGATGCTTGGTTCGCCGCACACTTTCCCGCTGCAAGGATCAGACGGACTGGCCTTGTCTTTGTACAACCTGCTTGTACCCGCGGCCCTGAAAGAGCGTAGGGCGGCCGAGCTGAGCCAGAAGCTAGCGGGCGCGGAGGGTGAAATCGCTTGTTTAAAGGAGGCGGAGCAGAGTGCCAAAAACGCACAAGAGTTGGCAGAGGGGCGAGCTGCAGAGGCTATTCGTATCTCAGAGGAGACGAAAAAGGCCGGGGAAGATCGTGCTGCCACTCTATCTTGGGAGATCCAAAAGCTGAAAGCTTCGAACACCGCCTTTGCAGACAAGTGCAAGAAGTGGTCGGATAAAGAGGCGGCCGATGCTAAAGCCGCCTATGTGCTTTCGTTCCATAACCGTTTTCCGACCCTTCATCTTGGGGCGATGTGGCTAGATGTACCCGAGGCGGACCGACCTGAGGGAGTGAGTTGCGAGGATGAGTCGGACGACACAGAGTCTGAGGAGGAGAGTAGCGAGTGATCGGCTGGCAGTTTTGTTACTTGTTGTTTTTTTTTTGTTTTTTGTTTGTAATATCTTTGGGGGCCGGGGGGTCCCCTAACATTATTTCCTGTGAACATTTTGATATTTGTGTTTGAGTAAGCAATCCTTGTTTCTTACCATAATGTGCGGATGTTTTTACTTAGGTAAACCAAAATGTTTTTGTGAAAAACCAAAATAGGGTTTGATGAGCGTTATTTGTAAAATTTCTGATGGGGTCTGAAAAAGAAAAACATGAAATATTGATGCTTATGCGAAGGGTCTGAAAATTAAATTTGTAGATCAGTTGTAACACTGAAAGACCCATTAAGGTTCTGTAGATCGATGTATCATCGAAATTTTTCCCAAAGGGTCGGAAAAATTAAACATGTAGATCAGTTATAAAAACTGAAAAACCTATTTAGGTTCTGTAGATCAATGTTTCATTGAAACTTTTCCCAAATGGTCGGGAAAATTAAACATGTAGATCAGTTGTAAAAGCTGAAAAACCTATTAAGGTTCTGTAGATCAATGTATCATTGAAACGTTTCCCAAAGGGTCGGGAAAATTAAACATGTAGATCCATTAACATTAGCGAGAACAGACGCTGACCAGCTCGTCAGCTGACCAAGGTCGTAACACATTAACATTTGAAAGGCAAAAGAAAATTTTGATTAATGTAATCAGGTGATCGGGTGTTTATGATGCCTCGTTAAAACCTTCTCGCGCCACCGAGGTAGGAAAGAGTGCATCCCCGACCAATAAGTTTTTACAGACTACGTCAAACGAACTACAAACATTTTGCCACTATTCTAAATACAATTTTAGATGTTCAATATTCCATGGTAGCCTCAAAGGGTGTCCGAGCCTGTTTTGCAGGCGGTATGTCCCGCTCTTGATTTTTTCCACGATTTCGTAGGGCCTTTCCCAATTCGGGGCGAGTTTACCGAGCCTTTTGTCTTTGGTGTGAAGAAAGACGCGCCTCAAAACCTTGTCACCGACCTTAAACTCCCGACGGCGGACTTTAGAAGCGTATCGACTTCTCATCAGGGTCTGATAGTGCAAATAGTTCAATTGGGCGCGGTTGCGCTTCTCTTCTATAAGATCGAGCTCGAGTCGTCGGCTGTCGTCGTTTGCTTCCTCCTCATAGGTACCGACCCCGAAAGATGGAAAAATGGATTCCGCAGGGGTAACCGCGTCCATACCATATACTAAAGCATAAGGTGATTCCTGAGTAGCCGTCTGGGGGGTGGTTCGGTAAGCCCACGGTACCTCTTGTAGGTAGTCGGGCCATTTTCCGGCCTTTCCTTCAAGGTTTTTTCTGAGGCCGTCCAAAATGGTGCGGTTGGTCACTTTGACTTGCCCGTTTGCTTAAGGATGGAAAGGAGCAGAGAAACATTGCCTGATCTTATGAGTGGTGCAGAAAGCTTTCATTTTCCCGTTATCGAACTGCGGTCCATTATCCATAGTTAACCTCTATGGTACCCCGAACCGACAACATATGTTAGACCAGATAAATTTAATGAGATCTTTGGTCTTGGTGGCGGATAATGGTTCGGCTTCGACCCACTTGGAAAAATAGTCCACTGCCACGACGATCGTCTGTCTTCCTCCCGACGCCATTGGTAGCGGCCCCACAAGGTCGATTCCCCATCGGTCAAAGGGTAGTCCTTCGGATATGGACTCTAGAGGAGCCGCGGGAACGTTTATCGCGTTTCGAATCATTGACATGTATCGCAAGTTTTGACTATTAGTCGTGCATCTGCTGTTATCGTCGGCCAATAGAATCCTGCGAGAAGAATCCTTCTTATTAAGGCTTTGTAACCGCAATGTGCTTCACCCTCACCGTCATGCAGCTCGGATACAATTATTTGTGATTCATGGACCCTTAAGCATCGGAGCAGGGGGCGGCTGAAGGATTTCTTGTACAGTACTTCACCTAAAAGGACGTAACCCCGAGCCTTGTTGCGTACTTTCCGAGCTGAGGCGTTATCACTAGGTAACCGACCTTCAGCTAAGAAGGCGATAATGTCACGCCGCCAATCTGAGATTGTTACCGAAGAGATCTGACAGGCGATTTCAGGTTGGTTGTCTAACTCGTGACGTTTGATAATAGACGGGCTTTCTTGTTCGGTCACCCAAGGATAGTTACTGGATCAGGAAAGTGTTGCCAAAGAATCTGCGGCTATGTTTTCGCTTCTCGGGACATGCTCGTAGGTGACTTTGTCAAACGAGGCAGCTAGAACCCTGAGCGCTGTTAGGTATTGTACCAGATGTTCTTTCTGAGCTTCCGCACTCCCCGAAGCTTGGGTTATCAAAAGTTGGGAATCGATTATGAGGCGTACTCGCTTTGCCCCACATACCTGCGCTAACCGTAATCCTGCCAGGACAGCTTCGTATTCAGCTTCATTGTTCGAAGTATGGAAACCAAATCGGACGGCTTGGTGCATGCTAATGCCCGATGGGGTTACTATTTGTATCCCTGCTCCACAGCCACTGACGTTTGCCCCCCCCCCCATCGGTTCGGATGGTTCATTCGCTCATTGCGGCTTCTTGGGAAGGCGTGTCCTGATCGGGTCGTTCGGAATGGAACTCCACTAAAAAATCGGCCAGGACTTGGCCTTTAACGGCCGTCCGAGGTTCGAAGTCGATGTCAACATCGCCCAGCTCGACCGACCATTTGGACATTCTCCCGGACATATCTGGTCGATGGAGGATGTACTTAAGTGGGAATGATGTTCGGACTATGATAGGGTGGGCTTGAAAGTACGGGCGCATTTTTCGCGCTGCTGTCACCAGGGCGAGTGCCATTTTTTCCAACTTTAGATACCGAGTTTCCGCATCCAGTAGGCTTTTGCTCACAAAGTAAACCGTTGTAGGGGTCGGTCCCGACTCGTTGATCAAAGCCGCACGGACCGCGAAGTCGGTAACCGCAACGTAAAGGAAAAGCGTCTCGCCTGCGACGGGTTTTGTCAAGAGGTTCAGGGATGACAAATATTGTTTAATTCCCAAGAACGCCTCATTACATTCGGGAGTCCACACAAAAAATTTGGCTTGTCTCAAGACCTGAAAAAAGGGAGCGCATTTATCAGATGAGCGAGAAATAAATCGATTTAAGGCAGCCAAACGTCCAGTTAGGATCTGGACTTCCTTGATGCTTCGGGGCAGAGTCATATCGGTCAGAGCTCGAAGTTGGACAGGATCGGCTTCAATCTCTTTCTCACTAACGAAGAAACCTAGGAACTTTCCTGACTGGACCTCGAAGGAGCATTTTTCCGGGTTAAGCTTGAGATTTATTCCCCGCAGGTTATCAAAGGTTTCTCTTAGATCGGTAAGGTGGACTTCATCCGTGCCGCTTTTAACCAACATATCATCGATGTACACCTCCATATTCCTTCCAATTTGACCCTCGAACGTTTTGTTAACAAGCCTTTGGTATGTTGCGCCGACGTTTTTTAGCCCGAAGGGCATTACTTTGTAGCAGTATAGTCCCCGGCCCGTGATGAATGTGGTACTTTCCTGATCCGCAGTGTGTAATTTGATCTGATTATAACCGGCGTATGCATCCATGAATGACAGCAATTTGTTACCCGACGTCGAATCTACCAACTGGTCGATTCTTGGCATCGGGAAGGGGTCCTTCGGACATGCCCGATTAAGGTCGGTGAAATCCACGCATATTCTCCATTTCTCGTTCTTCTTCTTGACCAGAACGAGATTTGAAGTCCACAACGGGTAACTTGCTTCCTTGATATGACCGACGCTGATCATTCTCTCGACTTCTCGTAAGATAATGTCTGCTTTTTCTGGGGAAAAAGCCCGACGCTTTTGGGAGATTGGTCTGGCGTTTCTGTTGACAGTTAGCTTGTGAACAGCAAAAGATTCCGGGACCCCGGTGACATCTCTTGAGCACCACGCGAACAAATCTAGGTTTTCCCGCAGGAAAGTCAGCAGCTGTTCCCTGAAGATCGGCAAGAGGCATACCCCAATCCGCAGGAATTTCCCCGCAACGAATTGGTGTTGCTCGCATTCTTCGTCCGTCGTCAAAAGGCTCGGGGCTTCCCTGGGGTCATCAACGGGCAATGATTCCGAGGCGAGCCCCTTTAATTGCTATTCTCGAGCTTGAATCATCTCTTCATCTCTTTTAGGTTCCAATGCTGCTCGGTAACATTCCTGTGTTGCTTTCTGGCTGCTTCGGACCACTCCCACGTTGTTTCCGACCACATATTTTAAGCATTGGTGGATTGTAGAAGATACCGCATGCATTCGCGATATCCATGATCGGCCGAAAATGGCATTGTGGGAAGCCGGCGCGTCTACTACCACGAATAAAACCGTAACCTCTTTCTTGAATGGCCCGCGGCCTAATTGGACTACGCCCTCAAATTCTCCTATAACGTCGGCTGCTGACCCTGTGAACCCTACTATGGTACGATCGGACCATGCAATCACTGGTGGTGTTAAAACTTGGCGAAAGTGGATGTGAAGATTATGTTGGCCGAACTACCGGTATCCACCAAGATGCGCCGAACCTCCTCCCCCGCAATGGCTTCCCCGATTACAATGGCATCCTCATGGGGGCCGGCTATGTCCCTCATGTCGTCGTCGTCGAAGTATAGAATCGGAGAAGGGACGCTTCTGGACTGGGAGTAAGTTCGGGCCTCCAACTGAGTGGTTAGGTTGACGATGTGCCTTTTCCTAAACGAATGTGTAACTCCTGCCATAGAATCTCCCCCAAAAATAGTTAGGGATTCAAAAAATTTACAAAGGCCTCGTACATTACCGATGTTCTCCTCGGCTTCCTCCTCGATAATCCCGATGATGTTGCGGTTTGCTTCGGGGTCGAGGTACTCAATGGAAACATCGAACGGATCGGTTACTTCTGAAATTGCCATGGTGGTTTCTGGTTTTGGTATTACCACGACTTCCTTAGAGGTCGTACTTTGTCGTGCCTTATTAACATACTCCAGGAGGTTTCCGTGTTCTATGAGCATCTGTATTTCTTTCTTCAAGGCAATGCAGTCTTTAGTGTCATGCCCAACGTCCTCTTGATAGCGATAATAGCGGTTATTCCTTTGTTCTCGAGGTGTTGGTATCGGGAAAGGTCTTCGGTATATCCCGCTCTTCTTAGTCTTCTCGTAGATCGACGCTACACACTCCGTAAGGTCTGCGAAATATGCAGGTCGGATCCATTTGTTAGACATGGGTCGTGAAGTCGTCTGACTCGTTTGCTTTGGTTTTGGGCTTGATAGGACCGAAGGCTTGGCTGATACAGGCGGGGTCGGGTGTATCGTGCTGACCGGTTGGGCTGCCCTAGCGTAATCCGACCGGGTGCCCTGCCTTATCATTACCGACGCTTGGGCACTTTGCTGAATTTGTGCCGCCAACTCAGACGCTTCGGTCTCTTCGATCAATATCTGTTTTTCTATTTGAGCTAGAAGTGCGGAAAACGTGAACGCTTGTTTCTTCGTCACTGCTTGCTTCATTGGTCCCGGGAGCAGACCCAAGCGAAATGCAGTTAGGGCCACATTCTCTTCGCAGTGGTCTAGGCCGGTCTTTGCGTCGATGAATCGTCTGGTGTATTCTCTAAGGCTTTCCCCCAATTTCTGCCTGCAATTCATAATAGTGTCTCCGTTGGCCCGGAAACTCTTACTTCCCACAAAGTGTTGCCTAAACATTGTCCAAAACATCCCGAAGTTTCGGATGCTGCCCTGCGGTAAGCAGTTGTACCACTTAGATGCTCGGTCCCTGAAGGTCATGGAGAAAGCTCTACATAGGAGTTTGTCATCGTTGTCGAAACTCAACATGAAGTTTTTGAAGGCTTCCAAATGATTATCTGGGTCCTTCTTCCCATCGTACTTTTCTAGCTTAGAAATGTCAAATCGCTTCGAGAGCTGTCCCGCCAATATCTCGTCGGATAATGGAGATGCCCTCCAATTGACTCTGAACCCGCACGCTCCTCCTCCAAGCCCTTCTGTCTGAACTCCATAGAGTCCCTCATCTCCTGGGCTGATAAACTGGCTGCTGGTTCGGTAACTGTGGTTCTGGCTGTTCGACGGTTGCCACGGCACTGGAGGCAGCACCGCCCGCTCTTCACGGCTGGCGGCGGGCATTTCTTCTTTCCCAAAAGACACCGGGGTTTGCTTCTCTGTGCTACCTTTCTTGTATTTTGGGGAGTCCGTCCTGGGTCCTCGGAGGCGTCGGGAACGATTCTTTTTTGTGCGCTGGACCCTTTCTCGCCGCCGATACTCCCTGCCCGACGAATCATCCGAGTTGTAGTCAACCGACATGCCGCAATGGTCCTCGGGGTACCGCTGAGTCTTGGCATTTTGCCCTTCCTCGGGATGAGGCTCTCGATAATACCTAACAGGTCGGGCTTCGATGCGCGGCCCAGTGGGGTCGGCCTCCTCACGATCCTCTAAGAGGGGTTCATTGCCTTTCCTTTCCCGGATCCTTTTCTCGTCCAGTGTCCGCTCCCTTTCTGCGTTTAGCCTGACAATGTCTTCAAAGAGCTGTTTTTGGGTCATTATTAGGGTCGACCGTTTGTCCCGACCCCGGTCGAGGTGTTCCCAACCAGGTGCTTCCTCGCCCTCTAACAACGAGACGGCTCAGATCACTTCTCTACCGACCCTCTCTATTACAGCTTCGTTGTTCATCTCGTAAAGCGTGATTTTTAAAGAAAAAAAATTCCTTTTTGGTATCACTCGTTCCCACAGACGGCGCCAATGATGAGTTAATAAATGTTTGGAAGAATATTTCGGATCTTGTGTTTGATATGACTAGAGAGAGAAAGTGTAGAGAGAGAAAGTGTAGAGAGAGAGAATGGAATAGAATAATATTCAATGTCCCACCTACCAAGAAAGTGGGTCACCTTTTATACTAAAATAAGGTGGGCCCACTAGAATCCTTGGTGGGCCGTTTACATAATTAATGAGGCCCTTTGGCAAGTACCGTATGTACAAACTGGTCCCCGAGATATCCTAAGTACATTAATAACTACACCAAGTATCTTTTATCAACAATTAAACCCTTATTATTTATATCGGCGAATTCTACCCTCATCAAGAACAAGTTTTGACCATGTGATAAACCTTGGTATCCATAAAGGTGCTGGTCCATTTTTCATTAACCAAAGTTATATCCAACCTTTTCCAACGAGTCCCCCTATTCCAAGTGAACCTCAAACCAATGTAGCCAACTTCCTCAAGATTACAAAACCTGATAGCCTCATTAAGGTCATTAGCACTATTATGATCAAAATTAGAACAGCCAACCTGATCTTCAGTACAAGTAATGGCATTGAAGTCGCCAGTAATGATCCAAGGAGTATCAACAAGAGCAAACACTTTCATCTGATTCCAGAGATCCCTTCTAAGCATCCTCTGACTCTTCGCATAAACCACCGAGAAATTAAACAAAAAATTGCAGTTATGATAAGAAACCAACATGTTAACCAACTGAACATGATCATCAAGGATATTAATCACAACATCATCCTTCCAGAAGACCCAAATCTTATTAGAACAGTTAGAAAAGAAATTCTGAAAGCCAAGAACATCAGCCACACCACTCAACTTACAAGAATCAACCATAGGCTCTTGAATAGACACAATCTTAGAATTATTATCTTTGTTAACAGAAAGAAGCCTCCTCAACGTAGGCTTATTATTCAGGCCGCGAGCATTCCAATTAGTGATCTTTATCATTGTTAGATAAAGATTTTCGTTTCGATTTTCTTCCTTTCATAGATAGAGGATTAATGGCTAGCTTCTTAGATTTCCCCTTCTTCAATTGAGACTTAATCTTCCCACTAATAATAGAGTCAAAACCTTTGTTAACAGTTTGATTTCTCGGAGTATTATCACAGCTTACACTATCTCCAATCAAATCATTATCCTCAAACTGATGATTACTTTGAGCAAAATCATGCTCAATTCTGTGCAGGGCCTCAATCACTTCCATATTGTTATCCACATTAAGGTCTTCACCAACAACCGAATCATTCACTTGAGTTACACGATCCTTAGCACTGATAACAGACCTCAGCTTTCTTCTATAATCTTTACTGAAAGATTGAGAGTTACTAGAGTTCGCATTTGAAGTTCTGGGACCACAACGAGAGTCTTCTTCCACAACACCAACTTTATTCCTAACATTACCAGTTTCAGCCTTCTTACTGACCTCATTAACACTTTCAGCACATCTTTCTTCACAATTCACATCACAATTTTCAATCTCTTCATTATCTTTAACAGCTTGAAGTTTCTTTTTGCACTCACTATCTCTATGACCAAGATGGAAGCAAGTATTACAATAAGGAGGCACGTTCTTGTAGCTTATGTTAATCCAGCACCCCTCATGCGATCCAAAACCAGCCCAGAGTCTGTACTTAAGAGGTAACGAAACATCAAGCTCAACATGAGCGTAACAAGCATTCATGAGAGCTTTGTTTCCAGGAACTATAACCCTATATGTGGTACCAATTGAAGAAGCTAAACTATGTATAATAGAGCTATTATACATAAATTCAGGAACTCTCTCCAAACGAACCCAGACCAGAGCCTTCGAACACTCATACCTTCTGTCAAAACCAGAATCCCAGCGAAGGATTCTCATCGATTTACCTTCAATATTCCAACCGTATTTAGACCAAATACTACTCACATCAGCCTTTAACTGGAATTCAATGAAGATATGCCTCGAATCAAGGCTACAAAACTTATACGAACCTTTAAACTTAAAGTTCTGAAGAAACGCTTCAAGAACTGATTTCCGCGGAATTCCATCCTTAAACTTGCAGACAACAGTTGTTGAAGAATTTTCAAGGAGAAAACTCTTAACATCATCCGAAAACTGCACTAAAAATGGTCTTCCGATTGCTTGTAATACTCAGGTTTTAGGTCACAATTATGAACAAGAGAAGAAACAGATTGTTTAACAGTTTTCGAAAAAGATTTCTTAGGCTTGGTTGCTTCAACATCCTTAAGAAGAGAAGGAAACTCTTCAGGAGAATTAAGGTTTAAAGGGTTTGTATCCATGGCAAGAAGGAAGAAGAAAGAAGGAGAAAATCATCCAATACGGTTGTTATTTTGAAACATAAAAATACTTCTAAAACGATTTATAAACGGAGGAAATAATAATCGATCAAAATTTGATAAAGTGTCGATAACTATCTATTCATAAATAAATATTTACATATAATTATATATATATATATATATATATATATATATATATATATATATATATATATATATATATATATAATTATATGGTAGTCCAAAAAAAATTAACTGTGGTTCTTTTTTAGTATCATATGTTTCAAATTTTATTTGAACAAAATTAAAAATATTATTTGGTTTTTTAGGAGGAATAAAACTAGAGTTATAAAAAATATATATTTTTTATTTTTTATTTGCGTAATTAAGAGCAATTGGATTAGAAAATATTTTTAAAAATAATTATATCTGAGTTACAGAATTACGTATCATTTGGTTGTTAAAAAACAATTATGTTAAAGTTGTAAAATTACGGGTAATAAATTGTGTTCTAGTTACATAATTATGTGTAATTTGGTTGCTAAAAATTAATTGTGTTCCAATTGCGGAATTATGTGCAATATGTTGCGAAAAAATAGTTACGGAAATAGGATTGTTGTTGCTAAATAAGTGTCATCATTTGAAAAAAACAAAATACAACTTGTTTTGTGAAAATTGATGAGGACAAAAAATATTCGAAGGGCAATTTCGACTAAAATAATATATTTTTTTATTTGAAATTTATGTACTTTAAATGGTTTGTTTAATTTAGTTATTCATATATAAATATATTTTAATTGGACTAATGGCCTTTCGGACTTTGGGTTTTGTCCATGATGTTGGTTTTGGCCATTAGACCCATCAAATTGTTTTAGCCTATAAAAAAAAAATTATGCACATTTAACGAGACTAAAGCAAATATTGCATCTCTAAATTTTGGTTTAACCATCTCTATTATCTCTCTAATCTTTACCAAATATTAATTAATTCTAAACATTTTATGAAATAACATTTTTGATTAATTTGATCCATATCAAATTGGCAATCATAGTGAGAGTGATTGAGTAAAATACTCGGATAATAAATCCAAAACCTGACATATGGAATTTTCCTTCGGAGCCCTTCGCATAGATCATGAAATGCAGATAGATCTTCCCTCAGAGAATGAGAAAGAGATGATCGAAGACGAGCATATTTACACACAACATGTAAATGATGAAAAAAAAATACTTCTCATGCATGAGGAACGAGATCAATTGCAAAGAGAAATTGACAATTAAAAAAACAAGTTACTAGTTGGTACATGAGTCGCAATATTTACCTAAAATGGCCAATACTATAAATAATAATATTAAACAATCCATATACCTTTTATGTATTTTTCTGTGTCGTTCTCTATGTATCTTTGTATTTCCACTTCTCTCTTTGATAACCTAGTTTCAATTTTCTCTTCTAATTTCACGATTTCTCTTACAGTTTCGGTGTTGTGATCATATCTCGATCTCACATAATTAATCTGTTTGTATCGCTCGTTATATCTCTAGTCTAATATCTTATATAATTGGGTCACAAGATCTAAGAACCTAGTTCACAATCCGCTCGGTCATGGTCGTAGCGCACTACTCATTCAACTCGTTGGTATTAGTACATATTTGAAGTATGCATCACTTCTCGGTCTCGACCTAAAACTATTTTATTAAAAAAATTAATATATATATATATATATATATATATATATATATAATTACATGAATTATGCATACTACTAATACTAAATATATATATATATATATATATATATATATATATATATATATATATATAAACAAGCTAAAAATATATAAATTGATACATAACAAATGTATATACAAAGGTCATATGACCTTATAATAAAAAATAGCATTATTCATGTTTATAAAAATAGATGATAAAATAAAAGAGAAGAATAGAAAATGTGAAGGTAAATGCGCTACGATTTGTGTTTGTTGCTCCTTTTTGTGTTGTGTCTTATGTGTGTGTGACTTATTTATAGAAAATCGCATGGCCTTATTCTAAAACTATATTTTTTAAAAATAAAATTTTACCGTCTAATAAATAAAACCCGAATAACCTCATTAAATAAAATATATTTTAAAAAATAAATACGTAATATGTCGTTTGAAAAAACCATACCTAGAAAAAAAATTCCTTGTAACCCACCTAGATGTGAGAAGGATAACCAGACCTCTTATTCGGGTGGCTGAGCTAAAAATCCCATTTCATAATGAGAAGCCAAGTTATTTGTTGTACATTTCTTACAACCAATAATATTTGAATATCTTCAAATATTGGATTCATAAGATCTTAAAAAATAAACAAACAAGTAAATCTTACTTCTAGTAAATCTTGTCATATATCTCACAATTTAGGCTAGCCATTGGACTTAGTTCCAATCTTGCTTCTACGCAATTTAATCGTGGGGCTGGACTGGCTATATCCAATAATTCCTCACTAATTTGCATTAGATTATAAATCATCATTTTAACTCCTACTTTTAGTAAAATATGTCATAGTGGCCACAACTATTTATTTCAAGTACTTAAATGGACAAAAGTTTGCTGAATAACCATTTACATAAAATAATGTCTCCGTCATACAAGGACTTAGGTTTCCTCAACAAATCAATATCTTCATTGGTCAATGAGTTAAAAGGTAAAGTATTTTAGGGGGTATACCATTCAAAACAAAATAAAAAACATAATAAATAAATAAATTTAGTAGCATTGAGACTCAAAGCTTTTCTTTACAAAAGGGTCAGTTTACTGACCGACCCTACATAATCATATGAAGTTTAAAACTTTTCAATATAAAAGGATCAGTCTATTGACCAACCTTATGTTACTTTATAAAACCCAAACCTTGCTTTTACAAAGGGGTCGATTTACTGATCGACCCTTCATCATCCTATGATACATAAAACCCTCATTCATAAAAGTGTTTGTCTACGAACCAACTTTTCATCATCTTATGAAACCTAAAACCTGCCTATATAAAAGGGTTAGTCTATCGGCCAAGCCCATCACGCTATAAAACTCAAAATCATCTTTCATAAAGAGTTTAGTCAACTAAGGACCCTTCATCATCATATGAAACCAAAATATTATTATATAAATGGTCCGGTTAGTTAGAGAAACCCATCGTTTTCTTTAAGACCCAAAACATGCTTCAATAAAGGGTTCGGTTTACTGGCGGGCCCTTTATTTTCTTTAAGACCTAGAACCTTATATTATAACGAGGTCTATTAATCGAACCTTTATCCTTCCTAGACCTTAAAATTATCCTAAATTTAGGGGATAATTTACTAACCGACCTCTCCATACTTCTTGAGATTAAGCCTCTCATTTATCATCTTAGTTGATTGAGCTTGTGCTTATCTACCACCAACGCCACTTCCTAATTCACTCAGGCTCAGGTAGGTCTTAGCCACTCGAGGCCACGTGGCCCTGACACTAGTATCAATACCTCGGCGACTCGAGCCTAAGCAACCCAAGGACCATATATGTCTTGAAATAATTTATATAGTCATATCAGCTATGTTAAAGAGACTTAGGGCCATGGACAATGAGGAAGTAACATTTTAGAAAGATGCAGAGTAGTTGAAATGTTGGCTTTGAAAAAAGATTTTATCCAAGATAGAAGTGTCCAAAAGATTTACGGATGAACAATACGGATATAGTACCTGAACATATGAAGAAAACGATAGGATGACTGAAAATGATGAGCCACCAGGATGCCCTAAATCAAAACCATTATAAAAGATATAAAAGTTAAGATACAAAAGTGTACGTGAAAAATTAGAAATAAAAATATAAAAATCAAGGTTATTTTAATCCAAAATATTGAATATATTGAATGTTCTTCTTCAAATTGTTTTTAGTTTATATCATTTCAATTATTCAATATGTTATATGATTTTTTACTTCATCGTTTTAGGTCTGATGTAATGAACGCATTCAACCATATATCAAGATTCGACAAACCAATTATAATGCAATAAATTAGAAATTTGAGAGGCTATAAATCACTGATTTGAAGAGCCACGCACTCGACCAATCACCAATGTAGATGCATTCATAGGATAATGAAGTATTTTCCATACTCATGTGAACAAATTTGATGTTTGCCTCACACAATAGCTAAGTGATATAGTCTATTTAATGAAAATCATGGCCCATGACTTAAGACATGCTTGGAAATCTAATGTCCATACCGTCTCAAAATATCATTCATAGCTTCGATTTTCATATCCATGATTGATTAGACAAAGTCTTGTATTATAACACAAGGGAACCCGAACAGAAGGTCTGGACCATGAGCATCTCTATCAAGTAGCGGTGAACCATCGACGATAGGAGATAAGAAAGAGAGATCATATGAAGAGGTAATGGTGCAATTGTTCAAATCCAAAGGATCAGTCGTATTACCTAATAAATAACAATGATTTGGTGGGAGGATGATTCCGAAACCTAGAAAGATGGTAGAAGTTAGGTAAAAATATGAACCAACTTTATGGTATGCTACCTACAAATTTGACCATGCATTTCTCAATATACAGGGGGCTCATAACTATATGATGTATCTAAGGTTACTTATCGAGCGAATTCCAACGAGGTCTCACATCATGAAATTTTAATACATTAAAAGGACAACCGTCCCATAGCATCATATGTTTTATTTAGGAAAGTGATGGAGTATATTCAGTTTGAGGATGTTATTGATAAAGGTAAGATTGATTTGATCTGTAAGTTGAACCGTACAATAGTGGGCCAATATGTACTTTATAATATAAACCCAACAAATGTGTTACATTGAGGGTGTTTTATGTAAGAAATATTAAATATATTTTAATTTAGTAAGTTAATGAGATAGATTAACCATAAATGGACTAATTATGTAGGCCCAAAGGTCATACCACCATTACTATATTGGAAATGGGAACAATTTATCTTTATATTACTACTTTTGACATTTTATCTCTCTGAATTTCCCGTCCTAAATCTCTTTCCAACTTTTGTGTGACCCCCGAAATATTGAAGACCTATTCTATTTGAATAATTTAGGATTCACAGTGGCGACCATAATGGGACTTAGATTGATACTCTGATATAATTTCCAAAACCACTAAGATACTAAGCTCGACTTTATATTTTTGTGACAAATAAACAATGAGATGCATGCAGATCCTATGATGATTAAAGAAGGAATAATAATTGGAGAAGGCTTTTTCACTTGGTAGATGGTGCTCAAACACAAGAACAACTCGAAGAGCAACAAAATCAATTGGCTCGAGGGGGATATCGGGATCAACTGTTGGATGAAATCGGTGCACTAAGATAACAAGAGATATCAAAGAAAACAGTTCCAATCGGGCCAAATTTATCATTCATTGATAAAGGAGCGCAAAACCAAACATCGGGACATTCCTTCGGAGTCTAGTGTATATTTTTTACCAATTCATATGAATTTTCTCCTTCTTTGGAGTGAGTCAATCGCCGTAAAAGAAAGAAAAATATTATTGGCAGACGTTATTCGAAAAGACATTCTAGTCGATTTAGAAGTTCTAAACGAGAGTGGGATTAAAAAAACAACATGATTCTTTGGATAAGAAAGGATACGCCTCTGAAGTTAAGGATGGAGTGATTACCAAGGATTGGTTAGAAAATGACAAACTATAGCTAAAATTCAAAAAAATCCTAGATTATTGCCTACAACACTAGTGATCAACCGACAGTTTCAACAAAGAGATTCAGGTAAAGAAAAAAAGGGTTGGTTTGATGATTGATAAACCTAAAATCGAGATCAATTGTGAAAAAACATCGTTTCATTGACTATTTTTGGTGGAAATACTATGTCTGGAACTATAATTTTCTCTTAGAAAAGACACATTGTGAGTTTAGCAACACATCTAGCTAAAGGAATTTCGAATCATCTTTATAGAGATCTATTTACTTATGCTTTTTGATGATGATGATTATGATGATTTAAGATAGGTAGATGGACCTCATGAAGATGTTATGGTAGTTAGGACGGTTATCGGAGGTTGCAAAATTTGGAAGAACTAACTGATACATGCAATTCGATTAACATTTTGTTGAGTCAACTTATAAACATATGGAAAATTCTCCTACTATCCTCCATTATGTGATTTATTGGGTCACTGACAATAGTGTGATTTACTAAGGGAACTACCAATTTTGTTCGAAAGTTCGACTAGGAAGTGTTTTTGGGCTGAGGGTCTTTCAAAAAAGTGGAAAAAGTGTTGTTTATAGTGGTAGATGGTCCAACTTCATATAATACAATATTTGGTACGTCTTTGTTATCAAGAATGCACATTATTTCCTCTAACTTTCACAAAGGTTTGAAGTATGTCCTTACGAATCAAGTGGGAGTTGTTTGAAGCAACCAAAAAGTGGCAAGAGAATATTATACTACTTCGTTAACTCAAAGATAAAGATAGAAGTTACAAAGGTCAAATTCGCAGTCACACATTATAGACGAACGACGGAGACCCCCAGTTTTGTAACATCTGATGAGAATTTTGAAACTTATTTCTTTACCGATTGTAAACATTTGAATATTGACACTCTATTATTTCCAGATGTAAAAGAGAGGTTCATATATTTTTTTATTGGAATCTATATATGTTTTCTTATTGTTCTGAAGATGTAACAGGACTACTTGTAAATATCATATGTCATAAACGTGTTGTACAACTTAATACACGCGCGGTAATTCAAAATTAATAATACTTTTTGTTGAGAAATCCAAATTTATTGTGGCTGAAGCATATTGTTTATCAAAGGTAAGCCATATCAGAGAATCCCTGTATTGGTGTGGAAGACAAAACAAGTACTTGTGGAAAAATTAGAAAATAAAGGATGTGTGTTGATTTTACCGATCTAAATAGAGCTTGTATGAAAGAGCCATTTATGGTTCCAAGAATTCACCAGCTGGTGGATTAAACTTTTATTAATAGAATTTTATCTTGTATGGACATATATTTTAGGTATAATCAGATACAGATGGATTTGAAAGACCATGAAAACAATACGTTAATAACTCATATGGGTTTACATTGCTACAATGTAATGCCTTTTTGTTTAAAATATGTTAGGGGAACTTATTAGAGACTAATGATAAATATTTTGATGTCCATATTGGCAGAAATGTTGAAGTTTATATCGGCAACATGTTGGTACAAAATTCTAAAGATGATGATTATTGTTTTGATCTAGAAGAAATTTTTTATAACTTAAAAGTAATAAAGTTAAAGTTGAATCCATAAAAATTCACCTTCAGGCGCGATTCATAAAGTTCTTGGGGTATACAGAATAAAATTTGAAAATTTTAAGTGTAAACCAAGTGTTATGGAAACGTTATTCATCTACATTGCAGTATTAGACTATACAGTAAGCACAATATTGGTCAGATAAACTGAAAATTATCCTCGTACGGTAAGATTTTGTTGGATTGTAAAAAGAGATCTTGAAGTTAGAAAAGATAGCATTAGCTTTAGTTGTCGCATCCAAAAAAATGAGATTGTACTTTCATGCACATTCAGTTGTGGTTCAAACTTCATTTCTTCTAAAAAAAATGTACACCAAAATCCATTGGGTTGTATGACTAAAATGATCAATGTAACTAGGAGAATTTGATATCAATTTCAAACCTCGAACGAGAATCAAAGCGTATGTCTTGACAGTTTTTTAGTTAAATTTCAGTTGTAACAACCAGAACCGGAACCTAATATTGATATCCTTATATGCGAGTAGATTATTATAATTGAGGGGGTTTAAACATCTCGGATTATGGAGCATGGGTTCAGTTTGTAGCTCCAAAAAATTATCATTGATTATTTTTCTAAGTGGGTGAAAGACGAACCTTTGGCTGGAACTAAAGAAAATGATATTATCAAGTATATTATATCTAAAACATATTTTACATCCAGAGTACCAAGAGATAACGACCCTCAGATCGATAACAAAGACAAGTAATGACTAGTGGTATACTATTTAATACCATGGTGGCCAATGCAGGTTTTATAAAGGTGTTCATATAGCCAGCTGGTAAATATAAGCCATTACCTTTTATATTTCTAACTTCATTTTCAAGAGGTCCATGATTTAACGACGTAAAATCTTAGTTCAAGAGGTTACAATACTAGTTGGTCATGTTTAAAACGTTCCAACACTATTTGGTCATGTATGAAAGGTTCCAACACCAGTTGGTCATGTTTGAAAGGTTCCAACACTAGTTGATCATACTTAAAAGTTCCAACACTAATTGGTCAATAATGGGAGCTCAGTCCTTTTGAATCTATAAAGAGCCTTAGTAAACATTTGGGGATTGATCACCCTCGATTGGGTAATATCCAAAGACATGACTTTATATGAAAAAATTATACAAGGGTAAAAATAAAATGGACAAAGATATAAGAATTTATACAATCTAAAATAATAACATAAAATTCCATAGTTGTACAATGACTTACAATTAAAAACATACAAAAAGAGAGTTATAACATCGGAAACACAAAATAAATATTATTCAACGTCCTCAGGATCTTCTTCAGAATGATTTTCTTGAGAGATCTCTTCTTTGGATTCCCAACTTGTAGAATCACCACTATCATCATCTTCTAAATCTTCGGATGCCTCTAATACATCTTTAAATGCATATTCTTCATTTTCAAATGAAATATCTTTAGAATGTTTCCCCTTTGGAACCTTATCCCAATAAAAGCCCAAGTCTAACTCCAAAAATATTTTGTGAAAACCAAAAACCATTGCGGATCTGACTTCACCGTTGCGGTAATTTAGGTTTCTGTCTATTTATTAGCATAAGCAAAAAAACATAGTTGCTTCGTGGTTTTTAGCTTGGACTTTGAAATAACCCGATTCATGACGATATTTTGCTTATCTTTTTCAGCCTTTCGGACAACCTCTGTCAACTCTTCGTTTTTTTTAAAGTAGACCGATTGTCGCATTACTTTATGTTTCTGTTATGTCTATATCTCATTTTCACCATGGAAATTATTATGTCAGTCATATTAGTCTCAAAAATAGAGTTCTGGTTCGTGAGCTAGTTTTTTTACAGAACGAGCCCATTGATCCTTATTAACTGCTATACATTTTTTACACTTAGATATGTGTGTTAAAAAAAATCAGATGAGAGGTTTTATACTTGCTTTCTCATCGTCGGATCATCAATTTCATTCATTTGTTTATTGACCTTTGGGTCATAAACTTCAATGGTTTTATCCTTATTAACCTTCAAATCAACCAACCTAGATTTCTTCTTCTTTACTTAAAATATTTCTTGGATCTCTTTTTATCCGGACCACCATAAGTTTCTTGGATCTCTTTTTATCCGGACCACCAGAAGTTTCCTTATTAACCCTTTTACTATGAGTTTTTTTAGTTATAAACATGAGTGTTGGGGGAAATCAATCGGTCTATAATTTTATCTTTATAAACATGAGCATTGGGGGAAAATCAATCGGTCTATAATTTTATCTTTATTAGGGTCAATTGTTTCAAAGAATGGTAATTTTCTTGTTCATTCTCTAGAGGTAACCTCACATTAAGTTTACATGAGTAAAGCAGACAACTTTGGCGGAAGACCAAACTTATTTATACTCTTCAACTTCCTCTGAAGTCGGTGAGGATTTAATTTCTTTGAGATTTCTTTAACATTCTCCAACAACCACTAACCTAAGATCATCGATGCTTCCAATTTCTTTATGCCTCAAGAAAATTATATATGAACCAACTTCGGAATTCATATTCTCTTGAGAGGCCTAATTTTTTGGTTTCAGAGTAGTCATTTTGTACGATTTTATAAAGATCTATAGGGTATCGATTTTGGACCTCGCAAATATTTTTTTTAATACTCCAGATATTTATAAGTTTAATTCAACTTCAACCTCTTTTTTTTTGTTATGGGTCTCAACCGCATCATCATAACTAGCGTTCTTTCTTGATACCCGACAAATTATTCTATGGGGTGTAGCCTGACTTGAAGGAATTTATTTAGGTATTGTGGGAACCTTTTCCACAAACCCAGCAGATTTTCTGGAGGTATATCATGGCTGAGAAGAATCTTCATGGGCCTATTGGATTCGTTTTCTTTAGAGTTGGGAGAGTATTTTCTTTTCTCCAAATATAACAAGCGGTTTTTGGTGAGAGACATTTATTCAGTATCTAATTAGCCAATCAGAATAAATTGGGATTGGCATTCGTTACCCTGGGTACAAGTTTTTCTGGGATGATAGGTGATTATGGTGCATAGAAAAGGTCGAATAAAGTAAGGGACCAACTAATTCCATTTGTTCTTTCGCAAGTGCGTTGCTTCCAAAATCAAATACTTTGGTAATAAAGCTAGGTTCCTCATCTAAAATCTCGGTGGTTTTCCTCTACTTGGATTTCTTGACTATTAAAAACACGTCCGGGAAGGTGTCGTCAAGGAAAAGAATACAATGAATAAAGCAGGGTTCATCATCTACCAGCTTTTACGGTGAAGATTTCTGTAAAATTAGAGTTTACGGTGGTCGGAGAAAAATGAATTTACTTTCTCTCTCTATCTATAAAATCATAGAAAATGAGAAGGAACAACGAATTTATAGAAAAGGCTTTGAAGCCCAACGAACACTTACATTGGAGAGTTAAAAAGTATTTTCACCATATTTTCACGCTTCATTATGATACGTGTGCAAAATCATAGCACACATGATGTAGATAGCTCTCGGGATTATTGATTTCCCTAATAAAAATAATCGAAGCAAAGTTATCCAAGCCATGCAGTTTCGGACCACAGGGTTTACTGTCGTAAGTGGAAATGGTATAGATAAAATCTGAAGTACTGTCAAAACTAGTATTTCCTCAAAATTCTTCGTACGGGCTATTGATAAGAGTAGGATTTCTCCGAACTGTAAGTCGCACCGGTAAAATATTGGGCTGGTATTTAATTTGTAATATAAACCCAATAAATATGTAATATTGAGGGTAATTTATGTAATAAAGAGTAAATATGTCTTAATTTAGTAAGTTAATGATGTCGATGAACCAGAAATAGAATAATTGTGTAGGCCCAAAGGCCCACTGTCATTACTATATAAGGCAATATACATTTTCTTAGAAAGAAGAAAGTATTAATATTCTATTACTACTTTTGGATGTTTATCTCTCTAGAATTCTTGTCTTACATGTCTCAGATTCCCCCAAAAATTTACCTTTCAAATATTTTCAAGAGTTATTAGTTATGAGGTATTGCTTGTTTATATTAGCCTTCAGGGGTAAGATCAAGTGTGGTTCTATCAGAGGCCTCAAGGTTTGGTCCATACGTTCTTACAACTCACAAATTTATTTATAAAAAGCTCCTCGTTCATTAAATATATGAACAATATGGTCGACTACCTATACATGCTGAAGAAAAAGTGTGGTGAACCCTTATGAGACTATGTAACTATATATGTGAACCAAAATGTAAAGGTAGTTGACTACCACGATTATTTGAAAGCTCGGGTGGCTTGTCAATACCTCATACCTAAGTCTTCATTCTACAACTCTAGTAAATAAGATAGAACCCCTAACAAAGGCATACCCAATTGCATGAGTTCATAAATATATTAATCTCGAAGAAGCTAAAGCACATGCTTATAATGGAGAACTAGAGTATGATAGTCGAAAGATAAAAGTAATATTTATTCTGAAAGAAGCTTCATCTTCTATTATATAATAGCACTAACCTCATCCTGACAAACAAAACAACCCACCACCGAGTTACATCCGAGAACTGACTTATGTTACTGATATGACACAAATAGATTTAGTGAAAGCTCAAACAAGAGAGACGATAAAATATACAATATTATTCACGGACAAGGATTTAGATGATATCGACAAACATCATGGGATACAAGGCAAAGATAATTTATTTGGACACCAAGACTGCAATGAACGTGCTATTTAGCTCAACTATGAAACAAATCTCTTTTAAAACCATAATTCGGACTCCACTTCACACGGTAGTTCAATTTAATAGTCATGCTACCATATCATTGGGAACAACAGTGTTGGAGGTATCAATTGTAAGTGGAATATGGGCCAAACTAAGATCATAAATTTTGTTGTGCTGGAAACCCCAAAATTGTACAACCTCATCTTGGGTAGTCATTAGCTTCATGCCTTCAAGGTAGTGGAATTCGTATATCATCAATATCTGAAGTATGTGGTTGGTGGCAAAGTGTGAATAATCAGTGGAAGCTAAAAGATCGCACGCGAAGGTATGGCCAAAACTTTGAAAGAAGCAACCTAAGCATAACAACTATAGATATTGGCCCAACCCGAGATATGCTTACTGGTTATGACATAGCCCCTACCCCTCGAGATAAATGGTTCTCACGAATATCATACAAAATATGGGGCCACATAAAAACTCAAAAAGGTGCATTTAGGTGGGAGTAGCGACCGAATCATGAGCATTAGAACAAATCTATCAAAGAAGATGAGAGAAATTGATCGATCTCTTGCTTGAGCATAATAGTTTCTTTGATAGCATATTCTCAATAAGTATACGCAATTTATCTGCTACTCATCATCTCATAATTGATCCCCATATAAAAACGAACCAATAAATGAAACAAAATAATTTAGCCCATAATCGATCTAAGATTATGAAAGAAAAGATCGAAAACTTATTGGTTATCTGAAACATTGGAAAGTGAGATATTTAAAATGAACTACATACCCATTCTTGGTGGAGGATATGCATCGATTTCAGGAGCCTCAACCAAGTGTGTCGCAAAGATATGTTCTATTTTCAAAAAATCGACCAGCTAGTAAATGGCACCGCCGGTCACGAGATTTTATATTTGGTATCACATATTTTGGATACAATTGGATCAAGATTGACTTGGTTGACCAAAACAAAACTTCATTCACCACCAACTGTGTTCTATACTACCACTTAGTCATAACTTTTAGGTTAAAAATTAAGGACGAGGGTTCTTACTTAGCACACCTTAGAGAGATATTTGTTACGCTTAGGAAGCACAATATAAAGCTCAACCCTACCAAGTGTTGCTTTGGTCTTACTTCATGAAAATGCTTCAGTTTTATTATTCATAAAGAATGATACAATGCTGATCCAGACCAAATTACAACACTAAAAGTGATTAAACCATTTAGAATCGTAAATAAAGTACAAAGGTTAAACGATAATCTTGCCATCTTGAATCTTTTTATTTCCCGACCCGTTTACATATGATTGTCATTGTTTAAAGTCCTACAAGGGGTTCAAAATTTGAGTAAGTTTCAAAGGTAAGGTCGTATTCCAAGAATCAAAAAATTATATAGCCTCACCACAGGTTTTGGTAGTTCCCACAAAAGGAGAGGTATTAACCATATATTTAAAGGTCTCTAAAAGTTTTGTGAGTATCATGTTAATAGTGGAGAGAAACAAGATTCAACGCCCAGTTTACTACGTTAGCAAAGCCTTTTTCTGAGCCAAGAGTATGTATCCTTTGTATATAAAATAGTGGTCTCATTTGTAATTACAATAAGAAATCTTCGAAGATATTTCCAATCTCAGTCGATTCAAGTGATCAAGGCCTAACCAATCAAGTCTATTTTAAGCATATTTGAGTCATATAGACGACTGCAAAAATGGAAGATTGTGTTAAAAGAATTCAAAATCATATTTTCCTATATTTACACAAAAGTATAATCATTAATTGGTTTTATATATAAACGAATGGAGGGGAACCTAATGAAAAGACATAAAAAGTCCCATGAGTGGGTTATATATATGGAGAATGCACCTAATGTTAGGTGATATAGTAGATGAGTGTGTATTGTATCATCAATAAGAAAATAAGTCCTTTTAGCCAGAGGGTTTGACTTCAAGACATCAAATAATGAGGCAACGATAGCATACGTGAAATTGATCATGGATTTGCTCTGGACAACCTCGTTGTACGCAGCGACTCACAACTAGTTATAAAAATAATTCTCCAGGAGTATGAGGTTATGAACGAAAATATACGGTTATACTTGAAACAAGTCAAACATTTAAGAAAGCTTTGTGTACACATTATTTTAGATCATTTTAATATAAATTAGAATAACATGGTTGATTACCTAGCCTCGAAGGGAAGTTCAACAGAGAATCTCAAAAGAGGTTAGCTTCAAAAACAAAAACATTCATGTTTGGCTATCATAGAATACCAAACCATCGCCTCAATCGAAACTGAGATATATTCATAGATAATCAAAATTATTGAATACTTAAACAACGAAGCTCAACCTTCCAACATAGAATAATTCAAGAGGTTGAGGCTACGGTAAGCTATGTATGTTATGATGGATGATAAATTATTCTGGACAAGGAATTTGCAGCCTCTGTTGAAATATATGAACACATCTAAGGCTGATTAATGCATAAAGAAAATACATCTCAACTCTTGTAGTGGGCACATTGGCGCTTACACACTGGCTCATAAAGCTCTCTCACACATGTATAACTGATCAAGTATGTCCATGGCGCTAGAGACCTAGTCAAAAAGTACAAAAATTGTTAGAGGTGGTCCAAATTCTAACATCAATCACGGGTAAAATTAACTTAAATCTGAAGTACCTGCCCATTTGATAAATGATAGTGAGATTTGGTTGCCCCCTACTAGTCGAACCAGGGTATTTAAGACTTAATCATCATAGCAACAATTACTTCACCAAGTGGTGGAAGCAAAATATAGTGTGTCACTTTGGGATCCCAAGAATCTTGATTTCATATAATATATTATAATTTGAAAATAAATGAATAAGGAAGATATGCCTCGAATATCAAATTCTCCCACAATTCCCCTACCTTCCTCCAGCCAAAAACAAGGTAGAGTTCGGTAACCGAACAACCATTAACGACCTAAAAACGTGTGAGGAATGCTAAAGTAAATTGGCCTGAAATGTTGTTGTAAATAGTGTACATATGCCATACTACGTCATGCAGTACAAATGGTGAAACTTATTTCCAACTCACATATATTTCGAAGTAGTAATGCTGGTAGATATTAGCCCCCCAACTTATCAAATATTTAAGTACAACAAAAACAAAAACAATGAGGGATGTCGAATAAATTTTGATATGTTCGAACAATATCACGATATATTTCATTTGAAGGAATTTGTGAGAAAGCAATAAATATATCAGAGGTAATACTCGAATTTAAAACCACAACCCATCAAATTAAGAGATTTAATTTTCCGACGCGTCTCTCAACATACCTAATAATCTGGAATACGTAAACTAGGGTCAACATATGCAGTGATCGAGTCCAATCGACCACGAACATATTGGTCAGAAGATATGAACGAAATGAAGATGGATAATCCTTGGAATATTAAACACATTCGATGTACTTCATTTAAATTTTAACTAGTTGTAACTTTCTATTTATATAAGTGTCACAATTAAACCCTCTTTTTAAGTTTAATCAAAATACCTAAAAATTTGGAGCATATAAATTTCATTTATACTCTGATCCTCTGTCTGGCCAGTATTGGGTAAAATCTTAATCGATAACTATCTCGGTATCTAAACTAACAAATTGCAAAAACAGGAGCAAGCTTCCACAAAGGAAAGTCAATGGATCCTGAAGTTAAAAGGAGCTCACTTTAAATCTTTATTTCAACATATATGAAAAAAGGTTGTTTAAGTTAAATGTAGCTCACTATAAACCTTCCAATCAACGCATATAGAAGAAAAGTTTTTCAAGTTAAATGAAGCTTGGTCTAAACCTTCCATTCAAGATAATAGAAGAAAATGTTTTCAAGTTAATGAAACCTCACTCTAAACCTTTCGCTTAACACAACTGGAAGGAAAAATTGTGAACTAAAGGAAGCTCACTTTAATTCTCCCACTTGCTTTAAATGGAAGATCAGATTTTCAAACTAAAAAGAGCTCACTTTAAATATGTCATTCAACCCTGGGAAATGTTTTGGTTGAGAAACTAATATATGCTCACTAAAAATCATGTGTGAGGTATTATGATTTATAATAACTTGTATAGAGTGGTAGTAGTCAAAGAATTCGTATATAAAACTTATCATAAATACGATTAAAAGAGAAACAAGCTAACGATATAGGATATACAAAGTAATAAATTAGTACGACAAGTTTTGCACGATAAGAGAGCTAACAAACAAAGATAATCAAGGAACCATAAACCTTCCACAAAAGAGTACGACGAAGTCCCAAAATGTAAACAAAATAACAATAATGGTGGCGCATGCCTCTAATAAAACAAATAAAACATCAAAAGTTATGGTCAAACTCTGATCATCCTCTAAAACCATTCTCGAAGTATTGGGTGTAAAAGCAGTCAAACCCCTGTTGGAATATATTTATTTAATATATTTATAGACTAATAATAATTTGGACCGATATGCTAAATAAACATATTCGGTTATTGTCTTAAGGAAGTCCAAATTAAAAGTAGTCGAGCTAATTATTTAATTAACTAAATTGGACTTATGGGTAAAAAGGCGTTATGGGCTCAAGTGTGGTAACCGGGTTGAATTTGGGCACTGTGATGAAGAGGGCCCAAATCTCAACACTTAAGCCTGAATTAATAAATCAGGGATATAAATTGAATTATCAATTTATTGGGTTATGGTCCCGGACACAAGGAAGTAACATAGGATGGGCTTTACAATGTTGGGCTTCACATTGTAAAATCTATAAATAAGGGGCTAGGTTTAGGTATTTCATCACTCTAAACCCTAATCAGAAATACGGTCGCTTCCTTAGTGTCTGGAAACTTTTCCTTCTAATCTGATTCTGCAGGTCTCTTAGTTTCATAAACGGAATCGTCGGGGAACGTGGAATCGCTGAAAAACGCAAAAGAACTGAAGAGAATACTAGATGGATAGCAGCAGGCAAACCCGTAAGTATTCTTAATTTTATGTTTCTTCTATAGATGAATCTAGCAAAAGGGTTTAACTTTTTCCGCGATTTGTTATATATTATTTGATGCGATTTCGGATAATATATAACAATTGGTATCAGAGCCAAATAAACCCTTTTTGGATTCAGTAGAATAATCAAATTGAGTATTGATAGATAAAAACGCATGTTTTTCGTAATCGTAAAGAATCCATGTCATTGGGATTATGTGTTAATTGAATTGGTAGGGCATGGATTTAGGGATTGTATGAAAATCATGTTATGTGATTTATTGTATTGAAACACATGTTTTATTATCAGTAAATTGCAATCTTTATAGTTTGGGATTTTATTTTTATTTTTCGGATAAAATTAGGGTTTATTGATGTCTGGAATTTTTCTCCCAAAATTAGCATCAAATCAACCCTAAAATAACGAATAAAATCAAAATTATTGGGACAGTGGCTCATCGACAGCTTAACCCCTGATGTTAACGCTGATCGAAGACTGTCCGCTGATTATCACGGTAACCGAACAAAAAAAAATTAATTATTATTATTTTATTTTTTTTCGAAAGTACATATTTTGTTCGGAAATATATATATTGTATGTAAATTATTTCACAAGTATGTTGTGTTTGACATGCAATTTTTTTTTGTATGTTTATTTGTGAATTAAATTGTGTGTGTGTGAATGATTAAATGACGATGCATGATTAGGGTTTCGTAGACCGGTAGGTGAAACTAAGAAATTAATTTAATCGGCCCTCCGGAAGGTTAAAATTAATTTTCTTAAGGATCCTAGGCTTCGAAAAGTTCGGGGATTAGTTTAAATTCAAATATTATCGGCCCTCCGGAAGGTTCACGTTTGGGTTTAAATTAATCATGAACGGGAGAAAATTATTGAAAATGGTCTTTGTGCTGATTTTAATTTTAATTAGATGAAATCGGCCCTCCGGAAGGTTTCATCGGTACTTAAGGATAAATTAAATTCAGCTTTACGATTTTTTGATTTTAAGTAGGTGAAATCGGCCCTCCGGAAGGTTTCACCGGTACTTAAGAAAATCAAATTATGGTTATTTTAATATATGTAAATGACATCGGCCCTCCGGAAGGTCTCATTGGCAATTAGAAAATTAAAATAATGATCATAGTATTTTTCTCAAACTCATAAAATTTCATGTTAATTTGATTTGCCCTCCGGTATCTATTATCAAGGAATTTTATGTTTTACATGTATTTGTCATGTTTATGCATATGTTTTCAGTTATATGTCAAGATGCTAGATGTGCTTTGTGTTGTTTGTTCTTATTATAGTATCCATGGGTTACAATTTGTTGGGGACTCGTCCACCAACGTTGGATTGTTCGGACTTCCAATTGTGGAAGGAAGAAATGTTGCTGTTTTTATCTGTACATGATTACGACTATGCACTGATAACTCCCAAACCATCTACCCTTAGTCCGAAAAGTACACCGGATGAAACTAAGGCTGATGAAAAGTGGGAAAGGTCAAATAAGTTATGCATGACCCTCTTGTTACAGGGTATACCAGTAGCATTGCGTGGGGCTGTCCCTAAAGGTGTTACCACTGCCTCGGTCTTTCTCACGGAGATTGAGAAAGCCTTTGCCAAAAATGAAAAGGTAGAAATGCAGCGTTTGCTCATCGAGCTAGCTACCAAAAAGTATAATGGCAAAGGTAAAATTCGGGAGCACATTCTGGGAATGTCGATGATTGGCCAAAAGTTAAAGACAATCGGTTTAGACTTACCTGAGGAATGCATAGTGGAATTCACATTTCATTCGCTGCCAGACCGGTTTAAGTATTTCCAGTCCACCTATAACTGCATGCGAGAAAAGTGGAATATCAATGAATTGATTTCCCACGCTGCACAGGAGGAGGAAAGACTTAAAGGCACAGCGCTTGAGGCTAATGTGATTACATCACCAAATAAGGCAGGACCTAAGCGGAAGGCATATGGCAAAGGACCAGGTCAAGGTTCGGTCAACAAGAAAGGTATAAGGCCCTGGACAAGTTCATAACTTTTAAGACCGAGGTTGAGAAACAACTTGGTAAAAGCATTAAGACCGTTAGATCTGACCGTGGTGGTGAATACTATGGTAGATATGACGGATCGGGTGAACAACGTCCAGGTTCCTTTGCACAGTACCTAGAGAAGTGTGGAATAGTCCATCAATACACTATGCCTGGTTCACCTCGCATGAACGGTGTATCTGAGAGACGGAACCGAACACTAAAAGATATGGTTAGAAGCATGATAAGTCACTCATCTCTACCATTATCTCTCTGGGGGAAGCCATCAAATGTGCCGCTTATATACTCAATCGAGTACCCACAAAGGCTACTGTTAGGACTCCATATGAGCTTTGGAACGGGCATAAACCTAATTTAAAGCATCTGCATGTGTGGGGTTGTCCAGCTGAGGCGAGGCCTTACAAACCTCAAGAAAAGAAACTGGACCCAAAAACAGTTAGTTGTTTCTTCATAGGTTATTCCGAACATTCTAGAGGGTTTAAGTTTTATGATTCTCTCACTGGTACAATATTTGAGACAGGAACGGCCAAGTTTCTAGAGGATGTTGAGTTTGGGGGGAAGAATAAGGGAACATATGTTGATTTTGAGGAATAATCCATAAAGATTCATGAAGGTTTTAATAGGGATACTGAGATATCTGAAGATTGGGCGGTAATGCCAATCATTTCGATCCCATTAGAATAAGGTAATCCTTAGATTAACACTGATGCTCCACTTGAGGGTTCTAACCAGGATACAGAGATTCAGGTAGAACAAGAGGAACCTCAAGATAATCTTCCACAAGGGAATCAAAATGACATCGTTCATAATGATCAAACTCTACCTCCTCAAGAAGTGCAACAGGAGGAAATAGTGCCATTAAGAAGGTCCACTAGAGAAAGGAAGAGTACTATAGGTCCAGAATTTATAGTATATCTTCAGGAGCATGATGAGTTATGTGTTGGAACTGTAGATGATCCCTCATCCTACAAACAGGCCATGGCAAGCTCTGAATCTCAAAAGTGGATTGACGCTATGAAAGAAGAGTATAAATCAATGCAGGATAATGCGGTATGGGATCTTGTCTCATTACCTGAAGGAAAAAAGGCAATTGGTTGTAAATGGGTTTACAAAACCAAACGCGATTCCCTGGGTAATGTGGAAAGACATAAAGCACGTCTTGTAGCGAAAGGTTATACTCAGCGTGAAAGGATTGATTTTAAAGAAACTTTCGCTCCAGTATCGACGAAGGATTCCTTTAGAACAATCATGGCATTAGTTGCACATTTTGACCTTGAGCTTCATTAGATGGATGTTAAGACCGCTTTTCTCAATGGTAATATTGAGGAAACGATCTACATGATGCAACCAGAAAACTTTGTAGAAAGTAACTCAAAAGATCTGGTTTGCAGACTTAAGAAATCCATTTATGGGCTTAAACAAGCTTCTCGTCAATGGTATCACAAATTCCTTGAGGTGATAGTCGGTTATGACTTTGAGATCAACTCGGTTGAGGATTGTGTTTATCACAATTTCAGTGGGAGTAATTTCATGTTTCTTATATTATATGTGGATGACATATTGCTTGCCTCGAACAATAAGGAATTGTTACACACTACAAAAAGATTTCTATCAGACAAGTTTGATATGAAGGATCTTGGTGATGCCAGTTTTGTGTTAGGAATCCAGATACATCGAGATCGTTCTCGTGGTATTCTTGGATTATCACAAAAAGCATACATTAAAAGTGTGTTACAACGTTACGGATTGGCAGATTGCAAACCCCTAAGTACCCCTATAGCAAAGGGTGACAGACTTAGTCCGAGTCAATGTCCTAAGACAAAACTTGAGATTGAGGAAATGAAAACGGTCCCTTATGCTTCTGCAGTTGGGAGTTTAATGTATGCTCAAGTTTGTACTAGGCCGGACATTGTCTTTGCTGTAAACATGTTGGGGAGATATGTTAGTAACCCAGGAATGGATTACTGGAAAGCAGTTAAAAGAGTACTCCGATATCTGCAAGGAACAAAGGGGCACATGTTGACATATAGGAAGTCGGATAAACTGGAGATCATCGGGTATTCCGACTCAGATTTTGGTGGATGCGCAGACACAATAAAAGTATGTCAGGCAACATATTCTTATTGGCTGGAGGTGCAATATCTTGGAAAAGTGTAAAGCAAACACTTATTGCATCGTCCACCATGGCAGCAGAATTTGTTGCATGCTTTAAGGCATCAAACCAGGCACTATGGCTGCGGAATTTTGTTACTGGATTACGCATTGTATAAGGGATAGAAATCCCTATGAGGTTATATTGCGATAACAATTCCGCAGTGCAGTACTCTAACATCAACAGGAGCGCATCTAAATCCAAACACATAGACATAAAGTTTCTGTATGTTAAAGAAAGAGTACAGATGGGTCAGATAAGTATAGAGCACATCAGAACAAACTCCATGATAGCAGATCCTCTAACAAAGGCGGTTTTGCCTAAGGTTTTCCAGGGACACACCATCAGTATGGGTGTAGTTGATTTAGAGGATTTTTAGTTTCAGTGGGAGAGTTTGTAATAGGATCTGATGTTGTATTTTGCAGTATTGTGCACATTAAAGTTTATTGCAATATATATGCTTGGAAATATTTATTGATATCTGTACTGTATTGGATCTCCAAAAGTAGGAACCATTTAAGAGTAGATATGTACGATTACAAGCCATATTACTCTTAGACCACCCTCCATAATTGGCCCAAGTAATTGATTGATTATGGTAATGTGATTACTGTTGCATCCTATTGTTCACATTACGAGAAAGAGGTCTTTAGTCCTTTATTATTATCAATCATGTACGGGGTTGTACCGTTTGCCCATTGACAATGAATATAGGGATCCCATTAAAGTTGAATATGTATTCTTGAGTAGCATATGACGGTCCAAGTGGGAGATTGTTGGAATATATTTATTTAATATATTTATAGACTAATAATAATTTGGACCGATATGCTAAATAAACATATTCGGTTATTGTCTTAAGGAAGTCCAAATTAAAAGTAGTCGAGCTAATTATTTAATTAACTAAATTGGACTTATGGGTAAAAAGGCGTTATGGGCTCAAGTGTGGTAACCGGGTTGAATTTGGGCACTGTGATGAAGAGGGCCCAAATCTCAACACTTAAGCCTGAATTAATAAATCAGGGATATAAATTGAATTATCAATTTATTGGGTTATGGTCCCGGACACAAGGAAGTAACATAGGATGGGCTTTACAATGTTGGGCTTCACATTGTAAAATCTATAAATAAGGGGCTAGGTTTAGGTATTTCATCACTCTAAACCCTAATCAGAAATACGGTCGCTTCCTTAGTGTCTGGAAACTTTTCCTTCTAATCTGATTCTGCAGGTCTCTTAGTTTCATAAACGGAATCGTCGGGGAACGTGGAATCGCTGAAAAACGCAAAAGAACTGAAGAGAATACTAGATGGATAGCAGCAGGCAAACCCGTAAGTATTCTTAATTTTATGTTTCTTCTATAGATGAATCTAGCAAAAGGGTTTAACTTTTTCCGCGATTTGTTATATATTATTTGATGCGATTTCGGATAATATATAACAACCCCTATATCGAATATGCAGGTGAAGAAGACCATTACATCGTCCAGAATCATTCAGTCTTATATTAAGGCTTCCAATGACAATGGGGTATATTCATAATTGTCCTTATCTCAGTTACATGTTTTGGGTTACCCTACACCATCACTAGTGCCTTTGGGATATAATCTGAATAAGTATAGTTCCTTTAATCTGAAATGAATTGTCCCGAATGGTAGGCCCGGGTTTCTTGCATGATAAACAATCAAAGAATCCATCTATACAACATGAGCTAACACTTGTTCCACCTTATTTTCAGAATGGTATGCTACAGATGGAGAGAAAACAAGTTGATCCCTGATAATTTTAATTGTTGGATTTCTCATTTACAAAGGTTAGAACCACACACATAACTATTCAAACTATTTGTGTAATGAGAAAAGAAAAAAAAAATTGAAAATCAATGAATGAGAAGGGATTTGAACAAGGCTTTTGGATGTATATAGTGCATTTTATTGGAAAGAGACAACACATAAAGCTTATGCTGTTTATTGAAAGATCCATTTCATCAAATCCATCAAATTACTTGATATCTAATGATGGGTACGCTACTTAGCCTAACGACTATAAGCATTAAAGCATAAACTATTGTGTGCCGAAGCATAAGTGTCGGTATTGTAAGTATTGTATATCGCACATATTATCATCATATTTAACAGATAGTCATGTGTCACCCCATACACGTTCGGATAAAAACGTATTCTATAATTCTCTAAGCATAACCGTTTTCACTTTTGATATGTTCCCAATATGATCTAACTGTGACCATAATTAGATTGACCAACCAAGATACCGTTTTGGTCACTTTCCATTTTGGTCCTTCGACTGTAGTTAGTTCCTCTCATTCTATTCTTTGCTTCATCTTGACTTATACTTCCAAGTTAATAAAGGCTACTATACATAATATACATATAAAATCTCATTATAAATTTTATTAATGAACTGTACAGTTTGTTACTAAATTTGAGAGTTTATACTCGGTATATTATTATTATTATTATTATTGTTATCTTGTTGTTGCCGCCGCCGCTTCATCTTGACTTAAATTTCTAAGTTAATAAAAGCTACTATACATAATATATATAACCTCATTATAAATTTTATTAATGAACTATATAGTTTGTTATTAAATTTGAGAGTTTATACTCGATATATTATTATTATTATTATTATTATTATTATTATTATTATTATTATTATCTTGTTGCTGTTGCCGCTGCCGCTGCCGCCGCCGCCTGCCTGACCACATGTAATATATGCTTTCAAAAAAAAGTATACTTTCATGATTTTTATGGATCCCTAACATATCATGTTTCCAAAGTATTATTTTATTGTAGCTACTAATATTAATAGGTCAAGATGTTATACCAATAGTTGAAGATATATTACTGGACCACATAGATGGTTTCGTCATAGTTTTGATTCTCACAAAAGTACCATGAGGTGGAATTGACCATTGGACATTAATGATAAAGGATAGATAAAATGTAGCAACAATAAAATTAAACGTGATGACACCACATGGCAAAAACGTAATAGATAAAACACAGTAGACCGTAGAAAAGTTTGCAAGTGTTACAAGTTTCTAATTTCTTGGTAGTTTTGGTTTTGAATTTATCTCTCATTAATTTTTTTATACTTGGTCTCACATGAATTGTTTTATACATGTTCTCATATCTCTTATCTCACATCTCTCATGTAGTTAGTTATCAATTAGTCTCACATAAGATTGGTTTATCTCGCATCTCGGATGTCATATCTCGCATCTCTTTTGAATTTGTGTCTTGATTAAACTTATAGCTTACATATTGAACATTTTCCATAAGAAAATTTTGAGTGCAAACCTAAAAATAAAGTTAAAGATTCCAAGAAATATCCTATAACAAAAATGTGGAACAAGTGATTGTGGCGTACTGGTTTGCGAATACACTAGAGATTTCATTGAAATTGGTGAAATTAAAAGAAAATAAATTAATGGTGTTGAAACACTAAGGAAAGTAACGTGGTTTTACATGTTTCTTAATTATGTAAACATAATCAAATCCAGGTGAAATCATTATGTAACGTTGTTATTTGTATTTTTGTTGTAATTGTTTGAAATGTTAAATTTGAATATTATAGTATAGTCTTACATCTCACAAATTGTATCAGATTTCATAATTTGAATATTGTAGTATGCCTGGTCTTGCACCTTGCATGCAGTTTATTTTGAAATTATCTCGTATCTCACATTTCGAATGTAGTAAAGTGATGCATTTTCTCTCATCTCTCATCTCTCTTCTTATTGCATTGTCTCGCACGTCTCATCTCTATGCAATATCTCGCATATTATGTCCATCATCTCTCATATTTATACATCGTCTCGCATATTTTATCTTTATGTATGGTCTCTCATCTCAAATGTAGTTAGATATGCCTCGTTTTGTATATCTCATGCAATAAAAAAATTAAAAAGTCTAAAACATCCTAACATAAATCAAACAACATTAGTGCAATACAATAATATCAAATTACAGAAGCATTAGTAACAAAACTATCAAATTACATTGATCTTATAAGACATCTTGACATGATCGTCTATTATAATTGAATTTCATACAACGACTACACTTTATCTTTCGAATAAATATTTTTCATCTAGATGGAATACGTTCCTTCTTTGATTTTCCAACTCTTCTTTTCAAATTTGGAGGAATAATTTCAAGAGAAGGTGTTGAAGTATTTGTTTCGCCAATATTAATAAAAGCAAGTATGATATATAAATAAGTTGTCTTATAAAAGCTTACCGAATAGTATGGCTCAAACATATTTCATAAGATTTTCATCAATATGAAATATGGAAGCCAAAGTATGAGGGCATGGAAAATACTCAATTTGTCACATACCACAAGAAAATTTAAATCTCATAAGATAAACAACCTTAACATGTTCGAAAACAATTTCATGTAAAACGTGTGAAGAAGAACAAATTATCCATGGACGATATTTTTCCAAATTTAGGATTTAAATCATTAATCTAACCTTCTACCTCTACATAATCTCTTCAAAATTGATTCAAGTAGACTATAGTATTATTTGATATGATTATTGAAATACTTCGTTAGAGTAAAAGTCATTGAACCGTATTGTTTGTCTTTGAGAACCGCACAAGTGTATTTGCATAAAGGTAAGTAAGTTATTACAAATGATAATAACTATATGACCTTATTTCTTTATAAGTTGGTCCATATATTCAATGTACAGGTTATGAATCGGAGCATAAGCACATCATTTAAGCATGCAAACCATCTTATTCCTAATATTACTGGAGAAACATATTTTTATAACACTATATTCAATTTGTTGTTAATCAATTATCGGGATCAACAGATTTGTCAAAAAAAAATCAACGAGACTTGTTTTGATCCGTGAAATCAAATTCAGATCGATTTGAAATAATTTTTTAACGAATTTAGATCGACTACTTTTTTTCGTTTCTCTATTTTTGTTTTTCTTTTCCTTCTTTAACATATTTTATTTTTCGTTTTTTATTTTTAATATATTTTAATTTACCTAAGTCATCTCGTCTTTCACTTTATATTAATCTCTTTTTTTTATTTTCCCTTTATGGACTAAGTCCAAAAACATTTTTTATATATATTTTTTCTCTTCCAAAACCTTATTCTGTAAAATATAGAATTCATGGCTGCATATATCTCATCCGTAGTCCTTAACCCTAAAACTCTACCTCCCCACAACACCAATACTACTTCATTAGTTTTCTTCTTTATGATTACCTCCCAAAAGTTCCATGCCAAACCCATTCCAACCTCTCATTTCTTTGTTTTCTCTGATAAATCTTTCGAAACCAAATTTTCTTCTTGTTTTGTTCGAAACGTCTTTGTTGCTTCAGATTTCAAACAAGATGAAGAAATTATAAGTGACGAATATGGTGAGGCCAACTTCCCTTATGAACTCAAACTCTTTGTTGCCTCATATTTTGAAATATCTTTTTCAACTACGAAAACGCTCAACTTGCTGAAACTTTTAAGAACAACGGTCTTGTTGAGATGGTTAAGGTGATTTATAACAAGGTGATTTATACAATTGTATCTTTTGTGTATATAATTGTTTCCTTGTTTGTTTTGGATTATTAATAGAGTTAGTGTTGGACCATAAACTTGACCCGGTTAAAGGGTCAAACCTACTCAATAAGGCCCATATAGAAAGCATCTTCTAGAAACAATTAATTTAATATTTATTTAGTAGTGGAGATTGTGCGTAAGACCATCCTTAGGTTGAGTGCAAGATACTCTTTTATGTTGAGTGTAAGAAACACTTTTACCTAGAGTGTAGTCTTGAGGTTGAGTGTTTAAGTATCTATAAGATCTTGGATGGTGGATCCTTGTCTCCACTATGGTTCTATAAATAGTGGAGCTCACCCACCATCTAGAGAATCACCAAACACACTAAGAAGTAAATTAGAGAGAAAAATTAGAGTGAGAGAAAAGAGAGAGAAGAATTCTCTCTTAAGTAAAAGAAAAATATTTTCTTTTCTAGTGTGAGTTGTAAGTGTGTTTTTGTAATATTTCTTCTTTCAATCTATATCAAAGTTATTTGCTTGATCTTAGTGAGTGTTGTTTTTATATTTTATGCCAACAAAGTGGTATCAGACCCACTGACTCTATTCGAAATTTCATTTGTAAATGTTTAACATATTGATAAATATGGCAAAAACAGTGTATCGTTGTTCCAAGTTCCAACACTCAACAACAACAACTACGACAATTAGAGTCTCAAGATGAAAGCTCTCCTTGGAGCACATGATGTGTGGGATGTCGTAGAAAAAGGTTTTGACGAACCCAAAGATGGAGCTAGCCTTACTCAAGAAGAGAAAACAAATTTGAAGGATTCAAGAAAGAGAGACAAAAAATTTATATTCCTCATCTATCAAGCATTAGATGGTGATGGCTTCGAAAAAATTTCAAGCGCATCTTCCGCCAAGCGAGCGTGGGAGAAATTACAAATCTCTTACAAAGGAGTCGAAAATGTGAAAAAGGTACGTCTCCAAACATTAAGAGGTGAATTTGAATTCTTACATATGAAAGAGTTCGAATTTATTTCAGAATATTTCTCAAGAGTAGCAACTGTTTCTAATCAATTAAAAAGAAATGGTGAGAAGTTGAAAGATGTGAGAGTAATTGAAAAAAATACTTTATTCGTTGGATCCTAAATTTGAGCATATCATCGTGACGATTGAAAAAATTAAAGACTTGAGGAAAATGATGATTGAAGAACTCCAAGGCTCATTACAATCCTATGAATAAAAGCACAAGAAGAAGCAAGAGATCACCGAGCAACTCCTCAAAGTAGAACTCAAGGACATGCATGCAAATCAAGGAGATGATAGAAACCAACGTGGCTAAGGCAGAGATAGAGGTCGCAGACGAGGTGGTTATCATAGTCATGGACGTGGCTCGAATTATGACAACAATAATTCCAATTATAACTACGAGAAACGAGAAATCTCAACAATAGGTCGTGGAAGAAGAAATCCTAACTCGAGGTATGATAAATCTTAAATACAATGTTATAAATATCAAAGGTTTGGACATTATGCTTCAAAAATGCAGAGGCCCTAACAATAGAGTTGAGAAGAGGGCCAACTATATGGAGGAGAAGTCAGAGGAAAAATATATGTTACTAATAACACACAAAAGCACTAATGAAGGTCAAGATAACACTTAGTATCTTGACACAGGTGCAAGCAACCATATATGTGGGAAAAGAAGCATGTTTGTAGAGATCAATGAAGGAGTGAGTGGATATGTCTATTTTGGAGATGATAGCAAAGTATCAGTGAAAGGAAAAGGTAACATTCTAATTCGTGCAATGATTTCAAATGTCTACTACGTACCTAGCATGAAAAATAACATCTTGAGCTTGGGACAACTCCTAGAAAAGGACTATGATATTCATATGAAAAATTATAGTCTTTTTATGAGAGATGACAAAGGAGATTTAATTGTTAAAGTTCAAATGTCAAAGAATAGAATATTTCCTTTAAATATTCAAAATGATTTTGCAAAGTGTCTTAAGGGTTGTAACAAAGATTCGTCATGGCTATGGCATGTTTGATTTGGGCATCTAAACTTTATAAGTTTAGATTTATTGTCCAAGAAGGAAATTGTGAGAGGGTTACCATATATCAATCATCCTGACCAACTATGCGAAGGATGGTTGCTTGGAAATCAATTCAGAATAGCTTTCCAAAGGAGTCATAATCAAGAGCCAAGAAACCTTTCAAGCTTATTCATATCGATGTGTGTATTTCACTCAAGAAGAGCTCTTTTAAATAAAACTAACTACTTACTTCTCTTCATTGATGAATTTTCAAGAAAAACTTTGGTATATTTCTTGAAACAAAAATCCGAAGTCTTTGGAATATTTAAGAAGTTCAAAGCAGTTGTGCAAAAGGAAAACGGAAATAAGATTAAAAGCATGAGATCTGACCGAGGAGGGGAGTTCACATCCAATGAATTCCAAGATCTTTGTGAAGCACATGGAAGTAATCGTTGTTTGACAGTTCCCAGATCTCCTCAACAAAACGGTGTGGCAGAAAGGAAGAATAGAACAATCCTTGATATGGCACGAAGCATGCTCAAAAGTTAGAAAATACCTAAGGATTTTTTGACAGAAGCAATGGCATATGTTGTCTACTTGTCCAACCGATCTCTAATAAGAAGTTTTTGGGGAAAGACACCACAAGAAGAGTGGAGTGAAAGAAAGCCTGGAATTTCGCACCTAAGAGTATTTGGAAGCATAGCTCATGTCCATGTACCAGACGAAAAATGAACCAAACTCGATGATAAAAGCAAGAGTTTTATCTTCATCGCTTACGACTCAAGTTCCAAAGGCTACAAGTTGTACAACCCAAACAATAAGAAGGTTGTGATAAGCCGGGACATGATAGTTGATAAAGAAGGTGAATGGGATTTTGGGTCTCATACAAATGAGTTCACATTTTCCTCCAAATTGAAGAAGATGATCAGACACTAAATGATCAATCAGAAGAGGTTGCAACCCCACATGCTTCACTGATATCAACTATACATGGAGATTCACCACCTTCATCATCGTCAAATGGTAGTCAAAATGAGAGAGTTGTGGAACGTACAAGAAACCTTAGTTATCTTTATGAGGTAACTGCCAATAGATAATCTTACACTATTTTATCTATTTGTTGATTATGAGACAGTGACATTTCAAGGAGTTGTACAAGAGAAACAATAGAGAGACGCGATGGATGAAGAAATTAGAGCCATCAAGAAGAATGACACATGGGAACTCACCTCACTTCCCAAAGGGTGCACAACAATAGTTATCAGATGGTTATACAAAACAAAGAGAAGTGCTAATGGGGAGATTGAAAAACACAAAGCGAGGCTTGTTGCAAAAGGCTATAATCAAAAGACGGGAATTGACTATGATGAGGTATTCGCCCCCATTGCCCGATTAGAAACTATTAGACTAATAATTTCTTTGGCAGTTTAAAACAAGTGGAAAATACAATAAATGGATGTAAAGTCAACATTTCTAAATAACGTCCTTGAAGAAGAAGTCTACATTCAACAAACATTAGGCTATGAGGTCAAAGGTCACGAAGATAAGGTTTTGAAGCTAAAGAAGGCTCTTTACGGGCTTAAACAAGCACCAATAGAATGCAATAGTGTAATAGGCAAGTATTTCCGAGAGAACGGCTTCAACAAATGTCCTTACGAGCACGCTACATATACCACGATCAAAGATGGAGATATTTTGATTGTATGTCTCTACGTGGACGACTTGATCTTCACCGGAAGCAACCTAAGCATGTTCAATAAATTCAAGGAAGTAATGACGAAGGAATTTGAGATGACAGACTTAGGGCTCATGGCGTACTATCTTGGCATTGAAGTTAAGCAACAAAAATATGGAATTTTCATCTCATAAGAAAGTTATGCTAAAGATATCCAGAAGAAGTTTAAGATGAAGAATTGTAGCCTGATAAGCAGACCCATGGAGTTTGAAGTCAAAATGTCCAAGCATGGAGAAGGCGAAAGTGTATATCCAACATTATTCAAAAGTTTGGTAGGAAGTCTACGCTATCTAACTTGCACGAGACCGGATATTCTTCATGCAGTTGGATTGGTTAGTCGCTACATGGAATCTCCAACAACAACATATTTCAGGGCTGTAAAGAGACTCTTTCGCTATTTGAAAGATACAATCAACTTTGGCTTACTATATTCAATTTCTAATGATCACAAGCTTGTTGGGTATAACGATAGTGATTGGGATAGAGATATCGATAACCAAAGGAGTACTACTTGATTTGTATTTTTCATGGGAAATATTTCTTTCACTTGGATGTCAAAGAAACAACCGATTGTCACGTTATCTACTTGTGAGGCGGAATATGTTCTTGCTACTACATGTGTTAGTCGAGCAATTTGGCTTAAAAATTTCGCACGTCTCGTCTCTAAGAAATATCTCGCATATTTTGTCCATCATCTCTCATATTTATGCATCGTATCGCATATATTGTATCTTTATGTATGGTCTCGCATCTCAAATATAGTTAGTTATGCCTCGTCTTGCATCTCTCACGCAATAAAAAAATTAAAAAGTCTAAAATATCCTAACATAAATCAAACAACATTATTGCAATAAAATAATATCAAACTACAAAAGCATTAATAACAAAAACTATCAAATTACATTGATCTTACGAGACATCTTGACATGATCGTCTATTATAATTTAATTTCATACAACGACTACTTTATCTTTCGAATAATTATTTCTCATCTAGATGAAATACGTTTCTTTTCAGATTTTACAACTCTTCTTTCCAAATTTGTAGGAATAATTTCTAGAGAATGTGTTGAAGTAGTTGTTTCACCAATAGTAGTTAAAGCGGGTATGCAATATAAATAAGTTGTCTTATAAAAGCTTACCGAATAGAATGTCTCAAACATATTTCATAGGATTTTCATCAATATGAAATATGGAAGCCAAAGCATGAGGGCATGGAAAATACTCAATTTCCCATATACCACAAGAATATTTAAATCCCATAAGATAAACAACCATAACATGTTCAGAAAAAAAATTCATATAAAACGTGTGAAGAAGAATGAATTATCCATGGACGACATTTTTTCAACATTGGCTTTAAACGTTTTTCCAAATTTAGGATTTAAGTCATTAATCCAACCTTCTGCCTCTACATAATCTCTTCAAATTTGATTCAAGTAGACTACAATATTATTTGATATGATTATTGAAATACTTCGTTAGAGTAAAAGTCACTGAACCGTACTGTTTGTCTTTGAGAACCGCACAAGTGTATTTGCATAAAGTTAAGTAAGTTATTACAAATGATAATAACTATATGACCTTATTTCTTTATAAGTTGGTCCATATATTCAATGTACAGGTTATGAATCGGAGCATAAGCACACCATTTAAGCATGTAAACCATCTTATTCCTAATATTAGTGGAGAAACATATTTTTATAACACTATATTCAATTTGTTGTTAATCAATTATCAGGATCAACAGATTTGTCAAAAAAAGAAAATCAACGAGACTTGTTTTGATCCGTGAAATCAAATTCAGATCGATTTGAAATAATTTTTTAACGAATTTAGATCGACTACTTTTTTTCGTTTCTCTATTTTCGTTTTTCTTTTCCTTCTTTAACATATTTTATTTTTCGTTTTTTATTTTTAATATATTTTAATTTACCTAAGTCATCTCGTCTTTCACTTTATATTAATCTCTTTTTTTATTTTCCCTTTTTGGACTAAGTCCAAAAACATTTTTTATATTTTTTTTCTCTTCCAAAACCTTATTCTGTAAAATATAGAATTCATGGCTGCATATATCTCATCCGTAGTCCTTAACCCTAAAACTCTACCTCCCCACAACACCAATACTACTTCATTAGCTTTCTTCTTTATGATTACCTCCCAAAAGTTCCATGCCAAACCCATTCCAACCTCTCATTTCTTTGTTTTCTCTGATAAATCTTTCGAAACCAAATTTTCTTCTTGTTTTGTTCGAAACGTCTTTGTTGCTTCAGATTTCAAACAAGATGAAGAAATTATAAGTGACGAATATGGTGAGGCCAACTTCCCTTATGAACTCAAACTCTTTGTTGCCTCGGATTTTGAAATATCTTTTTCAACTACGAAAACGCTCAACTCGCTGAAACTTTTAAGAGAAACGGTCTTGTTGAGATGGTTGAGGTGATTTATAACAAGGTGACTAGAAAGAAACTGGTTCGTAGTAGCTCACTTCTTTCCATTTATGTAATTGTATCTTTTGTGTATATAATTGTTTCCTTGTTTGTTTTGGATTATTAATAGAGTTAGTGTTGGACCATAAACTTGACCTGGTCAAATTGGTCCATATATTCAATGTACAAGTTATGAATCGGAGCATAAGCACATCATTTAAGCATGTAAACCATCTTAGTCCTAACATTACTAGAGAAACAGATTTTTATAACCCTATATTCAATTTTTTGTTAATCAATTATCAGGATCAACAGTGTTTTGATTTGTGAAATCAAATTCAGATCGATTTGTAACAAATTTTTAACAAATTTTAATCGACTACTTTTTTTGTTTCCCTATTTTTGTTTTTCTTTTCCCTCCTTAATATATTTTATTTTTTGTTTTTATTTTTAATAAATTTTAATTTACCTAAGTCATCTCGTCTTTCACTTTATATTAATCTCTTTCTTTTATTTTCCCTTTTTGGACTTTGTCCAAAACCCTTTTATTTATTATATTCCCTTCCAAAATCTTATTCTATAAAATATAGAAGTCATGGCTACATATATCTCATATGTAGTCCTTAACCCTAAAACCCTACCTCCCCCCAACACCAATACTACTTCATTAGCTTTCTTCTTTGTGATTAACTCTAAAAAGGTTCATGCCAAACCCATTTCAATCTCTCAATTCTTTGTTTTCTCTGATAAATATTTCGAAACCAAATTTCCTTCTTGTTTTGTTTGAAACGTCTTTGTTGCTTTGGATTTCAAACAAGATGAAGAAATTATAAGTGACGAATATGGTTCGTAGTAGCTCTCTTCTTTCCGTTTCTATAATTGTATCTTTTGTGTATATAATTGTTTCCTTGTTTGTTTTGGATTATTAATAAAGTTAGTGTTGGATCATAAACTTGACCCAGTTAAAGGGTCCAACATACTCAATAAGGCCTATCTAGAAAGAATCTTCTGGAAACAATTAATTTAATATTTATTTAGTATTGGATATTGTGTGTAAGACCATCCTTAGGTTGAGTGCAAGATACTCTTTTATGTTGAGTGTAAGAAACACTTTTACCTTGAGTGTAGTCTTGGGGTTGAGTTTTTAAGTATCCATAAGAACTTAGATGGCCTTGTCTCCACTATGGTTCTATAAATAGTGGAGCTCTCCCACCATCTAGAGCATCACTAAACACACTAAAAAGTAAATTAGAGAGAAAAATTAGAGTGAGAGAAAAGAGAGAAGAATTCTCTCTTGAGTAAGAGAAAAATATTTTCTCTTAGTGTGAGTTGTAAGAGTGTTCTTGTAATATTTATTCTTTCAATCTATATCAAAGTTATTTTGCTTGTTCTTCGTAAGTGTTATTTTTATATTTTTTGCCAACAAAGTGGTATCAGAGCCACAAATAAAAGTTTGAGTGCGGATGATTATTGTAATATTCATCTATATATAGTTTTAGTCATAAACCCTAGAAATGTGTATCCAATAGACCAGATCATTTTCAATGGAGAATAGGATTTCGTCAAAGATTTTTACAATCTGTTGTATGCAGAAGCTGAAGGAACCATATATTCTTATACATTATTTGTTTGCAACTAATGTTTTTGTTCGAGAGATATGAGTAATGAGTATATTAAAGTTGTGTATCCGCATTCAAGTTTATACTTTATATCAAATTCGTGAATGTTTTTGTTTAGAATTATCAACACTTCATGCATATCTAAAAAAGTAAGGATTGGATTATACTGTTTTATACTATTATAGAACCTTTTTAGAGAGATTTATATTTGGTTTATGGTTTGGCGAAGAAACTATTTAGTAGACATTATCATCTAAATATTTTCTCTGTTTGGATTTACTAGTCTTTGAATGCCTTCATATCAAGTTATTATCCTTTTTTTATTGAATGTATGGATTGATAGGTTGGTTATATGTAGTTGTTGAACTTTTAATATGTTACCATAATTGTTTAAGGTTTGTGTGCTCTCATCGGTTGTAATTTCATGTTATTACCGTTTGGGAATGATTTTACACTAATTCACTTTTCTTCGTATTTAATTATATTTTTTTTTATTTTCTAGTTGCTGGTTTGGGAAGCTATGTAGAGGTGTTTGTAACCAATATGACATTGAATTTAATATATGTATTCTCGACCATTGTATAATATTTTAATTCTAATAACTAAGCTATATAAATTAAGTAGGCTAGTTATCTAGCATTCTCATATTCAGTAGTTACTTAAGTTGATTTTCACGATGATCTACGTCAAGTTTAGGTTTTGTAGCACATTAATACTTTCTATTTTTAGTGCTAATTCATATTTTACTTTAAGAGAATAATTTAACATATAAAATTAGTTATATAAAACGTTGAAACTGTTTGTGATAGTAGCAACTAATATTCTTGTTGATTTTAGCTTTCTACCCCATTTTAGTTTTGAACTGTTTATCTATATATTTGTCTTATTACCATCAATTTTAGCATTGAACGTCTTTCAAAGGCACTGTCTGATAATGAAAACAATAACTATGTAGTAACGAGAATATAACACGGACTAAGAGAGATGAGAGGAAATTAGCGAATGGACATAATGCTCTTTTTTGTTTCTGTTTAGAAGGAAATATCAAATCCTTTAAGTTTTTATTGTTTAGAAGTAGTTTATCTTAATTTTCTTTTTCATGTGATCTCTTAAATATTGTATAAGATTCTATATGTACGCACATGGTGGCCTTCTATCTTACCATTTAGTATGGGAATTGTTTTATGTTTTGATTCAGAATTAGTTATAGCCTTTTTTTGTTCTAAATTTTATTTAAAATATTTATGATTAGTTGGTCATATAAGAATGTGAGATCCATGGATATCCATTCAAACGGTCAACTCTCAACTTATTGCTTTTATCAGTTTCTTGAGTTAGAAATGATGCATAAGCGATCAGTTTCTCTAGTCAGAGTCGATAACTCTAATTATTTTGTGTATTATGCAATTCTAGTGGGGTTCTTGAAAATCTAATCTAAATATTAAAAAAATTATATTAAAGGTTCTTAGTCTCTATAAATAAATTGAATAGGATATCTTCTAGATCATCCGGAAGAAATGTAAGTTCAACCTCCTCAAAGTGTGCCTCTGAAAGAAGAAGAGTTTACATCCTAAACATGAAGGTATATAATTTTCTCCGCTTGCTAGTTTTTCCTTCTCGTGGTGTTATTCTCTTCTGCAATAATATAATTCATAAAAGGGATGGTTGTTAGTGTGTATGCGGTGTGGATTTGTAGTTTTTCTTTATATTATAAAATAGCATTGGATGACTCTTGTGTTTCATTCTTTATATGCTATGGTCTGTTAATGTTTTGCCTTTTAAATGTATATTTAATATAAAATGAGACAATAAAATAAATTCAAGTGGTAAAATTAAATTAGTTTCAAAACTTGGTCAGGAGCTGCTTACGGTTAACATTTTTGTTTTGACTTTTGATAATGAAACAGAAACATTGAAAGAGGATTTTCTGACTAAAAAATGAAATTTAAAACAGTATATAAAGGTTTATTTGTTATAATAATGTCATTTACACATGTACCTTGTTTACACTCTTCATCGTATGTCTGAACTAAATTGTCAGTGTTTCAGAATTGTATAACCCGTTACTTTCTACATCATATAGCTTGTTCTTTTTAAATTTTTCTATATACATGAATCTTAGTAAAAAAAGCCTGAAGGAATATCAAGTAATATTAGAATAGACCACCAAGCATTTTTCTAGAGAGGTTATTTTTTATCTTTATTTTTAGCTTTTAAGAAAGGTCTATGTTTGACTATCATCAATGATAATAAATAGAAATAATAATATAATATATTATGAGTTTGTTTCTTATTCAATAACCTTTTTAATTTTACATTAAGAAATATTTTGTTGAGTCTTAAAATGGTATGGTCATTGTCTAGCCCAGCATGAGTCTCGTTAATGCTCGGAAGATCTATTGGTTTTATTTTAGTAATTGGTAGATGATAATGGAGTTTTTATTTGACTATATTGGTTGCAGGCTCTAAAATGGTTTACTTGTTACCCATCATGATCAACAGTTTAATGTCAATGTTCTCTTGAAGCTTGTTTCAGATAAGCACCTCTAGGAGAGGTGCAAGAATAACATATTGAAAACATTCATTTCTATTCTTGGTCAGCACATTGCAAGTCAATATTGTGTTCACTAATAATATTATCTATTTTCGGTTGTATCCATCTTCTTGTTGTAGCTTGTAATTCATAAGTTTTTATTATAGAATCAAATATATTTTGAAATTATAATATAGGGATGAAAATATTGTACTGAGGTTGCATAATATTTGTAGTTGTTTTTACATTTTTATTAACTTTAACCATAAATTTGTAATGGGGTTTTCAACAGATTTGTAACAAAATTTAATTTATAAACAACTAAATTCAAGTCATGTAACCTACATATTGACATGATGTTTTGCAACAAATTCGAAATGGACTTTGCAATGAATTTACAACGGGATTTACAACGATAAAAATATTTTGATTTTATTTGGATCACATTTGCAATGGATTCCGACTGTAATTGCCTTCCGTTGTAAACACTTTTTGTTAGCAACCGCGTGGATAAAATCGATGGTTTTGGTTATAAATTTGTTGCAAAAAATACTATTGCAACAGATTAATGATAAATTTGGCAGTATTCAATCCATTATAAAAGGTGATTCATCTAATCGTGTGAATTTACAGATGTACCACTCAAACAATACTTTAAACTCCCAATAAAATGAAGTATAGAATACCCATCGTAACAATTTGGAAACAAAATAATAACATCATTAAGAATAAATAAATAAAGATCATTAATATATATATATATAAGTGTGTGGGATTTTATTATCCAATAAATGAAGTTTCAAACATCTCTGGAACCATAGCCAATTATTACAATCTTTCCATCCGGCAATAGCAAATGCAATAGGAAACATTCTTGCAAAGTTATGAAAAACAATAATATAAATCACATTGTTATTAGTGTATCGCACTTGGGATGTGTTATGGTTTGACATCTAATATATACAAAGGTCACACAAATTTTTGGTTATGAGTTAGTTTCGCATTAACTTGGTTAAACATGGCCACGCATCTTGTATATAGAATATATGGTTATGAGTTAGTCTCGCATTAACTAAGTTAAACATGGTCATGCATCTCGCATATATAATATGTGGTGTCGCGCATTTTACATCTAACAAAACAAAAATACATGTTTTGCAATTAAAAATAGTAGAGTATAAATTGTTACCATCTTTAGCTATGACAGATACCAATACTCATTTATGTTTTCCGTAAAAATAAGTTCCATCAATAAATCAAAATGGACGAAAAAATGGATACCTTGGAGACAAGAATTCGAATGCTAAGAAACAATGTTTGAAGAAGTTGGTTTGAGGAGTATACTCTAGTTAGTAGTCATTTGTTATATCAAGACTCTTCAACTATTTGAATTACCTCTTACGTAGTTTAAACGAATTAGAACTAGATTCACAGACAACCATTTCATCTTTCTCTAAAGCAATCTCTGAAAGACGATACGAGATATTTAAATCATAATCGTTTTTAATAAATACTTTTACGTTTTTGGATGTAATATCAACTTTGGTCATAATACAACCAGGTATCTCATTATCAATCAAGTATGATGTTAAATAATTTCTACTTTCTTTGCAAAAAATAATCCTACAGGTTGACGTTAGACATACTTCATAACAACCATAAAACTAGTAGACATATCAAGAGTCGCATAAAGCCTCCATGAATATCCTTTTAAAAAATGATCGCAAATAATATTTAATTTTTATTTAATATTATTCAAATATTTGAAGGTAAAATCTTCTTGTAAAGCAAACCGACGTATAGATAATCTTAAAGTTATTACACCTTCTTCAAGAACTTGTCCAACACCAATAATTCCACCAACTCAACCAACAATAGCAAGTTGTTTGATCTTATGACCAAAAAAACTAATACCATAACTGGTGAGATATTTTAGTAATGATGAATAGCTAAAATATCGAAATGAATAAATGCATTGTTTTCTTATTTCTCAATTGAAATATCTTATATTCTCATTGGGTTTCGACCTCTTTATTTATTATAAAATCCTATGCATTATCTCATTATTTTCTAACAGTTCGTCACTCCTAGTTGTGTCTAATTATGGGTAAATATTTTGCTCTCATGTTCTTCATGTTCTTTTGTTAATGATTTTAGTGTCATCGTCTACTTAAGAATTGCTCGTCAGTTAATACCATCAGTTGGCGAGACTCTAGAAAATCATCGTGGTATAGCTTGGAATTTATATGAACAACGTCATTAGTTTCATTTTACTAGATGATGCCACTTCAGCTCTATTACATGATCAAACGTCCATTGTCCTGGTCGATGGGCTTAATTCGGTTGAAGGGTTATGCCTTATCAAGACTCCCTCTAGTCCTTTTATATGTGAACTTATGTAGTAGTTCGACTTTTAGAATGAGTAAAATATAACTAGGACAATGTCTTACTTTTGTATTTCTTATATGATTTCCACGTGTCACAAGTTAACTTTAATATGTAACGGTAGCCGTGCGATTGTTGATGTCGGTACCTATTTGCCACGCATCACAAACCTAACATTTATGTCTGATAGTTGCAACTACTACTTGCGTGTTTTCTCAAAATGGTACTTAATATATTTTTTTCATTTGATTGGTAAACATTTTTGCCATTTGAAAGCTCGTGATAGCACTTTAGGCCTATATCTTTAAGTGGCCATTATTTCTTCGACTTATAAAGCACTATAAATTGTGTTGGAGTTAATTTGAAAACTTTTTTCTGCTTTAAGTCACTTTTGGAGAGAGAAAGTTAGTTTGTTCTTCTTTGTTTTTAATCCCAAGTCCTCCCACTTTCCAGAGACAATACAAAGGTAAGGATCAAAGTCCTATGTTTTCCTTTTTTGTACCTCTTTTCTACTTTTTCGTTGAATGGTATTGATTAGTGTTATCTTGGTGACTTTAAGATACCCTGACTCTAACCTAAAAACCCTAAATTCTTTTGTTATGGGTTCCCAATCTTCATATGATGACTTATCTTTTTTTTCCTCCATAAATACCTCACAAATGAGCTTCGAAGAAGAAAACATCTGCTACCGATACTATTCCTGACCTTCCACCGATGGATAAAGTGGAAGATAAACATCTCTTGGATAAATATTTTGATCATATGGCCCCTATGTACAAAATTTTGTCCAAAGAGTGGCACCATAGATTTAGGATATTATACGGCTTTTCAGATTAAGTAGTAACTAGACTTCTCGAGTCGGGTGAACAAACTCACCATGCTCGTGGAGGTGAAACTTCTTTTTATACAACCCTTTTTTACTCGAGATTATGAGTATCTCTACGAGGTTTTATTTATGACATATTTAGATATATTAGGTTGTATCGCACACAACTAACAAATAACGGTTGGAATTTGCTGTTAATTATTATGGCCAGCTTCAAACTTATAGACATCCCCATTTTTCTAGCGGATGTTTTAGCTAGACTTGATGTCTACAATTTATTGAAGATATATCTTAATATTAAATATCTACACGTAGCGGCAGAGTTGTTAACTTTCCTAATTCCAACAAACACTGGAAGCATTCATTTGTTTTTATTTTTGACAACTGAGAGCATCCCGTTAGGGCGAACAATCTTCATTTAAAACGGAGATGGATGAAGACATGTAAACTTAGAGTTAGTTTTGGTTTTAGATTTTGCTGGTGATTTTTTACTGTTTTTATTTTATTCTGTTAAAGATACAGATTCAGGAAAATACCATGAGTTTTGGAGGAAGGTTTACGGAGAATGAGAAGTAAATCTTTTAGAGAAGTTATATGTCGTTGCATTCTCTAAGTGGCATCTTAAATACTCGCGTTTATCACTTCTGTCAACTTTTTAATAGATGGGTTGTGGCCGATAATGAATATTACTATGTCGAAAGATGAAGATGTCATTATTAATTCAGCGAGAGAATTGGGCACTCATCGAGTAGGATCAATACAGTTTCAAAGGGTATATGGGGACAACCCAGCCGGTGTAGGTTTGGAGCTTTTCGTAAGGAGGGTTGGGAAGGATTATGAAGAGGTACCTCCAGTTGAGGTTGCAAAGAAAAAACTCTTTTGGATGCAAATATTGTGTAGTTTAAACTAAAAATTAACAAGATGGTGTGCATGTAGATTAATCGTTAACCAAAGGTTGTGTAGGTGGCGGCTCGAGCACTACTACTATTGTTGGGGAACAAACCCATCCTCTTACTTCTACTAATCAAATTTGTGTTGTTTATGAGACCCCTCAGTTAAGAATTTAAGTGTTGACCCATTGGTTCATACTCCTTTCGATGTTGTGAAAGATGGTGGTAGAAAAAAAGATGTTTTTGGAGAGGTAACAATGCATGAATTATAGACAGACCCTCAATTGGTCCCATCGTCCATAGAGCAACCACCCATGTCTGGATTAGCCGAACACCCTATTTTAATTAGAATTTTAAAGCCCTCTCTACTCATATACTATCAGTTGAAGCAATTCCTCGAACTGACCTATTATAACATGTATATGGCAGACATTCTGCAACGTCAATTGGAGTCCGCATTGGAGGTAAGCTTTCATATCAATACTTGAATTATTTATCATTTTAGATTACCATGGTTTTACTTAGTTATCATTTTTACCTCCTCTTTATTGGTGCAGTACAACAGTAGAGAGGTTGCACTCTTCCATTATAACACATTATCTAAGAGTGTGTATTTAGTTATATTAAACTGTAGAGACATCGCCTCCGCTTTATCGATATAGAGGGTTTAATTTTAGAGATATACGGTGTATTCATCGCTCTAGTATTTGTTGTATTTCTCTAGTGCTTTTAAAATGATTCGGTCCTCTGCGTCCTATGAATTTGTTAATAAAATCAGCCATGTCTGGCCTTTTATCATCGCATGTGGCTCGTCGATGATTTCATATGCGCCCATCTCGACTGAACCCCTGGTGAGTCGTCCCTGATAAGGATATAAGTAATAGAGAAGTGAAAATAAGTAATTAAAGTATCTTTATTTAAGTATTTTATAGTTGAAGGAAAGATTTAGTACACAATGTAAATATTAAGAACTGAATGTGCAAATTATAGTAAATATGAAGTATCCAAACTTCTAATTGATTATGTTGCTTTTATATGCCTAAGCCTATAAATAAGGGATGGACCATTGGAATAATATTGATTGACTTTTTGGTTTACTAGAGCTTTTGATTATTTTCTCTCTCTAAAAACTTAAATTATATTTTCACTAAAATAATCTCAATACTTGTTATTTCATGTATTCCAACAATATTTATCATTGGCGACCACAGTAGGAGTATTAAGTACATATATATTAAATCTAAAAACCTTGAAAATTGTGATTAGTATACAAGGAATCTGGAATTCAAATCTAAAAACCTTAAAACATTACGATTAATATACAAAGAATTTGGAAGTCAAATCTAAAAACCTTGAAAATTGCGATTAATATAGTTGGATTTACAAGGGTAACAGCACAAGTTGTAGGTGAATTCGAATGTGAAGTTTTACTATAATTGAGACCTTTTAAAAATAGGGTTTAGGTTTTGTTTATGGTGGTCGACTGTCTGACCAACTATAATGCTATTTTCGGAAGGTCGTGGTTAGCATAAAAAGTCCACCAATATTTGAAATACGTGATTGGAGATCACGTTGGCGTAGTTCGAAGTGACCAGCAAGTGGAAAGAGAGTGTTATGCGGCGGTTTTGCATACCAAAAAGACTATGCCCAATGATCCAATGGCAGAATAGCAGTCAGGGGGTCCCCCTTGGATGTTGATGGGGTAAATGATCTGAGGGAGACCCTTGGTTCATTAGTAGTAGGTGAAAGTGTGAAAGTATATGAATTTTCTAATGGGAGAAGCTTACATATAGGAACGATGTTATCGCTTACATTACGTAACCAATTGTTGGTGTATTTGTTTAAATTTTTTGAGGTTTTTGATTGGAAACCCAAAGATGTTGTTGGGGTTCCTTATGAGGTGATATGTCATAGCTTAGCTCTAAATCATAAAGTTAGGCTTATTATTCAAAAGAGGATAATGTTTTTAGTAGAAAAATCTGACGCAATTGTGGCAGAAGTAAACCGGTTATCTAAGGTGAGGCTTATCAGATAAGAACGTTATATGTTATGGACTGTGAATTCAGTGCTTGTAAAAAAGAATAATGGAAAATTAAGGATGTGTGTTGACTTTACAGATTTAAATAAAACTTGTCCAAATGATCTATTTCATATTCCAAGGATTGACCAGCTTGTTCATTCAACTTCGGAGAATAAAATTTTCCTTTTATGGATGCATTTGTTGGGTAAAGTTAGATTCATATGGATCCAAAGGATCAAGAAAATACTACGTTTATAACAGACAGAGGTTTGCATTGTTATAGGTTTATGCATTTTGGTATAACCAAACGCTATAGCTATATAACAAAGATTGGCCAATAAAGCGTTTGATGCTCAAATTGGAAGGAATATATAGGTGTATATTGATGCATGTTAGTTAAAAGTTCGGTGGTTGATAAACACTTTCAGGACTTGGAATAAATTTTCGTAAATTTGAAATCCATACGCTTAAAGTTAAATCTAGAGAAGTTTAATTTTGGTGTCATATCGGGGAAATTTTTGGGTATATCATAAGTGAAGAAGGAATAGAAGTTGATCATGATCAATTGAAGGCTTCGATATCAATGACTCTTCCTCGGAAAATCAAAGATGAGCAAATTTTAACAAGTAAGTTGGCAGCTCTAAACAGATTCATTTGTAGATATTTAGATAAATGTGGATTTAGCTTTGGTTGTTGCTACAAGAAAAATATGTCATTATTTTCAGGCTCATTCAATTTTGGTTCGAACATCGTTCCCCTTGAAAAATATGTTACAAAGACCATATATTTATGACCGCATAAAAAATGGTATGTCGAATTAGAGGACCACAAAATTGATTTTACCCCTCGGACGGCTATTAAGGCTTAAGCTTTAGCCGATTTTCTGGTTGAATTCCCTCTGAGTCGTTCCGATGAGTAAAATTATATGAGTTCATTACAAGCAGATGCAGTGTTGGCAGTTCGAACTGATGGAGGCTCTAGTGTATTTGGATCAAGTGTGGGATTACAATTGATTGATCATTCTAAAGAAGTTATGTGTCATGCTATGTAGTTCGGATTCAGTACGTCAAATAACAAAACGGAATATGAGGAAATTTTAGCTGGATTAAGGCTTGCGAGTATCTGTGGGGCAAAAAGAGTTCATTTACAAACAGATTCACAATTGGTAGCAAATCACATGTCAGGGGTTCTGAAGCTAAAATGAACAAGTTGTCTTGTATCTGCGTGAGTTATAAGAGCTAGCTTTGTTGTTTGATGAAATAATTTTAATGCACATTAACCAGAGGGGGGAATACTGTTGCAGATTCTTTGGCAACTATTGCATAATGGAAGAATACCCCTGGATTATGTTACATGAGAGTCTGCCAATATTGACAAAGTCAGAATAGTGTAAATATTCCGAGGAAGTATTTGTGACTACTGAGGAAGACCGAGGAGATTGACGACTTTATCTAACAGGATTTTAACTTAAAGAGACATTACCTCTTGATACAAAATTATATCAGAGGTTGACATTTAGAACTCATGGTTATACAACATTATATGGAATATTGTATAAAAAAAATCTTTAAGTAGATCAATGTTACGATGTTTAGGTAAGAATAAGTCTCATGAATTTTTATCTGAGCTGCATAATAGGACTCATTACGGATTTAAGGCCTTGACAAGAAGGGTTTTGTTGGCAGGATATTATTGGCCCTCGATAATTAATGATGCTAAGAATTTAGTATGAAGTTGTGATACATGTCAAAGATTTGTAAATTCTATTAATAAACCAGTTGTACCTCCAATTTCAATTTCCGAAGCAATCTCTTTTGTAGATGGGGATTGGATTTAGTAGGACCACTTCTTGTAGCTTCGGGAGGACGACAACAAATTATAGTGGCATTTGAGTTATTTTTCAAAATATATTTATGGACGCGGCTTTATGAATCTTGTATCGCCTTGTAACATCTACACAAAATAATAACAGTTTGTATAATTCAAAGTAAAATAACATTAGAAAATCAAGTTACGTACTTGTACTCTTCCATTTGAAATTTAGCCTTGAGGGATTATCAACGGAAATCTTCTTGCTATTTTCCCAAGCACTAGAAATGAAGAAGAACTTATGCTTCCACATTTTCTGCCTACGGAAGATCGTCGATAATTTTCAATGAATTCCCGAGGGTCAAGTAGTAGAAAGGGAGAACATGGTTCTTTGATAGACCAGTCTGGGCATAATGGTGGAGAGTAAAGTAAACCATAGGTTCAGAATTTTTCAGGTTGGGCAGAGGTTGATTATTTCGAAGTAATCTACCATAAATGGTTCTAACGGAAATCGAAGACCCCAATTTATAATTTTGGGGTAGACTACAAGCTTTTTCTCTTCACAGGAAAGTGACGTCTCTCCTAACAAGGGTAACCGAAGAGTTATGTTTTCAGTAATGTCCCATTGTTTTTTAACAGTTCGGATGGGTTAAAATACTCATATTGCACGTTGTTAAGTGCAATAAGGTATTCAGGGAGTACTTACTTGAGATTGACACTCAAATTTGCAGCAATGTATCGTAGGAGGATAATAGTCTCTTTGGTTTTCTTTTTTTTTTCTTCTTCAGAGAAAGTTTCTTTGTAGCATCTCCCTGGAATTGTAACGAGTAGTATTTCTCAGATTTTAAACATCTGAATCATTTTCTGTCCTAGATTCTGATTTAGCAACTTCCTCAGAAATCTCGTCTCGAATTTGTGATGGAACAACAGTGGTAGGCGCGGTTTGCGAGCTACCAAGTGTATTTGGGGTTCTTTGTTGATTACTTTCTGAAGGGACCTTTTGTGACTCTTTGTTTGTCATAAACATCCCATTTAGGCGAGGAGGTGGTGTAGTAGTGTTGGTAGTAGGATTTGGTGAAGTATTGAAAACTTCATAATCTCCAATAGAGACGAATCAACTTCTCAAAAGAATAGTGTTTCTGTTTGTACGAGAAGATCGGTTTTATGAGAAGAGCATTTTGTATGCTTTCGAGGAGGCATTTGTTTGTTGATTCGAGAAGGTTGTTGTGTGCAAGCTTTGGCGGCTAGATCAAAAGGTTTGTCTGAGGAACCTCTGATGGCAATGAATGATGATTATTTCTTTTTAGGAGGTTATAGATCGTAGATATAAGTTTGGGTAATTTTCTTGGGTTTATCTCGGCGATTTTGGCAGCTTCTCTTTCAGCAGCTATTTATGCGATGGTAAGCTAATCCCAATAATTGGCTAAACTAAACATAAACAGGACAGACGAGGTTCAAAAGAAGAGCGTATGTGATCTTCAAAACTTGAACACGCGATGGTTGAGGAATAAACTACTCAAGTAACTTTCTCTTTATATCTCTAAAATTAAGTGTGATGAGAAAAGTGGGTAGTGATTGAGTATTTATAGAAAGAATGGTAAAGATGAGTCTGGGCTTTTAGGAGAGGGAGTTGAAAGGTCGACAAGCGTCCATTGGGTAGAAATATGAATCGAGAGATAATGAGTGTCTACTTTAAAGTAGGTAGATATGTGTAATGTGTTAGAGTTAGACGATTCGCATGTCATGTAACTCTTATAATCTTCTATATGTTCTATGAAGATGGAAATTATTCTCCTAAATAATTTCGATGAAACATTAATTGGGACTGGCTTTATCGAGGAAGAATGACATACAAATTGAAAGAATACATGATTTTTCGAACTGAAATAATATAAAGATATGATTTGAAATTTTTGAGTTGTATAAAAGACATGATCTGAGGAGGGTCTAAGAGTGAATTTTTAGTCACTCTTTAGAATTCTTCACAATGACTATGGGGGTACTGATAAGGATATAAGTAATGGAGAAGCAAAAATAATTACTTCAAGTATCTTTATTTAAGTATTTTATAGTTGAAAGAAAAATTTACTACATAATGTAAATACTAAGGACTGAGTGTGCAATTTATAGTAAATGTGTTTGTATTAAGTATAGAAATTGGGTGAAGTATCCAAACTTCTAACTGATTGTGTTGCTTGTAACCGCATAATCCTATAAATAGGGGTGGATTATGGGAATAAGATTGATTAATACTTGTTATTTCACGTATTTCCACAATACTTATTACTCCTGATATATCCGATTTTTAAAGTACGCTTCGTAAGAGGAATGATGTGCTTGGGAATAATATGACTTCAGAATTACGTGCACATTTTCCTGGCAGCAACCATTAGGTCGAGCGCTAGTTTTTCCAGGTTGAGGTATTTGGTTTGGTGTCTACTAGCCCAAAGCTCGTTAATTTCTATTGGGTCAATTTATTAGGGTCGAGCGTTATGGCATAACAGTTCCTTGCGGTTCTTTGATTTCCCTTTGATTACTTCTATGAGATTACCGACATGATATTTGATGCACTATCTAAACGAACATGAATTGGCTTTGAGATTATGGATCCAAGGTCATCCCATTATCGCGTGGTATGAGCATGGGCTTCAACTATCGTAAATAAGGTTTGAACCACTTTCGTCGTGTTTACATGCTCCTTATAACTGGGAGTTCAATCTTTCCCATGCATTTAGTTGATTTTCTCTCGTAACTAATCCGTTTCCTATTTGTTTCCTTAAATGGAGGTACCCTAGCAATTTGTTTGTAGGTTTCTTTGAAAATGACATTGGTTGAGCTACCATTTCCACTAGCACTCTAGTGATAATTACACCTAAGATGTTGTCATTAATGATCAATGTGTCTTCGTGGGGGGGGGGGGGGTCACGATATCCCTCAAATCATCATCGTTGTCGTACGAATAATTTCCCACCAAGTGGATATCCAAATCCTTTTTATGTATTTTTTTGACCTCATACCTTGGTTCACGAGAGGGTGTCTCCTCCAAAGATGGTACATTACCACTACTACTTTTGCTTTGATTTAGCGGAGGCCTCGTCTGTTGGGCGTGCGGTCTTCCCGTCCTCGGTCGCTGCGTTTTCCCATTGCTTAACGAACTAAACGGGGTCTTCACTATTTATCAACCTCTGGATATCATCTTATAATTTTCAGCACTCGTCGGTCGGGTGATAATGGTCATTATGGTATACACAAAAGTAATGAGGAAACCTCTTGTAAGGGACTAAAAACATACTTCTCGTATCCTGGTACGTAGTCATTCCTTTGGGATCTGAACGAATCCACGCGAGACGTTTCCTAGTAACATCTCTTGTCACCGCTCGGAGGTTTGATTTCTTGAGTCTTTTGTTGGGGATGGTATCGTTTCCTCTTTATTCGAGTCATCTACTCGGATGAACTAATCTGATCTAGCCAAGATATCTCATATCTTCTTGACATAGAATCAAATGAGGTCTATGAAGAGGGTTCCCACTTGATCCAATCATCTCTTGAATGTTGCTCAGTAACCGGCTCTTCGCATGTTGAAATAGAGTTCATTTCTTGGACAAAATTTTGTACATATTTTTTCAGCATCTCACATTTTTGTCGGTATAGGTCCATGAAAGCATCGCCCTCACGTTTGTGCTTCTTGTTTTCAACAAAGCGGTTTCTGAAAGCGACCCACAACCCTTCGAAATCCCTAATCGGCCTATTTGGGAGGTTGTTGAACCAACCGATGGCGTTTCTTTTTAATATCATGGAGAATGCTCTGCATATAAAAAATTGTTTGGGTTGAAGGCCATCATCATGTTCTTGAACTACTCTATTTGGTGCTTGGAGTCTCTCGGTACATCATATGAATCCATCTTGTGTGGTTTGAATTTCCTAGGGATATTTCCTTTTAGGATTCCCTTGACGAATGGGGACTCCTGCAAAACATAAGCAGACATAGTTGGGGTTACCTGATTGTACTCCACCACTTCGAGCCCCTCGTCATTGCAAGTGTCCCGATTGGAGTCTGGCGCCCTCTTTTTTTCTTGCTTATTGCTTTTGCCAGTGTGTTCGCTTCTATTAGTACGCCCTTTAGTTCTTTGTGTACCCTCGGTTTTGCTAGTTTTTTTATGAGTGTTCTGCTTGACTGCGCTCTCATGTAAGACCTTTTCGCTTAGACGCCGGAGGGTTTGTGATCATGTCGAGGCGATGTTTGGCTTTCTCGTCCATCTCTTGTTGTTGTTGGGCGGCCCTAAGCTGCATTGTTTTCTTATTGATGACGATGAATAGCTAGAATATTGAAAGGAATAAATGCATTGTTTTCTTATTTTCAATTGAATGATCTTACATTCTCATTAGGTTTCGATCCTTATATATATTACAAAATCATATACATTATCTTGTTATCTTCTAACAGTTCTTCACTCCTAGTTGTGTCTACTCGTGGATAAATATTATGCTCCCATGTTTTTCATGTTATCTTGTTAATGTTTTTAATGGCCTTGTATGTTTAAGAATCGCTCGTCACTTAATACTCTCAGTTGGCGACACTACGGATAATTTTCGTGGTATAGCTTGGCCTTTATATGAACGATGTAGATTAGTTGTATTTTACTAGCCGATGTTACTTCAGCTCTCCTACATGATCAAACGTACCTCATCTTGGTCGATGGGTATAATCAGGTTGAAGGGTTGTGCTTTATCAATAACGATTGTCCCCATTATAAAATATTCATTTGAAACTTCAAATAAACTTAAAACGGTTTCTATAATATTTTTGTCAACAACAACATCAATTTTTATATCTATAGTAACAGTTGAACAACCCAAAGTATCAACAGTTGATAGCATACCAATAAAATCATCATCGCAACTTAAAAGACGATTCTTGAGATCACCCTAACAGTATCCTAATCTAAAATTACCTCTAACCAACACATCTCATTTACTTAAAACAAAATTAAGAATACCTCAAAGTCTTTAAACATGCAATGATCATGGATTGCAATTCCTCATTTAGTTTAAAACTATGTAATCGAGCTTTAGAGATCGTTTACGTGTATTTGACAATTTAAAAAATAAACAAACATAAGTATGTAGCTCGCATCTCGAATTGCAAAAATTACAAATGTATCGCAACTCGCACTGAAAATTAAAAAATTATCGCATTAGAAAATTAACGAAGTCTCGCATCTCGCATGTTTGGTAAATAAAATATCACATCATACAACTACTATAATCATCTATTCGCTTTCTCTTGTCTCGTGATTATGAGTCGAGAGACGCGAAACACTATGCGAGATGCAATGCAAAACACTACAAGAGATGCGAATATATTTTTCATCTTTCTCACAAATACGCTGTAAAATCTAAATAAAATACATAATTCAAAATACAACAAAACTTACATAAAATTGCAAAACCAAACAAAATATACTAAACTTAAAAATTCGACATTTATGTTTGCAGAATAATACAGTTACTTGAAGGAAATGAAATTGATTGGAAATTCAATTAAACCTTAAAATTAACAATCAACTCTTAAAATTAAAAAAGAAAATGAAATCAAATGCAAATTAAAATCGACATAGAAATTTAACTAAATTTTTAAAAGAGAAAAAATTATATAATTTATTAAAAATATTTGGAATAGTATAAAAAATTATATTGCATGGTAAATAACAAAATCAACTGAATTTTTTTATAACAATAATTAGTAATTAATATAATAAATAATAAATATATTTAGTTATAAATAGTTATTGCTACTTTACTTTCTTTTTTAAATATGGTTCACAGCACATTTAAACTCTGGATCTCTGAAAAATGTTAGATGCGAAAAGAAAAAACTTTTAGTTTATTAAGTATGAACGGTTATCAATTATTGCAAGGTGGACTCACGAGTGTAAAATAAAATTACACTAAGATAATTTGACTCCCTTATCTCTGCTATTAATTATTGTTCTTGATAATTTGGTAGTTTGGGTATGTGGCAAATAAGACACAATAACTAACAAAACACTGATAAAATCTTACTTTTAATTTTGCAGAATCGCCCAATCGGTTTCCCTAGAAGATGCACCCTGATCGACAGCACAATTGATTGAAAAGATGTCATGCAATGGAAGTTTCTGGGTTTGGAGCCGGGTTGATCTGTTTGAAGAAGGTTTTCTATCTCCAGACTCTCGAGAGTCATGTCTTCTCCCGGATCGTTAGCTAGATCGATCCAAAGGTCGGCATGCAAGGAAATTTTCGAGGCTTGGAGCTGTGTTAAATGGATGTTTGGAGCTTGGTTTTAGGTTTTCGATGATGGTTGTTCGAAGATTCGGGTTGTTCGGGTAACCGATCTCTGATGAGGGTTTTGGTCGAAGAAATCGTCTCTGGGTTTTGGTCGAAGAAATCGTCTCTGCTCTCTCTGAGGGTTATCTGAATGTTAATGGAGTCTATCTTTCTTTAGCCTTTCAATTTTTAAAAATTGGCCTAAGTTCCTCTTGCTTTTTGTCTTAGAAACTGAGCTTCATTGTTAATTTCAATTTCATCCTGTGTAACCTTTCAATTACATAATAAAGTGTTACTGCTTAAAAAAAATAACAGTTATATAGCTAAATAAACAAATAGACAACTTTCAAGTTTTGTTAAAATGTTTATTTACACATTTACTCATATTACAATCTAAAATAAATATCCTATGTATAATTATTTTTTAGCACCATTACGAATCCGATCTCGATTGAAAATTCTGACACTTCTCTCTCTCCCGAGGTGGTCACTTACCAGTTACCATTTCTCTCACAAGATTTGTTTCGGGCAACTCAATTTGTTGTCCATACAGCATACACCATACACCATACAGCACATAGACAAAGTTAATAGAAAAATCAACTTTTGGAGCATACTAATGCTTAATCAAGATAATTGATTCAAGGATTATCCAAGTCCCATACAACAATTCAGCTTTCAGTCTTATAATTCAAGAATATTAATGAAGAGTCTGACAATTATAATTTATCCACCTACAAGAGAACAACGAACCACACACAGCAGAGTTTTCCAGATTACACACAACAACACTCTGAAACCTATACTAACTAAATTACGGGTGCCAATAGCTACATGAAGCACCTCTCTTGCAATACCCACTTTCATAAAATTTGCAAACTCTTATCTTCGGTTGAGGTCTGTAAGAACCTGATCCATGTGCATTACCATGTCCGGAACTAGACCTGCCTCTACTTAAATTAGAATCTTTATCCTGAAACCCACGGTCTCTTGGACTAGGATATCTCGAACCACCACCATACCGGGATTCAGTATTTGGGATACCCAAAGCAAAGCCTGAAGCTATGTTGGAACTTTGACGGGTCGCATTGCCACCATTGGAGAATCTGGCATCACTGTACCTGGGTTCACTACTCAGGTTAATGCCTAAACTTAAGCCTGAAGGGTCATAGCCTCCACCTGCATTTGATCTGACCTGAGCTACTTCTCGATCTGTCCTCCTATCAGTTGATGCTAAGCTCCAACTTCGCGCTGGTGGCAGGTGAAAAGCTGAGCCAGGTTCGCACTGGTTAATGTTAATATCAATATGGTTTATGTGTCCTCCGGCTCTGGTACCAATGGAGGAACAACCTGCAGACATCTTTTGAGTATACATAATACTGGTTGAGCTCAGTGCATCGTTTTTGCCTGTTAAAAGTGTAAAGTAAAATATTGTTATATGAATAGAGATATAATGCTACAATTATATAGAAACCAAGTCTTAGAAAACTATTATCATAATACAATTAAATGATAATGTTATAACTGATCCAAACATATTGCAATATTATAACATATTCCTAAATTACAAAACTAATGACTAAACTCACTCTCCTCGTCAAGCTTGTGCGAAAGTACAAAACTCATTATAACTGCTACAAACATAATACAATATTTTAACTTATTCCTAAATTACGAACTCCTGACTAACTAACTCCTGTCGACAAGCTTGTGCGAAAGTAGTCCAGCACAATATTTTGCTAATAACATTTTACTAAACTTTTGTAAAGGTACACAAGACCCGAAAACCATCCAAAAAAAAAACATTCATCAACGTCTTACAATACTCTAGAAACGTGTTGCACTAAAAAGAAAAAAACGACCAATGCAAATGGCCAATAGTCAAATCAAAAACTAACTTGGAATTACACACAGAAATTCAAGATACCAATAAGAAAGAAAGCAAACTTGAAACCGTACTTTTGGAATAAATTTGGAAACATTCAGGAATAACAAACCAAATCAAACTAAACACATAAACAAACAGAAAAAATTTGACCAGAACCAAAACTAATCATACCAAAACCCAAATATACTAAATCAACCAAGATCAATAAACCCTAACGAAAATATACCAAAACCAACAACCCCATAATCAATAGAACCTTAGCCCAGAAGAAACCAAAACCAGCCATCCACCAACAATCACATGTAAAGGTCAAGCTCAATATTAAGTGAATAAAAAAAATGAAGAAGAAAATGACTGGTAATAACAAAATCAAGATGGAATTTTATACACCAAACCTGTCCAGAGTAAATATACGAACTAACTTATGGAATAGGAAGACTATGATTGTATTATAACCAAGAATTTTCCTAAATCGTCAACCCTCTTGTCTTATTCGTAATCCTCCTAAATCGTCAACACCGTATCTGGTCTTATTCGTGATCCTTACATGTTGGGATTTTTGCTTGGATGTTCATGGAATATCAAAAAATAATGCTAGTAATAGATGATAGGTAATTTTATTACTCTTTAGATTTTTGTTATACCATTAATTTTATTACTATTTGCATTTTAGATTATAATGACATTAATTAAGGTGTGCTTCTGCTCTTGTTAATATCAGAATTTATATTAAAAAGAGTTTGTCAGCATATAAAAAGTCTATCGGTATTGCACATTTTGAGCTGCATAGGTTATATTATATACTCGTTCCTGTTCAAAATAAATGTCCTTGGTTGCATGGATATTAAGAGATGTATCGATTGATTTTGAATTTATATGAAGTAGCTATACACTTTCCTAATTAACCTTCGTCGAAAACTATAATATAAACAATATAACTAGAAGACAGAAGATAAAATAGTGAAGTACATAATAAAATTGCAGCGAGATTCTAAACGGGACTTATTTTAAAACAAAAGACATCTTAGAATAGGGAGTAATAGATTAGATAATTATTTGATGCCACGCAGTTGTCGTGTCAAAAACGATCTAGATTCGTAAATATTATATACGGTATGTGTATGTTCAATTAACTATTTATGTGTATGTTATAAATATAATAGTGGATCTAATATAGTCCTCACGGCATAAGCTGCAACCTAGATCTAGGTTGCATCCAAACATCATTAAATAGATAATACATTTTGTATAATTATACTAATTAATAAGATGAAGTAAAGAATGGTAATATAAACGTTTATGTTGATATTTCCTTTCGGTGGACCATTCAAATAAAATAAGTCTTAACCATACTTTTGCATACAAACTATGTGACTCAATAATAACGACAGATATAGTGTCTAAGTACCATAGACTATTACAATTGTTGTCGATATACAAACATCAAACCTGAAATCTTTGATTAGATTACAAAGACAATAATTTTGGATAGTACCATGAACATGAAATCGATTGATATCACTAAAATGAGATTGCTGCAAATGAGGTTTGTATCTGTGTCTTTTTGTTATACCAATAACAGATTATTGAATAGGGCACCAACATTCCATTTAAGTTTCCATCCTTTGAAGAATTGACTGAAATACTTCTCTCTTCACGTTGAGCAAAATAGGTAGTGAAATTGTTTAGTATGATAAATAGATATAATTAAGTTTGTACTTATAAACAATAACGGTATTAGTCTTTCCTTGTGTTCTAATTTATATTTTCAAAGTTAGACACTATCAGATTTTGAGTGTCTATTCTTTGAATAATTGAATGTCACGATATCTTTCTCTTCAGGTTGAGCAAAATAGGCAATTAAATTGTTTAGTTTGATAAATAGATATAATTTTGTTTATACATGAAAGTTGAAACAATAAAAGGGTATGGTAGACTTTTAATGTTTTAATTTGTTTTTACAAAGCTAGACACTATCCGATTCTAATACCCAGCACCCAAGTCTTAACCTTCGTTCAGTTTCTCACTTGTTCAAACAGAATTATTAACACTAATCTTTCTATCTACTTTTCCCTTCAATTTCATTACTTATCTTTGCTACTTCCCCGTCCATTCCCCACCCCTTCTCTCCAAAAAACTTATCCAAATAAAGCGTAAAATTACCTAGATCGTGTGGTGTTGGTGGTGGGATTAGCTCGTCTACAGGACTGAAGCAATCGTTAGGATTCCCTCCCCTGCTGCAGCGCATAGACGAAGTTGGAGACGGCAAGCCATTTTGGGACTCCATTGCTTCCACTTCAGCTAACAGATCAGAAACCGATTCATCACAGTCATCAGGTTCAGGTACAATGGCCGGCCAATTAGATGCGTGAGAAGCAGCATGGGAAGGAGAGTTGTGCATCATCTGGGAGATCTCCGAACTAGGAGTTGCAGCTTGTTTTAAGCAAGGTGAGGTCATGAGGCCCAGATCCCATTCTTCAGCAGGAGCCTTAATCGGAGCTTGAGAATAGCCCCATTGTGATCCACCGCCAACGAGGCTTGAAGTTGTACTCCAGCTGAAATTAGACTCCGGAATCATAATGCCTGAAGACAGAGACTGTATCAATTCAGCAGCCTTCGTAACCACCAAGTCTTCAGGACTAGACTTTAGCATCGGAGTGGCATGAAGATCTGGAAAATGAATTTCCTGATTCTGATTTGATACTTTGAGAGACTTCTCCGCAGATACAAGATCAGAGTTAGAATCCTGGACATGTGAGGGATTAAAAGGGTTACTAACAGGACGAGGAGTATTCCAGTTCTGCCCACAAGACTGCACTGAATCACCGCTGCCATCACCTTGTTTCTCGGTAACATCTTCACCAAAAATCTGGTTTTCTAAACTCCTGAGTTTCTCAGTCACAACTCTGCTTTTATCAGGATCTTCTACATTTTTGGTAGAATCTCCATTTACAACATTATATCTGTCGGCTGCGGTGTCTTCTCTAACTTCATGTGACTGAACTGAATCACCCTTGCCATCACCTTGTTTCTCGGTGACATCTTCACCAAAAATTTGGTTTTCTAAACTCTTGAGTTTCTCAGTCACAACTCTGCTTTTATCAGGATCATCTACATTTTTGGCAGAATCTCCGTTTACAGCAATATATCTTTCGGCCCCAATGTCTTCTCTGACTTCATGGGACTGAACTGAATCACCCTTGACATTACCTTGATTCTCGGTAACATCTTCACCAAAAATTTGGTTTTCTAAACTCTTGAGTTTCTCAGTCGCAACTCTGCTTTTATCAGGATCTTCGACATTTTCGGCAGAATCTCCGTTTACAGCATTATATCTTTCGGCCCTGATGTCTTCTCTAACTTCATGTGACTGAAAGTGACTCTGATTTCCAAGATTCGTAGAGGGAAGTGAAGACCTAGCTTGAGGCTGGGCAGCCAAAGAATCATTCCCCTTAGATTCATCCTGGTCTAAAGAGTAATTCTCAGTTGGTCTCTTGCTGGGAGTGGCAGCACTTGCACGAACAGTGTCGGGAAAAGAAACAGCATTGTTTGCCGATAAGGTAACTTTTGGCAACGTGTCAACATTTGGATTCTGGGTCGCAGAAGAAATGACACTTGCGTCACTGACCAATCTAGTAGCAATTGGTGATATGTCTGTTTTAGGATACCGCCTGACACTAGCACTGACCAATGTAGTAGCATTTGGTGATATGTCTGTTTTACGATACTGTCTGACACTTGTATCACTGACCAATGTAGTACCATTTGGTGATATGTCTGTTTTAGGATACCGCCCTTCTAATGCATCCGTCAAAAGTATAGAGTTCTCTGGCTTTTCAGACATCCTCCATATCCTAAGATCACGAGGAAAATAGTTCTGCCCGCTCCATTGCCGCAACTGCAACATGCAAAATGGCCCTTGATTCTTTCCAGAAGGATCTTTGTAGCACCATATGTTTTTGGTTTCGATTTCGTTGGAAGAAGAATGAGGTGGGAACACTCCTGCGGATATCTTTGAGGATTCAGTACCTCGGGCTGACTTATTGTTTCCGACCCGGTTATTAGCTGAACCTGATTTCCTTGCCTTGTTATCTGCACATATTTGGCAATAAAGCCACAAATTAAAATCTACGAAGAAATTAAACAAAAAATATATGTATAGAACGATCAGTAGTGGATCAATATGCTCAATATATGATACTAGGTTTCATTACTAAATGTGTCCTATATGAGTTATAGAGATATAATATTTAATTATGTTTTACTAAGTCATAAACATTCAACTTTTATAGAGAAAGAAAAAGATTTGAGTTTTTTTATAATAGACTGAGCATTGTGAAGCGACTGGAATTAACCGTGGGAAAAAATAGAATATATTTTGTGGAGAGAAAATATAATATATATATTTTTGGGAATAAAAATTATAGCAAGTTAGGCTATTATGGATTGAGAAAGTAAGTTTACCAAAAAAGAGGATATTTGGGTAAACATCCCTATTTCAAATTGGCTACTAAATATAATGACAAGATTAAGGTTTTGTTAGCAAACAGAACTGACCTTGTTTCTTCAAATTCAATGCTGCATCAGTTTCTCGTTTCTTGGGACTCACACTCAGATCTGGATGTACAACAGGAATTTCCTGCAAACGATGCTGACGGATGAGTGAATTAAAAGCAATATATTCGTCTATATATTCGGTAAGCGTGCATTAAAAGTTATGGACACAATAAAGTCGACATATATTTTCCAACCAAAAAGATAAAAACAATACTAGGTAGCTAGAACAACCAGCAGTCCCCATTTGGTGCCAAAATTTCTAAATTGCGCGCCCTTTTTCTCGTTAGCGCAAAGCAATCAGTTTTTCTTATTTTAAATATATCCAGGCGTGGAACAGAGCCGAGCTCAGCACTAGTACCCTTACTCTAGCTCATTAAAATAGTCGCGCCTAGAAGCTCGGTAAGTTTTGCCTATTTACAAATTTAAGCTAGGCCGATCTCGTTAAGTTTCAAGCAGTTAAGTTTCTAGCTCGTGTATAGAGAAAATAATAGATATACACATTCTCTCTCTTCACTTGAACTCAAATGGACAGTTTTATGAAACAATAATAGTGCTATAGAAGTGAAGAAAAACATATTTAACAAAGAACAGCATGATAAAGGAACAGAACTAAGAACAGCAACTATGAACTAAGAACAGCAACTATGCATGTTTAAATTATCACAATTAAAAGTTCGGGAAGTGAATATATGAAGAGCATCTTCAAATTTAAGCTAGGCCGATCTCGTTAAGTTTCAAGCAGTTAAGTTTCTAGCTCGTGTATAGAGAAAATAATAGATATACACATTCTCTCTCTTCACTTGAACTCAAATGGACAGTTTTATGAAACAATAATAGTGCTATAGAAGTGAAGAAAAACATATTTAACAAAGAACAGCATGATAAAGGAACAGAACTAAGAACAGCAACTATGCATGTTTAAATTATCACAATTAAAAGTTCGGGAAGTGAATATATGAAGAGCATCTTCAAACCAGACCTGACAAGAGAAAAAGAACTTACCTTATTGAATTTCACATCTTGAAGGGACATAGCCTTTGCATATATCTCCCCCTAAAACATACACAAAGGTAAACTGAAGTTTGATAAAAATATATAAACTAAATTAGAACACAAAAGAATTCTTACCACCGTGAACCGCCTGTTTAGTCCGCCCATTATACTCTGGCGAAACTGCATGCATTCATCCTGGGAACATAAAATACAAATCAAGATTATTAAAATCAGTACGCCTCACTATGTGGACGAGGGAACAAAAACTAGATAGAAGAAACTGGGTGCCAAAGCACCCTTAAAATACTTTTAGAAATAGTTGGTGACCTGAAACAAGAATAATATTTAAAGGGGTCGGAATGGGGCATTTACGATTCTAACTGAATAGAGAACTTGACAATATCCACCCACAGATACATGCCGTAGAATATATCAGTTACTATAATCCAGTACGAATTGTCTATTCCGCATTAATTAGAACAATATAGAAACAAAGATATTATATGCTATCTAAAGCAATTTATTGTTACTACCTCGGAGAATTCCTGGTCTGAAATTCCCTCAACCGATATAACCTCCTGCTTGTCTAATTTGACAATTTCAAGCATCACATTGGTGGTTCTGGCGCCAACACTGTAGGGTGTTGACACCTTGCTTGTACCTGCCACCAATTGATGCATAAAATTCATGTGATGTAGTTAACTTAGCAAGTTAGATTAAAATATGTCTAGCACTTCATGTTTAGCAACATACCTACTACTGGGACAAGCTTATACATCTCCTTACTTTGATCTTCTCCGAAAGCCCTTATCCGGACAATAGAGCCCACAACTTTCTCGTGAAAATTTTCTGTATCGTCTATTAGTTTTTCCAGCAAACTGCGCCTCAAGAATATCAAGTTAACATTATGAATGTCAATCGCAGCGTATTCGTCTGGCTTCGTCGGTGCTTTTCTTACGGACACTGTCTTACGGGATTTACGCGTTACTGGTAACTGACTTTCCGGACAAGGGACAGCGAGAACAACCTCTCGACTGATGTTATTCGTATCGAGAGATTTCTCTTTGGTGAGAAAGTGGGATTCAAGAAGCTTTAACATTTCAAAGTGACCCACGCGTTCTTTTTGAAATATATTAGAAAGCAGAGAGTCGCAAATAACATGAGACTTCTGATTCGGATCACGAAGATTATTTTTCTTCACGTACTCGAGCATAAGGGTATGAACATCGAACTGAGATAGCATAGATATATCGCCGTTTTTCACATATGCCACAAAGTCCAACAGCTCTTGTGTCGCCCATTTGTTACCGTCCTGTAATGATTTAACTTGAACTGAGCTACTGGTACTAAGAGAATCCACATGGTTGGCTGATGTAGGTTCAGTACATTTTCTTCGCTTAGCTTGATTTGCTACCATGTCTCCACGTGAAGTGCTTGGACAAATATCTTTGTCATCACTATGACCACAAGGCTGAAGGCTCCATTCTACATTTGATTTAACAATATCATCTTCTCTCGCGAGTTTTTTAGAGTTAGCTAGCATATCTACGGTTAAACATTCCTTTCCTTTCACATACAACCAATATACTTTGAATAGATACTCCCAACTAGTTTTGTCATCGAAATCTACTTGAACCTGTATACATGAGGCAAAGAATAGTATTCAGGAAGGAGAATTCGAAGCAGAGTAAAACTCATCGTAATAGAGCATAAATTCAATGATAGCATGCAGTACCAATTATGGAAATTTCAAACATTTAATGTATAGAGACTCAAAGTTATACCACGACTTCCGCATAAATAAAAGAACTGTGGTTTACCTCAAATATGTTAAAGAAAAGGGAAGAAGTTACTTTATTTCTCTTTTTTCCTTTTCGTAGTACCAATTATCTCATTTCCTCAGGAGAAATCCAAGAACCATCGAGCAAGTATATTATTGGAGTACACTTATATGAAAGGAAGTAGACAAGACTAGAGTTTATAGAACTGTGAGCAAGTTATGTAGGTTAACAAAAGCCAAAAACCTAGAGAACATGAGATAAGACTGAATCAGGAAAAAAACTGCAGTTATGGCAGTGTATAAATAATGGCAAAAAGGATGAAACTGGAACGTGAGTCAGAAGCAAGGTGTAGAACAGGCTATGTGTAGAAGCAAGGTGTGCAACAAAATACAGTCCATCATACCGTATCCTTCTCGCCAAGAAGATTCTCAATCATCCTTATGGTTTTCATGCAAGGTCCACAAAATCCGTTTGGTCCTTTTACGATGAAGAAATCGCCACCAGCAATGCATCTCTTGCACAGAGAAAATGGACAAGTATAGCACCTAGAAGTGGAAGCTTTCAGACAAGTGGTGCATATATGCCAACCTGAAATGTTGGTGATAATTAGACCTCCAAAAATACAGATAACTGAGAATAGAAATTACTTCTACATACCACAATTCCATTTTGCCGTTGAACGGAAGAACGACTCGTCGCGCTTGATACAAGACTGATGGTATGCCTTAGGACAGCCCCTAACATATAAGAAATTACCATAAGGAAAATTCTAAAGAGAGAGCAGTTTTTAAGTCTAAGCTGTCAGTAACCAAGTGAAAGTACCCTTTTCATGAAACTTCAAATTATATTATAAAATCGACACAATTGCCATAGTATAACTAGAGTTCATATATATTAAGTAAACAAAACATAAACACAAATTATTACGTACAAATACAGAGAGGAAAATTGAGCTTCATTTAAAGAGGTGTATGTTTACTATATCATTTACTCACTTGCGATCGCAAAGAACCAAACTGCCACCATCGAAGCATATAAAACAAACATCTTCATCGTCATCCTGGTTGTTCACCGTAGGTGACTGCAGCGCTTTTGACTGACCACGGGGTGGCCGTCCACGCTTCCGCTTCCCGGTGCTCGCTTCAAAATTAACAAGCGGAACATCATCCTTAACCTCCGCATGCAACAAAGACACCTCCCCTTCTTTCTCCGCCGCCGTCGCCGGACCTCCGACTACTTGGTTAGACTCACTCATTTCACGGATCGTCTCGCGTTGGTCGATGCTCATGAGATCGACTTCATCGTGTACAAACGGAACTTCTTTTTGTCCGTCTAGCTGTGGAAGCTCGTTCTGCTGCAGGTGTTGCTGATCCATTATTTCTCCAAAGAAATAGTAAGGATTAAGAGCTGGAAGTTGTTTGGATTATGTGAACAGTGACAAACGAAGTTCCAGTGAAACCCTAAAGTTTGATATTTGGGATTTTGACGAAGGTGGTGTTTACTGTGTGGAAGAGAAGACTAAAAGCGGGGCACATGGAAATGGACTGAGCAATAGAGAGAGATTGTGATGTGACAGAGCAATTTTGTTTATCTGGTGTAATTTTAATATCTCTCTTCCTTTTATATTGATTAGAGAGAGAAAGTGGTAAAATTAATTATAGTCTAAGATTATGCTTTTTAATTATGGAAAGAAAATATGGATGTTGAATAAAAACATAACTTATTTAAGAAACTTACTGAGCTGGAATTGGTAATAAGAGTTTCATAATACAGTCAAGTAGATTTAGGTTAATTTATTTCTTAATTATCTTAAACTATTTTAGGTATGTATAGATAATATTATTTTTTAAAATGTTATTTTGGTATTTATAATTAATTAATAGTTGGTAATAAATACCACCAAACATAAAACCATACTAAAAGTAGTTTATTCCGTCTACTCTCATTATATTTCAACATACTGTCGATAGAACAGAACTTTTCCCAACATAAATAGTTACTATTACTTTTATATACGCATTCTTTTATATTTTACCATTTCCACTTTCTAAGGTTTTTGTATTTTTATAAATAATGATAAAGTTCTATATATCCGTTAAAGCTATTTCAGTATGCCAATCGACGGAAAACTTGGGAGATATTTTATGAATGGTTATTAGTTTACTGTTGACGGATAAAATAAAACGATATTATAATATAAAGGATTTATTTATATATAGTTACTTTTTTTTGGTGTAATATATATAGTTACTTGATGGGCAATTATGATAAAGCATACTAATACTATAAAATATGATATTTATGAAAAATATTTAACGACGTATGAAACTCGTTATATAGTAAAAGAAAGTAAATCAATTACAACAATTTTGTAATATAAGATATGTAAATGTGTATTAAATATCATATACGATACGAGATGTTATTAAATATGTTATTAACAGAAAATATATGAAGATTGATGGATTATATCATCAAAAAATAAAATAAAACAATATTGTTATTTTGATTGTGTTTCGTCAACATAATTGAGATGATTTTTTTATCCTCAAAATTTCAATAAAAGATCGAAGATTTTATAAAGGAGTGAAAACGATGTATACGACATACGACGAAGCAGTCGCAAAAGTGTTTTTCGTATACAATAAATTACACATGATTTCTTTCGAGATGCTTGGTCGAATAGGAGATATTCTTGTAATATCTTATGGCAAGATTCATAAGAACAAGTACCGTGATCCAAAGATTGCGCAGGTTGTCATTGTTGTCCACGTGAAGCAGGCTTGTACTGAGGGCTCAAGATAAAGTTTTCTGAAGAGTGCATTTCCGGGTAATTTTATATGGTTTCCTCTCCTGCAACACTTCCATCGTAGCTTATTAGTGATAAATATTTTTCAATAAAAATATTATGTGTGTAGGATCTACCTGTCACAGAATGACGATCTATTGGAATCCTATATTCGGTTTGGGGCTTTGAATCAAGCTATTTCAGGTCTCTGTTTCTCCGGCGGAATTCACCTCAAAATTTAATGAGGAGAGCATCGTTGATAATCATAACACTTAGAAATCGTTTTCTTGTTGCTGAAAAGAGTTCGATGAAGATGAGATTTGGATGTGGCTAGGGTTGGCTAGGGTTAAGCTTAAACTCGTTGATTTTTATATTTTTTTGTCGAAGTCTAAGACTCGTTTGGTACTTAAAGCTTTGGTACTTAAAGTTGGGCCTATTGGACCCATCTCAATTTTTGTATTATTCTTGACCTCTTTTGAGCCTTTTTAAATAAAAAAAATAGGGTTATTTTCATTCCAATACCAAAATAAGTTTATAATCCACTTTTAATTCATCGTTAAATGTCTATTTTCTTTTAGTACCGGATAAAAGTTCATTAGGTCGTTTTAATACCAAATATTTTTAAAATACATAATTTACCCTTAGTTACTAATTTACTTACATTTGATACCAAATCATCTATATTTCCCTGCTTCTACACTAACTCGTTGTTTTATAAAGATAATCCATTTGTTCGTGATATTCATTTTTATTATATAATTGAAGTTGTGTAACTTGAGTCGGATAATTTTTATAAAAGTTGGGAATCACCGATCTGACTAAAATCGTTGCATTAACAATATATTTTGATCTCTCAGTGACAATCTGATAAAGCTGATAAACTCAAAGGTCTTACTGATAATTAGAACAACAAAATGTGTTTGTATGAGGTCATAACAATTCCTTCAAGATGATAAAAACCACATCACACCCAGTACTGGATCTATCAGTAGTAAGTCATAGGTCACTAATGAATCAACAACTTCTATCTTTTCTAAGCTTTTACCAAATGCATTCCACATTTGCATAAAATGACACTGTCGAATCATGTCAAAAAAGTTATAACTTTACTTTCTGTTATACTCCTTATACATGACATGGACGAGCAATAAAAATTAATCATATAGGAAAAGATATAATCAGATCACCTCTGGTTTTACAGTTGTCCTACCAAGTTCATCTTTAACATTTGAATCTATTTGATTGACCTGAATGTGTGTCGAATTTAATCGTGGCGGTGTTATTTCTTAAGAGAACCCGGTATGGTGAATCTGTATGTATTGTTTCCATGATCGACCCAAAAAAGTTTGTCACGGGTACCTATAGAAAAAAAGAGGTAGATAAGTTTTTAGGCATACTAATCATTGATGGTATATATATTTTTTTCTTTCAATCAAATAATCTATAGAAACAGAGGAATTGTTTGAGGAGAATAATTAAGGTATGCATAGATTTGAATAGTAAATGATGAGCTTAAAAGCTTAGAACCACCACATGCTACAAGTATGAGTGTCATAAACATTTTCTAACCAACAAATCGATTTTGTTTGTTCCGAATAATATTTGATATAGACAATTTTAGATTAGGACAAAGAAATGTCAACTAAATTGAAATCCAACTCGGATTATGGTTTAGATATTCAGACATACCGCTTAGAATTGGGTATAAAAAATGACTGATTATGGTCATATCGGAGTCGGGTTTAAAATTTCAAAATACAAATCCAAAAAGAAGATTATATAGGATAAATTAGGTCATGTTAATACTTTATTTTACTACTACATATTATGAATCTCCATTAAGGTGTAATCATTGTTTGAATTTAATGGTTAAAAATTAGTTTATCTTGTTGCAATCTCGTATTATTTATTTCTATTTGCATTTGGTGTCAAGAATTTGCATATTGATATTTAATTTTTATTTCCAATTATGTTTTATGCCCATATTTTACTGGGATAGTGTCACTATATCATCCTTTTTCAGCTTTTATCAATGATCAATGTCAAATTATGAATTATTGATTAATAAAACTTCTTCACCTTAATTTTTTAACAAAACAATTCTTTTAATATTGTTAATTAACAATATTTAATACTATTAAACTTATAAAAGAAATATATGTTTTTTTAGAAATGACCGCATTTAGAAAAGAAGATGGGGTATTAAATGCTGATTTTGAATTAATATTGGAACTTATATTTGAGTATCCCTAAAAGTAAATTAATTAATTAAAAGTTTTGATTAATAAAAACTATGTTAAATAAGTGACGTGAAATATAAAATAGTAAAAAACTATGTTAGAACTATAATCATTTAAAAGTAATATTTGTATAATATGTAATTTATCCAAAACTTTAACGAAAAATACTTGAATATAACAATTTTGTAATGTCAAATATCAAATTAAGAATTTAAATATTTATTTCATTGGAAAATAATATAAGTCGGGTTAATCACGTAAATATATTATAAAACATATTATTCACATAATATGTGACGGGTTATACGATTAGAATATAAGACAAATGATCTAATAATATAAAAATCCAACTATAACTATAATGAATATGTGGTTGAAATATATGATTTGACATATTAATCATCATGTAAAAATATATTTTTATGCCTAAAGAGGAGTGAAATTTATGCGATTTTAATATAAGATAAAACGATTACAGTAAAATATATAATTATATATGTAAATGTTTATTTTTGTATAAGATAATATAAATCGTGTTAATCACGTAAGAAATATTATTATAAGTGTTATTCATAAAAAATATACGAGTGATCGGTCATACAGTTTGAAGATAAGACAAAACGATATTGTAATATAAATGGTTATTTGGTGTAAGGATAAAATAGCATATATTAATCATGTAAAATATTATAAGATGTGTTATTTACTCGAAATATCTTACGAAAAGTGAAACTAGATATATCGTTAGAAAATAAGATAAAACGATTTTGTAATGTAAAATATATAATTATAAATGTAAATGTTTATTTAGTTGAGAGATAATATAACCATTGTTAATCATGTAAAAATATTAATGTATTGTTAACGAAAAATATCTAATGATAATCTGTTATACGGTTGGAAGATACAATAAAACCATATTGCAATGTACAATATACGATAAAACATATTAAAATTTTAATTATAAGATGGGTTATTTACCAAAATTATATAACAAAAATTGGACATGGTTGTTGAGTTTAACTATACGATAAAATGATTTTGTAATGTAAAATATTGAACCATAAATGTAAAGTTAGAAGATATTATACGTCGTTTTTTATCACATAAAAGATATTATAAAACGTTTTTTTAACGGAAAAAATCTAACGAATGACGGGTTACACGATGTGAAGATAAGATGATAAGATAAAACAATATTATAATGTAAAATATTTAACTATATATGTTAATAGTTATTTAGTTGAGAGATTATTAAAATTATATTATTCATATAAAATACTATAAATGTGTTTGATACGATTTTAAAAATTTATAATACTTATATAGTTGGAATATAATATAAGCTATGTTAATCATGTAATCTATTAAAAAACGTATAATTGATTGAAAATGCAAAACAATAAATATAAATAAATTTTTTATTGACATATAAAATAAATAATTCTGCTAATAAATATCCAAACATATATCAATAAATTATTTTGTTATATCAATAAATTATTTTGTTATATTTATTGACAAATAAAATAAATAATTCTGCTAATAAATATCCAAACTATGTTAAACTAATAATATGAACACATTATATATATACGGTTTTGCTTTTGGTCCACTTCCAAAATGCTTCATACTAGTTAAGATATGTTCTTTACTTATATATCATTGATCATTCGCATGTTTAACCGATATGGGATGTGGGAATTTGGTCGTACCTTAACAAATTATATTCTCGAACAAAGTACCATTTTAGCCTCGTCTCAGTTGACTTATATTTGCTCACTATAATAAGGTTGTGGTATATGATTCACTATTTGAGCCATAAATTTACAACAAATCTGTCTGCTCACTCGAGACCGTCCTGCATGTTCCTTAACATCACTTTATAGGTACTCTGAACTAGCTGTTACCATTAATCACACTATATATTCCTTAGCGTCACTCTATACAAGTCACACCGTCTTAAATCGATGAGCTAAATGCAATTAAAAGTAGGTTATATAAAGTAAACTACTCACATTTAGCACATTTGTTGGTCCGTCATGTTCAACCTCCAAGAATATCACCCACATTGCATTCTATTTAGGCCTACAACTCTGATACCATTTATTGGGAATATAGGTACCCCATATTTCGCCTTCGTATATAAGTAAAAATAACTCAATCTCGACACTAGTATGATATTGTTCGCTTTGAGCTTCAACAATGGTATCAGATCTTAAAGCCCAGACAAAAAAACGGATGGGTGAAAATCTCGGATGTCGAACATGATGAACTAACTTCTACGCTTAAGGTCACATACGTTAATAAGAGGTATACAGGTTCTTCGAGGACATACGAGTACCTGAATTAAAAATAAGACTTTCATATTACTCATACATCCAACCATAAATGCATAAAAATATGGTTTATTTCTTAAAATCTTTATATATATATAACAAATCATAATATTACAAATGAATTACTAACCCAAAACCTTAAGGGAACACTTACCATGACCTAAGTTGTAAGTGGGTCGGTTCATCAACAAATCACAAAACTCGAGTAACAACTTATATATAGGTTATTTATTTAACAAATGAATTGGGTCAGAAATATTAAAATGTTAGGCCAGCGATATTATGATATATTTTATTCAATAATTTTAACATAAGATTTAGCTATTATAAAACATCCAAAAAGAACAGACGTGACATATAAGAACTGTACCATTCTCCAGCATTTATGATCTCATAAATGTATTAAAAAAAATCAACAGTAGTCTCGTAAGTATAACAAATTTCAACAATGTTTGAAATTAGTATATATTATTATTATTATTTTAATCCTCATATAAGTGATAATATCGTTGGTATGAAATTTCATCACCGAGACAATCCCCTCATATAAAATTTTACGTATGAAATAACGTTTAACTTCTATATCTTAGATTTTCCGTGAATGATTTTTGTACATATTTAATTTATTTTAACTATTTCTTAGTATTACCGTTTTTTCATTACAATTTTTTTCTTCTAAATTACTTAAATTTATCTAACTTCTACAATGCCTTTGGTGGTATTTATATATTTTTCCTCCATGATGGATATGGACATAATTTATTAGATTTGAATTTTCCAGCTTATACAACAACCATAAATGGTGAAAAAGTAGGTTGTAGTTGATCAACGCCTATATTTATCATCCGGATAGTCATAAACCTATGTAAATTAATGAAAGGCTCTTATAAAGTTTGGAAAATATATCCATAATTTTTTTTATAATGGATTTAAAGTACTAGAATTATGATTTACAAATGATGATCAGAAAGCCGGAAAGTTTAAATTTTAATAAAAAAATGTTGTTATGCAAACGGGGACTACTTCATACTTGATGATGGTATAAAGTACTATAAGGGGGAGTTTGGTGTTTTATATTATGGAGTACGCTATTGGATACGCCTTGTATGGGAAAATTTATTCGGTAGGGAAATACATAATGACATCGATATATTATATGAAATATCCATGTTTGAAATACATATTCTTGCAAATATTTTGAATTTAAAGCAAAAAATCATATATCATTTATTCAAAAAATTAAAACCACTCAAGATATATGATCATATATAACTAAGTTATCATTTCATAACAATTCTAATCACCCATACCAGAATCACACATATAACATGACATATATTACAAATCTTACAACACTAACATGTGATACAAACTTAATGTATTTTATAATCACGTGACTTAATAGATGATATGGTAGTTGAAATCATAAAATAAGCTCATAAATGTACATTTATAATTTATGTATTTTCATTTTAAAAAAATTATCAAATTTTTAAAAATCAAGCTTGTTTAAATATAGTTTAAAGAAACTCTTATCTCTAATTATTTATATTTTTATATATATAAGTATGGATTCGACTTAAACCGATCTTACTCACTAGTATCATATTATCCGTTTTGGGTATAAAAGCCCACATGATTTTGCTTTTAGTACAATCCTAGAAGTTCTTATTCTAGTTGAAATATGTCCATACTTATATATCATTGATGTTTCTTATATCTAAGTGATGTGATATAAGACTAAGTTTATTTTTAAACACTCTTCATTAAACTCGATAAAACAAAATGAGTCTGACTTCCCATATAATGAAAACATGACGGAATTGAAAATCGTAAGAATAGACACAACATAATGAACATGACGTTAATATAATCGCATCACTTATGTATTGTCTCTTATGTTATGTTGAGAATATATAAACATGTAATATACTTAAACCAATCACAATCTTAAAATGCCTTATTTTAGTTGAGATGTGTTCAAACTCATATATCATTTATATTTTTTTTATCTAGATGGTGTGGAATATGGGATCAAGTGTTTTTTTTCAATACTTCTCATTAATCTTGATCAAACATAATAGGCATGATTTCTAATATAATGAAGAAACGATAAAATTGAAACACGCCAGAATAGAAAACAACAAAATGAACATACTTAAAATAGAAACACGCTGCTTAAGACTTGGCTCTAATACCATATTAAGCATGTATAAGCATAAATTGAATTTAAACCGATCTCACTCACTTGTTTGAAATTGTCTACTTTTGGTTTGAAGACCAACACAAAATTACTTTTAGTATACTCCCAAAAGGCATCATTATATTTGAGATGTGTTCACAATGATATACTATTAATTTATTATATATCTAAGAGATTCGAGATATATGATCAACAATATTCATTAAATTTTATTCGCAAAGCATAGATCAAGCATTTAAAATTATGTTTTTAATTCTTCTTAATAGATACAAAATTATATTTATATATTTATTACTAAAGTGTTATCTACATATAAAATAAAATAAATAACATTTTGGAATATTACTATGATTATACTAAAAATATGAGGTATATAAACTCATATAAAATTATTTTAACATAAATAGTCAAATCTTTTATATCATTTTGTAAGAGTTTGTTTTAAACCATCTAAAATTAAAAAAACTATTTTTACATTTAGAACCTCCAGGTTAGTCCATATAAATCTTTCCTCTAATATTCAATGTAAAAAAAATTACATTTATTTCCTATAACTAAATCATATTGACATAATAAAGCCACAACTATAATATTAGTTTTATACCTAAGTACTATATCTAATATTTTATTGTAATATATTATTTATCGTCAAATAAAGTATTTTGACATAAACCCTGCTTTACTATGGGTCATTCTTATCCATCTATTTTCTCACTTAAAAATATATCTTAAAAGTATTGTATTTATGTTTTTATTAGTTATGGACAAAAAAATAGTAAAAATGTAGCTGTAGTTCATTACAGGACCTCATCCAATGTAAGTTTTTAATATTTAGTTAATCCTCGAATGTGAGTTGGTTGAATGAATTAGTAAGATAAAAATATTTCACTAATTTTACCATAAAAAATAGTATATAAATTATTATCAATGTGGATATTATAGTCTGCATGATTAATGTTGACTTTATTATTCCAAAATGAATCAATTTTAAAGTTATGCCACTGATTACTCATCTCTTCGCTTGGGCAAGATTTGGGTTATTTAGAACCCAAGTGTCCATTTTTGTTATTTATTCATCCCCATGACGTGTTAACTATAAATTTTATAATATTAACTCCCATATTACATTTTTTTTTCTCTTGACTTTTTATGCTTTCAATGATGAGCTTAAGCGCCGTTTGTTGTGGAATATTCTGGAGGCCTTTTTAGCTTCATATCATATTACCCATGGGTCACTCTTAGAGATATATTCACAAACCAATTAACGTACCAAATTGTCTAATCCATTTGAGATTGACGAGTTCACCCACTGTTGTTATTAATGCGAGTTGGATTATTTTAGATCGTCAGATTTCTAATTTACTTAGGTAAAAAATCAATTGATAAATTCTATTGCTTCTAAATTAATCGGGTCTTAGTTAACTGTGATTTGGATTATTCATTCCACATGTCTGGTCCTTATTTTAGACTACCCCACACTTCAGATCATACCATTGTTACCTTATATTTTAGGTGCCCCATGGGTTAAATAATAAAAAACCATTTGAATTATTTGACACATGGCATACATATCCATTTTATAATGAGTTGGAATCTAATAGTTGGAACCTTCTAATCTTAACTCATGGTATGAGTCTTGTTATCCATAAACTTACTCATTTTCAACACGTGCTCCACGACCTATATCGTACGAAGTATCACGATATAAGCTTTATAGTGTTTGACATCTAAAACAAGTTATTTTCGACTCAGTCTCTTTTATTTGTTGAATCCCTGAATCCAAATATGGTCTCTAATGAGATTGTTGCATTTTCCACTTTTATTTTTCTCGTCTGTGTTCAGGAATATTTTTTAAACAAAATTTTAGAGAGACTTGACACAATATTGTGGATCAAAACGTAAATTCTTCCATAAAATTATAACTTTTTTATTTTAAGAAATAAAATCATATTTATCTCTAATATTAATGAGGATCTCGCCACTAACTCGAACATGATAGCCAGTGCATTAGTCAAATATTTATCCAACCTTATGGATTCTAGTTTTCTCCACGGATATCATGGGCTCACTAGAGTCTATTTGCTTATTTTTGCAAAGTTAATCATCGGTTAGGACTTCAATGGTTTGTTTTATGACTTGTATATGCAATTTTTTTATTGATAAATATATATTTGAAGCCTGGTGGCTTTGATGCAGGGTTTTTAGAACATTATTGGAATATTATATGCAAACATATATGTGATGGGATCTTAATATTCTTTAATATTGGTAATCTTGAACCCTCTTGGAATGCCATCACTATCACCATCGTCCATAAAAATTATTTCCCATCTTATACCGAAGATTTTAAGCCAATTTCTCTTTGCAATGCATTCTATAAGATTATCTCAAGACATGACCAACATAATTAATGATTTTTTCGATATATGATTAACAATTATCAATAAGGTTTTGATGATGGTCGTAACATTACTGACAACATCATTTTTTACTCACGAGCTTCTGAGGGGTTATTATGGAAGCCTTTGATAATGTTCGGTGACACCTTGTTCTTGACATCCCGGTGGCCGTGAACCTCCTTGATCAGATGATCATTTACATTATTTAATATATATATATATATATATATATCTATATATATATATCTTCGTATAATATTAATAAAAACGACATATGGATGGGTTTTAGAGAATGTGATTATTATTTTTTATTCTTCTTAGGGTTGGTCGTGCAAGTTCTTTCCATTATCCTTAAGGAAAAATAGTGATTGAAACATCAAATTTTCACTAGAAGTTTCATAAGCTTAAAATTGTCAAACTCTGCTTCGTAGATGACCTAATGATTTTCTATTATTGTGACATTAAATTCATTACTGACCGTATGCGTTTCTCACCGTAGGTTTACTGACCTCCAGTTTTGATTCATGATATCTAAGGTTGTTTGGCCGATGTAATATTATATTTTGATGCTAACTTATTTTTGTTGATTGCAATTTTATTCTCCTCTTTATATGGACAATACATTGATTTTTGGACACGACGATTTGGAGTCATATCGCTCAAATTATCACCCTTTTCATTTTTGTGGATGTTGTAGTTTACTATTGGATTTGACGGATCTATGATTCATATCGTTTACATTTTTGTGAAGTTTATGTTTTTGTCGATTTGATATGTGTTTTTGTCGACTTCCTTACTATTTTGTGGTTTAATATTTTTGGATTGGACCTTTACGTTTCATATTCTATACGTTTATGTCTAAATTATCTAAATCCAACAATAACTTATTATTATTATTATTATTATTATTATTATTATTATTATTATTATTTTTAGACATAATACTTGTTTTGAAATATGTCCCAAAAAACTATACAAAAATATATTATTTAAAATATGGTATTAATACATAACAAATTACAAATAATAAAAATAAATCTAAACAAAATATACACATAGCTTTTAAAATTGTACGCAATTTTTTTTTAACATCTTTAAAAAAATAAGGATCATAATATATATAATATAATATTTCAAGAGGTTTTATATATTTATTTTTAAAAATATGATCGATAATATCATCATAAAATAATGTAAAATTGATGCAGAATATATAATTGTTTGGCACAGTTTATTTCTACAATTTCATTATCTTCTAAAATAAAAAATATGGATAATTACAAAATGTTGGATCCAAACTAATAGAATCAAGTTAAAAAATGTTGGATCCAATCTAATACTAGAATCAAGTGTTACTACTCCACTCCAGTACAGTGCTCATCGAAAAAGATAAAAGAAAGAAAGAAACATTTGAGAGTATTTATGTTTCTTACGGATTTGGACAACTGAGTTGGAGTTAGAGATTGTATAAGAAAGATTTGACATTTTTTAATTCTAGAGAGAATATTTAATAGAGATGTGTTTTAAACGCAGCCGTAGTGCGTACCGTGGATTGGTCTAAATCTTTAACGTTACCAAGCGGTGAGCACCACGTGGCTGAAAGTCCACGACAAATGCTGTATTGGCAATGCAACAGATGTGGGTCCCTCGCTGGTGAAACTTTTTCCACTAATACCACCAAACGAAACAATATCAAATATTATTGTTTGTTTGTCTAATTTTTCAAATGTATCCCAGGACTCTTCTTATTACATTTTGAAGTTCTTAAATCTTTCCAATTTTTAAGTAGCGTCTAGTTTAAAATTCAAATCAGATCAGTTTTAGTGGGTGGGTTTTATAACTTTTAATTTTAGAGTTAATCTACCAATAACAACAGTATAATATCGATTTTATTTTTTAATTTAACGGAAGTATATCAATTACGGAACATTATTTGTTGTTGAGTTAATATTTATATAATCGTACCGATAGTTCCAAATATTTTGGATTGTTTTTTTAAATATTATATTTTTTAAATATTAGTTAAAAATATATATTAAATATATTATTGGTTTTGTAGTTTTAAGATGAACGGAATTAGTTTTATGACATGTAATTATTGATTTTTTTATGGCCAAAGCTATTTCCTCCATGTTATTTTTTATTTCCTCCATCATTTGAAAAATCCTCCATGATGTTATTTCCTCCATAAAGGAAGTTACAAAATTGCCCTTTTACCCATTTTTTCTTCACAAAACCATTACCCTAACATACCCATCCAATTTAGTACAACAAAACCCATTTTTCACCCTAGAGAACTACCTTACAAAGAAGAAAACCCATTTTTCACTTATCACTACCTTACAACAGCTGATTCGAAGATAGAGAAATCTTGGAGAAAGAAATTCTAGGTTCTTCCCCATTATCAAATTTAGAGTTTGTAGTTAGATTTTGTTGTTCGATTTCAATTAGGGTTTGAAGTTAGATTTCTATGTTAGATTCAATTAGGGATTCATTTGGGATTTGATTTCATTGTTAGAATCGATTAGGGTTTGATCTTGGGTTCGCCTTGGGATATCCTATTGTTCTGAATTATTTTTGCCCACTGAGCATGTGATTCCGAGTGCCCTACTCGGATTCACATGTTTTTTTTTAAACCGAGCAGCAGCTGATTCCGAGTGGCCCTCTCGGAATCGGTTGCTGCTCGGTTTAAAAAAAAACATGTGATTCCGAGTAGGGCACTCGGAATCACATGCTCAGTGGGCAAAAAAAAATCAGAATAGTGCGTGTGATTGATATTGTAGATGGATGGTAGAAAAAAGAAGAACCTTTTAGGTGGTTATAAAACAGGGATTAGAAGTCTGTACTACGTCTCCGTAAGTGCACCTTTGGTTGAACTATTGAATACAGTAAATGCTAAAAGATCGTTAACACTTGGTAGCAAACAGGTTTAGGTGTAGACATGTATACAAATAAATTATGTTGCCTACTTTTTCGTATCTTATTTATCACAGAATTGAAGACGATAATAGGTTGATTATATTTAATAACGAGCACCATGCTTTTCTTACACTGGTGTTTTACACTTGATTCCGAGAGGGCCACTCAGAATCAAGTGCAATATCCAGTAAACAAATTATCACATAATCTAACGAGACAGAGGGTTTGCAACTGATTCCGAGTGGCCCTTTCGGAATCAGATGCACATTGTTTTTTATTACACCTGATTCCTAATTCCTGGCTCGGAAATAGTTGTTTTTTTTTCAGAACTGTAAAAATGGGTTTAACTGAAAAAATAAGTTTCGAAATAGGTATTTTCAAGCTACGAAGTTGTAAAACGTAAAAACAAGTTTAAATTACATTGTTTGTCGATTGAGTGCTGTTCTCCGTCTTTGTTTGGGTTTCTTCATTTTCCATGATTAATCTTCAATAAAATTGAAGTTCTTTATTTTAGGGTTAATTTTAGAGGTAGAATCATATATCTTGGATTAAAGTTAGGTTAATGCTGTGTTTTTTCATATAAGACTTTTAATTAGATAAATGGCATCTAGCGATAAATTTGAAATAAAAATAAGGGTAATTTGGTAAAAGCAAGTCACTAGTGTTTTTGAAAGTTTGAAAGATGGAAGAAATAAAAAATAACATGGAGGAAATAGCTTTGGCCTTTTTTTTTATTTATAAAATTACGTGTATTTGGTTGTAAAATAAGTGTGGAAAAAAGAATTGTGTTCGATTTGCGGAATTATGTATAATTGTTTTTGGTGTAAAAAGCTTGTAATATATATATATATATATGAAAAAGTGTAAAGTAGTTCAGAGAGGCTTAAGCCCCGTTACAAGTTGAAACTAGCCTAAGGAGGTACTTTGATCTCACGATTACAATGTTGGAAGCATAATTCTAAATTACATTATCCTGTGAACTGTAATTTGGTTCCTTTGAAGCGGTAGCAAAGGTCAGATAGTACATGGTGAGTAATGCTTGTGAAAGATGCATGTTTGTTATTGAATATTTTATTATTCATTTCTCTCAAAATGTAGTAAATTCTGGCGCAAAAGGTTGTCCTCCATAAGGGCATGCTTCTGTCGTTCGAGGAGTTCCAGGCGCTAGCATCCTCAAGCCATTGGTGCCAGCAGGATGGGGGAGGGGAAGGAGGAGCTTCTGGGATAATATCTCCAAAATGGCGGAAGAGAAAGAGCAGAGATTTAGGAGATGTTCGAGGGATTCTAGAAAGTTAGAGCAGATGACGCATGAGGGTGGAGAGTCCAGGACCCACACAATTAGTTTGTCTCTTGTAGTGAGCTTGTTATGGATGACCAACCAAGTAATGAATGAGTGCCTAGGGATGGATTACTTGTGCCAGACTAAGCGGGCCCAGCTAACTTTGCCTCTTTGCGATTTTAGGGTTGCATAAGTGTTGCTGATAGAGAAGGAAGACTTGGATTTATTTGGGATCCAAATGAAGGTTTTAGTGGAAGTGGTGGCGGGATGGAGATTGCTAAGTGCTAAGATGATTTTGGCAATGTGATGATGAAGATTTTGGTTGGAGGCCCTGGCTTGAGTGGGCCAAACCTATTTGTCGTTGTTGTAGAGGTTCGCAGCGTTTTGGATGTTCCCGTGTCTGGAAAGATTTTGGATGGTGGTGCCATAACGGTTGACGAGGGAAGTGGGGAATAACCAAGGGTCATGCCAGATGGATGTGTCTGTGTCGTTCCCGATGATGACTTTATACAGGTTCGAAGCTTGATTTCGAAGCTTCGGTATCTTTCGCCAGCACCAGCTTGTATTTGAAGGGAATGGAAGGGTAAAAAAAGAATTAGATTTTATTTTTTCCATAAGGGTCCATTGGGTCCATTAAGAGTTCTTATTTTTTGTAAGGATGGACCACAAAAGCTTAAGGGCGGCCGCCTGATTCCAGATTTTTAGATATGGGATCCCAAGGCCGCCCTCCTCTTTGGGCACAGCGACTCTGTCCCAAGCGATCTTAGCTCCTGAAATTTTCATTTCGGAACCCGACCAGAGGAAGCAGCAAAGAAGCTGAGAGAGTTCATTGTTATGTTCCAGTTACACAATAACATGTAAATGTGTTGCGAAAATAATAAAAAAATAGATCTGAAAATATGGTTTTGGTTACTGAGTAAGTCTAATTGCGTGAAAAAAATAAAATACAAACTCGTTTTGTGAAAATAAATATTAATTGAGTGTGAGACAACTAACTTTTTGTAGTTGCAAACATATGTACAGTTTTATGTTGATTTTTTATTTTTTTACTGTGTTCTGATTGTAAAAATACGTGCAATTTGGTTGTGAAATAAGTCTAGAAAAATTAATTTTGTTTCACTTGGGAAATTACTGATAATTTTGTTGTTAAAAAATAATTGATTCGCATTGCCGAAATACGTGTAATTTGGTTGCAAAAATAAGAAGAAACAAATCTAAAAAAACATCACTCATAAATTTTATTTTCTTCGTCTTTAAAACATAGAAATATATATAATTTGGAAGAAAAAAATTAGCTAGAGTTTGAAAGATTTAGAGTTTTTAAGGTTTTAAAAACTAATTGTTTAAGTCTATATGTGTTTGTGTGTTCATGGTATTTGAATAATTTATGTTGCATGTGATTTTTGGTAAACTTCAAAACTCGGATGGTTTTATGTAATTTAATTTTTATTTGGGTGGTCATCGTAAATTACCTTTAATTTTATATGCCATTTAAACTTGTTTGATTATTAAAAACAAAAAACAAAAACATATATTTTTATCATAACATTTTTTATAAAGATATAATTAGTTCAATCTCAGTTTATCACTCCATCAACTAATTTATATTTTACGAGATTTAGTCAAATTTACACTTATTTGTAAATCTTAGTAGTTAGAAAAATATACGCCATTATCTCCAAATATCTAGAAGATATTTATTGTAACACATGACCTATAAATACAGGTCCAATACTCATCAATAAAAGTAATGTATCTTTCTCAATTGTGTTTGTTTTTCTTACGATTATGCATCTCCACTCCTACTCTCGTTCGAACTTAGTATACTCCAAGTTTTATTAACGTTTCAGCTAAACCTAATTGTTTAAATTTATGGACATCGATTGGTATAATATGTAAGAAATGAGAATTTTTGTTCCCATTAATATCTGAACAATTAAAAAGTCTAAATAAAATAGATGTCGAACGTTATCGAAAGCATTGATCTGTTAGTGGACGAAAAAATTAAGATGAAACATCCAAACAAACCACTAAATGCCCACATGGTTGATGCATTAACAGTCGAAAAGGAGCTTAGAATACCTTCATATGAAATTGAATGTTTAACTAAGTAGTTGAGGAATGAATATTTTTCAATATTGCAGGAATGACTGTTGTAGCAAGCCCCAAGACTCAAATATATCATCCAGACAATCTACATAATGAATGTAAAATAAGAAGATTATATAACCCCGAGATTGCTACAAGACACACTAAAAAAATCTAATGAAAACAAAAAAATATAAATGAGCACAAAAATGAGAGAAAAAAGCTATGATCGAGGATCCAATAATGGAGATCAAAGGCGCCAAAAACTCAACCGAAACAAAATAAAGATCATAACTTTGATGTCTAACTATGCTAGAATAAAGAGGAATGTATCTGATCTCATGGTGGAAAATGAATGTGACCCGTTAATTTAAAAAATTAGAAATGTCGGGTCAGTACCAATTGTGGAGGCAACAAATGAATATATCTCTCCCCCATCATGTGGTATGCGTCCACCAAGTTATCATTCATACCATGTCTATCTACCAACCAATTATCTAAACCAAGTTGCTATATCGGGTACACCTAAAAAACACAAAATGAATCTCACTGGGATATTCACCGTCTAAGGACAATAATAATACGGGTCACTTGGATGAACGCATAACACCCCACAATAACAACGAAGATACATACACCCAATTTCATCTAACTAAGTGAATATACCAAAACACAACACCAAATCGAGGGGTGTAAAATGGAAAGTTCCAGGGTTCCAATATATTTACACATTCATTGATGGTCTAAATGACTGTTATGATGATGAATAAAGCATACAAAGAGTCCCCACTAGTCCCGAAAATATTTTTTTGTGTCATGTCACCGTATTATGATAACTACAAAATGGAAAAATATGATGGTAAATGGGATTTATAGCACTGCATCCAGCAATTCAACAACAAAATGTTGCAATATGAAGCTGGCAATGAGATAAACTCTCGAGCCTTTGACATGACCCTAAGAGGAACTTCAGTGTAGTGGTTCAATAGTCTCTTGATAGGTTTCATAAAAATTGACAAAATACTTTGAACTGCATTTAAGAATCACTTTGTGAGTTCAAAATAAATTAAAAGAGATGAAAACTATATAGTCAATTGAAAATAATAATAATAAGAGCCTAAATGACTATACAAAATAGGCATTAAACTGTAAATCGTCCATCGAATATCGCGTTTGGTGGCAAATAGTCCTTTGACTTTCAAATGTCCGTTGGTAGTCCCTAAACTATTGTGTTTGGATAAAGTTAGTCCACCAGATCCTCTGATCCATGAGAGGTTGCCATGTGTCACCGTAATCCTCAGATTTTTGTATCACCATTAGTCCCTTGAGTTTAAGTCAAACCCAAAGCGTAGAATATTATGAATAACTAAACTCAATGGACTAGTGGTATTACAAAATTTTGAAAGCCAAGGGACTGCCACAAAACGCGATAGTCGAGGGACGATGTACAGTTTAAAGTCTACAAAAATATCTGCTGAAACAAAATCACAGTAGCAAGACCACCATGATCTGCTGGTCGTAAATATATTTAAACAAAAAGTTCGAGAACCTTGTATGATGCAATAATGAAAAAATAAGGAGTAAACTTTGGAGACCTAATGCCCCATATGAAACGATTCATCAAGAGAGATGATGTAACCATAACAAATAAATTAGGAAACACAGACAATCCAACTGTAGGTGCTTCGACAAGCAAAACGGATAATATGGCGCATATAAGCACAAAATATGAAGGGCTAATGAACTATAACGCTTCGAATTTAGTCAGAGCAGTACTAAATAAATCACAAAGAGGAAAATCAAAAGTTAGCTACAACATTGGAAGCAGTAGAAAAACCAATTAACCGTTGATCGGGTCATTCACATAACTGACACAATCACCAACGACGACCTAAGAAAATAAAGGATTTTATCGAGTACAATCAACTTGATTTTTTTTTGGACCAAATAAGAACAAAGACAAAACAAGTATGGTAAGTTCCACGGTGACATAAGTCATTTTACTACAGATTGTTGAGGGCTAAAAAACATTGTTAGTACCCCCATGTTTACCCCTTGTATCAACATAGTCCCCTTCGTTCACTTTTGTCCTTCACTCATCCCTTTCGTTTTACAAATTTTCAAATTTAGTCCCCTCGCACATGTGAAGCCTGAGAAATCGACATGTGTCCTCAAGTTTTGTTGCAAGATTGTTCCCCCGAAGTTTTTGCCAAAAATGCCCCTGCCCATGCCAAGTAAGCTGCCTAGTCAGATTTTTGAGTTACCATAAAAAGTTACCATTTACCATTAAAAGTTACAATTTACCTATAATTATTTTAATCAGACCGGGTTGAACCCAATTAAAACTAACCCAACCCGAAAACCCAATCTACTCTAACCCAAACCCTTAATTAAATCAATTTGACACAAAACCCTAATTTCATCCACAGAGTTTAAAAAAAATAAAATTACTAATAGTTCTGTAAATACATTGAAGAATTTACTTTCTTACAATTGATATATTTCCTTGTCTATTTTGTAGTTACATGGATCCCTGTAGCTGGGATAATGTTTCTTTTGCCGTTTTTTGTTCTGATCTGGATCCGACAATACGTTCTTCCCAAGTTTTTCAAGTCACAACATTTGCACGAACTCGATGCAGCTGAGTACTAGGAAATTGCAGGAACACCTAAAGTTTCTTTATAGGTATGGACTAAAAAGATAAAATATTAGGAGTTTTAAACGACAGTAAAGGTTTAAAGAAGAATTTATTTGTTTGTTTTGTTTATTAGGAATCAGAAAGCTAGAATTCTGGAAGCCAATGAGGAGACTTGAGTGATGGTGAGATTTTGGATAAATTAACTACTAGTAGAGGGGAGTTTAAACACAGAACTTTAAGCTCTCACGAAGAAGACAGAGAGAGAGAGAATAAAGAACCGAAACTGAAAAACTTTTAAGAGTTGAAAATAGTGTTTTGTGTCAAATTAATTTAATTAGGGGTTTGGGTTAGATTAGATTGGGTTTTTGGGTTGGGTTATATTGTATTGGGTTTCGGGTTGGGTTAGTTTTAATTGGGTTCGACCCGGTCCGATTATAATAATTATGGGTAAATGGTAACTTTTAATGGTAAATGGTAACTCGAAAATTAGACTATGCAACTTACTTGGCAGCTTACTTGGCATGGGAGGGGAATTTTTCGCCAAAAATTCGGGGGACCAATCTTGCAACAAAACTGGAGGACATATGTCAATTTCTCAGGCTTCACATGTGCGGGGGGGCTAAATTTGCAAAATTTTAAAATAAAGGGGATGAGTGGAAGACAAAAGTGAACGAAAGGGACTATGTTGATACAAGTGGTAAACATGGGGGACTAACAGTATTTTTTACCCATTGTTATGTATTCAAAAAAAAAAAATTAAGTCTCGATATACGAATTAAAATTGAATGTACTCATAGAAATAAAATAAATGAGAAGTTATGATATGGTTCAGGCAATGCCGCGAAACGAGTCGTAGCAAATCTTAACAAGCACCGGATACAAATTATATCACGATGATCGAGCTTGAAGAGAAAAAAGGATTACATGGACCCGAATCTGAACAGACAAACAATTAAAGTGATTATCGGATGAGAACCGTGCTTTAGAATAACAAAAAGATCAAATAAAAGGTATGCTAATTAAATTGATACAATGTGTCAATGTCTTATATCCCCACACTTGTATAGAAACCTATGTCCATATATATCTTTCACATATGATGATTCGAGGGGATTAACATCTCCATATAGTGATGTGGTACTAATAACAGTAAAGTTGATTGGCATAAAGATCAATATCATAATGATCGAAACTGGAAGCTCGACAAATATCATATATAGAGGAACATATGAAAGAATAAGAAATGCACCAATATTGATCCAAGTTCAAAAAATGTTAATAAGGTTCATATGTACAAATGAAGATATCATAAGAGAATTAACTTTGGTCGTATCCCTAGAAAACAAGAATTCCAAACAAGGTAAAATGTCTTTTCATTATGGTATATACACCAAACTCTATATAGTATAATATTTGGTCGATATTGGCTTGAATAAATGTATGTCTTCGCTTTTACAGTTCATGATATGGGGAAATCTAAAAACAAATATGAAGTGTTATGCAACATCATCAAGTCTCAAAACATGTCTTGAAGAAGATACATGACCCCCAGATAAGGCCCTTGGCTGGTGCAGTTGAGAGGAAAAAGCAGGAGAATTTATCATGGAACAATGAGAAATCATGAAGACCAACAGAAACATACCAATTGGTTTCATGTACAAAATTTTAAATTTATTTTAAAATAATACAAATATGTTTGCGTAGAGTACACATGTATAACAAAGTCTTAGTTGACTTATATGTTACTAATTAAATATCAATAATATTTTTCGACTAATAATACAAAAAATAAGATCTTATTTTAAAAACAACGGAGGAAATCACCACCGCGATAGACAAAATGACGACCAAATGATACATACGAGAAACCAATTAGCCAATGTGGACAACATATCCTATCTTGGCAAAAATAAAAATGAAAAGCGGAGAATGTGCCATGACTTTGTCGACTTAAACAATACATGTCTGAAGTACCATTTTCCACCTCCAAGAATTGATGAGCTCGTTGATTAAATATCTGGAAATAAAATGATACATGAAAGATTGCTCCAAAGAAATTGGCCAACAATAATGAAGGATGCAAAGCGAAAATTAAAGACATGTGATATATGATAAGTATTCAAGAATTCAATCCAAGTACTAGCATTATTATCGGAACAATAATATAGACACTCACATTCGATAAATGGGGTATGTATATTATGGGACAATTCTCGATGCTCCATAGAGAATATACCTAATGGTTATTGTAAACATGATTTATTATGGTATATGTAATGGACTTGCTAACATAAATATACATATCATTTCATAGGATCACAACAAATAACGAATAAAATAATGATCAAAACCAAAGAGTGACAGTTGATCTCGTCGAAGAAAAAAGGGTCAAAACACACATTTTTCATAATATCATAATGCAGTAATGATGAATTATATATAATTTTAATGTTTGGTTCAGAAGTTTTAGACCAAGAGATATATTACTAAAAAGAATATTCTAACACACGCACGGAAAAAAAACTTGGAATACTAAGCCCAACATGTGAAAGCCGTTTATGGTCGAAGCAAAAATAAATTCATGAACTTATTTGTCGTTGGATGAAAAATGACCCAAGTTAGGCACATATAATGTAGAATATTTGAAACTCTATCATATTCATGCAGACTAAAAAATTTAGACCTTCCTACTAATGTAAATCATATTTATTAAAGTATGGGAATATAATCTTTCCTCTCGCAATTGCGTGATAATATTTCAAAGAGACATTCAACATTAGTAAAACACTTGTAGTTCAAAAAATATGGCTCATTTGTTATTTACATAACACAACACAACAAATAATGTTCAAAAACAAATTTTGAAGCAAAAATATCATTCGAAATTATAAAAATGCACAATGTTTGTTGACATATACGAAAATATGCCAATAAAAATATGTTTAGCCAAGTTACTAGTGGTAAAACACATTATGGCAAATGATATACGTCCTTTGGACATAATAAAATACAATTTCAAATGAAAAACAAATTAAGCGACAAAGTGCTTCAGTTGGAATAAATATTCCAACAAAATACAAATATGCTTTGGATGATAAAAATCATCAATCTCAACAATGGATATTAAAAAAATGAAAATGTGTTAATCCACGAAAATACGCTACATTTGCTTTAAAAATGGAAAAAATCCCTACTAATGAGTCATGCATGCACCTTGCAGATAGTTGGAAAATTCTAAAAAAACTCAAAGTACATAACGAAAATATTATATAAAACAAATGTTCATACTATTATACATGTTCAGTCAATAGAAAAATAGATAATGTAAGATGTGTCCTATACACAAATACTCGTACATAAAAAAATTACTAAAAAACAGTCTTAAAAATACATTGCTAAATTAGAAATTTCATTAAAAAATGGGGAAAATCCAATATATACAAATATTCAAGAATGAATAACAGTTTATGAAGTAACAACCGTTGACATAGTAGCATATTTAAGAATGTTAATTATATGAGCACAATGTGCTTTTGATGCGTCATTTTTAACATTGTTTCTTTCACCATTTTTGTTATAATAAAACAATACGATTCTTACTCTTTTTTTCATCAATATATTCAAGAATATCAAAAAATCGTTTCCCCGTATTAGTGTACCTTGACAAAAGAGGAATGAAGAAAGGATATTTATGAGTCGAAAGATTATCATTCGGTTATTGTACCTCATGAATATTATACCAAAAAATAATTAAGGTTTATGTCGGGATGATCCTCATGGATATACATCAATGATATAGAAGGAGCTTCCATAATAACTTTTTAGGTATAATAAATCATAATAGATTTATACTGATCAAAATTAATAAAATAAGATTTACATTCACACCAAAATGTTTCAGCATGGTAGTTTACATTGGTTGTCATAAAATCCAATTGTTCTTACAGTTTTACAACCTTGAGGTAACAAGTTTATTTTTGGATTTTGCATCCATGAATGTTCTTTCAAAATTGGCTCACATATTCATATAAACATGAAGTTTGGCATGACAAATTGATAAAATTTCCATACATCGTGATAAACTAAATGAGTTATCCTTAAAAAAACACGAGACTCAAAGTGAACGGATAAAAATATTTCATTCTCTTGGATTTCATTAAACATTTTTTGTGACTACTTATCTTCCTCGACACTAGATTTAAGAATAACATTTAAACTAGATAGTTCATATATATAATCATAAGAATTATTGAGAAAGGTCCAAAAATATGATAAATGAGCTGAAGGGTTCATTTGGCCATGATGACACATAGTAAAACCATTAATAATTGGCTACAAATAAAAAGTACATACTAAGTCTAAAAGACAATAAATAAGCAAAATATATGAGGAAAAGTAATTGCCTCAAAATCAAGGTTCAAATGACAACTGACTAAATTCAAAGAAAAAATATGAATATGCAAAGGCCTTTCGCTTGCTAAAACACCAAACTGAGGAACCACCTTAGAAATCTGATTAAACAATAAAACGAAGAAGATGAAGCAGAACCTTTACCCAAAAAAAATACTCGAATAACATGGGATACTTGAAAACAATTCACAATCATAAGTGATACTATCATTGGATGCCAATGGAAGAACAACCGCCGATAGAGAGTAAGAACCTCTAAGAGAAACCAAATAAACATGTGTCGTTTTTAAAGAATCAATGGTATAATGGGGTAATATGTGAACATCTTCATCTAAACTAACTTTAAGTTCAATATTTTCATTAAATGATGTATTCCTCAACCTTGTAGACTCACTTTTATCCCTTTTTCCATATTTGAAAACACCAATAGTGGGTTCATTACCATCTTCAATCAAAGCTAAAAGATAAACCTCATTATCAACAAGAATAAACAATTTTAAACCAGACTTGATTGTTCAGTCTTCGTTGTGTCTAGAACATAAAGTAAAGCACGATGATGACTAAAAAATAAATTAGTGTTAATACCAAAAAAAAATTCATAAAGACTCTATGTCGAGCTCTGGAAAATCATCATCTATCGATCATAAAATCTCCAGATCAACGACTACTTAATTAATCATTTTATCAAAATAACTGAAGCATCGGTCATAACTGGAGTAATAATCTCATGTTGAAGGCATAAAAAGAAACATAATCATCAGTTAAGGGCAAAGATTTCATAAGTTCACATTCCACAAAGGATGAAGGAAAAGAATCATCATCAACACCTATTAAAGAAGACAATGCATGAATTATTAGAAAAGCTAAATGAGGTACGAGCGCAACAAAAACGTATTTCATATCCACTATATAATACAAATGTACAAATTTTAGAAACAAAAATATATATTCTTCAAATAATTGAGAAGTGTGATATAAAATGAAATGAAATACACGAGAGCTTATGCCTCTTAAGTTGAACTCAATATTCTTCCTCACCAACTTCATTCATTTTTTATATAAGCAAATACACCGGTAAAATAATCTTGAGTGAGTCATCAATGTAGATTTGGTCCCACCACATTCATTATATAAAGAAAGATTCCCTTTTTGAGGAAGGGTGAACAATTAATATTCAACAAATTCTTTGGCATTTTCTATCTATATTTCGTGTTTCTATATAAAATTGGTTCCAATAATATATGGCAGCAGATTCGGCTCCATATATTTCTAAAGCAATCATTGGTAACCACAGTGGGAGAAGATTAATATATGGAGTTTTTTTCTCGTAAATCAATATTTTATTTGAAAACTTAATGAGAAAGATGAACACAAACATGTAAGAAAAGCCCGTTATCGAGGTAAAGATGTTGGGGATCATATCTATTTTTGAGGACCATTGATTTGAGGAACACCAAATTGACGAGCAACACTACAATGACCAGTATGCTGATGAGCAACTATTGTAGTCTTCTTTAATGTAGTTGAGAAAGCAATTTTTGTAAGACATTGCAAAGTTAAATGTTGAGAAGAATGCAACAATGGCTGAAAAAAGACTCAGGTCAAAAATTCAAAGGGAATGATCCCCAAAATAAATCGATATAGAGGATAAGTATCAGTCTCGTGATCATGACATGGAAAGGCGACAGAGTTTTTACTCGCCAAGAAATGAAATTAAATCAATGCGTCATAACGATTCAAAATAGTCCAATAATTTATCAGTTTCAAATTCGATGAGTCTTCTTCCACGGACAAAGAGTACCAACGAAGGAGAAAGAGAAAGAAAAAGAGTTGAATAAAGCGTTCAGATCGATGTCGAGTTTCTCACCGATTTAAAGATTCGAAGAAGAAAATGAATGACTCTGATAAAAGAACCCCCCGTCTTTGTGAATGAAGATAGGGAAGTAAATGTTAGAAGAGGAGAGCAAGTGATTCCCCATGTCCGATTCCCCTATAGAAGTTAGAGCCTCAATTATCATATAAGCAGTCAATTTGCAAACTCATTCGATGAGGGTCTATACGCGTCCCATAATGAAGGTCTCGAGGGAGGCATGTTTAAAACTGGACACAACTGGAGGTCATCTATGTTATTTGTTGAGATTGGTCGGGGCATATACCAAAGCGCTTTAAGTTTTTATAAGTTAGAAGCAATTTACGGAAAAAAGGACGCACAATCATTTTGAAGCTGTTTAATTTTTTTATGACAAATGATAACGATGAAAAGCTGTTACACCGTGTGTTTTCACAGACATTCAATAATGGGACTTCGAAATGGAACAACCATTTACCATAGGGCTGCATCAAGAGTTTTGATATATTTTGGACCATGTTCCAAAAGTAGTTCGTGGGAAGCGAGAAATTCTGAGCTAGTGAAGACACTATCATTAACTGTTAATAGAGGGTCCGTGAAAGTCTGGTGGATTATACAATGAGATTTATTGATGCAAAAAATAAACTTGAGGCCTATAAAGAAACTGTGGTGTTAACAACATTTAGGTTGGGGTTGTTGTCTGGTATTATGAATGACAATATTGCAAAAAAAAAAGGTCTCAAGTTTGGAGCTTTGTTAGCATAGTTTGAGAAGTAGATATTAGTAAGGGAAACTCAAGTATCGGAGCTGGCTTTTTTGGCTCAACATGAGTAGGGCTCACTATCTCCGGTGGTGATTTACCAATAGACACCTGCACAAATTCCTCAACCGCAACCAATATATACCTACTAGCCACCCCATTCCCGATCGAGAGTATCAAACCAGTTACGACATTGGCCGGTGGAGGTTCAGCAGCTGACGACTGTTCAACAGGTGGTGAGTGTTCAGCCAACAGCCAAACCAATGTCCAGCAAGTGGGTTCAACCTACTCATTTTGCTGAGGTGACCGAGAGTGTAGCAACTATCTTTGATAAAGCAAAAAACCACATACAATTATGAATTTGTTTTTCAATCCAGGCTCCAAGGAAAAGTTAGAGTAACAGGCACTACAAGCATCACACTGATATTGGGCATGATACGAAAGATAATGTAGCATTGAAAAAGGAAATCCAAGTGGTAATCGAGAATAGAAAGTTAACAAAATTTATTAAGAATAATTATCAACATAATTCGACAGGGAAGGAAATCGTGGTAGTCCCAAAACAAGAGAACGCCCTGGTCATATCGAAGCCCGTCGACTCGTTTGACGGAGCCTTAGAATATTTGGATCCTAAACGGGATCGAAGGATGATCTATATTATTGAAGAGCACGAGTCTTAAGGAATGGTTAGTGATTTGTGCAAGTTTTTTGAGTCGCTAACCATTTTTGGTGGTGATACCATGGCAGGGATTACTAAATTTTCTCGCAAGAGACATATTATTTGCCTGAACACTCAGTTGGAAGTTTGGCCTCACTATAGAAGAACCATTCTCCAGTATTATGTTTTGCGATGATATGAGAGAAATTTTGGGGCCACATTAGGATACAGTGGTGATTATGGAAGAGATTGCAGAGGACGAGGTTTGAAGGGTATTGATTGACACAGACAATTCTGCCAATATTTTGTTTGTTACAACTTACGAGCAAATAGAAAACCCTATAACAATTATTCGGTCCGATCGTAGAATTAGGTATTTTACTTGAGTGACTACTAAGTTAGTGGAAGAATTTGAAGGAATGTTAGACTAGGACTGAGGCCCGTGTAAGAAATATGTATGTGTACTATTTATTATAGTAAACGTTCTAAAATCATATAACATAATTTTTTGCAGGTCTTGGTTGTTTCGAATACATGTGGTGGCGTTGATAGCCCATCGATGCTTAAAATATGTAGTATGGAATAATGTGGGAACTGTACGGAGTAGTCAAAATAAGATTAAGAAGATTTATCAGATAGCTTTGGCTCTCAAACATGGTCGAGCAATCGAGCCTAAGAAGAGTTGGCATTTACCAAAGTCGAATTCGGGATCCGATTATGTGGATGATCCGAAAGAGACCCCCAGTTTTTTGGTCTCCGATATAAAATGCGAGAAGTAAGTTTTCATAGTTATTCTCCCTTGAGGTAAATGAGAAGTTAATCTATTTATTCTCAGTGGAATTACAAATGTTTACCTAGTGTACATGAGACATCGCAAATGTTTCTAAAGAAGTAATTTGCCATAATTTAGCTATCAGATAAAACGTTCGTCCATTTCTTCAGAAAAGAAGGTCTTTCTGTTATGAAAAGTTAGAGGTAATCGTTGTCGAGGTGGATATGCTATCAAAAGTAGTTCATATCTGTAAATCTCAATACCCATTATGGATAACTAACCTGGTTTTGGTGAAGAAAAAGAACGGTAAGTGGAGGATGTGTGTTGATTTTACCGATATGAACAGAACATATCTAAAAGATCCATTCCTAATTCCCATATCGACCAATTGGTGGACACCATATTGGGAAATAAATTACTATCATTTATGGATGCTTGTGTGGGGTACTTCTAGATCAAGTTAAATCTTAAAGATCGGGAGAGTACTTTGTTCATAACTTGAAGGGGGTTGCACTACTATAAAGTTATACCGTTCGGTTTCATAAAATTTTGGAGCAACTTATCAGAGATTAGTTAACAAGGTATTCGAGGGGTTAAATCGGGTGTAACATTGAATTATGTATCGATGACATTCTAGTGAAAAGATCTAAGGACGATTGTCACTTTTCAAATTTAGAAGTGATGTTTAAAAACTTGAAGAGAATAAAATAGATGCTGAATTCGTGGAAATGCATGTTCACGGTCCAGTGTGGGAAATTTAGTGGTTACATAATTAGTGAAATATGGATATAGACCAACCTGGTGCAATTAAACGCTTTGAACACTATAGATCCAATTTAGTCCATTAAGAAAGTGCATATATTGATTGCAAGATTAGCCGCTATAAGTATGTTCATATCCATATCAATAGACAAATGGGCCCTGTTTTTCCAAGTGCTTAGTCAGGTAAAATATTTTAGTTGGACCCCGAAATGCACTGAGGCTTTCCTCGGAATCAAGGAATATTTGTCTTCTCCCGCAGTTTTGACCAAGCCGAGCCCGAGAGTGAAATATGCATTTATATCACAGTGTTTGACTACATGATAAATGCAACATTGATTCGTGAGGCTGATAATTATCCTTGACCTCTTTATTACATGAGTAAAAGCCTCATAAACGCCAAGAATATGTATTTAAATTGGAAAAACTTACCCTAAAACTGGTAACTGTGGCACGTAACCAAGCACATTCCATTGTGGTTCGAACATCTTTTCCTTTAAATAAATGTTTTACAAAGACCTGACATGTGGGGTCGGATGATCAAATGGTCCGTGAAATTGGCTGATTTTAACATCAATTTTGAGCCTTGAATAGCAAATTAAGGGTAAGGTTTTAGCACACTTTTTGGTTGAATTTTGTTCTAAACGGTCAGATATAGAGATAGATCAAAATGAGGGAAATGAAGATGGAGGGTCGAGCATTATTAGTTGGGGGAAATGTTTTAGTTAACCACCATGATGGGAGATACAATATATCAATTCATTCATTTTTATTTTTAATCTTTGAATAATGAAGCAGAGTATGAAGTCGTTTTGGCATGACTGTGAGTTGCGCATGTTTGCGGGGCCAAACGGGCTTAGTTGATAAGTGACTCACAATTACTAGTTAATTATGTATCAGGACTATGCGAGTCCATGAAGGACCACTTTGTAAAGTATATGACAATATTGCAAGCATTGAAAGTGGAATTTGAGAGCGTCAAGTACGGACACGTTCACAGGGCTGAAAACACAGTGGTTGACTTTTTAACGACTACAACGTATTTTGGTGGTTGCTCATGGATTACGCACGAGAACCCGTCAATATTAAAATTAATGAACATATCTTCTATCTATATGCGGAATTCAAAATATCAATGAATAATTATAAGGATCAGAGGTACGATGTTAGAGAATTTATGGTTAATAACGTTTTACTCGTTGACATGATAATGACTAAGAATGTATGGTTCAAAGCACACAATCCTTAGAGGAATACTCAACAAGAAATTTTTAAGTAGACTTTTACTGCGTTTCCTTAACAACAATGAGTCACAAATGATATTCTCTGAACTACACGATGGGGAAGATCAACGCACCACAACTTTAAGAGTTTAACAAGAAGAGTTGTGATAACAATTTTTTATTGGCCTATAATCATGACTGACGCCAAACATTTACTGATAATATGTGACACTTGTCAACAACTTGTTAATACAATTCACATGCCAGTGGTACCACTCGATTCTGCTTATGAGGCTTTGTTTTTTGACCGATGGGGCATTGATTTAGTAGAGCCACTATCGGTAGCTTCAGGAGGAATATAGATGAAAGTAGTCACGATGGATTATTTACCAAAAAGGTTGAAGCAGGGCCATTATATGAGACGCGAACGAAAGATGTAATAAATTTTATTTTATCAAATATTTGTTTTCATATTGGGTTCCTGAAGAGATTAACCATGGATAATGGCCCATAGTTCGATAACAAAGAAATTATAGTTTTTGCTCTTCCCGGGGGATACAACACAATTTTACCCGCATGCTAACGAGAATTACGAAGTGATGAATAGAACAATTCTTGACGACCTCAAGAAAAATTTAGAAGGAAAAGCTGAGAGATAGCCTATTTATTTACATGAGGTATTATGGGCATACTGAACCATTACTCGCATTGCAACCCTAGAGTCACCCTATGCATGGTTTATGAAGTGGATGTTGTGACCCCATCGGATACCATGATCCCATCATATTATGTTGAATATTATTATGAAGAGGATAATAATGAGAGCAGACATGATAAACTTGATTTGATCAAAGAGAAGAGAAGGTGAGCGTAAATAAATTCCTTACACTATGAGACTTTAATACAAAATATTTATGCGTCAAAGGTCAGACGACGAGAGTTTAACATTGAAGATAGCTCACGAGAAAAGTGTTCCTACACACAAAAGAGAAAAGGCTCGGGAAATTGGCTCTAAACTGAGAAGGCCCATATGTCGTGACAGAAAGGGTAAAGCCGATAACATATCGATTAAGAGATATAGAGAAAACACTGCTTCGGTACCGTTGGAACATCTAAAATTTGAAATTATATTTAGAGTAAATAGTAATATATTTTACACCTTTTTCGTTATTTTTCATGTACTGATCGGTATCACACTATTTCCTACCATAGTGGCCCATGAAGGTTTTAATGAGGTACTCAATTAGCAGATTTATCAATACAAATATTTTCCTTTTTATGCGTCTTGCAGGATTCAAAGTTAACATTTTTTTTAAATTTAGACCTAAATGGTCTTCTAAATTTAGTTGGGCAACATTCATTTTTTTATAAGGTTGGACCAGAAAGGTCTTCTAACTTTGGTTGGTCAACATTCATATCTATAAGTTTGGACACGATGGGTCTTCCAACTTTAGTTGGTCGATATTCATTTTTATAAGTTTGGACATGAGAGGTCTTCCAACTTTGGTTGGTCAACATCTTTATATAATCAACATTGACCTGAGGGGTCTTCCAACTTTGGTTGGTTAACATCTTTATATAATCAAAATCGACCTGAGGGGTCTTCCACATCGGTTAAAAAATCGGGCTTACCTTTAACTTATCAACTGATCATTTTCATTAAAATATAAAACCAAGGTGTCGAATTAAGATAAAAACCATAAAATTTCATAAAAAATGCACGATAAAAAAAACTACATGACCTGGATGGCCGAAATTTGTTTATAAAAAAGACAAAATAATAAAATGACCGAAAAAATTACTCTGAGATATCAAAATTATCAACGTTAGAAGTGTTCTCCAAACTCCCTTTGGATTCACTCTCTCGAGTTCTTTCCGTCGACCCCACAACTGAGGATTCTTCACTAGTATTATCTTCATAGGTAACTCGCATGGGACGATCATTCTCAGCAACTAACTGGCAGCAAGACCCAAGTTGTAAGTTTTAGAACCTCTCATGTATGTCGAGAATCAACGTGGATTTGGCTCCAACTTTTTGAGTAAACATGGTTGTAAGACAGTCCAAGGAAAAACCATTATGCAAGGCGTTTCTATCTTTCTCTAGGTCAGTTCGGAGAGTCTCAAGAGCTTTGGTTTCATCCTCATTACTATGAATTTAAAAGAAACTAGTTTGCAAATAGTCTCGTCATTCTTCTCCTCGGGTACCTTCACATCAAATTATAAGACACTATGACGCTTATCTTTCTTCACCAAATCTTTTCAACTGTGGTTAAGTTCTTTTTGGGTGACTTTCCATTTCTCCTCGAGTTATTTGGAAGCAGTTTAATCCCTTGCATCAACACGTTGGAATCACTACTCTTTTGTCTTGAATTGTTGTTCTAATTTGGTTATCTGAAGCTTTGTCTTTTGCATTTTTTTTCTTCAATTTTGTTACCTTTCCTCTCAATTATGGCAATTTGAGCCACCATATAGTATATGGAAAAAACATAGGAGTCCGACTTTCTAAGTTGAAAGAATATGGTAGTTGCAAAGTCATATGATAAATCCTGACCGCCCAGACCACCCGCTTATGGAACACGAAGGACAAGTAGTTGATTTTTTGGGACTTGGATAAGTATCAAGGATATAACCTTATTTGAACTCTCCGGTATATCGACAAGACAATTACCAAGTGGACACTAAGCCTCGACACCAACATCCCGCGTTTCTACGTGCCTTTTAGCATCATAACCAGCCTGTATCTCGTATGGGCCATTAAGAACTTGATCATCTACCCTTTTCAAATTCATTATTAACCTGTACCGAGCTTGCCTCTGACAATACTGGTAGTGTTTCTTGTAGAACTGGGGCATTGAACTGATCGAACAAGTCATGAATGATGTTTTGATCGGTTGCAATGAGTTCGGTCAGAGGATTGTATTCAAACGCAGATTATTTCTTCTTAGTTACCATTTTATTGATGATGCTCCCTCGTCTGGTGCCGCTTTCTTTTATTTATCGCCTCGGGATTTGTCCCTCTTGTTAGCCTCACCTACATTGGTACCATTTTTCTAGTAGCATTAACATTTGTAGCAACAGTTTTGCGGGATAATCGTTGTTTTCTTTTGCGCAGGGTTTTCCGCAGATTTTGTTTTTCAAAACTCAATGACTGGAAACCCTTTTTGTTTGGGAATCACAACTTGTGCCTCAGGGTAATTTACTCAGATTTCCCTCTGAAGAGCGCCAGAGATGGCTATTAACGAGGTTCATGGGCGTAAACCACCTATGGAACTTATTCACCTAGTCCTCATGAGCCTAGATATCCAGTCATGCGAAGGTTTTCTCTACGACTGTCATGTATTTATTTCTCAAATATTGCAACTTCGACTTTGGAAACTGCTAATAGTAAATCGCTATAGTTAATGTCTAAAGATAAAGATATAAAATATAATATAATAAGTACCTTGGCATGTCGACGCCTTCGAGAGTCGCCTCAAGTTATTGTTTTCCTTGAAATGATCTTAACCATTATCCTAAGCTCCGATAACAAACAAAAAATGCATTTTCCAAGCCTTATCTGCTTCCAATAAGTCATCTATAATATTGTAGTCATTTCCAATAGTAACATAGAAGAAGGGTTGTTTTGGAAACTTGGTTATCGTTGTAATAGTCACGAACTCCTCTGATGGCATCATTATTTTGGAGAGCCACAACGTAATAATACAAGATAATAATGTGAACCATGCATTAAGACTTGCTTGGCTGGGGTATAGCTTCACCAACTCGAAGTACCTTACGATCGCGGGATATAAATGATACCGAAATCGCTAGTTTTGAACGTTAAAAAATATTACCAATTCATTTTTGCCTACTGATAGTGGCATTTCCTCTAGGATAGGAAGACATATGGTAACATAGGAAAGAATTCTCCAGCATTTTTTTAGGTTTGACGCTTCACCTTCATCATAGTAAGAATATTTTATGGTACAACTATATCAGGTGCTTTCTTTCCAACCCATTGTGATTACTTTTCATAACCTCTATCATTTCCGCGGGCAGGGCCTCTTCGTGTTAAGAGGTCTACTTTTCTACTTCGGTAGCAGGTTCATTACCATCCATACGACCCCCAACATTTTGCGAAAGTGAGTCGGCATCAGTGTCGCGATGAATGTTGGGGGTAGTTTGTTGGGTTTTAGAGACAGTTGGCTTGTTTTTCGTTGAACCCTTGGAGATGACCAATCCCATGAGAGCGATTATAGTATGGTTGACACCCATTTTTTTCAATTGATTTGCGGGGATTTCCCGATATTCTTCCTGATAAGTCATGCATTGGTCACCCATGGCAATAACAATAGTGTTGGCTCCAGTTCTGGTCCAGATAATGGTAGGGCTTATCCTCACAAACTGAGAATTATCTTGGTGTGAAGATTTGTAGCTAGAATCCCTATGGTTAGAAAACACGATTTAGGACGAAATCCTAAAGATTTGGTTTGCTTGGGTTGACGAGTTCCTTCAAATTTCAAAGTCCTCGGTGTTTAAAGACTTGGCCTGCTTGGGCTGATTGGTCTCATTGGTCTGATTTTTAACTCGGGTAGTGATGGGTTCTGGTCAGAGACACAAGAAGTTGCAGTCTCAAATAAACGAGATTTTTATGGGTCAAAATCCCTGTATGTGAATTTTCAGGTAATGTTTTTGGTAAACTATCGATTACGCCCGCTACTCGGTACTCGTCTATTCTATTAGTGATAAAATACCAATAAAGGGTGCCAAACGTACTTCTCATAAATCGTGGGCACTTCAATATTTTTCTGGGGCATGAGCTCATTTTATCTCTCTAAAAAGTTAAGGCACCAGATCTTTCTCTCTCTCTCTCTTTAGAAATATTGTGAAAGTGAATTATGAAACTTTAACGGGTATTTATAGAGGCGACTATGTGCATAAGAGAAAGAAAACGTTTATGTTTTGGGAAGGTCAAAATCATTTCTTTAAACGTTACTTTGCCTAAATAACAAGAAGACACGTGTAAGGATGTGTGACTACTAGCACAAAGTTATTGGGACTAAGCTAACCAACAGTTTTTTGGGCCTAAAAGCTAACTACAATGAATATTAACGCCAACACCTCAAACCTTAACAGTTCCTAATACTCTAGGTCAGGATTATCCGAGTTAGCACTCACTCAAACAATAATTATTCACTGATCCTCACTCTAACTTATCTCAAGGACTAGAGGGCTACTAATCATGGCATGATTTATCCGGACCGGATCTGGTCGATCAAGTTTGTATGGTTTTATCTACATATAAATCTTGTAATGTAAAATGACACAAATATGTAATATGAAGGATATATGATGTAACAGTGAGTATATGAGAAATATTAGTAGAGTAAAGGGGCAGAATAATCTTAAGTGGGTCATCCATGTGGATTTGAGCCCATCACTTTTACTATATAAAACAAGAATTCCTTTTGGGGAATGATGAACAATTAATATTCAACATGGGTTTTTTTGGAATATTCTCTCTCTATTTCTCATGTTTCTCTATATAGACTTGGTTCCAGAAATATATGGCCTAAAAACAAAAAATAGAGCTTAAAAAAATTGAGGAAATGAGTACTCACGTTTAGGAGTCCAAATATAATTGATATAATTTTGGTTATTCTCAATCCCAACGACCTAGTTACCAATAACAAAAACAAACTCTTATTGAAGCCTTCAATACTTTTATGAATGTCTTTAACAATCTTAGAGAACCACTTTATAATGATTTCTCTCATTCAAAAATATTAGAAATGGATAAATAGTTGTTCATGAAAAAACGTGTCATACACATCATTGACAAGATGATGGCGAAGATCAATAAGAACCATCACTGGGGAACCAATTGGTTATGGAAAATCTCGCTAAGTTGCAAAAACCTAACAATATCTTTATCTAATAGAAATCGAAGCCCGTGATCATAATGATAGGTGAGGAAAACAACCTCATATTCGTGAGAATCAAAAGAGCTTTCCCCATTCTTAGGAGGTCCAAATATAACATCTTCAGGGATGGCTTAGCCTATATACTTATGAATAACCTCATTCTATACGAATGATAAATACATACGCATTATCATATCAAGATTTTGGTCTGCATTCATACAACAAACCACTGATCTGGGTTCAAAGTTATAACGAGCAAAGTCTTCACTACCAATAACTTGAATACTTGAATAAGCCATATTCTCAAAAATTATGAGTATGGGCTGAAAAAAATACTTATTTTCTCTACAAAATTTATAGAAATGGAAGATTTTGTTAAATTTGTTATAGCAATTTGACAGAAAAAGCAAACCAAAGTTCAAAGAAATAAAAAAAACTTAACAAACAAAAATAAAGAGTATTTAACCCGAATGAAAAATCACTCGTAAATATTTTCCTAAATCAATGTGATTGATTAAGTTAGAGAAAATACGAGATGGATAAAAACAAGAAAAACGTAATGGTTAAAGAAGCTCAAACGAATGCACCTGCGTCATATTAAACAATTTACCATCACTCGTAAAATTTATCAATCCACTTGCATAATTAAATGTAAAATAAAAAGGAGATCTATCATTTCCAAGAATATAATTATGTGGAAATAAAAAAAACAAGTGCACTATTTACACGATGTACTAAGTAAAAAATTGTTCATAATTATCATTCATTGAGATAAGTAAAAATTATTTATGCTGAATAGATAGCGAATAAATTTATTAGACTATAACTTTAGCCTCCAAGTCTCACTAAATAAATTACTAAAAAAAATCACGAAACAAACAATTCTTTCATCATACATAAATTTATTCCAATCATATAATTACTCGTGAATAAAAACAAATGCTAGTATTACATAATGAGTTTAATACACATATATTGTCTTCAAAGTTATAATTCACCAAATCTAGCAATAATTTGCTTCGGTTGAATGCATAGATGTAACAAAATATTATATTCATTAACTTCAGTCTTTGAAAAAAACTAAAAGGACTACTTACAAATTAATATAAAATAAGGAATAAATCCCTTAAAAATATGAAATAAAAAATCACATTCATTTCATCATCCTACTTTAAGGGTTATGGGTTCGCTCCAAGATTGTTGAGGGGAGATGGGTTCGCTCCAAGATTGTTGCCGGGTTTTCAAGAAGGCCCAGAAGTAGTGTAACCCTAGGCTTATCGCAGTCCTCATCTCGAGGATATTGATCTATTCTCCTCCACTCATTCAAACCTGCCTCTCTCTCTTCTTTTTCGAAACAAAAAACCCTACTTGCTGAGGAGAAGATCCATCACCAAAAGCCATTACACACAAACAGCCTTAAAAAAAGCCATTACACACAATCCTTCAAAGGTGACCTACTGGTTTAATCGCTTCTTGCTGAGAAGCAGATTCTCGATCAGAAATCTATTTCAAGATTTGGATCTGACGTTGAAAGATGAGCAAGAATCAAGATGACTTTCCTCATCTGAAAGGCGTTGTTGCTCCGAAGATGATAATGAATCCGACTTTTGAAAGCTCTGAAGGAAAGAAATCTTTTGCTGAGGTGGTTGGAGGAAGAAGCAAGGAGTTCTTTCATGAAGGAGTTATGCATGAGGAGCATGAGGACTACAAGTCTGTGCAATTTCGACATTCAGATAAGTTTTCTCTGACCAGTATTTCTAAGCATACATTAATTGCTAAGTTCTCGTTTGGGAGTCCTACTCTCAGCGAGTTCAAAGCATACATTGTTTCATTTAGGTTCATAGGTTCTTTCAGCATATCTAGGTGGTACTATAGGCATTATTTCATAGAATTTGTTCAACTAGAAGATGTAAAAACGTTTTGGAGCAAACCTGTTAGATCGATAGGAAATCTGTCTTTTAGAATTCTTAAGTGGTCACCCGACTTTCACCCCAAAAAGGAGTCGCCTGTGACTCCTCTTTGGATTTCACTACCAAAATTGCCTGAAATATTATACAATTCTGATTATGTTAATCATATTGCTAAAGCAATCGGATTGCCTTTAGCAGTATGGGTCCGTAGAAATAATATTGCTATGTATAATTACTGTAAAGCTTGGGTTATGGTTGATGTTTCTAAGCCTCTTCCTCAAAGCATTTGGATATGCTTTGGTGAAGAGGATGGCTTTTGGCAAGATATTGTTTATTTGAAAAAACCATTCTACTGTAAAGCTTGTAAGCATATAGGACATAAAGAAAGTCAATGTAAAAAAGATGAATTAGAACAAAATTTGAATAAAAACAGAAGTAATAAAGATCATATTAAAAATATATCTAACCTTCCCTTAAAAGAAGTCTGGCTACCCAAAGTTACAGGAACTGATAATGATAAACAAACAGAAACTGAGGTTATAAATATTGAGAAAATTGTTGAGAATTTTGAGCCTAAAAAACAAGTTCAAACAGTTGAAGAGAATAAGATTTTAACAGAAGATAAAATGGATGGAAATGGATTCGAAAAGATTATGATAACCAGTCAAACTGAGAGACAACACTTAAAGGAAACAAAAGTAAATATTGCACAAGCAAAGGAATTTGTTGAAGTAGCTAATAATGATACAACTAATATGAATAAATCACGGGATTATGATATAGAACAAACAAATAATGTACTAAGTCAATGTAATAATCAGATTGGTTTTAATGTAACAGAGATAGATAGTGTGTCTTTAAAAGAATCAAGGGAAAGTACAAATAAGAATATATCTAGTGTGTCTTTAAAGCTTCAGAATAATAATGTTAAATTTTTTAATCAATTGGAAGACTCTATAGAAATCACTAATGAAGATATAATTAATGAACTTGAAAATATAAAATTAAGTAACCCATTTAATGCATTATCTGATGATGAGTTAGAAGATTTAGAAGATGTGGTAGAAACAGAACAGATACCCTTAGTAAAGCCTAGTCTAAGTGAACATAATTCACCTAAGCAAAGAAAACATATAAAAGATTCCTTTAATGTTAATGTGAGAAGATCTGCAAGAAATAAAACAATATCTAGAACAAGGAACTTTAAAAGGTCTATAGGATCCACTTATAAAAGCTTTAAATGACTGTATTACTTAATTGGAATGTAAGGGGAATTGGTAATCGTAAAACATTAAGAAGGATAAAGAATTTGATTAAAAAATTTGCTGTTGATATTATAGCTCTTCAAGAGCCTATGATATCAGCTGAGAATATCGTTTCAATCTGTTTAAAACTTGGTTTTAATTCACAATTTGCAAATATTAATAATAAAATATGGTTGTTCTTGAGAAATGGTTATGAAATTGATGTTTTGGATAATTCTGATCAACTTTTAAGCACTATGGTAAGTCATTCTTCATCTAAGTCAGTAGTTCTAATTACTATAGTTTATGCAAAATGTAATAGGGCTCATAGAATGTTATTATGGGATCAGTTAAGAAATATTTCAGTCACTAGTTTACCCTGGCTTGTTGTTGGAGATTTTAACACTATCTCCAACACAAGTGAACAAATGGCCTGTAGTACTCTTTGCTCTAGAGGTATAGATGAATTTAATCATATGATCTTAGACTGTAAGTTAGAAGACCCTGGGTATATTGGATCAAACTTTACTTGGACAAATAATCATAAGTGGAAAAGGCTAGATAGAACATTGCATAATGATAAATGGAGAGAAATTTTTAACATAACAAAGGTAAACCATTTGGCTAGAACATATTCTGATCACTCACCATTGTTAATTTCAGTATCTAATAATTCTACATATAAAAAACCATCTTTTAGATTTCAGAATATGTGGTTAAAGCATGAAAATTTCTTAAAAACTGTAAATGACAACTGGTCTAAGCAGATCTGTGATTCTTCAAATATGTTTATCTTTTGGTCAAAACTTAAAAGGCTTAAGGAACATTTAAAAATATGGAATAAGGAAACATTTGGAAACATTTTTTATCATTTAAGTAAAGTAGAAGAAGACATAAAAATTGTTGAGTTAAGATTAGAAGAAAATGATTGTGTTGAAAACTAAAATAAGTTAGACAGTCTAAATGTTACATATTCTATATTGCTTGAGAGAGAAGAGGCTTATTGGAAACAGAAGAGTTATTTTAATTGGATCACAGATGGTGATAATAACACTGCAATGTTTCATAATTATGTAAAGAAAAGAAGATCTAAAAATATTATAAAGGGAATTCAGGAAAATAATAGTTGGATTGAAGATGATAGTTTGATTGGGTCTTCTGCTGTGAAATATTTCTTTAACTTGTTAAATAAAACTCAAATTCAAAAAGACTTTTCTTCAGTTAGAAGTGTTATTCCTAGAATTATATCGTCTGTAGATAATGATAGCATCTTAGTATTGCCTACTTTGGATGAACTGTATGATGTTATTAAGAGTTTGAACCCTGACAGTGCTTTTGGAGTTGATGGCTTCAACTCCAGATTTTACCTTTCTTGTTGGTCTATTATAAAGAATGATCTCTTAAATGGTGTTATAGATTATTTTTTAGATGTCACATTACCTAAAGGTTTGTTTGCTACATTAATATGTTTAATACCTAAAAACAAATCCCCTAAAACTTGGATGCATTTTAGACCTATAAGTTTGTGTTCTGTGCTGAATATTATTATTTCAAAGCTTATAAACTTTAGGTTAGCTAAGTTACTGCCTTTAATAATATCTAAGGAGCAAGGAGCATACGTAGAACATAGGATCATTCAAGAGAACATCTTAATAACTCAAGAGTTAGTTAAAGACCTGAATAGGAAAGTTAGAGGATATAATGTAATTATAAACTTGGATATGTCAAAAGCATTTGATAACTTAGAGTTTAACTTCATTTATGATGTATTGTTGTCATTTGGGTTTAGTGATAGAGTTATTAGGTTGATTAAGAAAAGCATAGAAAGTGTTTGGTATTCAGTTATAGTTAATGGGAATGTTTATGGTTTCTTTAAGTCTGTTAATGGTCTTAGGCAGGGAGATCCTATGTCTCACTGTCTTTTCATTATACCTGAGGAATTCTTAATTAGGGGTGTGAATAACTTAATTGATCAACATAGTTCTATGACCTATAACATGAAAAGTTTAGTGAGAATAAACTGCTTAGCTTATGATGATATCATTCTGTTTGTAAATGGTTCACAAACAAGTATAAAGAAGTTAATTAAGTTTTTAGATACCTATCAAGCCCTCTCTGGTCAACAAATAAATAGACAAAATACTACTTTTATAACTCCTTTAAGAATGAACAGAACAAGAATAACATCATTAGAAAGTATTTTAGGTTTTAAACATGCTGATCTTCCTTTTACTTATTTAGGTATTCCAATTCATACAAATAATCATTCAATCCATTTTGAGAAGTTAATAGATAAGATAAGAGGTAAAATTTTAGACTGGAACTCTAAACAACTATCATTTGGAGGCAAAATAACCTTAATAAATTATGTTCTTATGTCATACCCAATATATTATTTGCAATCTATTAAGTTACCTTTAAAAACTATATCTAGGATTGAGAAACTTCTTAATAAGTTTTTGTGGGGGTCTAGTGAAACTGATAAACATATAGTATGGTCTAGTTGGGATAAAGTCTGTAAGCCATATAAAGAAAATGGGTTAAATATCAGAAGCATAAGAGACTTACAAACTGCTTTTTCATTTAAACTCTGGTTTAACTTTAGGGATAATAAAACACTTTGGTCAAATATGATGTATTCGAAGTACTGTAATAACTTACATCCTTTGCAATATACATTGAAAATAACAGACTCTAAAATTTGGAAAAGAATGTATGAAGTTAAGGAAAGTGCTGAAAACATATAAGGTGGAAGCTAGGTGATGGTAATTCAGATTTTTGGTTAGATCATTGGTATAGTTCTAAACCCTTGATAACTTTAACAGCAAGTAATTCTATTCACTATACACAAACAAAGGTTAATGAATACTGGATAGATAATGTGTGGAACACTGATAAACTGCTAAGCATGTTGCCTGCTAATTATGTGAATGAAATCATTAGAGTTAATTTTAATAAATGCTTATCTGATTCTATAATTTGGAAACTTTCAATTGATGGAAAATTCAATTTAAAGAGAACTGTTAATGAAGTAAGGATTAAAACCATAGAATCACAAATAAAAGATAAAGTCTGGAATAATATTTCACCAAAGAAATGTTCTTTTGTCCTTTGGAGAGTACTGAATAACATTTTAAGTGTAGACATTAAGCTTCAATAGATTGGTTTTTGTTTAACATCTAAATGTACTAGTTGCCAGAATCTAGAAACCTTAAATCATGTTTTTGTATCATGTGAGTCTGCTTGGTATATCTGGTCTTACTTTTCTGCAATGTTTAGGATAGATGTAGGTAGACATATGACAGTGAATAACATTATTAACCTTTGGTTACTGTCTACACCTAAAAGAATACATATTAGAACAATTCTACCTGCATTGATTGTATATTATATTTGGTATGGCAGAAATACTTGTAAACATAAAGGTAAAATCTTATCTCCCAAAAGGATAGTTAATCATATATTATTCATGCTTGCATCTCTAGATTTAGGTTTGCGTTTGACTAGGAAACATTGGTCAAAGGACCTGCATTTAGCTAAAGACTTGAGATGTTTTAACCATGTTAAAAATACTAAGTCATGTCTGTATGTTGTTTGGTCTTTGCCTGATTATAACAGACTTAAATTGAATTGTGATGGGTGTGCCTATACAATGGTGAGGCTAGTTCTGGTTTTATAATTAGGAATAGTTTAGGAATTACCTTAATAGCTAAAGGTGACTTAATTGGGAAGTTTTCTTCCCTTACTACTGAGGTTTTAGCTTTAATAAATGGGCTGATGTATTGTAAGGATCATGATTTAACGTTTGTTGATATTGAGACAGACTGTCTCAGTTTATTCAATATGCTTGCAAGTGGCAAACATCCTTGGTATTTAGACCAAATGCTTAATATTGTAGATCTTTGATTAAGCCACAAATGACTTTAAAACATATATATAGAGAGAGCAGAACTCTGCTGCTGATTGGGTGGCAAGACATGCGTTAAAAATGAATTCTATTTTTATGGTTGAAGCAACACATTCTTTGAACGAATTAAATGCAATAACGTTATTGGAATCATTGAATCTAGGTTACTTTAGATTCTTTGAAGATGACTAACTCTTTTGGCAAGTGGAAAACTTGACCAGCATGCTCTGTTTTGCAGGTTAAGGAGCAAGGATGAATACATGGCTCTGTTTTGCAGAATAAGGACGGTTACTAGCAGCTAGGGGATGGAATGATGCATGGAAAGACTTGCTGAGAAGAGAAGGATGCAAGAGGAGACAAAAGTTTGAAGGAGAACATGTAAATAGTTGAAGTATGAAAATTACTTCATCTGTATAAAATGAGTTATTAACTCATAATCTGTACTAACATTTGTAAAGTTTTTTATACATCAATAAAAAATGCATTTTCTTGGGAAAAAAATAAAAAATCATACTTTAAGGGTTACGGGGACTACTAAAATACGATTACAAATACGCTTGGTGAAAATTAGAAAATAGTAAAACAAATGAAGCCAAAGCAAAAATAAACGAAGTCAAGGAGAAAACAAATAAATCCGAAGCACATATAAAAACTCCACAAAAATAAGAAAACCTTCATAAAGAATAACGTTGACATTGAAGCATCATATAACAAGTTGAAGTTTTAAAAACAATTACAAATTTAAAGACCAAACGTCGTATTAACAAACAAAGCAATAAAAAGAACAATGTATGCTTCAATAAAGACAAAAGATGTATTGGATAAACGATAAGACCATCATTAAATACCAAAGAATGCTTCGACCTATTACAAGAACACTACATAAAATAATTAAATAGTCTTCCTTCGTTACTCTCACCAAGACTAGATGGACAATTGATAATGGTGTAATTAGTTCAACCCAAATTTATAGATCCATAAGCTTATCCATATCTACATATATCTTACGGAAATTAGTCAAATATACACTCAACTATAAAACTTAGTAGTTAGAAAAATATAAGTGATTATCCAAAATATCTTAAAGCTATATATTATAACATAAGATTATGATTAAAAATCAAATACTCATCGATAAAACTAATATATCATTCTCATTATTCATCTCCATTTTTATTCAAGATCTACCGACTAAAGCGATTCGGATTTAATGATATTGAATATAATATTGCTTATCTGATGAATATACTAACATAATAATTTTATTTTAAGAAATATACTTTTTAAATGTATAAATAAAATATTTGTGATTATATATATTAATTTGGTAAAGTAAACGGATGAATTACAACAAAATTTAGTTCAAATTTAAAAATAAGTATTATATTTTTAAATTATAACATTTTAAACTAAAATTTATTGATTTATTTTAATAGAAATGTTATGAATTATAAAAATTATAAAATAAAAAATAAAAAATAAAAAACTTTAGAAAGACACCATCCGTATTAAAACGATAAGGTTTTTAACATTATAATATTTAATTTATAAAACTATAAACTCATAGAGTATAATTCACTCATTTTAATTTTTTATATTCTAAAATATTTATAAACTAAAATTATAAGATCTCTTTTATTAAATTTAAAAGATAAACTTTAAACAGAAATTTGAGAAAGATTATCAGATTTTCATTATGATTTGTACCTAATACGGATAACAAGGTTTTGAAAGTTTTATGATTAAAAGTAAGTTAATTTATTGCTTACCACTACCAAAGGTTTTGAATCTTCAAGGACTTGTTCTAACAACTTTTAAAACCAAGACGGCTGTGTCACTGTTATTTGACCCTGAGTTTCTGGATAGTAAAAATAAGTACTCTCTTCGACCTGTCTACCAACGAGATAAGTCAGTCTCGTTTTGTCCTGCTTCAGAGTTCAGATCGTGTCTAAATTTGAGAATTTAAGAAAATAAAATAAAAGGACGCATAAATAGAGCGATAACTTTATTGGTGCAGTGCCATTTTACCTAAAACAATTGTTAAAAGTTTATATATGCAATATAAATTTAACAATTGTAAAAAATTATAATTAAAATTAATATTCAATTTTGCTAATAGTTAGATTATCAGGTATTGATACACACGGATACACTTTATTGTTTTTAAATATCTAGTAGAGTCTTTTTAACTTCATAGACTTTGATGAATTTAGTTCATAAATTAGTAGATTTCGATGAATATATTCTGGATTTGCATATTTTAATAAAGCTAGTTCATAAATACAATTAAATTAATTTTAATAAAATAGTTAGGTAGAAGAAACTCTACCCAATAAAATATTTGGACGTAAAATAACTACAGGTATCCGATTGTAAAAACAACTCGCACATTAAAATTTTAAAAATCAATATTAATTAAAATAAAATATTTTATTTCTATATTTATATAACTACTGTATTGTAATTTATTTATTTATATGTTTATCTTAACACAAAAATATATTCACCATGAGACTAACCCGTCATTAGATCCAGTTGTTCAACTCTCGGTCCCCGTCGACAATGTTATAGTAGATGGAGTGATCCCTCGTATCGGTTTCAATGTGACCTTAATCGCCGTTATGATAGTGGGAGAAGCCGACGGGGAGACAAAACTGTGAACTAAGGTATATCCGCTACTCATTCTCTTGTTCAACTGTTGGAGTCGCAGATCAAAGAGTTGAGACAAGAGCATCTGAGAATGTTCTATTTAGGGATGGCAATTGTTTCTGACGTACTACATCAACTATCCGCAAAGGTTCTGAGTGTAGATAAAGATAAGAAGGCGCTACCAGGAAAAACAAACAAAACTAGCAGGGTCGACAAAGCAAATGAACGGGCATAGATCATTGAAGATGAAAGTGAAAGTGGGGGCCCATAAAAGCAATCGTAGGGCCATGAACCTGCAAGCGGGTCGGATCGTGAGGCGTCAAAACTGACCAAGGAAACATAAGTCGTGCAGTAAGACTAGGTGCGACCCAAGATGGCCGCCTATGTGCTCAATGAGTCACCCTTCATAAATATCCTCGAAGCTGAGCTCCCGCAAAAATTGGACCCTTTTAAGATGAAGTCTTACAACGGAACAGATTATCCACAACAACACCTCGAGAAGTTCCAGAATATGACGATGACGTTCAATTCCGACAATGCCATGCTGTACCGAGCCATCTCCATGACCCCAAAGGTAACACTATGGATTGGTTTAATGTTTATCGAAAGTGTTTATCCATGATTGTGTAGGGTTGTGGAGTGCCTTCATAGATTTTTTTGTTGGCCAACAAGTAACCGAAAAAGAAGAACAACTCGATCATAGATATATACAAGAGACGGGGTGTATCACTTAAGAGTTATGTTAAAATATTTTCCCACACGATAAACACCATACTAGACCTGTAAGAGCCCACGACTGCCGACTCTCTGAAGTATGGACTAGATAGAGAAAGACCCTTATATGCCGAACTGGTGCGGTTCCCGATCAAAACAATGGGAGAGATCCTGATAAAAACAGACCAGTTTATATGGGTTGATGACGCCAAAAAAGAGATTTTGCTTACTTATTTGACCTCTGGTCACATGAATTCAAGATACCATCAACTAAGCGGAGGCATACAAATGATAATATAACCAGTGACAACCCGAGGGTCTCCTACTAAGACAACCCAACGCAAACATTTACACATCTTAAAGAGATCATATTTGTAATTTATAACAAAACCAAGGGCCGATCCCGGTACCAGCCATCTCGTACCAAGTTTTCCCCTAGCCATAAGAGCTCATCCGTCACTTTCTAATCCTACCACAACGATCATCGCCATCCACGAACGACTGTTGGGAACTCAAAGAAGATATCCATCGATTAATCTATAGTGGTAAATTGGTCTACTTTGTAGAGTTCAAAGAGGAAAAAGACCGTTCGGAAGACCACAGGGTTGTCGACTTGCCTGAAGAGCTTTAAAAGCAAAGGTCGACCGGTAAAGGAGATCAATAGTGGCTATTCACTATTTTCATAAAGGCTATAAAGGATTGATCCCGCATCCGGAAAACGATACAAAAGAGACCTAGAGGGGCGGTCAGTTGACGGATAATCTTACCACAACTATCGAGACCCAGAGACAGACCTTCAACGATGATAATCTACGAAGGATTGTGATGCCCCACAATGATGTCTTGATTATCAACTTAGCTATAGGAAAGGCCATGGTGACACAGGTCTTAATGGACGGTGGCAGTTCTGCCAACATAATTTTCAAGGTAAGCTAGGACAGAATGCTTAAGGTACCATTGTGCAGGCCGACCCATAAGGCGTCGGTGGGCTATAAAAGGAACTCGTCCAAGTGCGTGAGTGAGGTTAAGTTATTGGTAACCCTAGGCCATGTTAGTATAAAAAATCACTATTGACATTTTTGGTGATATCTGATACCCCTAGCTCATACCACGGTATCATAGGAAGACCCTGCATGTACCGCTTAGAATCAACCCCTTGCACATTCCGGCAATGTTTGAAATACACGGTCGGAATAGTCAGATGCAACCAGCATACCGTACAAACTTGTTACACTTTCTCTATCGACCTCACTGAACCGACGAGATAACAACAAACTAGAAATGGTGAGGACCACTAGTAGTTTAACTCAAACCCATTATCGAAACATGAACAAGACCCTAATGAGATAAACCAGCTCAACTTCCCAAATGAAGACGTAGTGGAAGAAACTCTCTCTGAGAGGAATAAAGTGTGAATAGGTAACAAACTCAACTTTGACTTCAAATAAGATTTACTCACTTTATTATAGTTAAAATACCTATGTATCATCTTAGAGAACGGATGATGTCATGGGGGTCTTCCAGTCACTCATATAACACGAGCTCTCCATTTACTGGCAGGCGAGGTCGGTTTGTAGAAAACGAAGTGCTTTCTCTCATATGAAAATAGAGGTCGTCACTCGGCAAGTGGATACAATCCTTTGGTTGGGTCACATTCGATAGGTAAGATACCTGTTATGGGTGGCAAACATAGTCTTTGCCAAGAAGAAATGTAGCCAATGGAGTATGTACGTCGATTTCACTGACCTCAACAAAGCTTGACCCAATGAGGATTTCCTCATCTGCCACATAGATCAGTTGGTAGACGCGACATAGGGTAGCGAGTTCTTTTTGTTCATAGATATTTATCGGGATATAAACAAATTGTATGCATATAGGGATGAAGATCACACTATGTTTCAAATCGAGAATGACTTGTACTACTATATGGTAATGTCATTTGGCCTAAAAAACGCGGGATCGACGTATCAACATTTAGTTAACCATATTTTTTAGAAGCAACTTGGTCAAAATATGAAAACATATATAAAGGATATGCTTGTTAAAAATAACATTGAGAGCCACTAGTTTAAAGTACTATTAGACATCTTCGCTACCCTGCGTCATTGGAACCTTAAATTGGACCCCTTCAAATGCATATTATGCGTCTGTTGCGGTAAATTCATGGGGTATGTCTTTAGTAAAAAATGGTATGGAGGTAGAACCGAACTACTTGTGAGCCCTTCTTCATATGGAGCCACTTTGAAACATCAATTAGGTTTAATTTTTTTTACCATGAAGTTGGTTGTCCTTCATTTATTTATATTAGACATCAGATAAAAGCCACGATTTCTTTACAGTACTTTAGGACCAATAAATTTTAATGGAATGATGAATGCGCAAATATATCCTAAACCCTTAAATATGACTTAAACTCCCCCGAAATCTCGTCGGCCCCTATACTTGGTGAGCCACTTTACCTTTACTTATCTATTTTAGATTTTGCGGTTAACGGGATATTCGTTAGGGAGCATGTGGGGGTGCAGAGACCGGTTCAATATGTTAATAAAACTCTCCTCGACGTAGAAACAAGATATCTCAATTTGGAGAAGCTGCAAGAGAACGACCCAGTTGAGGTAATAAGCGCATTTTTCTAGACGGCAATAAAAAAACGCTCGAAAATGCAAAAGAAAAATAACCTGATAAGCTTACTAGGGTACTCTGGGCATACCAGACGACCCCTCGACAACCAGCAAAACTCCATTTTTGTGTGTGTATGGCATGAAGATCATTATCCCCGACCATCAGATTACTCACTACTCACACGCCGTGAACATAGAAGGGCTTCAGGTGAATATTGATATAATTGATAAACGAAGAGAACATGCATGAGTCCCATCGAAGTATTACATAATCTTGATGTAAATCTCGTTTGATTTGAAGCTTAAACTGAGGACCCTCTAGGTGGGCGATTTGGTCATGAAAAATCTCTTTTATGATACAGGGATAAGCATGCCAGTAAACTCAGTCCCACATGGGATGGGGCCTACACTATCATCTCCAAAGAATAAAAGGCCTTGAAACATCATTGGAACATTAACCACTTGAAATTGTATCGATGTGATGTGTAAAGTAAATGTGTTCTATTTTTCTCCTATGAAGGCACGAAAGTATTTTTTAACAAGGCCTATTCACATTTGGTTAATGAATAATTTTTTTCACCAACACTTGTATTTTTGTATCTTTATTTTCCTTTTTTGATGTCTTTATGATTAATTCCACTAGTTTTACAAACGAGTTAAACAATCACGCACTCAATTCTACGAAAAGATCCATACTGAGCTCTAGCCAATATGGTCAACCTCTGAGAGGGCTAACCAACAACGTCTTCAGGCTACGCAAGAGGCCCCATTGAGCTTTGACCCTTACAGTCAATCCGTGATTAGGTTAATTAACCATTATATCGGGCTACACAATGGTTCATACTAAGCCCTGCATGATAGGTTCTTCAAGCGATCAACTAGTAGGCCAACCTCATGGGGCTACACAACAAGCCACACTATACCTTCCAATTTGATAGTAAATATTTAGACATCCCCAACTCTAAGAAAACCATACTACATAATAATTAATTAAATTTAATTTTTGTAATGCTCTTACATCAACATGAGCCTAACATACAAAACACCTCATTCAAAATTACACATTTCATCATTAATAGTTTAATTTTTTTAACAAGTAACACATTGGGTTGATCTTCACTGTATCGGCAGGACACCTTACATTCAATCTTGTTGTCCTCTTCGGGAGGGTCCACACCACTGTCCATTTTCTTCTCTAAGTCAGGGTGGTCCTTCAACTCAAGTTGTGTCTTTAATCGGTCCTTATTTTGGACCATTACCATCTGATGCCTCCAACCTTTCATTGACTGGTACGTGTTTCCTCAAGTCCTCTAAATACACATCAGGTTCTTTTTCAATATTTCTAAAATGGTCTTTTTTGTGCCTTATCAAGTATCCCCACGACAATGCTCATCACTTACCTTTCATTCTTATTTAGGGAAAGTTCCTGCTCCTCCATCCACCGCTTCCTGATTTCTTTTAGGACCATCTTAACCTCTAAATCTCCCACTTTCAACTTGGAGTTTTCAAGCACCAGCGTATCAACGTTTTTTGCTCAATTCTTCAATCTTTCCCACTTGGGCTATATTTTGGAACAACACACCAACACTCTGCACCACAAGTTCGTCATTTTTTGTCGTAACCTTTGTACTTTGAGCGATCAACGGAGTTTTCCTATTAATCAGCTCTAGGCTCTACTTACAAAAGACATCCCTCTTTGCAGATATGTCTCCAACAATCACTAAAATTCGACTTTCTCGAAGCCCGTTCGGGCTAACCCGGTAACATGTTTGTATATGGCCAACTTTGTCATCATCTCCTTACTGATCCAAAGAACAAATGATATATGTTTTACCTCTCCATAATTAGGTGGTCATCAAGGGACATGCGACAGTAAACCCAGACCATTGAATTGTAATAATTTTGCATAACAAAAACACAATCATTTAATCTGTTACACTATCAACCTGCTAGCATACCTGAGCATCCAAAAAAAACCTTACCTCGATTGCTCGCTCCGATTGCCTCTGCAGAATTTCTGACATTCGACTTATTATCATAAAAGCTAAGATCATAACAATGCTTCAGTTAACAAAATATCAGCATTGATGACACTAGCAAAAAAACCCTTGGTTGGAAAATTCTTTAAACCCAATGAGGGGCTGCTGACTCCTTGATGAGGCTATGGGATACCCCATTGGTAGGTATCTAGTCCGGGTTCACTATATTCACTAGTGACAACCTGAACCCAACCAGTTTTACCATCGGCTTTGTCTGCTTTGTAGAGGTGGATGTAAGTAGCCCTTGGTGTGGATAATTTATAATCGGGGGGTATTTTGGGAAGTTTGTAAGCTGAATATTAATTTATGAGTAGTGAGTAGTGAGACAAGAGAGTTGTATGCTTGTATTTAATGTTTTTGAAAAAATCTCACCCATTAAATGAAGGTGGTTGGGATATTTATACTGATTGTGTGACCCATAGGTCTTCCGGGTCAGACCTTGTATTCACATCAATCTTTAAAACCCAAATTCTAACTAGTATCAACACACAGCTGAGTCACGATTGACTTGATCAGACTGTTTACGATATGCTTGATGTAAAATATACCCGAACAACCCTCTGGATAAGGCAGTGGTGCCCGTCCAAAAATATCTAAACCTATGAGCCCAAATTTTTGTGCATCATCTCGCACGGACATCATAGGATTTCTTGTTTCCTCGTGCGTCTTCCCCTTTGGTTTTCTATCATCATCTTTGTTAAGCTCAATTATCGCAGGAGAGCATTGATTTTTCCGAACCCTTTGGCAACTTCAGCATCTTTGGCCATATGGGGTTTCTTCACCAAGGGCCCGTCCTCGTTAGCTTTATTGTCCTCTTAATCTATTAAGGTCATCATTTGTCCCAAAGGATGACCATTCTTTTGCAAACACATTCTTTTCTTAATTTTGACCCATTATGTTGGCAATGACCTTAGCTGCTCATTTCCTTGATTTTTTCACTTATTTTTTTGGAATTGAGCGTTGTCTCGAGTAGGCCCTCACCTGGTGGACCCCCTATATATCTCGCATACTCGATCATTTGAGCTTTATTCTCCATCGTGGTATTCCCCTCCATTTGTTGCCCGTTATTCTCATTGGTCTTCTTTGAGAGGGGCACATTCTTCTGGCGGGCTCGTTTTGTCCCATGGGTGACTCAACATATACTTCTTTCCCTTTCCATTTTTGAGGGACATCGAGCCCAAATCTAGTGTTATTCTTGTCCGGAGAATACCGCTATAGTAGGGTCCTAATACAAGATGCGGTTGCCACATCCCTGGTCATGGTCAAAGTTAGCTTGTTTTCCTCCGACATCGTTAATTCAGGGATTTACAACAACCTGGCTAGTAAATAGTTTGCCGAGGTAAACACTCGATGCTCCTTTAAAATACAAGAAGAATAGGTTACTGCTGATAACATGTGCAACAGGTTTATGATATCATTTTCCTCTTCTTTTAGCCACTACTAATGTTTCTCGGAACCTGCACCACCAAACCAAACATAATAGATAGCCTTACACAGTTCATTTTGGTTGACTTATCTGGCAGTTGTAACCGACCCAATCTTACATGTAGCAACCGACCTCTATTTTTATTGTAATTTTTAAACCATTCTCATGCTCTTAATTTCCTAACACAGAGATAAGAAAATTCTTCCATTTTTTTAATGATGGAAAATTTATAGGGTTTTTTAACCTGACCAGTTGTAGATAAAAAAGAGAGACTTTGTTATACTAGAATTTGAAGAACCTCCAAACTTATAAAAATACTCAACAAATTCGCTAGCCGTCAAATGTTAGCTGCATCAAACATATGTGCACGTAACTGAAGAAGTCATGTATAAACTCTGAAAGGGCAAACCTTAACCCTCAGTAATTTTTTTTATATATAATCACGTTTCATTGTCTCGGCTTTGATATTGTTGCTCTTCGGGCTCATGAATACGACTTTCGACTGCATCCGGGAGGCTATACCTCTTCCTAAACTCTAGATGGCCCTCATTCGTCAATTACATGTACTTTGGGCACAAGTCTCTCGAAATACAGGTTGAGAAAGACTTGAATTTGAAAATTATACATGGTAGGACTACCGGTGTGTGTAGCCTCATTTGACTTTTTATTTTCCGTCTTCTTAGAGGCCATGAATAGGGTCCCCATCTGCAAGGGACAAAAAGTTCCATTAAGTGTTAGTGAACAAGCTAAATGGGCTTTCGTACCGGACGATCACCAGGACAAACATATTGGTAAAACCTAAGTTGGTAAAGTAACCACCACATATCCTCACAAATCCCCATGTTCCCCCAAAAATCAGTTAAGAGAAAGTGATAGAGTTAGGTATACAGGAAATTCTTACCTTTTGATTAATAGTTGTGTGCTTGACGGTGTGGTGGTGACAACGGAGGTTAGCTAAGCAAAATGGTTATCTGTGACTGTTCTGCAAATTCTCCATCAAGTACTAGACCATATATTGATGCTACGAATCATAATTTCATTTAATGGGAAACCTTTGTTCATGAGGTAGTCTTGAATATACATTCGTCAGCTGACCCTTGTACTTATAGCATAAATGTCATAAAAAAATTCCTTATAAAGGGTCTATCAACTTGTGGGTTGATAGTCACTATTGTAAGAGTATCCAAGGTGTAATATCTGATCAAATCGAGATTAGCAATGAATTGACTAAGTATTTTAGAGTTTGACACGTGTTTAGAATGGACCATATCATTGTTATTTACTTGTTGTCTTAATTTTTTTAAATAATACATCATGGTATGTGTTTGTGCTTCTACACGGCTAATGAGATTATTTTTCAATAGTTAAGAGTCAATGACCAACTCGACACAATGCCATTTTCTACACTTTGAAAAAATGGAAGCAATTTTCCAAACAACGATAATATTCTATATGTAATTATCTTTCTTATATTAGATACAGATGCTTTAATATATTTTATCCTAATGTTCTCGTGTTTAAATATGACCATAATTCATATTAGACTCATACAATCCAATATCTTAAGTTTTTTACTAAATAATTGTCCCACTAAATACTATTTAGCTCAAATAGTATATACAATAAATTTCCATGATAATTATTTATTATTACATGATAGTTGAATATAAAATAAATATGGATGCCATTCAATTATTTGATGATACTTTAAATTTGCATGGATGATACATTCTAATTTAGAGTATCCTTACAATCTTTCATTTTGACCATTATATCCACCAAAAGGGTTCACTTAATATCAATGTTGTATTAACGTCTTATCCAAAATTATCATATTATTTTAGATGAAATTAACCAAAGTAATAAAAATGACGTGCTACTTAAAATGTGACAGTTCCCACAATAATCGCATTGTCAATTATCATAAAGATAAACTTTTAACTTTTCGTGGTGCGGGAATGTGCCATTGAAATAACATGACCATATAATCATATGACGTTGATTGATTGATCATGCTTAACGTAATTGAGATCATACAATTGTATAAAATATACGAGACAAATAATAGCAAAATAAATACCATATATCTTATTTAGATATTATACGAGTAGCAACTAAAATAATAAAATTCAAAACAAAGCTGTATACTAAAATATAAAGGTTTAATATAAACTTTTACTTAATTTGAATATCTTATATACTAAGACTCTCACACTAACGGTGAGTGCATGAAATATTTTGGACATTGAATTTGTAGTTAAATATGATGAAAAGGAAAAAACAAATCTATTTATTTTTCTACAACTTAAACTTGAATCATAACGTTTATATTTGTTTTCCTGATCCTAATTTCCTTAACATCAATTAACTCAATATTTTGTCTTCATCTCATTTTATGAAGTGTGTTGTAAATTGTATTCCATTAAAATATAAGGATCTAAACTAAATAAATCTATCTAATATTTATTAAACCCATAAAGTCGTGATGCATAAATGATCCTTTTATTTTTCTTACTTTTGTTAATGTCAACATATGATGCTGTGTATCCTACTAAAAAATAGTCGTTCCTCTCAATACTTAATACCCACTTAAGATTTTTGTTGTGAGTATCATATATTATCCTGAACAATCTTAAGCATATATCTAACTTCTAATGAACAAAATATATGGATTCTTTTGCATATCTTGAATTTCAAAATCAATCTTAAGATGTTAATTGTGATAACTTACCTCATTTTGTCTTAAGATAATGCATAAGATTTTTATTTTATATTATTATTGATGAGTTCGGATAACTTAACCACTGCATACTGAGATTTCTAGACAAGGGCAATTCAGGCATAAACTCGCCACTGAACTATCCAAACAGGACAAAAGTAAAGAATGACTAAACACTTTTTGACTAAGTTATATGCTAATCAGCTTGATAAGTAAATGAGTCCTTAAACTTGACCCGGTTCCATAATTTCACCCGAAATCCCATGGGTCCATGATTTAGGGTATAAATGCCCAAACTACTTTCATTAATGAGGATAATGAACATTTAATACAACCAGACAGCTGAAATCTCTCACTACTAAACACCCAAGCATTTAAAACTCACTAAACATTCCAAAACACTTGACAAAATTACCCTCAGCTTAAAATAAACCTCACCAAATTGGCGGCCACAGTGGGAGAAGAAGGTGCCTGAATCTAGCATTCAAAACGAGTAAAAAAAACTTGTTTGGATGGATCCAAACGAGCAAGAAATTCCACCACTTTTTGTGGAGGTGGTGAGGGAAAATAATGAATACACTACCAAAGAGCGAGATAAGTTGAGAGCTGAAATAGAAGCATTGAGGGACACTAAAAAGGACGAGATGGGATTAAATGAAAAGTCAAATGCGTCAGCCATTCACCATACTAACAACCCAAGGGAGAATGACCCATAAGCAAAGACTCATTTGAGCACAAAGAAGACCCATGTCAGGTTCAAGAAGTCTCACCAGTCCAAGTCGGTGGAGAGCTAAGAATCTGTGTCCTCCAGTAGCTCTTCGAACGATGATGAGCTTGAGTAGTCCTTGTTATTAAGCAGTGATGAGGGAAGGTCCAAGAAGAAACAAAAGTTAGTTAAAAAATATTCAAGAAATAGAGATATGCATGAGAGACTAAAGAGGAATATGGGAAAAGGTTCGTCTCATAGCCACAACCATAGTCACAGACATGTGGACCAGCTGCTGATTGATCCTTTTGCTTTCCATGATGAACCAAGTATTTTTGCAATATCTAATGATGATATAGTCTTTAGTCGTAGTCGAAATTGGAGGCAATCGCTATTGTCTGCCAAGATACTGTATGGAAACCTTCCTAAGAGGTTTGACAATACTAAAATGGAGAAATACGATGAGAGCAAAGACCCGGAAAACCGTCTGGAACAGTTTAAAAAATTTATGATGAATTTTGATGACGATGAAAAACTTCTGTGTAGGGCCTTCTCCAAATCCTTTATGGGAAGTGCTCTGAAATGGTACAACAGTTTGCCACAGGGTTGTATCCGAAACTTTGACACATTTTGGGTTGCCTTCCGAAGGCAATTTGTGGGGAGTAAAGAGGTGAATGGAAATGGAGATACTATTATCCATTGTGCCAAAGATCCAAATGAGTCACTGAAAGACTATATAAGTCGGTTGGTGAATACCAAGAATGGGTTAGCTGATTACTTTGAGCAAGTAACAATAGCTTCTTTGAGACAAGGGTAGAACCTTGGGAATCTAGCTTACCAGTAACAAGGAAGAATGCCATGACCTGGGGCGGTTTGCTAAATCAGGTGGGAAAGCAAATTAACGTGGATGAAATAAAGAAGGCTAGGGTACACAAACAGGTGAGGTCAGACAGGGGTCTAACATGGCCAAACAGACTCAATCCCACCCAAATCCAGCTTAGAGCCAGCAGTCCATAAATAAACGAGGATCTTGGTCCAACCAGAGTGGTTCGCAGAGTTAAAAGAGAATGTGGCAACCATTTATGACAAAACTAAAGATGAGGTTCATTTCCGGAAACCAACAACACTCCAATCTCCCAAGGAAAGTCGTAATACTTTTTTTTGTCAGTATCATCACGATATTGGCCACAACACCGAAGACTGTATCGCTTTGAAACAAGAGGTACAGAATCTCATGAAAGAGGCAAGCTGGGTGCCTTTATCAAAAGAAGAAGCGGGAACAGGCCTAATAATGCTCTTCGAACAGGCCCTACGAACAATGCAGGAACATCAGCTATGGATGGGGCGATGGTGATCCATGGAAGATTTGATGTGGACTCAGAGTATCTGGAACCCGACCCAACTCGTAATAAGGTGAGGGTCATAACAGAACAAGTCAAAACGGTGTCCGGACTCATTAGTTTCTTTAAGTCACTTACTATTTTTGGAGGGGACACCATGACAGCACCCACTCATTCATCAAGAAAAATACACGTTCATAATATAGCTACTCGGTTGGAAGGGGGCATGTCTTCATATCAGTCCCAAATTCCTTTTCCATTTATAGTCTTTGATGATGATGATCTAAGGGACATTTCTGGGCCTCATGAGGATGCTGTGGTGATAGGAGTATCTATATGGGGTAATGATATCAGACGAATTCTGATTGACACTGACGGCTTAGCCAACATTCTCTTTTTAAGTTCTTATAAGGAGATGAAAAATCCAGTAGTAATTTAACGTTCGAACATATCCATTGTGGGCTTCACGGGAAGCTTTGCGGATGTAATCGGAGAGTTTGAGGAGGAAGTGTTGTGTGGTAGACTGCCCCCACATGCTATAATGTTATCTTTGGAAGGTCCTGGCTCTCTAGAATGCATGTTGTGGCCTCAACAGTCCATCAATGTTTGAAGTATGCAGTTCAAAGATAAGTGGGAGTTGTTCGGAGCAGCCAAAACATAACAAGGGAATGTTATGCAACTGCACTTGCTCCTAAAACTTTGGGGGTAGTCGGGACTAATGAAGATTAGCAGTTATTGGGGCCTTCTGGGTGAGGGTGAAATTGATGATCCTAGAGAGACCCCTGGTGTTTTAATATCAATTGAAGAAGTTGAAACTCACTTTTTGGCTAAAAGAATGAGTGTTAAAATTGGCTCAAAGATGGCACTAGAGTTGAAGAAAAAATTGTTGTCCTTTTTGGCAGGTCACCAAAATGTTTTTTCTTGGTGCAATGCTGATGTGACCGGAGTGCCTACAAGTGTTGTATCACACAAGTTGTCCATCCGGAGAGATATTGCACCTGTTGTGCAAAAAATGAGAGCTTTTTCTAAGGAGAAAGCTGATGTAATAGTCCAAGAAGTTGACCGGATTACCAAGATGGGGAACATAAAGGGGTCTCAGTATCCTTATGGACTGCCAACCCAGTGCTAGTTAAGAAAAAGAATGGGAAATGGCGTATGTGCATCGATTTTACTGACCTCAACAGAACTTGCCCGAAAGATCTCTATCCAGTCCCCCGGATAGATCAGTTGGTGGACTCCATATCTGGAAACAAGCTATTGTCGTTCATGGATGCCTTCTCTGGGTATAACCAGATACATGTGGATCCGAAGAACCAATATCACACTACCTTTATTACAAATGAGGGTCTCCATTGTTACAAGGTGATGCCTTTTGGGTTGAAAAATGCTGGGGCTACTTATCAGAGGTTGGTGAACAAAGCATTTGCTGATCATATTGGAAGATATATAGAAGTATATATCGATGACATGATGGTTAAAAGTTTAGAAGAAGAGTTGCACCTAACTGATCTTCAAGAAACTTTTACCAACTTGACAAAGGTTAATTTAAAGTTGAATCCAGAAAAATATGTGTTTGGGGTGCAGTTTGGAAAATTTTTGGGTTATGTAATAAGTGAAAAGGGGATACAGTCTGATCCGGACCAGCTCGATGCCCTGTTAAAAATAAACCTTCCTCGAAATATTAAAGAAGTACAAAGGTTGACGGGATGATTGGCTGCTTTAAATCGTTTTATTTCAAGGTCTTCGGACAAATGTGCGTCGTTATTTCAGACCTTGAAAAGTGCTAAAGATTTCAACTGGTCTCCACCGTACAGCCAGGCTTTTGATGAAATAAAAAAGCACTTGTCTTCTCACAAAACCCTTTTTAAGCCTATCGAAGGAGAAACACTTTATGTATACTTGGTTGTGTCAGAATGTGCTATAAGTGCAGTGTTTGTAAGAGAGGTGGACAATTATCCTCGTCCGGTGTACTACATCACCAAGAGTCTGATAGATTCAGAAAAAAGGTACCTAAAGCTTGAAAAGCTGGCACTGACCTTAGTGATTGCTGCCAGAAAAATGAGGCCGTATTTCCGTCTCATTCCATCATCGTCCGAACATCTTTTCCTTTGAAGAATGTTCTTCAGAACGCATACATATTAAGCTGGATGACCAAATGGTCAGTGGAGTTGGGTGATTATGACATTGATTTTGCCCCACGAACTGCAATCAAAGCTCAATTTGTTGCTGATTTCTTGGTAGAGTTTCATTCAAACAGAAGTACTAAACAAGCTTCAGAAGAGAAAACTAAAAAAGAGTGGGTTGCCCGGACAGATGGTGGATCAAGCACAATGGGTTGTGGGGGCTGGGATTTGTTTAACCTCTCCATATGGTGATAAATTATACCATGCTATATGCTTTGCTTTCAGGGCCTCTAACAATGAGTCTAAATATGAAGCAACTATAGCTGGTCTAAAGTTAGCTTTTCTATGTGGGGCTAAAAGAGTTAGATTAATGAGTTATTCTTAGCTTCTTATCCACCATGCTCAAGGTCAGTCTGAATCCAAGAAGGAGCAGTTTATCAAATACTTATTCGTTCTTAAAGAAGTAGCAGCCGACTTCAAAAATGTTTGCTATGAGCATATTTCTAGATCGAAAAACACGCTGGCAGACTCCTTAGCAACCATAGCATACTCTGAGTCCAACCCATGGATTCATATACAAGAATGCCCATCCATACATTCAAATCAGAATAAGGAAGATGAGGAGAGCTTGAGTGTACAAGTAGTTCAATCCAAAGATTGGAGATTTCCCCTTCTTCAATACATCTCTGATAGGATTTTGCCTCCGGAGAAAGCTATGGCTAGGAAAATGAAACACATGGCTCGTGGTTTCTTGATCATAAGAGAGGTTCTTTATATAAAAAATAGTTTAGCAGACCTCTCCTACGTTGTTTGGGGGTTGAAGACTCCCAAATTGTTTTATTCGAACTACATGATGGAGAGGGATCAGCACACTATGGCTATAGAGCTCTAACCCGGAGGGTTTTATTGGTCGGATACTATTGGCCATCCATAATGGCAGATGCTAAGGAATTGGTGAAAAAGTGTGACCCATGCCAAAGGTATGTGAACGAAATTCATATCCCAACAGTTCATCTGGAGTCAATTTCTGAGCTAGTGCCTTTTGCTCGTTGGGGACTGGATTTAGTTAGGCCTCTACCTATGGTGTCCGGAGGATGCAAGACTATTATTGTAGCCATTGATTATTTCTCAAAGTGGATAGAAGCAGCTCCCATGGCGGGAACTACTTCGAAAGCTGTTATAAGATTTATCTTGTCTAACATTTGTTGCAGATTTGGGGTTCCACAAAAGATAACCACAGATAACAGGCCACAATTTGATAACAAAGATATGGAGAGTTTATATGCCTCTAGGGGCATTCAACATTGCTTCTCTTCTCCTTTCCACCCACAAGAAAATGGTCAAGTTGAAGTGGCAAACATGACCATTCTGTCCGGTTTAAAAAAGAATTTAGAAGAGGCTGCAGGGAAGTGGCCAAGATATTTGCAAGAAGTATTGTGGGCATACAGGACTACTCCTACGGTTGCCACTCAAGAATCTCCTTTTGCTTTGGTGTATGGGATGGATGCGATTACTCCTATAGAAGCAACCATACCATCATACAGATTCCACAACTATTCCGAACAAGCCAATGAAGTGGAAATTAGGAGTCAATTGAACTTAATAGAAGAAAGAATGGTTAAGGCTCATATTAGAACCACCCATTACCAAGGCTTGATGAGGAGCAGGTTTGCTTCCAAGATTAAGAGAAGGGATTTTCATTCAAGAGATAAAGTGTTAAGAAAGGTTTTCTTGCATACTAAGGAAAAACAGTTCAGCAAACTGTCTCCAAACTGGGAAGGCCCTTATAAGGTCTCCGAAAAGCTTAAACCTGGGACATATAGTCTTCAAGACAAAGATGGAAGAGTTTTGAAGAACCCATGGAATATTGAACACCTCAGGTTATATCTAGAATGAAAGTTGTGTAAGTATTTACTTGTTTAAAGTCAATGTAAATATTAGGGGGCATACTCTTTCCTACCCTGGTGGCGCGGGGAGGTTTTAATGAGGTGTCTGGTTTTTTTAAATAAAATATGATTCCTTCTTACAACATTTGGTGTGGTTTGATTACAATTCTTTTCAAGTCTTAAATTTAATACTAAGGATCTTTGACTGATCGGATTAATCTGGTTGAATAATGACCATTAAAAACATGTCATCTAAGATATTAAACACTCTCACTTTAAATATTTTTGAAGTAAAGTAGGGCTCTTTAAACATTAGCCATTAAAATTGAAAGCAAGCATGGAAGAAAGCAAAAATTGATAGATAAGCCTGTTCGGGTATGAACCGGATAACATTACTAAAATGAAAAAAATGCCTTGGCTATCCAAGGACTTTAAGTGTTATGAAAGACTTATCCGAACTCAGTCCGGATACGATTACAAAAATGCCTTGGCCATCCAAGGAATTTAGTAGTTCACAAGATTAAGAAAACACAAAAGATAGTTAAAAACCTCAGGGCTTATTCCCTTCGGATGTTCCTGCTTCACCTTTTTTTTTAGGCCTTTGAGTTCAGCGCTTGAACTCTCACCGGTTCCTTCTTCTTCATCGGTGGTAGAGTTGATTCCACTGGAGTAGTTTTTCTTATCACCATCTGTCATGGTATGGAACGGGATGTCTTTGTACTCCACATATTTCCACAAGAGACCAAGCGTCCTCTTCGGAAACGTTTCATGGAAAAGCAACACCATGTCAGACTTCACCTCAGCAAACCTTGCTTCCAAGGAATCTATCAGCTCATTGGTGTATTTATCAATGATGGCCTGAATTTTATGCTCTTGCTCTTTCTCCAAGTCTTTTTTCTCCCTGTTTACCTTAGATACAACATTTTCTAGGAAGGTCTTCTCACGGGACAAGGTTTGGATGGCACCATCTTTGGTCTTGAGGTCTTCCCTTAAGGTTGGAAGGTCTTTCTCCAAACGAGAGCACTTAGTTTGGAGCTCAGTGTTAGCATTCTCCGAAGTGGCCAGCTTGGTTGGCAGATCTTCCTTGTCCTTCCTCAATACTTCAAGTTTTTTCTTCAATTGTTTTATGCTCTGATTGGCATTGAGAAGATTGGTTGATAGAGACTCTTTGTCAGTATTTAGGGTGTTGATGAGGGCGGACTTATTTTTCACCTACCTCTCCAGATCGAGCACTGGTTGAATATGACCTAGAAGAGAATGGACGACTGTATCTTGGTCTTCGGAAATAGAAAAAGACTTACCATTGTAGGTTACCATTTTGGAAGAGCCTCAAGGACCGAAAAGACCAACAAAGTCATCCTTATCTAAGTAAGTGAAGTAAAGGCCGATGTCCTGAAAGGCTTTGATGTTCATAACTTCAATCCCTCCTCCGGTACCCTCTCCGACTTGCAAGTATGTTGGAATTTTCTCTGCCAAGGTAGGTTCGGCAGGAACTGGTGGAGGAGGAAGCTCCGAAGGTTGAAGAGTTATTTCTCCCCCTAAGGTGACCTTCTTCTTCTTGGCATCCCTTTCGTCGCTGCTAGCTCCCTTTTTCGGTCCTTTTTCAGAGGCCTTGGTGGATTTGGCGTTTCTCCTGCCTCCTTGACAGTTTCATCCTCAACTACCTTGAGCAAGGAGGCATCAATCCCTCATTGGTTCTCCGGACCAGTCTCCTCTGTGGCAGGCCGAACTACTTCTGTTGCAGTTCTCTTCTTCTTCCCCTTCATCTTGCTCGAAGCCTTGGCTCTAGAGGGCAAAAAGAGTTTACCATCATTTTCCTCTATCTGTTTGAGGATAACACCTGGAGGAGGGGTGTGGTTAATTCTTTCCATGTAAGATCTCTCCGGCCTGTGGTATTCCACAAGTGAGATCTCACCATATTGCCGGAGGTAAAGCAGTTATGGAAAGCATTCCCCCAACGTTCTGCGGCCCACGCATTCAGTTTGGCACATGTAGTCTGCCCCTCCTCCAGATATCCGGTATACTCCTTCGGTAATACTGAAAAAGAAGTAATAATTCAGCAGTGGAATATTTGTAAAGTAAAAAGGAGATCATGAAAAACAAAATTGAAGAATTTACCTGTACTCTTCCACCTACTAGTAAGCATACTAGGGTTGGTCTTGGATTTGATCTTCCTCCCATTATCCCATAACCCACTGATAAATAAGAACTGATTTCTCCAATTCTTCTCTGACTCTAACCAGTCGTCAACCACTTTAAAGTTGTTTCCCATGTTATGGTGGTAGAATGGGATGTGGTGATTCTTGCATAGACTTGCCACAACGGTAAATTTCTCCATATGGAGAGGGGTTTCTGACAGCCTTGATGCCATTATGCAAGCAAGGAGGGAGTACCAAGCATTTGGACTTAATTGGCTTGGGCAAAACTTTTTCAGGTGGAAATACCTGATAATCTCTGGATCTAAGGTGGAATCTGAGCCCCCAGTTGAACAGTTCAATGTAGATGACAACTTCATTAAGTTTGCAGTCCATCGGAGTCTCCGGAGTGACAAGTATTCTCACCTTCACTGACTCTGGGATCCCCCACTTTGTCTGAATCCGGCCCAGCTCGGCCGTATGAGTATAGACATAATTTATGTTCTGCATGGCCAACAAATACTTACCATTAACTTTCTGAAAGCAAGGCCCTACCTTGCCCTCCAAGAATTCCGGGAGATCCGGATGAGCCACATCAACCTTCACTTTGCTTTTTCCTTTCCTATCAGAGGTAGAATCCCCAGTTTTCCCTGAGGCTTCAATTTCGAAGGGGGCCTCTTCAATGCTGTCCTCCGTCACTTCTTTCATCACTATGGAAGGTTTATCAGTTTTTGTCGATGGAAGGGTGTTAGCTTCTGGTTCTACGGTCTATCCGGATGATTGAGAGCCAGTTTTTTCCAAAGGCCTGTTGTCCGGTTAAGGCTCAGTTCCGGAGGACTTCGTTTGAGAAGCTACTTTGGATGCCTTCAATCCAAAGGGCTTATCTCGTGGGGCTCTTATGGAAACCTCCGATCCGGAGGGTTTATCCTTGGATGTTGCTTTAGAGGCCTCCAGTTTGGAGGGTTTTGACTGTGAGGCAGTCGTTTGGGCCTTCACCAAACGATTTGTCCGACGTGGATTGGATTTTTCTGGAGAATTTTCAATATCTGATCCCATGTCTATGAAGAGGGAGGGTTTTCTAACGCTCGATACTGCCTTTTCTTTGGTAGTGGAGGGATGAGACTCCTGAACAGAGGAGCCTGATGGGATTGGTGAAAGGTTTGGTTTGAACAACCGTTTGGGTTTTGGATTTTTGGTAGAAGATGATCTTTGATCAGCTTCTTGGGATGGTTTATCAGACTTGTCGCTTGGGGAGACCGAGAGACCAACAACAATATGCCTCTCTCGTTCGACTTTCTTTACTTTCTCTAACTCAGACAGATTCAACCAGCGACCTTTTACAACAACATTTCTACCCGTGAACATAAAACTATCCACGAACAAATTTGAAAGAAAGGGAGGAAAGCTCTGAAGAAGATTCTTAAGTGATGAAGGTAATGAAACAGTGGGAAATGGTTTATATATTAATAAGAAAAAGATAACTGATACCTAGGAGAAGACGAAGAGACTTGTGAAATGATTAAAGACGGCGCATACGTGGAGAAAATTAAATACATAGGTTACTTTTTAGGTTTAGTGGGAGTGCCAATCTAGGTAACAAACGGCTGATAGCTCGAATCAGATTATGACACATGTCCCACGATCCAAAGAAAGATTCTTAGAATTCTGGGAAAAGTCAGTTCGGACAAACTTCAAGCTATGTGCATGAGTGGATCGGAAAAAGTTGTTAATGAATAAGCAAATTTTTTAGTCCTGCCAAATATTTTTGACAAGGCCTAAAAAAAAGGCTACTGATGAGTCCGGATAACTTAACCACTGCATACTGAGATTTCCAGACAAGGGAAATTCGGACATAAACTCGCCACTGAACTATTCGAACAGGACAAAAGTAAAGAATGACTAAACATTTTTGACTAAGCTATATGCTAATCAGCTTAATAAGTAAATGGGTCCTTAAACTTGACCCAGTTCCATAATTTGACCTGAAAGCCCATAGGTCCATAATTTAGGGTATAAATACCCCAACTACTTTTATTAATGAGGGTAATGAGTATTTAATACAACCAGGCAACTCAAATCTCTCACTACTAAACACCCAAACATTTAAAACTCTCTAAATTTTCCAAAACACTTGACAAAATTACCCTCAGCTTAAAATAAACCTCACCAATTATAACATTACAATGTGCTCTTAACAAATGCCTTTGTGATGAATCAATACTACATAAAAACTATCTTAGAAAATTTAGATTAATGACACATAAGATGTTACACCATAAATTTATTGGTGACGTGTAATATTTTCCTATAGTGTATGGTGAGTAATATGTCACGGGAACTTAAAAATAAATATAAATCTACTCCAACTATACTAGTGAAGTCCATAATATTCTGGTACATTTATATAAAAGCCAAATCATATTATAACTCTGAGAGATCATAATATCATTATAACATTTTTTATAATTTTATAACAATGTATTTATTTTTCCTAATAGAAGACTAATTATACGAACCCATGTTGTTGCAATCATGCCCATCTTAATAGATTAACAGATCAACAAATATATTGTATCATTCAAAAAAATGAAGACAAACCATGAAGCATTCAAAAAATCGTCAAGCCACTAATAACCAAAAAGTAAAAATCAAGCTCGATGATCTCTTACGAATAAAATTGTGTAAAAATGATAGATATGCCGCTAAAACATAAGCCACGATCGCCGACGAACATGCAAAACTAGATCCTTGATATGCGGGGTCATGCTAGTTCACCCATTTAACCTTATATGAGTATTATAGAATAACCTAAACTATGGAGTAAACACTAAACTAGTAGATCCATGAGGCCACGTTTCTTGAAATATTTCACAAAGCAATGATGCTCAATGACAAAATCGAGTTATATTTTTAACCTAAAAAAATAATAATATATTCACACTAACATACAACAAATGTTATGAATATGAATTTGAGTATATTGCGTCTTTCAATGCATATTTATTTAAAGCAAATACATATCAATGAGCATGCATAATATAACTACAAAGACGAATTCAAAAATATCAAACAAGTGAGCAAAAAAAATAAAAATAAAGAATGTGTACTGTGACAAAACCTCAACGGGGCAACATACAAATTTTCTAGTGCGACAACCTTAAGCTCAAATACTAACCAAGGTAAAGATAGGTTATCAATATCTAGGTTATCAATATCTCGGTCAGTGATAGAAAAACACCAAACTCTTCGATTAGAAGCCACAACTTCGAATGTTTTTATACCAAAATGACAATATCAAATTCTACAAATTCCACAACATATATGATCATTAGATACTTTTATTTGAAAAACAAGGTATATATGATTCATGGAGATTTTTTAATAAATAGGAAAAAAATTGTGGAACAACAAGCTCGAGGTCGCGCTCGGTAAAGATAAAAAAAATTAACATTTCCCAATCCAAGTAGGATATTGAAAAAATAGTGATGGTAAATTATGTCATTAATGTCCTAACAATATCAAACAAAATTCTATATGGCATAAAAAATCGTGCAATAATACAATGATTTTCGGAGAATTCACAATTGGACTAATCATATGACATATTTTGATTGCTTAATTATCTTGTTCAATGTTATTTGTAAAATAACATATGATAAAGTTAATGGGGAATTAAACATCTAAAATGTCAATAATTTACTGGTAGATTTCGTAAATAAGAAAATATACAAAATTTGAAAAATAATAATGAACATAAAAATGGAATATATATCATGATTGTCTTTAGTTGCAGAAAATTAAAAATATTACGTTTTTTATAATCAATTTATGAAATACTAAATAATCAGTTATTGTTAGACATGAAAATATTATTTCAGGATCGTTGATTTAATGAAAAATCAACGAGTCGATATAATCATATGAAAAATACTATCAAATATCATAACCATATTTAAGATTCACAAATAAAACAACCGTGAATCTATTAGAAAAATATAATATCAATCTCAGACAGTATAAAAAAATACCATAAAAATATATAAACAAATAAACAAATATATATATATATATACAACTTTTTTATTAATTGAAAATATAATAAATATAATAAATATATATTAGAATTTTAGATGTTTTATTTTGTTCTAATTTTATTTTGACTATTTTATTTTGTTCAAAATTTATTAACATCAGTATTTAATTTAGTTTAATATTAATGTATATTTTTATTTTTTAAAAATAATTTATAACTTCTTTTGATTTTAAGAAGCATTAAATATATATTAAATAAAATTACAAAATAAACTAATATATCCCGAAAATACCTAAATACAATCGGATGAATACCTAAATGCAGTACGAAAAATACATCTTCAACAAGATAATTCATAATCGGATTACATAAACAACAATAAAACAACTTCAAGAGCGCTGAAATACTAAGTAGTCACAAAAAATAAAACAGTGACCGTCCATTGATCCAAAACCAAATACCAGACCAAGAAGGTGTCTGACACAAAGCTGCAGGACAAAAATAAAATCCATTAGAATTTGAAAATTGATCCCATAAAATCTTTAACTCATAACGTAGCCTTGGTCTAGAACGCTCGGAAACAACCGATACAAAGTCTTCTTTTATCCGACGATGCTTCGACGGAAAAATATTTAGATACTCATGGAGTCAACGACAACCAAGGCTCGTAAGTACCACCAAGAATATGACCACTGGAATACCAAATACATCAACGATGCTGACACATGTAAAAAGAGACTACACTGAATAACAATCTACAAAAGAATATCTAGAGGCTGAAACCACAACATATATGCTAACCAGAGCAGATCGAGGCAGATCTGAACAAAACCAACCACCAATCATTTCGAAGAAATACGATCGAAATGAAAAGCACGCCATCGGTATCTCCAGCGATAATGGTCGTTAACAAAACTAACGACACTCATAAACCACGGTAACAGACACCACGAATCTACAAAGGAGTTTGAAACCATGGTCGTTGCGCAAGCAACAAAATCGTGAGTGAGCTTACCACAACCCATTTCATACCACGAAAAAACACTCCACACACTTGGAAAAACAAAAAAATATAATACTATGAGAAGAAAGAGAAATAAAATAGAAGTATCATACTATTAGAAAGAGAGAAGAAATTGTAAAAAAAAAAAGAGAAGAAACCATGACTGTGCTCTCTAAGGTTAGAAATAGCGCCCCTAGAGATAACAAAAAGAGTAAAATTTTACATGAACTTGTATTGAGTAAAAATTTGTATTTTGAGATTTAATTTTTATTAAAATTTGTTTCAATTGATTTAATTATTAAATTTAATATAACGTTAATGGATTTTCTTTTAGTTTTCAAAATAAATTCTAGTTTTTTTACAAATTTAAATTTTGGATTAAAACTTATCTCATATAATTTTAGTATTTTTTAATATTTATGAAATTGTACGTGTTTAATATCACATTTTTATATTACTCGATGCCTTTTAAATTTCTACATATGTCTAATTATTTTATTTATTTTCTTGACATATGCCATCCAAAATAGCAAACAATATACAATAATCATTTTTGTTGATATCAGAGGGTTTTCAAATGATAGTGCATACACTTTATTTGTACTTTCACGTTAATAAATAAGAATTTATAATAATTATAATAAAATTATATTTTAATAAATAAAATCATATAATATATATTCATTTTTTTAAAATAATAATAAAAAAATATGTAACTGTTTTAGTATATATATATATATATAATTACATTTGTTTGTTTGTTTGTTTTGTTTCAAACATAAACATATATTAAATAAAAGGTACTCTTATTAGTCCGGACCGTACAATATTTCATATAATTTTATTTTTTGGATTGTAAAAAATCATCATATCTAAGTTTGTTACAAGTCAACTTCACTATGATCATAATTTTATTAAGAAAACGTAAAAATAATATAGACAATCTTAAACCATCAAGTAACGGTTTCACTGATAGTGCTCTCTAGATAAATGAGGATACTCCTAACTAAGATAGTGAACTAAATATAATTGAGGTTTGAATGAAAGTACTATACATGATACCTTTATTGTGATGTAGTTATTCTCGTACATAAAAAAATATTCATTCAAAAATTAATGTACTATTCGTACAACGTATGCAAAAAGATAAATATTATCATAATTTACTTATGCATAGATAAACGATATTAGAGATTACATATTTACATGATGTAAAAGGTAACAAACAAATACAATAACGATATTGATAACAACAAAGTGAACCCACAGTCATCGAGAAGCCTAGTTGGTTTGTTAAAAGTTATTTTGTTGTATATCTATAAACAAGATGACACATATAATAATTATACATTTTTCTATCACGAATATACAAGATTCAATAAAATAAATAAGTAGAAAAAAATTATATGAACCTTAGAAATGACACTTATTGGTTTGAATTTTTGGATCGTAAAAAAATATTATATCCAATTCGGTTACGAATCAACTTCATACGATCATAAATTTATTCAAATTAAATATAATATAGACCATAATAAGTATTTAACCTAAGATTTGAAGCTCACATGTTCGATAAACAACAACATGAGAACAATTTGATGAAAAATCTTTAAAAACCAAGTAACACTTTCATTGACAATGCTAAACGGGTAAATATGGATACTTCTAACTAAGATAATGAACTAATGTAGTTGAGATTTAATGAAAGGATAATATTCAATGCCTTTTACTGTGATGGGTTTATACTCTCGCACACAAAAAACATCCGAAAATTAATGCTCAATTCGTACAACGTATGCTCGAAGATAAATACAATAATCCTTTACTTAATACATTATTATATTATAAAAATATTAGATTCAATAAAATAAATAAGTAGACAAAAATTATGCGAACCTTGAGATAACACATATACTTATTATAATGAGAATAATAACTTAGATGATTAAATCATGCTACAAACTTATTTCTTGTTTAATTTCTTAAATATGGATTATAGTAGTCGAGTTTACGACATCAAATTGCATTCAACCTACAAGAATTGTAAATCATAGATGACAATAATACTCTTCAAATTTTATTAATATAATGTAACACAACAAGATATTATAGTTGGAAATGAGTAATATTAGCATTCTCCCTTACACCAAATCTTTATACTGGTGAAATTAAATGAAAACCTTATATATAGATAAATTGTTGAATAAAAATACCTTATATTTACTAATAAAATGAAATAGGTAATTAATTTTGGCTAAATCATTCTATGATAGATAACACGTATTCTAACGTCATCTTTCATAAGCTTGCGGTACGAAACCATTTGGCTGACTTAGAAGAAACTTTTGCCAATTTGACAAAGATAAATCTGAAATTGAATCCGAAAAAATGCAATTTCGGGGTAAGATCCGGAATTGTTTTAGGTTACATAGTCAGTGAGCATGGTATTGAAGCTGATCTGGTATAGTTAAAGGCTCTGTTTACTATAGCCTCACCAAGAAGAATCAAAGAGGTATAAATATTGACTGGAAGATTGGCAGCGTTGAATAGGTTCATATCGTGGTCCTCGGATAAGTGCGCTCTTTTCTTCTAAGTGCTGAGAAAAGAAAATTGTTTTGACTCGACCCAAAAATGTTTAGATGCTTTTCACCAGATTAAAGAATATATTTCTTTACGGAAGTTTTGACAAAGCCAAATCTGGGGAAACATTATACATCTATTTGGGAGTGTCAGATTTTATGGTGAGTGCGGTTTTAATCCAAGAAGAGGAAAATGTTCCGAAGCCGATATATTACATGAGTAAAAGTCTTCTGGATGCTGAAGCGGTAGCTCAAGTTAGAAAAGGTATCCCTTGAACTAGTTACATCCGTGCGAAAAATAAGGCATTACTTTAGGCTTATTCAATTTTCGTACGAACATCTTTTTCGTTGAAGAACATTATACAAAGGCCCAATATGTCAGGAATGATGACTAAGTGGTCGATTGAGCTTAGAGATTTTAATATTAAATTTGAACCAAGAACTGCTATCAAAACACAAGCATTAACTGATTTCTTAGTTGACTTTCACTATGGTCAGAATGAAATGGAATTTGATAAAGAAGAACTTAGAACATAATAGACTGTCCAAACCGTTGGGGGTTCAAGCTCGTATGGTTGTGGAGCAGGTGTGTAATTGGTATCTCCGGAGGGAATCACAATGTATCAAGCTATCCGATCGGGTTTAAATCATTGAATAATCAAGCCGAGTATGAATCTGCTTCGGTGTGCTTAAGACTTGCTAAATTTTGTGGAGCTAAAAGAGTAAGGCTGATAAGTGATTCACAAATTCTCGTAAACCATGCATTTGGCCGGTCGAGGCAAAAAACGATCACTTAGTAAAATATCTGGGGGTTTTGAAGGCTTTAACTTTGACTTTCGAATGCATCAAATACGAACACGTCCACAGGGCTAGAAATTCAGTGGCTGATTCTTTAGCTAACACATCTTACTCAGGGGAGTACCCTTGGATAGTCATATAAGAAAACCCTTCAATCGTTTAGGGATCCAAATCAGTTGAATGATGTGTTGAAGCCTTCCAAATTTCTACAGGTATAGCAAAGTATTGGAGGAGTGAGATACAAGAATTCTTGGTGAACGACATATTACCAGTTGATAAGGTAATGGCTTAAAAAATACGATTCAAGGCATACAAGTATGTTGTACTCGAAGATGAACGATATAAGAAATATTTTAGTCTCCCTTTACTCCGATGTTTATGATAGGATGAATCACAAATGATACTTTAAGAGTTGCATGACGGGGAAGGATCAGCACATTATGGCTACAAAACATTGATTCGAAGAGTCCTTCTTGCTGGGTATTACTGGTCAAACCTTTCCTCAGATTCTAAGGAATTAGTGTAGAAATGTGATACCTGCCACAGATTTGCTAACGCAATCCACGCATGGGGTATACCCCTCGAATCAATACCCGAGTCTTTACCATTTGACTGATGAGGCATTGATCTAGTCGGACCTTTACCAATGGCATCAAAGGACGATAGACAATCATCGTTGCAGTCGATTATTTTTCTAAGTGGGTAGAAGTTGAGCCTTTAGGAACCAAGGATGTGATCAGATTTATTATCTCTCACATCTGTTGTCGCTTTGGGGTTCCGAGGAAAATTACAATGGATAACAGACCACAGTTCGATAACAAAGAGATGAAAGCTTTTTGTGCGTCAAAGGGGATACAACAATGCTTCTCAACACCTTTTCACCCCCAAGCAAACGACCAAGTCGAGGTGACTAATCGGGAAATTTTAGATGGGCTAAAGAAGAATTTAGAGGGCAAGGATGGAAAATGGCCAGATTATCTAGAAGTTCTCTGGGCTTATAGAACAATTTCTCTGACCGCAATACAAGAGTCATCATTCACACTCATCTATGGAATGGACGCAGTAGTACCTTCAGAATCAATTTTCCCATCATTCAGGATTAGTGAATATTCAGAGGAAACAAATGACAAGGGAAAGTGCACAAAGTTGGACTTGATAGAGGAAAAGAGAAGAAGGGCCCAACTAAATTCTTTACATTATCAGAATCTGATGAGAAGTTGATATGCGTCAAAAGTTAGAAGACGATAATTCAAAGTTGGGGACAAATTTTTAAGAAAAGTCTGCATTCACACGAAAGAAAATAAGCTACTAAAGTTGGTTCCTAATTGAGAGGGTCCGTACACGGTAACAAAAAAGATCAAACTGGGGACCTACAGACTCAAAGATAAAGAAGGGAGAGATCTTCCCCATCCTTGGAGCATTGAGCACCTCAAAGTTTATTTAAAGTGAGTGTGTAAATATGTAAATATATATTTATCAGTTTATGTAAGTATCAGTGGCATACTCTTTCCTACCCTGGTGGCGCATGAAGGTTTTAATAAGGTGCCATAATAGCCAACTTATATATAAAATTCCTTTGCCATCTTAGAACGACTGTCATAGATGTTCATATTTTTGAACTCAAAAGATAGTCCAAAGAAGTTTGACAATTATGTTCATATTTTTGAACTCAAAAGACATTCCAAAGAATTTTGGACAATGACGTTCATCTGTTTGAACTCAACAGACATTCCAAAAACATTTGGACATTAATGTTTATCTTTTTGAACTAAAAAAAGCACTCTGAAGAAAGCGTTCATTATTTTGAACTAAGAAAAGTTTAACGAATATGGATGACGATGTTCATTATTTTGAACTAAACCTGGGTAAAACATGTTCACATAAAATATCTTTTACTTAAAAAACAAGTAGATATACAAAAATTTAACAGGAAAGAGTGTTTGCTCAATCTGAATTAGAGAAAAATTTCATATTAAGAAAGTATTTATTCAGGGGAAAATATGGGTAAAATATTTTCAGGTAAAATATTTTCATACGGGAACTTTTGTATTAAGAAAAGAAGTATGGAAACAGATTTGAAATCAGAGAAATCTCATCAAAAGTTCTTACAATATGAAGATTATCATACAAAATAAAGTCCCACATGTTTATTCTCACAAGTGATCAACAAAACAAGGATTATCACGGTTAAAAATACTATTCAGATGCGGTATTTTCTTTATTGTCTTCCGAAGAGCCATATGCAGAGGAAGGACTTTTTGAGCCACTACTAGTTGCCATATCTTCCATGGGAAACACCTACCGGACGATGTCTCTCAATAACACGATGATAAAGAATACCTAACTTTAAATCATGAAACTTTTCATGCATCTCTCACACCAGGGCGGACTTCATGTTGGCATCTCTTTCTCCAAGACGAGACGTAATACTGGCAGCATACGCGTCCAAATTTTTATTCTTCTCGGTTTCAAAATACTTCTTCAAGATTTGTGGGCTTTAGAAAGCTTTTCGATGTCCGTGACAACCCGTTTAAAATAAAACTTGGTCATCTGAAAAGAATCATAAATATCATCAACAGTAGTGTTCATTTCGATGTCTCTTGTGACAAAGCGCTCCATTTCATCGTCAAACTTTCCTTTTTCCTCGGTGAGTTAAGTCTCTAAGGAAGTGATTCTGGATAAGCGATCAACGAACGTCTTTTTCTCTTGAGTTAGCTCATCCTCAACCTTCTTCAATTAGGAAGATGTATTTTTCTCCTTGCTTAGTTCGTCCTTCAAGCTTTCCACTTCATTTTTCAAGTTAGTTACCTCAATGGCCAGTTTCTTTACTTCACCCTTTCTCTGGAAGATTTCATTTTTGTAACAATCTTTGCGATTAGCTTTCCTTTTGAGGAGAGCAGCGACACAAAGCAATTTATTCAACTCGTTGGCAACAAATTCGTTTTCATTAACGTCAAAGTAAGCTGAGTCAGGGGAGAGATGTTCACCTTTCTCAAGAATTTCTTCTTGACCAGTAGTTTTCTTTTTCTGTAGGAAAAACTCTCCTCCAAAATATGTGTCGACTATAATGACTTTCTCAATGAGGGTAAGCTCAGACAAGTTGTGTTGTCACTTTCCTCCCCACTATCGACTATTTTTTTTTCTTCAGCAGTAAGCCTTACAGCCCCTGCTATTCTAGCTGGTCTTACTTCAACCGAAGTTTTGTTGTGAGCTTCATCATTATTGTTCGCATATTGGTTTTCCTTTTCCAGTTTTCAAATTGATTTTTAAGACTAACATTTGATTCTTTAAGTTCTATAATTTTTTTATTAAGGTCATTATTTTTTCATCCAATTCTTCAATATGTTTGACGGGTTCACTATTTTTTTTAAATTTCTTCAATATGATTGACATATGTTTGATCTATATAATTTTTCTGAAAAATTAATTTTTTTTTGTTAAAATATAGTTGCAGAATTACGTATAATTGGGTTGTGAAAATAAAATCTTATATGTGATAAAAAAATGGGTACCCGAATTACATGCTAACTTGTTATGGTATTACAATTATAATGGTTGCAATAATAGAATTTTAATTGTGAAAATATAAAAATAATTGGTTGCATAATCAAGTCGTAAAAGGTTATAGAATTATGAGTAAGATGGGTACGAAATAGTTTATTAGTTACCAAAAAATATTAAAGTTACCTATTGATTTTGATTCTTGAAATGTTTGAATTATTCCTTAAGATTTTTTATTTGTTCTTTGAGCTTGATGTTCTCCGACATTTCTTTCAAAATGATATCATCTTGTTTATATCTTTCCAAAGCTCTTAGAGTATGTGAGTTTGAGTTTTTTCGCAGCCTCATTTCAAATATATTGTTGTTTATTTTGTTTTTCTTCTTTTTTGGACCATTGATTGATGGAATATGATGCCTAAAAACCGACCAAAATATCTCTTTCGTCACTTTGAGCATCCCTTTCATTTATTTATTCATCAACATGTATTAGTTGTTGATCTTTTTCAACATCAACACTTGCATCCCTTTAAGCCGCAATTACTTGATTTGTAAATGCCAACCTTTATGTATTTGTTAATTGAAGTTATTCCATGTTAACCTACAATCATAATAGGATTGTTTAAAATAATTTATGTGAAGTGAAAATGATTTTTAAACTTTCATTTTTCAATGATATATTTTGGAATATGTGAATCAGTTTCAGATTACATCTACTCTCCAATGTGAACCATTTGAAGCATCGTCGTATACTTTTCATTCCTTATTAGTATAAAATTTAATGTTTGTGTGTTCTATATATACTTTATTATATATATATATATGTGGATTTGTACTTACCACAAGACCAATTGTTACTTCTCATGTACTTTCGTAGTATGTTTTTTATTAAATTTATTAGCTCGTCTCCTATTGTTTATGCCTAGTCATACTCATTGATTTTTGAAAATCTTCAACATATTTTATTGTTAAAGTAGCTAATATTTCTCCAAATGTTGTGAAAAGTAGTGTTGTATAAACATACAATATGATGAGTAAAACTACATCTTTGATATCACATTCTCCTCATAAAGTTTTGGCCAACTTTATTGCATCGTGCAAAAACATTTGTAAGTGTTACTTTGAGTTGCGAATTTATGTGCAATTTTGTTGCAGATAATGTGTTGACTTGTTGCAAAATTACGAGTAAATTGGTTACGATAATATATTTTTAGTCGCTAAAATAAACAAATTAATTTTTTTATTACCTTTATCTTTTTTTTATAAGCTTAGAATTTGGAAAATAGATTTTGATAATTCTTGATTGTTTTTTTTTTTCATCTGAAGAAGATTTATTTCTTCTTTTGTTCATATTACCTGTTCTTTTATGATTTAACTCACAAAATAGGCATTGCATCTTTTGTTGTAAATGTAACATATTTTTCACATAAAATATAAACTCTATTCTTAAATTTAAAAGATTTTATTATTTGAGTTATGACCTCCGAGTTATTCATTGAAGCAAGAACGATGTGCTTATGATCATATGCATCTTTAATGAGATAGAATAAAAATGTGTTTCCAAAGAATTTATGTGAGCTTCTCTTATTGGTCTTGAATGCAACAACTGAATTGTAGGTTTAAGTAATGATTATAAAAATATTGATCCTTTTATCATTTTTCTTCTATATTACAAATTCAAATACATGTAAATTATTATTAGAAAGAAAACCAATTACTCATATTGATAAAGAACAAAATAAAAACTGATATGGGAACTGCTGTAACTTGGTTGCAAAAATATGTGCAAAATGGTTGCAATTTTTTTTGTTAGGTGTACCTAACAAAATAAAAATTAATATGGAAACTAGTTTAGCTTGGTTGCGGATATATGTGCAAAATGGTTACGAAAAAAGTTTGTTATGTGTGAAAAATTAAAAGACAAACCAATATAGAAACTAATGCAATTAGGTTGCGACAATACGTGTAAAATGGTTACATAAAAAGTTTGTTAGGTGTGAAACTTGATAAAAAAAATTAGGTTTTAAAAATTAGAGTTACTTGGTTGCTGAATACGTGTTGAAAAGTTGCAAAAAATGGAAAAAAATCATCTAGAACCTTCAAACACATAAACAAGCAGTTTCCAGGTTACGAATTGTAATGTTGGCTACGTAAAAAGACATATGAATCATCAAAACCAAACACGGATAGTTTGTAGATCATGCATGTTAGTTAGAAACACAACAAGTAAAATATTTAAGTTTCGTAAAAACCTAATCTAGCAGAAGCGTTATGTTAAGATCTTTCAGAATTTATTGAAATTAGTTGCATGAATTTGTAATTTGAGAGTTGTGATTTTAGAGAGAGGACGTGAACGTGAAACATAAATAAAAAGATGTGAGTTTTGTCTATTTATATCTAAAAGATATTATTTAAAGATCTTAGGCTCAAAGTGGTTTTTGGAAAGCTTCAAAATTGGTGTGATTATTGGTAATTTAAAACTTCTCACTAATTTATCCATTATATTATTACAACAATAATAACTTTTTTTATATTTAATTATGTAATAAAATAATATTTGTTATTACTTGTTAATAATATGTGGTCAATAAATGATAAAAAGCACAAAAAAAAACAAACAAATAAATATATATTTTTTAGAGAAAATAAAACTTCATTTCATTAAAAACTTTATACATGCAGGCCCAAAATTTGAGCTCGATAAAGTCTTAAGGAAGACAAAACAATAAAATTAAAAATCGGTGGTGAAGGTTCTCACAAAGAAAATTTCAAGCTCGAAATTTAAAATCTGTCTAAAGAGATGTGTCTAGGGAGATTATGGAATAACAGAAAAATGCGTTCGAAAATTTATAAATCAATATAGGGAAAAAACAAATTCTCAGAGGGACGAAATTTCTAAGAGATTACTTGAAGCTCAAGAGGCAAAAGAGCTAGGATTGAGTAGAGCATCGAGACTTTAATTGATGAAATCCATATTAGATGATTGTTTGAGAGTCTCAGACCATGGGAAGAGTGAAGTGATCCCTCTGAACGAGTGAGAAGAGATGAACTGTGAGCACTAGGACAGATTGATCGACAAGCACGATGCAGAGTAATATTATAAAGCTGATGTTGATAAAGATTAACATTGGATTCCCTAAAAAACTTTAAGTCAAGAAAAATTCTGCTTGAGAAGAGGTAAGTTAATCTTAGTAATGATAAGTAAAGCAGTAATATATATATATATATATATATATATATATATATATATAATATCAATGATCTTTAATTTCTAAAGAGGTCTCTAATTGTGGCTAATTACAAGTTGTCTTGAAATAAAAATAACTTTGAGATGATTTGGTAGATTGATAGTCTTTATGTCTTGCTTTTGTTTGCATTTCAAAGTTCATTTAGCTAACCAGTCAACAACCCCGTTCTAGCTTCTTGTAAATATAGGTGATAGTTAAGGTTGTAGATATTAGTGTCTTACAACATTTTAAAAGATCAGCGAGAAACTATGGGGATTTATGACTTAGGAGTAACATATGGTATTTTTGAATTAGTTTTAATGTCTATATCATTTATGTTCATTTTGTAGCAGAGAATAAGGCCATCCAGTAAGGATCTGCATTCTACAGATATTGGAGTTTGCTTACCATAGAATATAACTATTGCAACTATAATTGGACCTTTATGGTTTCTAATTATGACACCATCCAAGGATTCACCATTAGTTATAAAACTAGCATATATATTTTAAATCTAGCTTCTAAAGGACGATTCCAGCTAGTGATAATAAGTATTCTAGGAAAGTTTGGGTGATTGAAGCAACTAATGTCAAAAGAAATATCATCGTCAGTGTTCCAATGCTTTCTTTTAGGAGACCAGACTGATCTAAACTTATAAGAATTCTACTAACATGAATAATAATATTGTTAGCTAAATTTAGTCCGGTTTTTAGATTTCCAGATAGACCATGTAATTATATGAAGTAGATTGTACGTACATGAATTTCGTTAGGAGATGATTCAAACCAACAATTGATTATGTGGTGTATAATCATATGTTAACCGATTCTTAGGTTGAATAAGCAACCAAAATGTCTCCAGACCTGCCAAACAATTTGACAATTAACAAAAAACATGATTAAAAGCTTCTAAGTTTTTACAGTGTTGGCATTTAGATGCTAAGGTGATATACCTGTGTTGCATGATATGGTCTATCAGGATCCAGTTGTGAAGCATCCTCCAAGGAAAGCATGAACATTTCTTAGGAATAATGATGTTCTAAATTCTTTTATAAGTTTTAGTTATGTCTCATTTGTTTTTGATATTGTCATAGGTAGCAATAGTGTTGTAAGAGCCATATTTAGATAGAGTCCAATATATATTATCCTTAGTATTATCTTTTATCGTAAACTTTTGGATTATGAAAATATCATAAGGGATGACCACTTTTTGAAGTGTATTGATATTCCATGTACCATTAGAGATGAAATCTTTAACTTGACCTTGAGAATATCATGAGTTATTCTCAGTCAGATGCAAAGAGATGAAAGGCCTTGAATTACATAAGCTATCCAACCAAAACTCAACATTTCTTTTCCCACGCATCCAAACTGATGACGCAGCGGAAACAGAAGAATCAACGATAGATGAAACCCTAATTCAAGAGTAACATGATGAAACCCTAATCTAAGGGTAACAATAATTGAAATTTTCAGAGATAAAAAATATATTATTCCAAAAACTTAAAATAACTTAAGGTATATGAGGCTTTATATAAGAGCTTCTCAAAACCCTAAATTATAATACAAGGAAATAGAATAAATATTTTAAAATCAAATCAAATCTTAATACAATTAGATTTGATTTAAATACATAAGATATTTGAATAAAATAAAATAAAATAAAATTAAAAAGGCTTTTGTTTGGACTTTCTGGGCTACATCACAAACTATGAATTTCTTTGGTATAGGTCTGATGTTCAATAATATTTTCCAAGAATAAGAGTTGTTTAAGGTAAAGTTAACCTGCAATAGATACTTGTTCCTATAAAATTTATTATGCATGTTTTTAGCCTAAATGGAGTTGTTTTTCCTGAATTTATGCCAGATTTTGCATGAGAATGAAATTTTCATGTCTACTAAGTTTCTGAGGTTTAAGCCACCTTCATCATAAGACAAGAATAAGTTTTTCCTTGAAGACCAGTAAATTGCTTTGTGATTTTCAGTAGTACTCCATACATAGTTGTTGCAAATGCTTTCGATTATTTTAATTACTGCTTTAGCAAGATGAAGGCTTTGTATATGGCAATAAGGAGTGACATATATGACAGGTTGAAGGAGTCTGAGCCTGCCCCCATAAGACAAGAAGGTTTTGTTCCAATCAGTGGTTTTAGTCTGAGCTTTGATATAAGATCCTCAAACTAGTTAACCATGACTATGTTGTTGATGTTGATACCCAAGTAGTTTAAAGACAATATTTTCATATTGAATCGAGTATTATTCTTGAGGTTATTAATTCTTGAAGGTGAGATTCTTTTTTATGCAAAAAAATTAGATTTTTCTTTGTTGATGGTGCGACCATAAGCTTCTTGGTATTGATTCGGGATATTATTGATGTTGTGGAGGCTAGATGATGATCCATTGGTGAAGATTACAATAGCATCACCAAATGCTAAACATGAGATAAATGTAGAGTCATAAATTTTTAATTTAATACTATTACCGTGTGTGTACATATGATTTAGACTTTTTATTAAAAATTATTCAGCAAGGTTAATGATACCATGGCATAAATGATCCCCTTGTCTCAATCCATTTGTTGATTTGAAGATTAAGCTATTTATTTATGATAACTGAGAAGCTGGTTTTGCTAGTAAGACATTGAATAATGTCTATGAGGATTGATTGAAACCAAAAGTAGCAAGTATCTGGTTGAGGAATATAAATGAAAGCTTATCAAAGGATTTAGTCATGTCTAACTTAAAGATAAGATTACTCCCTCAGCATCTTTGTTTAAGTCATGAATTATCGCATACATTAGTATAATATTGTCTTGTATTTGTCTTCCTTTGATAAACCCACATTGTTATTTAGAGATGATATTAGAAAGTATTCCAGAAATCCTGTCACTAAGTAGTCTTGATAGGATTCCATTGAAGACTGTACACAAACTATTGGGTCTGAAATCATTCCAACATTGAGGGTTATCTTTCTTAGGGATGCGAATGATAGTTGTAGCAAAGCTTCATTGAGGAACATATTCCCCATGAAAGAATTCTCTTACAGCATTGCAGAGATTTTAGCAATGATTGACCACTACTCTGGTTTTTTACATGAAATTCATCAACTCCAACCATACTTGTTGACTTAAGAGCTTGGACCATGTTGAGAATTTCATTACATGTAGGATGTAACATCAATGATGTCTTGTCCTTATAAGTAATAAAGTTGGGAATGGTATTGTGCAGGTTGGGCATCATCTATGATCAGTAATGAAATATATGAAATGATCAACAACAGAATCACTTAAGGTCTTAAGGTCTTCAATCCAGATATTGCTTACATTTATCTTATGAATATGATTTCTTATTTGTTTTTGCTTGACATGATTCTGAAATGCAGTTAAGTTTATATCTTCATTGAAAGCCCATTTTGTGTTAGCCTTTTGTTTCCAGTAACTGTCTTCCCTGCCCAATAGTTGTGTATGGTGAGCTTGGGATTTAATCAAGTTTTTCTTGTCCTCTTGCTTCTTAGAATCTGCAAAAAATCTTTCAAAGAAAAAAATTCTTATTTAGATTGAGATATTCAGTAAATATATTTTCAAAAGTTTGTTTATTCCATTCCTTAAGAAATATTTTTAACCTTTTTAGTTTATGCCAGAAAGAAACTAGAAGAGGACCAACCATAGGTTCATTCAAGTTACTTTCAATATATTTAGAGTAGTTAGGAATGAGTAGCCACACATATAGGAATTTTGAAGATGATATGTATTTAGTTAAATTACTAGAGAAATTGACGAGGAAACAAGAGTGATCTGAGCTTGTTCTTGCAAGATGCTTAGAAATTGTTGTTTCAAAGTTGTTTGACCAAGTGTTGTTATGTAACACGCGATCCAGCATCTTCCACTTGTGATAATTAATCTAGGTATAGGTAGAGCCAATAAAATTAGCATCAATTATATTGCAGTGAATTATCAAGTCATTGAATTCATCCATGTTTTGTGTGCAAAGAGTTTTGAATATAATTGTTCAGTTAGGGTTGAAATGGTGTTAAAGTCACCCATTATAATCCAAGCTTGAGACCTATCCTTAACATATATTAGGTTATTCAATAATTCAGTCATAAGGTTTATGTTACATTTGTTATAAACAATTGATGTTAGCATAAAAATATTAAGAGCTAAGTAGGCACCTGTAGGTGGATAATTTGATCATAGCTTCCAAGATTTCCACTTTAAAATATTCAAAGACTCTGTAGCTTTATGTCTAGTTTCAAACTCATGAACGTTTTAAAAAACAATTACAGGAGCAGTTGCAGTGAATGACAGATTGCAATAAAGTATGGATTTTAAAAGAGATGTGTCTTGGATTGAAGGGTTATTAAAGGTAGTAATCATGAGGTTATTATCAAACATGTTAATTAAATCATTTCTTACATAATCACTTAAGGTAACATATAAGTCTTTGCTTGATGTAAGATTAATAGAATGAGAGGTTTCTTGTAGTTGAGTATATATTAATTTGGAATGAAATTTGTGTATAAGGGTCCGTGGGTAACTTTTTGAGTATGAATTATTGAGTTTGTTGGTGGCTTATTGAAGCTTGAGAAGGTAAGGTATATGATTTTTAAGATTGTAATGAAACTTTGGGGCGGGGTTATGAATAATCTTGTATATGAGCCTTAACAATGATGGATTTAATTTTACGGGGAGGGATAGTCTGATGATCTGAATGTTGGATTGGTTTAGCCTTGGTAACTCTTCTACAATCGTAGGATTTGTGCCCAATATGACAACATTCTATGCAATAATGTGTCTTTGCACCATAAGTAATAGGCTACCATAATCATGTTTCATTCTCAAAGTTAATCCAAATTTTAGGGATATGATCCTTCAAGACATCTAGCTCTATTAGAGCCATACAATAGTTATACATGGCTTTGTTTTTCTTAGGCACCCAAAGTCGAAGGGGATTCCCTTAGTTTTTGCAATAGCTTTAATAGAATCTACTCGGTACATGTATGTTTGGATTTTTGGGAAGGTTATCCAAGTATGCGAGATATGTGATTCTTTCTTTCGATTAAAATTTGGGATTCAATTTTAAGATTCTCGTAGTGAACTGAGCCACAACCCACACACTTACCCTATGTAGCCTTTTAAGGTTCTCTTGAAGATCCATCTTTATCAATAGATGTCCAGAGTCCCATAATGCAAGGTTGAATTTACCTTTAAATCCTAAGTTATCAAAGAACTTTTGGATATCAGCCAATTTAGGTCGACCCCGTAGCAAATTTTTTAATTAGAGTATGGTTGTCTGAGGTCTCCGGTAGATGTTTATCTTTGATTGTGCATTCAATATTTGGGTAATTATATTTGGAAGAGAGTCTAATATCTTCATAATTGCTTTTTTAGGGTTGACATCCTCCGTAAAATATTTTTCAAGATTTCCAAAACTAATATTTGGTATTCTTTGGTCAAACATAGGATCATTTCTAATCGAAGGATAATTGTTTAGGCTATCATGATTGTGTTGATTTGGTTTGGTAGACTTGGGATAAAGACAATAAGTTTTAGTTGATAGTTGTATCATGTTGATGATGCATCTTTGAGACAGATGAATTGTATTCTTTTATATGTACTTACATCAAAGCTTGATTACTAACTGACTCCATATGTTTTGCGTTAGCTTGGATGGTTTTGTTTGGATTCTGCCATCGTTTTGACGATTGATGGTTGACAAGCAGCCAGATCTTCAGAAAATGCCAAAACAACACGGTGAAGCAAAAAGAAGAGGATGAAACAACGTGAAGAAAAAAACACTTTTTTGATGATCAAGAAAGTATTTCTAGAAAGATAATCCTTTTTAAAAAATTCTAATATATTTATATATACAATAATTTTATTTTATTTATTAATTGTATATCTATTTTAATGTACAAATAAATTTGTTTGAGTACAAAAATCACTGGATCGATCGAAATCGAATCACAAAAATCAAATTGTTTTTATTGAAACATATTTTTTTATAGGTGGAGTTAATTCAGATTTTATCTAAATGTTATGCACATTGGACAACTAAAAATTGAAGTTGCTTTTCTCCAAGAATCAGTCACAACTGAGCTTTGATTATCAAGATCCCTTTGATAATTCTTCTTCTTCTGTGGTATAGCTTCACGATCTCCGTGAGTTAATGAAAGGCCTTTCAAAATATTCCACTCTTTGTAGACCTGCTGATCTTGATAGCCAATTTCCTCCCCTACATCAACAAGTAGCATTTCAAACCATCAGAGACAATCCTACTTATAAATTTCCAAAAAGTACAGAATTCACTGTCCTAAAAAAGACTTATGCAGAGTTATTCTCATCAACATCTGATAAAGGAATTCATGAAGAGGTTATTTACGGTACTGAAAAGAGTTTTCCTTGCGTGAATTTTACTGAAAAAGATAAAGAAATACTTAAATCTTGTTTAAACATACTCTAGTGGGGAAGTTCTCTACTGGTAAGCCCAACTTTGAGGTTTTGAAGACTTTCTTTGAAATCTTCAACTTTAAAAGTGATTACAGTATCACCAATGTGGATGCTAGACATGTGTTCATATAGTTAGGGTCTTTGGAGGATCTTAAAAAACTCTGGCGCAGAAATGTCTGGCCAATTGGAAACAAGACTATTCGTCTTCTTAAATGGTGTCCATTCTTCAATGTGAATTATGAAAATCCGGTCACTCCTGTTTATATCAAGCTTCATAACTTGCCAGAGCACATGTATAATGAGAAAACAGTTCATAACATTGCCAAAGGCCTTGGGTCTCCTCTAAATGTCTGGGTTCCTCACAAGAACCAGACCAGGGTTAACTTCTATAGAATCTGTGTGGAAATGAATGTCTCTAAGCCTATGCCTAAAAAGCTATGGGTTTCTTTTGGAAAGGAAGGTTTCTGGCAAGAGTTGGCCTACGAAGTTTACCCTGAGTACTGTAATTCTTATTACTATTTGGGTCAATCTGATAAGAAGTGTAAGAAATTGAATCTTACCAAGGAAAATACTACTGAGACTGCCACTGATGCTTCTGTTGGGACACTTTCTAAGTCTTCAAATGAACTTTTGTCTACTAAAGCTGGTGCTTCTCCTGATTCTTCAAGTAATCCAAATCTGCAAGATGAAGCAAACAAGATGAATGAACCTATCCCAAGTAATACTACTTCAAAGATTAACTCTATTATTGTTCAGAAGCTTACTGATAATCCTTCATCTCAGTTGGATAATTCTACAGTTGTAATTCCAATTGATAAGATGAATAACGTATCTGAAGGGCTTAGTGATCATGAAGTGATTGAAGCATTTCATATGATTGACTTAGGTATTCAGAACAGTCAATCTTCAACACATGCTAATTCACCATCTCCTTCAAATCAAATTACTGGGAGTCTTCCTGCTTCTCCTATATCAATTAAAGAAAATAATGTTAGTGAAGAGAAAAGACCTGAAATAAAAACAAACAAGAAAGCTAAAGTAACTAATAAGATTAGAACTTCTAAACGTGTGCACTTCAAAGGTACTGCAAAAGCACCAATTTTTAAATGACTATCAAAATTCTGAGTTGGAATCTTCGTGGATTGGGTAATAAAGACACTATGGTCAGACTTAAAGCTCTTAAAAGGTATGAGAATCTTGATTTTTTGGCTATTCAAGAGCCTCTTATCAGTAGTACTAAGAAACTGGGTTTTTATAATTCTTGTAGTAATATTTCTAATAAAGTTTGGGTTTTTTTGGAAGGATTGTTTTATGGTTGACATTATCCACAATGAGGAGCAACTCCTATATTTTAATGTGAAGTACAAACTTACTAATAAGAATTTCTGGGTGTCTGTCGTTTATGCTAAATGCTCAAGGCAGGAGATGATGCAATTGTGGGACTGTCTCAGGGCTATTGAGGATGGGTATACTGAGTGACTCATTTTAGGAGACTTTAACACTATTTCTAACTTTAATGAGCAACTAAACGGAATTTTTAATTGTCTTTCTAGTATTGAAGACTTTAATAACTTCATGTTAGATTGTAATCTATGTGATGTAGGGTTCTTAGGCAACAAGTTTACTTAGACGAATGACATGCAAATGATGAGGCTAGACAAGGTCATTTATAATAACATTTGGCATATTTCCTTTGAATCTACCAATGTTATTCATCTTCCTAAGACCTGCTCTGACCACTCACCCCTCAGTGTCACTATCTCCTCTGAGTCTCTCAGGGTTAAGGAGTCTTTTAAGTTAATGAATATGTGGGCTTTACATGAGGACTTTCTAAATAAGATTTCTTCTAGTTGGGTTGTTCAAACTATGGGAATCTTATTTTGAAATTCTGTAACAAGCTTCAGTGACTAAAGGTTGATCTTAAGCTATGGAATAAGGAGGTTTTTGGTAATATTTCCGACTCCATCATTGAAGAGGTTATTAGTCTTAAAGAGTCCATTTTTCAATATAATAACTCTAAAGAAGATAAAAATCTTCTGGATGTGGCTAAATATACTCATCAAAACCTTCTAATTAAAGAAGAGATGTTTTGGTAGTAAAAGACTCATGCTCAATGGCTTAAAGACAGTGATAAGAACATTGCTTTCTATCATAGACGAGTCAAGAAGAGACATAGAGCTAATAAGATTCAAGGAATCTAAGATGGTACTGGGTGGATTGATGATCCTAATCTGATTGGGGATTCTGTTGTTTCCTATTTCAAGGACATCCTATTAGACACTCCTAATCCTTGGATCCTAATATCCTTCAAGACTTTATTCCTAATCTGGTGAAGGATCATGAGAATCAAATGATTATGGCTTATCTTACCAAGCTTGATATCTACTCTATTATCAAATCTCTCAATCCTAATTCTTCTCTTAGGCCTGATGAGTTCAATGACAGGTTCTATCAAGTCTGTTGGGACATTATCTCTGATGATCTTCTGGATGCTATTGGGTTTTTTTTCAAGGATATCGTAGTTCCTAAAAGGGTTCATGCTACAACTATTTGTATTATTTCTAAAACTTCAAACCCTAAAATTTGGAAAGATTTGCGTCATATTAGTCTTACTAATATGCTTAGTAGGATTGTGTCTAAAATTATTAATAGAAGGCTGTGTATGGTGCTTCCTAACCTAATCTCTGATGCTCAATGAGCTTTTGTAGTGAGCAGGGATATTCATGAAAATGTCATTCTTGCTAAAATATTGACTTTCGACTTAAACTTAAATGCTAGAGGGGGCAATGCTATACTGAAATTGGATATGGCAAAAGCTTTCGACAGGATGGACCACACATTTTTGCTTTGTGTTTTGGAAAGGTTTGGGTTTAGTATGGATTTCATCAAGCTGATTGAGAAAGGCATTGACAATTTCCATTTCTCTGTGATTGTCAATGGGGAGGCTAAGGGGTTCTTTAAACCCAATAAAGGTCTAAGGCAAGGTGACCCTTTGTCACCAAGCCTCCTTATTCTAGCAGAAGAATATCTACTCAGAAGTCTGGTCAAAATTGCCCACGACTATCCTACTACTGTGTTTAAAACTAGGAGCAAGCTAAGCATACCTGTCCTGGCGTTTGATGATGATCTTCTGGTTTTTTGCAATGGTGCTATTCCTTCTTTTGCCAGAGTGTTGAACCTGTTAAAACACTACGAAGAATGTTCTGGTCAGTTAATCAATAAAGAGAAATCTAAGGTAATTTTGGGCAACAAAATTCTACCTCAAAGGATTTCCAGTTTGGAGAATTTTCTTGGCTTTAAGCATAGTCAGCTGCCATTCAATTACTTGGGTTTACTGTAAGTAAAGCTAATTATGTTAGAAACTTTGAGAATATTCTGTTCAAGATTAGAAACAGAATTAATGATTGGGACAAAACTACCTTATCTTTTGAGGGAAGGCTTTTGCTAATACAATCTATTTTATATCATATTTCTGCTTATTCCCTTCAAAATTCTGTTATGCCTAAGTCTATTATTGAAAGAATTAATATTCTGTTTAATAAGTTTCTCTGGGGCACTAAGAATGACAAGGCAGCTATGATCTGGTCTTCTTGGGATAAGGTTTGCAAAACTTTTGATGAGGGTGGATTAAATGTTAGAAAGTTGGTGGACATTCAGGAGGTCTTTTCTTATAAGTCGTGGTTCAAGTTCAGGTCTCAAAAGTCTATTTGGGCTAAGTTTATGATGAACATAGAGTTGGTCAGGTCAATGAAAAGGTTTGATCCTACTGGTTAAATGTTTCCTGGGAATTTTCTAAACTGTATTATAATATGGTCACTGATGTTAATGATATTATAAAGATTTCACTTAAAGAAGACCAAGAGGATGCTATTTTATGGTCTTTGTATAAGGAAATTCACTTTAATTTCAAAAATACTTTTGAAAAGCTAAGAAAAAAGAGAAGTTGTTCTCACCTGTTTCTCAAGACTTGGAATACCATCACTCCTCGTAAGTGTTCTATGCTCCTTTAGAGAGTTCTTCTTAATTATACCCCTGTTGATACCATTTTACAAAAAAGAAGGTTTCAGTTAGCTTCAAAGTGTTGTTCTTGTAATAACATCGAATCAGTTAACCATGTTTTTGTGAATTGTAAGCATATGTGGAATGTGTGGAAGCATTATGCAAATTTATTCAGTATTCAAATTCACATAAATATTAATTTTCATCACCTAATTAGAATGTGGTATTGGTCATCTGACAAAAGGGTTCATATTAGGACCATTTTGCCTCCTATTATTGCTTGGGTCATTTGGCAATCCAGGAACAAGATGGAGATTGATGGGACTAGTTTCAATAAAGGCTCTATGATTATTCATATTAACAAGATGTTGGTTGGTTTGGATGGGTCTGGTCTTTTTAAAAGGAAGCATTGAGGAACTGACAAGAATGTGGGTATTAATCTAGGATGTTTTAACTTTCTTAACACCCCAGAGTTTCACTGTCTCTAGCTTGGAAATGTCCTAAATTGAATAAGTTCAAACTAAACTGCGATGGAGCTTGTGGTCTAACTGGAAACTCCAGTGGTGGTGGTCTTGTCAGGGATAGCAAGGGGGCCATTATTTTTGTTTATGGTCGAATTTATGGAAATGGGTCTCCTATAATCGGTGAGTGTCAAGCATTACTGGACGACCAATTGCTATGTTCTGAGAAAGGAATAAACTGTCTCGACATCGAAACAGAATCTTCTGTTCTCATCGAATTTATACTCTATGGAAGGTGTCCTTGGTTTCTTATTTCTACGCTTAAGTGTTGTCGAAATTTACTATCATCTAAGATGAGAATTACCCAGATTTATCGTGAACAGAATGAATCTGCTAACTAGATTGCAAAAGAAGCTTTGAAATCCAACCAGAATCTGGATTTCGACAACAACATGACTCCTTCTTATTTAAGAGCCATTGTTTTTCTGGAAGGATTGGGGACAAATTACTTGAGATGTGACCCCAATCCCTAAGTGTATAGTATGGGAAAGGTAGAAAGTGTACCTGATTTCGAGTTTTTAATTGTCCGCAACTTCAATCAATTTGTAGAAACGGAATTTCGGTCTTCAATGGTTCTTAAGGCTTCGTTCTGATCTGTTAGGGAAGTATCGTTTTCAGTGGCTGGATTTTCGTCGTCTGGGCAAAGGATTCATGATAATCGGTTCGATGATGGGGTTTCAGAGTCTCTTTGTTTGGATTTGGCAAGGGTTTCTGTGTTTAGAGTTTGGCTTTGACAAGAGTTTCTGCTTAAGCATGCTGAATTTGGCAAGGGTATTTGGTTGATTTGATTTGGCAAGGGTTTCCGCTTATGCATATTGGATTTGGCAAAGGTTTTTGGCTGATTCGATTTGGCAAGGGTAATCGGTTTCTTGATTGATGTTATTGGGTCTTGTTGAGGAATGAAAGATTTGTTTGGCTTGAAAGGGTTTTCTCTGAAGATGGTCGAAGAATGGAGGTTAGGGATTGCTAATCTAGGGTTCTGTCGTACTTAATCTATGTCTGTTGGACTTTTGACTTCAATTGGGCTTTGACCCTTTTGCAATGTTTTTAATTGTCATTAATAAAAGGTCCAAATTTGTGAAAAAAAGAAGATTTTATCTAAATGTTCTAATTAGAAAACGGACCGATATTGGATATAAAAGGTTGATTTCCTCCTATTGATACTAATAATTTTATTGGAAAATTCACTATTGAAAAATTACAAAAATGGTCCGATAAAGGGCTTCATAAACAGTTATAGAATAAATTTACAGGCCCATTAAACAAAACAAAAGGTCTCTCATCTCTCTCGACGGGGCGTCTCTACTGTCCTTACTCCTTCTAGACTCCACAACTTTTTCTTTATCTCCTTCAGGTAACCATTTCCATTTCCATCTTCTCCTTCTTCTTTTTCCTGTTAAGCTCTTCAACTTACTATTAAGATTCGAATACGTTTTTAATATTAGCAGCTCTTTCTTCTGTTCTTTTTGCTCAGTTTTCAGTTTCACGAAGTGAGAACTTTTGTTGTTGATGTTGTTGTTGTTCTACTTCTATAATTTAACTATCGTATCAACCTAGTTGTGTTATTATGTTTGAGACTCAGTTTCGAGTTTCGAGAAATGGGGTTGGCTCTCTCTAAGTTGATATAGCCATTAAAGTAGATTAAAGAAGGAAATGGAAGCTACAGTAGGTGCTAACTGTGAAATGGACTCTTGTCTGTAGAAGTTTATATAGACATTGTAGCTTTAACCGTGCTGATTTAACTTCCAGGGTGCTGTCTTTATGTGTAAATCGAATGAATTGAGTCCTAATTTCTTTGTGTTCTGTTGCAATTATGGGCTAATGCTCATATCTAGTGATATCCTGAACGTTATAGTTTGATTGACGCTGTGCGATGTTACAGGGATGAGTTTTTCTGGGGTTACTGGTAGTCCATCAAGATGTCACTTCCAAACACCTCTGGTGGATGGCCATGGGTTGTCGCGGAAAGGGTTGTCAGCTTGTTTGAGATTTAGGAAACCCGAGAAAAAGGTTGAGTCACTCCATCTTGGAAGGTAGTTTAAGCGTTTATATCATTTTTTAGCATTTTTTATTCTCTTCTGGGTGTTAATTATTCTATTTCAGTTACAGAACTTGTTGGATAGCTCCTAAGCAAAGGTGCAAGATGGAACGGACTCGTTTAGTCATGTTTGCTGCAATGAGCGCTTCCTATGGGGACATGGAAAATGAACCAACAGGTAAGGTATCCATTAGGTTACTTGAGAGAGATTACTATTGGTCTATTTGGATGAGATATCGTGTTTGCAGTCCGGTTTTGCTTGAAGCCAATCAGTAGCCTTAAGATTTTAGTTGGATCTCAGAAGAGCAGGCACATGCAACCTTGAGATTTTAGTATTTTAGTTGGATCTCGTGTAGGTAAATAGTAAAGATGACACAAACTTTTCATGTTTGGTTAAGGAAAATATGAGAGAAAGACTGTAAGCGCCGCCAACCTTGGAATTGTTATTTCTACCTAAGATTAACTGTGATATGAATTTCAACACCACCAAAATTGAGGGGTTGTTTGGAAGGAAGTTAGTAGGTCAGAGTGAATTGCCACTTACAGAAGAGAAAAAGTAAGTTTGACAGCAAGTTGATAGGTAGGAGTATATGATGTCAAAGTAAAACAAAATTAAGGGGTTTTGAAATTTTGAAAAGAATGCAGTAGTCTCGTCCGTATTTATTTTTCTACTTTTCTGTCTCGCAGTCGCAGGTACTTTGTTCATCTTATAATTTCTGTTTTTTATTTACCATTCTTAATAAAGGTTGCTAGTGCTACTTATTGCTGTATACTACATGCTGCCTTTGTAGGTTCAGCTATCTTTCCTAGGATTAATGTCAGGGATCCATATAAGCGACTAGGATTAAGCAAAGAGGCTTCGGAACAAGAAATTCAAGCTGCGAGGAACTTCCTTATCCAGAAGCATGGAGGGCATAAACCCAGCGTAGATGCGATTGAGTCAGCCCATGACAAGATAATCATGCAAAAGTTTTATGAACGGAAAAACCCCAAAATTGATGTCAAGAAAAAGGTCAGAGAAGTCAAGCAGTCGCGTGTTGTGCAGGCTGTTGTTAACAGGTTCGAGACCCCGGCAACAAAGTTCCTAATAAAAACATGTGCTGCATTTTTGGTACTCGGAGTCCTTACTGTTCTCTTTCCAACGGAAGAAGGCCCAACACTGCAGGTAGCCATATCATTAATGGCAACCATATACTTCTTACATAATCGGCTGAAGAGCAAACTTCGAGCTGTGCTCTACGGGTGTGTGAACTTCAAACTCTTTTTCTCTCTATCTAGTGGACCTTACATGATGTTCTTCATTTGTATAGCTTTTAAGTGCTGTTTGGCTGTTTTGAAGATGGAACATGTGATATTTGACCCCAAACCAGTATTTATCTGTTTTTTACATATTGATCAAGCAGATAGATATATGGTAATGCTAAACGGTTATAATTCAAAATTGGTGGCTTACTTCTGATTACGGGTTGCAAAAATCTGGTTAAGGGTCGGACCAAGCTGTCGGATAAATAATAGTATGTCAAACCTGGATTCGGACACATTGTCTCTGAATCTACATGCAGCTTTTATTCCTCCGATTTTCAATTTATTCGGTTAAGCAATCTTGTTTCAACTTTTTAATTATTAATTTTTTTTTACATAAATTTGGATTTACAGAGTAGGATGATTTTATTTGTACCTGACCTGGGTTGTCCCATCCGAAATATGACGCAAGTTGATCAGTTTCAATATCTTAATCTGACTGATATGTCTGGTCTTGAATTTCAAACATGCAATGATAGCCCTACAAGATTCTGCCACCCCTACTACTGATGCTTTTTTAATTGCTACTCGGCATATGTATATCCGCAATTAGAAACTGTTTTAATGTGATTGACATTGATGTGTTACAGGGCTGGATCTTTTATATTTTCCTGGGCGTTCGGAACTTTCTTGATGGTAGCTGTGGTTCCACCTTTTATTAAAGGATTGAGGGGTTTTGAAGTGATGTCTTCACTGATAAGTTACGTGCTACTTTGGGTTGCATCTACGTATCTTCGGTAGCATGCTGTCTTTTTTAGAAAAAAAAACTCCAATTTTGTGGAAGTAGATAACACATGGTTTCATTTTAGAGGTAGTTTCATCTACTTGTGAGTTTCATAACAGAAGTGCAAAGTGTTTGGCAACTATAGAATTAATAGATATATTTGATTGTTTATGTTTGACTCCAGTTCCATAAGTAGGGATTTGTGGAACGTACTTTTTTTTTTCCGTGGAGATGTGGTTTGTGAGATAGCATCGAATGTTTGATACAAATAGTCCTATAGATTATACCTTGATAACAAACGCATGAATTGAGTTTTGTAGAAACCAAGTTCCAGCAAAATGAGATATTTATCTAATTTTATCTCTAATCCGGCCCAAATTCAAAGTCATTGGCAACCATCAAGGACTTAAACACAATATGGCAATAAGGTAACTAAACAAGTAAAAACTATCCTTAGCAAAAAGATTTAAGTGCAAGTGTTCTTTCTTGTTTATGACAGCTTAAAGGAGATATTTGTGCACTGTTATACATCTTCCTCAAGTGTATGTTACATGCGTAGATTAATTACAGTGATTGTGGAACAGAAGCAAATACTTAAAGTGAGTATTTTTTGCTGTCTTTGCATTGAGACAGCCACAAATCGATATTTTCAGTCATGTGTTGTCTAACTTTTTGAACCGCATCAGGTGAGCTGCAATTCTTGGCGTCACCTGAAACATCAGATATGATCAAATAAATCTGATATAATATATTACAGTAAATCCAAAAGCGTGTCATATAGTGTATCCAATCCTAACCTTGCCATGAGACATTAAAGATCGAACAGTCTAATTTTTAAGATGAAGAGTTTCTCAGCATACTTTTTGTTTTATACTACAGAGATTATAAAGCCAGTCTATTTATAGCTAAAATCTTAGGTACTTACATATTAAGATCGATTTTCAGGTAACACGCTGGGAGCTATTAGCTTATACTAAACTATCTATATTTAGCCGGAAACTGATTATATACCCATCTATTCTATTGGGCTGCTCTTAATAACGTGGACAGCAAACAACCCATCAAACTCGGTAATTTCATGACTATTTAGTTCTAGACATTATTAAACCAATCCAGTGAAACTTGATCACATATCTACCAGAAAAGCAGAAAATTTAGTAAAATTAGTTTGAACATGTACACACCTTCAGGGCTCAGCGGAGACTGAGGACATCCTCGCAAGTCACTTCCATGGCCACAGTTATGACACGAGACTATGTATGATGGCACTGGAGTTTACGGACAAAGAAATAATGATAAGAAGATACTGGTAAATGATTCTGTTCTTAACAAATTAATATAATAAAACTCACTCTCTGGCGATGAAGTTTGTTTTGAAGCGTGTCGCCATGGATCTTGTGAACCATTTGTAAACATGATTTTCGAGCCTGCATGATCCACCCGGTAAAGAGAAATGAACAATGAATGACAAACAAAAACTATAAGAACCCAGAATTCTATAGACTATTTGGGTGCTGAATCAATCCATATGTTAAGGCCAAGTTCAGTTTGTAAAAGGAATTGTTTTTATATTCAGAAAATCATCTTTATTATTTCTGTACAGTAAGTATCATTTTCATTACTAAGTTCGAAAGCTTTATAAGTATGTTTGGTTCATGCGAATGAAAAATTGTAACAAAGGATATTTGTATATTCCGTAAGTATATAATTGGTTATATAAGTGTATGATTGGTTATATAAGAATACACAAATATATTAGGTTGTTATAGAAAACACTTTTCACTTCACAGCTTTACACGAATTTGGTGTTTTCTAAATTTTCTACAAAACTTATCTACATTGTCAACAACCAATCATGTTTTCACCAACAAAAATGTCCAAAATGTCTATACCTGCAATCTTTGTGCCTCCATAGTAAAGATTCGTCGCATCAACATCAGGATAGACGCCTTCTCCAAAAAGACTCTTGCAAACATTCAAATGATACCTGTGAAAAACATATTCGATATTCTTGGATGAGACCGTGAGTTTGATGTCTTGATACCTTTAAATAATCAAGGGTATTGACGGGTTTATAATTAATGGAACTACATCATGATAAGTAAATCAAATGTAAAAAAGCACATGCCTTGTATCTATTTGTGTAGAACGAATGCTGTCATTCGAGGGTGCCACTTGGAAATACGCGACTTCAGTACAAACTTGAAACCACCACAATCTATCACCACTATCTTTAGTTACAGACGTGTTTTTTAAATGTTTCAGCTGGTATGTTTCAGTACTAAGGCCGAAAACTCCAACGCAAAAATCTTGAACATATTTGGCGTAGGCCGCCTGCAATTTATGACACTAACATTAGCTAGATAGCTCGTAGAAGAAAATCACGCAACCAACAGTCTGGAACTGAAATCATTGGCACTGAAACCTACTCGAATCTCGAACAATTTTTGTAAAGAGAACAAATTTGTAAGCTTTCGGTGTTAAGACGATACAAATATTAGATGTCTCTATTGGAAATCTGGTACACATAAGTAATTACAAACGTGTGCATTAGACTGCTTAATCTTGTATAGATAGCATTTAATGACTTGAAAAGAGTATAAATGTGTGCATTAGACTGATTAATCCGGTCAGTATCCTATATACCAACCCAAAAAACACGACGGTAATTTTGTTAGGAAATGAATTTATGTTACGTCTCTTACTATTAAATTTTCATTGAAAATAATAAACATCCGAAAAGAACATACCACCAAATCCTCTTTATCCTTCTTCGCTTGAACAAGTGGAAGGCAAAGTTTGTCCGGATTTCCATATTGAACCTGCAAGATAATTTCAAACAATGATATTTATTTATCGTAGCAAAACACGTAATTATGCTTAAAAACGATGATACAAACTTGAATTCATACCGCCATAACTGCTGCATCCGCAAGAAAATATAGGAAATCAGCATCATTAGTAAGCTGCATAAACAAATAGCTATGAGGCTGCAGTCCTTATTCATTATTAAAAGAGCATTGGGCTAGCTCGGTCTTCAAAAGCACCTCAACATATATAGTGGATCGAACAACTAATTAATTCCAGGTGATGCATTAACATATCACATAAACGATAACTTAAATGAAAGACAAGAATTTCAAACCTCGGCCGCATTGAATAAGGTCTTCAGTTCTTTAGCATTTGATTTAAGCCTTTCTTCAACAATTTTAGTTGTCTCTTGTAAGGAAGCTTTACACTCGGGACCAACTGACTCACCAATCTGCTCTTACAAAGAAAACAGAAGTTTATGCAAAATGTAACTAATGTCTTTTGTAAATGGCATGTAATATTTATAGATGTTGTACCTTTTAATGTTTTTTCTCATAGGTAAATGATGAAATGGACAGAAAAAACGTATAATTACCGTAAAAATTAAGAATATAATTTGCACTAATACTTGGAAACGTGTATTTCCACAATTGTATAAAGAGTAAACAGAAAGCAGCTCTATTTAGAACCTGCTGATCAAATTCAGGGAAGTTGTAGACAGCACGAACAACTGCAGAACTAGCAAGGCTTCCACACGTTAAATGAGGAAACTTTAGACGAAACCACGCACTAAGTGCTCCTGAGTATGAGACGCCAAACACAAACCAAGAATTTTCAATGCCCGTTCTATTGAGCTTCTTGTTTAAGGATTCCTGCAATAAAAATGAATTTCTAATATGATATACATTTGCTTTAGTCAAAGCTAACAAGCATGCGCAGCTTGAATACGGTACAAAAACTTACCTGATAATACTGACGAAAAGTAGCTAAATCAAACAAAGCCTGCTTCGACGAAAGAAATCTCAAGTTTTCTGTTTTTGAAGAGTTAAAAGGAGAACTCTTCCCGTAATAGCGGTGTTCAAGTGAAACTACAGCTGCCTCGAACTTTTTGGCCAAAACCTGTGCATATAACCATTATAGAAGTTTAAATGGTTAATATATATCTAATTCAATGGTATCTACTTTTTCCTATGCCTTCTAATCCTATCAGTTCGTTCCAATAAACGTAGAAGAACCAAATAAAAGCACCTACACGAAGTTATATAACCTTCAAATATGACAAGAACTAAATGTAATACTATCTCTTGTTTGTTAAGACTCATAACTTACACTGATGTAGTCATTTGCTATGCCATTACACGAAGATTCACCGCATATTTTGAGAAAGATTGGTCCATCTGGAGCACGAAAGTGATCGAGATATTCATAGTAACGCTGCCCAAATTGACTACGATCCTACAAAAAAATAAAAAATACAAGCAGTACATCTCAACACTTGTAGATACAAATACTAGAAATATTATAGTTCCAATTACTTAAGTTCTTGCTCTTACTCAACAACATCCACATACAGTCATTAAGAACACAAAAGTTAAATTAAACCCTCTTTGTTGAGTGAACAAACTTGGTAAGAGATGGAGAGAGAGAGAGAGGGAGGGGATACATATGGAGAGAAATGATCGAGAGTTTGATTGAACCAGAGCTCGTCTTTGGTTAAGTAATTGTTGCTACCAGACAGGTGATGTAACATCGTAGGAGGTACGACGGCGTTGGACAACGTCGACAGCATCCAGAACGATAACAAAAACAAGACCAAGCTTGCCATTGATGACACTGGTGTCCTCGTTCTGGTTATCTCTTGGTTTCTAGCGTTTTTAGTTCGATCGACCAACGAATATGTTATGTAATTTTTGAAAAATAGAATCTTGTTCTTTCCTTTTTATCTTCTTATCTTGAGCATAAAGGGCTGTGCGATGACATAATTGTCGATTCAGATTGTGGATGATTCGGCATCGGCTTTTGGCTAAATCATTTTCCAAAAATATATAAAGTTTATGAGTGTTTTTTTTTATAAATTTAGTTTTTAAGTATATTTCGTTTTTACTGAAAAAAACTAATTTAGAAAACAAAAAAATCACTTTTGTTGGGTTTTCATTCTATTTTTTTTATTTAAGTATTGCTATTTAAAAAGAAACTAGCCTTAAATCCTAACCTTTCTCTGAACGAATCCTAAAACATAACAAAATCTTAAATATTTTTTATAACAAAATTTTATTCAAAATAAGACCCGTTAACAAAGGCTACAGAAAATACACTTTTTGAAGCCGATTTAGACCGAAAAAATTAGACATGAAAATTGAAAGGGGTGCCAAGATGAAAACGAAAATTGAAATGACCCTAAAAAACAAAATAAACATACACAAACAATTTTCAGAGAAATTACAACTTTCTTCGTCTTCAATTTCCAGGTGATACATCTTCCACTAACATGAACAATTTCAAGACAAGAGTAATACGGAAAGTATTTAATTTCAAAGTGATTTACATTAGCTAAATCAGAGGAAGGATTAAAAAAAAAACTCTTCAAGTTGAAATTTTAGAAATCTCCAGGTCCACGATTAATGGAGAATTTGAGATCGATAAGCTTCACAATCAGAGGGTCGAGGGACAACTTATAATATTCCGATGAGAATCTTCTTCCTCTATTTTCTCCTTGTAATGGTTACATATGAGTTGATTACAGGCCAGGTGCTACTCAAAAATAAAAGAACTAAGTTAAGGGGTTAGATTGATAACGAATATCAATTAGAAACGAAGAAATCGATCTAAATTGGAGATAAGACTAAGAAGTGTACCTGATGTAGCATGTTCCATGAATTTCGAGCTGGATGACTGCACGAAGGTAAGCTAGAGCATTACTAGAGTTGAAGATCATTTTTATTTTATACTTCTGCATCCATTTCGCCAACCAGTCAACAACGTGATTTTTTATTATATTAATATGCTTGATCACCATTGACGACTTAATTAGACTTCGACAACAGTTAAGAACTCTGTCAATGGGGTTAGAGAAGTTTCCAGCAGCCAACATGTTGACTACAATCTCTGAATCGGTTTCAATATCCACGTCGGTGAAACCATTCTGGTGACAGATTAAAAGACCGTCGAGAAGGGCCCTAACTTTAGCATGAAGAGGTGAAAGTTTTCCATACATACAACCATGGCCAGAGACTAAGGAGCCATCACCTTTCCTTATAATAATGCTTCTAAGGGCTTCTCCATTGAAGAGTGACGAGCCATCGGTATTTACTTTGATTATATTGTTGTTAGGAGGCCTGCTGATATTGAGGCGATTGAAGAAACAAATCTCACTTGAGCATTGTTGAAAGGAACCCAATGCTTGTTGGAAATGAGGTTAGCTATATCTAAACCAGTGATTATGTGGTTCATGTAGTTAATGGCTAAAGAGACATTAGAAAACATGGTTTTTCATCTTAGCTTTGTTTCTCAGGTTCCAGATAACCCAACAAATAATGGGAGGGATAATTGAGCAGATGTGGACATCATTGCTATTGGTCCAGAACCAAGTCCTGAGCATGTGATGGATTGTCATGAACCTCCCAATTTTAATTTTGAAAAATCGAAGAGTAGTGGTTCCAAATTCTCCAAGAAAGGTTACACTCCACGAATAGATGATTAATAATTTCATGAGTACTGCAAAATAAACATTTAGAAGCTAACTTGATGTCTCTTTTTTGCAGCGTGTAATCTGTAAGAAGCCAATTTTGGAGCAGCCTCCAGGTTGGGTAAAAGCATTTGTTGGACGTGATTATGTTCCATATCTTACCAAAGAGTCTAGATTTATTGTACTTAGTCCTACGAAAATTCCAAGTTTCTTTCATTCTGAATTTACTATCTTTAGAAATCATCCATAAGAGAGAGTCTTCATTGTGATCATTGATTGACTGCTTGTTTATATTAATCATATTACTAGTGATATGAGTTGATCTCAACTTTGATTCATTCCAACCATTCTTGTCCCAATAGTTATTCATTTTGTCAAGAATATACCCAATATGGCTATTAATGTAGTCAACCTTGATAAGAGGAGAGTCTATGATCCAGATATCTATCTAGAAATTGATATCTTCATTCCCAATTGTCCATTTTACTTTGGGCTTAGTTTTGTCCTTAATGGAGGCGAGTATTTTCCAAACTTTAGAACTATGTTTAGCTTTAAAATCGGCCAGTAAAGGGTGGTTGTTCTTGCAATATATACTATGCATATATCTTGACCATAACGAGTTATTTTGTCTGAATTTAATCTAGAGATTATAGGAAGCAGAGTCCTGAATGTCCTTCAATTTCATCACGTTTAAACCATCTTCCAAATAAGTTTTACAAACTTTATTCCAGTTGCACCAGTAAATCTTAGAAGCATCATGATTAGGGTAGAACAAACATTGAATAATGCGCTGATCTTAGGAGGGATCCAATATTTTAATGGTTCACCAATGGTTTCAGTGATAGATTGAATTATTTTTTCCTTGAACATGTATTCAGGCACATGTCCTATATGGATGCAGGAAGGAACAATAGGGTTTTTCATATTTCAGATTAAAATAGGGAGACTATTTAATAACCCTCATGGACTTTTCACCCACTTTCCATATAGTTCTTGACCACAACTTACACATGTCTTCCTTCATAGAGAATTCAATAAGTATATGCCTGGAATCCCAGTTGCTGACATTTACCTCTCTAGAAAATTTTCTCAATTCTAGAAAATGATTCAGTGTCTGTCTTTTTGGTATTCCTTGAGAGAACTTTGCGATTAGTGTGAATTTGCGGGATGCTTCTAGGTTTTCTTTGGTTTTTTGTTAAATTGAATTGATATATGAGAATGCATATGTTTAATAACGGTTGGTTTCAGTTTTTCAGCATTAGTAATTGATTTGGATGGCGTAACAACTTTAATAAATATTTTGGGAAGAAGAACTGGATTCATTGTACGTGATTTTGCTACATTATTAACTTTATAAGTGTTGTGAAGATCTGGAAATTCTATTAAGTATTACTTTATTTCTTGCATTTTTGCAGATTCTCGAAAAGACCTTCATGAACAGAGAAGATAGAGATGAAAGAGTAGACAACACTAACATAAATGATTAAGGGGGCAGCGAATCAACAAGGTTGATTGGGAATATTAGGAAGAAGGGCAGTTAATTCTTGGAGATCAGGAATCTAGACTCTCTGTTGCTTGGAGAAGAGGCATTTTCAGTTTCCTTAATAAAGTCGTATCTTAAATCCTAATTTTTCCATCACAAATCAACCAAACATCAAACTAACATAGGAGACGAGGAATTGGGCTACTCATCGGAAGACTTTATGGATAAAGAGCACTTGTATCCATTATAGGTAATTTTGTTACATTCAGTTGTTATTTTAGTCTGCATCACGTAAATGACGCGATAAACATCGTTCATGCCGGGCAAAATATGCGATAATTATTGAGTTTGTCATACAAATAATGTGATTCTCGTTGAATCTAATCGCAAAGCTTCATGCGATATATGGTGTGTTCATCGCAAAGTTTATGCGACTTGTTGTGATAGTTTTGTATATATGGTGCGATTTATGCATTATGGTGTTTAGCATATTATTACTTGTTGTAGGAGGAACTTGGCCACTCACCATTTATGATGGCTGACTACATAATTTGTTTTTACAACCAATAGGTTTTTTACTAAGCCAAAACTAATTGATTTTGTAAAAAAAGAAAGGAAAAAGATAAAATTCGTCAACATTATTACTTTATATGACGATGGAAGATAGGGAAGAACTCCTAAGGTACAATACCGATGTAAAAGGTACAGTGTTTACACTCAAAAGCCAAGTCGAAAAATTTAAGAAAAAGAAAGTGTACAAAAAATGTAATTGTTTATTTTGTATTAAAATGAGATCCGGTTGACGTACTAGCTATGCAATGGTGTTTGTCCGTTAAAAACATGAAACACAATCACGAACCTTATATTCACTTAGACGGTTAATCCCGCGCTTGTAGACTTAAGGCGGATGAAAAACAACTAGTGCGTAATTTTTATTTCCTTGGCTCACGCCCAAAGGAGATATATATTGGTTTGAAGCAGTATAACCTAGAGAATGTTTCCAACATGCGTACAATCTACAATTGTAACAAAAAACATTGTGATGTTGATCACGGTGGTTAAACTCAAATATAACATTTATTGGCCAAATTGAAGAAACATGGTTACTCCATGTGGGAGTGGCTAGACGAAGAATCAGATGTGATCATTGATTTATTTTTTGTGCATCCTACAAGTATCGATTTTGTGCGTACATTCACGCATGTTCTTACCATAGATTGTGCGTACAAAACTACGAGGTAAGATCTTATTGCTCAAAATTATTGGAGTAACTTCAACTTCACTTATATATATTGTTGCATACGCGTTTATGAGTTGGGAGAAGATACAAAACACGGGATTTAAGTATTCTACGTGGGTTGATGATGGATAATATGCGTCCATTTCTGAGCGTTATTTTGACCGATTAGGAGTTATCTTTCATGCGAGCTATCGAAGAAATAATTTCAGGCACAACTAACTTGTTATGCAAGTTTCATATAAACAAGAACATTTTTGGGATGGTTATAAAGTTGATGGCCGATGCGTTTTCAAAGAAATTTATAGAGTTTTATGGTTTGATTATCGACGTATATATAATTGAAGTTTACGAAAAAAATCTAGCAACATTGTGCGACATTTTCGTCGCTTACCCTAAATGTATCGAGTATGTTATGTCTTCATGGATAACAAAATATGGCGATAAGTTTCTTAATTATCAAGCCAACAATATCAAACACCATGGCAATGGAATAACGAATCGTTCGAGGGAATTAAGTTTCATACTCAACAAAGTAATGGAAATCTGTTGACCTCACAATTAATCGGTCACGTATCCTATGTGGGCCTAAAAGAATTATCCTACGCTAATATACGTTTTAAAATATAGGCGTAAATTGCATAACATGTGAGGGATGCGTCCTTAGGAAAACACACCGGTTACCTTAAGCATGTGAAATAGCTTCAATATCAAGAGAAGGTATATACATTTATAGCAAAGATGTGGATATATTTTGGAGACGAATATATATTGTTCATTGAGATGCCACTACGCATCAAGATGTCTTACTAAAAAACTATCAATCCTCAGATAGTTCTATTCGTAATTATGGACGTGAACAACAAGATCATATTATCAATAGAGTTATGTAGCTCTTAAATCCCAAAACCAGTTAGGCCTAAGAGCCTAAAGAACCAGTTAAAGCTAAAGGTAGGCAAAAATCTGGTATGGACTAATCTAATAAACGGAACCCTAGTTCATGGAAATACAACGTCAAACAAATTGTGAGTGCTAGCACGCCCACGAGCACGTTAGGTAGCACACCGATGAATACGTTAGACAACATAACTACCTCAAAATTTCCTTCTCTTTTAGTACCTAAACCTCCAACCATAAAAAAAAAATAGGTTGGCAAAAAAATGTTACTTAAAAAGGAAAGTTAACAAAGTACCGGGAGAACATCCCAGAATTTTTACATTATTATATTACTAATTTGGTATATGTTATTCCAGATGGGCAATGAGATTATCAGTCCGTATCGATAGTGATATATGGTAGCAAGGACAATTGGCAACTTGCTAGACACGATTTGTTTTCAGAATCGAATGTCCATCGTGCTTTATAGTTTGAGTTTTATGGTTTGGCCAACACCGCCAGTGTTATATCTTCATCATATGCCAAAAATTAGGTACCGATGATTAATCGTGGTTGGTACCGCCGATGTTTGTCTTTTGACATTCTTGGTGAGGATGGCCAGCACCGCCGATAGGAGGGTGAAAAAACATATATGAATGATATGATCGATTTGCTTCCTACACCGGTGGCGTGGATTTTTCGTGTCGAATGTGGAAAACAAAACCGTCGATGTGAAATTTATACACCATCGGTGCATAAATTCCACTAGTGGTGGTGTATTCCTTCAATGCCGGTGTATATATTCCCGTTTTATTATGATTTTGATGATTAAATTTTGCCTATGTAGGATGAGATTAATGATTGTGGATTAATGAGAGAGGATTTTGAGGCTTACACCATCAATTATAGTGAGTTGTTCACCACTAAATCCAACAATATGCAACAACAAATGGTTATTGAGTTAAAGTTACCACAGAGGACAACAACTTCTTAGTTATATAAAGACGTCAAGACGATGCCAAAAGCAAAAACAAAATCCTAGAATCTTGGCTCTAATGGCCCAAGTACATAAATATCCCCCATGAGTTCTATTAATCATAACAATAAATTCAATTTGGACCAGTTCACAATTTAGCCCAAAGCTCGACCAAATATTCCCTTATAGCTTGCCGAAGTAGGAATATGTTGAGCCAAGATGTTCATGTTTTGGAAATCGTCCAACACGAGTATTCTGGAGAATGTTTGTTCAAGTCAAAAGAAACGCTTTTATCATTGACAAAATCTGGTCTCGTGTACTTCACGTCTTGTCGTTATCCAAAAAATAAAGGTGGGTTATGTTCGGGGTTCAACTGCTCCAATCCACGATTAACAAGATATCATGTTTCGAAGTGTTAAAAAGAGTCTCATCAAAGGACTAGAAGAAACTGAAAAGGTTCCATACAAAAAATTCAATATATATTGTGTGAAAAGGCATAAACTATCCGGACCAGTCTTAGGCGGGCCTTACCGGTCCGGTCCCGGACGGGTTAACGGGTTCGGAGGCCCAATAACAGCTTTACTCAAAGGTAATCCATTTAAGGGTAAAAAAACGTTTAATAAGACTTTAATTCATGAGGTGTTTAATAAGTCTTTAATAATTTTGATCCACTCAAAGGTAATCCATTTGAGGGCAACACGCGTTTAATAAGCCTTTAAATCATCAGGTGTTTAATAAGTCTTTAATAATTCTGATCCACTCAAAATAACAACTTTAAAAAAAAGCAATGGATATTATATTAATTGAAATCCGGACACCTCATTAAAACCTCATCTCGTCACCAGGGTAAGAAAGAGTATGCCCCCAAATATTTACATTATAGTAAAATAAAATAAATATTTACAAGATAGGTTCACTTTAAGTATAACCTGAGATGCTCAATGTTCCATGGATGCTTCAACAAGTTTCCTTATTTATCATGGAGTTTGTATGTACCTTGCTTAACTCTTTCATATACGAGGTATGGTACTTCCCTATTCAGAGCTAACTTTCCGAACTATTTTTCCTTAGTGTGCAGGAATAATTTTCTCAACACTTTATCTCAAACTTGGAAATCTCTTCTTTTTTATCTTAAAGGCAAATCTGCTCCTTATCAAACCTTGATAATGTGCAGTTCTTAAATGTGCTTTCACCCTCTTTTCTTCAACTAAATCCAACTGGGCCCTCATAGTTATCTCATTATCGCTTTTGGAATAATTTTGAACCCTAAGTGAAAAAGGATTTTCCTTTATAGGTTTGATTGCATTCATTCCATAAACTAAAGAAAATTGAGACTCTTGTGTGGCTGTATGTACAGTAGTTCGGTATGCCCGTAGTACTTATTGCAAGTAACTCGGCCATTTCCTAGAAGTTCAATCTAAATTCTTTTTTAAACCTGACATAATTATCCGATTTGCTATTTCAACTTGTCCATTGTCTTGTGGATGAAAAGGAGAGGAAAATCAATGCTGAATTCCTCTAGATGCACAAAAAGTATCCATGTCATTATTGTCAAATTGAGGTCCATTATCCGTGGTGATGCGTTTAGGAATTCCAAATCGGCAACCTATGTTATAGATAATAAATTTAATGATTGCCTTAAAAGTTGTTCCTCACAAAGGTGCAACCTCTATCCATTTGGAGAAGTAATCTATTGCCATAATTATGGTACGAAAACCCCCTGAAGCCATTGGGAGGGGCCCAACCAGATCAAGTCCCTATCTATAAAATGGTATAGCTTCATATATTGATTCTATGGGGACTACTGGCACATGAATGACATTTCCATATGTTTGAAAAATATCACATCTCTTCACCAAATCTCTAGCATTTGTCATGATGGTAGGCCAATAATATATTGCTAGTAAGACTTTTCTAGTTAAAACTTTATAACCACAATGTGCTAACCCTTCTCTATCATGCAATTCTGATTAACACTTTGGGAGTCATTTAATCTGAGGCAACATAATGGAGGTCTGCTGAAAGACTTTTTATAAAGTACCCTATTCAAGACTAGGAAACACGAGCTTTGTATCCGACTTTCATAGCCAAAGCCTTATCCGGAGGTAAAACTCCGTTAGTAATAAACTCTTAGATTTCGGATTTCTAATTTTTATAGAGTGCATCAGATACGTGTAAATTTTCTTCAACTTCAACTTTAAACAAGTTTAAAGCTGCAAATCTTCCAGTTAACATCTAGACTTCTTTAGTATCCAGGGGTGGATCCATAGCCAACAATGCATGGTGTGGTTTATTTTCGTCTGAGGGTAAGTCTGTAATTTTTGTCTAGAACTGTGTGGAAGTTTGAGAGTATTTAATATTTGGATAGAGTGTAGAGGAAGAATTAAGCAGCCTGGTTGTATTTAATTTTCATTACCCTCATTTAATGTTGGTGGTTGGGTATTTATACCCTTACATTTGGGCTTTATGGGATTTTGGGTCATGTTTAATGGACCCGGGTCAAGTTCAAGGACCCATGAGCTCTTAGTACGAGAGCAAGCAGCTTAGTCAAGAAGTGATTAGGTTTTAAGTACTTTACTTCTGTTCGAACAGTCCAATGGATGATGGTGTCCGAATTGTCACCGTCCGGTTTGGTAGACATTGTCCGAACTGACCCTGTCCGAAGTGGTAACGGGATCCGGACTCATCAACCCTTGTTTTCAAACTTGTTCTTGAATAGTTTTATGTTCACGGCCAAAAAATCTCTTGTGAAAGGTGGCTGGTTGAACTTGTCATAGTTAGAAAAAGCAAGAAAAGTCGAAAGGGAGAGTTGTATTGCTGCTGGTATCTTAGTCTCCCCAAGCGAAAAGTCTGGTGAACCACCCCAGGAAGCTGACCAAGGGTCATCCTCATCCAGAAATCCAACAAAAAACTAGTAACCTCCAACACAGAGCCTGACCAAGGTTCATCCTCAACAAAAAGTGCCAAACCGAGGAGATTGTTTCAAACCAACCTTTCTCCCATTGTCTCAGGCTCATCGGTTCAAGAATCACAACCCACCGTTGAAGCAGGGCCAACAATTACTAGCTTAAAAAAGCCTTCTCCATTCATAGCTATGGGGTCAGATGCAAATACTTCTCCCAACAAACTGGTCGATCGAAGAAAAGGTCGGCTGTTTAAGGGGCAAGCTTCCAAAGGCACCCCTTCAAAATCAGGTGCCAAGGATAACAATACAGGGTCAAAGACACCCATAAAAGTACCCAAGGACAGGCTGTCCGGACCGGAGGCCACTGGCTCAAGCCCCCGAAGAGAAACCTCCACATCAGAGCCCCAGCCGGAGGCCAGAGTTCAGGAGATTATTGAAACTCAACAGTCCGGAGGTCAGACTGAACCAACTCCAAACTCCCCCCCACAAAGACAACTGAAAACCCTTCCTCGGTAATGGAAGAAATAATGGAGGATTCTATCGAAGAGGCTCCATTCGAGTCCGAACCCTCCGAACAGACTAGTGATGTTGCTGCTGCTAAGAAGGATAAGGGCAAAGAGAAACTATGCCTTAGGCATCCAGAATTACCAGAAATCCTCGAAGGAAAAGTAGGACCTTGTTTCCACAAGGTAAACGTTAAATATCTTCTTGCCTTACAAAAAATCAACTATGCTTTCATCCATACAGCCGAGTTGGGCCGGATGCGTACGAAGTGGGGGATTCCGGAGAACGTAAAGATAAGAATCCCCATAGACCCTGAAACCCCAATTGACTGCAAACTCAGTGAAATAGTCATCTTCACTGAGCTTTTTAACTGGGGTTTAAGGTTCCCCTTAGATCCGGAGATAGTTAGGTATTTCCACCTCATCAAGCTCTGCCCTAGTCAACTGAGCCCCAACGCCCGGTACACACTTATGGCCTGCATCATGGCCTCCAGGCTCTCCGGGATTCCTTTACCAATGGAGGAATTCGCAGCTGTGGTCAGTCTCTGCAGAAACCACCACATTCCCTTTTATCACTTCAACATGGGTGATAATTATAAAGCAGTGGATGATCTGCTTGAGTCGGAGAGAAATTGGAGGACTCAATTCCTGTTCGTAAGCGGCGCTTGGGATAATGGGAGGAAAATCAAAGCTAGAGTCAATCCGAGTCTCCTCACCAGCAGATGGAGGAGTGATCGTAAGGATCCTACCTTACATTTTTATTTTTACTTTTATCGAATTTGCTTAAACTGACTGGTCTTGTCTTTTGTCTTAACAGAGCTGTCCAAAGACTTCAATGACTATCTAAAGGCCGGGCAGACCACTTGTACCAAGATCAACACTTGGGCTGCTGAAAAGTGGGGGAACCGGTTTCATGATTCTTTTACAGGAGGAAAATTTGCAAGGTCTTACCTATGGAACACTACTGGCCGGAAGGACTTGACCTGGGAAGAACTCACCACTCCACCCCTCCGGATATAGTCCTCAAGAGAACACACAAACCAGATGGGTCACTATACTTGCCAGGCCGGGCCAAGGCCCCAAGTAAAATGAAAGGCAAGAAAGGGAGAGGTAAGAAGGCTGCAGGTGAGGCTAACCCTGCCGAGGTGGAGGAGGCCACTCCAACAAACCCAGAGGGGCCAGCCCCAAACCAGATTGATGCTGCTCTGCTAGAAGTGGTGGAGCAGGAGAGTGCTAAGGAAGAGGTAGGATCTCCCAAACCTCCAAGGGTTCCCAAGAGAGACCGAAAATGTGGAGTAGAGAACAAGGAGAGGGATGCCAAAAAGAAAAAGACCTCCAGGGGTGATGAACTTTCTCTCCGGCCTCCAGAGCCTCTCCCCCTATAGACCCTACTGATCCGACAAGAGCAGAGGAGATCCCTGGCGACTTTCAAACTGACGAGGTTGAAAGATGAGACCTTAGCATTGATGGTGTTGACATTACAGGGCTTGATGGACTTGGTGACTATTTTGCAAACCTTCTCAGAGATGACTTTGCTGGGCCTTACCTCCCTCTAAGCACTTCGAACACCGTTACTTTTAATGGTAAGAATTTTACTGTTTCAAGTGAAAGGGATACTATAACTCACTCTATATTAAGTAATGTTCAGCCAGTGCTTGTTCTGGAGAAACAAGTTCGAGGTCAGGAAGATATCATCAAAGATCTCAAATCTGACAAGGAGAAACTGTCCAACGATCTCCTCACTACCACTCAAAATGCTGACATTCTGAAGGGAGAAAACGAGGAGCTAAAGAAGAGCCAAGAGGGGTGGACCACAAAGGTTGCCACTTTAGAAGACACTATCAAAGAGCTCCAGGAGAAGCTGTCCGGATTAGAGAAAGATCTCACCTCTTCGCAAGAGGAAACGAAGGCCAAGGACCAAGTCATCCATAACTTGACAAATGACAAGATTGCGCTTGAGAACACAGTGTCCAAGGCTGCAGAGGAGAAATCAAGTCTGCTAAGGGAGCAAGAGGCCAAAATTCAGGCCAAGATTGATACTTATGCCAACAATGTAATAGATACTCAAGAGCAAATGTATACTAAAGTGAGGTCGGACACGGTCTTGCTCTTTCATGAGAAGTTCCCGAAGAGGAACCTAGGAGATTTGGGGCTTCATATAGAGTACGAAGACCTTCCCTTCCACACCATGGCTGATGGAGACTTGCATGATTATTCCAGCGCTTCCTCCTCTGATGAAGAAGAAAACGTCGGGGAGGACCCACATGAAGAGAACGACGATCCCAAGAAGAAGAAGAAAACAAGTGAGGCTGAGCCATCTTCAAAGGCTCAGTCTTAGATTATGAATTATCTTTTCATCTTTTATGTTATCTGAACTAAAGTCCTTGGAAGGCCAAGGAATTTTTGTAATTGTGTCCGGTATTTGACCGGATAGATCTTTTGTTCCGTCTGACAATTTTAAAGTCCTTGAAAGGCCAATACACTTAAGTTATTTCAATGAGTATCTTTGTTTTGCACAACTCTTGCATTCTTTCATAGTTTGTTTCAATTTTGGTGGCTAGTGTTTAAATAGCCCTTAGTTATTTCATAAATATTCTAAAGCGAGAGTGTTTAAATTCTCCGATGACAAATGTTTAAGTAGTCATCATTCCTTTAATTCAATCCAGATGGTGTGACAAAAAACAAAGTAAGAATACTTCGAATTTTTTAAGAAGGCATCAAATTTTATAAAAATCCCGGACACCTCATTAAACCCTCCCCGCGCCACCAGGGTAGGAAATAGTATGCCCCCAAATATTTACATGGATTTTTAAACAAGTAAATATTTACATTGCTTCTATTCTTTTAACTCTAGAAGCATACCTGCTTCTCATCAAACCCTGATAGTGTGCAGCTCTAAGGTGAGGCTTAACTCGTCTTTCCTCTATTAGGTCAAGCTGACCCCTGACTGCCACTTTGTCAACGTGTTCGGAGAAATTGTGAACTCGAAAAGAAGGGAGAGTTGCCTCTAAGGGAGCTATATCATCCATCCCATAGACCAAGGCAAAAGGTGATTCTTGTGTTGCAGCACCAGGAGTAGTCCGGTAGGCCCACAAAACCTCTTGTAAATAACTAGGCCATTTTCCAGCAGCCCCTTCTAAATTTTTCTTCAAACCGGACAGTATAGTTCTGTTGGCCACCTCAACTTGACCGTTTGATTGTGGATGGAAAGGTGAAGAGAAACAATGTTGTATACCCCTAGAGGTACATAAACTCTCAATTTCCTTGTTGTCGAACTGTGGCCCATTGTCTGTTGTTATCTTCTGTGGAACACCAAATCTGCAACAGATATTAGATAAAATGAATTTTATGACGGCTTTTGATGTTGTTCCTGCTAGTGGGGCTGCTTCAATCCACTTCGAAAATAATCAATTGCAACAATTATCGTTCTGCGTCCTCCGGATGCCATGGGAAGAGGTCCCTCCAAATCCAACCCCCATCGAGCAAAAGGTATAGGCTCAGAAATTGACTCTAAAGGGATGGCTGGGACATGAATTTCATTGATATATCTCTGGTATGGGTTACACCTTTTCACCAGTTCCTTAGCATCTTGCATTATAAAGGGCCAATAATAGCCAGCTAGTAAAACTCTTCTTGTTAGAGCCCTGAATCCACAATGAGCTGATCCCTCACCATCATGTAATTCGGAGAGGACTACTTAAGATTCATCATCTCCCAAACATCGCAAAAGAGGTTTATTGTAAGACTTTTTTATACAGAACGTCTCTTAGTATGATAAAACCACGAGCCTTGTGCTTCATTTTTCTTGCTAGTGATTTATCCGGAGGCAAGATGCCATCGGAGAGATAATGCAGGAGAGGAAATCTCCGATCTTGAGGTTGTTTCATCTGTACATCGAAAATTTCTTCCTCTTTACCCATATTAAGCTGAATGGAAGGGCTCTCCAGCACATGGATCCAAGGATATGACTCAGTGTATGCTATGGTTGCCAATGAATCTGCTAGTTCATTCTCTGTTCGGGGTATATGCTCATAAATAATGCTTTTAAACTTAAGTGCCTCATTTTTTAGAAGAAGTAAATACTTCACTAGTTGCTCCTTTTTGGCCTCAGATTGACCTTGCGCATGGTGGATAAGAAGCTGGGAATCACTCATCAGCTTGACCCTCTTGGCCCCACAAATATAAGCTAACTTTAAATCAGCTATAGCTGCTTCGTATTCAGACTCATTGTTGGAAGCCCTAAAAGCAAAACATATAGCCTGGTACATTTTGTCACCATATGGAGAAGTCAAGCACACCCCTGCACCACATCCCATAGTACTTGATCCACCATCTGTCCGGACGATCCAGACCTTTTTGTCTTTCATCTCAGTAGTTTGCTCCGTATCCCTATCAAAGTGGAATTCAACTAAAAAATCAGCCACAGCTTGGGCTTTGACTGCTGTTCGAGGAGAAAAATCAATATCGAAGTCCCCCAACTCCACTGACCATTTAGTCATTCTACTTGAAATGTCTGCCTTTTGAAGAACATTCTTCAAGGGAAAAGATGTCCGGACGATAATAGGATGAGCCTGAAAATAAGGCCTCATCTTCCTTGCAGCAATTACCGAGGCTAATGCTAATTTTTAGAGCTTTAAATAGCGTTTTCAGCATCTATCAAGCTCTTGCTGATGTAGTACACCGAATAGGGGTAATTATCCACCTCTCTTACCAATACAGCACTGATGGCACAACTGGAAACTGCCAAATATACGAAGAGCGTCTCTCCATCAACAGGTTTAAATAAAGTCTTGGGGAGGACAGATGTTTCTTGATCTCATTGACGTCCTCATCGCACTGTGAAGTCCAGTCAAATCCCTTTGCACCCTTTAAAGTTTGAAAAAACGGGGCACATCTGTCCGAAGACCTTGAGATGAATCGATTTAAAGCAGCCAACTTCCCAGTCAACCCTTGTACTTCTTTAACATTTCGAGGAGGCTCCATTTGGAATAAAGCATTAAGCTAGTCCGGATCGGGCTGTATCCTTTGCTCACTTATTATATAACCCAGGAATTTCCCGGACTGTACTCCGAACACACACTTTTCGGGATTTAGTTTCAAATTTACTTTTCCTAAGTTAGCAAAAGTTTCTTGGAGGTCTGCCAAGTGTAGTTGTTCATCCACACTTTTTACCATCATGTCATCAATGTATACTTCCATATTTCTTCCAATTTGATTAGCAAAGGCTTTGTTCACTAACCTCTGATAGGTAGCCCCAACATTTTTCAACCCAAATGGCATTACCTTGTAACAATGAAGACCCCTATCAGTGACAAATGTGGTATGCTCCTGATCCTTCGAATCCACTTGAATCTGGTTGTACCCGGAGAAGGCATCCATGAAAGACAGTAGCTTATTTCCAGAAGTGGAATCCACCTGCTGATCAATCCGCGGGACCGGGTATAAATCTTTTGGGCAAGCCCTATTGAGATCTGTGAAATCAATGTACATACGCCACTTGCCATTTTTCTTTTTCACCAAGACCGGATTGGCTGTCCATAAAGGATACTGAGACTCCTTTATATGCCCCATTTTAGTGAGCCTGTCAACTTCTTGAACAATAACATCAGCCTTTTCCTTGGAAAAAGCCCTTCTCTTTTGTACCACAGGTGCCATGTCTCTCCGAATGGATAGGTGGTGTGATATAATATATGCTGGAACCCCAGTAACATCAGCATTGTACCAAGCAAAAACATGTTGATGATCTTTTAGAAACTTCAACATTTTACTCTTCAGTTCGGATGGCATTTTGGACCCTATCTTAACACTTTTTCCTTCTTCCAAAGAATGTGTTTCAACTTCTTCAACCGGTATCAACACTCCAGGGGTCTCTCTGGGGTCATCAATTTCACCCTCACCCCCAGAAAGCCCCTCAAACTGCTATTCTTTGTTGATACGAACTGCCCCCAATGGCCCCCAACGTCCGTGGAGCCAGTGCTGTGGCATAACACTCTCTTACAATCTTTTGACTTCTTCGGACAACTCCCACTTGTCCTTGAACAACATATTTCAAACATTGGTGGACTGTTGAGGCCACTGCATGCATCCTAGAGAGCCAAGACCTCCCTAAAATAGCATTATAACAATTGGGACAATCCACCACAATAAAAAGTATCCTGACCATCTTCTTAAAAGGGCCCGAGCCCAACAAAACTTCCTCTTCGAACTCCCCGATCACATCTGCTGAGCTCCCAGTGAAGCCCATAATTGATCTTTCCGAACGCTGAATTACGGCTGGATTTTTCATCTTTTTGTAAAAGGTTAAAAAGAGGATATTGGCTGAACTCCTAGTATCCACCAAGATTCGTCTTATGTCATTGCCCCCAATGGATGCTCCTATGACAACAGCATCTTCATGAGGGCCAACTATATCCCTTAAGTCATCTTCATCGAAAACAATGAAGGGAAATGGAATTTGTGATTGATAGGAGGTCATGCCTCCTTCTAGCTGGGTAGCTAAAGTATGAACGTGCCTCTTCCTTGAAGAAGCAGTAGGAGCTGTCATAGTATCCCCTCCGAAAATTGTGAGTGCCTCAAAAAACTTAATAAGCCCGGAGACTGTTTTACAACGTTCCTCAATGGCGCCCACTCTATTTCGAGTTGGATCAGGATCCAAGTACTCTGATTCTACATCAAATCTTTCAATTATAACCATAGCTCCCTCCGGAGCAGCATTGCTCAGACCAACCCGATGAGCATTATCAGGCCTATTTCCTCCTCTTCTTTTGACATATGCCCCCAGCTTTCCTCTTTCAATTAAGTTCTGAACTTCTTGTTTTAAAGCGATACAATCGTCAGTGGTATGGCCAGTATCATTATGATACTAACAGAAGGAATTATTACGATGTTCCCTAAGAGGTTGCAGTGCAGCCGGCCTCCTATAGTGTACTTCTTCCTTTGTTTTGTCATAAATGGTGGCCACACTTTCTTTTAACTCTGCAAACCACTCCGGTTGAACCCAAGGCCCTCTCTTATTTCTAGATTGTTGACTCTGGGCAGGCGCAACTGGCTGAGATTGAGCTTTAGCCCTGTTATGTCCCTGTCCGGTTTCCCTTGCCTTGTTCCCGGACTGATTTTGGTTGGGGCTTGGTGCAACCAGGGCAGACCTCACCTGCCTGTGCACCCTAGTTTTCTTTGTTTCATCAACGTTGATTTGTTTTCCAACCTGATTCAGTAGACCCCCCCCAAGTCATGGCTTTTTTTCTGGTCACTGAATCAGCTAAATTTACAGGGTTTAAACCCTGCCTCAAAGATGCTATGGCTACTTGCTCAAAGCAGTCAGCCAACCCGTTTTTGGTGTTCACAAAACGACTTATGTATTCTTTCAGTGATTCGTTTGGTTCTTGGGCACAATGGATTATTGTGTCCCCATTGCCCTTCAATTCTTTACTCCTAACAAACTGCCTTTGAAAGGCCACCCAAAAGGTATCGAAATTTCTGATGCAACCTTGTGGTAGGCTGTTATACCACTTCAGAGCACTCCCCGTAAAGGATTGGGAGAATGCTCTACAGAGTAACTTGTCATCATCATCGAAATTCATCATAAAGTTTTTAAATTGTTCCTAGTGGTTGTCTGGATCTTTGTTGCCATCGTATTTCTCCATTTTTGTGCTATCGAACCTCTTAGGGAGGTTTCCGGACAGAATCTTAGAAGACAATAGAGATTTTCTCCAATTCCGGCCACGACTGAAAACAATATCTTCATTTAGAGTTGCAAAGATACCTGGCTCATCGTGGAAGGCAAAAGGATCCACCAGCATCCGGTCTACATGCCTCCGGCTGTGAGATGATCCTTTGCCTATATTCCTCTTTAATTTCCCATGTCTATCCCTTTTTCTTGAATACGTTTTAATCAACTTTTGCTTCTTTTTGGATCGGCCCTCAACACTGCTGGAGGATAAGGACTCTTCAACTCCATCCTCGTCCGAGGAGCTACCAGAAGACTCTGAGTATGAGTCAGAACTCTCCACTAGCTTAGCCGGTGAGACTTCTTGGAGCTAGCATGCGTCATTTTGGTACTCACATGAGTCTTCGAAGGCTCATACTCTCTAGGGTTGTCGGTATGATGAGAAACTGATGCCTTTGACTTCTCTTTCATGCCCATCTTAGCCTTCTCTGCCCTCAGAGCTTTTATCTCGCCCTTTAATCTATCACGCTCCTCGATGGTATATTCATCTTTCTCACCCACCACTTCAAGCAAAGCTGGTGGTACTTCCGGGGCGTCCAGATTCATTCAGACTGATTTTTTCTGATGGTTTCGAATGCTTGATTTAGGCACAGTCGTGCTCCCACTGTGGTCGCCAATTTGGTGTGGTTTATTTTTGTCTAAGGGTAAGTCTGTAATTTTTGTTTAGAACTGTGTGGAAGTTTGAGAGTATTTAATATTTGGATAGAGTGTAGAGGGAGAATTAAGCAGCCTGGTTGTAATTAATTTTCATTACCCTCATTTAATGTTGGTGGTTGGGTATTTATACCCTTACATTTGGGCTTTATGGGTTTTCAGGTCATGTTTAATGGACCCGGGTCAAGTTCAAGGACCCATGAGCTCTTAGTAGGAGAGCAAGCAGCTTAGTCAAGAAGTGATTAGGTTTTAAGTACTTTAGTTCTGTTCGAACAGTCCAATGGATGATGGTGTTCGAATTGTCACCGTCCGGTTAGGTAGACATTGTCCGAACTGACCCTGTCCGAAGTGGTAACGGGATCCAGACTCATCAACCCTTGTTTTCAAACTTGTTCTTGAATAGTTTTATGTTCACGGCCAAAAAATCTCTTGTGAAAGGTGGCTGGTTGAACTTGTCATAGTTAGAAAAAGCAAGAAAAGTCGAAAGGGAGAATTGTATTGCTGCTGGTATCTTAGTCTCCCCAAGCGAAAAGTCTGGTGAACCACCCCAGGAAGCTGACCAAGGGTCATCCTCATCCAGAAATCCAAAACCCAAACAGTTGTTTAAACCAAGTCTCTCTCCTCTCCCCTCAGCCTCTTTTGTTTAGGAGTCCCAACGCTCCACTACCAAGGAAAAAGCAGTATCGAGTGTTAGAGAACCCTCTCATTTCTTAGCCATGGGTTTAGACATTAAGAAGTCCCCAGAAAAATCAACTCCACGCCGGACGACTCGTCCGGTCAAATCTCAAGCAACTACTTCATTGTCAAAACCCTACAGATCGGAGGCATCTAAGGCAACATCGAAAGATAAGCCCTCCAGATCGGAGGTGTCTAAACTAACACCAAAGGATAAGCCCTCCGGATCAGAGGCATCTAAGATAACCCTAAAGGAGAAGTCCTTCGGATTGGAACCTCAACCAGACACCAGGCCTTCAGAAACAACATGCGCTCACTCATCCGAACAACCTTTGGTGCCAGAAGCTAATCCCCCCATCCACAACAACTAATAGACCTTCCACAGTGATGAAAGAAGTGATGGAAGACAGTATCGAAGAGGCCCCCTTCAAAACTGAAACATCTGGTCAAATCGGGGATGTTGCCTCTGATAGAAAGGGAAAAGGCAAAGTCAAAGTTGGTGTGGCTCATCCAGATCTCCTAGAGTGCTTGGAGGGCAAGATAGGGCCTTTCTTTAATAATGTTAATGTTAAATATTTGTTGGCCCTGCAGAATATAAATTATGATTACACCCATATCGCTGAGTTGGGCCGAATCCGGACAAAGTGGGGGATCCCAGAGTCAGTGAAGGTAAGGATAATGTCACATCGGAGACTCCGATGGACTGTAAACTCAATGAGGTGGTCATCTTCACTAAGGTGCTAAACTGGGGACTTCAGTTCCCACTAGACCCAGAAATTGTCAGGTACTTCCACCTGGTGAAGCTCTGCCCAAGCCAATTGAGCCCAAACACTTGGTACTCTCTCCTCGCATGCATAATGGCATCAAGGTTGTCAAAAATTCCTCTCCCAATGGATAAATTTGCCGCTGTGGCAAGTCTATGCAAGAATCACCATATTCCCTTCTACCATCATAATATGGGGAACAACTTCAAGGTGGTAGACGATTTACTGGAATCTAAGAAGAACTGGCGGACACAGTTCTTGTTCATCAGTGGGTCTTGGGAGAATGGTAGGAAGATCAAATCCACTACCAACCCAAGTATGATAACTAGCAGATGGAAGAGTATGGGTAAGTTCTTTATCTTTGTTTTTCATGTTTTTTTTAACTTACAAATATTTCTCTTCTGATTTATTTGTCATTTTTTTTAGTTCTGCCGAAGGAGTTTTCCGGACACCTAGAGGAGGGGCAAACAACTTGTGCCAATCTGAATGCATGGGCTGCGGAGCGTTGGAGGAATGTATTCCACAACTGCTTCACCTCAGGAAATCAGGTTAGGTCCCATCTGTGGAACACCACCGGTTGGAGGGATCTTACATGGGAAGAACTAACTATAACCCTACTCCTGGCGTAATCCTAAACCGGACAGAAGCCAAAGATGGTAAACTGGTCTTGACCTCTAGAGCCAAGGCTCCCAGCAAGATGAAAGGGAAGAAAAAGAAAGCTGCAATAGAGACAGTTCAAGCTGCCCTAGAGGGGACCGTTCGGGGAACCAAGGGGGAATCGATGTTGCCGTGCTTAAGGTAGTTGAAGCTGAGACTGTTAGGGAGGCATGAGAATCACAAAATCCACCAAGGCCTCCAAAAAAGGACCGGAAAAGAGGAGCAAGCAGTGATGAAAAAGATGTTAAAAAGAAAAAAGTCACCTTAGGGGAAGAAATAATTATTCGCCCTTCAGAGCTTTTACCTCCACCAGCCCTATTGACCCCATCATGGCAGAGAAGATTCCAACATGTCTACAGTCTGGAGAGGGGACCGGAGGAGGGATTTATGGAGTGCACATTAGTGCCCTTCAGGACATCGACCTATACTTCAATGACTCTGAGAAGGATGACTTTGCTGGTCCCTTCCGTCCTTCAAGCTCTTCTAACATGGTGACTTACAATGGTAAGTATTTCTCTGTCTCCAGAGAAGAAGACATTGTGGCCCACTCCCTTCTTGGTCACATCCAGCCAGTGCTTGATCTAGAGAGACAAGTGAAGAGTCAAACTGCACTCATCAATACCCTCATTATTGACAAAGAGTCTCTATCAACCAATCTTCTCAATTCTAATCAGAGCATAGAAGAATTGAAGAAAGATATAGAAGCACTGAGGAAGGACAAAGAAGATCTATCAACCAAACTTTCCACTTCGGAGATGGCCAGCACCGAACTTCAAACTAAGTGCTTCGGTTTGGAAAAGGATCTCACAACACTAACGGAAGACTTGAAGACCAAAGATGGCATCATTCAAACCTTGTCCGGTGAGAAGACTTCCTTCGAAGGTATTGTGTCTAAGGTGATCAAGGAGAAAGAAGACTTGGTGAAGGAGCAGGAAAAAACTATTCAAGCAAGCATTGATAAATACACCAATTAGGTGATAGACTCATTGGAAGCAAGGCATGCCGAGGTTAAGTCTGACATGGTGCTGCTATTCCATAAAACGTTTCTGAAGAGGACCCTCGGTCCCTTATGGAAATATGTGGAGTAAAAAGATCTCCCATTTCATACTATGGCAGATGGTGACAAACATAATTATAGCAGTGGAATAGATTCCACCAGTAATGAAGAGGAAGGAACCGATGAGAGTTCAAGTGCCAAACTCAAAAGTCCCAAGAAAGGAGGTGATAAAGGACAATTAGAAGGGAACAATCCCTGAGGTTTTAAACATTTTTTCTAATTTTAATACGTTTCTAAACTACTAAATTCCTTGGATGGCCAAGGAATTTTTGCAATGTTATCCGGTTTGAGTCCGGATAAGTCTCTTAAAATACTTAAAGTTTTTGGATGACCAAGGCATATTTTGTAATTTGGTAACGTTATCCGGTTTTCTTCCGGAAAGGTTTATTTATGAAATCTTGCTTTGTTTAATACTTTATTTCCTTTTAAATTTAACGGCTAATGTTTAAGCAGCCCCAACTATTTCAGAAGTATTAAAGTGAGAGTGTTTAATATCTCCGATGACATGCATTTATTGGTCATCATTCAACCAGATTGATCCGATCTGTCAAAGATCCAAAGTGTTAAATCAAAGACTTGTACTTGAATAAAATTTTAGTTAAACCACATCGGATGTTTTAAGAAGGCATAATATTTTATTGAATAAAAAAACCGGACACCTCATTAAAACCTCTCCACGCCACCAGGGTAGGAAAAAGTATGTCCCCTAATATTTACATTAACATTTAGCAAGTAAATATTTACAAATTTTTTATTCTAGATATAACTTGAGGTGTTCAATATTCCATGGGTGCTTCAAAACCCTTCATTATTTGTCTTGAAACCTATATGTCACAGGCTTAAGCTTTTCAGAGATCTTATAAGGGCCTTCCCAATTCAGAGCCAGCTTACCGAACTGCTTCTCCTTAGTATGTAAGAAAACGTTTCTCAAAACTTTATCTCCCAGTTGAAAATCCCTTCTCTTGATCTTGGAAGCAAATCTGCTCCTCATCAAGCCTTGGTAGTGCGCTGTTCTAAGATGAGCTTTAACCATTCTTTTTACTATTAAGTCTAAGCGATTCCTAATTTCCATTTCATTGGCTTGTTCGAAATAGTTATGGACCCTGTATGATGGTAGGGTTGCTTCTATAGGAGTAATAACATCGATCCCATACACCAAGGCAAAAGGATATTCCTGTGTGGCAGCCCTAGGAGTAGTTCGGTATGCCCACAACACTTCTTGCAGATAGCTTGGCCACTTTCCTACAACCCCTTCTAAATTATTTTTTAATCCGGACAACATAGTCATGTTTGTCACTTCAACCTGACCATTTGCTTGTGGGTGGAAAGGAGAAGAGAAGCAATGCTGAATGCCTCTGGAGGCACATAAATTCTCCATGTCCTTGTTATCAAATTGTGGCCCGTTATCTATGGTAATCTTTTGAGGAATCCCAAATCTGCAACATATATTGGATAAGATAAACTTTATGACAGCTTTCGAAGTGGTTCCTGCCAGAGGAGCTTCCTCTATCCACTTTGATAAGCAATCAATGGCTACAATGATAGTCCTGCACCCTCTGTACGCCATTGGTAAAGGCCCAACTAAATCCAATCCCCAACGAGCAAAAGGTAATGGCTCAGAAATAGACTCCATAGGCACTGCTGGGATATGAATTTTGGTATCATACCTTTGATATGGATCACACTTTTTCACCAATTCTTTAGCATCTACCATTATGGATAATAGTATCCAACCAACAAAACCCTCCGGGTTAGTGCCCTATAGACACAATGTGCTGATCCTTCTCCGTCGTGTAGTTCAGATAATGCGGTTTGGGAATCTTCAACCCCCAAACAACGCAGGAGAGGTTTGCTAAATGATTTTTTTTATATAAAAGCTCTTTTATGATAAAAAAAACCACGAGCCTTGTGCTTAATTTTTCTTGCCATAACTTTCTCCGGAGGCAAAACCCCATCAGAGATATATTGAAGAAGGGGAAATATCCAATATTTAGATTGAACTACTTGTATATTTAAGCTCTCCTCCTCTTCCTTGTTCTGATTTGATTGTATGGATGGACATTCTTGTATGTGAATCCAAGGGTAGAAGTCAGAGTATGCTATGGTTGCCAAGGAATCTGCCAGTGTATTTTCAGATCTAGTAATATGCTCATAACAAATATTCTTGAAGTTGGCTGCCACCTCTTTAAGGATGAATAAGTATTTGATCAGTTGTTCCTTCTTGGCCTCATACTGACCTTGGACATGGTGGATAAGAAGCTGAGAATCACTCATCACCCTAACGCTTTTAGCCCTACATAGGAAGGCTAATTTAAGACCAGCTATAGTTGCTTCATATTCAGACTCATTGTTAGAGGCCCTGAACCCAAAGCATATAGGCTGGTATAGTTTATCACCATGTGGAGAGGTTAAGCGAATTCCAGGCCCACAACCCATTGTGCTTGATCCACCATCTTTCCGGACTACCCATTCTTTTTTAGTTTTCTCCTCTGAAGCTTGTTTAGAACTTTTGTCCAAATGAAATTTGACTAAGAAATCAACAACAGATTGAGCCTCGATAGCAGTTCGTGGGGTAAAGTCAATGTCATAATCACCCAACTCTAATGACCACTTGGCCATCCTGCTTGATATGTCTGCTTTCTGAAGAACATTCTTTAATGAAAAAGACGTTCGGACAATGACGGAATGAGACTCAAAATACAACCTCATTTTTCTTGCAGCAATCACTAAGGCTAGTGCCAGCTTTTCAAGCTTTAGGTACCTCTTCTCAGCATCTATCAGGCTCTTGCTGATGTAGTACACCGGACGAGGATAATTGTCCACCTCTCTTACCAACACTGCACTTATAGCATATTCTGATACAGCAAGGTATACATAAAGTGTTTCTCCTTCCACATGCTTAAAAAGGGTTTTTGGTGAAGATAAGTGCTTCTTTATTTCATCAAAAGCTTGGCTGCATTGTGGAGACCATTTGGAATCTTTAGCACCCTTCAAGGTCTGAAAAAACAGAGCACACTTGTCTGAAGACCTTGAAATAAAACGATTTAAAGCAGCCAATCTTCTTGTCAGCCTTTGGACTTCTTTACTATTTCGAGGGGGATCCATTTTTAACAGGGCATCAAGCTGATCTGGATCAGGCTGTATCCCTTTCTTACTTATCATATACCCCAAAAATTTTCCGGACTGCACCCCAAAGACACACTTGTCTGGATTCAACTTTAAATTTACCTTACTTAAGTTGGCAAAGGTTTCTTGAAGATCAATTATGTGCAAATATTCTTGTAAGATTTTAACCATCATATCATCGATGTACACCTCCATATTCCTGCCAATCTGATCAACAAATGTTTTGTTCACCAACCTCTGATAAGTATCCCCAACATTCTTCAACCCAAAAGGCATCACCTCGTAGCAATGGAGACCCGTATCTGTAACAATGATAGTGTGATCCTGGTCCTTCAGATCAAACTGTATCTGGTTGTACCTAGAGAAGGCATCCATGAAGGAAAACAACTTGTTTCCAGATGTCGAGTCCACCAACTGGTCTATCCGGGGGACTGGATAAAGATCTTTTGGGAAATCTCTGTTGAGGTCAGTAAAATCGATACACATACGCCATTTCCCATTCTTTTTGTTACGAATGGAAAATATGTACTTGAACAGCGATGAGTCACGGCTATGGACTTTCTTATTCCACACGGAATTGTCCCTCGTTTAAACTTGGTTAACCCACTGGATCCAAAGTGTATCCATTTCGGCAGTAATATTCCAAAGTTGCTTAGAGAGGAGGGCATGATTCCATGTCTTAAGATCTCGAATGGCTAGGCCACCTTCTGCCTTGGGAAGACAAACATCAATCTAAGAAACCAAAGACATCTTGAAGCCCCAAAGGAAAGTTCTGCACAGCTTGATAAGATATGTTCAAACCGCTTTTGGGATAGGAAATATAGACAGCCAAAACGCCTCAATACCTTGTAGGACGGATCAAATCAGCTCCACTCTACCTGCATAGAAAAAAAAGAACCAATCAACCTGGAAATTCTGGTTCTAATCTTATCAATAAGAGGGCCAAAATGCATAACCTTAAGAGAGGCAGCAACAAGTGGAATGCCAAGATACCGAAAGGGAGTAGGCCCTTGCACAAGGTGCGTGTTATGCTCAATGATATCCATAGTTTGCGGCTGTATTCCAGCAATATAATTATTATATTTGTGAACATTTAAGTGCAGCCCCAAATTTGAACCAAATCCCTCAAGACAGCCCATAAGAATACCAATAGATGCCCCGTCCCCCCAAAGCTTTTTTAAATGAGTCTTTGCTGATGGATCAGTCTCCCTAGGATTTTCAATATGATGGATGGCTGACGCCTATGAGTTCTCCTTTAAACCCATTTCTTCTTTTTTAATGGCCCTCAAAGCTTCCATTCCTGCTCTCAACTTGTCTCGTTCCTCGGCGGTGTAGTCATTATTTTACCCAACCAACTCCACCATAGGTGGTGTGATTGCTTGCTCATTCAGATTCATCCAAACAGGTCTCTTGTGCTGGTTTTGAATGCAAGATTCAAGCACCATCTTCTCCCATTGTAGTCGCCAATTTGGTGTGGTTTATTTTGGGCTGAGGGTGATTTTGTAAAGTTTTTTAAGTATTAAGTGTTTTGGTATAAGTAGTGAGAAATTTGAGCAGCCTGGTTGTATTAAATGTTCATTACATTCATTAATGAAATTAGTTGGGGTATTTATACCCTTAATTAAAGACCGATGGGCTTTCGGGTCAAGTTATGAAACCGGGTCAAGTTTAAGGACTCATTTATCTATTAAGCTCATTAGCACATACCTTAGTCAAAAGATGTTTAGAAGTTTCTTTACTTTTGTCTTGTCCGGATAACAGAGTGAGATGTGACTGGATAATCCAAACTCATCAGGTTATACCCAAAAAAGGCATCCATGAAAGACACTTGTTCCCTGATGTAGAGTCCACAAGCTGATCTATCAGGGGCACTGGGAAATGATCTTTAGGGCAATCTCTATTTAGGTCTGTGCAGTCAGTGCACATATGTTATTTTCCATTCTTTTTCTTAACCAACACAGGAGCAGATGTCCAATTGGGGTATTGAGATTCTTTGATATGCCATATCTTGGTCAATCGATCTACTTCTTGAACAATCGCTTTATATTTTTATTTTAAAAATGATATACTTCTTTGTACCACTGGCCCAACATCAGATCAGATAGATAGTTTGTGACTAACCACTATAGCCGGCACTCCAGTCACATTATTCTTGCACCATGCAAACACGTGTAAATTATCAAATAAAATAGATAACAATTTTTCTTTTAGCTTTAACAGTAGTTTAGATCCGACCCTAACACTTTTACCTTATGCCAAGTAATGAATTTCTACCTTTTCGACTGGGATTACCGCACTAGGAGGCTCCCTCAGATCATATATCTTGTTTTGGTTTGCGTAAGGCTCCACTGATTGTCATTCTTTGAAAATTTTTACTGCTTCTAGTGATTCCAAAGCAAGAGAAAAGATATAGGATTCACGGGCTACCTTTTGACTACTTCAGAGACGCCCACTTGCCCTCCAATAACATATTTTAAACACTGTTGGACCATGGAAGCTACTGCATGCATCATGGATAGCCAAGACCTACAGATGTCAGACAATCAACTACCACAAACAAAACTCTTATCAACTTCTTGAATGACCCTTTGGCCAATAAAACCTCTATTTCAAATTCCACAATTACATCACTCGTACTTCCAGTAAACCCCAATATGTTTCTATTTGAATTTTTGATAACTGGGGGATTTGTCATTTGCTTGTAAGCTGATAGGAATAATATATTTTCCGAATTTCTAGTATCAATTAAAATCCTTTGTACATCATTTCCTCCAATAGATGCATGTATTACCCCAACATCATCAAGTGACCCATTAATGTCTCTTAAGTCATCTTCATCAAAGGCAATGAATGTAGTAGGTCTTTGATAAATATGTGTAGACAATTTTCTCTCTATCTGAGTTGTTAGGCGTTTAACATGTCTTTTTTTGCATTTGCGTTTATATATAATGAAAAAATTGTACAAGAACTCGGAGCATTCCCCTTAAAAAAAGAACGATAAAATAATCAATAACCAAGACAAATAGAAAAACAAATAAGTACAACTATGCCAAAAACAAATGGAAAATAAAGAAAGACTAGCAAAATATACTAGTTTCCTAAGCTAACAAGTAAAATAATCAATAGCCAAGACAAATGGAAAAACAAATAAGTACAACTATGCCAAAAACAAATGGCAAATAAAGAAAGACTAGCAAAATATACTAGTTTCCTAAGCTAACAAGTTGTTGCAACAACTATGGTTTATAAGCAAACAAAGTCCTATGAATATGAGTTTTGATGGTATGGACGATGTATCTTGGGGTAGGAGAAACCTTATTGGAGATTAGGCGGTTGCGGTATGTCCAAATATGATAAATCGTGCACGCAAAGGAAATTGTTTTGGCACGGTTCTTCCGAGAAGTTCCTTTGGCTTATTTCTTAAGCCATTTAACAACACTATCTAATGTAGTTGCTTCCCTACAAATGTTCATCCATCCTCTGATCTCTGTCCAAATGAGCTTTCTAACGGAACAACTGAAGAAGAGGTGGCGGGATATTTCTATGTGATCGTCACACAAAGGACAAGCTTGATTGATCTCCAAGTAAGTAATTATGTCTATAGTAAGTAACCTTCCTTTCAAGCCAAGCCATAACACAAAGCTATGCTTAGAAGTAATGTTGGAGCTGAAAATGATATTAGCCCACGACTTAAGTGCAACATTTGGACTAAATAAATCGTATGCGCGGTCCGTATGTCTCACGGTTGGAGAATGCCAAGCTTGTAATTTAGCAAGGGCTGATTCAATATCGGCATATTGGCCCTTGATTTTGTCTCGAATGGAAAATATGTACTTGAACAACGATGAGTCACAGCTATGGACTTTCTTATCCCACACGGAATTGTCCATCATTTAAACTTGGTTAACCCATTGGATCCAAAGTGTATCCTTTATGGCAGTAATATTCCAAAGTTGCTTAGAGAGGAGGGCATGATTCCACGTCTTAAGATCTCGAATGGCTAGGCCACCTTCTGCCTTGGGAAGACAAACATCAGTCTAAGAAACCAAAGACATCTTGAAGCCCCCAAAGGAAAGTTCTGCACAGCTTGATAAGATATGTTCAAACCGCTTTCGGGATAGGAAATATAGACAGCCAAAACGCCTCAATACCTTGTAGGACGGATCAAATCAGCTCCACTCTACCTGCATAGGAAAAAGAAGAACCAATCAACCTGGAAATTCTGGTTCTAATCTTATCAATAAGAGGGCCAAAATGCATAACCTTAAGAGAGGCAGCAACAAGTGGAATGCCAAGATACCGAAATAGAGTAGGCCCTTGCACAAGGTGCGTGTTATGCTCAATGATATCCATAGTTTGCGGTTGTATTCCAGAAATATAAATATTAGATTTGTGAACATTTAAGTGCAGCCCCAAATTTGAACCAAATTCCTCAAGACAGCCCATAAGAATACCAATAGATGCCCCGTCCCCCCCCCCCCCCCCCAAAGCTTTTTTAAATGAGTCTTTGCTGATGGATCAGTCTCCCTAGGATTTTCAGTATGATGGATGGGTAACGCCTTTGACTTCTCCTTTAAACCCATTTCTTCTTTTTTAATGGCCCTCAAAGCTTCCATTTCTGCTCTCAACTTGTCTCGTTCATCGGCGGTGTAGTCATTATTTTCCACAACCACCTCCACCATAGGTGGTGTGATTGCTTGCTCATTCAGATTCATCCAAACATGTCTCTTTTGTTGGTTTTGAATGCAAGATTCAAGCACCGTCTTCTCCCATTGTAGTCGCCAATTTGGTGTGGTTTATTTTGGGCTGAGGGTGATTTTGTAAAGTGTTTTAAGTATTAAGTGTTTTGGTATAAGTAGTGAGAAATTTGAGCAGCCTGGTTGTATTAAATGTTCATTACATTCATTAATGAAATTAGTTGGGGTATTTATACCCTTAATTAAAGACCGATGGGCTTTCGGGTCAAGTTATGAAACCGGGTCAAGTTTAAGGACTCATTTATTTATTAAGCTCATTAGCACATACCTTAGTCAAAAGATGTTTAGAAGTTTCTTTACTTTTGTCCTGTCCGTATAATTGCCCTTGTCCGGATAACAGAGTGAGATGTGACTGGATAATCCAAACTCATCAGGTTATGCCCAAAAAAGGCATCCATGAAAGACAACAACTTGTTCCCTGATGTAGAGTCCACAAGCTGATCTATCAGGGGCACTGGGAAATGATCTTTAGGGCAATCTCTATTTAGGTCTGTGCAGTCAGTGCACATATGTTATTTTCCATTCTTTTTCTTAACCAACACAGGATTAACTGTCCAATTGGGGTATTGAGATTCTTTGATATGTCATATCTTGGTCAATCGATCTACTTCTTGAACAATCGCTTTATATTTTTATTTTAAAAATGATATACTTCTTTGTACCACTGGCCCAACATTAGATCAGATAGATAGTTTGTGACTAACCACTATAGCCGGCACTCCAGTCACATCCTTGTTGCACCATGCAAACACGTGTAAATTATCAAATAAAATAGATAACAATTTTTCTTTTAGCTTTAACAGTAGTTTAGATCCGACCCTAACACTTTTACCTTATGCCAAGTAATGAATTTCTACCTTTTCGACTGGGATTACCGCACTAGGAGGCTCCCTCAGATCATATATCTTGTTTTGGTTTGCATAAGGCTCCACTGATTGTCATTCTTTGATAATTTTTACTGCTTCTAGTGATTCCAAAGCAAGAGAAAAGATATAGGATTCACGGGCTACCTTTTGGCTACTTCGGAGACGCCCACTTGCCTTCCAATAACATATTTTAAACACTGTTGAACCATGAAAGCTACTGCATGCATCATCGATAGCCAAGACCTACCAAATATAGCATTGTGAGATGTCAGACAATCAACTACCACAAACAAAACTCTTACCAACTTCTTGAATGACCCTTTGGACACGGGTGACTTGTCCTTGCCAATATCATTAAGAGCCAATCAGATTTCATCCACGGAAACATCAGAACATATAAGTTGCCTTTGCTCTTCACCAAGACACGTTCCAAAATCAAAACCCCGCTATTACCGGCTCAACAACTATTCGGGAACCGAACAAGACTTTAAAATAGCCAACAAAGGCGTCCACAACGTGATAAGCCAAACAAAAAAAGGTACCATCGGCAAGTGAAATCGCAACAATGTAGTTCTTCTTTGCGTTATGCTTAACCAAAGCATGGAAGAATTTTGCGCACCTATCAATTTTCATCAAGTAAACACCTTTGGCTTTTTGCTGGAAAAAACTCATTTCCGCTTTACTAAGAAGGAGAAAAGATTTACGAAAAGCCACAATCTCGCTTAATAATGTTGTTTCGGAGGGGGCTTGACGAAGTCTCATTTCAACAAGTTCCATCTTATCCTTCTCTCTTTTGGACTGCTCTCAAATATGAGAGAAATGGTTGAAATTAAGGGCTTTCAAATATGGTTTAAGCCAAGCCATTTTTATGCACAAGACAGATTGAGCTGACCCTTGAATCTAACTTAGCCAATTCTATTCAATCGTAAATAGGAAAAGTGGGTGGTCTGCCCACATATTAAAGAACTTGAAAGAAGGTCTTCTACGAAGAACCTAATAAAAAACATCCACGATGCAAGGGTAATGGTCAGAAATAAAAAGACATGATATGAAGTTTACCGAACAATTAAATGACAACATGCGCCAATGTAAATTCCCCATGGCTCTATCCAATTTCCTAAGAACCGTGTTGTTACTCCAAGTGTCGAAGTTACCCGTGAAGGGAAGATCGACAAGTCCAAAATGAACGCAACAATTACCAAAGTCACTAATATAATAAGGAGTAACATCGTTCTCGTTACAACGTTCATCAAAATTTAATACATTGAGTTGTTCCCCATACTCAACCAAATTGTCTCATAAATCCCTCATCTTTACAAGAATGTTGAAAGCATAAACAAAATTAACACGAAAGGAGGTCGTGCTAACCTTGCTTTTGACAGCACAATGGACGACTTGTGGATGCTTTGAGAGGATCTCCAAATCAAGTTTATACGGGTTCCAAACCACAATGATTCTGCCATTATCAACTTCATCAAAATTACCACAAAACTCCCAGGCATGGAGCTTTAAACGAACGAAATTATGGACACCAACTCCAGTGTATTTACTCTCAAGAATATATATCATATCTATATTTTTCTTGTGAATGAAGTCACTGACTCCACTCTGTTTTAGGGGCATGTTAAAGCCCCTAATATTCCAGCACGCAAGCTTCATGGATGGCTGGAAGGACTTGGGTGCCCCTTCTTCCAATCAAGAGTAGATTTATGGCTTACTTTGCTTGCCTTGGACGCCTTCTCTAAGGGTTGATCTGTCCCACTGTTTTTGGTAGTACTACGTCTTTGTTTTGCATTAACCGTGGTGAAACCATTGTTAACTTGCAGCCCCTCCCGAGTGTCGAAGTTACGAAGTATGGCAGACCCGTTATTCTATAAAGGGATGATGTTCAATAACTCATGAATCGTTAGCTCAAGATCATCTTTGGCGGGCTGTCCATCTAAAGCTTCGTCGGAAGAAAGTAAAGTATCATCCTCATCAATCAAGGTATTGTCCTTACTCGAAGCAAGAGTTATCAATGTAGACTCATCGGCTAAACTGTCCAAAAATTGGCCAACCAAACCTTTCTTGTGATGTGTGGGCTGTTTTTTGCCTCCTTAACTTGCCCCATACCTTGCTGCCCACTCCTATCAAAATCTGAACTAGCCGAAAATACGGTTCAATGTCCCTTACGCTTTCCTTGTTGCTGCCCAACCATCGAAACTTTCTTCAAAGCAGCCACAAAAGGTCCGATGTCATCATTTCGACAACTCTCCCTATCATGACCAATAGCCTTGCAGCCAACATAAAATTTGGGGATAAATTCATAGGCAACCCTTTGGCAAAAGGTCTTTCCATTAGGTGACATGCAAATGATTTCTTTGGTAATGGGCTTAGATTTGTCCACTTCAAACAAGATCCTAGCAAAAGAAAGTTACTTTATAGTGTGCGTTAGTTTGTCCGAATACAAGGGAGTTACAATACTTGTACCTAACTTACTCAAAGCGATTTCATTCTAGAATTTTAAAGTCAAGTTTGGGAGCTGCACCCAAACCACAACTTGGTTTATAGCATCGTTCAAATATTCAAAGTACTCGAGCATCAGTTTAAGTTTAAGTGGGCGACCATAAATATAGTATGGACCTCCATTGAGGAAATATTCCCTAGCATTCTCATCAAAAAAATTGAAAATAATCCAGCCACGTGGGTGAAAGTTTACTTGATGTTTTACCTTCCAAGCTTGGCATCTTGCAACTATGGCTTGCTGCTCGAGAGATTTGCCAGCAACATAGCCAATCAATGGGAAGCTAAGTCAATCCGAGAGCTTCATAACATCATTTTTATCAAAGACGACCTGATTGTTTTCATCCTTACTAATCCCCATCATAAATCAAAGCTTGCTGCCGGTGGCTGGCTTCCGGTTGTCCAGAAAAATATTAAAGGGAGAGCTGGTTTTCCATGCATTTTTCCAACCCTGTTTAGTGCTTCAACCTTATGATGTTTCTGCCCAGCAACATCAATAGAAGATTCTTCATCCTTGGTATCTTCATCCCCAAGATTAAGCGAATTGCTAGGAGAGGAAGGATGCTCAAATGAAGCAAAACCATTAGAAGCACAAGAAAAATCCGCAGCAAAGTGTACATTTTTCTTCATCAATAAGTTGTTGTTTTTGAGACGAGAAAGAGGTGGAAACTCATCAAAAACCTTTATAGAAGCTTGTGTCTTTAAGGGAACACGAGTATGGCTAGCAGCAACAACAATTTGAGCATCCTCCATTAAAACATTGGAAGAGTTTTCCATCACATAATCAGCCAAAATGGGCTGTTTTGAGGCTGAATTGTGCTTGTGGAAACTGTCTACGGTAAAATATTTACCTCTTTGGGGAGCTTTAGAACAGCCCAAGTGCAGTTCTTCAATGTAGAGACCATCCTTCACTTTTTTAAACGAGTCTTCACTAGATGCATCAAGAAAAACAGCAGCTTCACTGGGCTGTTTAGAGGCTGATTTGCTGGAATTTTTAACTTGTTTTCCAGCCAACGCTTTTGATTCGTGAGAAACAGACCCTTCAAAGGTTGAGACAAAATTTTGTTCCTCACCTTCAGCCAAAAATATCTTCCTTTTTGCCATGAAAACGACCTGTCCTGGTAAAAAAAGCTACACAAAGACCACAAAAAGGCTGGAAAATCTGCAAACGGTACAACCAAGGGCAACCTTCACTAAAAGAAAAACAGAAAAAAGGACAAGCCAAGGCTGTCACAATTTAGCTGTAAATTAGAAACACTTAATCAATCTTCAAGCAATCCAAACAATGCTGTTTTTCCAGAATTTGAAGTTCAAGAAAAACAACTATTTGAGACTTAAAACCTTCACAAAAATTGAATGCTTTCACCCAAAATGCACGAAAACCCAAGTAGAACCAACATTTAACTTCAGCAAAAGGCTGTAACTTGCAAATCCTTAATAAACTTGTTGTTATCTTTCAACCAAAACCAAATTTGATGAAATTTCTTCGTTTTTAATATTGAACAACAGAATTGGTGCATTAAACCTTGGAAAAATGGCCGAAAATGACTAGAAATACCAGAGAAAATAATAAGAACAACTGAAATCCCACTAAAAACGACATTAAGAGACTTGAAAGAACCGAGGTTCAAAAACCAAAAAGATGTTTTTTCAAAGTAAAATTTTGAAAAAATTCTAAAGGAGAGTGTTTCTCTCTCTAACTTCTCTCTAACATGTCTTTTTCTTGAACAACTTGAAGGTGCACTCACAGTAGCTCCCCAAAATAGTAAAGGATTCAAAAAAGTTACACAGATCAGATAGTATAGAAACCTTTTATGTTATCATTCCAACCTGATTTCGATCCGGACCAGGATCTAGGTATTTCAAATCCACATCAAATATTTCCATTATTACCATAGAATCTTCTTGTCTAGATGCTCCTATACTTTGTCTTTGACCAGTTCTAGGTATTTACATTAGATTGAGTATTGACTGGCCTATTCCCCCTTGTTATTGTTTTTTTAACAAAAGCTTACAACTTCCCTCTCTCAATTAAATTATGCACTTCTGGTTTTAGTGCAATTCAGTATTGGGTATCATGACCCACATCATTATGGTATTTACAAAAACGAGTATTTCTAGTCTCTCTAGGAGACTGAATTGGTGTTGGTCTCCTAAAATGCACAACATTTTTAGTTTTATCATAAATGGTAGCCACACTCTCCCCTAGTTCAAAAACCATTTAGGTTGAACTCATGGACCCCTCTTGGGTTTAAATTGTTGAGATTGATTTGGTTGATTCTATCTTGGCCGATGTGATCCTTGTCCGGAATCTTTAAGCATGTAATTAACTATGGACTGATATTGAGTACTAGATTTTGGGATTTGTGTTGTTTGAACAAACCTATTTTGGTGTGGTACTGTAGACTTCTTAGTCTCTTCCACCTTAATCTGTTTTCCGACCTGATTAAAAAAACCTGCCCGATGTCATCATTTTTTTCTGAGTTACCGAAACAACCAATTTACCCGGATTTAAACCTTGTCTTAGAGAAGCAATGGCCACTTGCTCAAAATAATCAGCCAATCCATTCTTCGTATTCACAAGACGATTGATGTATTCCTTCAAATATTCATTCGACTCTTGGGAACAATAGATGATAGTGTCACCATTCCATTTGAGCTCCTTACTCCTCACAAATGTCTCCGAAATTCCATCCAAACATATCAAAGTTCTTTATTGATCCATGTGGCAAACTATTATACCATTTTAAAGCACTTATTTTGAAAGTTCGTGAAAAAGCCCGGCATAAATGTTTGTTATTATCATAAAATTCTTAAATTTCTCGAGATGATTGTTAGGGTCTTTACTTCCATTATACTTCTTTATCCTGGAACTGTCAAACCTCATTGGCAGATGTCGGGAGAGTATTTTTTAGGACAAGAGTGATTACCTCCAATTATGTTTACGGATAAATATTGTATCTTCATCGGGAGTTGCAAATATACATGGTTCCGATTGGGTATCAAATTGATCACTCAGTAGATGATTAATACAGTGATCTACCGACCCTGTCATTTTTCCCTGATATTTATTCTTTTTCGTTATTCCCTTCCGGTTCATTTTCCTTGAATGTTTCTTAGTTAACCTTATTTTATTTTTCTGACGACCCTGCTCACTACTAGATGAAGAAGACCCGTCAGAGGCAGAAACATTGGTGGAACTATTAGAAGATTCTGATGTACTCTTTACTTGTTTTGCCCGATGTGCCTTTTCAGGAGTAGTATGAAATTTTAGGGACTGATCATTCTCACCTTGTTTGTTATTGTCCACAGGCTCATTTGTAGATATACCTCCCGCATCGGAACTTTCTTTCAACGATATTTCAGCATGCCTTTGGGCCCTCAAAGCTTTAATCTCAGCCCTCAACTCATCACATTCATCTTGCATGAATGATATTTCCTCAGTATTATGATTGACATGAGACACAATAGCATGATCATTTTTATCTCTTATTACTTCATTTTCATGAGGCAACATTTCCTGCATATTGAGATTCATATCTCAAAGATTTCCGACCTTCGTATTACAATTAAGGTTTCGAATAGAGTTATTCAGGTACACCCAGCTCCCACTGTGGTCGCCAATTTGGTGATGGTAAAACTTGGTTCAAGGGTAGAAATATTTTTTTGTACCTTTTCTGCTAATATTAAGTATTTTTGTAAGAGGTTGTGAAAAAGAAAGTGTGTCCTTGTATTTAATGTTTTTAAAAAGTCCAACCCACATTAATGATCCTGGTTAGGGTATTTATACAGTTTTCTCTGACCCATGGGCTGTGCGGGTCAGATCTTATAGTCGGGTCAATCATATAAGCCCCCAAACCCATGAAAATAAGTTGTTATGCACATAGCTGAGTCATTATTCCACTCAAGCTACTATTCATCCATAGAATTTTATATGATCTGTCCGAAATGCCCTTCGGATAATATCAGAATCACTGGTGATATGCTTCCAGTGATATCCAAACTGATCATTAAGTACTTCACCTATGTTAGCATTACGCTTTTATTTACGCAATAGATGGGCTTGAATAATTAACTTCTTCCCTTATCTGAACAATATTCACTGCATAGTCAGACACTTCCAGGTGTACATACAGAAACTCCCTCAGAGTTAGCTTGGATACAAACTTTGGAGAAGTCAAATCATGTGTTATCCTCTCGAAAGCCTTGTCATATTGTTTTGTCTACTGAAAATTAGTCGTTTTCTTTAGAATTTGGAAGAAATGGGTACATTTTTCCGATTAGCGTGAGATGAAACGGTTTGGCGTTGCAAGCATATCTGTCAATACTTGTACTTCCTTGAGTATTCAAGGAAGTTTCATAGAAGCCAGAGCCTCTAGCTGCGAATGGTCGGCCTCAATTTCTTCTCGCTGATCAGATACCCAAGGAATTTTACAGGATGAAAACTCCAAATGTACACTTCTCTAGATTGAGCTTTAGGTTCACAACTGTTAAACTCTTGAAGGTTTCAACCATGTCGGACATATCCTTAGAATCCTCGTTGCTATTAACCAACATGTCGTCTATATATACCTTAATATTCCTCCCAATATGAGAGGCAAAATAGTTGTTAACCAAATTATGCATATGGATCTAGTTATAACCGGAGTATGCATACATAAAGGACAATAACTTGTTCCTCGAGGTTGAATCCACTAGCTGTTCCATCTTTAGAACCAAAAATAAATTCTTTAGGCATGCCATACTGAGATCTATGAAATCAACACACATTAAAAAAATATTATGTTTATTTTTTACCAATAAAGGTTTGCGTATCACGTTGCATACTTGATAAGGTTTTGATTTTCTTAGATGAATTGCTAGAGAGAAATCTTAGAGAGAGAAAGTGCTTTAGATTTTTTAGAGAGAGAAAACACAAGTACTAAATGAGTTTCAAGTAAAAAGTGTTCAACCTCTGTATTAGATCTGTATGGTCCTTTATATAGAGGAGCCAAGACTTGGTTGAATAACTAAATCTGTTAAAAAAACGGGTTAATTGATATTTAGTCCTTACAAATTATGTAAAGTCACAATAGCTTCCTAAAACTTACATCATTTAGAAATTAAAGACAAAACTTACACTAATTACAATAAAATCCCTAAATTTACATTCTTTATAAATTAGATCCTAAAAACTCATTTCCATATCAGAAGCCCCCCTAGTTCTCATGTCAGTAAATGAATGAGAACTAAAAAATCTTCAAAGTCGTTTATCTTCGAATCATCAACCTGCCATAAATCAAAACAAGCAAACTATTTGAGGCCGATGTCTTCGAATAACAGATCCATGATCATAAAAATAAGTATTCGAAGCCATTAACTTGGATTAAAATTCGAAGCGTATATATGATATTAAAATTATAAACTCTTAAAACCAAATCAATCTTAATGATATATTCGAGGTCATAGTCAAATAACCTTGAATAGTAACCAAAGATTCGATGTAATTACTTCGAATAACTTCCTAATAAAAACTGTCTTCGAATAATTTCCAAGCAAAATTTGCCTTTAACATATTGCTTAGGTGTTCTCCCTTCGAATGTAACGGTTATATGCATACCGGTTACATTCAATCGGTGAAGTAAATCTGATAAGTGTCAAACATCTAACCCACCCATCGATTCGTATTCCAACCTATCATAAAATTATTATGTCCATCTTCACACGTCTTTACCTACTTTGTATAAATACCATTCATTTTTCATTTCAACTCTTTTTAGACACAACCATTCTAGAGAGAAGTCATAGCCTTTTTGGCTAGCTTCAACTGCTCCTCCCCTATTCCCAGAATTCTCACTGCCAAACTCAAATTTTCCGATCAATCTTCATCTTCTCCGATCAATTCATTCCTGGTTTATGAGAAAGAAACCGATAAACCAAAAATTCGAAGGCCATTTTACCCAAAACAGCAGAATCTTCTGATACTGATAGCAATCTGGTGTTCGGTTCTTACGACTACTTTTGCATAACACAAATAGACGAAAATTATCGAAGAGCAGGGTTAATTTTTGGTGGCCCAATTGGAACTACGACTGAGACATTTCACAACGGTAACTTCGATCCTACCAAAGTTCCAAAACTTTCTCCTACTCCCAATATCGAAGAAAAATCATCCTCTAAAATTTCTTGCCCTAAAACCCCTCGAACATCTTCTACTCAAATAAAAGTTTCTCCTCTAAAATTGAAAACAAATAACACTTCCTCACAAAACATTCTTCATATAAGCCTAAAAAGACCTTCATTGCAATGGGAGATGAATCAACAATAATTCGAACTCCATCTCCTTCGAAAACCACCACCACCGATCCTCCTCAAAGAGAAATATCAGAAGAAGTTACTTCTCAAGATCCTCAAGAATTTACTTCGAAAGCCAATGAAGCTGATTCAAAGGCTACTAAATCCGATGCTGAAGCCGAATCTCAAGAAGAAGCCGATGTCTGTTCTGTTTCCGAAGAGGAAATGGCGAAGATTAGGATGAATCTAAGAAACCTCGAGAGCAAATATATTATCGCCTTGAAAAAGGTTCGATATATATTATAAAGAAATCCAAGCCCGTTTTCTCAAAAAACAACGGGGAATGGGTGATTACATCACCCTTCGACTACCAAAAGAAGAAGAAACTCCCCTTGATTGCAAGGATGACGAGTTGGTGGTTTATCCAGAAATCATCAACTGGGGTCTTCGATTTCCACTAGATCCGATGATCGTGGAGTACTTCGAAACTCTCAGCTTGTGCCCTACCCAAGTAACTCCAAATCAGTGGTTCACCTTAATGTCAGTGATCATGGCATCTCGCCTCTCCAATATACCGATCAACATTAAGGACTTCATTTCACTTACTTAACTATAAAAAGGTCCGAAGCTCCCATTCTATTATCTTACACTGATGGATGATCTTAAAATCATCGACGATCTTCTGGAAGCTGATAAGTTCTGGAAACAGAGGTTTGTTTTCATCTCTGGAGCTTGGGAGAATGGCAAACCAATTTCCGAAGGCAATCCTTCGAAGTTAACTATGGTCTGGAGAAGCAATCTTAAGTTCTCTTAAAATTTTCTTTCTTCCTTAATTTTAATTTTTTAATACATCTTTCCTTTCCTTTACTTAACGCTTTATTTTGTTTGCTTATACCAGAAATTTCGAAGCGCTACTCCACTCATCGAGAAGCAGCTAAGGTGATATTCCAAAAATTGATTGTCTGAGATGAAAAAGAATAGAATAACGCTTTCCATACCGCCTTCCAGCCCATTAACTTCCTTCAAAGTTATATGTTTCCGATCACATAAGGTAGGCTGCCTCCTAAAGATTTATCTTCTGACCCAGATCCGAAGCCCATTGTTCTTCAAATTCGAAAAGCTGATTGTAATGTCTTCCTCCCAGTCCTAAACAGATCAGACAGCCATCTGCCTAAAAAGAAAAAAGAAAAAAGAAAAAATCATCAAAGAGAAGAAAGACAAAAAGACAGTTAGCACATCTGGTGCTAACCCTCCCATGCCCTCAAAACCGAAGTGTAAAAAACGCAAAGCTGCTAATCAAACTCTTTCACCCATCGAAGAGGGAGAAAATCAAGAGAAGTCATCACAAAAGGAGAAAAAATCTTCCGATTCCCTTGGAAAGAAGAAGAAACAAAGAAAAATCACTTCAAAAAATTAATCGATGAGCCTGAAGACGATGCTGTTGAAACCCATCAACAACAACACTCCCTAAATCCTCCAACCGAAGATCATTCCTCGCAAGAACATCCTGTTATAGTCATTGATGATTTTTCTCCTACTGTTTACCATCATCCCACAAGCTTCGACCCAGATATGTTCATTGATTTTGAAAACACAGAAGCACTTGCTGGCGAAGAGGATCCTACCCTTCAAGTCATTCAGAATCACATGCTTGAATTTGCAAGGCCTACTCCAGAGAAAGAAATTCTAAGATCGCCTCGCACATTCGAACCTATTACATCTCTGGATATGATTGATAAACCGAGTATCTCAGAATACTGCAACCCTCATCCAAATCCTGTAATAGCTATCGCTCTTCAACCATTTTCCGGTCTTGATGCTGCTGCAAAAGCTCTTGCTTCTCAAATTGAAACCTCTCAAGAACATCTTAAAGAACAAGCCAAGGATATGGTTTACTATAAGGAAGCTTATGAGACTGAAAAGAAATTCAGAGAGACCTTGCATAACAAAGTATCCGAGAAGTTGTATGCCTATGAGATAACTAGATCCGAGTTGATAAAATGCGCTCTTTGTATAAAGGATCATCTTCGGATCCAGCAGTTGTCGACACAGAGCTGCTAACAAGTTTTTATAATTAGTGTAAAAACAAAATTTAAATACATTTATATTTAACAAGTTTTGGATCTAATTGATAAAGAATGTAAATTTTAGGATTTGATTGTAATTAGTGTAAGTTTTGTCTTTAATTTCTGAATGATGTAAGTTTTAGGAAGTTGTTGTGACTTTACATAATTTGTAAGGCCTAAATAGTAATTAACCCGTTTTTATAACAGATTCAGTTATTCAACTAAGTCTTGGCTCCTCTATATAAAGGACCAGACAGATCTAATACAGAGGTTGAACACTTTTTACTTGAAACTCATTTAGTAATTGTGTTTTCTCTTCTAAAAACTCTAAAACACTTTATTTCTCTAAGATTTCTCTCTAGCAATTTATCTAAGAAAATCAAAACCTTATAAAATTGGCGACTCCGCTGGGGACGTAAACAGAAAAATCAGTAGCTTATTCGTTTGGTGATATTTTTTAACTCAAATTTGTAAAATAAATCCCGAAAATAATAATCCTACGCTTCAATCGGCTTTAGAAACAGTGAGAGATGATTTGAAAAAGAATGAGACTGATGGGAATAGAACTGATGGATCGTCTCTGGTCCAAGTTCGATCTGATGTTAAGATAAGAATTAATCAACTTCTTGATAAAATCAATGCGTTGAATGAAAAATATGAGCGAAGGGAACAAGAAATACTTTATGCTAGGATCAGATCTGAGGTTAGGCAGGAGTTGGAAAAGACCGATGTTGAAGGTTAGTCAGATCGATCTTTCGATGATAGACATGCTTAGTCTGAGCATAAAAAAGCACTTTCTGTGTCTCCTAAAGAGAGATATTCATCTCGAAAGGATACGAAAGATAAGCAAAAGTTGATAACTTCCAGTGATGAGGAGGTAGAAAGCTCAGCTTCGGGATTTAAGAGGCATAGAGGTTCTTCGAAGGGAGAATCAGAAAGAGATTCTCAAGGAGATATAAAAAGGAGAGCAAGTCTAAGAATGCTCCTCGATCAACTTGGCATGAAGGAAATCCTTCGAATTAATATGCTGAGACTGACATGAATTTGTATGTTACAATGGGGACCAATGATCAATTTGTTCAAGCTATTGTTTAGAGGAACTCTCCATTAACAGATGAAATCCGCTATATGACGCTTCCGAAGCATTTTGATATTTTGAAGGTTGAAAAGTCCGATGGGATGCAAGATCCTAATGATCACATCGAATAGTTCAAAAATTATATAATAAATTTCGAGGATGACAACCGGCTTGTGTGTCGTGCTTTCTCTCAAACTTTTAAAGGAACAACTCACAAGTGGTACAACAGGATTCCGAGGGGATCCATTTCAAATTTCAAGGATTTTTATACTGCTTTCCAAAGGAAGTTCGTTGTAAGCAAGGAAATGAGAGCTAATGGTGATACAATTATCCAGTGCAAGCAAGCACCAGGAGAAAAATTGAAGGATTATACTAAGAGGTTTGTGTTAACCAAAGAAAGTTTAGATAATTATGAAGAGAATGTGGCAATGGCCGCTTTTCATCAGGGTTTGTTGCCAGGGGATCTGGCTAATGAGACGACAAAAAGAAGGGCTTTGACTTTTGGAGCGTTGATGGCTCAAGTCGAGGACCAAATTAAGGTTGAAGAATGTAGCAGAGTCTGAGGGGCTCCAGGTAATACTTCGAAGAATTCAGGACAGACAGCCAATAATCAGGGGCATCCCTCGAATGGAAATAACAATTGAAATGGGAATAATCAGCAATCGAGGCAGAAGAACAACAATTTGCCTCCTCGGAGTGGTGGATATTCGAACCACACTCTATCCAATAATTACAACAGATCTGGGCTGAATACTTGGGTTAGGCCAGAGTATTATGCTGATTTAACAGAGAGTATTTCTGTTATTTGGGATAAAACTAAGAATTCTGTGAACTTTAGGAAACCAGCTCCTATAAGCAGTCCAAGGGAAGAAATGAGTAATAAATTTTGTAGGTATCATGATAACATTGGGCATGATACAAAAGAGTGTATTGCTTTAAAAAAAAGAAATCAAATATTTGATTGAGAATGAGAAGCTCTTGACTTATGTGTAGTCACATGGAAGTGCATCGGAGAATAAAGGTGCATCAACTTTGAAGGTTGCGCAGCTAGCTGAGAATTTGATGATTATAGATTCACATGTTGAGTCATTCGATGCTTCTAATGAATATGTTGAGAAAGATCCGAACAGGTTGCTTCTGATGGCAGTCGAGGAGCCTGTTGAGGCTGTTTTTGTAGAAAAGAGACGTGTTCGGGAATTGTGCAAGTTTTTCGAATCGTTAGCAATTTTTGGGGGCGATTTGATGACTGGAAATTCAGACAGCTCAAGGAAAAGGCATGTTGTCAACTTGACAACTCAGATTGAAGGGAGAATGTCAACGTATTTGTATGGGAAGAAAGACATTCCTTTCATTCTATTTGATGAAGATGATTTGAGAGGAACTGCAGGACCACATGAGGATGTAGTGGCAATTGGAGCTGAAGTGGCTGGCATCGAAATTCGACGTGTATTGATTGACACTGGAAGTTCTGCCAATTTTATTTTTAATTCCACCTATGATATGATGATAAACCCTCCTTGGATTACTCAATCAGATCGTAAAATTATTGGATTCACGGGTGTAACAGCTCATGTTGTTGGGGAATTCGAGGGAGAAGTTAGGTTGGGCAAATGACCATTCAAGAAGAAGGTTCAAGTGCTTTTTATGGTGGTGGACTGTCCCACAAGTTATAATGCTATTTTTGGAAGGTCATGGCTTTCAAGAATGTATGGGGTGGTATCAACAGTCCATCAGTGTTTTAAGTACGTGGTTGGAGACAGAGTTGGAGCAGTTCGAGGCGATCAAAATATTTCTAGAGAATGTTATGCCACTGCGCTTAGGATCCGAGGATCCAGTAGTGGAGATTTGATGCGAGAATAGCAGTTAGAAGGGGTTCCCTTGGAGTTTGAAGAAAGAGTTCACGATCTGAAGGAAACTCCGGGGTCTTTAACAGTGAGTGAAGAAATAGAGGAGTTTACGTTTTCAGAAGGAAAAGTGCTTCGGATTGGAACTTTATTGACCCCTAATCTACGTCAACAACTGCTTAATTTTTTGTCTCAGAATTTGGACGTCTTCTCTTGGAAGACAGAAGATGTAACAGGAGTACCCATCGAAGTAATTCGACATAGCTTGGCCATAGATCCGAAGGTTAAACCAGTGATTCAAAAAAGAAGATCATTTTCATCGGAGAAAGCAGAAGCAATTATTGCAGAAGTAGATCGGTTATCTAAAGTCGGACACATAAGGGAATCTCAATATCCTTTATGGACTGCGAATGCGGTAGTGGTTAAAAAGAAGAATGAGAAATGGAGGATGTGTGTGGATTTGACGGACTTAAATAGAGCTTGTCCCAAAGATCCGTTTCCAGTTCCTCGAATTGATCAGCTGATTGATTCTACTTCAGTCAATATAATTTTGACTTTAATTGATGCTTTTGCAGGGTATAATCAGATTCAGATGGATCTGAAGGATCAAGAATGCACGACTTTTATAACTGATAGAGGCCTCCATTGTTATTTGTTATTGCCCTTCGGATTGAAAAATACCGGAGCCACTTATCAGAGATTAATGAATAAAGCTTTTGCTACGCAGATCGGAAGAAATATAGAGGTATATATAGACGATATGGTAGTACAAAGTTCAAGGGATGAGGTGCATCTTGATGATCTAGAAGAAGATTTTTTGAATCTAAGGGCAATCATGTTGAAGTTAAATCTGGAGAAATGTACCTTCGGAGTTTGATCAAGGAAGTTTTTGGGTTTTAGCAAAAAACTAATAGAAGCCGACCCAGAACAATCAAAGGCTTTGATAACAATGAATTCACCTCGATCACTTACAGAAGTGCAAGTATTGACAAGAAGGTTAGCAGCACTTAATCGATTTATTTCACGATTTTCTGATAAATGCTTTCCCTTCTTTCAAGTGTTGCGAGAACCTAACAGGTTCAAATAGACGTCGGAATGCGAAATAGCGTTTCACAAGCATTAAAAATTTGTTGTCATCACCAGAAACATCAACAAAGCCTCGAAATGGGGAGAAACTATTCTTGTACATTGCCGTATCGGATTTTGCACTCAATGCAGTGCTAATTAGTGAAGATTCAGGTATTCTGAAGCCGGTTTATTACGTCAGTAAAAGTCTGGTGGCATCAGAAAAAAGATATATGAAGTTGGAGAAGCTGGCTTTAGCATTGGTGATTGCTGCTAGGAAAATGCGTCCATATTTTCAAGCTCATACTATAGAAGTCCGAACTTCATTCCCTTTAAAAAAATGTATTGCAACGACCAAATATTTCTGGAAGGATGACTAAATAGTCAGTGGATTTGGGAGACTATGATATTTTATTTACGCCTCGAACAACAATCAAGGCACATGCATTGGCTGATTTTTTTGTTGAGTTCCACTTAAATATATCAGATGAGGAAGAAAGCTCAAAAGTTTTGCCTACTGATTCGAGGTGGGTTGTTCGAACAGATAGAGGGTATAGTATTTCAAGGTGCAGTGCTGGAGTTCAATTGATAGCTCCGACGGGGGAAACAATGGTTCAATCAATTAAATTTGGTTTTCATGCTTCAAACAATGAAGCTGAATACGAAGCTGCTTTAACAAGTTTGAGATTAGCAAATATTTGTAGAGCGACTTCCGTACATATACAAACAGATTCTCAATTATTGGCAAATCAAATGTCTGGGTTTTCCGACGCAAGGAAGATTCGTTTGATTTTATATCTTTGGGAGCTTCAAACTTTAATGCTTCTGTTTGACAATGTGGTTGTGGAATATATCGGGGGAGGAAGTAACATGGTGGTCGATTCTTTAGCAAATGTTGCTTATAAGGAAGAATATCCTTGGATTTTGCTACAGGAAAATCCTTCAATTGTTGCTCAACCTGGCCAATGTGAAAATATAAAGGAATTTTTTTAGACTGATGAAAACCGACGCGATTGACGATCGGATATTCTTAATTTTTTTACCCAAGGATTACTGCCAGATGATTCTCAATTGGCTAAAAAGTTAGGGGGTAAAGCCTTTGGATATATAGTTTTGGATGGAATTTTATATAAAAAGGCATTAAGCAGACCGTTGCTACGATGCTTAGGCAAGCAATATGCATAAGAAATATTATCAAATTTGAATGATGGAGAAGGGTCAGCTCATTGTGGGTTTAAAGCTTTATCTCGTAGAGTTTTACTTGCAGGGTTTTACTGGCCTACAATCATGAATGATGCTAAAAATTTAGTACGAGGTTGTGATACTTGTCAAAGATTTGCTAATGCTATTCACAGACCAACAGTGTCGCTTATGTCTATATATGAGGCGATACCGTTTGATAAATGGGGACTTGATCTGGTGGGATCTTTGCCTATGGCCTCTGGGGAAGGCAAATGATAATTGTGGCTGGGGATTATTTTACGAAATGGGTAGAAGCAGAACCACTATCAGGTACAAAGGCAAAGAATGTTATCAAATTCATTGTGAATAATATATGTTGTCGTTTTGGGGTTCCTCGAAGAATTACAACAGATAATGGTCCTCAATTTAATAATAGGGAAATGACTACATTCTGTACTTCTGAAGGGATTTAACAATGTTTTTCGACGCCCTTTCATCCTCAAGCTAATGGACAAGTGGAAGTGACAAATAGAACAATCTTAGATGGCTTGAAGAAGAATCTATCGGGGGCAGCAGGAAAATGGCCAAATTATTTGCAAGAGGTGCTTTGGGCTTATCGAACAACTCCAAGGGAGGCTACCAAAGAAATTCCTTTTGCTTTGGCATATGGTATGGATGTGGTTAGCCCTATTGAATCTACGATGTCATCTTTTAGAATATCTCAATATTCTGAAAGATTTAATGATGAAATTCGAAGGGCAAATGTGGATTTGATCGAGGATAAAGGGTTCGATCTTATTTGAAGACCATACATTATCAAACTCTCATGAGAAGTAGATATGATTCGAAGCTAAAAATAAGAGAATTTAAAGAAGGAGATAAAGTCTTCCGAAACTTTTTTCTACCCACAAAGTACAAAAGCTTCGGCAAAATGGCTCTGAACTGGGAAGGGCCTTATACAGCTGTTGAAAGAGTTAAGCCAAGGTCTTATCGTCTTTGTGATTTCGAGGGGAGGATGCTACAACATCCATGAAATATTCAACATTTGAAGCTTTATTGGAGTAAACATGTTGACATGTTTTTATACTTTGGAATTTTTGTTTTTAATGACGCACTATTTCCTACCTTGTTGGCCCAGGAAGGTTTTAATGAGGCGTCATGTACTTGTACATATTCAACTTTATCAATAAAGTTCGTTTTTTGGTCAATGGTTATTTTATGTTTATTTGGATACTATCTTAACAAATCATCAGAGATTGATCCCCTTTGAGATTAGTTAAGGGAGGTATATTCCGAAGTGTTTATAACACTTTTCGAAGAAATAACCATGTTTTACAACCATTTTATATTTGAAATTTTGAAGTGAATGTTTTAAAATTCACTGAGAATTTTGATGATCTAATCAAGCTTAACAACACATTTATATTTTTTCGAAGAAGACAATACTTTATTATAAAAACTTGGCCAACCTTTGTATTTATATTTATAAGTTTTTATTTATGAGACTCTCTGTTGTGTCCCATATTGGCCAACCTGTCTACCTCGACAATTATGGCTACATACTTCTCTAGATAAATATATTCTCCTATGTGATATTTGTTTGGAATTTGGATTGACTGATAGCTTATAGTCAATCATCCCTCATATACTTGGATAGACCGATGCTAATATTTAAATTTATTCAATTTTAACAAAACTATGAGCCTCTATGGGATCATCAACTACTTCGGCCCCACCAAAGGCCCCGAAAACTGTTATCCTCCATGTTATACTTTTCCTTCATGTCCTTCTTCTTAGCCTTATGTTTATCCTCTTTTTTCAAGGATCTTACGTAGCAATTTGTTGCAACTATTTGGTTGCTCCAGATCACACCAAACTGATATCTGACTAGATATTGTAAGCATTGATGGATGGTCGATGCATGACATGAATACGATCTCGCTAAGACCTACCAAATATCACGTTATACGAGGTTAGATGGTCAACCACCATGAAAATAACTCGTATAAATTTTAAAATCATTCTTGCCAAGGATCACATCTGTTTTAAACTCATTCGAAATAGTTGCGCTTATCGAGGTAAAACCAACAACTATTTTATCAAAATGATGCATAGTCGTAGGGCTTCTCATCTCGTCATATTCCTATTTCAACAAAATGTTAGTTGAACTACCAGTTTCTATCAGAACCCTATTGATCTCTGCCTCCACCACTCAGGAATTTATCAAGACAACGTCCTTGTGCGGGTATGTAACACCTCGAAGGTCATCATCTTCGAAAACTATTGGGGATATAAAGCTCGGTTCAAATGCGGCGATATCATATCTTAAAATTGTGGCTCCAAGTTTCTTGCATGTCTATTTATATTCAAATTGGTGATTTTTAAAACATAATTGTCTCTAGTAATAGTCAAAATCCCTAGAGCCAAAGGTCATCCCTACCTGTGATGGTTTCAACAACATTTATGTCGGGGTCTGAATCAACATACTCTCCACCCGAGATAACACCAACAACGTGAAGTCCGGGTCTGGTCCAAATATTCATTCATTAAATCACACAATCTCGCATTTGAGACGACAATATCATGTTGTTGTTTTTTGGTTTTAGAATAGATATCTAGGACCCTATACCACTTGCTGCAGTTTTCCCACACCTAATACTGATGCTCATCTTATCCACTAAGACATTTATTCTCATGTATTGTAATAATTTATCGTTAACTGGATAAAAAAAAGTATTAATTAAGTAAGATTTTTCAATCATATTCAATGATCAACTACATGGTTTGTTTAAATCCTCACATGATTTTAGAAAAAGAGACTTTATATCTCATAGTCTTTTCATTCTAGTTGAAGAAGTCCTTATAATGGGCCTTAAAAAGCTCTTTGAATTTGACAATGGTCTTCACTAGAAAACTGGTAGTATTGTAAACATACCTTGTTTAGTATATGCTGATGATTTCCAAATATTCACCAATGACTCTTCAAACAACATCAACAAAATCTGTATCCTCCCTCAAAGCAATACAATCCATCATCCAATGACGAATGTCATTATGGAACTTACAAAACTTGTTTCTTCACTCCTCCCTAGGCTTAGCCAATGAGGGAGGAGGTCTGCACTGAACATGACCTCTAGCTCTCTGGTAAATTGTAGCTACACCTTCATTCAAATCAGTGAAGATCGCATGCATTAGCCACTTATTCCTTTGGTCATCTCGACCTTTGTCTGACATTCCACTTCGAGTTAGAATAGCCTATGATGGTTTCTAATTAATGTCTTGGTTCGAACGAGCAAGAGCTGGAGTGGTTGGGGGTAAAGGGAGAGAATATGTGATATATAGTTATTTCACAATTGAGGTGCTCTGTAAGTTGCCAATATGATAACATGGATCAGAGTCAAGGACTTGTAATTTTACTTAGGTGTATCGTCGAGAATCAGAAAAAGATGATTATTCATCTAAATCTGGATTTGTTACTTTATCTGCGGCAACAACTTTCTAAAATTTAAAGTGTTCTTCTTTATAACTTCTGCCTCTACAAAGCAGTGGCCACATCTTTGTGACAACCATCAAGGTTGTTCTTATTATGCACAAATCATTGAGTATAATCTCTCAAACTCTCCTCGTTCAGCTGCTTACAATGCATTATGGGGTCCCCGTAACCTTTTTCACTTTGCTTCCAACGAACTAATGTCTAAAAAAAGTTCATAGATGGTCGAAGCTTGTGATCAACCTCAGAGCCAACTAATTGAACCATGTCAATGCATTCCCCTGAAAATTATCGAAAACACTCGACACCACAAATGATCATCATTAGAGAAACTCATCATCACATTTCTGAACTACTCAATATGATGCTCCGGATCACTTGTGTCATCGTACTTTTCCATCTTGTTGACGTAAAATTTAAGTGGTAACTCGATTGTAACAATTTTTAAAGTTGTAGGGAAAATATTCCTCTTGTACCCCTGACCATACAAGACGTTGTTCAAATTTCCATCCAGATCCGAATAAAGATCCACGTGGAATAATAACCCTATGTTGAACATTGGTTCTTGATTTGCATTGAACATGCACTGTTATGGAGCGTCCTACCAATACACTATGAGGTTTTTCCTAACAAGGGAGACCTGTGAACTTGCAGATTGAAAGTAAACTTGGGTATCCCGATGAAGGAACACTGACTTGTGGTCCTAAAGTTTGAAAATTACATGTGTTCCCGAGGCCGGGAGGTAGACCTCCTTCTGATGCCCGAGGTAAAATAGTATAGGGATCATAGGTGTTTTGTTAGTATACTTTGTTCATTGAACACCAGCGACCGTAGTCGGGTTAGCGTGGGTTGCCTTTGGGTGTTCCGTCTCATGCACCCTTCCCTTCGTGACCTCCTCCTAGAGTCCATTTCCCTCATGGATCTTAACTAGAGTATGTACCTGGTAATATTACGGTTTTTTCGGTGATGCCTGTGCCTGTGAGAAGACAAACTTTCTACACTATCGCTAGTCATTGGAGATAGATAATAACACATCACCTAATATTCCTGATTCAAGCTCCTGTAGCTTCGGTTGGGTCCATATGGACTTATAAAATCCATGCCACCATCCCCTATTATCTCATATATTGGCTCGATATGGACTTCCAATCGTCGTCTATTAATGGGCTCAACCCTCTCAGTTGGGTCGGCGGCCGCCCCGACCAAGGTTTCCCTCTCGACGCGATGTGTTGTGATTTTCGCTTGCAAAAGTTATCTTTGATCTTCTAACCAAGTTTGTGAAAGAGTCAGATCGATAAAATTACCCGAACCTTCTCGTGCGACCTCACTCCCCGGGGTGAGAGACATACCAAACGCTTCCGGATTCGACAAAACGAAACGACTCTCTTTAGAGAATGGAAGTTAACGTGGATGTTTGGTTTTGAAAATGAATTTTGTGTACCAACTCGGAAGTAACTCCTACTATGGTCACCACTGATGAGTCTAGTTTGGTTAGATTGTTTTGGTTCACTTGTGTTTTAGAGAACTATGAGACCTCCTTATTACTACGAGACTAGCTCACCAGAATGAGTATAGGGTAGGAAGAAGAGAGATAAAAACTAGATAAAGAGATATCAATTAATGCTTTTATATAGTAAAATGATTGTTCACCTACCACAAGTGGGGTGCCACGTCTTATTTATAGTTACCAATATCGATCTTTTTTTTGCTCTAATGGTCCAAATATATAAATATCATCTTAGGTTATATTAATAATAACAATAAATACAACTTGGGCCCGTTCACAATCGGGCTCAAAGCTTGACCAAATATTTTGTTATCACTCTATATTTTTTGGGTAAGTTATCGATACCCACCTAAGAAAAATTAAAATTACCGATAACCATATGGATTTTGAAGTTTACCAAAAATAACCTACAACTTAAATGCTTCCAACAATAATACCTTTGAACAAACAAAACACCTATATCATACAAATATCAGTTTTTCATGGCTCACATGTGGGGAGGGACTCATCGTACAAATTTCTAAAATATAAAAGATGTGTGAAGGACAAAAGTGAAGATCAAATATAGGAGACCAATGATAACTTTTAACCCTATAATATTTTTAAAAAAACAAGATAAAGAAAAAAAAGTTAAAATCATATGGATATTGGAACCATACTTTTAATTCAAGACCAAATGGTAATGTGTAATTTTTTAATCGATTCTTAGATAATTATTGAAAAATAAATTTAAAAATAAATTATTTTTAGTGAATTGCACATATTTTTTAGAAGATACGAAATATATATCTATCACAATCAACAAAAAGATAGAGAATTATTATTTAAATAATAAATATTAACCATTTTTTTAAAACAAAAATCTAATTAAAATCAAAATAAGAGTATTACAAAAGACGACTAATGGACTAAATTTGAACAACAACCTAAAATTGGACCTAAAATAATTAGGCCTAAAAAAACCCCCCAAATTAATGACAAACCCTAGATTGGCAATGAGTCGTCTTCAACCTTACGATCCTAACAGACACTCCCCTTCCTACTCTTCAATCTGCAACTCTACACAATCGACCCTAGCCTTAAAACTTCATTCATCTTCTCTTTGATTAAATTCTCTCTTTGCCTCTGATTTCCAAAAGAGCCACGAACCAGAATCACCAAATCGTATGCTCCACTCGATTCCAACAATACTCGATAGAAACTTCTACGAACTCTGCTGCTTCCTACCTGCAAAAAGAAAAAACTAAAGCCAGATCTCCAATTCATTAAGCAACATAACCTAAACCTAGTTCTTCAAGAAGAACGATAGCATTCAACTCAGCACGAATACAAAAGTTATTGAAGGAATGTTTTTGGATACATCTAAGAGTCCATTTGGCCAGCCAATCGGCGGCCTGGTTTTGGACTCGAGAGATGTATCTGATAAACATAGAAGCGGCAAAGGCTGATCGACATATTTTGATAACAAGATTAAGGTACCAAGGAGCAACGCCTGCCGCAATGAAGTTCACCAGAATCTGACAGTCAAATTTGATGTCCACAAGGCTCCAATGGTTTTGCTCACATATGAGCAATCCATCAAGAAGGGCTTGGGTTTCAGCCAATATGGGAGACATTTTCCCATAAGTGTTTCCAAAATACTGTAAGACCTGCCCAGAATGGTTCCTGAAGATACCAGCACCACTCGCCTCACCGTTCCTCAGAACAGAAGCATGGATATTGAGCTTAAGTCGTCCCTCACATGGAGGTTTCCAGGTAATGTAGTTAGGTTTAGGGCTAGTAATTTGACAACCCATTAGAAGGCTAGCATTTCTAGTGTTCGACCAGTGATGCTTAGAAAGAACAGAAGCATTTAAAGAAAGAATGATACGATCAATATAGTTAACAGAAGAGATAAAATTAAAAGATATTCCCTTAAACTTAGAGCTGTTACGATTTTGCCATATAGTCCAACAGATAATTGTAGGCATAAGATGAGTTATATGAGTCTTGCATCTACTGAAATCATGCCATATTTTAATGATATGAGTAAGAACCATACACCTTTTGATTTTAATCCTGAAGATAAGACTATAATGATTCCACAACTGCCAAGACTGACTACAGTTGACAAAAACATGAGTAATATCCTCAGAATTCCTGCAAAATTGACACTTCGAGGCCAATTGTAAGTGTTTTTTTTGAAGAACAGAGTCAATTGAAATAAAGTTCATAATAACCTTCCAGAGAAGAAAAGAAAACTTCATGGGAATGATACGGCTCCAAATGTTTTTGAAAAGCCTAGAGAAACTTGACCTATGTCTGATTGAGTTCCACGTTTTCTTAGTATCAAATGTAGAATCATTTGAGCAGTCCCAAAGCATAATGTCTTGTTTAGAACTATCCACCCTAAGATTTTTAATGATATTCCATCTTTCCGGGGAAATAAAAGGAGTCATTGAAACAGCATCCCATCAGCCATTCTTCCAAAAGGAGTGAACTTTTGCTTCCAGGTAATTCACTGAATTAAGACCATCATTTATAGGCTTTAGATCATGCCAATTATCCCTCCAGTAGTCCATTTCACCACTGCCCAAGATCCATCTTATATGGCTCTCAGCATAATTCTTAATGCTTACAATCCTCTTCTAAACATGAGACCCAGACCTGTTGAAATTAGCATACAGAGGATGAGTGTTATTTGAATAAATATGATGCATCATTTTGGACCAGATAGAATCTTTTCTCCTGAAAGAAAACCACAATTTTAGAGAATAAACATGCTGAATATCAGAAATACTTCTGATATTAAGCCCCCCTCCTCGAAGGGCTTACAAATATGATTCCAACTGGCCCAATGAATAGCAGGCTCATTTAGCTTAGATCTCCACAGAAATTTATTAAACATTTTCTCAATCTTAGAAATGATACTCTTAGGTAACACACTATTTTGTAACCAATAGTTAAGATAAGACATTAGTACATTAGTTATTAACACAAGTCTACCACCAAATGAAAGATACTTTGAGTCCCATTCTGTAAGCTTGTCATTAATTTGTCTATGATCTTTACAAAATTGCAGGCCTTGCTGCTGTTATTCAGAATGATGCCAAGATAACTGGTTGGCAGGTTCTCCACTTTATAGCCAGTGTGAGTCTCCAAACTGTTTATCTTAGTCTGATGAAGAGAAGAGGAAGTGATCAACTTAGTCTTTTGCTTGTTTATCAACTGCCCTGAAACAAGCTGGTATTTATCAAGAAAGCCACTCAAACTGTTAATAGAGTCATGTAAACAGTTAGTAAATATTAGGATGTCGTCTGCGAAAGCCAGACAAGGCATTGTAATCTTAGCTCTAGAGTTGTATGACATTTTTCTGTTAATAATAAACAAGTTGTACATTCCTCTTAGCAAAACTTCTTCCCCTATTATAAACAAACTAGGAGACAAGGGATCACCCTGTCTCAAACCACGTCTAGTTGTAAAATAACCAAACGTACCACCATTTATCAGGATAGAAATACTAACATTGCTAATTAACCTGTTAATAAGACTTAGAAAATTGTTAGAAAAACCAAATTTAGATATAACTTTGTAAATGAAAGGAAACGACATCCTATCAGACGCTTTAGACATGTCAAGCTGAATCAGAACATTGCATGTTTTAGGTTTTCTTTTGATATCATAAATCATCTCTTTGGCCACGAGAATGTTATCATGGATACTTCGACCTTTAACAAAAGCCCCTTGACAGTTAGACACAATCTTAGGAAGAAGGCAAGCCAGCCTAGAATTAACAAGCTTAGCAAAGATCCTATTTAACATAGTACATAATCCAATCGGCCTATACTCATTCCAGGTAGTAGGATTCTTAGTCTTCGGAACCAGACAAAGACCAGTTGCAAAGATCCCCTTAGGCATGTAATCTCCCTTGATGAAAGCATTAAAAGAATTGCACAAATCATACTTAATAATCTTCCAACAAACTCGAAAGAAATGGAGGTTAAAACCATCAACACCGGCTGCACCTTCAACCTTCATAGAAGAAATAACACTCCAAATTTCATCTTCTGTGATAAACTTCATCAAGGCAGTATTTTCCTCTTCAGTTATCAAAGATGGAATATCATTAAAGATGGCATCATTCAATAACAAAGACTCAACCTCTTTACTAGTATAAGGCTCAGAAGAAAGAGCATGCTTAAAATACTTCTCAGCTGATAAACCAATACTCTCTTCATCCTTTAACCAACAATCACCATCTTTAATGCTACTGATCCTCCTTTTTCTACTTTTCTTGTTTACAAAAGCATGAAAAAGCTTGGTATTCCTATCTCCATCCTGAAGCCATTCACTATAACATTTCTGTTTCCAATAATCAAACTCCATCCTAAGCTTCTTAACATAGAGACTATTGGCTTTATCCAACTCAGTCTTTACATTATCGTTGTAGTTACTGGTCAACTGATCCTCCAGCTTCCTAACACAACCCTCAGCCTCTTTGAGACTATTAAAAATATTCCTAGAGCTTTTCAAATTCCAATCCCTTAAACAAGCTTTCAAACGCTTTAACTTCAACCAAAAACATTGATTAGGGTAAGCAGCAATTGACAGCCTCCAATTAGCCTCAACAATACTAAAAAAAGACTCTTCATTCGACCGCATATTCATATACCTAAAACCCTTTTTATGATGATCATTAATAACATTCTCAGCCGTGATCAACAAAGGCGAATGATCAGAACAGGTTCTGATCAAATGATGAACTCTAGTTCTGTTAAAGCCTTCATTCCACTTTCCATTTACCAAAGCCCTATCCAAACGTTTCCACCTCGAACCTCTATTCCAAGTATAACGAGACCCACCATAGCCAGCATCCTCGAGCATACAATCAGCAATGCAGTAATTGAAATCCTCTATACTGTTGATGCACAAAGAAGAACAGCCAATCTGATCATCAGAGCTTGAAATCACGTTGAAATCTCCGACTACCATCCAAGCTTTCCTGGTATCAGAAATAAAACTAAGAAGGCTCCAAAGAATCTTTCTCTCATATCTATTACACTTTGCATAAATGATAGACAAATTGAAATCAAACTCAGAATCAGCATTAGACACCCCCAAGTGCAAACATTGATCGTGATCAATAAGCACTTCAACCTTGAAATCCTCCTTCCAAAGACACCAGATTTTATTTGAAAGATTCGCAGCATAATTGGCGAATCCAAGCTTAGCAGCAATCTGATTAATCATCTCCATTCTTACAAGAGGCTCCTGTAAAAGAAGAATTTTAACTTTGTTAGTATTAACCATGTCCTTTAACCTTAAAATGGTAGGATTATTGTTGATACCACGAAGGTTCCAACTAACTAGACTTATCATTATCATAATATGATTTCCTACAATTATCCTTGAATCGTAAGGACTTAACAATCTTCTGATTCGGTTTCTTTATTTTCTTATTAGTTTTTAATTTTTTAAGCAAGATTTCTTTAAAGACATGAGAAGACTGATTCAATATTTGATCCTCAGGAGTGCTACAGCCAGACATGCTTCCATCTTCCTCATTCAAAACAAACTCAGAAGACACCCTCTGCACACAATCACGTTCAAGATTCTTAATAGCATCAATAATCTCTAACTCTTTGACAGAATGTTCAAGAATACATCCTACATTCCCGTTTTCAGAAATCAGAACAATACCCTGCCCAGTTTTCAAATTCAAGTTTACATTGGTAGAGAAAACTTCCTGTTCAAGACTTTTGGAAGTGACAATTTCTTGAGAAACAACAACATTGTCTTTCGAGACTATAATGGAATTCAATTTCTTCTTGTAAGTCTTGTTAACAAGATTCTTATCAGACTTTTGAGACTCTTAGACACTAACTTTTACAGAACCTGAATGTTCTTTTCCATCACCAGAGGCTTTAACAACCACCCTTTCTTTTACAGAAATCCTTTTACAATCCATATAATTATGCCCCATATGATGACATTTATGACAGTAAAATGACGCATTCTTGAAGCTAACCCCGACCCAGCAACCATCTTGATCCCCAAAGCCTATCCATGGTTTCATTTTCAAGACTTTAGACACATCGATTTCAACAAGCGCATAACACGCATTTCATGAGGCTCTATTAGAATTTGGAACCACGATTTGATGACCAAAACCTAGGGAATCAGCCATATCTTTAACAACAGTTCTGTTATACAAGAATTCAGGCAAGTTTTCAAACCTCACCCAAAGCAGGGCAATTGGGCATTCAAAACTCATACTACTTGCAGGACACCATTTGATGATTCTCATCACCTTACCATCAATATTCCAGAAACTCTTCGACCAAATTCTTTCAACGTCTTCCAATAAACCGAATTCAATAAGAATCTGTCGGGAATCAATAGTAACATAAGAGAAGGAGCCTTTGAATTTGAAAGATTCAAGGAAAGACTGAAACTTCTCACGTTTTGGAATACCCAGACTAAACTTTCCTATAATGGTCAATCTTGATTCTTTTAGAAGGGTAGACTTAATTTGCGAAGAATAGTGTATCACATTATGTTCATCAAGAGATCTAACAAAATCCGGCGAAAAAGCTTGAGTCTCTCAATTCTTTTTCAATACATCAGAAAATGACTTTTTGATTGGAGAAGAGCTCTTCTCATCCTTGTTGTTGAGAGGTGGAAATTCATTTTCGTCCAGCTCCATAGAATTCAAACCAGAATAGCCACAAAAACTTTTACAAAAACCCCGAGAACATATGAACAGAGCAAAACCGACCGAGGACAAGAATACCTCAGATGCCCAGAATCAGATGAAAAGAATCAATCCAAGAGACGAGTGACAACAGGAAAACGGAAAGAGAGATGAAGAATCAAGAAGTTGATCTCACAATTCCCTTTTTTTGCAGAGATTCATACTCTGTTTCTTGAAGCGATTTTCCTAGGGAGAGTTTTTCATCAACCTGTTAGCAATTCCATGAATAAATAAGAGAGAAATTAATAATAAATATTAACCATACATCTATGGATATTATTCAAAGAAAAAAATTATTCTCGTTCCATCTCCATTTGTCACATTCTTTCCAAGCTGACAACATACCGGGAAACAAAATGCAAAAGAAGTCGCAGTAAAAATAGAAAATTCTAACAAATGTCTTATCGAGATACTCTAAGACACGATCACATACAACACTTCAAAGCATTGGCAAAGATTACATTGATTTGTTTTTGCAATATAAGCTAGACAAAACAGTTTTATATCTATTTCAAAGAATCTAAACTATGTCCTCCTCTGAAACAAAAGCGAGGGAGACCACGAACAGATATAATCACCTCCTCGCCATTCTTGCCTCTGACACTTTAATAGACATCCAATCACTGCTGAAAAGAAGGAAAATTAGAAAAACATGATTATATACTATTGGATTGAACAAGTTGAATACAAGATCAGCCAACACAAAGACTAACCTTGTGGTTTGAAGGTTGCTCGTGTATTCGATAAGGCTTCATATTTAAATCAATCATATTTTTGCCTACTTTGTCGTGTTCATTGTCATCGACATCTACTACGGGAATCGACGAATTCCTGTGATTCAGTTGGTTCTCTCCCAATGCCAACTTAGATTCATGATTCTGCCTACCTGAATCAGTAGGTTGTGAAGGAGAACCCTCTTGCCCCACTGGTCTATCGCCCGGAAACTGCAGAAAGTAATGTGGTGATTCAGGTCGGGTAAAGCTTTATAGTAAATAATATTATGTCTGACTCAAACCTATATTTTATACACGTGGAAAATTTCTTGGATGCCGATAATGATCACATCTTAATATATAAATAGCTGAATCATCACAACATTTGATACTCAACACAACCATGTTTAACCATGTCGGCATGTACGAATCATGAGGGTCTAAACCAAGCCTGGTTTTAATTTATACAGCCTGAAACAAGCTTGCATTTTAGGAATCTTATCTAGCTTTTGGAGCCTATTTTATAGGCTAAGCACTAGTGTTACTTTTGTATCAAATAGGTCACTTTTGTTGCATCCGTTGTCATTTTTGTTGGGTTTACTTTCATCTGTGGTCACCGCGAGTGAGCACGGATGCAAAAAAGAAAGAACAACAAAAGTGGGCGTATTTTATATTCGTTTGAATCCAATCTGGATTATCCAGCAACCCTAAGTGGTTGTGTTCAATAACCGATATGACAGTTTAATTGGAATGTCGAAACACAAATCTGACCCCGATTTCAAGTTGGGCCATTTTTTTCACCAATGCCGGAAGTTTATGTCCCTGCCTGGTTTTTTCTCGAATAGAATAGAGCTGGTCGATCGTGTTGAACAAAATTTTGCCACCTTAGCACAAAGAAAAAATTAAACCAACTCAGATACAAGAAAAAACCAACCTCGGCTCTCTGTCTCAGTAGAAGATACCTCGCATGCTTTCTTTTACCACCAACATGTACAACCATATCACACTGCAAACAAAGTGAGCTTCCATCTACCTCGCAGTAGAAAAAAGCTACATCCATACCATAACAAATCTCGTGTTATTAGCATAAAAAATAAAAATAAAAATGGGATAAATGAGATGAAGAGACCTTCCTACCAGTAGCATTTTCACAAATATCACATCGAGGAACATCACTAGGATCTGCAAGACCAACACGTACATGTCGACTAGCTAGTTTATTACACATGTGTACCTACCACCAAGATCAAAACACAGTTTCCAGGACAATATTAGATACAAACAAATAAGAAACAATAACTCTGTAATTTTGTAAGTTAATTCTATATTTTAAACTGATATTCTGATTGAATTCTACATGTTTTCGAGATATTCAAAAATCACTTGCGAGAAAAACTCTACAATCTAAACTCTAAAAAACTAAAATCTAACAAAACATAGTGGGAGTCTGCTGTCTAAATAACAAATGTAACCACGATCCAATCAATTTTGGGAGACTAATCGATAAATGTGAAACATAATCAAACAAATATACCTCACTTAATCTCCACGATGGACAAGCTAAATGGAAAACAAACAATAAACGAAAATCAAACAAAGATAGCTACCTTATCGTCGCAGGCACGACAGAGAGCGGCTTCGTCGGCGGCGCAAAACACGACAGCGGCAGCGCTTTCACAAGCGTCACAGAGAGTTCGCATAGTTTACTCTCATCTCCTTTTCCGATTAACAAGACAACCAAAAAAGAAAAGTAAGAGGTCAGGGTGAGTTCAAGTTCAAAAAAAAAAACCCCTAAGTTCCAACAGTATCAAAGTTAAAGATGTTTTTCGATCTGGTTGGTGGTGGTGGTTGGTGATGATGATTGGTGATAGAGAAGGAGTGTGATCAATCAGTGGGATATTTTTGCTCACAAATTAAATGCAAGAAGATTTTAAAATTATTATGATTGATTTGTCTGGTTGTTGTTTAATCTTTAGCCACATAAAATAAATTAATAAAGAAGCTTCAAGTATTTCAAATGGTGTCCACCAGTTTGGTCTCAAATGGGTCCCATCATTATTCTCTCGTTTTGTCCTTTGGTCTGCCTCATTGAAGTTTTTTGTGGTGTTTTCTGGTGCACTAGCCTTCTTTTAACATAAATCTAGGGATATGCCAATAAAAACCCAATATGAAATTTATTTATAGCCGTTCAAAATTTGAAAAAATCTGGATAATAAAATTAAATACACCAATAATTAAGAGAAAAGTACCTGAAAATACCCACTCAACTATCTTATTATCCAGCGGTACCCGCTTTTAACATAGTATTACTTAATACCCGAACTAATAAATTGGACAAAAATGCCCTTCCACTATATATACCCATTTTTCAATTCCATCCCACTTTTTCGACCCTCCTATCACCCTAAACAAACGCAAAATTCTAATTTTAGAAACCACCAGAAAACAAACCGTTCGACTTCGTGATACTCTCTCTCTCAAACCCAGAAACCCTACAGCTTCTCAACTTCGTCACTATCGCACCGGTCAACCTCTTTTACTCAGACAGACTACACACCTTCAAATCTCATTCGACAAAGTTGTCGTGAAGTCGTCTCTGAAAACTTCTATCTCGTTCTCCGACCGGTGAAATTTAACAAGTATGCATTATCGTGGAAAATATACTTTTTTTTGCGTTTTTGACGAATTTGAACCACTTTTTTCTCTTAATTCACGATAGGCGAGGCTGTTGATATTGGAATGAAGTATCTACTGACGATAGTTGCTCAGTTTATGGGTTTATAGTCGAAGCCAGGGTATAATTTTAGTTGCATGTAATACTGATACTCTCCTGAGAAATATTATGTATGTTAGATCTGCATTAGGTCGTTCATTGTTGATTTTGGTGTTTGTTGCATAATTCCCAGATCCCTGCAACGTGCATGTAAAAAGTGTAACAGTTCGCACCCTGATCACCCACAATGCAAGCAATTCGCAGCTCGATTGTATGTTTATACTTATTTACAAACAGTTCGCAGCTTGAGCTACCTAATTCGCATCATATCAGAACTTATATCGCAGCTTGTCTGTTAAGCCAATATTTATATGTATGCAATTCGCAGCTTGTGATGCGAATTATTTGTGACATTCCAACTGATTTGTGTTTGTGCAGAAAGCATGACAACAAAACCCATCTACTACAGATCACGGTTGGTGAGCCTTCTAAAGCTACTCAAAGACATGCGTATTACAAGGGCCCACATTGAAGCTGCAAGAAACACACCCTTCTACACGCTTCTGAAAACGGCGTTCGAAATCCGTAATGAGGAAGAGCTGCCTAGGAAAAAATTCTACTCAATCATTCAGTATATCCTCGAGAAATTCTCTCTGGAAAGAGACGCCTTTAGGATTGGCAACAAGTATGTAAAGCTAACTACAAACGATATCAAGATCATATTCGGGCTGAGGCATGGCACCGAGAAAATGGAGTTAACAAAAACCGGCGCTTTTCACAACAAGTATGCAGCCGGCCAGGAGGACGAATCAAGGATGATGAAGAAATACTTCATGTCAAAAACTGGCAGGAAAGTATCAGCTAGTAATACCAAAACAATAACAAATGCCATCATAAAGGTACGTCTATAATGGACTTCATCTTTATAAAGTAAGATTCTGTACATTTATAACATAGAATGTTGTCATTGGTTTTACAGGAGGGTATAGAGAAGGCCATAAACGAAGGAGGGGAACATGAATTGGAAGACGTGGCGAGGCTGTTGATACTGTTTTTGTGCTCCACGCTATTCTACTCCGTATCTGGAGATATCTTGGGCTGGAGCACGGTTTATTACGTTGAAGACCTCAACAGAATAAACAATTACGACTGGGCTGGATCGATTCTGTTCAAGCTTCGACAGTCTATCAGGAGTTGCTTAGCAGTAGAAAGAGCCGATAAAGTCGTCGGCTGCGTCGCCCTTGTAGTTGTAAGATTGATCTATTCAATATAACAATTAGTTATGTACATAGCATCGTGTTGATAAAACTTGTCCCCATGCAGCCCTTCATCATGGAGCACACAACAATCGGCCACGAGGTAGCGAAGCCAACCTCGATACCAAGGTTCTTCAAATGGTTGGGGTTAGAGTGCCACGCATCGACCATAGGGTATCTTATTAAAACACCACTCCTGGATGCTGACCAGGTATAAGCTTAATATATGTATTGAACTTGGGGTGCATACAGTTCCCAGCATATGATGCGAACTGATTATAAAAATATCTCAAACATATCGCAGCCTGATATGAATTTTACTTCGCAGCTTCATGTTCAGCACAGTTCGCATCATATCTTTAATACTTAGTTCGCATCATATGGTTTACACTTAGTTCCCATCATATATTTTACATATAGTTCGCATCATACTGTCCCATAATCGTTTCGCAGCTTAATATGCGAAATGTGATTTAAAACCACAGAATTCGCATCATATGATGCGAACTGCTTATAAAAAACAATTTGTTTGTCTACACCCTCATTCTTTCGAAACAATTAATTTACTTACATGTGCATCTGTTGGTAGGTTTTAGAAGGTCCATTACAGCTTACCGAGGCTGAAATTGAAGCTTTCGGAGAAAGAGAAGATGATGAACATGGTGAAGATGCAGAAGTAACGGTACCTCCTTCACCGGAAGAAAGACCTAGGAAGAGGTCGAAAAGCACAGCATCAAAACCAAAAAAAGGAGACCAGCATCACAGAATGTAACAAATAAGGTGATGTCTCCCATACTCGAACACCCAACACCACCCGAGCCATCGATTCCACCACCAAGACTCCCAAAGAAAACAATTCCACCACAACCCAAAGGCAAATCCAGGCAAGAGCCCTCCGACACCGACACAACCAGTATGAGTGAAACAATCGGTGATTATTTATTCAAACGCAGAGACCCTAATCCCGATATTGCTGCTCAATCAAAGCGTTTGAAGACGTACGCCGACAAGAACAAGTACGAGCGAAAAATAGAAAAACAGGCCAGAGAAGTAAGTATGACTTGAACCTTAAATAATCACTACAATCAGCACTTAATATGTTTATAAAAAGTTTGCTATCATTTTTGCAGCTGAAAGAATTGAAACGCAAGATAGCGGAACTTGAAGCACAACAACTCCACAATGCTATCTCTCTGCCAATCTGCCGTACTGAAAGCCCAATAAAGTAGATACCAGCAGCACTTCCAGAGGGACAAAAATCTACTGATCAGCAAGCATCCGTGTCTAATGCTGATCAGCAAACATTTCTTCCTGGAGTACTGCCGGAAGAAAGGGATGATGATGCCCACAATTCACCCATCATGGAGACACATACAGAGAAGGTAAATAATGTAAGTAGACCATATGATGTTATTAAACAAATATCAGGACTATTGTGTAGTGATGGCCAACCGTTTCACAGCTTAAGCTGCGAATTATGTAATAAACTGGTGGTCTGGTTATTACACATAGATATCAGGTCAGGATGCGAATTATGTACTAAACTGGGGGAATTTATAACATAGATATCATGTCATGATGCGAACTAGGTAATAAACTGGGGGACTGTATAACATATATATCAGATCAGGATGCGACATAGGTAATAACTGGGGGAATGTATAACATAGATATCAGGTCAGGATGCGAAATATGATTACACGATGATTAACTTATGCTTTTGTATGAAATAGGAGACCGAAAGACAACAACAACACCAGCAGAAACAGCAACACCAGCAGCAACAACAACAACAACAACAGCAACAACAACAACAACAGCACCAACAAGAAGAACACCGCCAGAAACAACAACAAGAGCAAACAGAACAACAGCAACAACAGCAACAAGAAGAAGAACACTCCGAGCAACAGCAACAAGAAGAAGAACAACAACAACACCCCCAACAACAAGAACAACAGGAACAACAGCAACAACAGCAACAACAACACGAACAGCAACAACAAGAAGAACACCCCCAGCAACAACAAGAAGACCAACAACACGAAGAACACAAGCAGCCACGGGTTCAACACGATGACCGGCAACAAGAACAAGAACAACAAGAGCAACAAGGACAAGAAGAACAACAACAGCAGCAACAATTAACCTTGGCGAAGAGAGAAAGGCTAACTCAAGAGGTAGCACCTCAAGAGTCAGAACCTGTCCATCCCGGTGAGAAGACAGAACTACTCAGCCAGGAAGGACCATCCTTAGAAGACAAAACCACTTCTTCGGTGGAACCTCAAAGACCAACGGTGCTGTCAGCAAAGTCAGAATTGCTAAGCCAGCGTCAAACTGTAGGCCCGGTAACAAATCAACTGCCAGCTCCAGAGTCCCACGATAACACAGTAGGTTTACCTGATGCTTTTGTTGATGGTATTAGTACTCAAGTTTCACAGACATTTTTAAATGAAATTGATAATGTATATTACGATTCTATAATACAACGGTCTCTGGAGAACATGTCGGAGGATGACATTAATGATTTCTGCCGACACGATCCAGCCTCTATGCCGAACAAGTCAACGGCAGTGGTTGTCGGTGACCGTGCGGTAAGGCCTACTTACAATGATTTCGCATCATAACATGTGACTTGTGGCAAATGCTGATTGGAGTATTACAAACAAATATCAGGGTATGATGCGAACTGTTCAGTGGAACCTCGAATAGTTCGCACCCTACCCTGATATACAATAATAAATTTATTTAAATGCTACCTTACATTTCGCAGCCTAAGCTGCGAACTGTTTAGACTCGTTGCACTTATAATCACTGAAGCCCTCTACTTTTGATTTTTGTTTCATACTAAGCTCGAGACAGTTAATGAGATAGAGGAGCCAACTTTTGCGCTACTGACACAAACGCAGCCTCAAGTGGCAGAGGAAGAAGAAGAGTTCATAATAACAATGCGGGAACCGCCAGTAGTAGAATACAGCGACTGGCCAAAGAAAACCAAAGTAACTGAGCGTATCGATCTGGCACAATACCACAAAATACAGTTGGTTAAAGCCTACGAGAGCGACACCCCTGATCCAGTGGTATGGCAGTTACCGGAGTCCAAGTTTACGTACGGAATCAGGGTGCAAGCGAGTGATCTCATGACACTACCTTTAGAACTGGAGCTGGACGTAAAGGTATCCAATTGTCAACCAACTTTATTTTCAATGTTTCAAATATGTAATCTATATTTAACATAAATCTACAACTCCTTTGTTAGCTTATCGATGCTTGGATTCGAAAGATGCTTGAAGATGCAGACTACAAAGCTCCATGCACTAAAGCTAAAGGAGAGCATCACGACGCCATACTGATTTCTGGCATGACTGCGGTAAGTTTAGCTCACGTAAATAGACCAAAGTTCTCAGAAATGTTATCACTTTAATATACTCTTGCTTGGATGCAGCATCAAATGAAAGCAGGGTGGCAAGTGGAAAATCTGGTGGACATGGCTTTTAGGAAGGGGCGCAAAAATTCCAACATCATCATGGTTCCAGTGTGCACCGAGTCGAAGAACAATACAAACCACTGGACGTTGCTCGTCATCGACGTTGACGCCTACACAATTTCAAACTACAACTCGCTTCTGCCTAAGCTTCATGCCATAGACAACACCGCAAGAACACCTGCACTACTGGTAAATATTCCAAACTATACACTTAAATCTGAACACATTTTAAGTATGCATGTTGCGAAATGAGATCTGGTATGCTGCGAATGAGTGAGTAATCAAGATGTTTTTTCGCAGCCTGTCCATAACTTAATTCGCAGCCTATCTATGTTGGATACAATTCGCAGCTTGTTCACAACTCAATTCGCACCCTATCAAGGCTGCCATACAATTCGCAACCTAAGATGCGAATTGTGTATGATTTATTGTCATATAATTCGCAGCCTGAGGATGCGAATTGTATGTTACCAACTGTTTTTGTTTTTGTGCATATTCCTAACACTAATTATTATACACAGATCAAATATTTGTTGGATATAGGATTCCTACCCAAATATAGTACAGGGTGGAAGGTGAAAGTGGAAAGAGACTTCCCACAACAAAAAAAAGGCACCGTGGACTGTGGTGTCTTCGTCTGCAAATATGCCAGGGATATTATTGAGCATGTATCAGTCCAGAAAAAATACGATACAGATATGGTGACTGCCTTAAGAGCAGAAATGTTCTATTACTTTTTAATGACATAGACACCGTCACATATGGCTGATTCGTGTATTGCTTCTAAATACATTAGTTGCTTGTAAATACATATATCTGTTGTATTTTTTTTGTTGTGCATACATAAACAAAATTGTGATATATAATGAATATTCATTATCTTTTAGTTCGCATTATAACCTGATATATAATGATTGATTATTATCCTGGTATGTATGAACAGTTCGCAGCCAAACCTGTATGAATACTTCGCAGCCTAAATTATATCAAATAGTTCGCAGCCTAACCTGAGAGATGGTTATCACTACACACACAATTCGCATCCTGGTATACCAGCTTATAACCTGTTCGCAGCCTGGTGCATAAATAAAATATTAAATAAAATCATTCAAGAATACGAACCGGCTATGGCGTATGCCTTGGTAAACGTTTTCTGCATTGAGCACGCAAAAAACAATCTAATCATGTCCAGAACCCATTAATTGCTGATTGGACATGTAGGCTATGTAATGATCACCTCTTTTCCCTATAAATAACACTAGAAAAACCAGAGGCTATTTTTAAAACAAACTCTACATTTTAAACCAGAGCTATTTTTTAACAAACTCATTTCCCTCGTCTCTTCGAATTCAAAAAGTCATGTCTTTTTCCACCACCTCATACTCAAACTCTGGTTCAATAGGTTCTCTGGGTGACTCCTGGTCATCCTTAACCGTTAACTGGAGTGATGACTTGATCATGCCAGTAGCACCACCAAACAGCCCAGTATCTGTTTTTGGGTTAGACATATATGATGACTACTACTCAGCTGACTCTCAACCATTGGAAGTTGTTCCACAACTTGCTGCTGAACCTCAGCCAGAACAGGTTCCTGCTGCACCTCAGCCAGAAATGGTGCAACCTCAAACGACAGAGGTTCAAAACAACAAAAGGAAGAGGGAAGACGAAGCTGGTCCATCGAGGACAAAATTTTTAAGCATGATGGACGTTGATGTTGAAGCTGAGGATAAAGAGGAGAAAGAGAAAGAGAAAGTCAAAGACAAAGAGGAGAAAGACAAAGATGATCAGCACAAAAAGGAGAAAGAGGAAACAGTTGGTGATGAATCATCTACCAACTGCTAGAGTTGGTTTTTGTTTTTTGTTTTTTTGAAATGCAACAAAAGGAACAGTTGTTAGTTTCTGTAATATATTTTGTAATCCTCCTTTTTGAAATCCAACTTGTAATCCTCCTTTTTGTAATCCAAATATATTTTGTACATCATTCGCATGTTAACCTGCTATATTACTCATTTTCAACCTTACTGAATATCCTGGTATTTTATTAAATAACAATTCGCAGCTTATCACATGACAAATATCAGGACTCCTAACTGAACTCCATTCGCATCACAATTCTGGCCCTAATTCGCAGCCTATCATGCGAAACGTACGATATGATAAATGTTTGATATGATTTTACAAATGATTCGCATCCTGTTAAAATTTCACATAATTGTACATAATTCGCATGTAATCCTGATAGATGTTTGTAATCCGACTTGTAATCCTCCTTTTCAACCTTACTGAATATCCTGGTATTTTATTAAATGACAATTCGCAGCTAATCACATGACAAATATCAGGACTCCTAACTGAACTCCATTCGCATCACAACTCTGGCCCTAATTCGCAGCCTATCATGCGAAACGTAAGATAAGACAAATGTTTGATATGATTTTACAAATGATTCGCACCCTGTTAAACTTTCACATAATTATACATAATTCGCATGTAATCCTGATAGATGTTTGTAACAAATATGTATGCGTATTGTACATAATTCGCAGCACAGGATGCGAAATGATCACAACTCCAATAGTAGCAAATACAAAAAACACAGGAATGTACAAATTTCTAGTTTGCTGTACAGAACAATAGCTATGCTAAAAAAATAAATGTCCTTAAACTGGAACATCACAAGTCCTCCGGTTATGGCCTGATTTCGAACATCGGCCACACCTTAACTTCTTGGTTGAGATTTCTCCTCTAGAAGAGATTCGCTTTTTCTTAGGCCTTCCGGAGCGTCTCTTAACGTTCGGAGGCAGAACTTCAACAAAAGAAGGATCGTTAGCGCTGGACCCTTCGCCGAAATCAGTTAGAGCTTGTATGCTGAAAGAGTAACTTTCCCTGTAATTCTTAACCGTAAAGAAGGGTTCTGTTATAGTCAATGGATCTTGGTCCGTGTATTGTAATGCCGCTAGAGCATGAGCACATGGAAAACACTCTTGTTGCCATGATCCGCATGAACATTTGAAATCCAACAGATTAACAACAACCACAGGAGTCGAAAAGACTTCGAACATGGCGGAAGAGGACTTACGTACTACCCAACTTCGGCACATGTCAACATTCTGCTTTAGCTTCTTCTCGTACTCGGGAACCAAATTAGTACTCCAGCTGAGACCTTCTTTGTATCTCCGTGAAACCTGAGTCATAAGCAAGACTCTAATGCAATCAATAAACTCAACAATTGGTAAGCCGCAATATTTTTTGATCTAATTGTTAAACGATTCAGCTGCGGTAGAAGCCATAGAGCCGTATCGCTTCCCTTTTACGTAAGCCTGGGCATACTTTTCAGGGGGTAAATTTGCGAGAAAATCACTCATTCTCTCACCACCTTCACATAAAAAACCTGTTAGTATCTCTTTAAAAAGCTCTTGACTGGGAGCATAAGCAAGACGGTGGAAGAAACTCAACATCTTTTTTTATACTCCGTGTTAGTATGTTCCAGTTTGGCTCTCAAGTTCTGCATGAGATGGAAATAACAGTACGCATGATAGCAGTTTGGATACAAGACAGAAACAGCATTAACAATACCAGAATGACGGTCTGAAATAAATATGATCTGGCGATCCAGCAAATGTGGTTTCAAACACCCCAAAAACCACATCCAATTGTCCCAATCTTCAATGCTAACTACAGCAACAGGGAATAGTCCTGGAAAAAGCAGATCAATTAAACACTACAACAGTATGCAAACATTTAAAAATTGGCAACAATTCGCATGATGTCCTGTAACAATTCGCAGCTTGTCATGCGAAATGTGTGTGACATTTTAATTGATCATGCAAGCAGTTCGCAACTTGTTATGTGAATTCGCAGCTTGTGGAAACTTTAAATAATACCTAACTCAAGCTGCGATGTAAGTACAGTTTATTCAGCATAATACCTAATTCGCAGCCTCAGCTGCGAAATGTGAGGATCACAACCCTGCTTAATTCGCATCACCTGCTGCGAATTACATCAGCATTTTTCACACAAAAACATCGTTCATTAACTATATAAATGTAACTAACCGTTGTTTCCGTCCTTTGCTACAGCAGTGAGCAATGTACCCTTGTACTTGCATATAAGTGGGTTCCATCGACAAACAACATTGGACGGCATGAATGAAAACCACTAAGGGACGAACCAAATGCTACAAAACAGCGCTTGAAGCAGTTTCCAGCTGACAACTCCAACTGGCAGTCTGAAGTAATATCCCAGCTCTTCAAGCGTTTAAAGTATCCGCTTAGTAAACTAAAAGAACTTGAACTATCTCCAAAAACTCCCCTCCTAGCCTTCTCTAAAGCATTCCATGACAAACGATAAGAGATATCAAGATCGTAATCTTGTTTGACAGTCGATTGTATGGTTTTGGCTGTCAACGAATGGCAGGTCCGGAGAGAATCCTGAATTTCCTCTGCAATCAAATCTGATGTCAAATGCCTGTGCCGCTTATGCTTATGCTTCTGGGAGAAAACAGGACTGCAAGTATGGTACGGGAAATGCTTCTTTATCTTCATAAGGCCGGTGCTTGAGTCAATAGATGCATAAATCCTCCATTTGCACCCGCTTGTGAGCTTATTTTCACAATAAGCAGTGATCTTATTTGTTGTGTTGTGCAGGTATTTGAAAGAAAAACCATGCTCTAACGCAAACTTGCACAAGGATAACCTCAGACCGGCAGCACCTTCTTCAAAAGCTTGACCCACCCCTGTAATAGCATCAGCCCAACCAGCAGTAGCAAGTTGTTTTTTCCTCTGATCAGAATTAAATAAACCGTTACTACTCTCCCCGCTAACTATTTGATCAAGAGATGGTTCTACCAAAACCAAGCTACGCTCTTTACGCTTACCACCAGAATCCTTACCACCAGAGCTCTTATCAACAGAACTTTTATTACCAGAACCCTTATCGAAGACGTGTTGTTCTATGAGAAAACTAACCCGTTTTAAACGCTCCAAATCAAGATATAACACCAACCCAACAAAATCACTCTGGTTATTAAAGAAACAATTATTGTGATCCCCGCAGGAGTAAGTAATTAGGTACTCACCTGTGGCAAGCTCCTCCCACGTGTTCTCTACATAAGCTTGGATACTTTCGAAGCTTTCAAACTCCGTGAAAGGCACAATTGCAGTTTGGTGACCATATTTAAAAATACAAACTCGTGATTTAGACATCTCTTAACCTGGACAATACAAGTTATTTGTTATTAGTCTAAAAAACTAGGTGCAAAATATTTACTACTGCATCAAACAATTCGCATCCTAAGGTGCGAATTGTGTATACCTACACGATCTATTCGCATCTTGTCCTGATATTTTTAGGTAACAAAGTCCTGATATTTGTCATTAGTCACAAAACTGTGCAGATTATTTACTGCACCATCAAACAATTCGCATCATAACATGCGAAATGTGTACATACATCTAGTAATTCGCATCCTGTCCTGATATTTGTGTATATCTACGTATATATATTCGCTGCCTGTCCTGATATTTCTATGTAACACCGGTCCTGATATCTGTTTCGAAATACAATACTCTAACTGACCTAAAAACTCGTAATCTACACATTACCCACAAACTAAAGCACTACCAAATTAGAATATAACATCAGAAAACAAGGACGTAACTATATAGTGAACAATATTAACGAAACAGATCACTATAACAAAAAAAAACAGAGAAAAGCTCGAAATCAGGCAATGGCATCTAAAAACAGTAGACTAGAACCTATTGCAACAGAGAAAACGAATAAAAAACTTCGAAATCGGTAGGTAATTACCTAAAAAGCTCGCAACACGATTACTTGTAAGCTACAAGATTCCAAAAAGTCGTGATGAACTCCTGTACGTATAAAACAGAGGTTAGACAGGTCTAACACAACAACTTACATAAAGAAACAAACCTTTAGCAGCTTCCGATCACCGGAAAATATGATTTAAACCCAGCTCGTGGTGGTTAGTAGGGTTAGGTGGTTAGAGCGGCTAACAAATTCAAATCTTCAAAAAGCAAGAAAAAATAGAAAGAAAACAGAAAATAACGTTTATATAGTGGGTTAAGGGTAGTTAGGGTATTAAAATAAAGTTAGGTTGTTAGTGACAATAAGGTAGTTGAGATGGGTATTAAGTAACAATTGATCAAACCTTGGGTGGTAAGTGACAATTGAATAGTTGAGTGGGTATTTTAGGTGCAATTTCCCAATAATTAATTTGTTAGTTCCAAATCTTTTCTGCAATCTATTTTATTAAATGTTACTCCCTCTGTCTCATAATATGTGTCTTTCTAGAAGAGATTTTTTGTCTCTTAATATATGTCGTTCTCGTTTTCCAATACAGCATTATTACATGTATTCCACTTTGAACCAATAAAATAGTTAACTTTCTGCATAAGTTATTAACTCCACCAATCAAATTTATTTTCTTTTATTCTTTCAAAATCATTATTACTTTTCTTAATATTGGTGAAGAAACCTTAAACGACTAATATTATGAGACGAAGGAGTATATCTTTTAGTAATTAAAAAAAAATTATTGATTTTTTTAAACCAATAACACTAGATTAAAAAAATATATATTTTACTTTGTTTAGTTATATGATTATGTGTAATTGAGTTGTATAATAAATTTATTAAAATAATTGTGTTTAAGTTATAGTAATTATATTCAAGAGACATTTTCATGTTGACTATTTTATGGCAACCAGTATCATTCAACATCACACCAAAATGTGAAAAGAGCAAGAGCGCTCCAAGATTCAAGATTTCAAAATCCTTCATCTTCTCCGTTGATCTGAGCAGCTCTGCCCTCGATAGATTCCTTTCTATCTCCTCCTCATCTTGCTGCTGAGTCCTTTGCTTTATAAGGAATATCGGTTCTGCCTGTACTCTGTTTTCAGTCTTCGAAAGTGGGATCTGGTTCTATGTCTGTTATTCCATAAATCTAGGCTAGGCTTTTTGTTGCTGTTCATGGAGCCATTTCCATCAGTTCAAGAGGTTTATGGCTCTTCGTCTATCAAAGATCGTCAAGAATCAGAAAGAAATCTGAATAAGTGGAAAGGAGCTTCTTTTGTTAATGCTGTGACTGCTTGTCACAAGGATGATGCTGTGGTGCAGGAATACATAGCCTATAAGAATGATCACGTGCCCTTAGAGTATGACGATAAAGCTCTGCTTTATTTAAAGTCAAAATCGAAGCATACGATTGTTGGCAAATGCTCCTCTGGCCTGCCAAAAAGAACTGTGTTGATGGATTTCCTCAACAAATTTCACTTTGTTCAAGAATTTAATTATACAATTAAAGATTCCAGACACAGTTTAATTTAGTTCGACTCTCACGAAGATTACAGCAAGCTTTGGAGGAGAAGCGTCTGGACGATTGGCTCCACTAGGCTTAGATTGTTGAAGTGGTCGGAAAGCTTTAATGTCAAGTTCGAGAGCCCGATAACTCCAATTTGGATAAAAATTGAAAATCTTCCGGAGCACATGTATAATAAGAAAATCATCACCGATATTTCTTATTCCCTTGGCTGCCCTATGGAGGTTAAGGTTCCTTCGAAGAACAGGGCTCATTACAATCATTGCTTGGCCAGAATTGAAATGGACATTACTGGGAAAATATTCAACGATGTATGGGTTGGCTTTGGCAGTAATCAAGGCTGCTGGGTGAGAATCACTTACTTCAACATGCCTAAATACTGCAAGTCTTGCTTCCATATTGGTCATTAAGTTGATCAATGCAAAAAGTCGAACGATAATGTCAAGCAAATTCATGGTACTGATATTCATGGTGAGGTCCAAGAAATCAAGAAAGATGATCCTATTAAGGTTATAAGTACTGATGCTCAAAATAAAGATGATACGGTAGTCTCTTTAACTGAAATAAAAGGGGTTGTTCAAACTCTTGAGTTTGGTTTCAACTCTGTTAAGAATAATGCTAAAGCCTATACTTCCCTAAAGGACTCTCACTATGGGAGTCTTCCAACTACCCCACAACGTGCCGTTTCTTTAAACAAAGATGACACCCATTTTGAACCTGGTTTGCACGACGATGTTGAGGACAACAATGTTGAAAATAATCCCCAAAGTGTTGGCCAGGCTTTTAACAGCAAAGAGGATGGAATAATAGGTGCGCTTCAAAGTCCTGAAGATGTAAACAACAACTTGGAGTATGAAAACTTGGCTTCTGAGTTTTTTTCTCCTAAAGCTGATAAAAATAGTCCTCAAGTATCCACTAGAAGTCAAGCAGCTAAGACTACTAAGGCTAAATGGGTCATACCTGGAAAAAGATTAACAAGAAGCCAGCTTAGGAAAGACACATCTGAGGATGAAGAAGATTTCAGTTCGATAATCAGCAGACAAATTAAACAAGCAAGGAAGAAAGGGCTGGTAAGAAACTTTCGACAACTTTCAGTTCCAAGTAACTCTAAACGTTCACTCACTTATGATTAATATACTTAATTGGAACATTAGAGGGATAAAGGATAAATCTTCTTTTAGAAGACTTAAACACCTTTCTAATAAGAACAAGACTTGTATAGTTGCAATTCAGCAACCATTAATTAGTTGTGATAATCTTAGTATCTTTGCTGCTAAGCTTGGCTTTAGTCACTATGCTAGTAATATAACTAATAAAATCTGGATTTTCTGGCATGATAACATTTCGGTTAACATTTTAATTGATCATGCTCAGTGTTTACATATTGAAGCCACCCATATTCTTCTTAATACTAGCACATTGTTTAGGCTAAATGTCAGCGTCTGAATAGGTTAAGCCTTTGGGATACTTTATATAATATTTCTTGTACTGATAAAGGTTGGTTGGTTTGTGGTGACTTTAACACTATTAGATCAATAGATGATCAGGTGGGTTGTGCTACATTCTGTCAAAACAATGCTGACGACTTCAACAGAATGATTCGTGACTGCAGGCTTCAAGAGGCTGGGTTTGCTGGGTCTCATTTCACGTGGTCTAACAAGGCTAAATGGCGTCGTCTGGATTGGGTCTTTCTTAACAATACTTGGCTTAGTCTATTCAATAATACTAGTGTCTTACATAAAGCTAGAACTGGGTCTGATCATGTTGTTATTCTAATTAGTATCTCTAACTTGTCTCATGCTTTTAACAAGAGCTTTAGATTTCAGAATATGTGGTTATTGGATGATGATTTTATGACCGTTGTTGCTAAGAATTGGGCTCAAGATTTGGATGATGACCCTTTGTCTACCTTTTGGCTTAAGTTAAAAAGATTAAAAGCTTGTCTTAGTGTTTGGAACAAGGAGCATTTTGGTAATATTTTCTGTAAAATCAAAGCTCTGGAGGATGAAGTTCTTAGAGTCGAAGCTTTACATCAACAACTTAACAACAACTTAACTAAAGATGAACTCAATAAAACCAATGCATTGCTTTTGAATGCTTACAAAGTTGAAGAAGAATATTGGTTACAGAAATGTAATGTGGACTGGATTAAAGATGGAGATAATAACTCCAAGCTTTTTCACAGTTATGTTACAACTAAAAGGAAAAAGAATGCTATAAATGGAGTCAAGGATGGCAACACTTGGATTCTGGATAAGGATGCTATAGGAGCTTCTGCAGTAGATTTCTTCACCAAAGCTCTTGCTACCAATCCCTACAAAGACAAGCAGAATGAGTTAGATTGTTTGAACCACAGCATGTTTGATATTATTCCTAAAGTGATCACTCAGGATGATAACAAAAGTCTTTTGAAGCTCCCTGATGAAGATGAAGTCTTTAAAACTATTAACAGTCTAAAAGCATCTAGTGTGGCAGGTTTGGATGGCTTTAATCTCACTTTCTATAAACAATGCTGGAATGTTATTAAGCTAGACCTAATTTCTGCGCTGCATCATTTCATTAGAGGCTTTAATATTCCTAAAGGCATCCTGGCTAGGCATATGCCTTATTCCTAAGTCTATAAATCCTGTTAGTTGGGCTGAATATCGCCCTATTAGTTTATGCTCATTGCTTAACAGAATTATGGCTAGGCTCATTAATGATAGGCTGGTTATTCCGTTGCCTAAAATCATTTCTAACACTCAGGGTGGGTTTGTTCCGAGGAATTCAATTCATTCTAATATCTTAACTGCTAAATAGCTCATTTTTGACTTAAACAGAAAACTTAAGCATAATAACATCATTGTCCAACTTGACATGTGCAAAGCTTTTGACAAGCTTAGTCATTCCTTTATTTTGAAAGTTCTTAAAAGTTTTGGATTTTCTAACAGATTTAATAATCTCATTTATAGTATGATTTCAAATATTAATGTATCCATTCTTATTAATAGTACTTCTTATGGGTATTTTAAGACTGTGAAAGGGCTTAGGCAGGGGAATCCCCTCTCTCATAGCCTTTTTATCATAGCTGAGGAAGTTCTTTTAAGAGGTATCTCTCTCCTATTTCTTGAAAACAAGGGTATGAGGTATAAAAGTCGCAGTAAGTTATGCATTAGCAATTTGGCTTTTGCTGACGACATCCTATTATTTACTAACTGCAAGGATGCTTCTTTGGTATCACTTAATAATTTTTTACAGGATTATCAAGCTACTTCTGGTCAAGTCATCAATAAAAACAAGACTAAGGTCATTACTGCTAATGGTACCAGTGAAGCTAAAATAAACTCTATAGCCAATATCACTAGCTTTAACAATGCTTCTCTACCTACTGTATATCTTGGCATTACTATTAGTACCAACAACAAGTCTGCTATATACATTAATATACTTAAGAAAATCAATGATCGTATTGCTACCTGGGAATCTAAGCATTTATCATTTGCTGGTAGATTAACGCTAATTAATACTGTCCTTATGAACATTGTTCTCTATTGGATGCACATTAATATCATTCATAGCAATGTTATCTACAATATTGAAAAGGCTTTTAACCGCTTTCTGTGGGGTTCTACTAGAACTGATCACAGGATTCATTGGTGTACTTGGAAGAGTGTCTACAAAAGTTTCAAAGAAGGTGGTTTGAACATCAGAAACTTGACTGATGTTCAAACTTCTATCTCTTGTAAGCTCTGGATGCTGTTTCGAGATAATAAAATGTTCTGGGCCAATCTTGTTCATGACATCTATTGTGGTAAGAAGCACCATCTACAACTTAATAGCAACATTAAAGGCTCTATGGTTTGGAACAGATTAATAAAGATTAGGCCTGTAACTGAGTAGTTTATATGTTGGTCTCTTGGGGATGGCAATACTAGCTTCTGGTTGGACAGATGGTCTAATTCTGAGCCCCTATTGGTTCTTGATAGCTCTACTGACAACAGTTGGTTCCATAACGAAAAGGTAAACCTATATTGGTCTCATCACCATTGGAATTTGTCTAAAATTACTAATCTTATTAGTAAAGATGACATTGACCGCATTAGCAACTGCATTATTAACCCTAATAGTAAAGATAGGATTATATGGAGTCTGTCTACTAATGGTTACTTTAGCCTTAAGAATACTTGGGACTGCATTAGAACTCATTTTAGTGAATCCAATATGTTTTCTATGATATGGAATGATTTAACACCTAAAAAACATGCACTCATTCACTGGAAGGTCATTAAAAACTTCATCTCTACTGATTTATTCTAAGGAACAGACACATGATTATCACTTCCAAATGTCAGTTCTGTCCTAATTTTGAAGCTACTGATCATCTGTTTATAGCCCGTGACACTATCTGGGGAGTCTAGCTTCACTTTGCTCATCTATTCAACATCATTATTTACAGATATATGACTCCTATCCACATGACTAAAACTTGGTATAGATTCACTAATAAATGCAACCATATCAGAAATGTTATCCCTACAATCATTTTTAGTCTGACTTGGAAATATAGAAATTATGCTAAATTCAAAAACGCTTGTATAACTTCTACATTCATAATTAAGGAAGTCTATAGAATCATTTTTTACATGAACACTGATGGCATTTTCAAAGCTCTTCATTGGTCTAATGATAGACAAGTTGCTGCTAGTTTTGGTCTCTTTAACCTAGTCTGCAGGCAAGTTTCAAGACCCCTAGTCTCTAAATGGATAACGCCTAACCCAGGAAGGCTTAAACTAAACACGGATGCTTCTGTGACTTATAATGGGGAATCTGCTGCTGGTGTCATCATAAGAGATCACGAAGGTACCCTAATACATGCCTCTGGTAACTTATATGGTAAACTTTCTCCCCTAATGGCTGAAGCTAGGGCTCTATTTAATGGTTTATTAATCTGTAAGCCTAAAGACCTAAACTATATTGATATTGAGACTGACTCTTCTCTACTTGTTGATTTCATTAAGTCTGACAATCTAATGGCTACTCCCTGGTCTCTATCTCATCTTCTAAGTTGTTGTAGAACTCTAATTTCTTCTTATATTACTCTTAATCACGTCTATAGGGATTCCAATCGAGCTGCTGACTGGCTGGCTCGATGGACTATTAAATGCAAAATGAAACAGGAATATGATTTTAATTCATCTCCTGTTGATTTCAAATCTATTCTAGTTTTAGAGAGTCTAGGCATACCTTACATAAACCCTGTGTAGCTACTCATCTGTGCTTGCTCTCTGTTGTCTTCTCGTTTCAGGCTGTCCAATGGAGTCCTGTGTTTGTTGAAGCTGTTCCTCTGCTCTCATCGAAATCGTTGGGTCTTCTCCATCAAAATAAATTTTTGAAAATCTTGTAGTTTCGCGAATCTGATTGTGGCTGTTTCGAATTCTGGAGTTTGCACCCGATAATGGAGTTTAAGAGGTTTGATTTGGGATGAGGAAGTCATTGCTGGGTTCTTCTGACCTCCGGTGCACCGACCCTATTCCGGCCTCCCATAAAGAAGTGTACTTGGGGAGAGCGTCAACCAAGGTAGCAGAAGCTGTGGGTTTTTAATGCTGGGTTCTTCTGACCTCCGGTGCACCGACCCTGTTCCTGCCTCCCAGAAGAGAGGCGTACTTGGGGAGAGCGTCAACCATGGTAGCAGAAGTGGATTCTGATTTTGGGTTATGATTTTGCTTTGATCTTTGGATCTCTGGGAGGAGGGTGATGGTGATTTCGTTCAAATGGTGTTAAGGAAGCTGATGAGTATTCGATCTAGGGTTTTCTTATTAATTTGGGGCTTTTCTTTGGGCTATTTGTTTTAAACCTGATTGTTTAAGTTGTTTCTCAATTTTAACCCAAACTGTGTAAAATTTTCAATTTGGTAATTAATCAAAGTTCGATTTTGCTTGAAAAAAGAAAGAAAAAAAGGTAATTATATTTAAGTTGCAGAACTATGTGTAATTGGGTTGCGAAAAAATAATTGTGTTTCGCTTGCAAAATTACGCGCAAATAAGTTACATAAATAAATAAAAAATAGTTGCGTAAATAGGATTTTGTTTGCGGAAAAGAAATTGTGTTCCAGTTGTTGAATTATGTGTAACTAGGTTGCGAAAAAATAATTGTGTTCGAGTTGCAGAATTACGTGCAAATGAATTGCGTATAAAAAAGAAAATAGGTGCGTAAATAAGATTTTGGTTGTGAAAAAGTAAATGTGTCTAGTTGCAGAATAAGTCTAAAAAATAAATTGTATTCGAGTTGTAGAATTACGTGTAATTGGGTTGCTAAAAATAAAATGTGTTCAAGTTGTGTAATTGGGTTGCGGAAAAATAGTAGTGTTCTAGTTGCAGAATTATGTGTAATTGGGTTGCAATGTTTTTGTTCAAGTTGCGAAATTACATGCAAGTAAATTGCATAAATAAAAAGAAAATAGTTGCGTAAATAAGATTTTGGTTGCAGACAAAAGCAATTGTGTTCCATTGGTGGAATAATAGGCGACTAGGTTGTGAAAACAAATTGTGTTCCAGTTGCAGAACTACGTGCAACTGAATTGCGTAAATAAGAAGAAAATAGATGCAGAAATATTATTTTGGTTGCGAAAAAATAAACGTGTCTAGTTGCAAAATAAGTCTAAAACAAATTGTGTTCTAGTTGTAGAATTATGTGTAATTTGTTCCATTGGTGGAATTATAGGCGACTAGGTTGTGAAAAAAAATTGTGTTCCAGTTGCAGAACTACGTGCAAATGAATTGCGTAAATAAGAAGAAAATAGATGCGGAAATATTATTTTGGTTGCGAAAAAATAAACGTGTCTAGTTGCGAAATAAGTCTAAAACAAATTGTGTTCCAGTTGTAGAATTATGTGTAATTTGGTTGCTAAAAAGCAAATGTGTTTAAGCTGCAGTGTTCCCAGTTGCAGAATCATGTATAATTGTGTTGAAAAAAAATTATGATCCAATGATGCAATTACATGCAAATGAGTTGCATAAATAATAAGAAAATAGTGGCGTAATAGAATTTTGGTTGCATAAATATGATTTTGGTTCCGGAAAAGCAATTGTGTTCCAGCTGTGAAATTACGTGTAACTAGGTTGCGAAAAAATTTGTCTTCCAGGATCAAGATTACGTGCAAGTGAGTTGCGTAAATAATAAGAAAATAGTTGCGTAATAGGTTTTTTTGGTTATGAAGAAACAAATGTGTCTAGTTACATAATTACGTGCAAATGAGTTGCGTAAATAAAAAGAAAATAGTTGCGCAAATAGGACTTCGGTTGCGAAATTAGCATGAAATTTTTTTATGTTCCAATTATGAAATTACATGTAATTTAGTTGCTAAAAAGCAAATATGTTTAGTTGCGTAATTACATATAATTCGGCTGCGGAAAAACAATAATCTTCCAGTTGCATAATTATATGTAATTGGGTTAAAAAAACAATTGTGTTCCTCCAAATGAGTTGCGTAAATAAGAAGACAATAGTTGCATAAATAGTTGCAGAAAAGAAATTGTGTTCCAATCGTAGCATTGTGTGTAATTAGGTTGCAAAAAAATAATTGTGTTCCAGTTGTGAATTTGTGTGCACGTGAGTTGCGTAAATAAGAAAAAAACAGTTGCGTAAATTGGATTTTGATTGTTGAAAAACAAATGTGTCTAGTTGTGCAATTGCATGTAAATGAGTTACGTAAATAAGAAGAAAATAGTAGTATAAATAAGAGTTTGGTGGCGAAATAAGTATGAAATATAAATTGTGGTATAATTGTGGGTTTATGTGTAATTTGATTGCTAAAAAGCAAATGTGTTCGGGTTTGGTTACGAAAATAGGAAATAAATAAAAAAATCTCCAAAAATATCACTTATAAATTTTGTTTTATTTGTCTTTGAAAAATTAGAAATATATGTGTTTTTAGATTTGTTTTTTTTGAGTTAGGGTTTGAAAGATATGAAGTTTTGCAGATTAAAATTAACTAATTGTTGAAGGCGTACTTGTTTTGTATGTTGAGCGGTATTGTTGGAAGCATTTATGTTACATGTTTTTTTGGTAAACTTCAAAATCTAGATCGTTATCGGTAATTTTAATTTTTCTCGTGTGGTTATCAATAACTTTTCCATAGTGAATATTTTAGGGTTTCTTGGTCCATACAAATACTTCTACTTTTTAAATAGATTTATCACATATTTTTAAAAAGTTTTTTCCAGCGAATCAAAATTTGAATACATCAAGCCATTAAGGCTGAAAATGTTACAAAGAGCAACCATGAATTATTATTAAGATTTGTTACATCCAGCATTTGTGAATATCTTGTTGTGTATAACTGTGAGCATATATTACATTAATGTTTGAGATTAAAATTCTTATGAAAGAGTTCTTTAAGCCTCAATTTGTGATGAGTTATCATTTTGTCCTTTGAAGTCCTGAACCTGAAACTGCAAGAAAATATATAATTTGACAAGTGGCCATGAATAACAAGCCCATACAAGTTAGTAACATAAGAATATATAAGCAACTTTAGGAGATTATTCACCCAATCTTAGAAACAACGTTAATGTTCTTAAGGTAAAAATAGCCTTAAGGTCTGCTGGAGATTGGTTTTCAATGAAGTCATAATTTAACTTATTTCTTAATATCCAATTTGCAACCCAAGAAGCTGCACAATTTTGTTCACAAAATATCTGTTTTAAAGTCATTTGTGAGAATATAAGTTTTTTACAACATAAGGTAATACTTTTAAGGTACGAGGGAGCCAACCTGGAGCTAATCATGTTAAACAAATACAAAGACTCAATTTCAATATCTATTAACTTATAATCATTGGATTTACACGATAAAAGACCATTTAAAATAGCTCTTGATGCAACAATACTAAATGAGTTTTTTTTCTTCATAAATAAATAGTTTTGCATATGTTAACTTTCCCAAGCTATTTATGATAACAAAAACACTACTTGCTTCACCATTACACAAATAAAATCCATTAGAATTCAATTTCAATTTATTAACTACATGTGGAAGTCGTTCAATATATGAAGATCTGAATAAAATTTTAATATGGTTAAAGAAGCCTATGTCTTTAGCATTTCTAAGATCACCATACCGGTACTTTCATTTAATAAGAGAGGCAGGGTCAAGTTTAACTAAGTTATAGATTACTTTGTCTATTATGATCTTAAAGAAAGTCTCATGTTCTTATGTTTTGCTTGATTACTTGCAGACCAAGAAATCTAGGTATTTAAAAAAGGAAGTATTGTTTATATGTGTTTTTTTAGGGGAGGACATCAACCAACAGTTAATCAAGTGAATTATAATCATCTTTTTAAAGATGAAAATGTTAAAAATTCCTGAGAACTATATCCATAATTCCCATATTGTTTGACAAGAAATAAAAATGTGGTTAACTGATTCAATATTGTTGCAGAATTGGTATTTATGCCAGACTTATGTTTTTCGTTTGAAAGAGAGAGTAAACAAATATAAAACCCTTTAGAATTCTCCAAAGAGTCCAAGAGCACTTCTTAGGGGTGAATTTATTCCATATTTTATTAAATAGTTGAGAGGTTGACATATACATCTGAATAGCATTCCAGGTATCACGAAGGGAGAACTTTCCATCAAAAGAAATGATAGCTTCTTGTAGGCTTTTAAGGTTCTATGAACCATTTGACTAGAACTCTGATATTAAGATTCGATGATACCATGGGTTACTATTGGTGAGGTTTATTTTAAGTTGAGGGTAATTTTGTCAAGTGTTTTGGAAAGTTTTAAGAGTATTAAATGTTTGGGTGTTTAGTAGTGAGAGATTTGAGCTACATGGTTGTATTAAATGTTCATTACTCTCATTAATAAAAGTAGTTGGGGTATTTATACCCTTAATTATGGATCCATGGGCTTTCGGGTCGAATTGTGAAACCAGGTCAACTTTAAGGACCCATTTACTTATTAAGCTGATTAGCATATAGCTTAGTCAAAAGGTGTTTCATTTTTTACTTTTGTCCTGTCCGGATAGTTCAGTGGCAAGTTTTTGTCCGAATTTCCCTTGTCCGGAAATCTCAGTAGGCAGTGGTGAAGTTATCCGGACTCATCAACTGTGGCACCATTTTTCCAACCAAAAGTCAACATTTCCACAACTCACTTTCCAGGTGATGAATTGTTCAGCAATTGCATTGGTTTTCATTCGGTTTTCCAAGTTTTTGAGTCTCTTTGTTTAACAAAAAAATTCAAAGGATGTGAGGTTAGGCAATAAATATAGTTCATAAGATTAGACCATAAAGATTTATTTTCTTTAAAATTTAACCTAACTTTCAGAAAAACGTCAATTGAATGTAGATATATTCCTTAAATTTAGACCTCATTCTACAAAAGGGTAGATTAGGAATAAAATGTTTGACCAAATGATAGAATCGAGATTTTATTTCCTTCATTAGAGAAATTTATTTATTGAGATATTAATTATTTGAATGATTGTTTTAGAAATTGTGTTGCTTTGACAGTAATTGTTTGGAATTACAAGGAGGACAAATTGAATGAGAGTAAATCTGCATCCAGATGATAGATTTTTGTAATCCCAATCTAAAATTTTGTTTCTTATTTTGGTGACCATATCATCTAAATGTTCAATTTTATTCCTTAGGTGAATGTTGATACTAATATATCTAAATAAAATATGGCTATAGTTAAATCAGAAACACGTTCAATTTCAATTATGGCTCTACTTAAATTGGTTGAAGTGATAACTAATATATTGTTTATTCTGATTGTTTATTGTTTGACCAAAATTTTGTTGGTAATGATCTAGAAATTACAAATTTTCTTCATATTATTAAGGGAGCTATTTTGAACGATAATAACATCATATGCAAAGCTAATATATGAATATTAATGGATCCTCTGGATTTAAAATACATAGATAGATGAGTTTGAAAGAGGTTCTTGATTCCTCTTATAAGATATTGATCTGCAATAATGAAAATACTAGGTGGCAAAGGGTCACCTTGCTTAACATCATTAGAGGAGGAAAAGTAAGATGATCCATTAATTATTAATGAGTAGTGCACTCATTATATTCCTTTTTTAATAAGATTAATAACTTGATGGTTGAAGCCAAAAATTCCATGATAAATATATAAATTTTATCAAAAGCTTTTCTCATATCCATTGTTATTATTGTATTACCACATCTAGTTTTTCTATTTAGTTCATGAGTTAGTTCTTGTGTAATTAGGATATTCTCATGAATACTTCTACAAATCCACATTGCTCAATTGAGATTATCTTTGGTAGTATTTTAGCTAATCTGTTATTAATGACCTTAGATAAGATTTTACTGAATACACAACATAGACTTACTGGTCTATACTTTTGCCATTATTTTGAGGAATACTTTCTAGGAATTAAGCAGATGTTGGTGGCATAAATGTCAGCAGGGGGTAAGTTACCATTAAATTAGGCTCTAAAAGCACCACATAAATCTTGTTTGATGATTAACGAACAAGTTTGGTCAAACTTGGAGTTTAAACCATCAACACCAGGTTAGGGGTTTGAGAGGAGATTGGGGCCAAAATTTCTTCTTCTGTTGGAGGGGAAATGAGATAGTGTTTTTCCTGATAATATATTAGCTTGGGTATTATGTTTAGTAAGCTAATAAGGTTGGTCTTAGAATATTGCAAAGCTATAATTTATTTAAAATGATCAATATCTGAAGAACCAATTTGTCATTGATTTCCCACCCAAGAACCATTTATAGTAATGCCATGACTGTTTTTCTTGAGTCTTTTATTAACATAATTGTGGAAGATTTTAGTGTTTTAATCTTAATTTGAAGTCCAGTTTAAGGAACATTTATATTCCTAATACATCTCTTCTCTTGCATAAAGATTGAGGTGAATTTCTCTTAATTCAGATAAGTTGATTTGGTCATCAATGATGTTTGTATTTTCAAGACAATTTTCCACATGCTTTACTTGCTCTTAAATTTAAATTAAACTATAAAAATGCTACAAAAAGTATCTTGATTTTAAAGTTTGGAGTTAACTTTAGTCTTTTTAGTTTTGTTCAAAACCTAGTGATAGGTTGACCCGAGATAGTTTGATTCAAATTATTTTTAGTAGTTTTAATGAATTTCTTCTGGAGATTCTTCATATTTTGGATTTTAAAAGATGAATATGGTTTAGAATTGAAGTTTGACATAGAGATACACAAGGGTGAATGGTCAGAACCAATTCTGGCCAAATGTTTCACCATTGTGATATCAAAACATTCTCTGCAAAGAGCATTATATAAAGTCGTATCTAGTCTTTTCTATTTTTGGTTTTGGACCAAATGAATTTAGATTTAATTAGTCTTGGATCTTCCAAGTGGAAGTCTAATATCATGTTATTTAAATCATCTATTGCACTTCGATTTAAAGATGAGCAGGATAACCGCTTATTAGTATTAGCAATTACATTAAAGTCACCAACAATAATCTATTCTTTATTGGTGTTAGAAATTTATCTTATAGTGTTCCAAAATTCATGTTTTAGAACCAATTTCAAATATTCATATCTGATAATAAATTATTCGTTTAATGTTATTATGCTAAAGATTTGATTTACCATAAACTTTATATGAAAATGCCACACTTAAAACGATAACATTAAGAATTAAAAGAAAGTACATCATAAAGAAATACACTTTTTAAGAACTTTAACTGAAAAACATAGAATTACGATATACACAACTCAAACACCATGCACACCATTTCACTCACATTGTGTGAGAAGCAATTTCAAATATTTTTACATGGTAAAGACTTATTCACGACAACATGAAGGCAAAATCAAACACATCATATATATATAGTACATTATGCATATAAGTTTTCCAAAAATCTCAGTTGTTTTCTCCGTCATTATTCTTTTCACAATACCGGCCATCACTGTCATAAAAGAGTCTTTCGATAAAATTGGAAGAAATGTATATTTGAATTTAATCGTTTCATACTGATTGTAACTTATTTTCAAAAGTCATGTTTTTTTCTCCATATTACCCTTGGAATCCCGTTTTGTTTTATAAATCCACTTATAACCAACTAATCTATTTTATTCAGGTAACAAGACAAGTTCCACAACCGCGTCGTTATCTTGCATTAACTTATACTCTTCCTTTATAACATTGATCAACAAGTAAGAATCATAAATCTTCATGGATCATGGAATCACGATAAATATTTTAATGTTACACCGCATAAATCTTTATATTTTTAAAGATACACTATATAAATTAAAGACGTAATGTTTTTTATTTCCCTAGTTGACTTTTGTAAGGGTAATATTTCTCCAGTTTGTACTTCTTGTAAAGGTAAAGTTTGATCTTGAATAATTTTATTTTGTTCATTATGTGAGATAAATATCATCTTGAGTATCTTTATATTTTAAGTGACAAAAATGTCTAACATTGAAACCATATCCTGTAATACATGAACATAAATTCACTAATAAAGATCACTTGGTGTGTGATAAAAGCATATCGCACTAGAGAGTTCATACCCTTATTTAAGAAGTAAAGATTCATAATAAACTTCATAATTGTTCAAAAAAAAATATGATAACTAGGGAGAGCTCTAGCTTCTCGCTTCCTCTAACACCTAGTTTTTCAATGACTAGTTTTTTACCACAAACTTTACTATTCCTAGAACTTGCTGGAATCTCTACTATTCCTACGCCTTCTGATTCCCATTGTTATCTTCATGAACTCTGGCACTCTTGTTCATCTCTTCTCTCTCATTTGTTTTGGTCGGCGCTTTCCAGGTTGAGACTGGATCTATTTTCACTCATTATATGTCTGACGAGATGGTTGTGGTGAAGGTGGAATTGAGTCACGATATTGCTCTCTTTCCGTACTTGAGGTTCTTTATGGCTGTTTAGGGTTCTCTACTCTCAAACCTATGGTTCTTCATGGATGCTCTATTCATGAACTCATGCTTCTTGGTAGTTTTGATGATATCATTAACGAACGTGGGTTGCTCTGTCTTTGACCCTATTGTCTTTCGTGTTATATATACAATCTTATCATTTGACATGGTTGTGATGGCATCTGCTAAATTTTCTAGATGTTATAATCATTTGCCCTCTTATGGCTTGATTAGCTTGAAACTGGCATTGTTGGTCAATACCTCAAACTTAGGTACAAAGCCTTTGTTCGCCACTCTAGTATTTTCTTCCGTGTCTCTATTTTCAGGTTCCATATGTGTAAGGATTTGAGGTTTCTCTTTCTTGTAGATTGAGTCTTCGATAGATATTGTTGTGTCTAGAGTCATTAATGTCAGGAAGAAGGCAAAGTTGTTTTTTGTGAGTGAGGTTCTTGGACAATGTCTGACCATCGATTCAGCGAGCCATCATCTTGAGGCTATGGTTCAGTTTCTAGGGAATAACTCTTTTGGAGGGTCGACGATGGGATAGTTGGTCAACAGAGCTGTCCGGAGTCCCACGCTCGAGGTGAAGGCGACAAGAATTCTTCCGGTGTATCTGGTTTTGATCCCGCTGTCTTTAGAGGTTGCATTAACATCTTCTAAAATCTTGGGATGTACTGTATGGACCGTTCATTGCTTAACTTGCAACACAATTTGGTCTATTGTCCAACATATTTCCACGTTATATGTGGTCTCTTCATTTCTTTTACTTTATGTCACACATATCCCTTGTATGTTTTGACTTTATAATCTGGTAGTTACTCTTATAAATCAGATGAGATTCTACGCACTTAAGTTTTTTAGTTTTATGCTCATAAAATCTTATTATTTTATAAGGTTTAATGTCATTGAATATTTTATTTTTTACTAATTAGTTTTTTTAAGAATATTTTTAAGGGTGTTATCAACTACCTTAGTAAGATTCACACCTTGCAGATTGAGTTCCAGGGGCTTCCCCCGACTTGTGGAAGACGCAACACATTTCATCATGTTTCTGCCACTTGCACCGAGAATAGAAATTTCAAATCCAATAATATCCCAATCCAACTTCCCTACCAGGCGACAAAAAAAGGTTTCAGTAACGGAGATCTCGTGCATGTTACAACATTCTCAAGTGACAGCAACTCATCATAACAGTCGAACTATGACTATTTGAGGATGATCATTAAGGGGATAGTCTCCTCATCTGTCAAAGATGCTCCCTCCGTGAAGGAATCAAAACTATTGCCCAAGTTCACTACAAAGAAATAGAGAGTGATCAAGCCATGACTGAAGTCACATCACCAATTATGTAAACCAACCCTTTATCATCCATGCTTGCCGTGTTAAACACGCCAAAAGAAACTCTTCGCCTCAACGTTATTTTGTTTTCTACTAAATTTAATGATTTTTTTTTATCAAATTTATAAAAAATTAATCTTGCAATTTTAGGGGTCTCGACGAACCCATTAGACAAAAAGATATTCAGGAGTATGTTTTTCCCATAATATCACTATTATTTGCATAGTATAGACTAATATAAATGCTGAAAATGTAGATAGAATCATGAGAACCGTGCTTACATTCTGGCAGCGTAAGAGAAACCATGACACATATCCTTTAGATAGAATTTGGATTGTTTGGAACCCAAATTTCTTTAATGTTGAAGTATGAAGTATAGGCCCTTAATTCATGGACTTCACTTTAACATACATTGAAAAAAACTTAAAGTTTCATCTCATTGTTGCTTATGGTTTCAATGAGCATTATGATAGACAACCTTTATGGCAAAGCATCACCCATATTTCTACCACGAGACAAAATAGTCGGTCGGTGGTTATGGGTGATTTCATTGCCATTACATGTCCAACTGAGTGTTTGGGTAATTCTGATCTTTGGACAAGTTCAATTAGGAATTTTTATGATTGTTGTCACTCAAGCGAGCTTAATGATCTCTGTTCCTCCAGATTTTATTTCTCATAGATAAAAAAACATATTAGAAACCCATTCTCGTCCAAAATTAATAAATCTCTTGTTAAAAGTCAGTGGGATGAAGAGTTCCCCAATTATTTTTCTCATTTTGACATGTCGCACACCTCTGACCACTCCCCAATCACCCTATACCTCACTACCCCGTTCCTACCAAATGGAAAACCATTTAATGTAATAAAGCCACCCCAAATTTGTTGGTATTATCACCTGATAGTTAGACTACCCCTTGCGGGAGGAAGGCCATGACCATCATCCCCTCTAAACTTATTCGCCTCCAAAATGTCCTCTCTATATTAAACAAAATGGATTTTAGTAACATTAGTAATAAGGTAGACCAAGCATAAAGAGCCCTATTTCAAACCCAAATGAGCCTTGCTACCAACCCATCCAATCCCCATATAATCGATGATGAAATTGATGCATAAGAAAAACTATGTTTTCCTGAGTTGAGAGGATGGATCATACCTCAAACAAAAATATTGTTAGACCTGGCTAAAATTGGGAGATAATAGCTCAAAATACTTTTATAATAGTATTGATTCAAGAAGGGAAATAAATAAAATTATCGCCATTAACGATACTAATGGGATCACTTGCACCAATCCAAATGTGTTTCAGATATTTCTGTGAATCACTTCTCGAACATATTTGGTACTAATAGCCCCCCACCCAGGGGTAGAAAAGGTTAGAAACCTCATTACTTTTAGAATTTTCCCTTATGAAAAACATACATGATAACGCCAGTCAATGAGGATTAGATTAAAAACAATTATTTGACATTGACAACAACAAAGCCCCCGACCCTTATGGGTTCAATTTGATTTTTTTTTAAAACCTTTTGGGCTAATAATATTCGTGACTTCTGCAAAGTTGTAAAGTTCTCCGTCTAACATGGAAGAATGTACCACCTTTCGAATAAAACGTTAATTTCCCTCATACAAAAAATAGACACCATTGTTTCCTCATCTAAATTCTTACCAATCGCTTGATGCAATATTATTCATAAGGTCATATAAAAAACTATGATAGCCAAGATAAAAAAAACCTCACTTCTCGACCTTATCGATTGCTCCCAATCTGCCTTCGTAGTAGAGCAAAATATCTTGGATAATATCCTGCTCATTCAGGATCTTCTGCATGGTTATCATACAAACAAGAAAGGTCCAATATGCACCCTTAAGATTGATCTCATGAAGGATTTTGACAATGTATGATGACATCTTTTACTTGACGTCCTCAATGTGATGGACTTCACCACGAAAATGATTGCGCGGATCCTTCAATGCATATCATTTCCGTCATATTATATATACATTAACGGTAACAATTTTGGTTCTTTCAAAGGTAAAAATATCCTCCGACAAAGAGACCTTTTTTTGTCGTATCTTTTTATTATATTTATACAGGTACCATGAAGTATCCTTCAAGAAAAAGGACAACACCCAAATTTCAGTTATCAGTAGAAGTGTAAAAAACTAAAGATCATCAACCTTTTTTTATAGATAACCTCATGATCTTCTAAAAATGCCTTCACCATTTATTTAGTCAAAGAAGGATTTAAGGAGTTCGCAAATCTCTCAGGTCTTAGCATCATCCCCACCAAGAGCCATGTTTATCTCTCTCGTACTCCGAAAAGCGTCTATAATGCCATAATTCCTACCCTTGGTTGCAAAGAAGGCACTTTTCTCATCAAAATATGAGAGTCTCTATTATCTCATCTTGCTTATCTTACAATTATTTTTACCTCTTTTCCATAATGTATCAAGTCTCATCATCTCCTAGACCTCTAGACACCTCTTTTATGTTGGCCAACTACAACTCTTCAAATTGGTCTTCTTTGCTAGCCAAGTCTACTGGTCTTCAATATTTATCCTCCCTGTCTGAGTCCTTAACAAACTCTCACAGTTTTTAAGAAGATTCTTATGCCTGCAGCCTGAAATTAAAATCTCAGGCCCCAAAATAGCTTGGGACAAGATCATCTTTCCCTCAGATGAGGGCGACCTTAGGAGTCTTAACCTTAAGGTTTGGAATCAGGCGGCTTTCCTGAAATATTTTTGGTATATCTTGAAAAAAAACCTTTCTTTAATTTGGACCAAATGGATCATCACATAAAGAATAAAAAATAAAAGTATATGGAGCCTTTCTGCAAGCCTTTTCCCAAGTTGGGGGTGGAGGAAGTTACTCAGACTCATTGTTTTTATCACGAATCTTTACAAGGTTGATGTCGGAAACATAACCTCCACCTCATGGCTCTTCTCTTACTCCTTTATTGATCGTTATGGTTCCAATATTATCAGGTATGCTCGTTTGCATGGCAAAAACATGGATTCAGACATTATCAATAACGACTCATAGATCTGACCATCACAAATTCATTATGGTAGAAGGTCGCACCAGCAATATCTACTTTAAATTAGTAATGCTATTAACCAACTTCCTACTCCATGTGATCGGGATGATGTGTTTCTCTTGATTTCAAACTAGAACAGAAATAGTTTTACGATATATAATACGTATAAGTTCACCCGCCCATCTGCATCAAAAGCCCAATTGGCCACCTTAGCTTGGAACAAATTTAACATCCCCAGGCACTCCTTCATCACCTAGCTAGTAATTCAAGAAACATTATCCACACGTGACAAACTTGTTGCTTAGGGCTACACCACAACCCCTGATTGTGCTCTTTGTGGCAATTCCCCGATATCTATCAACCATATTCTAGTAGACTATGACTACTCAAAATTGTTTTGGGGGATCATTTTCAATCAAATTTAACATGTCTTCCCCAAGCACAAACTGGTTGTGTTGGCTCAATGCTACAAGTAAATTGACCATTTCTCAAAACAACAACAAAAACCTTTAGTGTGCCCCTTTTTGTGTAATAGTTTATTATATTTTGAAAGAAATGCTAAAATCTTTAAGGATACTCAATAGTTGGCATCATCTGTTTCCAATAATATCTTATCATATATTCACTACATGTTCCACGATACTATGATATCTTGGCCTAGATAAAATAGGCATTTATCAGATGTTTTTATCCTAACTTCCTTGTGAAATAGGGAAATAACCCTTATATGTTAAGTATGTTTCATCGTTTTTGTTATTCCCGACCAGAAAATACCTTGAAATATGTGTAAATATTTATTTTCATTTATTATATATATTTTTATACAAAAACAAAGATTCATAACAAGTGTATAATATCATATTAAATATGAGATATAATTAAAATTATTAGATATGTAAATGAGCTAGATGAGCTAACTTGGTGAACTAAATAAGCTAGATGAGCTAAATTAGTTGGATGAGTTAAATAAGTTAAACGAGTTAAGTAAGGAGCAAGACGAACGACCTTGGTTTGAATAAGGGTAAAGATAGACAAACTATATAAATATCTATTTAGATGAGCTTGATGAGCTAAATAAGGAGCAGTATGGATGACTTTAAAATTGATTAAAAAACAAGATAATGGCCTTAAAGATGGACGACCTAAATAAATAGTTAATGGACATGTTGAATACTGAATGAGTTGGACAAACCAAATAATCAAAATAAGAAGAAATTCGAGGCTTATGTAACATGAAGTGTATTAAAAAAACTTCTATGTCTATGTTAATATTATAAGATTACCCTAAACAGTTAAAAGCTAAATTATTAGTTATAAGTAAAACATATAATGAATGAATCTCCCTTGTCTATATTACACCTGTCATTTATCAATATTTCTCAATATAATTTGTATTATAAAAAAATATTGGATATCAATTTGAGAAGGTGATTAATATTTTAGAGAGATTATTTAATAAAGTGAGATTGGTTTCTTTTATCTTGACTTGTTCAGTCCTTTGATTATTGGTATTTATTTTGAAGATGTATTTCTTCGTCAAATTGGTGTCGTCTATAAATTTTTTCAAGAGTATCGATCTTAATAAATGGTGGTGACTCGCTGAAGAGTTGAAACATATCATGAATGAGGAAAAATAATATGCAGAACTCCAAAAATAACACCTGGTTCGTCAAGATAATTTCACCAAATTAATAAAATGAAATATATTTTGGTAATACGAAGATCACATTCCAAATCAACCAGGATCCATTTCACCAAACTGTGATAACATAATTAATTCAACGTTATCTTATAAATTTCCAACAAAATATAAATGTGAGGTTAAAATTCCTTATATTTTCCGTGCATTAGAATTGTAGCTAGATGAATGAAGAGAAGAAAAATATAGATTAAACGTTTTATAAATCCAAATAATGAAGAAAAATAAACTAGATTGGAACAAATGTCTAAAACTTTATAATTTTGACTGAAAAGTAGCTTAATTATAATAAAATAAGTGATAAAAATAATGTACTTCATATTAAAATGAATATTTAAAAGATACACGATCAAAATGACTACGACGAACATTCAAGTAATGAAATTAAATCAAAAGAAATATTTAAAAAAGGAAAAAAAGGAAAAAAGAACGATAATTATAAATCAATGAAGCTAGTTTATGAGTTAATTTGCCGGAAACAAATCTATTCAAAGAAAGTGAAATTACACAATGACCTTGTATAAAAAATAGGATGAATCATTAAAGAGTTATGTTAAAATATTTTTTAAAAGGTGGATAGTGTGAAAGGATGTAAACATAATATAGTTTTAGTTCTGTTCAAGAGATGATCGATAATTTATAGGATATTTCTAGAGGATTTAATTAAGTTTCAAGTTGATACCATAAAATATTTGGTAAGACGATATGAGATGTTTATTAAAGTTGAAGAAACAAAGTGAGGAGGAATTTACTAACACAAATTTCAGAATTAATGACATAACTTCTGATAAAAATTGTTGTGATATTTTAAGAGTTTTAAATCTTGATAGGCTACAACCCAACCAATATTGTTTTATTTTTAATTTGTTAATTTGAATAGAAAATTTACACCTCTTACAACCATTATATCAATCGTATATGATATAACAAAGAAAAATTAAATTATCAAAGGCCGCAAACTATGGTTATTACTAATAATAAAATGTCTAAAAGATTTTATTATTCTTACCATTGTGATCATGGTCATGAAAATAGAGATTCATTTTCAGTTGAATGATAAATTACAAATATTAATTGATAACGAAGAGTTAGTTGAATTTGTCAAGAACAGATAAGTAGAGTGGCGCGAAAAACAATATGAAAGTAATAGTACTAAAAATCAAAATATTGACAAACAAATAATTTAGAGAATTTTCAGCAGAAATACTTTCGATGGGACGTCTCAGTCGTCAATAAAAAAACACCAAAATAATTTGGAAGTGCATCATCTACATGAGACATAAGTATATTTGAACAAAACTCTAGCACCAGTACTTACATTTACTGATGATGATCTATGGGAGTATAACTACTCATCATAAGGGTGTTTTACTTAATACTGTAGAAATGAATATGTTCTTATCAAGTGAGTTATAATTGAAACATGAAGCTCGACTAATTTCTTATATGAGAGAAAATATGAAATGATGATTACAATAGCTCCACATATAAGGACTAGTTGCAATCTTGTAATCTTCACTAGATAATTAAATGATTATGAGAGAGAAATAAAGTTACCAATAATTGTGGGATACATCCAAACATAGAAAACGACTAATACATTATTTTTGGTTGTTGATGTACCAAGTTCTTACAACATAATTTTAGGTCATCCATGGTTTCATAAAATGAAATTCGTTGCATCATTTTACCTTCAATGTATCAAATCTTTAACATGAGAACAAATTGGAATTATATAAAGTAGTCAAAGGACAACAAGGGATTGCTATCCAATATCTATTTATCTAGAGAATATTATCTTATATCAATCAAAAATTATATTGGAGTCATAATTGTTGAAACATGATGATCCTTAATGAAGTTTAAAGAATAAGAGAATAATAAACTTTGAGAAGCATATTTGTTAGTTGAACCTCTAGACGAAACAATTGAGTTGAACTTGGGCGATGATAAGGTAGTAAAATTAGGAATTCAGTTAAGTGAATTAAACGATAAGATAAACAAATGCTTAAAAAAGAACACCGATGATTTTGTATGTAGTTTTTCTAATATTGTTGAAGTTAGTAAATCAATCATTTATCATGAACCAACTATTAATAAAAGACTTAGGTCAATATGACAAAAAATAAAGAGTATTCTCACCAGATAAAGTTGAAGCTATTTGAAAACGTATGTGAAACATTTGTTATTTGTATGCTGTGGTAAAAAAAGTATGTTAAATATTGATGTTGGATGCTTGTTCTTATCTTTTTGCAATTTAACCCACTAATGTTATAGTCTATGATGAAATTTGGAGAACATGGTTTAAAAGATATGTGAAACTTTATATAAGTAATTTTCAAAACGTATAAGATAGATTGCGAAACATGGAAAACTAAAATTAGCGAAATCTACACTTGTATAGACTTGCGAAATGGTACATATTTCACCATATATTTAGCGAATATAGTTTACTATGTCACCATAACCACGAAAATTGTTTTTCATTATAACCATTGATTGATTGGTTTTTTCTTGATATATTTGTCATTTATATGTTGTGGTAGCAAGATTTTGGTGAAATAATAACATTAGATGCTTGTTCTTATCATTTTTCAACCTAACACACTAATAAAATGGTTTATGACAATATTTGCGAAACCTGACATAATATATATACGGAAGCTTATAAAACTAATTTTCAAATCATGTAGTAGATCGGTTGCGTTGGTTTTTTTCTTGATCGATTTGTTTTTTTTTGTATTGTAGTAGGAATATATGGAACATAACCTACTAATATAGTATATGATAATATTTTCAAAACCTGTCATAACATATTTAGAAACCTACCTTGTACAAGATTACAAAATGATAAAAGAATAAATATTTTTGCTAACTTTAATATGTTTGTGTATTTTGGAACTAATTTGGTTAGATAAATATATTTTTTGTCAGATTATAGATTGCATGCTAGATGGGTCAAGCGAATGAACTTGATATGAAAAGAAGCTAATACTTTTACACATCTTAAACTAGTAGATTACATAAATCATTTTAATCCAGACATGTGATCATTTTTTGCACCACTCCAAGATACAATGATATCACAGTTACTTTTTAGTTTCAAAATGCATACGAGCTTCCAAATATAGAAATATGAGGTAATACTAAAGTTAAATTGTATATTTGTGAGACATGGTTTATTATATTTGTAAAACAAATAATCATATATTCCTTTATATATTTATGCCAAACATGACAAATGTGTTGCAAAATATCATGTTGCAAAGCATGATATATATTTTTTCCATTTTTTGTACATTAATGAAATAAATGTAGTTATTACATGAGGCCATAAAATATGGAAAATTTACAATAATTACAAAGCTTTGGATACATGGTAGACTAAGAACATAATAATCCTTATACTTGAATCAAGGAAAGAGAATTGATCCCCAATAGTGAGACTGGTGCTTCTAGTCCATCCACCTTGTAGTTGAATCTTTATTGGTTTCTTAGATATGGCACTTCCATCCAGAATGTAATAATATATACCTGCAAAGATAAAAAAAGTTGGTCAGGTGTTACCCTGCCATAAAATATTAGTGAGGAAATTAATCTGGTATCTTAAGATACCCTAGATTTATAACTTCAAGGTGAATGATTGATTTTAATGAGGCTAGATAGTTAGATGCATTGAGGACACAATTAGCCTCAGATCTAAGAACCTATTTGGCCACCCACGACATCATGATTTTTCTGCCTAACAATATATTTCATAACCATGTTAGATGAAATTAAAGATCTGCAAAGATATACAAGATTAAAAAGATACCAAGGAGCAGTTCCATAGCTAAAAATTTCAATTAACATCAAAAAATCTATATCAATATCTAAGTATGAATGTTATTAATACTGTAATATATTAAGACATCTAATAAGGCTCTAGATTCAGCTATCAAACAAGAATTTTTGCCTAAGAGTATACGATGAGCATGCACTAGATGACTACTGTGGTTTCCAATGACAAATCCACCACTGGATTCTTCATTAGTTAGACACGAGCCATCAAAGTTTAATTGAAGTCTGGTTATATAAGGAGGAATCCATTTAATATAAGAGATGTTATTAGAAGAAAATACGTGATGAAAACAACCAATCATTTATTTTTTTTAAAATTTTGCACAATCTAGGTTTGAAACAATAATAATGCTATTAATTATAAGATGTCTTAGTGTTGTTATGCCTATGGTTGTTCATGGCAGCCCAGATGGCCTAGCAGATAATGGGATGTAAAATAACTCTAATATGGATTTTTTTGAGGTAGAGTTAACCATTTATTGATTATGTATGTGATACTCATATATCTGTGATTGAGGATACCAAAGAGGCCAACAAAGTGTTGCCAAACCTCCCAAAAAACATTAGAGTTAATAAAAATATGAGATAAGGTTTCTAAGTTGTCACAATGTTGAAATTTAGAAACTAAACTAAAGTTTCTTTTCTAAATAATAGAGTCAACATGGATAAATCGATTGAGAATCCTCCAAAGAGTGAACGAACACTTCTTTGGAGCGAGTCCATTCCAAAGTTTTTTATAAATCAGGGAAATAAGATTTTTATGTATGATATTGTTCTAAATATTTTTTACATAGAATTTACCATAAACAGAGAGCTTCCAAATAATTGTATCATCTGACTTGATGTTAATTTTGAGCTTTTGAATTTTGTCAATATCAGATTTGAAAACATTTTCATACAGTTTGTTGATATTGAAAGAGTTGTTAGTCCAAAACTCAAAACTTTTAGTTTGATTATACCAATAATTATCTATATTATGAGGAATATTAATAAAAGGATGGGATTTATTCCATTTGTCCAGCCAAAAATCAACATTTCTACCATTACCAATCTTCCAAAAGATATATTTTTCAGCAAGGTCTCTTATATTTAAAAGTATTCTCCAGACTTTGGAATCAGTTGGTTTGGCTTCAGATTGAAGAGGGTGAGAGTTACGGCAGTAAATTGACTGCATAAGAATGAACCAGAGATACTTGTGCTCTCTGAAGTTCATCCAAAGCTTAAATGAAAGATTTTTTTGAATATCTATAAGGATTCTCAGGTTTACGCCATTTTCATAAAAAAGATAACAAAGTTTAGACCATTTTGGTCAAAATAATATATTTATGTGATTCTTTATTACCCCCCAAAAATTTGTTTATAAGAGTATTGATTATAGTAATGAAAACTTTGGGGAGGTGACTAATATGCATATGGCATATAGGAATAGATAGGATGACAAATTGGGACATAATTAATCTGTAGATTTTTGCTATCCCAATCTAATATTTTGTTCATAATCTTGGTCACTAAGTCGTCAATATGACAACACTCATTATTTTTATGAATAAAGATGCCAAGATATTCGAGTGGAAAGTTCCTCTTCTTAAAACCAGTGTGATATTCAATAACATTGATCTTGTTTTTGTCTATTATTTAAAGTGAATGAAATTTGTTTTTTGTATTAATTTGCTGACCAAAGACTATTTGATAATGTTCGGGAAAGTCAAAAAATTTCTATATATTATTAATATAACCATTCATAAAAATAATGATATCATATGCAAATACAATGCATGGGATATTGATATAACCTTTATTCTTGTATTGCAGATGGATGTTATTGGAAAATAGATATTCAATACCTCTTAAGAGGTATTCTTCAACAATGATGAATAGGGTGGGTGGATGAAAGAGGATTACCTTGTCTAACACCATTGTTGGAAGAGAAAAAGACATATGAAGAGCCATTAATGTTAATTGAATAATTAATTTGTTCTATACTTGTTTGAATTAGATTGATGAATGAGTTATTGAAACCAAAAGCCTGAAAAATAGAGTAAAAGAATTTGAATGAAATCTTGTCAAATGCCTTAGACATATCAAGATTAAGGATTACATTATTACCTCTGGCTTTAAAGTTAATATAATGGGTTAAATCCTGAGTAATTAAGATGTTATCATGAATGGTTTTGGACTCCACAAATCCACTTTGAACATCAGAGATGATCTTAGGTAAGATTTTAGATAATTTGTTATTAATAAGCTCGGACAATATTATGTTGAATACTGTACATAGGCTTATTGGTATATTATCAAGCCATATTGTGGGATTATCGTTCTTAGTTGGGTAAAAAATACCATAGGTCCTCCATGTTTTCCACTTCTAACACATCACTCCTTATTCTTTGTCTCTGTAATAAGCTTGTCCCCTACGTTTTAAAAACGTAACAAACATATCATTTTCTGAAATTGTGAGGGACCTGTTTATTACAAAATTAAAACGTGAAGGACCTGTTTATTACAAAAAGGATCTGTTTGTTACATTTTTAAAACGTGGGGGACCTGTTTATACAAAAGTAAAAGAAGAGGACTAAAGTGAGACAATTGACAAACATGGGGACCAATCATGTTTTTTACCATTCTTAGTTATAAGACTTATAGCAGTGTAAAAAACTCATTTAGGGGAAGAGATGCTATTTAAATATGCACAAACAACACAAAATTCATATTTGATTGTGTTATAGAAGCTTTGAAAGAATTTGGAGTTGAATCCATCAACTCTAGAAATACTATCTAAGTTTAAAGTTTTAATAATAATATGAATTTCATCATTGGTAGGAGTATAAGTGAGAAATATGTTATCATTATAAAAAATGAGGTTATGAATGATATCATTAATGTTATCATTATTATTATTTTTTTCTTCATTAAACTTTTAAAAATATACAAATTAGGTCTAACCAGACCCGTACATTGAAAGTGTAAAAACACTTGGAGGGAAGCTCAAACATTTGCCAAAAAATTAGGTGCCCCTTTCAAAACTCTCTCTGTCTTCTATTTTACATCTTCCGTTTACCTAGAATTCTACAAACCAGCTTGAAGCAACACCAAAATCAGTCGAAAGCCAGATTGAAACCACTCTATTACTCTATCAAATTGATTCCCAGGAATGTAGCCTATGATTTTTCAAATTGACAGAGACACATAAGTTTCTTCACGCTCACAAGCTCAGTAACAGAATCGTCCGACGAGAATTTTTCAGGTAAGATTTCATGCTTCCAATCACCACTTGACTCATTCATCATTTTTTGTTCTAATATACCATGTCTCAAGAATTTCCAAAAATATTATAGCCATTAGCTTGTTAGGTATATCCTCTAGTTTGTATTCAAAATTTTCCTCAGTTTTCAAAGACTGCTTATAAATCCAGTCTGCAACAACATTTTGTTCACAAAAAATATGAACCAGCTCCGTCATTATTCAGCATATATCTTCTGTTTTTAGGGTGATTCTATTTTGAAGAGATGACAATCATAGGTTTTTCCAGGTGATGGATACAACCCAGCTGAATAGCTTTATTTGAGTCTTTACCCTAATGCACTCTCTTTGGAAGCTTCCCTTGGTCTAAACGCGATAAAACCTTTATAATGCAGTCAATCATTGATGCCGAGTTTGTAGATAGGTCTTCGTGCTTTTTTTTGTTCCTTGTATACCACATAACCCATGTAATTATCACTGGAAGAATTGTTCTGATGTGAATATTCTTCTTTGTAGACCAAAACCATATCTTCAACATATGAGAATAAGACATGTTTCTGTTTATTTCTATTCTGAATATAGAAGCAAAAAATGTCTAGGTTTCCTAGGCCTTAGAACATTAGATAAAGACATGATTTTTAGTTTTATAATCCCCACAATGCTGGAATTTTAATGCTAATTGAAACCCTTTCTTTTGAATATTTGTATTAGTATAAATCCAGTTATGAATTACTCTCCAAGTCAAGAACGAGCATTTCTTGTGAGGGATTGCATTCCAGATTTTCTCAAACATCTTTGATGTGTTGTTCTTTCTCCTTATTATGTTCTAGATATCATTTGTATTATAATCCGTAGATTTTGAAGGAGCCCATTTGCTGCAGTCTTTGCTATCATTCAAATAAATCTTCATAATTTTTTTTCAATAGTTGTTACAAAAAACCAATTCTTCAGATTGTCCATCTTCCAGTGCCCATCCTCCCAATTAGTTCTGACCTCTTTTGATTGATACCATGTTCTACCAATTTCAGAATCAAGGATGATAAAATGAGAAAGAGGACACCACATTTCTAGCCAGAATTCCATTTTTCCTTCACCCATCTTCCAATACATCATCTTCTCAGCCCTGTCTCTGACATTCATAAGCCTATCCCAAAATTTAGATCTTTTATTAGGAATTGGAGGTGTAACAGGATGAAAACTGTTACAATATATAGAAGTCATGAACCTAGACCACAGAGAAACTTGTTCTCTGAAGTTGAGCCACAACTTGTAAGAAAACGATTCCTACATATCCTCCATCTTTCTGATATTCAACCCCCATTCATCGTATGGCTTACATAATTTAGACCAGGAGGCCCATGATATAACTCTGCTACTTTCTTTTGAGCCCCATAAGAACTTGTTACAAAAGACTTTTATTCTCAGCAAAATTGATTTAGGTGCTAAAGAGTTTTCCATAGTAGATATTGGAATTGTATTCACAGCACTCTGACCTAGAGTAAGTCTTCCTCCAAAAGAGAGAGAAAGATTGTCCCATTCAAGGATTTTACATCTAATCTTGCAGACCAAATATTCATATTTAGAAGTCTTGTTATTAGTACTGATTGTAACTCCAAGATACTTCATATGCAATCCGCTCTATTTACATCCTAGTACCTACCCTATATTTCTAACTTTTTCACTTGTCAATTTCATAGGCACAAAAAAATTGATTTCTCATTGTTTAACACTTTCCCTGATCTATCCTTGTAGTGGTCCAGAAAACTTTGAATCATTATTGTAGATGATGAAGATCCGTTACAGAAAAGAAGGAAATCGTCAGCGAAAGCTAAACAAGGTATGAGCCACGTTCCTCTGTTTTTATATCTTGCTGAATGTTATTGAGAAGTTAGAAACTTTATACCCATGATCAAAGATTCCTCTGCTAGAATAAAAAGGTTAGGAGACAATAGGTCTCCCTGACTCAATCCATTTCTGGATTTAAAGTATCCTTTTAGATCCCCATTCATAATCTAGAAGAAGAAGTGTTACTGATGTTCTTATTGATTAAATCCAGAAAAGCCTTGTTGAAGCCAAAAGCCTCAAGAACCCTTAGCAGAAATTTGTGTGAAAGCTTATCAAAAGTTTTTGAAATATCCAACTTGACCATGATATTCCTACCTCTAGCCTTATAGTTCAAGTCACATCATAGATCCTGAGTTATTAAAATATTTTTGTGGATGTTTCTATGTTGTACAAATGCCCCATGTTCTTCAGAGATCAATTTAGGAAGAATGACAGCAATCCTCTGATTTATGAATTTAGAGACAATTCTAATAAACATGGCTGTCAAGCTTATCGTCCTGAAATCTTTCCACATCTTTAGAGATTCAGTCTTAGGGATTAGGCAGATTTATATTGCATGGACCCCAATAAGAATTTGTTGGCCTTTAAATATATCTCTTACTACTTACTTAGATCATCTCCAATGATCTTCCAGCATGTTTTGAAATTTTTCCATTAAAACCTGCTGGACCTGTAACACCATTAGAGTTAAGAGAGGTAAGAACATTAAGAATTTCAACATTTTTAGGGATTTCCATAAACATCATGTTGTCTTCAATTGTAATCAGCTTATGAATGAGATTCACAAGGTCTCCATCTTCAGTAGGGTTAGTTGTTCCGGCCATGATGCTCTTGGAATAATCCTCTGCAGAATTTCCAATTGAATTATAATCTTCATGCCAGTTAGCTTCATCCTATATTCTCTTAATTTTTGATTTGCCTCATTTTTTTAACAAAATTCCGATAGACCCTAGTGCCCATCTTTAAGCCAATTGGAGTGAACATTTTCCAGTAACTCAATATGCTTATTTTTGGCATGATCAAATTAGATATCTGATAGTTTCTTTCTCGGAATAAAATTTATCCTTCCACCTGCTTCAATGAGTTAAAGACATTCCTAAAGATATTTTTATTCTAGGATTTCAACTCATATTTTAATCTTTTTAATTATTCTTAGAACCTTTGTAAAGGATTTCCATTTATTTCTTCTGCCTAGTTCTTCTCTACCATTTCCATAAATCTCTGATGTCTTATCCACGTATTTAAGAATTTAAAGGATGGCTTGATCTGACCTCGATTTTATTGTAGGGAGATATAAATTGGGGAGTGGTTTGAACAGGTTCTTGTAAGGTACTTGATGGAAGTGTTATCAAAATAACTGGACCAGGTTGTGTTGCATAATACTCTGTCAAGCCGGTTCTACTTTCTTCAGTTAGTACAGGTATACTTTGATCCATAATATCCCGCATCACTCAAATGGAAGCTAAACAAAAGAGTATTGAATTCATCCATGCTTCTAACACATAAATTTATACATGATAATTGTTTATCAGGATTTAGGATGACATTAAAGTCATTCAGGATAATCCATTCCATAGAATAATCTTCAACCTTTCTGATGTTTTCCCATGGGTAAGATCTTTGCTCTTGTGATTTTAGCATAAACAATAGTGACTCTGAAGCTTTTATCTATCAAATGATGCTTTATTTTCAAATGTAATAATTGATCAAAATTGAAGAGAATTTCCACTTGAAAATCCTTAGACCACATCACCCAAATTTGATTATTTATATTTCCAACATAACCATTAAACCCCAACTTGTTAGATATTGTGGCCAGGTTAGGGACATATATAAGAGGTTCTTATAGAGCCATAAAAGATACATTCTCCGATCTTTTGATGGATTTCAATCGCATGGTCTTTTTGTTTTCAAGACCTATCACGTTCCAGTTTAATACTACAATTGTCATTTGGGTTGGGATGTAAATGTTTTTGCAGATCATTTCAACTGCATTAATTTAGAAGAAACTGTCCTTTTTGATTTCCATCTCTTTGGTCTTTTAATCTTTTTCCTTTTATCTGTTTGTCTTCTTTTCTTGTTTCAATCAGCCTTAATATTTGGGAGTTTGGCATACTTCCTATATCGCTTTTCATAGGAGAGTTACCATAGTTTTCGAAAAATTCAGCTTCTCTGATAGTACCAAATAAATATTTATTTTCAATTTCTTGCAAAAATTCTTTTATTTTCGGCTCCTTCACTTCTAATGCTTCAGAGTTGAATACATTCTCTGCTGGAGATAAGATTTTATTATTTTTGTTGCCTTCAACCATAGAATCAAAACTGTAATCTCTATTTTGTTGTACCTATTTATTCTTATTTTCATAAACTCTTTGATTTTTGCAAGGAGATATCTTGGGACTATTGGACACAACATCATTGGCATTAGGTTTGATTAGGATTGAATTAATCTTGGGATATAAGTTTATTGGCATTAGGGATTTGAACTGTTGTCGGTTGGTGATTTTTCTTTATTGTCTTGCATTCTACTACAGTTTTTTGATTCATGCCCCAAATGAAAACATTCTTTACAGTATGTTGGTGGATAAATGTATCTGACTTCTTGCTAAAACCCTTAAGTTTATCCAAACCCTATCCAGATCTGTTACTGAGATTAATCGAAACATCTATTTCAAGCCATGATTTAAAGTAGTTATACCTAGCCTGATTCTTTTCAGGAATCCACACAGACAGATGATCACCAATTGCTTTGCCAATAACCTTCATCGTTTCCTCAGTAAACATGTACTCAGGCTGGTTAGATAGACTTACCCATACTGGGGAAATATGACACTCAAAGTTAGAATTAAAATAATGCGTCCATTTAAGCAACCTCATAATGTTGGAACAAACATTCCATACATTTAGTTTCCATATCCGCTTGACGTCTTCCTTACAGTTAAATCCAATGAATATGTGCCGATAATCCCAATATGAAAGATTGTATCCTCCTGGAAACTTGAAGTTGTCAAGAAAAAGTTTGATTGTTTTAGTAGCTGGTTTGCCAGTTGAAAAGTTTCCTATCAAAGTCCGCTTTGAATTTTTTTTCCAATTTTTCTTTATCCTTGTAAGAAAATGTGATTGCGATTTGGTATTTATTCTTTTTAACTGTAGGATTTTCATGAAATTTTTTATCTTGTTTCGACTTAAAAAGGTCATCAAAGGATTTCTATTGATGTAATTGATTACCCGAGTTAACATCGACTGAATATTGTTTTATGGATTCCTTCAATGTTGGGTTGTACACTACAGTGGTTTAGTTCTTGTGGATCAAATTTAATTGATCGTGGTTTTGTTGTATTTGTTTTTGCAGAGAAGTAGATTCTGTTTTCCTGGAAAACAGAGGAGGAAACTCAAGAACTCATGGATCGAGGTTTGGAAATGATTTGGCTGAGCTTGGTAAATGAAGTTCACCCTCTTCCATGGCAAATATCGAAGCCGAAATCTGCCAGAGTTTTACGATTGGTAAAATCATATCAAAGAAACGGTTTCTTGGAGAAGAAAACAAAGTTCTCCAATAAATGGTTTTTCAACTTTTAGATATTTCACTTCCATTAATGTTATATATATTAGCAAAAGTGTTATTATTGTTTAATATTGATTGAAAATGATTAACAACCGAATTATTAACTAGAGTAATATCTTATGTCCAAGTATCTATATATTGCAAAGCATAATATTTTTCTATATGGTTTGTTTAATTTGCAACACATATAAAGAACCGTACGTGCAATATATTATATGTTAAACATGCAAAATGAATTCTAACATATGTAAGTTTTATTTTATTTATATTATAGAAGAGAATAATACGATTATACACTCGTTATACCAACTTGAGATTTTGAAGTGTCGTACATCATAAGCGAGTAGAACTTGTTTGGATACAACGCCATTTTAGAGATTTATTGATCATTCAGTAAATTTTAGTACAAACCCTCCCATATTGAAGTGTTCATAGATAGGTGAAGTTGACCAATATATTTTATTTCCGACCCGTGAAATGAGAATCAAATTAGATGACGTGCATGATATTACTGGGTTGATGATCACCGATAATATTATGAATATTTTAAATAATATCCTAAAATTAGAGCTTCGTACTCAGTTTAGCATTGATATTATTATGAATATTTTAAATAATATCCTGAAATTAGAGCTTCGTACTCAGTTTAGCAATATGTTGGGTCGAGCTTACAAAGAACTATATGAGAAGATTGAAAAATATAAAAGGTGTCGGAATGAGTTTGAATTATCTCCCCATGAGGTTTAGCAACCTTAAATACCACGAAAAAACCCTTGAACTTACCGATGATGACATGACCCAGGCAATACTTTTGATTTGTTGTACTTGTTCAGATGCACTATATTTGTCAAAAAATCAATATGGACGTCAAGCCTATCTATGCATTCCTTTTCAAAGACATTGATGTCGTGTGACCGTACGCATAGAGACTGTCCAAACTAATGATACATTAAGAGCAGAATGATACATTAATAGTTGAAATGATATATTTGTTGTGATTTAGATATGGATACCAAAAAACTATCCAAACTGTACCAAAAATATGCTTATTTGTTTTTTATGATCGATGATACATGAATAAACTATATGTTTTTCAGTAATGAATTTAATTATGAAGACTTTTTCTCATACTTCTATTAATTAAGCCATCCAAGTTTTAATTTTTGTGAAGATAATAATTAACCTAGTATGTTCAGTAGCTAAACATATTTTATAAAACAAATCTTATTAAATTGATCGAAGTACTACAAAATCATAATCTTATTTAGCTTTTATTTTGTGATAGACCTTTGAGATTCTCTTCATTAAAGAAAAAAATGCATTACCTTTTATACTGATTCGAGCAACTTTTAAAAATTTATTATTGAGCAACTAAAATATATCTATTTCTTTTAAAAATCTATTTATTTAGAAAGTCATTACGTAAGACTAATATTAATGTTTTTAAACTCGTGTTTTAAAGGATGTAAAATTTATTTAAAACATATTGGTATTGATATTTGAAATAAATTGACATATGGATAGGATTATCCAAAACAAAAGAGTGGATCATGGCTTTTGGTTGAAAAACATCATTGGTCATCAATACTTCATTTTTGGCTTTTTATGGTCCCTCGTGCTTATTTTTGTATTACATCAGTCCTCTATATTTTTAAAAATTGTATTTATAGTCTTGAAGCATGAGATTAACCAGGAACTTTTGGGAGTTGTCTTCTATATTTTTTATCCCATAACCATTAATGAGGGTGAAATATGTCAAAAAAGTAAATCTGGTGAGATGGAAATTTGGTTAAGGTTCTTTTTGGTATTTGGATGAAAGTATTTAATGCTTTTGTAGTGAGTAGAGAGATTGTTTAGTTGGTCCACAGTCTAGGCGTAATTAATCACCCTTCTTTAATGAGGTTCTTTAGGGTATTTATAGTCAGAATTAGGGCCATGGGTCGGGTCATGGTTTTAAGTGTTAATGACCTATTTGGGTTATAGGCCAATTCCAAGTTTAAGTAATTTTCAGCCCATGATAGTAGACATACTGCTTAGTCATAAGAAAATAAAGCAGTTATTCTTCAGTTCAAAAAGCCCTTCGAATGACTGTTCGAATCACCATTCGAATGATTGTTTGAATCGTTCTTCGAATTATTCTGACACTAACCTTAACTAAGCTCTAAAGATATCCAACCCATCATATAGCCTTCATTAGCCCTCACAAAGGTTTCTTTGAGGACTAATAATGATGTAGAATCAATTTGGATTTTATTGTTTTTAGGTGATAAAATTTGAAACCTGTTTCACAGTCCAAAAAGTTACCGTTTTTCTCCGCTGCATTTTTAACACGTGTCAGTAGTTTAGTGGACTTCAAATTCACTCTGCCCTAGGTAATACAAGCTAATGAATGAGAAACTTTCAAACTTCCCTAGATATATTAGTAGTGGGAACTCCTCCACATAGTTAGTAGGGTACTCAAAAGTCTTACAGAATTATTAATAGAGTTCTTAAGTACCTTTTTAGTTATTTATATATAAGTTAATCCTTTATTTTGTCGGTTTTACATACTTTTAGAAAAAGAGGGAGAGCTATTACTTAAGTAAGAGATCAAAATTTGTGCTTGTATGTTTACTATGAGAACAAATCTAATCAAAAGGTGGCTTGTTGAATCTATCTGAGCTAGAGGAAGAAAAAAAGAAAGCCCGAATTGATGTTGTACTTCCTGCTTCTTCGCCTTCGGTAGTTACCACTCAAGTTATCGAGTACAGTAGGTCTTACCCTTATAGTTCTAACATTTCCCCAGAGACTTCTACAACTGCTCAATCATCCACTTTACCCAACAATCCTCAAAACCTTCTCATTTTAAAAAATTCTCAAAACGTCAACTACATTAGAAATTCAAAGCAATGAGATCAAATTTAGAGAATACCATTCCAGCTAGGGTGACCAGACAGTCGGCAGCCAAAACCAAAGCTGTTACAGAGCCGTTAGTAGTAATTGATTCTCCTTATTATCCGAGTCCAAACAAACACTCATCTTCCTTAGAAGATACCCGTTGGTCTATTAGGACCGGAACCTAAAATAATGAAGGAAGTTAATGAGGACCTTAGTGAAGACTCCTCATTCGAAACGTCCGGTCATACATGGGAAACTTCTAAACCCTTTATCGATCAAATTCTGACAGGGAAAAAAACGGGAAAATGATGATATTTCAGAAGACGAGTCTGAGGAGCTTCGAATTTCGTTAGTCGGACGTGTTGGTCCTAAATTTAAGAGAGTAAGTATAAAATATCTCATAGCATTATATAAGATATCTTATAATTATTTTCATGATAAAGAATTAAATGATGTTCGCACCAAATAATGATTTACCTATATGATTAGAATCAGGTTGCCCATGGTTGGGGAAACTTCGATCAACTGTCGTTTGAACGAGTTAGTAGTTTTTACGGAAGTGCTGGATTTGGGTCTTAGTTTTCGTTTAGATCCCAAAATGATTAGGTATTTTCAATTGGTTGCGTTGTGTCCCAGCCAGGCCAGTCTGAATGCCTGGTACACTTTACTTACTTGTATTATAGCATCAAGGCATCCCAGATTCCTATGTCAATGGAACAAATGACGGCTATTGTCGGGTTATGTCGCAACAAAAGATTCCCTTCTATCATATCAACATGAGAAATGAGTATAAAGTAGTTAATGATCTACTAGAATCGGATAGGATGTTGAATGTACAGTTTTTTTATCAGCGGGTCGTGGAAAAATGACCAGAATATTTCTTCTTCAAAAGGGAATTCAAGCAAACTCACTAGATTCTGGAAAAGTCCAGGTAATATTTTTTTTAAAACTTATTTAGTATTTTGGCTGTCTTGTTTTGTTTTGGATTTCAATTTATATTTCTTTTCTCGTAGTTATTTCAGACCACTTCACACATATTTGAAAAATGCACAAGTGACTTTTAAGAAGTTGCAAGACTGGGCAGAGATAAAATGGGGAAATGGTTTCCATAAATAATTTACTACAACAAATTTGACCCGTAGTCATCTTTGGAGAACTAGTTCTACAAGGGAATTGTCATGGAAATAATTTACGACTCCTCCATTGTCCACTTCCCTCATACAGGGGATGAAGGTTGTTGATGGGAAGGTACATCTTCCGATAAAAAGATCCCTCAGTCACATGCATAAACACAAGAAAAAATGGACTTCACAAAGTGTTGCTGAAAAAGATATTGAAGGACAATCACAAGATATTGATGCATCATTGTTGGATGTAGTTGCTGCTACTGTGGAGGGATATGTTATTACCACATATGTAGTTGAACCTATAAAGAAGGCCAAAAAATACACAAATATGGTAGTGATGAGAGAATAAAAAATAAAAATAAAGCTTCAACCAGTTCGGATTTGGAGTTGAATCCATATATTCCAGTTCTTACTATTCCTGCACCGGATCCACCTTTTTTATTTCCAAATTTCAAAGTTTAAGGCATATATGGGGTTAAAAACTCGGTGGATGAGTTAACAAGTTTTGATTACGAGGCGTTTAACAATGCCTTTCTAAGTTCAGCTCCTAACATGATATATGACGGCATTTTCTTTGAGGTCTCAAAAGAAAATAATATAGTAGGATACTCGATAATGGGTTGTGTTAGACCCGTTGTTAAATTGGAAAGGGAGGCCGAATCTCAACGAGGAACCATTTCAGATATTCAAGAGTAGAACAAGAAACTTCACAACTCCCTCGAAACAGAGAATGATAAAACTAATAGCGCGATTAAGGAGGCTGATACACTCAGATCGGAGGTGGAAAAGGTCAAAGAGGAGGTGTCAAAAGTTCGAAAAGAACTTAAGGATTTGCAAACCTCTAGTTCTAAAGATATATCTGAATTACAAGATCAGCAGAAGACTAGTAAAGAGTCTATGGATTGTATTTTGGATGACAAAGAAGTTTTATAGAAGACTAAAGGAGAGTTAGAGGAAGAAATCAAGTCTCTAAAAACTAAGTCTACTCAAGAGTTTGATGATTTGTTGGAAGAATATGCTGATGCCATTGTAGAAAAACTAAATATCATGATGCTTCGATCCAATCAGAAATATTTTTAATGTTCAATAAAAAAAATCTGAACTTAAGTCGATCATTGTGGGGTTTGGTTCCAGAAAAACTTATGTCGTTGAATATATCCTAGGCTGATTGGATGACTACTTTTGAAGAGTCATCAGACGAAAGATCTAAAATAAATGACGAGCTGGAGTCCAAAAAGGAAGTTCATATGAGAAAGGGGAGAAATCTAAAGGGATAAAACCCACAGATTTAGAATTCTAATCTCAAAGTTTTTTTAAAGTCCTTGAAAAGTACAAAGAAGGAAGTTTGGATGGAAAATTCCTTGAGAATTTGTTTCAGTTTCAAACCCATGGATTGAGAATTTTTTTTAAAGTTTCTAATCTTGTTCCTTCTTTGCAGTATCATTGCTTCGAATTTCTACTTTATTTTGAATAATTTAATATAGGATGAATAAAACACAGATCATTTCGAAATAATTCATTCGAAGGCATATAAAATTTCAAACACAAGTCATTCAAAGATAATCCATTCGACGGCATACATTTTTTTTAACATAAGCCATTCGAAGGTATATAAAACTTGTAACTTAATCTTATTCGAAGGTAATCCATTCGAAGTCATATAAATTTTATAACTTAAGTCATTCGAAGGTAATCCATTCAAAGGCATATAAAATATCTAACATAAACCATTCGAAGGTGATCCATTCAAAGGGGTATAAAATTTTTAACTCGAGCCGTTCGAAGGTAATCCATTCGAAAGAGAATAAAAAATACTCAAGATCAAGATATTTAAAGGAAAAAAATAATGGATCGATAAGATAGGCACCTCGTTAAAACCTCCCCGAGCCACCAGGGTAGGAAAGAGTATTCCCAATAAATATTTACATTAAACAAGGATAAATTAAATATTTACAAGCTTTACTCAAGGTACATCCTCATATGCTCCACATTCCATGGGTGCCTCAATGGAATTCCTTCTTGATCGACTAATCTGTATGTCCCACACTTGATTCTTTCTAGAAAGGTGTAGGGGCCTTCCGAATTTTGACCCAATTTTCCTAATCTCTTTTCTTTGGTATGTAAAAACACTTTCCTCAGAACTTTATCTCCAATCTGAAATTCTTTTTTTTCATATTTTGGACGTGTATCCGCTTCCGATTAACCCCTGATAGTGAACCATTCTTAGATGAGCTTTGATTTTATATTTCCTCAATCAAATCTAGTTGAGCCCTTACTGCGGTCTCGTTATTCTGTTCGGAATAATATTGAACTTTTAAAGAGGGAATAATGGAATCTATTGGGGTTATCGCATCCATGTCGTATACCAAGAAAAAAAATTATTCATGGGTTGTGGTGTGTGGAGTTGTTCTGTAGGCCCATAATATTTCTTGCAAATAGTTTTCCCATTTTCCTGCTGCCCATTCAAAATTCTTCTTTAGAATTTTTAAAATAGTATACGCCACTTCTATTTGTCCGTTGTTTTGGGGTCAAAAGGTGAAGATAAATAATGTTGAATTCCCCTTCTGGTACAAAAATCTTCTATCTTCTTGTTATCAAACTGAGGAACATTATCCCTTGTAATACCTCTGGGTATTCCGAACCGGCAGCATATATTGAATAAAATAAATCTTATTAATTCTTTGGAAGTAGTTCTAGAAAGAGGTGCAGCTTCTTCCCACTTCTTAAAATAAACCATTGCTAAAATAATAGTACGGCGACCTCTAAAAGAAATGGGCAGTGGTCCTACCAAATCAAGCCCCCACCTATCAAAAGGCAATGCTTCAGATATATTTTCCATCAGAACAGCTAGAACATGAATTGCATTTTCAAACTTTTGGTAGAGATCACATCTTCTAACCAACTCATTGGCATCTGTCACGATGGTAGACCAGTAATATCTTCCTAGCAAGACCCTTCTAGTTAACGCTTTATAACCACAGTGAGTTGATCCTTCTCCATCATGCGATTCAGACAAAATAACTTGAGATTCTTCATATCCAAAGCATTGGAGTAATGGTTTGCTAAAGGATTTTTTTATACAAAACCTCTCCCAGGACTAAAAACCCATGTGCTTTAAACAATAATTTTTTAGCTAAGCTTTTGTTTTCAGGAAGGATACCATTGGTACTGAAGGTTTGGATTCCATACCTCAGATCCGAGCTTGTAATAGTTGAAAGATGACAATTTTCTTCCACAATCGTATTGTCCCTTGGAGAAGCTGTTGTTATAGAAGTATATTCTTATATTAAGATCCATGAATAGGCTTCAACATATGTAGTGGCCAAAGAATCGACCATCGAATGTTCAGCCCTGGGTACATGCTCCTACTTTACAATTTTGAAGTATGTTGATACCTCTTTCAATACTTTAAGAGATTAACTAATTGTTCCTTTCTTGTTTCAGAGAAACCCGGAACCTTGATGTATTAGAAACTGGGAATCACTTATTAATCAGACTACTTTCACCGCACAAACTTGAGTAAGTCTTAAACCAGGGATAACCGCTTCATACTCTGCCTCATTATTCGATGCTTTGAAACTGAAACAAATAGCCTCGTACATTGAATCCATAAAAAGAGAGATTAAACATATTTTAGCCACACATCCCATCATATTAGATCACCAATCTATTCAAACCACCCATTCATTTTCTGGTGGATTAGTAGGGTATTCCAGATTCGACCGATCTGAAAGAAACTCAACCAAAAAGTCTGCTACCGCGTGCCCCTTTATTGTTGTCGAGAAGCAAAGTCTATATTAAAATATCCCATTTCAATAGACCACTTCGTCATCTGACCTCATATATCTGGTCTTTTAATCATACTTTTAAAAGGATAAGGCGTTCAAACTGTGATAAAATATCCCTATAAATATGGTCGCATCTTTCTGGCTGCAATAACCAAAGCCAATGCTAACCTTTCAAGTTTTAGGTATATTTTCTCTGCACTTTGCAATGTTTTGCTAATTTAGTACACTGAGCGAGGGTAATTATCAACCTCTCGAACTAACACGACACTTACAACATAATTTGAAACAGTCAAATATATATAGAGTCGTTCTTCTTCCAATGTCTTAGATAAAATTTTGGAGCAAGATAAATGTTTTTATTTACTTTAATGAACGTTATGTCGTAATTTGGAGACCAGTTGAATTTCTTGGCGTTTCTTAACACTTAAAATAATTGTGCACATTTATCCGATGATGTTGATACAAATCGGTTCAAAGTTGCTAATCTTCATGTTGACACTTGCCTTTCCTTTGTAGACTTGGGGGGTTTATGGCTAATAAAGAATTTAATTGTGTCAGGTCTGCTTGAATCCCTTTTTCATTGATAATATCACCTAAGAATTTCCAAGATCGAATGCCGAAAGTGCATTTCTTTGGATTTAACTTCAAGTTAATGATCTTAAGGTCAGAAAATATTTCTCTATGATCAGACAAATGATCATGTTCCTTGATGCTTTAAACCATCATATCATCTATGTACATTTCTATGTTTTTACCAATTTGGTTGGCAAATGTCTTATTTACCAGACATTGATAAGTGACCCTAGCATTCTTCAAACCGAAATGCATGATTTTGTAGCAATACAGCCCCCCCCCCTTCCGTCAATAATGAACGTAGTATGGTCCCGATCCTTCAGATCCATCTGAATCTGGTTATAGCCAGCAAAAGCGTCCATAAATGATAATTTTTTCTAACCAGACGTGGAATCTACCAGTTGATCTATATGAGATATTGGAAAATAGCCCACTTTGGTCAATTGATCCACCTCTTCACAAATCGTTTCAGATTTTTCTTTGGAGAATTCCCTTCTTCTTTGAATCACAGGGTCTGCATGAGTTTGTATGACAAATAACATCGATTGGCACGCTTGTTACATCTTTAGTTCACTAAGCAAACACATGTTGATACTTTAGCGGGAAAGTCAGTAACTCTTTTTTCAAGATTTTTTTATATGATTACAATCCAAAACATACTCTATTAATTGCTAGTCTGGTTTATGAGATGAATGGTTAAGAGTTTTTGAGGCCAGTGTAGTGACATAACATCCTTTGGCTACCTTCTAACTGCTTTGAACTACACCGACCTGACTCCCAACATCATACTTTAAACACTGATGGTGGATGCAACAACATGTATCTTTGAAAGCCAAGACCTGCCAAAAATAGAGTTATAAGAAGTTGGACAATTTACCACCACAAATAATATTCTGACGGTTTTCTTGAAAGGTCCCTTGCCAAGGGCTGCCTCTCCTTTTAATTCTCCAATTAATTCTTCAAAATTCCTTGTGAACACTATGATAATTTTCTTCAAAAGTTGAATCACCAGAGGGTTCTTCATCTGTTTATAGGCTGATAGAGATAATAAATTGGCCGAACTGCCGGTGTCGATGAGGATCCTTAGGATTTATGTACCCTCAATATATGCTCCGATTACCACAACATCTTCATGCGGTTCCGTAATTTCTCTCAAATTATCTTCATAAAAAACTATGAACAGTTAGGGGCATTGGTATAAGTTAGTCGACATCTTTTATTTTAATTGAACATCTAAAGCGTTCACATGTCTCTTTCTAGAGCAGTTCGAAGGCGCTGTTGTTGTATCTCCTCCAAATATTGTTAATGATTCGAAGAATTAATATAAATAAGAAACCCTCCCATTGCTTCCATTCACCATATTTACAAGACCTCAATCAAGATCTTGGTCTAAATATTATGAATCTATATCGAATGGTTCCTCGAAGTGTTCAGTAATTACCATGGCTTGTTCATCTTTAGAAACATTTATAGCCGGTCTTTGAACTCTCTTCGGAAGGTCATCCAAAACATGTCAAAATATTTAATTGATCCTTCTGGAAGTCTGTTATACCATTTTAAGGCACTGTCTTTGAACGTTTGGGAGAATGTCTGACACAAAACCTTATCATCATCGTTAAAAATCATCATGAAATTTTTGAATTGCTCTAATGGATTGTCTGCATCCTTGATTTTATCGTATTTATATTTTGGAGACATCTGATCGCCTAGGGAAGCGCCAGACAAAATCTTTGTTGATAGTGGCAACTACCTCAAATTACGCCCCTGACTGAATTGATGGATCTCGCCAAAATCAACAAATAAACTCGGTTCAGATCGGACTGTAAATGGGTCACTCAACAGTTGCTTTATACTATGATTTTCCGACCCCTTGGTTTTCCCTGATAATCGGCCTTTTTATCCTTTCAGAGCTTCTTTCCTGAAGTATCCCGATCTTTCAACTTTTTACCCCGAATAGCAAGTTTCTTACCCCGATGCTTATCTGGATGTTTATCTTTCTTCTTTTTATGATAGAAATCACTAATTGATGAGGGTAAAATCGTATATGTCGATAAAGAAAAACTTTTACTAGACTTTGAAGAGCCAGAGTCGTTTTCAACATGGGGTTTTTTCTAGAAAGTTGATGGGTTTTAGGTGAAATTTCAATCAAAGGTGGTTTTGGATAACCATATGAGTTATCCCGTGACTAGAAAATCCCTTTTATCTTGTCTATGTATTTTCATTGCTTCAATTTCTTTTTGAAACTCGACAAGATCATCTTGTAATTGAGTTCTTTCCTCGCATTCATTATTAGGTTCTTACATGTTTTTCTCTGAACTAGCCCTCTTCAATCAGTGGGGGTATCGACTTGCATTATATTATCCATTGCCAAATTAAGTTCGAAAATCTTTGGAAGCTTTGTATTTAAGTAATCTGGTTGCCCTTGCTCCCACTATGGTCGCCAAACTGATGAAGTTCAAATATGTCAAAAGGGTAAATCTGGTAAGATACAAATTTGGTAAGGTTCTTTTTGGTATTTTGATGAAGGTATTTAATGATTTTGTAGTGAGTAGTTAGATAATTTAGTGCGGTCTCGTTAGATGAGCCAATCTTAGATGAGCTAGAGGAAGAGAGGAAGGTTGAATCTATCTGAGCTAGAGGAAGAGAAAAGAAAGGCCGAATTGCTGCCGGACTTCATGCTTCTTCACCTCGAGTATTTATTACTCAAGTTATCGAGTAAAGTGGGTCTTACCCTTATAGTCCTAACATTTTTCTAGAGACTTCTACAAATGCTCAATCATCCATTTCACCCCAACAATCTCCAAAACCCTCTCATTCTCAAAAAGTCTCAAAACGTCAAATACATTCGACATTCAAAGCAATGAGATCAGATTTAGAGAATACCATTTGAACTAGGGTGATCAGACAATGTGCAGCCAAAACCATAACTGTTACAAATCCGTTAGTATTGATTGATTCTCCTTCTTCTCCGAGTCCAAACAAACACTCATCTTCCTTAGAAGATGATGCTAGTACTCGACCCGGTGGTCCGTTAGAATCAGACCCAAAATAATGGAGGAAGTTAAGTGGGACCTGAGTGAAGACCCTTCATTCGAAGCGTCCAGTCAGAGAGGAGAAACTTTTAAACCCTTTATCAATTGAATTCTGACAAGGAAGAAAAAATGAGGCAAGGATGATATTTCAGAAGAAGAGTCCGAAGAACTACCAATTTTGATGGTCGGACGTGTTGGTCCTAACTTCAAAAGAGTAAGTATAAAATATCTCTTAACGCTAAATAAGATATATTATATTTATTTCCATGATGAAAAATTAAATGTTGATCGTACCGAATCGAGATTTTCCTAAATACAAATGGTACTCGTCTAAAACATTGGCTCAAAATTATAAAACGAGTATTTTTACGTCGTAAAACCTTCATTTGAATTTAATTTTTACTTTATGAATGTTATTTTTATATATTTTATTTTTGTTAAATTTGAACTTTAGTTTTGAATTTGATTAGATTGTAATTCCATTTCGGGTAATTAGAAATAATTTTATTCACATGTAGTTTACGGGTTTGGTGTCTGCTATCGTTTTTATTTGCAGGGATATGAGGTAAATAGATACTAGGTCTTTGTCCAACCGAATTTCATCCATATTTATTCATGATCCCTTCAAAATTATTAACGTACAAGGTTTCAACCTAGGGCTAGGCTAATTCAAGACCTGTTTTTTCTATAACGAGACCCAATTATAGTGAGACCCAGCTTGGCTATAACGAGACCCTAATTATTTACAAAATTACCACTAATATAAATACCAAAACCCCAAAATTGTTGCTCTTTCTCCTCTTCTAAACCCTAAATCTATCTAACCTCTCTAAACCCTCAAATTTTTAAGCGACATTGTTTCAAATCCAACACCAAGAAGTTGTTAAGGTAAGCATTCTCTACTTGTTGGTGTAATTGTTTTTTCAATTTCCATGGTTTGCTTTAGAGATATTTAGAGTTTACGTTTCAGGTAGAAAATTGGATTTTTATGTATTTGCAGGTGTTTTGTTGAAGTATAATTACATGTATGTGTTTAGTTAGGAGATTAGGATCATTTTGGGGTGTCGTTTTTGGGATTTGGGGTAGATTAGGGTAGGGTTTGGAGATTACCGAAGGGCTGCTGGTTCTGGGTATTTCCTCGCACGGTTTTGTGCTTGGAAATACCGGATGCACGCAAGAACACGCGTGCATCTGGTATTTCCTCGCACGTTCACGTTGCGTGGATTTGGAAAATTCGCAGTGCGTGGATCTATCCAAATCCATGAAATTAAGTGCGTTAAACCGTATTTGATCCTTGTTTCCCCCGGTTTTGATTAATTTGAAGTTTGCTGCGTGTTATGATACATATTTTATATCCTTTTCCCATTGTTTTTAATTTAAAATTCGCTTAATTAATTTTTTGTCTCGTGTACGATGCCTCCATACCCACGTTCTCCCACTACGGATACAGACCGAGATTTAGGTCATGAGACCGAGGAGATTGTGTATGGCGAGACGTCTCAGAGCGTCCGTCACCGCACTAGAGGGGCCTTGTAGGTCGCCCATGTCCCTGTTCGTCATCGCTTATCTACGGACCAGCGCTTCCGTAGATATAACCGTCATGTGGTCGACCTTTACTCGACATTCCATTTGTACAAAGAGCATGAGGCTTACAGTGTTTTCAAAGGCGATGTAAGTTTTTTTGGTTAACTTTATTTGTTATATTTATTATTATTAAATGCAATGTGGTATGTGCTATAGTTATAGGTTTATTTATAGTTTATTGCATTGGATTGGTTATTCGATTGGTTATAACACTGTCTATTGCATTGGATTTGTTATTGGTTTGTGGTATAACTTTTATTTCTTATAGAATTTATTAGTTTATCTTATATGTTTTATTTGTTATTCGATTAATTCGTTTTTGGTGTATCTTATATGTTATACTTGTGATTTTGCCTTATTGGTTATTGGTTTATCTTAGTTGTTATATTGCATATATTGAACATGTTGGTATTCGTTTATCTTAAATGTTAGATTGCATATATGTTTATATATTGTATTTTTTTATGCAGCCTCAGGTACAATTGCGTTGTTATGTTATGTACCAGACTCATCGTGGTTGGGACTTGAAAGTCCGCCAGACACGGGTACATGAGCACGTCATCGCCACATGTTTCGGGCCCATTGTTAACGTCCTGGGTAAATGGTCTACAAATGTCCATCTGACAGAGGCATTTTTAGAGAGATGACATCCTGAGACGAACACGTTTTATTTCTCTTTCGGGGAGATGACCGTCACCCTCGATGATGTCCACATGATCACAGGGCTATCAGTTGTGGGTGTCAATTGTGAGATATACGAGTACCCTACTGTTGATGAGCGTAACGCGGCATACACTCGCTTACTTGGGTGCAACGTTAGAGAGCTTGCGGCAGAGATTAAGGAGAACAAAGGTGATGGTAAGAGGAATGTTCACCTTGCATGGCTGAAGAGGAAATTCTATAGTCATCACTATTACGACGATGATATTACTTATGTGGATGTTTGCCGAGCTACCAGGAATTACTTGTTGCACTTCTTTGGTTGTACCATATTGGCCAACAAGTCGGGCAACAACATTAGCCTCGACTACTTATAGTTCATTGACAATTACAGTAGCTCGGGCAGGTATAACTGGGGACAGATGATACTCGCGCAGCTCTACTAACAGCTAGGCAGAGGATGCCTACTCGCTACTTCGGGTATTTCTGGATTTCTGGGCTTGTTAGAGACGTGGATTTACGACCATTTCCAGTCGTTTTCAGTTCAGTACCCGAGGTATAGTATATCACATCCTACTTTTTGTAGGCATGCGCCTCCACAGTTTCGACAAAGCCAGCAGGCTCGAAACGGTGTTCGAGATTACCTAGCTACCTTCACTGAGCACGATGTAAGTTATAATCAGTTTCATTTTCAATTATCGGAATATTTTTATTTAATATAAGTTGGTAATGATAATTGGTTTGTTAATATTTTTTAGGGATTTTGCTTCCAAAGTCAGAAGGAGGGATTTTTAACCAGGGGATAAAGTGTTGAGAAAAGTCTTCCTACATACTAAGGAGAAGTAGTTCGGCAAGCTAGCTCCAACTTGGGAATGACCCTATGTGGTCAGTGAAAAGCTTAAGCCTGGGACATACAGGCTTCAAGATAAAGATGGAAGGACCTTGAATCACCCCTGGAACATTGAACACCTCCGGTTGTATCTAGAATGAAAAATTATGTAAATATTTACTTTTTAAAGTCCATGTAAATATTATGGGGCATACTCTTTCCTACCATGGTGGCGCGGTGAGGTTTTAATAAGATGTCTGGGCTATTTAATGAAATTCGATGCCTTCTTGAAAAATTTCGAAGTGTTTCGATTGATGGCTTCTTTGAAACTTTTTAAAATATCACTAACATACCGGATTGATTTGGTAGAATGATGACATTTTAAACATTTGTCATCGGAGAATTTAAGCACTCTCACTTTAAAATACTTATAAAATAACTAAGGGTTATTTAAACATTAGCCATCGAAATTGGGTAACTATAAGACAATGCAAGAATTATGTAAGATAAACTTTCCCGGCTAGCACCAGGGAGTGATATTAAAATATGTGAAGTTCTTTGGCCATCTTCGAGCGAAATTTTATCATTGGTTAGAGTCTGGATGACATTGTCTCTGACCTTCACCACCTCTTTTGAAGTGGAGAGATCCTTCTCCAAGCCAGAACACTTAGATTGAAGTTCCTTATTAACCCCCTCCGAAGTGGCCAGCTTGGTGGCCAATTCTTTCCCCTTCTTCAACTCTTCGATCTCTCTCCTTAATGCCTCAGCATTCTAGTTGGCATTAAGGAGGTCGTTAGACAAACTCTCTTTATCTGAGTTGAGTGTGTTGATGAGGGTGGATTGATTTCACACTTGTCTCTCCAAGTTGAGCACCGGTTGAATATTTCTCAACAAGGAGTGGGTCACCATGTCCTTCTCTCCTGAAACAGAAAAAGACTTACCTTTGAAAGTAACGATGTTCGAAGAGCTTGGAGGGAGGTAAGGGCCAAAAAAGTCATCCTTCTCGAGGTCTTCAAAGTAAAGGCCAATCCCTTGAAGGCCACTGATGTCTACCCCATCAATGTTAATATCCCCTCCGGCACCCTCTCCGGTGTGAAAGTCACTTGGGATTTGCTCTGCCTGTGTTGGGTCGGCCGAAGGAAGAGACTCCGGAGGCCGGAGAGCTACTTCATCTCCCTTGGAGATTTTCTTCTTCTTGGCTTCCATATCTCCACCATCTGCTCCTTGTTTTCGGTCTTTTTTGGGAGCTTTTGAGGGTTTTGGAAGTCCAACTGCCTCTTTCGTACTCTTATTTTCCACTACTTGAAGTAGAACAGCATCAATACCTCCTTGGTCTTGCACCTCCTGGTTTTCTGGGACAGTCTCCTCAACACCACCTTGGTTGACCTCAGCTACATCTGGCTTTTTCTTGCCTTTCTTGCCCTTCATTTTACTTGGGGCTTTAGCTCTGCCCGGCAAGGCCAGCTTCCCATCCTTCGCATCTGTCCTCTGTAGAATGACACCTGGAGGAGGTGGTGTGGTCAATTCCTCCCAAGACAAGTCTCTCTAGCCGGTTGTGTTCCAGAGGTGGGATCTCACCAGGTTGTCGGCTGGTAAAACAATTGTGGAAGCGATTTCCCCATTTGTCAGCAGTCCAAGCATTCAGTTTGGCACAAGTAGTCTGCCCCTCCTCCAAGTAGTCGGTGAAATCCTTCGGCAGCACTGCCCAGAGAAAAAAAAGAGCATTTAAGTAAACAAACTTTTTAAGGAAAGAAAAACAAACATAATGAAATATTAACCTGTGCTTTTCCATCTGCTGGTAAGCATGCTTGGATTGTCACCAGCCTTAATCTTCTTCCCATTCTCCCAAGCACTACTGATGAACAAGAATTGGGTCTTCCAATTCTTCTCCGATTCAAGCAGGTCATCCACCACTTTATAATTGTCGCCCATGTTGAAATGGTAGAAGGGGATGTTGTGGTTCTTGCAAAGGTTGGCCACAACAGCAAACTGCTCCATCGAAAGCGGGATTTCGAAGAGCCTAGAGGCCATGATGCAGGCCATGAGAGTGTACCAAGCATTGGGACTCAGTTAGCTTGGTCAGAGCTTTATCAGATGGAAATATCTGACGATCTCTGGGTCCAAGGGAAATCTAAGCCCCCAGTTGAACAACTCTGTGTAGAAAACTATCTCACTTAGCTTACAGTCCATTGGCGTCTCCGGATCGACCAGTATCCTCACTTTAACAGATTCTGGGATCCCCCACTTCGTCCAGATCCGGCCTAATTCAGCAGTATGAATGAAGGCGTAGTTAATGTTCTGCATGGCTAGCAGATACTTTACACTCACCTTGTGGAAGCAAGGTCCCACTCCGCCTTTAAGAGACTCTGGCAGGTCCGGATGTTTTAAACACAGCTTCTCTTTACCCTTGCTTTTCTTGACAATGGCAGCCTCCCCCGTCTGCCCGGAGACGCCAGTCTCAAGAGGGCCTTCTTCAACACTGTCCTCCATCACATCTTCCATCACCATGGAAGGTTTTTCAGTTGTCTTTGGTGGATGAGTGTTGGTAGTTGGCTCAGTGAGCTGTCCAGATGGCTGAGCATCGCTTTCCCTTTGTGGTCTGGTGTCGAGCTAGGGCTCAGATCCGGAGGGTTCATTTCGAAGGCTTGTTCCGGTAGCCTCCGGACCAGACGACTTGTCCTTAGGAACTTTGATGGGGGCCTCTGACCCTGTAGCTTTGTCCTTGGCCCCAGAATTAAAGGGCCCTAATTTCAGAGACTTAGACTGTGGAGCAACAGCCTGGCCTTTTATTAAGCAGCCTCTTTGTCGAAGCGTTAGCTTTTCTGGGGAGTTATCAGCATCTGATCCCATGGTTATGAACGGAGAGGGTCTCTTTGTGCTTGTAATAGCCTTTTCCCGTTCGACAGTAGGCTGTGACTCCTGAACCGATGAGCCTAAGAAGATGGGTGAAAGACTTTGTTGAAATAACCTTCTAGGTTTGGAACTTCGAGCAGAAGATGAACCTCGATCAGGCTCTGACTTTGGTGTTTCAGACTTGTCGATTGGAGAAACTGGAAGACCTGCAGCAATGCGCCTTTCTCGCTCGACTCTTTGTGTTTTCTCTAACTCCGAAAGATTAAACCACCCACCTTTTACAAGTGCGTTTCTTGATGTAAACATAAACTTACACCAAAAGGGTTTTGAAAGAGAGATGAAAGCTTTGAAGAAAAGGAGTGAAAGAGTAATGAAGATGGTAAAACAGTGAAAATGAGGTAATTTATACTAAAGAGACAAAAAGATACCCGGAAACCTAGGAGAATACGAAAAGATGAAAGTAATGATTGAAGACGGCACTGACGTCACAAGCATTAAATGAAGAGGTTAGTTTTTAGGATTAGTGGGAGCGTCGTTCTAGGAGAAAAACGGCTGGTGAGGAAAATCAGAAGGTGACACGTGTCCCACGATCCACGGCAAAACCTTTGAACTTCTGAAGAGTTTTTCAGTCCGGATAAGTCCTTCACTAAATACTAAATCCATCCGGAAAATGTCACAAGTACCCAAAGACGAGGTTTTAGGTCTCGCCAAAGGCCTTTAAACAAAACCTAAGGGGCTACTGACGAGTCCGGAAATTCTCACCACTCAATGTAGAAACCCGACAGGGGCAATTCGGACAAAAACCACCCATTGAACCATCCGAACTGGACAAAAGTATTAAAAGCTAATCACCTTTTGACTAAGCTAATTGTTAATCTCTTTAATAAACTAATGGGTTTTTTAACTCGACCCGGTTTCATAAGTTTGACCCGAAAGCCCATGTGGCCCATAATTAAGGGTATAAATATCCAACCACTTTCATTAATGAGGGTAATGAACATTTAATACAACCATGCAACTCAAATATCTCACTACAAAACACTCAAAATTTAAATACCTTTGAAACACCATAAACCACCTGACAAAATTACCCTCAGTCAAAAATAATCCACACCAGTAACCGCTATTAAACGATAATAAGAAGTATAAATAGGTAGAAAAACCCTAAAGAATGTAATTCCTGCTCTCTGAATATAAAAGTTTCTATTTGGAATTACTCTTTGTTATTTTCTTGTAACAAATTTGGCACCGTTTGTGGCAACTTGACAAAGTGTTATTCCGAAACCAAGCGAAACAACAGGAAATCGAAGATCGATCTTTAATACATCGTTCAGGCATGACATGCTGCGTCCAAGAACTGCCACCAACTCGGAGGTCATTGTTGCAGTCCCCGTGGAGCCTATAGAGCCAGCAGCGCAAGTGTTACAGCTGGCGGCAGAGACAGAACCGGAGATCATTCTACCAGGATATATGGCGACCCTTGCTGCGTACAAAGTACGAGTAGATGATCCAGCGATATCGCCAACCTTCCAGTAGCTAAAATAAAAACTTCAACACTTGTAACAAGTACAACTCAGAATGGCATGCGAGCAAGATTATAGGGAACAAGCCATGCACGCGACTATAGCGGGAATAAATGATGCACTCCACGCCATGACTACCAAGGTACGGGGGGGGGGGGGCAGCCGAGCTAATCACCAATCGAGGCATGAGCCCAGTCGCGCCAATCGTAAAGGACCGGTCCTCCAAGGGTGACGACAAAAGAGAGGGAAAATGAGAAAGCGGGGGCAAGAAGTGCTCCTAAAAGCATGAGCCTAGGCAAGATACACGCCCTAACGCGTCAAAAAATGGCAGAGAGGATGAGGACATTCGCTACAACCAGGTGTGATCCAAAATATCCAGTTACATCCTCAAATAATCACCTTTCATGGAGAAAATTCTTGAAGAGCAATTACCAAGGAAGTTCGACCCCTTCAGTATGGAAGCTTACAATGGAACGAACGACGAATAAAGATAACTTGAACAATTCCATAACATGATGATGGCATTCAATCCTGACCGCGCTATGTTGTGCTGAGCCATGTCTATGACTCTCAAGGGAAACGCAATGGACTGGTTCAGCAGTGTACCCAAAGGATACATTCACGACTTTGCAAGCTTATGGAAAGCCTTTCGAGAAATGTTTATCGGCAACAAAGATCTCAAGTGTGAGAGAGACTCGATTATGAACCTCTACCAGAGGCGAGGTGAGTCACTTAAAAGTTGCGTTAGACGTTTTGTTCATGTGATAAATGCTTTTCCAAATCTAGCGGGGAACATGGCCGTAGCCTTCCTCTAAAGAGGCCGCAATCGACGGACGACCTAATCAAATTCCCAACAGAGAAAATGAGAGATCTGCTTACCCGCACGCACACATTCATCAGGGTGGACGATGCTCGGAAAGGGGACTCACCTGACAGACATGTTTCTGAATCTAAAGAAGGATTGTCCGATCGAAGGAAGACTGACGATGTACCTCGACGAGACACCAGCCGACGGCCCCAACACTATGAAAATCCCTCTAGACGATTCACCCCATTGACCGAGTCCATATCAGTCGTATATGATCGAACAAATGGCAGAATAAAGTATTAGACGCCCGCGAGTAATGAGCGCCCCTGGTTTCAAGCGATCGAACATGTACTTTTTCCCATACCCCAACGATCATGGGCACCCTACTGATAAATATTGTCAGCTCAGGGAGGAGATCCGACAACTCATAGACAATGGAGAACTCGTGCAATTTATCAAGTAGCAGGACTGACATCACCAACCCGAGTAAAGGGATGATACGCGCCCAGCTATCGGGGGCACATCTGGTAACGAAAAACAGGTAGACACTAGCAAGCAGCATTGGTTGTTCACCATCGTGGGAGGACATTCCACCATGGTTGGAGGCTTGGAAGTTATCACCACACCATCGCCCATCTTTACCAGTGAATAATGCTCCAAGGTAGCTAGAAATGTCGTTTTCGGGGCTCATGACAACATTCCATTTGTTTTTATTATCATAGGGGAAGTTCTACAATATTGCAAGGAACAAACTCTAGTAGAAGGACGCAAATCGATCTTAATGTGTGCAAAGTTGATGCCTCATCCTATCGAAATTATCGAGAACCTGTGGCAGACCTAACGTTCAACGATGATGACCTAAAGGGTGTCAGCACGCCACATGAAGATGCACTGACAATAAACTTGGATATTGGTGGTGTCATAGTAACTCGATTATTGGTAGATGAGGGCAGCTCCGCCAACATCATTTTCAAAGATAGCTACAATCGAATGTACAAGGTTCCACCCTACAAGCCCACCCAATGAACCTTGGTCGAATATCAGGGCAAGATATTCTAGTGCATTGAGGAAGTAGAAGTGATGGTCAAAATGGGCTATGGGGCCACGAAACGCGAGCTTAAAACATTGTTCATGATCTCAGACGCACCCAACCCAAATCATGCAATAATTGATCGGTCTTAGTTGCATAGGATGGAGGCAACCCTGTGTGCATTCAGGCAGTGTATAAAATACACGGTCGGTATCTCCACCAGTATAAGTTCATTAGAAAGCAGTCAAGAAGGTACCCCATCGGAGTAAGGTTGGGGTGTGTTACTTAGTTCTTATTTTCATAATTTTTGTGTAAACTTTGTGAACTAATTCTGCCATATGCATGTTTTTTGTTAAGTCCTCGTGTTCTCGTAATACACTTTGTATTGTAAAAGTTCGGAATAGAAACGTCCTTCGGTTATATGCTTTCCATCAAGCTTTTTCATATCACATATTATTAATCATAACTTTCATAATAAAAAATCTCTAAAATTTCTCCACCAAAACGTTTCAATACGAAAAATGTTATTATACTCAACTTTCATAAAATGTTCTACATAATCTCTTCCAAACTTTTTATATGTATATATTATTATACTTGACTTTTATAACCGATTCTCACTTTCTCCTCCAAAGTTTTTCATATAAAAATATTATTGTACTTAACTTTTATAAAAGACTTCCACATTTTTCCTCTAAACTTTTTCATATGAAAATACTATTATACTTAACTTTATAAAAGATTTCCAACTTTGTCCTCCAAACTTTTTCATATGAAAATATTATTATAATTAGCTTTTATAAAAGACTTCCACAGTTTGCTCCAAACAATTTCATCTGAAAATACTATTATATTTAACTTTTATTAAAGATTTTCAACTTTCTTCTCCAAACTTTTTTATATGAAAATATTATTATACTTAACTTTTATAAAATACTTTCAACTTGTAGACCAACATTAGTTGGAAGACCCTTTTGGTCCAAAAAGATAAAAATTATAGACCATCATTCGTTGGAAGACCCTTCCGGTGCAAAAAGATAAAAAATTATAGACCAACATTTGTTGGAAGACCCTTCCGGTCCAAAAAGATAAAAACTATAGACCAACATTCGTTGAAAGACCCTTCCGGTCCATGAAGATAAAAATTATAGACCAACATTCGTCGGAAGACCCTTCCGGTACAAAAAGATAAAAATTGTAGACCAACATTCGTTAGAGGACCCTTATGGTCCAAGAAGATAAAAATTATAGACCAACATTCATTGGAAGACCCTTCTAGCCCAAGAAGATAAAAATTGTATAAGTTGTTTTAAGATGGCAAATAAATATTACATATAAGTCGGCTATGAAGGCACCTCATTAAAACCTTCCTGCGGCACCAGGGTAGGAAAAAGTGTGCCACAGATACTTACACAAATTTTCAAAAAATATACAAACTTACATATTCATTCTAACTACAATTTGAGGTGCTCGATATTCCGTGGGTGATGAAGATCTCTTCCTTCTTTATCTTTGAGTTCATATGTCCCCGACTTTACCTTCTTAGTTACAGTATACAGACTTTCCCAAATACGCCCTAGCTTGCCAAACCGTTTTTCTTTCGTATTAAAATGATATTTTCTTCAATACCTTGTCATCTGATTTAAATTCTCGTCGTTTAACTTTGGAAGGGTACCGAATTCTCATCAAAGTTTGATAGTGCAAATAATTCAATTGTGATCTTCTTCTCTTTTCTTCTATCAAATCTAAATTTGTACGCTTTCCTTTATCGTTGGTTTCTTTGGAGTACTCGCTGATTCAATATGAGGGGAAGATTACTTTGGATGAAACAACTGCATACATCCTATAGACTAACACATATAGTGATTCTTGGGTAGTTGTCCGAAGAGTAGTTCTATATGCAATAAAACTTCTTGTAAATAATCCGACCACTTCCCAGCCTTTCCTCCATGTTCTTTCTCAACACATCAAGAATTGGTCTATTAATGACCTGAATTGGCCGTTTGCTTGTAGATGGAAAGGTACCTAGAAACATTGTTGTATTCATTTAGCAGAACAAAAAACTTTCATCTCATTGTTGTCATATTGTGGCACATTATCCACAGTCATTTTCCTTGGAACCCCAAATCGACAACAAATATTAGAATCAATGAACCTGATCACGTCCTTAGATTTTGTACCTAGTAATGGTTCCGCTTCCACCCACTTAAAGAAATAGTATACCATGACAATTGTTGTTTGTTGTCCCTTGATGCCAACGGTAAGGGTCCAACCAAATCAATTCCCCATCGGTTAAAAGGTAATTATTCGGATGTTGATTCAAGAGGAACTCCCGTTGTATGGATTGCATTAGAAAATCTTTGGCAAGTGTCACATATATGAACTAAATATTTGGCGTCCTAAGTGATAGTAGGCCAGTAATACCCTGCCAGAAGAACGTTCGTATCAAAGTTTTATACCCACAATGTGCGGATCCTTCCCCATCATGTAACTCTGACAATACCATTTGTGATTCATTTTCTCCGAGACATCGAAGTAAATGCCTGCTAAAAGATTTTTTATACAAGATGTCTCTGAGGACCATATAACCATATGCCTTAAACCGTATTCTTTTTACAATTACTTTGTCAATGGGTAACATAGCATTTACCAAGAATTCTTTAATTTCACTTCTCCAATCTTTTGATGTGCTTGTAGAAATTTGAAAAAGCTTTAACTGACCCTTCCACTAACTCAGATACCCTTGTTATTGAAGGATTTTCCTGTGTTATAATCTAAGGGTACTCCTTGGAATATAAAGCAATAACCAAAGAATCAGCCACATGATTGCTAGCCCTATGAACATGTTCGTATCTGATGCTTTCGAATACCAATGTTAAGGCCTTTAACGCTCTCAAATACCATACTAAATGATCTTTTCTTGCCTCATATTGATAAGATGCATGAATTATAAGAAGTCTTGAGTCACTTATCGGCCTTACGTTTTTGGATCCACAGATCTAAGCAAGTCTCAACCCAACCAAAGCAGCTTCATACTCTGCCTCTTATTTGATGCTTTAAACCCGAAGTGGATAGCCTGATATATGAAAATTCCTTCTAAAGAAATCAACTGTGCCCCTGCCCCACATCATGATGCACTTGAGCCCCCATATGTTCAGATCGTTCAGTATGACTCAAAGTTTTCTTCATCGACCTCCATATCTAACCGTTCATAATGAAATTCAACTAGGAAGTCTGCTAAGACTTGTGCTTTGATTGTAGTCCTAGGTTCAAATTCAATATCATAATATCCCATTTTTATCAACCATTTGGTCATTCTTCCTGATACATCGGGCCTTTGTAACATATTTTTCAATAGAAAAGATGTTTGTACAATGATAGAATGAGCCTGAAAATAAAGACTCATTTTCTGAGCAGCAGTTACTAATATGAGGGCCGACTTTTCTAACTTTAGATACCATTTCTTAGCATCCAAAAGACTTCCTCTCGAATCAAAACAACACTTATAGCATAATTCGACACCGCTAGATAATCATACAATTTATTCCTCGGATTTGGCTTTGTCAATATTATGGCAAAGAAAGATATTCTTTAATTCGATAAAACGCTTCAGAACATTCTTAGGTCCAGTCAAAACAATTTGCTCGTCTTAATACTTGAAATATAAGAGCACATTTGTCTGATGATCGTGATATGGATATATTCAAGGCTGTCAATCCTCTTGTTAGAATCTGTACTTCTTTAACCGTTTGAGGTGGTGTTATGGTGCTTAAAGCATTTACATGTACTAGATCAGCTTTTATCCCCCACTCACTAATTATGTACCTTATAAACGTTTTGGACCGTACTCTAAATGTACAATTTTGTGGATCCAATTTCAAATTTATCTTTGTGGGTTTCACGAAAGTTTCTTCTAGATCGTCCAAGTGGTTCTCATCCCTTGCACTTTTCACTAACATATCATTGATAGACACTTCAACATTTCTACTAATCTGAGTCTCAAAATCCTTGTCCACTAAGCGTTGATAAGTTGCTCCAAAAAAATTTCAACCCAAACAGGATTACCTTATAGCAATGTAAACCTCTTCAGTGATGAAAGTGGTGCTTTCCTGATCCTTTGGATCCATTTGGATTTGATTGTAACCGACATATGCATCTATGAAAGAAAGTAATCGATTCCCCAAAGTAGAATCCACTAACTGATCTATTCGTGGAACTGGGAAGGGATCTTTTCGACAGACCCTATTTAGATTAGTGAAATCCACATACATTCTCCATTTATCGCTCTTCTTCTTTACTGAAACCGGATTAGCATTCCATAAAGAATATTTTGACTCGCATATGTGCCCGACCTTGGTTAAACGATCTACCTCAGCCATAATTTCTTCATACTTTTCTTGGGAAATATATCTCCTCTTCTGGATGCTTTGGAGAAACCAAATAATTTTTCTTCACAAAAATTGTCAGCTTCCCTTTTTTTTTTATCAAGGTATGTATCTCTTTTTTCAACGCCACACAATCCTTTCTTTTATTTAATAAAAAAACAAATGCCTTGTCCACCAAAATAACATTCTATTTCGTCATCAACTAATATATATATATATATATATATATATATATATATATGGTTCGTCCTTTTTTTGGCGAAATATAAATATTACAACCAATTATTCATTTAGCAACAGCACGGTTGCAACAAATATATAACTTTTGTTCACCAGATTTGTGACGAAATAAACACCAGATTTCATCAAGCAAAATACAAAGTGGGTGTAAAACAATTTGGTTTTATATATATTACATAACATTATAAATGAAAAAATATCTAACGATCGAAGAATTACGATTTCCTTACATTCAAGTAGGATAGACTAGACTGGATGATTGTGTGGATGAAAAAAGTCAGTAAAGAATTAGGATATCTAATTATAGTAGAAATATAAGATCTGGTATCTATAAGGCTACCATGAAACAGAGGGAGTGTAAAAGAAAGGTGATCGGTACTATATAAATTAATTTTACTTTTAGGCCAATCGGTATATAACCATGTTCAATGGCATATCGTGCACAAAACTCTTGACATAACTTTAAATTGTTTATGCCTACTTTTGATACGTATTAATGATGGATGAACTATCCTTTTTATGATTTTTGTTTTTTTTAAATTGGTTTCGGAAAGCGCTTCATAAATCTTTTAAATAACAGATCGTCTCATCTGACAGGCCATTGACCAAGTTGAAAGTATTTCTTTTGAGTGTCATGCAGAATAACCTGCAGAGAAGCATGTCGTATGGATTAAATGCCATCATCATATTTCTGAACCACTTTTGATGATGCTTGGGATCTCCAGAGCCATCATAGGAGTCCATTCGATAGAGACCAAATTTCATAGGAAGTATTCCCTCCATAATTATTTTTGTACGGGAGACTCTTGTAGAACGTACACCGCCATCTTCGACTTTTTCCCATTGTATTTGACCTTATTCTTTTCTTTAAATTTTTTTAGGAGATAGTGTTACTCGAATATTCTTCGCACTCGACATCTCATGCTCGTCTCTTTTCCTCTTATCTATTTCCCTAACCACGCGGCTTGATTTGCTGACCTCTTTGTCTAACCTTTTTTTTCCTATATCCTCTTACCTGAATCTTTCCGTTAACAGGTGCAACGGTTCAGTAATTTTATCCATCATCGCTTTAGCCTTATGGCCTCTTTCGATCTATAACTAGCTGACCTTGACTTCCCCCATCTCATTTCTTTTATATTATATTTCCAAAAGTTTGATATTAGACGGCGTAATGGACATATCCTTTCTGGAAGGATTGTCTCCTTGAACCGACACAGGATCACTGATTCTAAATGCTGCAGTTACTTGTTGTTTTCCTGACATGATGCCTTACGGTTAATCTTGTTGTAGGTTTGTCTCGTCAGTCGGTGGCCTTACCACTTCCCCTGGAACAATAACTGGGTTCATCGACTCAATCGACTATTCGGGTTTTCTCTTTCGATTTTTTATCATGTCGTTCCCATTGGTTGGTTAACACTGCTAGGGTAAGAGAAAGCTTCTCCCATGGACGACTCCAAGTGTTTTAAGGGGTTTCATTCTTGAACGCAATGCCAAGATAAAGAAAATATTTTCAAAAAAATAAGTAGGGTTTTGCAAGTAAAATGATATTTTTTCCAATTCAGTCTTAAAAGCTATAGTCAGTGTCATTCTCTTGTTTTATATCCTTTGGAAGCTAATTTTTCTCTTTACATTGAATACATATTAATTACACATTTGAACGTGTCAAAATAATCTAAATATCGGTTGTATCTCGTAATGAATATTCAAACACGTTACTCATCATCGTGTCAACATATATTATTTCATTGCAATTACTCGGATGTTTTGTTTATTCGCCTTATGTACTCGTTTTGGTCCTCGTCTGTGTTGATTTTTTTCCCTTGGATTGTATTGATCATTACCGTCATTTGCGTTGGTTTTATCCTCCGCTCGTATTGATCGTTACCCACATCTCAATCATGGTCCTCGTCTAGTAGTAATCTTTTGCCCTCGTCTTTTGTGCATCAGCTTTGTTATATGTTTCACCTTCATGTTTCTCATCATCTTCGTTTTTTCGTGTGTTTTTATCGGTCTTGCCTTCCGTGTACCATCCTTGTCTTTATAGTATTTATCTCGTCTTGGACTTATCACTTACTTTTTTGTTAATCCTTTGTATGAGCGTACTTCGTCAGCAACCATTCCTACCATAAGTTGTATTCATACCATAAAGAGAATTCATATCATAAAATTTATTCATTTTAATCTTATTTCGCATCTTACTTAAGATAGTGAAATTTTACCAAACAACTAGCTTATTCTATATATTAGTTTTGTGAAGTTTAACTAAAACCCTAAAGCAACAAAAAAATAAAATAATTACTTACATGATTATTTCTCGTCTTTTGATTACTTTGCTTATTTTGATTTTGATTACTTTTATGAAATTTTTTTCTCTTGTTTTGAATTGTTACTAGATTTTTTTAAGATTTTTTTTCCTGAATTTCAATCAAGAACTAAAAAAGACACAAAGCATGAAAAAAGGCAAAAGTATGTGAGATCAAAATAGGGTAAAATCTATTAAAGCAAAAATATTAATGTGAGTATATCAATTCTAGAGTGAAACATGCGAGTGTTTGTGAGGTTCCTAACATTGCTTTACAGATTTCAAACATGTCTAATCATCAAGAAGAATTCAAAAATAAGAAAGTAAAGAACGAAGTTGCTCAACAACGTACAGTCCTAAACCTTCAAATCCAGAAGTTGTTAAAATAATTGAGGCGTATGTTGACCGATAAGATGGACCAAGTTCAAGAGAAATTGGACAGAGTAGAAGCAAGAAATCCTAGAAGACAACAATATGGTATTCATAATGGGCAGCAATATCGGTGTGTTCTGAGGCAAAATGATGAAGAAGAGATGGAGTTGGATGAGCCAAATTTATTCCATGACAGAATTTAGCATGGATATGATAATATAGAATGTAGGATTGGTAGACATGTGATGGATAATGATTTAGAAAACTTAAAGAGTAAAATTCTTTCAGTTCAAGGTAAAAATGACTCTAAAGTATATTTGGAGTGAGAAATTAAAATGGAGATGGTGTTTGATTGTTGCAACTACACGGAAGAAAAAAAGGTTAAACTAGTTATAATAAAATTTAATGATTGCGCCATTGTTTGGTGGGATAAGTTATTAATCACTAGAAAATGAAATCAAGAACCATCAATAGATACTTGGTAATAAATGACAATGGTAATTAGGATACGTTTTGTAACAAGATACTATTATATATGATTGTTCAAAAATTGTAGAAATTAAACGAAGGTTCCAAAAGTGTTGAAGATTATCACAAGAAAATGGAGGTATCTATTATTGAAGCTAATCTCGAATAAGATATGGAAGTTATAATGGCTAGATTTTTATATGGTTTAAATCATAACACTACATATATAGTTGACATGCAAAACTACATTGAGCTAACAGATATGATACATCAATTCTTTAAGGTGGATGGGAAATTAAAGCGAAAAGAATTAAGTAGGATAAGACATACTATGGCTAAAATTACCTTATGGAAGAAAACTCCAAAACGAGAAAAACAACTAGAAAAGGAGAAATTTTTTGAAGGCTATAAAATACCAATCCAGTGACCACCAATACTTCTGGTAAAAGTGAGTATTCTACTTCTAAAACTCTTGGCATAAAATATTTTAAATGTAAGAGGCGATAATATATAACCATCTAATGTGTGAACAAAATGGTGATGGTTATAAACCCTCAAGCAAACCAAACAAGTTTTGGTGGTATTATCTATTGGATAATATGAAAACAAATTTATGTGCGATGTATTTTTAATACATGTGTAGTATTTACTACTAGAAAGACCATGGAAGTATGATATGAGGGTTACCTATGATGGGTTCACAAATAAGTATTCCTTCATTTAAAAAAACTTATTACTCTTGTTCTATTAACTTCAAAACAGGCCATGGCTGACCAATTAAAGTTGAAGTTACAAAAATCAAATATTCAAAAAACATTATCGAAATTGAAACAAAAAAAAGAAAAAGAAAGAGAAAAAATTATGAGACAAAAAAGAAGAAGAAGAAAGAGAAAGAAACACTAACGAAAGAGAGATGATTTCAGCCATAGTGAGAGCAAGAGTAGAAAAATTAGTTAAATGACCCAAAAAGTGAGATCGAAAGAGCTTTACTTTCAAATCAACTCCTTATTGTACTAATTTACAATTAGACTTTTATGAACTAAGCATATCGACGGTAATTTGTGGAGTGAGGTTGTTTCTCTTTTGCATGAGTTTAAAGATGTTATTTCAGAAGAGATACCTTATGCTTTACCTCTACTTCGAGGGATTGAACGTAAAATTTATTTCATATTTGGTGCATCAATTCCCAACCAACCTGCCTATAGAATTTATTTTGAGGAAACCAATGAACTTTAACGTCAGGTAAGTGAATTATCGGAAAATAGGTACTTACGTGAAACTATGAGCCCGTTCATGTGCTATTAGTTCATAATAAGGATGAAACGTTGATGATATGTGTTGATTATCGAGCCACCAATAACATAACAGTAAAGTATCATCATCCCATTCCTAGACAAGATGATATGCTGGATGAATTACATGGTTTTTATGTCTTTACAAAAATTGATCTTAACAGTGGATCGAAAGAGCTTTACTTTCAAATCAACTCCTTATTGTACTAATTTAAAATTAGAATTTTATGAACTAAGCATATCGACGGTAATTTGTGGAGTGAGGTTGTTTCTCATTTGCATGAGTTTAAATATGTTATTTCAGAAGAGATACCTTATGCTTTACCTCTGCTTCGAGGGATTGAACGTAAAATTTATTTCATATTTGGTGCATCAATTCCCAACCGACCTGCCTATAGAAGTAATTTTGAGGAAACCAATGAACTTTAACGCCAAGTAAGTGAATTATCGGAAAATAGGTACTTACGTGAAAGTATGAGCCCGTTCATGTGCTATTAGTTCATAATAAGGATGAAACATTGATGATATGTGTTGATTATCGAGCCACCAACAACATAACAGTAAAGTATCATCATCCCATTCCTAGACAAGATGATATGCTGGATGAATTACATGGTTTTTATGTCTTTACAAAAATTGATCTTAACAGTGGATATCATCAGATTATGATGTAAGAAAGTTATGAATGAGAACCCGCTTTTAAAACTAAATATGGGCTGTATGAGTGGCTTAACTAATGCTTCAAACACATTTGTGCGTTTGATGAACCATGTTTTGCCTGCTTTTATTATCTCATTTGTAGTTGTATATTTTGATGATATTTTGTTATATAACACGAATATGACAGCACATGTGATACATTTGAAGTCACTGACGTAAAACTAATTACATTCGATGATTCAGATTCAGCTTCTTGTGACCCTTAAATGTCAGATGCTTATTATACTCAAATATCTTCTTCTCTAAATAAATAATATATCATTTTGTTAATAAATTTTAAATCTATAATTGTTTGGATTAAAATCTGAATTATTATATATCTAAAAAAAATTGGTATGTCAATCTATATCATAGTGAATGTAACTCCGTCATAATTTTTTATGTATTCCTGTAGTTTTGGTCTAATCGGTATTTACTATATTTAAGTAGTTCTTATTCTATTAAATCTAAAAAATGTATTCTAAATTTTGTAAAAAAACAATTAATTTAATTAATATTTTTTTGTTGAGGATACTTTATTTTTTTTCTGTTTTCTTTCTTTGTCTCACTTATTTTTTTTTTTTTGTAAAAAACTTAAATAAAATGAAATGGTCCATACATAATCTTGGAGTATACCCCAGGTAATACTAAAGACTACTAGAAAAATCAATGTCAATACCTCATAGCATAGAGGTGAGGTACGGAAGATAAGTCTAAATCAAATCATAAAACATGCAAGAAAGACTAGGAAGCTTTAGAAGGACTCCGGGTGCATCAAAACAGAATCCAAGCTCCAATCCAGAATGAGGATCACCTGCAACAAAGAATAGGATATAAGTTAGATTGAATGGATAACTATCTTGGCCACTCAATCTTGGTACCATGAGATTTGAATCGGAGGTCCGATAAGATTTGGTAAGCAATCGAAAAAGCCATGACAGGAGCGGATCCAAATAATCTTGAATTCTGCTATTTCCAAACGTGGTATATGACCGCGTTGAAACAAGTATGCCAAGTACAATGGTCTCGCTGATTATACCATTTTGATGCTTCAAGAATCCAAGATTTCCAACACAAGGATTGGAACGGAATTCCAAGTTTAATACTTGTGCAAGTCCATATACTCTTAGCAAAACTACATTCAAAGAGAATGTGAGATGTAGATTCCGGATCCAAGTTACAAAGGGGGAAACAGTTAGGGTGTTGAGACCCCAACTGATAAGCTTGTCTCTGGTGGAAAGCTTGCCCTTAATTTCCAGCCAGGATATGAATGAAGCGGGAGGCTCCAATTTGATTGAAACTAATCTAGAATTGTGAGGGTCAGAGACTAGCTTAGACTAAGCTTCAAACAAAGCTTTTTGGACATTAATGGCTCTAGAGGTTATGTCACTAAACTCCTTACGGTTTAACAAAGCTAAATCTTTCTGCAAGAATACTAGTTTGTCAAAGACCATCCTCATCCCCGAGGAAGAAGTGGGGGAGTTCCAGCTATTGGTAACAATATCCTTAAACTGTGGATGAGATTGCCACATGTTGAAACAGCGAAAAGGCTTTTTCCTTGGGCGGGGGAACCCGAGATTGAGAGTAACAGTAGTGTGGTCAGAAGTGCGAAGATAACCAAAGTGGACATGGGACATAGGGAATAGATCATCATAATCCGATTTGACAAGGACGCGATTTATTTTGGAGAGAATAGGGTGAGAGGGTTGTTTATCAATCCAGGTGAAAGGAAAGCCAGTTGATCGAAGATCACTGAGCTCACATTGGTAGCAGCAATTATTGAAATCATCAATTGTTGATGATCAAGAATCAGAAGAACCAAGACGCTCATCCGGATGACGAATAGCATTAAAATCCCCAAGGGAAACCCATGGGATGTGGCTATCCTGATTGGAGATTTCTATGAGGTTGTTCCAAAGCAGAATATGATCTTGAGCTTCGTTATAAGCGTAGATTGCAGTAAGTTTGAAAGAGGATCTATAGTTGTGAAATCTTGTAATACAATGAATGAACTGAGGGGACTGGGAGATTATAGTAATCGTAATAACACTAGGGTTCCAGGTTATCAAAATTTTACCTATAGGGTGAGACGAGTGATTGGAGATCACATGCCAAAAGGGGACCATTTGTCTGATTATTGGGTCGACTTTATGAATTTGGACTTTAGTTTCTACTAAAGCAATCAATGAGATGTGACTACTTATAATAAATTTGGTGACCTCTTTTTGTCTAATAGGGTCGTTTAGACCACGAACATTCCAAGAAGCAATATTCATAAGATAGAAGACTTACAGTGTATCAGCTGATGATCCTGTCAGAGGATAATACCTTTTTACCCTTGTCTTTAGCTTCATCCGTGCAAGCCCTTTGGGGGGGGGGGCAATCCACCTCCTCGCCAATCTCCACCACCTTATCCTCAGAGATAGATGGTAAACGAGAACCAGAATCCGGCTCGGGATCTATCTCAGAAGGATCTTCCTCGAAAGACGATGCCACAATAGGATAGGGGGAAAGGTTGATAGGATCTTTTTTGCATTGGTGAGTAGGGTGCCCGAAGACTTTAAAGTTAGCACATTGAGGAGGGAGGCCCTGGTATTCGAAAGCAACTGTAATGGATTTGCCTCTTATCTTGAAGGATAGCTCAGATCGGATAGGGAGACCCGCTTTGATCAAGATACAGATACGGGCAAAATGAAGTTTTTCTTTTCGTTATGTCTGGTGGTCCACTTATAGAGGAGAACCAATAACCGAACCAATGTTACTGAAACCCTCCGTCGTCCATAGCTCAAGAGGTAGATTAAATACCTTAACCCAAATAGGAATTTCAGTCTGTGGGTCTTTTATAAGAGAGGTAAGAGGTTCCTATAATTTCAAGATCATTAAATGACCACCAAAATGCCAAGGGGCTTCCTCCAACACTTTTTTGGTCATCGCCTCAGAACCAAATTTGAAAAGAAAATAGCCATCAGAAAGGGGTTTAAATTCCAAAATACCGAATTGTTTCAATAAAGATTCCACATTAGCTTTAAGAAAAGCAAGATTGGATGGTTGATTGAGAAAATATCCCGAAAGACAAGCCTTCCAAAAGTCCGGAGAATCTAAAGTCGAGTCATTCATAATGAATTCGTTACCCACCAATTCCATATGACTAATGCTATAGCCAATGGGGAGCGATTATCACTATGCCCCGCAACAATACTTGCATAAGAGGAGAGCGAAGTAGAGTTTGGAAGCGAGTTTGAACTTGCTTGAGAAATCCTTGGATGAAGAAGGGAATGTAGGCTTCGGATGGGTCAATTTATATTTTCTCCCTTCTGGGCCTTTGCCCACATTCTCAAAATTACGGATAAGAGAGTGATGGATATAGGAAGATCCACCTCCCAAAAGGCTTTTTCCTTTATTTTTAGCGGGCCTATCAATTGATAAAACTTGAGTTGACTTGATTTGCTTAGAAGAACGGCCCAAAGAATATTGATCCGAGTTGGATTGGGCAGTCTTTTCTCCAGTCTTGCCCAAGTCATTAGTGACTGATTGGAGTTTTTGGTTGATGGAGGTTGGGTATAGAAGATGAGTGGAGCTGAGTTTAAGTAGATAGATGCTTGAATGTGTGTTGAGAGAGGGTAAGGTTTGAGGCAATCAGAAGAAAAAAATTCTTCCATCGAGGGTAAGAAGGGACAGAAAGTAGAGAGGGTTAAGAGGTGATTGGTCTTATAGCCTAAACTAGGGGTAGAATCATACGGAAGAGGACACCTATGCCTAGGCTTTGCAAGAAGCCAATAGAGCTTGACATGGTTTATATAGAAGAGTGGGCATATGGGAAAGGAGGTTCTAAGACTTGCCAATAGTAGGAAAGAGGAGCTGACAATGGGTTGGGGTTGCTTTCGAGGGGATATGGGGAGGTGGGGGACATTCAGGGCTAGTCTGCTTAGTTAGTTGACTATGAAGAGTAACTAAACTAAGGGGCTGACTTCTAGTTACTCTAAGGTAACTAGAAAGAAAACTTATATACTGGTTGAACAAGCCAGTAAACATATGGGATAAGGGTGAATCCTTGAAGGATAAGATGCATATACTGAAACAAAGGGCAGGGTATATGATTGATAGCAGGATACCTTCGTTGGCCCAAAGGATAAAGGAGGATAGGGGAATGGAGTTTTGATGTGAAATTTGATGAGAGAGGGATATTTCTGGTGAGTAAGAAACGTGAGGGGACTGAAAGTGGCTTATCCAAACAGTTGGGCTCACTGCAGGGGAAGCTACTGTTGAGGTAAAAGATTTCTTGTACAACAAGTGACTTCGAAGAATCCTTTGGGTGGATGCAAGTGTAAGCTTTGATGTTTAACCCAACAGACACCCAAGATAAAGGTACATAGAGAAGACATGCTGGGATTAGATTGATTGAAGGTGAGACAACTTTAGACAAAGAAGGGGAAGAAGATCTGCTTAGAGGAGCCATTAATCATAGGGATCTTTGGCCATTTCTGTAGAGTTCATTAGCCAAGATGAAGATTGATGTTACTGTTGGAATGAGAGGAGAGAGGGGATAGTTTTTTTAACCCAATTATATTATTTTATGTAAACGGTTTGGCACAATTTTGTCTCACTTATCTTTATCTAAAGAAACAAAAAAATTATCATCTTATCTCTCAGAGTGAAAACTTAATTTTAGGAATATAGCTTTAAATTTTTAGGATTTGAGTGGCATTCCTGCTGACCATTAAAGATCATAAATTTAATACGTATCTAATGCAAAATAGATTGACATACACCAAGTTAAAATCTATAAAAACTCAAAAATTTCTTACAATTCACATAAATTCTACAACAACCCGACGTATACCAAAGAAAAGAACCTAGACGCTAAATTAAATATAGACTATTTGTCAATTTGTTTTATAAACCCTAGGAAAGCACTTAAAAATAACACATGAAATCAAGAGTACGAGATCTTGAAAATTTGACAGATTTATGTTTACCCGCACAAGAATTCTCCCTCATTAGCTTGTAGATAAAAACCAAGGCCGCAATCCCGATGAAGATAACTACGAAAGCTTTTACTTTCGACGATTGATTCCCCACCCATAAGGACACGGCGTGGATTATTTTGGACTGAGCCCTCATCATGGTTTATATTTTAAAGTTTTTGTGTTTCTTTATAAAGAATAGGTGAGATAAAGAGAGAGAAGAAAATCGAGTATCTTTTTTCTTTTCTTTTGTAAGCAAATCAACCTTTATTACTGAATTAAAAAGAACAATAGTTTAAATATTCAATTAAGACTCTATTACAAAATCAAGGACTTAAAGAAATTAAACCAAAAGGATTTGATCAGTCATTACAGATAATGACTCAACTTCAGTAGCAAAGATGCCAGAGGGGATACAGTTGCCCTGTAGATAAGAGTTAAAAGCAATACATAGATCTACATTGATGATATCCCAACAAGTTTTAAAGAAATGAAGATTAAATCCATCAATGCCAGCAGCGCTATCATTGTTCATAGTGTTAATGATGCTCCAGATTTCATCCTTATTAGTAGGATTCATCAAAGCATCATTATCATTCTTTGAAATCAACATGGGAATGTTATCAAATATAGGATCTTGCATACTTTTTTCATCATCTTTATTAAGAAAATAATCAGAGTTAAGATTGTTTTTAAAAAACTTTTATGCAGATTTACCAATGTCTTCAGGGTTGTAAAGTCAGGTATTTTCATCCTTTATACTTGTAATAGCATTCTCTTCTTTTTGTTGGCATAAGCATGGAATAGCTTAGTGTTACCATCCCCTTCTTAGAGCCAGCAGTTATAACATTTTGTGTTTCCAGTAAACCTCCTCATTTCTAAGATCTTTGAGGTGCAAACTGTTAGCTTTAGATTGGGCAGTCTTAGAGGTTTGGTTGTTATCCCCAGAGTGAAGAATCTCCAGTTTAATAATATCATCAGCTGTAGCTTTAACTTTGTTAAAAATATTACCAAAATGGCTCTTGTTCCAATCTTTAAGACAAGCCTTTAGTTTTCTTAGCTTATACCAGAAGATAACATTGATGTCACCATTGATCTTAATGTTCCAGTTTAGCTGAACAACACTTAAGAAAGAATTGTCATTAATCCAGACATTAAGAAATTTAAAGCTTTTCTTACAGTAATTAATAGAGTTTATATGAGAGGTGATAAGAAGATGAGAATGGCCAGAACAAGTTCTGACCATGTGCTTAATCTGAACCCTATCAAAATCAGAGAACCATCTCTCATTCACCATAGCTTTGTCCAACTTTTGCCAGCGAGAACCTTTGTTCCAAGTATATCTTGAACCCATAAACCCAGCATCCTCGAGGTCACAACATCTAATCATATCATTGAAGGTGTCTTTCCTGATTTGATAATTAGTTATGCAGCCAATTTGGTCTTCATAAGTAGTAATTGCATTGTAGTCACCAGCAGTAATCCAGGCCTTTTCATAAGTAAAAAGATTTTTCATCTTCTCCCAAAAACTATTCCTTTTATGTCTCTGGTTGTTAGCATAAACAGAGGTAAAATGAAAGTTATCCTCGAAACCAATATATTGCACCTTCATATGGATAAACTGTTCATAGTCCTCAATAACCTCAATAGAAACATCAGTAGACCAAAAAACCCAGATTTTGTTAGACATATTGAAAGTAAAGTTATGAAACCCCAAAGAAATAGCAATGCTAGAAATATTCTCAGAATTAAACATAGACTTTTGAACAACCAAAATCTTAATTTTCTCAGAATGAATCATAGAATTTAGCCTTCTCAAAGTGGGCTTATGATTAATACCTCTAGCATTCCAACTAATAATCCTAATCATTCAGATATGGATCCTAGTTGTTGTTTGTTCCCACTTCTCTTTAGGTAATTGATGACCAGTTTATTATGTCTTCTGTCTTTCTTGGCTGATTTTAATTTCCTGCTTAATATAGTGTTGAAATCTAGATCATACTGGGTGTTTCTTTTTGTAAGAGTAACATTATTACTTCCAGTGTTTTCATATACAAAAGTGGAGGTATCTTCTTCAATAAGACTTGAGTGATTGTAATTATCCAGCTTTTTCAAAGCATCAATTATCTCAAGTTTGTCTTTCTCCTTACTAGTAACACTCTCTTGATTTTATGTCACCTTTTGGGCTTTGTTACTTAGACTTTAAGAATGAATAAGTTGGTTTCCATTAGGTTCAATGTTGTTGTCATTTCCTATTACAATGGATTTGATCCATTTCTAATATCGAAAATCGAGTATCATAAATTTTCATATTTTAAAAGAATAAAAAAAATATTTAAAAAATATATATTAAATTTAAAATATAAAAAACAGAATTAAAATTGAATGATTATTTGTACGAAGGTTCCTAAATTGAATTTAGTCACACGTTGCTACATTTAAAAAGAGACCATATACGAAAGATTAAATTTATTAATTTTGTCATATCTAAAAATCCGGATCAGTGATTTTGAAATAAAGACTAACGAGAAAATGGGATAGTAGATGAACTCTTCGTTGATTTAAACATCTATCATACTACAACTACTAAAGTGAGAGAGTGATGGTTACAACAAGTTATTTCTGCGGCGCATTTGATGTTCGTACTTACTCACTATTTGTTATTTTTTATTTAAAATATGTGAGGTTTTATTTTATGGGTTGTTCTTAGAATGTCATGAATTTTATCACTTTTTTTTTACTCATATTTTTACTTATATGATGGTTTAAAAAAAATCAAATCACAGAAAAACAAAATTCAGGCCCAAATATAGACCTTAACAAAAGAATTTTAATTTGGCTAAAAAAAAGAGCACGAAAATTAAAAAGAAAGACCGCCAAGATTTGAAAATGTAAGAATTTTAATATAATTTTTGTAAAATCGAAACTATATATCATTTTTAAATAAATGAACTATAAAAACACTCCATAAAATAACACAAGTAATATATGGTGAAAACTTCAAGAAGACATAACTTTGTGCTTGGGTGTCCGAATGCAGATTTTTTTTTTTGATTCTATCCAGTTTTTCGAGATCTATGCGTTGGTTAATCACCTATGGTGATTAACCGAAATATTTTTTGAAAAAAATGCCTTTTAACCAATTAATTTTAGTTTTTTCGGATCTTTTAAGATTGTTGGTAATTAAAATTCATATAATTTCAATTATTTATTTATTCAAATTCTGATTCCACCCCACGATTTTATAATTTTAGAAAAACACATTCTAAAACATAAATCAATTTTTTGAAATACCAAATTTATTAGATTCTTATCATATGTTTCTATATTCCATACTATGAATGTCATAAAATAAAACACATGTAGCATAGTGGATAAACGAGTATCTATTTTACCCATATCATGGGTTCTAACCCCATTACACACAACAGTTTCTTTTTCACAACAATGTTTCGTTTTTTATACGTGTGGGTTCTAACCCATTGTAAGTGGTATCACAAAATAAATATATATATATTATGGGTTCTAACCTTATTACACACTGGGTATATATTTATTTTGTGTTCTAACTTTATTACAAACTGGGTTTTAACTCATAATAAGACCATCTATAGTCGTGGGGATATTTTATCTCTTAGCACGCCACATCAGCATAATCCTCGGATAATTTTGTAAAAATTCACACTCCACGCAGTAGTGTATATTTCATCTTTCAGCATACCCCACCATATTTCTCTCTCTTCCACATCATTCTATCATACAATATCCTACCATATATTTTTATTTATCTTTCTTATTATTTACTATATATTTACATTAAAATTATATATATTAAAATAAATATTTTTTATAAATTAACATAATATATTTTCTTTACAAATAAAAACTATAAAATTAAAATAATTAAAAATATAATACATAATATATAGTATATTTAAAAATCAAATTTAAAAATAAAATTGGTTTTGGATGGGTGACCTCCTGGGAAGTCCTCGTGTTGCATCCCCTTTTTCTTAATTTTTTTTTTCAATTTCATTTTGGTTTTGGTCGGTGAGTATTAACTGATAAGCATGATATTTGTAAGGAAAATGTCCGGATTTTAAAATCCTATTTCTAAGGAACAATTGATTTAACAATGTTGCGGATCTAAGAAGAAGCGTTATTTGTTTTAAACTAGGAGTCGCTTTAGAAAATAGCATTTATTGATGTTGACCGTGTGCAGTTAATTGTGTTTATGTAAATTTTGTCCGTGATGTGTATTAAATGAAAACGTGATTCGTGAAAAGTAAAAGTATTTTTCGACCTAAAAAGAAGCGTGATTTGGTTTTTATAAGAGACGTTTAAGAAAATAGATCTAAACGTTACAGGGATCCTGTAGTTTCGAAATTCCAAGATTGCATTTATTGTTGTTGACCACACATACGCCCGTGATATTTTGTTTGTATTTATTTAAATTTTGTTTGCAATGTGTATTAAATGAAAGCGCGATTCATGCATAGTACGCTTCTTTAATTCAAAGTAAATAAATAGCTTCCTTATCTAGTGAGATTTTCGGTTATGCTGGGTTTCATACATTGGTCGTGCAGTACTTAACGGATGCGATCATACCAGCACGTGCACCGGATCCCATCAGAACTCTGCAGTTAAGCGTGCTTGGGCGAGAGTAGTACTAGGATGGGTGACCTCCTGGGAAGTCCTCGTGTTGCATCCCCTTTTTCTTAAATGATAAGCATGATATTTGTAAGGAAAATGTCCGGATTTTAAAATCCGATTTCTAAAGAACAATCGATTTAACAATGTTGCGGATCTAAGAAGAAGCGCTATTTGTTTTAAACTAGGAGTCGCTTTAGAAAATAGCATTTATTGATGTTGACCGTGTGCAGTTAATTGTGTTTATGTAAATTTTGTCCGTGATATGTATTAAATGAAAACGTGATTCGTGAAAAGTAAAAGTATTTTTCGACCTAAAAAGAAGCGTGATTTGGTTTTTATAAGAGACGTTTAAGAAAATAGATCTAAACGTTACAAGGATCCTGTAGTTTCGAAATTCCAAGATTGCATTTATTGTTGTTGACCACACATACGCCCGTGATATTTTGTTTGTATTTATTTAAATTTTGTTTGCAATGTGTATTAAATGAAAGCGCGATTCATGCATAGTACGCTTCTTTAATTCAAAGTTAATAAATAGTTTCCTTATCTAGTGAGATTTTCGGTTATGCTGGGTTATATACATTGGTCGTGCAGTACTTAACGGATGCGATCATACCAGCACTAATGCACCGGATCCCATCAGAACTCCGCAGCTAAGCGTGCTTGGGCGAGAGTAGTACTAGGATGGGTGACCTCCTGGGAAGTCCTCGTGTTGCATCCCCTTTTTCTTAATTTTTTTTTTCAATTTCATTTTGGTTTTGGTCGGTGAGTATTAACTGATAAGCATGATATTTGTAAGGAAAATGTCCGGATTTTAAAATCCTATTTCTAAGGAACAATCGATTTAACAATGTTGCGGATCTAAGAAGAAGCGCTATTTGTTTTAAACTAGGAGTCGCTTTAGAAAATAGCATTTATTGATGTTGACCGTGTGCAGTTAATTGTGTTTATGTAAATTTTGTCCGTGATGTGTATTAAATGAAAACGTGATTCGTGAAAAGTAAAAGTATTTTTCGACCTAAAAAGAAGCGTGATTTGGTTTTTATAAGAGACGTTTAAGAAAATAGATCTAAACGTTACAGGGATCCTGTAGTTTCGAAATTCCAAGATTGCATTTATTGTTGTTGACCACACATACGCCCGTGATATTTTGTTTGTATTTATTTAAATTTTGTTTGCAATGTGTATTAAATGAAAGCGCGATTCATGCATAGTACGCTTCTTTAATTCAAAGTTAATAAATAGTTTCCTTATCTAGTGAGATTTTCGGTTATGCTGGGTTATATACATTGGTCGTGCAGTACTTAACGGATGCGATCATACCAGCACTAATGCACCGGATCCCATCAGAACTCCGCAGTCAAGCGTGCTTGGGCGAGAGTAGTACTAGGATGGGTGACCTCCTGGGAAGTCCTCGTGTTGCATCCCCTTTTTCTTAATTTGTGAGTATTAACTGATAAGCATGATATTTGTAAGTGAGTATTAACTGATAAGCATGATATTTGTAAGGAAAATGTCCGGAATTTAAAATCCTATTTCTAAGGAACAATCGATTTAACAATGTTGCGGATCTAAGAAGAAGCGCTATTTGTTTTAAACTAGGAGTCGCTTTAGAAAATAGCATTTATTGATGTTGACCGTGTGCAGTTAATTGTGTTTATGTAAATTTTGTCCGTGATGTGTATTAAATGAAAACGTGATTCGTGAAAAGTAAAACTATTTTTCGACCTAAAAAGAAGCGTGATTTGGTTTTTATAAGAGACGTTTAAGAAAATAGATCTAAACGTTACAGGGATCCTGTAGTTTCGAAATTCCAAGATTGCATTTATTGTTGTTGACCACACATACGCCCGTGATATTTTGTTTGTATTTAGTTAAATTTTGTTTGCAATGTGTATTAAATGAAAGCGCGATTCATGCATAGTACGCTTCTTTAATTCAAAGTTAATAAATAGTTTCCTTAGCTAGTGAGATTTTCGGTTATGCTGGGTTATATACATTGGTCGTGCAGTACTTAACGGATGCGATCATACCAGCACTAATGCACCGGATCCCATCAAAACTCCGCAGTTAAGCGTGCGAGAGTAGTACTAGGATGGGTGACCTCCTGGGAAGTCCTCGTGTTGCATCCCCTTTTTCTTAACTGATAAGCATGATATTTGTAAGGAAAATGTCCGGATTTTAAAATCCTATTTCTAAGGAACAATCGATTTAACAATGTTGCGGATCTAAGAAGAAGCGCTATTTGTTTTAAACTAGGAGTCGCTTTAGAAAATAGCATTTATTGATGTTGACCGTGTGCAGTTAATTGTGTTTATGTAAATTTTGTCCGTGATGTGTATTAAATGAAAACGTGATTCGTGAAAAGTAAAAGTATTTTTCGACCTAAAAAGAATCGTGATTTGGTTTTTATAAGAGACGTTTAAGAAAATAGATCTAAACGTTACAGGGATCCTGTAGTTTCGAAATTCCAAGATTGCATTTATTGTTGTTGACCACACATACGCCCGTGATATTTTGTTTGTATTTATTTAAATTTTGTTTGCAATGTGTATTAAATGAAAGCGCGATGCATGCATAGTACGCTTTTTTAATTCAAAGTTAATAAATAGTTTCCTTATCTAGTGAGATTTTCGGTTATGCTGGGTTATATACATTGGTCGTGCAGTATTTAACGGATGCGATCATACCAGCACTAATGCACCGGATCCCATCAGAACTCCGCAGCTAAGCGTGCTTGGGCGAGAGTAGTACTAGGATGGGTGACCTCCTGGGAAGTCCTCGTGTTGCATCCCTTTTTTCTTAATTTTTTTTTTCAATTTCATTTTGGTTTTGGTCGGTGAGTATTAACTGATAAGCATGATATTTGTAAGGAAAATGTCCGGATTTTAAAATCCTATTTCTAAGGAACAATCGATTTAACAATGTTGCGGATCTAAGAAGAAGCGCTATTTGTTTTAAACTAGGAGTCGCTTTAGAAAATAGCATTTATTGATGTTGACCGTGTGCATTTAATTGTGTTTATGTAAATTTTGTCCGTGATGTGTATTAAATGAAAACGTGATTCGTGAAAAGTAAAAGTATTTTTCGACATAAAAAGAAGCGTGATTTGGTTTTTATAAGAGACGTTTAAGAAAATAGATCTAAACGTTACAGGGATCCTGTAGTTTCGAAATTCCAAGATTGCATTTATTGTTGTTGACCACACATACGCCCGTGATATTTTGTTTGTATTTATTTAAATTTTGTTTGCAATGTGTATAAAATGAAAGCGCGATTCATGCATAGTACGCTTCTTTAATTCAAAGTTAATAAATAGTTTCCTTATCTAGTGAGATTTTCGGTTATGTTGGGTTATATACATTGGTCGTGCAGTACTTAACGGATTACCAGCACTAATGCACCGGATCCCATCAGAACTCCGCAGTTAAGCGTGCTTGGGCGAGAGTAGTACTAGGAAGGGTGACCTCCTAGTAAGTCCTCGTGTTGCATCCTCTTTTCCTTAAATGATAAGCATGATATTTGTAAGGAAAATGTCCGGATTTTAAAATCCTATTTCTAAGGAACAATCGATTTAACAATGTTGCGGATCTAAGAAGAAGCGCTATTTATTTTAAACTAGGAGTCACTTTAGAAAATAGCATTTATTGATGTTGACCGTGTGCAGTTAATTGTGTTTATGTAAATTTTGTCCGTGATGTGTATTAAATGAAAACGTGATTCGTGAAAAGTAAAAGTATTTTTCGACCTAAAAAGAAGCGTGATTTGGTTTTTATAAGAGACGTTTAAGAAAATAGATCTAAACGTTACAGGGATCCTGTAGTTTCGAAATTCCAAGATTGCATTTATTGTTGTTGACCACACATACGTCCGTGATATTTTGTTTGTATTTATTTAAATTTTATTTGCAATGTGTATTAAATGAAAGCGCGATTCATGCATAGTACGCTTCTTTAATTCAAAGTTAATAAATAGTTTCCTTATCTAGTGAGATTTTCGGTTATGCTGGGTTATATACATTGGTCGTGTAGTACTTAACGGATGCGATCATACCAGCACTAATGCACCGGATCCCATCAGAACTCCGCAGTCAAGCGTGCTTGGGCGAGAGTAGTACTAGGATGGGTGATCTCCTGGGAAGTCCTCATGTTGCATCCCTTTTTTCTTAATTTTTTTTTCACTTTCATTTTGGTTTTGGTCGTTGAGTATTAACTGATAAGCATGATATCGGTGAGTATTAACTGATAAGCATGATATTTGTAAGGAAAATGTCCGGATTTTAAAATCCTATTTCTAAGGAACAATCGATTTAACAATGTTGCGGATCTAAGAAGAAGCGCTATTTGTTTTAAACTAGGAGTCGCTTTAGAAAATAGCATTTATTGATGTTGACCGTGTGCAGTTAATTGTGTTTATGTAAATTTTGTCCGTGATGTGTATTAAATGAAAACGTGATTCGTGAAAAGTAAAAGTATTTTTCGACCTAAAAAGAAGCGTGATTTGGTTTTTATAAGAGACGTTTAAGAAAATAGATCTAAACGTTACAGGGATCCTGTAGTTTCGAAATTCCAAGATTGCATTTATTGTTGTTGACCACACATACGCCCGTGATATTTTGTTTGTATTTATTTAAATTTTGTTTGCAATGTGTATTAAATGAAAGCGCGATTCATGCATAGTACGCTTCTTTAATTCAAAGTTAATAAATAGTTTCCTTAGCTAGTGAGATTTTCGGTTATGCTGGGTTATATACATTGGTCGTGCAGTACTTAACGGATGCGATCATACCAGCACTAATGCACCAGATCCCATCAAAACTCCGCAGTTAAGCGTGCTTGGGCGAGAGTAGTACTAGGATGCCTATTTCTAAGGAACAATCGATTTAACAATGTTGCGGATCTAAGAAGAAGCGCTATTTGTTTTAAACTAGGAGTCGCTTTAGAAAATAGCATTTATTGATGTTGACCGTGTGCAGTTAATTGTGTTTATGTAAATTTTGTCCGTGATGTGTATTAAATGAAAACATGATTCGTGAAAAGTAAAAGTATTTTTCGACCTAAAAAGAAGCGTGATTTGGTTTTTATAAGAGACGTTTAAGAAAATAGATCTAAACGTTACAGGGATCCTGTAGTTTCGAAATTCCAAGATTGCATTTATTGTTGTTGACCACACATACGCCCGTGATATTTTGTTTGTATTTATTTAAATTTTGTTTGCAATGTGTATTAAATGAAAGCGCGATTCATGCATAGTACGCTTCTTTAATTCAAAGTTAATAAATAGTTTCCTTATCTAGTGAGATTTTCGGTTATGCTGGGTTATATACATTGGTCGTGCAGTACTTAACGGATGCGATCATACCAACACTAATGCACCGGATCCCATCAGAACTCCGCAGTCAAGCGTGCTTGGGCGAGAGTAGTACTAGGATGGGTGACCTCATGGGAAGTTCTCGTGTTGCATCCCCTTTTTCTTAACTGATAAGCATGATATTTGTAAGGAAAATGTCCGGATTTTAAAATCCTATTTCTAAGGAACAATCGATTTAACAATGTTGCGGATCTAAGAAGCGCTATTTGTTTTAAACTAGGAGTCGCTTTAGAAAATAGCATTTATTGATGTTGACCGTGTGCAGTTAATTGTGTTTATGTAAATTTTGTCCGTGATGTGTATTAAATGAAAACGTGATTCGTGAAAAGTAAAAGTATTTTTCGACCTAAAAAGAAGCGTGATTTGGTTTTTATAAGAGACGTTTAAGAAAATAGATCTAAACGTTACAGGGATCCTGTAGTTTCGAAATTCCAAGATTGCATTTATTGTTGTTGACCACACATACGCCCGTGATATTTTGTTTGTATTTATTTAAATTTTGTTTGCAATGTGTATTAAATGAAAGCGCGATTCATGCATAGTACGCTTCTTTAATTCAAAGTTAATAAATAGTTTCCTTATCTAGTGAGATTTTCGGTTATGCTGGGTTATATACATTGGTCGTGCAGTACTTAATGGATGCGATTATAACAGCACTAATGCACCGGATCCCATCAGAACTCCGCAGTTAAACGTGCTTGGGCGAAAGTAGTACTAGGATGGGTGACCTCCTGGGAAGTCCTCGTGTTGCATCCCATTTTTCTTAATTGATAAGCATGATATTTGTAAGGAAAATGTCCGGATTTTAAAATCCTATTTCTAAGGAACAATCGATTTCTATTTCTAAGGAACAATCGATTTAACAATGTTGCGGATCTAAGAAGAAGCGCTATTTGTTTTAAACTAGGAGTCGCTTTAGAAAATAGCATTTATTGATGTTGACCGTGTGCAGTTAATTGTGTTTATGTAAATTTTGTCCGTGATGTGTATTAAATGAAAACGTGATTCGTGAAAAGTAAAAGTATTTTTCGACCTAAAAAGAAGCGTGATTTGGTTTTTATAAGAGACGTTTAAGAAAATAGATCTAAACGTTACAGGGATCCTGTAGTTTCGAAATTCCAAGATTGCATTTATTGTTGTTGACCACACATACGCCCGTGATATTTTGTTTGTATTTATTTAAATTTTGTTTGCAATGTGTATTAAATGAAAGCGCGATTCATGCATAGTACGCTTCTTTAATTCAAAGTTAATAAATAGTTTCCTTATCTAGTGAGATTTTCGGTTATGCTGGGTTATATACATTGGTCGTGCAGTACTTAACGGATGCGATCATACCAGCACTAATGCACCGGATCCCATCAGAACTCTGCAGCTAAGCGTGCTTGGGCGAGAGTAGTACTAGGATGGGTGACCTCCTGGGAAGTCCTCGTGTTGCATCCCCTTTTTCTTAATTTTTTTTTTCAATTTCATTTTGGTTTTGGTCGGTGAGTATTAACTGATAAGCATGATATTTGTAAGGAAAATGTCCGGATTTTAAAATCCTATTTCTAAGGAACAATCGATTTAACAATGTTGCGGATCTAAGAAGAAGCGCTATTTGTTTTAAACTAGGAGTCGCTTTAGAAAATAGCATTTATTGATGTTGACCGTGTGCAGTTAATTGTGTTTATGTAAATTTTGTCCGTGATGTGTATTAAATGAAAACGTGATTCGTGAAAAGTAAAAGTATTTTTCGACCTAAAAAAAAGCGTGATTTGGTTTTTATAAGAGACGTTTAAGAAAATAGATCTAAACGTTACAGGGATCTTGTAGTTTCGAAATTCCAAGATTGCATTTATTGTTGTTGACCACACATACGCCCGTGATATTTTGTTTGTATTTATTTAAATTTTGTTTGCAATGTGTATTAAATGAAAGCGCGATTCATGCATAGTACGCTTCTTTAATTCAAAGTTAATAAATAGTTTCCTTATCTAGTGAGATTTTCGGTTATGCTGGGTTATATACATTGGTCGTGCAGTACTTAGCGGATGCGATCATACCAGCACTAATGCACCGGATCCCATCAGAACTCCGCAGTGAAGCGTGCTTGGGCGAGAGTAGTACTAGGATGGGTGACCTCCTGGGAAGTCCTCGTGTTGCATCCCCTTTTTCTTAATTTTTTTTTCAATTTGGTTTTGGTCGGTGAGTATTAACTCATAAGCATGATATTTGTAAGGAAAATGTCCGGATTTTAAAATCCTATTTCTAAGGAACAATCGATTTAACAATGTTGCGTATCTAAGAAGAAGCGCTATTTGTTTTAAACTAGGAGTCGCTTTAGAAAATAGCATTTATTGATGTTGACCGTGTGCAGTTAATTGTGTTTATGTAAATTTTATCCGTGATGTGTATTAAATGAAAACGTGATTCGTGAAAAGTAAAAGTATTTTTCGACCTAAAAAGAAGGGTGATTTGGTTTTTATAAGAGACGTTTAAGAAAATAGATCTAAACGTTACAGGGATCCTGTAGTTTCGAAATTCCAAGATTGCATTTATTGTTGTTGACCACACATACGCCCGTGATATTTTGTTTGTATTTATTTAAATTTTGTTTGCAATGTGTATTAAATGAAAGCGCGATTCATGCATAGTACGCTTCTTTAATTCAAAGTTAATAAATAGTTTCCTTATCTAGTGAGATTTTCGGTTATGCTGGGTTATATACATTGGTCGTGCAGTACTTAACGGATGCGATCATACCACCACTAATGCACCGGATCCATCAGAACTCCGCAGTTAAGCGTGCTTGGGCGAGAGTAGTACTAGGATGGGTGACCTCTTGGGAAGTCCTCGTGTGGTGACCTCTTGGGAAGTCCTCGTGTTGCATCCCTTTTTTCTTAAATGATAAGCATGAATAAGGAAAATGTCCGGATTTTAAACTCCTATTTCTAAGGAACAATCGATTTAACAATGTTGCGGATCTAAGAAGAAGCGCTATTTGTTTTAAACTAGGAGTCGCTTTAGAAAATAGCATTTATTGATGTTGACCGTGTGCAGTTAATTGTGTTTATGTAAATTTTGTCCGTGATGTGTATTAAACGAAAACAAATTTTGTCCGTGATGTGTATTAAACGAAAACGTGATTCGTGAAAAGTAAAAGTATTTTTCGACCTAAAAAGAAGCGTGATTTGGTTTTTATAAGAGACGTTTAAGAAAATAGATCTAAACGTTACAGGGCTCCTGTAGTTTCGAAATTCCAAGATTGCATTTATTGTTGTTGACCACACATACGCCCGTGATATTTTGTTTGTATTTACTTAAATTTTGTTTGCAATGTGTATTAAATGAAAGCGCGATTCATGCATAGTACGCTTCTTTAATTCAAAGTTAATAAATAGTTTCCTTATCTAGTGAGATTTTCGGTTATGCTGGGTTATATACATTGGTCGTGCAGTACTTAACGGATGCGATCATACCAGCACTAATGCACCGGATCCCATCAGAACTCCGCAGTGAAGCGTGCTTGGGCGAGAGTAGTACTAGGATGGGTGACCTCCTGGGAAGTCCTCGTGTTGCATCCCCTTTTTCTTAATTTTTTTTTTCAATTTGGTTTTGGTCGGTGAGTATTAACTGATAAGCATGATATTTGTAAGGAAAATGTCCGGATTTTAAAATCCTATTTCTAAGGAACAATCGATTTAACAATGTTGCGTATCTAAGAAGAAGCGCTATTTGTTTTAAACTAGGAGTCGCTTTAGAAAATAGCATTTATTGATGTTGACCGTGTGCAGTTAATTGTGTTTATGTAAATTTTGTCCGTGATGTGTATTAAATGAAAACGTGATTCGTGAAAAGTAAAAGTATTTTTCGACCTAAAAAGAAGCGTGATTTGGTTTTTATAAGAGACGTTTAAGAAAATAGATCTAAACGTTACAGGGATCCTGTAGTTTCGAAATTCCAAGATTGCATTTATTGTTGTTGACCACACATACGCCCGTGATATTTTGTTTGTATTTATTTAAATTTTGTTTGCAATGTGTATTAAATGAAAGCGCGATTCATGCATAGTACGCTTCTTTAATTCAAAGTTAATAAATAGTTTCCTTATCTAGTGAGATTTTCGGTTATGCTGGGTTATATACATTGGTCGTGCAGTACTTAACGGATGCGATCATACTAGCACTAATACACCGGATCCCATCAGAACTCCGCAGTTAAACTTGCTTGGGCGAGAGTAGTACTAGGATGGGTGACCTCCTGGGAAGTCCTCGTGTTGGATCCCCTTTTTCTTAATTTTTTTTTCAATTTCATTTTGGTTTTGGTCGGTGAGTATTAACTGATAAGCATGATATTTGTAAGGAAAATGTCCGGATTTTAAAATCCTATTTCTAAGGAATAATCGATTTAACAATGCTGCGGATCTAAGAAGAAGCGCTATTTGTTTTAAACTAGGAGTCGCTTTAGAAAATAGCATTTATTGATGTTGACCGTGTGCAGTTAATTGTGTTTATGTAAATTTTGTCCGTGATGTGTATTAAATGAAAACGTGATTCGTGAAAAGTAAAAGTATTTTTCGACCTAAAAAAAAGCGTGATTTGGTTTTTATAAGAGACGTTTAAGAAAATAGATCTAAACGTTACAGGGATCCTGTAGTTTCGAAATTCCAAGATTGCATTTATTGTTGTTGACCACACATACGCCCGTGATATTTTGTTTGTATTTACTTAAATTTTGTTTGCAATGTGTATTAAATGAAAGCGCGATTCATGCATAGTACGCTTCTTTAATTCAAAGTTAATAAATAGTTTCCTTATCTAGTGAGATTTTCGGTTATGCTGGGTTATATACATTGGTCGTGCAGTACTTAGCGGATGCGATCATACCAGCACTAATGCACCGGATCCCATCAGAACTCCGCAGTTAAGCGCGCTCGGGCGAGAGCAGTATTAGGATGGGTGACCTCCGGGGAAGTCCTCGTGTTGCATCCCCTTTTTCTTAATTTTTTTTTTTCAATTTGGTTTTGGTCGGTGAGTATTAACTGATAAGCATGATATTTGTAAGGAAAATGTCCGGATTTTAAAATCCTATTTCTAAGGGACAATCGATTTAACAATGTTGCGTATCTAAGAAGAAGCGCTATTTGTTTTAAACTAGGAGTCGCTTTAGAAAATAGCATTTATTGATGTTGACCGTGTGCAGTTAATTGTGTTTATGTAAATTTTGTCCGTGATGTGTATTAAATGAAAACGTGATTCGTGAAAAGTAAAAGTATTTTTCGACCTAAAAAGAAGCGTGATTTGGTTTTTATAAGAGACGTTTAAGAAAATAGATCTAAACGTTACAGGGATCCTGTAGTTTCGAAATTCCAAGATTGCATTTATTGTTGTTGACCACACATACGCCCGTGATATTTTGTTTGTATTTATTTAAATTTTGTTTGCAATGTGTATTAAATGAAAGCGCGATTCATGCATAGTACGCTTCTTTAATTCAAAGTTAATAAATAGTTTCCTTATCTAGTGAGATTTTCGGTTATGCTGGGTTATATACATTGGTCGTGCAGTACTTAACGGATGCGATCATACCAGCACTAATGCACCGGATCCCATCAGAACTCCGCAGTTAAGCGTGCTTGGGCGAGAGTAGTACTAGGATGGGTGACCTCCTGGAAAGTCCTCGTGTTGCATCCCCTTTTTCTTAATTTTTTTTTCAATTTCATTTTGGTTTTGGTCGGTGAGTATTAACTGATAAGCATGATATTTGTAAGGAAAATGTCCGGATTTTAAAATCCTATTTCTAAGGAACAAACGATTTAACAATGTTGCGGATCTAAGAAGAAGCGCTATTTGTTTTAAACTAGGAGTCGCTTTAGAAAATAGCATTTATTGATGTTGACCGTGTGCAGTTAATTGTGTTTATGTAAATTTTGTCCGCGATGTGTATTAAATGAAAACGTGATTCGTGAAAAGTAAAAGTATTTTTCGACCTAAAAAGAAGCGTGATTTGGTTTTTATAAGAGACGTTTAAGAAAATATATCTAAACGTTACAGGGATCCTGTAGTTTCGAAATTCCAAGATTGCATTTATTGTTGTTGACCACACATACGCCCGTGATATTTTGTTTGTATTTATTTAAATTTTGTTTGCAATGTGTATTAAATGAAAGCGCGATTCATGCATAGTACGCTTCTTTAATTCAAAGTTAATAAATAGTTTCCTTATCTAGTGAGATTTTCGGTTATGCTGGGTTATATACATTGGTCGTGCAGTACTTAATGGATGCGATCATACCCGCACTAATGCACCGGATCCCATCAGAACTCCGCAGTTAAGCGCGTTTGGGCGAGAGCAGTACTAGGATGGGTGACCTCCTGTGAAGTCCTCGTGTTGCATCCCCTTTTTCTTAATTTTTTTTTTTCAATTTCATTTTGGTTTTGGTCGGTGAGTATTAACTGATAAGCATGATATTTGTAAGGAAAATGTCCGGATTTTAAAATCCTATTTCTAAGGAACAATCGATTTAACAATGCTGCGGATCTAAGAAGAAGCGCTATTTGTTTTAAACTAGGAGTCGCTTTAGAAAATAGCATTTATTGATGTTGACCGTGTGCAGTTAATTGTGTTTATGTAAATTTTGTCCGTAATGTGTATTAAATGAAAACGTGATTCGTGAAAAGTAAAAGTATTTTTCGACCTAAAAAAAAGCGTGATTTGGTTTTTATAAGAGACGTTTAAGAAAATAGATCTAAACGTTACAGGGATCCTGTAGTTTCGAAATTCCAAGATTGCATTTATTGTTGTTGACCACACATACGCCCGTGATATTTTGTTTGTATTTACTTAAATTTTGTTTGCAATGTGTATTAAATGAAAGCGCGATTCATGCATAGTACGCTTCTTTAATTCAAAGTTAATAAATAGTTTCCTTATCTAGTGAGATTTTCGGTTATGCTGGGTTATATACATTGGTCGTGCAATACTTAGCGGATGCGATCATACCAGCACTAATGCACCGGATCCCATCAGAACTCCGCAGTTAAGCGCGCTCGGGCGAGAGCAGTACTAGGATGGGTGACCTCCTGGGAAGTCCTCGTGTTGCATCCCCTTTTTCTTAATTTTTTTTTTCAATTTGGTTTTGGTCGGTGAGTATTAACTGATAAGCATGATATTTGTAAGGAAAATGTCCGGATTTTAAAATCCTATTTCTAAGGAACAATCGATTTAACAATGTTGCGTATCTAAGAAGAAGCGCTATTTGTTTTAAACTAGGAGTCGCTTTAGAAAATAGCATTTATTGATGTTGACCGTGTGCAGTTAATTGTGTTTATGTAAATTTTGTCCGTGATGTGTATTAAATGAAAACGTGATTCGTGAAAAGTAAAAGTATTTTTCGACCTAAAAAGAAGCGTGATTTGGTTTTTATAAGAGACGTTTAAGAAAATAGATCTAAACGTTACAGGGATCCTGTAGTTTCGAAATTCCAAGATTGCATTTATTGTTGTTGACCACACATACGCCCGTGATATTTTGTTTGTATTTATTTAAATTTTGTTTGCAATGTGTATTAAATGAAAGCGCGATTCATGCATAGTACGCTTCTTTAATTCAAAGTTAATAAATAGTTTCCTTATCTAGTGAGATTTTCGGTTATGCTGGGTTATATACATTGGTCGTGCAGTACTTAACGGATGCGATCATACCAGCACTAATGCACCGGATCCCATCAGAACTCCGCAGTTAAGCGTGCTTGGGCGAGAGTAGTACTAGGATGGGTGACCTCCTGGAAAGTCCTCGTGTTGCATCCCCTTTTTCTTAATTTTTTTTTCAATTTCATTTTGGTTTTGGTCGGTGAGTATTAACTGATAAGCATGATATTTGTAAGGAAAATGTCCGGATTTTAAAATCCTATTTCTAAGGAACAATCGATTTAACAATGTTGCGGATCTAAGAAGAAGCGCTATTTGTTTTAAACTAGGAGTCGCTTTAGAAAATAGCATTTATTGATGTTGACCGTGTGCAGTTAATTGTGTTTATGTAAATTTTGTCCGTGATGTGTATTAAATGAAAACGTGATTCGTGAAAAGTAAAAGTATTTTTCGACCTAAAAAGAAGCGTGATTTGGTTTTTATAAGAGACGTTTAAGAAAATATATCTAAACGTTACAGGGATCCTGTAGTTTCGAAATTCCAAGATTGCATTTATTGTTGTTGACCACACATACGCCCGTGATATTTTGTTTGTATTTATTTAAATTTTGTTTGCAATGTGTATTAAATGAAAGCACGATTCATGCATAGTACGCTTCTTTAATTCAAAGTTAATAAATAGTTTCCTTATCTAGTGAGATTTTCGGTTATGCTGGGTTATATACATTGGTCGTGCAGTACTTAATGGATGCGATCATACCCGCACTAATGCACCGGATCCCATCAGAACTCCGCAGTTAAGCGCGTTTGGGCGAGAGCAGTACTAGGATGGGTGACCTCCTGTGAAGTCCTCGTGTTGCATCCCCTTTTTCTTAATTTTTTTTTCAATTTCATTTTGGTTTTGGTCGGTGAGTATTAACTGATAAGCATGATATTTGTAAGGAAAATTTCCGGATTTTAAAATCCTATTTCTAAGGAACAATCGATTTAACAATGTTGCGGATCTAAGAAGAAGCGCTATTTGTTTTAAACTAGGAGTCGCTTTAGAAAATAGCATTTATTGATGTTGACCGTGTGCAGTTAATTGTGTTTATGTAAATTTTGTCCGTGATGTGTATTAAATGAAAACGTGATTCGTGAAAAGTAAAAGTATTTTTCGACCTAAAAAGAAGCGTGATTTGGTTTTTATAAGAGACGTTTAAGAAAATATATCTAAACGTTACAGGGATCCTGTAGTTTCGAAATTCCAAGATTGCATTTATTGTTGTTGACCAAACATACGCCCGTGATATTTTGTTTGTATTTATTTAAATTTTGTTTGCAATGTGTATTAAATGAAAGCGCGTTTCATGCATAGTACGCTTCTTTAATTCAAAGTTAATAAATAGTTTCCTTATCTAGTGAGATTTTCGGTTATGCTGGGTTATATACGTTGGTCGTGCAGTACTTAATGGATGCGATCATACCCGCACTAATGCACCGGATCCCATCAGAACTCCGCAGTTAAGCGCGTTTGGGCGAGAGCAGTACTAGGATGGGTGACCTCCTGGGAAGTCCTCGTGTTGCATCCCCTTTTTCTTAATTTTTTTTTTCAATTTCATTTTGGTTTTGGTCGGTGAGTATTAACTGATAAGCATGATATTTGTAAGGAAAATTTCCGGATTTTAAAATCCTATTTCTAAGGAACAATCGATTTAACAATGTTGCGGATCTAAGAAGAAGCGCTATTTGTTTTAAACTAGGAGTCGCTTTAGAAAATAGCATTTATTGATGTTGACCGTGTGCAGCTAATTGTGTTTATGTAAATTTTGTCCGTGATGTGTATTAAATGAAAACGTGATTCGTGAAAAGTAAAAGTATTTTTCGACCTAAAAAGAAGCGTGATTTGGTTTTTATAAGAGACGTTTAAGAAAATAGATCTAAACGTTATAGGGATCCTGTAGTTTCGAAATTCCAAGATTGCATTTATTGTTGTTGACCACACATACGCCCGTGATATTTTGTTTGTATTTATTTAAATTTTGTTTGCAATGTGTATTAAATGAAAGCGCGATTCATGCATAGTACGCTTCTTTAATTCAAAGTTAATAAATAGTTTCCTTATCTAGTGAGATTTTCGGTTATGCTAGTTATATACATTGGTCGTGCAGTACTTAACGGATGCGATCATACCAGCACTAATGCACCGGATCCCATCAGAACTCCGCAGGTAAGCGTGCTTGGGCGAGAGTAGTACTAGGATGGGTGACCTCCTGGGAAGTCCTCGTGTTGCATCCTCTTTTTCTTAACGGATTTTAAAATCCTATTTCTAAGGAACAATCGATTTAACAATGATGCGGATCTAAGAAGAAGCACTATTTGTTTTAAACTAGGAGTCGCTTTATGTAAATTTTGTCCGTGATGTGTATTAAATGAAAACATGATTCGTGAAAAGTAAAATTATTTTTCGACCTAAAAAGAAGCGTGATTTGGTTTTTATAAGAGACGTTTAAGAAAATAGATCTAAACGTTACAGGGATCCTGTAGTTTCGAAATTCCAAGATTGCATTTATTGTTGTTGACCACACATACGCCCGTGATATTTTGTTTGTATTTATTTAAATTTTGTTTGCAATGTGTATTAAATGAAAGCGCGATTCATGCATAGTACGCTTCTTTAATTCAAAGTTAATAAATAGTTTCCTTATCTAGTGAGATTTTCGGTTATGCTGGGTTATATACATTGGTCGTGCAGTACTTAAGGGATGCGATCATACCAGCACTAATGCACCGGATCCCATCAGAACTCCGCGGCTAAGCGTGCTTGGGCGAGAGTAGTACTAGGATGGTTGACCTCCTAGGAAGTCCTCGTGTTGCATCCCCTTTTTCTTAATTTTTTTTTTTCAATTTCATTTTGGTTTTGGTCGGTGAGTATTAACTGATAAGTATGATATTTGTAAGGAAAATGTCCGGATTTTAAAATCCTATTTCTAAGGAACAATCGATTTAACAATGTTGCGGATCTAAGAAGAAGCGCTATTTGTTTTAAACTAGGAGTCGCTTTAGAAAATAGCATTTATTGATGTTGACCGTGTGCAGTTAATTGTGTTTATGTAAATTTTGTCCGTGATGTGTATTAAATGAAAACGTGATTCGTGAAAAGTAAAAGTATTTTTCGACCTAAAAAGAAGCGTGATTTGGTTTTTATAAGAGACGTTTAAGAAAATAGATCTAAACGTTACAGGGATCCTGTAGTTTCGAAATTCCAAGATTGCATTTATTGTTGTTGACCACACATACGCCCGTGATATTTTGTTTGTATTTATTTAAATTTTGTTTGCAATGTGTATTAAATGAAAGCGCGATTCATGCATAGTACGCTTCTTTAATTCAAAGTTAATAAATAGTTTCCTTATCTAGTGAGATTTTCGGTTATGCTGGGTTATATACATTGGTCGTGCAGTACTTAACGGATGCGATCATACCAGCACTAATGCACCGGATCCCATCAGAACTCCGCAGTGAAGCGTGCTTGGGCGAGAGTAGTACTAGGATGGGTGACCTCCTGGGAAGTCCTCGTGTTGCATCCCCTTTTTCTTAATTTTTTTTTTCAATTTCATTTTGGTTTTGGTCGGTGAGTATTAACTGATAAGCATGATATTTGTAAGGAAAATGTCCGGATTTTAAAATCCTATTTCTAAGAAACAATCGATTTAACAATGTTGCGGATCTAAGAAGAAGCGCTATTTGTTTTAAACTAGGAGTCGCTTTAGAAAATAACATTTATTGATGTTGACCGTGTGCAGTTAATTGTGTTTATGTAAATTTTGTCCGTGATGTGTATTAAATGAAAACGTGATTCGTGAAAAATAAAAGTATTTTTCGACCTAAAAAGAAGCGTGATTTGGTTTTTATAAGAGACGTTTAAGAAAATAGATCTAAACGTTACAGGGATCCTGTAGTTTCGAATGAAGCGCTATTTGTTTTAAACTAGGAGTCACTTTAGAAAATAACCTTTATTGATGTTGACCGTGTGCAGTTAATTGTGTTTATGTAAATTTTGTCCGTGATGTGTATTAAATGAAAACGTGATTCGTGAAAAGTAAAAGTATTTTTCGACCTAAAAAGAAGCGTGATTTGGTTTTTATAAGAGACGTTTAAGAAAATAGATCTAAACGTTACAGGGATCCTGTAGTTTCGAAATGCCAAGATTGCATTTATTGTTGTTGACCACAGATACGCCCGTAATATTTTGTTTGTATATATTTAAATTTTGTTTGCAATGTGTATTAAATGAAAGCGCGATTCATGCATAGTACGCTTCTTTAATTCAAAGTTAATAAATAGTTTCCTTATCTAGTGAGATTTTCGGTTATGCTTGGTTATATACATTGGTCGTGCAGTACTTAACGGATGCGATCATACCAGCACTAATGCACCGGATCCCATCAGAACTCCGCAGTGAAGCGTGCTTGAGCGAGAGTAGTACTAGGATGGGTGACCTCCTGCGAAGTCCTCGTGTTGCATCCCCTTTTTCTTAATTTTTTTTTTTCATTTTGGTTTTGGTTTTGGTCGGTGAGTATTAACTGATAAGCATGATATTTGTAAGGAAAATGTCCGGATTTTAAAATCCTATTTCTAAGGAACAATCGATTTAACAATGTTGCGGATCTAAGAAGAAGCGCTATTTGTTTTAAACTAGGAGTCGCTTTAGAAAATAGCATTTATTGATGTTGACCGTGTGCAGTTAATTGTGTTTATGTAAATTTTGTCCGTGATGTGTATTAAATGAAAACGTGTTTCGTGAAAAGTAAAAGTATTTTTCGACCTAAAAAGAAGCGTGATTTGGTTTTTATAAGAGACGTTTAAGAAAATAGATCTAAACGTTACAGGGATCCTGTAGTTTCGAAATTCCAAGATTGCATTTATTGTTGTTGACCACACATACGCCCGTGATATTTTGTTTGTATTTATTTAAATTTTGTTTGCAATGTGTATTAAATGAAAGCGCGATTCATGCATAGTACGCTTCTTTAATTCAAAGTTAATAAATAGTTTCCTTATCTAGTGAGATTTTCGGTTATGCTGGGTTATATACATTGGTCGTGCAGTACTTAACGGATGCGATCATACCAGCACTAATGCACCGGATCCCATCAGAACCCCGCAGTTAAGCGTGCTTGGGCGAGAGTAGTACTAGGATGGGTGACCTCCTGGAAAGTCCTCGTGTTGCATCCCCTTTTTCTTAATTTTTTTTTCAATTTCATTTTGGTTTTGGTCGGTGAGTATTAACTGATAAGCATGATATTTGTAAGGAAAATGTCTGGATTTTAAAATCCTATTTCTAAGGAACAATCGATTTACCAATGTTGCGGATCTAAGAAGAAGCGCTATTTGTTTTAAACTAGGAGTCGCTTTAGAAAATAGCATTTATTGATGTTGACCGTGTGCAGTTAATTGTGTTTATGTAAATTTTGTCCGTGATGTGTATTAAATGAAAACGTGATTCGTGAAAAGTAAAAGTATTTTTCGACCTAAAAAGAAGCGTGATTTGGTTTTTATAAGAGACGTTTAAGAAAATAGATCTAAACGTTACAGGGATCCTGTAGTTTCGAAATTCCAAGATTGCATTTATTGTTGTTGACCACACATACGCCCGTGATATTTTGTTTGTATTTATTTAAATTTTGTTTGCAATGTGTATTAAATGAAAGCGCGATTCATGCATAGTACGCTTCTTTAATTCAAAGTTAATAAATAGTTTCCTTATCTAGTGAGATTTTCGGTTAAGCTGGGTTATATACATTGGTCGTGCAGTACTTAACGGATGCGATCATACCAGCACTAATGCACCGGATCCCATCAGAACTCCGCAGTGAAGCGTGCTTGGGCGAGAGTAGTACTAGGATGGGTGACCTGGGAAGTCCTCGTGTTGCATCCCCTTTTTCTTAACTGATAAGCATGATATTTGTAAGGAAAATGTCCGGATTTTAAAATCCTATTTCTAAGGAACAATCGATTTAACAATGTTGCGGATCTAAGAAGAAGCGCTATTTGTTGACCGTGTGCAGTTAATTGTGTTTATGTAAATTTTGTCCGTGATGTGTATTAAATGAAAGCGCTATTTGTTTTAAACTAGGAGTCGCTTTAGAAAATAACATTTATTGATGTTGACCGTGTGCAGTTAATTGTGTTTATGTAAATTTTGTCCGTGATGTGTATTAAATGAAAACGTGATTCTTGAAAAGTAAAAGTATTTTTCGACCTAAAAAGAAGCGTGATTTGGTTTTTATAAGAGACGTTTAAGAAAATAGATCTAAACGTTACAGGGATCCTGTAGTTTCGAATGAAGCGCTATTTGTTTTAAACTAGGAGTCGCTTTAGAAAATAACCTTTTTTGATGTTGGCCGTGTGCAGTTAATTGTGTTTATGTAAATTTTGTCCGTGATGTGTATTAAATGAAAACGTGATTCGTGAAAAGTAAAAGTATTTTTCGACCTAAAAAGAAGCGTGATTTGGTTTTTATAAGAGACGTTTAAGAAAATAGATCTAAACGTTACAGGGATCCTGTAGTTTCGAAATTCCAAGATTGCATTTATTGTTGTTGACCACACATACGCCCGTGATATTTTGTTTGTATTTATTTAAATTTTGTTTGCAATGTGTATTAAATGAAAGCGCGATTCATGCATAGTACGCTTCTTTAATTCAAAGTTAATAAATAGTTTCCTTATCTAGTGAGATTTTCGGTTATGCTGGGTTATATACATTGGTCGTGCAGTACTTAACGGATGCGATCATACCAGCACTAATGCACCGGATCCCATCAGAACTCCGCAGTGAAGCGTGCTTGGGCGAGAGTAGTACTAGGATGGGTGACCTCCTGGGAAGTCCTCGTGTTGCATCCCCTTTTTCTTAATTTTTTTTTTCAATTTCATTTTGGTTTTGGTCGGTGAGTATTAACTGATAAGCATGATATTTGTAAGGAAAATGTCCGGATTTTAAAATCCTATTTCTAAGAAACAATCGATTTAACAATGTTGCGGATCTAAGAAGAAGCGCTATTTGTTTTAAACTAGGAGTCGCTTTAGAAAATAACATTTATTGATGTTGACCGTGTGCAGTTAATTGTGTTTATGTAAATTTTGTCCGTGATGTGTATTAAATGAAAACGTGATTCGTGAAAAATAAAAGTATTTTTCGACCTAAAAAGAAGCGTGATTTGGTTTTTATAAGAGACGTTTAAGAAAATAGATCTAAACGTTACAGGGATCCTGTAGTTTCGAATGAAGCGCTATTTGTTTTAAACTAGGAGTCACTTTAGAAAATAACCTTTATTGATGTTGACCGTGTGCAGTTAATTGTGTTTATGTAAATTTTGTCCGTGATGTGTATTAAATGAAAACGTGATTCGTGAAAAGTAAAAGTATTTTTCGACCTAAAAAGAAGCGTGATTTGGTTTTTATAAGAGACGTTTAAGAAAATAGATCTAAACGTTACAGGGATCCTGTAGTTTCGAAATGCCAAGATTGCATTTATTGTTGTTGACCACAGATACGCCCGTAATATTTTGTTTGTATATATTTAAATTTTGTTTGCAATGTGTATTAAATGAAAGCGCGATTCATGCATAGTACGCTTCTTTAATTCAAAGTTAATAAATAGTTTCCTTATCTAGTGAGATTTTCGGTTATGCTTGGTTATATACATTGGTCGTGCAGTACTTAACGGATGCGATCATACCAGCACTAATGCACCGGATCCCATCAGAACTCCGCAGTGAAGCGTGCTTGAGCGAGAGTAGTACTAGGATGGGTGACCTCCTGCGAAGTCCTCGTGTTGCATCCCCTTTTTCTTAATTTTTTTTTTTCATTTTGGTTTTGGTTTTGGTCGGTGAGTATTAACTGATAAGCATGATATTTGTAAGGAAAATGTCCGGATTTTAAAATCCTATTTCTAAGGAACAATCGATTTAACAATGTTGCGGATCTAAGAAGAAGCGCTATTTGTTTTAAACTAGGAGTCGCTTTAGAAAATAGCATTTATTGATGTTGACCGTGTGCAGTTAATTGTGTTTATGTAAATTTTGTCCGTGATGTGTATTAAATGAAAACGTGTTTCGTGAAAAGTAAAAGTATTTTTCGACCTAAAAAGAAGCGTGATTTGGTTTTTATAAGAGACGTTTAAGAAAATAGATCTAAACGTTACAGGGATCCTGTAGTTTCGAAATTCCAAGATTGCATTTATTGTTGTTGACCACACATACGCCCGTGATATTTTGTTTGTATTTATTTAAATTTTGTTTGCAATGTGTATTAAATGAAAGCGCGATTCATGCATAGTACGCTTCTTTAATTCAAAGTTAATAAATAGTTTCCTTATCTAGTGAGATTTTCGGTTATGCTGGGTTATATACATTGGTCGTGCAGTACTTAACGGATGCGATCATACCAGCACTAATGCACCGGATCCCATCAGAACCCCGCAGTTAAGCGTGCTTGGGCGAGAGTAGTACTAGGATGGGTGACCTCCTGGAAAGTCCTCGTGTTGCATCCCCTTTTTCTTAATTTTTTTTTCAATTTCATTTTGGTTTTGGTCGGTGAGTATTAACTGATAAGCATGATATTTGTAAGGAAAATGTCTGGATTTTAAAATCCTATTTCTAAGGAACAATCGATTTACCAATGTTGCGGATCTAAGAAGAAGCGCTATTTGTTTTAAACTAGGAGTCGCTTTAGAAAATAGCATTTATTGATGTTGACCGTGTGCAGTTAATTGTGTTTATGTAAATTTTGTCCGTGATGTGTATTAAATGAAAACGTGATTCGTGAAAAGTAAAAGTATTTTTCGACCTAAAAAGAAGCGTGATTTGGTTTTTATAAGAGACGTTTAAGAAAATAGATCTAAACGTTACAGGGATCCTGTAGTTTCGAAATTCCAAGATTGCATTTATTGTTGTTGACCACACATACGCCCGTGATATTTTGTTTGTATTTATTTAAATTTTGTTTGCAATGTGTATTAAATGAAAGCGCGATTCATGCATAGTACGCTTCTTTAATTCAAAGTTAATAAATAGTTTCCTTATCTAGTGAGATTTTCGGTTAAGCTGGGTTATATACATTGGTCGTGCAGTACTTAACGGATGCGATCATACCAGCACTAATGCACCGGATCCCATCAGAACTCCGCAGTGAAGCGTGCTTGGGCGAGAGTAGTACTAGGATGGGTGACCTGGGAAGTCCTCGTGTTGCATCCCCTTTTTCTTAACTGATAAGCATGATATTTGTAAGGAAAATGTCCGGATTTTAAAATCCTATTTCTAAGGAACAATCGATTTAACAATGTTGCGGATCTAAGAAGAAGCGCTATTTGTTGACCGTGTGCAGTTAATTGTGTTTATGTAAATTTTGTCCGTGATGTGTATTAAATGAAAGCGCTATTTGTTTTAAACTAGGAGTCGCTTTAGAAAATAACATTTATTGATGTTGACCGTGTGCAGTTAATTGTGTTTATGTAAATTTTGTCCGTGATGTGTATTAAATGAAAACGTGATTCTTGAAAAGTAAAAGTATTTTTCGACCTAAAAAGAAGCGTGATTTGGTTTTTATAAGAGACGTTTAAGAAAATAGATCTAAACGTTACAGGGATCCTGTAGTTTCGAATGAAGCGCTATTTGTTTTAAACTAGGAGTCGCTTTAGAAAATAACCTTTTTTGATGTTGGCCGTGTGCAGTTAATTGTGTTTATGTAAATTTTGTCCGTGATGTGTATTAAATGAAAACGTGATTCGTGAAAAGTAAAAGTATTTTTCGACCTAAAAAGAAGCGTGATTTGGTTTTTATAAGAGACGTTTAAGAAAATAGATCTAAACGTTACAGGGATCCTGTAGTTTCGAAATTCCAAGATTGCATTTATTGTTGTTGACCACACATACGCCTGTAATATTTTGTTTGTATTTATTTAAATTTTGTTTGCAATGTGTATTAAATGAAAGCGCGATTCATGCATAGTACGCTTCTTTAATTCAAAGTTAATAAATAGTTTCCTTATCTAGTGAGATTTTCGATTATGCTGGGTTATATACATTGGTCGTGCAGTACTTGACGGATGCGATCATACCAGCACTAATGCACCGGATCCCATCAGAACTCCGCAGTGAAGCGTGCTTGGGCGAGAGTAGTACTAGGATGGGTGACCTCCTGGGAAGTCCTCGTGTTGCATCCCCTTTTTCTTAATTTTTTTTTTCAATTTCATTTTGGTTTTGGTCGGTGAGTATTAACTGATAAGCATGATATTTGTAAGGAAAATGTCCGGATTTTAAAATCCTATTTCTAAGAAACAATCGATTTAACAATGTTGCGGATCTAAGAAGAAGCGCTATTTGTTTTAAACTAGGAGTCGCTTTAGAAAATAACATTTATTGATGTTGACCGTGTGCAGTTAATTGTGTTTATGTAAATTTTGTCCGTGATGTGTATTAAATGAAAACGTGATTCGTGAAAAATAAAAGTATTTTTCGACCTAAAAAGAAGCGTGATTTGGTTTTTATAAGAGACGTTTAAGAAAATAGATCTAAACGTTACAGGGATCCTGTAGTTTCGAATGAAGCGCTATTTGTTTTAAACTAGGAGTCACTTTAGAAAATAACCTTTATTGATGTTGACCGTGTGCAGTTAATTGTGTTTATGTAAATTTTGTCCGTGATGTGTATTAAATGAAAACGTGATTCGTGAAAAGTAAAAGTATTTTTCAACCTAAAAAGAAGCGTGATTTGGTTTTTATAAGAGACGTTTAAGAAAATAGATCTAAACGTTACAGGGATCCTGTAGTTTCGAAATTCCAAGATTGCATTTATTGTTGTTGACCACAGATACGCCCGTAATATTTTGTTTGTATTTATTTAAATTTTGTTTGCAATGTGTATTAAATGAAAGCGCGATTCATGCATAGTACGCTTCTTTAATTCAAAGTTAATAAATAGTTTCCTTATCTAGTGAGATTTTCGGTTATGCTGGGTTATATACATTGGTCGTGCAGTACTTAACGGATGCGATCATACCAGCACTAATGCACCGGATCCTATCAGAACTCCGCAGTGAAGCGTGCTTGAGCGAGAGTAGTACTAGGATGGGTGACCTCCTGGGAAGTCCTCGTGTTGCATCCCCTTTTTCTTAATATTTTTTTTCAATTTCATTTTGGTTTTGGTCGGTGAGTATTAACTGATAAGCATGATATTTGTAAGGAAAATGTCCGGATTTTAAAATCCTATTTCTAAGGAACAATCGATTTAACAATGTTGCGGATCTAAGAAGAAGCGCTATTTGTTTTAAACTAGGAGTCGCTTTCGAAAATAGCATTTATTGATGTTGACCGTGTGCAGTTAATTGTGTTTATGTAAATTTTGTCCGTGATGTGTATTAAATGAAAACGTGTTTCGTGAAAAGTAAAAGTATTTTTCGACCTAAAAAGAAGCGTGATTTGGTTTTTATAAGAGACGTTTAAGAAAATAGATCTAAACGTTACAGGGATCCTGTAGTTTCGAAATTCCAAGATTGCATTTATTGTTGTTGACCACACATACGCCCGTGATATTTTGTTTGTATTTATTTAAATTTTGTTTGCAATGTGTATTAAATGAAAGCGCGATTCATGCATAGTACGCTTCTTTAATTCAAAGTTAATAAATAGTTTCCTTATCTAGTGAGATTTTCGGTTATGCTGGGTTATATACATTGGTCGTGCAGTACTTAACGGATGCGATCATACCAGCACTAATGCACCGGATCCCATCAGAACCCCGCAGTTAAGCGCGCTTGGGCGAGAGTAGTACTAGGATGGGTGACCTCCTGGGAAGTCCTCGTGTTGCATCCCCTTTTTCTTAATTTTTTTTTTTTCAATTTCATTTTGGTTTTGGTCGGTGAGTATTAACTGATAAGCATGATATTTGTAAGGAAAATGTCCGGATTTTAAAATCCTATTTCTAAGGAACAATCGATTTACCAATGTTGCGGATCTAAGAAGAAGCGCTATTTGTTTTAAACTAGGAGTCGCTTTAGAAAATAGCATTTATTGATGTTGACCGTGTGCAGTTAATTGTGTTTATGTAAATTTTGTCCGTGATGTGTATTAAATGAAAACGTGATTCGTGAAAAGTAAAAGTATTTTTCGACCTAAAAAGAAGCGTGATTTGGTTTTTATAAGAGACGTTTAAGAAAATAGATCTAAACGTTACAGGGATCCTGTAGTTTCGAAATTCCAAGATTGCATTTATTGTTGTTGACCACGCATACGCCCGTGATATTTTGTTTGTATTTATTTAAATTTTGTTTGCAATGTGTATTAAATGAAAGCGCGATTCATGCATAGTACGCTTCTTTAATTCAAAGTTAATAAATAGTTTCCTTATCTAGTGAGATTTTCGGTTATGCTGGGTTATATACATTGGTCGTGCAGTACTTAACGGATGCGATCATACCAACACTAATGCACCGGATCCCATCAGAACTCCGCAGTGAAGCGTGCGTGGGCGAGAGTAGTACTAGGATGGGTGACCTCCTGGGAAGTCCTCGTGTTGCATCCCCTTTTTCTTAATTTTTTTTTTCAATTTCATTTTGGTTTTGGTCGGTGAGTATTAACTGATAAGCATGATATTTGTAAGGAAAATGTCCGGATTTTAAAATCCTATTTCTAAGGAACAATCGATTTAACAATGTTGCGGATCTAAGAAGAAGCGCTATTTGTTTTAAACTAGGAGTCGCTTTAGAAAATAGCATTTATTGATGTTGACCGTGTGCAGTTAATTGTGTTTATGTAAATTTTGTCCGTGATGTGTATTAAATGAAAACGTGATTCGTGAAAAGTAAAAGTATTTTTCGACCTAAAAAGAAGCGTGATTTGGTTTTTATAAGAGACGTTTAAGAAAATAGATCTAAACGTTACAGGGATCCTGTAGTTTCGAAATTCCAAGATTGCATTTATTGTTGTTGACCACACATACGCCCGTGATATTTTGTTTGTATTTATTTAAATTTTGTTTGCAATGTGTATTAAATGAAAGCGCGATTCATGCATAGTACGCTTCTTTAATTCAAAGTTAATAAATAATTTCCTTATCTAGTGAGATTTTCGGTTATGCTGGGTTATATACATTGGTCGTGCAGTACTTAACGGATGCGATCATACCAGCACTAATGCACCGGATCCCATCAGAACTCCGCAGATAAGCGTGCTTGGGCGAGAGTAGTACTAGGATGGGTGACCTCCTGGGAAGTCCTCGTGTTGCATCCCCTTTTTCTTAATTTTTTTTTTCAATTTCATTTTGGTTTTGGTCGGTGAGTATTAACTGATAAGCATGATATTTGTAAGGAAAATGTCCGGATTTTAAAATCCTATTTCTAAGGAACAATCGATTTAACAATGTTGCGGATCTAAGAAGAAGCGCTATTTGTTTTAAACTAGGAGTCGCTTTAGAAAATAGCATTTATTGATGTTGACCGTGTGCAGTTAATTGTGTTTATGTAAATTTTGTCCGTGATGTGTATTAAATGAAAACGTGATTCGTGAAAAGTAAAAGTATTTTTCGACCTAAAAAGAAGCGTGATTTGGTTTTTATAAGAGACGTTTAAGAAAATAGATCTAAACGTTACAGGGATCCTGTAGTTTCGAAATTCCAAGATTGCATTTATTGTTGTTGACCACACATACGCCCGTGATATTTTGTTTGTATTTATTTAAATTTTGTTTGCAATGTGTATTAAATGAAAGCGCGATTCATGCATAGTACGCTTCTTTAATTCAAAGTTAATAAATAATTTCCTTATCTAGTGAGATTTTCGGTTATGCTGGGTTATATACATTGGTCGTGCAGTACTTAACGGATGCGATCATACCAGCACTAATGCACCGGATCCCATCAGAACTCCGCAGATAAGCGTGCTTGGGCGAGAGTAGTACTAGGATGGGTGACCTCCTGGGAAGTCCTCGTGTTGCATCCCCTTTTTCTTAATTTTTTTTTTCAATTTCATTTTGGTTTTGGTCGGTGAGTATTAACTGATAAGCATGATATTTGTAAGGAAAATGTCCGGATTTTAAAATCCTATTTCTAAGGAACAATCGATTTAACAATGTTGCGGATCTAAGAAGAAGCGCTATTTGTTTTAAACTAGGAGTCGCTTTAGAAAATAGCATTTATTGATGTTGACCGTGTGCAGTTAATTGTGTTTATGTAAATTTTGTCCGTGATGTGTATTAAATGAAAACGTGATTCGTGAAAAGTAAAAGTATTTTTCGACCTAAAAAGAAGCGTGATTTGGTTTTTATAAGAGACGTTTAAGAAAATAGATCTAAACGTTACAGGGATCCTGTAGTTTCGAAATTCCATGATTGCATTTATTGTTGTTGATCACACATACGCCCATGATATTTTGTTTGTATTTATTTAAATTTTGTTTGCAATGTGTATTAAATGAAAGCGCGATTCATGCATAGTACGCTTCTTTAATTCAAAGTTAATAAATAGTTTCCTTATCTAGTGAGATTTTCGGTTATGCTGGGTTATATACATTGGTCGTGCAGTACTTAACGGATGCGATCATACCAGCACTAATGCACCGGATCCATCAGAACTCCGCAGTTAAGCGTGCTTGGGCGAGAGTAGTACTAGGATGGGTGACCTCCTGCGAAGTACTCGTGTTGCATCCCTTTTTTCTTAAATGATAAGCATGAATAAGGAAAATGTCCGGATTTTAAACTCCTATTTCTAAGGAACAATCGATTTAACAATGTTGCGGATCTAAGAAGAAGCGCTATTTGTTTTAAACTAGGAGTCGCTTTAGACAATAGCATTTATTGATGTTGACCGTGTGCAGTTAATTGTGTTTATGTAAAGTTTGTCCGTGATGTGTATTAAACGAAAACGTGATTCGTGAAAAGTAAAAGTATTTTTCGACCTAAAAAGAAGCGTGATTGTGTTTTTATAAGAGACGTTTAAGAAAATAGATCTAAACGTTACAGGGCTCCTGTAGTTTCCAAATTCCAAGATTGCATTTATTGTTGTTGACCACACATACGCCCGTGATATTTTGTTTGTATTTATTTAAATTTTGTTTGCAATGTGTATTAAATGAAAGCGCGATTCATGCATAGTACGCTTCTTTAATTCAAAGTTAATAAATAGTTTCCTTATCTAGTGAGATTTTCGGTTATGCTGGGTTATATACATTGGTCGTGCAGTACTTAGCGCATGCGATCATACCAGCACCAATGCACCGGATCCCATCAGAACTCCGCAGTGAAGCGTGCTTGGGCGAGAGTAGTACTAGGATGGGTGACCTCCTGGGAAGTCCTCGTGTTGCATCCCCTTTTTCTTAATTTTTTTTTTCAATTTGGTTTTGGTCGGTAAGTATTAACTCATAAGCATGATATTTGTAAGGAAAATGTCCGGATTTTAAAATCCTATTTCTAAGGAACAATCGATTTAACAATGTTGCGTATCTAAGAAGAAGCGCTATTTGTTTTAAACTAGGAGTCGCTTTAGAAAATAGCATTTATTGATGTTGACCGTGTGCAGTTAATTGTGTTTATGTAAATTTTGTCCGTGATGTGTATTAAATGAAAACGTGATTCGTGAAAAGTAAAAGTATTTTTCGACCTAAAAAGAAGCGTGATTTGGTTTTTATAAGAGACGTTTAAGAAAATAGATCTAAACGTTACAGGGATCATGTAGTTTCGAAATTCCAAGATTGCATTTATTGTTGTTGACCACACATACGCCCGTGATATTTTGTTTGTATTTATTTAAATTTTGTTTGCAATGTGTATTAAATGAAAGCGCGATTCATGCATAGTACGCTTCCTTAATTCAAAGTTAATAAATAGTTTCCTTATCTAGTGAGATTTTCGGTTATGCTGGGTTATATACATTGGACGTGCAGTACTTAACGGATGCGATCATACCAGCACTAATGCACCGGATCCATCAGAACTCCGCAGTTAAGCGTGCTTGGGCGAGAGTAGTACTAGGATGGGTGACCTCTTGGGAAGTCCTCGTGTTGCATCCTTTTTTTCTTAAATGATAAGCATGAATAAGGAAAATGTCCGGATTTTAAACTCCTATTTCTAAGGAACAATCGATTTAACAATGTTGCGGATCTAAGAAGAAGCGCTATTTGTTTTAAACTAGGAGTCGCTTTAGAAAATAGCATTTATTGATGTTGACCGTGTGCAGTTAATTGTGTTTATGTAAATTTTGTCCGTGATGTGTATTAAACGAAAACAAATTTTGTCCGTGATGTGTATTAAACGAAAACGTGATTCGTGAAAAGTAAAAGTATTTTTCGACCTAAAAAGAAGCGTGATTTGGTTTTTATAAGAGACGTTTAAGAAAATAGATCTAAACGTTACAGGGCTCCTGTAGTTTCGAAATTCCAAGATTGCATTTATTGTTGTTGACCACACATACGCCCGTGATATTTTGTTTGTATTTACTTAAATTTTGTTTGCAATGTGTATTAAATGAAAGCGCGATTCATGCATAGTACGCTTCTTTAATTCAAAGTTAATAAATAGTTTCCTTATCTAGTGAGATTTTCGGTTATGCTGGGTTATATACATTGGTCGTGCAGTACTTAACGGATGCGATCATACCAGCACTAATGCACCGGATCCCATCAGAACTCCGCAGTGAAGCGTGCTTGGGCGAGAGTAGTACTAGGATGGGTGACCTCCTGGGAAGTCCTCGTGTTGCATCCCCTTTTTCTTAATTTTTTTTTAAGGAAAATGTCCGGATTTTAAAATCCTATTTCTAAGGAACAATCGATTTAACAATGTTGCGTATCTAAGAAGAAGCGCTATTTGTTTTAAACTAGGAGTCGCTTTAGAAAATAGCATTTATTGATGTTGACCGTGTGGAGTTAATTGTGTTTATGTAAATTTTGTCCGTGATGTGTATTAAATGAAAACATGATTCGTGAAAAGTAAAAGTATTTTTCGACCTAAAAAGAAGCGTGATTTGGTTTTTATAAGAGACGTTTAAGAAAATAGATCTAAACGTTACAGGGATCCTGTAGTTTCGAAATTCCAAGATTGCATTTATTGTTGTTGACCACACATACGCCCGTGATATTTTGTTTGTATTTATTTAAATTTTGTTTGCAATGTGTATTAAATGAAAGCGCGATTCATGCATAGTACGCTTCTTTAATTCAAAGTTAATAAATAGTTTCCTTATCTAGTGAGATTTTCGGTTATGCTGGGTTATATACATTGGTCGTGCAGTACTTAACGGATGCGATCATACTAGCACTAATACACCGGATCCCATCAGAACTCCGCAGTTAAACTTGCTTGGGCGAGAGTAGTACTAGGATGGGTGACCTCCTGGGAAGTCCTCGTGTTGGATCCCCTTTTTCTTAATTTTTTTTTTTAATTTCATTTTGGTTTTGGTCGGTGAGTATTAACTGATAAGCATGATATTTGTAAGGAAAATGTCCGGATTTTAAAATCCTATTTCTAAGGAACAATCGATTTAACAATGTTGCGGATCTAAGAAGAAGCGCTATTTGTTTTAAACTAGGAGTCGCTTTAGAAAATAGCATTTATTGATGTTCACCGTGTGCAGTTAATTGTGTTTATGTAAATTTTGTCCGTGATGTGTATTAAATGAAAACGTGATTCGTGAAAAGTAAAAGTATTTTTCGACCTAAAAAAAGCGTGATTTGGTTTTTATAAGAGACGTTTAAGAAAATAGATCTAAACGTTACAGGGATCCTGTAGTTTCGAAATTCCAAGATTGCATTTATTGTTGTTGACCACACATACGCCCGTGATATTTTGTTTGTATTTACTTAAATTTTGTTTGCAATGTGTATTAAATGAAAGCGCGATTCATGCATAGTACGCTTCTTTAATTCAAAGTTAATAAATAGTTTCCTTATCTAGTGAGATTTTTGGTTATGCTGGGTTATATACATTGGTCGTGCAGTACTTAGCGGATGCGATCATACCAGCACTAATGCACCGGATCCCATCAGAACTCCGCAGTTAAGCGTGCTTGGGCGAGAGTAGTACTAGGATGGGTGATGTCTTGGGAAGTCCTCGTGTTGCATCCCCTTTTTCTTAATTTTTTTTTTCAATTTGGTTTTGGTCGGTGAGTATTAACTGATAAGCATGATATTTGTAAGGAAAATGTCCGGATTTTAAAATCCTATTTCTAAGGAACAATCGATTTAACAATGTTGCGTATCTAAGAAGAAGCGCTATTTGTTTTAAACTAGGAGTCGCTTTAGAAAATAGCATTTATTGATGTTGACCGTGTGCAGTTAGTTGTGTTTATGTAAATTTTGTCCGTGATGTGTATTAAATGAAAACGTGATTCGTGAAAAGTAAAAGTATTTTTCGACCTAAAAAGAAGCGTGATTTGGTTTTTATAAGAGACGTTTAAGAAAATAGATCTAAACGTTACAGGGATCCTGTAGTTTCGAAATTCCAAGATTGCATTTATTGTTGTTGACCACACATACGCCCGTGATATTTTGTTTGTATTTATTTAAATTTTGTTTGCAATGTGTATTAAATGAAAGCGCGATTCATGCATAGTACGCTTCTTTAATTCAAAGTTAATAAATAGTTTCCTTATCTAGTGAGATTTTCGGTTATGCTGGGTTATATACATTGGTCGTGCAGTACTTAACGGATGCGATCATACCAACACTAATGCACCGGATCCCATCAGAACTCCGCAGTTAAGCGTGCTTGGGCGAGAGTAGTACTAGGATGGGTGACCTCCTGGAAAGTCCTCGTGTTGCATCCCCTTTTTCTTAATTTTTTTTTCAATTTCATTTTGGTTTTGGTCGGTGAGTTTTTCAATTTCATTTTGGTTTTGGTCGGTGAGTATTAACTGATAAGCATGATATTTGTAAGGAAAATGTCTGGATTTTAAAATCCTATTTCTAAGGAACAATCGATTTAACAATGTTGCGGATCTAAGAAGAAGCGCTATTTGTTTTAAACTAGGAGTCGCTTTAGAAAATAGCATTTATTGATGTTGACCGTGTGCAGTTAATTGTGTTTATGTAAATTTTGTCCGTGATGTGTATTAAATGAAAACGTGATTCGTGAAAAGTAAAAGTATTTTTCGACCTAAAAAGAAGCGTGATTTGGTTTTTATAAGAGACGTTTAAGAAAATATATCTAAACGTTACAGGGATCCTGTAGTTTCGAAATTCCAAGATTGCATTTATTGTTGTTGACCACACATACGCCCGTGATATTTTGTTTGTATTTATTTAAATTTTGTTTGCAATGTGTATTAAATGAAAGCGCGATTCATGCATAGTACGCTTCTTTAATTCAAAGTTAATAAATAGTTTCCTTATCTAGTGAGATTTTCGGTTATGCTGGGTTATATACATTGGTCGTGCAGTACTTAATGGATGCGATCATACCCGCACTAATGCACCGGATCCCATCAGAACTCCGCAGTTAAGCGCGTTTGGGCGAGAGCAGTACTAGGATGGGTGACCTCCTCGGAAGTCCTCGTGTTGCATCCCCTTTTTCTTAATTTTTTTTTTCAATTTCATTTTGGTTTTGGTCGGTGAGTATTAACTGATAAGCATGATATTTGTAAGGAAAATTTCCGGATTTTAAAATCCTATTTCTAAGGAACAATCGATTTAACAATGTTGCGGATCTAAGAAGAAGCGCTATTTGTTTTAAACTAGGAGTCGCTTTAGAAAATAGCATTTATTGATGTTGACCGTGTGCAGTTAATTGTGTTTATGTAAATTTTGTCCGTGATGTGTATTAAATGAAAACGTGATTCGTGAAAAGTAAAAGTATTTTTCGACCTAAAAAGAAGCGTGATTTGGTTTTTATAAGAGACGTTTAAGAAAATAGATCTAAACGTTACAGGGATCCTGTAGTTTCGAAATTCCAAGATTGCATTTATTGTTGTTGACCACACATACGCCCGTGATATTTTGTTTGTATTTATTTAAATTTTGTTTGCAATGTGTATTAAATGAAAGCGCGATTCATGCATAGTACGCTTCTTTAATTCAAAGTTAATAAATAGTTTCCTTATCTAGTGAGATTTTCGGTTATGCTGGGTTATATACATTGGTCGTGCAGTACTTAACGGATGCGATCATACCAGCACTAATGCACCGGATCCCATCAGAACTCCGCAGTCAAGCGTGCTTGGGCGAGAATAGTACTAGGATGGGTGACCTCCTGGGAAGTCCTCGTGTTGCATCCCCTTTTTCTTAATTTGTGAGTATTAACTGATAAGCATGATATTTGTAAGTGAGTATTAACTGATAAGCATGATATTTGTAAGGAAAATGTCCGGAATTTAAAATCCTATTTCTAAGGAACAATCGATTTAACAATGTTGCGGATCTAAGAAGAAGCGCTATTTGTTTTAAACTAGGAGTCGCTTTAGAAAATAGCATTTATTGATGTTGACCGTGTGCAGTTAATTGTGTTTATGTAAATTTTGTCCGTGATGTGTATTAAATGAAAACGTGATTCGTGAAAAGTAAAACTATTTTTCGACCTAAAAAGAAGCGTGATTTGGTTTTTATAAGAGACGTTTAAGAAAATAGATCTAAACGTTACAGGGATCCTGTAGTTTCGAAATTCCAAGATTGCATTTATTGTTGTTGACCACACATACGCCCGTGATATTTTGTTTGTATTTAGTTAAATTTTGTTTGCAATGTGTATTAAATGAAAGCGCGATTCATGCATAGTACGCTTCTTTAATTCAAAGTTAATAAATAGTTTCCTTAGCTAGTGAGATTTTCGGTTATGCTGGGTTATATACATTGGTCGTGCAGTACTTAACGGATGCGATCATACCAGCACTAATGCACCGGATCCCATCAAAACTCCGCAGTTAAGCGTGCGAGAGTAGTACTAGGATGGGTGACCTCCTGGGAAGTCCTCGTGTTGCATCCCCTTTTTCTTAACTGATAAGCATGATATTTGTAAGGAAAATGTCCGGATTTTAAAATCCTATTTCTAAGGAACAATCGATTTAACAATGTTGCGGATCTAAGAAGAAGCGCTATTTGTTTTAAACTAGGAGTCGCTTTAGAAAATAGCATTTATTGATGTTGACCGTGTGCAGTTAATTGTGTTTATGTAAATTTTGTCCGTGATGTGTATTAAATGAAAACGTGATTCGTGAAAAGTAAAAGTATTTTTCGACCTAAAAAGAATCGTGATTTGGTTTTTATAAGAGACGTTTAAGAAAATAGATCTAAACGTTACAGGGATCCTGTAGTTTCGAAATTCCAAGATTGCATTTATTGTTGTTGACCACACATACGCCCGTGATATTTTGTTTGTATTTAGTTAAATTTTGTTTGCAATGTGTATTAAATGAAAGCGCGATTCATGCATAGTACGCTTCTTTAATTCAAAGTTAATAAATAGTTTCCTTAGCTAGTGAGATTTTCGGTTATGCTGGGTTATATACATTGGTCGTGCAGTATTTAACGGATGCGATCATACCAGCACTAATGCACCGGATCCCATCAGAACTCCGCAGCTAAGCGTGCTTGGGCGAGAGTAGTACTAGGATGGGTGACCTCCTGGGAAGTCCTCGTGTTGCATCCCTTTTTTCTTAATTTTTTTTTTTCAATTTCATTTTGGTTTTGGTCGGTGAGTATTAACTGATAAGCATGATATTTGTAAGGAAAATGTCCGGATTTTAAAATCCTATTTCTAAGGAACAATCGATTTAACAATGTTGCGGATCTAAGAAGAAGCGCTATTTGTTTTAAACTAGGAGTCGCTTTAGAAAATAGCATTTATTGATGTTGACCGTGTGCATTTAATTGTGTTTATGTAAATTTTGTCCGTGATGTGTATTAAATGAAAACGTGATTCGTGAAAAGTAAAAGTATTTTTCGACATAAAAAGAAGCGTGATTTGGTTTTTATAAGAGACGTTTAAGAAAATAGATCTAAACGTTACAGGGATCCTGTAGTTTCGAAATTCCAAGATTGCATTTATTGTTGTTGACCACACATACGCCCGTGATATTTTGTTTGTATTTATTTAAATTTTGTTTGCAATGTGTATAAAATGAAAGCGCGATTCATGCATAGTACGCTTCTTTAATTCAAAGTTAATAAATAGTTTCCTTATCTAGTGAGATTTTCGGTTATGTTGGGTTATATACATTGGTCGTGCAGTACTTAACGGATTACCAGCACTAATGCACCGGATCCCATCAGAACTCCGCAGTTAAGCGTGCTTGGGCGAGAGTAGTACTAGGATGGGTGACCTCCTGGTAAGTCCTCGTGTTGCATCCTCTTTTCCTTAAATGATAAGCATGATATTTGTAAGGAAAATGTCCGGATTTTAAAATCCTATTTCTAAGGAACAATCGATTTAACAATGTTGCGGATCTAAGAAGAAGCGCTATTTATTTTAAACTAGGAGTCACTTTAGAAAATAGCATTTATTGATGTTGACCGTGTGCAGTTAATTGTGTTTATGTAAATTTTGTCCGTGATGTGTATTAAATGAAAACGTGATTCGTGAAAAGTAAAAGTATTTTTCGACCTAAAAAGAAGCGTGATTTGGTTTTTATAAGAGACGTTTAAGAAAATAGATCTAAACGTTACAGGGATCCTGTAGTTTCGAAATTCCAAGATTGCATTTATTGTTGTTGACCACACATACGCCCGTGATATTTTGTTTGTATTTATTTAAATTTTATTTGCAATGTGTATTAAATGAAAGCGCGATTCATGCATAGTACGCTTCTTTAATTCAAAGTTAATAAATAGTTTCCTTATCTAGTGAGATTTTCGGTTATGCTGGGTTATATACATTGGTCGTGTAGTACTTAACGGATGCGATCATACCAGCACTAATGCACCGGATCCCATCAGAACTCCGCAGTCAAGCGTGCTTGGGCGAGAGTAGTACTAGGATGGGTGATCTCCTGGGAAGTCCTCATGTTGCATCCCTTTTTTCTTAATTTTTTTTTTCACTTTCATTTTGGTTTTGGTCGGTGAGTATTAACTGATAAGCATGATATCGGTGAGTATTAACTGATAAGCATGATATTTGTAAGGAAAATGTCCGGATTTTAAAATCCTATTTCTAAGGAACAATCGATTTAACAATGTTGCGGATGTAAGAAGAAGCGCTATTTGTTTTAAACTAGGAGTCGCTTTAGAAAATAGCATTTATTGATGTTGACCGTGTGCAGTTAATTGTGTTTATGTAAATTTTGTCCGTGATGTGTATTAAATGAAAACGTGATTCGTGAAAAGTAAAAGTATTTTTCGACCTAAAAAGAAGCGTGATTTGGTTTTTATAAGAGACATTTAAGAAAATAGATCTAAACGTTACAGGGATCCTGTAGTTTCGAAATTCCAAGATTGCATTTATTGTTGTTGACCACACATACGCCCGTGATATTTTGTTTGTATTTATTTAAATTTTGTTTGCAATGTGTATTAAATGAAAGCGCGATTCATGCATAGTACGCTTCTTTAATTCAAAGTTAATAAATAGTTTCCTTAGCTAGTGAGATTTTCGGTTATGCTGGGTTATATACATTGGTCGTGCAGTACTTAACGGATGCGATCATACCAGCACTAATGCACCATATCCCATCAAAACTCCGCAGTTAAGCGTGCTTGGGCGAGAGTAGTACTAGGATGCCTATTTCTAAGGAACAATCGATTTAACAATGTTGCGGATCTAAGAAGAAGCGCTATTTGTTTTAAACTAGGAGTCGCTTTAGAAAATAGCATTTATTGATGTTGACCGTGTGCAGTTAATTGTGTTTATGTAAATTTTGTCCGTGATGTGTATTAAATGAAAACGTGATTCGTGAAAAGTAAAAGTATTTTTCGACCTAAAAAGAAGCGTGATTTGGTTTTTATAAGAGACGTTTAAGAAAATAGATCTAAACGTTACAGGGATCCTATAGTTTCGAAATTCCAAGATTGCATTTATTGTTGTTGACCACACATACGCCCGTGATATTTTGTTTGTATTTATTTAAATTTTGTTTGCAATGTGTATTAAATGAAAGCGCGATTCATGCATAGTACGCTTCTTTAATTCAAAGTTAATAAATAGTTTCCTTATCTAGTGAGATTTTCGGTTATGCTGGGTTATATACATTGGTCGTGCAGTACTTAACGGATGCGATCATACCAACACTAATGCACCGGATCCCATCAGAACTCCGCAGTCAAGCGTGCTTGGGCGAGAGTAGTACTAGGATGGGTGACCTCATGGGAAGTTCTCGTGTTGCATCCCCTTTTTCTTAACTGATAAGCATGATATTTGTAAGGAAAATGTCCGGATTTTAAAATCCTATTTCTAAGGAACAATCGATTTAACAATGTTGCGGATCTAAGAAGCGCTATTTGTTTTAAACTAGGAGTCGCTTTAGAAAATAGCATTTATTGATGTTGACCGTGTGCAGTTAATTGTGTTTATGTAAATTTTGTCCGTGATGTGTATTAAATGAAAACGTGATTCGTGAAAAGTAAAAGTATTTTTCGACCTAAAAAGAAGCGTGATTTGGTTTTTATAAGAGACGTTTAAGAAAATAGATCTAAACGTTACAGGGATCCTGTAGTTTCGAAATTCCAAGATTGCATTTATTGTTGTTGACCACACATACGCCCGTGATATTTTGTTTGTATTTATTTAAATTTTGTTTGCAATGTGTATTAAATGAAAGCGCGATTCATGCATAGTACGCTTCTTTAATTCAAAGTTAATAAATAGTTTCCTTATCTAGTGAGATTTTCGGTTATGCTGGGTTATATACATTGGTCGTGCAGTACTTAACGGATGCGATTATAACAGCACTAATGCACCGGATCTCATCAGAACTCCGCAGTTAAACGTGCTTGGGCGAAAGTAGTACTAGGATGGGTGACCTCCTGGGAAGTCCTCGTGTTGCATCCCATTTTTCTTAATTGATAAGCATGATATTTGTAAGGAAAATGTCCGGATTTTAAAATCCTATTTCTAAGGAACAATCGATTTCTATTTCTAAGGAACAATCGATTTAACAATGTTGCGGATCTAAGAAGAAGCGCTATTTGTTTTAAACTAGGAGTCGCTTTAGAAAATAGCATTTATTGATGTTGACCGTGTGCAGTTAATTGTGTTTATGTAAATTTTGTCCGTGATGTGTATTAAATGAAAACGTGATTCGTGAAAAGTAAAAGTATTTTTCGACCTAAAAAGAAGCGTGATTTGGTTTTTATAAGAGACGTTTAAGAAAATAGATCTAAACGTTACAGGGATCCTGTAGTTTCGAAATTCCAAGATTGCATTTATTGTTGTTGACCACACATACGCCCGTGATATTTTGTTTGTATTTATTTAAATTTTGTTTGCAATGTGTATTAAATGAAAGCGCGATTCATGCATAGTACGCTTCTTTAATTCAAAGTTAATAAATAGTTTCCTTATCTAGTGAGATTTTCGGTTATGCTGGGTTATATACATTGGTCGTGCAGTACTTAACGGATGCGATCATACCAGCACTAATGCACCGGATCCCATCAGAACTCCGCAGCTAAGCGTGCTTGGGCGAGAGTAGTACTAGGATGGGTGACCTCCTGGGAAGTCCTCGTGTTGCATCCCCTTTTTCTTAATTTTTTTTTTCAATTTCATTTTGGTTTTGGTCGGTGAGTATTAACTGATAAGCATGATATTTGTAAGGAAAATGTCCGGATTTTAAAATCCTATTTCTAAGGAACAATCGATTTAACAATGTTGCGGATCTAAGAAGAAGCGCTATTTGTTTTAAACTAGGAGTCGCTTTAGAAAATAGCATTTATTGATGTTGACCGTGTGCAGTTAATTGTGTTTATGTAAATTTTGTCCGTGATGTGTATTAAATGAAAACGTGATTCGTGAAAAGTAAAAGTATTTTTCGACCTAAAAAAAAGCGTGATTTGGTTTTTATAAGAGACGTTTAAGAAAATAGATCTAAACGTTACAGGGATCCTGTAGTTTCGAAATTCCAAGATTGCATTTATTGTTGTTGACCACACATACGCCCGTGATATTTTGTTTGTATTTATTTAAATTTTGTTTGCAATGTGTATTAAATGAAAGCGCGATTCATGCATAGTACGCTTCTTTAATTCAAAGTTAATAAATAGTTTCCTTATCTAGTGAGATTTTCGGTTATGCTGGGTTATATACATTGGTCGTGCAGTACTTAGCGGATGCGATCATACCAGCACTAATGCACCGGATCCCATCAGAACTCCGCAGTGAAGCGTGCTTGGGCGAGAGTAGTACTAGGATGGGTGACCTCCTGGGAAGTCCTCGTGTTGCATCCCCTTTTTCTTAATTTTTTTTTCAATTTGGTTTTGGTCGGTGAGTATTAACTCATAAGCATGATATTTGTAAGGAAAATGTCCGGATTTTAAAATCCTATTTCTAAGGAACAATCGATTTAACAATGTTGCGTATCTAAGAAGAAGCGCTATTTGTTTTAAACTAGGAGTCGCTTTAGAAAATAGCATTTATTGATGTTGACCGTGTGCAGTTAATTGTGTTTATGTAAATTTTGTCCGTGATGTGTATTAAATGAAAACGTGATTCGTGAAAAGTAAAAGTATTTTTCGACCTAAAAAGAAGCGTGATTTGGTTTTTATAAGAGACGTTTAAGAAAATAGATCTAAACGTTACAGGGATCCTGTAGTTTCGAAATTCCAAGATTGCATTTATTGTTGTTGACCACACATACGCCCGTGATATTTTGTTTGTATTTATTTAAATTTTGTTTGCAATGTGTATTAAATGAAAGCGCGATTCATGCATAGTACGCTTCTTTAATTCAAAGTTAATAAATAGTTTCCTTATCTAGTGAGATTTTCGGTTATGCTGGGTTATATACATTGGTCGTGCAGTACTTAACGGATGCGATCATACCAGCACTAATGCACCGGATCCCATCAGAACTCCGCAGTGAAGCGTGCTTGGGCGAGAGTAGTACTAGGATGGGTGACCTCCTGGGAAGTCCTCGTGTTGCATCCCCTTTTTCTTAATTTTTTTTTTCAATTTGGTTTTGGTCGGTGAGTATTAACTGATAAGCATGATATTTGTAAGGAAAATGTCCGGATTTTAAAATCCTATTTCTAAGGAAAAATCGATTTAACAATGTTGCGTATCTAAGAAGAAGCGCTATTTGTTTTAAACTATGAGTCGCTTTAGAAAATAGCATTTATTGATGTTGACCGTGTGCAGTTAATTGTGTTTATGTAAATTTTGTCCGTGATGTGTATTAAATGAAAACGTGATTCGTGAAAAGTAAAAGTATTTTTCGACCTAAAAAGAAGCGTGATTTGGTTTTTATAAGAGACGTTTAAGAAAATAGATCTAAACGTTACAGGGATCCTGTAGTTTCGAAATTCCAAGATTGCATTTATTGTTGTTGACCACACATACGCCCGTGATATTTTGTTTGTATTTATTTAAATTTTGTTTGCAATGTGTATTAAATGAAAGCGCGATTCATGCATAGTACGCTTCTTTAATTCAAAGTTAATAAATAGTTTCCTTATCTAGTGAGATTTTCGGTTATGCTGGGTTATATACATTGGTCGTGCAGTACTTAACGGATGCGATCATACTAGCACTAATACACCGGATCCCATCAGAACTCCGCAGTTAAACTTGCTTGGGCGAGAGTAGTACTAGGATGGGTGACCTCCTGGGAAGTCCTCGTGTTGGATCCCCTTTTTCTTAATTTTTTTTTCAATTTCATTTTGGTTTTGGTCGGTGAGTATTAACTGATAAGCATGATATTTGTAAGGAAAATGTCCGGATTTTAAAATCCTATTTCTAAGGAACAATCGATTTAACAATGCTGCGGATCTAAGAAGAAGCGCTATTTGTTTTAAACTAGGAGTCGCTTTAGAAAATAGCATTTATTGATGTTGACCGTGTGCAGTTAATTGTGTTTATGTAAAATTTGTCCGTGATGTGTATTAAATGAAAACGTGATTCGTGAAAAGTAAAAGTATTTTTCGACCTAAAAAAAAGCGTGATTTGGTTTTTATAAGAGACGTTTAAGAAAATAGATCTAAACGTTACAGGGATCCTGTAGTTTCGAAATTCCAAGATTGCATTTATTGTTGTTGACCACACATACGCCCGTGATATTTTGTTTGTATTTACTTAAATTTTGTTTGCAATGTGTATTAAATGAAAGCGCGATTCATGCATAGTACGCTTCTTTAATTCAAAGTTAATAAATAGTTTCCTTATCTAGTGAGATTTTCGGTTATGCTGGGTTATATACATTGGTCGTGCAGTACTTAGCGGATGCGATCATACCAGCACTAATGCACCGGATCCCATCAGAACTCCGCAGTTAAGCGCGCTTGGGCGAGAGCAGTACTAGGATGGGTGACCTCCTGGGAAGTCCTCGTGTTGCATCCCCTTTTTCTTAATTTTTTTTTCAATTTGGTTTTGGTCGGTGAGTATTAACTGATAAGCATGATATTTGTAAGGAAAATGTCCGGATTTTAAAATCCTATTTCTAAGGAACAATCGATTTAACAATGTTGCGTATCTAAGAAGAAGCGCTATTTGTTTTAAACTAGGAGTCGCTTTAGAAAATAGCATTTATTGATGTTGACCGTGTGCAGTTAATTGTGTTTATGTAAATTTTGTCCGTGATGTGTATTAAATGAAAACGTGATTCGTGAAAAGTAAAAGTATTTTTCGACCTAAAAAGAAGCGTGATTTGGTTTTTATAAGAGACGTTTAAGAAAATAGATCTAAACGTTACAGGGATCCTGTAGTTTCGAAATTCCAAGATTGCATTTATTGTTGTTGACCACACATACGCCCGTGATATTTTGTTTGTATTTATTTAAATTTTGTTTGCAATGTGTATTAAATGAAAGCGCGATTCATGCATAGTACGCTTCTTTAATTCAAAGTTAATAAATAGTTTCCTTATCTAGTGAGATTTTCGGTTATGCTGGGTTATATACATTGGTCGTGCAGTACTTAACGGATGCGATCATACCAGCACTAATGCACCGGATCCCATCAGAACTCCGCAGCTAAGCGTGCTTGGGCGAGAGTAGTACTAGGATGGGTGACCTCCTGGAAAGTCCTCGTGTTGCATCCCCTTTTTCTTAATTTTTTTTTCAATTTCATTTTGGTTTTGGTCGGTGAGTATTAACTGATAAGCATGATATTTGTAAGGAAAATGTCCGGATTTTAAAATCCTATTTCTAAGGAACAATCGATTTAACAATGTTGCGGATCTAAGAAGAAGCGCTATTTGTTTTAAACTAGGAGTCGCTTTAGAAAATAGCATTTATTGATGTTGACCGTGTGCAGTTAATTGTGTTTATGTAAATTTTGTCCGTGATGTGTATTAAATGAAAACGTGATTCGTGAAAAGTAAAAGTATTTTTCGACCTAAAAAGAAGCGTGATTTGGTTTTTATAAGAGACGTTTAAGAAAATATATCTAAACGTTACAGGGATCCTGTAGTTTCGAAATTCCAAGATTGCATTTATTGTTGTTGACCACACATACGCCCGTGATATTTTGTTTGTATTTATTTAAATTTTGTTTGCAATGTGTATTAAATGAAAGCGCGATTCATGCATAGTACGCTTCTTTAATTCAAAGTTAATAAATAGTTTCCTTATCTAGTGAGATTTTCGGTTATGCTGGGTTATATACATTGGTCGTGCAGTACTTAATGGATGCGATCATACCCGCACTAATGCACCGGATCCCATCAGAACTCCGCAGTTAAGCGCGTTTGGGCGAGAGCAGTACTAGGATGGGTGACCTCCTGTGAAGTCCTCGTGTTGCATCCCCTTTTTCTTAATTTTTTTTTTCAATTTCATTTTGGTTTTGGTCGGTGAGTATTAACTGATAAGCATGATATTTGTAAGGAAAATTTCCGGATTTTAAAATCCTATTTCTAAGGAACAATCGATTTAACAATGTTGCGGATCTAAGAAGAAGCGCTATTTGTTTTAAACTAGGAGTCGCTTTAGAAAATAGCATTTATTGATGTTGACCGTGTGCAGTTAATTGTGTTTATGTAAATTTTGTCCGTGATGTGTATTAAATGAAAACGTGATTCGTGAAAAGTAAAAGTATTTTTCGACCTAAAAAGAAGCGTGATTTGGTTTTTATAAGAGACGTTTAAGAAAATATATCTAAACGTTACAGGGATCCTGTAGTTTCGAAATTCCAAGATTGCATTTATTGTTGTTGACCACACATACGCCCGTGATATTTTGTTTGTATTTATTTAAATTTTGTTTGCAATGTGTATTAAATGAAAGCGCGATTCATGCATAGTACGCTTCTTTAATTCAAAGTTAATAAATAGTTTCCTTATCTAGTGAGATTTTCGGTTATGCTGGGTTATATACATTGGTCGTGCAGTACTTAATGGATGCGATCATACCCGCACTAATGCACCGGATCCCATCAGAACTCCGCAGTTAAGCGCGTTTGGGCGAGAGCAGTACTAGGATGGGTGACCTCCTGTGAAGTCCTCGTGTTGCATCCCCTTTTTCTTAATTTTTTTTTTCAATTTCATTTTGGTTTTGGTCGGTGAGTATTAACTGATAAGCATGATATTTGTAAGGAAAATTTCCGGATTTTAAAATCCTATTTCTAAGGAACAATCGATTTAACAATGTTGCGGATCTAAGAAGAAGCGCTATTTGTTTTAAACTAGGAGTCGCTTTAGAAAATAGCATTTATTGATGTTGACCGTGTGCAGTTAATTGTGTTTATGTAAATTTTGTCCGTGATGTGTATTAAATGAAAACGTGATTCGTGAAAAGTAAAAGTATTTTTCGACCTAAAAAGAAGCGTGATTTGGTTTTTATAAGAGACGTTTAAGAAAATATATCTAAACGTTACAGGGATCCTGTAGTTTCGAAATTCCAAGATTGCATTTATTGTTGTTGACCACACATACGCCCGTGATATTTTGTTTGTATTTATTTAAATTTTGTTTGCAATGTGTATTAAATGAAAGCGCGATTCATGCATAGTACGCTTCTTTAATTCAAAGTTAATAAATAGTTTCCTTATCTAGTGAGATTTTCGGTTATGCTGGGTTATATACGTTGGTCGTGCAGTACTTAATGGATGCGATCATACCCGCACTAATGCACCGGATCCCATCAGAACTCCGCAGTTAAGCGCGTTTGGGCGAGAGCAGTACTAGGATGGGTGACCTCCTGGGAAGTCCTCGTGTTGCATCCCCTTTTTCTTAATTTTTTTTTTCAATTTCATTTTGGTTTTGGTCGGTGAGTATTAACTGATAAGCATGATATTTGTAAGGAAAATTTCCGGATTTTAAAATCCTATTTCTAAGGAACAATCGATTTAACAATGTTGCGGATCTAAGAAGAAGCGCTATTTGTTTTAAACTAGGAGTCGCTTTAGAAAATAGCATTTATTGATGTTGACCGTGTGCAGCTAATTGTGTTTATGTAAATTTTGTCCGTGATGTGTATTAAATGAAAACGTGATTCGTGAAAAGTAAAAGTATTTTTCGACCTAAAAAGAAGCGTGATTTGGTTTTTATAAGAGACGTTTAAGAAAATAGATCTAAACGTTATAGGGATCCTGTAGTTTCGAAATTCCAAGATTGCATTTATTGTTGTTGACCACACATACGCCCGTGATATTTTGTTTGTATTTATTTAAATTTTGTTTGCAATGTGTATTAAATGAAAGCGCGATTCATGCATAGTACGCTTCTTTAATTCAAAGTTAATAAATAGTTTCCTTATCTAGTGAGATTTTCGGTTATGCTGGGTTATATACGTTGGTCGTGCAGTACTTAATGGATGCGATCATACCCGCACTAATGCACCGGATCCCATCAGAACTCCGCAGTTAAGCGCGTTTGGGCGAGAGCAGTACTAGGATGGGTGACCTCCTGGGAAGTCCTCGTGTTGCATCCCCTTTTTCTTAATTTTTTTTTTCAATTTCATTTTGGTTTTGGTCGGTGAGTATTAACTGATAAGCATGATATTTGTAAGGAAAATTTCCGGATTTTAAAATCCTATTTCTAAGGAACAATCGATTTAACAATGTTGCGGATCTAAGAAGAAGCGCTATTTGTTTTAAACTAGGAGTCGCTTTAGAAAATAGCATTTATTGATGTTGACCGTGTGCAGCTAATTGTGTTTATGTAAATTTTGTCCGTGATGTGTATTAAATGAAAACGTGATTCGTGAAAAGTAAAAGTATTTTTCGACCTAAAAAGAAGCGTGATTTGGTTTTTATAAGAGACGTTTAAGAAAATAGATCTAAACGTTATAGGGATCCTGTAGTTTCGAAATTCCAAGATTGCATTTATTGTTGTTGACCACACATACGCCCGTGATATTTTGTTTGTATTTATTTAAATTTTGTTTGCAATGTGTATTAAATGAAAGCGCGATTCATGCATAGTACGCTTCTTTAATTCAAAGTTAATAAATAGTTTCCTTATCTAGTGAGATTTTCGGTTATGCTAGTTATATACATTGGTCGTGCAGTACTTAACGGATGCGTTCATACCAGCACTAATGCACCGGATCCCATCAGAACTCCGCAGGTAAGCGTGCTTGGGCGAGAGTAGTACTAGGATGGGTGACCTCCTGGGAAGTCCTCGTGTTGCATCCCCTTTTTCTTAACGGATTTTAAAATCCTATTTCTAAGGAACAATCGATTTAACAATGATGCGGATCTAAGAAGAAGCACTATTTGTTTTAAACTAGGAGTCGCTTTATGTAAATTTTGTCCGTGATGTGTATTAAATGAAAACGTGATTCGTGAAAAGTAAAATTATTTTTCGACCTAAAAAGAAGCGTGATTTGGTTTTTATAAGAGACGTTTAAGAAAATAGATCTAAACGTTACAGGGATCCTGTAGTTTCGAAATTCCAAGATTGCATTTATTGTTGTTGACCACACATACGCCCGTGATATTTTGTTTGTATTTATTTAAATTTTGTTTGCAATGTGTATTAAATGAAAGCGCGATTCATGCATAGTACGCTTCTTTAATTCAAAGTTAATAAATAGTTTCCTTATCTAGTGAGATTTTTGGTTATGCTGGGTTATATACATTGGTCGTGCAGTACTTAAGGGATGCGATCATACCAGCACTAATGCACCGGATCCCATCAGAACTCCGCGGCTAAGCGTGCTTGGGCGAGAGTAGTACTAGGATGGGTGACCTCCTAGGAAGTCCTCGTGTTGCATCCCCTTTTTCTTAATTTTTTTTTTTCAATTTCATTTTGGTTTTGGTCGGTGAGTATTAACTGATAAGCATGATATTTGTAAGGAAAATGTCCGGATTTTAAAATCCTATTTCTAAGGAACAATCGATTTAACAATGTTGCGGATCTAAGAAGAAGCGCTATTTGTTTTAAACTAGGAGTCGCTTTAGAAAATAGCATTTATTGATGTTGACCGTGTGCAGTTAATTGTGTTTATGTAAATTTTTTCCGTGATGTGTATTAAATGAAAACGTGATTCGTGAAAAGTAAAAGTATTTTTCGACCTAAAAAGAAGCGTGATTTGGTTTTTATAAGAGACGTTTAAGAAAATAGATCTAAACGTTACAGGGATCCTGTAGTTTCGAAATTCCAAGATTGCATTTATTGTTGTTGACCACACATACGCCCGTGATATTTTGTTTGTATTTATTTAAATTTTGTTTGCAATGTGTATTAAATGAAAGCGCGATTCATGCATAGTACGCTTCTTTAATTCAAAGTTAATAAATAGTTTCCTTATCTAGTGAGATTTTCGGTTATGCTGGGTTATATACATTGGTCGTGCAGTACTTAACGGATGCGATCATACCAGCACTAATGCACCGGATCACATCAGAACTCCGCAGTGAAGCGTGCTTGGGCGAGAGTAGTACTAGGATGGGTGACCTCCTGGGAAGTCCTCGTGTTGCATCCCCTTTTTCTTAATTTTTTTTTTCAATTTCATTTTGGTTTTGGTCGGTGAGTATTAACTGATAAGCATGATATTTGTAAGGAAAATGTCCGGATTTTAAAATCCTATTTCTAAGAAACAATCGATTTAACAATGTTGCGGATCTAAGAAGAAGCGCTATTTGTTTTAAACTAGGAGTCGCTTTAGAAAATAACATTTATTGATGTTGACCGTGTGCAGTTAATTGTGTTTATGTAAATTTTGTCCGTGATGTGTATTAAATGAAAACGTGATTCGTGAAAAATAAAAGTATTTTTCGACCTAAAAAGAAGCGTGATTTGGTTTTTATAAGAGACGTTTAAGAAAATAGATCTAAACGTTACAGGGATCCTGTAGTTTCGAATGAAGCGCTATTTGTTTTAAACTAGGAGTCACTTTAGAAAATAACCTTTATTGATGTTGACCGTGTGCAGTTAATTGTGTTTATGTAAATTTTGTCCGTGATGTGTATTAAATGAAAACGTGATTCGTGAAAAGTAAAAGTATTTTTCGACCTAAAAAGAAGCGTGATTTGGTTTTTATAAGAGACGTTTAAGAAAATAGATCTAAACGTTACAGGGATCCTGTAGTTTCGAAATTCCAAGATTGCATTTATTGTTGTTGACCACAGATACGCCCGTAATATTTTGTTTGTATTTATTTAAATTTTGTTTGCAATGTGTATTAAATGAAAGCGCGATTCATGCATAGTATGCTTCTTTAATTCAAAGTTAATAAATAGTTTCCTTATCTAGTGAGATTTTCGGTTATGCTGGGTTATATACATTGGTCGTGCAGTACTTAACGGATGCGATCATACCAGCACTAATGCACCGGATCCCATCAGAACTCCGCAGTGAAGCGTGCTTGAGCGAGAGTAGTACTAGGATGGGTGACCTCCTGCGAAGTCCTCGTGTTGCATCCCCTTTTTCTTAATTTTTTTATTTATTTTGGTTTTGGTTTTGGTCGGTGAGTATTAACTGATAAGCATGATATTTGTAAGGAAAATGTCCGGATTTTAAAATCCTATTTCTAAGGAACAATCGATTTAACAATGTTGCGGATCTAAGAAGAAGCGCTATTTGTTTTAAACTAGGAGTCGCTTTAGAAAATAGCATTTATTGATGTTGACCGTGTGCAGTTAATTGTGTTTATGTAAATTTTGTCCGTGATGTGTATTAAATGAAAACGTGTTTCGTGAAAAGTAAAAGTATTTTTCGACCTAAAAAGAAGCGTGATTTGGTTTTTATAAGAGACGTTTAAGAAAATAGATCTAAACGTTACAGGGATCCTGTAGTTTCGAAATTCCAAGATTGCATTTATTGTTGTTGACCACACATACGCCCGTGATATTTTGTTTGTATTTATTTAAATTTTGTTTGCAATGTGTATTAAATGAAAGCGCGATTCATGCATAGTACGCTTCTTTAATTCAAAGTTAATAAATAGTTTCCTTATTTAGTGAGATTTTCGGTTATGCTGGGTTATATACATTGGTCGTGCAGTACTTAACGGATGCGATCATACCAGCACTAATGCACCGGATCCCATCAGAACCCCGCAGTTAAGCGCGCTTGGGCGAGTGTAGTACTAGGATGGGTGACCTCCTGGGAAGTCCTCGTGTTGCATCCCCTTTTTCTTAATTTTTTTTTTCAATTTCATTTTGGTTTTGGTCGGTGAGTATTAACTGATAAGCATGATATTTGTAAGGAAAATGTCCGGATTTTAAAATCCTATTTCTAAGGAACAATCGATTTACCAATGTTGCGGATCTAAGAAGAAGCGCTATTTGTTTTAAACTAGGAGTCGCTTTAGAAAATAGCATTTATTGATGTTGACCGTGTGCAGTTAATTGTGTTTATGTAACTTTTGTCCGTGATGTGTATTAAATGAAAACGTGATTCGTGAAAAGTAAAAGTATTTTTCGACCTAAAAAGAAGCGTGATTTGGTTTTTATAAGAGACGTTTAAGAAAATAGATCTAAACGTTACAAGGATCCTGTAGTTTCGAAATTCCAAGATTGCATTTATTGTTGTTGACCACACATACGCCCGTGATATTTTGTTTGTATTTATTTAAATTTTGTTTGCAATGTGTATTAAATGAAAGCGCGATTCATGCATAGTACGCTTCTTTAATTCAAAGTTAATAAATAGTTTCCTTATCTAGTGAGATTTTCGGTTAAGCTGGGTTATATACATTGGTCGTGCAGTACTTAACGGATGCGATCATACCAGCACTAATGCACCGGATCCCATCAGAACTCCGCAGTGAAGCGTGCTTGGGCGAGAGTAGTACTAGGATGGGTGACCTGGGAAGTCCTCGTGTTGCATCCCCTTTTTCTTAACTGATAAGCATGATATTTGTAAGGAAAATGTCCGGATTTTAAAATCCTATTTCTAAGGAACAATCGATTTAACAATGTTGCGGATCTAAGAAGAAGCGCTATTTGTTGACCGTGTGCAGTTAATTGTGTTTATGTAAATTTTGTCCGTGATGTGTATTAAATGAAAGCGCTATTTGTTTTAAACTAGGAGTCGCTTTAGAAAATAACATTTATTGATGTTGACCGTGTGCAGTTAATTGTGTTTATGTAAATTTTGTCCGTGATGTGTATTAAATGAAAACGTGATTCGTGAAAAGTAAAAGTATTTTTCGACCTAAAAAGAAGCGTGATTTGGTTTTTATAAGAGACGTTTAAGAAAATAGATCTAAACGTTACAGGGATCCTGTAGTTTCGAATGAAGCGCTATTTGTTTTAAACTAGGAGTCGCTTTAGAAAATAACCTTTATTGATGTTGGCCGTGTGCAGTTAATTGTGTTTATGTAAATTTTGTCCGTGATGTGTATTAAATGAAAACGTGATTCGTGAAAAGTAAAAGTATTTTTCGACCTAAAAAGAAGCGTGATTTGGTTTTTATAAGAGACGTTTAAGAAAATAGATCTAAACGTTACAGGGATCCTGTAGTTTCGAAATTCCAAGATTGCATTTATTGTTGTTGACCACACATACGCCCGTGATATTTTGTTTGTATTTATTTAAATTTTGTTTGCAATGTGTATTAAATGAAAGCGCGATTCATGCATAGTACGCTTCTTTAATTCAAAGTTAATAAATAGTTTCCTTATCTAGTGAGATTTTCGGTTATGCTGGGTTATATACATTGGTCGTGCAGTACTTAACGGATGCGATCATACCAGCACTAATGCACCGGATCCCATCAGAACTCCGCAGCTAAGCGTGCTTGGGCGAGAGTAGTACTAGGATGGGTGACCTCCTGGAAAGTCCTCGTGTTGCATCCCCTTTTTCTTAATTTTTTTTCAATTTCATTTTGGTTTTGGTCGGTGAGTATTAACTGATAAGCATGATATTTGTAAGGAAAATGTCCGGATTTTAAAATCCTATTTCTAAGAAACAATCGATTTAACAATGTTGCGGATCTAAGAAGAAGCGCTATTTGTTTTAAACTAGGAGTCGCTTTAGAAAATAACATTTATTGATGTTGACCGTGTGCAGTTAATTGTGTTTATGTAAATTTTGTACGTGATGTGTATTAAATGAAAACGTGATTCGTGAAAAATAAAAGTATTTTTCGACCTAAAAAGAAGCGTGATTTGGTTTTTATAAGAGACGTTTAAGAAAATAGATCTAAACGTTACAGGGATCCTGTAGTTTCGAATGAAGCGCTATTTGTTTTAAACTAGGAGTCACTTTAGAAAATAACCTTTATTGATGTTGACCGTGTGCAGTTAATTGTGTTTATGTAAATTTTGTCCGTGATGTGTATTAAATGAAAACGTGATTCGTGAAAAGTAAAAGTATTTTTCAACCTAAAAAGAAGCGTGATTTGGTTTTTATAAGAGACGTTTAAGAAAATAGATCTAAACGTTACAGGGATCCTGTAGTTTCGAAATTCCAAGATTGCATTTATTGTTGTTGACCACAGATACGCCCGTAATATTTTGTTTGTATTTATTTAAATTTTGTTTGCAATGTGTATTAAATGAAAGCGCGATTCATGCATAGTACGCTTCTTTAATTCAAAGTTAATAAATAGTTTCCTTATCTAGTGAGATTTTCGGTTATGCTGGGTTATATACATTGGTCGTGCAGTACTTAACGGATGCGATCATACCAGCACTAATGCACCGGATCCTATCAGAACTCCGCAGTGAAGCGTGCTTGAGCGAGAGTAGTACTAGGATGGGTGACCTCCTGGGAAGTCCTCGTGTTGCATCCCCTTTTTCTTAATTTTTTTTTTCAATTTCATTTTGGTTTTGGTCGGTGAGTATTAACTGATAAGCATGATATTTGTAAGGAAAATGTCCGGATTTTAAAATCCTATTTCTAAGGAACAATCGATTTAACAATGTTGCGGATCTAAGAAGAAGCGCTATTTGTTTTAAACTAGGAGTCGCTTTCGAAAATAGCATTTATTGATGTTGACCGTGTGCAGTTAATTGTGTTTATGTAAATTTTGTCCGTGATGTGTATTAAATGAAAACGTGATTTTTGAAAAGTAAAAGTAATTTTCGACCTAAAAAGAAGCGTGATTTGGTTTTTATAAGAGACGTTTAAGAAAATAGATCTAAACGTTACAGGGATCATGTAGTTTCGAAATTCCAAGATTGCATTTATTGTTGTTGACCACACATACGCCTGTGATATTTTGTTTGTATTTATTTAAATTTTGTTTGCAATGTGTATTAAATGAAAGCGCGATTCATGCATAGTACGCTTCTTTAATTCAAAGTTAATAAATAGTTTCCTTATCTAGTGAGATTTTCGATTATGCTGGGTTATATACATTGGTCGTGCAGTACTTGACGGATGCTATCATACCAGCACTAATGCACCGGATCCCATCAGAACTCCGCAGAGAAGCGTGCTTGGGCGAGAGTAGTACTAGGATGGGTGACCTCCTGGGAAGTCCTCGTGTTGCATCCCCTTTTTCTTAATTTTTTTTTTCAATTTCATTTTGGTTTTGGTCGGTGAGTATTAACTGATAAGCATGATATTTGTAAGGAAAATGTCCGGATTTTAAAATCCTATTTCTAAGAAACAATCGATTTAACAATGTTGCGGATCTAAGAAGAAGCGCTATTTGTTTTAAACTAGGAGTCGCTTTAGAAAATAACATTTATTGATGTTGACCGTGTGCAGTTAATTGTGTTTATGTTAATTTTGTACGTGATGTGTATTAAATGAAAACGTGATTCGTGAAAAATAAAAGTATTTTTCGACCTAAAAAGAAGCGTGATTTGGTTTTTATAAGAGACGTTTAAGAAAATAGATCTAAACGTTACAGGGATCCTGTAGTTTCGAATGAAGCGCTATTTGTTTTAAACTAGGAGTCACTTTAGAAAATAACCTTTATTGATGTTGACCGTGTGCAGTTAATTGTGTTTATGTAAATTTTGTCCGTGATGTGTATTAAATGAAAACGTGATTCGTGAAAAGTAAAAGTATTTTTCAACCTAAAAAGAAGCGTGATTTGGTTTTTATAAGAGACGTTTAAGAAAATAGATCTAAACGTTACAGGGATCCTGTAGTTTCGAAATTCCAAGATTGCATTTATTGTTGTTGACCACAGATACGCCCGTAATATTTTGTTTGTATTTATTTAAATTTTGTTTGCAATGTGTATTAAATGAAAGCGCGATTCATGCATAGTACGCTTCTTTAATTCAAAGTTAATAAATAGTTTCCTTATCTAGTGAGATTTTCGGTTATGCTGGGTTATATACATTGGTCGTGCAGTACTTAACGGATGCGATCATACCAGCACTAATGCACCGGATCCTATCAGAACTCCGCAGTGAAGCGTGCTTGAGCGAGAGTAGTACTAGGATGGGTGACCTCCTGGGAAGTCCTCGTGTTGCATCCCCTTTTTCTTAATTTTTTTTTCAATTTCATTTTGGTTTTGGTCGGTGAGTATTAACTGATAAGCATGATATTTGTAAGGAAAATGTCCGGATTTTAAAATCCTATTTCTAAGGAACAATCGATTTAACAATGTTGCGGATCTAAGAAGAAGCGCTATTTGTTTTAAACTAGGAGTCGCTTTCGAAAATAGCATTTATTGATGTTGACCGTGTGCAGTTAATTGTGTTTATGTAAATTTTGTCCGTGATGTGTATTAAATGAAAACGTGTTTCGTGAAAAGTAAAAGTATTTTTCGACCTAAAAAGAAGCGTGATTTGGTTTTTATAAGAGACGTTTAAGAAAATAGATCTAAACGTTACAGGGATCCTGTAGTTTCGAAATTCCAAGATTGCATTTATTGTTGTTGACCACACATACGCCCGTGATATTTTGTTTGTATTTATTTAAATTTTGTTTGCAATGTGTATTAAATGAAAGCGCGATTCATGCATAGTACGCTTCTTTAATTCAAAGTTAATAAATAGTTTCCTTATCTAGTGAGATTTTCGGTTATGCTGGGTTATATACATTGGTCGTGCAGTACTTAACGGATGCGATCATACCAGCACTAATGCACCGGATCCCATCAGAACTCCGCAGATAAGCGTGCTTGGGCGAGAGTAGTACTAGAATGGGTGACCTCCTGGGAAGTCCTCGTGTTGCATCCCCTTTTTCTTAATTTTTTTTTTCAATTTCATTTTGGTTTTGGTCGGTGAGTATTAACTGATAAGCATGATATTTGTAAGGAAAATGTCCGGATTTTAAAATCCTATTTCTAAGGAACAATCGATTTAACAATGTTGCGGATCTAAGAAGAAGCGCTATTTGTTTTAAACTAGGAGTCGCTTTAGAAAATAGCATTTATTGATGTTGACCGTGTGCAGTTAATTGTGTTTATGTAAATTTTGTCCGTGATGTGTATTAAATGAAAACGTGATTCGTGAAAAGTAAAAGTATTTTTCGACCTAAAAAGAAGCGTGATTTGGTTTTTATAAGAGACGTTTAAGAAAATAGATCTAAACGTTACAGGGATCCTGTAGTTTCGAAATTCCATGATTGCATTTATTGTTGTTGATCACACATACGCCCGTGATATTTTGTTTGTATTTATTTAAATTTTGTTTGCAATGTGTATTAAATGAAAGCGCGATTCATGCATAGTACGCTTCTTTAATTCAAAGTTAATAAATAGTTTCCTTATCTAGTGAGATTTTCGGTTATGCTGGGTTATATACATTGGTCGGGCAGTACTTAACGGATGCGATCATACCAGCACTAATGCACCGGATCCATCAGAACTCCGCAGTTAAGCGTGCTTGGGCGAGAGTAGTACTAGGATGGGTGACCTCCTGCGAAGTCCTCGTGTTGCATCCCTTTTTTCTTAAATGATAAGCATGAATAAGGAAAATGTCCGGATTTTAAACTCCTATTTCTAAGGAACAATCGATTTAACAATGTTGCGGATCTAAGAAGAAGCGCTATTTGTTTTAAACTAGGAGTCGCTTTAGAAAATAGCATTTATTGATGTTGACCGTGTGCAGTTAATTGTGTTTATGTAAATTTTGTCCGTGATGTGTATTAAATGAAAACGTGATTCGTGAAAAGTAAAAGTATTTTTCGACCTAAAAAGAAGCGTGATTTTGTTTTTATAAGAGACGTTTAAGAAAATAGATCTAAACGTTACAGGGCTCCTGTAGTTTCGAAATTCCAAGATTGCATTTATTGTTGTTGACCACACATACGCCCGTGATATTTTGTTTGTATTTATTTAAATTTTGTTTGCAATGTGTATTAAATGAAAGCGCGATTCATGCATAGTACGCTTCTTTAATTCAAAGTTAATAAATAGTTTCCTTATCTAGTGAGATTTTCGGTTATGCTGGGTTATATACATTGGTCGTGCAGTACTTAACGGATGCGATCATACCAGCACTAATGCACCGGATCCCATCAGAACTCGGTAGTTAAGCGTGCTTGGGCGAGAGTAGTACTAGGATGGGTGACCTCATGGGAAGTCCTCGTGTTGCATCCCATTTTTCTTAATTTTTTTTTTCAATTTCGTTTTGGTCGGTCAGTATTAACTGATAAGCATGATATTTGTAAGGAAAATGTCCGGATTTTAAAATCCTATTTCTAAGGAACAATCGATTTAACAATGTTGCGGATCTAAGAAGAAGCGCTATTTGTTTTAAACTAGGAGTCGCTTTAGAAAATAGCATTTATTGATGTTGACCGTGTGCAGTTAATTGCGTTTATGTAAATTTTGTCCGTGATGTGTATTAAATGAAAACGTGATTCGTGAAAAGTAAAAGTATTTTTCGACCTAAAAAGAAGCGTGATTTGGTTTTTATAAGAGACGTTTAAGAAAATAGATCTAAACGTTACAGGGATCCTGTAGTTTCGAAATTCCAAGATTGCATTTATTGTTGTTGACCACACATACGCCCGTGATATTTTGTTTGTATTTATTTAAATTTTGTTTGCAATGTGTATTAAATGAAAGCGCGATTCATGCATAGTACGCTTCTTTAATTCAAAGTTAATAAATAGTTTCCTTATCTAGTGAGATTTTCGGTTATGCTGGGTTATATACATTGGTCGTGCAGTACTTAGCGGATGCGATCATACCAGCACTAATGCACCGGATCCCATCAGAACTCCGCAGTGAAGCGTGCTTGGGCGAGAGTAGTACTAGGATGGGTGACCGCCTGGGAAGTCCTCGTGTTGCATCCCCTTTTTCTTAATTTTTTTTTTCAATTTGGTTTTGGTCGGTGAGTATTAACTCATAAGCATGATATTTGTAAGGAAAATGTCCGGATTTTAAAATCCTATTTCTAAGGAACAATCGATTTAACAATGTTGCGTATCTAAGAAGAAGCGCTATTTGTTTTAAACTAGGAGTCGCTTTAGAAAATAGCATTTATTGATGTTGACCGTGTGCAGTTAATTGTGTTTATGTAAATTTTGTCCGTGATGTGTATTAAATGAAAACGTGATTCGTGAAAAGTAAAAGTATTTTTCGACCTAAAAAGAAGCGTGATTTGGTTTTTATAAGAGACGTTTAAGAAAATAGATCTAAACGTTACAGGGATCATGTAGTTTCGAAATTCCAAGATTGCATTTATTGTTGTTGACCACACATACGCCCGTGATATTTTGTTTGTATTTATTTAAATTTTGTTTGCAATGTGTATTAAATGAAAGCGCGATTCATGCATAGTACGCTTCTTTAATTCAAAGTTAATAAATAGTTTCCTTATCTAGTGAGATTTTCGGTTATGCTGGGTTATATACATTGGTCGTGCAGTACTTAACGGATGCGATCATACCAGCACTAATGCACTGGATCCATCAGAACTCCGCAGTTAAGCGTGCTTGGGCGAGAGTAGTACTAGGATGGGTGACCTCTTGGGAAGTCCTCGTGTTGCATCCCTTTTTTCTTAAATGATAAGCATGAATAAGGAAAATGTCCGGATTTTAAACTCCTATTTCTAAGGAACAATCGATTTAACAATGTTGCGGATCTAAGAAGAAGCGCTATTTGTTTTAAACTAGGAGTCGCTTTAGAAAATAGCATTTATTGATGTTGACCGTGTGCAGTTAATTGTGTTTATGTAAATTTTGTCCGTGATGTGTATTAAACGAAAACAAATTTTGTCCGTGATGTGTATTAAACGAAAACGTGATTCGTGAAAAGTAAAAGTATTTTTCGACCTAAAAAGAAGCGTGATTTGGTTTTTATAAGAGACGTTTAAGAAAATAGATCTAAACGTTACAGGGCTCCTGTAGTTTCGAAATTCCAAGATTGCATTTATTGTTGTTGACCACACATACGCCCGTGATATTTTGTTTGTATTTACTTAAATTTTGTTTGCAATGTGTATTAAATGAAAGCGCGATTCATGCATAGTACGCTTCTTTAATTCAAAGTTAATAAATAGTTTCCTTAGTGAGATTTTCGGTTATGCTGGGTTATATACATTGGTCGTGCAGTACTTAACGGATGCGATCATACCAGCACTAATGCACCGGATCCCATCAGAACTCCGCAGTGAAGCGTGCTTGGGCGAGAGTAGTACTAGGATGGGTGACCTCCTGGGAAGTCCTCGTGTTGCATCCCCTTTTTCTTAATTTTTTTTTTCAATTTGGTTTTGGTCGGTGAGTATTAACTGATAAGCATGATATTTGTAAGGAAAATGTCCGGATTTTAAAATCCTATTTCTAAGGAACAATCGATTTAACAATGTTGCGTATCTAAGAAGAAGCGCTATTTGTTTTAAACTAGGAGTCGCTTTAGAAAATAGCATTTATTGATGTTGACCGTGTGCAGTTAATTGTGTTTATGTAAATTTTGTCCGTGATGTGTATTAAATGAAAACGTGATTCGTGAAAAGTAAAAGTATTTTTCGACCTAAAAAGAAGCGTGATTTGGTTTTTATAAGAGACGTTTAAGAAAATAGATCTAAACGTTACAGGGATCCTGTAGTTTCGAAATTCCAAGATTGCATTTATTGTTGTTGACCACACATACGCCCGTGATATTTTGTTTGTATTTATTTAAATTTTGTTTGCAATGTGTATTAAATGAAAGCGCGATTCATGCATAGTACGCTTCTTTAATTCAAAGTTAATAAATAGTTTCCTTATCTAGTGAGATTTTCGGTTATGCTGGGTTATATACATTGGTCGTGCAGTACTTAACGGATGCGATCATACTAGCACTAATACACCGGATCCCATCAGAACTCCGCAGTTAAACTTGCTTGGGCGAGAGTAGTACTAGGATGGGTGACCTCCTGGGAAGTCCTCGTGTTGGATCCCCTTTTTCTTAATTTTTTTTTCAATTTCATTTTGGTTTTGGTCGGTGAGTATTAACTGATAAGCATGATATTTGTAAGGAAAATGTCCGGATTTTAAAATCCTATTTCTAAGGAACAATCGATTTAACAATGTTGCGGATCTAAGAAGAAGCGCTATTTGTTTTAAACTAGGAGTCGCTTTAGAAAATAGCATTTATTGATGTTGACCGTGTGCAGTTAATTGTGTTTATGTAAATTTTGTCCGTGATGTGTATTAAATGAAAACGTGATTCGTGAAAAGTAAAAGTATTTTTCGACCTAAAAAAAAGCGTGATTTGGTTTTTATAAGAGACGTTTAAGAAAATAGATCTAAACGTTACAGGGATCCTGTAGTTTCGAAATTCCAAGATTGCATTTATTGTTGTTGACCACACATACGCCCGTGATATTTTGTTTGTATTTACTTAAATTTTGTTTGCAATGTGTATTAAATGAAAGCGCGATTCATGCATAGTACGCTTCTTTAATTCAAAGTTAATAAATAGTTTCCTTATCTAGTGAGATTTTTGGTTATGCTGGGTTATATACATTGGTCGTGCAGTACTTAGCGGATGCGATCATACCAGCACTAATGCACCGGATCCCATCAGAACTCCGCAGTTAAGCGTGCTTGGGCGAGAGTAGTACTAGGATGGGTGATCTCTTGGGAAGTCCTCGTGTTGCATCCCCTTTTTCTTAATTTTTTTTTTCAATTTGGTTTTGGTCGGTGAGTATTAACTGATAAGCATGATATTTGTAAGGAAAATGTCCGGATTTTAAAATCCTATTTCTAAGGAACAATCGATTTAACAATGTTGCGTATCTAAGAAGAAGCGCTATTTGTTTTAAACTAGGAGTCGCTTTAGAAAATAGCATTTATTGATGTTGACCGTGTGCAGTTAATTGTGTTTATGTAAATTTTGTCCGTGATGTGTATTAAATGAAAACGTGATTCGTGAAAAGTAAAAGTATTTTTCGACCTAAAAAGAAGCGTGATTTGGTTTTTATAAGAGACGTTTAAGAAAATAGATCTAAACGTTACAGGGATCATGTAGTTTCGAAATTCCAAGATTGCATTTATTGTTGTTGACCACACATACGCCCGTGATATTTTGTTTGTATTTATTTAAATTTTGTTTGCAATGTGTATTAAATGAAAGCGCGATTCATGCATAGTACGCTTCTTTAATTCAAAGTTAATAAATAGTTTCCTTATCTAGTGAGATTTTCGGTTATGCTGGGTTATATACATTGGTCGTGCAGTACTTAACGGATGCGATCATACCAGCACTAATGCACCGGATCCCATCAGAACTCCGCAGATAAGCGTGCTTGGGCGAGAGTAGTACTAGGATGGGTGACCTCCTGGAAAGTCCTCGTGTTGCATCCCCTTTTTCTTAATTTTTTTTTCAATTTCATTTTGGTTTTGGTCGGTGAGTATTAACTGATAAGCATGATATTTGTAAGGAAAATGTCCGGATTTTAAAATCCTATTTCTAAGGAACAATCGATTTAACAATGTTGCGGATCTAAGAAGAAGCGCTATTTGTTTTAAACTAGGAGTCGCTTTAGAAAATAGCATTTATTGATGTTGACCGTGTGCAGTTAATTGTGTTTATGTAAATTTTGTCCGTGATGTGTATTAAATGAAAACGTGATTCGTGAAAAGTAAAAGTATTTTTCGACCTAAAAAGAAGCGTGATTTGGTTTTTATAAGAGACGTTTAAGAAAATATATCTAAACGTTACAGGGATCCTGTAGTTTCGAAATTCCAAGATTGCATTTATTGTTGTTGACCACACATACGCCCGTGATATTTTGTTTGTATTTATTTAAATTTTGTTTGCAATGTGTATTAAATGAAAGCGCGATTCATGCATAGTACGCTTCTTTAATTCAAAGTTAATAAATAGTTTCCTTATCTAGTGAGATTTTCGGTTATGCTGGGTTATATACATTGGTCGTGCAGTACTTAATGGATGCGATCATACCCGCACTAATGCACCGGATCCCATCAGAACTCCGCAGTTAAGCGCGTTTGGGCGAGAGCAGTACTAGGATGGGTGACCTCCTGGGAAGTCCTCGTGTTGCATCCCCTTTTTCTTAATTTTTTTTTCAATTTCATTTTGGTTTTGGTCGGTGCGTATTAACTGATAAGCATGATATTTGTAAGGAAAATGTCCGGATTTTAAAATCCTATTTCTAAGGAACAATCGATTTAACAATGTTGCGGATCTAAGAAGAAGCGCTATTTGTTTTAAACTAGGAGTCGCTTTAGAAAATAGCATTTATTGATGTTGACCGTGTGCAGTTAATTGTGTTTATGTAAATTTTGTCCGTGATGTGTATTAAATGAAAACGTGATTCGTGAAAAGTAAAAGTATTTTTCGACCTAAAAAGAAGCGTGATTTGGTTTTTATAAGAGACGTTTAAGAAAATATATCTAAACGTTACAGGGATCCTGTAGTTTCGAAATTCCAAGATTGCATTTATTGTTGTTGACCACACATACGCCCGTGATATTTTGTTTGTATTTATTTAAATTTTGTTTGCAATGTGTATTAAATGAAAGCGCGATTCATGCATAGTACGCTTCTTTAATTCAAAGTTAATAAATAGTTTCCTTATCTAGTGAGATTTTCGGTTATGCTGGGTTATATACATTGGTCGTGCAGTACTTAATGGATGCGATCATACCCGCACTAATGCACCGGATCCCATCAGAACTCCGCAGTTAAGCGCGTTTGGGCGAGAGCAGTACTAGGATGGGTGACCTCCTGGGAAGTCCTCGTGTTGCATCCCCTTTTTCTTAATTTTTTTTTTCAATTTCATTTTGGTTTTGGTCGGTGAGTATTAACTGATAAGCATGATATTTGTAAGGAAAATTTCCGGATTTTAAAATCCTATTTCTAAGGAACAATCGATTTAACAATGTTGCGGATCTAAGAAGAAGCGCTATTTGTTTTAAACTAGGAGTCGCTTTAGAAAATAGCATTTATTGATGTTGACCGTGTGCAGTTAATTGTGTTTATGTAAATTTTGTCCGTGATGTGTATTAAATGAAAACGTGATTCGTGAAAAGTAAAAGTATTTTTCGACCTAAAAAGAAGCGTGATTTGGTTTTTATAAGATACGTTTAAGAAAATAGATCTAAACGTTATAGGGATCCTGTAGTTTCGAAATTCCAAGATTGCATTTATTGTTGTTGACCACACATACGCCCGTGATATTTTGTTTGTATTTATTTAAATTTTGTTTGCAATGTGTATTAAATGAAAGCGCGATTCATGCATAGTACGCTTCTTTAATTCAAAGTTAATAAATAGTTTCCTTATCTAGTGAGATTTTCAGTTATGCTAGTTATATACATTGGTCGTGCAGTACTTAACGGATGCGATCATACCAGCACTAATGCACCGGATCCCATCAGAACTCCACAGGTAAGCGTGCTTGGGCGAGAGTAGTACTAGGATGGGTGACCTCCTGGGAAGTCCTCGTGTTGCATCCCCTTTTTCTTAACGGATTTTAAAATCCTATTTCTAAGGAACAATCGATTTAACAATGTTGCGGATCTAAGAAGAAGCACTATTTGTTTTAAACTAGGAGTCGCTTTATGTGTATTAAATGAAAACGTGATTCGTGAAAAGTAAAATTATTTTTCGACCTAAAAAGAAGCGTGATTTGGTTTTTATAAGAGACGTTTAAGAAAATAGATCTAAACGTTACAGGGATCCTGTAGTTTCAAAATTCCAAGATTGCATTTATTGTTGTTGACCACACATACGCCCGTGATATTTTGTTTGTATTTATTTAAATTTTGTTTGCAATGTGTATTAAATGAAAGCGCGATTCATGCATAGTACGCTTCTTTAATTCAAAGTTAATAAATAGTTTCCTTATCTAGTGAGATTTTCGGTTATGCTGGGTTATATACATTGGTCGTGCAGTACTTAAGGGATGCGATCATACCAGCACTAATGCACCGGATCCCATCAGAACTCCGCGGCTAAGCGTGCTTGGGCGAGAGTAGTACTAGGATGGGTGACCTCCTAGGAAGTCCTCGTGTTGCATCCCCTTTTTCTTAATTTTTTTTTTCAATTTCATTTTGGTTTTGGTCGGTGAGTATTAACTGATAAGCATGATATTTGTAAGGAAAATGTCCGGATTTTAAAATCCTATTTCTAAGGAACAATCGATTTAACAATGTTGCGGATCTAAGAAGAAGCGCTATTTGTTTTAAACTAGGAGTCGCTTTAGAAAATAGCATTTATTGATGTTGACCGTGTGCAGTTAATTGTGTTTATGTAAATTTTGTCCGTGATGTGTATTAAATGAAAACGTGATTCGTGAAAAGTAAAAGTATTTTTCGACCTAAAAAGAAGCGTGATTTGGTTTTTATAAGAGACGTTTAAGAAAATAGATCTAAACGTTACAGGGATCCTGTAGTTTCGAAATTCCAAGATTGCATTTATTGTTGTTGACCACACATACGCCCGTGATATTTTGTTTGTATTTATTTAAATTTTGTTTGCAATGTGTATTAAATGAAAGCGCGATTCATGCATAGTACGCTTCTTTAATTCAAAGTTAATAAATAGTTTCCTTATGAGATTTTCGGTTATGCTGGGTTATATACATTGGTCGTGCAGTACTTAACGGATGCGATCATACCAGCACTAATGCACCGGATCCCATCAGAACTCCGCAGTGAAGCGTGCTTGGGCGAGAGTAGTACTAGGATGGGTGACCTCCTGGGAAGTCCTCGTGTTGCATCCCCTTTTTCTTAATTTTTTTTTTCAATTTCATTTTGGTTTTGGTCGGTGAGTATTAACTGATAAGCATGATATTTGTAAGGAAAATGTCCGGATTTTAAAATCCTATTTCTAAGAAACAATCGATTTAACAATGTTGCGGATCTAAGAAGAAGCGCTATTTGTTTTAAACTAGGAGTCGCTTTAGAAAATAACATTTATTGATGTTGACCGTGTGCAGTTAATTGTGTTTATGTAAATTTTGTACGTGATGTGTATTAAATGAAAACGTGATTCGTGAAAAATAAAAGTATTTTTCGACCTAAAAAGAAGCGTGATTTGGTTTTTATAAGAGACGTTTAAGAAAATAGATCTAAACGTTACAGGGATCCTGTAGTTTCGAATGAAGCGCTATTTGTTTTAAACTAGGAGTCACTTTAGAAAATAACCTTTATTGATGTTGACCGTGTGCAGTTAATTGTGTTTATGTAAATTTTGTCCGTGATGTGTATTAAATGAAAACGTGATTCGTGAAAAGTAAAAGTATTTTTCGACCTAAAAAGAAGCGTGATTTGGTTTTTATAAGAGACGTTTAAGAAAATAGATCTAAACGTTACAGGGATCCTGTAGTTTCGAAATTCCAAGATTGCATTTATTGTTGTTGACCACAGATACGCCCGTAATATTTTGTTTGTATTTATTTAAATTTTGTTTGCAATGTGTATTAAATGAAAGCGCGATTCATGCATAGTACGCTTCTTTAATTTAAAGTTAATAAATAGTTTCCTGATTTTCGGTTATGCTGGGTTATATACATTGGTCGTGCAGTACTTAACGGATGCGATCATACCAGCACTAATGCACCGGATCCCATCAGAACTCCGCAGTGAAGCGTGCTTGAGCGAGAGTAGTACTAGGATGGGTGACCTCCTGCGAAGTCCTCGTGTTGCATCCCCTTTTTCTTAATTTTTTTTTTCATTTTGGTTTTGGTTTTGGTCGGTGAGTATTAACTGATAAGCATGATATTTGTAAGGAAAATGTCCGGATTTTAAAATCCTATTTCTAAGGAACAATCGATTTAACAATGTTGCGGATCTAAGAAGAAGCGCTATTTGTTTTAAACTAGGAGTCGCTTTAGAAAATAGCATTTATTGATGTTGACCGTGTGCAGTTAATTGTGTTTATGTAAATTTTGTCCGTGATGTGTATTAAATGAAAACGTGTTTCGTGAAAAGTAAAAGTATTTTTCGACCTAAAAAGAAGCGTGATTTGGTTTTTATAAGAGACGTTTAAGAAAATAGATCTAAACGTTACAGGGATCCTGTAGTTTCGAAATTCCAAGATTGCATTTATTGTTGTTGACCACACATACGCCCGTGATATTTTGTTTGTATTTATTTAAATTTTGTTTGCAATGTGTATTAAATGAAAGCGCGATTCATGCATAGTACGCTTCTTTAATTCAAAGTTAATAAATAGTTTCCTTATCTAGTGAGATTTTCGGTTATGCTGGGTTATATACATTGGTCGTGCAGTACTGAACGGATGCGATCATACCAGCACTAATGCACCGGATCCCATCAGAACCCCCCTGGGAAGTCCTCGTGTTGCATCCCCTTTTTCTTAATTTTTTTTTTCAATTTCATTTTGGTTTTGGTCGGTGAGTATTAACTGATAAGCATGATATTTGTAAGGAAAATGTCCGGATTTTAAAATCCTATTTCTAAGGAACAATCGATTTACCAATGTTGCGGATCTAAGAAGAAGCGCTATTTGTTTTAAACTAGGAGTCGCTTTAGAAAATAGCATTTATTGATGTTGACCGTGTGCAGTTAATTGTGTTTATGTAAATTTTGTCCGTGATGTGTATTAAATGAAAACGTGATTCGTGAAAAGTAAAAGTATTTTTCGACCTAAAAAGAAGCGTGATTTGGTTTTTATAAGAGACGTTTAAGAAAATAGATCTAAACGTTACAGGGATCCTGTAGTTTCGAAATTCCAAGATTGCATTTATTATTGTTGACCACAAATACGCCCGTGATATTTTGTTTGTATTTATTTAAATTTTGTTTGCAATGTGTATTAAATGAAAGCGCGATTCATGCATAGTACGCTTCTTTAATTCAAAGTTAATAAATAGTTTCCTTATCTAGTGAGATTTTCGGTTAAGCTCGGTTATATACATTGGTCGTGCAGTACTTAACGGATGCGATCATACCAGCACTAATGCACCGGATCCCATCAGAACTCCGCAGTGAAGCGTGCTTGGGCGAGAGTAGTACTAGGATGGGTGACCTGGGAAGTCCTCGTGTTGCATCCCCTTTTTCTTAACTGATAAGCATGATATTTGTAAGGAAAATGTCCGGATTTTAAAATCCTATTTCTAAGGAACAATCGATTTAACAATGTTGCGGATCTAAGAAGAAGCGCTATTTGTTGACCGTGTGCAGTTAATTGTGTTTATGTAAATTTTGTCCGTGATGTGTATTAAATGAAAGCGCTATTTGTTTTAAACTAGGAGTCGCTTTAGAAAATAACATTTATTGATGTTGACCGTGTGTAGTTAATTGTGTTTATGTAAATTTTGTCCGTGATGTGTATTAAATGAAAACGTGATTCGTGAAAAGTAAAAGTATTTTTCGACCTAAAAAGAAGCGTGATTTGGTTTTTATAAGAGACGTTTAAGAAAATAGATCTAAACGTTACAGGGATCCTGTAGTTTCGAATGAAGCGCTATTTGTTTTAAACTAGGAGTCGCTTTAGAAAATAACCTTTATTGATGTTGGCCGTGTGCAGTTAATTGTGTTTATGTAAATTTTGTCCGTGATGTGTATTAAATGAAAACGTGATTCGTGAAAAGTAAAAGTATTTTTCGACCTAAAAAGAAGCGTGATTTGGTTTTTATAAGAGACGTTTAAGAAAATAGATCTAAACGTTACAGGGATCCTGTAGTTTCGAAATTCCAAGATTGCATTTATTGTTGTTGACCACACATACGCCTGTAATATTTTGTTTGTATTTATTTAAATTTTGTTTGCAATGTGTATTAAATGAAAGCGCGATTCATGCATAGTACGCTTCTTTAATTCAAAGTTAATAAATAGTTTCCTTATCTAGTGAGATTTTCGATTATGCTGGGTTATATACATTTGGTCGTGCAGTTCTTGACGGATGCGATCATACCCGCACTAATGCACCGGATCCCATCAGAACTCCGCAGTGAAGCGTGCTTGGGCGAGAGTAGTACTAGGATGGGTGACCTCCTGGGAAGTCCTCGTGTTGCATCCCCTTTTTCTTAATTTTTTTTTTTCAATTTCATTTTGGTTTTGGTCGGTGAGTATTAACTGATAAGCATGATATTTGTAAGGAAAATGTCCGGATTTTAAAATCCTATTTCTAAGAAACAATCGATTTAACAATGTTGCGGATCTAAGAAGAAGCGCTATTTGTTTTAAACTAGGAGTCGCTTTAGAAAATAACATTTATTGATGTTGACCGTGTGCAGTTAATTGTGTTTATGTAAATTTTGTACGTGATGTGTATTAAATGAAAACGTGATTCGTGAAAAATAAAAGTATTTTTCGACCTAAAAAGAAGCGTGATTTGGTTTTTATAAGAGACGTTTAAGAAAATAGATCTAAACGTTACAGGGATCCTGTAGTTTCGAATGAAGCGCTATTTGTTTTAAACTAGGAGTCACTTTAGAAAATAACCTTTATTGATGTTGACCGTGTGCAGTTAATTGTGTTTATGTAAATTTTGTCCGTGATGTGTATTAAATGAAAACGTGATTCGTGAAAAGTAAAAGTATTTTTCAACCTAAAAAGAAGCGTGATTTGGTTTTTATAAGAGACGTTTAAGAAAATAGATCTAAACGTTACAGGGATCCTGTAGTTTCGAAATTCCAAGATTGCATTTATTGTTGTTGACCACAGATACGCCCGTAATATTTTGTTTGTATTTATTTAAATTTTGTTTGCAATGTGTATTAAATGAAAGCGCGATTCATGCATAGTACGCTTCTTTAATTCAAAGTTAATAAATAGTTTCCTTATCTAGTGAGATTTTCGGTTATGCTGGGTTATATACATTGGTCGTGCAGTACTTAACGGATGCGATCATACCAGCACTAATGCACCGGATCCCATCAGAACTCCGCAGTGAAGCGTGCTTGAGCGAGAGTAGTACTAGGATGGGTGACCTCCTGGGAAGTCCTCGTGTTGCATCCCCTTTTTCTTAATTTTCTTTTTCAATTTCATTTTGGTTTTGGTCGGTGAGTATTAACTGATAAGCATGATATTTGTAAGGAAAATGTCCGGATTTTAAAATCCTATTTCTAAGGAACAATCGATTTAACAATGTTGCGGATCTAAGAAGAAGCGCTATTTGTTTTAAACTAGGAGTCGCTTTCGAAAATAGCATTTATTGATGTTGACCGTGTGCAGTTAATTGTGTTTATGTAAATTTTGTCCGTGATGTGTATTAAATGAAAACGTGTTTCATGAAAAGTAAAAGTATTTTTCGACCTAAAAAGAAGCGTGATTTGGTTTTTATAAGAGACGTTTAAGAAAATAGATCTAAACGTTACAGGGATCCTGTAGTTTCGAAATTCCAAGATTGCATTTATTGTTGTTGACCACACATACGCCCGTGATATTTTGTTTGTATTTATTTAAATTTTGTTTGCAATGTGTATTAAATGAAAGCGCGATTCATGCATAGTACGTTTCTTCAATTCAAAGTTAATAAATAGTTTCCTTATCTAGTGAGATTTTCGGTTATGCTGGGTTATATACATTGGTCGTGCAGTACTTAACGGATGCGATCATACCAGCACTAATGCACCGGATCCCATCAGAACCCCGCAGTTAAGCGCGCTTGGGCGAGAGTAGTACTAGGATGGGTGACCTCCTGGGAAGTCCTCGTGTTGCATCCCCTTTTTCTTAATTTTTTTTTTCAATTTCATTTTGGTTTTGGTCGGTGAGTATTAACTGATAAGCATGATATTTGTAAGGAAAATGTCCGGATTTTAAAATCCTATTTCTAAGGAACAATCGATTTACCAATGTTGCGGATCTAAGAAGAAGCGTTATTTGTTTTAAACTAGGAGTCGCTTTAGAAAATAGCATTTATTGATGTTGACCGTGTGCAGTTAATTGTGTTTATGTAAATTTTGTCCGTGATGTGTATTAAATGAAAACGTGATTCGTGAAAAGTAAAAGTATTTTTCGACCTAAAAAGAAGCGTGATTTGGTTTTTATAAGAGACGTTTAAGAAAATAGATCTAAACGTTACAGGGATCCTGTAGTTTCGAAATTCCAAGATTGCATTTATTGTTGTTGACCACACATACGCCCGTGATATTTTGTTTGTATTTATTTAAATTTTGTTTGCAATGTGTATTAAATGAAAGCGCGATTCATGCATAGTACGCTTCTTTAATTCAAAGTTAATAAATTGTTTCCTTATCTAGTGAGATTTTCGGTTATGCTGGGTTATATACATTGGTCGTGCAGTACTTAACGGATGCGATCATACCAACACTAATGCACCGGATCCCATCAGAACTCCGCAGTGAAGCGTGCGTGGGCGAGAGTAGTACTAGGATGGGTGACCTCCTGGGAAGTCCTCATGTTGCATCCCCTTTTTCTTAATTTTTTTTTTCAATTTCATTTTGGTTTTGGTCGGTGAGTATTAACTGATAAGCATGATATTTGTAAGGAAAATGTCCGGATTTTAAAATCCTATTTCTAAGGAACAATCGATTTAACAATGTTGCGGATCTAAGAAGAAGCGCTATTTGTTTTAAACTAGGAGTCGCTTTAGAAAATAGCATTTATTGATGTTGACCGTGTGCAGTTAATTGTGTTTATGTAAATTTTGTCTGTGATGTGTATTAAATGAAAACGTGATTCGTGAAAAGTAAAAGTATTTTTCGACCTAAAAAGAAGCGTGATTTGGTTTTTATAAGAGACGTTTAAGAAAATAGATCTAAACGTTACAGGGATCCTGTAGTTTCGACATTCCAAGATTGCATTTATTGTTGTTGACCACACATACGCCCGTGATATTTTGTTTGTATTTATTTAAATTTTGTTTGCAATGTGTATTAAATGAAAGCGCGATTCATGCATAGTACGCTTCTTTAATTCAAAGTTAATAAATAATTTCCTTATCTAGTGAGATTTTCGGTTATGCTGGGTTATATACATTGGTCGTGCAGTACTTAACGGATGCGATCATACCAGCACTAATGCACCGGATCCCATCAGAACTCCGCAGATAAGCGCGCTTGGGCGAGAGTAGTACTAGGATGGGTGACCTCCTGGGATGTCCTCGTGTTGCATCCCCTTTTTCTTAATTTTTTTTTTCAATTTCATTTTGGTTTTGGTCGGTGAGTATTAACTGATAAGCATGATATTTGTAAGGAAAATGTCCGGATTTTAAAATCCTATTTCTAAGGAACAATCGATTTAACAATGTTGCGGATCTAAGAAGAAGCGCTATTTGTTTTAAACTAGGAGTCGCTTTAGAAAATAGCATTTATTGATGTTGACCGTGTGCAGTTAATTGTGTTTATGTAAATTTTTTCCGTGATGTGTATTAAACGAAAACGTGATTCGTGATAAGTAAAAGTATTTTTCGACCTAAAAAGAAGCGTGATTTGGTTTTTATAAGAGACGTTTAAGAAAATAGATCTAAACGTTACAGGGATCCTGTAGTTTCGAAATTCCAAGATTGCATTTATTGTTGTTGACCACACATACGCCCGTGATATTTTGTTTGTATTTATTTAAATTTTGTTTGCAATGTGTATTAAATGAAAGCGCGATTCATGCATAGTACGCTTCTTTAATTCAAAGTTAATAAATAGTTTCCTTATCTAGTGAGATTTTCGGTTATGCTGGGTTATATACATTGGTCGTGCAGTACTTAACGGATGCGATCATACCAGCACTAATGCACCGGATCCCATCAGAACTCGGTAGTTAAGCGTGCTTGGGCGAGAGTAGTACTAGGATGGGTGACCTCATGGGAAGTCCTCGTGTTGCATCCCATTTTTCTTAATTTTTTTTTTCAATTTCGTTTTGGTCGGTGAGTATTAACTGATAAGCATGATATTTGTAAGGAAAATGTCCGGATTTTAAAATCCTATTTCTAAGGAACAATCGATTTAACAATGTTGCGGATCTAAGAAGAAGCGCTATTTGTTTTAAACTAGGAGTCGCTTTAGAAAATAGCATTTATTGATGTTGACCGTGTGCAGTTAATTGTGTTTATGTAAATTTTGTCCGTGATGTGTATTAAATGAAAACGTGATTCGTGAAAAGTAAAAGTATTTTTCGACCTAAAAAGAAGCGTGATTTGGTTTTTATAAGAGACGTTTAAGAAAATAGATCTAAACGTTACAGGGATCCTGTAGTTTCGAAATTCCAAGATTGCATTTATTGTTGTTGACCACACATACGCCCGTGATATTTTGTTTGTATTTATTTAAATTTTGTTTGCAATGTGTATAAAATGAAAGCGCGATTCATGCATAGTACGCTTCTTTAATTCAAAGTTAATAAATAGTTTCCTTATCTAGTGAGATTTTCGGTTATGCTGGGTTATATACATTGGTCGTGCAGTACTTAACGGATGCGATTATACCAGCACTAATGCACCGGATCCCATCAGAACCCCGCAGTTAAGCGCGCTTGGGCGAGAGTAGTACTAGGATGGGTGACCTCCTGGGAAGTCCTTGTGTTGCATCCCCTTTTTCTTAATTTTTTTTTTCAATTTCATTTTGGTTTTGGTCGGTGAGTATTAACTGATAAGCATGATATTTGTAAGGAAAATGTCCGGATTTTAAAATCCTATTTCTAAGGAACAATCGATTTACCAATGTTGCGGATCTAAGAAGAAGCGCTATTTGTTTTAAACTAGGAGTCGCTTTAGAAAATAGCATTTATTGATGTTGACCGTGTGCAGTTAATTGTGTTTATGTAAATTTTGTCCGTGATGTGTATTAAATGAAAACGTGATTCGTGAAAAGTAAAAGTATTTTTCGACCTAAAAAGAAGCGTGATTTGGTTTTTATAAGAGACGTTTAAGAAAATAGATCTAAACGTTACAGGGATCCTGTAGTTTCGAAATTCCAAGATTGCATTTATTGTTGTTGACCACACATACGCCCGTGATATTTTGTTTGTATTTATTTAAATTTTGTTTGCAATATGTATTAAATGAAAGCGCGATTCATGCATAGTACGCTTCTTTAATTCAAAGTTAATAAATAGTTTCCTTATCTAGTGAGATTTTCGGTTATGCTGGGTTATATACATTGGTCGTGCAGTACTTAGCGGATGCGATCATACCAGCACTAATGCACCGGATCCCATCAGAACTCCGCAGTTAAGCGTGCTTGGGCGAGAGTAGTACTAGGATGGGTGTTGCATCCCCTTTTTCTTAATTTTTTTTCCAATTTGGTTTTGGTCGGTGAGTATTAACTGATAAGCATGATATTTGTAAGGAAAATGTCCGGATTTTAAAATCCTATTTCTAAGGAACAATCGATTTAACAATGTTGCGTATCTAAGAAGAAGCGCTATTTGTTTTAAACTAGGAGTCGCTTTAGAAAATAGCATTTATTGATGTTGACCGTGTGCAGTTAATTGAGTTTATGTAAATTTTGTCCGTGATGTGTATTAAATGAAAACATGATTCGTGAAAAGTAAAAGTATTTTTCGACCTAAAAAGAAGCGTGATTTGGTTTTTATAAGAGACGTTTAAGAAAATAGATCTAAACGTTACAAGGATCCTGTACTTTCGAAATTCCAAGATTGCATTTATTGTTGTTGACCACACATACGCCCGTGATATTTTGTTTGTATTTATTTAAATTTTGTTTGCAATGTGTATTAAATGAAAGCGCGATTCATGCATAGTACGCTTCTTTAATTCAAAGTTAATAAATAGTTTCCTTATCTAGTGAGATTTTCGGTTATGCTGGGTTATATACATTGGTCGTGCAGTACTTAACGGATGCGATCATACCAGCACTAATGCGCCGGATCCCATCAGAACTCCGCAGTTAAGCGTGTTTGGGCGAGAGTAGTACTAGGATGGGTGACCTCCTAGGAAGTCCTCGTGTTGCATCCCCTTTTTCTTAATTTTTTTTTTCAATTTCGTTTTGGTCGGTGAGTATTAACTGATAAGCATGATATTTGTAAGGAAAATGTCCGGATTTTAAAATCCTATTTCTAAGGAACAATCGATTTAACAATGTTGCGGATCTAAGAACAAGCGCTATTTGTTTTAAACTAGGAGTCGCTTTAGAAAATAGCATTTATTGATGTTGACCGTGTGCAGTTAATTGTGTTTATGTAAATTTTGTCCGTGATGTGTATTAAATGAAAACGTGATTCGTGAAAAGTAAAAGTATTTTTCGACCTAAAAAGAAGCGTGATTTGGTTTTTATAAGAGACGTTTAAGAAAATAGATCTAAACGTTACAGGGATCCTGTAGTTTCGAAATTCCAAGATTGCATTTATTGTTGTTGACCACACATACGCCCGTGATATTTTGTTTGTATTTATTTAAATTTTGTTTGCAATATGTATTAAATGAAAGCGCGATTCATGCATAGTACGCTTCTTTAATTCAAAGTTAATAAATAGTTTCCTTATCTAGTGAGATTTTCGGTTATGCTGGGTTATATACATTGGTCGTGCAGTACTTAGCGGATGCGATCATACCAGCACTAATGCACCGGATCCCATCAGAACTCCGCAGTTAAGCGTGCTTGGGCGAGAGTAGTACTAGGATGGGTGTTGCATCCCCTTTTTCTTAATTTTTTTTCCAATTTGGTTTTGGTCGGTGAGTATTAACTGATAAGCATGATATTTGTAAGGAAAATGTCCGGATTTTAAAATCCTATTTCTAAGGAACAATCGATTTAACAATGTTGCGTATCTAAGAAGAAGCGCTATTTGTTTTAAACTAGGAGTCGCTTTAGAAAATAGCATTTATTGATGTTGACCGTGTGCAGTTAATTGAGTTTATGTAAATTTTGTCCGTGATGTGTATTAAATGAAAACATGATTCGTGAAAAGTAAAAGTATTTTTCGACCTAAAAAGAAGCGTGATTTGGTTTTTATAAGAGACGTTTAAGAAAATAGATCTAAACGTTACAAGGATCCTGTACTTTCGAAATTCCAAGATTGCATTTATTGTTGTTGACCACACATACGCCCGTGATATTTTGTTTGTATTTATTTAAATTTTGTTTGCAATGTGTATTAAATGAAAGCGCGATTCATGCATAGTACGCTTCTTTAATTCAAAGTTAATAAATAGTTTCCTTATCTAGTGAGATTTTCGGTTATGCTGGGTTATATACATTGGTCGTGCAGTACTTAACGGATGCGATCATACCAGCACTAATGCGCCGGATCCCATCAGAACTCCGCAGTTAAGCGTGTTTGGGCGAGAGTAGTACTAGGATGGGTGACCTCCTAGGAAGTCCTCGTGTTGCATCCCCTTTTTCTTAATTTTTTTTTTCAATTTCGTTTTGGTCGGTGAGTATTAACTGATAAGCATGATATTTGTAAGGAAAATGTCCGGATTTTAAAATCCTATTTCTAAGGAACAATCGATTTAACAATGTTGCGGATCTAAGAACAAGCGCTATTTGTTTTAAACTAGGAGTCGCTTTAGAAAATAGCATTTATTGATGTTGACCGTGTGCAGTTAATTGTGTTTATGTAAATTTTGTCCGTGATGTGTATTAAATGAAAACGTGATTCGTGAAAAGTAAAAGTATTTTTCGACCTAAAAAGAAGCGTGATTTGGTTTTTATAAGAGACGTTTAAGAAAATAGATCTAAACGTTACAGGGATCCTGTAGTTTCGAAATTCCAAGATTGCATTTATTGTTGTTGACCACACATACGCCCGTGATATTTTGTTTGTATTTATTTAAATTTTGTTTGCAATATGTATTAAATGAAAGCGCGATTCATGCATAGTACGCTTCTTTAATTCAAAGTTAATAAATAGTTTCCTTATCTAGTGAGATTTTCGGTTATGCTGGGTTATATACATTGGTCGTGCAGTACTTAGCGGATGCGATCATACCAGCACTAATGCACCGGATCCCATCAGAACTCCGCAGTTAAGCGTGCTTGGGCGAGAGTAGTACTAGGATGGGTGTTGCATCCCCTTTTTCTTAATTTTTTTTCCAATTTGGTTTTGGTCGGTGAGTATTAACTGATAAGCATGATATTTGTAAGGAAAATGTCCGGATTTTAAAATCCTATTTCTAAGGAACAATCGATTTAACAATGTTGCGTATCTAAGAAGAAGCGCTATTTGTTTTAAACTAGGAGTCGCTTTAGAAAATAGCATTTATTGATGTTGACCGTGTGCAGTTAATTGAGTTTATGTAAATTTTGTCCGTGATGTGTATTAAATGAAAACGTGATTCGTGAAAAGTAAAAGTATTTTTCGACCTAAAAAGAAGCGTGATTTGGTTTTTATAAGAGACGTTTAAGAAAATAGATCTAAACGTTACAAGGATCCTGTAGTTTCGAAATTCCAAGATTGCATTTATTGTTGTTGACCACACATACGCCCGTGATATTTTGTTTGTATTTATTTAAATTTTGTTTGCAATGTGTATTAAATGAAAGCGCGATTCATGCATAGTACGCTTCTTTAATTCAAAGTTAATAAATAGTTTCCTTATCTAGTGAGATTTTCGGTTATGCTGGGTTATATACATTGGTCGTGCAGTACTTAACGGATGCGATCATACCAGCACTAATGCGCCGGATCCCATCAGAACTCCGCAGTTAAGCGTGTTTGGGCGAGAGTAGTACTAGGATGGGTGACCTCCTAGGAAGTCCTCGTGTTGCATCCCCTTTTTCTTAATTTTTTTTTTCAATTTCGTTTTGGTCGGTGAGTATTAACTGATAAGCATGATATTTGTAAGGAAAATGTCCGGATTTTAAAATCCTATTTCTAAGGAACAATCGATTTAACAATGTTGCGGATCTAAGAACAAGCGCTATTTGTTTTAAACTAGGAGTCGCTTTAGAAAATAGCATTTATTGATGTTGACCGTGTGCAGTTAATTGTGTTTATGTAAATTTTGTCCGTGATGTGTATTAAATGAAAACGTGATTCGTGAAAAGTAAAAGTATTTTTCGACCTAAAAAGAAGCGTGATTTGGTTTTTATAAGAGACGTTTAAGAAAATAGATCTAAACGTTACAGGGATCCTGTAGTTTCGAAATTCCAAGATTGCATTTATTGTTGTTGACCACACATACGCCCGTGATATTTTGTTTGTATTTATTTAAATTTTGTTTGCAATGTGTATTAAATGAAAGCGCGATTCATGCATAGTACGCTTCTTTAATTCAAAGTTAATAAATAGTTTCCTTATCTAGTGAGATTTTCGGTTATGTTGGGTTATATACATTGGTCGTGCAGTACTTAACGGATGCGATCATACCAGCACTAATGCACCGGATCCCATCAGAACCCCGCAGTTAAGCGCGATTGGGCGAGAGTAGTACTAGGATGGGTGACCTCCTGGGAAGTCCTCTTGTTGCATCCCCTTTTTCTTAATTTTTTTTTCCAATTTCATTTTGGTTTTGGTCGGTGAGTATTAACTGATAAGCATGATATTTGTAAGGAAAATGTCCGGATTTTAAAATCCTATTTCTAAGGAACAATCGATTTACCAATGTTGCGGATCTAAGAAGAAGCGCTATTTGTTTTAAACTAGGAGTCGCTTTAGAAAATAGCATTTATTGATGTTGACCGTGTGCAGTTAATTGTGTTTATGTAAATTTTGTCCGTGATGTGTATTAAATGAAAACGTGATTCGTGAAAAGTAAAAGTATTTTTCGACCTAAAAAGAAGCGTGATTTGGTTTTTATAAGAGACGTTTAAGAAAATAGTTCTAAACGTTACAGGGATCCTGTAGTTTCGAAATTCCAAGATTGCATTTATTGTTGTTGACCACAGATACGCCCGTAATATTTTGTTTGTATTTATTTAAATTTTGTTTGCAATGTATATTAAATGAAAGCGCGATTCATGCATAGTACGCTTCTTTAATTCAAAGTTAATAAATAGTTTCCTTATCTAGTGAGATTTTCGGTTATGCTGGGTGATATACATTGGTCGTGCAGTACTTAACGGATGCGATCATACCAGCACTAATGCACCGGATCCCATCAGAACTCCGCAGATCAGCGTGCTTGGGCGAGAGTAGTACTAGGATGGGTGACCTCCTGGGAAGTCCTCGTGTTGCATCCCCTTTTTCTTAAATGATAAGCATGAATAAGGAAAATGTCCGGATTTTAAAATCCTATTTCTAAGGAACAATCGATTTAACAATGTTGCGGATCTAAGAAGAAGCGCTATTTGTTTTAAACTAGGAGTCGCTTTAGAAAATAGCATTTATTGATGTTGACCGTGTGCAGTTAATTGTGTTTATGTAAATTTTGTCCGTGATTTGTATTAAATAAAAACGTGATTCGTGAAAAGTAAAAGTATTTTTCGACCTAAAAAGAAGCGTGATTTGGTTTTTATAAGAGACGTTTAAGAAAATAGATCTAAACGTTACAGGGATCCTGTAGTTTCGAAATTCCAAGATTGCATTTATTGTTGTTGACCACACATACGCCCGTGATATTTTGTTTGTATTTATTTAAATTTTGTTTGCAATGTGTATTAAATGAAAGCGCGATTCATGCATAGTACGCTTCTTTAATTCAAAGTTAATAAATAGTTTCCTTATCTAGTGAGATTTTCGGTTATGCTGGGTTATATACATTGGTCGTGCAGTACTTAACGAATGCGATCATACCAGCACTAATGCACCGGATCCCATCAGAACTCCGCAGTGAAGCTGGCTTGGGCGAGAGTAGTACTAGGATGGGTGACCTCCTGGGAAGTCCTCGTGTTGCATCCCCTTTTTCTTAATTTTTTTTTTCAATTTCATTTTGGTTTTGGTCGGTGAGTATTAACTAATAAGCATGATATTTGTAAGAAAAATATCCGGATTTTAAAATCCTATTTCTAAGGAACAATCGATTTAACAATGTTGCGGATCTAAGAAGAAGCGCTATTTGTTTTAAACTAGGAGTCGCTTTAGAAAATAGCATTTATTGATGTTGACCGTGTGCAGTTAATTGTGTTTATGTAAATTTTGTCCGTGATGTGTATTAAATGAAAACGTGATTCGTGAAAAGTAAAAGTATTTTTCGACCTAAAAAGAAGCGTGATTTGGTTTTTATAAGAGACGTTTAAGAAAATAGATCTAAACGTTACAGGGATCCTATAGTTTCGAAATTCCAAGATTGCATTTATTGTTGTTAACCACACATACGCCCGTGATATTTTGTTTGTATTTATTTAAATTTTGTTTGCAATGTGTATTAAATGAAAGCGCGATTCATGCATAGTACGCTTCTTTAATTCAAAGTTAATAAATAGTTTCCTTATCTAGTGAGATTTTCGGTTATGCTGGGTTATATACATTGGTCGTGCAGTACTTAACGGATGCGATCATACCAGCACTAATGCGCCGGATCCCATCAGAACTCCGCAGTTAAGCGTGCTTGGGCGAGAGTAGTACTAGGATGGGTGACCTCCTAGGAAGTCCTCGTGTTGCATCCCCTTTTTCTTAATTTTTTTTTTCAATTTCATTTTGGTTTTGGTCGGTGAGTATTAACTGATAAGCATCATATTTGTAAGGAAAATGTCCGGATTTTAAAATCCTATTTCTAAGGAACAATCGATTTAACAATGTTGCGGATCTAAGAAGAAGCGCTATTTGTTTTAAACTAGGAGTCGCTTTAGAAAATAGCATTTATTGATGTTGACCGTGTGCAGTTAATTGTGTTTATGTAAATTTTGTCTGTGATGTGTATTAAATGAAATGTGATTCGTGAAAAGTAAAAGTATTTTTCGACCTAAAAAGAAGCGTGATTTGGTTTTTATAAGAGACGTTTAAGAATAAAGATCTAAACGTTACAGGGATCCTGTAGTTTCGAAATTCCAAGATTGCATTTATTGTTGTTGACCACACATACGCCCGTGATATTTTGTTTGTATTTATTTAAATTTTGTTTGCAATGTGTATTAAATGAAAGCGCGATTCATGCATAGTACGCTTCTTTAATTCAAAGTTAATAAATAGTTTCCTTATCTAGTGAGATTTTCGGTTATGCTGGGTTATATACATTGGTCGTGCAGTACTTCAAGGATGCGATCATACCCGCACTAATGCACCGGATCCCATCAGAACTCCGCAGTTAAGCGCGCTTGGGCGAGAGTAGTACTAGGATGGGTGACCTCCTGGGAAGTCCTCGTGTTGCATCCCCTTTTTCTTAATTTTTTTTTTCAATTTCATTTTGGTTTTGGTCGGTGAGTATTAACTGATAAGCATGATATTTGTAAGGAAAATTTCCGGATTTTAAAATCCTATTTCTAAGGAACAATCGATTTAACAATGTTGCGGATCTAAGAAGAAGCGCTATTTGTTTTAAACTAGGAGTCGCTTTAGAAAATAGCATTTATTGATGTTGACCGTGTGCAGTTAATTGTGTTTATGTAAATTTTGTCCGTGATGTGTATTAAATGAAAACGTGATTCGTGAAAAGTAAAAGTATTTTTCGACCTAAAAAGAAGCGTGATTTGGTTTTTATAAGAGACGTTTAAGAAAATAGATCTAAACGTTATAGGGATCCTGTAGTTTTGAAATTCCAAGATTGCATTTATTGTTGTTGACCACACATACGCCCGTGATATTTTGTTTGTATTTATTTAAATTTTGTTTGCAATGTGTATTAAATGAAAGCGCGATTCATGCATAGTACACTTCTTTAATTCAAAGTTAATAAATAGTTTCCTTATCTAGTGAGATTTTCGGTTATGCTGGTTATATACATTGGTCGTGCAGTACTTAACGGATGCGATCATACCAGCACTAATGCACCGGATACCAGCACTAATGCACCGGATCCCCTTTTTCTTAATTTTTTTTTTCAATTTCATTTTGGTTTTGGTCGGTGAGTATTAACTGATAAGCATGATATTTGTAAGGAAAATTTCCGGATTTTAAAATCCTATTTCTAAGGAACAATCGATTTAACAATGTTGCGGATCTAAGAAGAAGCGCTATTTGTTTTAAACTAGGAGTCGCTTTAGAAAATAGCATTTATTGATGTTGACCGTGTGCAGTTAATTGTGTTTATGTAAATTTTGTCTGTGATGTGTATTAAATGAAATGTGATTCGTGAAAAGTAAAAGTATTTTTCGACCTAAAAAGAAGCGTGATTTGGTTTTTATAAGAGACGTTTAAGAATAAAGATCTAAACGTTACAGGGATCCTGTAGTTTCGAAATTCCAAGATTGCATTTATTGTTGTTGACCACACATACGCCCGTGATATTTTGTTTGTATTTATTTAAATTTTGTTTGCAATGTGTATTAAATGAAAGCGCGATTCATGCATAGTACGCTTCTTTAATTCAAAGTTAATAAATAGTTTCCTTATCTAGTGAGATTTTCGGTTATGCTGGGTTATATACATTGGTCGTGCAGTACTTCAAGGATGCGATCATACCCGCACTAATGCACCGGATCCCATCAGAACTCCGCAGTTAAGCGTGCTTGGGCGAGAGTAGTACTAGGATGGGTGACCTCCTAGGAAGTCCTCGTGTTGCATCCCCTTTTTCTTAATTTTTTTTTTCAATTTCATTTTGGTTTTGGTCGGTGAGTATTAACTGATAAGCATCATATTTGTAAGGAAAATGTCCGGATTTTAAAATCCTATTTCTAAGGAACAATCGATTTAACAATGTTGCGGATCTAAGAAGAAGCGCTATTTGTTTTAAACTAGGAGTCGCTTTAGAAAATAGCATTTATTGATGTTGACCGTGTGCAGTTAATTGTGTTTATGTAAATTTTGTCTGTGATGTGTATTAAATGAAATGTGATTCGTGAAAAGTAAAAGTATTTTTCGACCTAAAAAGAAGCGTGATTTGGTTTTTATAAGAGACGTTTAAGAATAAAGATCTAAACGTTACAGGGATCCTGTAGTTTCGAAATTCCAAGATTGCATTTATTGTTGTTGACCACACATACGCCCGTGATATTTTGTTTGTATTTATTTAAATTTTGTTTGCAATGTGTATTAAATGAAAGCGCGATTCATGCATAGTACGCTTCTTTAATTCAAAGTTAATAAATAGTTTCCTTATCTAGTGAGATTTTCGGTTATGCTGGGTTATATACATTGGTCGTGCAGTACTTCAAGGATGCGATCATACCCGCACTAATGCACCGGATCCCATCAGAACTCCGCAGTTAAGCGCGCTTGGGCGAGAGTAGTACTAGGATGGGTGACCTCCTGGGAAGTCCTCGTGTTGCATCCCCTTTTTCTTAATTTTTTTTTTCAATTTCATTTTGGTTTTGGTCGGTGAGTATTAACTGATAAGCATGATATTTGTAAGGAAAATTTCCGGATTTTAAAATCCTATTTCTAAGGAACAATCGATTTAACAATGTTGCGGATCTAAGAAGAAGCGCTATTTGTTTTAAACTAAGAGTCGCTTTAGAAAATAGCATTTATTGATGTTGACCGTGTGCAGTTAATTGTGTTTATGTAAATTTTGTCCGTGATGTGTATTAAATGAAAACGTGATTCGTGAAAAGTAAAAGTATTTTTCGACCTAAAAAGAAGCGTGATTTGGTTTTTATAAGAGACGTTTAAGAAAATAGATCTAAACGTTATAGGGATCCTGTAGTTTTGAAATTCCAAGATTGCATTTATTGTTGTTGACCACACATACGCCCGTGATATTTTGTTTGTATTTATTTAAATTTTGTTTGCAATGTGTATTAAATGAAAGCGCGATTCATGCATAGTACACTTCTTTAATTCAAAGTTAATAAATAGTTTCCTTATCTAGTGAGATTTTCGGTTATGCTGGTTATATACATTGGTCGTGCAGTACTTAACGGATGCGATCATACCAGCACTAATGCACCGGATCCCATCAGAACTCCGCAGTTAAACGTGCTTGGGCGAGAGTAGTACTAGGATGGGTGACCTTCTGGGAAGTCCTCGTGTTGCATCCCCTTTTTCTTAACGGATTTTAAAATCCTATTTCTAAGGAACAAACGATTTAACAATGTTGCTAGGATGGGTGACCTCCTGGGAAGTCCTCGTGTTGCATCCCCTTTTTCTTAACGGATTTTAAAATCCTATTTCTAAGGAACAATCGATTTAACAATGTTGCGGATCTAAGAAGAAGCACTACTTGTTTTAAACTAGGAGTCGCTTTAGAAAATAGCATTTATTGATGTTGACCGTGTGCAGTTAATTGTGTTTATGTAAATTTTGTCCGTGATGTGTATTAAATGAAAACGTGATTCGTGAAAAGTAAAAGTATTTTTCGACCTAAAAAGAAGCGTGATTTGGTTTTTATAAGAGACGTTTAAGAAAATAGATCTAAACGTTACCGGGATCCTGTAGTTTCGAAATTCCAAGATTGCATTTATTGTTGTTGACCACACATACGCCCGTGATATTATGTTTGTATTTATTTAAATTTTGTTTGCAATGTGTATTAAATGAAAGCGCGATTCATGCATAGTACGCTTCTTTAATTCAAAGTTAATAAATAGTTTCCTTATCTAGTGAAATTTTCGGTTATGCTGGGTTATATACATTGGTCGTGCAGTACTTAACGGATGCGATCATACCAGCACTAATGCGCCGGATCCCATCAGAACTCCGCAGTTAAGCGTGCTTGGGCGAGAGTAGTACTAGGATGGGTGACCTCCTAGGAAGTCCTCGTGTTGCATCCCCTTTTTCTTAATTTTTTTTTTCAATTTCGTTTTGGTTTTGGTCGGTGAGTATTAACTGATAAGCATCATATTTGTAAGGAAAATGTCCGGATTTTAAAATCCTATTTCTAAGGAACAATCGATTTAACAATGTTGCGGATCTAAGAAGAAGCGCTATTTGTTTTAAACTAGGAGTCGCTTTAGAAAATAGCATTTATTGATGTTGACCGTGTGCAGTTAATTGTGTTTATGTAAATTTTGTCCGTGATGTGTATTAAATGAAAACGTGATTCGTGAAAAGTAAAAGTATTTTTCGACCTAAAAAGAAGCGTGATTTGGTTTTTATAAGAGACGTTTAAGAAAATAGATCTAAACGTTACAGGGATCCTGTAGTTTCGAAATTCCAAGATTGCATTTATTGTTGTTGACCACACATACGCCCGTGATATTTTGTTTGTATTTATTTAAATTTTGTTTGCAATGTGTATTAAATGAAAGCGCGATTCATGCATAGTACGCTTTTTTAATTCAAAGTTAATAAATAGTTTCCTTATCTAGTGAGATTTTCGGTTATGCTGGGTTATATACATTGGTCGTGCAGTACTTAACGGATGCGATCATACTAGCACTAATACACCGGATCCCATCAGAACTCCGCAGTTAAACTTGCTTGGGCGAGAGTAGTACTAGGATGGGTGACCTCCTGGGAAGTCCTCGTGTTGGATCCCCTTTTTCTTAATTTTTCTTTTCAATTTCATATTGGTTTTGGTCGGTGAGTATTAACTGATAAGCATCATATTTGTAAGGAAAATGTCCGGATTTTAAAATCCTATTTCTAAGGAACAATCGATTTAACAATGTTGCGGATCTAAGAAGAAGCGCTATTTGTTTTAAACTAGGAGTCGCTTTAGAAAATAGCATTTATTGATGTTGACCGTGTGCAGTTAATTGTGTTTATGTAAATTTTGTCCGTGATGTGTATTAAATGAAAACGTGATTCGTGAAAAGTAAAAGTATTTTTCGACCTAAAAAGAAGCGTGATTTGGTTTTTATAAGAGACGTTTAAGAAAATAGATCTAAACGTTACAGGGATCCTGTAGTTTCGAAATTCCAAGATTGCATTTATTGTTGTTGACCACACATAGGCCCGTGATATTTTGTTTGTATTTATTTAAATTTTGTTTGCAATGTGTATTAAATGAAAGCGCGATTCATGCATAGTACGCTTCTTTAATTCAAAGTTAATAAATAGTTTCCTTATCTAGTGAGATTTTCGGTTATGCTGGGTTATATACATTGGTCGTGCAGTACTTAATGGATGCGATCATACCAGCACTAATGCACCGGATCCCATCAGAACCCCGCAGTTAAGCGCGCTTGGGCGAGAGTAGTACTAGGATGGATGACCTCCTGGGAAGTCCTCGTGTTGCATCCCCTTTTTCTTAATTTTTTTTTCAATTTCATTTTGGTTTTGGTCGGTGAGTATTAACTGATAAGCATGATATTTGTAAGGAAAATGTCCGGATTTTAAAATCCTATTTCTAAGGAACAATCGATTTACCAATGTTGCGGATCTAAGAAGAAGCGCTATTTGTTTTAAACTAGGAGTCGCTTTAGAAAATAGCATTTATTGATGTTGACCGTGTGCAGTTAATTGTGTTTATGTAAATTTTGTCCGTGATGTGTATTAAATGAAAACGTGATTCGTGAAAAGTAAAAGTATTTTTCGACCGAAAAAGAAGCGTGATTTGGTTTTTATAAGAGACGTTTAAGAAAATAGATCTAAACGTTACAGGGATCCTGTAGTTTCGAAATTCCAAGATTGCATTTATTGTTGTTGACCACATATACGCCCGTGATATTTTGTTTGTATTTATTTAAATTTTGTTTGCAATGTGTATTAAATGAAAGCGCGATTCATGCATAGTACGCTTCTTTAATTCAAAGTTAATAAATAGTTTCCTTATCTAGTGAGATTTTCGGTTATGCTGGGTTATATACATTGGTCGTGCAGTACTTAACGGATGCGATCATACCAGCACTAACGCACCGGATCCCATCAGAACTCCGCAGTTAAGCGTGCTTGGGCGAGAGTAGGATGGGTGACCTCCTGGGAAGTCCTCGTGTTGCATCCCCTTTTTCTTAATTTTTTTTTTCAATTTCATTTTGGTTTTGGTCGGTGAGTATTAACTGATAAGCATGATATTTGTAAGGAAAATTTCCGGATTTTAAAATCCTATTTCTAAGGAACAATCGATTTAACAATGTTGCGGATCTAAGAAGAAGCGCTATTTGTTTTAAACTAGGAGTCGCTTTAGAAAATAACATTTATTGATGTTGACCGTGTGCAGTTAATTGTGTTTATGTAAATTTTGTCCGTGATGTGTATTAAATGAAAACGTGATTCGTGAAAAGTAAAAGTATTTTTCGATCTAAAAAGAAGAGTGATTTGGTTTTTATAAGAGACGTTTAAGAAAATAGATCTAAACGGTTACAGGGATCCTGTAGTTTCGAAATTCCAAGATTGCATTTATTGTTGTTGACCACACATACACCCGTGATATTTTGTTTGTATTTATTTAAATTTTGTTTGCAATGTGTATTAAATGAAAGCGCGATTCATGCATAGTACGCTTCTTTAATTCAAAGTTAATAAATAGTTTCCTTATCTAGTGAGATTTTCGGTTATGCTGGGTTATATACATTGGTCGTGCAGTACTTAACGGATGCGATCATACCAGCACTAATGCACAGGATCCCATCAGAACTCCGCAGTTAAGCGCGCCTGGGCGAGGGTAGTACTAGGATGGGTGACCTCCTGGGAAGTCCTCGTGTTGCATCCCCTTTTTCTTAATTTTTTTTTTTTCCCTTTTTCTTAATTTTTTTTTTTTTCAATTTCATTTTGGTTTTGGTCGGTGAGTATTAACTGATAAGCATGATATTTGTATGGAAAATGTCCGGATTTTAAAATCCTATTTCTAAGGAACAATCGATTTAACAATGTTGCGGATCTAAGAAGAAGCGCTATTTGTTTTAAACTAGGAGTCGCTTTAGAAAATAGCATTTATTGACGTTGACCGTGTGCAGTTAATTGTGTTTATGTAAATTTTGTCCGTGATGTGTATTAAATGAAAACGTGATTCGTGAAAAGTAAAAGTATTTTTCGACCTAAAAAGAAGCGTGATTTGGTTTTTATAAGAGACGTTTAAGAAAATAGATCTAAACGTTATAGGGATCCTGTAGTTTCGAAATTCCAAGATTGCATTTATTATTGTTGACCACACATACGCCCGTGATATTTTGTTTGTATTTATTTAAATTTTGTTTGCAATGTGTATTAAATGAAAGCGCGATTCATGCATAGTACGCTTCTTTAATTCAAAGTTAATAAATAGTTTCCTTATCTAGTGAGATTTTCGGTTATCCTGGGTTATATACATTGGTCGTGCAGTACTTAACGGATGCGATCATACCAGCACTAACGCACCGGATCCCATCAGAACTCCGCAGTGAAGCGTGCTTGTGCGAGAGTAGTACTAGGATGGGTGACCTCCTGGGAAGTCCTCGTGTTGCATCCCCTTTTTCTTAATTTTTTTTTTCAATTTCATTTTGGTTTTGGTCGGTGAGTATTAACTGATAAGCATGATATTTGTAAGGAAAATGTCCGGATTTTAAAATCCTATTTCTAAGGAACAATCGATTTAACAATGTTGCGGATCTAAGAAGAAGCGCTATTTGTTTTAAACTAGGAGTTGCTTTAGAAAATAGCATTTATTGATGTTGACCGTGTGCAGTTAATTGTGTTTATGTAAATTTTGTCCGTGATGTATATTAAATGAAAACGTGATTCGTGAAAAGTAAAAGTATTTTTCGACCTAAAAAGAAGCGTGATTTGGTTTTTATAAGAGACGTTTAAGAAAATAGATCTAAACGTTACAGGGATCCTGTAGTTTCGAAATTCCAAGATTGCATTTATTGTTGTTGACCACACATACGCCCGTGATATTTTGTTTGTATTTATTTAAATTTTGTTTGCAATGTGTATTAAATGAAAGCGCGATTCATGCATAGTACGCTTCTTTAATTCAAAGTTAATAAATAGTTTCCTTATCTAGTGAGATTTTCGGTTATGCTGGGTTATATACATTGGTCGTGCAGTACTTAACGATCATACCAGCACTAATGCACCGGATCCCATCAGAACTCCGCAGTGAAGCGTGCTTGGGCGAGAGTAGTACTAGGATGGGTGACCTCCTGGGAAGTCCTCGTGTTGCATCCCCTTTTTCTTAATTTTTTTTTCAATTTCATTTTGGTTTTGGTCGGTGAGTATTAACTGATAAGCATGATATTTGTAAGGAAAATGTCCGGATTTTAAAATCCTATTTGTAAGGAACAATCGATTTAACAATGTTGCGGATCTAAGAAGAAGCGCTATTTGTTTTAAACTAGGAGTTGCTTTAGAAAATAGCATTTATTGATGTTGACCGTGTGCAGTTAATTGTGTTTATGTAAATTTTGTCCGTGATGTGTATTAAATGAAAACGTGATTCGTGAAAAGTAAAAGTATTTTTCGACCTAAAAAGAAGCGTGATTTGGTTTTTATAAGAGATGTTTAAGAAAATAGATCTAAACGTTACATGGATCTTGTAGTTTCGAAATTCCAAGATTGCATTTTTTGTTGTTGACCACACATACGCCCGTGATATTTTGTTTGTAATTATTTAAATTTTGTTTGCAATGTGTATTAAATGAAAGCGCGATTCATGCATAGTACGCTTCTTTAATTCAAAGTTAATAAATAGTTTCCTTATCTAGTGAGATTTTCGGTTATCCTGGGTTATATACATTGGTCGTGCAGTACTTAACGGATGCGATCATACCAGCACTAACGCACCGGATCCCATCAGAACTCCGCAGTGAAGCGTGCTTGTGCGAGAGTAGTACTAGGATGGGTGACCTCCTGGGAAGTCCTCGTGTTGCATCCCCTTTTTCTTAATTTTTTTTTTTCAATTTCATTTTGGTTTTGGTCGGTGAGTATTAACTGATAAGCATGATATTTGTAAGGAAAATGTCCGGATTTTAAAATCCTATTTCTAAGGAACAATCGATTTAACAATGTTGCGGATCTAAGAAGAAGCGCTATTTGTTTTAAACTAGGAGTTGCTTTAGAAAATAGCATTTATTGATGTTGACCGTGTGCAGTTAATTGTGTTTATGTAAATTTTGTCCGTGATGTGTATTAAATGAAAACGTGATTCGTGAAAAGTAAAAGTATTTTTCGACCTAAAAAGAAGCGTGATTTGGTTTTTATAAGAGAAGTTTAAGAAAATAGATCTAAACGTTACAGGGATCCTGTAGTTTCGAAATTCCAAGATTGCATTTATTGTTGTTGACCACACATACGCCCGTGATATTTTGTTTGTATTTATTTAAATTTTGTTTGCAATGTGTATTAAATGAAAGCGCGATTCATGCATAGTACGCTTCTTTAATTCAAAGTTAATAAATAGTTTCCTTATCTAGTGAGATTTTCGGTTATGCTGGGTTATATACATTGGTCGTGCAGTACTTAACGATCATACCAGCACTAATGCACCGGATCCCATCAGAACTCCGCAGTGAAGCGTGCTTGGGCGAGAGTAGTACTAGGATGGGTGACCTCCTGGGAAGTCCTCGTGTTGCATCCCCTTTTTCTTAATTTTTTTTTCAATTTCATTTTGGTTTTGGTCGGTGAGTATTAACTGATAAGCATGATATTTGTAAGGAAAATGTCCGGATTTTAAAATCCTATTTGTAAGGAACAATCGATTTAACAATGTTGCGGATCTAAGAAGAAGCGCTATTTGTTTTAAACTAGGAGTTGCTTTAGAAAATAGCATTTATTGATGTTGACCGTGTGCAGTTAATTGTGTTTATGTAAATTTTGTCCGTGATGTGTATTAAATGAAAACGTGATTCGTGAAAAGTAAAAGTATTTTTCGACCTAAAAAGAAGCGTGATTTGGTTTTTATAAGAGATGTTTAAGAAAATAGATCTAAACGTTACATGGATCCTGTAGTTTCGAAATTCCAAGATTGCATTTTTTGTTGTTGACCACACATACGCCCGTGATATTTTGTTTGTATTTATTTAAATTTTGTTTGCAATGTGTATTAAATGAAAGCGCGATTCATGCATAGTACGCTTCTTTAATTCAAAGTTAATAAATAGTTTCCTTATCTAGTGAGATTTTCGGTTATGCTGGGTTATATACATTGGTCGTGCAGTACTTAACGGATGCGATCATACCAGCACTAATGCACCGGATCCCATCAGAACTCCGCAGTTAAGCGTGCATGGGAGAGAGTAGTACTAGGATGGGTGACCTCCTGGGAAGTCCTCGTGTTGCATCCCCTTTTTCTTAAATTTTTTTTCAATTTCATTTTGGTTTTGGTCGGTGAGTATTAACTGATAAGCATGATATTTGTAAGGAAAATGTCCGGATTTTAAAATCCTATTTCTAAGGAACAATCGATTTAACAATGTTGCGGATCAAAGAAGAAGCGCTATTTGTTTTAAACTAGGAGTCGCTTTAGAAAATAGCATTTATTGATGTTGACCGTGTGCAGTTAATTGTGTTTATGTAAATTTTGTCCGTGATGTGTATTAAATGAAAACGTGATTCGTGAAAAGTAAAAGTATTTTTCGACCTAAAAAGAAGCGTGATTTGGTTTTTATAAGAGATGTTTAAGAAAATAGATCTAAACGTTACATGGATCCTGTAGTTTCGAAATTCCAAGATTGCATTTATTGTTGTTGACCACACATACGCCCGTGATATTTTGTTTGTATTTATTTAAATTTTGTTTGCAATGTGTATTAAATGAAAGCGTGATTCATGCATAGTACGCTTCTTTAATTCAAAGTTAATAAATAGTTTCCTTATCTAGTGAGATTTTCGGTTATGCTGGGTTATATACATTGGTCGTGCAGTACTTAACGGATGCGATCATAGCAGCACTAATGCACCGGATCCCATCAGAACTCCGCAGCTAAGCGTGTTTGGGCGAGAGTAGTACTAGGATGGGTGACCTCCCGGGAAGTCCTCGTGTTGCATCCCCTTTTTCTTAATTTTTTTTTTTCAATTTCATTTTGGTTTTGGTCGGTGATTATTAACTGATAAGCATGATATTTGTAAGGAAAATGTCCGGATTTTAAAATCCTATTTCTAAGGAACAATCGATTTAACAATGTTGCGGATCTAAGAAGAAGCGCTATTTGTTTTAAACTAGGAGTCGCTTTAGAAAATAGCATTTATTGATGTTGACCGTGTGCAGTTAATTGTGTTTATGTAAATTTTGTCCGTGATGTGTATTAAATGAAAACGTGATTCGTGAAAAGTAAAAGTATTTTTCGACCTAAAAAGAAGCGTGATTTGGTTTTTATAAGAGACGCTTAAGAAAATAGATCTAAACGTTACAGGGATCCTGTAGTTTCGAAATTCCAAGATTGCATTTATTGTTGTTGACCACACATACGCCCGTGATATTTTGTTTGTATTTATTTAAATTTTGTTTGCAATGTGTATTAAATGAAAGCGCGATTCATGCATAGTACGCTTCTTTAATTCAAAGTTAATAAATAGTTTCCTTATCTAGTGAGATTTTCGGTTATGCTGGGTTATATACATTGGTCGTGCAGTACTTAACGGATGCGATCATACCAGCACTAATGCACCGGATCCCATCAGAACTCCGCAGTGAAGCGTGCTTGGGCGAGAGTAGTACTAGGATGGGTGACCTCCTGGGAAGTCCTCGTGTTGCATCCCCTTTTTCTTAATTTTTTTTTTCAATTTCATTTTGGTTTTGGTGGGTGAGTATTAATTGATAAGCATGATATTTGTAAGGAAAATGTCCGGATTTTAAAATCCTATTTCTAAGGAACAATCGATTTAACAATGTTGCGGATCTAAGAAGAAGCGCTATTTGTTTTAAACTAGGAGTCGCTTTAGAAAATAGCATTTATTGATGTTGACCGTGTGCAGTTAATTGTGTTTATGTAAATTTTGTCCGTGATGTGTATTAAATGAAAACGTGATTCGTGAAAAGTAAAAGTATTTTTCGACCTAAAAAGAAGCGTGATTTGGTTTTTATAAGAGACGTTTAAGAAAATAGATCTAAACGTTACAGGGATCTTGTAGTTTCGAAATTCCAAGATTGCATTTATTGTTGTTGACCACACATACGCCCGTGATATTTTGTTTGTATTTATTTAAATTTTGTTTGCAATGTGTATGAAATGAAAGCGCGATTCATGCATAGTACGCTTCTTTAATTCAAAGTTAATAAATAGTTTCCTTATCTAGTGAGATTTTCGGTTATGCTGGGTTATATACATTGGTCGTGCAGTACTTAACGGATGCGATCATACCAGCACTAATGCACCGGATCCCATCAGAACTCCGCAGTCAAGCGTGCTTGGGCGAGAGTACTACTAGGATGGATGACCTCCTGGGAAGTCCTCGTGTTGCATCCCCTTTTTCTTAACTGATATTTGTAAGGAAAATGTCCGGATTTAAAATGTCCGGATTTTAAAATCCTATTTCTAAGGAACAATCGATTTAACAATGTTGCGGATCTAAGAAGAAGCGCTATTTGTTTTAAACTAGGAGTCGCGTTACAGGGATCCTGTAGTTTCGAAATTCCAAGATTGCATTTATTGTTGTTGACCACACATACGCCCGTGATATTTTGTTTGTATTTAAATTTTGTTTGCAATGTGTATTAAATGAAAGCGCGATTCATGCATAGTACGCTTCTTTAATTCAAAGTTAATAAATAGTTTCCTTATCTAGTGAGATATCGGTTATGCTGGGTTATATACATTGGTCGTGCATTACTTAACGGATGCGATCATACCAGCACTAATGCACCGGATCCCATCAGAACTCCGCAGTGAAGCGTGCTTGTACTAGAGTAGTACTAGGATGGGTGACCTCCTGGGAAGTCCTCGTGTTGCATCCCCTTTTTCTTAACTGATAAGCATGATATTTGTAAGGAAAATGTCCGGATTTTAAAATCCTATTTCTAAGGAACAATCGATTTAACAATGTTGCGGATCTCCTATTTCTAAGGAACAATCGATTTAACAATGTTGCGGATCTAAGAAGAAGCGCTATTTGTTTTAAAATCCTATTTCTAAGGATCAATCGATTTAACAATGTTGCGGATCTCCTATTTCTAAGGAACAATCGATTTAACAATGTTGCGGATCTAAGAAGAAGCGCTATTTGTTTTAAACTAGGAGTCGCTTTAGAAAATAGCATTTATTGATGTTTTAAACTAGGAGTCGCTTTAGAAAATAGCATTTATTGATGTTGACCGTGTGTAGTTAATTGTGTTTATGTAAATTTTGTCCGTGATGTGTATTAAATGAAAACGTGATTCGTGAAAAGTAAAATTATTTTTCGACCTAAAAAGAAGCGTGATTTGGTTTTTATAAGAGACGTTTAAGAAAATAGATCTAAACGTTACAGGGATCCTGTAGTTTCGAAATTCCAAGATTGCATTTATTGTTGTTGACCACACATACGCCCGTGATATTTTGTTTGTATTTATTTAAATTTTGTTTGCAATGTGTATTAAATGAAAGCGCGATTCATGCATAGTACGCTTCTTTAATTCAAAGTTAATAAATAGTTTCCTTATCTAGTGAGATTTTCGGTTATGCTGGGTTATATACATTGGTCGTGCAGTACTTAACGGATGCGATCATACCAGCATTAATGCACCGGATCCCATCAGAACTCCGCAGTTAAGTGTGCTTGGGCGAGAGTAGTACTAGGATGGGTGACCTCCTGGGAAGTCCTCGTGTTGCATCCCATTTTTCTTAATTTTTTTTTCAATTTCATTTTGGTTTTGGTCGGTGAGTATTAATTGATAAGCATGATATTTGTAAGGAAAATGTCAGGATTTTAAAATCCTATTTCTAAGGAACAATCGATTTAACAATGTTGCGGATCTAAGAAGAAGCGCTATTTGTTTTAAACTAGGAGTCGCTTTAGAAAATAGCATTTATTGATGTTGACCGTGTGCAGTTAATTGTGTTTATGTAAATTTTGTCCGTGATGTGTATTAAATGAAAACGTGATTCGTGAAAAGTAAAAGTATTTTTCGACCTAAAAAGAAGCGTGATTTGGTTTTTATAAGAGACGTTTAAGAAAATAGATCTAAACGTTACAGGGATCCTGTAGTTTCGAAATTCCAAGATTGCATTTATTGTTGTTGACCACACATACGCCCGTGATATTTTGTTTGTATTTATTTAAATTTTGTTTGCAATGTGTATTAAATGGAAGCGCGATTCATGCATAGTACGCTTCTTTAATTCAAAGTTAATAAATAGTTTCCTTATCTAGTGAGATTTTCGGTTATGCTGGGTTATATACATTGGTCGTGCAGTACTTAACGGATGCGATCATACCAGCACTAATGCACCGGATCCCATCAGAACTCCGCAGTCAAGCGTGCTTGGGCGAGAGTAGTACTAGGATGGGTGACCTCCCCCTTTTTCTTAACTGATAAGCATGATATTTGTAAGGAAAATGTCCGGATTTTAAAATCCTATTTCTAAGGAACAATCGATTTAACAATGTTGCGGATCTAAGAAGAAGCGCTATTTGTTTTAAACTAGGAGTCGCTTTAGAAAATAGCATCTATTGATGTTGACCGTGTGCAGTTAATTGTGTTTATGTAAATTTTGTCCGTGATGTGTATTAAATGAAAACGTGATTCGTGAAAAGTAAAAGTATTTTTCGACCTAAAAAGAAGCGTGATTTGGTTTTTATAAGAGACGTTTAAGAAAATAAATCTAAACGTTACAGGGATCCTGTAGTTTCGAAATTCCAAGATTGCATTTATTGTTGTTGACCACACATACGCCCGTGATATTTTGTTTGTATTTATTTAAATTTTGTTTGCAATGTGTATTAAATGAAAGCGCGATTCATGCATAGTACGCTTCTTTAATTCAAAGTTAATAAATAGTTTCCTTATCTAGTGAGATTTTCGGTTATGCTGGGTTATATACATTGGTCGTGCAGTACTTAACGGATGCGATCATACCAGCACTAATGCACCGGATCCCATCAGAACTCCGCAGTCAAGCGTGCTTGGGCGAGAGTAGTACTAGGATGGATGACCTCCTAGGAAGTCGTCGTGTTGCATCCCTTTTTTCTTAACTGATAAGCATGATATTTGTAAGGAAAATGTCCGGATTTTAAAATCCTATTTCTAAGGAACAATCGATTTAACAATGTTGCGGATCTAAGAAGAAGCGCTATTTGTTTTAAACTATGAGTCGCTTTAGAAAATAGCATTTATTGATGTTGACCGTGTGCAGTTAATTGTGTTTATGTAAATTTTGTCCGTGATGTGTATTAAATGAAAACGTGATTCGTGAAAAGTAAAAGTATTTTTCGACCTAAAAAGAAGCGTGATTTGGTTTTTATAAGAGACGTTTAAGAAAATAGATCTAAACGTTACAGGGATCCTGTAGTTTCGAAATTCCAAGATTGCATTTATTGTTGTTGACCACACATACGCCCGTGATATTTTGTTTGTATTTATTTAAATTTTGTTTGCAATGTGTATTAAATGAAAGCGCGATTCATGCATAGTACGCTTCTTTAATTCAAAGTTAATAAATAGTTTCCTTATCTAGTGAGATTTTCGGTTATGCTGGGTTATATACATTGGTCGTGCAGTACTTAACGGATGCGATCATACCAGCACTAATGCACCGGATCCCATCAGAACCCCGCAGTTAAGCGTGCTTGGGCGAGAGTAGTACTAGGATGGGTGACCTTCTGGGAAGTCCTCGTGTTGCATCCCCTTTTTCTTAACTGATAAGCATGATATTTGTAAGGAAAATGTCCGGATTTTAAAATCCTATTTCTAAGGAACAATCGATTTAACAATGTTGCAGATCTAAGAAGAAGTGCTATTTGTTTTAAACTAGGAGTCGCTTTAGAAAATAGCATTTATTGATGTTGACCGTGTGCAGTTAATTGTGTTTATGTAAATTTTGTCCGTGATGTGTATTATATGAAAACGTGATTCGTGAAAAGTAAAAGTATTTTTCGACCTAAAAAGAAGCGTGATTTGGTTTTTATAAGAGACGTTTATGAAAATAGATCTAAACGTTACAGGGATCCTATAGTTTCGAAATTCCAAGATTGCATTTATTGTTGTTGACCACACATACGCCCGTGATATTTTGTTTGTATTTATTTAAATTTTGTTCGCAATGTGTATTAAATGAAAGCGCGATTCATGAATAGTACGCTTCTTTAATTCAAAGTTAATAAATAGTTTCCTTATCTAGTGAGATTTTTGGTTATGCTGGGTTATATACATTGGTCGTGCAGTACTTAACGGATGCGATCATACCAGCACTAATGCACCGGATCCCATCAGAACTCCGCAGTCAAGCGTGCTTGGGCGAGAGTAGTACTAGGATGGGTGACCTCCCCCTTTTTCTTAACTGATAAGCATGATATTTGTAAGGAAAATGTCCGGATTTTAAAATCCTATTTCTAAGGAACAATCGATTTAACAATGTTGCGGATCTAAGAAGAAGCGCTATTTATTTTAAACTAGGAGTCGCTTTAGAAAATAGCATCTATTGATGTTGACCGTGTGCAGTTAATTGTGTTTATGTAAATTTTGTCCGTGATGTGTATTAAATGAAAACGTGATTCGTGAAAAGTAAAAGTATTTTTCGACCTAAAAAGAAGTGTGATTTGGTTTTTATAAGAGACGTTTAAGAAAATAAATCTAAACGTTACAGGGATCCTGTAGTTTCGAAATTCCAAGATTGCATTTATTGTTGTTGACCACACATACGCCCGTGATATTTTGTTTGTATTTATTTAAATTTTGTTTGCAATGTGTATTAAATGAAAGCGCGATTCATGCATAGTACGCTTCTTTAATTCAAAGTTAATAAATAGTTTCCTTATCTAGTGAGATTTTCGGTTATGCTGGGTTATATACATTGGTCGTGCAGTACTTAACGGATGCGATCATACCAGCACTAATGCACCGGATCCCATCAGAACTCCGCAGTCAAGCGTGCTTGGGCGAGAGTAGTACTAGGATGGATGACCTCCTAGGAAGTCGTCGTGTTGCATCCCTTTTTCTTAACTGATAAGCATGATATTTGTAAGGAAAATGTCCGGATTTTAAAATCCTATTTCTAAGGAACAATCGATTTAACAATGTTGCGGATCTAAGAAGAAGCGCTATTTGTTTTAAACTAGGAGTCGCTTTAGAAAATAGCATTTATTGATGTTGACCGTGTGCAGTTAATTGTGTTTATGTAAATTTTGTCCGTGATGTGTATTAAATGAAAACGTGATTCGTGAAAAGTAAAAGTATTTTTCGACCTAAAAAGAAGCGTGATTTGGTTTTTATAAGAGACGTTTAAGAAAATAGATCTAAACGTTACAGGGATCCTGTAGTTTCGAAATTCCAAGATTGCATTTATTGTTGTTGACCACACATACGCCCGTGATATTTTGTTTGTATTTATTTAAATTTTGTTTGCAATGTGTATTAAATGAAAGCGCGATTCATGCATAGTACGCTTCTTTAATTCAAAGTTAATAAATAGTTTCCTTATCTAGTGAGATTTTCGGTTATGCTGGGTTATATACATTGGTCGTGCAGTACTTAACGGATGCGATCATACCAGCACTAATGCACCGGATCCCATCAGAACTCCGCAGTTAAGCGTGCTTGGGCGAGAGTAGTACTAGGATGGGTGACCTTCTGGGAAGTCCTCGTGTTGCATCCCCTTTTTCTTAACTGATAAGCATGATATTTGTAAGGAAAATGTCCGGATTTTAAAATCCTATTTCTAAGAAACAATCGATTTAACAATGTTGCGGATCTAAGAAGAAGTGCTATTTGTTTTAAACTAGGAGTCGCTTTAGAAAATAGCATTTATTGATGTTGACCGTGTGCAGTTAATTGTGTTTATGTAAATTTTGTCCGTGATGTGTATTATATGAAAACGTGATTCGTGAAAAGTAAAAGTATTTTTCGACCTAAAAAGAAGCGTGATTTGGTTTTTATAAGAGACGTTTATGAAAATAGATCTAAACGTTACAGGGATCCTATAGTTTCGAAATTCCAAGATTGCATTTATTGTTGTTGACCACACATACGCCCGTGATATTTTGTTTGTATTTATTTAAATTTTGTTCGCAATGTGTATTAAATGAAAGCGCGATTCATGCATAGTACGGTTCTTTAATTCAAAGTTAATAAATAGTTTCCTTATCTAGTGAGATTTTCGGTTATGCTGGGTTATATACATTGGTCGTGCAGTACTTAACGGATGCAATCAAACCAGCACTAATGCACCGGATCCCATCAGAACTCCGCAGTCAAGCGTGCTCGGGCGAGAGTAGTACTAGGATGGGTGACCTTCTGGGAAGTCCTCGTGTTGCATCCCCTTTTTCTTAACTGATAAGCATGATATTTGTAAGGAAAATGTCCGGATTTTAAAATCCTATTTCTATGGAACAATCGATTTAACAATGTTGCGAATCTAAGAAGAAGCGCTATTTGTTTTAAACTAGGAGTCGCTTTAGAAAATAGAATTTATTGATGTTGACCGTCTGCAGTTAATTGTGTTTATGTAAATTTTGTCCGTGATGTGTATTAAATGAAAACGTGATTCGTGAAAAGTAAAAGTATTTTTCGACCTAAAAAGAAGCGTGATTTGGTTTTTATAAGAGACGTTTAAGAAAATAGATCTAAACGTTACAGGGATCCTGTAGTTTCGAAATTCCAAGATTGCATTTATTGTTGTTGACCACACATACGCCCGTGATATTTTGTTTGTATTTATTTAAATTTTGTTTGCAATGTGTATTAAATGAAAGCGCGATTCATGCATAGTACGCTTCTTTAATTCAAAGTTAATAAATAGTTTCCTTATCTAGTGAGATTTTCGGTTATGCTGGGTTATATACATTGGTCGTGCAGTACTTAACGGATGCGATAATACCAGCACTAATGCACCGGATCCCATCAGAACTCCGCAGTCAAGCGTGCTTGGGCGAGAGTAGTACTAGGATGGGTGACCTCCTGGGAAGTCTTCGTGTTGCATCCCCTTTTCCTTAACTGATAAGCATGATATTTGTAAGGAAAATGTCCGGATTTTAAAATCCTATTTCTAAGGAACAATCGATTTAACAATGTTGCGGATCTAAGAGGAAGCGCTATTTGTTTTAAACGAGGAGTCACTTTAGAAAATAGCATTTAATTATGTTGACCGTGTGAAGTTAATTGTGTTTATGTAAATTTTGTCCGTGATGTGTATTAAATGAAAACGTGATTCGTGAAAAGTAAAAGTATTTTTCGACCTAAAAAGAAGCGTGATTTGGTTTTTATAAGAGACGTTTAAGAAAATAGATCTAAACGTTACAGGGATCCTGTAGTTTCGAAATTCCAAGATTGCATTTATTGTTGTTGACCACACATACGCCCGTGATATTTTGTTTGTATTTATTTAAATTTTGTTTGCAATGTGTATTAAATGAAAGCGCGATTCATGCATAGTACGCTTCTTTAATTCAAAGTTAATAAATAGTTTCCTTATCTAGTGAGATTTTCGGTTATGCTGGGTTATATACACTGGTCGTGCAGTACTTAACGGATGCGATCATACCAGCACTAATGCGCCGGATCCCATCAGAACTCCGCAGTTAAGTGTGCTTGGGCGAGAGTAGTACTAGGATGGGTGACCTCCTGGGAAGTCCTCGTGTTGCATCCCATTTTTCTTAATTTTTTTTTTCAATTTCATTTTGGTTTTGGTCGGTGAGTATTAATTGATAAGCATGATATTTGTAAGGAAAATGTCAGGATTTTAAAATCCTATTTCTAAGGAACAATCGATTTAACAATGTTGCGGATCTAAGAAGAAGCGCTATTTGTTTTAAACTAGGAGTCGCTTTAGAAAATAGCATTTATTGATGTTGACCGTGTGCAGTTAATTGTGTTTATGTAAATTTTGTCCGTGATGTGTATTAAATGAAAACGTGATTCGTGAAAAGTAAAAGTATTTTTCGACCTAAAAAGAAGCGTGATTTGGTTTTTATAAGAGACGTTTAAGAAAATAGATCTAAACATTACAGGGATCCTGTAGTTTCGAAATTCCAAGATTGCATTTATTGTTGTTGACCACACATACGCCCGTGATATTTTGTTTGTATTTATTTAAATTTTGTTTGCAATGTGTATTAAATGGAAGCGCGATTCATGCATAGTACGCTTCTTTAATTCAAAGTTAATAAATAGTTTCCTTATCTAGTGAGATTTTCGGTTATGCTGGGTTATATACATTGGTCGTGCAGTACTTAACGGATGCGATCATACCAGCACTAATGCACCGGATCCCATCAGAACTCCGCAGTCAAGCGTGCTTGGGCGAGAGTAGTACTAGGATGGATGACCTCCTAGGAAGTCGTCGTGTTGCATCCCTTTTTCTTAACTGATAAGCATGATATTTGTAAGGAAAATGTCCGGATTTTAAAATCCTATTTCTAAGGAACAATCGATTTAACAATGTTGCGGATCTAAGAAGAAGCGCTATTTGTTTTAAACTAGGAGTCGCTTTAGAAAATAGCATTTATTGATGTTGACCGTGTGCAGTTAATTGTGTTTATGTAAATTTTGTCCGTGATGTGTATTAAATGAAAACGTGATTCGTGAAAAGTAAAAGTATTTTTCGACCTAAAAAGAAGCGTGATTTGGTTTTTATAAGAGACGTTTAAGAAAATAGATCTAAACGTTACAGGGATCCTGTAGTTTCGAAATTCCAAGATTGCATTTATTGTTGTTGACCACACATACGCCCGTGATATTTTGTTTGTATTTATTTAAATTTTGTTTGCAATGTGTATTAAATGAAAGCGCGATTCATGCATAGTACGCTTCTTTAATTCAAAGTTAATAAATAGTTTCCTTATCTAGTGAGATTTTCGGTTATGCTGGGTTATATACATTGGTCGTGCAGTACTTAACGGATGCGATCATACCAGCACTAATGCACCGGATCCCATCAGAACTCCGCAGTTAAGCGTGCTTGGGCGAGAGTAGTACTAGGATGGGTGACCTTCTGGGAAGTCGATTTAACAATGTTGCGGATCTAAGAAGAAGTGCTATTTGTTTTAAACTAGGAGTCGCTTTAGAAAATAGCATTTATTGATGTTGACCGTGTGCAGTTAATTGTGTTTATGTAAATTTTGTCCGTGATGTGTATTATATGAAAACGTGATTCGTGAAAAGTAAAAGTATTTTTCGACCTAAAAAGAAGCGTGATTTGGTTTTTATAAGAGACGTTTATGAAAATAGATCTAAACGTTACAGGGATCCTATAGTTTCGAAATTCCAAGATTGCATTTATTGTTGTTGACCACACATACGCCCGTGATATTTTGTTTGTATTTATTTAAATTTTGTTCGCAATGTGTATTAAATGAAAGCGCGATTCATGCATAGTACGGTTCTTTAATTCAAAGTTAATAAATAGTTTCCTTATCTAGTGAGATTTTCGGTTATGCTGGGTTATATACATTGGTCGTGCAGTACTTAACGGATGCAATCAAACCAGCACTAATGCACCGGATCCCATCAGAACTCCGCAGTCAAGCGTGCTCGGGCGAGAGTAGTACTAGGATGGGTGACCTTCTGGGAAGTCCTCGTGTTGCATCCCCTTTTTCTTAACTGATAAGCATGATATTTGTAAGGAAAATGTCCGGATTTTAAAATCCTATTTCTATGGAACAATCGATTTAACAATGTTGCGAATCTAAGAAGAAGCGCTATTTGTTTTAAACTAGGAGTCGCTTTAGAAAATAGAATTTATTGATGTTGACCGTCTGCAGTTAATTGTGTTTATGTAAATTTTGTCCGTGATGTGTATTAAATGAAAACGTGATTCGTGAAAAGTAAAAGTATTTTTCGACCTAAAAAGAAGCGTGATTTGGTTTTTATAAGAGACGTTTAAGAAAATAGATCTAAACGTTACAGGGATCCTGTAGTTTCGAAATTCCAAGATTGCATTTATTGTTGTTGACCACACATACGCCCGTGATATTTTGTTTGTATTTATTTAAATTTTGTTTGCAATGTGTATTAAATGAAAGCGCGATTCATGCATAGTACGCTTCTTTAATTCAAAGTTAATAAATAGTTTCCTTATCTAGTGAGATTTTCGGTTATGCTGGGTTATATACATTGGTCGTGCAGTACTTAACGGATGCGATAATACCAGCACTAATGCACCGGATCCCATCAGAACTCCGCAGTCAAGCGTGCTTGGGCGAGAGTAGTACTAGGATGGGTGACCTCCTGGGAAGTCTTCGTGTTGCATCCCCTTTTCCTTAACTGATAAGCATGATATTTGTAAGGAAAATGTCCGGATTTTAAAATCCTATTTCTAAGGAACAATCGATTTAACAATGTTGCGGATCTAAGAGGAAGCGCTATTTGTTTTAAACGAGGAGTCACTTTAGAAAATAGCATTTAATTATGTTGACCGTGTGAAGTTAATTGTGTTTATGTAAATTTTGTCCGTGATGTGTATTAAATGAAAACGTGATTCGTGAAAAGTAAAAGTATTTTTCGACCTAAAAAGAAGCGTGATTTGGTTTTTATAAGAGACGTTTAAGAAAATAGATCTAAACGTTACAGGGATCCTGTAGTTTCGAAATTCCAAGATTGCATTTATTGTTGTTGACCACACATACGCCCGTGATATTTTGTTTGTATTTATTTAAATTTTGTTTGCAATGTGTATTAAATGAAAGCGCGATTCATGCATAGTACGCTTCTTTAATTCAAAGTTAATAAATAGTTTCCTTATCTAGTGAGATTTTCGGTTATGCTGGGTTATATACACTGGTCGTGCAGTACTTAACGGATGCGATCATACCAGCACTAATGCGCCGGATCCCATCAGAACTCCGCAGTTAAGTGTGCTTGGGCGAGAGTAGTACTAGGATGGGTGACCTCCTGGGAAGTCCTCGTGTTGCATCCCATTTTTCTTAATTTTTTTTTTCAATTTCATTTTGGTTTTGGTCGGTGAGTATTAATTGATAAGCATGATATTTGTAAGGAAAATGTCAGGATTTTAAAATCCTATTTCTAAGGAACAATCGATTTAACAATGTTGCGGATCTAAGAAGAAGCGCTATTTGTTTTAAACTAGGAGTCGCTTTAGAAAATAGCATTTATTGATGTTGACCGTGTGCAGTTAATTGTGTTTATGTAAATTTTGTCCGTGATGTGTATTAAATGAAAACGTGATTCGTGAAAAGTAAAAGTATTTTTCGACCTAAAAAGAAGCGTGATTTGGTTTTTATAAGAGACGTTTAAGAAAATAGATCTAAACATTACAGGGATCCTGTAGTTTCGAAATTCCAAGATTGCATTTATTGTTGTTGACCACACATACGCCCGTGATATTTTGTTTGTATTTATTTAAATTTTGTTTGCAATGTGTATTAAATGGAAGCGCGATTCATGCATAGTACGCTTCTTTAATTCAAAGTTAATAAATAGTTTCCTTATCTAGTGAGATTTTCGGTTATGCTGGGTTATATACATTGGTCGTGCAATACTTAACGGATGCGATCATACCAGCACTAATGCACCGGATCCCATCAGAACTCCGCAGTGAAGCGTGCTTGGGCGAGAGTAGTACTAGGATGGGTGACCTCCTGGGAAGTCCTCGTGTTGCATCCCCTTTTTCTTAACTGATAAGCATGATATTTGTAAGGAAAAATTTTCTTAACTGATAAGCATGATATTTGTAAGGAAAATGTCCGGATTTTAAAATCCTATTTCTAAGGAACAATCGATTTAACAATGTTGCGGATCTAAGAAGAAGCGCTATTTGTTTTAAACTAGGAGTCGCTTTAGAAAATAGCATTTATTGATGTTGACCGTGTGCAGTTAATTGTGTTTATGTAAATTTTGTCCGTGATGTGTATTAAATGAAAACGTGATTCGTGAAAAGTAAAAGTATTTTTCGACCTAAAAAGAAGCGTGATTTGGTTTTTATAAGAGACGTTTAAGAAAATAGATCTAAACATTACAGGGATCCTGTAGTTTCGAAATTCCAAGATTGCATTTATTGTTGTTGACCACACATACGCCCGTGATATTTTGTTTGTATTTATTTAAATTTTGTTTGCAATGTGTATTAAATGGAAGCGCGATTCATGCATAGTACGCTTCTTTAATTCAAAGTTAATAAATAGTTTCCTTATCTAGTGAGATTTTCGGTTATGCTGGGTTATATACATTGGTCGTGCAATACTTAACGGATGCGATCATACCAGCACTAATGCACCGGATCCCATCAGAACTCCGCAGTGAAGCGTGCTTGGGCGAGAGTAGTACTAGGATGGGTGACCTCCTGGGAAGTCCTCGTGTTGCATCCCCTTTTTCTTAACTGATAAGCATGATATTTGTAAGGAAAAATTTTCTTAACTGATAAGCATGATATTTGTAAGGAAAATGTCCGGATTTTAAAATCCTATTTCTAAGGAACAATCGATTTAACAATGTTGCGGATCTAAGAAGAAGCGCTATTTGTTTTAAACTAGGAGTCGCTTTAGAAAATAACATCTATTGATGTTGACCGTGTGCAGTTAATTGTGTTTATGTAAATTTTGTCCGTGATGTGTATTAAATGAAAACGTGATTCGTGAAAAGTAAAAGTATTTTTCGACCTAAAAAGAAGCGTGATTTGGTTTTTATAAGAGACGTTTAAGAAAATAGATCTAAACGTTACAGGGATCCTGTAGTTTCGAAATTCCAAGATTGCATTTATTGTTGTTGACCACACATACGCCCGTGATATTTTGTTTGTATTTATTTAAATTTTGTTTGCAATGTGTATTAAATGAAAGCGCGATTCATGCATAGTACGCTTCTTTAATTCAAAGTTAATAAATAGTTTCCTTATCTAGTGAGATATCGGTTATGCTGGGTTATATACATTGGTCGTGCATTACTTAACGGATGCGATCATACCAGCACTAATGCACCGGATCCCATCAGAACTCCGCAGTGAAGCGTGCTTGGCCGAGAGTAGTACTAGGATGGGTGACCTCCTGGGAAGTCCTCGTGTTGCATCCCCTTTTTCTTAACTGATAAGCATGATATTTGTAAGGAAAATGTCCGGATTTTAAAATCCTATTTCTAAGGAACAATCGATTTAACAATGTTGCGGATCTAAGAAGAAGCGCTATTTGTTTTAAACTAGGAGTCGCTTTAGAAAATAGCATTTATTGATGTTTTAAACTAGGAGTCACTTTAGAAAATAGCATTTATTGATGTTGACCGTGTGTAGTTAAATGTGTTTATGTAAATTTTGTCCGTGATGTGTATTAAATGAAAACGTGATTCGTGAAAAGTAAAATTATTTTTCGACCTAAAAAGAAGCGTGATTTGGTTTTTATAAGAGACGTTTAAGAAAATAGATCTAAACGTTACAGGGATCCTGTAGTTTCGAAATTCCAAGATTGCATTTATTGTTGTTGACCACACATACGCCCGTGATATTTTGTTTGTATTTATTTAAATTTTGTTTGCAATGTGTATTAAATGAAAGCGCGATTCATGCATAGTACGCTTCTTTAATTCAAAGTTAATAAATAGTTTCCTTATCTAGTGAGATTTTCGGTTATGCTGGGTTATATACATTGGTCGTGCAGTACTTAACGGATGAGATCATACCAGCACTAATGCACCGGATCCCATCAGAACTCAGCAGTTAAGTGTGCTTGGGCGAGAGTAGTACTAGGATGGGTGACCTCCTGGGAAGTCCTCGTGTTGCATCCCATTTTTCTTAATTTTTTTTTCAATTTCATTTTGGTTTTGGTCGGTGAGTATTAATTGATAAGCATGATATTTGTAAGGAAAATGTCAGGATTTTAAAATCCTATTTCTAAGGAACAATCGATTTAACAATGTTGCGGATCTAAGAAGAAGCGCTATTTGTTTTAAACTAGGAGTCGCTTTAGAAAATAGCATTTATTGATGTTGACCGTGTGCAGTTAATTGTGTTTATGTAAATTTTGTCCGTGATGTGTATTAAATGAAAACGTGATTCGTGAAAAGTAAAAGTATTTTTCGACCTAAAAAGAAGCGTGATTTGGTTTTTATAAGAGACGTTTAAGAAAATAGATCTAAACGTTACAGGGATCCTGTAGTTTCGAAATTCCAAGATTGCATTTATTGTTGTTGACCACACATACGCCCGTGATATTTTGTTTGTATTTATTTAAATTTTGTTTGCAATGTGTATTAAATGGAAGCGCGATTCATGCATAGTACGCTTCTTTAATTCAAAGTTAATAAATAGTTTCCTTATCTAGTGAGATTTTCGGTTATGCTGGGTTATATACATTGGTCGTGCAGTACTTAACGGATGCGATCATACCAGCACTAATGCACCGGATCCCATCAGAACTCCGCAGTTAAGCGTGCTTGGGCGAGAGTAGTACTAGGATGGGTGACCTCCTGGGAAGTCCTCGTGTTGCATCCCCTTTTTCTTAACTGATATTTGTAAGGAAAATGTCCGGATTTTAAAATCCTATTTCTAAGGAACAATCGATTTAACAATGTTGCGGATCTAAGAAGAAGCGCTATTTGTTTTAAACTAGGAGTCGCTTTAGAAAATAGCATCTATTGATGTTGACCATGTGCAGTTAATTGTGTTTATGTAAATTTTGTCCGTGATGTGTATTAAATGAAAACGTGATTCGTGAAAAGTAAAAGTATTTTTCGACCTAAAAAGAAGCGTGATTTGGTTTTTATAAGAGACGTTTAAGAAAATAGATCTAAACGTTACAGGGATCCTGTAGTTTCGAAATTCCAAGATTGCATTTATTGTTGTTGACCACACATACGCCCGTGATATTTTGTTTGTATTTAAATTTTGTTTGCAATGTGTATTAAATGAAAGCGCGATTCATGCATAGTACGCTTCTTTAATTCAAAGTTAATAAATAGTTTCCTTATCTAGTGAGATTTTCGGTTATGCTGGGTTATATACATTGGTCGTGCAGTACTTAACGGATGCGATAATACCAGCACTAATGCACCGGATCCCATCAGAACTCCGCAGTCAAGCGTGCTTGGGCGAGAGTAGTACTAGGATGGGTGACCTCCTGGGAAGTCTTCGTGTTGCATCCCCTTTTCCTTAACTGATAAGCATGATATTTGTAAGGAAAATGTCCGGATTTTAAAATCCTATTTCTAAGGAACAATCGATTTAACAATGTTGCGGATCTAAGAAGAAGCGCTATTTGTTTTAAACTAGGAGTCACTTTAGAAAATAGCATTTAATTATGTTGACCGTGTGAAGTTAATTGTGTTTATGTAAATTTTGTCCGTGATGTGTATTAAATGAAAACGTGATTCGTGAAAAGTAAAAGTATTTTTCGACCTAAAAAGAAGCGTGATTTGGTTTTTATAAGAGACGTTTAAGAAAATAGATCTAAACGTTACAGGGATCCTGTAGTTTCGAAATTCCAAGATTGCATTTATTGTTGTTGACCACACATACGCCCGTGATATTTTGTTTGTATTTATTTAAATTTTGTTTGCAATGTGTATTAAATGAAAGCGCGATTCATGCATAGTACGCTTCTTTAATTCAAAGTTAATAAATAGTTTCCTTATCTAGTGAGATTTTCGGTTATGCTGGGTTATATACACTGGTCGTGCAGTACTTAACGGATGCGATCATACCAGAACTTATGCACCGGATCCCATCAGAACTCCGCAGTTAAGTGTGCTTGGGCGAGAGTAGTACTAGGATGGGTGACCTCCTGGGAAGTCCTCGTGTTGCATCCCATTTTTCTTAATTTTTTTTTTCAATTTCATTTTGGTTTTGGTCGGTGAGTATTAATTGATAAGCATGATATTTGTAAGGAAAATGTCAGGATTTTAAAATCCTATTTCTAAGGAACAATCGATTTAACAATGTTGCGGATCTAAGAAGAAGCGCTATTTGTTTTAAACTAGGAGTCGCTTTAGAAAATAGCATTTATTGATGTTGACCGTGTGCAGTTAATTGTGTTTATGTAAATTTTGTCCGTGATGTGTATTAAATGAAAACGTGATTCGTGAAAATTAAAAGTATTTTTCGACCTAAAAAGAAGCGTGATTTGGTTTTTATAAGAGACGTTTAAGAAAATAGATCTAAACGTTACAGGGATCCTGTAGTTTCGAAATTCCAAGATTGCATTTATTGTTGTTGACCACACATACGCCCGTGATATTTTGTTTGTATTTATTTAAATTTTGTTTGCAATGTGTATTAAATTGAAGCGCGATTCATGCATAGTACGCTTCTTTAATTCAAAGTTAATAAATAGTTTCCTTATCTAGTGAGATTTTCGGTTATGCTGGGTTATATACATTGGTCGTGCAGTACTTAACGGATGCGATCATACCAGCACTAATGCACCGGATCCCATCAGAACTCCGCAGTTAAGCGTGCTTGGGCGAGAGTAGTACTAGGATGGGTGACCTCCTGGGAAGTCCTCGTGTTGCATCCCCTTTTTCTTAACTGATAAGCATGATATTTGTAAGGAAAAATTTTCTTAACTGATAAGCATGATATTTGTAAGGAAAAATTTTCTTAACTGATAAGCATGATATTTGTAAGGAAAATGTCCGGATTTTAAAATCCTATTTCTAAGGAACAATCGATTTAACAATGTTGCGGATCTAAGAAGAAGCGCTATTTGTTTTAAACTAGGAGTCGCTTTAGAAAATAACATCTATTGATGTTGACCGTGTGCAGTTAATTGTGTTTATGTAAATTTTGTCCGTGATGTGTATTAAATGAAAACGTGATTCGTGAAAAGTAAAAGTATTTTTCGACCTAAAAAGAAGCCTGATTTGGTTTTTATAAGAGACGTTTAAGAAAATAGATCTAAACGTTACAGGGATCCTGTAGTTTCGAAATTCCAAGATTGCATTTATTGTTGTTGACCACACATACGCCCGTGATATTTTGTTTGTATTTATTTAAATTTTGTTTGCAATGTGTATTAAATGAAAGCGCGATTCATGCATAGTACGCTTCTTTAATTCAAAGTTAATAAATAGTTTCCTTATCTAGTGAGATATCGGTTATGCTGGGTTATATACATTGGTCGTGCATTACTTAACGGATGCGATCATACCAGCACTAATGCACCGGATCCCATCAGAACTCCGCAGTGAAGCGTGCTTGGCCGAGAGTAGTACTAGGATGGGTGACCTCCTGGGAAGTCCTCGTGTTGCATCCCCTTTTTCTTAACTGATAAGCATGATATTTGTAAGGAAAATGTCCGGATTTTAAAATCCTATTTCTAAGGAACAATCGATTTAACAATGTTGCGGATCTAAGAAGAAGCGCTATTTGTTTTAAACTAGGAGTCGCTTTAGAAAATAGCATTTATTGATGTTTTAAACTAGGAGTCACTTTAGAAAATAGCATTTATTGATGTTGACCGTGTGTAGTTAAATGTGTTTATGTAAATTTTGTCCGTGATGTGTATTAAATGAAAACGTGATTCGTGAAAAGTAAAATTATTTTTCGACCTAAAAAGAAGCGTGATTTGGTTTTTATAAGAGACGTTTAAGAAAATAGATCTAAACGTTACAGGGATCCTGTAGTTTCGAAATTCCAAGATTGCATTTATTGTTGTTGACCACACATACGCCCGTGATATTTTGTTTGTATTTATTTAAATTTTGTTTGCATTGTGTATTAAATGAAAGCGCGATTCATGCATAGTACGCTTCTTTAATTCAAAGTTAATAAATAGTTTCCTTATCTAGTGAGATTTTCGGTTATGCTGGGTTATATACATTGGTCGTGCAGTACTTAACGGATGAGATCATACCAGCACTAATGCACCGGATCCCATCAGAACTCCGCAGTTAAGTGTGCTTGGGCGAGAGTAGTACTAGGATGGGTGACCTCCTGGGAAGTCCTCGTGTTGCATCCTATTTAACAATGTTGCGGATCTAAGAAGAAGCGCTATTTGTTTTAAACTAGGAGTCGCTTTAGAAAATAGCATTTATTGATGTTGACCGTGTGCAGTTAATTGTGTTTATGTAAATTTTTTCCGTGATGTGTATTAAATGAAAACGTGATTCGTGAAAAGTAAAAGTATTTTTCGACCTAAAAAGAAGCGTGATTTGGTTTTTATAAGAGACGTTTAAGAAAATAGATCTAAACGTTACAGGGATCCTGTAGTTTCGAAATTCCAAGATTGCATTTATTGTTGTTGACCACACATACGCCCGTGATATTTTGTTTGTATTTATTTAAATTTTGTTTGCAATGTGTATTAAATGAAAGCGCGATTCATGCATAGTACGCTTCTTTAATTCAAAGTTAATAAATAGTTTCCTTATCTAGTGAGATTTTCGGTTATGCTGGGTTATATACACTGGTCGTGCAGTACTTAACGGATGCGATCATACCAGAACTTATGCACCGGATCCCATCAGAACTCCGCAGTTAAGTGTGCTTGGGCGAGAGTAGTACTAGGATGGGTGACCTCCTGGGAAGTCCTCGTGTTGCATCCCATTTTTCTTAATTTTTTTTTTCAATTTCATTTTGGTTTTGGTCGGTGAGTATTAATTGATAAGCATGATATTTGTAAGGAAAATGTCAGGATTTTAAAATCCTATTTCTAAGGAACAATCGATTTAACAATGTTGCGGATCTAAGAAGAAGCGCTATTTGTTTTAAACTAGGAGTCGCTTTAGAAAATAGCATTTATTGATGTTGACCGTGTGCAGTTAATTGTGTTTATGTAAATTTTGTCCGTGATGTGTATTAAATGAAAACGTGATTCGTGAAAATTAAAAGTATTTTTCGACCTAAAAAGAAGCGTGATTTGGTTTTTATAAGAGACGTTTAAGAAAATAGATCTAAACGTTACAGGGATCCTGTAGTTTCGAAATTCCAAGATTGCATTTATTGTTGTTGACCACACATACGCCCGTGATATTTTGTTTGTATTTATTTAAATTTTGTTTGCAATGTGTATTAAATGGAAGCGCGATTCATGCATAGTACGCTTCTTTAATTCAAAGTTAATAAATAGTTTCCTTATCTAGTGAGATTTTCGGTTATGCTGGGTTATATACATTGGTCGTGCAGTACTTAACGGATGCGATCATACCAGCACTAATGCACCGGATCCCATCAGAACTCCGCAGTTAAGCGTGCTTGGGCGAGAGTAGTACTAGGATGGGTGACCTCCTGGGAAGTCCTCGTGTTGCATCCCCTTTTTCTTAACTGATAAGCATGATATTTGTAAGGAAAAATTTTCTTAACTGATAAGCATGATATTTGTAAGGAAAAATTTTCTTAACTGATAAGCATGATATTTGTAAGGAAAATGTCCGGATTTTAAAATCCTATTTCTAAGGAACAATCGATTTAACAATGTTGCGGATCTAAGAAGAAGCGCTATTTGTTTTAAACTAGGAGTCGCTTTAGAAAATAGCATCTATTGATGTTGACCGTGTGCAGTTAATTGTGTTTATGTAAATTTTGTCCGTGATGTGTATTAAATGAAAACGTGATTCGTGAAAAGTAAAAGTATTTTTCGACCTAAAAAGAAGCCTGATTTGGTTTTTATAAGAGACGTTTAAGAAAATAGATCTAAACGTTACAGGGATCCTGTAGTTTCGAAATTCCAAGATTGCATTTATTGTTGTTGACCACACATACGCCCGTGATATTTTGTTTGTATTTATTTAAATTTTGTTTGCAATGTGTATTAAATGAAAACGTGATTCGTGAAAAGTAAAAGTATTTTTCGACCTAAAAAGAAGCCTGATTTGGTTTTTATAAGAGACGTTTAAGAAAATAGATCTAAACGTTACAGGGATCCTGTAGTTTCGAAATTCCAAGATTGCATTTATTGTTGTTGACCACACATACGCCCGTGATATTTTGTTTGTATTTATTTAAATTTTGTTTGCATTGTGTATTAAATGAAAGCGCGATTCATGCATAGTACGCTTCTTTAATTCAAAGTTAATAAATAGTTTCCTTATCTAGTGAGATTTTCGGTTATGCTGGGTTATATACATTGGTCGTGCAGTACTTAACGGATGAGATCATACCAGCACTAATGCACCGGATCCCATCAGAACTCCGCAGTTAAGTGTGCTTGGGCGAGAGTAGTACTAGGATGGGTGACCTCCTGGGAAGTCCTCGTGTTGCATCCCATTTTTCTTAATTTTTTTTTCAATTTCATTTTGGTTTTGGTCGGTGAGTATTAATTGATAAGCATGATATTTGTAAGGAAAATGTCAGGATTTTAAAATCCTATTTCTAAGGAACAATCGATTTAACAATGTTGCGGATCTAAGAAGAAGCGCTATTTGTTTTAAACTAGGAGTCGCTTTAGAAAATAGCATTTATTGATGTTGACCGTGTGCAGTTAATTGTGTTTATGTAAATTTTTTCCGTGATGTGTATTAAATGAAAACGTGATTCGTGAAAAGTAAAAGTATTTTTCGACCTAAAAAGAAGCGTGATTTGGTTTTTATAAGAGACGTTTAAGAAAATAGATCTAAACGTTACAGGGATCCTGTAGTTTCGAAATTCCAAGATTGCATTTATTGTTGTTGACCACACATACGCCCGTGATATTTTGTTTGTATTTATTTAAATTTTGTTTGCAATGTGTATTAAATGGAAGCGCGATTCATGCATAGTACGCTTCTTTAATTCAAAGTTAATAAATAGTTTCCTTATCTAGTGAGATTTTCGGTTATGCTGGGTTATATACATTGGTCGTGCAGTACTTAACGGATGCGATCATACCAGCACTAATGCACCGGATCCCATCAGAACTCCGCAGTTAAGCGTGCTTGGGCGAGAGTAGTACTAGGATGGGTGACCTCCTGGGAAGTCCTCGGGATGCATGGGTGACCTCCTGGGAAGTCCTCGTGTTGCATCCCCTTTTTCTTAACTGATATTTGTAAGGAAAATGTCCGGATTTTAAAATCCTATTTCTAAGGAACAATCGATTTAACAATGTTGCGGATCTAAGAAGAAGCGCTATTTGTTTTAAACTAGGAGTCGCTTTAGAAAATAGCATCTATTGATGTTGACCGTGTGCAGTTAATTGTGTTTATGTAAATTTTGTCCGTGATGTGTATTAAATGAAAACGTGATTCGTGAAAAGTAAAAGTATTTTTCGACCTAAAAAGAAGCGTGATTTGGTTTTTATAAGAGACGTTTAAGAAAATAGATCTAAACGTTACAGGGATCCTGTAGTTTCGAAATTCCAAGATTGCATTTATTGTTGTTGACCACACATACGCCCGTGATATTTTGTTTGTATTTAAATTTTGTTTGCAATGTGTATTAAATGAAAGCGCGATTCATGCATAGTACGCTTCTTTAATTCAAAGTTAATAAATAGTTTCCTTATCTAGTGAGATATCGGTTATGCTGGGTTATATACATTGGTCGTGCATTACTTAACGGATGCGATCATACCAGCACTAATGCACCGGATCCCATCAGAACTCCGCAGTGAAGCGTGCTTGGGCGAGAGTAGTACTAGGATGGGTGACCTCCTGGGAAGTCCTCGTGTTGCATCCCCTTTTTCTTAACTGATAAGCATGATATTTGTAAGGAAAATGTCAGGATTTTAAAATCCTATTTCTAAGGAACAATCGATTTAACAATGTTTTTTCTTAACTGATAAGCATGATATTTGTAAGGAAAATGTCAGGATTTTAAAATCCTATTTCTAAGGAACAATCGATTTAACAATGTTGTGGATCTAAGAAGAAGCGCTATTTGCTTTAAACTAGGAGTCGCTTTAGAAAATAGCATTTATTGATGTTGACCGTGTGCAGTTAATTGTGTTTATGTAAATTTTGTCCGTGATGTGTATTAAATGAAAACGTGATTCGTGAAAAGTAAAAGTATTTTTCGACCTAAAAAGAAGCGTGATTTGGTTTTTATAAGAGACGTTTAAGAAAATAGATCTAAACGTTACAGGGATCATGTAGTTTCGAAATTCCAAGATTGCATTTATTGTTGTTGACCACACATACGCCCGTGATATTTTGTTTGTATTTATTTAAATTTTGTTTGCAATGTGTATTAAATGAAAGCGCGATTCATGCATAGTACGCTTCTTTAATTCAAAGTTAATAAATAGTTTCCTTATCTAGTGAGATTTTCGGTTATGCTGGGTTATATACATTGGTCGTGCAGTACTTAACGGATGCGATCATACCAGCACTAATGCACCGGATCCCATCAGAACTCCGCTGTCAAGTGTGCTTGGGCGAGAGTAGTACTAGGATGGGTGACCTCCTGGGAAGTCCTCGTGTTGCATCCCCTTTTTCTTAACTTATAAGCATGATATTTGTAAGGAAAATGTCAGGATTTTAAAATCCTATTTCTAAGGAACAATCGATTTAACAATGTTGTGGATCTAAGAAGAAGCGCTATTTGCTTTAAACTAGGAGTCGCTTTAGAAAATAGCATTTATTGATGTTGACCGTGTGCAGTTAATTGTGTTTATGTAAATTTTGTCCGTGATGTGTATTAAATGAAAACGTGATTCGTGAAAAGTAAAAGTATTTTTCGACCTAAAAAGAAGCGTGATTTGGTTTTTATAAGAGACGTTTAAGAAAATAGATCTAAACGTTACAGGGATCATGTAGTTTCGAAATTCCAAGATTGCATTTATTGTTGTTGACCACACATACGCCCGTGATATTTTGTTTGTATTTATTTAAATTTTGTTTGCAATGTGTATTAAATGAAAGCGCGATTCATGCATAGTACGCTTCTTTAATTCAAAGTTAATAAATAGTTTCCTTATCTAGTGAGATTTTCGGTTATGCTGGGTTATATACATTGGTCGTGCAGTACTTAACGGATGCGATCATACCAGCACTAATGCACCGGATCCCATCAGAACTCCGCGGCTAAGCGTGCTTGGGCGAGAGTAGTACTAGGATGGGTGACCTCCTGGGAAGTCCTCGTGTTGCATCCCCTTTTTCTTAATTTTTTTTTTTCAATTTCATTTTGGTTTTGGTCGGTGAGTATTAACTGATAAGCATTATATTTGTAAGGAAAATGTCCGGATTTTAAAATCCTATTTCTAAGGAACAATCGATTTAACAATGTTGCGGATCTAAGAAGAAGCGCTATTTGTTTTAAACTAGGAGTCGCTTTAGAAAATAGCATTTATTGATGTTGACCGTGTGCAGTTAATTGTGTTTATGTAAATTTTGTCCGTGATGTGTATTAAATGAAAACGTGATTCGTGAAAAGTAAAAGTATTTTTCGACCTAAAAAGACCTAAAAAGAAGCGTGATTTGGTTTTTATAAGAGACGTTTAAGAAAATAGATCTAAACGTTACAGGGATCCTGTAGTTTCGAAATTCCAAGATTGCATTTATTGTTGTTGACCACACATACGCCCGTGATATTTTGTTTGTATTTATTTAAATGTTGTTTGTAATGTGTATTAAATGAAAGCGCGATTCTTGCATAGTACGCTTCTTTAATTCAAAGTTAATAAATAGTTTCCTTATCTAGTGAGATTTTCGGTTATGCTGGGTTATATACATTGGTCGTGCATTACTTAACGGATGCGATCATACCAGCACTAATGCACCGGATCCCATCAGAACTCCGCAGTGAAGCGTGCTTGGGAGAGAGTAGTACTAGGATGGGTGACCTCCTGGGAAGTCCTCGTGTTGCATCCCCTTTTTCTTAACTTATAAGCATGATATTTGTAAGGAAAATGTCAGGATTTTAAAATCCTATTTCTAAGGAACAATCGATTTAACAATGTTGTGGATCTAAGAAGAAGCGCTATTTGCTTTAAACTAGGAGTCGCTTTAGAAAATAGCATTTATTGATGTTGACCGTGTGCAGTTAATTGTGTTTATGTAAATTTTGTCCGTGATGTGTATTAAATGAAAACGTGATTCGTGAAAAGTAAAAGTATTTTTCGACCTAAAAAGAAGCGTGATTTGGTTTTTATAAGAGACGTTTAAGAAAATAGATCTAAACGTTACAGGGATCATGTAGTTTCGAAATTCCAAGATTGCATTTATTGTTGTTGACCACACATACGCCCGTGATATTTTGTTTGTATTTATTTAAATTTTGTTTGCAATGTGTATTAAATGAAAGCGCGATTCATGCATAGTACGCTTCTTTAATTCAAAGTTAATAAATAGTTTCCTTATCTAGTGAGATTTTCGGTTATGCTGGGTTATATACATTGGTCGTGCAGTACTTAACGGATGCGATCATACCAGCACTAATGCACCGGATCCCATCAGAACTCCGCGGCTAAGCGTGCTTGGGCGAGAGTAGTACTAGGATGGGTGACCTCCTGGGAAGTCCTCGTGTTGCATCCCCTTTTTCTTAATTTTTTTTTTTCAATTTCATTTTGGTTTTGGTCGGTGAGTATTAACTGATAAGCATTATATTTGTAAGGAAAATGTCCGGATTTTAAAATCCTATTTCTAAGGAACAATCGATTTAACAATGTTGCGGATCTAAGAAGAAGCGCTATTTGTTTTAAACTAGGAGTCGCTTTAGAAAATAGCATTTATTGATGTTGACCGTGTGCAGTTAATTGTGTTTATGTAAATTTTGTCCGTGATGTGTATTAAATGAAAACGTGATTCGTGAAAAGTAAAAGTATTTTTCGACCTAAAAAGACCTAAAAAGAAGCGTGATTTGGTTTTTATAAGAGACGTTTAAGAAAATAGATCTAAACGTTACAGGGATCCTGTAGTTTCGAAATTCCAAGATTGCATTTATTGTTGTTGACCACACATACGCCCGTGATATTTTGTTTGTATTTATTTAAATGTTGTTTGTAATGTGTATTAAATGAAAGCGCGATTCTTGCATAGTACGCTTCTTTAATTCAAAGTTAATAAATAGTTTCCTTATCTAGTGAGATTTTCGGTTATGCTGGGTTATATACATTGGTCGTGCATTACTTAACGGATGCGATCATACCAGCACTAATGCACCGGATCCCATCAGAACTCCGCAGTGAAGCGTGCTTGGGAGAGAGTAGTACTAGGATGGGTGACCTCCTGGGAAGTCCTCGTGTTGCATCCCCTTTTTCTTAACTGATAAGCATGATATTTGTAAGGAAAATGTCAGGATTTTAAAATCCTATTTCTAAGGAACAATCGATTTAACAATGTTGTGGATCTAAGAAGAAGCGCTATTTGCTTTAAACTAGGAGTCGCTTTAGAAAATAGCATTTATTGATGTTGACCGTGTGCAGTTAATTGTGTTTATGTAAATTTTGTCCGTGATGTGTATTAAATGAAAACGTGATTCGTGAAAAGTAAAAGTATTTTTCGACCTAAAAAGAAGCGTGATTTGGTTTTTATAAGAGACGTTTAAGAAAATAGATCTAAACGTTACAGGGATCATGTAGTTTCGAAATTCCAAGATTGCATTTATTGTTGTTGACCACACATACGCCCGTGATATTTTGTTTGTATTTATTTAAATTTTGTTTGCAATGTGTATTAAATGAAAGCGCGATTCATGCATAGTACGCTTCTTTAATTCAAAGTTAATAAATAGTTTCCTTATCTAGTGAGATTTTCGGTTATGCTGGGTTATATACATTGGTCGTGCAGTACTTAACGGATGCGATCATACCAGCACTAATGCACCGGATCCCATCAGAACTCCGCGGCTAAGCGTGCTTGGGCGAGAGTAGTACTAGGATGGGTGACCTCCTGGGAAGTCCTCGTGTTGCATCCCCTTTTTCTTAATTTTTTTTTTCAATTTCATTTTGGTTTTGGTCGGTGAGTATTAACTGATAAGCATGATATTTGTAAGGAAAATGTCCGGATTTTAAAATCCTATTTCTAAGGAACAATCGATTTAACAATGTTGCGGATCTAAGAAGAAGCGCTATTTGTTTTAAAGTAGGAGTCGCTTTAGAAAATAGCATTTATTGATGTTGACCGTGTGCAGTTAATTGTGTTTATGTAAATTTTGTCCGTGATGTGTATTAAATGAAAACGTGATTCGTGAAAAGTAAAAGTATTTTTCGACCTAAAAAGAAGCGTGATTTGGTTTTTATAAGAGACGTTTAAGAAAATAGATCTAAACGTTACAGGGATCCTGTAGTTTCGAAATTCCAAGATTGCATTTATTGTTGTTGACCACACATACGCCCGTGATATTTTGTTTGTATTTATTTAAATGTTGTTTGTAATGTGTATTAAATGAAAGCGCGATTCATGCATAGTACGCTTCTTTAATTCAAAGTTAATTAATAGTTTCCTTATCTAGTGAGATTTTCGGTTATGCTGGGTTATATACATTGGTCGTGCATTACTTAACGGATGCGATCATACCAGCACTAATGCACCGGATCCCATCAGAACTCCGCAGTGAAGCGTGCTTGGGAGAGAGTAGTACTAGGATGGGTGACCTCCTGGGAAGTCCTCGTGTTGCATCCCCTTTTTCTTAACTGATAAGCATGATATTTGTAAGGAAAATGTCCGGATTTTAAAATCCTATTTCTAAGGAACAATCGATTTAACAATGTTGCGGATCTAAGAAGAAGCGCTATTTGTTTTAAACTAGGAGTCGCTTTAGAAAATAGCATTTATTGATGTTTTAAACTAGGAGTCGCTTTAGAAAATAGCATTTATTGATGTTGACCGTGTGTAGTTAATTGTGTTTATGTAAATTTTATCCGTGATGTGTATTAAATGAAAACGTGATTCGTGAAAAGTAAAATTATTTTTCGACCTAAAAAGAAGCGTGATTTGGTTTTTATAAGAGACGTTTAAGAAAATAGATCTAAACGTTACAAGGATCCTGTAGTTTCGAAATTCCAAGATTGCATTTATTGTTGTTGACCACACATACGCCCGTGATATTTTGTTTGTATTTATTTAAATTTTGTTTGCAATGTGTATTAAATAAAAGCGCGATTCATGCATAGTATGTTTCTTTAATTCAAAGTTAATAAATAGTTTCCTTATCTAGTGAGATTTTCGGTTATGCTGGGTTATATACATTGGTCGTGCAGTACTTAACGGATGCGATCATACCAGCACTAATGTACCGGATCCCATCAGAACTCCGCAGATAAGCGTGCTTGGGCGAGAGTAGTACTAGGATGGGTGACCTCCTGGGAAGTCCTCGTGTTGCATCCCATTTTTCTTAATTTTTTTTTCAATTTCATTTTGGTTTTGGTCGGTGAGTATTAATTGATAAGCATGATATTTGTAATTTCATTTTGGTTTTGGTCGGTGAGTATTAATTGATAAGCATGATATTTGTAAGGAAAATGTCAGGATTTTAAAATCCTATTTCTAAGGAACAATCGATTTAACAATGTTGCGGATCTAAGAAGAAGCGCTATTTGTTTTAAACTAGGAGTCGCTTTAGAAAATAGCATTTATTGATGTTGACCGTGTGCAGTTAATTGTGTTTATGTAAATTTTGTCCGTGATGTGTATTAAATGAAAACGTGATTCGTGAAAAGTAAAAGTATTTTTCGACCTAAAAAGAAGCGTGATTTGGTTTTTATAAGAGACGTTTAAGAAAATAGATCTAAACATTACAGGGATCCTGTAGTTTCGAAATTCCAAGATTGCATTTATTGTTGTTGACCACACATACGCCCGTGATATTTTGTTTGTATTTATTTAAATTTTGTTTGCAATGTGTATTAAATGGAAGCGCGATTCATGCATAGTACGCTTCTTTAATTCAAAGTTAATAAATAGTTTCCTTATCTAGTGAGATTTTCGGTTATGCTGGGTTATATACATTGGTCGTGCAGTACTTAACGGATGCGATCATACCAGCACTAATGCACCGGATCCCATCAGAACTCCGCAGTTAAGCGTGCTTGGGCGAGAGTAGTACTAGGATGGGTGACCTCCTGGGAAGTCCTCGTGTTGCATCCCCTTTTTCTTAACTGATAAGCATGATATTTGTAAGGAAAATATCCGGATTTTAAAATCATATTTCTAAGGAACAATCGATTTAACAATGTTGTGGATCTAAGAAGAAGCGCTATTTGCTTTAAACTAGGAGTCGCTTTAGAAAATAGCATTTATTGATGTTGACCGTGTGCAGTTAATTGTGTTTATGTAAATTTTGTCCGTGATGTGTATTAAATGAAAACGTGATTCGTGAAAAGTAAAAGTATTTTTCGACCTAAAAAGAAGCGTGATTTGGTTTTTATAAGAGACGTTTAAGAAAATAGATCTAAACGTTACAGGGATCATGTAGTTTCGAAATTCCAAGATTGCATTTATTGTTGTTGACCACACATACGCCCGTGATATTTTGTTTGTATTTATTTAAATTTTGTTTGCAATGTGTATTAAAAGAAAGCGCGATTCATGCATAGTACGCTTCTTTAATTCAAAGTTAATAAATAGTTTCCTTATCTAGTGAGATTTTCGGTTATGCTGGGTTATATACATTGGTCGTGCAGTACTTAACGGATGCGATCATACCAGCACTAATGCACCGGATCCCATCAGAACTCCGCGGCTAAGCGTGCTTGGGCGAGAGTAGTACTAGGATGGGTGACCTCCTAGGAAGTCCTCGTGTTGCATCCCCTTTTTCTTAATTTTTTTTTTTCAATTTCATTTTGGTTTTGGTCGGTGAGTATTAACTGATAAGCATGATATTTGTAAGGAAAATGTCCGGATTTTAAAATCCTATTTCTAAGGAACAATCGATTTAACAATGTTGCGGATCTAAGAAGAAGCGCTATTTGTTTTAAACTAGGAGTCGCTTTAGAAAATAGCATTTATTGATGTTGACCGTGTGCAGTTAATTGTGTTTATGTAAATTTTGTCCGTGATGTGTATTAAATGAAAACGTGATTCGTGAAAAGTAAAAGTATTTTTCGACCTAAAAAGAAGCGTGATTTGGTTTTTATAAGAGACGTTTAAGAAAATAGATCTAAACGTTACAGGGATCCTGTAGTTTCGAAATTCCAAGATTGCATTTATTGTTGTTGACCACACATACGCCCGTGATATTTTGTTTGTATTTATTTAAATGTTGTTTGTAATGTGTATTAAATGAAAGCGCGATTCATGCATAGTACGCTTCTTTAATTCAAAGTTAATAAATAGTTTCCTTATCTAGTGAGATTTTCGGTTATGCTGGGTTATATACATTGGTCGTGCATTACTTAACGGATGCGATCATACCAGCACTAATGCACCGGATCCCATCAGAACTCCGCAGTGAAGCGTGCTTGGGAGAGAGTAGTACTAGGATGGGTGACCTCCTGGGAAGTCCTCGTGTTGCATCCCCTTTTTCAGGATTTTAAAATCCTATTTCTAAGGAACAATCGATTTAACAATGTTGTGGATCTAAGAAGAAGCGCTATTTGCTTTAAACTAGGAGTCGCTTTAGAAAATAGCATTTATTGATGTTGACCGTGTGCAGTTAATTGTGTTTATGTAAATTTTGTCCGTGATGTGTATTAAATGAAAACGTGATTCGTGAAAAGTAAAAGTATTTTTCGACCTAAAAAGAAGCGTGATTTGGTTTTTATAAGAGACGTTTAAGAAAATAGATCTAAACGTTACAGGGATCATGTAGTTTCGAAATTCCAAGATTGCATTTATTGTTGTTGACCACACATACGCCCGTGATATTTTGTTTGTATTTATTTAAATTTTGTTTGCAATGTGTATTAAATGAAAGCGCGATTCATGCATAGTACGCTTCTTTAATTCAAAGTTAATAAATAGTTTCCTTATCTAGTGAGATTTTCGGTTATGCTGGGTTATATACATTGGTCGTGCAGTACTTAACGGATGCGATCATACCAGCACTAATGCACCGGATCCCATCAGAACTCCGCGGCTAAGCGTGCTTGGGCGAGTGTAGTACTAGGATGGGTGACCTCCTGGGAAGTCCTCGTGTTGCATCCCCTTTTTCTTAATTTTTTTTTTCAATTTCATTTTGGTTTTGGTCGGTGAGTATTAACTGATAAGCATGATATTTGTAAGGAAAATGTCCGGATTTTAAAATCCTATTTCTAAGGAACAATCGATTTAACAATGTTGCGGATCTAAGAAGAAGCGCTATTTGTTTTAAACTAGGAGTCGCTTTAGAAAATAGCATTTATTGATGTTGACCGTGTGCAGTTAATTGTGTTTATGTAAATTTTGTCCGTGATGTGTATTAAATGAAAACGTGATTCGTGAAAAGTAAAAGTATTTTTCGACCTAAAAAGAAGCGTGATTTGGTTTTTATAAGAGACGTTTAAGAAAATAGATCTAAACGTTACAGGGATCCTGTAGTTTCGAAATTCCAAGATTGCATTTATTGTTGTTGACCACACATACGCCCGTGATATTTTGTTTGTATTTATTTAAATGTTGTTTGTAATGTGTATTAAATGAAAGCGCGATTCATGCATAGTACGCTTCTTTAATTCAAAGTTAATAAATAGTTTCCTTATCTAGTGAGATTTTCGGTTATGCTGGGTTATATACATTGGTCGTGCATTACTTAACGGATGCGATCATACCAGCACTAATGCACCGGATCCCATCAGAACTCCGCAGTGAAGCGTGCTTGGGAGAGAGTAGTACTAGGATGGGTGACCTCCTGGGAAGTCCTCGTGTTGCATCCCCTTTTTCTTAACTGATAAGCATGATATTTGTAAGGAAAATGTCCGGATTTTAAAATCCTATTTCTAAGGAACAATCGATTTAACAATGTTTCGGATCTAAGAAGAAGCGCTATTTGTTTTAAACTAGGAGTCGCTTTAGAAAATAGCATTTATTGATGTTTTAAACTAGGAGTCGCTTTAGAAAATAGCATTTATTGATGTTGACCGTGTGTAGTTAATTGTGTTTATGTAAATTTTATCTGTGATGTGTATTAAATGAAAACGTGGTTCGTGAAAAGTAAAATTATTTTTCGACCTAAAAAGAAGCGTGATTTGGTTTTTATAAGAGACGTTTAAGAAAATAGATCTAAACGTTACAAGGATCCTGTAGTTTCGAAATTCCAAGATTGCATTTATTGTTGTTGACCACACATACGCCCGTGATATTTTGTTTGTATTTATTTAAATTTTGTTTGCAATGTGTATTAAATAAAAGCGCGATTCATGCATAGTACGTTTCTTTAATTCAAAGTTAATAAATAGTTTCCTTATCTAGTGAGATTTTCGGTTATGCTGGGTTATATACATTGGTCGTGCAGTACTTAACGGATGCGATCATACCAGCACTAATGTACCGGATCCCATCAGAACTCCGCAGATAAGCGTGCTTGGGCGAGAGTAGTACTAGGATGGGTGACCTCCTGGGAAGTCCTCGTGTTGCATCCCATTTTTCTTAATTTTTTTTTTTCAATTTCATTTTGGTTTTGGTCGGTGAGTATTAATTGATAAGCATGATATTTGTAATTTCATTTTGGTTTTGGTCGGTGAGTATTAATTGATAAGCATGATATTTGTAAGGAAAATGTCAGGATTTTAAAATCCTATTTCTAAGGAACAATCGATTTAACAATGTTGCGGATCTAAGAAGAAGCGCTATTTGTTTTAAACTAGGAGTCGCTTTAGAAAATAGCATTTATTGATGTTGACCGTGTGCAGTTAATTGTGTTTATGTAAATTTTGTCCGTGATGTGTATTAAATGAAAACGTGATTCGTGAAAAGTAAAAGTATTTTTCGACCTAAAAAGAAGCGTGATTTGGTTTTTATAAGAGACGTTTAAGAAAATAGATCTAAACGTTACAGGGATCCTGTAGTTTCGAAATTCCAAGATTGCATTTATTGTTGTTGACCACACATACGCCCGTGATATTTTGTTTGTATTTATTTAAATTTTGTTTGCAATGTGTATTAAATGGAAGCGCGATTCATGCATAGTACGCTTCTTTAATTCAAAGTTAATAAATAGTTTCCTTATCTAGTGAGATTTTCGGTTATGCTGGGTTATATACATTGGTCGTGCAGTACTTAACGGATGCGATCATACCAGCACTAATGCACCGGATCCCATCAGAACTCCGCAGTTAAGCGTGCTTGGACGAGAGTAGTACTAGGATGGGTGACCTCCTGGGAAGTCCTCGTGTTGCATCCCCTTTTTCTTAACTGATAAGCATGATATTTGTAAGGAAAATATCCGGATTTTAAAATCATATTTCTAAGGAACAATCGATTTAACAATGTTGCGGATCTAAAAAGAAGCGCTATTTGTTTTAAACTAGGAGTCGCTTTAGAAAATAGCATCTATTGATGTTGACCGTGTGCAGTTAATTGTGTTTATGTAAATTTTGTCCGTGATGTGTATTAAATGAAAACGTGTTTCGTGAAAAGTAAAAGTATTTTTCGACCTAAAAAGAAGCGTGATTTGGTTTTTATAAGAGACGTTTAAGAAAATAGATCTAAACGTTACAGGGATCCTGTAGTTTCGAAATTCCAAGATTGCATTTATTGTTGTTGACCACACATACGCCCGTGATATTTTGTTTGTATTTATTTAAATTTTGTTTGCAATGTGTATTAAATGAAAGCGCGATTCATGCATAGTACGCTTCTTTAATTCAAAGTTAATAAATAGTTTCCTTATCTAGTGAGATTTTCGGTTATGCTGGGTTATATACATTGGCCGTGCAGTACTTAACGGATGCGATCATACCAGCACTAATGCACCGGATCCCATCAGAACTCCGCAGTCAAGCGTGCTTGGGCGAGAGTAGTACTAGGATAGATGACCTCCTAGGAAGTCCTCGTGTTGCATCCCTTTTTTCTTAACTGATAAGCATGATATTTGTAAGGAAAATGTTTTAAAATCCTATTTCTAAGGAACAATCGATTTAACAATGTTGCGGATCTAAGAAGAAGCGCTATTTGTTTTAAACTAGGAGTCGCTTTAGAAAATAGCATTTATTGATGTTGACCGTGTGCAGTTAATTGTGTTTATGTAAATTTTGTCCGTGATGTGTATTAAATGAAAACGTGATTCGTGAAAAGTAAAAGTATTTTTCGACCTAAAAAGAAGCGTGATTTGGTTTTTATAAGAGACGTTTAAGAAAATGTCCGGATTTTAAAATCCTATTTCTAAGGAACAATCGATTTAACAATGTTGCGGATCTAAGAAGAAGCGCTATTTGTTTTAAACTAGGAGTCGCTTTAGAAAATAGCATTTATTGATGTTGACCGTGTGCAGTTAATTGTGTTTATGTAAATTTTGTCCGTGATGTGTATTAAATGAAAACGTGATTCGTGAAAAGTAAAAGTATTTTTCGACCTAAAAAGAAGCGTGATTTGGTTTTTATAAGAGACGTTTAAGAAAATAGATCTAAACGTTACAGGGATCCTGTAGTTTCGAAATTCCAAGATTGCATTTATTGTTGTTGACCACACATACGCCCGTGATATTTTATTTGTATTTATTTAAATTTTGTTTGCAATGTGTATTAAATGAAAGCGCGATTCATGCATAGTACGCTTCTTTAATTCAAAGTTAATAAATAGTTTCCTTATCTAGTGAGATTTTCGGTTATGCTGGGTTATATACATTGGTCGTGCAGTACTTAACGGATGCGATCATACCAGCACTAATGCACCGGATCCCATCAGAACTCCGCTGTCAAGTGTGCTTGGGCGAGAGTAGTACTAGGATGGGTGACCTCCTGGGAAGTCCTCGTGTTGCATCCCCTTTTTCTTAACTTATAAGCATGATATTTGTAAGGAAAATGTCAGGATTTTAAAATCCTATTTCTAAGGAACAATCGATTTAACAATGTTGTGGATCTAAGAAGAAGCGCTATTTGCTTTAAACTAGGAGTCGCTTTAGAAAATAGCATTTATTGATGTTGACCGTGTGCAGTTAATTGTGTTTATGTAAATTTTGTCCGTGATGTGTATTAAATGAAAACGTGATTCATGAAAAGTAAAAGTATTTTTCGACCTAAAAAGAAGCGTGATTTGGTTTTTATAAGAGACGTTTAAGAAAATAGATCTAAACGTTACAGGGATCATGTAGTTTCGAAATTCCAAGATTGCATTTATTGTTGTTGACCACACATACGCCCGTGATATTTTGTTTGTATTTATTTAAATTTTGTTTGCAATGTGTATTAAATGAAAGCGCGATTCATGCATAGTACGCTTCTTTAATTCAAAGTTAATAAATAGTTTCCTTATCTAGTGAGATTTTCGGTTATGCTGGGTTATATACATTGGTCGTGCAGTACTTAACGGATGCGATCATACCAGCACTAATGCACCGGATCCCATCAGAACCCCGCAGTTAAGCGTGCTTGGGCGAGAGTAGTACTAGGATGGGTGACCTCCTGGGAAGTCCTCGTGTTGCATCCCCTTTTTCTTAAATGATAAGCATGAATAAGGAAAATGTCCGGATTTTAACAATGTTGCGGATCTAAGAAAATGATAAGCATGAATAAGGAAAATGTCCGGATTTTAACAATGTTGCGGATCAAAGAAGAAGCGCTATTTGTATTAAACTAGGAGTCGCTAATGTTGCGGATCTAAGAAAATGATAAGCATGAATAAGGAAAATGTCCGGATTTTAACAATGTTGCGGATCAAAGAAGAAGCGCTATTTGTATTAAACTAGGAGTCGCTTTAGAAAATAGCATTTATTGATGTTGACCGTGTGCAGTTAATTGTGTTTATGTAAATTTTGTCCGTGATGTGTATTAAATGAAAACGTGATTCGTGAAAAGTAAAAGTATTTTTCGACCTAAAAAGAAGCGTGATTTGGTTTTTATAAGAGACGTTTAAGAAAATAGATCTAAACGTTACAGGGATCCTGTAGTTTCGAAATTCCAAGATTGCATTTATTGTTGTTGACCACACATACGCCCGTGATATTTTGTTTGTATTTATTTAAATTTTGTTTGCAATGTGTATTAAATGAAAGCGCGATTCATGCATAGTACGCTTCTTTAATTCAAAGTTAATAAATAGTTTCCTTATCTAGTGAGATTTTCGGTTATGCTGGGTTATATACATTGGTCGTGCAGTACTTAACGGATGCGATCATACAAGCACTAATGCACCGGATCCCATCAGAACTCCGCAGCTAAGCGTGCTTGGGCGAAGCATGATATTTGTAAGGAAAATGTCCGGATTTTAAAGTCCTATTTCTAAGGAACAATCGATTTAACAATGTTGCGGATCTAAGAAGAAGCGCTATTTGTTTTAAACTAGGAGTCACTTTAGAAAATAGCATTTAATTATGTTGACCGTGTGTAGTTAATTGTGTTTATGTAAATTTTGTCCGTGATGTGTATTAAATGAAAACGTGATTCGTGAAAAGTAAAAGTATTTTTCGACCTAAAAAGAAGCGTGATTTGGTTTTTATAAGAGACGTTTAAGAAAATAGATCTAAACGTTACAGGGATCCTGTAGTTTCGAAATTCCAAGATTGCATTTATTGTTGTTGACCACACATACGCCCGTGATATTTTGTTTGTATTTATTTAAATTTTGTTTGCAATGTGTATTAAATGAAAGCGCGATTCATGCATAGTACGCTTCTTTAATTCAAAGTTAATAAATAGTTTCCTTATCTAGTGAGATTTTCGGTTATGCTGGGTTATATACATTGGTCGTGCAGTACTTAACGGATGCGATCATACAAGCACTAATGCACCGGATCCCATCAGAACTCCGCAGCTAAGCGTGCTTGGGCGAGAGTAGTACTAGGATGGGTGACCTTCGTGTTGCATCCCCTTTTTCTTAACTGATAAGCATGATATTTGTAAGGAAAATGTCCGGATTTTAAAATCCTATTTCTAAGGAACAATCGATTTAACAATGTTGCGGATCTAAGAAGAAGCGCTATTTGTTTTAAACTAGGAGTCACTTTAGAAAATAGCATTTAATTATGTTGACCGTGTGTAGTTAATTGTGTTTATGTAAATTTTGTCCGTGATGTGTATTAAATGAAAACGTGATTCGTGAAAAGTAAAAGTATTTTTCGACCTAAAAAGAAGCGTGATTTGGTTTTTATAAGAGACGTTTAAGAAAATAGATCTAAACGTTACAGGGATCCTGTAGTTTCGAAATTCCAAGATTGCATTTATTGTTGTTGACCACACATACGCCCGTGATATTTTGTTTGTATTTATTTAAATTTTGTTTGCAATGTGTATTAAATGAAAGCGCGATTCATGCATAGTACGCTTCTTTAATTCAAAGTTAATAAATAGTTTCCTTATCTAGTGAGATTTTCGGTTATGCTGGGTTATATACATTGGTCGTGCAGTACTTAACGGATGCAATCATACCAGCACTAATGCACCGGATCCCATCAGAACTCCGCACCCAAGCGTGCTTGGGCGAGAGCAGTACTAGGATGGGTGACCTCCTGGGAAGTCCTCGTGTTGCATCCCATTTTTCTTAATTTTTTTTTTCAATTTCATTTTGGTTTTGGTCGGTGAGTATTAACTGATAAGCATGATATTTGTAAGGAAAATGTCCGGATTTTAAAATCCTATTTCTAAGGAACAATCGATTTAACAATGTTGCGGATCTAAGAAGAAGCGCTATTTGTTTTAAACTAGGAGTCGCTTTAGAAAATAGCATTTATTGATGTTGACCGTGTGCAGTTAATTGTGTTTATGTAAATTTTGTCCGTGATGTGTATTAAATGAAAACGTGATTCGTGAAAAGTAAAAGTATTTTTCGACCTAAAAAGAAGCGTGATTTGGTTTTTATAAGAGACGTTTAAGAAAATAGATCTAAACGTTACAGGGATCCTGTAGTTTCGAAATTCCAAGATTGCATTTATTGTTGTTGACCACACATACGCCCGTGATATTTTGTTTGTATTTATTTAAATTTTGTTTGCAATGTGTATGAAATGAAAGCGCGATTCATGCATAGTACGCTTCTTTAATTCAAAGTTAATAAATAGTTTCCTTATCTAGTGAGATTTTCGGTTATGCTGGGTTATATACATTGGTCGTGCAGTACTTAACGGATGCGATCATACCAGCACTAATGCACCGGATCCCATCAGAACTCCGCAGTCAAGCGTGCTTGGGCGAGAGTACTACTAGGATGGATGACCTCCTGGGAAGTCCTCGTGTTGCATCCCCTTTTTCTTAACTGATAAGCATGATATTTGTAAGGAAAATGTCCGGATTTTAAAATCCTATTTCTAAGGAACAATCGATTTAACAATGTTGCGGATCTAAGAAGAAGCGCTATTTGTTTTAAACTAGGAGTCGCTTTAGAAAATAGCATTTATTGATGTTGACCGTGTGCAGTTAATTGTGTTTATGTAAATTTTGTCCGTGATGTGTATTAAATGAAAACTTGATTCGTGAAAAGTAAAAGTATTTTTCGACCTAAAAAGAAGCGTGATTTGGTTTTTATAAGAGACGTTTAAGAAAATAGATCTAAACGTTACAGGGATCCTGTAGTTTCGAAATTCCAAGATTGCATTTATTGTTGTTGACCACACATACGCCCGTGATATTTTGTTTGTATTTATTTAAATTTTGTTTGCAATGTGTATTAAATGAAAGCGCGATTCATGCATAGTACGCTTCTTTAATTCAAAGTTAATAAATAGTTTCCTTATCTAGTGAGATTTTCGGTTATGCTGGGTTATATACATTGGTCGTGCAGTACTTAACGGATGCGATCATACCAGCACTAATGCACCGGATCCCATCAGAACTCCGCGGCTAAGCGTGCTTGGGCGAGAGTAGTACTAGGATGGGTGACCTCCTAGGAAGTCCTCGTGTTGCATCCCCTTTTTCTTAATTTTTTTTTTCAATTTCATTTTGGTTTTGGTCGGTGAGTATTAACTGATAAGCATGATATTTGTAAGGAAAATGTCCGGATTTTAAAATCCTATTTCTAAGGAACAATCGATTTAACAATGTTGCGGATCTAAGAAGAAGCGCTATTTGTTTTAAACTAGGAGTCGCTTTAGAAAATAGCATTTATTGATGTTGACCGTGTGCAGTTAATTGTGTTTATGTAAATTTTGTCCGTGATGTGTATTAAATGAAAACGTGATTCGTGAAAAGTAAAAGTATTTTTCGACCTAAAAAGTAGCGTGATTTGGTTTTTATAAGAGACGTTTAAGAAAATAGATCTAAACGTTACAGGGATCCTGTAGTTTCGAATGAAGCGCTATTTGTTTTAAACTAGGAGTCACTTTAGAAAATAACCTTTATTGATGTTGACCGTGTGCAGTTAATTGTGTTTATGTAAATTTTGTCCGTGATGTGTATTAAATGAAAACGTGATTCGTGAAAAGTAAAAGTATTTTTCGACCTAAAAAGAAGCATGATTTGGTTTTTATAAGAGACGTTTAAGAAAATAGATCTAAACGTTACAGGGATCCTGTAGTTTCGAAATTCCAAGATTGCATTTATTGTTGTTGACCACAGATACGCCCGTAATATTTTGATTGTATTTATTTAAATTTTGTTTGCAATGTGTATTAAATGAAAGCGCGATTCATGCATAGTACGCTTCTTTAATTCAAAGTTAATAAATAGTTTCCTTATCTAGTGAGATTTTCGGTTATGCTGGGTTATATACATTGGTCGTGCAGTACTTAACGGATGCGATCATACCAGCACTAATGCACCGGATCCCATTAGAACTCCGCAGTGAAGCGTGCTTGAGCGAGAGTAGTACTAGGATGGGTGACCTCCTGGGAAGTCCTCGTGTTGCATCCCCTTTTTCTTAATTTTTTTTTTCAATTTCATTTTGGTTTTGGTCGGTGAGTATTAACTGATAAGCATGATATTTGTAAGGAAAATGTCCGGATTTTAAAATCCTATTTCTAAGGAACAATCGATTTAACAATGTTGCGGATCTAAGAAGAAGCGCTATTTGTTTTAAACTAGGAGTCGCTTTCGAAAATAGCATTTATTGATGTTGACCGTGTGCAGTTAATTGTGTTTATGTAAATTTTGTCCGTGATGTGTATTAAATGAAAACGTGTTTCGTGAAAAGTAAAAGTATTTTTCGACCTAAAAAGAAGCGTGATTTGGTTTTTATAAGAGACGTTTAAGAAAATAGATCTAAACGTTACAGGGATCCTGTAGTTTCGAAATTCCAAGATTGCATTTATTGTTGTTGACCACACATACGCCCGTGATATTTTGTTTGTATTTATTTAAATTTTGTTTGCAATGTGTATTAAATGAAAGCGCGATTCATGCATTGTACGCTTCTTTAATTCAAAGTTAATAAATAGTTTCCTTATCTAGTGAGATTTTCGGTTATGCTGGGTTATATACATTGGTCGTGCAGTACTTAACGGATGCGATCATACCAGCACTAATGCACCGGATCCCATCAGAACCCCGCAGTTAAGCGCGCTTGGGCGAGAGTAGTACTAGGATGGGTGACCTCCTTGGAAGTCCTCGTGTTGCATCCCCTTTTTCTTAATTTTTTTTTTCAATTTCATTTTGGTTTTGGTCGGTGAGTATTAACTGATAAGCATGATATTTGTAAGGAAAATGTCCGGATTTTAAAATCCTATTTCTAAGGAACAATCGATTTACCAATGTTGCGGATCTAAGAAGAAGCGCTATTTGTTTTAAACTAGGAGTCGCTTTAGAAAATAGCATTTATTGATGTTGACCGTGTGCAGTTAATTGTGTTTATGTAAATTTTGTCCGTGATGTGTATTAAATGAAAACGTGATTCGTGAAAAGTAAAAGTATTTTTCGACCTAAAAAGAAGCGTGATTTGGTTTTTATAAGAGACGTTTAAGAAAATAGATCTAAACGTTACAGGGATCCTGTAGTTTCGAAATTCCATGATTGCATTTATTGTTGTTGACCACACATACGCCCGTGATATTTTGTTTGTATTTATTTAAATTTTGTTTGCAATGTGTATTAAATGAAAGCGCGATTCATGCATAGTACGCTTCTTTAATTCAAAGTTAATAAATAGTTTCCTTATCTAGTGAGATTTTCGGTTATGCTGTGTTATATACATTGGTCGTGCAGTACTTAACGGATGCGATCATACCAACACTAATGCACCGGATCCCATCAGAACTCCGCAGTGAAGCGTGCGTGGGCGAGAGTAGTACTAGGATGGGTGACCTCCTGGGAAGTCCTCGTGTTGCATCCCCTTTTTCTTAATTTTTTTTTTCAATTTCATTTTGGTTTTGGTCGGTGAGTATTAACTGATAAGCATGATATTTGTAAGGAAAATGTCCGGATTTTAAAATCCTATTTCTAAGGAACAATCGATTTTAACAATGTTGCGGATCTAAGAAGAAGCGCTATTTGTTTTAAACTAGGAGTCGCTTTAGAAAATAGCATTTATTGATGTTGACCGTGTGCAGTTAATTGTGTTTATGTAAATTTTGTCCGTGATGTGTATTAAATGAAAACGTGATTCGTGAAAAGTAAAAGTATTTTTCGACCTAAAAAGAAGCGTGATTTGGTTTTTATAAGAGACGTTTAAGAAAATAGATCTAAACGTTACAGGGATCCTGTAGTTTCGAAATTCCATGATTGCATTTATTGTTGTTGACCACACATACGCCCGTGATATTTTGTTTGTATTTATTTAAATTTTGTTTGCAATGTGTATTAAATGAAAGCGCGATTCATGCATTGTACGCTTCTTTAATTCAAAGTTAATAAATAGTTTCCTTATCTAGTGAGATTTTCGGTTATGCTGGGTTATATACATTGGTCGTGCAGTACTTAACGGATGCGATCATACCAGCACTAATGCACCGGATCCCATCAGAACCCCGCAGTTAAGCGCGCTTGGGCGAGAGTAGTACTAGGATGGGTGACCTCCTTGGAAGTCCTCGTGTTGCATCCCCTTTTTCTTAATTTTTTTTTTCAATTTCATTTTGGTTTTGGTCGGTGAGTATTAACTGATAAGCATGATATTTGTAAGGAAAATGTCCGGATTTTAAAATCCTATTTCTAAGGAACAATCGATTTACCAATGTTGCGGATCTAAGAAGAAGCGCTATTTGTTTTAAACTAGGAGTCGCTTTAGAAAATAGCATTTATTGATGTTGACCGTGTGCAGTTAATTGTGTTTATGTAAATTTTGTCCGTGATGTGTATTAAATGAAAACGTGATTCGTGAAAAGTAAAAGTATTTTTCGACCTAAAAAGAAGCGTGATTTGGTTTTTATAAGAGACGTTTAAGAAAATAGATCTAAACGTTACAGGGATCCTGTAGTTTCGAAATTCCATGATTGCATTTATTGTTGTTGACCACACATACGCCCGTGATATTTTGTTTGTATTTATTTAAATTTTGTTTGCAATGTGTATTAAATGAAAGCGCGATTCATGCATAGTACGCTTCTTTAATTCAAAGTTAATAAATAGTTTCCTTATCTAGTGAGATTTTCGGTTATGCTGTGTTATATACATTGGTCGTGCAGTACTTAACGGATGCGATCATACCAACACTAATGCACCGGATCCCATCAGAACTCCGCAGTGAAGCGTGCGTGGGCGAGAGTAGTACTAGGATGGGTGACCTCCTGGGAAGTCCTCGTGTTGCATCCCCTTTTTCTTAATTTTTTTTTTCAATTTCATTTTGGTTTTGGTCGGTGAGTATTAACTGATAAGCATGATATTTGTAAGGAAAATGTCCGGATTTTAAAATCCTATTTCTAAGGAACAATCGATTTTAACAATGTTGCGGATCTAAGAAGAAGCGCTATTTGTTTTAAACTAGGAGTCGCTTTAGAAAATAGCATTTATTGATGTTGACCGTGTGCAGTTAATTGTGTTTATGTAAATTTTGTCCGTGATGTGTATTAAATGAAAACGTGATTCGTGAAAAGTAAAAGTATTTTTCGACCTAAAAAGAAGCGTGATTTGGTTTTTATAAGAGACGTTTAAGAAAATAGATCTAAACGTTACAGGGATCCTGTAGTTTCGAAATTCCAAGATTGCATTTATTGTTGTTGACCACACATACGCCCGTGATATTTTGTTTGTATTTATTTAAATTTTTTTTGCAATGTGTATTAAATGAAAGCGCGATTCATGCATAGTACGCTTCTTTAATTCAAAGTTAATAAATAATTTCCTTATCTAGTGAGATTTTCGGTTATGCTGGGTTATATACATTGGTCGTGCAGTACTTAACGGATGCGATCATACCAGCACTAATGCACCGGATCCCATCAGAACTCCGCAGATAAGCGTGCTTGGGCGAGAGTAGTACTAGGATGGGTGACCTCCTGGGAAGTCCTCGTGTTACATCCCCTTTTTCTTAATTTTTTTTTTCAATTTCATTCTGGTTTTGGTCGGTGAGTATTAACTGATAAGCATGATATTTGTAAGGAAAATGTCCGGATTTTAAAATCCTATTTCTAAGGAACAATCGATTTAACAATGTTGCGGATCTAAGAAGAAGCGCTATTTGTTTTAAACTAGGAGTCGCTTTAGAAAATAGCATTTATTGATGTTGACCGTGTGCAGTTAATTGTGTTTATGTAAATTTTGTCCGTGATGTGTATTAAATAAAAACGTGATTCGTGAAAAGTAAAAGTATTTTTCGACCTAAAAAGAAGCGTGATTTGGTTTTTATAAGAGACGTTTAAGAAAATAGATCTAAACGTTACAGGGATCCTGTAGTTTCGAAATTCCAAGATTGCATTTATTGTTGTTGACCACAGATACGCCCGTAATATTTTGTTTGTATTTATTTAAATTTTGTTTGCAATGTGTATTAAATGAAAGCGCGATTCATGCATAGTACGCTTCTTTAATTCAAAGTTAATAAATAGTTTCCTTATCTAGTGAGATTTTCGGTTATGCTGGGTTATATACATTGGTCGTGCAGTACTTAACGGATGCGATCATACCAGCACTAATGCACCGGATCCCATCAGAACTCCGCAGATAAGCGTGCTTGGGCGAGAGTAGTACTAGGATGGGTGACCTCCTGGGAAGTCCTCGTGTTGCATCCCCTTTTTCTTAAATGATAAGCATGAATAAGGAAAATGTCCGGATTTTAAAATCCTATTTCTAAGGAACAATCGATTTAACAATGTTGCGTATCTAAGAAGAAGCGCTAGTTGTTTTAAACTAGGAGTCGCTTTAGAAAATAGCATTTATTGATGTTGACCGTGTGCAGTTAATTGTGTTTATGTAAATTTTGTCCGTGATTTGTATTAAATAAAAACGTGATTCGTGAAAAGTAAAAGTATTTTTCGACCTAAAAAGAAGCGTGATTTGGTTTTTATAAGAGACATTTAAGAAAATAGATCTAAACGTTACAGGGATCCTGTAGTTTCGAAATTCCAAGATTGCATTTATTGTTGTTGACCACACATACGCCCGTGATATTTTGTTTGTATTTATTTAAATTTTGTTTGCAATGTGTATTAAATGAAAGCGCGATTCATGCATAGTACGCTTCTTTAATTCAAAGTTAATAAATAGTTTCCTTATCTAGTGAGATTTTCGGTTATGCTGGGTTATATACATTGGTCGTGCAGTACTTAACGGATGCGATCATACCAGCACTAATGCACCGGATCCCATCAGAACTCCGCAGTGAAGCTCGCTTGGGCGAGAGTAGTACTAGGATGGGTGACCTCCTAGGAAGTCCTCGTGTTGCATCCCCTTTTTCTTAATTTTTTTTTTCAATTTCATTTTGGTTTTAGTCGGTGAGTATTAACTAATAAGCATGATATTTGTAAGAAAAATATCCGGATTTTAAAATCCTATTTCTAAGGAACAATCGATTTAACAATGTTGCGGATCTAAGAAGAAGCGCTATTTGTTTTAAACTAGGAGTCGCTTTAGAAAATAGCATTTATTGATGTTGACCGTGTGCAGTTAATTGTGTTTATGTAAATTTTGTCCGTGATGTGTATTAAATGAAAACGTGATTCGTGAAAAGTAAAAGTATTTTTCGACCTTAAAAGAAGCGTGATTTGGTTTTTATAAGAGACGTTTAAGAAAATAGATCTAAACGTTACAGGGATCCTATAGTTTCGAAATTCCAAGATTGCATTTATTGTTGTTGACCACACATACGCCCGTGATATTTTGTTTGTATTTATTTAAATTTTGTTTGCAATGTGTATTAAATGAAAGCGCGATTCATGCATAGTACGCTTCTTTAATTCAAAGTTAATAAATAGTTTCCTTATCTAGTGAGATTTTCGGTTATGCTGGGTTATATACATTGGTCGTGCAGTACTTAACGGATGCGATCATACCAGCACTAATGCGCCGGATCCCATCAGAACTCCGCAGTTAAGCGTGCTTGGGCGAGAGTAGTACTAGGATGGGTGACCTCCTAGGAAGTCCTCGTGTTGCATCCCCTTTTTCTTAATTTTTTTTTTTCAATTTCATTTTGGTTTTGGTCGGTGAGTATTAACTGATAAGCATCATATTTGTAAGGAAAATGTCCGGATTTTAAAATCCTATTTCTAAGGAACAATCGATTTAACAATGTTGCGGATCTAAGAAGAAGCGCTATTTGTTTTAAACTAGGAGTCGCTTTAGAAAATAGCATTTATTGATGTTGACCGTGTGCAGTTAATTGTGTTTATGTAAATTTTGTCCGTGATGTGTATTAAATGAAAACGTGATTCGTGAAAAGTAAAAGTATTTTTCGACCTAAAAAGAAGCGTGATTTGGTTTTTATAAGAGACGTTTAAGAAAATAAATCTAAACGTTACAAGGATCCTGTAGTTTCGAAATTCCAAGATTGCATTTATTGTTGTTGACCACACATACGCCCGTGATATTTTGTTTGTATTTATTTAAATTTTGTTTGCAATGTGTATTAAATGAAAGCGCGATTCATGCATAGTACGCTTCTTTAATTCAAAGTTAATAAATAGTTTCCTTATCTAGTGAGATTTTCGGTTATGCTGGGTTATATACATTGGTCGTGCAGTACTTAACGGATGCGATCATACCAGCACTAATGCACCGGATCCCATCAGAACTCCGCAGTCAAGCGTGCTTGGGCGAGAGTAGTACTAGGATGGATGACCTCCTAGGAAGTCCTCGTGTTGCATCCCCTTTTTCTTAACTGATAAGCATGATATTTGTAAGGAAAATGTCCGGATTTTAAAATCCTATTTCTAAGGAACAATCGATTTAACAATGTTGCGGATCTAAGAAGAAGCGCTATTTGCTTTAAACTATGAGTCGCTTTAGAAAATAGCATTTATTGATGTTGACCGTGTGCAGTTAATTGTGTTTATGTAAATTTTGTCCGTGATGTGTATTAAATGAAAACGTGATTCGTGAAAAGTAAAAGTATTTTTCGACCTAAAAAGAAGCGTGATTTGGTTTTTATAAGAGACGTTTAAGAAAATAGATCTAAACGTTACAGGGATTCTGTAGTTTCGAAATTCCAAGATTGCATTTATTGTTGTTGACCACACATACGCCCGTGATATTTTGTTTGTATTTATTTAAATTTTGTTTGCAATGTGTATTAAATGAAAGCGCGATTCATGCATAGTACGCTTCTTTAATTCAAAGTTAATAAATAGTTTCCTTATCTAGTGAGATTTTCGGTTATGCTGGGTTATATACATTGGTCGTGCAGTACTTAACGGATGCACTAATGCACCGGATCCCATCAGAACTCCGCAGTCAAGCGTGCTTGGGCGAGAGTAGTACTAGGATGGGTGACCTCCTGGGAAGTCCTCGTGTTGCATCCCCTTTTTCTTAACTAATAAGCATGATATTTGTAAGGAAAATGTCAGGATTTTAAAATCCTATTTCTAAGGAACAATCGATTTAACAATGTTGCGGATCTAAGAAGAAGCGCTATTTGTTTTAAACTAGGAGTCGCTTTAGAAAATAGCATTTATTGACGTTGACCGTGTGCAGTTAATTGTGTTTATGTAAATTTTGTCCGTGATGTGTATTAAATGAAAACGTGATTCGTGAAAAATGTAAAAGTATTTTTCGACCTAAAAAGAAGCGTGATTTGGTTTTTATAAGAGACGTTTAAGAAAATAGATCTAAACGTTACAGGGATCCTGTAGTTTCGAAATTCCAAGATTGCATTTATTGTTGTTGACCACACATACGCCCGTGATATTTTGTTTGTATTTATTTACATTTTGTTTGCAATGGGTATTAAATAAAAGCGCGATTCATGCATAGTACGCTTCTTTAATTCAAAGTTAATAAATAGTTTCCTTATCTAGTGAGATTTTCGGTTATGCTGGGTTATATACATTGGTCGTGCAGTACTTAACGGATGCGATCATACCAGCACTAATGCACCGGATCCCATCAGAACTCCCAGTCAAGCGTGCTTGGGCGAGAGTAGTACTAGGATGGGTGACCTCCTGGGAAGTCCTCGTGTTGCATCCCCTTTTTCTTAACTGATAAGCATGATATTTGTAAGGAAAATGTCCCGATTTTGCGGATCTAAGAAAAAACGCTATTTGTTTTAAACTAGGAGTCGCTTTAGAAAATAGCATTTATTGATGTTGACCGTGTGCCGTTAATTGTGTTTATGTAAATTTTGTCCGTGATGTGTATTAAATGAAAACGTGATTCGTGAAAAGTAAAAGTATTTTTCGACCTAAAAAGAAGCATGATTTGGTTTTTATAAGAGACGTTTAAGAAAATAGATCTAAACGTTACAGGGATCCTGTAGTTTTGAAATTCCAAGATTGCATTTATTGTTGTTGACCACACATACGCCCGTGATATTTTGTTTGTATTTATTTAAATTTTGTTTGCAAAGTGTATTAAATGAAAGCGCGATTCATGCATAGTACGCTTCTTTAATTCAAAGTTAATAAATAGTTTCCTTATCTAGTGAGATTTTCGGTTATGCTGGGTTATATACATTGGTCGTGCAGTACTTAACGGATGCGATCATACCAGCACTAATGCACCGGATCCCATCAGAACTCCGCAGTTAAGCGTGCTTGGGCGAGAGTAGTACTAGGATGGGTGACCTTCTGGGAAGTCCTCGTGTTGCATCCCCTTTTTCTTAACTGATAAGCATGATATTTGTAAGGAAAATGTCCGGATTTTAAAATCCTATTTCTAAGGAACAATCGTCAGTTTAGAAAATAGCATTTAATTATGTTGACCGTGTGTAGTTAATTGTGTTTATGTAAATTTTGTCCGTGATGTGTATTAAATGAAAACGTGATTCGTGAAAAGTAAAAGTATTTTTCGACCTAAAAAGAAGCGTGATTTGGTTTTTATAAGAGACGTTTAAGAAAATAGATCTAAACGTTACAGGGATCCTATAGTTTCGAAATTCCAAGATTGCATTTATTGTTGTTGACCACATAGTTAATTGTGTTTATGTAAATTTTGTCCGTGATGTGTATTAAATGAAAACGTGATTCGTGAAAAGTAAAAGTATTTTTCGACCTAAAAAGAAGCGTGATTTGGTTTTTATAAGAGACGTTTAAGAAAATAGATCTAAACGTTACAGGGATCCTGTAGTTTCGAAATTCCAAGATTGCATTTATTGTTGTTGACCACACATACGCCCGTGATATTTTGTTTGTATTTATTTAAATTTTGTTTGCAATGTGTATTAAATGAAAGCGCGATTCATGCATAGTACGCTTCTTTAATTCAAAGTTAATAAATAGTTTCCTTATCTAGTGAGATTTTCGGTTATGCTGGGTTATATACATTGGTCGTGCATTACTTAACGGATGCAATCATACCAGCACTAATGCACCGGATCCCATCAGAACTCCGCAGTGAAGCGTGCTTGGGCGAGAGTAGTACTAGGATGGGTGACCTCCTGGGAAGTCCTCGTGTTGCATCCCGGATTTTAAAATCCTATTTCTAAGGAACAATCGATTTAACAATGTTGCGGATCTAAGAAGAAGCGCTATTTGTTTTAAACTAGGAGTCGCTTTAGAAAATAGAATTTATTGATGTTTTAAACTAGGAGTCGCTTTAGAAAATAGCATTTATTGATGTTGACCGTGTGCAGTTAATTGTGTTTATGTAAATTTTGTCCGTGATGTGTATTAAATGAAAACGTGATTCGTGAAAAGTAAAAGTATTTTTCGACCTAAAAAGAAGCGTGATTTGGTTTTTATAAGAGACATTTAAGAAAATAGATCTAAACGTTACAGGGATCCTGTAGTTTCGAAATTCCAAGATTGCATTTATTGTTGTTGACCACACATACGCCCGTGATATTTTGTTTGTATTTATTTAAATTTTGTTTGCAATGTGTATTAAATGAAAGCGCGATTCATGCATAGTACGCTTATTTAATTCAAAGTTAATAAATAGTTTCCTTATCTAGTGAGATTTTCGGTTATGCTGGGTTATATACATTGGTCGTGCAGTACTTAACAGATGCGATCATACCAACACTAATGCACCGGATCCCATCAGAACTCCGCAGTTGAGCGTGCTTGGGCGAGAGTAGTACTAGGATGGGTGACCTCCTGGGATGTCCTCGTGTTGCATCCCCTTTTTCTTAACTGATAAGCATGATATTTGTAAGGAAAATGTCCGGATTTTAAAATCCTATTTCTAAGGAACAATCGATTTAACAATGTTGCGGATCTAAGAAGAAGCGCTATTTGCTTTAAACTAGGAGTTTCTTTAGAAAATAGCATTTATTGATGTTGACCGTGTGCAGTTAATTGTGTTTATGTAAATTTTGTCCGTGATGTGTATTAAATGAAAACGTGATTCGTGAAAAGTAAAAGTATTTTTCGACCTAAAAAGAAGCGTGATTTGGTTTTTATAAGAGACGTTTAAGAAAATAGATCTAAACGTTACAGGGATCATGTAGTTTCGAAATTCCAAGATTGCATTTATTGTTGTTGAGCACACATACGCCCGTGATATTTTGTTTGTATTTATATAAATTTTGTTTGCAATGTGTATTAAATGAAAGCGCGATTCATGCATAGTTGCTTCTTTAATTCAAAGTTAATAAATAGTTTCCTTATCTAGTGAGATTTTCGGTTATGCTGGGTTATATACATTGGTCGTGCAATACTTAACGGATGCGATCATACCAGCACTAATGCACCGGATCCCATCAGAACTCCGCAGTGAAGCGTGCTTGGGCGAGAGTAGTACTAGGATGGGTGACCTCCTGGGAAGTCCTCGTGTTGATTCGTGAAAAGTAAAAGTATTTTTCGACCTAAAAAGAAGCCTGATTTGGTTTTTATAAGAGACGTTTAAGAAAATAGATCTAAACGTTACAGGGATCCTGTAGTTTCGAAATTCCAAGATTGCATTTATTGTTGTTGACCACACATACGCCCGTGATATTTTGTTTGTATTTATTTAAATTTTGTTTGCAATGTGTATTAAATGAAAGCGCGATTCATGCATAGTACGCTTCTTTAATTCAAAGTTAATAAATAGTTTCCTTATCTAGTGAGATTTTCGGTTATGCTGGGTTATATACATTGGTCGTGCAGTACTTAACGGATGCGATCATACCAGCACTAATGCACCGGATCCCATCAGAACTCCGCAGTTAAGCGTGCTTGGGCGAGAGTAGTACTAGGATGGGTTCCCTTCCGGGAAGTCCTCGTGTTGCATCCCCTTTTTCTTAACTGATAAGCATGATATTTGTAAGGAAAATGTCCGGATTTTAAAATCCTATTTCTAAGGAACAATCTATTTGTAAGGAAAATGTCCGGATTTTAAAATCCTATTTCTAAGGAACAATCGATTTAACAATGTTGCGGATCTAAGAAGAAGCGCTATTTGTTTTAAACTAGGAGTCACTTTAGAAAATAGCATTTAATTATGTTGACCGTGTGTAGTTAATTGTGTTTATGTAAATTTTGTCCGTGATGTGTATTAAATGAAAACGTGATTCGTGAAAAGTAAAAGTATTTTTCGACCTAAAAAGAAGCGTGATTTGGTTTTTATAAGAGACGTTTAAGAAACTAGATCTAAACGTTACAGGGATCCTGTAGTTTCGAAATTCCAAGATTGCATTTATTGTTGTTGACCACACATACGCCCGTGATATTTTGTTTGTATTTATTTAAATTTTGTTTGCAATGTGTATTAAATGAAAGTGCGATTCATGCATAGTACGCTTCTTTAATTCAAAGTTAATAAATAGTTTCCTTATCTAGTGAGATATTGGTTATGCTGGGTTATATACATTGGTCGTGCATTACTTAACTGATGCGATCATACCAGCACTAATGCACCGGATCCCATCAGAACTCCGCAGTGAAGCGTGCTTGGGCGAGAGTAGTACTAGGATGGGTGACCTCCTGGGAAGTCCTCGTGTTGCATCCCCTTTTTCTTAACTGATAAGCATGATATTTGTAAGGAAAATGTCCGGATTTTAAAATCCTATTTCTAAGGAACAATCGATTTAACAATGTTGCGGATCTAAGAAGAAGCGCTATTTGTTTTAAACTAGGAGTCACTTTAGAAAATAGCATTTAATTATGTTGACCGTGTGTAGTTAATTGTGTTTATGTAAATTTTGTCCGTGATGTGTATTAAATGAAAACGTGATTCGTGAAAAGTAAAAGTATTTTTCGACCTAAAAAGAAGCGTGATTTGGTTTTTATAAGAGACGTTTAAGAAACTAGATCTAAACGTTACAGGGATCCTGTAGTTTCGAAATTCCAAGATTGCATTTATTGTTGTTGACCACACATACGCCCGTGATATTTTGTTTGTATTTATTTAAATTTTGTTTGCAATGTGTATTAAATGAAAGTGCGATTCATGCATAGTACGCTTCTTTAATTCAAAGTTAATAAATAGTTTCCTTATCTAGTGAGATATTGGTTATGCTGGGTTATATACATTGGTCGTGCATTACTTAACTGATGCGATCATACCAGCACTAATGCACCGGATCCCATCAGAACTCCGCAGTGAAGCGTGCTTGGGCGAGAGTAGTACTAGGATGGGTGACCTCCTGGGAAGTCCTCGTGTTGCATCCCCTTTTTCTTAACTGATAAGCATGATATTTGTAAGGAAAATGTCCGGATTTTAAAATCCTATTTCTAAGGAACAATCGATTTAACAATGTTGCGGATCCGGATTTTAAAATCCTATTTCTAAGGAACAATCGATTTAACAATGTTGCGGATCTAAGAAGAAGCGCTATTTGTTTTAAACTAGGAGTCGCTTTAGAAAATAGCATTTATTGATGTTTTAAACTAGGAGTCGCTTTAGAAAATAGCATTTATTGATGTTGACCGTGTGTAGTTAATTGTGTTTATGTAAATTTTGTCCGTGATGTGTATTAAATGAAAACGTGATTCGTGAAAAGTAAAATTATTTTTCGACCTAAAAAGAAGCGTGATTTGGTTTTTATAAGAGACGTTTAAGAAAATAGATCTAAACGTTACAGGGATCCTGTAGTTTCGAAATTCCAAGATTGCATTTATTGTTGTTGACCACACATACGCCCGTGATATTTTGTTTGTATTTATTTAAATTTTGTTTGCAATGTGTATTAAATGAAAGCGCGATTCATGCATAGTACGCTTCTTTAATTCAAGGTTAATAAATAGTTGCCTTATCTAGTGAGATTTTCGGTTATGCTGGGTTATATACATTGGTCGTGCAGTACTTAACGGATGAGATCATACCAGCACTTATGCACCGGATCCCATCAGAACTCCGCAGTTAAGTGTGCTTGGGCGAGAGTAGTACTAGGATAGGTGACCTCCTGGGAAGTCCTCGTGTTGCATCCCATTTTTCTTAATTTTTTTTTCAATTTCATTTTGGTTTTGGTCGGTGAGTATTAATTGATAAGCATGATATTTGTAAGGAAAATGTCAGGATTTTAAAATCCTATTTCTAAGGAACAATCGATTTAACAATGTTGCGGATCTAAGAAGAAGCGCTATTTGTTTTAAACTAGGAGTCGCTTTAGAAAATAACATTTATTGATGTTGACCGTGTGCAGTTAATTGTGTTTATGTAAATTTTGTCCGTGATGTGTATTAAATGAAAACGTGATTCGTGAAAAGTAAAAGTATTTTTCGACCTAAAAAGAAGCGTGCTTTGGTTTTTATAAGAGACGTTTAAGAAAATAGATCTAAACGTTACAGGGATCCTGTAGTTTCGAAATTCCAAGATTGCATTTATTGTTGTTGACCACACATACGCCCGTGATATTTTGTTTGTATTTATTTAAATTTTGTTTGCAATGTGTATTAAATGGAAGCGCGATTCATGCATAGTACGCTTCTTTAATTCAAAGTTAATAAATAGTTGGCCAAAGCTATTTCCTCCATGTTATTTTTTATTTCCTCCATCATTTGAAAAATCCTCCATGATGTTATTTCCTCCATAAAGGAAGTTACAAAATTGCCCTTTTACCCATTTTTTCTTCACAAAACTATTACCCTAACATACCCATCCAATTTAGTACAACAAAACCCATTCTTCACCATAAAGAACTACCTTACAAAGAAGAAAACCCATTTTTCACTTATCAGTACCTTACAACAGCTGATTCGAAGATAGAGAAAGCTTGGAGAAAGAAATTCTAGGTTCTTACCCATTATCAAATTTAGGGTTTGTAGTTAGATTTTGTCGTTCGATTTCGATTAGGGTTTTAAGTTAGATTTCTATGTTAGATTCGTATCACAGAATTGAAGACGGCAATAGGTTGATTATATTTAATAGCGAGCACCATGCTTTTCTTACACTGGTGTTTTACACTTGATTCCGAGAGGGCCACTCGGAATCAAGTGCAATGTCCCAGTAAACAAATTATCACATAAACTAACGAGACAGAGGGTTTGCAACTGATTCCGAGTGGCCCTCTCGGAATCAGTTGCACATTTTTTTTTAAAAATCACACCTGATTCCTAATTCCCGGCTCGGAAATAGTTGTTTTTTTTTTCAGAACTGTAAAAACGGGTTTAGCTGAAAAAAATAAGTTTCAAAATAGGTATTTTCAAGCTACGAAGTTGTAAAACGTAAAAACAAGTTTAAATTACATTGTTTGTCGATTGAGTGTTGTTCTCCGGCTTTGTTTGGGTTTCTTCATTTTCCATGATTAATCTTCAATAAAATTGAAGTTCTTTGTTTTAGGGTTAATTTTGGAGGTAGAATCATATATCTTGGATTAAAGTTAGGTTAATGCTGTGTTTTTTCATATAAGACTTTTAATTAGATAAATGGCATATAATGATAAATTTGAAATAAAAATAAGGGTAATTTGGTAAAAGCAAGTCACTAGTGTTTTTGAAAGTTTGAAAGATGGAGGAAATAAAAAATAACATGGAGGAAATAGCTTTGGCCTAAATAGTTTCCTTATCTAGTGAGATTTTCGGTTATGCTGGGTTATATACATTGGTCGTGCAGTACTTAACGGATGCGATCATACCAGCACTAATGCACCGGATCCCATCAGAACTCCGCAGTCAAGCGTGCTTGGGCGAGAGTAGTACTAGGATGGGTGACCTCCTGGGAAGTCCTCGTGTTGCATCCCCTTTTTCTTAACTGATAAGCATGATATTTGTAAGGAAAATGTCCGGATTTTAAAATCCTATTTCTAAGGAACAATCGATTTAACAATGTTGCGGATCTAAGAAGAAGCGCTATTTGTTTTAAACTAGGAGTCGCTTTAGAAAATAGCATCTATTGATGTTGACCGTGTGCAGTTAATTGTGTTTATGTAAATTTTGTCCGTGATGTGTATTAAATGAAAACGTGATTCGTGAAAAGTAAAAGTATTTTTCGACCTAAAAAGAAGCGTGATTTGGTTTTTATAAGAGACGTTTAAGAAAATAAATCTAAACGTTACAGGGATCCTGTAGTTTCGAAATTCCAAGATTGCATTTATTGTTGTTGACCACACATACGCCCGTGATATTTTGTTTGTATTTATTTAAATTTTGTTTGCAATGTGTATTAAATGAAAGCGCGATTCATGCATAGTACGCTTCTTTAATTCAAAGTTAATAAATAGTTTCCTTATCTAGTGAGATTTTCGGTTATGCTGGGTTATATACATTGGTCGTGCAGTACTTAACGGATGCGATCATACCAGCACTAATGCACCGGATCCCATCAGAACTCCGCAGTCAAGCGTGCTTGGGCAAGAGTAGTACTAGGATGGATGACCTCCTAGGAAGTCCTCGTGTTGCATCCCCTTTTTCTTAACTGATAAGCATGATATTTGTAAGGAAAATGTCCGGATTTTAAAATCCTATTTCTAAGGAACAATCGATTTAACAATGTTGCGGATCTAAGAAGAAGCGCTATTTGTTTTAAACTAGGAGTCGCTTTAGAAAATAGCATTTATTGATGTTGACCGTGTGCAGTTAATTGTGTTTATGTAAATTTTGTCCGTGATGTGTATTAAATGAAAACGTGATTCGTGAAAAGTAAAAGTATTTTTCGACCTAAAAAGAAGCGTGATTTGGTTTTTATAAGAGACGTTTAAGAAAATAGATCTAAACGTTACAGGGATTCTGTAGTTTCGAAATTCCAAGATTGTATTTATTGTTGTTGACCACACATACGCCCGTGATATTTTGTTTGTATTTATTTAAATTTTGTTTGCAATGTGTATTAAATGAAAGCGCGATTCATGCATAGTACGCTTCTTTAATTCAAAGTTAATAAATAGTTTCCTTATCTAGTGAGATTTTCGGTTATGCTGGGTTATATACATTGGTCGTGCAATACTTAACGGATGCACTAATGCACCGGATCCCATCAGAACTCCGCAGTCAAGCGTGCTTGGGCGAGAGTAGTACTAGGATGGGTGACCTCCTGGGAAGTCCTCGTGTTGCATCCCCTTTTTCTTAACTAATAAGCATGATATTTGTAAGGAAAATGTCAGGATTTTAAAATCCTATTTCTAAGGAACAATCGATTTAACAATGTTGCGGATCTAAGAAGAAGCGCTATTTGTTTTAAACTAGGAGTCGCTTTAGAAAATAGCATTTATTGACGTTGACCGTGTGCAGTTAATTGTGTTTATGTAAATTTTGTCCGTGATGTGTATTAAATGAAAACGTGATTCGTGAAAAATGTAAAAGTATTTTTCGACCTAAAAAGAAGCGTGATTTGGTTTTTATAAGAGACGTTTAAGAAAATAGATCTAAACGTTACAGGGATCCTATAGTTTCGAAATTCCAAGATTGCATTTATTGTTGTTGACCACACATACGCCCGTGATATTTTGTTTGTATTTATTTAAATTTTGTTTGCAATGTGTATTAAATGAAAGCGCGATTCATGCATAGTACGCTTCTTTAATTCAAAGTTAATAAATAGTTTCCTTATCTAGTGAGATTTTCGGTTATGCTGGGTTATATACATTGGTCGTGCAGTACTTAACGGATGCGATCATACCAGCACTAATGCACCGGATCCCATCAGAACTCCCAGGAAGTCCTCGTGTTGCATCCCCTTTTTCTTAACTGATAAGCATGATATTTGTACGGAAAATGTCCGGATTTTGCGGATCTAAGAAAAAGCGCTATTTGTTTTAAACTAGGAGTCGCTTTAGAAAATAGCATTTATTGATGTTGACCGTGTGCAGTTAATTGTGTTTATGTAAATTTTGTCCGTGATGTGTATTAAATGAAAACGTGATTCGTGAAAAGTAAAAGTATTTTTCGACCTAAAAAGAAGCGTGATTTGGTTTTTATAAGAGACGTTTAAGAAAATAGATCTAAACGTTACAGGGATCCTGTAGTTTCGAAATTCCAAGATTGAATTTATTGTTGTTGACCACACATACGACCGTGATATTTTGTTTGTATTTATTTAAATTTTGTTTGCAATGTGTATTAAATGAAAGCGCGATTCATGCATAGTACGCTTCTTTAATTCAAAGTTAATAAATAGTTTCCTTATCTAGTGAGATTTTCGGTTATGCTGGGTTATATACATTGGTCGTGCAGTACTTAACGGATGCGATCATACCAGCACTAATGCACCGAATCCCATCAGAACTCCGCAGTGAAGCGTGCTCGGGCGAGAGTAGTACTAGGATGGGTGACCTTCTGGGAAGTCCTCGTGTTGCATCCCCTTTTTCTTAATTGATAAGCATGATATTTGTAAGGAAAATTAAGCATGATATTTGTAAGGAAAATGTCCGGATTTTAAAATCCTATTTCTATGGAACAATCGATTTAACAATGTTGCGGATCTAAGAAGAAGCGCTATTTGTTTTAAACTAGGAGTCGCTTTAGAAAATAGCATTTATTGATGTTGACCGTGTGCAGTTAATTGTGTTTATGTAAATTTTGTCCGTGATGTGTATTAAATGAAAACGTGATTCGTGAAAAGTAAAAGTATTTTTCGACCTAAAAAGAAGCGTGATTTGGTTTTTATAAGAGACGTTTAAGAAAATAGATCTAAACGTTACAGGGATCCTGTAGTTTCGAAATTCCAAGATTGCATTTATTGTTGTTGACCACACATACGCCCGTGATATTTTGTTTGTATTTATTTAAATGTTGTTTGTAATGTGTATTAAATGAAAGCGCGATTCATGCATAGTACGCTTCTTTAATTCAAAGTTAATAAATAGTTTCCTTATCTAGTGAGATTTTCGGTTATGCTGGGTTATATACATTGGTCGTGCATTACTTAACGGATGCGATCATACCAGCACTAATGCACCGGATCCCATCAGAACTCCGCAGTGAAGCGTGCTTGGGAGAGAGTAGTACTAGGATGGGTGACCTCCTGGGAAGTCCTCGTGTTGCATCCCCTTTTTCTTAACTGATAAGCATGATATTTGTAAGGAAAATGTCCGGATTTTAAAATCCTATTTCTAAGGAACAATCGATTTAACAATGTTTCGGATCTAAGAAGAAGCGCTATTTGTTTTAAACTAGGAGTCGCTTTAGAAAATAGCATTTATTGATGTTTTAAACTAGGAGTCGCTTTAGAAAATAGCATTTATTGATGTTGACCGTGTGTAGTTAATTGTGTTTATGTAAATTTTATCTGTGATGTGTATTAAATGAAAACGTGGTTCGTGAAAAGTTAAATTATTTTTCGACCTAAAAAGAAGCGTGATTTGGTTTTTATAAGAGACGTTTAAGAAAATAGATCTAAACGTTACAAGGATCCTGTAGTTTCGAAATTCCAAGATTGCATTTATTGTTGTTGACCACACATACGCCCGTGATATTTTGTTTGTATTTATTTAAATTTTGTTTGCAATGTGTATTAAATAAAAGCGCGATTCATGCATAGTACGTTTCTTTAATTCAAAGTTAATAAATAGTTTCCTTATCTAGTGAGATTTTCGGTTATGCTGGGTTATATACATTGGTCGTGCAGTACTTAACGGATGCGATCATACCAGCACTAATGTACCGGATCCCATCAGAACTCCGCAGATAAGCGTGCTTGGGCGAGAGTAGTACTAGGATGGGTGACCTCCTGGGAAGTCCTCGTGTTGCATCCCATTTTTCTTAATTTTTTTTTTCAATTTCATTTTGGTTTTGGTCGGTGAGTATTAATTGATAAGCATGATATTTGTAATTTCATTTTGGTTTTGGTCGGTGAGTATTAATTGATAAGCATGATATTTGTAAGGAAAATGTCAGGATTTTAAAATCCTATTTCTAAGGAACAATCGATTTAACAATGTTGCGGATCTAAGAAGAAGCGCTATTTGTTTTAAACTAGGAGTCGCTTTAGAAAATAGCATTTATTGATGTTGACCGTGTGCAGTTAATTGTGTTTATGTAAATTTTGTCCGTGATGTGTATTAAATGAAAACGTGATTCGTGAAAAGTAAAAGTATTTTTCGACCTAAAAAGAAGCGTGATTTGGTTTTTATAAGAGACGTTTAAGAAAATAGATCTAAACGTTACAGGGATCCTGTAGTTTCGAAATTCCAAGATTGCATTTATTGTTGTTGACCACACATACGCCCGTGATATTTTGTTTGTATTTATTTAAATTTTGTTTGCAATGTGTATTAAATGGAAGCGCGATTCATGCATAGTACGCTTCTTTAATTCAAAGTTAATAAATAGTTTCCTTATCTAGTGAGATTTTCGGTTATGCTGGGTTATATACATTGGTCGTGCAGTACTTAACGGATGCGATCATACCAGCACTAATGCACCGGATCCCATCAGAACTCCGCAGTTAAGCGTGCTTGGACGAGAGTAGTACTAGGATGGGTGACCTCCTGGGAAGTCCTCGTGTTGCATCCCCTTTTTCTTAACTGATAAGCATGATATTTGTAAGGAAAATATCCGGATTTTAAAATCATATTTCTAAGGAACAATCGATTTAACAATGTTGCGGATCTAAAAAGAAGCGCTATTTGTTTTAAACTAGGAGTCGCTTTAGAAAATAGCATCTATTGATGTTGACCGTGTGCAGTTAATTGTGTTTATGTAAATTTTGTCCGTGATGTGTATTAAATGAAAACGTGTTTCGTGAAAAGTAAAAGTATTTTTCGACCTAAAAAGAAGCGTGATTTGGTTTTTATAAGAGACGTTTAAGAAAATAGATCTAAACGTTACAGGGATCCTGTAGTTTCGAAATTCCAAGATTGCATTTATTGTTGTTGACCACACATACGCCCGTGATATTTTGTTTGTATTTATTTAAATTTTGTTTGCAATGTGTATTAAATGAAAGCGCGATTCATGCATAGTACGCTTCTTTAATTCAAAGTTAATAAATAGTTTCCTTATCTAGTGAGATTTTCGGTTATGCTGGGTTATATACATTGGCCGTGCAGTACTTAACGGATGCGATCATACCAGCACTAATGCACCGGATCCCATCAGAACTCCGCAGTCAAGCGTGCTTGGGCGAGAGTAGTACTAGGATGGATGACCTCCTAGGAAGTCCTCGTGTTGCATCCCTTTTTTCTTAACTGATAAGCATGATATTTGTAAGGAAAATGTTTTAAAATCCTATTTCTAAGGAACAATCGATTTAACAATGTTGCGGATCTAAGAAGAAGCGCTATTTGTTTTAAACTAGGAGTCGCTTTAGAAAATAGCATTTATTGATGTTGACCGTGTGCAGTTAATTGTGTTTATGTAAATTTTGTCCGTGATGTGTATTAAATGAAAACGTGATTCGTGAAAAGTAAAAGTATTTTTCGACCTAAAAAGAAGCGTGATTTGGTTTTTATAAGAGACGTTTAAGAAAATGTCCGGATTTTAAAATCCTATTTCTAAGGAACAATCGATTTAACAATGTTGCGGATCTAAGAAGAAGCGCTATTTGTTTTAAACTAGGAGTCGCTTTAGAAAATAGCATTTATTGATGTTGACCGTGTGCAGTTAATTGTGTTTATGTAAATTTTGTCCGTGATGTGTATTAAATGAAAACGTGATTCGTGAAAAGTAAAAGTATTTTTCGACCTAAAAAGAAGCGTGATTTGGTTTTTATAAGAGACGTTTAAGAAAATAGATCTAAACGTTACAGGGATCCTGTAGTTTCGAAATTCCAAGATTGCATTTATTGTTGTTGACCACACATACGCCCGTGATATTTTATTTGTATTTATTTAAATTTTGTTTGCAATGTGTATTAAATGAAAGCGCGATTCATGCATAGTACGCTTCTTTAATTCAAAGTTAATAAATAGTTTCCTTATCTAGTGAGATTTTCGGTTATGCTGGGTTATATACATTGGTCGTGCAGTACTTAACGGATGCGATCATACCAGCACTAATGCACCGGATCCCATCAGAACTCCGCTGTCAAGTGTGCTTGGGCGAGAGTAGTACTAGGATGGGTGACCTCCTGGGAAGTCCTCGTGTTGCATCCCCTTTTTCTTAACTTATAAGCATGATATTTGTAAGGAAAATGTCCGGATTTTAAAATCCTATTTCTAAGGAACAATCGATTTAACAATGTTGCGGATCTAAGAAGAAGCGCTATTTGTTTTAAACTAGGAGTCGCTTTAGAAAATAGCATTTATTGATGTTTTAAACTAGGAGTCGCTTTAGAAAATAGCATTTATTGATTTTGACCGTGTAGTTAATTGTGTTTATGTAAATTTTGTCCGTGATGTGTATTAAATGAAAACGTGATTCGTGAAAAGTAAAATTATTTTTCGACCTAAAAAGAAGCGTGATTTGGTTTTTATAAGAGACGTTTAAGAAAATAGATCTAAACGTTACAGGGATCCTGTAGTTTCGAAATTCCAAGATTGCATTTATAGTTGTTGACCACACATACGCCCGTGATATTTTGTTTGTATTTATTTAAATTTTGTTTGCAATGTGTATTAAATAAAAGCGCGATTCATGCATAGCACGCTTCTTTAATTCAAAGTTAATAAATAGTTTCCTTATCTAGTGAGATTTTCGGTTATGCTGGGTTATATACATTGGTCGTGCAGTACTAGGATGGATGACCTCCTAGGAAGTCCTCGTGTTGCATCCCTTTTTTCTTAACTGATAAGCATGATATTTGTAAGGAAAATGTTTTAAAATCCTATTTCTAAGGAACAATCGATTTAACAATGTTGCGGATCTAAGAAGAAGCGCTATTTGTTTTAAACTAGGAGTCGCTTTAGAAAATAGCATTTATTGATGTTGACCGTGTGCAGTTAATTGTGTTTATGTAAATTTTGTCCGTGATGTGTATTAAATGAAAACGTGATTCGTGAAAAGTAAAAGTATTTTTCGACCTAAAAAGAAGCGTGATTTGGTTTTTATAAGAGACGTTTAAGAAAATGTCCGGATTTTAAAATCCGTGATGTGTATTAAATGAAAACGTGATTCGTGAAAAGTAAAAGTATTTTTCGACCTAAAAAGAAGCGTGATTTGGTTTTTATAAGAGACGTTTAAGAAAATAGATCTAAACGTTACAGGGATCCTGTAGTTTCGAAATTCCAAGATTGCATTTATTGTTGTTGACCACACATACGCCCGTGATATTTTGTTTGTATTTATTTAAATTTTGTTTGCAATGTGTATTAAATGGAAGCGCGATTCATGCAGAGTACGCTTCTTTAATTCAAAGTTAATAAATAGTTTCCTTATCTAGTGAGATTTTCGGTTATGCTGGGTTATATACATTGGTCGTGCAGTACTTAACGGATGCGATCATACCAGCACTAATGCACCGGATCCCATCAGAACTCCGCAGTTAAGCGTGCTTGGGCGAGAGTAGTACTAGGATGGGTGACCTCCTGGGAAGTCCTCGTGTTGCATCCCCTTTTTCTTAACTGATAAGCATGATATTTGTAAGGAAAATGTCCGGATTTTAAAATCATATTTCTAAGGAACAATCGATTTAACAATGTTGCGGATCTAAGAAGAAGCGCTATTTGTTTTAAACTAGGAGTCGCTTTAGAAAATAGCATCTATTGATGTTGACCGTGTGCAGTTAATTGTGTTTATGTAAATTTTGTTCGTGATGTGTATTAAATGAAAACGTGTTTCGTGAAAAGTAAAAGTATTTTTCGACCTAAAAAGAAGCGTGATTTGGTTTTTATAAGAGACGTTTAAGAAAATAGATCTAAACGTTACAGGGATCCTGTAGTTTCGAAATTCCAAGATTGCATTTATTGTTGTTGACCACACATACGCCCGTGATATTTTGTTTGTATTTATTTAAATTTTGTTTGCAATGTGTATTAAATGAAAGCGCGATTCATGCATAGTACGCTTCTTTAATTCAAAGTTAATAAATAGTTTCCTTATCTAGTGAGATTTTCGGTTATGCTGGGTTATATACATTGGTCGTGCAGTACTTAACGGATGCGATCATACCAGCACTAATGCACCGGATCCCATCAGAACTCCGCAGTCAAGCGTGCTTGGGCGAGAGTAGTACTATGATGGATGACCTCCTAGGAAGTCCTCGTGTTGCATCCCCTTTTTCTTAACTGATAAGCATGATATTTGTAAGGAAAATGTCCGGATTTTAAAATCCTATTTCTAAGGAACAATCGATTTAACAATGTTGCGGATCTAAGAAGAAGCGCTATTTGTTTTAAACTAGGAGTCGCTTTAGAAAATAGCATTTATTGATGTTGACCGTGTGCAGTTAATTGTGTTTATGTAAATTTTGTCCGTGATGTGTATTAAATGAAAACGTGATTCGTGAAAAGTAAAAGTATTTTTCGACCTAAAAAGAAGCGTGATTTGGTTTTTATAAGAGACGTTTAAGAAAATAGATCTAAACGTTACAGGGATTCTGTAGTTTCGAAATTCCAAGATTGCATTTATTGTTGTTGACCACACATACGCCCGTGATATTTTGTTTGTATTTATTTAAATTTTGTTTGCAATGTGTATTAAATGAAAGCGCGATTCATGCATAGTACGCTTCTTTAATTCAAAGTTAATAAATAGTTTCCTTATCTAGTGAGATTTTCGGTTATGCTGGGTTATATACATTGGTCGTGCAGTACTTAACGGATGCACTAATGCACCGGATCCCATCAGAACTCCGCAGTCAAGCGTGCTTGGGCGAGAGTAGTACTAGGATGGGTGACCTTATGGGAAGTCCTCGTGTTTCATCCCCTTTTTCTTAACTAATAAGCATGATATTTGTAAGGAAAATGTCAGGATTTTAAAATCCTATTTCTAAGGAACAATCGATTTAACAATGTTGCGGATCTAAGAAGAAGCGCTATTTGTTTTAAACTAGGAGTCGCTTTAGAAAATAGCATTTATTGACGTTGACCGTGTGCAGTTAATTGTGTTTATGTAAATTTTGTCCGTGATGTGTATTAAATGAAAACGTGATTCGTGAAAAATGTAAAAGTATTTTTCGACCTAAAAAGAAGCGTGATTTGGTTTTTATAAGAGACGTTTAAGAAAATAGATCTAAACGTTACAGGGATCCTGTAGTTTCGAAATTCCAAGATTGCATTTATTGTTGTTGACCACACATACGCCCGTGATATTTTGTTTGTATTTATTTAAATTTTGTTTGCAATGTGTATTAAATGAAAGCGCGATTCATGCATAGTACGCTTCTTTAATTCAAAGTTAATAAATAGTTTCCTTATCTAGTGAGATTTTCGGTTATGCTGGGTTATATACATTGGTCGTGCAGTACTTAACGGATACGATCATACCAGCACTAATGTACCGGATCCCATCAGAACTCCGCAGTCAAGCGTGCTTGGGCGAGAGTAGTACTAGGATGGGTGACCTCCTGGGAAGGGCGAGAGTAGTACTAGGATGGGTGACCTCCTGGGAAGTCCTCGTGTTGCATCCCATTTTTCTTAATTTTTTTTTTCAATTTCATTTTGGTTTTGGTCGGTGAGTATTAACTGATAAGCATGATATTTGTAAGGAAAATGTCAGGATTTTAAAATCCTATTTCTAAGGAACAATCGATTTAACAATGTTGCGGATCTAAGAAGAAGCGCTATTTGTTTTAAACTAGGAGTCGCTTTAGAAAATAGCATTTATTGATGTTGACCGTGTGCAGTTAATTGTGTTTATGTAAATTTTGTCCGTGATGTGTATTAAATGAAAACGTGATTCGTGAAAAGTAAAAGTATTTTTCGACCTAAAAAGAAGCGTGATTTGGTTTTTATAAGAGACGTTTAAGAAAATAGATCTAAACGTTACAGGGATCCTGTAGTTTCGAAATTCCAAGATTGCATTTATTGTTGTTGACCACACATACGCCCGTGATATTTTGTTTGTATTTATTTAAATTTTGTTTGTAATGTGTATTAAATGAAAGCGCAATTCATGCATAGTACGCTTCTTTAATTCAAAGTTAATAAATAGTTTCCTTATCTAGTGAGATTTTCGGTTATGCTGGGTTATATACATTGGTCGTGCAGTACTTAACGGATGCGATCATACCAATACTAATGCACCGGATCCCATCAGAACTCCGCAGTCAAGCGCGCTTGGGCGAGAGTAGTACTAGGATGGGTGACCTCCTGGGAAGTCCTCGTGTTGCATCCCCTTTTTCTTAATTTTTTTTTCAATTCCATTTTGGTTTTGGTCGGTGAGTATTAACTGATAAGCATGATATTTGTAAGGAAAATGTCCGGATTTTAAAATCCTATTTCTAAGGAACAATCGATTTAACAATGTTGCGGATCTAAGAAGAAGCGCTATTTGTTTTAAACTAGGAGTCGCTTTAGAAAATAGCATTTATTGATGTTGACCGTGTGCAGTTAATTGTGTTTATGTAAATTTTGTCCGTGATGTGTATTAAATGAAAACGTGATTCGTGAAAAGTAAAAGTATTTTTCGACCTAAAAAGAAGCGTGATTTGGTTTTTATAAGAGACGTTTAAGAAAATAGATCTAAACGTTACAGGGATCTTGTAGTTTCGAAATTCCAAGATTGCATTTATTGTTGTTGACCACACATACGCCCGTGATATTTTGTTTGTATTTATTTAAATTTTGTTTGCAATGTGTATTAAATGAAAGCGCGATTCATGCATAGTACGCTTCTTTAATTCAAAGTTAATAAATAGTTTCCTTATCTAGTGAGATTTTCGGTTATGCTGGGTTATATACATTGGTCGTGCAATACTTAATGGATGCGATCATACCAGCACTAGTGGACCGGATCCCATCAGAACCCCGCAGTTAAGCGTGCTCGAGCGAGAGTAGTACTAGGATGGGTGACCTCCTGGGAAGTCCTCGTGTTGCATCACCTTTTTCTTAATTTTTTTTTTCAATTTCATTTTGGTTTTGGTCGGTGAGTATTAACTGATAAGCATGATATTTGTAAGGAAAATGTCCGGATTTTAAAATCCTATTTCTAAGGAACAATCGATTTAACAATGTTGCGGATCTAAGAAGAAGCGTTATTTGTTTTAAACTAAGAGTCGCTTTAGAAAATAGCATTTATTGATGTTGACCGTGTGCAGTTAATTGTGTTTATGTAAATTTTGTCCGTGATGTGTATTAAATGAAAACTTGATTCGTGAAAAGTAAAAGTATTTTTCGACCTAAAAAGAAGCGTGATTTGCTTTTTATAAGAGACGTTTAAGAAAATAGATCCAAACGTTACAGGGATCCTGTAGTTTCGAAATTCCAAGATTGCATTTATTGTTGTTGACCACACATACGCCCGTGATATTTTGTTTGTATTTATTTAAATTTTGTTTGCAATGTGTATTAAATGAAAGCGCGATTCATGCATAGTACGCTTCTTTAATTCAAAGTTAATAAATAGTTTCCTTATCTAGTGAGATTTTCGGTTATGCTGGGTTATATACATTGGTCGTGCAATACTTAACGGATGCGATCATACCAGCACTAGTGGACCGGATCCCATCAGAACCTGACCTCCTGGGAAGTCCTCGTGTTGCATCCCCTTTTTCTTAATTTTTTTTTTCAATTTCATTTTGGTTTTGGTCGGTGAGTATTAACTGATAAGCATGATATTTGTAAGGAAAATGTCCGGATTTTAAAATCCTATTTCTAAGGAACAATCGATTTAACAATGTTGCGGATCTAAGAAGAAGCGCTATTTGTTTTAAACTAGGAGTCGCTTTAGAAAATAGCATTTATTGATGTTGACCGTGTGCAGTTAATTGTGTTTATGTAAATTTTGTCCGTGATGTGTATTAATTGAAAACGTGATTCGTGAAAAGTAAAAGTATTTTTCGACCTAAAAAGAAGCGTGATTTGGTTTTTATTAGAGACGTTTAAGAAAATAGATCTAAACGTTACAGGGATCCTGTAGTTTCGAAATTCCAAGATTGCATTTATTGTTGTTGACCACACATACGCCCGTGATATTTTGTTTGTATATATTTAAATTTTGTTTGCAATGTGTATTAAATGAAAGCGCGATTCATGCATAGTACGCTTCTTTAATTCAAAGTTAATAAATAGTTTCCTTATCTAGTGAGATTTTCGGTTATGCTGGGTTATATACATTGGTCGTGCAGTAATTAACAGATGCGATCATATCAGCACTAATGCACCGGATCCCATCAGAACTCCGCAGTCAAGCGTGCTTGGGCGAGAGTAGTACTAGGATGGGTGACCTCCTGGGAAGTCCTCGTGTTGCATCCCCTTTTTCTTAAATTTTTTTTTCAATTTCATTTTGGTTTTGGTCGGTGAGTATTAACTGATAAGCATGATATTTGTAAGGAAAATGTCCGGATTTTAAAATCCTATTTCTAAGGAACAATCGATTTAACAATGTTGCGGATCTAAGAAGAAGCGCTATTTGTTTTAAACTAGGAGTCGCTTTAGAAAATAGCATTTATTGATGTTGACCGTGTGCAGTTAATTGTGTTTATGTAAATTTTGTCCGTGATGTGTATTAATTGAAAACGTGATTCGTGAAAAGTAAAAGTATTTTTCGACCTAAAAAGAAGCGTGATTTGGTTTTTATTAGAGACGTTTAAGAAAATAGATCTAAACGTTACAGGGATCCTGTAGTTTCGAAATTCCAAGATTGCATTTATTGTTGTTGACCACACATACGCCCGTGATATTTTGTTTGTATATATTTAAATTTTGTTTGCAATGTGTATTAAATGAAAGCGCGATTCATGCATAGTACGCTTCTTTAATTCAAAGTTAATAAATAGTTTCCTTATCTAGTGAGATTTTCGGTTATGCTGGGTTATATACATTGGTCGTGCAGTAATTAACAGATGCGATCATATCAGCACTAATGCACCGGATCCCATCAGAACTCCGCAGTCAAGCGTGCTTGGGCGAGAGTAGTACTAGGATGGGTGACCTCCTGGGAAGTCCTCGTGTTGCATCCCCTTTTTCTTAAATTTTTTTTTCAATTTCATTTTGGTTTTGGTCGGTGAGTATTAACTGATAAGCAAGATATTTGTAAGGAAAATGTCCGGATTTTAAAATCCTATTTCTAAGGAACAATCGATTTAACAATGTTGTAAGGAAAATGTGCGGATTTTAAAATCCTATTTCTAAGGAACAATCGATTTAACAATGTTGCGGATCTAAGAAGAAGCGCTATTTGTTTTAAACTAGGAGTCGCTTTAGAAAATAGCATTTATTGATGTTGACCGTGTGCAGTTAATTGTGTTTATGTAAATTTTATCAGTGATGTGTATTAAATGAAAACGTGATTCGTGAAAAGTAAAAGTATTTTTCGACCTAAAAAGAAGCGTGATTTGGTTTTTATAAGAGACGTTTAAGAAAATAGATCTAAACATTACAGGGATCCTGTAGTTTCGAAATTCCAAGATTGCATTTATTGTTGTTGACCACACATACGCCCGTGATATTTTGTTTGTATTTATTTAAATTTTGTTCGCAATGTGTATGAAATGAAAGCGCGATTCATGCATAGTACGCTTCTTTAATTCAAAGTTAACAAATAGTTTCCTTATCTATTGAGATTTTCGGTTATGCTGGGTTATATACATTGGTCGTGCAGTACTTAACGGATGCGATCATACCAGCACTAATGCACCGGATCCCATCAGAACTCCGCAGTCAAGCGTGCTTGGGCGAGAGTAGTACTAGGATGGGTGACCTCCTGGGAAGTCCTCGTGTTGCATCCCTTTTTTCTTAATTTTTTTTTTCAATTTCATTTTGGTTTTGGTCGGTGAGTATTAACTGATAAGCACGATATTTGTAAGGAAAATGTACGGATTTTAAAATCCTATTTCTAAGGAACAATCGATTTAACAATGTTGCGGATCTAAGAAGAAGCGCTATTTGTTTTAAACTAGGAGTCGCTTTAGAAAATAGCATTTATTGATGTTGACCGTGTGCAGTTAATTGTGTTTATGTAAATTTTGTCCGTGATGTGTATTAATTGAAAACGTGATTCGTGAAAAGTAAAAGTATTTTTCGACCTAAAAAGAAGCGTGATTTGGTTTTTATAAGAGACGTTTAAGAAAATAGATCTAAACGTTACAGGGATCCTGTAGTTTCGAAATTCCAAGATTGCATTTATTGTTGTTGACCACACATACGCCCGTGATATTTTGTTTGTATTTATTTAAATTTTGTTTGCAATGTGTATTAAATGAAAGCGCGATTCATGCATAGTACGCTTCTTTAATTCAAACTTAATAAATAGTTTCCTTATCTAGTGAGATTTTCGGTTATGCTGGGTTATATACATTGGTCGTGCAGTACTTAACGGATGCGATCATACCAGCACTAATGCACCGGATCCCATCAGAACTCCGCAGTGAAGCGTGCTTCGGCGAGAGTAGTACTAGGATGGGTGACCTCCTGGGAAGTCCTCGTGTTGCATCCCCTTTTTCTTAATTTTTTTTTCAATTTCATTTTGGTTTTGGTCGGTGAGTATTTACTGATAAGCATGATATTTGTAAGGAAAATGTCCGGATTTTAAAATCCTATTTCTAAGGAACAATCGATTTAACAATGTTGCGGATCTAAGAAGAAGCGCTACTTGTTTTAAACTAGGAGTCGCTTTAGAAAATAGCATTTATTGATGTTGACCGTGTGCAGTTAATTGTGTTTATGTAAATTTTGTCCGTGACGTGTATTATATGAAAACGTGATTCGTGAAAAGTAAAAGTATTTTTCGACCTAAAAAGAAGCGTGATTTGGTTTTTATAAGAGACGTTTAAGAAAATAGATCTAAACGTTACAGGGATCCTGTAGTTTCGAAATTCCAAGATTGCATTTATTGTTGTTGACCACACATACGCCCGTGATATTTTGTTTGTATTTATTTAAATTTTGTTCGCAATGTGTATTAAATGAAAGCGCGATTCATGCATAGTACGGTTCTTTAATTCAAAGTTAATAAATAGTTTCCTTATCTAGTGAGATTTTCGGTTATGCTGGGTTATATACATTGGTCGTGCAGTACTTAACGGATGCGATCATACCAGCACTAATGCACCGGATCCCATCAGAAGTCCGCAGTCAAGCGTGCTCGGGCGAGAGTAGTACTAGGATGGGTGACCTCCTGGGAGGTCCTCGTGTTGCATCCCCTTTTTCTTAATTTTTTTTTTCAATTTCATTTTGGTTTTGGTCGGTGAGTATTAACTGATAAGCATGATATTTGTAAGGAAAATGTCCGGATTTTAAAATCCTATTTCTAAGGAACAATCGATTTAACAATGTTGCGGATCTAAGAAGAAGCGCTATTTGTTTTAAACTAGGAGTCGCTTTAGAAAATAGCATTTATTGATGTTGACCGTGTGCAGTTAATTGTGTTTATGTAAATTTTGTCCGTGATGTGTATTATATGAAAACGTGATTCGTGAAAAGTAAAAGTATTTTTCGACCTAAAAAGAAGCGTGATTTGGTTTTTATAAGAGACGTTTATGAAAATAGATCTAAACGTTACAGGGATCCTATAGTTTCGAAATTCCAAGATTGCATTTATTGTTGTTGACCACACATACGCCCGTGATATTTTGTTTGTATTTATTTAAATTTTGTTCGCAATGTGTATTAAATGAAAGCGCGATTCATGCATAGTACGGTTCTTTAATTCAAAGTTAATAAATAGTTTCCTTATCTAGTGAGATTTTCGGTTATGCTGGGTTATATACATTGGTCGTGCAGTACTTAACGGATGCGATCATACCAGCACTAATGCACCGGAACCCATCAGAACTCCGCAGTCAAGCGTGCTTGGGCGAGAGTAGTACTAGGATGGGTGACCTCCTGGGAAGTCCTCGTGTTGCATCCCTTTTTTCTTAATTTTTTTTTTCAATTTCATTTTGGTTTTGGTCGGTGAGTATTAACTGATAAGCATGATATTTGTAAGGAAAATGTCCGGATTTTAAAATACTATTTCTAAGGAACAATCGATTTAACAATGTTGCGGATCTAAGAAGAAGCGCTATTTGTTTTAAACTAGGAGTCGCTTTAGAAAATAGCATTTATTGATGTTGACCGTGTGCAGTTAATTGTGTTTATGTAAATTTTATCAGTGATGTGTATTAAATGAAAAAGTGATTCGTGAAAAGTAAAAGTATTTTTCGACCTAAAAAGAAGCGTGATTTGGTTTTTATAAGAGACGTTTAAGAAAATAGATCTAAACATTACAGGGATCCTGTAGTTTCGAAATTCCAAGATTGCATTTATTGTTGTTGACCACACATACGCCCGTGATATTTTGTTTGTATTTATTTAAATTTTGTTCGCAATGTGTATTAAATGAAAGCGCGATTCATGCATAGTACGCTTCTTTAATTCGAAGTTAATAAATAGTTTCCTTATTTAGTGAGATTTTCGGTTATGCTGGGTCATATACATTGGTCGTGCAGTACTTAACGGATGCGATCATACCAGCACTAATGCACCGGATCCCATCAGAACTCCGCAGTCAAGCGTGCTTGGGCGAGAGTAGTACTAGGATGGGTGACCTCCTGGGAAGTCCTCGTGTTGCATCCCTTTTTTCTTAATTTTTTTTTTCAGTTTCATTTTGGTTTTGGTCGGTGAGTATTAACTGATAAGCACGATATTTGTAAGGAAAATGTACGGATTTTAAAATCCTATTTCTAAGGAACAATCGATTTAACAATGTTGCGGATCTAAGAAGAAGCGCTATTTGTTTTAAACTAGGAGTCGCTTTAGAAAATAGCATTTATTGATGTTGACCGTGTGGAGTTAATTGTGTTTATGTAAATTTTGTCCGTGATGTGTATTAATTGAAAACGTGATTCGTGAAAAGTAAAAGTATTTTTCGACCTAAAAAGAAGCGTGATTTGGTTTTTATAAGAGACGTTTAAGAAAATAGATCTAAACGTTACAGGGATCCTGTAGTTTCGAAATTCCAAGATTGCATTTATTGTTGTTGACCACACATACGCCCGTGATATTTTGTTTGTATATATTTAAATTTTGTTTGCAATGTGTATTAAATGAAAGCGCGATTCATGCATAGTACGCTTCTTTAATTCAAAGTTAATAAATAGTTTCCTTATCTATTTCGGTTATGCTGGGTTATATACATTGGTCGTGCAGTACTTAACGGATGCGATCATACCAGCACTAATGCACCGGATCCCATCAGAACTCCGCAGTCAATCGTGCTTGGGCGAGAGTAGTACTAGGATGGCTGACCTCCTGGGAAGTCCTCGTGTTGCATCACCTTTTTCTTAATTTTTTTTTTCAATTTCATTTTGGTTTTGGTCGGTGAGTATTAACTGATAAGCATGATATTTGTAAGGAAAATGTCCGGATTTTAAAATCCTATTTCTAAGGAACAATCGATTTAACAATGTTGCGGATCTAAGAAGAAGCACTATTTGTTTTAAACTAGGAGTCGCTTTAGAAAATAGCATTTATTGATGTTGACCGTGTGCAGTTAATTGTGTTTATATAAATTTTATCAGTGATGTGTATTAATTGAAAACGTGATTCGTGAAAAGTAAAAGTATTTTTCGACCTAAAAAGAAGCGTGATTTGGTTTTTATAAGAGACGTTTAAGAAAATAGATCTAAACATTACAGGGATCCTGTAGTTTCGAAATTCCAAGATTGCATTTATTGTTGTTGACCACACATACGCCCGTGATATTTTGTTTGTATTTATTTAAATTTTGTTTGCAATGTGTATTAAATGAAAGCGCGATTCATTCATAGTACGGTTCTTTAATTCAAAGTTAATAAATAGTTTCCTTATCTAGTGAGATTTTCGGTTATGCTGGGTTATATACATTGGTCGTGCAGTACTTAACGGATGCGATCATACCAGCACTAATGCACCGGATCCCATCAGAACTCCGCAGTGAAGCGTGCTTGGGCGAGAGTAGTACTAGGATGGGTGACCTCCTGGGAAGTCCTCGTGTTGCATCACCTTTTTCTTAATTTTTTTTTTCAATTTCATTTTGGTTTTGGTCGGTGAGTATTAACTGATAAGCATGATATTTGTAAGGAAAATGTCCGGATTTTAAAATCCTATTTCTAAGGAACAATCGATTTAACAATGTTGCGGATCTAAGAAGAAGCGCTATTTGTTTTAAACTAAGAGTCGCTTTAGAAAATAGCATTTATTGATGTTGACCGTGTGCAGTTAATTGTGTTTATGTAAATTTTGTCCGTGATGTGTATTAAATGAAAACTTGATTCGTGAAAAGTAAAAGTATTTTTCGACCTAAAAAGAAGCGTGATTTGCTTTTTATAAGAGACGTTTAAGAAAATAGATCCAAACGTTACAGGGATCCTGTAGTTTCGAAATTTTAAGATTGCATTTATTGTTGTTGACCACACATACGCCCGTGATATTTTGTTTGTATTTATTTAAATTTTGTTTGCAATGTGTATTAAATGAAAGCGCGATTCATGCATAGTACGCTTCTTTAATTCAAAGTTAATAAATAGTTTCCTTATCTAGTGAGATTTTCGGTTATGCTGGGTTATATACATTGGTCGTGCAATACTTAACGGATGCGATCATACCAGCACTAGTGGACCGGATCCCATCAGAACCTGACCTCCTGGGAAGTCCTCGTGTTGCATCCCCTTTTTCTTAATTTTTTTTTTCAATTTCATTTTGGTTTTGGTCGGTGAGTATTAACTGATAAGCATGATATTTGTAAGGAAAATGTCCGGATTTTAAAATCCTATTTCTAAGGAACAATCGATTTAACAATGTTGCGGATCTAAGAAGAAGCGCTATTTGTTTTAAACTAGGAGTCGCTTTAGAAAATAGCATTTATTGATGTTGACCGTGTGCAGTTAATTGTGTTTATGTAAATTTTGTCCGTGATGTGTATTAAATGAAAACTTGATTCGTGAAAAGTAAAAGTATTTTTCGACCTAAAAAGAAGCGTGATTTGGTTTTTATAAGAGACGTTTAAGAAAATAGATCCAAACGTTACAGGGATCCTGTAGTTTTGAAATTCCAAGATTGCATTTATTGTCGTTGACCACACATACGCCCGTGATATTTTGTTTGTATTTATTTAAATTTTGTTCGCAATGTGTATTAAATGAAAGCGCGATTCATGCATAGTACGCTTCTTTAATTCAAAGTTAATAAATAGTTTCCTTATCTAGTGAGATTTTCGGTTATGCTGGGTTATATACATTGGTCGTGCAGTACTTAACGGATGCGATCATACCAGCACTAATGCACCGGATCCCATCCGAACTCCGCAGTTAAGCGTGTTTGAGCGAGAGTAGTACTAGGATGGGTGACCTCCTGGGAAGTCCTCGTGTTGCATCCCTTTTTTCTTAATTTTTTTTTCAATTTCATTTTGGTTTTGGTCGGTGAGTATTAACTGATAAGCATGATATTTGTAAGGAAAATGTCCGGATTTTAAAATCCTATTTCTAAGGAACAATCGATTTAACAATGTTGCGGATCTAAGAAGAAGTGCTATTTGTTTTAAACTAGGAGTCGCTTTAGAAAATAACATTTATTGATGTTGACCGTGTGCAGTTAATTGTGTTTATGTAAATTTTGTCCGTGATGTGTATTATATGAAAACGTGATTCGTGAAAAGTAAAAGTATTTTTCGACCTAAAAAGAAGCGTGATTTGGTTTTTATAAGAGACGTTTATGAAAATAGATCTAAACGTTACAGGGATCCTATAGTTTCGAAATTCCAAGATTGCATTTATTGTTGTTGACCACACATACGCCCGTGATATTTTGTTTGTATTTATTTAAATTTTGTTCGCAATGTGTATTAAATGAAAGCGCGATTCATGCATAGTACGGTTCTTTAATTCAAAGTTAATAAATAGTTTCCTTATCTAGTGAGATTTTCGGTTATGCTGGGTTATATACATTGGTCGTGCAGTACTTAACGGAGGCGATCAAACCAGCACTAATGCACCGGATCCCATCAGAACTCCGCAGTCAAGCGTGCTCGGGCGAGAGTAGTACTAGGATGGGTGACCTCCTGGGAGGTCCTCGTGTTGCATCCCCTTTTTCTTAATTTTTTTTTCAATTTCATTTTGGTTTTGGTCGGTGAGTATTAACTGATAAGCATGATATTTGTAAGGAAAATATCAGGATTTTAAAATCCTATTTCTAAGGAACAATCGATTTAACAATGTTGCGGATCTAAGAAGAAGCGCTATTTGTTTTAAACTAGGAGTCGCTTTAGAAAATAGCATTTATTGATGTTGACCGTGTGCAGTTAATTGTGTTTATGTAAATTTTGTCCGTGATGTGTATTATATGAAAACGTGATTCGTGAAAAGTAAAAGTATTTTTCGACCTAAAAAGAAGCGTGATTTGGTTTTTATAAGAGACGTTTATGAAAATAGATCTAAACGTTACAGGGATCCTATAGTTTCGAAATTCCAAGATTGCATTTATTGTTGTTGACCACACATACGCCCGTGATATTTTGTTTGTATTTATTTAAATTTTGTTCGCAATGTGTATTAAATGAAAGCGCGATTCATGCATAGTACGGTTCTTTAATTCAAAGTTAATAAATAGTTTCCTTATCTAGTGAGATTTTCGGTTATGCTGGGTTATATACATTGGTCGTGCAGTACTTAACGGATGCGATCATACCAGCACTAATGCACCGGATCCCATCAGAACTCCGCAGTCAAGCGTGCTTGGGCGAGAGTAGTACTAGGATGGGTGACCTCCTGGGAAGTCCTCGTGTTGCATCCCTTTTTTCTTAATTTTTTTTTTCAATTTCATTTTGGTTTTGGTCGGTGAGTATTAACTGATAAGCATGATATTTGTAAGGAAAATGTCCGGATTTTAAAATCCTATTTCTAAGGAACAATCGATTTAACAATGTTGCGGATCTAAGAAGAAGCGCTATTTGTTTTAAACTAGGAGTCGCTTTAGAAAATAGCATTTATTGATGTTGACCGTGTGCAGTTAATTGTGTTTATGTAAATTTTATCAGTGATGTGTATTAAATGAAAACGTGATTCGTGAAAAGTAAAAGTATTTTTCGACCTAAAAAGAAGCGTGATTTGGTTTTTATAAGAGACGTTTAAGAAAATAGATCTAAACATTACAGGGATCCTGTAGTTTCGAAATTCCAAGATTGCATTTATTGTTGTTGACCACACATACGCCCGTGATATTTTGTTTGTATTTATTTAAATTTTGTTCGCAATGTGTATTAAATGAAAGCGCGATTCATGCATAGTACGCTTCTTTAATTCGAAGTTAATAAATAGTTTCCTTATCTAGTGAGATTTTTGGTTATGCTGGGTCATATACATTGGTCGTGCAGTACTTAACGGATGCGATCATACCAGCACTAATGCACCGGATCCCATCAGAACTCCGCAGTCAAGCGTGCTTGGTAGAGATCAGTACTAGGATGGGTGACCTCCTGGGAAGTCCTCGTGTTGCATCCCCTTTTTCTTAATTTTGTTTTTCAATTTCATTTTGGTTTTGGTCGGTGAGTATTAACTGATAAGCATGATATTTGTAAGGAAAATGTCCGGATTTTAAAATCCTATTTCTAAGGAACAATCGATTTAACAATGTTGCGGATCTAAGAAGAAGCGCTATTTGTTTTAAACTAGGAGTCGCTTTAGAAAATAGCATTTATTGATGTTGACCGTGTGCAGTTAATTGTGTTTATGTAAATTTTATCAGTGATGTGTATTAAATGAAAACGTGATTCGTGAAAAGTAAAAGTATTTTTCGACCTAAAAAGAAGCGTGATTTGGTTTTTATAAGAGACGTTTAAGAAAATAGATCTAAACATTACAGGGATCCTGTAGTTTCGAAATTCCAAGATTGCATTTATTGTTGTTGACCACACATACGCCCGTGATATTTTGTTTGTATTTATTTAAATTTTGTTCGCAATGTGTATTAAATGAAAGCGCGATTCATGCATAGTACGCTTCTTTAATTCGAAGTTAATAAATAGTTTCCTTATCTAGTGAGATTTTTGGTTATGCTGGGTCATATACATTGGTCGTGCAGTACTTAACGGATGCGATCATACCAGCACTAATGCACCGGATCCCATCAGAACTCCGCAGTCAAGCGTGCTTGGTAGAGATCAGTACTAGGATGGGTGACCTCCTGGGAAGTCCTCGTGTTGCATCCCCTTTTTCTTAATTTTGTTTTTCAATTTCATTTTGGTTTTGGTCGGTGAGTATTAACTGATAAGCATGATATTTGTAAGGAAAATGTCCGGATTTTAAAATCCTATTTCTAAGGAACAATCGATTTAACAATGTTGCGGATCTAAGAAGAAGCGCTATTTGTTTTAAACTAGGAGTCGCTTTAGAAAATAGCATTTATTGATGTTGACCGTGTGCAGTTAATTGTGTTTATGTAAATTTTGTCCGTGATGTGTATTAATTGAAAACGTGATTCGTGAAAAGTAAAAGTATTTTTCGACCTAAAAAGAAGCGTGATTTGGTTTTTATTAGAGACGTTTAAGAAAATAGATCTAAACGTTACAGGGATCCTGTAGTTTCGAAATTCCAAGATTGCATTTATTGTTGTTGACCACACATACGCCCGTGATATTTTGTTTGTATATATTTAAATTTTGTTTGCAATGTGTATTAAATGAAAGCGCGATTCATGCATAGTACGCTTCTTTAATTCAAAGTTAATAAATAGTTTCCTTATCTAGTGAGATTTTCGGTTATGCTGGGTTATATACATTGGTCGTGCAGTAATTAACAGATGCGATCATATCAGCACTAATGCACCGGATCCCATCAGAACTCCGCAGTCAAGCGTGCTTGGGCGAGAGTAGTACTAGGATGGGTGACCTCCTGGGAAGTCCTCGTGTTGCATCCCCTTTTTCTTAAATTTTTTTTTCAATTTCATTTTGGTTTTGGTCGGTGAGTATTAACTGATAAGCATGATATTTGTAAGGAAAATGTCCGGATTTTAAAATCCTATTTCTAAGGAACAATCGATTTAACAATGTTGTAAGGAAAATGTCCGGATTTTAAAATCCTATTTCTAAGGAACAATCGATTTAACAATGTTGCGGATCTAAGAAGAAGCGCTATTTGTTTTAAACTAGGAGTCGTTTTAGAAAATAACATTTATTGATGTTGACCGTGTGCAGTTAATTGTGTTTATGTAAATTTTATCAGTGATGTGTATTAAATGAAAACGTGATTCGTGAAAAGTAAAAGTATTTTTCGACCTAAAAAGAAGCGTGATTTGGTTTTTATAAGAGACGTTTAAGAAAATAGATCTAAACATTACAGGGATCCTGTAGTTTCGAAATTCCAAGATTGCATTTATTGTTGTTGACCACACATACGCCCGTGATATTTTGTTTGTATTTATTTAAATTTTGTTCGCAATGTGTATGAAATGAAAGCGCGATTCATGCATAGTACGCTTCTTTAATTCAAAGTTAACAAATAGTTTCCTTATCTATTGAGATTTTCGGTTATGCTGGGTTATATACATTGGTCGTGCAGTACTTAACGGATGCGATCATACCAGCACTAATGCACCGGATCCCATCAGAACTCCGCAGTCAAGCGTGCTTGGGCGAGAGTAGTACTAGGATGGGTGACCTCCTGGGAAGTCCTCGTGTTGCATCCCTTTTTTCTTAATTTTTTTTTTCAATTTCATTTTGGTTTTGGTCGGTGAGTATTAACTGATAAGCACGATATTTGTAAGGAAAATGTACGGATTTTAAAATCCTATTTCTAAGGAACAATCGATTTAACAATGTTGCGGATCTAAGAAGAAGCGCTATTTGTTTTAAACTAGGAGTCGCTTTAGAAAATAGCATTTATTGATGTTGACCGTGTGCAGTTAATTGTGTTTATGTAAATTTTGTCCGTGATGTGTATTAATTGAAAACGTGATTCGTGAAAAGTAAAAGTATTTTTCGACCTAAAAAGAAGCGTGATTTGGTTTTTATAAGAGACGTTTAAGAAAATAGATCTAAACGTTACATGGATCCTGTAGTTTCGAAATTCCAAGATTGCATTTATTGTTGTTGACCACACATACGCCCGTGATATTTTGTTTGTATTTATTTAAATTTTGTTTACAATGTGTATTAAATGAAAGCGCGATTCATGCATAGTACGCTTCTTTAATTCAAAGTTAATAAATAGTTTCCTTATCTAGTGAGATTTTCGGTTATGCTGGGTTATATACATTGGTCGTGCAGTACTTAACGGATGCGATCATACCAGCACTAATGCACCGGATCCCATCAGAACTCCGCAGTGAAGCGTGCTTCGGCGAGAGTAGTACTAGGATGGGTGACCTCCTGGGAAGTCCTCGTGTTGCATCCCCTTTTTCTTAATTTTTTTTTCAATTTCATTTTGGTTTTGGTCGGTGAGTATTTACTGATAAGCATGATATTTGTAAGGAAAATGTCCGGATTTTAAAATCCTATTTCTAAGGAACAATCGATTTAACAATGTTGCGGATCTAAGAAGAAGCGCTACTTGTTTTAAACTAGGAGTCGCTTTAGAAAATAGCATTTATTGATGTTGACCGTGTGCAGTTAATTGTGTTTATGTAAATTTTGTCCGTGACGTGTATTATATGAAAACGTGATTCGTGAAAAGTAAAAGTATTTTTCGACCTAAAAAGAAGCGTGATTTGGTTTTTATAAGAGACGTTTAAGAAAATAGATCTAAACGTTACAGGGATCCTGTAGTTTCGAAATTCCAAGATTGCATTTATTGTTGTTGACCACATATACGCCCGTGATATTTTGTTTGTATTTATTTAAATTTTGTTCGCAATGTGTATTAAATGAAAGCGCGATTCATGCATAGTACGGTTCTTTAATTCAAAGTTAATAAATAGTTTCCTTATCTAGTGAGATTTTCGGTTATGCTGGGTTATATACATTGGTCGTGCAGTACTTAACGGATGCGATCATACCAGCACTAATGCACCGGATCCCATCAGAAGTCCGCAGTCAAGCGTGCTCGGGCGAGAGTAGTACTAGGATGGGTGACCTCCTGGGAGGTCCTCGTGTTGCATCCCCTTTTTCTTAATTTTTTTTTTCAATTTCATTTTGGTTTTGGTCGGTGAGTATTAACTGATAAGCATGATATTTGTAAGGAAAATGTCCGGATTTTAAAATCCTATTTCTAAGGAACAATCGATTTAACAATGTTGCGGATCTAAGAAGAAGCGCTATTTGTTTTAAACTAGGAGTCGCTTTAGAAAATAGCATTTATTGATGTTGACCGTGTGCAGTTAATTGTGTTTATGTAAATTTTGTCCGTGATGTGTATTATATGAAAACGTGATTCGTGAAAAGTAAAAGTATTTTTCGACCTAAAAAGAAGCGTGATTTGGTTTTTATAAGAGACGTTTATGAAAATAGATCTAAACGTTACAGGGATCCTATAGTTTCGAAATTCCAAGATTGCATTTATTGTTGTTGACCACACATACGCCCGTGATATTTTGTTTGTATTTATTTAAATTTTGTTCGCAATGTGTATTAAATGAAAGCGCGATTCATGCATAGTACGGTTCTTTAATTCAAAGTTAATAAATAGTTTCCTTATCTAGTGAGATTTTCGGTTATGCTGGGTTATATACATTGGTCGTGCAGTACTTAACGGATGCGATCATACCAGCACTAATGCACCGGAACCCATCAGAACTCCGCAGTCAAGCGTGTTTGGGCGAGAGTAGTACTAGGATGGGTGACCTCCTGGGAAGTCCTCGTGTTGCATCCCTTTTTTCTTAATTTTTTTTTTCAATTTCATTTTGGTTTTGGTCGGTGAGTATTAACTGATAAGCATGATATTTGTAAGGAAAATGTCCGGATTTTAAAATACTATTTCTAAGGAACAATCGATTTAACAATGTTGCGGATCTAAGAAGAAGCGCTATTTGTTTTAAACTAGGAGTCGCTTTAGAAAATAGCATTTATTGATGTTGACCGTGTGCAGTTAATTGTGTTTATGTAAATTTTATCAGTGATGTGTATTAAATGAAAAAGTGATTCGTGAAAAGTAAAAGTATTTTTCGACCTTTTCGACCTAAAAAGAAGCGTGATTTGGTTTTTATAAGAGACGTTTAAGAAAATAGATCTAAACATTACAGGGATCCTGTAGTTTCGAAATTCCAAGATTGCATTTATTGTTGTTGACCACACATACGCCCGTGATATTTTGTTTGTATTTATTTAAATTTTGTTCGCAATGTGTATTAAATGAAAGCGCGATTCATGCATAGTACGCTTCTTTAATTCGAAGTTAATAAATAGTTTCCTTATTTAGTGAGATTTTCGGTTATGCTGGGTCATATACATTGGTCGTGCAGTACTTAACGGATGCGATCATACCAGCACTAATGCACCGGATCCCATCAGAACTCCGCAGTCAAGCGTGCTTGGGCGAGAGTAGTACTAGGATGGGTGACCTCCTGGGAAGTCCTCGTGTTGCATCCCTTTTTTCTTAATTTTTTTTTTCAATTTCATTTTGGTTTTGGTCGGTGAGTATTAACTGATAAGCACGATATTTGTAAGGAAAATGTACGGATTTTAAAATCCTATTTCTAAGGAACAATCGATTTAACAATGTTGCGGATCTAAGAAGAAGCGCTATTTGTTTTAAACTAGGAGTCGCTTTAGAAAATAGCATTTATTGATGTTGACCGTGTGCAGTTAATTGTGTTTATGTAAATTTTGTCCGTGATGTGTATTAATTGAAAACGTGATTCGTGAAAAGTAAAAGTATTTTTCGACCTAAAAAGAAGCGTGATTTGGTTTTTATAAGAGACGTTTAAGAAAATAGATCTAAACGTTACAGGGATCCTGTAGTTTCGAAATTCCAAGATTGCATTTATTGTTGTTGACCACACATACGCCCGTGATATTTTGTTTGTATATATTTAAATTTTGTTTGCAATGTGTATTAAATGAAAGCGCGATTCATGCATAGTACGCTTCTTTAATTCAAAGTTAATAAATAGTTTCCTTATCTATTTCGGTTATGCTGGGTTATATACATTGGTCGTGCAGTACTTAACGGATGCGATCATACCAGCACTAATGCACCGGATCCCATCAGAACTCCGCAGTCAATCGTGCTTGGGCGAGAGTAGTACTAGGATGGGTGACCTCCTGGGAAGTCCTCGTGTTGAATCCCCTTTTTCTTAATTTTTTTTTTCAATTTCATTTTGGTTTTGGTCGGTGAGTATTAACTGATAAGCATGATATTTGTAAGGAAAATGTCCGGATTTTAAAATCCTATTTCTAAGGAACAATCGATTTAACAATGTTGCGGATCTAAGAAGAAGCGCTATTTGTTTTAAACTAGGAGTCGCTTTAGAAAATAGCATTTATTGATGTTGACCGTGTGCAGTTAATTGTGTTTATATAAATTTTATCAGTGATGTGTATTAATTGAAAACGTGATTCGTGAAAAGTAAAAGTATTTTTCGACCTAAAAAGAAGCGTGATTTGGTTTTTATAAGAGACGTTTAAGAAAATAGATCTAAACATTACAGGGATCCTGTAGTTTCGAAATTCCAAGATTGCATTTATTGTTGTTGACCACACATACGCCCGTGATATTTTGTTTGTATTTATTTAAATTTTGTTTGCAATGTGTATTAAATGAAAGCGCGATTCATGCATAGTACGGTTCTTTAATTCAAAGTTAATAAATAGTTTCCTTATCTAGTGAGATTTTCGGTTATGCTGGGTTATATACATTGGTCGTGCAGTACTTAACGGATGCGATCATACCAGCACTAATGCACCGGATCCCATCAGAACTCCGCAGTCAAGCGTGCTTGGGCGACTGTAGTACTAGGATGGGTGACCTCCTGGGAAGTCCTCGTGTTGCATCCCTTTTTTCTTAATTTTTTTTTTCAATTTCATTTTGGTTTTGGTCGGTGAGTATTAACTGATAAGCACGATATTTGTAAGGAAAATGTCCGGATTTTAAAATCCTATTTCTAAGGAACAATCGATTTAACAATGTTGCGGATCTAAGAAGAAGCGCTATTTGTTTTAAACTAGGAGTCGCTTTAGAAAATAGCATTTATTGATGTTGACCGTGTGCAGTTAATTGTGTTTATGTAAATTTTATCAGTGATGTGTATTAAATGAAAAAGTGATTCGTGAAAAGTAAAAGTATTTTTCGACCTAAAAAGAAGCGTGATTTGGTTTTTATAAGAGACGTTTAAGAAAATAGATCTAAACGTTACAGGGATCCTGTAGTTTCGAAATTCCAAGATTGCATTTATTGTTGTTGACCACACATACGCCCGTGATATTTTGTTTGTATATATTTAAATTTTGTTTGCAATGTGTATTAAATGAAAGCGCGATTCATGCATAGTACGCTTCTTTAATTCAAAGTTAATAAATAGTTTCCTTATCTAGTGAGATTTTCGGTTATGCTGGGTTATATACATTGGTCGTGCAGTACTTAACGGATGCGATCATACCAGCACTAATGCACCGGATCCCATCAGAACTCCGCAGTCAAGCGTGCTTGGGCGAGAGTAGTACTAGGATGGGTGACCTCCTGGGAAGTCCTCGTGTTGCATCCCCTTTTTCTTACTTTTTTTTTTCAATTTCATTTTGGTTTTGGTCGGTGAGTATTAACTTATAAGCATGATATTTGTAAGGAAAATGTCCGGATTTTAAAATCCTATTTCTAAGGAACAATCGATTTAACAATGTTGCGGATCTAAGAAGAAGCGCTATTTGTTTTAAACTAGGAGTCGCTTTAGAAAATAGCATTTATTGATGTTGACCGTGTGCAGTTAATTGTGTTTATATAAATTTTATCAGTGATGTGTATTAATTAAAAACGTGATTCGTGAAAAGTAAAAGTATTTTTCGACCTAAAAAGAAGCGTGATTTGGTTTTTATAAGAGACGTTTAAGAAAATAGATCTAAACATTACAGGGATCCTGTAGTTTCGAAATTCCAAGATTGCATTTATTGTTGTTGACCACACATACGCCCGTGATATTTTGTTTGTATTTATTTAAATTTTGTTTGCAATGTGTATTAAATGAAAGCGCGATTCATGCATAGTACGCTTCTTTAATTCAAAGTTAATAAATAGTTTCCTTATCTAGTGAGATTTTCGGTTATGCTGGGTTATATACATTGGTCGTGCAGTACTTAACGGATGCGATCATACCAGCACTAATGCACCGGATCCCATCAGAACTCTGCAGTCAAGCGTGCTTGGGCGAGAGTAGTACTAGGATGGGTGACCTCCTGGGAAGTCCTCGTGTTGCATCCCCTTTTTCTTAATTTTTTTTTTCAATTTCATTTTGGTTTTGGTCGGTGAGTATTAACTGATAAGCATGATATTTGTAAGGAAAATGTCCGGATTTTAAAATCCTGTTTGTAAGGAACAATCGATTTAACAATGTTGCGGATCTAAGAAGAAGCGCTATTTGTTTTAAACTAGGAGTCGCTTTAGAAAATAGCATTTATTGATGTTGACCGTGAGCAGTTAATTGTGTTTATGTAAATTTTGTCCGTGATGTGTATTATATGAAAACGTGATTCGTGAAAAGTAAAAGTATTTTTCGACCTAAAAAGAAGCGTGATTTGGTTTTTATAAGAGACGTTTAAGAAAATAGATCTAAACATTACAGGGATCCTGTAGTTTCGAAATTCCAAGATTGCATTTATTGTTGTTGACCACACATACGCCCGTGATATTTTGTTTGTATTTATTTAAATTTTGTTTGCAATGTGTATTAAATGAAAGCGCGATTCATGCATAGTACGCTTCTTTAATTCAAAGTTAATAAATAGTTTCCTTATCTAGTGAGATTTTCGGTTATGCTGGGTTATATACATTGGTCGTGCAGTACTTAACGGATGCGATCATACCAGCACTAATGCACCGGATCCCATCAGAACTCCGCAGTCAAGCGTGCTTGGGCGAGAGTAGTACTAGGATGGGTGACCTCCTGGGAAGTCCTCGTGTTGCATCCCTTTTTTCTTAATTTTTTTTTTCAATTTCATTTTGGTTTTGGTCGGTGAGTATTAACTGATAAGCATGATATTTGTAAGGAAAATGTCCGGATTTTAAAATCCTGTTTGTAAGGAACAATCGATTTAACAATGTTGCGGATCTAAGAAGAAGCGCTATTTGTTTTAAACTAGGAGTCGCTTTAGAAAATAGCATTTATTGATGTTGACCGTGTGCAGTTAATTGTGTTTATGTAAATTTTGTCCGTGATGTGTATTAAATGAAAATGTGATCCGTGAAAAGTAAAAGTATTTTTCGACCTAAAAAGAAGCGTGATTTGGTTTTTATAAGAGACGTTTAAGAAAATAGATCTAAACGTTACAGGGATCCTGTAGTTTCGAAATTCCAAGATTGCATTTATTGTTGTTGACCACACATACGCCCGTGATATTTTGTTTGTATTTATTTAAATTTTGTTTGCAATGTGTATTAAATGAAAGCGCGATTCATGCATAGTACGCTTCTTTAATTCAAAGTTAATAAATAGTTTCCTTATCTAGTGAGATTTTCGGTTATGCTGGGTTATATACATTGGTCGTGCAGTACTTAACGGATGCGATCATACCAGCACTAATGCACCGGATCCCATCAGAACTCCGCAGTCAAGCGTGCTTGGGCGAGAGTAGCACTAGGATGGGTGACCTCCTGGGAAGTCCTCGTGTTGCATCCCCTTTTTCTTAATTTTTTTTTTCAATTTCATTTTGGTTTTGGTCGGTGAGTATTAACTGATAAGCATGATATTTGTAAGGAAAATGTCCGGATTTTAAAATCCTATTTCTAAGGAACAATCGATTTAACAATGTTGCGGATCTAAGAAGAATTGCTATTTGTTTTAAACTAGGAGTCGCTTTAGAAAATAGCATTTATTGATGTTGACCGTGTGCAGTTAATTGTGTTTATGTAAATTTTGTCCGTGATGTGTATTAATTGAAAACGTGATTCGTGAAAAGTAAAAGTATTTTTCGACCTAAAAAGAAGCGTGATTTGGTTTTTATAAGAGACGTTTAAGAAAATAGATCTAAACGTTACAGGGATCCTGTAGTTTCGAAATTCCAAGATTGCATTTATTGTTGTTGACCACACATACGCCCGTGATATTTTGTTTGTATTTATTTAAATTTTGTTTGTAATGTGTATTAAATGAAAGCGCGATTCATGCATAGTACGCTTCTTTAATTCAAAGTTAATAAATAGTTTCCTTATCTAGTGAGATATCGGTTATGCTGGGTTATATACATTGGTCTTGCAGTACTTAACGGATGCGATCATACCAGCACTAGTGCACCGGATCCCATCAGAACTCCGCAATCAAGCGTGCTTGGGCGAGAGTAGTACTAGGATGGGTGACCTCTTGGGAAGTCCTCGTGTTGCATCCCCTTTTTCTTAATTTTTTTTTCAATTTCATTTTGGTTTTGGTCGATGAGTATTAACTGATAAGCATGATATTTGTAAGGAAAATGTGCGGATTTTAAAATCCTATTTCTAAGGAACAATCGATTTAACAATGTTGCGGATCTAAGAAGAAGCGCTATTTGTTTTAAACTAGGAGTCGCTTTAGAAAATAGCATTTATTGATGTTGACCGTGTGCAGTTAATTGTTTTTATGTAAATTTTGTCCGTGATGTGTATTAAATGAAAACGTGATTCGTGAAAAGTAAAAGTATTTTTCGACCTAAAAAGAAGCGTGATTTGGTTTTTATAAGAGACGTTTAAGAAAATAGATCTAAACGTTACAGGGATCCTGTAGTTTCGAAATTCCAAGATTGCATTTATTGTTGTTGACCACACATACGCCCGTGATATTTTGTTTGTATTTATTTAAATTTTGTTTGCAATGTGTATTAAATGAAAGCGCGATTCATGCATAGTACGCTTCTTTAATTCAAAGTTAATAAATAGTTTCCTTATCTAGTGAGATATCGGTTATGCTGGGTTATATACATTGGTCTTGCAGTACTTAACGGATGCGATCATACCAGCACTAATGCACCGGATCCCATCAGAACTCCGCAGTGAAGCGCGCTTGGGCGAGAGTAGTACTAGGATGGGTGACCTCCTGGGAAGTCCTCGTGTTGCATCCCCTTTTTCTTAATTTTTTTTTTCAATTTCATTTTGGTTTTGGTCGGTGAGTATTAACTGATAAGCATGATATTTGTAAGGAAAATGTCCGGATTTTAAAATCCTGTTTCTAAGGAACAATCGATTTAACAATGTTGCGGATCTAAGAAGAAGCGCTATTTGTTTTAAACTAGGAGTCGCTTTAGAAAATAGCATTTATTGATGTTGACCGTGTGCAGTTAATTGTGTTTATGTAAATTTTGTCCGTGATGTGTATTAAATGAAAACGTGATTCGTGAAAAGTAAAAGTATTTTTCGACCTAAAAAGAAGCGTGATTTGGTTTTTATAAGAGACGTTTAAGAAAATAGATCTAAACGTTACAGGGATCCTGTAGTTTCGAAATTCCAAGATTGCATTTATTGTTGTTGACCACACATACGCCCGTGATATTTTGTTTGTATTTATTTAAATTTTGTTTGTAATGTGTATTAAATGAAAGCGCGATTCATGCATAGTACGCTTCTTTAATTCAAAGTTAATAAATAGTTTCCTTATCTAGTGAGATATCGGTTATGCTGGGTTATATACATTGGTCTTGCAGTACTTAACGGATGCGATCATACCAGCACTAATGCACCGGATCCCATCAGAACTCCGCAATCAAGCGTGCTTGGGCGAGAGTAGTACTAGGATGGGTGACCTCTTGGGAAGTCCTCGTGTTGCATCCCCTTTTTCTTAATTTTTTTTTCAATTTCATTTTGGTTTTGGTCGATGAGTATTAACTGATAAGCATGATATTTGTAAGGAAAATGTGCGGATTTTAAAATCCTATTTCTAAGGAACAATCGATTTAACAATGTTGCGGATCTAAGAAGAAGCGCTATTTGTTTTAAACTAGGAGTCGCTTTAGAAAATAGCATTTATTGATGTTGACCGTGTGCAGTTAATTGTTTTTATGTAAATTTTGTCCGTGATGTGTATTAAATGAAAACGTGATTCGTGAAAAGTAAAAGTATTTTTCGACCTAAAAAGAAGCGTGATTTGGTTTTTATAAGAGACGTTTAAGAAAATAGATCTAAACGTTACAGGGATCCTGTAGTTTCGAAATTCCAAGATTGCATTTATTGTTGTTGACCACACATACGCCCGTGATATTTTGTTTGTATTTATTTAAATTTTGTTTGTAATGTGTATTAAATGAAAGCGCGATTCATGCATAGTACGCTTCTTTAATTCAAAGTTAATAAATAGTTTCCTTATCTAGTGAGATATCGGTTATGCTGGGTTATATACATTGGTCTTGCAGTACTTAACGGATGCGATCATACCAGCACTAATGCACCGGATCCCATCAGAACTCCGCAATCAAGCGTGCTTGGGCGAGAGTAGTACTAGGATGGGTGACCTCTTGGGAAGTCCTCGTGTTGCATCCCCTTTTTCTTAATTTTTTTTTCAATTTCATTTTGGTTTTGGTCGATGAGTATTAACTGATAAGCATGATATTTGTAAGGAAAATGTGCGGATTTTAAAATCCTATTTCTAAGGAACAATCGATTTAACAATGTTGCGGATCTAAGAAGAAGCGCTATTTGTTTTAAACTAGGAGTCGCTTTAGAAAATAGCATTTATTGATGTTGACCGTGTGCAGTTAATTGTTTTTATGTAAATTTTGTCCGTGATGTGTATTAAATGAAAACGTGATTCGTGAAAAGTAAAAGTATTTTTCGACCTAAAAAGAAGCGTGATTTGGTTTTTATAAGAGACGTTTAAGAAAATAGATCTAAACGTTACAGGGATCCTGTAGTTTCGAAATTCCAAGATTGCATTTATTGTTGTTGACCACACATACGCCCGTGATATTTTGTTTGTATTTATTTAAATTTTGTTTGCAATGTGTATTAAATGAAAGCGCGATTCATGCATAGTACGCTTCTTTAATTCAAAGTTAATAAATAGTTTCCTTATCTAGTGAGATATCGGTTATGCTGGGTTATATACATTGGTCTTGCAGTACTTAACGGATGCGATCATACCAGCACTAATGCACCGGATCCCATCAGAACTCCGCAGTGAAGCGCGCTTGGGCGAGAGTAGTACTAGGATGGGTGACCTCCTGGGAAGTCCTCGTGTTGCATCCCCTTTTTCTTAATTTTTTTTTTCAATTTCATTTTGGTTTTGGTCGGTGAGTATTAACTGATAAGCATGATATTTGTAAGGAAAATGTCCGGATTTTAAAATCCTGTTTCTAAGGAACAATCGATTTAACAATGTTGCGGATCTAAGAAGAAGCGCTATTTGTTTTAAACTAGGAGTCGCTTTAGAAAATAGCATTTATTGATGTTGACCGTGTGCAGTTAATTGTGTTTATGTAAATTTTGTCCGTGATGTGTATTAAATGAAAACGTGATTCGTGAAAAGTAAAAGTATTTTTCGACCTAAAAAGAAGCGTGATTTGGTTTTTATAAGAGACGTTTAAGAAAATAGATCTAAACCTTACAGGGATCCTATTGTTTCGAAATTCCAAGATTGCATTTATTGTTGTTGACCACACATACGCCCATGATATTTTGTTTGTATTTATTTAAATTTTGTTTGCAATGTGTATTAAATGAAAGCGCGATTCATGTATAGTACGCTTCTTTAATTCAAAGTTAATAAATAGTTTCCTTATCTAGTGAGATATCGGTTATGCTGGGTTATATACATTGGTCTTGCAGTACTTAACGGATGCGATCATACCAGCACTAATGCACCGGATCCCATCAGAACTCCGCAGTCAAGCGTGCTTGGGCGAGAGTAGTACTAGGATGGGTGACCTCCTGGGAAGTCCTCGTGTTGCATCCCCTTTTCCTTAATTTTTTTTTTCAATTTCATTTTGGTTTTGGTCGGTGAGTATTAACTGATAAGCATGATATTTGTAAGGAAAATGTCCGGATTTTAAAATCCTATCTCTAAGGAACAATCGATTTAACAATGTTGCGGATCTAAGAAGAAGCGCTATTTGTTTTAAACTAGGAGTCGCTTTAGAAAATAGCATTTATTGATGTTGACCGTGTGCAGTTAATTGTGTTTATGTAAATTTTGTCCGTGATGTGTATTAATTGAAAACGTGATTCGTGAAAAGTAAAAGTATTTTTCGACCTAAAAAGAAGCGTGATTTGGTTTTTATAAGAGACGTTTAAGAAAATAGATCTAAACGTTACAGGGATCCTGTAGTTTCGAAATTCCAAGATTGCATTTATTGTTGTTGACCACACATACGCCCGTGATATTTTGTTTGTATTTATTTAAATTTTGTTTGCAATGTGTATTAAATGAAAGCGCGATTCATGCATAGTACGCTTCTTTAATTCAAAGTTAATAAATAGTTTCCTTATCTAGTGAGATTTTCGGTTATGCTGGGTTATATACATTGGTGGTGCAGTACTTAACGGATGCGATCATACCAGCACTAATGCACCGGATCCCATCAGAACTCCGCAGTTAAGCGTGCTTGGGCGAGAGTAGTACTAGGATGGGTGATCGCTTAACTTGGGCGAGAGTAGTACTAGGATGGGTGACCTCCTGGGAAGTCCTCGTGTTGCATCCCCTTTTTCTTAATTTTTTTTTTAAATTTCATTTTGGTTTTGGTCGGTGAGTATTAACTGATCAGCATGATATTTGTAAGGAAAATGTCCGGATTTTAAAATCCTATTTCTAAGGAACAATCGATTTAACAATGTTGCGGATCTAAGAAGAAGCGCTATTTGTTTTAAACTAGGAGTCGCTTTAGAAAATAGCATTTATTGATGTTGACCGTGTGCAGTTAATTGTGTTTATGTAAATTTTGTCCGTGATGTGTATTAAATGAAAACGTGATTCGTGAAAAGTAAAAGTATTTTTCGACCTAAAAAGAAGCGTGATTTGGTTTTTATAAGAGACTTTTAAGAAAATAGATCTAAACGTTACAGGGATCCTGTAGTTTCGAAATTCCAAGATCCTGGGTTATATACATTGGTCGTGCAGTACTTAACAGATGCGATCATACCAGCACTAATGCACCGGATCCCATCAGAACCAGCACTAATGTTGGTTGGTTGGTTGGTTGGTTGGTTGGGTGGTTGGTTGGTTGGTTGGTTGGTTGGTTGGTTGGGTGGTTGGTTGGTTGAATGTTATTAATCGAGTTCGATTAATTGGTTAATAATCTCATCATAAACATCTATTTCATCATCGAAAGATTTACGATCCTATAAAATAATTTCTTTTAAATTAAAAACTTATGTAGGATAAATGGTAAGCGAGACAAGTTTGTGTCCAATGCCCAAACAAATATTGACCTCCTTTCGAAGTATTGAAAGGAACATGAAAGTTTTAGTGGACTCTAAAGTGCAAAGATGCACTCAACAACATCAACATTTGTATAACTCCTGGCCCGCAAGAGTATATACTGTGAACGGCTAAAATAAATAAAATTTATTTTTTATTCTTCAATAGTTCAATCTCATAAATATTTTACCGCTAATAAACTAAATTAATAATAAATAAATAAAATATCACCGCACTATGAATAAAAAACTCAAAATGTAATATTAATTAGTTTATCAAGCAATAAACTAATTGGTTGGTTGGTTGGTTGGGTGGGTGGGTGGTTGGTTGGTTGGTTGGGTGGGTGGGTGGTTGGTTGGTTGGTTGGTTGGGTGGGTGGGTGGTTGGTTGGTTGGTTGGTTGGTTGGTTGGGTGGTTGGTTGGTTGAATGTAATTAATCGAGTTCGATTAATCGGTTAATAATCTCATCATAAACATCTATTTCATCATCGAAAGATTTACGATCCTATAAAATGATTTCTTTTAAATTAAAAAATTATTTAGGATAAATGGTAAGCGAGACAAGTTTGTGTCCAATGCCCAGACAAATATTGACCTCCTTTCGAAGTATTGAAAGGAACATTAAAGTTTTAGTGGACTCTAAAGTGCAAAGATGCACTCAACAACATCAACATTTGTATAACTCCTGGCCCGCAAGAGTATAAACTGTGAACGGCTAAAATAAATAAAATTTATTTTTTATTCTTCAATAGTTCAATCTCATAAATATTTTACCGCTAATAAACTAAATTAATAATAAATAAATAAAATATTACCGCACTATAAATAAAAAACTCAAAATATAATAATTAATAATTAGTTTATCAAGCAATAAACTAATTGGTGGGTGGGTGGGTGGGTGGTTGGTTGGTTGGTTGGTTGGTTGGTTTGTTGGTTGGGTGGTTTGGTGGTTGGTTAGTTGGTTGGTTGGTTGGTTGGGTGGTTGGTTAAATGTAATTAATCGAGCTCGATTAATCGGTTAATAATCTCATCATAAACATCTATTTCATCATCGAAAGATTTACGATCCTATAAAATAATTTCTTTTAAATTAAAAAATTATGTAGGATAAATGGTAAGCGAGACAAGTTTGTGTCCAATGCCCAGACAAATATTGACCTCCTTTCGAAGTATTGAAAGGAACATGAAAGTTTTAGTGGACTCTAAAGTGCAAAGATGCACTCAACAACATCAACATTTGTATAACTCCTGGCCCGCAAGAGTATAAACTGTGAACTGCTAAAATAAATAAAATTTATTTTTTATTCTTTAATAGTTCAATCTCATAAATATTTTACCGCTAATAAACTAAATTAATAATAAATAAATAAAATATTACCGCACTATAAATAAAAAACTCAAAATATAATAATTAATAATTAGTTTATCAAGCAATAAACTAATTGGTGGGTGGGTGGGTGGGTGGTTGGTTGGTTGGTTGGTTGGTTGGTTTGTTGGTTGGGTGGTTTGGTGGTTGGTTAGTTGGTTGGTTGGTTGGTTGGGTGGTTGGTTAAATGTAATTAATCGAGCTCGATTAATCGGTTAATAATCTCATCATAAACATCTATTTCATCATCGAAAGATTTACGATCCTATAAAATAATTTCTTTTAAATTAAAAAATTATGTAGGATAAATGGTAAGCGAGACAAGTTTGTGTCCAATGCCCGACAAATATTGACCTCCTTTCGAAGTATTGAAAGGAACATGAAAGTTTTAGTGGACTCTAAAGTGCAAAGATGCACTCAACAACATCAACATTTGTATAACTCCTGGCCCGCAAGAGTATAAACTGTGAACTGCTAAAATAAATAAAATTTATTTTTTATTCTTTAATAGTTCAATCTCATAAATATTTTACCGCTAATAAACTAAATTAATAATAAATAAATAAAATATTACCGCACTATAAATAAAAAACTCAAAATATAATAATTAATAATTAGTTTATCAAGCAATAAACTAATTGGTTGGTTGGTTGGTTGGGTGGGTGGGTGGTTGGTTGGTTGGTTGGGTGGGTGGTTGGGTGGGTGGGTGGTTGGGTGGGTGGGTGGTTGGTTGGTTGAATGTAATTAATCGAGTTCGATTAATCGGTTAATAATCTCATCATAAACATCTATTTCATCATCGAAAGATTTACGATCCTATAAAATAATTTCTTTTAAATTAAAAAATTATTTAGGATAAATTGTAAGCGAGACAAGTTTGTGTCCAATGCCCAGACAAATATTGACCTCCTTTCGAAGTATTGAAAGGAACATGAAAGTTTTAGTGGACTCTAAAGTGCAAAGATGCACTCAACAACATCAACATTTGTATAACTCCTGGCCCGCAAGAGTATAAACTGTGAACGGCTAAAATAAATAAAAATTATTTTTTATTCTTCAATAGTTCAATCTCATAAATATTTTACCGCTAATAAACTAAATTAATAATAAATAAATAAAATATCACCGCACTATAAATAAAAAACTCAAAATGTAATAATTAATAATTAGTTTATCAAGCAATAAACTAATTGGTTGGTTGGTTGGGTGGGTGGGTGGTTGGTTGGTTGGTTGGTTGGTTGGGTGGGTGGGTGGTTGGTTGGTTGGGTGGTTGGTTGGTTGGTTGAATGTAATTAATCGAGATCGATTAATCGATTAATAATCTCATCATAAACATCTATTTCATCATCGAAAGATTTACGATCCTATAAAATAATTTCTTTTAAATTAAAAAATTATTTAGGATAAATGGTAAGCGAGACAAGTTTGTGTCCAATGCCCAGACAAATATTGACCTCCTTTCGAAGTATTGAAAGGAACATGAAAGTTTTAGTGGACTCTAAAGTGCAAAGATGCACTCAACAACATCAACATTTGTATAACTCCTGGCGCGCAAGAGTATAAACTGTGAACGGCTAAAATAAATAAAATTTATTTTTTATTCTTCAATAGTTCAATCTCATAAGTATTTTACCGCTAATAAACTAAATTAATAATAAATAAATAAAATATCACCGCACTATAAATAAAAAACTCAAAATATAATAATTAATAATTAGTTTATCAAGCAATAAACTAATTGGTTGGTTGGGTGGGTGGTTGGTTGGTTGGTTGGTTGGTTGGTTTGTTGGTTGGGTGGTTTGGTGGTTGGTTGGTTGGTTGGTTGGTTGGGTGGTTGGTTGGTTGGTTAAATGTAATTAATCGAGTTCGATTAATCGGTTAATAATCTCATCATAAACATCTATTTCATCATCGAAAGATTTACGATCCTATAAAATAATTTCTTTTAAATTAAAAAATTATGTAGGATAAATGGTAAGCGAGACAAGTTTGTGTCCAATGCCCAGACAAATATTGACCTCCTTTCGAAGTATTGAAAGGAACATGAAAGTTTTAGTGGACTCTAAAGTGCAAAGATGCACTCAAAAACATCAACATTTGTATAACTCATGGCCCGCAAGAGTATAAACTGTGAACGGCTAAAATAAATAAAATTTATTTTTTATTCTTCAATAGTTCAATCTCATAAATATTTTACCGCTAATAAACTAAATTAATAATAAATAAATAAAATATTACCGCACTATAAATAAAAAACTCAAAATATAGTAATTAATAATTAGTTTATCAAGCAATAAACTAATTGTTTGGTTGGTTGGTTGGGTGGTTGGTTGGTTGGTTGGTTGGGTGGGTGGGTGGTTGGTTGGTTGGTTGGTTGGTTGGTTGGGTGGTTGGTTTGTTGGTTGAATGTAATTAATCGAGTTCGATTAATCGGTTAATAATCTCATCATAAACATCTATTTCATCATCGAAAGATTTACGATCCTATAAAATAATTTCTTTTAAATTAAAAAATTATTTAGGATAAATGGTAAGCGAGACAAGTTTGTGTCCAATGCCCAGACAAATATTGACCTCCTTTCGAAGTATTGAAAGGAACATGAAAGTTTTAGTGGACTCTAAAGTGCAAAGATGCACTCAACAACATCAACATTTGTATAACTCCTGGCGCGCAAGAGTATAAACTGTGAACGGCTAAAATAAATAAAATTTATTTTTTATTCTTCAATAGTTCAATCTCATAAGTATTTTACCGCTAATAAACTAAATTAATAATAAATAAATAAAATATCACCGCACTATAAATAAAAAACTCAAAATATAATAATTAATAATTAGTTTATCAAGCAATAAACTAATTGGTTGGTTGGTTGGGTGGGTGGGTGGTTGGTTGGTTGGTTGGTTGGTTGGTTGGTTGGTTTGTTGGTTGGGTGGTTTGGTGGTTGGTTGGTTGGTTGGTTGGTTGGGTGGTTGGTTGGTTGGTTAAATGTAATTAATCGAGTTCGATTAATCGGTTAATAATCTCATCATAAACATCTATTTCATCATCGAAAGATTTACGATCCTATAAAATAATTTCTTTAAAATTAAAAAATTATGTAGGATAAATGGTAAGCGAGACAAGTTTGTGTCCAATGCCCAGACAAATATTGACCTCCTTTCGAAGTATTGAAAGGAACATGAAAGTTTTAGTGGACTCTAAAGTGCAAAGATGCACTCAAAAACATCAACATTTGTATAACTCATGGTCCGCAAGAGTATAAACTGTGAACGGCTAAAATAAATAAAATTTATTTTTTATTCTTCAATAGTTCAATCTCATAAATATTTTACCGCTAATAAACTAAATTAATAATAAATAAATAAAATATTACCGCACTATAAATAAAAAACTCAAAATATAATAATTAATAATTAGTTTATCAAGCAATAAACTAATTGTTTGGTTGGTTGGTTGGGTGGTTGGTTGGTTGGTTGGTTGGTTGGTTGGTTGGGTGGGTGGGTGGTTGGTTGGTTGGGTGGTTGGTTGGTTGGTTGAATGTAATTAATCGAGTTCGATTAATCGGTTAATAATCTCATCATAAACATCTATTTCATCATCGAAAGATTTACGATCCTATAAAATAATTTCTTTTAAATTAAAAAATTATTTAGGATAAATGGTAAGCGAGACAAGTTTGTGTCCAATGCCCAGACAAATATTGACCTCCTTTCGAAGTATTGAAAGGAACATGAAAGTTTTAGTGGACTCTAAAGTGCAAAGATGCACTCAACAACATCAACATTTGTATAACTCCTGGCCCGCAAGAGTATAAACTGTGAATGGCTAAAATAAATAAAATTTATTTTTTATTCTTCAATAGTTCAATCTCATAAATATTTTACCGCTAATAAACTAAATTAATAATAAATAAATAAAATATCACCGCACTATAAATAAAAAACTCAAAATGTAATAATTAATAATTAGTTTATCAAGCAATAAACTAATTGGTTGGTTGGTTGGTTGGGTGGGTGGGTGGTTGGTTGGTTAGTTGGGTGGGTGGGTGGTTGGTTGGTTGGTTGGTTGGGTGGTTGGTTGGTTGAATGTAATTAATCGAGTTCGATTAATCGGTTAATAATCTCATCATAAACATCTATTTCATCATCGAAAGATTTACGATCCTATAAAATAATTTCTTTTAAATTAAAAAATTATTTAGGATAAATGGTAAGCGAGACAAGTTTGTGTCCAATGCCCAGACAAATATTTACCTCCTTTCGAAGTATTGAAAGGAACATGAAAGTTTTAGTGGACTCTAAAGTGCAAAGATGCACTCAACAACATCAACATTTGTATAACTCCTGGCGCGCAAGAGTATAAACTGTGAACGGATAAAATAAATAAAATTTATTTTTTATTCTTCAATAGTTCAATCTCATAAATATTTTACCGCTAATAAACTAAATTAATAATAAATAAATAAAATATCACCGCACTATAAATAAAAAACTCAAAATATAATAATTAATAATTAGTTTATCAAGCAATAAACTAATTGGTTGGTTGGTTGGGTGGGTGGGTGGTTGGTTGGTTGGTTGGTTGGTTGGTTGGGTGGGAGGGTGGTTGGTTGGTTGGTTGGTTGGGTGGGTGGTTGGTTGGTTGGTTAAATGTAATTAATCGAGTTCGATTAATCGGTTAATAATCTCATCATAAACATCTATTTCATCATCGAAAGATTTACGATCCTATAAAATAATTTCTTTTAAATTAAAAAATTATGTAGGATGAATGGTAAGCGAGACAAGTTTGTGTCCAATGCCCAGACAAATATTGACCTCCTTTCGAAGTATTGAAAGGAACATGAAAGTTTTAGTGGACTCTAAAGTGCAAAGATGCACTCAACAACATCAACATTTGTATAACTCCTGGCCCGCAAGAGTATAAACTGTGAACGGCTAAAATAAATAAAATTTATTTTTTATTCTTCAATAGTTCAATCTCATAAATATTTTACCGCTAATAAACTAAATTAATAATAAATAAATAAAATATCACCGCACTATAAATAAAAAACTCAAAATATAATAATTAATAATTAGTTTATCAAGCAATAAATTAATTGGTTGGTTGGTTGGTTGGGTGGGTGGGTGGTTGGTTGGTTGGTTGGGTGGTTGGTTGGTTGGTTGGGTGGGTGGGTGGTTGGTTGGTTGGTTGGTTGGGTGGGTGGTTGGTTGGTTGGTTGAATGTAATTAATCGAGTTCGATTAATCGGTTAATAATCTCATCATAAACATCTATTTCATCATCGAAAGATTTACGATCCTATAAAATATTTTCTTTTAAATTAAAAAATTATGTAGGATAAATGGTAAGCGAGACAAGTTTGTGTCCAATGCCCAGACAAATATTGACCTCCTTTCGAAGTATTGAAAGGAACATGAAAGTTTTAGTGGACTCTAAAGTGCAAAGATGCACTCAACAACATCAACATTTGTATAACTCCTGGCCCGCAAGAGTATAAACTGTGAACGGCTAAAATAAATAAAATTTATTTTTTATTCTTCAATAGTTCAATCTCATAAATATTTTACCGCTAATAAACTAAATTAATAATAAATAAATAAAATATCACCGCACTATAAATAAAAAACTCAAAATATAATAATTAATAATTTGTTTATCAAGCAATAAACTAATTGGTTGGTTGGTTGGGTGGGTGGGTGGTGGGTTGGTTGGTTGGGTGGGTGGGTGGTTGGTTGGTTGGTTGGTTGGGTGGTTGGTTGGTTGGTTGAATGTAATTAATCGAGTTCCATTAATCGGTTAATAATCTCATCATAAACATCTATTTCATCATCGAAAGATTTACGATCCTATAAAATAATTTCTTTTAAATTAAAAAATTATGTAGGATAAATGGTAAGCGAGACAAGTTTGTGTCCAATGCCCAGACAAATATTGATCTCCTTTCGAAGTATTGAAAGGAACATGAAAGTTTTAGTGGACTCTAAAGTGCAAAGATGCACTCAACAACATCAACATTTGTATAACTCCTGGCCCGCAAGAGTATAAACTGTGAACGGCTAAAATAAATAAAATTTATTTTTTATTCTTCAATAGTTCAATCTCATAAATATTTTACCGCTAATAAACTAAATTAATAATAAATAAATAAAATATCACCGCACTATAAATAAAAAACTCAAAATATAATAATTAATAATTAGTTTATCAAGCACTAAACTAATTGGTTGGTTGGTTGGTTGGTTGGGTGGGTGGGTGGGTGGTTGGTTGGTTGGCTGGGTGGGTGGGTGGGTGGTTGGTTGGTTGGTTGGTTGGTTGGTTGGTTGGTTGGTTGGGTGGTTGGTTGGTTGGTTGAATGTAATTAATCGAGTTCGATTAATCGGTTAATAATCCCATCATAAACATCTATTTCATCATCGAAAGATTTACGATCCTATAAAATATTTTCTTTTAAATTAAAAAATTATGTAGGATAAATGGTAAGCGAGACAAGTTTGTGTCCAATGCCCAGACAAATATTGACCTCCTTTCGAAGTATTGAAAGGAACATGAAAGTTTTAGTGGACTCTAAAGTGCAAAGATGCACTCAACAACATCAACATTTGTATAACTCCTGGCCCGCAAGAGTATAAACTGTGAACGGCTAAAATAAATAAAATTTATTTTTTATTCTTCAATAGTTCAATCTCATAAATATTTTACTGCTAATAAACTAAATTAATAATAAATAAATAAAATATCACCGCACTATAAATAAAAAACTCAAAATATAATAATTAATAATTTGTTTATCAAGCAATAAACTAATTGGTTGGTTGGTTGGGTGGGTGGGTGGTTGGTTGGTTGGTTGGGTGGGTGGGTGGTTGGTTGGTTGGTTGGTTGGTTGGGTGGGTGGTTGGTTGGTTGGTTGAATGTAATTAATCGAGTTCGATTAATCGGTTAATAATCTCATCATAAACATCTATTTCATCATCGAAAGATTTACGATCCTATAAAATAATTTCTTTTAAATTAAAAAATTATGTAGGATAAATGGTAAGCGAGACAAGTTTGTGTCCAATGCCCAGACAAATATTGATATCCTTTCGAAGTATTGAAAGGAACATGAAAGTTTTAGTGGACTCTAAAGTGCAAAGATGCACTCAACAACATCAACATTTGTATAACTCATGGCCCGCAAGAGTATAAACTGTGAACGGCTAAAATAAATAAAATTTATTTTTTATTCTTCAATAGTTCAATCTCATAAATATTTTACCGCTAATAAACTAAATTAATAATAAATAAATAAAATATCACCGCACTATAAATAAAAAACTCAAAATATAATAATTAATAATTAGTTTATCAAGCACTAAACTAATTGGTTGGTTGGTTGGTTGGTTGGGTGGGTGGGTGGTTGGTTGGTTGGCTGGGTGGGTGGGTGGTTGGTTGGTTGGTTGGTTGGTTGGTTGGTTGGTTGGTTGGGTGGTTGGTTGGTTGGTTGAATGTAATTAATCGAGTTCGATTAATCGGTTAATAATCCCATCATAAACATCTATTTCATCATCGAAAGATTTACGATCCTATAAAATATTTTCTTTTAAATTAAAAAATTATGTAGGATAAATGGTAAGAGAGACAAGTTTGTGTCCAATGCCCAGACAAATATTGACCTCCTTTCGAAGTATTGAAAGGAACATGAAAGTTTTAGTGGACTCTAAAGTGCAAAGATGCACTCAACAACATCAACATTTGTATAACTCCTGGCCCGCAAGAGTATAAACTGTGAACGGCTAAAATAAATAAAATTTATTTTTTATTCTTCAATAGTTCAATCTCATAAATATTTTACCGCTAATAAACTAAATTAATAATAAATAAATAAAATATCACCGCACTATAAATAAAAAACTCAAAATATAATAATTAATAATTTGTTTATCAAGCAATAAACTAATTGGTTGGTTGGTTGGGTGGGTGGGTGGTTGGTTGGTTGGTTGGGTGGGTGGGTGGTTGGTTGGTTGGTTGGTTGGGTGGGTGGTTGGTTGGTTGGTTGAATGTAATTAATCGAGTTCGATTAATCGGTTAATAATCTCATCATAAACATCTATTTCATCATCGAAAGATTTACGATCCTATAAAATAATTTCTTTTAAATTAAACAATTATGTAGGATAAATGGTAAGCGAGACAAGTTTGTGTCCAATGCCCAGACAAATATTGATATCCTTTCGAAGTATTGAAAGGAACATGAAAGTTTTAGTGGACTCTAAAGTGCAAAGATGCACTCAACAACATCAACATTTGTATAACTCCTGGCCCGCAAGAGTATAAACTGTGAACGGCTAAAATAAATAAAATTTATTTTTTATTCTTCAATAGTTCAATCTCATAAATATTTTACCGCTAATAAACTAAATTAATAATAAATAAATAAAATATCACCGCACTATAAATAAAAAACTCAAAATATAATAATTAATAATTAGTTTATCAAGCACTAAACTAATTGGTTGGTTGGTTGGTTGGTTGGGTGGGTGGGTGGTTGGTTGGCTGGGTGGGTGGGTGGGTGGTTGGTTGGTTGGTTGGTTGGTTGGTTGGTTGGGTGGTTGGTTGGTTGGTTGAATGTAATTAATCGAGTTCGATTAATCAGTTAATAATCCCATCATAAACATCTATTTTATCATCGAAAGATTTACGATCCTATAAAATAATTTCTTTTAAATTAAAACATTATGTAGGATAAATGGTAAACGAGACAAGTTTGTGTCCAATGCCCAGACAAATATTGACCTCCTTTCGAAGTATGGAAAGGAACTTGAAAGTTTTAGTGGACTCTAAAGTGCAAAGATGCACTCAACAACATCAACATTTGTATAACTCATTGCCCGCAAGAGTATAAACCGTGAACGGCTAAAATAAATAAAATTTATTTTTTATTCTTCAATAGTTCAATCTCATAAATATTTTACCGCTAATAAACTAAATTAATAATAAATAAATAAAATATCACCGCACTATAAATAAAAAACTCAAAATATAGTAATTAATAATTAGTTTATCAAGCAATAAACTAATTGGTTGGTTGGTTGGTTGGGTGGGTGGGTTGTTGGTTGGTTGGGTGGGTTGGTGGGTGGTTGGTTGGTTGGTTGGGTGGTTGGTTGGTTGGTTGAATGAAATTAATCGAGTTCGATTAATCGGTTAATAATCTCATCATAAACATATATTTCATCATCGAAAGATTTACGATCCTATAAAATAATTTCTTTTAAATTAAAAAATTATGTAGGATAAATGGTAAGCGAGACAAGTTTGTGTCCAATGCCCAGACAAATATTAACCTCCTTTCGAAGTATTGAAAGGAACATGAAAGTTTTAGTGGACTCGAAAGTGCAAAGATGCACTCAACAACATCAACATTTGTATAACTCCTGGCCCGCAAGAGTATAAACTGTGAATGGCTAAAATAAATAAAATTTATTTTTTATTCTTCAATAGTTCAATCTCATAAATATTTTACCGCTAATACACTAAATTAATAATAAATAAATAAAATATCACCGCACTATAAATAAAAAACTCAAAATATACTAATTAATAATTAGTTTATCAAGCAATAAACTAATTGGTTGGTTGGTTGGTTGGTTGGGTGGGTGGTTGGTTGGTTGGTTGGGTGGGTAGTTGGTTGGTTGGTTGGTTGGTTGGTTGGGTGGTTGGTTGGTTGGTTGGGTGGTTGGTTGGTTGGTTGAATGTAATTAATCGAGTTCGATTAATCGGTTAATAATCTCATCATAAACATCTATTTCATCATCGAAAGATTTACGATCCTATAAAATAATTTCTTTTAAATTAAAAAATTATGTAGGATAAATGGTAAGCGAGACAAGTTTGTGTCCAATGTCCAGACAAATATTGACCTCCTTTCGAAGTATTGAAAGGAACATGAAAGTTTTAGTGGACTCTAAAGTGCAAAGATGCACTCAACAACATCAACATTTGTATAACTCCTGGCCCGCAAGAGTATAAACTGTGAACGGCTAAAATAAATAAAATTTATTTTTTATTCTTCAATAGTTCAATCTCATAAATATTTTACCGCTAATAAACTAAATTAATAATAAATAAATAAAATATCACCGCACTATAAATAAAAAACTCAAAATATAATAATTAATAATTAGTTTATCAAGCAATAAACTAATTGGTTGGTTGGTTGGGTGGGTGGGTGGTTGGTTGGTTGGTTGGGTGGGTGGTTGGTTGGTTGGTTGAATGTAATTAATCGAGTTCGATTAATCGGTTAATAATCCCATCATAAACATCTATTTCATCATCGAAAGATTTACGATCCTATAAAATAATTTCTAATAAATTAAAAAATTATGTAGGATAAATGGTAAGCGAGACAAGTTTGTCTCCAATGCCCAGACAAATATTGACCTCCTTTCGAAGTATTGAAAGGAACATGAAAGTTTTAGTGGACTCTAAAGTGCAAAGATGCACTCAACAACATCAACATTTGTATAACTCCTGGCCCGCAAGAGTATAAAGTTAAAATAAATAAAATTTATTTTTTATTATTCAATAGTTCAATCTCATAAATATTTTACCGCTAATAAACTAAATTAATAATAAATAAATAAAATATCACCGCACTATAAATAAAAAACTCAAAATGTAATAATTAATAATTAGTTTATCAAGCAATAAACTAATTGGTTGATTGGTTGGTTGGGTGGGTGGGTGGTTGGTTGGTTGGTTGGTTGGGTGGGTGGGTGGGTGGGTGGTTGGTTGGTTGGTTGGTTGGGTGGTTGGTTGGTTGGTTGAATGTAATTAATCGAGTTCGATTAATCGGTTAATAATCTCATCATAAACATCTATTTCATCATCGAAAGATTTACGATCCTATAAAATAATTTCTTTTAAATTAAAAAATTATTTAGGATAAATGGTAAGCGAGACAAGTTTGTGTCCAATGCCCAGACAAATATTGACCTCCTTTCGAAGTATTGAAAGGAACATGAAAGTTTTAGTGGACTCTAAAGTGCAAAGATGCACTCAACAACATCAACATTTGTATAACTCCTGGCGCGCAAGAGTATAAACTGTGAACGGCTAAAATAAATAAAGTTTATTTTTTATTCTTCAATAGTTCAATCTCATAAATATTTTACCGCTAATAAACTAAATTAATAATAAATAAATAAAATATCACCGCACTATAAATAAAAAACTCAAAATATAATAATTAATAATTAGTTTATCAAGCAATAAACTAATTGGTTGGTTGGTTGGTTGGTTGGGTGGGTGGTAGGGTGGTTGGTTGGTTGGTTGGTTGGTTGGTTGGTTGGGTGGGTGGGTGGGTGGTTGGTTGGTTGGTTGGTTGGTTGGGTGGGTGGTTGGTTGGTTGGTTAAATGTAATTAATCGAGTTCGATTAATCGGTTAATAATCTCATCATAAACATCTATTTCATCATCGAAAGATTTATGATCCTATAAATTAATTTCTTTTAAATTAAAAAATTATGTAGGATAAATGGTAAGCGAGACAAGTTTGTGTCCAATGCCCAGACAAATATTGAGCTCCTTTCGAAGTATTGAAAGGAACATGAAAGTTTTAGTGGACTCTAAAGTGCAAAGATGCACTCAACAACATCAACATTTGTATAACTCCTGGCGCGCAAGAGTATAAACAGTGAACGGCTAAAATAAATAAAATTTATTTTTTATTCTTCAATAGTTCAATCTCATAAATATTTTACCGCTAATAAACTAAATTAATAATAAATAAATAAAATATCACCGCACTATAAATAAAAAACTCAAAATATAATAATTAATAATTAGTTTATCAAGTAATAAACTAATTGGTTGGTTGGTTGGGTGGGTGGTTGGTTGGTTGGTTGGGTGGTTGGTTGGTTGGTTGGTTGGTTGGTTGAATGTAATTAATCGAGTTCGATTAATCGGTTAATAATCTCATCATAAACATCTATTTCATCATCGAAAGATTTACGATCCTATAAAATAATTTCTTTTAAATTAAAATAATTATGTAGGATAAATGGTAAGCGAGACAAGTTTGTGTCCAATGCCCAGACAAATATTGACCTCCTTTCGAAGTATTGAACGGAACATGAAAGTTTTAGTGGACTCTAAAGTGCAAAGATGCACTCAACAACATCAACATTTGTATAACTCCTGGCCCGCAAGAGTATAAACTGTGAACGGCTAAAATAAATAAAATTTATTTTTTATTCTTCAATAGTTCAATCTCATAAATATTTTACCGCTAATGAACTAAATTAATAATAAATAAATAAAATATCACCGCACTATAAATAAAAAACTCAAAATATAATAATTAATAATTAATTTATCAAGCAATAAACTAATTGGTTGGTTGGTTGGTTGGGTGGGTGGTTGGTTGGTTGGTTGGTTGGTTGGTTGGGTGGTTGGTTGGTTGGTTGAATGTAATTAATCGAGTTCGATTAATCGGTTAATAATCTCATCATAAACATCTATTTCATCATCGAAAGATTTACGATCCTATAAAATAATTTCTTTTAAATTAAAAAATTATGTAGGATAAATGGTAAGCGAGACAAGTTTGTCTCCAATGCCCAGACAAATATTGACCTCCTTTCGAAGTATTGAAAGGAACATGAAAGTTTTAGTGGACTCTAAAGTGCAAAGATGCACTCAACAACATCAACATTTGTATAACTCCTGGCCCGTAAGAGTATAAACTGTGAACGGCTAAAATAAATAAAATTTATTTTTTATTCTTCAATAGTTCAATCTGATAAATATTTTACCGCTAATAAACTAAATTAATAATAAATAAATAAAATATCACCGCACTATAAATAAAAAACTCAAAATATAATAATTAATAATTTGTTTATCAAGCAATAAACTAATTGGTTGGTTGGTTGGTTGGTTGGTTGGGTGGGTGGGTGGTTGGTTGGTTGGTTGGTTGGTTGGTTGGGTGGGTGGTTGGTTGGTTGGTTGGGTGGGTGGTTGGTTGGTTAGTTGGTTGGTTGGTTGGTTGGTTGGGTGGTTGGTTGGTTGGTTGAATGTAATTAATCGAGTTCGATTAATCGTTTAATAATCTCATCATAAACATCTATTTCATCATCGAAAGATTTACGATCCTATAAAATAATTTCTTTTAAATTAAAAAATTATGTAGGATAAATGGTAAGCGAGACAAGTTTGTGTCCAATGCCCAGACAAATATTGACCTCCTTTCGAAGTATTGAAAGGAACATGAAAGTTTTAGTGGACTCTAAAGTGCAAAGATGCACTCAACAACATCAACATTTGTATAACTCCTGGCCCGCAAGAGTATAAACTGTGAACGGCTAAAATAAATAAAATTTATTTTTTATTCTTCAATATTTCAATCTCATAAATATTTTACCGCTAATAAACTAAATTAATAATAAATAAATAAAATATCACCGCATTATAAATAAAAAACTCAAAATATAATAATTAATAATTAGTTTATCAAGTAATAAATTAATTGGTTGGTTGGTTGGTTGGGTGGGTGGTTGGTTGGTTGGTTGGGTGGGTGGGTGGTTGGTTGGTTGGTTGGGTGGGTGGGTGGTTGGTTGAATGTAATTAATCGAGTTCGATTAATCGGTTAAAAATCGCATCATAAACATCTATTTCATCATCGAAAGATTTACGATCCTATAAAATAATTTCTTTTAAATTAAAAAATTATGTAGGATAAATGGTAAGCGAGACAAGTTTGAGTCCAATTCCCAGACAAATATTGACCTCCTTTCGAAGTATTGAAAGGAACATGAAAGTTTTAGTGGACTCTAAAGTGCAAAGATGCACTCAACAACATCAACATTTGTATAACTCCTGGCCCGCAAGAGTATAAACTGTGAACGGCTAAAATAAATAAAATTTATTTTTTATTCTTCAATAGTTCAATCTCATAAATATTTTACCGCTAATAAACTAAATTAATAATAAATAAATAAAATATCACCGCACTATAAATAAAAAACTCAAAATATAATAATTAATAATTAGTTTATCAAGCAATAAACTAATTGGTTGATTGGTTGGTTGGTTGGGTGGGTGGGTGGTTGGTTGGGTGGGTGGTTGGTTGGTTGAATGTAATTAATCGAGTTCGATTAATCGGTTAATAATCTCATCATAAACATCTATTTCATCATCGAAAGATTTACGATCCTATAAAATAATTTCTTTTAAATTAAAAAATTATGTAGGATAAATGGTAAGCGAGACAAGTTTGTCTCCAATGCCCAGACAAATATTGACCTCCTTTCGAAGTATTGAAAGGAACATGAAAGTTTTAGTGGACTCTAAAGTGCAAAGATGCACTCAACAACATCAACATTTGTATAACTCCTGGCCCGCAAGAGTATAAACTGTGAACGGCTAAAATAAATAAAATTTATTTTTTATTCTTCAATAGTTCAATCTCATAAATATTTTACCGCTAATAAACTAAATTAATAATAAATAAATAAAATATAACCGCACTATAAATAAAAAACTCAAAATATAATAATTAATAATTAGTTTATCAAGCAATAAATTAATTGGTTGGTTGGTTGGTTGGTTGGTTGGTTGGGTGGTTGGTTGGGTGGGTGGGTGGTTGGTTGGTTGGTTGGTTGGGTGGGTGGTTGGTTGGTTGGTTGAATGTAATTAATCGAATTCGATTAATCGGTTAATAATCTCATCATAAACATCTATTTCTTCATTGAAAGATTTACGATCCTATAAAATAATTTCTTTTAAATTAAAAAATTATGTAGGATAAATGGTAAGCAAGACAAGTTTGTGTCCAATGCCCAGACAAATATTGACCTCCTTTCGAAGTATTGAAAGGAACATGAAAGTTTTAGTGGACTCTAAAGTGCAAAGATGCACTCAACAACATCAACATTCGTATAACTCCTGGCCCGCAAGAGTATAAACTGTGAACGGCTAAAATAAATAAAATTTATTTTTTATTCTTCAATAGTTCAATCTCATAAATATTTTACCGCTAATAAACTAAATTAATAATAAATAAATAAAATATCACCGCACTATAAATAAAAAACTCAAAATATAATAATTAATAATTAGTTTATCAAGCACTAAACTAATTGGTTGGTTGGTTGGTTGGTTGGGTGGGTGGGTGGTTGGTTGGTTGGCTGGGTGGGTGGGTGGTTGGTTGGTTGGTTGGTTGGTTGGGTGGTTGGTTGGTTGGTTGAATGTAATTAATCGAGTTCGATTAATCGGTTAATAATCCCATCATAAACATCTATTTCATCATCGAAAGATTTACGATCCTATAAAATATTTTCTTTTAAATTAAAAAATTATGTAGGATAAATGGTAAGCGAGACAAGTTTGTGTCCAATGCCCAGACAAATATTGACCTCCTTTCGAAGTATTGAAAGGAACATGAAAGTTTTAGTGGACTCTAAAGTGCAAAGATGCACTCAACAACATCAACATTTGTATAACTCCTGGCCCGCAAGAGTATAAACTGTGAACGACTAAAATAAATAAAATTTATTTTTTATTCTTCAATAGTTCAATCTCATAAATATTTTACCGCTAATAAACTAAATTAATAATAAATAAATAAAATATCACCGCACTATAAATAAAAAACTCAAAATATAATAATTAATAATTTGTTTATCAAGCAATAAACTAATTGGTTGGTTGGTTGGGTGGGTGGGTGGTTGGTTGGTTGGTTGGTTGGGTGGGTGGTTGGTTGGTTGGTTGGTTGAATGTAATTAATCGAGTTCGATTAATCGGTTAATAATCTCATCATAAACATCTATTTCATCATCGAAAGATTTACGATCCTATAAAATAATTTCTTTTAAATTAAAAAATTATGTAGGATAAATGGTAAGCGAGACAAGTTTGTGTCCAATGCCCAGACAAATATTGATATCCTTTCGAAGTATTGAAAGGAACATGAAAGTTTTAGTGGACTCTAAAGTGCAAAGATGCACTCAACAACATCAACATTTGTATAACTCCTGGCCCGCAAGAGTATAAACTGTGAACGGCTAAAATAAATAAAATTTATTTTTTATTCTTCAATAGTTCAATCTCATAAATATTTTACCGCTAATAAACTAAATTAATAATAAATAAATAAAATATCACCGCACTATAAATAAAAAACTCAAAATATAATAATTAATAATTAGTTTATCAAGCACTAAACTAATTGGTTGGTTGGTTGGTTGGTTGGGTGGGTGGGTGGTTGGCTGGGTGGGTGGGTGGGTGGTTGGTTGGTTGGTTGGTTGGTTGGTTGGGTGGTTGGTTGGTTGGTTGAATGTAATTAATCGAGTTCGATTAATCAGTTAATAATCCCATCATAAACATCTATTTTATCATCGAAAGATTTACGATCCTATAAAATAATTTCTTTTAAATTAAAACATTATGTAGGATAAATGGTAAACGAGACAAGTTTGTGTCCAATGCCCAGACAAATATTGACCTCCTTTCGAAGTATGGAAAGGAACTTGAAAGTTTTAGTGGACTCTAAAGTGCAAAGATGCACTCAACAACATCAACATTTGTATAACTCATTGCCCGCAAGAGTATAAACCGTGAACGGCTAAAATAAATAAAATTTATTTTTTATTCTTCAATAGTTCAATCTCATAAATATTTTACCGCTAATAAACTAAATTAATAATAAATAAATAAAATATCACCGCACTATAAATAAAAAACTCAAAATATAGTAATTAATAATTAGTTTATCAAGCAATAAACTAATTGGTTGGTTGGTTGGTTGGGTGGGTGGGTTGTTGGTTGGTTGGGTGGGTTGGTGGGTGGTTGGTTGGTTGGTTGGGTGGTTGGTTGGTTGGTTGAATGAAATTAATCGAGTTCGATTAATCGGTTAATAATCTCATCATAAACATATATTTCATCATCGAAAGATTTACGATCCTATAAAATAATTTCTTTTAAATTAAAAAATTATGTAGGATAAATGGTAAGCGAGACAAGTTTGTGTCCAATGCCCAGACAAATATTAACCTCCTTTCGAAGTATTGAAAGGAACATGAAAGTTTTAGTGGACTCGAAAGTGCAAAGATGCACTCAACAACATCAACATTTGTATAACTCCTGGCCCGCAAGAGTATAAACTGTGAATGGCTAAAATAAATAAAATTTATTTTTTATTCTTCAATAGTTCAATCTCATAAATATTTTACCGCTAATACACTAAATTAATAATAAATAAATAAAATATCACCGCACTATAAATAAAAAACTCAAAATATACTAATTAATAATTAGTTTATCAAGCAATAAACTAATTGGTTGGTTGGTTGGTTGGTTGGGTGGGTGGGTGGTTGGTTGGTTGGTTGGGTGGGTAGTTGGTTGGTTGGTTGGTTGGTTGGTTGGGTGGTTGGTTGGTTGGTTGGGTGGTTGGTTGGTTGGTTGAATGTAATTAATCGAGTTCGATTAATCGGTTAATAATCTCATCATAAACATCTATTTCATCATCGAAAGATTTACGATCCTATAAAATAATTTCTTTTAAATTAAAAAATTATGTAGGATAAATGGTAAGCGAGACAAGTTTGTGTCCAATGTCCAGACAAATATTGACCTCCTTTCGAAGTATTGAAAGGAACATGAAAGTTTTAGTGGACTCTAAAGTGCAAAGATGCACTCAACAACATCAACATTTGTATAACTCCTGGCCCGCAAGAGTATAAACTGTGAACGGCTAAAATAAATAAATTTTATTTTTTATTCTTCAATAGTTCAATCTCATAAATATTTTACCGCTAATAAACTAAATTAATAATAAATAAATAAAATATCACCGCACTATAAATAAAAAACTCAAAATATAATAATTAATAATTAGTTTATCAAGCAATAAACTAATTGGTTGGTTGGTTGGGTGGGTGGGTGGTTGGTTGGTTGGTTGGTTGGGTGGGTGGTTGGTTGGTTGGTTGAATGTAATTAATCGAGTTCGATTAATCGGTTAATAATCCCATCATAAACATCTATTTCATCATCGAAAGATTTACGATCCTATAAAATAATTTCTTTTAAATTAAAAAATTATGTAGGATAAATGGTAAGCGAGACAAGTTTGTGTCCAATGCCCAGACAAATATTGACCTCCTTTCGAAGTATTGAAAGGAACAAGAAAGTTTTAGTGGACTCTAAAGTGCAAAGATGCACTCAACAACATCAACATTTGTATAACTCCTGGCCCGCAAGAGTATAAACTGTGAACGGCTAAAATAAATAAAATTTATTTTTTATTCTTCAATAGTTCAATCTCATAAATATTTTACCGCTAATAAACTAAATTAATAATAAATAAATAAAATATTACCGCACTATAAATAAAAAACTCAAAATATAATAATTAATAATTAGTTTATCAAGCAATAAACTAATTGGTTGGTTGGTTGGTTGGGTGTGTGGGTGGTTGGTTGGTTGGTTGGGTGGTTGGTTGGGTGGTTGGTTGGTTGGGTGGTTGGTTGGTTGGTTGAATGTAATTAATCGAGTTCGATTAATCGGTTAATAATCTCATCATAAACATCTATTTCATCATCGAAAGATTTACGATCCTATAAAATAATTTCTTTTAAATTAAAAAATTATGTAGGATAAATGGTAAGCGAGACAAGTTTGTCTCCAATGCCCAGACAAATATTGACCTCCTTTCGAAGTATTGAAAGGAACATGAAAGTTTTAGTGGACTCTAAAGTGCAAAGATGCACTCAACAACATCAACATTTGTATAACTCCTGGCCCGCAAGAGTATAAAGTTAAAATAAATAAAATTTATTTTTTATTATTCAATAGTTCAATCTCATAAATATTTTACCGCTAATAAACTAAATTAATAATAAATAAATAAAATATCACCGCACTATAAATAAAAAACTCAAAATGTAATAATTAATAATTAGTTTATCAAGCAATAAACTAATTGGTTGATTGGTTGGTTGGGTGGGTGGGTGGTTGGTTGGTTGGTTGGTTGGGTGGGTGGGTGGGTGGGTGGTTGGTTGGTTGGTTGGTTGGGTGGTTGGTTGGTTGGTTGAATGTAATTAATCGAGTTCGATTAATCGGTTAATAATCTCATCATAAACATCTATTTCATCATCGAAAGATTTACGATCCTATAAAATAATTTCTTTTAAATTAAAAAATTATTTAGGATAAATGGTAAGCGAGACAAGTTTGTGTCCAATGCCCAGACAAATATTGACCTCCTTTCGAAGTATTGAAAGGAACATGAAAGTTTTAGTGGACTCTAAAGTGCAAAGATGCACTCAACAACATCAACATTTGTATAACTCCTGGCGCGCAAGAGTATAAACTGTGAACGGCTAAAATAAATAAAGTTTATTTTTTATTCTTCAATAGTTCAATCTCATAAATATTTTACCGCTAATAAACTAAATTAATAATAAATAAATAAAATATCACCGCACTATAAATAAAAAACTCAAAATATAATAATTAATAATTAGTTTATCAACCAATAAACTAATTGGTTGGTTGGTTGGTTGGTTGGGTGGGTGGTAGGGTGGTTGGTTGGTTGGTTGGTTGGTTGGTTGGTTGGGTGGGTGGGTGGGTGGTTGGTTGGTTGGTTGGTTGGTTGGGTGGGTGGTTGGTTGGTTGGTTAAATGTAATTAATCGAGTTCGATTAATCGGTTAATAATCTCATCATAAACATCTATTTCATCATCGAAAGATTTATGATCCTATAAATTAATTTCTTTTAAATTAAAAAATTATGTAGGATAAATGGTAAGCGAGACAAGTTTGTGTCCAATGCCCAGACAAATATTGAGCTCCTTTCGAAGTATTGAAAGGAACATGAAAGTTTTAGTGGACTCTAAAGTGCAAAGATGCACTCAACAACATCAACATTTGTATAACTCCTGGCGCGCAAGAGTATAAACTGTGAACGGCTAAAATAAATAAAATTTATTTTTTATTCTTCAATAGTTCAATCTCATAAATATTTTACCGCTAATAAACTAAATTAATAATAAATAAATAAAATATCACCGCACTATAAATAAAAAACTCAAAATATAATAATTAATAATTAGTTTATCAAGTAATAAACTAATTGGTTGGTTGGTTGGGTGGGTGGTTGGTTGGTTGGGTGGTTGGTTGGTTGGTTGGTTGGTTGGTTGAATGTAATTAATCGAGTTCGATTAATCGGTTAATAATCTCATCATAAACATCTATTTCATCATCGAAAGATTTACGATCCTATAAAATAATTTCTTTTAAATTAAAATAATTATGTAGGATAAATGGTAAGCGAGACAAGTTTGTGTCCAATGCCCAGACAAATATTGACCTCCTTTCGAAGTATTGAACGGAACATGAAAGTTTTAGTGGACTCTAAAGTGCAAAGATGCACTCAACAACATCAACATTTGTATAACTCCTGGCCCGCAAGAGTATAAACTGTGAACGGCTAAAATAAATAAAATTTATTTTTTATTCTTCAATAGTTCAATCTCATAAATATTTTACCGCTAATAAACTAAATTAATAATAAATAAATAAAATATCACCGCACTATAAATAAAAAACTCAAAATATAATAATTAATAATTAATTTATCAAGCAATAAACTAATTGGTTGGTTGGTTGGTTGGGTGGGTGGTTGGTTGGTTGGTTGGTTGGTTGGTTGGGTGGTTGGTTGGTTGGTTGAATGTAATTAATCGAGTTCGATTAATCGGTTAATAATCTCATCATAAACATCTATTTCATCATCGAAAGATTTACGATCCTATAAAATAATTTCTTTTAAATTAAAAAATTATGTAGGATAAATGGTAAGCGAGACAAGTTTGTCTCCAATGCCCAGACAAATATTGACCTCCTTTCGAAGTATTGAAAGGAACATGAAAGTTTTAGTGGACTCTAAAGTGCAAAGATGCACTCAACAACATCAACATTTGTATAACTCCTGGCCCGTAAGAGTATAAACTGTGAACGGCTAAAATAAATAAAATTTATTTTTTATTCTTCAATAGTTCAATCTGATAAATATTTTACCGCTAATAAACTAAATTAATAATAAATAAATAAAATATCACCGCACTATAAATAAAAAACTCAAAATATAATAATTAATAATTTGTTTATCAAGCAATAAACTAATTGGTTGGTTGGTTGGTTGGTTGGTTGGGTGGGTGGGTGGTTGGTTGGTTGGTTGGTTGGTTGGGTGGGTGGGTGGTTGGTTGGTTGGTTGGGTGGGTGGTTGGTTGGTTAGTTGGTTGGTTGGTTGGTTGGTTGGGTGGTTGGTTGGTTGGTTGAATGTAATTAATCGAGTTCGATTAATCGTTTAATAATCTCATCATAAACATCTATTTCATCATCGAAAGATTTACGATCCTATAAAATAATTTCTTTTAAATTAAAAAATTATGTAGGATAAATGGTAAGCGAGACAAGTTTGTGTCCAATGCCCAGACAAATATTGACCTCCTTTCGAAGTATTGAAAGGAACATGAAAGTTTTAGTGGACTCTAAAGTGCAAAGATGCACTCAACAACATCAACATTTGTATAACTCCTGGCCCGCAAGAGTATAAACTGTGAACGGCTAAAATAAATAAAATTTATTTTTTATTCTTCAATATTTCAATCTCATAAATATTTTACCGCTAATAAACTAAATTAATAATAAATAAATAAAATATCACCGCATTATAAATAAAAAACTCAAAATATAATAATTAATAATTAGTTTATCAAGTAATAAATTAATTGGTTGGTTGGTTGGTTGGGTGGGTGGTTGGTTGGTTGGTTGGGTGGGTGGGTGGTTGGTTGGTTGGTTGGTTGGGTGGGTGGGTGGTTGGTTGAATGTAATTAATCGAGTTCGATTAATCGGTTAAAAATCGCATCATAAACATCTATTTCATCATCGAAAGATTTACGATCCTATAAAATAATTTCTTTTAAATTAAAAAATTATGTAGGATAAATGGTAAGCGAGACAAGTTTGAGTCCAATTCCCAGACAAATATTGACCTCCTTTCGAAGTATTGAAAGGAACATGAAAGTTTTAGTGGACTCTAAAGTGCAAAGATGCACTCAACAACATCAACATTTGTATAACTCCTGGCCCGCAAGAGTATAAACTGTGAACGGCTAAAATAAATAAAATTTATTTTTTATTCTTCAATAGTTCAATCTCATAAATATTTTACCGCTAATAAACTAAATTAATAATAAATAAATAAAATATCACCGCACTATAAATAAAAAACTCAAAATATAATAATTAATAATTAGTTTATCAAGCAATAAACTAATTGGTTGGTTGGTTGGTTGGTTGGGTGGGTGGGTGGTTGGTTGGGTGGGTGGTTGGTTGGTTGAATGTAATTAATCGAGTTCGATTAATCGGTTAATAATCTCATCATAAACATCTATTTCATCATCGAAAGATTTACGATCCTATAAAATAATTTCTTTTAAATTAAAAAATTATGTAGGATAAATGGTAAGCGAGACAAGTTTGTCTCCAATGCCCAGACAAATATTGACCTCCTTTCGAAGTATTGAAAGGAACATGAAAGTTTTAGTGGACTCTAAAGTGCAAAGATGCACTCAACAACATCAACATTTGTATAACTCCTGGCCCGCAAGAGTATAAACTGTGAACGGCTAAAATAAATAAAATTTATTTTTTATTCTTCAATAGTTCAATCTCATAAATATTTTACCGCTAATAAACTAAATTAATAATAAATAAATAAAATATAACCGCACTATAAATAAAAAACTCAAAATATAATAATTAATAATTAGTTTATCAAGCAATAAATTAATTGGTTGGTTGGTTGGTTGGTTGGTTGGTTGGGTGGTTGGTTGGGTGGGTGGGTGGTTGGTTGGTTGGTTGGTTGGGTGGGTGGTTGGTTGGTTGGTTGAATGTAATTAATCGAATTCGATTAATCGGTTAATAATCTCATCATAAACATCTATTTCATCATTGAAAGATTTACGATCCTATAAAATAATTTCTTTTAAATTAAAAAATTATGTAGGATAAATGGTAAGCAAGACAAGTTTGTGTCCAATGCCCAGACAAATATTGACCTCCTTTCGAAGTATTGAAAGGAACATGAAAGTTTTAGTGGACTCTAAAGTGCAAAGATGCACTCAACAACATCAACATTCGTATAACTCCTGGCCCGCAAGAGTATAAACTGTGAACGGCTAAAATAAATAAAATTTATTTTTTATTCTTCAATAGTTCAATCTCATAAATATTTTACCGCTAATAAACTAAATTAATAATAAATAAATAAAATATCACCGCACTATAAATAAAAAACTCAAAATATAATAATTAATAATTAGTTTATCAAGCAATAAACTAATTGGTTGGTTGGTTGGTTGGGTGGGTGGTTGGTTGGTTGGTTGGTTGGTTGGGTTGGTGGGTGGGTGGTTGGTTGGTTGGGTGGTTGGTTGGGTGGTTGGTTGGTTGGTTGAATGTAATTAATCGAGTTCGATTAATCGGTTAATAATCCCATCATAAACATCTATTTCATCATCGAAAGATTTACGATCCTATAAAATAATTTCTTTTAAATTAAAAAATTATGTAGGATAAATGGTAAGCGAGACAAGTTTGTGTCCAATGCCTAGACAAATATTGACCTCCTTTCGAAGTATTGAAAGGAACATGAAAGTTTTAGTGGACTCTAAAGTGCAAAGATGCACTCAACAACATCAAAATTTGTATAACTCCTGGCCCGCAAGAGTATAAACTGTGAACGGCTAAAATAAATAAAATATCACCGCACTATAAATAAAAAACTCAAAATATAATAATTAATAATTAGTTTATCAAGCAATAAACTAATTGGTTGGTTGGTTGGTTGGGTGGGTGTGTGGTTAGTTGGTTGGGTGGGTGTGTGGTTGGTTGGTTGGTTGGTTGTTTGGTTGGGTGGTTGGTTGGTTGGTTGAATGTAATTAATCAAGTTCGATTAATCGGTTAATAATCTCATCATAAACATCTATTTCATCATCGAAAGCTTTACGATCCTATAAAATAATTTCTTTTAAATTAAAAAATTATGTAGGATAAATGGTAAGCGAGACAAGTTTGTGTCCAATGCCCAGACAAATATTGACCTCCTTTCGAAGTATTGAAAGGAACATGAAAGTTTTAGTGGACTCTAAAGTGCAAAGATGCACTCAACAACATCAACATTTGTATAACTCCTGGCTCGCAAGAGTATAAACTGTGAACGGCTAAAATAAATAAAATTTATTTTTTATTCTTCAATAGTTCAATCTCATAAATATTTTACCGCTAAATTAATAATAAATAAATAAAATATCACCGCACTATAAATAAAAAACTCAAAATATAATAATTAATAATTAGTTTATCAAGCAATAAACTAATTGGTTGGTTGGTTGGTTGGTTGGTTGGGTGGTTGGTTGGTTGGGTGGTTGGTTGGTTGGTTGAATGTAATTAATCGAGTTCGATTAATCGGTTAATAATCTCATCATAAACATCTATTTCATCATCGAAACATTTACGATACTATAAAATAATTTTTTTTAAATTAAAAAATTATGTAGGATAAATGGTAAGCAAGACAAGTTTGTGTCCAATGCCCAGACAAATATTGACCTCCTTTCGAAGTATTGAAAGGAACATGAAAGTTTTAGTGGACTCTAAAGTGTAAAGATGCACTCAACAACATCAACATTTGTATAACTCCTGGCCCGCAAGAGTATAAACTGTGAACGGCTAAAATAAATAAAATTTATTTTTTATTCTTCAATAGTTCAATCTCATAAATATTTTACCGCTAATAAACTAAATTAATAATAAATAAATAAAATATCACCGCACTATAAATAAAAAACTCAAAATGTAATAATTAATAATTAGTTTATCAAGCAATAAACTAATTGGTTGGTTGGTTGGGTGGGTGGTTGGTTGGTTGGGTGGGTGGGTGGTTGGTTGGTTGGTTTGTTGGGTGGGTGGTTGGTTGGTTGGTTGGGTGGTTGGTTGGTTGGTTTAATGTAATTAATCGAGTTCGATTAATCGGTTAATAATCTCATCATAAACATCTATTTCATCATCGAAAGATTTACGATCCTATAAAATAATTTCTTTTAAATTAAAAAATTATTTAGGATAAATGGTAAGCGAGACAAGTTTGTGTCCAATGCCCAGACAAATATTGACCTCCTCTCGAAGTATTGAAAGGAACATGAAAGTTTTAGTGGACTCTAAAGTGCAAAGATGCACTCAACAACATCAACATTTGTATAACTCCTCGCCCGCAAGGGTATAAACTGTAAACGGCTAAAATAAATAAAATTTATTTTTTATTCTTCAATAGTTCAATCTCATAAATATTTTACCGCTAATAAACTAAATTAATAATAAATAAATAAAATATCACCGCACTATAAATAAAAAAACTCAAAATATAATAATTAATAATTAGTTTATCAAGCAATAAACTAATTGGTTGGTTGGTTGGTTGGTTGGTTGGTTGGGTGGGTGGGTGGTTGGTTGGGTGGGTGGGTGGTTGGTTGGTTGGTTGGTTGGTTGGGTGGGTGGTTGGTTGGTTGGTTGGTTGGTTGGGTGGTTGGTTAAATGTAATTAATCGAGTACGATTAATCGGTTAATAATCTCATCATAAACATCTATTTCATCATCGAAAGATTTACGATCCTATAAAATAATTTCTTTTAAATTAAAAAAATTATGTAGGATAAATGGTAAGCGAGACAAGTTTGTGTCCAATGCCCAGACAAATATTGACCTCCTTTCGAAGTATTGAAAGGAACATGAAAGTTTTAGTGGACTCTAAAGTGCAAAGATGCACTCAACAACATCAACATTTGTATAACTCCTGGCCCGCAAGAGTATAAACTGTGAACGACTAAAATAAATAAAATTTATTTTTTATTCTTCAATAGTTCAATCTCATAAATGTTTTACCGCTAATAAACTAAATTAATAATAAATAAATAAAATATCACCGCACTATAAATAAAAAACTCAAAATGTAATAATTAATAATTAGTTTATCAAGCAATAAACTAATTGGTTGGTTGGTTGGTTGGTTGGGTGGGTGGGTGGTTGGTTGGTTGGTTGGGTGGGTGGGTGGTTGGTTGGTTGGTTGGTTGGTTTGTTGGTTGGTTGGTTGGTTGGTTGGTTGGTTGGGTGGTTGGTTGGTTGAATGTAATTAATCGAGTTCGATTAATCGGTTAATAATCTCATCATAAACATCTATTTCATCATCGAAAGATTTACGGTCCTATAAAATAATTTCTTTTAAATTAAAAATTTATGTAGGATAAATGGTAAGCGAGACAAGTTTGTGTCCAATGCCCAGACAAATATTGACCTCCTTTCGAAGTATTGAAAGGAACATGAAAGTTTTAGTGGACTCTAAAGTGCAAAGATGCACTCAACAACATCAACATTTGTATAACTCCTGGCCCGCAAGAGTATAAACTGTGAACGGCTAAAATAAATAAAATTTATTTTTTATTCTTCAATAGTTCAATCTCATAAATATTTTACCGTAATAAACTAAATTAATAATAAATAAATAAAATATTACCGCACTATAAATAAAAAACTCAAAATATAATAATTAATAATTAGTTTATCAAGCAATAAACTAATTGGTTGGTTGGTTGGGTGGGTGGGTGGTTGGTTGGTTGGTTGGGTGGGTGGGTGGTTGGTTGGTTGGTTGGTTGGTTGGTTGAATGTAATTAATCGAGTTCGATTAATCGGTTAATAATCTCATCATAAACATCTATTTCATCATCGAAAGATTTACGATCCTATAAAATAATTTTTTTTGAATTAAAAAATTATGTAGGATAAATGGTAAGCGAGTCAAGTTTGTGTCCAATGCCCAGACAAATATTGACCTCCTTTCGAAGTATTGAAAGGAACATGAAAGTTTTAGTGGACTCTAAAGTGCAAAGATGCACTCAACAACATCAACATTTGTATAACTCCTGGCCCGCAAGAGTATAAACTCTGAACAGCTAAAATAAATAAAATTTATTTTTTATTCTTCAATAGTTCAATCTCATAAATATTTTACCGCTAATAAACTAAATTAATAATAAATAAATAAAATATCACCGCACTATAAATAAAAAAACTAAAAATATAATAATTAATAATTAGTTTATCAAGCAATAAACTAATTGGTTGGTTGGTTGGTTGGGTGGGTGGGTGGTTGGTTGGTTGATTGGTTGGGTGGGTGGGAGGATGGTTGGTTGGTTGGTTGGGTGGTTGGTTGGTTGGTTGGGTGGTTGGTTGGTTGAATGTAATTAATCGAGTTCGATTAATCGGTTAATAATCTCATCATAAACATCTATTTCATCATCGAAAGATTTACGATCCTATAAAATAATTTCTTTTAAATTAAAAAATTATATAGGATAAATGGTAAGCGAGACAAGTTTGTGTCCAATGCCCAGACAAATATTGACCTCCTTTCGAAGTATTGAAAGGAACATGAAAGTTTTAGTGGACTCTAAAGTGCAAAGATGCACTCAACAACATCAACATTTGTATAACTCCTGGCCCGCAAGAGTATAAACTTTGAACGGCTAAAATAAATAAAATTTATTTTTTATTCTTCAATAGTTCAATCTCATAAATATTTTACCGCTAATAAACTAAATTAATAATAAATAAATAAAATATCACCGCACTATAAATAAAAAACTCAAAATATAATAATTAATAATTAGTTTATCAAGCAATAAACTAATTGGTTGGTTGGTTGGGTGGGTGGTTGGTTGGTTGGTTGGTTGGTTGGGTAGGTGGGTGGGTGGTTGGTTGGTTGGTTGGTTGGTTGGTTGGGTGGTTGGTTGGTTGGTTGAATGTAATTAATCGAGTTCGATTAATCGGTTAATAATCCCATCATAAACATCTATTTCATCATCGAAAGATTTACGATCCTATAAAATAATTTCTTTTAAATTAAACAATTATGTAGGATAAATGGTAAGCGAGACAAGTTTGTGTCCAATGCCCAGACAAATATTGACCTCCTTTCAAAGTATTGAAAGGAACATGAAAGTTTTAGTGTACTCGAAAGTGCAAAGATGCACTCAACAACATCAACATTTGTATAACTCCTGTCCCGCAAGAGTATAAACTGTGAACGGCTAAAATAAATAAAATTTATTTTTTATTCTTCAATAGTTCAATCTCATAAATATTTTACCGCTAATAAACTAAATTAATAATAAATAAATAAAATATCACCGCACTATAAATAAAAAACTCAAAATATAATAATTAATAATTAGTTTATCAAGCAATAAACTAATTGGTTGGTTGGTTGGTTGGTTGGTTGGGTGGGTGGTTGGTTGGTTGGTTGGTTGGTTGGGTGGGTGGTTGGTTGGTTGGTTGGGTGGTTGGTTGGTTGGTTGGTTGAATGTAATTAATCGAGTTCGATTAATCGGTTAATAATCTCATCATAAACATCTATTTCATCATCGAAAGATTTACGATCCAATAAAATAATTTCTTTTAAATTAAAAAATTATGTAGGATAAAGGGTAAGCGAGACAAGTTTGTGTCCAATGCCCAGACAAATATTGACCTCCTTTCGAAGTATTGAAAGGAACATGAAAGTTTTAGTGGACTCTAAAGTGCAAAGATGCACTCAACAACATCAACATTTGTATAACTCCTGGTCCGCAAGAGTATACTGTGAACGGCTAAAATAAAAAAAATTTATTTTTTATTCTTCAATAGTAAACTAAATTAATAATAAATAAATAAAATATCACCGCACTATAAATAAAAAACTCAAAATATAATAATTAATAATTAGTTTATCAAGCAATAAACTAATTGGTTGGTTGGGTGGGTGGTTGGTTGGTTGGTTGGGTGGTTGGTTGGTTGGTTGAATGTAATTAATCGAGTTCGATTAATCGGTTAATAATCTCATCATAAACATCTATTTCATCATCGAAAGATTTACGATCCTATAAAATAATTTCTTTTAAATTAAAAAATTATGTAGGATAAATGGTAAGCGAGACAAGTTTGTGTCCAATGCCCAGACAAATATTGACCTCCTTTCGAAGTATTGAAAGGAACATGAAAGTTTTAGTGGACTCTAAAGTGCAAAGATGCACTCAACAACATCAACATTTGTATAACTCCTGGTCCGCAAGAGTATACTGTGAACGGCTAAAATAAAAAAAAATTTATTTTTTATTCTTCAATAGTAAACTAAATTAATAATAAATAAATAAAATATCACCGCACTATAAATAAAAAACTCAAAATATAATAATTAATAATTAGTTTATCAAGCAATAAACTAATTGGTTGGTTGGGTGGGTGGTTGGATGGTTGGTTGGGTGGTTGGTTGGTTGGTTGAATGTAATTAATCGAGTTCGATTAATCGGTTAATAATCTCATCATAAACATCTATTTCATCATCGAAAGATTTACGATCCTATAAAATAATTTCTTTTAAATTAAAAAATTATGTAGGATAAATGGTAAGCGAGACAAGTTTGTGTCCAATGCCCAGACAAATATTGACCTCCTTTCGAAGTATTGAAATGAACATGAAAGTTTTAGTGGACTCTAAAGTGCAAAGATGCACTCAACAACATCAACATTTGTATAACTCCTGGCCCGCAAGAGTATAAACTGTGAACGGCTAAAATAAATAAAATTTATTTTTTATTCTTCAATAGTTCAATCTCATAAATATTTTACCGCTAATAAACTAAATTAATAATAAATAAATAAAATATCACGACACTATAAATAAAAAACTCAAAATATAATAATTAATAATTAGTTTATCAAGCAATAAACTAATTGGTTGGTTGGTTGGTAGGGTGCGTGGGTGGTTAGTTGGGTGGTTGGTTGGGTGGGTGGTTGGTTGGTTGGTTGAATGTAATTAATCGAGTTCGATTAATCGGTTAATAATCTCATCATAAACATCTATTTCATCATCGAAAGATTTACGATCCTATAAAATAATTTCTTTTAAATTAAAAAATTATGTAGGATAAATGGTAAGCGAGACAAGTTTGTGTCCAATGCCCAGACAAATATTGACCTCATTTCGAAGTATTGAAAGGAACGTAAAAGTTTTAGTGGACTCTAAAGTGCAAAGATGCACTCAACAACATCAACATTTGTATAACTCGTGTCCCGCAAGAGTATAAACTGTGAACGGCTAAAATAAATAAAATTTATTTTTTATTCTTCAATAGTTCAATCTCATAAATATTTTACCGTTAATAAACTAAATTAATAATAAATAAATAAAATATCACCGCACTATAAATAAAAAACTCAAAATATAATAATTAATAATTAGTTTATCAAGCAATAAATTAATTGGTTGGTTGGTTGGGTGGGTGGTTGGTTGGTTGGTTGGTTGGGTGGGTGGGTGGGTGGTTGGTTGGTTGGTTGGTTGGTTGGTTGGGTGGTTGGTTGGTTGGTTGAATGTAGTTAATCGAGTTCGATTAATCGGTTAATAATCTCATCATAAACATCTATTTCATCATCGAAAGATTTACGATCCTATAAAATAATTTCTTTTAAATTAAAAAATTATGTAGGATAAATGGTAAGCGAGACAAGTTTGTGTCCAATACCCAGACAAATATTGACCTCCTTTCGAAGTATTGAAAGGAACATGAAAGTTTTAGTGGACTCTAAAGTGCAAAGATGCACTCAACAACATCAACATTTGTATAACTCCTGGCCCGCAAGAGTATAAACTGTGAACGGCTAAAATAAATAAAATATCACCGCACTATAAATAAAAAACTCAAAATATAATAATTAATAATTAGTTTATCAAGCAATAAACTAATTGGTTGGTTGGTTGGTTGGGTGGGTGGTTGGTTAGTTGGTTGGGTGGGTGGGTGGTTGGTTGGTTGGTTGTTTGGTTGGGTGGTTGGTTGGTTGATTGAATGTAATTAATCGAGTTCGATTAATCGGTTAATAATCTCATCATAAACATCTATTTCATCATCGAAAGATTTACGATCCTATAAAATAATTTCTTTTAAATTAAAAAATTATGTAGGATAAATGGTAAGCGAGACAAATTTGTGTCCAATGCCCAGACAAATATTGACCTCCTTTCGAAGTATTGAAAGGAACATGAAAGTTTTAGTGGACTCTAAAGTGCAAAGATGCACTCAACAACATCAACATTTGTATAACTCCTGGCCCGCAAGAGTATAAACTGTGAACGGCTAAAATAAATAAAATTTATTTTTTATTCTTCAATAGTTCAATCTCATAAATATTTTACCGCTAATAAACTAAATTAATAATAAATAAATAAAATATCACCGCACTATAAATAAAAAACTCAAAATATAATAATTAATAATTAGTTTATCAAGCAATAAACTAATTGGTTGGTTGGTTGGTTGGGTGGGTGGGTGGTTGGTTGGTTGGTTTGGTGGGAGGGTGGTTGGTTGGTTCGTTGGTTGGTTGGGTGGTTGGGTGGTTGGTTGGTTGGTTGGTTGGGTGGTTTGTTGGTTGAATGTAATTAATCGAGTTCGATTAATCGGGTAATAATCTCATCATAAACATCTATTTCATCATCGAAAGATTTACGATCCTATAAAATAATTTCTTTTAAATTAAAAAATTATATAGGATAAATGGTAAGCGAGACAAGTTTGTGTCCAATGCCCAGACAAATATTGACCTCCTTTCGAAGTATTGAAAGGAACATGAAATTTTTAGTGGACTCTAAAGTGCAAAGATGCACTCAACAACATCAACATTTGTATAACTCCTGGCCCGCAAGAGTATAAACTGTGAACGGCTAAAATAAATAAAATTTATTTTTTATTCTTCAATAGTTCAATCTCATAAATATTTTACCGCTAATAAACTAAATTAATAATAAATAAATAAAATATCACTGCACTATAAATAAAAAACTCAAAATATAATAATTAATAATTAGTTTATCAAGCAATAAACTAATTGGTTGGTTGGTTGGTTGGGTGGGTGGGTGGTTGGTTGGTTGGTTGGGTGGGAGGGTGGTTGGTTGGTTGGTTGGTTGGGTGGTTGGTTGGTTGGGTGGTTGGTTGGTTGAATGTAATTAATCGAGTTCGATTAATCGGTTAATAATCTCATCATAAACATCTATTTCATCATCGAAAGATTTACGATCCTATAAAATAATTTCTTTTAAATAAAAAAAATTATATAGGATAAATGGTAAGCGAGACAAGTTTGTGTCCAATGCCCAGACAAATATTGACCTCCTTTCGAAGTATTGAAATGAACATGAAAGTTTTAGTGGACTCTAAAGTGCAAAGATGCACTCAACAACATCAACATTTGTATAACTCCTGGCCCGCAAGAGCATAAACTGTGAACGGCTAAAATAAATAAAATTTATTTTTTATTCTTCAATAGTTCAATCTCATAAATATTTTACCGCTAATAAACTAAATTAATAATAAATAAATAAAATATCACCGCACTATAAATAAAAAACTCAAAATATAATAATTAATAATTAGTTTATCAAGCAATAAACTAATTGGTTGGTTGGTTGGGTGGGTGGGTGGTTGGTTGGGTGGGTGGGTGGTTGGTTGGTTGGTTGGTTGGTTGGGTGGGAGGGTGGTTGGTTGGTTGGTTGGTTGGTTGGTTGGGTGGTTGGGTGGTTGGTTGGTTGGTTGGTTGGGTGGTTGGTTGGTTGAATGTAATTAATCGAGTTCGATTAATCGGTTAATAATCTCATCATAAACATCTATTTCATCATCGAAAGATTTACGATCCTATAAAATAATTTCTTTTAAATTAAAAAATTATATAGGATAAATGGTAAGCGAGACAAGTTTGTGTCCAATGCCCAGACAAATATTGACATCCTTTCGAAGTATTGAAAGGAACATGAAAGTTTTAGTGGACTCTAAAGTGCAAAGATGCACTCAACAACATCAACATTTGTATAACTCCTGGCCCGCAAGAGTATAAACTGTGAACGGCTAAAATAAATAAAATTTATTTTTTATTCTTCAATAGTTCAATCTCATAAATATTTTACCGCTAATAAACTAAATTAATAATAAATAAATAAAATATCACCGCACTATAAATAAAAAACTCAAAATATAATAATTAATAATTAGTTTATCAAGCAATAAACTAATTGGTTGTTGGTTGGTTGGGTGGGTGGTTGGTTGGTTGGTTGGGTGGGTGGTTGGTTGGTTGGTTGGTTGGGTGGTTGAATGTAATTAATCGAGTTCGATTAATCGGTTAATAATCTCATCATAAACATCTATTTCATCATCGAAAGATTTATGATCCTATAAAATAATTTCTTTTAAATTAAAAAATTATATAGGATAAATGGTAAGCGAGACAAGTTTGTGTCCAATGCCCAGACAAATATTGACCTCCTTTCGAAGTATTGAAAGGAACATGAAAGTTTTAGTGGACTCTAAAGTGCAAAGATGCACTCAACAACATCAACATTTGTATAACTCCTGGCCCGCAAGAGTATAAACTGTGAACGGCTAAAATAAATAAAATTTATTTTTTATTCTTCAATAGTTCAATCTCATAAATATATTACCGCTAATAAACTAAATTAATAATAAATAAATAAAATATCACCGCATTATAAATAAAAAACTCAAAATATAATAATTAATAATTAGTTTATCAAGCAATAAACTAATTGGTTGGTTGGTTGGTTGGTTGGTTAGTTGGTTGGGTGGGTGGGTGGTTGGTTAGTTGGTTGGTTGGTTGGGTGGGTGGTTGGTTGGTTGGTTGGTTGGGTGGGTGGGTCGGTGGTTGGTTGGTTGGTTGGTTGGTTGGTTGGGTGGTTGGTTGGTTGGTTGAATGTAATTAATCGAGTTCGATTAATCGGTTAATAATCTCATCATAAACATCTATTTCATCATCGAAAGATTTACGATCCTATAAAATAATTTCTTTTAAATTAAAAAATTATGTAGGATAAATGGTAAGCGAGACAAGTTTGTGTCCAATGCCCATACAAATATTGACCTCCTTTCGAAGTATTGAAAGGAACATGAAAGTTTTAGTGGACTCTAAAGTGCAAAGATGCACTCAACAACATCAACATTTGTATAACTCCTGGCCCGCAAGAGTATAAACTGTGAACGGCTAAAATAAATAAAATTTATTTTTTATTCTTCAATAGTTCAATCTCATAAATATTTTACCGCTAATAAACTAAATTAATAATAAATAAATAAAATATCACCGCGCTATAAATAAAAAACTCAAAATATAATAATTAATAATTAGTTTATCAAGAAATAAACTAATTGGTTGGTTGGTTGGGTGGGTGGTTGGTTGGTTGGTTGGGTAGGTGGGTGGGTGGTTGGTTGGTTGGTTGGTTGGTTGGGTGGTTGGTTGGTCGGTTGAATGTAATTAATCGAGTTCGATTAATCGGTTAATAATCCCATCATAAAAATCTATTTCATCATCGAAAGATTTACGATCCTATAAAATAATTTCTTTTAAATTAAAAAATTATGTAGGATAAATGGTAAGCGAGACAAGTTTGTGTCCAATGCCCAGACAAATATTGACCTTCTTTCGAAGTATTGAAAGGAACATGAAAGTTGTAGTGGACTCTAAAGTGCAAAGATGCACTCAACAACATCAACATTTGTATAACTCCTGGCCCGCAAGAGTATAAACTGTGAACGGCTAAAATAAATAAAATATCACCGCACTATAAATAAAAAACTCAAAATATAATAATTAATAATTAGTTTATCAAGCAATAAACTAATTGGTTGGTTGGTTGGTTGGGTGGTTGTGTGGTGGGTTAGTTGGTTGGGTGGGTGGGTGGTTGGTTGGTTGGTTGGTTGTTTGGTTGGGTGGTTGGTTGGTTGGTTGAATGTAATTAATCGAGTTCGATTAATCGGTTAATAATCTCATCATAAACATCTATTTCATCATCGAAAGATTTACGATCCTATAAAATAATTTCTTTTAAATTAAAAAATTATGTAGGATAAATGGGAAGCGAGACAAGTTTGTGTCCAATGACGAGACAAATATTGACCTCCTTTCGAAGTATTGAAAGGAACATGAAAGTTTTAGTGGACTCTAAAGTGCAAAGATGCACTCAACAACATTAACATTTGTATAACTCCTGGCCCGCAAGAGTATAAACTGTGAACGGCTAAAATAAATAAAATTTATTTTTTATTCTTCAATAGTTCAATCTCATAAATATTTTACCGCTAATAAACTAAATTAATAATAAATAAATAAAATGTCACCGCACTATAAATAAAAAACTCAAAATATAATAATTAATAATTAGTTTATCAAGCAATAAACTAATTGGTTGGTTGGTTGGGTGGGTGGTTGGTTGGTTGGTTGGTTGGTTGGGTGGGAGGGTGGTTGGTTGGTTGGTTGGGTGGTTGGTTGGTTGAATGTAATTAATCGAGTTCGATTAATCGGTTAATAATCTCATCATAAACATCTATTTCATCATCGAAAGATTTACGATCCTATAAAATAATTTCTTTTAAATTAAAAAATTATGTAGGATAAAGGGTAAGCGAGACAAGTTTGTGTCCAATGCCGAGACAAATATTGACCTCCTTTCGAAGTATTGAAAGGAACATGAAAGTTTTAGTGGACTCTAAAGTGCAAAGATGCACTCAACAACATCAACATTTGTATAACTCCTGGCCCGCAAGAGTATAAACTGTGAACGGCTAAAATAAATAAAATATCACCGCACTATAAATAAAAAACTCAAAATATAATAATTAATAATTAGTTTATCAAGCAATAAACTAATTTGTTGGTTGGTTGGTTGGGTGGGTGGGTGGTTGGTTAGTTGGTTGGGTGGGTGGGTGGTTGGTTGGTTGGTTGTTTGGTTGGGTGGTTGGTTGGTTGGTTGAATGTAATTAATCGAGTTCGATTAATCGGTTAATAATCTCATCATAAACATCTATTTCATCATCGAAAGATTTACGATCCTATAAAATAATTTCTTTTAAATTAAAAAATTATGTAGGATAAATGGGAAGCGAGACAAGTTTGTGTCCAATGACGAGACAAATATTGACCTCCTTTCGAAGTATTGAAAGGAACATGAAAGTTTTAGTGGACTCTAAAGTGCAAAGATGCACTCAACAACATTAACATTTGTATAACTCCTGGCCCGCAAGAGTATAAACTGTGAACGGCTAAAATAAATAAAATTTATTTTTTATTCTTCAATAGTTCAATCTCATAAATATTTTACCGCTAATAAACTAAATTAATAATAAATAAATAAAATGTCACCGCACTATAAATAAAAAACTCAAAATATAATAATTAATAATTAGTTTATCAAGCAATAAACTAATTGGTTGGTTGGTTGGGTGGTTGGTTGGTTGGTTGGGTGGTTGGTTGGTTGGTTGGTTGGTTGGGTGGTTGGTTGGTTGAATGTAATTAATCGAGTTCGATTAATCGGTTAATAATCTCATCATAAACATCTATTTCATCATCGAAAGATTTACGATCCTATAAAATAATTTCTTTTAAATTAAAAAATTATGTAGGATAAAGGGTAAGCGAGACAAGTTTGTGTCCAATGCCGAGACAAATATTGACCTCCTTTCGAAGTATTGAAAGGAACATGAAAGTTTTAGTGGACTCTAAAGTGCAAAGATGCACTCAACAACATCAACATTTGTATAACTCCTGGCCCGCAAGAGTATAAACTGTGAACGGCTAAAATAAATAAAATATCACCGCACTATAAATAAAAAACTCAAAATATAATAATTAATAATTAGTTTATCAAGCAATAAACTAATTGGTTGGTTGGTTGGTTGGGTGGGTGGGTGGTTGGTTAGTTGGTTGGGTGGGTGGGTGGTTGGTTGGTTGGTTGTTTGGTTGGGTGGTTGGTTGGTTGGTTGAATGTAATTAATCGAGTTCGATTAATCGGTTAATAATCTCATCATAAACATCTATTTCATCATCGAAAGATTTACGATCCTATAAAATAATTTCTTTTAAATTAAAAAATTATGTAGGATAAATGGGAAGCGAGACAAGTTTGTGTCCAATGACGAGACAAATATTGACCTCCTTTCGAAGTATTGAAAGGAACATGAAAGTTTTAGTGGACTCTAAAGTGCAAAGATGCACTCAACAACATTAACATTTGTATAACTCCTGGCCCGCAAGAGTATAAACTGTGAACGGCTAAAATAAATAAAATTTATTTTTTATTCTTCAATAGTTCAATCTCATAAATATTTTACCGCTAATAAACTAAATTAATAATAAATAAATAAAATGTCACCGCACTATAAATAAAAAACTCAAAATATAATAATTAATAATTAGTTTATCAAGCAATAAACTAATTGGTTGGTTGGTTGGGTGGGTGGTTGGTTGGTTGGTTGGTTGGTTGGGTGGGAGGGTGGTTGGTTGGTTGGTTGGGTGGTTGGTTGGTTGGTTGGTTGGTTGGGTGGTTGGTTGGTTGAATGTAATTAATCGAGTTCGATTAATCGGTTAATAATCTCATCATAAACATCTATTTCATCATCGAAAGATTTACGATCCTATAAAATAATTTCTTTTAAATTAAAAAATTATGTAGGATAAAGGGTAAGCGAGACAAGTTTGTGTCCAATGCCGAGACAAATATTGACCTCCTTTCGAAGTATTGAAAGGAACATGAAAGTTTTAGTGGACTCTAAAGTGCAAAGATGCACTCAACAACATCAACATTTGTATAACTCCTGGCCCGCAAGAGTATAAACTGTGAACGGCTAAAATAAATAAAATATCACCGCACTATAAATAAAAAACTCAAAATATAATAATTAATAATTAGTTTATCAAGCAATAAACTAATTGGTTGGTTGGTTGGTTGGGTGGGTGGGTGGTTGGTTAGTTGGTTGGGTGGGTGGGTGGTTGGTTGGTTGGTTGTTTGGTTGGGTGGTTGGTTGGTTGGTTGAATGTAATTAATCGAGTTCGATTAATCGGTTAATAATCTCATCATAAACATCTATTTCATCATCGAAAGATTTACGATCCTATAAAATAATTTCTTTTAAATTAAAAAATTATGTAGGATAAATGGGAAGCGAGACAAGTTTGTGTCCAATGACGAGACAAATATTGACCTCCTTTCGAAGTATTGAAAGGAACATGAAAGTTTTAGTGGACTCTAAAGTGCAAAGATGCACTCAACAACATTAACATTTGTATAACTCCTGGCCCGCAAGAGTATAAACTGTGAACGGCTAAAATAAATAAAATTTATATTTTATTCTTCAATAGTTCAATCTCATAAATATTTTACCGCTAATAAACTAAATTAATAATAAATAAATAAAATGTCACCGCACTATAAATAAAAAACTCAAAATATAATAATTAATAATTAGTTTATCAAGCAATAAACTAATTGGTTGGTTGGTTGGGTGGGTGGTTGGTTGGTTGGTTGGTTGGTTGGTTGGGTGGGAGGGTGGTTGGTTGGTTGGTTGGGTGGTTGGTTGGTTGGTTGGTTGGTTGGGTGGTTGGTTGGTTGAATGTAATTAATCGAGTTCGATTAATCGGTTAATAATCTCATCATAAACATCTATTTCATCATCGAAAGATTTACGATCCTATAAAATAATTTCTTTTAAATTAAAAAATTATGTAGGATAAAGGGTAAGCGAGACAAGTTTGTGTCCAATGCCCAGACAAATATTGACCTCCTTTCGAAGTATTGAAATGAACATGAAAGTTTTAGTGGACTCTAAAGTGCAAAGATGCACTCAACAACATCAACATTTGTATAACTCCTGGCCCGCAAGAGCATAAACTGTGAACGGCTAAAATAAATAAAATTTATTTTTTATTCTTCAATAGTTCAATCTCATAAATATTTTACCGCTAATAAACTAAATTAATAATAAATAAATAAAATATCACCGCACTATAAATAAAAAACTCAAAATATAATAATTAATAATTAGTTTATCAAGCAATAAACTAATTGGTTGGTTGGTTGGTTGGGTGGGTGGGTGGTTGGTTGGGTGGGTGGGTGGTTGGTTGGTTGGTTGGTTGGTTGGGTGGGAGGGTGGTTGGTTGGTTGGTTGGTTGGTTGGTTGGGTGGTTGGGTGGTTGGTTGGTTGGTTGGTTGGTTGGGTGGTTGGTTCGTTGAATGTAATTAATCGAGTTCGATTAATCGGTTAATAATCTCATCATAAACATCTATTTCATCATCGAAAGATTTACGATCCTATAAAATAATTTCTTTTAAATTAAAAAATGATATAGGATAAATGGTAAGCGAGACAAGTTTGTGTCCAATGCCCAGACAAATATTGACATCCTTTCGAAGTATTGAAAGGAACATGAAAGTTTTAGTGGACTCTAAAGTGCAAAGATGCACTCAACAACATCAACATTTGTATAACTCCTGGCCCGCAAGAGTATAAACTGTGAACGGCTAAAATAAATAAAATTTATTTTTTATTCTTCAATAGTTCAATCTCATAAATATTTTACCGCTAATAAACTAAATTAATAATAAATAAATAAAATATCACCGCACTATAAATAAAAAACTCAAAATATAATAATTAATAATTAGTTTATCAAGCAATAAACTAATTGGTTGTTGGTTGGTTGGGTGGGTGGTTGGTTGGTTGGTTGGGTGGTTGGTTGGTTGGTTGGTTGGTTGGGTGGTTGGTTGGTTGAATGTAATTAATCGAGTTCGATTAATCGGTTAATAATCTCATCATAAACATCTATTTCATCATCGAAAGATTTATGATCCTATAAAATAATTTCTTTTAAATTAAAAAATTATATAGGATAAATGGTAAGCGAGACAAGTTTGTGTCCAATGCCCAGACAAATATTGACCTCCTTTCGAAGTATTGAAAGGAACATGAAAGTTTTAGTGGACTCTAAAGTGCAAAGATGCACTCAACAACATCAACATTTGTATAACTCCTGGCCCGCAAGAGTATAAACTGTGAACGGCTAAAATAAATAAAATTTATTTTTTATTCTTCAATAGTTCAATCTCATAAATATATTACCGCTAATAAACTAAATTAATAATAAATAAATAAAATATCACCGCATTATAAATAAAAAACTCAAAATATAATAATTAATAATTAGTTTATCAAGCAATAAACTAATTGGTTGGTTGGTTGGTTGGTTGGTTAGTTGGTTGGGTGGGTGGGTGGTTGGTTAGTTGGTTGGTTGGGTGGGTGGGTGGTTGGTTGGTTGGTTGGGTGGGTGGGTCGGTGGTTGGTTGGTTGGTTGGTTGGTTGGTTGGGTGGTTGGTTGGTTGGTTGAATGTAATTAATCGAGTTCGATTAATCGGTTAATAATCTCATCATAAACATCTATTTCATCATCGAAAGATTTACGATCCTATAAAATAATTTCTTTTAAATTAAAAAATTATGTAGGATAAATGGTAAGCGAGACAAGTTTGTGTCCAATGCCCATACAAATATTGACCTCCTTTCGAAGTATTGAAAGGAACATGAAAGTTTTAGTGGACTCTAAAGTGCAAAGATGCACTCAACAACATCAACATTTGTATAACTCCTGGCCCGCAAGAGTATAAACTGTGAACGGCTAAAATAAATAAAATTTATTTTTTATTCTTCAATAGTTCAATCTCATAAATATTTTACCGCTAATAAACTAAATTAATAATAAATAAATAAAATATCACCGCGCTATAAATAAAAAACTCAAAATATAATAATTAATAATTAGTTTATCAAGAAATAAACTAATTGGTTGGTTGGTTGGGTGGGTGGTTGGTTGGTTGGTTGGGTAGGTGGGTGGGTGGTTGGTTGGTTGGTTGGTTGGTTGGGTGGTTGGTTGGTCGGTTGAATGTAATTAATCGAGTTCGATTAATCGGTTAATAATCCCATCATAAAAATCTATTTCATCATCGAAAGATTTACGATCCTATAAAATAATTTCTTTTAAATTAAAAAATTATGTAGGATAAATGGTAAGCGAGACAAGTTTGTGTCCAATGCCCAGACAAATATTGACCTTCTTTCGAAGTATTGAAAGGAACATGAAAGTTGTAGTGGACTCTAAAGTGCAAAGATGCACTCAACAACATCAACATTTGTATAACTCCTGGCCCGCAAGAGTATAAACTGTGAACGGCTAAAATAAATAAAATATCACCGCACTATAAATAAAAAACTCAAAATATAATAATTAATAATTAGTTTATCAAGCAATAAACTAATTGGTTGGTTGGTTGGTTGGGTGGGTGTGTGGTTGGTTAGTTGGTTGGGTGGGTGGGTGGTTGGTTGGTTGGTTGGTTGTTTGGTTGGGTGGTTGGTTGGTTGGTTGAATGTAATTAATCGAGTTCGATTAATCGGTTAATAATCTCATCATAAACATCTATTTCATCATCGAAAGATTTACGATCCTATAAAATAATTTCTTTTAAATTAAAAAATTATGTAGGATAAATGGGAAGCGAGACAAGTTTGTGTCCAATGACGAGACAAATATTGACCTCCTTTCGAAGTATTGAAAGGAACATGAAAGTTTTAGTGGACTCTAAAGTGCAAAGATGCACTCAACAACATTAACATTTGTATAACTCCTGGCCCGCAAGAGTATAAACTGTGAACGGCTAAAATAAATAAAATTTATTTTTTATTCTTCAATAGTTCAATCTCATAAATATTTTACCGCTAATAAACTAAATTAATAATAAATAAATAAAATGTCACCGCACTATAAATAAAAAACTCAAAATATAATAATTAATAATTAGTTTATCAAGCAATAAACTAATTGGTTGGTTGGTTGGGTGGGTGGTTGGTTGGTTGGTTGGTTGGTTGGGTGGGAGGGTGGTTGGTTGGTTGGTTGGGTGGTTGGTTGGTTGGTTGGTTGGGTGGTTGGTTGGTTGAATGTAATTAATCGAGTTCGATTAATCGGTTAATAATCTCATCATAAACATCTATTTCATCATCGAAAGATTTACGATCCTATAAAATAATTTCTTTTAAATTAAAAAATTATGTAGGATAAAGGGTAAGCGAGACAAGTTTGTGTCCAATGCCCAGACAAATATTGACCTCCTTTCGAAGTATTGAAAGGAACATGAAAGTTTTAGTGGACTCTAAAGTGCAAAGATGCACTCAACAACATCAACATTTGTATAACTCCTGGCCCGCAAGAGTATAAACTGTGAACGGCTAAAATAAATAAAATATCACCGCACTATAAATAAAAAACTCAAAATATAATAATTAATAATTAGTTTATCAAGCAATAAACTAATTGGTTGGTTGGTTGGTTGGGTGGGTGGGTGGTTGGTTAGTTGGTTGGGTGGGTGGGTGGTTGGTTGGTTGGTTGGTTGGTTGGGTGGTTGGTTGGTCGGTTGAATGTAATTAATCGAGTTCGATTAATCGGTTAATAATCCCATCATAAAAATCTATTTCATCATCGAAAGATTTACGATCCTATAAAATAATTTCTTTTAAATTAAAAAATTATGTAGGATAAATGGTAAGCGAGACAAGTTTGTGTCCAATGCCCAGACAAATATTGACCTTCTTTCGAAGTATTGAAAGGAACATGAAAGTTATAGTGGACTCTAAAGTGCAAAGATGCACTCAACAACATCAACATTTGTATAACTCCTGGCCCGCAAGAGTATAAACTGTGAACGGCAAAAATAAATAAAATATCACCGCACTATAAATAAAAAACTCAAAATATAATAATTAATAATTAGTTTATCAAGCAATAAACTAATTGGTTGGTTGGTTGGTTGGGTGGGTGTGTGGTTGGTTAGTTGGTTGGGTGGGTGGGTGGTTGGTTGGTTGGTTGGTTGTTTGGTTGGGTGGTTGGTTGGTTGGTTGAATGTAATTAATCGAGTTCGATTAATCGGTTAATAATCTCATCATAAACATCTATTTCATCATCGAAAGATTTACGATCCTATAAAATAATTTCTTTTAAATTAAAAAATTATGTAGGATAAATGGGAAGCGAGACAAGTTTGTGTCCAATGACGAGACAAATATTGACCTCCTTTCGAAGTATTGAAAGGAACATGAAAGTTTTAGTGGACTCTAAAGTGCAAAGATGCACTCAACAACATTAACATTTGTATAACTCCTGGCCCGCAAGAGTATAAACTGTGAACGGCTAAAATAAATAAAATTTATTTTTTATTCTTCAATAGTTCAATCTCATAAATATTTTACCGCTAATAAACTAAATTAATAATAAATAAATAAAATGTCACCGCACTATAAATAAAAAACTCAAAATATAATAATTAATAATTAGTTTATCAAGCAATAAACTAATTGGTTGGTTGGTTGGGTGGGTGGTTGGTTGGTTGGTTGGTTGGTTGGGTGGGAGGGTGGTTGGTTGGTTGGTTGGGTGGTTGGTTGGTTGGTTGGTTGGTTGGGTGGTTGGTTGGTTGAATGTAATTAATCGAGTTCGATTAATCGGTTAATAATCTCATCATAAACATCTATTTCATCATCGAAAGATTTACGATCCTATAAAATAATTTCTTTTAAATTAAAAAATTATGTAGGATAAAGGGTAAGCGAGACAAGTTTGTGTCCAATGCCGAGACAAATATTGACCTCCTTTCAAAGTATTGAAAGGAACATGAAAGTTTTAGTGGACTCTAAAGTGCAAAGATGCACTCAACAACATCAACATTTGTATAACTCCTGGCCCGCAAGAGTATAAACTGTGAACGGCTAAAATAAATAAAATATCACCGCACTATAAATAAAAAACTCAAAATATAATAATTAATAATTAGTTTATCAAGCAATAAACTAATTGGTTGGTTGGTTGGTTGGGTGGGTGGGTGGTTGGTTAGTTGGTTGGGTGGGTGGGTGGTTGGTTGGTTGGTTGGTTGGTTGGGTGGTTGGTTGGTCGGTTGAATGTAATTAATCGAGTTCGATTAATCGGTTAATAATCCCATCATAAAAATCTATTTCATCATCGAAAGATTTACGATCCTATAAAATAATTTCTTTTAAATTAAAAAATTATGTAGGATAAATGGTAAGCGAGACAAGTTTGTGTCCAATGCCCAGACAAATATTGACCTTCTTTCGAAGTATTGAAAGGAACATGAAAGTTGTAGTGGACTCTAAAGTGCAAAGATGCACTCAACAACATCAACATTTGTATAACTCCTGGCCCGCAAGAGTATAAACTGTGAACGGCAAAAATAAATAAAATATCACCGCACTATAAATAAAAAACTCAAAATATAATAATTAATAATTAGTTTATCAAGCAATAAACTAATTGGTTGGTTGGTTGGTTGGGTGGGTGTGTGGTTGGTTAGTTGGTTGGGTGGGTGGGTGGTTGGTTGGTTGGTTGGTTGTTTGGTTGGGTGGTTGGTTGGTTGGTTGAATGTAATTAATCGAGTTCGATTAATCGGTTAATAATCTCATCATAAACATCTATTTCATCATCGAAAGATTTACGATCCTATAAAATAATTTCTTTTAAATTAAAAAATTATGTAGGATAAATGGGAAGCGAGACAAGTTTGTGTCCAATGACGAGACAAATATTGACCTCCTTTCGAAGTATTGAAAGGAACATGAAAGTTTTAGTGGACTCTAAAGTGCAAAGATGCACTCAACAACATTAACATTTGTATAACTCCTGGCCCGCAAGAGTATAAACTGTGAACGGCTAAAATAAATAAAATTTATTTTTTATTCTTCAATAGTTCAATCTCATAAATATTTTACCGCTAATAAACTAAATTAATAATAAATAAATAAAATGTCACCGCACTATAAATAAAAAACTCAAAATATAATAATTAATAATTAGTTTATCAAGCAATAAACTAATTGGTTGGTTGGTTGGGTGGGTGGTTGGTTGGTTGGTTGGTTGGTTGGGTGGGAGGGTGGTTGGTTGGTTGGTTGGGTGGTTGGTTGGTTGGTTGGTTGGTTGGGTGGTTGGTTGGTTGAATGTAATTAATCGAGTTCGATTAATCGGTTAATAATCTCATCATAAACATCTATTTCATCATCGAAAGATTTACAATCCTATAAAATAATTTCTTTTAAATTAAAAAATTATGTAGGATAAAGGGTAAGCGAGACAAGTTTGTGTCCAATGCCGAGACAAATATTGACCTCCTTTCGAAGTATTGAAAGGAACATGAAAGTTTTAGTGGACTCTAAAGTGCAAAGATGCACTCAACAACATCAACATTTGTATAACTCCTGGCCCGCAAGAGTATAAACTGTGAACGGCTAAAATAAATAAAATATCACCGCACTATAAATAAAAAACTCAAAATATAATAATTAATAATTAGTTTATCAAGCAATAAACTAATTGGTTGTTTGGTTGGTTGGGTGGGTGGGTGGTTGGTTAGTTGGTTGGGTGGGTGGGTGGTTGGTTGGTTGGTTGTTTGGTTGGGTGGTTGGTTGGTTGGTTGAATGTAATTAATCGAGTTCGATTAATCGGTTAATAATCTCATCATAAACATCTATTTCATCATCGAAAGATTTACGATCCTATAAAATAATTTCTTTTAAATTAAAAAATTATGTAGGATAAATGGGAAGCGAGACAAGTTTGTGTCCAATGACGAGACAAATATTGACCTCCTTTCGAAGTATTGAAAGGAACATGAAAGTTTTAGTGGACTCTAAAGTGCAAAGATGCACTCAACAACATTAACATTTGTATAACTCCTGGCCCGCAAGAGTATAAACTGTGAACGGCTAAAATAAATAAAATTTATTTTTTATTCTTCAATAGTTCAATCTCATAAATATTTTACCGCTAATAAACTAAATTAATAATAAATAAATAAAATGTCACCGCACTATAAATAAAAAACTCAAAATATAATAATTAATAATTAGTTTATCAAGCAATAAACTAATTGGTTGGTTGGTTGGGTGGTTGGTTGGTTGGTTGGTTGGTTGGGTGGGAGGGTGGTTGGTTGGTTGGTTGGGTGGTTGGTTGGTTGGGTGGTTGGTTGGTTGGTTGGTTGGTTGGGTGGTTGGTTGGTTGAATGTAATTAATCGAGTTCGATTAATCGGTTAATAATCTCATCATAAACATCTATTTCATCATCGAAAGATTTACGATCCTATAAAATAATTTCTTTTAAATTAAAAAATTATGTAGGATAAAGGGTAAGCGAGACAAGTTTGTGTCCAATGCCCAGACAAATATTGACCTCCTTTCGAAGTATTGAAATGAACATGAAAGTTTTAGTGGACTCTAAAGTGCAAAGATGCACTCAACAACATCAACATTTGTATAACTCCTGGCCCGCAAGAGCATAAACTGTGAACGGCTAAAATAAATAAAATTTATTTTTTATTCTTCAATAGTTCAATCTCATAAATATTTTACCGCTAATAAACTAAATTAATAATAAATAAATAAAATATCACCGCACTATAAATAAAAAACTCAAAATATAATAATTAATAATTAGTTTATCAAGCAATAAACTAATTGGTTGGTTGGTTGGTTGGGTGGGTGGGTGGTTGGTTGGGTGGGTGGGTGGTTGGTTGGTTGGTTGGTTGGTTGGGTGGGAGGGTGGTTGGTTGGTTGGTTGGGTGGTTGGGTGGTTGGTTGGTTGGTTGGTTGGGTGGGTGGTTGGTTGGTTGAATGTAATTAATCGAGTTCGACTAATCGGTTAATAATCTCATCATAAACATCTATTTCATCATCGAAAGATTTACGATCCTATAAAATAATTTCTTTTAAATTAAAAAATTATATAGGATAAATGGTAAGCGAGACAAGTTTGTGTCCAATGCCCAGACAAATATTGACATCCTTTCGAAGTATTGAAAGGAACATGAAAGTTTTAGTGGACTCTAAAGTGCAAAAATGCACTCAACAACATCAACATTTGTATAACTCCTGGCCCGCAAGAGTATAAACTGTGAACGGCTAAAATAAATAAAATTTATTTTTTATTCTTCAATAGTTCAATCTCATAAATATTTTACCGCTAATAAACTAAATTAATAATAAATAAATAAAATATCACCGCACTATAAATAAAAAACTCAAAATATAATAATTAATAATTAGTTTATCAAGCAATAAACTAATTGGTTGTTGGTTGGTTGGGTGGGTGGTTGGTTGGTTGGGTGGGTGGTTGGTTGGTTGGTTGGGTGGTTGGTTGGTTGAATGTAATTAATCGAGTTCGATTAATCGGTTAATAATCTCATCATAAACATCTATTTCATCATCGAAAGATTTATGATCCTATAAAATAATTTCTTTTAAATTAAAAAATTATATAGGATAAATGGTAAGCGAGACAAGTTTGTGTCCAATGCCCAGACAAATATTGACCTCCTTTCGAAGTATTGAAAGGAACATGAAAGTTTTAGTGGACTCTAAAGTGCAAAGATGCACTCAACAACATCAACATTTGTATAACTCCTGGCCCGCAAGAGTATAAACTGTGAACGGCTAAAATAAATAAAATTTATTTTTTATTCTTCAATAGTTCAATCTCATAAATATATTACCGCTAATAAACTAAATTAATAATAAATAAATAAAATATCACCGCATTATAAATAAAAAACTCAAAATATAATAATTAATAATTAGTTTATCAAGCAATAAACTAATTGGTTGGTTGGTTGGTTGGTTGGTTAGTTGGTTGGGTGGGTGGGTGGTTGGTTAGTTGGTTGGTTGGGTGGGTGGGTGGTTGGTTGGTTGGTTGGTTGGGTGGGTGGGTCGGTGGTTGGTTGGTTGGTTGGTTGGTTGGTTGGGTGGTTGGTTGGTTGGTTGAATGTAATTAATCGAGTTCGATTAATCGGTTAATAATCTCATCATAAACATCTATTTCATCATCGAAAGATTTACGATCCTATAAAATAATTTCTTTTAAATTAAAAAATTATGTAGGATAAATGGTAAGCGAGACAAGTTTGTGTCCAATGCCCATACAAATATTGACCTCCTTTCGAAGTATTGAAAGGAACATGAAAGTTTTAGTGGACTCTAAAGTGCAAAGATGCACTCAACAACATCAACATTTGTATAACTCCTGGCCCGCAAGAGTATAAACTGTGAACGGCTAAAATAAATAAAATTTATTTTTTATTCTTCAATAGTTCAATCTCATAAATATTTTACCGCTAATAAACTAAATTAATAATAAATAAATAAAATATCACCGCGCTATAAATAAAAAACTCAAAATATAATAATTAATAATTAGTTTATCAAGAAATAAACTAATTGGTTGGTTGGTTGGGTGGGTGGTTGGTTGGTTGGTTGGGTAGGTGGGTGGGTGGTTGGTTGGTTGGTTGGTTGGTTGGGTGGTTGGTTGGTCGGTTGAATGTAATTAATCGAGTTCGATTAATCGGTTAATAATCCCATCATAAAAATCTATTTCATCATCGAAAGATTTACGATCCTATAAAATAATTTCTTTTAAATTAAAAAATTATGTAGGATAAATGGTAAGCGAGACAAGTTTGTGTCCAATGCCCAGACAAATATTGACCTTCTTTCGAAGTATTGAAAGGAACATGAAAGTTGTAGTGGACTCTAAAGTGCAAAGATGCACTCAACAACATCAACATTTGTATAACTCCTGGCCCGCAAGAGTATAAACTGTGAACGGCTAAAATAAATAAAATATCACCGCACTATAAATAAAAAACTCAAAATATAATAATTAATAATTAGTTTATCAAGCAATAAACTAATTGGTTGGTTGGTTGGTTGGGTGGGTGTGTGGTTGGTTAGTTGGTTGGGTGGGTGGGTGGTTGGTTGGTTGGTTGTTTGGTTGGGTGGTTGGTTGGTTGGTTGAATGTAATTAATCGAGTTCGATTAATCAGTTAATAATCTCATCATAAACATCTATTTCATCATCGAAAGATTTACAATCCTATAAAATAATTTCTTTTAAATTAAAAAATTATGTAGGATAAAGGGTAAGCGAGACAAGTTTGTGTCCAATGCCGAGACAAATATTGACCTCCTTTCGAAGTATTGAAAGGAACATGAAAGTTTTAGTGGACTCTAAAGTGCAAAGATGCACTCAACAACATCAACATTTGTATAACTCCTGGCCCGCAAGAGTATAAACTGTGAACGGCTAAAATAAATAAAATATCACCGCACTATAAATAAAAAACTCAAAATATAATAATTAATAATTAGTTTATCAAGCAATAAACTAATTGGTTGTTTGGTTGGTTGGGTGGGTGGGTGGTTGGTTAGTTGGTTGGGTGGGTGGGTGGTTGGTTGGTTGGTTGTTTGGTTGGGTGGTTGGTTGGTTGGTTGAATGTAATTAATCGAGTTCGATTAATCGGTTAATAATCTCATCATAAACATCTATTTCATCATCGAAAGATTTACGATCCTATAAAATAATTTCTTTTAAATTAAAAAATTATGTAGGATAAATGGGAAGCGAGACAAGTTTGTGTCCAATGACGAGACAAATATTGACCTCCTTTCGAAGTATTGAAAGGAACATGAAAGTTTTAGTGGACTCTAAAGTGCAAAGATGCACTCAACAACATTAACATTTGTATAACTCCTGGCCCGCAAGAGTATAAACTGTGAACGGCTAAAATAAATAAAATTTATTTTTTATTCTTCAATAGTTCAATCTCATAAATATTTTACCGCTAATAAACTAAATTAATAATAAATAAATAAAATGTCACCGCACTATAAATAAAAAACTCAAAATATAATAATTAATAATTAGTTTATCAAGCAATAAACTAATTGGTTGGTTGGTTGGGTGGGTGGTTGGTTGGTTGGTTGGTTGGTTGGGTGGGAGGGTGGTTGGTTGGTTGGTTGGGTGGTTGGTTGGTTGGTTGGTTGGTTGGGTGGTTGGTTGGTTGAATGTAATTAATCGAGTTCGATTAATCGGTTAATAATCTCATCATAAACATCTATTTCATCATCGAAAGATTTACGATCCTATAAAATAATTTCTTTTAAATTAAAAAATTATGTAGGATAAAGGGTAAGCGAGACAAGTTTGTGTCCAATGCCGAGACAAATATTGACCTCCTTTCGAAGTATTGAAAGGAACATGAAAGTTTTAGTGGACTCTAAAGTGCAAAGATGCACTCAACAACATCAACATTTGTATAACTCCTGGCCCGCAAGAGTATAAACTGTGAACGGCTAAAATAAATAAAATATCACCGCACTATAAATAAAAAACTCAAAATATAATAATTAATAATTAGTTTATCAAGCAATAAACTAATTGGTTGGTTGGTTGGTTGGGTGGGTGGGTGGTTGGTTAGTTGGTTGAGTGGGTGGGTGGTTGGTTGGTTGGTTGTTTGGTTGGGTGGTTGGTTGGTTGGTTGAATGTAATTAATCGAGTTCGATTAATCGGTTAATAATCTCATCATAAACATCTATTTCATCATCGAAAGATTTACGATCCTATAAAATAATTTCTTTTAAATTAAAAAATTATGTAGGATAAATGGGAAGCGAGACAAGTTTGTGTCCAATGACGAGACAAATATTGACCTCCTTTCGAAGTATTGAAAGGAACATGAAAGTTTTAGTGGACTCTAAAGTGCAAAGATGCACTCAACAACATTAACATTTGTATAACTCCTGGCCCGCAAGAGTATAAACTGTGAACGGCTAAAATAAATAAAATTTATTTTTTATTCTTCAATAGTTCAATCTCATAAATATTTTACCGCTAATAAACTAAATTAATAATAAATAAATAAAATGTCACCGCACTATAAATAAAAAACTCAAAATATAATAATTAATAATTAGTTTATCAAGCAATAAACTAATTGGTTGGTTGGTTGGGTGGGTGGTTGGTTGGTTGGTTGGTTGGTTGGGTGGGACGGTGGTTGGTTGGTTGGTTGGGTGGTTGGTTGGTTGGTTGGTTGGTTGGGTGGTTGGTTGGTTGAATGTAATTAATCGAGTTCGATTAATCGGTTAATAATCTCATCATAAACATCTATTTCATCATCGAAAGATTTACGATCCTATAAAATAATTTCTTTTAAATTAAAAAATTATGTAGGATAAAGGGTAAGCGAGACAAGTTTGTGTCCAATGCCCAGACAAATATTGACCTCCTTTCGAAGTATTGAAAGGAACATGAAAGTTTTAGTGGACTCTAAAGTGCAAAGATGCACTCAACAACATCAACATTTGTATAACTCCTGGCCCGCAAGAGTATAAACTGTGAACGGCTAAAATAAATAAAATATCACCGCACTATAAATAAAAAACTCAAAATATAATAATTAATAATTAGTTTATCAAGCAATAAACTAATTGGTTGGTTGGTTGGTTGGGTGGGTGGGTGGTTGGTTAGTTGGTTGGGTGGGTGGGTGGTTGGTTGGTTGGTTGGTTGTTTGGTTGGGTGGTTGGTTGGTTGGTTGAATGTAATTAATCGAGTTCGATTAATCGGTTAATAATCTCATCATAAACATCTATTTCATCATCGAAAGATTTACGATCCTATAAAATAATTTCTTTTAAATTAAAAAATTATGTAGGATAAATGGTAAGCGAGACAAATTTTTTTCCAATGCCCAGACAAATATTGACCTCCTTTCGAAGTATTGAAAGGAACATGAAAGTTTAAGTGGACTCTAAAGTGCAAAGATGCACTCAACAACATAACCATTTGTATAACTCCTGGCCCGCAAGAGTATAAACTGTGAACGGCTAAAATAAATAAAATTTATTTTTTATTCTTCAATAGTTCAATCTCATAAATATTTTACCGCTAATAAACTAAATTAATAATAAATAAATAAAATATCACCGCACTATAAATAAAAAACTCAAAATATAATAATTAATAATTAGTTTATCAAGCAATAAACTAATTGGTTGGTTGGTTGGTTGGTTGGTTGGGTGGGTGGGAGGTTGGTTGGTTGGTTGGTTGGGTGGTTGGTTGGTTGGTTGGTTGGTTGGTTGGGTGGTTGGTTGGTTGAATGTAATTAATCGAGTTCGATTAATCGGTTAATAATCTCATCATAAACATCTATTTCATCATCGAAAGATTTACGATCCTATAAAATAATTTCTTTTAAATAAAAAAATTATATAGGATAAATGGTAAGCGAGACAAGTTTGTGTCCAATGCCCAGACAAATATTGACCTCCTTTCGAAGTATTGAAAGGAACATGAAAGTTTTAGTGGACTCTAAAGTGCAAAGATGCACTCAACAACATCAACATTTGTATAACTCCTGGCCCGCAAGAGTATAAACTGTGAACGGCTAAAATAAATAAAATTTATTTTTTATTCTTCAATAGTTCAATCTCATAAATATTTTACCACTAATAAACTAAATTAATAATAAATAAATAAAATATCACCGCACTATAAATAAAAAACTCAAAATATAATAATTAATAATTAGTTTATCAAGCAATAAACTAATTGGTTGGTTGGTTGGTTGGGTGGGTGGTTGGTTGGTTGGTTGGTTGGTTGGTTGGTTGGGTGGGAGGGTGGTTGGTCGGTTGGTTGGTTGGTTCGGTGGTTGGTTGGTTGGTTGGTTGGTTGGTTGGTTGGGTGGTTGGTTGGTTGAATGTAATTAATCGAGTTCGATTAATCAGTTAATAATCTCATCATAAACATCTATTTCATCATCGAAAGATTTATGATCCTATAAAATAATTTCTTTTAAATTAAAAAATTATATAGGATAAATGGTAAGCGAGACAAGTTTGTGTCCAATGCCCAGACAAATATTGACCTCCTTTCGAAGTATTGAAAGGAACATGAAAGTTTTAGTGGACTCTAAAGTGCAAAGATGCACTCAACAACATCAACATTTGTATAACTCCTGGCCCGCAAGAGTATAAACTGTGAACGGCTAAAATAAATAAAATTTATTTTTTATTCTTCAATAGTTCAATCTCATAAATATATTACCGCTAATAAACTAAATTAATAATAAATAAATAAAATATCACCGCACTATAAATAAAAAACTCAAAATATAATAATTAATAATTAGTTTATCAAGCAATAAACTAATTGGTTGGTTGGTTGGTTGGTTGGTTAGTTGGTTGGGTGGGTGGGTGGTTGGTTAGTTGGTTGGTTGGGTGGGTGGGTGGTTGGTTGGTTGGTTGGTTGGTTGGGTGGGTGGGTCGGTGGTTGGTTGGTTGGTTGGTTGGTTGGTTGGGTGGTTGGTTGGTTGGTTGAATGTAATTAATCGAGTTCGATTAATCGGTTAATAATCTCATCATAAACATCTATTTCGTCATCGAAAGATTTACGATCCTATAAAATAATTTCTTTTAAATTAAAAAATTATGTAGGATAAATGGTAAGCGAGACAAGTTTGTGTCCAATGCCCATACAAATATTGACCTCCTTTCGAAGTATTGAAAGGAACATGAAAGTTTTAGTGGACTCTAAAGTGCAAAGATGCACTCAACAACATCAACATTTGTATAACTCCTGGCCCGCAAGAGTATAAACTGTGAACGGCTAAAATAAATAAAATTTATTTTTTATTCTTCAATAGTTCAATCTCATAAATATTTTATCGCTAATAAACTAAATTAATAATAAATAAATAAAATATCACCGCGATATAAATAAAAAACTCAAAATATAATAATTAATAATTAGTTTATCAAGCAATAAACTAATTGGTTGGTTGGTTGGTTGGTTGGGTGGGTGGTTGGTTGGTTGGTTGGGTAGGTGGGTGGGTGGTTGGTTGGTTGGTTGGTTGGGTGGTTGGTTGGTCGGTTGAATGTAATTAATCGAGTTCGATTAATCGGTTAATAATCCCATCATAAACATCTATTTCATCATCGAAAGATTTACGATCCTATAAAATAATTTCTTTTAAATTAAAAAATTATGTACGATAAATGGTAAGCGAGACAAGTTTGTGTCCAATGCCCAGACAAATATTGACCTCCTTTCGAAGTATTGAAAGGAACATGAAAGTTTTAGTGGACTCTAAAGTGCAAAGATGCACTCAACAACATCAACATTTGTATAACTCCTGGCCCGCAAGAGTATAAACTGTGAACGGCTAAAATAAATAAAATATCACTGCACTATAAATAAAAAACTCAAAATATAATAATTAATAATTAGTTTATCAAGCAATAAACTAATTGGTTGGTTGGTTGGTTGGGTGGGTGTGTGGTTGGTTAGTTGGTTGGGTGGGTGGGTGGTTGGTTGGTTGGTTGGTTGGGTGGTTGGTTGGTTGGTTGAATGTAATTAATCGAGTTCGATTAATCGGTTAATAATCTCATCATAAACATCTATTTCATCATCGAAAGATTTACGATCCTATAAAATAATTTCTTTTAAATTAAAAAATTATGTAGGATAAATGGGAAGCGAGACAAGTTTGTGTCCAATGACGAGACAAATATTGACCTCCTTTCGAAGTATTGAAAGGAACATGAAAGTTTTAGTGGACTCTAAAGTGCAAAGATGCACTCAACAACATCAACATTTGTATAACTCCTGGCCCGCAAGAGTATAAACTGTGAACGGCTAAAATAAATAAAATTTATTTTTTATTCTTCAATAGTTCAATCTCATAAATATTTTACCGCTAATAAACTAAATTAATAATAAATAAATAAAATATCACCGCACTATAAATAAAAAACTAAAAATATAATAATTAATACTTAGTTTATCAAGCAATAAACTAATTGGTTGGTTGGTTGGGTGGGTGGGTGGGTGGGTGGGTGGTTGGTTGGTTGGTTGGTTGGGTGGGTGGGAGGGTGGTTGGTTGGTTGGTTGGGTGGGAGGGTGGTTGGTTGGTTGGTTGGTTGGTTGGGTGGTTGGTTGGTTGGTTGGTTGGTTTGGTTGGTTGGGTGGTTGGTTGGGTGGTTGGGTGGTTGGGTGGTTGGTTGGTTGGTTGGTTGGTTGGGTGGTTGGTTGGTTGAATGTAATTAATCAAGTTCGATTAATCGGTTAATAATCTCATCATAAACATCTATTTCATCATCGAAAGATTTACGATCCTATAAAATAATTTCTTTTAAATTAAAAAATTATATAGGATAAATGGTAAGCGAGACAAGTTTGTGTCCAATGCCCATAAAAATATTGACCTCCTTTCGAAGTATTGAAAGGAACATGAAAGTTTTAGTGGACTCTAAAGTGCAAAGATGCACTCAACAACATCAACATTTGTATAACTCCTGGCCCGCAAGAGTATAAACTGTGAACGGCTAAAATAAATAAAATTTATTTTTTATTCTTCAATAGTTCAATCTCATAAATATTTTACCGCTAATAAACTAAATTAATAATAAATAAATAAAATATCACCGCACTATAAATAAAAAACTCAAAATATAATAATTAATAATTAGTTTATCAAGCAATAAACTAATTGGTTGGTTGGTTGGTTGGTTGGTTGGTTAGTTGGTTGGGTGGGTGGGTGGTTGGTTAGTTGGTTGGTTGGGTGGGTGGCTGGTTGGTTGGTTGGTTGGTTGGGTGGGTGGGTCGGTGGTTGGTTGGTTGGTTGGTTGGTTGGTTGGTTGGGTGGTTGGTTGGTTGGTTGAATGTAATTAATCGAGTTCGATTAATCGGTTAATAATCTCATCATAAGCATCTATTTCATCATCGAAAGATTTACGATCCTATAAAATAATTTCTTTTAAATTAAAAAATTATGTAGGATAAATGGTAAGCGAGACAAGTTTGTGTCCAATGCCCATACAAATATTGACCTCCTTTCGAAGTATTGAAAGGAACATGAAAGTTTTAGTGGACTCTAAAGTGCAAAGATGCACTCAACAACATCAACATTTGTATAACTCCTGGCCCGCAAGAGTATAAACTGTGAACGGCTAAAATAAATAAAATTTATTTTTTATTCTTCAATAGTTCAATCTCATAAATATTTTACCGCTAATAAACTAAATTAATAATAAATAAATAAAATATCACCGCGATATAAATAAAAAACTCAAAATATAATAATTAATAATTAGTTTATCAAGCAATAAACTAATTGGTTGGTTGGTTGGTTGGGTGGGTGGTTGGTTGGTTGGTTGGTTGGGTAGGTGGGTGGGTGGTTGGTTGGTTGGTTGGTTGGTTGGGTGGTTGGTTGGTCGGTTGAATGTAATTAATCGAGTTCGATTAATCGGTTAATAATCCCATCATAAACATCTATTTCATCATCGAAAGATTTACGATCCTATAAAATAATTTCTTTTAAATTAAAAAATTATGTACGATAAATGGTAAGCGAGACAAGTTTGTGTCTAATGCCCAGACAAATATTGACCTCCTTTCGAAGTATTGAAAGGAACATGAAAGTTTTAGTGGACTCTAAAGTGCAAAGATGCACTCAACAACATCAACATTTGTATAACTCCTGGCCCGCAAGAGTATAAACTGTGAACCGCTAAAATAAATAAAATATCACCGCACTATAAATAAAAAACTCAAAATATAATAATTAATAATTAGTTTATCAAGCAATAAACTAATTGGTTGGTTGGTTGGTTGGGTGGGTGTGTGGTTGGTTAGTTGGTTGGGTGGGTGGGTGGTTGGTTGGTTGGTTGGTTGTTTGGTTGGGTGGTTGGTTGGTTGAATGTAATTAATCGAGTTCGATTAATCGGTTAATAATCTCATCATAAACATCTATTTCATCATCGAAAGATTTACGATCCTATAAAATAATTTCTTTTAAATTAAAAAATTATGTAGGATAAATGGGAAGCGAGACAAGTTTGTGTCCAATGACGAGACAAATATTGACCTCCTTTCGAAGTATTGAAAGGAACATGAAAGTTGTAGTGGACTCTAAAGTGCAAAGATGCACTCAACAACATCAACATTTGTATAACTCCTGGCCCGCAAGAGTATAAACTGTGAACGGCTAAAATAAATAAAATTTATTTTTTATTCTTCAATAGTTCAATCTCATAAATATTTTACCGCTAATAAACTAAATTAATAATAAATAAATAAAATATCACCGCACTATAAATAAAAAACTCAAAATATAATAATTAATAATTAGTTTATCAAGCAATAAACTAATTGGTTGGTTGGTTGGTTGGTTGGGTGGGTGGGTGGTTGGTTGGTTGGTTGGTTGGTTGGGTGGGAGGGTGGTTGGTTGGTTGGTTGGTTGGTTGGGTGGTTGGTTGGTTGGTTGGTTGGTTTGGTGGTTGGTTAGTTGAATGTAATTAATCGAGTTCGATTAATCGGTTAATAATCTCATCATAAACATCTATTTCATCATCGAAAGATTTACGATCCTATAAAATAATTTCTTTTAAATTAAACAATTATGTAGGATAAAGGGTAAGCGAGACAAGTTTGTGTCCAATGCCCAGACAAATATTGACCTCCTTTCGAAGTATTGAAAGGAACATGAAAGTTTTAGTGGACTCTAAAGTGCAAAGATGCACTCAACAACATCAACATTTGTATAACTCCTGGCCCGCAAGAGTATAAACTGTGAACGGCTAAAATAAATAAAATATCACCGCACTATAAATAAAAAACTCAAAATATAATAATTAATAATTAGTTTATCAAGCAATAAACTAATTCGTTGGTTGGTTGGTTGGGTGGGTGGTTGGTTGGTTGGTTGGGTGGGAGGGTGGTTGGTTGGTTGGGTGGGTGGGTGGTTGGTTGGTTGGTTGGGTGGGAGGGTGGTTGGTTGGTTGGTTGGTTGGTTGGGTGGTTGGGTGGTTGGTTGGTTGGTTGGTTGGTTGGGTGGTTGGTTGGTTGAATGTAATTAATCGAGTTCGATTAATCGGTTAATAATCTCATCATAAACATCTATTTCATCATCGAAAGATTTACGATCCTATAAAATAATTTCTTTTAAATTAAAAAATTATATAGGATAAATGGTAAGCGAGACAAGTTTGTGTCCAATGCCCATAAAAATATTGACCTCCTTTCGAAGTATTGAAAGGAACATGAAAGTTTAAGTGGACTCTAAAGTGCAAAGATGCACTCAACAACATAACCATTTGTATAACTCCTGGCCCGCAAGAGTATAAACTGTGAACGGCTAAAATAAATAAAATTTATTTTTTATTCTTCAATAGTTCAATCTCATAAATATTTTACCGCTAATAAACTAAATTAATAATAAATAAATAAAATATCACCGCACTATAAATAAAAAACTCAAAATATAATAATTAATAATTAGTTTATCAAGCAATAAACTAATTGGTTGGTTGGTTGGTTGGTTGGTTGGTTGGGTGGGAGGGTGGTTGGTTGGTTGGGTGGGTGGTTGGTTGGTTGGTTGGTTGGTTGGGTGGTTGGTTGGTTGAATGTAATTAATCGAGTTCGATTAATCGGTTAATAATCTCATCATAAACATCTATTTCATCATCGAAAGATTTACGATCCTATAAAATAATTTCTTTTAAATAAAAAAATTATATAGGATAAATGGTAAGCGAGACAAGTTTGTGTCCAATGCCCAGACAAATATTGACCTCCTTTCGAAGTATTGAAAGGAACATGAAAGTTTTAGTGGACTCTAAAGTGCAAAGATGCACTTAACAACATCAACATTTGTATAACTCCTGGCCCGCAAGAGTATAAACTGTGAACGGCTAAAATAAATAAAATTTATTTTTTATTCTTCAATAGTTCAATCTCATAAATATTTTACCACTAATAAACTAAATTAATAATAAATAAATAAAATATCACCGCACTATAAATAAAAAACTCAAAATATAATAATTAATAATTAGTTTATCAAGCAATAAACTAATTGGTTGGTTGGTTGGGTGGTTGGTTGGTTGGTTGGTTGGTTGGGTGGGAGGGTGGTTGGTCGGTTGGTTGGTTGGTTGGGTGGTTGGTTGGTTGGTTGGTTGGTTGGTTGGGTGGTTGGTTGGTTGAATGTAATTAATCGAGTTCGATTAATCGGTTAATAATCTCATCATAAACATCTATTTCATCATCGAAAGATTTATGATCCTATAAAATAATTTCTTTTAAATTAAAAAATTATATAGGATAAATGGTAAGCGAGACAAGTTTGTGTCCAATGCCCAGACAAATATTGACCTCCTTTCGAAGTATTGAAAGGAACATGAAAGTTTTAGTGGACTCTAAAGTGCAAAGATGCACTCAACAACATCAACATTTGTATAACTCCTGGCCCGCAAGAGTATAAACTGTGAACGGCTAAAATAAATAAAATTTATTTTTTATTCTTCAATAGTTCAATCTCATAAATATATTACCGCTAATAAACTAAATTAATAATAAATAAATAAAATATCACCGCACTATAAATAAAAAACTCAAAATATAATAATTAATAATTAGTTTATCAAGCAATAAACTAATTGGTTGGTTGGTTGGTTGGTTGGTTGGTTGGTTAGTTGGTTGGGTGGGTGGGTGGTTGGTTAGTTGGTTGGTTGGGTGGGTGGGTGGTTGGTTGGTTGGGTGGGTGGGTCGGTGGTTGGTTGGTTGGTTGGTTGGTTGGTTGGTTGGTTGGGTGGTTGGTTGGTTGGTTGAATGTAATTAATTGAGTTCGATTAATCGGTTAATAATCTCATCATAAACATCTATTTCATCATCGAAAGATTTACGATCCTATAAAATAATTTCTTTTAAATTAAAAAAATTATGTAGGATAAATGGTAAGCGAGACAAGTTTGTGTCCAATGCCCATACAAATATTGACCTCCTTTCGAAGTATTGAAAGGAACATGAAAGTTTTAGTGGACTCTAAAGTGCAAAGATGCACTCAACAACATCAACATTTGTATAACTCCTGGCCCGCAAGAGTATAAACTGTGAACGGCTAAAATAAATAAAATTTATTTTTTATTCTTCAATAGTTCAATCTCATAAATATTTTACCGCTAATAAACTAAATTAATAATAAATAAATAAAATATCACCGCGATATAAATAAAAAACTCAAAATATAATAATTAATAATTAGTTTATCAAGCAATAAACTAATTGGTTGGTTGGTTGGTTGGTTGGTTGGGTGGGTGGTTTGTTGGTTGGTTGGGTAGGTGGGTGGGTGGTTGGTTGGTTGGTTGGTTGGTTGGGTGGTTGGTTGGTCGGTTGAATGTAATTAATCGAGTTCGATTAATCGGTTAATAATCCCATCATAAACATCTATTTCATCATCGAAAGATTTACGATCCTATAAAATAATTTCTTTTAAATTAAAAAATTATGTACGATAAATGGTAAGCGAGACAAGTTTGTGTCCAATGCCCAGACAAATATTGACCTCCTTTCGAAGTATTGAAAGGAACATGAAAGTTTTAGTGGACTCTAAAGTGCAAAGATGCACTCAACAACATCAACATTTGTATAACTCCTGGCCCGCAAGAGTATAAACTGTGAACGGCTAAAATAAATAAAATATCACTGCACTATAAATAAAAAACTCAAAATATAATAATTAATAATTAGTTTATCAAGCAATAAACTAATTGGTTGGTTGGTTGGTTGGGTGGGTGTGTGGTTGGTTAGTTGGTTGGGTGGGTGGGTGGTTGGTTGGTTGTTTGGTTGGGTGGTTGGTTGGTTGGTTGAATGTAATTAATCGAGTTCGATTAATCGGTTAATAATCTCATCATAAACATCTATTTCATCATCGAAAGATTTACGATCCTATAAAATAATTTCTTTTAAATTAAAAAATTATGTAGGATAAATGGGAAGCGAGACAAGTTTGTGTCCAATGACGAGACAAATATTGACCTCCTTTCGAAGTATTGAAAGGAACATGAAAGTTTTAGTGGACTCTAAAGTGCAAAGATGCACTCAACAACATCAACATTTGTATAACTCCTGGCCCGCAAGAGTATAAACTGTGAACGGCTAAAATAAATAAAATTTATTTTTTATTCTTCAATAGTTCAATCTCATAAATATTTTACCGCTAATAAACTAAATTAATAATAAATAAATAAAATATCACCGCACTATAAATAAAAAACTCAAAATATAATAATTAATAATTAGTTTATCAAGCAATAAACTAATTGGTTGGTTGGTTGGGTGGGTGGGTGGTTGGTTGGTTGGTTGGTTGGTTGGGTGGGAGGGTGGTTGGTTGGTTGGTTGGTTGGTTGGGTGGTTGAATGTAATTAATCGAGTTCGATGAATCGGTTAATAATCTCATCATAAACATCTATTTCATCATCGAAAGAAGTACGATCCTATAAAATAATTTCTTTTAAATTAAAAAATTATGTAGGATAAATGGTAAGCGAGACAAGTTTGTGTCCAATGCCCATACAAATATTGACCTCCTTTCGAAGTATTGAAAGGAACATGAAAGTTTTAGTGGACTCTAAAGTGCAAAGATGCACTCAACAACATCAACATTTGTATAACTCCTGGCCCGCAAGAGTATAAACTATGAACGGCTAAAATAAATAAAATTTATTTTTTATTCTTCAATAGTTCAATCTCATAAATATTTTACCGCTAATAAACTAAATTAATAATAAATAAATAAAATATCACCGCACTATAAATAAAAAACTCAAAATATAATAATTAATAATTAGTTTATCAAGCAATAAACTAATTGGTTGGTTGGTTGGTTGGGTGGGTGGGTGGTTGGTTGGTTGGTTGGTTGGTTGGGTGGGAGGGTGGTTGGTTGGTTGGGTGGTTGGTTGGTTGGTTGGTTAGTTTGGTTGGTTGGGTGGTTGGTTGGGTTGTTGGGTGGTTGGTTGGTTGGTTGGTTGGTTGGTTGGGTGGTTGGTTGGTTGAATGTAATTAATCAAGTTCGATTAATCGGTTAATAATCTCATGATAAACATCTATTTCATCATCGAAAGATTTACGATCCTATAAAATAATTTCTTTTAAATTAAAAAATTATATAGGATAAATGGTAAGCGAGACAAGTTTGTGTCCAATGCCCATAAAAATATTGACCTCCTTTCGAAGTATTGAAAGGAACATGAAAGTTTTAGTGGAGTCTAAAGTGCAAAGATGCACTCAACAACATCAACATTTGTATAACTCCTCGCCCGCAAGAGTATAAACTGTGAACGGCTAAAATAAATAAAATTTATTTTTTATTCTTCAATAGTTCAATCTCATAAATATTTTACCGCTAATAAACTAAATTAATAATAAATAAATAAAATATCACCGCACTATAAATAAAAAACTCAAAATATAATAATTAATAATTAGTTTATCAAGCAATAAACTAATTGGTTGGTTGGTTGGTTAGTTGGTTGGGTGGGTGGGTGGTTGGTTAGTTGGTTGGGTGGGTGGCTGGTTGGTTGGTTGGTTGGTTGGGTGGGTGGGTCGGTGGTTGGTTGGTTGGTTGGTTGGTTGGTTGGGTGGTTGGTTGGTTGGTTGAATGTAATTAATCGAGTTCGATGAATCGGTTAATAATCTCATCATAAACATCTATTTCATCATCGAAAGATTTACGATCCTATAAAATAATTTCTTTTAAATTAAAAAATTATGTAGGATAAATGGTAAGCGAGACAAGTTTGTGTCCAATGCCCATACAAATATTGACCTCCTTTCGAAGTATTGAAAGGAACATGAAAGTTTTAGTGGACTCTAAAGTGCAAAGATGCACTCAACAACATCAACATTTGTATAACTCCTGGCCCGCAAGAGTATAAACTGTGAACGGCTAAAATAAATAAAATTTATTTTTTATTCTTCAATAGTTCAATCTCATAAATATTTTACCGCTAATAAACTAAATTAATAATAAATAAATAAAATATCACCGCACTATAAATAAAAAACTCAAAATATAATAATTAATAATTAGTTTATCAAGCAATAAACTAATTGGTTGGTTGGTTGGTTGGTTGGTTGGTTGGTTGGGTGGGTGGGTCGGTGGTTGGTTGGTTGGTTGGTTGGTTGGTTGGGTGGTTGGTTGAATGTAATTAATCGAGTTCGATGAATCGGTTAATAATCTCATCATAAACATCTATTTCATCATCGAAAGATTTACGATCCTATAAAATAATTTCTTTTAAATTAAAAAATTATGTAGGATAAATGGTAAGCGAGACAAGTTTGTGTCCAATGCCCATACAAATATTGACCTCCTTTCGAAGTATTGAAAGGAACATGAAAGTTTTAGTGGACTCTAAACTGCAAAGATGCACTCAACAACATCAACATTTGTATAACTCCTGGCCCGCAAGAGTATAAACTGTGAACGGCTAAAATAAATAAAATATCACTGCACTATAAATAAAAAACTCAAAATATAATAATTAATAATTAGTTTATCAAGCAATAAACTAATTGGTTGGTTGGTTGGTTGGGTGGGTGTGTGGTTGGTTAGTTGGTTGGGTGGGTGGGTGGTTGGTTGGTTGGTTGTTTGGTTGGGTGGTTGGTTGGTTGGTTGAATGTAATTAATCGAGTTCGATTAATCGGTTAATAATCTCATCATAAACATCTATTTCATCATCGAAAGATTTACGATCCTATAAAATAATTTCTTTTAAATTAAAAAATTATGTAGGATAAATGGGAAGCGAGACAAGTTTGTGTCCAATGACGAGACAAATATTGACCTCCTTTCGAAGTATTGAAAGGAACATGAAAGTTTTAGTGGACTCTAAAGTGCAAAGATGCACTCAACAACATCAACATTTGTATAACTCCTGGCCCGCAAGAGTATAAACTGTGAACGGCTAAAATAAATCAAATTTATTTTTTATTCTTCAATAGTTCAATCTCATAAATATTTTACCGCTAATAAACTAAATTAATAATAAATAAATAAAATATCACCGCACTATAAATAAAAAACTCAAAATATAATAATTAATAATTAGTTCATCAAGCAATAAACTAATTGGTTGGTTGGTTGGTTGGGTGGGTGGGTGGTTGGTTGGTTGGTTGGTTGGGTGGGAGGGTGGTTGGTTGGTTGGTTGGTTGGGTGGTTGGTTGGTTGGTTGGTTGGTTTGGTTGGTTGGGTGGTTGGTTGGGTGGTTGGTTGGGTGGTTGGGTGGTTGGTTGGTTGGTTGGGTGGTTGGTTGGTTGAATGTAATTAATCAAGTTCGATTAATCGGTTAATAATCTCATGATAAACATCTATTTCATCATCGAAAGATTTACGATCCTATAAAATAATTTCTTTTAAATTAAAAAATTATATAGGATAAATGGTAAGCGAGACAAGTTTGTGTCCAATGCCCATAAAAATATTGACCTCCGTTCGAAGTATTGAAAGGAACATGAAAGTTTTAGTGGACTCTAAAGTGCAAAGATGCACTCAACAACATCAACATTTGTATAACTCCTGGCCCGCAAGAGTATAAACTGTGAACGGCTAAAATAAATAAAATTTATTTTTTATTCTTCAATAGTTCAATCTCATAAATATTTTACCGCTAATAAACTAAATTAATAATAAATAAATAAAATATCACCGCACTATAAATAAAAAACTCAAAATATAATAATTAATAATTAGTTTATCAAGCAATAAACTAATTGGTTGGTTGGTTGGTTGGTTGGTTGGTTAGTTGGTTGGGTGGGTGGGTGGTTGGTTAGTTGGTTGGTTGGGTGGGTGGCTGGTTGGTTGGTTGGTTGGTTGGGTGGGTGGGTCGGTGGTTGGTTGGTTGGTTGGTTGGTTGGTTGGGTGGTTGGTTGGTTGGTTGAATGTAATTAATCGAGTTCGATGAATCGGTTAATAATCTCATTATAAACATCTATTTCATCATCGAAAGATTTACGATCTTATAAAATAATTTCTTTTAAATTAAAAAATTATGTAGGATAAATGGTAAGCGAGACAAGTTTGTGTCCAATGCCCATACAAATATTGACCTCCTTTCGAAGTATTGAAAGGAACATGAAAGTTTTAGTGGACTCTAAAGTGCAAAGATGCACTCAACAACATCAACATTTGTATAACTCCTGGCCCGCAAGAGTATAAACTGTGAACGGCTAAAATAAATAAAATTTATTTTTTATTCTTCAATAGTTCAATCTCATAAATATTTTACCGCTAATAAACTAAATTAATAATAAATAAATAAAATATCACCGCGATATAAATAAAAAACTCAAAATATAATAATTAATAATTAGTTTATCAAGCAATAAACTAATTGGTTGGTTGGTTGGTTGGGTGGTTGGTTGGTTGGTTGGTTGGTTGGGTAGGTGGGTGGGTGGTTGGTTGGTTGGTTGGTTGGTTGGGTGGTTGGTTGGTCGGTTGAATGTAATTAATCGAGTTCGATTAATCGGTTAATAATCTCATCATAAACATCTATTTCATCATCGAAAGATTTATGATCCTATAAAATAATTTCTTTTAAATTAAAAAATTATGTAGGATAAATGGTAAGCGAGACAAATTTTTGTCCAATGCCCAGACAAATATTGACCTCCTTTCGAAGTATTGAAAGGAACATGAAAGTTTTAGTGGACTCTAAAGTGCAAAGATGCACTCAACAACATCAACATTTGTATAACTCCTGGCCCGCAAGAGTATAAACTGTGAACGGCTAAAATAAATAAAATTTATTTTTTATTCTTCAATAGTTCAATCTCATAAATATTTTACCGCTAATAAACTAAATTAATAATAAATAAATAAAATATCACCGCACTATAAATAAAAAACTCAAAATATAATAATTAATAATTAGTTTATCAAGCAATAAACTAATTGGTTGGTTGGGTGGGTGGGTGGTTGGTTGGTTGGTTGGGTGGGTGGGTGGTTGGTTGGTTGGTTGGGTGGGAGGGTGGTTGGTTGGTTGGGTGGGTGGGTGGTTGGTTGGTTGGTTGGGTGGGAGGGTGGTTGGTTGGTTGGTTGGGTGGTTGGGTGGTTGGGTGGTTGGTTGGTTGGTTGGTTGGGTGGTTGGTTGGTTGAATGTAATTAATCGAGTTCGATTAATCGGTTAATAATCTCATCATAAACATCTATTTCATCATCGAAAGATTTACGATCCTATAAAATAATTTCTTTTAAATTAAAAAATTATATAGGATAAATGGTAAGCGAGACAAGTTTGTGTCCAATGCCCATAAAAATATTGACCTCCTTTCGAAGTATTGAAAGGAACATGAAAGTTTTAGTGGACTCTAAAGTGCAAAGATGCACTCAACAACATCAACATTTGTATAACTCCTGGCCCGCAAGAGTATAAACTGTGAACGACTAAAATAAATAAAATTTATTTTTTATTCTTCAATAGTTCAATCTCATAAATATTTTACCGCTAATAAACTAAATTAATAATAAATAAATAAAATATCACCGCACTATAAATAAAAAACTCAAAATATAATAATTAATAATTAGTTTATCAAGCAATAAACTAATTGGTTGGTTGGTTGGTTGGTTGGTTGGTTGGGTGGTTGGTTGGTTGAATGTAATTAATCGAGTTCGATTAATCGGTTAATAATCTCATCATAAACATCTATTTCATCATCGAAAGATTTACGATCCTATAAAATAATTTCTTTTAAATAAAAAAATTATATAGGATAAATGGTAAGCGAGACAAGTTTGTGTCCAATGCCCAGACAAATATTGACCTCCTTTCGAAGTATTGAAAGGAACATGAAAGTTTTAGTGGACTCTAAAGTGCAAAGATGCACTCAACAACATCAACATTTGTATAACTCCTGGCCCGCAAGAGTATAAACTGTGAACGGCTAAAATAAATAAAATATCACCGCACTATAAATAAAAAACTCAAAATATAATAATTAATAATTAGTTTATCAAGCAATAAACTAATTGGTTGGTTGGTTGGTTGGGTGGGTGTGTGGTTGGTTAGTTGGTTGGGTGGGTGGGTGGTTGGTTGGTTGGTTGGTTGTTTGGTTGGGTGGTTGGTTGGTTGAATGTAATTAATCGAGTTCGATTAATCGGTTAATAATCTCATCATAAACATCTATTTCATCATCGAAAGATTTACGATCCTATAAAATAATTTCTTTTAAATTAAAAAATTATGTAGGATAAATGGGAAGCGAGACAAGTTTGTGTCCAATGACGAGACAAATATTGACCTCCTTTCGAAGTATTGAAAGGAACATGAAAGTTTTAGTGGACTCTAAAGTGCAAAGATGCACTCAACAACATCAACATTTGTATAACTCCTGGCCCGCAAGAGTATAAACTGTGAACGGCTAAAATAAATAAAATTTATTTTTTATTCTTCAATAGTTCAATCTCATAAATATTTTACCGCTAATAAACTAAATTAATAATAAATAAATAAAATATCACCGCACTATAAATAAAAAACTCAAAATATAATAATTAATAATTAGTTTATCAAGCAATAAACTAATTGGTTGGTTGGTTGGTTGGTTGGGTGGGTGGGTGGTTGGTTGGTTGGTTGGTTGGTTGGGTGGGAGGGTGGTTGGTTGGTTGGGTGGTTGGTTGGTTGGTTGGTTTGGTGGTTGGTTAGTTGAATGTAATTAATCGAGTTCGATTAATCGGTTAATAATCTCATCATAAACATCTATTTCATCATCGAAAGATTTACGATCCTATAAAATAATTTCTTTGAAATTAAAAAATTATGTAGGATAAAGGGTAAGCGAGACAAGTTTGTGTCCAATGCCCAGACAAATATTGACCTCCTTTCGAAGTATTGAAAGGAACATGAAAGTTTTAGTGGACTCTAAAGTGCAAAGATGCACTCAACAACATCAACATTTGTATAACTCCTGGCCCGCAAGAGTATAAACTGTGAACGGCTAAAATAAATAAAATATCACCGCACTATAAATAAAAAACTCAAAATATAATAATTAATAATTAGTTTATCAAGCAATAAACTAATTGGTTGGTTGGTTGGTTGGGTGGGTGGGTGGGTGGTTGGTTAGTTGGTTGGGTGGGTGGGTGGTTGGTTGGTTGGTAGTTTGGTTGGGTGGTTGGTTGGTTGGTAGTTTGGTTGGGTGGTTGGTTGGTTGGTTGAATGTAATTAATCGAGTTCGATTAATCGGTTAATAATCTCATCATAAACATCTATTTCATCATCGAAAGATTTATGATCCTATAAAATAATTTCTTTTAAATTAAAAAATTATGTAGGATAAATGGTAAGCGAGACAAGTTTGTGTCCAATGCCCAGACAAATATTGACCTCCTTTCGAAGTATTGAAAGGAACATGAAAGTTTTAGTGGACTCTAAAGTGCAAAGATGCACTCAACAACATCAACATTTGTATAACTCCTGGCCCGCAAGAGTATAAACTGTGAACGGCTAAAATAAATAAAATATCACCGCACTATAAATAAAAAACTCAAAATATAATAATTAATAATTAGTTTATCAAGCAATAAACTAATTGGTTGGTTGGTTGGTTGGGTGGGTGTGTGGTTGGTTAGTTGGTTGGGTGGGTGGGTGGTTGGTTGGTTGGTTGGTTGTTTGGTTGGGTGGTTGGTTGGTTGAATGTAATTAATCGAGTTCGATTAATCGGTTAATAATCTCATCATAAACATCTATTTCATCATCGAAAGATTTACGATCCTATAAAATAATTTCTTTTAAATTAAAAAATTATGTAGGATAAATGGGAAGCGAGACAAGTTTGTGTCCAATGACGAGACAAATATTGACCTCCTTTCGAAGTATTGAAAGGAACATGAAAGTTTTAGTGGACTCTAAAGTGCAAAGATGCACTCAACAACATCAACATTTGTATAACTCCTGGCCCGCAAGAGTATAAACTGTGAACGGCTAAAATAAATAAAATTTATTTTTTATTCTTCAATAGTTCAATCTCATAAATATTTTACCGCTAATAAACTAAATTAATAATAAATAAATAAAATATCACCGCACTATAAATAAAAAACTCAAAATATAATAATTAATAATTAGTTTATCAAGCAATAAACTAATTGGTTGGTTGGTTGGTTGGTTGGGTGGGTGGGTGGTTGGTTGGTTGGTTGGTTGGTTGGGTGGGAGGGTGGTTGGTTGGTTGGGTGGTTGGTTGGTTGGTTGGTTTGGTGGTTGGTTAGTTGAATGTAATTAATCGAGTTCGATTAATCGGTTAATAATCTCATCATAAACATCTATTTCATCATCGAAAGATTTACGATCCTATAAAATAATTTCTTTGAAATTAAAAAATTATGTAGGATAAAGGGTAAGCGAGACAAGTTTGTGTCCAATGCCCAGACAAATATTGACCTCCTTTCGAAGTATTGAAAGGAACATGAAAGTTTTAGTGGACTCTAAAGTGCAAAGATGCACTCAACAACATCAACATTTGTATAACTCCTGGCCCGCAAGAGTATAAACTGTGAACGGCTAAAATAAATAAAATATCACCGCACTATAAATAAAAAACTCAAAATATAATAATTAATAATTAGTTTATCAAGCAATAAACTAATTGGTTGGTTGGTTGGTTGGGTGGGTGGGTGGGTGGTTGGTTGGTTAGTTGGTTGGGTGGGTGGGTGGGTGGTTGGTTGGTTGGTAGTTTGGTTGGGTGGTTGGTTGGTTGGTTGAATGTAATTAATCGAGTTCGATTAATCGGTTAATAATCTCATCATAAACATCTATTTCATCATCGAAAGATTTATGATCCTATAAAATAATTTCTTTTAAATTAAAAAATTATGTAGGATAAATGGTAAGCGAGACAAATTTTTGTCCAATGCCCAGACAAATATTGACCTCCTTTCGAAGTATTGAAATGAACATGAAAGTTTTAGTGGACTCTAAAGTGCAAAGATGCACTCAACAACATCAACATTTGTATAACTCCTGGCCCGCAAGAGTATAAACTGTGAACGGCTAAAATAAATAAAATTTATTTTTTATTCTTCAATAGTTCAATCTCATAAATATTTTACCGCTAATAAACTAAATTAATAATAAATAAATAAAATATCACCGCACTATAAATAAAAAACTCAAAATATAATAATTAATAATTAGTTTATCAAGCAATAAACTAATTGGTTGGGTGGGTGGGTGGTTGGTTGGTTGGTTGGGTGGGTGGGTGGTTGGTTGGTTGGTTGGGTGGGAGGGTGGTTGGTTGGTTGGGTGGGTGGGTGGTTGGTTGGTTGGTTGGGTGGGAGGGTGGTTGGTTGGTTGGTTGGGTGGTTGGGTGGTTGGTTGGTTGGTTGGTTGGGTGGTTGGTTGGTTGAATGTAATTAATCGAGTTCGATTAATCGGTTAATAATCTCATCATAAACATCTATTTCATCATCGAAAGATTTACGATCCTATAAAATAATTTCTTTTAAATTAAAAAATTATATAGGATAAATGGTAAGCGAGACAAGTTTGTGTCCAATGCCCATAAAAATATTGACCTCCTTTCGAAGTATTGAAAGGAACATGAAAGTTTTAGTGGACTCTAAAGTGCAAAGATGCACTCAACAACATCAACATTTGTATAACTCCTGGCCCGCAAGAGTATAAACTGTGAACGGCTAAAATAAATAAAATTTATTTTTTATTCTTCAATAGTTCAATCTCATAAATATTTTACCGCTAATAAACTAAATTAATAATAAATAAATAAAATGTCACCGCACTATAAATAAAAAACTCAAAATATAATAATTAATAATTAGTTTATCAAGCAATAAACTAATTGGTTGGTTGGTTGGTTGGGTGGGTGGGTGGTTGGTTAGTTGGTTGGGTGGGTGGGTGGTTGGTTGGTTGGTTGGTTGGTTGGGTGGTTGGTTGGTCGGTTGAATGTAATTAATCGAGTTCGATTAATCGGTTAATAATCCCATCATAAAAATCTATTTCATCATCGAAAGATTTACGATCCTATAAAATAATTTCTTTTAAATTAAAAAATTATGTAGGATAAATGGTAAGCGAGACAAGTTTGTGTCCAATGCCCAGACAAATATTGACCTTCTTTCGAAGTATTGAAAGGAACATGAAAGTTATAGTGGACTCTAAAGTGCAAAGATGCACTCAACAACATCAACATTTGTATAACTCCTGGCCCGCAAGAGTATAAACTGTGAACGGCAAAAATAAATAAAATTTATTTTTTATTCTTCAATAGTTCAATCTCATAAATATTTTACCGCTAATAAACTAAATTAATAATAAATAAATAAAATATCACCGCACTATAAATAAAAAACTCAAAATATAATAATTAATAATTAGTTTATCAAACAATAAACTAATTGGTTGGTTGGTTGGTTGGGTGGGTGGTTGGTTGGTTGGTTGGGTGGGTGGTTGGTTGGTTGGTTGGTTGGGTGGTTGGTTGGTTGAATGTAATTAATCGAGTTCGATTAATCGGTTAATAATCTCATCATAAACATCTATTTCATCATCGAAAGATTTACGATCCTATAAAATAATTTCTTTTAAATTAAAAAATTATGTAGGATAAATGGTAAGCGAGACAAGTTTGTGTCCAATGCCCATAAAAATATTGACCTCCTTTCGAAGTATTGAAAGGAACATGAAAGTTTTAGTGGACTCTAAAGTGCAAAGATGCACTCAACAACATCAACATTTGTATAACTCCTGGCCCGCAAGAGTATAAACTGTGAACGGCTAAAATAAATAAAATTTATTTTTTATTCTTCAATAGTTCAATCTCATAAATATTTTACCGCTAATAAACTAAATTAATAATAAATAAATAAAATGTCACCGCACTATAAATAAAAAACTCAAAATATAATAATTAATAATTAGTTTATCAAGCAATAAACTAATTGGTTGGTTGGTTGGTTGGGTGGGTGGGTGGTTGGTTAGTTGGTTGGGTGGGTGGGTGGTTGGTTGGTTGGTTGGTTGGTTGGGTGGTTGGTTGGTCGGTTGAATGTAATTAATCGAGTTCGATTAATCGGTTAATAATCCCATCATAAAAATCTATTTCATCATCGAAAGATTTACGATCCTATAAAATAATTTCTTTTAAATTAAAAAATTATGTAGGATAAATGGTAAGCGAGACAAGTTTGTGTCCAATGCCCAGACAAATATTGACCTTCTTTCGAAGTATTGAAAGGAACATGAAAGTTATAGTGGACTCTAAAGTGCAAAGATGCACTCAACAACATCAACATTTGTATAACTCCTGGCCCGCAAGAGTATAAACTGTGAACGGCAAAAATAAATAAAATTTATTTTTTATTCTTCAATAGTTCAATCTCATAAATATTTTACCGCTAATAAACTAAATTAATAATAAATAAATAAAATATCACCGCACTATAAATAAAAAACTCAAAATATAATAATTAATAATTAGTTTATCAAACAATAAACTAATTGGTTGGTTGGTTGGTTGGGTGGGTGGTTGGTTGGTTGGTTGGGTGGGTGGTTGGTTGGTTGGTTGGTTGGGTGGTTGGTTGGTTGAATGTAATTAATCGAGTTCGATTAATCGGTTAATAATCTCATCATAAACATCTATTTCATCATCGAAAGATTTACGATCCTATAAAATAATTTCTTTTAAATTAAAAAATTATGTAGGATAAATGGTAAGCGAGACAAGTTTGTGTCCAATGCCCATACAAATATTGACCTCCTTTCGAAGTATTGAAAGGAACATGAAAGTTTTAGTGGACTCTAAAGTGCAAAGATGCACTCAACAACATCAATATTTGTATAACTCCTGGCCCGCAAGAGTATAAACTGTGAACGACTAAAATAAATAAAATTTATTTTTTATTCTTCAATAGTTCAATCTCATAAATATTTTACCGCTAATAAACTAAATTAATAATAAATAAATAAAATATCACCGCGCTATAAATAAAAAACTCAAAATATAATAATTAATAATTAGTTTATCAAGAAATAAACTAATTGGTTGGTTGGTTGGGTGGTTGGTTGGGTAGGTGGGTGGGTGGTTGGTTGGTTGGTTGGTTGGTTGGGTGGTTGGTTGGTCGGTTGAATGTAATTAATCGAGTTCGATTAATCGGTTAATAATCTCATCATAAACATCTATTTCATCATCGAAAGATTTACGATCCTATAAAATAATTTCTTTTAAATTAAAAAATTATGTAGGATAAATGGGAAGCGAGACAAGTTTGTGTCCAATGACGAGACAAATATTGACCTCCTTTCGAAGTATTGAAAGGAACATGAAAGTTTTAGTGGACTCTAAAGTGCAAAGATGCACTCAACAACATTAACATTTGTATAACTCCTGGCCCGCAAGAGTATAAACTGTGAACGGCTAAAATAAATAAAATTTATTTTTTATTCTTCAATAGTTCAATCTCATAAATATTTTACCGCTAATAAACTAAATTAATAATAAATAAATAAAATGTCACCGCACTATAAATAAAAAACTCAAAATATAATAATTAATAATTAGTTTATCAAGCAATAAACTAATTGGTTGGTTGGTTGGGTGGGTGGTTGGTTGGTTGGTTGGTTGGTTGGGTGGGAGGGTGGTTGGTTGGTTGGTTGGGTGGTTGGTTGGTTGGTTGGTTGGTTGGGTGGTTGGTTGGTTGAATGTAATTAATCGAGTTCGATTAATCGGTTAATAATCTCATCATAAACATCTATTTCATCATCGAAAGATTTACGATCCTATAAAATAATTTCTTTTAAATTAAAAAATTATGTAGGATAAAGGGTAAGCGAGACAAGTTTGTGTCCAATGCCCAGACAAATATTGACCTCCTTTCGAAGTATTGAAAGGAACATGAAAGTTTTAGTGGACTCTAAAGTGCAAAGATGCACTCAACAACATCAACATTTGTATAACTCCTGGCCCGCAAGAGTATAAACTGTGAACGGCTAAAATAAATAAAATATCACCGCACTATAAATAAAAAACTCAAAATATAATAATTAATAATTAGTTTATCAAGCAATAAACTAATTGGTTGGTTGGTTGGTTGGGTGGGAGGGTGGTTGGTTGGTTGGTTGGGTGGTTGGTTGGTTGGGTGGTTGGTTGGTTGGTTGGTTGGTTGGGTGGTTGGTTGGTTGAATGTAATTAATCGAGTTCGATTAATCGGTTAATAATCTCATCATAAACATCTATTTCATCATCGAAAGATTTACGATCCTATAAAATAATTTCTTTTAAATTAAAAAATTATGTAGGATAAAGGGTAAGCGAGACAAGTTTGTGTCCAATGCCCAGACAAATATTGACCTCCTTTCGAAGTATTGAAATGAACATGAAAGTTTTAGTGGACTCTAAAGTGCAAAGATGCACTCAACAACATCAACATTTGTATAACTCCTGGCCCGCAAGAGCATAAACTGTGAACGGCTAAAATAAATAAAATTTATTTTTTATTCTTCAATAGTTCAATCTCATAAATATTTTACCGCTAATAAACTAAATTAATAATAAATAAATAAAATATCACCGCACTATAAATAAAAAACTCAAAATATAATAATTAATAATTAGTTTATCAAGCAATAAACTAATTGGTTGGTTGGTTGGTTGGGTGGGTGGGTGGTTGGTTGGGTGGGTGGGTGGTTGGTTGGTTGGTTGGTTGGTTGGGTGGGAGGGTGGTTGGTTGGTTGGTTGGGTGGTTGGGTGGTTGGTTGGTTGGTTGGTTGGGTGGGTGGTTGGTTGGTTGAATGTAATTAATCGAGTTCGATTAATCGGTTAATAATCTCATCATAAACATCTATTTCATCATCGAAAGATTTACGATCCTATAAAATAATTTCTTTTAAATTAAAAAATTATATAGGATAAATGGTAAGCGAGACAAGTTTGTGTCCAATGCCCAGACAAATATTGACATCCTTTCGAAGTATTGAAAGGAACATGAAAGTTTTAGTGGACTCTAAAGTGCAAAAATGCACTCAACAACATCAACATTTGTATAACTCCTGGCCCGCAAGAGTATAAACTGTGAACGGCTAAAATAAATAAAATTTATTTTTTATTCTTCAATAGTTCAATCTCATAAATATTTTACCGCTAATAAACTAAATTAATAATAAATAAATAAAATATCACCGCACTATAAATAAAAAACTCAAAATATAATAATTAATAATTAGTTTATCAAGCAATAAACTAATTGGTTGTTGGTTGGTTGGGTGGGTGGTTGGTTGGTTGGGTGGGTGGTTGGTTGGTTGGTTGGTTGGGTGGTTGGTTGGTTGAATGTAATTAATCGAGTTCGATTAATCGGTTAATAATCTCATCATAAACATCTATTTCATCATCGAAAGATTTATGATCCTATAAAATAATTTCTTTTAAATTAAAAAATTATATAGGATAAATGGTAAGCGAGACAAGTTTGTGTCCAATGCCCAGACAAATATTGACCTCCTTTCGAAGTATTGAAAGGAACATGAAAGTTTTAGTGGACTCTAAAGTGCAAAGATGCACTCAACAACATCAACATTTGTATAACTCCTGGCCCGCAAGAGTATAAACTGTGAACGGCTAAAATAAATAAAATTTATTTTTTATTCTTCAATAGTTCAATCTCATAAATATATTACCGCTAATAAACTAAATTAATAATAAATAAATAAAATATCACCGCATTATAAATAAAAAACTCAAAATATAATAATTAATAATTAGTTTATCAAGCAATAAACTAATTGGTTGGTTGGTTGGTTGGTTGGTTAGTTGGTTGGGTGGGTGGGTGGTTGGTTAGTTGGTTGGTTGGGTGGGTGGGTGGTTGGTTGGTTGGTTGGTTGGGTGGGTGGGTCGGTGGTTGGTTGGTTGGTTGGTTGGTTGGTTGGGTGGTTGGTTGGTTGGTTGAATGTAATTAATCGAGTTCGATTAATCGGTTAATAATCTCATCATAAACATCTATTTCATCATCGAAAGATTTACGATCCTATAAAATAATTTCTTTTAAATTAAAAAATTATGTAGGATAAATGGTAAGCGAGACAAGTTTGTGTCCAATGCCCATACAAATATTGACCTCCTTTCGAAGTATTGAAAGGAACATGAAAGTTTTAGTGGACTCTAAAGTGCAAAGATGCACTCAACAACATCAACATTTGTATAACTCCTGGCCCGCAAGAGTATAAACTGTGAACGGCAAAAATAAATAAAATATCACCGCACTATAAATAAAAAACTCAAAATATAATAATTAATAATTAGTTTATCAAGCAATAAACTAATTGGTTGGTTGGTTGGTTGGGTGGGTGTGTGGTTGGTTAGTTGGTTGGGTGGGTGGGTGGTTGGTTGGTTGGTTGGTTGTTTGGTTGGGTGGTTGGTTGGTTGGTTGAATGTAATTAATCGAGTTCGATTAATCGGTTAATAATCTCATCATAAACATCTATTTCATCATCGAAAGATTTACGATCCTATAAAATAATTTCTTTTAAATTAAAAAATTATGTAGGATAAATGGGAAGCGAGACAAGTTTGTGTCCAATGACGAGACAAATATTGACCTCCTTTCGAAGTATTGAAAGGAACATGAAAGTTTTAGTGGACTCTAAAGTGCAAAGATGCACTCAACAACATTAACATTTGTATAACTCCTGGCCCGCAAGAGTATAAACTGTGAACGGCTAAAATAAATAAAATTTATTTTTTATTCTTCAATAGTTCAATCTCATAAATATTTTACCGCTAATAAACTAAATTAATAATAAATAAATAAAATGTCACCGCACTATAAATAAAAAACTCAAAATATAATAATTAATAATTAGTTTATCAAGCAATAAACTAATTGGTTGGTTGGTTGGGTGGGTGGTTGGTTGGTTGGTTGGTTGGTTGGGTGGGAGGGAGGTTGGTTGGTTGGTTGGGTGGTTGGTTGGTTGGTTGGTTGGTTGGGTGGTTGGTTGGTTGAATGTAATTAATCGAGTTCGATTAATCGGTTAATAATCTCATCATAAACATCTATTTCATCATCGAAAGATTTACGATCCTATAAAATAATTTCTTTTAAATTAAAAAATTATGTAGGATAAAGGGTAAGCGAGACAAGTTTGTGTCCAATGCCGAGACAAATATTGACCTCCTTTCGAAGTATTGAAAGGAACATGAAAGTTTTAGTGGACTCTAAAGTGCAAAGATGCACTCAACAACATCAACATTTGTATAACTCCTGGCCCGCAAGAGTATAAACTGTGAACGGCTAAAATAAATAAAATATCACCGCACTATAAATAAAAAACTCAAAATATAATAATTAATAATTAGTTTATCAAGCAATAAACTAATTGGTTGGTTGGTTGGTTGGGTGGGTGGGTGGTTGGTTAGTTGGTTGGGTGGGTGGGTGGTTGGTTGGTTGGTTGGTTGGTTGGGTGGTTGGTTGGTCGGTTGAATGTAATTAATCGAGTTCGATTAATCGGTTAATAATCCCATCATAAAAATCTATTTCATCATCGAAAGATTTACGATCCTATAAAATAATTTCTTTTAAATTAAAAAATTATGTAGGATAAATGGTAAGCGAGACAAGTTTGTGTCCAATGCCCAGACAAATATTGACCTTCTTTCGAAGTATTGAAAGGAACATGAAAGTTGTAGTGGACTCTAAAGTGCAAAGATGCACTCAACAACATCAACATTTGTATAACTCCTGGCCCGCAAGAGTATAAACTGTGAACGGCAAAAATAAATAAAATATCACCGCACTATAAATAAAAAACTCAAAATATAATAATTAATAATTAGTTTATCAAGCAATAAACTAATTGGTTGGTTGGTTGGTTGGGTGGGTGTGTGGTTGGTTAGTTGGTTGGGTGGGTGGGTGGTTGGTTGGTTGGTTGGTTGTTTGGTTGGGTGGTTGGTTGGTTGGTTGAATGTAATTAATCGAGTTCGATTAATCGGTTAATAATCTCATCATAAACATCTATTTCATCATCGAAAGATTTACGATCCTATAAAATAATTTCTTTTAAATTAAAAAATTATGTAGGATAAATGGGAAGCGAGACAAGTTTGTGTCCAATGACGAGACAAATATTGACCTCCTTTCGAAGTATTGAAAGGAACATGAAAGTTTTAGTGGACTCTAAAGTGCAAAGATGCACTCAACAACATTAACATTTGTATAACTCCTGGCCCGCAAGAGTATAAACTGTGAACGGCTAAAATAAATAAAATTTATTTTTTATTCTTCAATAGTTCAATCTCATAAATATTTTACCGCTAATAAACTAAATTAATAATAAATAAATAAAATGTCACCGCACTATAAATAAAAAACTCAAAATATAATAATTAATAATTAGTTTATCAAGCAATAAACTAATTGGTTGGTTGGTTGGGTGGGTGGTTGGTTGGTTGGTTGGTTGGTTGGGTGGGAGGGTGGTTGGTTGGTTGGTTGGGTGGTTGGTTGGTTGGTTGGTTGGTTGGGTGGTTGGTTGGTTGAATGTAATTAATCGAGTTCGATTAATCGGTTAATAATCTCATCATAAACATCTATTTCATCATCGAAAGATTTACAATCCTATAAAATAATTTCTTTTAAATTAAAAAATTATGTAGGATAAAGGGTAAGCGAGACAAGTTTGTGTCCAATGCCGAGACAAATATTGACCTCCTTTCGAAGTATTGAAAGGAACATGAAAGTTTTAGTGGACTCTAAAGTGCAAAGATGCACTCAACAACATCAACATTTGTATAACTCCTGGCCCGCAAGAGTATAAACTGTGAACGGCTAAAATAAATAAAATATCACCGCACTATAAATAAAAAACTCAAAATATAATAATTAATAATTAGTTTATCAAGCAATAAACTAATTGGTTGTTTGGTTGGTTGGGTGGGTGGGTGGTTGGTTAGTTGGTTGGGTGGGTGGGTGGTTGGTTGGTTGGTTGTTTGGTTGGGTGGTTGGTTGGTTGGTTGAATGTAATTAATCGAGTTCGATTAATCGGTTAATAATCTCATCATAAACATCTATTTCATCATCGAAAGATTTACGATCCTATAAAATAATTTCTTTTAAATTAAAAAATTATGTAGGATAAATGGGAAGCGAGACAAGTTTGTGTCCAATGACGAGACAAATATTGACCTCCTTTCGAAGTATTGAAAGGAACATGAAAGTTTTAGTGGACTCTAAAGTGCAAAGATGCACTCAACAACATTAACATTTGTATAACTCCTGGCCCGCAAGAGTATAAACTGTGAACGGCTAAAATAAATAAAATTTATTTTTTATTCTTCAATAGTTCAATCTCATAAATATTTTACCGCTAATAAACTAAATTAATAATAAATAAATAAAATGTCACCGCACTATAAATAAAAAACTCAAAATATAATAATTAATAATTAGTTTATCAAGCAATAAACTAATTGGTTGGTTGGTTGGGTGGGTGGTTGGTTGGTTGGTTGGTTGGTTGGGTGAGAGGGTGGTTGGTTGGTTGGTTGGGTGGTTGGTTGGTTGGTTGGTTGGGTGGTTGGTTGGTTGAATGTAATTAATCGAGTTCGATTAATCGGTTAATAATCTCATCATAAACATCTATTTCATCATCGAAAGATTTACGATCCTATAAAATAATTTCTTTTAAATTAAAAAATTATGTAGGATAAAGGGTAAGCGAGACAAGTTTGTGTCCAATGCCCAGACAAATATTGACCTCCTTTCGAAGTATTGAAATGAACATGAAAGTTTTAGTGGACTCTAAAGTGCAAAGATGCACTCAACAACATCAACATTTGTATAACTCCTGGCCCGCAAGAGCATAAACTGTGAACGGCTAAAATAAATAAAATTTATTTTTTATTCTTCAATAGTTCAATCTCATAAATATTTTACCGCTAATAAACTAAATTAATAATAAATAAATAAAATATCACCGCACTATAAATAAAAAACTCAAAATATAATAATTAATAATTAGTTTATCAAGCAATAAACTAATTGGTTGGTTGGTTGGTTGGGTGGGTGGGTGGTTGGTTGGGTGGGTGGGTGGTTGGTTGGTTGGTTGGTTGGTTGGGTGGGAGGGTGGTTGGTTGGTTGGTTGGGTGGTTGGGTGGTTGGTTGGTTGGTTGGTTGGGTGGGTGGTTGGTTGGTTGAATGTAATTAATCGAGTTCGATTAATCGGTTAATAATCTCATCATAAACATCTATTTCATCATCGAAAGATTTACGATCCTATAAAATAATTTCTTTTAAATTAAAAAATTATATAGGATAAATGGTAAGCGAGACAAGTTTGTGTCCAATGCCCAGACAAATATTGACATCCTTTCGAAGTATTGAAAGGAACATGAAAGTTTTAGTGGACTCTAAAGTGCAAAAATGCACTCAACAACATCAACATTTGTATAACTCCTGGCCCGCAAGAGTATAAACTGTGAACGGCTAAAATAAATAAAATTTATTTTTTATTCTTCAATAGTTCAATCTCATAAATATTTTACCGCTAATAAACTAAATTAATAATAAATAAATAAAATATCACCGCACTATAAATAAAAAACTCAAAATATAATAATTAATAATTAGTTTATCAAGCAATAAACTAATTGGTTGTTGGTTGGTTGGGTGGGTGGTTGGTTGGTTGGGTGGGTGGTTGGTTGGTTGGTTGGTTGGGTGGTTGGTTGGTTGAATGTAATTAATCGAGTTCGATTAATCGGTTAATAATCTCATCATAAACATCTATTTCATCATCGAAAGATTTATGATCCTATAAAATAATTTCTTTTAAATTAAAAAATTATATAGGATAAATGGTAAGCGAGACAAGTTTGTGTCCAATGCCCAGACAAATATTGACATCCTTTCGAAGTATTGAAAGGAACATGAAAGTTTTAGTGGACTCTAAAGTGCAAAAATGCACTCAACAACATCAACATTTGTATAACTCCTGGCCCGCAAGAGTATAAACTGTGAACGGCTAAAATAAATAAAATTTATTTTTTATTCTTCAATAGTTCAATCTCATAAATATTTTACCGCTAATAAACTAAATTAATAATAAATAAATAAAATATCACCGCACTATAAATAAAAAACTCAAAATATAATAATTAATAATTAGTTTATCAAGCAATAAACTAATTGGTTGTTGGTTGGTTGGGTGGGTGGTTGGTTGGTTGGGTGGGTGGTTGGTTGGTTGGTTGGTTGGTTGAATGTAATTAATCGAGTTCGATTAATCGGTTAATAATCTCATCATAAACATCTATTTCATCATCGAAAGATTTATGATCCTATAAAATAATTTCTTTTAAATTAAAAAATTATATAGGATAAATGGTAAGCGAGACAAGTTTGTGTCCAATGCCCAGACAAATATTGACCTCCTTTCGAAGTATTGAAAGGAACATGAAAGTTTTAGTGGACTCTAAAGTGCAAAGATGCACTCAACAACATCAACATTTGTATAACTCCTGGCCCGCAAGAGTATAAACTGTGAACGGCTAAAATAAATAAAATTTATTTTTTATTCTTCAATAGTTCAATCTCATAAATATATTACCGCTAATAAACTAAATTAATAATAAATAAATAAAATATCACCGCATTATAAATAAAAAACTCAAAATATAATAATTAATAATTAGTTTATCAAGCAATAAACTAATTGGTTGGTTGGTTGGTTGGTTGGTTAGTTGGTTGGGTGGGTGGGTGGTTGGTTAGTTGGTTGGTTGGGTGGGTGGGTGGTTGGTTGGTTGGTTGGTTGGGTGGGTGGGTCGGTGGTTGGTTGGTTGGTTGGTTGGTTGGTTGGGTGGTTGGTTGGTTGGTTGAATGTAATTAATCGAGTTCGATTAATCGGTTAATAATCTCATCATAAACATCTATTTCATCATCGAAAGATTTACGATCCTATAAAATAATTTCTTTTAAATTAAAAAATTATGTAGGATAAATGGTAAGCGAGACAAGTTTGTGTCCAATGCCCATACAAATATTGACCTCCTTTCGAAGTATTGAAAGGAACATGAAAGTTTTAGTGGACTCTAAAGTGCAAAGATGCACTCAACAACATCAACATTTGTATAACTCCTGGCCCGCAAGAGTATAAACTGTGAACGGCTAAAATAAATAAAATTTATTTTTTATTCTTCAATAGTTCAATCTCATAAATATTTTACCGCTAATAAACTAAATTAATAATAAATAAATAAAATATCACCGCGCTATAAATAAAAAACTCAAAATATAATAATTAATAATTAGTTTATCAAGAAATAAACTAATTGGTTGGTTGGTTGGGTGGGTGGTTGGTTGGTTGGTTGGGTAGGTGGGTGGGTGGTTGGTTGGTTGGTTGGTTGGTTGGGTGGTTGGTTGGTCGGTTGAATGTAATTAATCGAGTTCGATTAATCGGTTAATAATCCCATCATAAAAATCTATTTCATCATCGAAAGATTTACGATCCTATAAAATAATTTCTTTTAAATTAAAAAATTATGTAGGATAAATGGTAAGCGAGACAAGTTTGTGTCCAATGCCCAGACAAATATTGACCTTCTTTCGAAGTATTGAAAGGAACATGAAAGTTGTAGTGGACTCTAAAGTGCAAAGATGCACTCAACAACATCAACATTTGTATAACTCCTGGCCCGCAAGAGTATAAACTGTGAACGGCTAAAATAAATAAAATATCACCGCACTATAAATAAAAAACTCAAAATATAATAATTAATAATTAGTTTATCAAGCAATAAACTAATTGGTTGGTTGGTTGGTTGGGTGGGTGTGTGGTTGGTTAGTTGGTTGGGTGGGTGGGTGGTTGGTTGGTTGGTTGTTTGGTTGGGTGGTTGGTTGGTTGGTTGAATGTAATTAATCGAGTTCGATTAATCGGTTAATAATCTCATCATAAACATCTATTTCATCATCGAAAGATTTACAATCCTATAAAATAATTTCTTTTAAATTAAAAAATTATGTAGGATAAAGGGTAAGCGAGACAAGTTTGTGTCCAATGCCGAGACAAATATTGACCTCCTTTCGAAGTATTGAAAGGAACATGAAAGTTTTAGTGGACTCTAAAGTGCAAAGATGCACTCAACAACATCAACATTTGTATAACTCCTGGCCCGCAAGAGTATAAACTGTGAACGGCTAAAATAAATAAAATATCACCGCACTATAAATAAAAAACTCAAAATATAATAATTAATAATTAGTTTATCAAGCAATAAACTAATTGGTTGTTTGGTTGGTTGGGTGGGTGGTTGGTTGGTTAGTTGGTTGGGTGGGTGGGTGGTTGGTTGGTTGGTTGTTTGGTTGGGTGGTTGGTTGGTTGGTTGAATGTAATTAATCGAGTTCGATTAATCGGTTAATAATCTCATCATAAACATCTATTTCATCATCGAAAGATTTACGATCCTATAAAATAATTTCTTTTAAATTAAAAAATTATGTAGGATAAATGGGAAGCGAGACAAGTTTGTGTCCAATGACGAGACAAATATTGACCTCCTTTCGAAGTATTGAAAGGAACATGAAAGTTTTAGTGGACTCTAAAGTGCAAAGATGCACTCAACAACATTAACATTTGTATAACTCCTGGCCCGCAAGAGTATAAACTGTGAACGGCTAAAATAAATAAAATTTATTTTTTATTCTTCAATAGTTCAATCTCATAAATATTTTACCGCTAATAAACTAAATTAATAATAAATAAATAAAATGTCACCGCACTATAAATAAAAAACTCAAAATATAATAATTAATAATTAGTTTATCAAGCAATAAACTAATTGGTTGGTTGGTTGGGTGGGTGGTTGGTTGGTTGGTTGGTTGGTTGGGTGGGAGGGTGGTTGGTTGGTTGGTTGGGTGGTTGGTTGGTTGGTTGGTTGGTTGGGTGGTTGGTTGGTTGAATGTAATTAATCGAGTTCGATTAATCGGTTAATAATCTCATCATAAACATCTATTTCATCATCGAAAGATTTACGATCCTATAAAATAATTTCTTTTAAATTAAAAAATTATGTAGGATAAAGGGTAAGCGAGACAAGTTTGTGTCCAATGCCGAGACAAATATTGACCTCCTTTCGAAGTATTGAAAGGAACATGAAAGTTTTAGTGGACTCTAAAGTGCAAAGATGCACTCAACAACATCAACATTTGTATAACTCCTGGCCCGCAAGAGTATAAACTGTGAACGGCTAAAATAAATAAAATATCACCGCACTATAAATAAAAAACTCAAAATATAATAATTAATAATTAGTTTATCAAGCAATAAACTAATTGGTTGGTTGGTTGGTTGGGTGGGTGGGTGGTTGGTTAGTTGGTTGAGTGGGTGGGTGGTTGGTTGGTTGGTTGTTTGGTTGGGTGGTTGGTTGGTTGGTTGAATGTAATTAATCGAGTTCGATTAATCGGTTAATAATCTCATCATAAACATCTATTTCATCATCGAAAGATTTACGATCCTATAAAATAATTTCTTTTAAATTAAAAAATTATGTAGGATAAATGGGAAGCGAGACAAGTTTGTGTCCAATGACGAGACAAATATTGACCTCCTTTCGAAGTATTGAAAGGAACATGAAAGTTTTAGTGGACTCTAAAGTGCAAAGATGCACTCAACAACATTAACATTTGTATAACTCCTGGCCCGCAAGAGTATAAACTGTGAACGGCTAAAATAAATAAAATTTATTTTTTATTCTTCAATAGTTCAATCTCATAAATATTTTACCGCTAATAAACTAAATTAATAATAAATAAATAAAATGTCACCGCACTATAAATAAAAAACTCAAAATATAATAATTAATAATTAGTTTATCAAGCAATAAACTAATTGGTTGGTTGGTTGGGTGGGTGGTTGGTTGGTTGGTTGGTTGGTTGGGTGGGACGGTGGTTGGTTGGTTGGTTGGGTGGTTGGTTGGTTGGTTGGTTGGTTGGGTGGTTGGTTGGTTGAATGTAATTAATCGAGTTCGATTAATCGGTTAATAATCTCATCATAAACATCTATTTCATCATCGAAAGATTTACGATCCTATAAAATAATTTCTTTTAAATTAAAAAATTATGTAGGATAAAGGGTAAGCGAGACAAGTTTGTGTCCAATGCCCAGACAAATATTGACCTCCTTTCGAAGTATTGAAAGGAACATGAAAGTTTTAGTGGACTCTAAAGTGCAAAGATGCACTCAACAACATCAACATTTGTATAACTCCTGGCCCGCAAGAGTATAAACTGTGAACGGCTAAAATAAATAAAATATCACCGCACTATAAATAAAAAACTCAAAATATAATAATTAATAATTAGTTTATCAAGCAATAAACTAATTGGTTGGTTGGTTGGTTGGGTGGGTGGGTGGTTGGTTAGTTGGTTGGGTGGGTGGGTGGTTGGTTGGTTGGTTGGTTGTTTGGTTGGGTGGTTGGTTGGTTGGTTGAATGTAATTAATCGAGTTCGATTAATCGGTTAATAATCTCATCATAAACATCTATTTCATCATCGAAAGATTTACGATCCTATAAAATAATTTCTTTTAAATTAAAAAATTATGTAGGATAAATGGTAAGCGAGACAAATTTTTTTCCAATGCCCAGACAAATATTGACCTCCTTTCGAAGTATTGAAAGGAACATGAAAGTTTAAGTGGACTCTAAAGTGCAAAGATGCACTCAACAACATAACCATTTGTATAACTCCTGGCCCGCAAGAGTATAAACTGTGAACGGCTAAAATAAATAAAATTTATTTTTTATTCTTCAATAGTTCAATCTCATAAATATTTTACCGCTAATAAACTAAATTAATAATAAATAAATAAAATATCACCGCACTATAAATAAAAAACTCAAAATATAATAATTAATAATTAGTTTATCAAGCAATAAACTAATTGGTTGGTTGGTTGGTTGGTTGGTTGGGTGGGTGGGAGGTTGGTTGGTTGGTTGGTTGGGTGGTTGGTTGGTTGGTTGGTTGGTTGGTTGGGTGGTTGGTTGGTTGAATGTAATTAATCGAGTTCGATTAATCGGTTAATAATCTCATCATAAACATCTATTTCATCATCGAAAGATTTACGATCCTATAAAATAATTTCTTTTAAATAAAAAAATTATATAGGATAAATGGTAAGCGAGACAAGTTTGTGTCCAATGCCCAGACAAATATTGACCTCCTTTCGAAGTATTGAAAGGAACATGAAAGTTTTAGTGGACTCTAAAGTGCAAAGATGCACTCAACAACATCAACATTTGTATAACTCCTGGCCCGCAAGAGTATAAACTGTGAACGGCTAAAATAAATAAAATTTATTTTTTATTCTTCAATAGTTCAATCTCATAAATATTTTACCACTAATAAACTAAATTAATAATAAATAAATAAAATATCACCGCACTATAAATAAAAAACTCAAAATATAATAATTAATAATTAGTTTATCAAGCAATAAACTAATTGGTTGGTTGGTTGGTTGGGTGGGTGGTTGGTTGGTTGGTTGGTTGGTTGGGTGGGAGGGTGGTTGGTCGGTTGGTTGGTTGGTTCGGTGGTTGGTTGGTTGGTTGGTTGGTTGGTTGGTTGGGTGGTTGGTTGGTTGAATGTAATTAATCGAGTTCGATTAATCAGTTAATAATCTCATCATAAACATCTATTTCATCATCGAAAGATTTATGATCCTATAAAATAATTTCTTTTAAATTAAAAAATTATATAGGATAAATGGTAAGCGAGACAAGTTTGTGTCCAATGCCCAGACAAATATTGACCTCCTTTCGAAGTATTGAAAGGAACATGAAAGTTTTAGTGGACTCTAAAGTGCAAAGATGCACTCAACAACATCAACATTTGTATAACTCCTGGCCCGCAAGAGTATAAACTGTGAACGGCTAAAATAAATAAAATTTATTTTTTATTCTTCAATAGTTCAATCTCATAAATATATTACCGCTAATAAACTAAATTAATAATAAATAAATAAAATATCACCGCACTATAAATATAAAACTCAAAATATAATAATTAATAATTAGTTTATCAAGCAATAAACTAATTGGTTGGTTGGTTGGTTGGTTGGTTGGTTAGTTGGTTGGGTGGGTGGGTGGTTGGTTAGTTGGTTGGTTGGGTGGGTGGGTGGTTGGTTGGTTGGTTGGTTGGTTGGGTGGGTGGGTCGGTGGTTGGTTGGTTGGTTGGTTGGTTGGTTGGGTGGTTGGTTGGTTGGTTGAATGTAATTAATCGAGTTCGATTAATCGGTTAATAATCTCATCATAAACATCTATTTCGTCATCGAAAGATTTACGATCCTATAAAATAATTTCTTTTAAATTAAAAAATTATGTAGGATAAATGGTAAGCGAGACAAGTTTGTGTCCAATGCCCATACAAATATTGACCTCCTTTCGAAGTATTGAAAGGAACATGAAAGTTTTAGTGGACTCTAAAGTGCAAAGATGCACTCAACAACATCAACATTTGTATAACTCCTGGCCCGCAAGAGTATAAACTGTGAACGGCTAAAATAAATAAAATTTATTTTTTATTCTTCAATAGTTCAATCTCATAAATATTTTATCGCTAATAAACTAAATTAATAATAAATAAATAAAATATCACCGCGATATAAATAAAAAACTCAAAATATAATAATTAATAATTAGTTTATCAAGCAATAAACTAATTGGTTGGTTGGTTGGTTGGTTGGGTGGGTGGTTGGTTGGTTGGTTGGGTAGGTGGGTGGGTGGTTGGTTGGTTGGTTGGTTGGGTGGTTGGTTGGTCGGTTGAATGTAATTAATCGAGTTCGATTAATCGGTTAATAATCCCATCATAAACATCTATTTCATCATCGAAAGATTTACGATCCTATAAAATAATTTCTTTTAAATTAAAAAATTATGTACGATAAATGGTAAGCGAGACAAGTTTGTGTCCAATGCCCAGACAAATATTGACCTCCTTTCGAAGTATTGAAAGGAACATGAAAGTTTTAGTGGACTCTAAAGTGCAAAGATGCACTCAACAACATCAACATTTGTATAACTCCTGGCCCGCAAGAGTATAAACTGTGAACGGCTAAAATAAATAAAATATCACTGCACTATAAATAAAAAACTCAAAATATAATAATTAATAATTAGTTTATCAAGCAATAAACTAATTGGTTGGTTGGTTGGTTGGGTGGGTGTGTGGTTGGTTAGTTGGTTGGGTGGGTGGGTGGTTGGTTGGTTGGTTGGTTGGGTGGTTGGTTGGTTGGTTGAATGTAATTAATCGAGTTCGATTAATCGGTTAATAATCTCATCATAAACATCTATTTCATCATCGAAAGATTTACGATCCTATAAAATAATTTCTTTTAAATTAAAAAATTATGTAGGATAAATGGGAAGCGAGACAAGTTTGTGTCCAATGACGAGACAAATATTGACCTCCTTTCGAAGTATTGAAAGGAACATGAAAGTTTTAGTGGACTCTAAAGTGCAAAGATGCACTCAACAACATCAACATTTGTATAACTCCTGGCCCGCAAGAGTATAAACTGTGAACGGCTAAAATAAATAAAATTTATTTTTTATTCTTCAATAGTTCAATCTCATAAATATTTTACCGCTAATAAACTAAATTAATAATAAATAAATAAAATATCACCGCACTATAAATAAAAAACTAAAAATATAATAATTAATAGTTAGTTTATCAAGCAATAAACTAATTGGTTGGTTGGTTGGGTGGGTGGGTGGGTGGGTGGTTGGTTGGTTGGTTGGTTGGGTGGGTGGGAGGGTGGTTGGTTGGTTGGTTGGGTGGGAGGGTGGTTGGTTGGTTGGTTGGTTGGTTGGGTGGTTGGTTGGTTGGTTGGTTTGGTTTGGTTGGTTGGGTGGTTGGTTGGGTGGTTGGGTGGTTGGGTGGTTGGTTGGTTGGTTGGTTGGTTGGGTGGTTGGTTGGTTGAATGTAATTAATCAAGTTCGATTAATCGGTTAATAATCTCATCATAAACATCTATTTCATCATCGAAAGATTTACGATCCTATAAAATAATTTCTTTTAAATTAAAAAATTATATAGGATAAATGGTAAGCGAGACAAGTTTGTGTCCAATGCCCATAAAAATATTGACCTCCTTTCGAAGTATTGAAAGGAACATGAAAGTTTTAGTGGACTCTAAAGTGCAAAGATGCACTCAACAACATCAACATTTGTATAACTCCTGGCCCGCAAGAGTATAAACTGTGAACGGCTAAAATAAATAAAATTTATTTTTTATTCTTCAATAGTTCAATCTCATAAATATTTTACCGCTAATAAACTAAATTAATAATAAATAAATAAAATATCACCGCACTATAAATAAAAAACTCAAAATATAATAATTAATAATTAGTTTATCAAGCAATAAACTAATTGGTTGGTTGGTTGGTTGGTTGGTTAGTTGGTTGGGTGGGTGGGTGGTTGGTTAGTTGGTTGGTTGGGTGGGTGGCTGGTTGGTTGGTTGGTTGGTTGGGTGGGTGGGTCGGTGGTTGGTTGGTTGGTTGGTTGGTTGGTTGGGTGGTTGGTTGGTTGGTTGAATGTAATTAATCGAGTTCGATTAATCGGTTAATAATCTCATCATAAGCATCTATTTCATCATCGAAAGATTTACGATCCTATAAAATAATTTCTTTTAAATTAAAAAATTATGTAGGATAAATGGTAAGCGAGACAAGTTTGTGTCCAATGCCCATACAAATATTGACCTCCTTTCGAAGTATTGAAAGGAACATGAAAGTTTTAGTGGACTCTAAAGTGCAAAGATGCACTCAACAACATCAACATTTGTATAACTCCTGGCCCGCAAGAGTATAAACTGTGAACGGCTAAAATAAATAAAATTTATTTTTTATTCTTCAATAGTTCAATCTCATAAATATTTTACCGCTAATAAACTAAATTAATAATAAATAAATAAAATATCACCGCGATATAAATAAAAAACTCAAAATATAATAATTAATAATTAGTTTATCAAGCAATAAACTAATTGGTTGGTTGGTTGGTTGGGTGGGTGGTTGGTTGGTTGGTTGGTTGGGTAGGTGGGTGGGTGGTTGGTTGGTTGGTTGGTTGGTTGGGTGGTTGGTTGGTCGGTTGAATGTAATTAATCGAGTTCGATTAATCGGTTAATAATCCCATCATAAACATCTATTTCATCATCGAAAGATTTACGATCCTATAAAATAATTTCTTTTAAATTAAAAAATTATGTACGATAAATGGTAAGCGAGACAAGTTTGTGTCTAATGCCCAGACAAATATTGACCTCCTTTCGAAGTATTGAAAGGAACATGAAAGTTTTAGTGGACTCTAAAGTGCAAAGATGCACTCAACAACATCAACATTTGTATAACTCCTGGCCCGCAAGAGTATAAACTGTGAACCGCTAAAATAAATAAAATATCACCGCACTATAAATAAAAAACTCAAAATATAATAATTAATAATTAGTTTATCAAGCAATAAACTAATTGGTTGGTTGGTTGGTTGGGTGGGTGTGTGGTTGGTTAGTTGGTTGGGTGGGTGGGTGGTTGGTTGGTTGGTTGGTTGTTTGGTTGGGTGGTTGGTTGGTTGAATGTAATTAATCGAGTTCGATTAATCGGTTAATAATCTCATCATAAACATCTATTTCATCATCGAAAGATTTACGATCCTATAAAATAATTTCTTTTAAATTAAAAAATTATGTAGGATAAATGGGAAGCGAGACAAGTTTGTGTCCAATGACGAGACAAATATTGACCTCCTTTCGAAGTATTGAAAGGAACATGAAAGTTTTAGTGGACTCTAAAGTGCAAAGATGCACTCAACAACATTAACATTTGTATAACTCCTGGCCCGCAAGAGTATAAACTGTGAACGGCTAAAATAAATAAAATTTATTTTTTATTCTTCAATAGTTCAATCTCATAAATATTTTACCGCTAATAAACTAAATTAATAATAAATAAATAAAATGTCACCGCACTATAAATAAAAAACTCAAAATATAATAATTAATAATTAGTTTATCAAGCAATAAACTAATTGGTTGGTTGGTTGGGTGGGTGGTTGGTTGGTTGGTTGGTTGGTTGGGTGGGACGGTGGTTGGTTGGTTGGTTGGGTGGTTGGTTGGTTGGTTGGTTGGTTGGGTGGTTGGTTGGTTGAATGTAATTAATCGAGTTCGATTAATCGGTTAATAATCTCATCATAAACATCTATTTCATCATCGAAAGATTTACGATCCTATAAAATAATTTCTTTTAAATTAAAAAATTATGTAGGATAAAGGGTAAGCGAGACAAGTTTGTGTCCAATGCCCAGACAAATATTGACCTCCTTTCGAAGTATTGAAAGGAACATGAAAGTTTTAGTGGACTCTAAAGTGCAAAGATGCACTCAACAACATCAACATTTGTATAACTCCTGGCCCGCAAGAGTATAAACTGTGAACGGCTAAAATAAATAAAATATCACCGCACTATAAATAAAAAACTCAAAATATAATAATTAATAATTAGTTTATCAAGCAATAAACTAATTGGTTGGTTGGTTGGTTGGGTGGGTGGGTGGTTGGTTAGTTGGTTGGGTGGGTGGGTGGTTGGTTGGTTGGTTGGTTGTTTGGTTGGGTGGTTGGTTGGTTGGTTGAATGTAATTAATCGAGTTCGATTAATCGGTTAATAATCTCATCATAAACATCTATTTCATCATCGAAAGATTTACGATCCTATAAAATAATTTCTTTTAAATTAAAAAATTATGTAGGATAAATGGTAAGCGAGACAAATTTTTTTCCAATGCCCAGACAAATATTGACCTCCTTTCGAAGTATTGAAAGGAACATGAAAGTTTAAGTGGACTCTAAAGTGCAAAGATGCACTCAACAACATAACCATTTGTATAACTCCTGGCCCGCAGAAGTATAAACTGTGAACGGCTAAAATAAATAAAATTTATTTTTTATTCTTCAATAGTTCAATCTCATAAATATTTTACCGCTAATAAACTAAATTAATAATAAATAAATAAAATATCACCGCACTATAAATAAAAAACTCAAAATATAATAATTAATAATTAGTTTATCAAGCAATAAACTAATTGGTTGGTTGGTTGGTTGGTTGGTTGGGTGGGTGGGAGGTTGGTTGGTTGGTTGGTTGGGTGGTTGGTTGGTTGGTTGGTTGGTTGGTTGGGTGGTTGGTTGGTTGAATGTAATTAATCGAGTTCGATTAATCGGTTAATAATCTCATCATAAACATCTATTTCATCATCGAAAGATTTACGATCCTATAAAATAATTTCTTTTAAATAAAAAAATTATATAGGATAAATGGTAAGCGAGACAAGTTTGTGTCCAATGCCCAGACAAATATTGACCTCCTTTCGAAGTATTGAAAGGAACATGAAAGTTTTAGTGGACTCTAAAGTGCAAAGATGCACTCAACAACATCAACATTTGTATAACTCCTGGCCCGCAAGAGTATAAACTGTGAACGGCTAAAATAAATAAAATTTATTTTTTATTCTTCAATAGTTCAATCTCATAAATATTTTACCACTAATAAACTAAATTAATAATAAATAAATAAAATATCACCGCACTATAAATAAAAAACTCAAAATATAATAATTAATAATTAGTTTATCAAGCAATAAACTAATTGGTTGGTTGGTTGGTTGGGTGGGTGGTTGGTTGGTTGGTTGGTTGGTTGGTTGGTTGGGTGGGAGGGTGGTTGGTCGGTTGGTTGGTTGGTTCGGTGGTTGGTTGGTTGGTTGGTTGGTTGGTTGGGTGGTTGGTTGGTTGAATGTAATTAATCGAGTTCGATTAATCAGTTAATAATCTCATCATAAACATCTATTTCATCATCGAAAGATTTATGATCCTATAAAATAATTTCTTTTAAATTAAAAAATTATATAGGATAAATGGTAAGCGAGACAAGTTTGTGTCCAATGCCCAGACAAATATTGACCTCCTTTCGAAGTATTGAAAGGAACATGAAAGTTTTAGTGGACTCTAAAGTGCAAAGATGCACTCAACAACATCAACATTTGTATAACTCCTGGACCGCAAGAGTATAAACTGTGAACGGCTAAAATAAATAAAATTTATTTTTTATTCTTCAATAGTTCAATCTCATAAATATATTACCGCTAATAAACTAAATTAATAATAAATAAATAAAATATCACCGCACTATAAATAAAAAACTCAAAATATAATAATTAATAATTAGTTTATCAAGCAATAAACTAATTGGTTGGTTGGTTAGTTGGTTGGTTGGTTGGTTAGTTGGTTGGGTGGGTGGTTGGTTGGTTAGTTGGTTGGTTGGGTGGGTGGGTGGTTGGTTGGTTGGTTGGTTGGTTGGGTGGGTGGGTCGGTGGTTGGTTGGTTGGTTGGTTGGTTGGTTGGGTGGTTGGTTGGTTGGTTGAATGTAATTAATCGAGTTCGATTAATCGGTTAATAATCTCATCATAAACATCTATTTCGTCATCGAAAGATTTACGATCCTATAAAATAATTTCTTTTAAATTAAAAAATTATGTAGGATAAATGGTAAGCGAGACAAGTTTGTGTCCAATGCCCATACAAATATTGACCTCCTTTCGAAGTATTGAAAGGAACATGAAAGTTTTAGTGGACTCTAAAGTGCAAAGATGCACTCAACAACATCAACATTTGTATAACTCCTGGCCCGCAAGAGTATAAACTGTGAACGGCTAAAATAAATAAAATTTATTTTTTATTCTTCAATAGTTCAATCTCATAAATATTTTATCGCTAATAAACTAAATTAATAATAAATAAATAAAATATCACCGCGATATAAATAAAAAACTCAAAATATAATAATTAATAATTAGTTTATCAAGCAATAAACTAATTGGTTGGTTGGTTGGTTGGTTGGGTGGGTGGTTGGTTGGTTGGTTGGGTAGGTGGGTGGGTGGTTGGTTGGTTGGTTGGTTGGTTGGGTGGTTGGTTGGTTGGTCGGTTGAATGTAATTAATCGAGTTCGATTAATCGGTTAATAATCCCATCATAAACATCTATTTCATCATCGAAAGATTTACGATCCTATAAAATAATTTCTTTTAAATTAAAAAATTATGTACGATAAATGGTAAGCGAGACAAGTTTGTGTCCAATGCCCAGACAAATATTGACCTCCTTTCGAAGTATTGAAAGGAACATGAAAGTTTTAGTGGACTCTAAAGTGCAAAGATGCACTCAACAACATCAACATTTGTATAACTCCTGGCCTGCAAGAGTATAAACTGTGAACGGCTAAAATAAATAAAATATCACTGCACTATAAATAAAAAACTCAAAATATAATAATTAATAATTAGTTTATCAAGCAATAAACTAATTGGTTGGTTGGTTGGTTGGGTGGGTGTGTGGTTGGTTAGTTGGTTGGGTGGGTGGGTGGTTGGTTGGTTGGTTGGTTGGGTGGTTGGTTGGTTGGTTGAATGTAATTAATCGAGTTCGATTAATCGGTTAATAATCTCATCATAAACATCTATTTCATCATCGAAAGATTTACGATCCTATAAAATAATTTCTTTTAAATTAAAAAATTATGTAGGATAAATGGGAAGCGAGACAAGTTTGTGTCCAATGACGAGACAAATATTGACCTCCTTTCGAAGTATTGAAAGGAACATGAAAGTTTTAGTGGACTCTAAAGTGCAAAGATGCACTCAACAACATCAACATTTGTATAACTCCTGGCCCGCAAGAGTATAAACTGTGAACGGCTAAAATAAATAAAATTTATTTTTTATTCTTCAATAGTTCAATCTCATAAATATTTTACCGCTAATAAACTAAATTAATAATAAATAAATAAAATATCACCGCACTATAAATAAAAAACTAAAAATATAATAATTAATACTTAGTTTATCAAGCAATAAACTAATTGGTTGGTTGGTTGGGTGGGTGGGTGGGTGGGTAGTTGGTTGGTTGGTTGGTTGGGTGGGTGGGAGGGTGGTTGGTTGGTTGGTTGGGTGGGAGGGTGGTTGGTTGGTTGGTTGGTTGGTTGGGTGGTTGGTTGGTTGGTTGGTTGGTTTGGTTGGTTGGGTGGTTGGTTGGGTGGTTGGGTGGTTGGGTGGTTGGTTGGTTGGTTGGTTGGTTGGGTGGTTGGTTGGTTGAATGTAATTAATCAAGTTCGATTAATCGGTTAATAATCTCATCATAAACATCTATTTCATCATCGAAAGATTTACGATCCTATAAAATAATTTCTTTTAAATTAAAAAATTATATAGGATAAATGGTAAGCGAGACAAGTTTGTGTCCAATGCCCATAAAAATATTGACCTCCTTTCGAAGTATTGAAAGGAACATGAAAGTTTTAGTGGACTCTAAAGTGCAAAGATGCACTCAACAACATCAACATTTGTATAACTCCTGGCCCGCAAGAGTATAAACTGTGAACGGCTAAAATAAATAAAATTTATTTTTTATTCTTCAATAGTTCAATCTCATAAATATTTTACCGCTAATAAACTAAATTAATAATAAATAAATAAAATATCACCGCACTATAAATAAAAAACTCAAAATATAATAATTAATAATTAGTTTATCAAGCAATAAACTAATTGGTTGGTTGGTTGGTTGGTTGGTTGGTTAGTTGGTTGGGTGGGTGGGTGGTTGGTTAGTTGGTTGGTTGGGTGGGTGGCTGGTTGGTTGGTTGGTTGGTTGGGTGGGTGGGTCGGTGGTTGGTTGGTTGGTTGGTTGGTTGGGTGGTTGGTTGGTTGGTTGAATGTAATTAATCGAGTTCGATTAATCGGTTAATAATCTCATCATAAGCATCTATTTCATCATCGAAAGATTTACGATCCTATAAAATAATTTCTTTTAAATTAAAAAATTATGTAGGATAAATGGTAAGCGAGACAAGTTTGTGTCCAATGCCCATACAAATATTGACCTCCTTTCGAAGTATTGAAAGGAACATGAAAGTTTTAGTGGACTCTAAAGTGCAAAGATGCACTCAACAACATCAACATTTGTATAACTCCTGGCCCGCAAGAGTATAAACTGTGAACGGCTAAAATAAATAAAATTTATTTTTTATTCTTCAATAGTTCAATCTCATAAATATTTTACCGCTAATAAACTAAATTAATAATAAATAAATAAAATATCACCGCACTATAAATAAAAAACTCAAAATATAATAATTAATAATTAGTTTATCAAGCAATAAACTAATTGGTTGGTTGGTTGGTTGGTTGGGTGGGTGGGTGGTTGGTTGGTTGGTTGGTTGGTTGGGTGGGAGGGTGGTTGGTTGGTTGGTTGGTTGGTTGGGTGGTTGGTTGGTTGGTTGGTTGGTTGGTTTGGTGGTTGGTTAGTTGAATGTAATTAATCGAGTTCGATTAATCGGTTAATAATCTCATCATAAACATCTATTTCATCATCGAAAGATTTACGATCCTATAAAATAATTTCTTTTAAATTAAACAATTATGTAGGATAAAGGGTAAGCGAGACAAGTTTGTGTCCAATGCCCAGACAAATATTGACCTCCTTTCGAAGTATTGAAAGGAACATGAAAGTTTTAGTGGACTCTAAAGTGCAAAGATGCACTCAACAACATCAACATTTGTATAACTCCTGGCCCGCAAGAGTATAAACTGTGAACGGCTAAAATAAATAAAATATCACCGCACTATAAATAAAAAACTCAAAATATAATAATTAATAATTAGTTTATCAAGCAATAAACTAATTCGTTGGTTGGTTGGTTGGGTGGGAGGGTGGTTGGTTGGTTGGGTGGGTGGGTGGTTGGTTGGTTGGTTGGGTGGGAGGGTGGTTGGTTGGTTGGTTGGTTGGTTGGGTGGTTGGGTGGTTGGTTGGTTGGTTGGGTGGTTGGTTGGTTGAATGTAATTAATCGAGTTCGATTAATCGGTTAATAATCTCATCATAAACATCTATTTCATCATCGAAAGATTTACGATCCTATAAAATAATTTCTTTTAAATTAAAAAATTATATAGGATAAATGGTAAGCGAGACAAGTTTGTGTCCAATGCCCATAAAAATATTGACCTCCTTTCGAAGTATTGAAAGGAACATGAAAGTTTAAGTGGACTCTAAAGTGCAAAGATGCACTCAACAACATAACCATTTGTATAACTCCTGGCCCGCAAGAGTATAAACTGTGAACGGCTAAAATAAATAAAATTTATTTTTTATTCTTCAATAGTTCAATCTCATAAATATTTTACCGCTAATAAACTAAATTAATAATAAATAAATAAAATATCACCGCACTATAAATAAAAAACTCAAAATATAATAATTAATAATTAGTTTATCAAGCAATAAACTAATTGGTTGGTTGGTTGGTTGGTTGGTTGGTTGGGTGGGAGGGTGGTTGGTTGGTTGGGTGGGTGGTTGGTTGGTTGGTTGGTTGGTTGGGTGGTTGGTTGGTTGAATGTAATTAATCGAGTTCGATTAATCGGTTAATAATCTCATCATAAACATCTATTTCATCATCGAAAGATTTACGATCCTATAAAATAATTTCTTTTAAATAAAAAAATTATATAGGATAAATGGTAAGCGAGACAAGTTTGTGTCCAATGCCCAGACAAATATTGACCTCCTTTCGAAGTATTGAAAGGAACATGAAAGTTTTAGTGGACTCTAAAGTGCAAAGATGCACTCAACAACATCAACATTTGTATAACTCCTGGCCCGCAAGAGTATAAACTGTGAACGGCTAAAATAAATAAAATTTATTTTTTATTCTTCAATAGTTCAATCTCATAAATATTTTACCACTAATAAACTAAATTAATAATAAATAAATAAAATATCACCGCACTATAAATAAAAAACTCAAAATATAATAATTAATAATTAGTTTATCAAGCAATAAACTAATTGGTTGGTTGGTTGGGTGGTTGGTTGGTTGGTTGGTTGGTTGGGTGGGAGGGTGGTTGGTCGGTTGGTTGGTTGGTTGGGTGGTTGGTTGGTTGGTTGGTTGGTTGGTTGGGTGGTTGGTTGGTTGAATGTAATTAATCGAGTTCGATTAATCGGTTAATAATCTCATCATAAACATCTATTTCATCATCGAAAGATTTATGATCCTATAAAATAATTTCTTTTAAATTAAAAAATTATATAGGATAAATGGTAAGCGAGACAAGTTTGTGTCCAATGCCCAGACAAATATTGACCTCCTTTCGAAGTATTGAAAGGAACATGAAAGTTTTAGTGGACTCTAAAGTGCAAAGATGCACTCAACAACATCAACATTTGTATAACTCCTGGCCCGCAAGAGTATAAACTGTGAACGGCTAAAATAAATAAAATTTATTTTTTATTCTTCAATAGTTCAATCTCATAAATATATTACCGCTAATAAACTAAATTAATAATAAATAAATAAAATATCACCGCACTATAAATAAAAAACTCAAAATATAATAATTAATAATTAGTTTATCAAGCAATAAACTAATTGGTTGGTTGGTTGGTTGGTTGGTTGGTTGGTTAGTTGGTTGGGTGGGTGGGTGGTTGGTTAGTTGGTTGGTTGGGTGGGTGGGTGGTTGGTTGGTTGGGTGGGTGGGTCGGTGGTTGGTTGGTTGGTTGGTTGGTTGGTTGGTTGGTTGGGTGGTTGGTTGGTTGGTTGAATGTAATTAATCGAGTTCGATTAATCGGTTAATAATCTCATCATAAACATCTATTTCATCATCGAAAGATTTACGATCCTATAAAATAATTTCTTTTAAATTAAAAAATTATGTAGGATAAATGGTAAGCGAGACAAGTTTGTGTCCAATGCCCATACAAATATTGACCTCCTTTCGAAGTATTGAAAGGAACATGAAAGTTTTAGTGGACTCTAAAGTGCAAAGATGCACTCAACAACATCAACATTTGTATAACTCCTGGCCCGCAAGAGTATAAACTGTGAACGGCTAAAATAAATAAAATTTATTTTTTATTCTTCAATAGTTCAATCTCATAAATATTTTACCGCTAATAAACTAGATTAATAATAAATAAATAAAATATCACCGCGATATAAATAAAAAACTCAAAATATAATAATTAATAATTAGTTTATCAAGCAATAAACTAATTGGTTGGTTGGTTGGTTGGTTGGTTGGGTGGGTGGTTGGTTGGTTGGTTGGGTAGGTGGGTGGGTGGTTGGTTGGTTGATTGGTTGGTTGGGTGGTTGGTTGGTCGGTTGAATGTAATTAATCGAGTTCGATTAATCGGTTAATAATCCCATCATAAACATCTATTTCATCATCGAAAGATTTACGATCCTATAAAATAATTTCTTTTAAATTAAAAAATTATGTACGATAAATGGTAAGCGAGACAAGTTTGTGTCCAATGCCCAGACAAATATTGACCTCCTTTCGAAGTATTGAAAGGAACATGAAAGTTTTAGTGGACTCTAAAGTGCAAAGATGCACTCAACAACATCAACATTTGTATAACTCCTGGCCCGCAAGAGTATAAACTGTGAACGGCTAAAATAAATAAAATATCACTGCACTATAAATAAAAAACTCAAAATATAATAATTAATAATTAGTTTATCAAGCAATAAACTAATTGGTTGGTTGGTTGGTTGGGTGGGTGTGTGGTTGGTTAGTTGGTTGGGTGGGTGGGTGGTTGGTTGGTTGGTTGGTTGGGTGGTTGGTTGGTTGGTTGAATGTAATTAATCGAGTTCGATTAATCGGTTAATAATCTCATCATAAACATCTATTTCATCATCGAAAGATTTACGATCCTATAAAATAATTTCTTTTAAATTAAAAAATTATGTAGGATAAATGGGAAGCGAGACAAGTTTGTGTCCAATGACGAGACAAATATTGACCTCCTTTCGAAGTATTGAAAGGAACATGAAAGTTTTAGTGGACTCTAAAGTGCAAAGATGCACTCAACAACATCAACATTTGTATAACTCCTGGCCCGCAAGAGTATAAACTGTGAACGGCTAAAATAAATAAAATTTATTTTTTATTCTTCAATAGTTCAATCTCATAAATATTTTACCGCTAATAAACTAAATTAATAATAAATAAATAAAATATCACCGCACTATAAATAAAAAACTCAAAATATAATAATTAATAATTAGTTTATCAAGCAATAAACTAATTGGTTGGTTGGTTGGGTGGGTGGGTGGTTGGTTGGTTGGTTGGTTGGTTGGGTGGGAGGGTGGTTGGTTGGTTGGTTGGTTGGTTGGGTGGTTGGTTGGTTGGTTGGTTGGTTTGGTTGGTTGGGTGGTTGGTTGGGTGGTTGGGTGGTTGGGTGGTTGGGTGGTTGGTTGGTTGGTTGGTTGGTTGGGTGGTTGGTTGGTTGAATGTAATTAATCAAGTTCGATTAATCGGTTAATAATCTCATGATAAACATCTATTTCATCATCGAAAGATTTACGATCCTATAAAATAATTTCTTTTAAATTAAAAAATTATATAGGATAAATGGTAAGCGAGACAAGTTTGTGTCCAATGCCCATAAAAATATTGACCTCCTTTCGAAGTATTGAAAGGAACATGAAAGTTTTAGTGGACTCTAAAGTGCAAAGATGCACTCAACAACATCAACATTTGTATAACTCCTGGCCCGCAAGAGTATAAACTGTGAACGACTAAAATAAATAAAATTTATTTTTTATTCTTCAATAGTTCAATCTCATAAATATTTTACCGCTAATAAACTAAATTAATAATAAATAAATAAAATATCACCGCACTATAAATAAAAAACTCAAAATATAATAATTAATAATTAGTTTATCAAGCAATAAACTAATTGGTTGGTTGGTTGGTTGGTTGGTTGGTTAGTTGGTTGGGTGGGTGGGTGGTTGGTTAGTTGGTTGGTTGGGTGGGTGGCTGGTTGGTTGGTTGGTTGGTTGGGTGGGTGGGTCGGTGGTTGGTTGGTTGGTTGGTTGGTTGGTTGGGTGGTTGAATGTAATTAATCGAGTTCGATGAATCGGTTAATAATCTCATCATAAACATCTATTTCATCATCGAAAGATTTACGATCCTATAAAATAATTTCTTTTAAATTAAAAAATTATGTAGGATAAATGGTAAGCGAGACAAGTTTGTGTCCAATGCCCATACAAATATTGACCTCCTTTCGAAGTATTGAAAGGAACATGAAAGTTTTAGTGGACTCTAAAGTGCAAAGATGCACTCAACAACATCAACATTTGTATAACTCCTGGCCCGCAAGAGTATAAACTATGAACGGCTAAAATAAATAAAATTTATTTTTTATTCTTCAATAGTTCAATCTCATAAATATTTTACCGCTAATAAACTAAATTAATAATAAATAAATAAAATATCACCGCACTATAAATAAAAAACTCAAAATATAATAATTAATAATTAGTTTATCAAGCAATAAACTAATTGGTTGGTTGGTTGGTTGGGTGGGTGGGTGGTTGGTTGGTTGGTTGGTTGGTTGGGTGGGAGGGTGGTTGGTTGGTTGGGTGGTTGGTTGGTTGGTTGGTTGGTTTGGTTGGTTGGGTGGTTGGTTGGGTTGTTGGGTGGTTGGTTGGTTGGTTGGTTGGTTGGTTGGGTGGTTGGTTGGTTGAATGTAATTAATCAAGTTCGATTAATCGGTTAATAATCTCATGATAAACATCTATTTCATCATCGAAAGATTTACGATCCTATAAAATAATTTCTTTTAAATTAAAAAATTATATAGGATAAATGGTAAGCGAGACAAGTTTGTGTCCAATGCCCATAAAAATATTGACCTCCTTTCGAAGTATTGAAAGGAACATGAAAGTTTTAGTGGAGTCTAAAGTGCAAAGATGCACTCAACAACATCAACATTTGTATAACTCCTGGCCCGCAAGAGTATAAACTGTGAACGGCTAAAATAAATAAAATTTATTTTTTATTCTTCAATAGTTCAATCTCATAAATATTTTACCGCTAATAAACTAAATTAATAATAAATAAATAAAATATCACCGCACTATAAATAAAAAACTCAAAATATAATAATTAATAATTAGTTTATCAAGCAATAAACTAATTGGTTGGTTGGTTGGTTAGTTGGTTGGGTGGGTGGGTGGTTGGTTAGTTGGTTGGGTGGGTGGCTGGTTGGTTGGTTGGTTGGTTGGGTGGGTGGGTCGGTGGTTGGTTGGTTGGTTGGTTGGTTGGTTGGGTGGTTGGTTGGTTGGTTGAATGTAATTAATCGAGTTCGATGAATCGGTTAATAATCTCATCATAAACATCTATTTCATCATCGAAAGATTTACGATCCTATAAAATAATTTCTTTTAAATTAAAAAATTATGTAGGATAAATGGTAAGCGAGACAAGTTTGTGTCCAATGCCCATACAAATATTGACCTCCTTTCGAAGTATTGAAAGGAACATGAAAGTTTTAGTGGACTCTAAAGTGCAAAGATGCACTCAACAACATCAACATTTGTATAACTCCTGGCCCGCAAGAGTATAAACTGTGAACGGCTAAAATAAATAAAATTTATTTTTTATTCTTCAATAGTTCAATCTCATAAATATTTTACCGCTAATAAACTAAATTAATAATAAATAAATAAAATATCACCGCACTATAAATAAAAAACTCAAAATATAATAATTAATAATTAGTTTATCAAGCAATAAACTAATTGGTTGGTTGGTTGGTTGGTTGGTTGGTTGGTTGGGTGGGTGGGTCGGTGGTTGGTTGGTTGGTTGGTTGGTTGGTTGGGTGGTTGGTTGAATGTAATTAATCGAGTTCGATGAATCGGTTAATAATCTCATCATAAACATCTATTTCATCATCGAAAGATTTACGATCCTATAAAATAATTTCTTTTAAATTAAAAAATTATGTAGGATAAATGGTAAGCGAGACAAGTTTGTGTCCAATGCCCATACAAATATTGACCTCCTTTCGAAGTATTGAAAGGAACATGAAAGTTTTAGTGGACTCTAAACTGCAAAGATGCACTCAACAACATCAACATTTGTATAACTCCTGGCCCGCAAGAGTATAAACTGTGAACGGCTAAAATAAATAAAATATCACTGCACTATAAATAAAAAACTCAAAATATAATAATTAATAATTAGTTTATCAAGCAATAAACTAATTGGTTGGTTGGTTGGTTGGGTGGGTGTGTGGTTGGTTAGTTGGTTGGGTGGGTGGGTGGTTGGTTGGTTGGTTGTTTGGTTGGGTGGTTGGTTGGTTGGTTGAATGTAATTAATCGAGTTCGATTAATCGGTTAATAATCTCATCATAAACATCTATTTCATCATCGAAAGATTTACGATCCTATAAAATAATTTCTTTTAAATTAAAAAATTATGTAGGATAAATGGGAAGCGAGACAAGTTTGTGTCCAATGACGAGACAAATATTGACCTCCTTTCGAAGTATTGAAAGGAACATGAAAGTTTTAGTGGACTCTAAAGTGCAAAGATGCACTCAACAACATCAACATTTGTATAACTCCTGGCCCGCAAGAGTATAAACTGTGAACGGCTAAAATAAATCAAATTTATTTTTTATTCTTCAATAGTTCAATCTCATAAATATTTTACCGCTAATAAACTAAATTAATAATAAATAAATAAAATATCACCGCACTATAAATAAAAAACTCAAAATATAATAATTAATAATTAGTTCATCAAGCAATAAACTAATTGGTTGGTTGGTTGGTTGGGTGGGTGGGTGGTTGGTTGGTTGGTTGGTTGGTTGGGTGGGAGGGTGGTTGGTTGGTTGGTTGGTTGGGTGGTTGGTTGGTTGGTTGGTTGGTTTGGTTGGTTGGGTGGTTGGTTGGGTGGTTGGTTGGGTGGTTGGGTGGTTGGTTGGTTGGTTGGGTGGTTGGTTGGTTGAATGTAATTAATCGAGTTCGATTAATCGGTTAATAATCTCATGATAAACATCTATTTCATCATCGAAAGATTTACGATCCTATAAAATAATTTCTTTTAAATTAAAAAATTATATAGGATAAATGGTAAGCGAGACAAGTTTGTGTCCAATGCCCATAAAAATATTGACCTCCTTTCGAAGTATTGAAAGGAACATGAAAGTTTTAGTGGACTCTAAAGTGCAAAGATGCACTCAACAACATCAACATTTGTATAACTCCTGGCCCGCAAGAGTATAAACTGTGAACGGCTAAAATAAATAAAATTTATTTTTTATTCTTCAATAGTTCAATCTCATAAATATTTTACCGCTAATAAACTAAATTAATAATAAATAAATAAAATATCACCGCACTATAAATAAAAAACTCAAAATATAATAATTAATAATTAGTTTATCAAGCAATAAACTAATTGGTTGGTTGGTTGGTTGGTTGGTTGGTTAGTTGGTTGGGTGGGTGGGTGGTTGGTTAGTTGGTTGGTTGGGTGGGTGGCTGGTTGGTTGGTTGGTTGGTTGGGTGGGTGGGTCGGTGGTTGGTTGGTTGGTTGGTTGGTTGGTTGGGTGGTTGGTTGGTTGGTTGAATGTAATTAATCGAGTTCGATGAATCGGTTAATAATCTCATTATAAACATCTATTTCATCATCGAAAGATTTACGATCTTATAAAATAATTTCTTTTAAATTAAAAAATTATGTAGGATAAATGGTAAGCGAGACAAGTTTGTGTCCAATGCCCATACAAATATTGACCTCCTTTCGAAGTATTGAAAGGAACATGAAAGTTTTAGTGGACTCTAAAGTGCAAAGATGCACTCAACAACATCAACATTTGTATAACTCCTGGCCCGCAAGAGTATAAACTGTGAACGGCTAAAATAAATAAAATTTATTTTTTATTCTTCAATAGTTCAATCTCATAAATATTTTACCGCTAATAAACTAAATTAATAATAAATAAATAAAATATCACCGCGATATAAATAAAAAACTCAAAATATAATAATTAATAATTAGTTTATCAAGCAATAAACTAATTGGTTGGTTGGGTGGGTGGTTGGTTGGTTGGTTGGTTGGTTGGGTAGGTGGGTGGGTGGTTGGTTGGTTGGTTGGTTGGTTGGGTGGTTGGTTGGTCGGTTGAATGTAATTAATCGAGTTCGATTAATCGGTTAATAATCTCATCATAAACATCTATTTCATCATCGAAAGATTTATGATCCTATAAAATAATTTCTTTTAAATTAAAAAATTATGTAGGATAAATGGTAAGCGAGACAAATTTTTGTCCAATGCCCAGACAAATATTGACCTCCTTTCGAAGTATTGAAAGGAACATGAAAGTTTTAGTGGACTCTAAAGTGCAAAGATGCACTCAACAACATCAACATTTGTATAACTCCTGGCCCGCAAGAGTATAAACTGTGAACGGCTAAAATAAATAAAATTTATTTTTTATTCTTCAATAGTTCAATCTCATAAATATTTTACCGCTAATAAACTAAATTAATAATAAATAAATAAAATATCACCGCACTATAAATAAAAAACTCAAAATATAATAATTAATAATTAGTTTATCAAGCAATAAACTAATTGGTTGGTTGGGTGGGTGGGTGGTTGGTTGGTTGGTTGGGTGGGTGGGTGGTTGGTTGGTTGGTTGGGTGGGAGGGTGGTTGGTTGGTTGGGTGGGTGGGTGGTTGGTTGGTTGGTTGGGTGGGAGGGTGGTTGGTTGGTTGGTTGGGTGGTTGGGTGGTTGGGTGGTTGGTTGGTTGGTTGGTTGGGTGGTTGGTTGGTTGAATGTAATTAATCGAGTTCGATTAATCGGTTAATAATCTCATCATAAACATCTATTTCATCATCGAAAGATTTACGATCCTATAAAATAATTTCTTTTAAATTAAAAAATTATATAGGATAAATGGTAAGCGAGACAAGTTTGTGTCCAATGCCCATAAAAATATTGACCTCCTTTCGAAGTATTGAAAGGAACATGAAAGTTTTAGTGGACTCTAAAGTGCAAAGATGCACTCAACAACATCAACATTTGTATAACTCCTGGCCCGCAAGAGTATAAACTGTGAACGACTAAAATAAATAAAATTTATTTTTTATTCTTCAATAGTTCAATCTCATAAATATTTTACCGCTAATAAACTAAATTAATAATAAATAAATAAAATATCACCGCACTATAAATAAAAAACTCAAAATATAATAATTAATAATTAGTTTATCAAGCAATAAACTAATTGGTTGGTTGGTTGGTTGGTTGGTTGGTTGGGTGGTTGGTTGGTTGAATGTAATTAATCGAGTTCGATTAATCGGTTAATAATCTCATCATAAACATCTATTTCATCATCGAAAGATTTACGATCCTATAAAATAATTTCTTTTAAATAAAAAAATTATATAGGATAAATGGTAAGCGAGACAAGTTTGTGTCCAATGCCCAGACAAATATTGACCTCCTTTCGAAGTATTGAAAGGAACATGAAAGTTTTAGTGGACTCTAAAGTGCAAAGATGCACTCAACAACATCAACATTTGTATAACTCCTGGCCCGCAAGAGTATAAACTGTGAACGGCTAAAATAAATAAAATATCACCGCACTATAAATAAAAAACTCAAAATATAATAATTAATAATTAGTTTATCAAGCAATAAACTAATTGGTTGGTTGGTTGGTTGGGTGGGTGTGTGGTTGGTTAGTTGGTTGGGTGGGTGGGTGGTTGGTTGGTTGGTTGGTTGTTTGGTTGGGTGGTTGGTTGGTTGAATGTAATTAATCGAGTTCGATTAATCGGTTAATAATCTCATCATAAACATCTATTTCATCATCGAAAGATTTACGATCCTATAAAATAATTTCTTTTAAATTAAAAAATTATGTAGGATAAATGGGAAGCGAGACAAGTTTGTGTCCAATGACGAGACAAATATTGACCTCCTTTCGAAGTATTGAAAGGAACATGAAAGTTTTAGTGGACTCTAAAGTGCAAAGATGCACTCAACAACATCAACATTTGTATAACTCCTGGCCCGCAAGAGTATAAACTGTGAACGGCTAAAATAAATAAAATTTATTTTTTATTCTTCAATAGTTCAATCTCATAAATATTTTACCGCTAATAAACTAAATTAATAATAAATAAATAAAATATCACCGCACTATAAATAAAAAACTCAAAATATAATAATTAATAATTAGTTTATCAAGCAATAAACTAATTGGTTGGTTGGTTGGTTGGTTGGGTGGGTGGGTGGTTGGTTGGTTGGTTGGTTGGTTGGGTGGGAGGGTGGTTGGTTGGTTGGGTGGTTGGTTGGTTGGTTGGTTTGGTGGTTGGTTAGTTGAATGTAATTAATCGAGTTCGATTAATCGGTTAATAATCTCATCATAAACATCTATTTCATCATCGAAAGATTTACGATCCTATAAAATAATTTCTTTGAAATTAAAAAATTATGTAGGATAAAGGGTAAGCGAGACAAGTTTGTGTCCAATGCCCAGACAAATATTGACCTCCTTTCGAAGTATTGAAAGGAACATGAAAGTTTTAGTGGACTCTAAAGTGCAAAGATGCACTCAACAACATCAACATTTGTATAACTCCTGGCCCGCAAGAGTATAAACTGTGAACGGCTAAAATAAATAAAATATCACCGCACTATAAATAAAAAACTCAAAATATAATAATTAATAATTAGTTTATCAAGCAATAAACTAATTGGTTGGTTGGTTGGTTGGGTGGGTGGGTGGGTGGTTGGTTAGTTGGTTGGGTGGGTGGGTGGTTGGTTGGTTGGTAGTTTGGTTGGGTGGTTGGTTGGTTGGTTGAATGTAATTAATCGAGTTCGATTAATCGGTTAATAATCTCATCATAAACATCTATTTCATCATCGAAAGATTTATGATCCTATAAAATAATTTCTTTTAAATTAAAAAATTATGTAGGATAAATGGTAAGCGAGACAAGTTTGTGTCCAATGCCCAGACAAATATTGACCTCCTTTCGAAGTATTGAAAGGAACATGAAAGTTTTAGTGGACTCTAAAGTGCAAAGATGCACTCAACAACATCAACATTTGTATAACTCCTGGCCCGCAAGAGTATAAACTGTGAACGGCTAAAATAAATAAAATATCACCGCACTATAAATAAAAAACTCAAAATATAATAATTAATAATTAGTTTATCAAGCAATAAACTAATTGGTTGGTTGGTTGGTTGGGTGGGTGTGTGGTTGGTTAGTTGGTTGGGTGGGTGGGTGGTTGGTTGGTTGGTTGGTTGTTTGGTTGGGTGGTTGGTTGGTTGAATGTAATTAATCGAGTTCGATTAATCGGTTAATAATCTCATCATAAACATCTATTTCATCATCGAAAGATTTACGATCCTATAAAATAATTTCTTTTAAATTAAAAAATTATGTAGGATAAATGGGAAGCGAGACAAGTTTGTGTCCAATGACGAGACAAATATTGACCTCCTTTCGAAGTATTGAAAGGAACATGAAAGTTTTAGTGGACTCTAAAGTGCAAAGATGCACTCAACAACATCAACATTTGTATAACTCCTGGCCCGCAAGAGTATAAACTGTGAACGGCTAAAATAAATAAAATTTATTTTTTATTCTTCAATAGTTCAATCTCATAAATATTTTACCGCTAATAAACTAAATTAATAATAAATAAATAAAATATCACCGCACTATAAATAAAAAACTCAAAATATAATAATTAATAATTAGTTTATCAAGCAATAAACTAATTGGTTGGTTGGTTGGTTGGTTGGGTGGGTGGGTGGTTGGTTGGTTGGTTGGTTGGTTGGGTGGGAGGGTGGTTGGTTGGTTGGGTGGTTGGTTGGTTGGTTGGTTTGGTGGTTGGTTAGTTGAATGTAATTAATCGAGTTCGATTAATCGGTTAATAATCTCATCATAAACATCTATTTCATCATCGAAAGATTTACGATCCTATAAAATAATTTCTTTGAAATTAAAAAATTATGTAGGATAAAGGGTAAGCGAGACAAGTTTGTGTCCAATGCCCAGACAAATATTGACCTCCTTTCGAAGTATTGAAAGGAACATGAAAGTTTTAGTGGACTCTAAAGTGCAAAGATGCACTCAACAACATCAACATTTGTATAACTCCTGGCCCGCAAGAGTATAAACTGTGAACGGCTAAAATAAATAAAATATCACCGCACTATAAATAAAAAACTCAAAATATAATAATTAATAATTAGTTTATCAAGCAATAAACTAATTGGTTGGTTGGTTGGTTGGGTGGGTGGGTGGGTGGTTGGTTGGTTAGTTGGTTGGGTGGGTGGGTGGTTGGTTGGTTGGTAGTTTGGTTGGGTGGTTGGTTGGTTGGTTGAATGTAATTAATCGAGTTCGATTAATCGGTTAATAATCTCATCATAAACATCTATTTCATCATCGAAAGATTTATGATCCTATAAAATAATTTCTTTTAAATTAAAAAATTATGTAGGATAAATGGTAAGCGAGACAAATTTTTGTCCAATGCCCAGACAAATATTGACCTCCTTTCGAAGTATTGAAAGGAACATGAAAGTTTTAGTGGACTCTAAAGTGCAAAGATGCACTCAACAACATCAACATTTGTATAACTCCTGGCCCGCAAGAGTATAAACTGTGAACGGCTAAAATAAATAAAATTTATTTTTTATTCTTCAATAGTTCAATCTCATAAATATTTTACCGCTAATAAACTAAATTAATAATAAATAAATAAAATATCACCGCACTATAAATAAAAAACTCAAAATATAATAATTAATAATTAGTTTATCAAGCAATAAACTAATTGGTTGGGTGGGTGGGTGGTTGGTTGGTTGGTTGGGTGGGTGGGTGGTTGGTTGGTTGGTTGGGTGGGAGGGTGGTTGGTTGGTTGGGTGGGTGGGTGGTTGGTTGGTTGGTTGGGTGGGAGGGTGGTTGGTTGGTTGGTTGGGTGGTTGGGTGGTTGGTTGGTTGGTTGGTTGGGTGGTTGGTTGGTTGAATGTAATTAATCGAGTTCGATTAATCGGTTAATAATCTCATCATAAACATCTATTTCATCATCGAAAGATTTACGATCCTATAAAATAATTTCTTTTAAATTAAAAAATTATATAGGATAAATGGTAAGCGAGACAAGTTTGTGTCCAATGCCCATAAAAATATTGACCTCCTTTCGAAGTATTGAAAGGAACATGAAAGTTTTAGTGGACTCTAAAGTGCAAAGATGCACTCAACAACATCAACATTTGTATAACTCCTGGCCCGCAAGAGTATAAACTGTGAACGGCTAAAATAAATAAAATTTATTTTTTATTCTTCAATAGTTCAATCTCATAAATATTTTACCGCTAATAAACTAAATTAATAATAAATAAATAAAATATCACCGCACTATAAATAAAAAACTCAAAATATAATAATTAATAATTAGTTTATCAAGCAATAAACTAATTGGTTGGTTGGTTGGGTGGGTGGGTGGGTGGTTGGTTGGTTGGTTGGTTGGGTGGGAGGGTGGTTGGTTGGTTGGGTGGTTGGTTGGTTGGTTGGTTGGTTGGTTGGTTGGTTGGGTGGTTGGTTGGTTGAATGTAATTAATCGAGTTCGATTAATCGGTTAATAATCTCATCATAAACATCTATTTCATCATCGAAAGATTTACGATCCTATAAAATAATTTCTTTTAAATAAAAAAATTATATAGGATAAATGGTAAGCGAGACAAGTTTGTGTCCAATGCCCAGACAAATATTGACCTCATTTCGAAGTATTGAAAGGAACATGAAAGTTTTAGTGGACTCTAAAGTGCAAAGATGCACTCAACAACATCAACATTTGTATAACTCCTGGCCCGCAAGAGTATAAACTGTGAACGGCTAAAATAAATAAAATTTATTTTTTATTCTTCAATAGTTCAATCTCATAAATATTTTACCGCTAATAAACTAAATTAATAATAAATAAATAAAATATCACCGCACTATAAATAAAAAACTCAAAATATAATAATTAATAATTAGTTTATCAAGCAATAAACTAATTGGTTGGTTGGTTGGTTGGGTGGGTGGTTGGTTGGTTGGTTGGTTGGGTGGTTGGTTGGTTGAATGTAATTAATCGAGTTCGATTAATCGGTTAATAATCTCATCATAAACATCTATTTCATCATCGAAAGATTTACGATCCTATAAAATAATTTCTTTTAAATTAAAAAATTATGTAGGATAAATGGTAAGCGAGACAAGTTTGTGTCCAATGCCCATACAAATATTGACCTCCTTTCGAAGTATTGAAAGGAACATGAAAGTTTTAGTGGACTCTAAAGTGCAAAGATGCACTCAACAACATCAATATTTGTATAACTCCTGGCCCGCAAGAGTATAAACTGTGAACGACTAAAATAAATAAAATTTATTTTTTATTCTTCAATAGTTCAATCTCATAAATATTTTACCGCTAATAAACTAAATTAATAATAAATAAATAAAATATCACCGCGCTATAAATAAAAAACTCAAAATATAATAATTAATAGTTAGTTTATCAAGAAATAAACTAATTGGTTGGTTGGTTGGGTGGTTGGTTGGGTAGGTGGGTGGGTGGTTGGTTGGTTGGTTGGTTGGTTGGGTGGTTGGTTGGTCGGTTGAATGTAATTAATCGAGTTCGATTAATCGGTTAATAATCTCATCATAAACATCTATTTCATCATCGAAAGATTTACGATCCTATAAAATAATTTCTTTTAAATTAAAAAATTATGTAGGATAAATGGGAAGCGAGACAAGTTTGTGTCCAATGACGAGACAAATATTGACCTCCTTTCGAAGTATTGAAAGGAACATGAAAGTTTTAGTGGACTCTAAAGTGCAAAGATGCACTCAACAACATCAACATTTGTATAACTCCTGGCCCGCAAGAGTATAAACTGTGAACGGCTAAAATAAATAAAATTTATTTTTTATTCTTCAATAGTTCAATCTCATAAATATTTTACCGCTAATAAACTAAATTAATAATAAATAAATAAAATATCACCGCACTATAAATAAAAAACTCAAAATATAATAATTAATAATTAGTTTATCAAGCAATAAACTAATTGGTTGGTTGGTTGGGTGGGTGGGTGGTTGGTTGGTTGGTTGGTTGGGTGGGAGGGTGGTTGGTTGGTTGGTTGGTTGGGTGGTTGGTTGGTTGGTTGGTTGGTTGGGTGGTTGGTTGGTTGAATGTAATTAATCGAGTTCGATTAATCGGTTAATAATCTCATCATAAACATCTATTTCATCATCGAAAGATTTACGATCCTATAAAATAATTTCTTTTAAATTAAAAAATTATGTAGGATAAAGGGTAAGCGAGACAAGTTTGTGTCCAATGCCCAGACAAATATTGACCTCCTTTCGAAGTATTGAAAGGAACATGAAAGTTTTAGTGGACTCTAAAGTGCAAAGATGCACTCAACAACATCAACATTTGTATAACTCCTGGCCCGCAAGAGTATAAACTGTGAACGGCTAAAATAAATAAAATATCACAGCACTATAAATAAAAAACTCAAAATATAATAATTAATAATTAGTTTATCAAGCAATAAACTAATTGGTTGGTTGGTTGGTTGGGTGGGTGGGTGGTTGGTTAGTTGGTTGGTTGGGTGGGTGGGTGGTTGGTTGTTTGGTTGGGTGGTTGGTTGGTTGGTTGAATGTAATTAATCGAGTTCGATTAATCGGTTAATAATCTCATCATAAACATCTATTTCATCATCGAAAGATTTACGATCCTATAAAATAATTTCTTTTAAATTAAAAAATTATGTAGGATAAATGGTAAGCGAGACAAATTTTTTTCCAATGCCGAGACAAATATTGACCTCCTTTCGAAGTATTGAAAGGAACATGAAAGTTTTAGTGGACTCTAAAGTGCAAAGATGCACTCAACAACATCAACATTTGTATAACTCCTGGCCCGCAAGAGTATAAACTGTGAACGGCTAAAAAAAATAAAATTTATTTTTTATTCTTCAATAGTTCAATCTCATAAATATTTTACCGCTAATAAACTAAATTAATAATAAATAAATAAAATATCACCGCACTATAAATAAAAAACTCAAAATATAATAATTAACAATTAGTTTATCAAGCAATAAACTAATTGGTTGGTTGGTTGGTTGGGTGGTTGGTTGGTTGGTTGGTTGGGTGGGAGGGTGGGTGGTTGGTTGGTTGGGTGGGTGGGTGGTTGGTTGGTTGGTTGGGTGGGAGGGTGGTTGGTTGGTTGGTTGGTTGGTTGGTCGGGTGGGAGGTTGGTTGGTTGGTTGGTTGGTTGGTTGGTTGGTTGGTTGGTTGGGTGGTTGGGTGGTTGGTTGGTTGGTTGGTTGGTTGGGTGGTTGGTTGGTTGAATGTAATTAATCGAGTTCGATTAATCGGTTAATAATCTCATCATAAACATCTATTTCATCATCGAAAGATTTACGATCCTATAAAATAATTTCTTTTAAATAAAAAAATTATATAGGATAAATGGTAAGCGAGACAAGTTTGTGTCCAATGCCCAGACAAATATTGACCTCCTTTCGAAGTATTGAAAGGAACATGAAAGTTTTAGTGGACTCTAAAGTGCAAAGATGCACTCAACAACATCAACATTTGTATAACTCCTGGCCCGCAAGAGTATAAACTGTGAACGGCTAAAATAAATAAAATTTATTTTTTATTCTTCAATAGTTCAATCTCATAAATATTTTACCACTAATAAACTAAATTAATAATAAATAAATAAAATATCACCGCACTATAAATAAAAAACTCAAAATATAATAATTAATAATTAGTTTATCAAGCAATAAACTAATTGGTTGGTTGGTTGGTTGGGTGGGTGGTTGGTTGGTTGGTTGGTTGGGTGGGAGGGTGGTTGGTTGGTTGGTTGGGTGGTTGGTTGGTTGGTTGGTTGGTTGGTTGGGTGGTTGGTTGGTTGAATGTAATTAATCGAGTTCGATTAATCGGTTAATAATCTCATCATAAACATCTATTTCATCATCGAAAGATTTATGATCCTATAAAATAATTTCTTTTAAATTAAAAAATTATATAGGATAAATGGTAAGCGAGACAAGTTTGTGTCCAATGCCCAGACAAATATTGACCTCCTTTCGAAGTATTGAAAGGAACATGAAAGTTTTAGTGGACTCTAAAGTGCAAAGATGCACTCAACAACATCAACATTTGTATAACTCCTGGCCCGCAAGAGTATAAACTGTGAACGGCTAAAATAAATAAAATTTATTTTTTATTCTTCAATAGTTCAATCTCATAAATATATTACCGCTAATAAACTAAATTAATAATAAATAAATAAAATATCACCGCACTATAAATAAAAAACTCAAAATATAATAATTAATAATTAGTTTATCAAGCAATAAACTAATTGGTTGGTTGGTTGGTTGGTTGGTTGGTTAGTTGGTTGGGTGGGTGGGTGGTTGGTTAGTTGGTTGGTTGGGTGGGTGGGTGGTTGGTTGGTTGGTTGGTTGGGTGGGTGGGTCGGTGGTTGGTTGGTTGGTTGGTTGGTTGGTTGGTTGGGTGGTTGGTTGGTTGGTTGAATGTAATTAATCGAGTTCGATTAATCGGTTAATAATCTCATCATAAACATCTATTTCATCATCGAAAGATTTACGATCCTAGAAAATAATCTCTTTTAAATTAAAAAATTATGTAGGATAAATGGTAAGCGAGACAAGTTTGTGTCCAATGCCCATACAAATATTGACCTCCTTTCGAAGTATTGAAAGGAACATGAAAGTTTTAGTGGACTCTAAAGTGCAAAGATGCACTCAACAACATCAACATTTGTATAACTCCTGGCCCGCAAGAGTATAAACTGTGAACGGCTAAAATAAATAAAATTTATTTTTTATTCTTCAATAGTTCAATCTCATAAATATTTTATCGCTAATAAACTAAATTAATAATAAATAAATAAAATATCACCGCGATATAAATAAAAAACTCAAAATATAATAATTAATAATTAGTTTATCAAGCAATAAACTAATTGGTTGGTTGGTTGGTTGGTTGGGTGGTTGGTTGGTTGGTTGGTTGGGTAGGTGGGTGGGTGGTTGGTTGGTTGGTTGGTTGGTTGGGTGGTTGGTTGGTCGGTTGAATGTAATTAATCGAGTTCGATTAATCGGTTAATAATCCCATCATAAACATCTATTTCATCATCGAAAGATTTACGATCCTATAAAATAATTTCTTTTAAATTAAAAAATTATGTAGGATAAATGGGAAGCGAGACAAGTTTGTGTCCAATGCCCAGACAAATATTGACCTCCTTTCGAAGTATTGAAAGGAACATGAAAGTTTTAGTGGACTCTAAAGTGCAAAGATGCACTCAACAACATCAACATTTGTATAACTCCTGGCCCGCAAGAGTATAAACTGTGAACGGCTAAAATAAATAAAATTTATTTTTTATTCTTCAATAGTTCAATCTCATAAATATTTTACCGCTAATAAACTAAATTAATAATAAATAAATAAAATATCAACGCACTATAAATAAAAAACTCAAAATATAATAATTAATAATTAGTTTATCAAGCAATAAACTAATTGGTTGGTTGGTTGGTTGGTTGGGTGGGTGGTTGGTTGGTTGGTTGGTTGGTTGGGTGGGAGGGTGGTTGGTTGGTTGGTTGGTTGGTTGGTTGGGTGGTTGGTTGGTTGGTTGGTTGGTTTGGTTGGTTGGGTGGTTGGTTGGGTGGTTGGGTGGTTGGGTGGTTGGTTGGTTGGTTGGTTGGGTGGTTGGTTGGTTGAATGTAATTAATCAAGTTCGATTAATCGGTTAATAATCTCATCATAAACATCTATTTCATCATCGAAAGATTTACGATCCTATAAAATAATTTCTTTTAAATTAAAAAATTATATAGGATAAATGGTAAGCGAGACAAGTTTGTGTCCAATGCCCATAAAAATATTGACCTCCTTTCGAAGTATTGAAAGGAACATGAAAGTTTTAGTGGACTCTAAAGTGCAAAGATGCACTCAACAACATCAACATTTGTATAACTCCTGGCCCGCAAGAGTATAAACTGTGAACGGCTAAAATAAATAAAATTTATTTTTTATTCTTCAATAGTTCAATCTCATAAATATTTTACCGCTAATAAACTAAATTAATAATAAATAAATAAAATATCACCGCACTATAAATAAAAAACTCAAAATATAATAATTAATAATTAGTTTATCAAGCAATAAACTAATTGGTTGGTTGGTTGGTTGGTTGGTTGGTTAGTTGGTTGGGTGGGTGGGTGGTTGGTTAGTTGGTTGGTTGGGTGGGTGGCTGGTTGGTTGGTTGGTTGGTTGGGTGGGTGGGTCGGTGGTTGGTTGGTTGGTTGGTTGGTTGGTTGGGTGGTTGGTTGGTTGGTTGAATGTAATTAATCGAGTTCGATGAATCGGTTAATAATCTCATCATAAACATCTATTTCATCATCGAAAGATTTACGATCCTATAAAATAATTTCTTTTAAATTAAAAAATTATGTAGGATAAATGGTAAGCGAGACAAGTTTGTGTCCAATGCCCATACAAATATTGACCTCCTTTCGAAGTATTGAAAGGAACATGAAAGTTTTAGTGGATTTTAAAGTGCAAAGATGCACTCAACAACATCAACATTTGTATAACTCCTGGCCCGCAAGAGTATAAACTGTTAACGGCTAAAATAAATAAAATTTATTTTTTATTCTTCAATAGTTCAATCTCATAAATATTTTACCGCTAATAAACTAAATTAATAATAAATAAATAAAATATCACCGCGATATAAATAAAAAACTCAAAATATAATAATTAATAATTAGTTTATCAAGCAATAAACTAATTGGTTGGTTGGTTGGTTGGGTGGTTGGTTGGTTGGTTGGTTGGGTAGGTGGGTGGGTGGTTGGTTGGTTGGTTGGGTGGTTGGTTGGTCGGTTGAATGTAATTAATCGAGTTCGATTAATCGGTTAATAATCCCATCATAAACATCTATTTCATCATCGAAAGATTTACGATCCTATAAAATAATTTCTTTTAAATTAAAAAATTATGTACGATAAATGGTAAGCGAGACAAGTTTGTGTCCAATGCCCAGACAAATATTGACCTCCTTTCGAAGTATTGAAAGGAACATGAAAGTTTTAGTGGACTCTAAAGTGCAAAGATGCACTCAACAACATCAACATTTGTATAACTCCTGGCCCGCAAGAGTATAAACTGTGAACGGCTAAAATAAATAAAATATCACCGCACTATAAATAAAAAACTCAAAATATAATAATTAATAATTAGTTTATCAAGCAATAAACTAATTGGTTGGTTGGTTGGTTGGGTGGGTGTGTGGTTGGTTAGTTGGTTGGGTGGGTGGGTGGTTGGTTGGTTGGTTGGTTGTTTGGTTGGGTGGTTGGTTGGTTGAATGTAATTAATCGAGTTCGATTAATCGGTTAATAATCTCATCATAAACATCTATTTCATCATCGAAAGATTTACGATCCTATAAAATAATTTCTTTTAAATTAAAAAATTATGTAGGATAAATGGGAAGCGAGACAAGTTTGTGTCCAATGACGAGACAAATATTGACCTCCTTTCGAAGTATTGAAAGGAACATGAAAGTTTTAGTGGACTCTAAAGTGCAAAGATGCACTCAACAACATCAACATTTGTATAACTCCTGGCCCGCAAGAGTATAAACTGTGAACGGCTAAAATAAATAAAATTTATTTTTTATTCTTCAATAGTTCAATCTCATAAATATTTTACCGCTAATAAACTAAATTAATAATAAATAAATAAAATATCACCGCACTATAAATAAAAAACTCAAAATATAATAATTAATAATTAGTTTATCAAGCAATAAACTAATTGGTTGGTTGGTTGGTTGGGTGGGTGGGTGGTTGGTTGGTTGGTTGGTTGGTTGGGTGGGAGGGTGGTTGGTTGGTTGGGTGGTTGGTTGGTTGGTTGGTTTGGTGGTTGGTTAGTTGAATGTAATTAATCGAGTTCGATTAATCGGTTAATAATCTCATCATAAACATCTATTTCATCATCGAAAGATTTACGATCCTATAAAATAATTTCTTTGAAATTAAAAAATTATGTAGGATAAAGGGTAAGCGAGACAAGTTTGTGTCCAATGTCCAGACAAATATTGACCTCCTTTCGAAGTATTGAAAGGAACATGAAAGTTTTAGTGGACTCTAAAGTGCAAAGATGCACTCAACAACATCAACATTTGTATAACTCCTGGCCCGCAAGAGTATAAACTGTGAACGGCTAAAATAAATAAAATATCACCGCACTATAAATAAAAAACTCAAAATATAATAATTAATAATTAGTTTATCAAGCAATAAACTAATTGGTTGGTTGGTTGGTTGGGTGGGTGGGTGGGTGGTTGGTTAGTTGGTTGGGTGGGTGGGTGGTTGGTTGGTTGGTAGTTTGGTTGGGTGGTTGGTTGGTTGGTTGAATGTAATTAATCGAGTTCGATTAATCGGTTAATAATCTCATCATAAACATCTATTTCATCATCGAAAGATTTATGATCCTATAAAATAATTTCTTTTAAATTAAAAAATTATGTAGGATAAATGGTAAGCGAGACAAATTTTTGTCCAATGCCCAGACAAATATTGACCTCCTTTCGAAGTATTGAAAGGAGCATGAAAGTTTTAGTGGACTCTAAAGTGCAAAGATGCACTCAACAACATCAACATTTGTATAACTCCTGGCCCGCAAGAGTATAAACTGTGAACAGCTAAAATAAATAAAATTTATTTTTTATTCTTCAATAGTTCAATCTCATAAATATTTTACCGCTAATAAACTAAATTAATAATAAATAAGTAAAATATCACCGCACTATAAATAAAAAACTCAAAATATTATAATTAATAATTAGTTTATCAAGCAATAAACTAATTGGTTGGTTGGTTGGTTGGTTGGTTAGTTGGTTGGGTGGGTGGGTGGTTGGTTAGTTGGTTGGTTGGGTGGGTGGCTGGTTGGTTGGTTGGTTGGTTGGGTGGGTGGGTCGGTGGTTGGTTGGTTGGTTGGTTGGTTGGTTGGGTGGTTGGTTGGTTGGTTGAATGTAATTAATCGAGTTCGATGAATCGGTTAATAATCTCATCATAAACATCTATTTCATCATCGAAAGATTTACGATCCTATAAAATAATTTCTTTTAAATTAAAAAATTATGTAGGATAAATGGTAAGCGAGACAAGTTTGTGTCCAATGCCCATACAAATATTGACCTCCTTTCGAAGTATTGAAAGGAACATGAAAGTTTTAGTGGATTTTAAAGTGCAAAGATGCACTCAACAACATCAACATTTGTATAACTCCTGGCCCGCAAGAGTATAAACTGTGAACGGCTAAAATAAATAAAATTTATTTTTTATTCTTCAATAGTTCAATCTCATAAATATTTTACCGCTAATAAACTAAATTAATAATAAATAAATAAAATATCACCGCGATATAAATAAAAAACTCAAAATATAATAATTAATAATTAGTTTATCAAGCAATAAACTAATTGGTTGGTTGGTTGGTTGGGTGGGTGGTTGGTTGGTTGGTTGGTTGGGTAGGTGGGTGGGTGGTTGGTTGGTTGGTTGGTTGGGTGGTTGGTTGGTCGGTTGAATGTAATTAATCGAGTTCGATTAATCGGTTAATAATCCCATCATAAACATCTATTTCATCATCGAAAGATTTACGATCCTATAAAATAATTTCTTTTAAATTAAAAAATTATGTACGATAAATGGTAAGCGAGACAAGTTTGTGTCCAATGCCCAGACAAATATTGACCTCCTTTCGAAGTATTGAAAGGAACATGAAAGTTTTAGTGGACTCTAAAGTGCAAAGATGCACTCAACAACATCAACATTTGTATAACTCCTGGCCCGCAAGAGTATAAACTGTGAACGGCTAAAATAAATAAAATATCACCGCACTATAAATAAAAAACTCAAAATATAATAATTAATAATTAGTTTATCAAGCAATAAACTAATTGGTTGGTTGGTTGGTTGGGTGGGTGTGTGGTTGGTTAGTTGGTTGGGTGGGTGGGTGGTTGGTTGGTTGGTTGGTTGTTTGGTTGGGTGGTTGGTTGGTTGAATGTAATTAATCGAGTTCGATTAATCGGTTAATAATCTCATCATAAACATCTATTTCATCATCGAAAGATTTACGATCCTATAAAATAATTTCTTTTAAATTAAAAAATTATGTAGGATAAATGGGAAGCGAGACAAGTTTGTGTCCAATGACGAGACAAATATTGACCTCCTTTCGAAGTATTGAAAGGAACATGAAAGTTTTAGTGGACTCTAAAGTGCAAAGATGCACTCAACAACATCAACATTTGTATAACTCCTGGCCCGCAAGAGTATAAACTGTGAACGGCTAAAATAAATAAAATTTATTTTTTATTCTTCAATAGTTCAATCTCATAAATATTTTACCGCTAATAAACTAAATTAATAATAAATAAATAAAATATCACCGCACTATAAATAAAAAACTCAAAATATAATAATTAATAATTAGTTTATCAAGCAATAAACTAATTGGTTGGTTGGTTGGTTGGTTGGGTGGGTGGGTGGTTGGTTGGTTGGTTGGTTGGGTGGGTGGGAGGGTGGTTGGTTGGTTGGGTGGTTGGTTGGTTGGTTGGTTTGGTGGTTGGTTAGTTGAATGTAATTAATCGAGTTCGATTAATCGGTTAATAATCTCATCATAAACATCTATTTCATCATCGAAAGATTTACGATCCTATAAAATAATTTCTTTGAAATTAAAAAATTATGTAGGATAAAGGGTAAGCGAGACAAGTTTGTGTCCAATGCCCAGACAAATATTGACCTCCTTTCGAAGTATTGAAAGGAACATGAAAGTTTTAGTGGACTCTAAAGTGCAAAGATGCACTCAACAACATCAACATTTGTATAACTCCTGGCCCGCAAGAGTATAAACTGTGAACGGCTAAAATAAATAAAATATCACCGCACTATAAATAAAAAACTCAAAATATAATAATTAATAATTAGTTTATCAAGCAATAAACTAATTGGTTGGTTGGTTGGTTGGGTGGGTGGGTGGGTGGTTGGTTAGTTGGTTGGGTGGGTGGGTGGTTGGTTGGTTGGTAGTTTGGTTGGGTGGTTGGTTGGTTGGTTGAATGTAATTAATCGAGTTCGATTAATCGGTTAATAATCTCATCATAAACATCTATTTCATCATCGAAAGATTTATGATCCTATAAAATAATTTCTTTTAAATTAAAAAATTATGTAGGATAAATGGTAAGCGAGACAAATTTTTGTCCAATGCCCAGACAAATATTGACCTCCTTTCGAAGTATTGAAAGGAACATGAAAGTTTTAGTGGACTCTAAAGTGCAAAGATGCACTCAACAACATCAACATTTGTATAACTCCTGGCCCGCAAGAGTATAAACTGTGAACGGCTAAAATAAATAAAATTTATTTTTTATTCTTCAATAGTTCAATCTCATAAATATTTTACCGCTAATAAACTAAATTAATAATAAATAAATAAAATATCACCGCACTATAAATAAAAAACTCAAAATATAATAATTAATAATTAGTTTATCAAGCAATAAACTAATTGGTTGGTTGGTTGGTTGGGTGGGTGGGTGGTTGGTTGGGTGGGTGGGTGGTTGGTTGGTTGGTTGGGTGGGAGGGTGGTTGGTTGGTTGGGTGGGTGGTTGGTTGGTTGGTTGGTTGGGTGGGAGGGTGGTTGGTTGGTTGGTTGGTTGGGTGGTTGGGTGGTTGGGTGGTTGGTTGGTTGGTTGGTTGGGTGGTTGGTTGGTTGAATGTAATTAATCGAGTTCGATTAATCGGTTAATAATCTCATCATAAACATCTATTTCATCATCGAAAGATTTACGATCCTATAAAATAATTTCTTTTAAATTAAAAAATTATATAGGATAAATGGTAAGCGAGACAAGTTTGTGTCCAATGCCCATAAAAATATTGACCTCCTTTCGAAGTATTGAAAGGAACATGAAAGTTTTAGTGGACTCTAAAGTGCAAAGATGCACTCAACAACATCAACATTTGTATAACTCCTGGCCCGCAAGAGTATAAACTGTGAACGGCTAAAATAAATAAAATTTATTTTTTATTCTTCAATAGTTCAATCTCATAAATATTTTACCGCTAATAAACTAAATTAATAATAAATAAATAAAATATCACCGCACTATAAATAAAAAACTCAAAATATAATAATTAATAATTAGTTTATCAAGCAATAAACTAATTGGTTGGTTGGTTGGTTGGGTGGGTGGGTGGTTGGTTGGTTGGTTGGTTGGGTGGGAGGGTGGTTGGTTGGTTGGGTGGTTGGTTGGTTGGTTGGTTGGTTGGTTGGGTGGTTGGTTGGTTGAATGTAATTAATCGAGTTCGATTAATCGGTTAATAATCTCATCATAAACATCTATTTCATCATCGAAAGATTTACGATCCTATAAAATAATTTCTTTTAAATAAAAAAATTATATAGGATAAATGGTAAGCGAGACAAGTTTGTGTCCAATGCCCAGACAAATATTGACCTCCTTTCGAAGTATTGAAAGGAACATGAAAGTTTTAGTGGACTCTAAAGTGCAAAGATGCACTCAACAACATCAACATTTGTATAACTCCTGGCCCGCAAGAGTATAAACTGTGAACGGCTAAAATAAATAAAATTTATTTTTTATTCTTCAATAGTTCAATCTCATAAATATTTTACCGCTAATAAACTAAATTAATAATAAATAAATAAAATATCACCGCACTATAAATAAAAAACTCAAAATGTAATAATTAATAATTAGTTTATCAAGCAATAAACTAATTGGTTGGTTGGTTGGTTGGGTGGGTGGGTGGTTGGTTGGTTGGTTGGTTGGTTGGTTGGGTGGGTGGGAGGGTGGTTGGTTGGTTGGTTGGTTGGTTGGGTGGTTGGTTGGTTGGTTGGGTGGTTGGTTGGTTGGTTGAATGTAATTAATCGAGTTCGATTAATCGGTTAATAATCTCATCATAAACATCTATTTCATCATCGAAAGATTTACGATCCTATAAAATAATTTCTTTTAAATTAAAAAATTATATAGGATAAATGGTAAGCGAGACAAGTTTGTGTCCAATGCCCAGACAAATATTGACCTCCTTTCGAAGTATTGAAAGGAACATGAAAGTTTTAGTGGACTCTAAAGTGCAAAGATGCACTCAACAACATCAACATTTGTATAACTCCTGGCCCGCAAGAGTATAAACTGTGAACGGCTAAAATAAATAAAATTTATTTTTTATTCTTCAATAGTTCAATCTCATAAATATTTTACCGCTAATAAACTAAATTAATAATAAATAAATAAAATATCACCGCACTATAAATAAAAAACTCAAAATATAATAATTAATAATTAGTTTATCAAGCAATAAACTAATTGGTTGGTTGGTTGGTTGGGTGGGTGGGTGGTTGGTTGGTTGGTTGGTTGGGTGGGAGGGTGGTTGGTTGGTTGGGTGGTTGGTTGGTTGGTTGGTTGGTTGGTTGGGTGGTTGGTTGGTTGAATGTAATTAATCGAGTTCGATTAATCGGTTAATAATCTCATCATAAACATCTATTTCATCATCGAAAGATTTACGATCCTATAAAATAATTTCTTTTAAATAAAAAAATTATATAGGATAAATGGTAAGCGAGACAAGTTTGTGTCCAATGCCCAGACAAATATTGACCTCCTTCCGAAGTATTGAAAGGAACATGAAAGTTTTAGTGGACTCTAAAGTGCAAAGATGCACTCAACAACATCAACATTTGTATAACTCCTGGCCCGCAAGAGTATAAACTGTGAACGGCTAAAATAAATAAAATTTATTTTTTATTCTTCAATAGTTCAATCTCATAAATATTTTACCGCTAATAAACTAAATTAATAATAAATAAATAAAATATCACCGCACTATAAATAAAAAACTCAAAATGTAATAATTAATAATTAGTTTATCAAGCAATAAACTAATTGGTTGGTTGGTTGGTTGGGTGGGTGGGTGGTTGGTTGGTTGGTTGGTTGGGTGGGTGGGAGGGTGGTTGGTTGGTTGGTTGGTTGGTTGGGTGGTTGGTTGGTTGGTTGGTTGGTTGGGTGGTTGGTTGGTTGGTTGGTTGGTTGGGTGGTTGGTTGGTTGGTTGAATGTAATTAATCGAGTTCGATTAATCGGTTAATAATCTCATCATAAACATCTATTTCATCATCGAAAGATTTACGATCCTATAAAATAATTTCTTTTAAATTAAAAAATTATATAGGATAAATGGTAAGCGAGACAAGTTTGTGTCCAATGCCCAGACAAATATTGACCTCCTTTCGAAGTATTGAAAGGAACATGAAAGTTTTAGTGGACTCTAAAGTGCAAAGATGCACTCAACAACATCAACATTTGTATAACTCCTGGCCCGCAAGAGTATAAACTGTGAACGGCTAAAATAAATAAAATTTATTTTTTATTCTTCAATAGTTCAATCTCATAAATATTTTACCGCTAATAAACTAAATTAATAATAAATAAATAAAATATCACCGCACTATAAATAAAAAACTCAAAATATAATAATTAATAATTAGTTTATCAAGCAATAAACTAATTGGTTGGTTGGTTGGTTGGGTGGGTGGTTGGTTGGTTGGTTGGTTGGTTGGGTGGGAGGGTGGTTGGTTGGTTGGTTGGTTGGGTGGTTGGTTGGATGGTTGGTTGGGTGGTTGGTTGGTTGAATGTAATTAATCGAGTTCGATTAATCGGTTAATAATCTCATCGTAAACATCTATTTCATCATCGAAAGATTTACGATCCTATAAAATAATTTCTTTTAAATTAAAAAATTATATAGGATAAATGGTAAGCGAGACAAGTTTGTGTCCAATGCCCAGACAAATATTGACCTCCTTTCGAAGTATTGAAAGGAACATGAAAGTTTTAGTGGACTCTAAAGTGCAAAGATGCACTCAACAACATCAACATTTGTATAACTCATGGCCCGCAAGAGTATAAACTGTGAACGGCTAAAATAAATAAAATTTATTTTTTATTCTTCAATAGTTCAATCTCATAAATATATTACCGCTAATAAACTAAATTAATAATAAATAAATAAAATATCACCGCACTATAAATAAAAAACTCAAAATATAATAATTAATAATTAGTTTATCAAGCAATAAACTAATTGGTTGGTTGGTTGGTTGGTTGGTTGGTTGGTTAGTTGGTTTGGTGGGTGGGTGGTTGGTTAGTTGGTTGGTTGGGTGGGTGGGTAGTTGGTTGGTTGGTTGGTTGGGTGGGTGGGTGGGTCGGTGGTTGGTTGGTTGGTTGGGTGGTTGGTTGGTTGAATGTAATTAATCGAGTTCGATTAATCGGTTAATAATCTCATCATAAACATCTATTTCATCATCGAAAGATTTACGATCCTATAAAATAATTTCTTTTAAATTAAAAAATTATGTAGGATAAATGGTAAGCGAGACAAGTTTGTGTCCAATGCCCAGACAAATATTGACCTCCTTTCGAAGTATTGAAAGGAACATGAAAGTTTTAGTGGACTCTAAAGTGCAAAGATGCACTCAACAACATCAACATTTGTATAACTCCTGGCCCGCAAGAGTATAAACTGTGAACGGCTAAAATAAATAAAATTTATTTTTTATTCTTCAATAGTTCAATCTCATAAATATTTTACCGCTAATAAACTAAATTAATAATAAATAAATAAAATATCACCGCGCTATAAATAAAAAACTCAAAATATAATAATTAATAATTAGTTTATCAAGCAATAAACTAATTGGTTGGTTGGTTGGTTGGTTGGGTGGTTGGTTGGTTGGTTGGGTAGGTGGGTGGGTGGTTGGTTGGTTGGTTGGTTGGTTGGGTGGTTGGTTGGTCGGTTGAATGTAATTAATCGAGTTCGATTAATCGGTTAATAATCCCATCATAAACATCTATTTCATCATCGAACGATTTACGATCCTATAACATAATTTCTTTTAAATTAAAAAACTATGTAGGATAAATGGTAAGCGAGACAAGTTTGTGTCCAATGCCCAGACAAATATTGACCTCCTTTCGAAGTATTGAAAGGAACATGAAAGTTTTAGTGGACTCTAAAGTGCAAAGATGCACTCAACAACATCAACATTTGTATAACTCCTGGCCCGCAAGAGTATAAACTGTGAACGGCTAAAATAAATAAAATATCACCGCACTATAAATACAAAACTCAAAATATAATAATTAATAATTTGTTTATCAAGCAATAAACTAATTGGTTGGTTGGTTGGTTGGGTGGGTGTGTGGTTGGTTAGTTGGTTAGTTGGTTGGGTGGGTGGGTGGTTGGTTGGTTGGTTGGTTGGTTGTTTGGTTGGGTGGTTGGTTGGTTGGTTGAATGTAATTAATCGAGTTCGATTAATCGGTTAATAATCTCATCATAAACATCTATTTCATCATCGAAAGATTTACGATCCTATAAAATAATTTCTTTTAAATTAAAAAATTATGTAGGATAAATGGGAAGCGAGACAAGTTTGTGTCCAATGACGAGACAAATATTGACCTCCTTTCGAAGTATTGAAAGGAACATGAAAGTTTTAGTGGACTCTAAAGTGCAAAGATGCACTCAACAACATCAACATTTGTATAACTCCTGGCCCGCAAGAGTATAAACTGTGAACGGCTAAAATAAATAAAATTTATTTTTTATTCTTCAATAGTTCAATCTCATAAATATTTTACCGCTAATAAACTAAATTAATAATAAATAAATAAAATATCACCGCACTATAAATAAAAAACTCAAAATATAATAATTAATAATTAGTTTATCAAGCAATAAACTAATTGGTTGGTTGGTTGGGTGGGTGGTTGGTTGGTTGGTTGGTTGGGTGGGAGGGTGGTTGGTTGGTTGGTTGGTTGGTTGGGTGGTTGGTTGGTTGGTTGGTTGGTTGGTTGGTTGAATGTAATTAATCGAGTTCGATTAATCGGTTAATAATCTCATCATAAACATCTATTTCATCTTCGAAAGATTTACGATCCTATAAAATAATTTCTTTTAAATTAAAAAATTATATAGGATATATGGTAAGCGAGACAAGTTTGTGTCCAATGCCCAGACAAATATTGACCTCCTTTCGAAGTATTGAAAGGAACATGAAAGTTTTAGTGGACTCTAAAGTGCAAAGATGCACTCAACAACATCAACATTTGTATAACTCCTGGCCCGCAAGAGTATAAACTGTGAACGGCTAAAATAAATAAAATTTATTTTTTATTCTTCAATAGTTCAATCTCATAAATATATTACCGCTAATAAACTAAATTAATAATAAATAAATAAAATATCACCGCACTATAAATAAAAAAATCAAAATATAATAATTAATAATTAGTTTATCAAGCAATAAACTAATTGGTTGGTTGGTTGGTTGGTTGGTTGGGTGGGTGGGTGGTTGGTTAGTTGGTTGGTTGGGTGGGTGGGTGGTTGGTTGGTTGGTTGGTTGGTTGGGTGGGTGGGTCGGTGGTTGGTTGGTTGGTTGGTTGGGTGGTTGGTTGGTTGGTTGAATGTAATTAATCGAGTTCGATTAATCGGTTAATAATCTCATCATAAACATCTATTTCATCATCGAAAGATTTACGATCCTATAAAATAATTTCTTTTAAATTAAAAAATTATGTAGGATAAATGGTAAGCGAGACAAGTTTGTGTCCAATGCCCAGACAAATATTGACCTCCTTTCGAAGTATTGAAAGGAACATGAAAGTTTTAGTGGACTCTAAAGTGCAAAGATGCACTCAACAAGATCAACATTTGTATAACTCCTGGCCCGCAAGAGTATAAACTGTGAACGGCTAAAATAAATAAAATTTATTTTTTATTCTTCAATAGTTCAATCTCATAAATATTTTACCGCTAATAAACTAAATTAATAATAAATAAATAAAATATCACCGCGCTATAAATAAAAAACTCAAAATATAATAATTAATAATTAGTTTATCAAGCAATAAACTAATTGGTTGGTTGGTTGGGTGGGTGGTTGGTTGGTTGGTTGGTTGGGAAGGTGGGTGGGTGGTTGGTTGGTTGGTTGGTTGGTCGGTCGGTTGAATGTAATTAATCGAGTTCGATTAATCGGTTAATAATCCCATCCTAAACATCTATTTCATCATCGAAAGATTTACGATCCTATAAAATAATTTCTTTTAAATTAAAAAATTATGTAGGATAAATGGTAAGCGAGACAAGTTTGTGTCCAATGCCCAGACAAATATTGACCTCCTTTCGAAGTATTGAAAGGAACATGAAAGTTTTAGTGGACACTAAAGTGCAAAGATGCACTCAACAACATCAACATTTGTATAACTCCTGGCCCGCAAGAGTATAAACTGTGAACGGCTAAAATAAATAAAATATCACCGCACTATAAATAAAAAACTCAAAATATAATAATTAATAATTAGTTTATCAAGCAATAAACTAATTGGTTGGTTGGTTGGGTGGGTGGGTTGGTGGTTAGTTGGTTGGGTGGGTGTGTGGTTGTTTGGTTGGTTGGTTGTTTGGTTGGGTGGTTGGTTGGTTGAATGTAATTAATCGAGTTCGATTAATCGGTTAATAATCTCATCATAAACATCTATTTCATCATCGAAAGATTTACGATCCTATAAAATAATTTCTTTTAAATTAAAAAATTATGTAGGATAAATGGTAAGCCAGACAAGTTTGTGTCTAATGCCCAGACAAATATTGACCTCCTTTCGAAGTATTGAAAGGAACATGAAAGTTTTAGTGGACTCTAAAGTGCAAAGATGCACTCAACAACATCAACATTTGTATAACTCCTCGCCCGCAAGAGTATAAACTGTGAACGGCTAAAATAAATAAAATTTATTTTTTATTCTTCAATAGTAAACTAAATTAATAATAAATAAATAAAATATCACCGCACTATAAATACAAAACTCAAAATATAATAATTAATAATTTGTTTATCAAGCAATAAACTAATTGGTTGGTTGGTTGGTTGGGTGGGTGTGTGGTTGGTTAGTTGGTTAGTTGGTTGGGTGGGTGGGTGGTTGGTTGGTTGGTTGGTTGGTTGTTTGGTTGGGTGGTTGGTTGGTTGGTTGAATGTAATTAATCGAGTTCGATTAATCGGTTAATAATCTCATCATAAACATCTATTTCATCATCGAAAGATTTACGATCCTATAAAATAATTTCTTTTAAATTAAAAAATTATGTAGGATAAATGGGAAGCGAGACAAGTTTGTGTCCAATGACGAGACAAATATTGACCTCCTTTCGAAGTATTGAAAGGAACATGAAAGTTTTAGTGGACTCTAAAGTGCAAAGATGCACTCAACAACATCAACATTTGTATAACTCCTGGCCCGCAAGAGTATAAACTGTGAACGGCTAAAATAAATAAAATTTATTTTTTATTCTTCAATAGTTCAATCTCATAAATATTTTACCGCTAATAAACTAAATTAATAATAAATAAATAAAATATCACCGCACTATAAATAAAAAACTCAAAATATAATAATTAATAATTAGTTTATCAAGCAATAAACTAATTGGTTGGTTGGTTGGGTGGGTGGTTGGTTGGTTGGTTGGTTGGGTGGGAGGGTGGTTGGTTGGTTGGGTGGTTGGTTGGTTGGTTGGTTGGTTGGTTGGTTGAATGTAATTAATCGAGTTCGATTAATCGGTTAATAATCTCATCATAAACATCTATTTCATCTTCGAAAGATTTACGATCCTATAAAATAATTTCTTTTAAATTAAAAAATTATATAGGATATATGGTAAGCGAGACAAGTTTGTGTCCAATGCCCAGACAAATATTGACCTCCTTTCGAAGTATTGAAAGGAACATGAAAGTTTTAGTGGACTCTAAAGTGCAAAGATGCACTCAACAACATCAACATTTGTATAACTCCTGGCCCGCAAGAGTATAAACTGTGAACGGCTAAAATAAATAAAATTTATTTTTTATTCTTCAATAGTTCAATCTCATAAATATATTACCGCTAATAAACTAAATTAATAATAAATAAATAAAATATCACCGCACTATAAATAAAAAAATCAAAATATAATAATTAATAATTAGTTTATCAAGCAATAAACTAATTGGTTGGTTGGTTGGTTGGTTGGGTGGGTGGGTGGTTGGTTAGTTGGTTGGTTGGGTGGGTGGGTGGGTGGTTGGTTGGTTGGTTGGTTGGTTGGGTGGGTGGGTCGGTGGTTGGTTGGTTGGTTGGTTGGTTGGGTGGTTGGTTGGTTGGTTGAATGTAATTAATCGAGTTCGATTAATCGGTTAATAATCTCATCATAAACATCTATTTCATCATCGAAAGATTTACGATCCTATAAAATAATTTCTTTTAAATTAAAAAATTATGTAGGATAAATGGTAAGCGAGACAAGTTTGTGTCCAATGCCCAGACAAATATTGACCTCCTTTCGAAGTATTGAAAGGAACATGAAAGTTTTAGTGGACTCTAAAGTGCAAAGATGCACTCAACAAGATCAACATTTGTATAACTCCTGGCCCGCAAGAGTATAAACTGTGAACGGCTAAAATAAATAAAATTTATTTTTTATTCTTCAATAGTTCAATCTCATAAATATTTTACCGCTAATAAACTAAATTAATAATAAATAAATAAAATATCACCGCGCTATAAATAAAAAACTCAAAATATAATAATTAATAATTAGTTTATCAAGCAATAAACTAATTGGTTGGTTGGTTGGGTGGGTGGTTGGTTGGTTGGTTGGTTGGGAAGGTGGGTGGGTGGTTGGTTGGTTGGTTGGTTGGTCGGTCGGTTGAATGTAATTAATCGAGTTCGATTAATCGGTTAATAATCCCATCCTAAACATCTATTTCATCATCGAAAGATTTACGATCCTATAAAATAATTTCTTTTAAATTAAAAAATTATGTAGGATAAATGGTAAGCGAGACAAGTTTGTGTCCAATGCCCAGACAAATATTGACCTCCTTTCGAAGTATTGAAAGGAACATGAAAGTTTTAGTGGACTCTAAAGTGCAAAGATGCACTCAACAACATCAACATTTGTATAACTCCTGGCCCGCAAGAGTATAAACTGTGAACGGCTAAAATAAATAAAATATCACCGCACTATAAATAAAAAACTCAAAATATAATAATTAATAATTAGTTTATCAAGCAATAAACTAATTGGTTGGTTGGTTGGGTGGGTGGGTTGGTGGTTAGTTGGTTGGGTGGGTGTGTGGTTGTTTGGTTGGTTGGTTGTTTGGTTGGGTGGTTGGTTGGTTGAATGTAATTAATCGAGTTCGATTAATCGGTTAATAATCTCATCATAAACATCTATTTCATCATCGAAAGATTTACGATCCTATAAAATAATTTCTTTTAAATTAAAAAATTATGTAGGATAAATGGTAAGCCAGACAAGTTTGTGTCTAATGCCCAGACAAATATTGACCTCCTTTCGAAGTATTGAAAGGAACATGAAAGTTTTAGTGGACTCTAAAGTGCAAAGATGCACTCAACAACATCAACATTTGTATAACTCCTCGCCCGCAAGAGTATAAACTGTGAACGGCTAAAATAAATAAAATTTATTTTTTATTCTTCAATAGTAAACTAAATTAATAATAAATAAATAAAATATCACCGCACTATAAATAAAAAACTCAAAATATAATAATTAATAATTAGTTTATCAAGCAATAAACTAATTGGTTGGTTGGTTGGTTGGGTGTGTGGGTGGTTGGTTGGTTGGTTGGGTGGGTGGGTCGGTGGTTGGTTGGTTGGTTGGTTGGGTGGTTGGTTGGTTGGTTGAATGTAATTAATCGAGTTCGATTAATCGGTTAATAATCTCATCATAAACATCTATTTCATCATCGAAAGATTTACGATCCTATAAAATAATTTCTTTTAAATTAAAAAATTATGTAGGATAAATGGTAAGCGAGACAAGTTTGTGTCCAATGCCCAGACAAACATTGACCTCCTTTCGAAGTATTGAAAGGAACATGAAAGTTTTAGTGGACTCTAAAGTGCAAAGATGCACTCAACAACATCAACATTTGTATAACTCCTGGCCCGCAAGAGTATAAACTGTGAACGGCTAAAATAAATAAAATTTATTTTTTATTCTTCAATAGTTCAATCTCATAAATATTTTACCGCTAATAAACTAAATTAATAATAAATAAATAAAATATCACGGCATTATAAATAAAAAACTCAAAATATAATAATTAATACTTAGTTTATCAAGCAATAAACTAATTGGTTGGTTGGTTGGGTGGGTGGGTGGGTGGGTGGTTGGTTGGGTGGTTGGTTGGTTGGTTGGGTGGTTGGTTGGTTGGTTGGTTGGTTGGTTGGTTGGTTGGTTGCTGGTTGGTTGGTTGGGTGGTTGGTTGGTTGGTTGAATGTAATTAATCGAGTTCGATTAATCGGTTAATAATCTCATCATAAACATCTATTTCATCATCGAAAGATTTACGATCCTATAAAATAATTTCTTTTAAATTAAAAAATTATGTAGGATAAATGGTAAGCGAGACAAGATTGTGTCCAATGCCCAGACAAATATTGACCTCCTTTCGAAGTATTGAAAGGAACATGAAAGTTTTAGTGGACTCTAAAGTGCAAAGATGCACTCAACAACATCAACATTTGTATAACTCCTGGTCCGCAAGAGTATAAACTGTGAACGGCTAAAATAAATAAAATTTATTTTTTATTCTTCAATAGTTCAATCTCATAAATATTTTACCGCTAATAAACTAAATTAATAATAAATAAATAAAATATCACCGCGGTATAAATAAAAAACTCAAAATATAATAATTAATAATTAGTTTATCAAGCAATAAACTAATTGGTTGGTTGGTTGGTTGGGTGGGTGGTTGGTTGGTTGGTTGGGTAGGTGGGTGGGTGGTTGGTTGGTTGGTTGGTTGGTTGGTTGGTTGGTCGGTTGAATGTAATTAATCGAGTTCGATTAATCGGTTAATAATCCCATCATAAACATCTATTTCATCATCGAAAGATTTACGATCCTATAAAATAATTTCTTTTAAATTAAAAAATTATGTAGGATAAATAGTAAGCGAAACAAGTTTGTGTCCAATGCCCAGACAAATATTGACCTCCTTTCGAAGTATTGAAAGGAACATGAAAGTTTTAGTGGACTCTAAAGTGCAAAGATGCACTCAACAACATCAACATTTGTATAACTCCTGGCCCGCAAGAGTATAAACTGTGAACGGCTAAAATAAATAAAATATCACCGCACTATAAATAAAAAACTCAAAATATAATAATTAATAATTAGTTTATCAAGCAATAAACTAATTGGTTGGTTGGTTGGTTGGGTGGGTGGGTGGTTGGTTAGTTGGTTGGGTGGGTGGGTGGTTGGTTGGTTGGTTGTTTGGTTGGGTGGTTGGTTGATTGGTTGAATGTAATTAATCGAGTTCGATTAATCGGTTAATAATCTCATCATAAACATCTATTTCATCATCGAAAGATTTACGATCCTATAAAATAATTTCTTTTAAATTAAAAAATTATGTAGGATAAATGGTAAGCGAGACAAGTTTGTGTCCAATGCCCAGACTAATATTGACCTCCTTTCGAAGTATTGAAAGGAACATGAAAGTTTTAGTGGACTCTAAAGTGCAAAGATGCACTCAACAACATCAACATTTGTATAACTCCTGGCCCGCAAGAGTATAAACTGTGAACGGCTAAAATAAATAAAATTTATTTTTTATTCTTCAATGGTTCAATCTCATAAATATATTACCGCTAATAAACTAAATTAATAATAAATAAATAAAATATCACCGCACTATAAATAAAAAACTCAAAATATAATAATTAATAATTAGTTTATCAAGCAATAAACTAATTGGTTGGTTGGTTGGTTGGTTGGTTGGGTGGGTGGTTGGTTAGTTGGTTGGTTGGGTGGGTGGGTGGTTGGTTGGTTGGTTGGGTGGGTGGGTCCGTGGTTGGTTGGTTGGTTGGGTGGTTGGTTGGTTGGTTGAATGTATTTAATCGAGTTCGATTAATCGGTTAATAATCTCATCATAAACATCTATTTCATCATCGAAAGATTTACGATCCTATAAAATAATTTCTTTTAAATTAAAAAATTATGTAGGATAAATGGTAAGCAAGACAAGTTTGTGTCCAATGCCCAGACAAATATTGACCTCCTTTCGAAGTATTGAAAGGAACATGAAAGTTTTAGTGGACTCTAAAGTGCAAAGATGCACTCAACAACATCAACATTTGTATAACTCCTGGCCCGCAAGAGTATAAACTGTGAACGGCTAAAATAAATAAAATATCACCGCACTATAAATAAAAAACTCAAAATATAATAATTAATAATTAGTTTATCAAGCAATAAACTAATTGGTTGGTTGGTTGGGTGGGTGGGTGGGTGGTTGGTTAGTTGGTTGGGTGGGTGGTTGGTTGGTTGGTTGGTTGTTTGGTTGGGTGGTTGGTTGGTTAGTTGAATGTAATTAATCGAGTTCGATTAATCGGTTAATAATCTCATCATAAACATCTATTTCATCATCGAAAGATTTACGATCCTATAAAATAATTTCTTTTAAATTAAAAAATTATGTAGGATAAATGGTAAGCGAGACAAGTTTGTGTCCAATGCCCAGACAAATATTGACCTCCTTTCGAAGTATTGAAAGGAACATGAAAGTTTTAGTGGACTCTAAAGTGCAAAGATGCACTCAACAACATCAACATTTGTATAACTCCTGGCCCGCAAGAGTATAAACTGTGAACGGCTAAAATAAATAAAATTTATTTTTTATTCTTCAATAGTAAACTAAATTAATAATAAATAAATAAAATATCACCGCACTATAAATAAAAAACTCAAAATATAATAATTAATAATTAGTTTATCAAGCAATAAACTAATTGGTTGGTTGGTTGGTTGGTTGGGTGGGTGGTTGGTTGGTTGGTTGGGTGGGTGGGTCGGTGGTTGGTTGGTTGGTTGGGTGGTTGGTTGATTGGTTGAATGTAATTAATCGAGTTCGATTAATCGGTTAATAATCTCATCATAAACATCTATTTCATCATCGAAAGATTTACGATCCTATAAAATAATTTCTTTTAAATTAAAAAATTATGTAGGATAAATGGTAAGCGAGACAAGTTTGTGTCCAATGCCCAGACAAATATTGACCTCCTTTCGAAGTATTGAAAGGAACATGAAAGTTTTAGTGGACTCTAAAGTGCAAAGATGCACTCAACAACATCAACATTTGTATAACTCCTGGCCCGCAAGAGTATAAACTGTGAACGGCTAAAATAAATAAAATTTATTATTTATTCTTCAATAGTTCAATCTCATAAATATATTACCGCTAATAAACTAAATTAATAATAAATAAATAAAATATCACCGCACTATAAATAAAAAAATCAAAAAATCAAAATATAATAATTAATAATTAGTTTATCAAGCAATAAACTAATTGGTTGGTTGGTTGGTTGGGTGGGTGGGTGGTTGGTTAGTTGGTTGGTTGGGTGGGTGGGTGGTTGGTTGGTTGGTTGGTTGGTTGGGTGGGTGGGTCGGTGGTTGGTTGGTTTGTTGGTTGGTTGGTTGGTTGGTTGAATGTAATTAATCGAGTTCGATTAATCGGTTAATAATCTCATCATAAACATCTATTTCATCATCGAAAGATTTACGATCCTATAAAATAATTTCTTTTAAATTAAAAAATTATGTCGGATAAATGGTAAGCGAGACAAGTTTGTGTCCAATGCCCAGACAAATATTGACCTCCTTTCGAAGTATTGAAAGGAACATGAAAGTTTTAGTGGACTCTAAAGTGCAAAGATGCACTCAACAACATCAACATTTGTATAACTCCTGGCCCGCAAGAGTATAAACTGTGAACGGCTAAAATAAATAAAATTTATTTTTTATTCTTCAATAGTTCAATCTCATAAATATTTTACCGCTAATAAACTAAATTAATAATAAATAAATAAAATATCACCGCGCTATAAATAAAAAACTCAAAATATAATAATTAATAATTAGTTTATCAAGCAATAAACTAATTGGTTGGTTGGTTGGGTGGGTGGTTGGTTGGTTGGTTGGTTGGTTGGGTAGGTGGGTGGGTGGTTGGTTGGTTGGTTGGTCGGTTGAATGTAATTAATCGAGTTCGATTAATCGGTTAATAATCCCATCATAAACATCTATTTCATCATCGAAAGATTTACGATCCTATAAAATAATTTCTTTTAAATTAAAAAATTATGTAGGATAAATGGTAAGCGAGACAAGTTTGTGTCCAATGCCCAGACAAATATTGACCTCCTTTCGAAGTATTGAAAGGAACATGAAAGTTTTAGTGGACTCTAAAGTGCAAAGATGCACTCAACAACATCAACATTTGTATAACTCCTGGCCCGCAAGAGTATAAACTGTGAACGGCTAAAATAAATAAAATATCACCGCACTATAAATAAAAAACTCAAAATATAATAATTAATAATTAGTTTATCAAGCAATAAACTAATTGGTTGGTTGGTTGGTTGGGTGGGTGGGTGGTTAGTTGGTTGGGTGGGTGTGTGGTTGGTTGGTTGGTTGGGTGGTTGGTTGGTTGAATGTAATTAATCGAGTTCGATTAATCGGTTAATAATCTCATCATAAACATCTATTTCATCATCGAAAGATTTACGATCCTATAAAATAATTTCTTTTAAATTAAAAAATTATGTAGGATAAATGGTAAGCGAGACAAGTTTGTGTCTAATGCCCAGACAAATATTGACCTCCTTTCGAAGTATTGAAAGGAACATGAAAGTTTTAGTGGACTCTAAAGTGCAAAGATGCACTCAACAACATCAACATTTGTATAACTCCTGGCCCGCAAGAGTATAAACTGTGAACGGCTAAAATAAATAAAATTTATTTTTTATTCTTCAATAGTAAACTAAATTAATAATAAATAAATAAAATATCGCCGCACTATAAATAAAAAACTCAAAATATAATAATTAATAATTACTTTATCAAGCAATAAACTAATTGGTTGGTTGGTTGGTTGGGTGGGTGGGTGGTTGGTTGGTTGGTTGGGTGGGTGGGTCGGTGGTTGGTTGGTTGGTTGGTTGGTTGGTTGGTTGGGTGGTTGGTTGAATGTAATTAATCGAGTTCGATTAATCAGTTAATAATCTCATCATAAACATCTATTTCATCATCGAAAGATTTACGATCCTATAAAATAATTTCTTTTAAATTAAAAAATTATGTAGGATAAATGGTAAGCGAGACAAGTTTGTATCCAATGCCCAGACAAATATTGACCTCCTTTCGAAGTATTGAAAGGAACATGAAAGTTTTAGTGGACTCTAAAGTGCAAAGATGCACTCAACAACATCAACATTTGTATAACTCCTGGCCCGCAAGAGTATAAACTGTGAACGGCTAAAATAAATAAAATATCACCGCACTATAAATAAAAAACTCAAAATATAATAATTAATAATTAGTTTATCAAGCAATAAACTAATTGGTTGTTTGGTTGGTTGGTTGGTTGGTTGGTTGGTTGGTTGGGTGGGTGGGTGGGTGGGTGGGTGGTTGGTTGGTTGGTTGGTTGATTGTAATTAATCGAGTTCGATTAATCGGTTAATAATCTCATCATAAACATCTATTTCATCATCGAAAGATTTACGATCCTATAAAATAATTTCTTTTAAATTAAAAAATTATGTCGGATAAATGGTAAGCGAGACAAGTTTGTGTCCAATGCCCAGACAAATATTGACCTCCTTTCGAAGTATTGAAAGGAACATGAAAGTTTTAGTGGACTCTAAAGTGCAAAGATGCACTCAACAACATCAACATTTGTATAACTCCTGGCCCGCAAGAGTATAAACTGTGAACGGCTAAAATAAATAAAATTTATTATTTATTCTTCAATAGTTCAATCTCATAAATATATTACCGCTAATAAACTAAATTAATAATAAATAAATAAAATATCACCGCACTATAAATAAAAAAATCAAAATATAATAATTAATAATTAGTTTATCAAGCAATAAACTAATTGGTTGGTTGGTTGGTTGGGTGGGTGGGTGGTTGGTTAGTTGGTTGGGTGGGTGGGTGGTTGGTTGGTTGGTTGGTTGGGTGGGTGGGTCGGTGGTTGGTTGGTTTGTTGGTTGGTTGGTTGGTTGAATGTAATTAATCGAGTTCGATTAATCGGTTAATAATCTCATCATAAACATCTATTTCATCATCGAAAGATTTACGATCCTATAAAATAATTTCTTTTAAATTAAAAAATTATGTCGGATAAATGGTAAGCGAGACAAGTTTGTGTCCAATGCCCAGACAAATATTGACCTCCTTTCGAAGTATTGAAAGGAACATGAAAGTTTTAGTGGACTCTAAAGTGCAAAGATGCACTCAACAACATCAACATTTGTATAACTCCTGGCCCGCAAGAGTATAAACTGTGAACGGCTAAAATAAATAAAATTTATTTTTTATTCTTCAATAGTTCAATCTCATAAATATTTTACCGCTAATAAACTAAATTAATAATAAATAAATAAAATATCACCGCGCTATAAATAAAAAACTCAAAATATAATAATTAATAATTAGTTTATCAAGCAATAAACTAATTGGTTGGTTGGTTGGGTGGGTGGGTGGTTGGTTGGTTGGTTGGTTGGGTAGGTGGGTGGGTGGTTGGTTGGTTGGTTGGTTGGTTGGTCGGTTGAATGTAATTAATCGAGTTCGATTAATCGGTTAATAATCCCATCATAAACATCTATTTCATCATCGAAAGATTTACGATCCTATAAAATAATTTCTTTTAAATTAAAAAATTATGTAGGATAAATGGTAAGCGAGACAAGTTTGTGTCCAATGCCCAGACAAATATTGACCTCCTTTCGAAGTATTGAAAGGAACATGAAAGTTTTAGTGGACTCTAAAGTGCAAAGATGCACTCAACAACATCAACATTTGTATAACTACTGGCCCGCAAGAGTATAAACTGTGAACGGCTAAAATAAATAAAATATCACCGCACTATAAATAAAAAACTCAAAATATAATAATTAATAATTAGTTTATCAAGCAATAAACTAATTGGTTGGTTGGTTGGTTGGGTGGGTGGGTGGTTAGTTGGTTGGGTGGGTGTGTGGTTGGTTGGTTGGTTGTTTGGTTGGGTGGTTGGTTGGTTGAATGTAATTAATCGAGTTCGATTAATCGGTTAATAATCTCATCATAAACATCTATTTCATCATCGAAAGATTTACGATCCTATAAAATAATTTCTTTTAAATTAAAAAATTATGTAGGATAAATGGTAAGCGAGACAAGTTTGTGTCTAATGCCCAGACAAATATTGACCTCCTTTCGAAGTATTGAAAGGAACATGAAAGTTTTAGTGGACTCTAAAGTGCAAAGATGCACTCAACAACATCAACATTTGTATAACTCCTGGCCCGCAAGAGTATAAACTGTGAACGGCTAAAATAAATAAAATTTATTTTTTATTCTTCAATAGTAAACTAAATTAATAATAAATAAATAAAATATCGCCGCACTATAAATAAAAAACTCAAAATATAATAATTAATAATTACTTTATCAAGCAATAAACTAATTGGTTGGTTGGTTGGTTGGGTGGGTGGGTGGTTGGTTGGTTGGTTGGGTGGGTGGGTCGGTGGTTGGTTGGTTGGTTGGTTGGTTGGGTGGTTGGGTGGTTGGTTGAATGTAATTAATCGAGTTCGATTAATCAGTTAATAATCTCATCATAAACATCTATTTCATCATCGAAAGATTTACGATCCTATAAAATAATTTCTTTTAAATTAAAAAATTATGTAGGATAAATGGTAAGCGAGACAAGTTTGTGTCCAATGCCCAGACAAATATTGACCTCCTTTCGAAGTATTGAAAGGAACATGAAAGTTTTAGTGGACTCTAAAGTGCAAAGATGCACTCAACAACATCAACATTTGTATAACTCCTGGCCCGCAAGAGTATAAACTGTGAACGGCTAAAATAAATAAAATATCACCGCACTATAAATAAAAAACTCAAAATATAATAATTAATAATTAGTTTATCAAGCAATAAACTAATTGGTTGGTTGGTTGGTTGGGTGGTTGGTTGGTTGGTTGGTTGGTTGGTTGGGTGGGTGGGTGGGTGGGTGGTTGGTTGGTTGGTTGGTTGGTTGATTGTAATTAATCGAGTTCGATTAATCGGTTAATAATCTCATCATAAACATCTATTTCATCATCGAAAGATTTACGATCCTATAAAATAATTTCTTTTAAATTAAAAAATTATGTAGGATAAATGGTAAGCGAGACAAGTTTGTGTCCAACGCCCAGACAAATATTGACCTCCTTTCAAAGTATTGAAAGGAACATGAAAGTTTTAGTGGACTCTAAAGTGCAAAGATGCACTCAACAACATCAACATTTGTATAACTCCTGGCCCGCAAGAGTATAAACTGTGAACGGCTAAAATAAATAAAATTTATTTTTTATTCTTCAATAGTAAACTAAATTAATAATAAATAAATAAAATATCACCGCACTATAAATAAAAAACTCAAAATATAATAATTAATAATTAGTTTATCAAGCAATAAACTAATTGGTTGGTTGGTTGGGTGGGTGGGTGGTTGGTTGGTTGGGTAGGTGGGTGGTTGGTTGGTTGGTTGGTTGGTTGGTTGGTTGGTTGGTTGAATGTAATTAATCGAGTTCGATTAATCGGTTAATAATCCCATCATAAACATCTATTTCATCATCGAAAGATTTACGATCCTATAAAATAATTTCTTTTAAATTAAAAAACTATGTAGGATAAATGGTAAGCGAGACAAGTTTGTGTCCAATGTCCAGACAAATATTGACCTCCTTTCGAAGTATTGAAAGGAACATGAAAGTTTAGTGGACTCTAAAGTGCAAAGATGCACTCAACAACATCAACATTTGTATAACTCCTGGCCCGCAAGAGTATAAACTGTGAACGGCTAAAATAAATAAAATATCACCGCACTATAAATAAAAAACTCAAAATATAATAATTAATAATTAGTTTATCAAGCAATAAACTAATTGGTTGGTTGGTTGGTTGGGTGGGTGGGTGGTTAGTTGGTTGGGTGGGTGTGTGGTTGGTTGGTTGGTTGGTTGTTTGGTTGGATGGTTGGTTGGTTGAATGTTATTAATCGAGTTCGATTAATCGGTTAATAATCTCATCATAAACATCTATTTCATCATCGAAAGATTTACGATCCTATAAAATAATTTCTTTTAAATTAAAAAATTATGTAGGATAAATGGTAAGCGAGACAAGTTTGTGTCTAATGCCCAGACAAATATTGACCTCCTTTCGAAGTATTGAAAGGAACATGAACGTTTTAGTGGACTCTAAAGTGCAAAGATGCACTCAACAACATCAACATTTGTATAACTCCTGGCCCGCAAGAGTATAAACTGTGAACGGCTAAAATAAATAAAATTTATTTTTTATTCTTCAATAGTAAACTAAATTAATAATAAATAAATAAAATATCGCCGCACTATAAATAAAAAACTCAAAATATAATAATTAATAATTACTTTATCAAGCAATAAACTAATTGGTTGGTTGGTTGGTTGGGTGGGTGGTTGGTTGGTTGGTTGGTTGGGTGGGTGGGTCGGTGGTTGGTTGGGTGGTTGGGTGGTTGGTTGAATGTAATTAATCGAGTTCGATTAATCAGTTAATAATCTCATCATAAACATCTATTTCATCATCGAAAGATTTACGATCCTATAAAATAATTTCTTTTAAATTAAAAAATTATGTAGGATAAATGGTAAGCGAGACAAGTTTGTGTCCAATGCCCAGACAAATATTGACCTCCTTTCGAAGTATTGAAAGGAACATGAAAGTTTTAGTGGACTCTAAAGTGCAAAGATGCACTCAACAACATCAACATTTGTATAACTCCTGGCCCGCAAGAGTATAAACTGTGAACGGCTAAAATAAATAAAATATCACCGCACTATAAATAAAAAACTCAAAATATAATAATTAATAATTAGTTTATCAAGCAATAAACTAATTGGTTGGTTGGTTGGTTGGGTGGTTGGTTGGTTGGTTGGTTGGTTGGTTGGTTGGTTGGGTGGGTGGGTGGGTGGGTGGTTGGTTGGTTGGTTGGTTGGTTGATTGTAATTAATCGAGTTCGATTAATCGGTTAATAATCTCATCATAAACATCTATTTCATCATCGAAAGATTTACGATCCTATAAAATAATTTCTTTTAAATTAAAAAATTATGTAGGATAAATGGTAAGCGAGACAAGTTTGTGTCCAACGCCCAGACAAATATTGACCTCCTTTCAAAGTATTGAAAGGAACATGAAAGTTTTAGTGGACTCTAAAGTGCAAAGATGCACTCAACAACATCAACATTTGTATAACTCCTGGCCCGCAAGAGTATAAACTGTGAACGGCTAAAATAAATAAAATTTATTTTTTATTCTTCAATAGTAAACTAAATTAATAATAAATAAATAAAATATCACCGCACTATAAATAAAAAACTCAAAATATAATAATTAATAATTAGTTTATCAAGCAATAAACTAATTGGTTGGTTGGTTGGGTGGGTGGGTGGTTGGTTGGTTGGGTAGGTGGGTGGTTGGTTGGTTGGTTGGTTGGTTGGTTGGTTGGTTGGTTGAATGTAATTAATCGAGTTCGATTAATCGGTTAATAATCCCATCATAAACATCTATTTCATCATCGAAAGATTTACGATCCTATAAAATAATTTCTTTTAAATTAAAAAACTATGTAGGATAAATGGTAAGCGAGACAAGTTTGTGTCCAATGTCCAGACAAATATTGACCTCCTTTCGAAGTATTGAAAGGAACATGAAAGTTTAGTGGACTCTAAAGTGCAAAGATGCACTCAACAACATCAACATTTGTATAACTCCTGGCCCGCAAGAGTATAAACTGTGAACGGCTAAAATAAATAAAATATCACCGCACTATAAATAAAAAACTCAAAATATAATAATTAATAATTAGTTTATCAAGCAATAAACTAATTGGTTGGTTGGTTGGTTGGGTGGGTGGGTGGTTAGTTGGTTGGGTGGGTGTGTGGTTGGTTGGTTGGTTGGTTGTTTGGTTGGATGGTTGGTTGGTTGAATGTTATTAATCGAGTTCGATTAATCGGTTAATAATCTCATCATAAACATCTATTTCATCATCGAAAGATTTACGATCCTATAAAATAATTTCTTTTAAATTAAAAAATTATGTAGGATAAATGGTAAGCGAGACAAGTTTGTGTCTAATGCCCAGACAAATATTGACCTCCTTTCGAAGTATTGAAAGGAACATGAACGTTTTAGTGGACTCTAAAGTGCAAAGATGCACACAACAACATCAACATTTGTATAACTCCTGGCCCGCAAGATTATAAACTGTGAACGGCTAAAATAAATAAAATTTATTTTTTATTCTTCAATAGTAAACTAAATTAATAATAAATAAATAAAATATCACCGCACTATAAATAAAAAACTCAAAATATAATAATTAATAATTAGTTTATCAAGCAATAAACTAATTGGTTGGTTGGTTGGTTGGGTGGGTGGTTGGTTGGTTGGTTGGTTGGGTGGGTGGGTGGGTGGTTGGTTGGTTGGTTGGTTGGTTGGGTGGTTGGTTGGTTGGTTGAATGTAATTAATCGAGTTCGATTAATCGGTTAATAATCTCATCATAAACATCTATTTCATCATCGAAAGATTTACGATCCTATAAAATAATTTCTTTTAAATTAAAAAATTATGTAGGATAAATGGTAAGCGAGACAAGTTTGTGTCCAATGCCCAGACAAATATTGACCTCCTTTCGAAGTATTGAAAGGAACATGAAAGTTTTAGTGGACTCTAAAGTGCAAAGATGCACTCAACAACATCAACATTTGTATAACTCCTGGCCCGCAAGAGTATAAACTGTGAACGGCTAAAATAAAAAAAAAAATTATTTTTTATTCTTCAATAGTAAACTAAATTAATAATAAATAAATAAAATATCACCGCACTATAAATAAAAAACTCAAAATATAATAATTAATAATTAGTTTATCAAGCAATAAACTAATTGGTTGGTTGGTTGGTTGGGTGGGTGGGTGGTTGGTTGGTTGGTTGGGTGGGTGGGTCGGTGGTTGGTTAGTTGGTTGGTTGGTTGGTTGGTTGAATGTAATTAATCGAGTTCGATTAATCGGTTAATAATCTCATCATAAACATCTATTTCATCATCGAAAGATTTACGATCCTATAAAATAATTTCTTTTAAATTAAAAAATTATGTAGGATAAATGGTAAGCGAGACAAGTTTGTGTCCAATGCCCAGACAAACATTGACCTCCTTTCGAAGTATTGAAAGGAACATGAAAGTTTTAGTGGACTCTAAAGTGCAAAGATGCACTCAACAACATCAACATTTGTATAACTCCTGGCACGCAAGAGTATAAACTGTGAACGGCTAAAATAAATAAAATTTATTTTTTATTCTTCAATAGTTCAATCTCATAAATATATTACCGCTAATAAACTAAATTAATAATAAATAAATAAAATATCACGACACTATAAATAAAAAACTCAAAATATAATAATTAATAATTAGTTTATCAAGCAATAAACTAATTGGTTGGTTGGTTGGGTGGGTGGGTGGTTGGTTGGTTGGTTGGGTAGGTGGGTGGGTGGTTGGTTGGTGGGTTGGTTGGTTGGGTGGTTGGTTGGTCGGTCGGTTGAATGTAATTAATCGAGTTCGATTAATCGGTTAATAATCCCATCATAAACATCTATTTCATCATCGAAAGATTTACGATCCTATAAAATAATTTCTTTTAAATTAAAAAATTATGTAGGATAAATGGTAAGCGAGACAAGTTTGTGTCCAATGCCCAGACAAATATTGACCTCCTTTCGAAGTATTGAAAGGAACATGAAAGTTTTAGTGGACTCTAAAGTGCAAAGATGCACTCAACAACATCAACATTTGTATAACTCCTGGCCCGCAAGAGTATAAACTGTGAACGGCTAAAATAAATAAAATATCACCGCACTATAAATAAAAAACTCAAAATATAATAATTAATAATTAGTTTATCAAGCAATAAACTAATTGGTTGGTTGGTTGGTTGGGTGGGTGGTTGGTTGGTTAGTTGGTTGGGTGGGTGGTTGGTTGGTTGGTTGTTTGGTTGGGTGGTTGGTTGGTTGGTTGAATGTAATTAATCGAGTTCGATTAATCGGTTAATAATCTCATCATAAACATCTATTTCATCATCGAAAGATTTACGATCCTATAAAATAATTTCTTTTAAATTAAAAAATTATGTAGGATAAATGGTAAGCGAGACAAGTTTGTGTCCAATGCCCAGACAAATATTGACCTCCTTTCGAAGTATTGAAAGGAACATGAAAGTTTTAGTGGACTCTAAAGTGCAAAGATGCACTCAACAACATCAACATTTGTATAACTCCTGGCCCGCAAGAGTATAAACTGCGAACGGCTAAAATAAATAAAATTTATTTTTTATTCTTCAATGGTTCAATCTCATAAATATATTACCGCTAATAAACTAAATTAATAATAAATAAATAAAATATCACCGCACTATAAATAAAAAACTCAAAATATAATAATTAATAATTAGTTTATCAAGCAATAAACTAATTGGTTGGTTGGTTGGTTGGTTGGGTGGGTGGGTGGTTGGTTAGTTGGTTGGGTGGGTGGTTGGTTGGTTGGTTGGTTGTTTGGTTGGGTGGTTGGTTGGTTGGTTGAATGTAATTAATCGAGTTCGATTAATCGGTTAATAATCTCATCTTAAACATCTATTTCATCATCGAAAGATTTACGATCCAATAAAATAATTTCTTTTAAATTAAAAAATTATGTAGGATAAATGGTAAGCGAGACAAGTTTGTGTCCAACGCCAGGACAAATATTGACCTCCTTTCGAAGTATTGAAAGGAACATGAAAGTTTTAGTGGACTCTAAAGTGCAAAGATGCACTCAACAACATCAATATTTGTATAACTCCTGGCCCGCAAGAGTATAAACTGTGAACGGCTAAAATAAATAAAATTTATTTTTTATTCTTCAATGGTTCAATCTCATAAATATATTACCGCTAATAAACTAAATTAATAATAAATAAATAAAATATCACCGCACTATAAATAAAAAACTTAAAATATAATAATTAATAATTAGTTTATCAAGCAATAAACTAATTGGTTGGTTGGTTGGTTGGTTGGTTGGGTGGGTGGGTGGTTGGTTAGTTGGTTTGTTGGGTGGGTGGGTGGTTGGTTGGGTGGGTGGGTGGGTCGGTGGTTGGTTGGTTGGTTGGTTGGTTGGTTGGTTGGTTGGGTGGTTGGTTGGTTGGTTGAATGTATTTAATCGAGTTCGATTAATCGGTTAATAATCTCATCATAAACATCTATTTCATCATCGAAAGATTTACGATCCTATAAAATAATTTCTTTTAAATTAAAAAATTATGTAGGATAAATGGTAAGCGAGACAAGTTTGTGTCCAATGCCCAGACAAATATTGACCTCCTTTCGAAGTATTGAAAGGAACATGAAAGTTTTAGTGGACTCTAAAGTGCAAAGATGCACTCAACAACATCAACATTTGTATAACTCCTGGCCCGCAAGAGTATAAACTTTGAACGGCTAAAATAAATAAAATTTATTTTTTATTCTTCAATAGTTCAATCTCATAAATATTTTACCGCTAATAAACTAAATTAATAATAAATAAATAAAATATCACCGCGCTATAAATAAAAAACTCAAAATATAATAATTAATAATTAGTTTATCAAGCAATAAACTAATTGGTTGGTTGGTTGGTTGGGTGGGTGGGTGGTTGGTTGGTTGGTTGGTTGGGTAGGTGGGTGGGTGGTTGGTTGGTTGGTTGGTTGGGTGGTTGGTTGGTCGGTTGAATGTAATTAATCGAGTTCGATTAATCGGTTAATAATCCCATCATAAACATCTATTTCATCATCGAAAGATTTACGATCCTATAAAATAATTTCTTTTAAATTAAAAAATTATGTAGGATAAATGGTAAGCGAGACAAGTTTGTGTCCAATGCCCAGACAAATATTGACCTCCTTTCGAAGTATTGAAAGGAACATGAAAGTTTTAGTGGACTCTAAAGTGCAAAGATGCACTCAACAACATCAACATTTGTATAACTCCTGGCCCGCAAGAGTATAAACTGTGAACGGCTAAAATAAATAAAATATCACCGCACTATAAATAAAAAACTCAAAATATAATAATTAATAATTAGTTTATCAAGCAATAAACTAATTGGTTGGTTGGTTGGTTGGGTGGGTGGTTGGTTGGTTAGTTGGTTGGGTGGGTGGTTGGTTGGTTGGTTGTTTGGTTGGGTGGTTGGTTGGTTGGTTGAATGTAATTAATCGAGTTCGATTAATCGGTTAATAATCTCATCATAAACATCTATTTCATCATCGAAAGATTTACGATCCTATAAAATAATTTCTTTTAAATTAAAAAATTATGTAGGATAAATGGTAAGCGAGACAAGTTTGCGTCCAATGCCCAGACAAATATTGACCTCCTTTCGAAGTATTGAAAGGAACATGAAAGTTTTAGTGGACTCTAAAGTGCAAAGATGCACTCAACAACATCAACATTTGTATAACTCCTGGCCCGCAAGAGTATAAACTGCGAACGGCTAAAATAAATAAAATTTATTTTTTATTCTTCAATGGTTCAATCTCATAAATATATTACCGCTAATAAACTAAATTAATAATAAATAAATAAAATATCACCGCACTATAAATAAAAAACTCAAAATATAATAATTAATAATTAGTTTATCAAGCAATAAACTAATTGGTTGGTTGGTTGGTTGGTTGGGTGGGTGGGTGGTTGGTTAGTTGGTTGGGTGGGTGGTTGGTTGGTTGGTTGGTTGTTTGGTTGGGTGGTTGGTTGGTTGGTTGAATGTAATTAATCGAGTTCGATTAATCGGTTAATAATCTCATCTTAAACATCTATTTCATCATCGAAAGATTTACGATCCAATAAAATAATTTCTTTTAAATTAAAAAATTATGTAGGATAAATGGTAAGTGAGACAAGTTTGTGTCCAATGCCCAGACAAATATTGACCTCCTTTCGAAGTATTGAAAGGAACATGAAAGTTTTAGTGGACTCTAAAGTGCAAAGATGCACTCAACAACATCAACATTTGTATAACTCCTGGCCCGCAAGAGTATAAACTGTGAACGGCTAAAATAAATAAAATTTATTTTTTATTCTTCAATAGTAAACTAAATTAATAATAAATAAATAAAATATCACCGCACTATAAATAAAAAACTCAAAATATAATAATTAATAATTAGTTTATCAAGCAATAAACTAATTGGTTGGTTGGTTGGGTGGGTGGGTGGGTGGTTGGTTGGTTGGGTAGGTGGGTGGTTGGTTGGTTGGTTGGTTGGTTGGTTGGTTGGTTGGTTGAATGTAATTAATCGAGTTCGATTAATCGGTTAATAATCCCATCATAAACATCTATTTCATCATCGAAAGATTTACGATCCTATAAAATAATTTCTTTTAAATTAAAAAACTATGTAGGATAAATGGTAAGCGAGACAAGTTTGTGTCCAATGTCCAGACAAATATTGACCTCCTTTCGAAGTATTGAAAGGAACATGAAAGTTTAGTGGACTCTAAAGTGCAAAGATGCACTCAACAACATCAACATTTGTATAACTCCTGGCCCGCAAGAGTATAAACTGTGAACGGCTAAAATAAATAAAACATCACCGCACTATAAATAAAAAACTCAAAATATAATAATTAATAATTAGTTTATCAAGCAATAAACTAATTGGTTGGTTGGTTGGTTGGGTGGGTGGGTGGTTAGTTGGTTGGGTGGGTGTGTGGTTGGTTGGTTGGTTGGTTGTTTGGTTGGATGGTTGGTTGGTTGAATGTTATTAATCGAGTTCGATTAATCGGTTAATAATCTCATCATAAACATCTATTTCATCATCGAAAGATTTACGATCCTATAAAATAATTTCTTTTAAATTAAAAAATTATGTAGGATAAATGGTAAGCGAGACAAGTTTGTGTCTAATGCCCAGACAAATATTGACCTCCTTTCGAAGTATTGAAAGGAACATGAACGTTTTAGTGGACTCTAAAGTGCAAAGATGCACACAACAACATCAACATTTGTATAACTCCTGGCCCGCAAGATTATAAACTGTGAACGGCTAAAATAAATAAAATTTATTTTTTATTCTTCAATAGTAAACTAAATTAATAATAAATAAATAAAATATCACCGCACTATAAATAAAAAACTCAAAATATAATAATTAATAATTAGTTTATCAAGCAATAAACTAATTGGTTGGTTGGTTGGTTGGGTGGGTGGTTGGTTGGTTGGTTGGTTGGGTGGGTGGGTGGGTGGTTGGTTGGTTGGTTGGTTGGTTGGGTGGTTGGTTGGTTGGTTGAATGTAATTAATCGAGTTCGATTAATCGGTTAATAATCTCATCATAAACATCTATTTCATCATCGAAAGATTTACGATCCTATAAAATAATTTCTTTTAAATTAAAAAATTATGTAGGATAAATGGTAAGCGAGACAAGTTTGTGTCCAATGCCCAGACAAATATTGACCTCCTTTCGAAGTATTGAAAGGAACATGAAAGTTTTAGTGGACTCTAAAGTGCAAAGATGCACTCAACAACATCAACATTTGTATAACTCCTGGCCCGCAAGAGTATAAACTGTGAACGGCTAAAATAAAAAAAAATTTATTTTTTATTCTTCAATAGTAAACTAAATTAATAATAAATAAATAAAATATCACCGCACTATAAATAAAAAACTCAAAATATAATAATTAATAATTAGTTTATCAAGCAATAAACTAATTGGTTGGTTGGTTGGTTGGGTGGGTGGGTGGTTGGTTGGTTGGTTGGGTGGGTGGGTCGGTGGTTGGTTAGTTGGTTGGTTGGTTGGTTGGTTGAATGTAATTAATCGAGTTCGATTAATCGGTTAATAATCTCATCATAAACATCTATTTCATCATCGAAAGATTTACGATCCTATAAAATAATTTCTTTTAAATTAAAAAATTATGTAGGATAAATGGTAAGCGAGACAAGTTTGTGTCCAATGCCCAGACAAACATTGACCTCCTTTCGAAGTATTGAAAGGAACATGAAAGTTTTAGTGGACTCTAAAGTGCAAAGATGCACTCAACAACATCAACATTTGTATAACTCCTGGCACGCAAGAGTATAAACTGTGAACGGCTAAAATAAATAAAATTTATTTTTTATTCTTCAATAGTTCAATCTCATAAATATATTACCGCTAATAAACTAAATTAATAATAAATAAATAAAATATCACGACACTATAAATAAAAAACTCAAAATATAATAATTAATAATTAGTTTATCAAGCAATAAACTAATTGGTTGGTTGGTTGGGTGGTTGGGTGGGTGGGTGGGTGGTTGGTTGGGTGGGTGGTTGGTTGGTTGTTTGGTTGGTTGGTTAGTTGGTTGGTTGGTTGGTTGGTTGGGTGGAAAAATTATGTAGGATAAATGGTAAGCGAGACAAGTTTGTGTCCAATGCCCAGACAAATATTGACCTCCTTTCGAAGTATTGAAAGGAACATGAAAGTTTTAGTGGACTCTAAAGTGCAAAGATGCACTCAACAACATCAACATTTGTATAAGTCCTGGTCCGCAAGAGTATAAACTGTGAACGGCTAAAATAAATAAAATTTATTTTTTATTCTTCAATAGTTCAATCTCATAAATATTTTACCGCTAATAAACTAAATTAATAATAAATAAATAAAATATCACCGCGGTAGAAATAAAACTCAAAATATAATAATTAATAATTAGTTTATCAAGCAATAAACTAATTGGTTGGTTGGTTGGGTGGGTGGGTGGTTGGTTGGTTGGTTGGGTAGGTGGGTGGGTGGTTGGTTGGTTGGTTGGTTGGTTGGGTGGTTGGTTGGTCGGTCGGTTGAATGTAATTAATCGAGTTCGATTAATCGGTTAATAATCCCATCATAAACATCTATTTCATCATCGAAAGATTTACGATCCTATAAAATAATTTCTTTTAAATTAAAAAATTATGTAGGATAAATGGTAAGCGAGACAAGTTTGTGTCCAATGCCCAGACAAATATTGACCTCCTTTCGAAGTATTGAAAGGAACATGAAAGTTTTAGTGGACTCTAAAGTGCAAAGATGCACTCAACAACATCAACATTTGTATAACTCCTGGCCCGCAAGAGTATAAACTGTGAACGGCTAAAATAAATAAAATATCACCGCACTATAAATAAAAAACTCAAAATATAATAATTAATAATTAGTTTATCAAGCAATAAACTAATTGGTTGGTTGGTTGGTTGGGTGGGTGGTTGGTTGGTTAGTTGGTTGGGTGGGTGGTTGGTTGGTTGGTTGTTTGGTTGGGTGGTTGGTTGGTTGGTTGAATGTAATTAATCGAGTTCGATTAATCAGTTAATAATCTCATCATAAACATCTATTTCATCATCGAAAGATTTACGATCCTATAAAATAATTTCTTTTAAATTAAAAAATTATGTAGGATAAATGGTAAGCGAGACAAGTTTGTGTCCAATGCCCAGACAAATATTGACCTCCTTTCGAAGTATTGAAAGGAACATGAAAGTTTTAGTGGACTCTAAAGTGCAAAGATGCACTCAACAACATCAACATTTGTATAACTCCTGGCCCGCAAGAGTATAAACTGCGAACGGCTAAAATAAATAAAATTTATTTTTTATTCTTCAATGGTTCAATCTCATAAATATATTACCGCTAATAAACTAAATTAATAATAAATAAATAAAATATCACCGCACTATAAATAAAAAACTCAAAATATAATAATTAATAATTAGTTTATCAAGCAATAAACTAATTGGTTGGTTGGTTGGTTGGTTGGGTGGGTGGGTGGTTGGTTAGTTGGTTGGGTGGGTGGTTGGTTGGTTGGTTGTTTGGTTGGGTGGTTGGTTGGTTGGTTGAATGTAATTAATCGAGTTCGATTAATCGGTTAATAATCTCATCTTAAACATCTATTTCATCATCGAAAGATTTACGATCCAATAAAATAATTTCTTTTAAATTAAAAAATTATGTAAGATAAATGGTAAGCGAGACAAGTTTGTGTCCAATGCCCAGACAAATATTGACCTCCTTTCGAAGTATTGAAAGGAACATGAAAGTTTTAGTGGACTCTAAAGTGCAAAGATGCACTCAACAACATCAACATTTGTATAACTCCTGGCCCGCAAGAGTATAAACTGTGAACGGCTAAAATAAATAAAATTTATTTTTTATTCTTCAATGGTTCAATCTCATAAATATATTACCGCTAATAAACTAAATTAATAATAAATAAATAAAATATCACCGCACTATAAATAAAAAACTTAAAATATAATAATTAATAATTAGTTTATCAAGCAATAAACTAATTGGTTGGTTGGTTGGTTGGTTGGTTGGGTGGGTGGGTGGTTGGTTAGTTGGTTGGTTGGGTGGGTGGGTGGTTGGTTGGTTGGTTGGTTGGGTGGGTGGGTGGGTCGGTGGTTGGTTGGTTGGTTGGTTGGTTGGTTGGTTGGGTGGTTGGTTGGTTGGTTGAATGTATTTAATCGAGTTCGATTAATCGGTTAATAATCTCATCATAAACATCTATTTCATCATCGAAAGATTTACGATCCTATAAAATAATTTCTTTTAAATTAAAAAATTATGTAGGATAAATGGTAAGCGAGACAAGTGTGTGTCCAATGCCCAGACAAATATTGACCTCCTTTCGAAGTATTGAAAGGAACATGAAAGTTTTAGTGGACTCTAAAGTGCAAAGATGCACTCAACAACATCAACATTTGTATAACTCCTGGCCCGCAAGAGTATAAACTTTGAACGGCTAAAATAAATAAAATTTATTTTTTATTCTTCAATAGTTCAATCTCATAAATATTTTACCGCTAATAAACTAAATTAATAATAAATAAATAAAATATCACCGCGCTATAAATAAAAAACTCAAAATATAATAATTAATAATTAGTTTATCAAGCAATAAACTAATTGGTTGGTTGGTTGGGTGGGTGGGTGGTTGGTTGGTTGGTTGGTTGGGTAGGTGGGTGGGTGGTTGGTTGGTTGGTTGGTTGGGTGGTTGGTTGGTCGGTTGAATGTAATTAATCGAGTTCGATTAATCGGTTAATAATCCCATCATAAACATCTATTTCATCATCGAAAGATTTACGATCCTATAAAATAATTTCTTTTAAATTAAAAAATTATGTAGGATAAATGGTAAGCGAGACAAGTTTGTGTCCAATGCCCAGACAAATATTGACCTCCTTTCGAAGTATTGAAAGGAACATGAAAGTTTTAGTGGACTCTAAAGTGCAAAGATGCACTCAACAACATCAACATTTGTATAAGTCCTGGTCCGCAAGAGTATAAACTGTGAACGGCTAAAATAAATAAAATTTATTTTTTATTCTTCAATAGTTCAATCTCATAAATATTTTACCGCTAATAAACTAAATTAATAATAAATAAATAAAATATCACCGCGGTAGAAATAAAAAACTCAAAATATAATAATTAATAATTAGTTTATCAAGCAATAAACTAATTGGTTGGTTGGTTGGGTGGGTGGGTGGTTGGTTGGTTGGTTGGGTAGGTGGGTGGGTGGTTGGTTGGTTGGTTGGTTGGTTGGTTGGGTGGTTGGTTGGTCGGTCGGTTGAATGTAATTAATCGAGTTCGATTAATCGGTTAATAATCCCATCATAAACATCTATTTCATCATCGAAAGATTTACGATCCTATAAAATAATTTCTTTTAAATTAAAAAATTATGTAGGATAAATGGTAAGCGAGACAAGTTTGTGTCCAATGCCCAGACAAATATTGACCTCCTTTCGAAGTATTGAAAGGAACATGAAAGTTTTAGTGGACTCTAAAGTGCAAAGATGCACTCAACAACATCAACATTTGTATAACTCCTGGCCCGCAAGAGTATAAACTGTGAACGGCTAAAATAAATAAAATATCACCGCACTATAAATAAAAAACTCAAAATATAATAATTAATAATTAGTTTATCAAGCAATAAACTAATTGGTTGGTTGGTTGGTTGGGTGGGTGGTTGGTTGGTTAGTTGGTTGGGTGGGTGGTTGGTTGGTTGGTTGTTTGGTTGGGTGGTTGGTTGGTTGGTTGAATGTAATTAATCGAGTTCGATTAATCGGTTAATAATCTCATCATAAACATCTATTTCATCATCGAAAGATTTACGATCCTATAAAATAATTTCTTTTAAATTAAAAAATTATGTAGGATAAATGGTAAGCGAGACAAGTTTGTGTCCAATGCCCAGACAAATATTGACCTCCTTTCGAAGTATTGAAAGGAACATGAAAGTTTTAGTGGACTCTAAAGCGCAAAGATGCACTCAACAACATCAACATTTGTATAACTCCTGGCCCGCAAGAGTATAAACTGCGAACGGCTAAAATAAATAAAATTTATTTTTTATTCTTCAATGGTTCAATCTCATAAATATATTACCGCTAATAAACTAAATTAATAATAAATAAATAAAATATCACCGCACTATAAATAAAAAACTCAAAATATAATAATTAATAATTAGTTTATCAAGCAATAAACTAATTGGTTGGTTGGTTGGTTGGTTGGGTGGGTGGGTGGTTGGTTAGTTGGTTGGGTGGGTGGTTGGTTGGTTTGTTGGTTGTTTGGTTGGGTGGTTGGTTGGTTGGTTGAATGTAATTAATCGAGTTCGATTAATCGGTTAATAATCTCATCTTAAACATCTATTTCATCATCGAAAGATTTACGATCCAATAAAATAATTTCTTTTAAATTAAAAAATTATGTAGGATAAATGGTAAGCGAGACAAGTTTGTGTCCAATGCCCAGACAAATATTGACCTCCTTTCGAAGTATTGAAAGGAACATGAAAGTTTTAGTGGACTCTAAAGTGCAAAGATGCACTCAACAACATCAATATTTGTATAACTCCTGGCCCGCAAGAGTATAAACTGTGAACGGCTAAAATAAATAAAATTTATTTTTTATTCTTCAATGGTTCAATCTCATAAATATATTACCGCTAATAAACTAAATTAATAATAAATAAATAAAATATCACCACACTATAAATAAAAAACTTAAAATATAATAATTAATAATTAGTTTATCAAGCAATAAACTAATTGGTTGGTTGGTTGGTTGGTTGGTTGGGTGGGTGGGTGGTTGGTTAGTTGGTTGGTTGGGTGGGTGGGTGGTTGGTTGGTTGGTTGGTTGGGTGGGTGGGTGGGTCGGTGGTTGGTTGGTTGGTTGGTTGGTTGGTTGGTTGGTTGGTTGGGTGGTTGGTTGGTTGAATGTATTTAATCGAGTTCGATTAATCGGTTAATAATCTCATCATAAACATCTATTTCATCATCGAAAGATTTACGATCCTATAAAATAATTTCTTTTAAATTAAAAAATTATGTAGGATAAATGGTAAGCGAGACAAGTTTGTGTCCAATGCCCAGACAAATATTGACTTCCTTTCGAAGTATTGAAAGGAACATGAAAGTTTTAGTGGACTCTAAAGTGCAAAGATGCACTCAACAACATCAACATTTGTATAACTCCTGGCCCGCAAGAGTATAAACTTTGAACGGCTAAAATAAATAAAATTTATTTTTTATTCTTCAATAGTTCAATCTCATAAATATTTTACCGCTAATAAACTAAATTAATAATAAATAAATAAAATATCACCGCGCTATAAATAAAAAACTCAAAATATAATAATTAATAATTAGTTTATCAAGCAATAAACTAATTGGTTGGTTGGTTGGTTGGGTGGGTGGTTGGTTGGTTGGTTGGTTGGGTAGGTGGGTGGGTGGTTGGTTGGTTGGTTGGTTGGGTGGTTGGTTGGTCGGTTGAATGTAATTAATCGAGTTCGATTAATCGGTTAATAATCCCATCATAAACATCTATTTCATCATCGAAAGATTTACGATCCTATAAAATAATTTCTTTTAAATTAAAAAATTATGTAGGATAAATGGTAAGCGAGACAAGTTTGTGTCCAATGCCCAGACAAATATTGACCTCCTTTCGAAGTATTGAAAGGAACATGAAAGTTTTAGTGGACTCTAAAGTGCAAAGATGCACTCAACAACATCAACATTTGTATAACTCCTGGCCCGCAAGAGTATAAACTGCGAACGGCTAAAATAAATAAAATTTATTTTTTATTCTTCAATGGTTCAATCTCATAAATATATTACCGCTAATAAACTAAATTAATAATAAATAAATAAAATATCACCGCACTATAAATAAAAAACTCAAAATATAATAATTAATAATTAGTTTATCAAGCAATAAACTAATTGGTTGGTTGGTTGGTTGGTTGGGTGGGTGGGTGGTTGGTTAGTTGGTTGGGTGGGTGGTTGGTTGGTTGGTTGGTTGTTTGGTTGGGTGGTTGGTTGGTTGGTTGAATGTAATTAATCGAGTTCGATTAATCGGTTAATAATCTCATCTTAAACATCTATTTCATCATCGAAAGATTTACGATCCAATAAAATAATTTCTTTTAAATTAAAAAATTATGTAGGATAAATGGTAAGCGAGACAAGTTTGTGTCCAATGCCCAGACAAATATTGACCTCCTTTCGAAGTATTGAAAGGAACATGAAAGTTTTAGTGGACTCTAAAGTGCAAAGATGCACTCAACAACATCAATATTTGTATAACTCCTGGCCCGCAAGAGTATAAACTGTGAACGGCTAAAATAAATAAAATTTATTTTTTATTCTTCAATGGTTCAATCTCATAAATATATTACCGCTAATAAACTAAATTAATAATAAATAAATAAAATATCACCGCGCTATAAATAAAAAACTCAAAATATAATAATTAATAATTAGTTTATCAAGCAATAAACTAATTGGTTGGTTGGTTGGTTGGGTGGGTGGGTGGTTGGTTGGTTGGTTGGTTGGTTGGTTGGGTAGGTGGGTGGGTGGTTGGTTGGTTGGTTGGTTGGGTGGTTGGTTGGTCGGTTGAATGTAATTAATCGAGTTCGATTAATCGGTTAATAATCCCATCATAAACATCTATTTCATCATCGAAAGATTTACGATCCTATAAAATAATTTCTTTTAAATTAAAAAATTATGTAGGATAAATGGTAAGCGAGACAAGTTTGTGTCCAATGCCCAGACAAATATTGACCTCCTTTCGAAGTATTGAAAGGAACATGAAAGTTTTAGTGGACTCTAAAGTGCAAAGATGCACTCAACAACATCAACATTTGTATAACTCCTGGCCCGCAAGAGTATAAACTGTGAACGGCTAAAATAAATAAAATATCACCGCACTATAAATAAAAAACTCAAAATATAATAATTAATAATTAGTTTATCAAGCAATAAACTAATTGGTTGGTTGGTTGGGTGGGTGGTTGGTTGGTTGGTTGGTTGGTTGGGTGGGTGGGTGGTTGGTTGGTTGGTTGGTTGGTTGGTTGGTTGGTTGGTTGAATGTAATTAATCGAGTTCGATTAATCGGTTAATAATCTCATCATAAACATCTATTTCATCATCGAAAGATTTACGATCCTATAAAATAATTTCTTTTAAATTAAAAAATTATGTAGGATAAATGGTAAGCGAGACAAGTTTGTGTCCAATGCCCAGACAAATATTGACCTCCTTTCAAAGTATTGAAAGGAACATGAAAGTTTTAGTGGACTCTAAAGTGCAAAGATGCACTCAACAACATCAACATTTGTATAACTCCTGGCCCGCAAGAGTATAAACTGTGAACGGCTAAAATAAATAAAATTTATTTTTTATTCTTCAATAGTAAACTAAATTAATAATAAATAAATAAAATATCACCGCACTATAAATAAAAAACTCAAAATATAATAATTAATAATTAGTTTATCAAGCAATAAACTAATTGGTTGGTTGGTTGGGTGGGTGGGTGGTTGGTTGGTTGGTTGGGTAGGTGGGTGGGTGGTTGGTTGGTTGGTCGGTCGAATGTAATTAATCGAGTTCGATTAATCGGTTAATAATCCCATCATAAACATCTATTTCATCATCGAAAGATTTACGATCCTATAAAATAATTTCTTTTAAATTAAAAGATTATGTAGGATAAATGGTAAGCGAGACAAGTTTGTGTCCAATGCCCAGACCAATATTGACCTCCTTTCGAAGTATTGAAAGGAACATGAAAGTTTAGTGGACTCTAAAGTGCAAAGATGCACTCAACAACATCAACATTTGTATAACTCCTGGCCCGCAAGAGTATAAACTGTGAACGGCTAAAATAAATAAAATATCACCGCACTATAAATAAAAAACTCAAAATATAATAATTAATAATTAGTTTATCAAGCAATAAACTAATTGGTTGGTTGGTTGGTTGGGTGGGTGGTTAGTTGGTTGGGTGGGTGTGTGGTTGGTTGGTTGGTTGTTTGGTTGGATGGTTGGTTGGTTGGTTGAATGTAATTAATCGAGTTCGATTAATCGGTTAATAATCTCATCATAAACATCTATTTCATCATCGAAAGATTTACGATCCTTTAAAATAATTTATTTTAAATTAAAAAATTGTGTAGGATAAATGGTAAGCGAGACAAGTTTGTGTCTAATGCCCAGACAAATATTGACCTCCTTTCGAAGTATTGAAAGGAACATGAACGTTTTAGTGGACTCTAAAGTGCAAAGATGCACACAACAACATCAACATTTGTATAACTCCTGGCCCGCAAGATTATAAACTGTGAACGGCTAAAATAAATAAAATTTATTTTTTATTCTTCAATAGTAAACTAAATTAATAATAAATAAATAAAATATCACCGCACTATAAATAAAAAACTCAAAATATAATAATTAATAATTAGTTTATCAAGCAATAAACTAATTGGTTGGTTGGTTGGTTGGGTGGGTGATTGGTTGGTTGGTTGGTTGGGTGGGTGGGTGGGTGGTTGGTTGGGTGGGTGGGTGGGTGGTTGGTTGGTTGGTTGGTTGGTTGGTTGGTTGGGTGGTTGGTTGGTTGGTTGAATGTAATTAATCGAGTTCGATTAATCGGTTAATAATCTCATCATAAACATCTATTTCATCATCGAAAGATTTACGATCCTATAAAATAATTTCTTTTAAATTAAAAAATTATGTAGGATAAATGGTAAGCGAGACAAGTTTGTGTCCAATGCCCAGACATATATTGACCTCCTTTCGAAGTATTGAAAGGAACATGAAAATTTTAGTGGACTCTAAAGTGCAAAGATGCACTCAACAACATCAACATTTGTATAACTCCTGGCCCGCAAGAGTATAAACTGTGAACGGCTAAAATAAATAAAATTTATTTTTTATTCTTCAATAGTAAACTAAATTAATAATAAATAAATAAAATATCACCGCACTATAAATAAAAAACTCAAAATATAATAATTAATAATTAGTTTATCAAGCAATAAACTAATTGGTTGGTTGGTTGGGTGGGTGGTTGGTTGGTTGGTTGGTTGGGTGGGTGGGTGGTTGGTTGGTTGGTTGGTTGGTTGGTTGGTTGGTTGGTTGGTTCGTTGGTTGGTTGGTTGGTTGGGTGGGTGGGTGGGTGGGTGGTTGGTTGGTTGGTTGGTTGGTTGGTAAGTTGGTTGGTTGGGTGGTTGGTTGGTTGGTTGAATGTAATTAATCGAGTTCGATTAATCGGTTAATAATCTCATCATAAACATCTATTTCATCATCGAAAGATTTACGATCCTATAAAATAATTTCTTTTAAATTAAAAAATTATGTAGGATAAATGGTAAGCGAGACAAGTTTGTGTCCAATGCCCAGACAAATATTGACCTCCTTTCGAAGTATTGAAAGGAACATGAAAGTTTTAGTGGACTCTAAAGTGCAAAGATGCACTCAACAACATCAACATTTGTATAACTCCGGGCCCGCAAGAGTATAAACTGTGAACGGCTAAAATAAATAAAATTTATTTTTTATTCTTCAATAGTAAATTAAATTAATAATAAATAAATAAAATATCACCGCACTATAAATAAAAAACTCAAAATATAATAATTAATAATTAGTTTATCAAGCAATAAACTAATTGGTTGGTTGGTTGGGTGGGTGGGTGGTTGGTTGGTTGGTTGGTTGGGTAGGTGGGTGGGTGGGTGGTTGGTTGGTTAGTTGGTTGGTTGGTTGGTTGGTCGGTCGGTTGAATGTAATTAATCGAGTTCGATTAATCGGTTAATAATCCCATCATAAACATCTATTTCATCATCGAAAGATTTACGATCCTATAAAATAATTTCTTTTAAATTAAAAAATTATGTAGGATAAATGGTAAGCGAGACAAGTTTGTGTCCAATGCCCAGACAAATATTGACCTCCTTTCGAAGTATTGAAAGGAATATGAAAGTTTTAGTGGACTCTAAAGTGCAAAGATGCACTCAACAACATCAACATTTGTATAACTCCTGGCCCGCAAGAGTATAAACTGTGAACGGCTAAAATAAATAAAATATCACCGCACTATAAATAAAAAACTCAAAATATAATAATTAATAATTAGTTTATCAAGCAATAAACTAATTGGTTGGTTGGTTGGTTGGTTGGGTGGGTGGGTGGTTAGTTGGTTGGGTGGGTGTGTGGTTGGTTGGTTGGTTGGTTGTTTGGTTGTGTGGTTGGTTGGTTGGTTGAATGTAATTAATCGAGTTCGATTAATCGGTTAATAATCTCATCATAAACATCTATTTCATCATCGAAAGATTTACAATCCTATAAAATAATTTCTTTTAAATTAAAAAATTATGTAGGATAAATGGTAAGCGAGACAAGTTTGTGTCCAATGCCCAGACAAATATTGACCTCCTTTCGAAGTATTGAAAGGAACATGAAAGTTTTAGTGGACTCTAAAGTGCAAAGATGCACTCAACAACATCAACATTTGTATAACTCCTGGCCCGCAAGAGTATAAACTGTGAACGGCTAAAATAAATAAAATTTATTTTTTATTCTTCTATAGTAAACTAAATTAATAATAAATAAATAAAATATCACCGCACTATAAATAAAAAACTCAAAATATAATAATTAATAATTAGTTTATCAAGCAATAAACTAATTGGTTGGTTGGTTGGGTGGGTGGTTGGTTGGTTGGGTGGGTGGGTGGGTGGTTGGTTGGTTGGTTGGTTGGTTGGTTGGTTGGTTGGGTGGTTGGTTGGTTGGTTGAATGTAATTAATCGAGTTCGATTAATCGGTTAATAATCTCATCATAAACATCTATTTCATCATCGAAAGATTTACGATCCTATAAAATAATTTCTTTTAAATTAAAAAATTATGTAGGATAAATGGTAAGCGAGACAAGTTTGTGTCCAATGCCCGGACAAATATTGACCTCCTTTCGAAGTATTGAAAGGAACATGAAAGTTTTAGTGGACTCTAAAGTGCAAAGATGCACTCAACAACGTTAACATTTGTATAACTCCTGGCCCGCAAGAGTATAAACTATGAACGGCTAAAATAAATAAAATTTATTTTTTATTCTTCAATAGTAAACTAAATTAATAATAAATAAATAAAATATCACCGCACTATAAATAAAAAACTCAAAATATAATAATTAATAATTAGTTTATCAAGCAATAAACTAATTGGTTGGTTGGTTGGGTGGGTGGTTGGTTGGTTGGTTGGTTGGTTGGTTGGTTGGTTGGGTGGGTGGGTGGGTGGTTGGTTGGTTGGTTGGTTGGTTGGTTGGTCGGTCGGTTGAATGTAATTAATCGAGTTCGATTAATCGGTTAATAATCCCATCATAAACATCTATTTCATCATCGAAAGATTTACGATCCTATAAAATAATTTCTTTTAAATTAAAAAATTATGTAGGATAAATGGTAAGCGAGACAAGTTTGTGTCCAATGCCCACACAAATATTGACCTCCTTTCGAAGTATTGAAAGGAATATGAAAGTTTTAGTGGACTCTAAAGTGCAAAGATGCACTCAACAACATCAACATTTGTATAACTCCTGGCCCGCAAGAGTATAAACTGTGAACGGCTAAAATAAATAAAATATCACCGCACTATAAATAAAAAACTCAAAATATAATAATTAATAATTAGTTTATCAAGCAATAAACTAATTGGTTGGTTGGTTGGTTGGGTGGGTGGGTGGTTAGTTGGTTGGGTGGGTGTGTGGTTGGTTGGTTGGTTGGTTGTTTGGTTGTGTGGTTGGTTGGTTGGTTGAATGTAATTAATCGAGTTCGATTAATCGGTTAATAATCTCATCATAAACATCTATTTCATCATCGAAAGATTTACGATCCTATAAAATAATTTCTTTTAAATTAAAAAATTATGTAGGATAAATGGTAAGCGAGACAAGTTTGTGTCCAATGCCCAGACAAATATTGACCTCCTTTCGAAGTATTGAAAGGAACATGAAAGTTTTAGTGGACTCTAAAGTGCAAAGATGCACTCAACAACATCAACATTTGTATAACTCCTGGCCCGCAAGAGTATAAACTGTGAACGGCTAAAATAAATAAAATATCACCGCACTATAAATAAAAAACTCAAAATATAATAATTAATAATTAGTTTATCAAGCAATAAACTAATTGGTTGGTTGGTTGGGTGGGTGGGTGGTTAGTTGGTTGGGTGGGTGTGTGGTTGGTTGGTTGGTTGTTTGGTTGTGTGGTTGGTTGGTTGGTTGAATGTAATTAATCGAGTTCGATTAATCGGTTAATAATCTCATCATAAACATCTATTTCATCATCGAAAGATTTACGATCCTATAAAATAATTTCTTTTAAATTAAAAAATTATGTAGGATAAATGGTAAGCGAGACAAGTTTGTGTCCAATGCCCAGACAAATATTGACCTCCTTTCGAAGTATTGAAAGGAACATGAAAGTTTTAGTGGACTCTAAAGTGCAAAGATGCACTCAACAACATCAACATTTGTATAACTCCTGGCCCGCAAGAGTATAAACTGTGAACGGCTAAAATAAATAAAATATCACCGCACTATAAATAAAAAACTCAAAATATAATAATTAATAATTAGTTTATCAAGCAATAAACTAATTGGTTGGTTGGTTGGTTGGGTGGGTGGGTGGTTAGTTGGTTGGGTGGGTGTGTGGTTGGTTGGTTGGTTGGTTGTTTGGTTGTGTGGTTGGTTGGTTGGTTGAATGTAATTAATCGAGTTCGATTAATCGGTTAATAATCTCATCATAAACATATATTTCATCATCGAAAGATTTACGATCCTATAAAATAATTTCTTTTAAATTAAAAAATTATGTAGGATAAATGGTAAGCGAGACAAGTTTGTGTCCAATGCCCAGACAAATATTGACCTCCTTTCGAAGTATTGAAAGGAACATGAAAGTTTTAGTGGACTCTAAAGTGCAAAGATGCACTCAACAACATCAACATTTGTATAACTCCTGGCCCGCAAGAGTATAAACTGTGAACGGCTAAAATAAATAAAATATCACCGCACTATAAATAAAAAACTCAAAATATAATAATTAATAATTAGTTTATCAAGCAATAAACTAATTGGTTGGTTGGTTGGTTGGGTGGGTGGGTGGCTAGTTGGTTGGGTGGGTGTGTGGTTGGTTGGTTGGTTGGTTGTTTGGTTGGGTGGTTGGTTGGTTGGTTGAATGTAATTAATCGAGTTCGATTAATCGGTTAATAATCTCATCATAAACATCTATTTCATCATCGAAAGATTTACGATCCTATAAAATAATTTCTTTTAAATTAAAAAATTATGTAGGATAAATGGTAAGCGAGACAAGTTTGTGTCTAATGCCCAGACAAATATTGACCTCCTTTCGAAGTATTGAAAGGAACATGAAAGTTTTAGTGGACTCTAAAGTGCAAAGATGCACTCAACAACATCAACATTTGTATAACTCCTGGCCCGCAAGAGTATAAACTGTGAACGGCTAAAATAAATAAAATTTATTTTTTATTCTTCAATAGTAAACTAAATTAATAATAAATAAATACAATATCACCGCACTATAAATAAAAAACTCAAAATATAATAATTAATAATTAGTTTATCAAGCAATAAACTAATTGGTTGGTTGGTTGGTTGGGTGGGTGGGTGGTTGGTTGGTTGGTTGGGTGGGTGGGTCGGTGGTTGGTTAGTTGGTTGGTTGGTTGGTTGGTTGAATGTAATTAATCGAGTTCGATTAATCGGTTAATAATCTCATCATAAACATCTATTTCATCATCGAAAGATTTACGATCCTATAAAATAATTTCTTTTAATTTAAAAAATTATGTAGGATAAATGGTAAGCGAGACAAGTTTGTGTCCAATGCCCAGACAAACATTGACCTCCTTTCGAAGTATTGAAAGGAACATGAAAGTTTTAGTGGACTCTAAAGTGCAAAGATGCACTCAACAACATCAACATTTGTATAACTCCTGGCACGCAAGAGTATAAACTGTGAACGGCTAAAATAAATAAAATTTATTTTTTATTCTTCAATAGTTCAATCTCATAAATATATTACCGCTAATAAACTAAATTAATAATAAATAAATAAAATATCACGGCACTATAAATAAAAAACTTAAAATATAATAATTAATAATTAGTTTATCAAGCAATAATATAATTGGTTGGTTGGTTGGTTGGTTGGTTGGTTGGGTGGGTGGGTGGTTGGTTAGTTGGTTGGTTGGGTGGGTGGGTGGTTGGTTGGTTGGTTGGGTGGGTGGGTCGGTGGTTGGTTGGTTGGTTGGTTGGTTGGTTGAATGTAATTAATCGAGTTCGATTAATCGGTTAATAATCCCATCATAAACATCTATTTCATCATCGAAAGATTTACGATCCTATAAAATAATTTCTTTTAAATTAAAAAATTATGTAGGATAAATGGTAAGCGAGACAAGTTTGTGTCCAATGCCCAGACAAATATTGACCTCCTTTCGAAGTATTGAAAGGAATATGAAAGTTTTAGTGGACTCTAAAGTGCAAAGATGCACTCAACAACATCAACATTTGTATAACTCCTGGCCCGCAAGAGTATAAACTGTGAACGGCTAAAATAAATAAAATATCACCGCACTATAAATAAAAAACTCAAAATATAATAATTAATAATTAGTTTATCAAGCAATAAACTAATTGGTTGGTTGGTTGGTTGGGTGGGTGGGTGGTTAGTTGGTTGGGTGGGTGTGTGGTTGGTTGGTTGGTTGGTTGTTTGGTTGGGTGGTTGGTTGGTTGGTTGAATGTAATTAATCGAGTTCGATTAATCGGTTAATAATCTTATCATAAACATCTATTTCATCATCGAAAGATTTACGATCCTATAAAATAATTTCTTTTAAATTAAAAAATTATGTAGGATAAATGGTAAGCGAGACAAGTTTGTGTCTAATGCCCAGACAAATATTGACCTCCTTTCGAAGTATTGAAAGGAACATGAAAGTTTTAGTGGAATCTAAAGTGCAAAGATGCACTCAACAACATCAACATTTGTATAACTCCTGGCCCGCAAGAGTATAAACTGTGAACGGCTAAAATAAATAAAATTTATTTTTTATTCTTCAATAGTAAACTAAATTAATAATAAATAAATACAATATCACCGCACTATAAATAAAAAACTCAAAATATATTAATTAATAATTAGTTTATCAAGCAATAAACTAATTGGTTGGTTGGTTGGTTGGGTGGGTGGGTGGTTGGTTGGTTGGTTGGGTGGGTGGGTCGGTGGTTGGTTAGTTGGTTGGTTGGTTGGTTGGTTGAATGTAATTAATCGAGTTCGATTAATCGGTTAATAATCTCATCATAAACATCTATTTCATCATCGAAAGATTTACGATCCTATAAAATAATTTCTTTTAATTTAAAAAATTATGTAGGATAAATGGTAAGCGAGACAAGTTTGTGTCCAATGCCCAGACAAACATTGACCTCCTTTCGAAGTATTGAAAGGAACATGAAAGTTTTAGTGGACTCTAAAGTGCAAAGATGCACTCAACAACATCAACATTTGTATAACTCCTGGCACGCAAGAGTATAAACTGTGAACGGCTAAAATAAATAAAATTTATTTTTTATTCTTCAATAGTTCAATCTCATAAATATATTACCGCTAATAAACTAAATTAATAATAAATAAATAAAATATCACGGCACTATAAATAAAAAACTTAAAATATAATAATTAATAATTAGTTTATCAAGCAATAATATAATTGGTTGGTTGGTTGGTTGGTTGGTTGGTTGGGTGGGTGGTTGGTTGGTTGGTTGGTTGGGTGGGTGGGTGGTTGGTTGGTTGGTTGGTTGGGTGGGTGGGTCGGTGGTTGGTTGGTTGGTTGGTTGGTTGGTTGGTTGGTTGAATGTAATTAATCGAGTTCGATTAATCGGTTAATAATCCCATCATAAACATCTATTTCATCATCGAAAGATTTACGATCCTATAAAATAATTTCTTTTAATTAAAAAATTATGTAGGATAAATGGTAAGCGAGACAAGTTTGTGTCCAATGCCCAGACAAATATTGACCTCCTTTCGAAGTATTGAAAGGAATATGAAAGTTTTAGTGGACTCTAAAGTGCAAAGATGCACTCAACAACATCAACATTTGTATAACTCCTGGCCCGCAAGAGTATAAACTGTGAACGGCTAAAATAAATAAAATATCACCGCACTATAAATAAAAAACTCAAAATATAATAATTAATAATTAGTTTATCAAGCAATAAACTAATTGGTTGGTTGGTTGGTTGGGTGGGTGGGTGGTTAGTTGGTTGGGTGGGTGTGTGGTTGGTTGGTTGGTTGGTTGTTTGGTTGTGTGGTTGGTTGGTTGGTTGAATGTAATTAATCGAGTTCGATTAATCGGTTAATAATCTCATCATAAACATCTATTTCATCATCGAAAGATTTACGATCCTATAAAATAATTTCTTTTAAATTAAAAAATTATGTAGGATAAATGGTAAGCGAGACAAGTTTGTGTCCAATGCCCAGACAAATATTGACCTCCTTTCGAAGTATTGAAAGGAACATGAAAGTTTTAGTGGACTCTAAAGTGCAAAGATGCACTCAACAACATCAACATTTGTATAACTCCTGGCCCGCAAGAGTATAAACTGTGAACGGCTAAAATAAATAAAATATCACCGCACTATAAATAAAAAACTCAAAATATAATAATTAATAATTAGTTTATCAAGCAATAAACTAATTGGTTGGTTGGTTGGTTGGGTGGGTGGGTGGTTAGTTGGTTGGGTGGGTGTGTGGTTGGTTGGTTGGTTGGTTGTTTGGTTGGGTGGTTGGTTGGTTGGTTGAATGTAATTAATCGAGTTCGATTAATCGGTTAATAATCTCATCATAAACATCTATTTCATCATCGAAAGATTTACGATCCTATAAAATAATTTCTTTTAAATTAAAAAATTATGTAGGATAAATGGTAAGCGAGACAAGTTTGTGTCTAATGCCCAGACAAATATTGACCTCCTTTCGAAGTATTGAAAGGAACATGAAAGTTTTAGTGGACTCTAAAGTGCAAAGATGCACTCAACAACATCAACATTTGTATAACTCCTGGCCCGCAAGAGTATAAACTGTGAACGGCTAAAATAAATAAAATTTATTTTTTATTCTTCAATAGTAAACTAAATTAATAATAAATAAATACAATATCACCGCACTATAAATAAAAAACTCAAAATATAATAATTAATAATTAGTTTATCAAGCAATAAACTAATTGGTTGGTTGGTTGGTTGGGTGGGTGGGTGGTTGGTTGGTTGGTTGGGTGGGTGGGTCGGTGGTTGGTTAGTTGGTTGGTTGGTTGGTTGAATGTAATTAATCGAGTTCGATTAATCGGTTAATAATCTCATCATAAACATCTATTTCATCATCGAAAGATTTACGATCCTATAAAATAATTTCTTTTAATTTAAAAAATTATGTAGGATAAATGGTAAGCGAGACAAGTTTGTGTCCAATGCCCAGACAAACATTGACCTCCTTTCGAAGTATTGAAAGGAACATGAAAGTTTTAGTGGACTCTAAAGTGCAAAGATGCACTCAACAACATCAACATTTGTATAACTCCTGGCACGCAAGAGTATAAACTGTGAACGGCTAAAATAAATAAAATTTATTTTTTATTCTTCAATAGTTCAATCTCATAAATATATTACCGCTAATAAACTAAATTAATAATAAATAAATAAAATATCACGGCACTATAAATAAAAAACTTAAAATATAATAATTAATAATTAGTTTATCAAGCAATAATATAATTGGTTGGTTGGTTGGTTGGTTGGTTGGTTGGGTGGGTGGTTGGTTGGTTGGTTGGTTGGGTGGGTGGGTGGTTGGTTGGTTGGTTGGTTGGGTGGGTGGGTCGTTGGTTGGTTGGTTGGTTGGTTGGTTGGTTGGTTGGTTGGTTGAATGTAATTAATCGAGTTCGATTAATCGGTTAATAATCCCATCATAAACATCTATTTCATCATCGAAAGATTTACGATCCTATAAAATAATTTCTTTTAAATTAAAAAATTATGTAGGATAAATGGTAAGCGAGACAAGTTTGTGTCCAATGCCCAGACAAATATTGACCTCCTTTCGAAGTATTGAAAGGAATATGAAAGTTTTAGTGGACTCTAAAGTGCAAAGATGCACTCAACAACATCAACATTTGTATAACTCCTGGCCCGCAAGAGTATAAACTGTGAACGGCTAAAATAAATAAAATATCACCGCACTATAAATAAAAAACTCAAAATATAATAATTAATAATTAGTTTATCAAGCAATAAACTAATTGGTTGGTTGGTTGGTTGGGTGGGTGGGTGGTTAGTTGGTTGGGTGGGTGTGTGGTTGGTTGGTTGGTTGGTTGTTTGGTTGTGTGGTTGGTTGGTTGGTTGAATGTAATTAATCGAGTTCGATTAATCGGTTAATAATCTCATCATAAACATCTATTTCATCATCGAAAGATTTACGATCCTATAAAATAATTTCTTTTAAATTAAAAAATTATGTAGGATAAATGGTAAGCGAGACAAGTTTGTGTCCAATGCCCAGACAAATATTGACCTCCTTTCGAAGTATTGAAAGGAACATGAAAGTTTTAGTGGACTCTAAAGTGCAAAGATGCACTCAACAACATCAATATTTGTATAACTCCTGGCCCGCAAGAGTATAAACTGTGAACGGCTAAAATAAATAAAATTTATTTTTTATTCTTCAATGGTTCAATCTCATAAATATATTACCGCTAATAAACTAAATTAATAATAAATAAATAAAATATCACCGCGCTATAAATAAAAAACTCAAAATATAATAATTAATAATTAGTTTATCAAGCAATAAACTAATTGGTTGGTTGGTTGGTTGGGTGGGTGGGTGGTTGGTTGGTTGGTTGGTTGGTTGGTTGGGTAGGTGGGTGGGTGGTTGGTTGGTTGGTTGGTTGGGTGGTTGGTTGGTCGGTTGAATGTAATTAATCGAGTTCGATTAATCGGTTAATAATCCCATCATAAACATCTATTTCATCATCGAAAGATTTACGATCCTATAAAATAATTTCTTTTAAATTAAAAAATTATGTAGGATAAATGGTAAGCGAGACAAGTTTGTGTCCAATGCCCAGACAAATATTGACCTCCTTTCGAAGTATTGAAAGGAACATGAAAGTTTTAGTGGACTCTAAAGTGCAAAGATGCACTCAACAACATCAACATTTGTATAACTCCTGGCCCGCAAGAGTATAAACTGTGAACGGCTAAAATAAATAAAATTTATTTTTTATTCTTCAATAGTAAACTAAATTAATAATAAATAAATACAATATCACCGCACTATAAATAAAAAACTCAAAATATAATAATTAATAATTAGTTTATCAAGCAATAAACTAATTGGTTGGTTGGTTGGTTGGGTGGGTGGGTGGTTGGTTGGTTGGTTGGGTGGGTGGGTCGGTGGTTGGTTAGTTGGTTGGTTGGTTGGTTGAATGTAATTAATCGAGTTCGATTAATCGGTTAATAATCTCATCATAAACATCTATTTCATCATCGAAAGATTTACGATCCTATAAAATAATTTCTTTTAATTTAAAAAATTATGTAGGATAAATGGTAAGCGAGACAAGTTTGTGTCCAATGCCCAGACAAACATTGACCTCCTTTCGAAGTATTGAAAGGAACATGAAAGTTTTAGTGGACTCTAAAGTGCAAAGATGCACTCAACAACATCAACATTTGTATAACTCCTGGCACGCAAGAGTATAAACTGTGAACGGCTAAAATAAATAAAATTTATTTTTTATTCTTCAATAGTTCAATCTCATAAATATATTACCGCTAATAAACTAAATTAATAATAAATAAATAAAATATCACGGCACTATAAATAAAAAACTTAAAATATAATAATTAATAATTAGTTTATCAAGCAATAATATAATTGGTTGGTTGGTTGGTTGGTTGGTTGGTTGGGTGGGTGGTTGGTTGGTTGGTTGGTTGGGTGGGTGGGTGGTTGGTTGGTTGGTTGGTTGGGTGGGTGGGTCGGTGGTTGGTTGGTTGGTTGGTTGGTTGGTTGGTTGAATGTAATTAATCGAGTTCGATTAATCGGTTAATAATCCCATCATAAACATCTATTTCATCATCGAAAGATTTACGATCCTATAAAATAATTTCTTTTAAATTAAAAAATTATGTAGGATAAATGGTAAGCGAGACAAGTTTGTGTCCAATGCCCAGACAAATATTGACCTCCTTTCGAAGTATTGAAAGGAATATGAAAGTTTTAGTGGACTCTAAAGTGCAAAGATGCACTCAACAACATCAACATTTGTATAACTCCTGGCCCGCAAGAGTATAAACTGTGAACGGCTAAAATAAATAAAATATCACCGCACTATAAATAAAAAACTCAAAATATAATAATTAATAATTAGTTTATCAAGCAATAAACTAATTGGTTGGTTGGTTGGTTGGGTGGGTGGGTGGTTAGTTGGTTGGGTGGGTGTGTGGTTGGTTGGTTGGTTGGTTGTTTGGTTGTGTGGTTGGTTGGTTGGTTGAATGTAATTAATCGAGTTCGATTAATCGGTTAATAATCTCATCATAAACATCTATTTCATCATCGAAAGATTTACGATCCTATAAAATAATTTCTTTTAAATTAAAAAATTATGTAGGATAAATGGTAAGCGAGACAAGTTTGTGTCCAATGCCCAGACAAATATTGACCTCCTTTCGAAGTATTGAAAGGAACATGAAAGTTTTAGTGGACTCTAAAGTGCAAAGATGCACTCAACAACATCAACATTTGTATAACTCCTGGCCCGCAAGAGTATAAACTGTGAACGGCTAAAATAAATAAAATATCACCGCACTATAAATAAAAAACTCAAAATATAATAATTAATAATTAGTTTATCAAGCAATAAACTAATTGGTTGGTTGGTTGGTTGGGTGGGTGGGTGGTTAGTTGGTTGGGTGGGTGTGTGGTTGGTTGGTTGGTTGGTTGTTTGGTTGGGTGGTTGGTTGGTTGGTTGAATGTAATTAATCGAGTTCGATTAATCGGTTAATAATCTCATCATAAACATCTATTTCATCATCGAAAGATTTACGATCCTATAAAATAATTTCTTTTAAATTAAAAAATTATGTAGGATAAATGGTAAGCGAGACAAGTTTGTGTCTAATGCCCAGACAAATATTGACCTCCTTTCGAAGTATTGAAAGGAATATGAAAGTTTTAGTGGACTCTAAAGTGCAAAGATGCACTCAACAACATCAACATTTGTATAACTCCTGGCCCGCAAGAGTATAAACTGTGAACGGCTAAAATAAATAAAATATCACCGCACTATAAATAAAAAACTCAAAATATAATAATTAATAATTAGTTTATCAAGCAATAAACTAATTGGTTGGTTGGTTGGTTGGGTGGGTGGGTGGTTAGTTGGTTGGGTGGGTGTGTGGTTGGTTGGTTGGTTGGTTGTTTGGTTGGGTGGTTGGTTGGTTGGTTGAATGTAATTAATCGAGTTCGATTAATCGGTTAATAATCTTATCATAAACATCTATTTCATCATCGAAAGATTTACGATCCTATAAAATAATTTCTTTTAAATTAAAAAATTATGTAGGATAAATGGTAAGCGAGACAAGTTTGTGTCTAATGCCCAGACAAATATTGACCTCCTTTCGAAGTATTGAAAGGAACATGAAAGTTTTAGTGGACTCTAAAGTGCAAAGATGCACTCAACAACATCAACATTTGTATAACTCCTGGCCCGCAAGAGTATAAACTGTGAACGGCTAAAATAAATAAAATTTATTTTTTATTCTTCAATAGTAAACTAAATTAATAATAAATAAATACAATATCACCGCACTATAAATAAAAAACTCAAAATATAATAATTAATAATTAGTTTATCAAGCAATAAACTAATTGGTTGGTTGGTTGGTTGGGTGGTTGGTTGGGTGGGTGGGTGGTTGGTTAGTTGGTTGGTTGGGTGGGTGGGTGGTTGGTTGGTTGGTTGGGTGGGTGGGTCGGTGGTTGGTTGGTTGGTTGGTTGGTTGAATGTAATTAATCGAGTTCGATTAATCGGTTAATAATCCCATCATAAACATCTATTTCATCATCGAAAGATTTACGATCCTATAAAATAATTTCTTTTAAATTAAAAAATTATGTAGGATAAATGGTAAGCGAGACAAGTTTGTGTCCAATGCCCAGACAAATATTGACCTCCTTTCGAAGTATTGAAAGGAATATGAAAGTTTTAGTGGACTCTAAAGTGCAAAGATGCACTCAACAACATCAACATTTGTATAACTCCTGGCCCGCAAGAGTATAAACTGTGAACGGCTAAAATAAATAAAATATCACCGCACTATAAATAAAAAACTCAAAATATAATAATTAATAATTAGTTTATCAAGCAATAAACTAATTGGTTGGTTGGTTGGTTGGGTGGGTGGGTGGTTAGTTGGTTGGGTGGGTGTGTGGTTGGTTGGTTGGTTGGTTGTTTGGTTGTGTGGTTGGTTGGTTGGTTGAATGTAATTAATCGAGTTCGATTAATCGGTTAATAATCTCATCATAAACATCTATTTCATCATCGAAAGATTTACGATCCTATAAAATAATTTCTTTTAAATTAAAAAATTATGTAGGATAAATGGTAAGCGAGACAAGTTTGTGTCCAATGCCCAGACAAATATTGACCTCCTTTCGAAGTATTGAAAGGAACATGAAAGTTTTAGTGGACTCTAAAGTGCAAAGATGCACTCAACAACATCAACATTTGTATAACTCCTGGCCCGCAAGAGTATAAACTGTGAACGGCTAAAATAAATAAAATATCACCGCACTATAAATAAAAAACTCAAAATATAATAATTAATAATTAGTTTATCAAGCAATAAACTAATTGGTTGGTTGGTTGGTTGGGTGGGTGGGTGGTTAGTTGGTTGGGTGGGTGTGTGGTTGGTTGGTTGGTTGGTTGTTTGGTTGGGTGGTTGGTTGGTTGGTTGAATGTAATTAATCGAGTTCGATTAATCGGTTAATAATCTCATCATAAACATCTATTTCATCATCGAAAGATTTACGATCCTATAAAATAATTTCTTTTAAATTAAAAAATTATGTAGGATAAATGGTAAGCGAGACAAGTTTGTGTCCAATGCCCAGACAAATATTGACCTCCTTTCGAAGTATTGAAAGGAACATGAAAGTTTTAGTGGACTCTAAAGTGCAAAGATGCACTCAACAACATCAACATTTGTATAACTCCTGGCCCGCAAGAGTATAAACTGTGAACGGCTAAAATAAATAAAATTTATTTTTTATTCTTCAATAGTAAACTAAATTAATAATAAATAAATACAATATCACCGCACTATAAATAAAAAACTCAAAATATAATAATTAATAATTAGTTTATCAAGCAATAAACTAATTGGTTGGTTGGTTGGTTGGGTGGGTGGGTGGTTGGTTGGTTGGTTGGGTGGGTGGGTCGGTGGTTGGTTAGTTGGTTGGTTGGTTGGTTGGTTGAATGTAATTAATCGAGTTCGATTAATCGGTTAATAATCTCATCATAAACATCTATTTCATCATCGAAAGATTTACGATCCTATAAAATAATTTCTTTTAATTTAAAAAATTATGTAGGATAAATGGTAAGCGAGACAAGTTTGTGTCCAATGCCAAGACAAACATTGACCTCCTTTCGAAGTATTGAAAGGAACATGAAAGTTTTAGTGGACTCTAAAGTGCAAAGATGCACTCAACAACATCAACATTTGTATAACTCCTGGCCCGCAAGAGTATAAACTGTGAACGGCTAAAATAAATAAAATATCACCGCACTATAAATAAAAAACTCAAAATATAATAATTAATAATTAGTTTATCAAGCAATAAACTAATTGGTTGGTTAGTTGGTTGGGTGGGTGGGTGGTTAGTTGGTTGGGTGGGTGTGTGGTTGGTTGGTTGGTTGGTTGGTTGTTTGGTTGTGTGGTTGGTTGGTTGGTTGAATGTAATTAATCGAGTTCGATTAATCGGTTAATAATCTCATCATAAACATCTATTTCATCATCGAAAGATTTACGATCCTATAAAATAATTTCTTTTAAATTAAAAAATTATGTAGGATAAATGGTAAGCGAGACAAGTTTGTGTCCAATGCCCAGACAAATATTGACCTCCTTTCGAAGTATTGAAAGGAACATGAAAGTTTTAGTGGACTCTAAAGTGCAAAGATGCACTCAACAACATCAACATTTGTATAACTCCTGGCCCGCAAGAGTATAAACTGTGAACGGCTAAAATAAATAAAATATCACCGCACTATAAATAAAAAACTCAAAATATAATAATTAATAATTAGTTTATCAAGCAATAAACTAATTGGTTGGTTGGTTGGTTGGGTGGGTGGGTGGTTAGTTGGTTGGGTGGGTGTGTGGTTGGTTGGTTGGTTGGTTGTTTGGTTGGGTGGTTGGTTGGTTGGTTGAATGTAATTAATCGAGTTCGATTAATCGGTTAATAATCTCATCATAAACATCTATTTCATCATCGAAAGATTTACGATCCTATAAAATAATTTCTTTTAAATTAAAAAATTATGTAGGATAAATGGTAAGCGAGACAAGTTTGTGTCTAATGCCCAGACAAATATTGACCTCCTTTCGAAGTATTGAAAGGAACATGAAAGTTTTAGTGGACTCTAAAGTGCAAAGATGCACTCAACAACATCAACATTTGTATAACTCCTGGCCCGCAAGAGTATAAACTGTGAACGGCTAAAATAAATAAAATTTATTTTTTATTCTTCAATAGTAAACTAAATTAATAATAAATAAATACAATATCACCGCACTATAAATAAAAAACTCAAAATATAATAATTAATAATTAGTTTATCAAGCAATAAACTAATTGGTTGGTTGGTTGGTTGGGTGGGTGGGTGGTTGGTTGGTTGGTTGGGTGGGTGGGTCGGTGGTTGGTTAGTTGGTTGGTTGGTTGGTTGGTTGAATGTAATTAATCGAGTTCGATTAATCGGTTAATAATCTCATCATAAACATCTATTTCATCATCGAAAGATTTACGATCCTATAAAATAATTTCTTTTAATTTAAAAAATTATGTAGGATAAATGGTAAGCGAGACAAGTTTGTGTCCAATGCCCAGACAAACATTGACCTCCTTTCGAAGTATTGAAAGGAACATGAAAGTTTTAGTGGACTCTAAAGTGCAAAGATGCACTCAACAACATCAACATTTGTATAACTCCTGGCACGCAAGAGTATAAACTGTGAACGGCTAAAATAAATAAAATTTATTTTTTATTCTTCAATAGTTCAATCTCATAAATATATTACCGCTAATAAACTAAATTAATAATAAATAAATAAAATATCACGGCACTATAAATAAAAAACTTAAAATATAATAATTAATAATTAGTTTATCAAGCAATAATATAATTGGTTGGTTGGTTGGTTGGTTGGTTGGTTGGGTGGGTGGGTGGTTGGTTAGTTGGTTGGTTGGGTGGGTGGGTGGTTGGTTGGTTGGTTGGTTGGGTGGGTGGGTCGGTGGTTGGTTGGTTGGTTGGTTGGTTGGTTGAATGTAATTAATCGAGTTCGATTAATCGGTTAATAATCTCATCATAAACATCTATTTCATCATCGAAAGATTTACGATCCTATAAAATAATTTCTTTTAAATTAAAAAATTATGTAGGATAAATGGTAAGCGAGACAAGTTTGTGTCCAATGCCGAGACAAATATTGACCTCCTTTCGAAGTATTGAAAGGTACATGAAAGTTTTAGTGGACTCTAAAGTGCAAAGATGCACTCAACAACATCAACATTTGTATAACTCCTGGCCCGCAAGAGTATAAACTGTGAACGGCTAAAATAAATAAAATTATTTTTTATTCTTCAATAGTTCAATCTAATAAATATTTTACCGCTAATAAACTAAATTAATAATAAATAAATAAAATATCACGGCACTATAAATAAAAAACTCAAAATATAATAATTAATAATTAGTTTATCAAGCAATAAACTAATTGGTTGGTTGGGTGGGTGGGTGGGTGGTTGGTTGGGTGGGTGGTTGGTTGGTTGGTTGGTTGGTTGGTTAGTTGGTTGGTTGGTTGGGTGGTTGGTTGGTTGGTTGAATGTAATTAATCGAGTTCGATTAATCGGTTAATAATCTCATCATAAACATCTATTTCATCATCGAAAGATTTACGATCCTATAAAATAATTTCTTTTAAATTAAAAAATTATGTAGGATAAATGGTAAGCGAGACAAGTTTGTGTCCAATGCCCAGACAAATATTGACCTCCTTTCGAAGTATTGAAAGGAACATGAAAGTTTTAGTGGACTCTAAAGTGCAAAGATGCACTCAACAACATCAACATTTGTATAACTCCTGGTCCGCAAGAGTATAAACTGTGAACGGCTAAAATAAATAAAATTTATTTTTTATTCTTCAATAGTTCAATCTCATAAATATTTTACCGCTAATAAACTAAATTAATAATAAATAAATAAAATATCACCGCGGTATAAATAAAAAACTCAAAATATAATAATTAATAATTAGTTTATCAAGCAATAAACTAATTGGTTGGTTGGTTGGTTGGGTGGGTGGTTGGTTGGGTAGGTGGGTGGGTGGTTGGTTGGTTGGTTGGTTGGGTGGTTGGTTGGTCGGTTGAATGTAATTAATCGAGTTCGATTAATCGGTTAATAATCCCATCATAAACATCTATTTCATCATCGAAAGATTTACGATCCTATAAAATAATTTCTTTAAAATTAAAAAATTATGTAGGATAAATGGTAAGCGAGACAAGTTTGTGTCCAATGCCCAGACAAATATTGACCTCCTTTCGAAGTATTGAAAGGAACATGAAAGTTTTAGTGGACCCTAAAGTGCAAAGACGCACTCAACAACATCAACATTTGTATAACTCATGGCCCGCAACAGTATAAACTGTGAACGGCTAAAATAAATAAAATATCACCGCACTATAAATAAAAAACTCAAAATATAATAATTAATAATTAGTTTATCAAGCAATAAACTAATTGGTTGGTTGGTTGGGTGGGTGGTTGGTTGGTTAGTTGGTTGGGTGGGTGGTTGGTTGGTTGGTTGTTTGGTTGGGTGGTTGGTTGGTTGGTTGAATGTAATTAATCGAGTTCGATTAATCGGTTAATAATCTCATCATAAACATCTATTTCATCATCGAAAGATTTACGATCCTATAAAATAATTTCTTTTAAATTAAAAAATTATGTAGGATAAATGGTAAGCGAGACAAGTTTGTGTCCAATGCCCAGACAAATATTGACCTCCTTTCGAAGTATTGAAAGGAACATGAAAGTTTTAGTGGACTCTAAAGTGCAAAGATGCACTCAACAACATCAACATTTGTATAACTCCTGGCCCGCAAGAGTATAAACTGTGAACGGCTAAAATAAATAAAATTTATTTTTTATTCTTCAATGGTTCAATCTCATAAATATATTACCGCTAATAAACTAAATTAATAATAAATAAATAAATATCACCGCACTATAAATAAAAAACTCAAAATATAATAATTAATAATTAGTTTATCAAGCAATAAACTAATTGGTTGGTTGGTTGGTTGGGTGGGTGGGTGGTTGGTTAGTTGGTTGGGTGGGTGGTTGGTTGGTTGGTTGGTTGTTTGGTTGGGTGGTTGGTTGGTTGGTTGAATGTAATTAATCGAGTTCGATTAATCGGTTAATAATCTCATCTTAAACATCTATTTCATCATCGAAAGATTTACAATCCTATAAAATAATTTTTTTTAAATTAAAAAATTATGTAGGATAAATGGTAAGCGAGACAAGTTTGTGTCCAATGCCCAGACAAATATTGACCTCCTTTCGAAGTATTGAAAGGAACATGAAAGTTTTAGTGGACTCTAAAGTGCAAAGATGCACTCAACAACATCAACATTTGTATAACTCCTGGCCCGCAAGAGTATAAACTGTGAACGAATAAAATAAATAAAATTTATTTTTTATTCTTCAATGGTTCAATCTCATAAATATATTACCGCTAATAAACTAAATTAATAATAAATAAATAAAATATCACCGCACTATAAATAAAAAACTCAAAATATAATAATTAATAATTAGTTTATCAAGCAATAAACTAATTGGTTGGTGGGTTGGTTGGTTGGTTGGTTGGGTGGGTGGGTGGGTCGGTGGTTGGTTGGTTGGTTGGTTGGTTGGTTGGGTGGTTGGTTGGTTGGTTGAATGTATTTAATCGAGTTCGATTAATCGGTTAATAATCTCATCATAAACATCTATTTCATCATCGAAAGATTTACGATCCTATAAAATAATTTCTTTTAAATTAAAAAATTATGTAGGATAAATGGTAAGCGAGACAAGTTTGTGTCCAATGCCCAGACAAATATTGACCTCCTTTCGAAGTATTGAAAGGAACATGAAAGTTTTACTGGACTCTAAAGTGCAAAGATGCACTCAACAACATCAACATTTGTATAACTCCTGGCCCGCAAGAGTATAAACTGTGAACGGCTAAAATAAATAAAATTTATTTTTTATTCTTCAATAGTTCAATCTCATAAATATTTTACCGCTAATAAACTAAATTAATAATAAATAAATAAAATATCACCGCGCTATAAATAAAAAACTCAAAATATAATAATTAATAATTAGTTTATCAAGCAATAAACTAATTGGTTGGTTGGTTGGTTGGGTGGGTGGGTGGTTGGTTGGTTGGTTGGTTGGGTAGGTGGGTGGTTGGTTGGTTGGTTGGTTGGTTGGGTGGTTGGTTGGTCGGTTGAATGTAATTAATCGAGTTCGATTAATCGGTTAATAATCCCATCATAAACATCTATTTCATCATCAAAAGATTTACGATCCTATAAAATAATTTCTTTTAAATTAAAAAATTATGTAGGATAAATGGTAAGCGAGACAAGTTTGTGTCCAATGCCCAGACAAATATTGACCTCCTTTCGAAGTATTGAAAGGAACATGAAAGTTTTAGTGGACTCTAAAGTGCAAAGATGCACTCAACAACATCAACATTTGTATAACTCCTGGCCCGCAAGAGTATAAACTGTGAACGGCTAAAATAAATAAAATATCACCGCACTATAAATAAAAAACTCAAAATATAATAATTAATAATTAGTTTATCAAGCAATAAACTAATTGGTTGGTTGGTTGGGTGGGTGGTTGGTTGGTTAGTTGGTTGGGTGGGTGGTTGGTTGGTTGGTTGTTTGGTTGGGTGGTTGGTTGGTTGGTTGAATGTAATTAATCGAGTTCGATTAATCGGTTAATAATCTCATCATAAACATCTATTTCATCATCAAAAGATTCACGATCCTATAAAATAATTTCTTTTAAATTAAAAAATTATGTAGGATAAACGGTAAGCGAGACAAGTTTGTGTCCAATGATGAGACAAATATTGACCTCCTTTCGAAGTATTGAAAGGAACATGAAAGTTTTAGTGGACTCTAAAGTGCAAAGATGCACTCAACAACATCAACATTTGTATAACTCCTGGCCCGCAAGAGTATAAACTGTGAACGGCTAAAATAAATAAAATTTATTTTTTATTCTTCAATAGTTCAATCTCATAAATATTTTACCGCTAATAAACTAAATTAATAATAAATAAATAAAATATCACCGCACTATAAATAAAAAACTCAAAATATAATAATTAATAATTAGTTTATCAAGCAATAAACTAATTAGTTGGTTGGTTGGTTGGGTGGGTGGTTGGTTGGTTGGTTGGGTGGGAGGGTGGTTAGTTGGTTGGTTGGTTGGGTGGTTGGTTGGTTGGTTGGTTGGTTGGGTGGTTGGTTGGTTGAATGTAATTAATCGAGTTCGATTAATCGGTTAATAATCTCATCATAAACATCTATTTCATCATCGAAAGATTTACGATCCTATAAAATAATTTCTTTTAAATTAAAAAATTATATAGGATAAATGGTAAGCGAGACAAGTTTGTGTCCAATGCCCAGACAAATATTGACCTCTTTTCGAAGTATTGAAAGGAACATGAAAGTTTTAGTGGACTCTAAAGTGCAAAGATGCACTCAACAACATCAACATTTGTATAACTCCTGGCCCGCAAGAGTATAAACTGTGAACGGCTAAAATAAATAAAATTTATTTTTTATTCTTCAATAGTAAACTAAAGTAATAATAAATAAATAAAATATCACCGCACTATAAATAAAAAACTCAAAATATAATAATTAATAATTAGTTTATCAAGCAATAAACTAATTGGTTGGTTGGTTGGTTGGGTGGGTGGGTGGTTGGTTGGGTGGGTGGGAGGGTGGTTGGTTGGTTGGTTGGGTGGTTGGTTGGTTGGTTGAATGTAATTAATCGAGTTCGATTAATCGGTTAATAATCTCATCATAAACATCTATTTCATCATCGAAAGATTTACGATCCTATAAAATAATTTCTTTTAAATTAAAAAATTATGTAGGATAAATGGTAAGCGAGACAAGTTTGTATCCAATCCCTAGACAAACATTGACCTCCTTTTGAAGTATTGAAAGGAACATGAAAGTTTTAGTGGACTCTAAAGTGCAAAGATGCACTCAACAACATCAACATTTGTACAACTCCTGGCCCGCAAGAGTATAAACTGTGAACGGCTAAAATAAATAAAATTTATTTTTTATTCTTCAATAGTTCAATCTCATAAATATATTACCGCTAATAAACTAAATTAATAATAAATAAATAAAATATCACCGCACTATAAATAAAAAATTCAAAATATAATAATTAATAATTAGTTTATCAAGCAATAAACTAATTGGTTGGTTGGTTGGTAGGTTGGTTGGTTGGTTGGTTGGTTGGGTGGGTGGGTGGTTGGTTAGTTGGTTGGTTGGGTGGGTGGGTGGTTGGTTGGTTGGTTGGGTGGGTGGGTCGTTGGTTGGTTGGTTGGTTGGTTGGGTGGTTGGTTGGTTGGTTGAATGTAATTAATCGAGTTCGATTAATCGGTTAATAATCTCATCATAAACATCTATTTCATCATCGAAAGATTTACGATCCTATAAAATAATTTCTTTTAAATTAAAAAATTATGTAGGATAAATGGTAAGCGAGACAAGTTTGTGTCCAATGCCCAGACAAATATTGACCTCTTTTCGAAGTATTGAAAGGAACATGAAAGTTTTACTGGACTCTAAAGTGCAAAGATGCACTCAACAACATCAACATTTGTATAACTCCTGGCCCGCAAGAGTATAAACTGTGAACGGCTAAAATAAATAAAATTTATTTTTTATTCTTCAATAGTAAACTAAATTAATAATAAATAAATAAAATATCACCGCACTATAAATAAAAAACTCAAAATATAATAATTAATAATTAGTTTATCATGCAATAAACTAATTGGTTGGTTGGTTGGTTGGTTGGGTGGGTGGTTGGTTGGTTGGTTGGTTGGGTGGGTTGGTGGGTGGGTGGGTGGTTGAGTGGTTGGTTGGTTGGTTGAATGTAATTAATCGAGTTCGATTAATCGGTTAATAATCTCATCATAAACATTTATTTCATCATCGAAAGATTTACGATCCTATAAAATAATTTCTTTTAAATTAAAAAATTATGTAGGATAAATGGTAAACGAGACAAGTTTGTGTCCAATGCCCAGAGAAATATTGACCTCCTTTCGAAGTATTGAAATGAACATGAAAGTTTTAGTGGACTCTAAAGTGCAAAGATGCACTCAACAACATCAACATTTGTATAACTCCTGGCCCGCAAGAGTATAAACTCTGAACGGCTAAAATAAATAAAATTTATTTTTTATTCTTCAATAGTTCAATCTCATAAATATATTACCGCTAATAAACTAAATTAATAATAAATAAATAAAATATCACCGCACTATAAATAAAAAACTCAAAATATAATAATTAATAATTAGTTTATCAAGCAATAAACTAATTGGTTGGTTGGTTGGTTGGGTGGGTGGGTGGTTGGTTGGTTGGGTGGGTGGGTGGTTGGTTGGGTGGTTGGTTGGCTGGTTGGGTGGTTGGTTGGTTGGTTGAATGTAATTAATCGAGTTCGATTAATCGGTTAATAATCTCATCATAAACATCTATTTCATCATCGAAAGATTTACGATCCTATAAAATAATTTATTTTAAATTAAAAAATTATGTAGGATAAATGGTAAGCGAGACAAGTTTGTGTCCAATGCCCAGACAAATATTGACCTCCTTTCGAAGTATTGAAAGGAACATGAAAGTTTTAGTGGACTCTAAAGTGCAAAGATGCACTCAACAACATCAACATTTGTATAACTCCTGGCCCGCAAGAGTATAAACTGTGAACGGCTAAAATAAATAAAATTTATTTTTTATTCTTCAATAGTAAACTAAATTAATAATAAATAAATAAAATATCACCGCACTATAAATAAAAAACTCAAAATATAATAATTAATAATTAGTTTATCAAGCAATAAACTAATTGGTTGGTTGGTTGGGTGGGTGGTTGGTTGGTTGGTTGGTTGGTTGGTTGGGTGGGTGGGTGGGTGCTTGGTTGGTTGGTTGGTTGGTTGGTTGGTTGGTTGGTTGGGTGGTTGGTTGGTTGGTTGAATGTAATTAATCGAGTTCGATTAATCGGTTAATAATCTCATCATAAACATCTATTTCATCATCGAAAGATTTACGATCCTATAAAATAATTTCTTTTAAATTAAAAAATTATGTAGGATAAATGGTAAGCGAGACAAGTTTGTGTCCAATGCCCAGACAAATATTGACCTCCTTTCGAAGTATTGAAAGGAACATGAAAGTTTTAGTGGACTCTAAAGTGCAAAGATGCACTCAACAACATCAACATTTGTATAACTCCTGGCCCGCAAGAGTATAAACTGTGAACGGCTAAAATAAATAAAATTTATTTTTTATTCTTCAATAGTAAACTAAATTAATAATAAATAAATAAAATATCACCGCACTATAAATAAAAAACTCAAAATATAATAATTAATAATTAGTTTATCAAGCAATAAACTAATTGGTTGGTTGGTTGGTTGGGTGGGTGGTTGGTTGGTTGGTTGGGTGGGTGGGTGGCTGGTTGGGTGGTTGGTTGGTTGGTTGAATGTAATTAATCGAGTTCGATTAATCGGTTAATAATCTCATCATAAACATCTATTTCATCATCGAAAGATTTACGATCCTATAAAATAATTTATTTTAAATTAAAAAATTATGTAGGATAAATGGTAAGCGAGACAAGTTTGTGTCCAATGCCCAGACAAATATTGACCTCCTTTCGAAGTATTGAAAGGAACATGAAAGTTTTAGTGGACTCTAAAGTGCAAAGATGCACTCAACAACATCAACATTTGTATAACTCCTGGCCCGCAAGAGTATAAACTGTGCACGGCTAAAATAAATAAAATTTATTTTTTATTCTTCAATAGTAAACTAAATTAATAATAAATAAATAAAATATCACCGCACTATAAATAAAAAACTCAAAATATAATAATTAATAATTAGTTTATCAAGCAATAAACTAATTGGTTGGTTGGTTGGTTGGGTGGGTGGGTGGTTGGTTAGTTGGTTGGGTGGTTGGTTGGTTGGTTGGTTGGTTGTTTGGTTGGGTGGTTGGTTGGTTGGTTGAATGTAATTAATCGAGTTCGATTAATCGGTTAATAATCTCATCTTAAACATCTATTTCATCATCGAAAGATTTACGATCCTATAAAATAATTTTTTTTAAATTAAAAAATTATGTAGGATAAATGGTAAGCGAGACAAGTTTGTGTCCAATGCCCAGATAAATATTGACCTTCTTTCGAAGTATTGAAAGGAACATGAAAGTTTTAGTGGACTCTAAAGTGCAAAGATGCACTCAACAACATCAACATTTGTATAACTCCTGGCCCGCAAGAGTATAAACTGTGAACGGCTAAAATAAATAAAATATCACCGCACTATAAATCAAAAACTCAAAATATAATAATTAATAATTAGTTTATCAAGCAATAAACTAATTGGTTGGTTGGTTGGTTGGGTGGGTGGGTGGTTGGTTAGTTGGTTGGGTGGGTGGGTGGTTGGTTGGTTGGTTGGTTGTTTGGTTGGGTGGTTGGTTGGTTGAATGTAATTAATCGAGTTCGATTAATCGGTTAATAATCTCATCATAAACATCTATTTCATCATCGAAAGATTTACGATCCTATAAAATAATTTCTTTTAAATTAAAAAATTATGTAGGATAAATGGTAAGCGAGACAAGTTTGTGTCCAATGACGAGACAAATATTGACCTCCTTTCGAAGTATTGAAAGGAACATGAAAGTTTTAGTGGACTCTAAAGTGCAAAGATGCACTCAACAACATCAACATTTGTATAACTCTTGGCCCGCAAGAGTATAAACTGTGAACGGCTAAAATAAATAAAATTTATTTTTTATTCTTCAATATTTCAATCTCATAAATATTTTACCGCTAATAAACTAAATTAATAATAAATAAATAAAATATCACCGCACTATAAATAAAAAACTCAAAATATAATAATTAATAATTAGTTTATCAAGCAATAAACTAATTGGTTGGTTGGTTGGGTGGGTGGGTGGTTGGTTGGTTGGTTGGTTGGTTGGGTGGGAGGGTGGTTGGTTGGTTGGTTGGTTGGGTGGGTGGTTGGTTGGTTGGTTGGGTGGTTGGGTGGGTGGTTGGTTGGTTGGTTGGTTGGTTGGTTGGGTGGTTGGTTGGTTGGTTGAATGTAATTAATCGAGTTCGATTAATCGGTTAATAATCTCATCATAAACATCTATTTCATCATCGAAAGATTTACGATCCTATAAAATAATTTCTTTTAAATTAAAAAATTATGTAGGATAAATGGTAAGCGAGACAAGTTTGTGTCCAATGACGAGACAAATATTGACCTCCTTTCGAAGTATTGAAAGGAACATGAAAGTTTTAGTGGACTCTAAAGTGCAAAGATGCACTCAACAACATCAACATTTGTATAACTCCTGGCCCGCAAGAGTATAAACTGTGAACGGCTAAAATAAATAAAATTTATTTTTTATTCTTCAATAGTTCAATCTCATAAATATATTACCGCTAATAAACTAAATTAATAATAAATAAATAAAATATCACCGCACTATAAATAAAAAACTCAAAATATAATAATTAATAATTAGTTTATCAAGCAATAAACTAATTAGTTGGTTGGTTGGTTGGTTGGGTGGGTGGTTGGTTAGTTGGTTGGTTGGTTGGGTGGGTGGGTGGTTGGTTGATTGGTTGGGTGGGTGGGTGGGTCGGTGGTTGGTTGGTTGGTTGGTTGGTTGGGTGGTTGGTTGGTTGGTTGAATGTAATTAATCGAGTTCGATTAATCGGTTAATAATCTCATCATAAACATCTATTTCATCATCGAAAGATTTACGATCCTATAAAATAATTTCTTTTAAATTAAAAAATTATGTAGGATAAATGGTAAGCGAGACAAGTTTGTGTCCAATGCCCAGACAAATATTGACCTCCTTTCGAAGTATTGAAAGGAACATGAAAGTTTTAGTGGACTCTAAAGTGCAAAGATGCACTCAACAACATCAACATTTCTATAACTCCTGGCCCGCAAGAGTATAAACTGTGAACGGCTAAAATAAATAAAATTTATTTTTTATTCTTCAATAGTTCAATCTCATAAATATTTTACCGCTAATAAACTAAATTAATAATAAATAAATAAAATATCACGGCACTATAAATAAAAAACTCAAAATATAATAATTAATAATTAGTTTATCAAGCAATAAACTAATTGGTTGGTTGGTTGGGTGGGTGGGTGGTTGGTTAGTTGGTTGGGTGGGTGGGTGGTTGGTTGGTTGGTTGGGTGGGTGGGTTGGGGGTTGGTTGGTTGGTTGGTTGGTTGGTTGGGTGGTTGGTTGGTTGGTTGAATGTAATTAATCGAGTTCGATTAATCGGTTAATAATCTCATCATAAACATCTATTTCATCATCAAAAGATTTACGATCCTATAAAATAATTTCTTTTAAATTAAAAAATTATGTAGGATAAATGGTAAGCGAGACAAGTTTGTGTCCAATGCCCAGACAAATATTGACCTCCTTTCGAAGTATTGAAAGGAACATGAAAGTTTTAGTGGACTCTAAAGTGCAAAGATGCACTCAACAACATCAACATTTGTATAACTCCTGGCCCGCAAGAGTATAAACTGTGAACGGCTAAAATAAATAAAATTTATTTTTTATTCTTCAATAGTTCAATCTCATAAATATTTTACCGCTAATAAACTAAATTAATAATAAATAAATAAAATATCACGGCACTATATATAAAAAACTCAAAATATAATAATTAATAATTAGTTTATCAAGCAATAAACTAATTGGTTGGTTGGTTGGGTGGGTGGTTGGTTAGTTGGTTGGGTGGGTGGGTGGTTGGTTGGTTGGTTGGGTGGGTGGGTCGGTGGTTGGTTGGTTGGTTGGTTGGTTGGTTGGTTGGTTGGGTGGTTGGTTGGTTGGTTGAATGTAATTAATCGAGTTCGATTAATCGGTTAATAATCTCATCATAAACATCTATTTCATCATCGAAAGATTTACGATCCTATAAAATAATTTCTTTTAAATTAAAAAATTACGTAGGATAAATGGTAAGCGAGACAAATTTGTGTCCAATGCCCAGACAAATATTGACCTCCTTTCGAAGTATTGAAAGGAACATGAAAGTTTTAGTGGACTCTAAAGTGCAAAGATGCACTCAACAACATCAACATTTGTATAACTCCTGGCCCGCAAGAGTATAAACTGTGAACGGCTAAAATAAATAAAATTTATTTTTTATTCTTCAATAGTTCAATCTCATAAATATTTTACCGCTAATAAACTAAATTAATAATAAATAAATAAAATATCACCGCACTATAAATAAAAAACTCAAAATATAATAATTAATAATTAGTTTATCAAGCAATAAACTAATTAGTTGGTTGGTTGGTTGGGTGGGTGGTTGGTTGGTTGGTTGGGTGGGAGGGTGGTTAGTTGGTTGGTTGGTTGGGTGGTTGGTTGGTTGGTTGGTTGGGTGGTTGGTTGGTTGAATGTAATTAATCGAGTTCGATTAATCGGTTAATAATCTCATCATAAACATCTATTTCATCATCGAAAGATTTACGATCCTATAAAATAATTTCTTTTAAATTAAAAAATTATATAGGATAAATGGTAAGCGAGACAAGTTTGTGTCCAATGCCCAGACAAATATTGACCTCTTTTCGAAGTATTGAAAGGAACATGAAAGTTTTAGTGGACTCTAAAGTGCAAAGATGCACTCAACAACATCAACATTTGTATAACTCCTGGCCCGCAAGAGTATAAACTGTGAACGGCTAAAATAAATAAAATTTATTTTTTATTCTTCAATAGTAAACTAAAGTAATAATAAATAAATAAAATATCACCGCACTATAAATAAAAAACTCAAAATATAATAATTAATAATTAGTTTATCAAGCAATAAACTAATTGGTTGGTTGGTTGGTTGGGTGGGTGGGTGGTTGGTTGGGTGGGTGGGAGGGTGGTTGGTTGGTTGGTTGGGTGGTTGGTTGGTTGGTTGAATGTAATTAATCGAGTTCGATTAATCGGTTAATAATCTCATCATAAACATCTATTTCATCATCGAAAGATTTACGATCCTATAAAATAATTTCTTTTAAATTAAAAAATTATGTAGGATAAATGGTAAGCGAGACAAGTTTGTATCCAATCCCTAGACAAACATTGACCTCCTTTCGAAGTATTGAAAGGAACATGAAAGTTTTAGTGGACTCTAAAGTGCAAAGATGCACTCAACAACATCAACATTTGTACAACTCCTGGCCCGCAAGAGTATAAACTGTGAACGGCTAAAATAAATAAAATTTATTTTTTATTCTTCAATAGTTCAATCTCATAAATATATTACCGCTAATAAACTAAATTAATAATAAATAAATAAAATATCACCGCACTATAAATAAAAAATTCAAAATATAATAATTAATAATTAGTTTATCAAGCAATAAACTAATTGGTTGGTTGGTTGGTAGGTTGGTTGGTTGGTTGGTTGGTTGGTTGGGTGGGTGGGTGGTTGGTTAGTTGGTTGGTTGGGTGGGTGGGTGGTTGGTTGGTTGGTTGGGTGGGTGGGTCGTTGGTTGGTTGGTTGGTTGGTTGGGTGGTTGGTTGGTTGGTTGAATGTAATTAATCGAGTTCGATTAATCGGTTAATAATCTCATCATAAACATCTATTTCATCATCGAAAGATTTACGATCCTATAAAATAATTTCTTTTAAATTAAAAAATTATGTAGGATAAATGGTAAGCGAGACAAGTTTGTGTCCAATGCCCAGACAAATATTGACCTCCTTTCGAAGTATTGAAAGGAACATGAAAGTTTTACTGGACTCTAAAGTGCAAAGATGCACTCAACAACATCAACATTTGTATAACTCCTGGCCCGCAAGAGTATAAACTGTGAACGGCTAAAATAAATAAAATTTATTTTTTATTCTTCAATAGTAAACTAAATTAATAATAAATAAATAAAATATCACCGCACTATAAATAAAAAACTCAAAATATAATAATTAATAATTAGTTTATCATGCAATAAACTAATTGGTTGGTTGGTTGGTTGGGTGGGTGGTTGGTTGGTTGGTTGGTTGGGTGGGTTGGTGGGTGGGTGGGTGGTTGAGTGGTTGGTTGGTTGGTTGAATGTAATTAATCGAGTTCGATTAATCGGTTAATAATCTCATCATAAACATTTATTTCATCATCGAAAGATTTACGATCCTATAAAATAATTTCTTTTAAATTAAAAAATTATGTAGGATAAATGGTAAACGAGACAAGTTTGTGTCCAATGCCCAGAGAAATATTGACCTCCTTTCGAAGTATTGAAATGAACATGAAAGTTTTAGTGGACTCTAAAGTGCAAAGATGCACTCAACAACATCAACATTTGTATAACTCCTGGCCCGCAAGAGTATAAACTCTGAACGGCTAAAATAAATAAAATTTATTTTTTATTCTTCAATAGTTCAATCTCATAAATATATTACCGCTAATAAACTAAATTAATAATAAATAAATAAAATATCACCGCACTATAAATAAAAAACTCAAAATATAATAATTAATAATTAGTTTATCAAGCAATAAACTAATTGGTTGGTTGGTTGGTTGGGTGGGTGGGTGGTTGGTTGGTTGGGTGGGTGGGTGGTTGGTTGGGTGGTTGGTTGGCTGGTTGGGTGGTTGGTTGGTTGGTTGAATGTAATTAATCGAGTTCGATTAATCGGTTAATAATCTCATCATAAACATCTATTTCATCATCGAAAGATTTACGATCCTATAAAATAATTTATTTTAAATTAAAAAATTATGTAGGATAAATGGTAAGCGAGACAAGTTTGTGTCCAATGCCCAGACAAATATTGACCTCCTTTCGAAGTATTGAAAGGAACATGAAAGTTTTAGTGGACTCTAAAGTGCAAAGATGCACTCAACAACATCAACATTTGTATAACTCCTGGCCCGCAAGAGTATAAACTGTGAACGGCTAAAATAAATAAAATTTATTTTTTATTCTTCAATAGTAAACTAAATTAATAATAAATAAATAAAATATCACCGCACTATAAATAAAAAACTCAAAATATAATAATTAATAATTAGTTTATCAAGCAATAAACTAATTGGATGGTTGGTTGGTTGGGTGGTTGGTTGGTTGGTTGGTTGGTTGGTTGGTTGGTTTGTTGGTTGGTTGGTTGGTTGGTTGGTTGGTTGGTTGGTTGGTTGAATGTAATTAATCGAGTTCGATTAATCGGTTAATAATATCATCATAAACATCTATTTCATCATCGAAAGATTTACGATCCTATAAAATAATTTATTTTAAATTAAAAAATTATGTAGGATAAATGGTAAGCGAGACAAGTTTGTGTCCAATGCCCAGACAAATATTGACCTCCTTTCGAAGTATTGAAAGGAACATGAAAGTTTTAGTGGACTCTAAAGTGCAAAGATGCACTCAACAACATCAACATTTGTATAACTCCTGGCCCGCAAGAGTATAAACTGTGAACGGCTAAAATAAATAAAATTTATTTTTTATTCTTCAATAGTAAACTAAATTAATAATAAATAAATAAAATATCACCGCACTATAAATAAAAAACTCAAAATATAATAATTAATAATTAGTTTATCAAGCAATAAACTAATTGGTTGGTTGGTTGGTTGGGTGGGTGGTTGGTTGGTTGGTTGGTTGGTTGGTTGGTTGGGTGGGTGGGTGGTTGGTTGGTTGGTTGGTTGGTTGGTTGGTTGGTTGGGTGGTTGGTTGGTTGGTTGAATGTAATTAATCGAGTTCGATTAATCGGTTAATAATCTCATCATAAACATCTATTTCATCATCGAAAGATTTACGATCCTATAAAATAATTTCTTTTAAATTAAAAAATTATGTAGGATAAATGGTAAGCGAGACAAGTTTGTGTCCAATGCCCAGACAAATATTGACCTCCTTTCGAAGTATTGAAAGGAACATGAAAGTTTTAGTGGACTCTAAAGTGCAAAGATGCACTCAACAACATCAACATTTGTATAACTCCTGGCCCGGAAGAGTATAAACTGTGAACGGCTAAAATAAATAAAATTTATTTTTTATTCTTCAATAGTAAACTAAATTAATAATAAATAAATAAAATATCACCGCACTATAAATAAAAAACTCAAAATATAATAATTAATAATTAGTTTATCAAGCAATAAACTAATTGGTTGGTTGGTTGGTTGGTTGGGTGGGTGGTTGGTTGGTTGGTTGGGTGGGTGGGTGGCTGGTTGGGTGGTTGGTTGGTTGGTTGAATGTAATTAATCGAGTTCGATTAATCGGTTAATAATCTCATCATAAACATCTATTTCATCATCGAAAGATTTACGATCCTATAAAATAATTTCTTTTAAATTAAAAAATTATGTAGGATAAATGGTAAGCGAGACAAGTTTGTGTCCAATGCCCAGACAAATATTGACCTCCTTTCGAAGTATTGAAAGGAACATGAAAGTTTTAGTGGACTCTAAAGTGCAAAGATGCACTCAACAACATCAACATTTGTATAACTCCTGGCCCGCAAGAGTATAAACTGTGCACGGCTAAAATAAATAAAATTTATTTTTTATTCTTCAATAGTAAACTAAATTAATAATAAATAAATAAAATATCACCGCACTATAAATAAAAAACTCAAAATATAATAATTAATAATTAGTTTATCAAGCAATAAACTAATTGGTTGGTTGGTTGGTTGGGTGGGTGGTTGGTTGGTTGGTTGGGTGGGTTGGTTGGGTGGGTGGGTGGGTGGTTGGTTGGTTGGTTGGTTGGTTGGTTGTGGTTGGTTGGTTGGTTGGTTGAATGTAATTAATCGAGTTCGATTAATCGGTTAATAATCTCATCATAAACATCAATTTCATCATCGAAAGATTTACGATCCTATAAAATAATTTATTTTAAATTAAAAAATTATGTAGGATAAATGGTAAGCGAGACAAGTTTGTGTCCAATGCCCAGACAAATATTGACCTCCTTTCGAAGTATTGAAAGGAACATGAAAGTTTTAGTGGACTCTAAAGTGCAAAGATGCACTCAACAACATCAACATTTGTATAACTCCTGGCCCGCAAGAGTATAAACTGTGAACGGCTAAAATAAATAAAATTTATTTTTTATTCTTCAATAGTAAACTAAATTAATAATAAATAAATAAAATATCACCGCACTATAAATAAAAAACTCAAAATATAATAATTAATAATTAGTTTATCAAGCAATAAACTAATTGGTTGGTTGGTTGGGTGGGTGGTTGGTTGGTTGGTTGGTTGGTTGGTTGGGTGGGTGGGTGGGTGCTTGGTTGGTTGGTTGGTTGGTTGGTTGGTTGGTTGGTTGGGTGGTTGGTTGGTTGGTTGAATGTAATTAATCGAGTTCGATTAATCGGTTAATAATCTCATCATAAACATCTATTTCATCATCGAAAGATTTACGATCCTATAAAATAATTTCTTTTAAATTAAAAAATTATGTAGGATAAATGGTAAGCGAGACAAGTTTGTGTCCAATGCCCAGACAAATATTGACCTCCTTTCGAAGTATTGAAAGGAACATGAAAGTTTTAGTGGACTCTAAAGTGCAAAGATGCACTCAACAACATCAACATTTGTATAACTCCTGGCCCGCAAGAGTATAAACTGTGAACGGCTAAAATAAATAAAATTTATTTTTTATTCTTCAATAGTAAACTAAATTAATAATAAATAAATAAAATATCACCGCACTATAAATAAAAAACTCAAAATATAATAATTAATAATTAGTTTATCAAGCAATAAACTAATTGGTTGGTTGGTTGGTTGGGTGGGTGGTTGGTTGGTTGGTTGGGTGGGTGGGTGGCTGGTTGGGTGGTTGGTTGGTTGGTTGAATGTAATTAATCGAGTTCGATTAATCGGTTAATAATCTCATCATAAACATCTATTTCATCATCGAAAGATTTACGATCCTATAAAATAATTTATTTTAAATTAAAAAATTATGTAGGATAAATGGTAAGCGAGACAAGTTTGTGTCCAATGCCCAGACAAATATTGACCTCCTTTCGAAGTATTGAAAGGAACATGAAAGTTTTAGTGGACTCTAAAGTGCAAAGATGCACTCAACAACATCAACATTTGTATAACTCCTGGCCCGCAAGAGTATAAACTGTGCACGGCTAAAATAAATAAAATTTATTTTTTATTCTTCAATAGTAAACTAAATTAATAATAAATAAATAAAATATCACCGCACTATAAATAAAAAACTCAAAATATAATAATTAATAATTAGTTTATCAAGCAATAAACTAATTGGTTGGTTGGTTGGTTGGGTGGGTGGGTGGTTGGTTAGTTGGTTGGGTGGGTGGTTGGTTGGTTGGTTGGTTGTTTGGTTGGGTGGTTGGTTGGTTGGTTGAATGTAATTAATCGAGTTCGATTAATCGGTTAATAATCTCATCTTAAACATCTATTTCATCATCGAAAGATTTACGATCCTATAAAATAATTTTTTTTAAATTAAAAAATTATGTAGGATAAATGGTAAGCGAGACAAGTTTGTGTCCAATGCCCAGATAAATATTGACCTTCTTTCGAAGTATTGAAAGGAACATGAAAGTTTTAGTGGACTCTAAAGTGCAAAGATGCACTCAACAACATCAACATTTGTATAACTCCTGGCCCGCAAGAGTATAAACTGTGAACGGCTAAAATAAATAAAATATCACCGCACTATAAATCAAAAACTCAAAATATAATAATTAATAATTAGTTTATCAAGCAATAAACTAATTGGTTGGTTGGTTGGTTGGGTGGGTGGGTGGTTGGTTAGTTGGTTGGGTGGGTGGTTGGTTGGTTGGTTGGTTGGTTGTTTGGTTGGGTGGTTGGTTGGTTGAATGTAATTAATCGAGTTCGATTAATCGGTTAATAATCTCATCATAAACATCTATTTCATCATCGAAAGATTTACGATCCTATAAAATAATTTCTTTTAAATTAAAAAATTATGTAGGATAAATGGTAAGCGAGACAAGTTTGTGTCCAATGACGAGACAAATATTGACCTCCTTTCGAAGTATTGAAAGGAACATGAAAGTTTTAGTGGACTCTAAAGTGCAAAGATGCACTCAACAACATCAACATTTGTATAACTCTTGGCCCGCAAGAGTATAAACTGTGAACGGCTAAAATAAATAAAATTTATTTTTTATTCTTCAATATTTCAATCTCATAAATATTTTACCGCTAATAAACTAAATTAATAATAAATAAATAAAATATCACCGCACTATAAATAAAAAACTCAAAATATAATAATTAATAATTAGTTTATCAAGCAATAAACTAATTGGTTGGTTGGTTGGGTGGGTGGGTGGTTGGTTGGTTGGTTGGTTGGTTGGGTGGGAGGGTGGTTGGTTGGTTGGTTGGTTGGGTGGGTGGTTGGTTGGTTGGTTGGGTGGTTGGGTGGGTGGGTGGGTCGGTGGTTGGTTGGTTGGTTGGTTGGTTGGTTGGGTGGTTGGTTGGTTGGTTGAATGTAATTAATCGAGTTCGATTAATCGGTTAATAATCTCATCATAAACATCTATTTCATCATCGAAAGATTTACGATCCTATAAAATAATTTCTTTTAAATTAAAAAATTATGTAGGATAAATGGTAAGCGAGACAAGTTTGTGTCCAATGCCCAGACAAATATTGACCTCCTTTCGAAGTATTGAAAGGAACATGAAAGTTTTAGTGGACTCTAAAGTGCAAAGATGCACTCAACAACATCAACATTTGTATAACTCCTGGCCCGCAAGAGTATAAACTGTGAACGGCTAAAATAAATAAAATATCACCGCACTATAAATCAAAAACTCAAAATATAATAATTAATAATTAGTTTATCAAGCAATAAACTAATTGGTTGGTTGGTTGGTTGGGTGGGTGGGTGGTTGGTTAGTTGGTTGGGTGGGTGGGTGGTTGGTTGGTTGGTTGTTTGGTTGGGTGGTTGGTTGGTTGGTTGAATGTAATTAATCGAGTTCGATTAATCGGTTAATAATCTCATCATAAACATCTACTTCATCATCGAAAGATTTACGATCCTATAAAATAATTTCTTTTAAATTAAAAAATTATGTAGGATAAATGGTAAGCGAGACAAGTTTGTGTCCAATGACGAGACAAATATTGACCTCCTTTCGAAGTATTGAAAGGAACATGAAAGTTTTAGTGGACTCTAAAGTGCAAAGATGCACTCAACAACATCAACATTTGTATAACTCCTGGCCCGCAAGAGTATAAACTGTGAACGGCTAAAATAAATAAAATTTATTTTTTATTCTTCAATAGTTCAATCTCATAAATATATTACCGCTAATAAACTAAATTAATAATAAATAAATAAAATATCACCGCACTATAAATAAAAAACTCAAAATATAATAATTAATAATTAGTTTATCAAGCAATAAACTAATTAGTTGGTTGGTTGGTTGGTTGGTTGGTTGGTTGGTTGGTTGGGTGGGTGGTTGGTTAGTTGGTTGGTTGGTTGGGTGGGTGGGTGGTTGGTTGATTGGTTGGGTGGGTGGGTGGGTCGGTGGTTGGTTGGTTGGTTGGTTGGTTGGGTGGTTGGTTGGTTGGTTGAATGTAATTAATCGAGTTCGATTAATCGGTTAATAATCTCATCATAAACATCTATTTCATCATCGAAAGATTTACGATCCTATAAAATAATTTCTTTTAAATTAAAAAATTATGTAGGATAAATGGTAAGCGAGACAAGTTTGTGTCCAATGCCCAGACAAATATTGACCTCCTTTCGAAGTATTGAAAGGAACATGAAAGTTTTAGTGGACTCTAAAGTGCAAAGATGCACTCAACAACATCAACATTTCTATAACTCCTGGCCCGCAAGAGTATAAACTGTGAACGGCTAAAATAAATAAAATTTATTTTTTATTCTTCAATAGTTCAATCTCATAAATATTTTACCGCTAATAAACTAAATTAATAATAAATAAATAAAATATCACGGCACTATAAATAAAAAACTCAAAATATAATAATTAATAATTAGTTTATCAAGCAATAAACTAATTGGTTGGTTGGTTGGTTGGGTGGGTGGTTGGTTAGTTGGTTGGGTGGGTGGGTGGTTGGTTGGTTGGTTGGGTGGGTGGGTCGGTGGTTGGTTGGTTGGTTGGTTGGTTGGTTGGGTGGTTGGTTGGTTGGTTGAATGTAATTAATCGAGTTCGATTAATCGGTTAATAATCTCATCATAAACATCTATTTCATCATCAAAAGATTTACGATCCTATAAAATAATTTCTTTTAAATTAAAAAATTATGTAGGATAAATGGTAAGCGAGACAAGTTTGTGTCCAATGCCCAGACAAATATTGACCTCCTTTCGAAGTATTGAAAGGAACATGAAAGTTTTAGTGGACTCTAAAGTGCAAAGATGCACTCAACAACATCAACATTTGTATAACTCCTGGCCCGCAAGAGTATAAACTGTGAACGGCTAAAATAAATAAAATTTATTTTTTATTCTTCAATAGTTCAATCTCATAAATATTTTACCGCTAATAAACTAAATTAATAATAAATAAATAAAATATCACGGCACTATATATAAAAAACTCAAAATATAATAATTAATAATTAGTTTATCAAGCAATAAACTAATTGGTTGGTTGGTTGGGTGGGTGGTTGGTTAGTTGGTTGGGTGGGTGGTTGGTTGGTTGGTTGGGTGGGTGGGTCGGTGGTTGGTTGGTTGGTTGGTTGGTTGGTTGGTTGGGTGGTTGGTTGGTTGGTTGAATGTAATTAATCGAGTTCGATTAATCGGTTAATAATCTCATCATAAACATCTATTTCATCATCGAAAGATTTACGATCCTATAAAATAATTTCTTTTAAATTAAAAAATTACGTAGGATAAATGGTAAGCGAGACAAATTTGTGTCCAATGCCCAGACAAATATTGACCTCCTTTCGAAGTATTGAAAGGAACATGAAAGTTTTAGTGGACTCTAAAGTGCAAAGATGCACTCAACAACATCAACATTTGTATAACTCCTAGCCCGCAAGAGTATAAACTGTGAACGGCTAAAATAAATAAAATTTATTTTTTATTCTTCAATAGTTCAATCTCATAAATATTTTACCGTTAATAAACTAAATTAATAATAAATAAATAAAATATCACCGCATTATAAATAAAAAACTCAAAATATAATAATTAATAATTAGTTTATCAAGCAATAAACTAATTGGTTGGTTGGTTGGGTGGGTGGGTGGGTGGTTGGTTGGGTGGGTGGGTGGTTGGTTGGGTGGGTGGGTGGGTGGGTGGTTGGTTGGGTGGGTGGGTGGTTGGTTGGTTAGTTAGTTGGGTGGGTGGGTGGTTGGTTGGTTGGTTGGTTGGTTGTTTGGTTGGGTGGTTGGTTGGTTGGTTGAATGTAATTAATCGAGTTCGATTAATCGGTTAATAATCTCATCATAAACATCTATTTCATCATCGAAAGATTTACGATCCTATAAAATAATTTCTTTTAAATTAAAAAATTATGTAGGATAAATGGTAAGCGAGACAAGTTTGTGTCCAATGCCCAGACAAATATTGACCTCCTTTCGAAGTATTGAAAGGAACATGAAAGTTTTAGTGGACTCTAAAGTGCAAAGATGCACTCAACAACATCAACATTTGTATAACTCGTGGCCCGCAAGAGTATAAACTGTGAACGGCTAAAATAAATAAAATTTATTTTTTATTCTTCAATAGTTCAATCTCATAAATATTTTACCGTTAATAAACTAAATTAATAATAAATAAATAAAATATCACCGCATTATAAATAAAAAACTCAAAATATAATAATTAATAATTAGATTATCAAGCAATAAACTAATTGGTTGGTTGGTTGGTTGGTTGGGTGGGTGGTTGGTTGGTTGGTTGGTTGGTTGGTTGGGTGGGTGGGTGGGTGGTTGGTTGGTTGGTTGGTTGGGTGGTTGGTTGGTTGGTTGAATGTAATTAATCGAGTTTGATTAATCGGTTAATAATCTCATCATAAACATCTATTTCATCATCGAAAGATTTACGATCCTATAAAATAATTTCTTTTAATTTAAAAAATTATGTAGGATAAATGGTAAGCGAGACAAGTTTGTGTCCAATGCCCAGACAAATATTGACCTCCTTTCGAAGTATTGAAATGAACATGAAAGTTTTAGTGGACTCTAAAGTGCAAAGATGCACTCAACAACATCAACATTTGTATAACTCCTGGCCCGCAAGATTATAAACTGTGAACGGCTAAAATAAATAAAATTTATTTTTTATTCTTCAATAGTTCAATCTCATAAATATTTTACCGCTAATAAACTAAATTAATAATAAATAAATAAAATATCACCGCACTATAAATAAAAAACTCAAAATATAATAATTAATAATTAGTTTATCAAGCAATAAACTAATTAGTTGGTTGGTTGGTTGGGTGGGTGGGTGGTTGGTTAGTTGGTTGGGTGGGTGGGTGGTTGGTTGGTTGGTTGGTTGTTTGGTTGGGTGGTTGGTTGGTTGAATGTAATTAATCGAGTTCGATTAATCGGTTAATAATCTCATCATAAACATCTATTTCATCATCGAAAGATTTACGATCCTATAAAATAATTTCTTTTAAATTAAAAAATTATGTAGGTTAAATGGTAAGCGAGACAAGTTTGTGTCCAATGACGAGACAAATATTGACCTCCTTTCGAAGTATTGAAAGGAACATGAAAGTTTTAGTGGACTCTAAAGTGCAAAGATGCACTCAACAACATCAACATTTGTATAACTCCTGGCCCGCAAGAGTATAAACTGTGAACGGCTAAAATAAATAAAATTTATTTTTTATTCTTCAATAGTTCAATCTCATAAATATTTTACCGCTAATAAACTAAATTAATAATAAATAAATAAAATATCACCGCATTATAAATAAAAAACTCAAAATATAATAATTACTAATTAGTTTATCAAGCAATAAACTAATTGGTTGGTTGGTTGGTTGGGTGGGTGGTTGGTTGGGTGGGTGGTTGGTTGGTTGGTTGGGTGGTTGGTTGGTTGGTTGAATGTAATTAATCGAGTTCGATTAATCGGTTAATAATCTCATCATAAACATCTATTTCATCATCGAAAGATTTACGATCCTATAAAATAATTTCTTTTAAATTAAAAAATTATATAGGATAAATGGTAAGCGAGACAAGTTTGTGTCCAATGCCCAGACAAATATTGACCTCCTTTCGAAGTATTGAAAGGAACATGAAAGTTTTAGTGGACTCTAAAGTGCAAAGATGCACTCAACAACATCAATATTTGTATAACTCCTGGCCCGCAAGAGTATAAACTCTGAACGGCTAAAATAAATAAAATTTATTTTTTATTCTTCAATAGTTCAATCTCATAAATATATTACCGCTAATAAACTAAATTAATAATAAATAAATAAAATATCACCGCACTATAAATAAAAAACTCAAAATATAATAATTAATAATTAGTTTATCAAGCAATAAACTAATTGGTTGGTTGGTTGGTTGGTTGGTTGGTTGGTTGGTTGGTTGGGTGGGTGGTTGGTTAGTTGGTTGGTTGGTTGGTTGGGTGGGTGGGTGGTTGGTTGGTTGGTTGGTTGGTTGGGTGGGTGGGTGGGTGGGTCGGTGGTTGGTTGGTTGGTTGGGTGGTTGCTTGGTTGGTTGAATGTAATTAATCGAGTTCGATTAATCGGTTAATAATCTCATCATAAACATCTATTTCATCATCGAAAGATTTACGATCCTATAAAATAATTTCTTTTAAATTAAAAAATTATGTAGGATAAATGGTAAGCGAGACAAGTTTGTGTCCAATGCCCAGAAAAATATTGACCTCCTTTCGAAGTATTGAAAGGAACATGAAAGTTTTAGTGGACTCTAAAGTGCAAAGATGCACTCAACAACATCAACATTTGTATAACTCTTGGCCCGCAAGAGTATAAACTTGAACGGCTAAAATAAATAAAATTTATTTTTTATTCTTCAATAGTTCAATCTCATAAATATTTTACCGCTAATAAACTAAATTAATAATAAATAAATAAAATATCACCGCACTATAAATAAAAAACTCAAAATATAATAATTAATAATTAGTTTATCAAGCAATAAACTAATTGGTTGGTTGGTTGGTTGGGTGGGTGGTTGGTTTGTTGGTTGGTTGGTTGGGTAGGTGGGTGGATGGTTGGTTGGTTGGTTGGTTGGGTGGTCGGTTGAATGTAATTAATCGAGTTCGATTAATCGGTTAATAATCCCATCATAAACATCTATTTCATCATCGAAAGATTTACGATCCTATAAAATAATTTCTTTTAAATTAAAAAATTATGTAGGATAAATGGTAAGCGAGACAAGTTTGTGTCCAATGCCCAGACAAATATTGACCTCCTTTCGAAGTATTGAAAGGAACATGAAAGTTTTAGTGGACTCTAAAGTGCAAAGATGCACTCAACAACATCAACATTTGTATAACTCCTGGCCCGCAAGAGTATAAACTGTGAACGGCTAAAATAAATAAAATATTACCGCACTATAAATAAAAAACTCAAAATATAATAATTAATAATTAGTTTATCAAGCAATAAACTAATTGGTTGGTTGGTTGGTTGGGTGGGTGGGTGGTTGGTTAGTTGGTTGGGTGGGTGGGTGGTTGGTTGGTTGGTTGTTTGGTTGGGTGGTTGGTTGGTTGGTTGAATGTAATTAATCGAGTTCGATTAATCGGTTAATAATCTCATCATAAACATCTATTTTATCATCGAAAGATTTACGATCCTATAAAATAATTTCTTTTAAATTAAAAAATTATGTAGGATAAAGGGTAAGCGAGACAAGTTTGTGTCCAATGCCCAGACAAATATTGACCTCCTTTCGAAGTATTGAAAGGAACATGAAAGTTTTAGTGGACTCTAAAGTGCAAAGATGCACTCAACAACATCAACATTTGTATAACTCCTGGCCCGCAAGAGTATAAACTGTGAACGGCTAAAATAAATAAAATTTATTTTTTATTCTTCAATAGTAAACTAAATTAATAATAAATAAATAAAATATCACCGCACTATAAATAAAAAACTCAAAATATAATAATTAATAATTAGTTTATCAAGCAATAAACTAATTGGTTGGTTGGTTGGGTGGGTGGTTGGTTGGTTGGTTGGTTGGTTGGTTGGGTGGGTGGGTGGGTGGATGGTTGGTTGGTTGGTTGGTTGGGTGGTTGGTTGGTTGGTTGAATGTAATTAATCGAGTTCGATTAATCGGTTAATAATCTCATCATAAACATCTATTTCATCATCGAAAGATTTACGATCCTATAAAATAATTTCTTTTAAATTAAAAAATTATGTAGGATAAATGGTAAGCGAGACAAGTTTGTGTCCAATGCCCAGACAAATATTGACCTCCTTTCGAAGTATTGAAAGGAACATGAAAGTTTTAGTGGACTCTAAAGTGCAAAGATGCACTCAACAACATAGACATTTGTATAACTCCTGGCCCGCAAGAGT